>OZ007600.1:99401524-104246024 GCA_963931845.1 Maratus michaelseni
GCGCACAATCCTTGGAATTTCCAAGGTGCCTAGTACCAATATTTCAGATTGAAAAAATTCTATTTAATATTTCAGTCACAGAATTCGTAAGCACCTCGTTTTATTGTAGCATTTGTAACAATTTTCTGCGATTAAATAAGGCGAAAAATTCCGTTAAAAATTTGTAATAAAAATGCACGCACCCGGATTACTATATTCTGAAACATAAAAATAAACTAAAAATGTTTATCTATGCATATAGAGCTGTTTGCATATAAATGAAAGTTTTTGGAAAATGGCCAACATATATCACATTTTATTACATAGATATTTCAGAAATATATTCGGATGCTTATTCTTTAGATTGAATTTTATCTCTTGCAATTTATTCAAAATACAAAATACATTTGAGTCTCCTTTGAATTGACCTATTTCAGACCATCTTTTTTACTATTAATTCAAACAAAATAGATTGGCACAGAATTTCAAAAGAATTTAATAATACAATTTCAATAATTGTTTGAATATATCTTTCAAAATAAACGCCTTTGATTGTCAAAATATGCATTATCATATTCTTTGAATGAATAAAAAGTATGAAATAAGATTTGCTACCTCAATCAAAGCCATTTTACGTTATCAAAAGGAAATACGATCGTTTCATATTGTCAGGAAATGCATTCAGAAATGTCATTTAAATGTCCTATATGTAATAAAATTTTTCATAAAAGCTTTATAAAAAATTTAATATCGTTTAATATCATCATTTAAGATTGTTCTTAAATTTAAATATAATTTTAAACATTAATTAGGAAAATTTTTAAACATACATGCTTAAATTTATGCTATTATGCAAGAATTATTCGATATGCATATGTTACAACTGAATCTGTGCTTTCAAAAACTACATAAGTCCACTTTTTCTGAAATTCTTTTTTAACACTTTCTAACGTATAGTTGAAAAGTGTTTATAACATCGGTTTGTCTTTCCGTCTGTCCGTATTCTAACTCTCATAAATATACTCAGATTGCCCTACAATTTTGTATGTTAATGACGTTTACTATAGCATGATCCCTATTTAAAATGAAGTGTATAGCACTAATAGTTTATGTACAGGATCCGTCAAAAGTATACCGTTACATTACAGTCAATGGGAAAAAATCGCTTGAAGTGTATTTTGATGATGTTATGTCATGTGAACTATGATGAAATTGATATACAAATATGAAGCGCACTAAAACATGCTTTTTGTAAAATGTGGGGTGCAAACCCTTTATTATTCATTTACAGGGTCGAACAAAAGATTTCTGTTACACAATGTTCTATGACGGAAAGCGTTTGCAATGTAATTTAATGATGTTTCACTATTTCAAATATAATGAAATTTATATGCATAACTGAGGTGCACTATTAATTGCTCTCTGAAAAGTATGATATGCATTGCATTTATCGTTCATTTAAACGGACACAGAAAATAATTCGGTTGCATTCTTATTGCGATAATTACATTGTATGTGTGATAAGTACGTTTTCAACTTTCGTTTGCGTTTTTAAGTTTAACTAAATTTTTGCATAGTACTTGGTGTGTATGAATTCTGTTCATACACAAAGGAATACTTAAGTATGGGACTGACTATGGGAGTGAATCGCTGAAGGGTATTTTTAATTGTGTTACGCATTTTCCTGATGAACTATATTTAGTAGACTAATAGAAGTTTTTGGAATACAAATAAATTCAAATACAGGGCTACGCAAAGAACAAGATACATTGTCGTTTATGGTTGGTAATGGCTGGAAGTAAGTTTTAAGTTGCCTTATGCGTTTTTTACCTGAATTAATTTTAGTTTAATATGTGGCGTGTGCAGAAGTTTTTAGAAAATATACAGGACTGCACAAAAGATTTCGAGTGCAATTCCATCGATTGGTGAAAATTGCTAAATGTGAATTTTCTAACTGAACTAAATTTTGTCATGCTACGTAGCATATACCCACACAAAATAATTCGATTATTTTTTTACTATGGAAAGTAAATGCTAAAACTGGATTTTTAAATGTGTTATACGTATGTTTCTTAAACTGTTTACTACATACCTTCTTTCCCCGTATTTAACGGTGAAGTTTCGTTACAGTTTTATGGATGTGTTGGAAAGTGTTCCATAATGTATGCTTGATGCATGATTTTTAGTTCTTGTTTTTTGTTGCCAAGATATTCTTGAAGGTAGGCCCACAAGTATAGAGAAAAAAATACACAGGTCTATTAATCCATTTCTATTCAAAATTATTGTTTATTGCAAATACAACATTAGTGAAATTGCTACCAAGTTATATTCCAATCACCAGCAACAGAACAACAATTTTTTTTTTTTTTTTTTTTTTTTATCGAACACGATGGTGAACTATGACTATGTACCTGAATGAATAGATGATAAGACTTACATATTCTAATTACCACTATTTTTGAGTAGTAATCTTCGCATTATTTAATCGGAGAATTCTGCTATTTTAAAAGGTGAATATCACTATTTGGTAATAGTGATATTCAAAATGAGTAATACCTATGCACTCAAGGGAATCATTATTGAATTATATGTGACGGCACAAAAAACATAAATATGAATTTGTATTGGCTTATAGACACAAAGTACACGTTTTTAAATATTTTTACCGAAATTTAATGTGCAAATTGAAAAATACGTCCAAAAAGTCACGTGTCTGAATATTTTTAATTGTTTCCCTTTACACTGCAACAATGGAATCAGTCCGGTTGCCACCATTTTTAAGAAATTTCACGAAAAACATTTAAAATTAAAAATAAAATATAAAAATCTATTTATTTTATAAAATAACTAGTAAGGGCTCATAATAAACAGTTTTCAGTTGAATTAAAAAAAAAAATGATACTGCTTCAGTAGAAATGACGAGACAAAAACCGGCTTGTGTTTTAAATATATAGATAAACCAATAAATCTTTGTTTATATTTAAAGGAAAAGTACTTATCAATAAATCAATATGAAAAAGAATTTAATGAAATGCACTTAATAATGTAAATCTATGAAAATAACTGAAAAAAAAAAATCAATTTTAATGATAGCTCATCAGCATCATTTCTGTGTTTATTAAATCTATAAATGCCCTTGAGTGCATAAACATGCTTTCAAATGAAAATTATTATCATATTTTAACTAGTTCATATTTCATTATATCGAAATATACCCAGCAGACATTTTTACCAAATAGTCGTACTTTAATAAAACAATTATTGGCTTACTATTACGGCCAATATTCTATTTATTGACTTAATGTACAGTTGGCAAAAAATAACCCGAGCGATGGCTATTATTTCAGTTCTAATTATTGGAAGAAAAAAAGAAAACAACTTTTATCATTCGTACAATATTCTTTATAATAACAGTGGATTATTTTATCATAAGGGGTCATCTACTTATTAAAACTAGGGTATCCAACTCGGGTTGTTCGTACAACAAAATATAAATGATTTATTATTATTTTTTTTTCGAAAAGTCTTGTAGATTTTTTATATTTAATTAATTTTTTTAATTGTCCACTAACAGCTCCAAAAGTCATTTTTATATGAAATATTTCTATTATGTATTCAAATAAATTTTTAAATTAATTAAAAGCGATTCTTGTGTATTAAAGCCGAAGTAATCGCCAATGATTTCACTACTTACAGCAGCCTTTTTTGATTATGATAATTTAAGTGTGCAGTTCGATTACAAGTCTGTTAAATGTGTGTTTTATTTATAATATAATATTTATTTATTGACGAAGTTTTAATTTCGTTATGGAATCGGGACAATTGATTGAATATTTATATTGTAATACAGTAGATGTAAATTATCAATTTACTAAATAGCGTACAGCCAATAGAGTGAAAAGATGTCCAGACCGGGGTTTGATCCCGGATCCCTTGGTACAGCGTACCAAGTGCTTTACCATTAAGCCATCCGGACGACATCTGGTGTAGCATTCTCCCACTCTTATATGGCTAGGCTACAACCTCGCAGCACAAGATGGAACGTCAATCATGAGCACAATTTCCAGTGGCATACATGAGCGAAATGGAAGTACATACCGAGGGATAAGGGATCGAACCCCGGTCTGGACATTTTTTTCACTCTGTTGGTTGTACGCTGTTTAGTAAAGTGATAATTCACATCATTTGTATTTAATTAATTTACAGCTTAATTTGATGTCTGCTGAAAAAATTAATTAGTATATACAGTGGAACTTCTCTTTAACGAAGTCCCTATTTAACGAAGTTTTCTATTTAACGAATTTTTCTGCAGAACTTTGACTTTGAACACCATTAGCATGTAAATTAATCTCCATATTACGAAAACTATATTCTATATAACAAAGTTTATTCCACTTTTGTACGTGTACAGATTTCAAACTAAGAGGTTGCTGTTGCGATGGATATGCGAATTTATTTCAGTGGATTGTAAGAAAATGAACACATTTAAATAATTTCTATTCTTCTTGTTGCTAAATAAAACAATTTTTTTCATACTAAGAAAAACTTTTGTTATCATTTCTCTCCCACACCGATGAACCAGCGCTGTCAGTTGGGGGGAAGTCAAAATCCCTTTTTTACATTTTCAATGATATAGAAGGTACAGTGACGCAATGGCGTCAGATTCATTAAAGCAAAAAATATCAATTAGAGTCAGACAGTTGCCATTCTGACCTTCCATTGCTGATAGACAATTGCTTTGTACATCCACAAGAATGTGCTTCAAAATGCAAATCGAAGAACATGAAAGTTGTTTTTGTTCCTGCCAAAACAACTTCTAAATTTCAGCCGTTAGTCTAAGGAATAATAAAAAATCTTGAAGTACATTATCGAAAAAGACAGAAAAAACACAATGTAATGTAAAACATTAGTTTGAGCACAAGTGTATCAGAGCTGTTGAAAGCTTGAGCCAAAGCTTGGGAATGTGACGTGTGATTTCATTGACCGTACACAACTGTTTTGTAAAAGACGGTTTCATAATTGAAACTGAATCAAATGCTTCTGAATAACAGGTATTACTTTACAAGAATACCGTCCAATACCTGTTTGTCATATCTGAATGAAAAATTTCACGAATTTAAGTTGATTTCTATTTAACGAATTTTCTTCATAACGAAGTTTTTAAGTGTAATGATGAGACTTCGTTAAATGGAAGTTCCACTGTATTTATATTGTTTTAAGTGCAAGCGAGATAATCTTTTGTAATGAGTCGGCACGCGATGGAGATAGATAAAAAAAATTCTGCTTGAAAGTTATTTTAAAAGTCATAAAAAACAGCAAATTGAGATACAGTTTTTAAACAAATTGCATTTGAAACATTTTTTAAAATTCTATTTTGGTCTGTAAAAATTAAGATTTTGCGATGTTTAGAAGTTCAAAAAATGGCAGTAAAATCGAAATATATTGGTCAGGTTTTGCTACTGTCTATATGATGTCAGCGCTACTCACATACACGTTTTTGTTTTATAATATAGATAGATTGAACTTAACTTATAAAATTCTATAACAGCAATGTAATTTTATTACAAACTAGCTGATCTGCTCGGCATTGCCCGGTTCTGTTAAAAAATAATACGAAACGTGAAATCACTCTAAAAATCACTGCACGAAACCATTCCTCTGGTAACTCTCTGTCTTTCGGAAATTAAGACATGGATCCCGAAGCGGAAATAAAATCAATACCACCCCCTCAAATGTCTGGATCATTTGATTTATGCGGGTCAGTTTTTGGTCAAAACTTTAAAAAGTTACCGTCGGATTTTCACAAAATTTGCATTTTGGGAATCAGAAAAATAAACTACGTACAGATTGTGAGTTTCTAATCAATACCTCCAATTCTTTTCTTAATACTCAAGGATGAGTGAAAATGAAACTATTTCGTTGTCTGGGATTATCAAATTGGTAGCTTTCTTTTGCGGTTTCAATAAAAATAGCCATTTTCGCAGGAAAATCTTTTAGTTCCATAACCAGGGGATGCATTCTGTTCTAAGCAAATTTCCGACATATGTCCCCGCTGCCTACGGTACAGTGTATAGCAGACGTGCTGCGTACGCACTGCAAAATCTTTAGTTCCAGTTTCCACCACCAGGTGAAGCATTCTGTTCTAAATAAACCTCTTTCAGAACGAAGCTCATAATTGTCGAAGTTGATAATTGTCGAAGTTGATAATTGTCCGTCATAAATCAACGAACCCGAACAAAACTCCGGCACTCGCTACCGCTGCTTACAGCACCGTGAAGAAGGCGTGCTGTGCACGCGCGGAAAATCTGTTGCCCTGCTGTCTACGATACCGCAGACGTGCTATGCACGCGCTGCAAATTCTTTTAGTTCCAATTTTCCCTACCAGGGATACCAAATATATGTCTTAATTGGTCAGCTATATCTTAATTAATTCATGTTAAGTTAAATGAACCAATATCCGTTGGAATAGGCCCTATAGAACTCGAGAAAATAAATCACGCCCCCCTGGAGATTAATATTCATAAATGGTGGTAAACAAGGATTGAAAAAATGATACCGAAGTTTCTTCAGTACCTGGGAAGACTCCGAAGAATGTTAGAAAATATTTCATTTGAATCGGGCCAAGATTAAATGCAAAATCTTTTAGTTACATTTTCCACTTCCAGCAGGCTCACTCTGTTCTAAACAAACCTCTTTCCGAGCGAAACTGCGGTACGTGTCCCCGCTGCTTATGCCAACGTATAGACACATAGAAGGCGTGCTGTGCACCCGCTGAAAATCTTTTAGTTCCACTTTCCACCGTCAGGAGGCACCAAATCTATGTCTTAATTAGTTATCTATATCTTAATTAGTTCATGTAAAGTTGAATGAATCAATTCTTGTTGAAATTGGGTCCATAGAACCAGAGAAAATATCTATCCCTGGTGATTAATGTTTAGAAATAGTGGTAAATAAGGGCTGAAAAAAATGATACCGAAGTTTATCTAGTACCTGGAGGACCTGAGAAGAATGTTAGAAAAGGTTTCGTTTGAATTGGACTAATAATAAAAAAAATTCTTATTTTGGAGTCAGGGGGGGGGGGGGGGAAGGACCGATCAGAGCATTAACGCGAGATTTAAATTACAATGGGACACTCCCCTCCCCCCTCGACCTTAAAAAATTAAGATTTATCATTAACTTTTAAAACAAAAACTAAATGACGTTTTTTTTTTTTTTTTTTTTTTTTTTTTTTTCTGGACACATAAATACAGTAAGTTATCGTTGCCAATTACTGAAATAAAATACATAAATGACGTCACGTGCATGAAAAAACTCCAAAAATCGCATGAAAAAAATGGCGAAAATTTACAATTCGCTGTTCGAATTGCAATCAGCGGGTGACCAATCTGCCAATCACAATTTCCCGTTTGACTTACAGCTGTGCCTACAATCCTCTCAGCTACCAATCACAACTTCCCTCCAACGGCGGCGTTTCACTTCACGTCACAATTTGTGACGTCACTTAAAACAAAAAAAGGCTGCAAAACATGAAAAAAAAAGTTAAAAAACGCATAAAAAATGAAATTAAAAAAAAATCTAATCATAAAATCCGAATCGGGTTAGTTAATAACCCGCCCTTTCCTTTTACAATTAGGTTTTTTTTTATCTGTAAATAATTATCAACTTTCTCTAAGCTAAAAAAAGAGAAAAAAAAATGACGATTTTGAGCAAAACTGAGATCGAAATGAAAGCAACCAACGAACCAATCAAGCATTCTGGACTAAATTGATTAGTGTCGAAGGAAAAAAGAAATCGACAAAAAATAAAAAATCGCTGTACGAATTCCGCATAAACTTCATTGAAAAGAGGACAAAATTTACAATATGGGACTGAAAGATTAGAAACGTATTCCTGTTACTAATGTGAAAAAATCGCAGCAAAACGTGAAAAAACACTAAAAATCGCATAAAAAATTAAATAAAAAAAATCTATTGAAAAATTCCAAAATCGGGTTTCGAGATGCAAAACTACATAGATACTACCTTCCCACCAAAGTTTGTAGCTCTGCGCGCAGCGGTCTTTTCGGAACACAGCTGATAATGACACAGACACACAGATGCACAAACTTCCTTCTTTATTATAGTTAGAGATTTCAATTTTGTCCGATGAGAAACTGAATATTCATTAATTTTGAATGATTAATTAGTGAGATATAAATTATTGAAAAATGAATTTATAAATGTTATGTAGAAACATCCGTTATTTAGACATAATTCAAGCAGTCATTTATATATTTTATTACTTTTCGCTTAAAATTTTAAATTATACTTTTCAAAAGTATCGGCAAATGCGAATTTTGGATTGAAAATTTTTTAAACAATATTAATTTATTAACAATGCGATTGTTAAAAATTCCTAAACAGTCTTTTTAATTCATTTTTAATTCTTATTGCCTTTTCAATTCAATTCTCATTTAGCTCTGCAATATATTTGCAATATATTTACATAAAATAGTTACAATTACAGGGTTCGTACGCTTTTACAACGATTCTTTTATAGAATGTTTCACCTTATTCAACCTTTTAACGGGCGGTGTCCTCAAAAAAGGATACCTAATTTTAATTCCAAAACTGACAAACGGCACCAAGAATATTTAATTAAAATTTTTCTTTTCTTGAGTATCGAAAAAAAAAAAAAGGGCAAGTTTTTATTTTACAAATATATTCGTTTATAAATTCTGGTGTCAGTCCATTATTTCATCATTTTACAAATAGACTTACTCCACGCCGGAAAGTGTTAAATGCAGAAAAGTATTACAAATCCTGAAATTAAACTAGGCGTTTACAATGAAACAGTTTATCATTTCAAGGGGAATCACAGTTGCAAGCAACTCCAGTCCCTGTATCTAAGTAGTTGTGTATCTCGTCTTAAAGGAGCCATGTAAACAAAAAGTATAAAAAATACACTGAAAAAAGAAAAAGAATCTATGGATTACACCGTCAACTTCAACAGCCAATCCGAAATTAGTAAACAAGCCAATCAAGATTTAGCTTGCGTAGAGCAGCTAATCAGGAATTACTTGTGATTTAAGATCGGAAGCATTTACAATTTCTGCTATTTAAATATTAAATACAAAAACTCTATTAAAATATTGTTGTAAAAACGTACAAACACTGAATTAAAAAGAATCTTCTTGAAAATGTGGTGCATAAAATTACTGAAATATCATATTTTATAAAATTTCCAGATAAGACTTTTTGCACGAAGTTGCTAGAATAAATAAAAAAATAATCGTAACCTTCATCTTTCTTACTGCAATCATAGTGGATAAAATATTTTATTGATAGGAATTTCCGTAACTCTAAGGCACATAAATAATTTTGTAAAAAGCGAAAGAAATAATGAAATACATTACATGAGGCAAGGCAATTTATCAACAAAAAATTACGAGCACGCTTATGAATAAATGTAACACATTAAATTTATGTTTATTTTTGAACAAGAAATGCACATGAATAAATAAACATTCCAACGATTCTAATAAAATTTTTTAATTTTTGTAACACTATAATTTTTAAGTGGTATGTATTACATGAAAATAACTGGAAACATACACTTTTATGATAGCATACTAGTTTATTATAACCAGGGTGCGAAGTAATACTTATTTTTGAATAAAATTATTTCCGAATGTATTCGCCTTATTTAATCGCAGAACATTACGATTAAAAAGAGGCATTTTTAGTCTGCTGTTATTGTTTACTACATTGTTAATCGCAGGTGATGCTCAAAGGTGATGCTGAAGGTGATGCTCAAAAATCAGCCCTGATTACTCCCTGTATTTTTACTAAATGCCCTTGATCAAAGTAGCAGTCTTTTAAAAGAAGGATATACTTGTAGGATAAAAAGTCAGGAGACAGAGTTGAGTTGTGTTGCAAACGATCAGCACATTCTCCGAATTATTTTCTTTGACTAGTTTATTTTTTATTACACTAAATTAGGTTTGTGTCATCACTCGAGTGAAACACTCGGAGAATTCAATTATTACTAATGATTCGAATATCTCGATTATAGAAATACAACTCGAAACAATCCCCCCACTGATTATTTTCCCCGAATGGCGGCTCGTCGCTACCAGGTCGAACTATGGAATATGGAAAAATGCATTTTTCATTACTTTTAAAAATGAGCCGATTGCCATCACTAAATTTTATTAGAATTCTTCGGCTAATAAAAATACTAATAAAATTTCTGTGAATTACACGGTTACTAGTTTGGCCTCGTTTTTTCTTCAGAGATACCGAATTCATACCGGAAATTTTGAGAGAATTTTTTTTACTTTAAGTAATCACGAAATAGTCTGTCATTAGAAATAGCAAAAATTTCTATTTTAAATTTCTGGTATCGATTCAAAATTTCTGATTGGAAAAGGAGGCCAAATTGGCAACTCTGGTGATGTTGCAACACTGAAACCCTATTAAAATTTAGTGGTGACAATCGGCTCATTTTTAAAAGTAATGAAAATTGCATTTTACTTACCCATCATACGTAGTATAGAGTAAGTCTTGTAATCGTTTTGAAAATTGAAAAATTTTTTTGACGGATTTACACGTTTCAGACACTGGAGATTCCGAAAAACATATTTTTAGAAAAAAAAATTTGCCGTCCGTCTGTGTGTCTGTGTGTGTGTGTGTCTGTGTGTCTGTAAACGCTCTATCTCCCGAAAAAATTGAGATAGAGACTTGCAATTTGGTATGTACTTAGTATGTAATAATGGGAAGAAGCCTATTTCATTTCAATAACCTCGATTAACCGGAACAATTTTTTTCGGACTCTCGAAATATTCGTTCTGATGAAAGATATATAAAAATTTTCGAAATTGTTTATTTTAAGAAATGGATATAAAAGACAATAAAAAACATAAATTTTGCATAAAGCATGAAGTCGATCGGATAATGAGTTGCCGAGATATTTGGAATCCTATTTTCCACACTCTTCGATTTTTCATGACCCTGTATTTCATCCAAATTTCACTTCAAAGATATATTTTAATTGGAAATTTGACGCTTAATCAGATGCAACAAACCGCTAGTTAATAGGATTATTATTTTTGAAGTTATAAGGAAAACCTCTTTCAAGCAATTCAGTAATCCAGCCTTTAAAGTTTGTGACGTCATCAAGCCACGATTTTATTTGAATTGCAATGCATTTTATAAGTAGTTTACACATTTTTATTTTAATATTTTACATTATGCATATCCATGATGGGTAAGTATTACGGTGGCCCCCAACGGCTAGTTTTCACATTCGATAGTTTGACATGGTAGCCACGAATCTTCTATTTTTTACAAAGTAAAATAACCATAATTCAAATCAGAAAAAAAAATAGAAAATGTCTTTTTGTATGTATCTATTAATTTAATTCTTTGCTTTAGAAAATTCCTGGTTTTGATAAAAAAAATGTAATAATAAGGTTCGTAGATATGCCTATGTGAATGCTGGAGTTATTTCATTCTATTATTCCTCGTCTGTAGAAAAATCACTTGTTTCATCCAAACGATAGGATGTCTCCCTTTTGCGCATGCTCGAGTGAATAACTCGAAACTGTCATTCAAACACGCGCTGTCATTCAAACATTTAATTACGCGCCAAACTACGTTCATTAAATACGTGTTTCAAAATGTGATTTTTATTCCAGCAACTTATTTCATGGATACTGAAAACTAGTCGTTGGGGTCATCGTAATACTTACTCATTGAAACATTTGTTAACTCGTAGTTTGTAGTTAAGCAAAGAATTACACTGGATGTGAAAAGATTACTATGTTTATTAGTGGATCCAAGATCTAACCTTCATACATCGCGGCTAGCGTGAGACTGAGGTCCGATCGCCGATCGCGACCGGGAAACATTTACATGCGCATGTGGCGCCACCTAGCGAGATACAATACAACTAATCTCGATTATAACATTCTCTTCCTTCTTAAAGAAAGCTAAGAGCAAATATTTAAAAGTTCTTTAACAGGGAACAGTTCAAAATCAACAGCAATGCAAAAGAGTTCTAATGTCCATAATCAGCAATGCAAAAGAGTTCTAATGTCTATAATCGCAGACGATCAGGTTTCCTCCTTGTGCGATTTGAACGTCTGAGCTTTGGGGTTCCTGGGTTCTGCCTAATCGCTTGTGGCGAGAGTGCAGGAGGGTCTGCTTGCGAACTGTTCTCCCTGTTTAGAACACTTACCTGTGGAGACAGAAGGGGGTGGTACCGGGGTGTTTGGAACTTCCACAGTTTAGTGATTCTCCACTTACGACATCAGCCGACATCAGAGTTCTCTGAGCATTCGGGCTGAAGAACAGTTGGAGCTGACAGCTGTGGAAAGATAGGAACGTCACTAGCATCTTCAAGTCTGTGGCGAAGTTGGTCAATGTGCCGAGACCAATCTCCCCAACTGGTTTTCACTTTGCACATCACATTTCCCACTGGGGAAATAACAGTTCCAGCCACCCATTGTGGACCATGGCTAAAAGAGCGCACCCAAACCGGGGTGCCTTCTGTAAATTTCCTTGCACTGGTTTCTGGTTTTGCAGGAGCTGGGCTACCCGAATCTCGAATTAGATCCAAGCGGGTGCGAAGAGGTGATCCAAACATAGCCATAGCAGGGGATATGCCTGTTGATGCTGTTGGCGTGTTACGGAAATTCAGCAGGAATCTAGCCAACCTCTCTGCAAAGCTTCCTTCCTTGTTTTTCGGCATTGCAGCTTTCACAGTACGTACCACTCTTTCAGCTAATCCATTTGAGTTTGGATGGTAGGGTGCCGTTTTTATAGGCGTAATGCCATTTAGACGTAAGAAATTAGTGAATTCATCACTACGAAATCCAGGTCCATTGTCACATACTAAACTCTGTGGTAACCCGAAGCGTGCAAAAAGATTACGCAGAGTCAGTACTGTTGAAGCTGCTGTTGTATTAGGAACAGGTATCACTTCCAGCCACTTTGTTTTAGCATCGACTACAATTAATAGCCAATGACCTTCCACAGGACCTGCATGGTCAATATGAATTCTCTCCCAAGGTTTCTCAGGTGCAAGCCAAGAGCTTCGTGTAGAAGGGGGAGCTGTAGCATTTTCTTGGCAGTCAACACAGCTGCGAACTTTTGTTTCTAAGTCCCGATCAATACCAGGCCACCAAACATGTGAGCGGGCGAGAGATTTTATAGCATTAATACCTTGATGAGCACTGTGAAGTTCATCCAAAACAAATTCATGAAATTTTCCTGGGACAAACGCATGGGAACCTCTAAGAATGATATTTTCTTCCACTGATAGTTCATTCCGGATGTGCCAAAAGGCTTGTAAATTTTCTAACACTTTCTTTGGCCATCCATTATGAATATGCGACCTCAGACGACTTAGTGCAGGACACTTGTCTATCTCCCTTTCAATTAGGTGTGCTGTCAGTGGGCTATCGTTCAACTGCTTGATGAGTAAGACTGACTCGACTGGCACTGGAGGATCTACAGATTCAGATTTTAGTGGAAGTCGACTGCAAGCATCAGCATTTCCATGTAACTTTCCTTTACGATACTCAATCTTGTATACGTATGCAGATAAGGTTAAGGCCCATCGTTGTATGCGAGCTGCAGCAACTGATGGCACTGGTTTATCTTCAGACAATAGGGTTACTAACGGGCGATGGTCAGTGACTAAAGTAAATTTGCGTCCTAACAGGTAGTTCCTGAAACGAGTCACTCCAAAAACTAAAGCTAAAGTCTCTTTCTCGATGTGACTGTAATTCTTCTCCGCTTTTGTAAGGGAGCGAGAAGCAAATGCAATTGGGCGGTCACCATCTGATGTTTTGTGTGAAAGTACAGCACCAAGACCATAAGGACTTGCATCACAAGCCAGAATGACTTCTTCGTCTTGCTCAAAATGCACAAGTAAGGAAGAGTTCTGCAAGACATCTGTAGCTTTTTGAACAGCTTCTTTCTGGGGTAATTCCCATTTCCATGGCTGCTTATTTTCTAACAACTTGTATAATGGTGCTAACGAGGTAGACATATTCGGTAAAAACTTGGCATAATATGTTATTAAACCAATGAACGAGCGCAGTTCATCAACATTTGTTGGCTCAGGTGCCTCTGCAATTGCTCTCGCCTTCGATTCAACTGGGTGCAGTCCATGTTTGTCTATGCTATGCCCAAGGTATTCCACCGATGATTTCAGGAATTCACATTTCTCAGGGTGTAATCTTATACCTGCTGCTTGTAGACGGCTGAAAAC
The DNA here is from genome assembly GCA_963931845.1 of Maratus michaelseni. Taxonomy (NCBI): domain Eukaryota; kingdom Metazoa; phylum Arthropoda; class Arachnida; order Araneae; family Salticidae; genus Maratus; species Maratus michaelseni. The sequence continues at coordinate 99,415,763 of OZ007600.1, forward strand.
TTCCTCTAAATTTTGCAAGTGCTCCTCTTTATCTTTACCAGTTACCAGCAAGTCATCTAAGTATATAGAAGCTCCTTTTGTGCCTTGTAAAATCTTCTCTATTTCTCTTTGGAAAATCGCAGGAGCAGAGGCAATGCCAAAAGCAAGTCGAGTGTAACGAATAAGGCCCCTGTGAGTATTTATCACCACCAGGCATCTCGACTCTTCATCTAGCTCTAGTTGGCAATACGCATCCCGAAGATCTAACTTGGTGAATGCCGTACCACCTAACATTTCAGCAAACAAGTCCTCAATCTTTGGAAGGGAATATTGTTCCAGCTCTGTTGCTTTATTCACCGTCAACTTGAAATCACCACAGATTCTTATTCTTCCATCTTGTTTTAGCACCGGAACAATTGGAGTTGCCCAATCTGAGGTTTTTACAGGTTCTAAAATACCATCTGCAATGAGGCGATCAATTTCTGTGTCAATTTTCTCTTTGTAGGCATATGGAACAGGACGGGCTTTGAAGAATTTCGGAGTTGCGTCCTTCTTACATGTAAGGTGAACTTTGACTCCTTTAACCAACCCCAATTCTGGTGAGAAAACTTCCCTAAATTTTTTTAGAAGACCATCTAATGTAGGTTGACTGGCACTTACATTATGCAAACTGTGATTCATATTTGAGTCAAATGCATTCATGAGGCCTAGTGGAACAATCCAGTTCCGACCAGCCAAATTTGTGTTTCCTTCAGAAACCACCAGTAAAGGTAAATGCTCTGTTATTGACTGGAACATCACATCTACATTTGTCACTCCCAGAATGCCAATGGGATGGCTAGTACAGGACTGGAGTTTAATTCCTGTTTGCTCTAAAAAGGGCAAAATCTTCTAATTTTTTCAAACAATTTTACAGGCATTTATGAAAATGGAGCACCAGAATCAATTTCAAAAGATATGGGTTGTCCCTGCACTCTACATTTGATTTTAAGTGGAGGGTAATTTTCCTTAACATCAGATAAGTGATACATAGTATACTGATTATGTTCCAACTTATCTTTTGTTTCTGATAAAAGATTTACTTTTGGTTTGCAACTAACTTTATTTTTAGACAAACATACCTTTGCTAGGTGCCCAAGTTTCTTGCAGGTATGGCATATTGTGTTTTTATGCCTGCATTCTGATGTCTTATGTTTTGGGTCTCTACAACGAAAACAATGTTTTCCTGTATCTGCAGTGGATGCCTATTTAGCGTTTTCGTATTTCCGCGGCCTTTGCGCCGTAATTTTCAGTTTCTGAACTTCAGAAATCGGAGATACCTTCAAATCCACTGCATCCCTTGCTGCTGCTTCCATCGAAACGGCGATTTCCGACGCACGCACAAGGGTTAAGTTCGATTCTGATAGCAATTTCCGTTGAATTCCTTCGTCCTGTATTCCACACGCTATTCTGTCTCGTAGAATCATATCCAGAGTGACTCCAAAATTGCAATATTTCGCCAATTTCCGGAGTTCCGCGATGTAATCGGCCACCGATTCGCCCGCGCGTCTATTGCACTTGAATCGCTCCACGATTTCTGAGGACACCGGATCATAATGTCTATTTAGTATCCCAATAAGTTCTGTTAACGTCTTGGAGGTAGGTGCTTCCGGCGATATCAAGTTTTGTAGCAGTGCGTAAGTAGCAGGTCCAACCACCGTTAAGAAAACAGCACGTTTTCTATTAGCCTCTTCGATCGCGTTTGCGATGAAGAATTGCTCAATTCTTTCAGCATATTTGCTCCAGCACTCGTTTCCGGGGTTGAATTCCCCAATGCAGCCAAAAGATGCCATGATAAAGCGTAAAGAAATCCACCACGCGGTCGCCGAACGGCGATTAGGCCTAGCACCCCGTTATCAGCCGAAGTCGCGATTTTTTTTCAAAAATACGCGAAAATACGTTATATTTTCAAAAGATACATTGATAAGTTTAATCCTCGTCGCCACTGAAACATTTGTTAACTCGTAGTTTGTAGTTAAGCAAAGAATTACACTGGATGTGAAAAGATTACTATGTTTATTAGTGGATCCAAGATCCAACCTTCATACATCGCGGCTAGCGTGAGACTGAGGTCCGATCGCCGATCGCGACCGGGAAACATTTACATGCGCATGTGGCGCCACCTAGCGAGATACAATACAACTAATCTCGATTATAACACCCATCATGCACATGCATAATATAAAATATGAAAATAAACTTTAAATGCTACATTACTGAATTGCGTAAAAGAAAAATCCTTATAAGTCCAAAAATAATAATCATATTAACTGACAGTTTATTGCGTCGGATTAAGCGTCTCATTTCCAATTAAAATATATCTTTGAATTGAAATTTGGATGAAATACAGGGTTATGAAAAATCGAAGAGTGTGGGAAATAGGATTACAAATATATCGGCAACTAATTATCCGACCGACTTCATTTTTTATGCAAATTTTATGTATTTTTATTGTCTTTTATATTCACTCCTTAACCCCTTGGGGACAAGCGACACGTATAGGTGACGCATAAGATGCTCATAATCCTCGATTATTCCCACCAGTTATTTTTTATTGTAAGCTTTGCCTTATGTAATCCTAGCATTTCTGAGATTCATTTAGGCGAACATTTCTGTTTTGAAAAACCGGTGGTAAAAGATTAAAAAATCTGTAAAGGACTCTCGTCGCGAAGGGTTAAAATAAACATTTTCGAAAATTTTTATATACCTTTTTATCAGAACGAATTTTGCGAGAGACCGAAAAAAAACCATTATTACATACTAAGTATATACCAAATTTCAAGTCTCTATCTCAATTTGCTCGGGAGATAGAGCATTTACAGACACACAGACGGACGGCAAAATTTTTTTTTTCTAAAAATATGTTTTTTGGAATCTCCAGTGTCTGAGACGTGTAAATATATTAATTTTTTTTTCGATTTTTAAAACGATTACAAGACTTACCCTATGTTACGGATGATGGGTAAGTAATAAGTGTATTCACACTACAGACGATTCTTAAAATTTAAAATTTTATTTTTTTAAATCATAGAATATTACCCTAATAGCACCAACCCATTCATATTTAATTGTCCAGCCATCGATCTCATAACAAACCCACGAACTAAAAACTCGAAAACTCACGAATTGTCTACATACCGATCTTTATAACATTTTCTGACAAAGGATTTCTGATGAAGAAAGTTTTCGTGAAATGTAATCAGATCAAAATGGTACATGTTGTTTCCGATGAAACTGCAAAGATTCTGAATGATCCTACAAGTGCCACTAATCGATGAAGTAAATTCGGCGTTTCTATTCAAATTTCATCGGATACCGATCATCGATTGAGGGCATCTCAATGAGACATTTCTGAGGAATTTTGGATGGAAATTTATTCTAAAGTTACGAATTTATGATTCATAAATATTGACTTTTGTTTAATTGCCGATGAAAGGCCTTTCATTGGCCTATCAAATTTTGCTACTATGTTAGTATTTTGTAATATTATTATATTCTTATTCTTCATCAGATAGGATCCATAATAGCACATCCAGTTGACGTGAAATCAGTACGACTTAATTATAGTCACAAATGATTGCAGCCACATCGGCGACCAGAAGGTGACATTTAATTTATCACATTATGACACCCAGGTGACTATCATTTCAGAACTCCAACTGTGATCGATATTTTAGTCATTTTCAATTCGTCTTAGTTGCAACTGATCTTCACCGTCACTTAACATTAATATGGAAATGTCAGTGTCACTTCAAATCATGTTTATTTGTTAGATTTTTACTTTATCCTTCAATACATTAAACTATATTTACTTTATAGCATTGAGAAATAAATAATGTGAAATGTTCATTTTCTTAAACATTGGGATTTACAGATATTTAAAGACACTTTATTTTAACTTAAATGAAATTCTTTGTTAAAAAAAACCCTGATTATACAGAAAAAATTAATAATACAAAATGAACATTATCATGAATTTCTATTCCTGTTAGATAATGGACATGATGCAATTTCTTCAAATTAATAATCTATAAATTTAAACTACAGCGAAAATTCAATTTACCCTTAAAGACTTTAAAGTAGTTATTTCCCAAATTTGAACAAGTAAGTTTTTTTTTTTTTTAGCTGAACAATATTATGAAAAAAAGGCGGATATTTTTTTATCTGAAGCTTTCTAAAAATGATTTCGAGAACCATTATTTTACTAAAAAGATTATTTTAAATAACCTAAGTATTTTCTTTAAACGTATCTAATTTATGAATTATTGTTTCATATATAGCAGGGATAATTTCGGTTTCCATGTATTAGGTTTAGACATTAGAAGCATTTATAAAGATATTTTACTCTCTAAAAGCATTTAGAAAAAATAAATTAAACTCTTTACACCAAAAAAAAAATATTGCATTTTTCTCTAAATTGAATAAAACTATTACAGCATTTTACTCCAGTATTTTATTACGCAATATTTTAAAGAATCAATTGCGATTAAACTAAATTATTGCAATCACATCCAGACGAGGAAAAATTACCTAAGAAGATGGTTTTATTAAATCGCACTAAATGAATATCGTGTATCCAATAATGTTCAAATTCGTTTTCTATGATAGATTACCTCAATCTTGGTTATTGAAAGTCTCTATAATAAAACCGTAAGTCATGTGACTGTCATCAACAGTTCCGGGATGCCCGTATCGCTTTTTCATATTCCAGGAGGCCATTTTTATTCAAAATTATTTTTTCGAATAAAACTGCATAAAGGTTACATTTTTAGAAAGATCGTTCAAAATAAATTAATATTTGAGAGATGACTTACGTTCAATTAGGTATATATTCTCCAATAACTTCAGTTGAAATTAGCTTCGCAGTTCAAATTCTCTATCCATGAAAGTAAACAAAAAAAAAAGATTCATTCGTCGTGAAGTTTTAAAATATTAAACCATTAAACCATGGAGATAATCGTTCGTAAAATAAGTTTTCCATGAATGATTTTTTGGAGCGCTGCCTGGTGTCAAAAAAGTAATTTGCACCAGGACCTGTAAGACCATCAAAGTTTACCATAATTCTGCTTGATGAAGTGCTTTACAACTCAACTTCCTTCGGAATCTTTTCTTGACAAAGTTGAATGTAAACAAATACAAGTCATGTAATAATATTTAATGAATCAAATTTCGAAACGAATTGTCAGTTAATTTGATATTTATGTATTATACGTGGCAGGAAGAGAGATCACCTAAAATGATTGTTAATTGCCAATCATATTTACCATTGTTAATGACCAATCGCGTTCCAAATAGTAATTTAATATACATTTATAAAATACATAACATCATTAAGTACTTTTATGTTATTTGGGTGCAAATCTCGCCAATATCATTTTTAAAATCGCCAATACCAGCTTTTATTCTTCACGTGTTCAAATTAGAAACGATACTTTGATTCTGAAATCAAATGTTTTGATTTATGATATTATTTTTTGGTACTTTTCCTTTATACGGACACCATTGTCGCCAAGCATACATTTACATACATTTACATACATTATGCATTAGCATACATTTTGGCATGGTGTCCGTATAACGGAAAAGTACCTATTTTTTATTTATCTATTTTCTATTTTGAATGAAAAATGTGAACGGCATGCATTTTAAATTGGAAAAGCTGTCACAGACGCTCCGGGGTTGGCGCGATTTTTGTTTTGCGCCATCTTGGCGAGAAAATCCCATTTTCAGACACCTGTTAGAGATTGCTAAAACAGCATGTTATTTTTATTTTATTATGAAATAAGTCATTTTATATTTAAAAAAAAAACACACAATTTTATTTAAAAACACACAATATTCAATTTATTATAAAGCATGCGGAATCTGCTCTACCAGGTTGCCATACGAAGCAAAATCTAGCCTAAAACGCCAGGTTGGCCAGGCATAAAATCGCCATTTTGGCACCAAAATGATACCCCGATGCGTCTGCGACAACTGTACCCAAAAGGACCCATCATTAAAAATGGTTAATAATATAGAATTAAAGTAAAATAATCCAGAAAATTCTTTTTGTATACACTTACTAAACACATAAAATCATATTGATGGTTTTTAGATTAGACATTTACGATGGAAATTTTATTTGGGGTATGTTATATCCAACGGAATGAATATGAGATATATATATTCTAATCACATATTATATACCCATGAATATACTATACATATCTATATCTACTATATCAATAGAACCGTCTTCAATAGTCTTTTATATTTCTACTACGTAATATTAACTATAGAGTTACAATATAGAGAGAAAAAACGGGTTGCTGTAATTAGAATTATAGGTGCCAATGTTGGCGCGGCGTATTTTACCTGTTACGAATCTTAATAGTCAGTAGACATTAAGCAGACATGCCGAAATAAGAGAATTACGCTATTATAAAAACTCCCGAACTATATCAAGAAAGGGGAGCAGAGAAAAACAAAGTCGTACTAGGCATCTAAAAGGAAGTTCGTGAATTTTAATCAGATTGTACGTCATGGGAAAAAAAGTCCTGACAGAAAATATGGTTTAAAGGGAATGCGATTATCAAAACTGGCCTTCAAAAGTTCAATTTTCCACCAAACTATACTCGAAAATTACGTGTAATAATATGTAGCCCGATTATGGCACATTACTCAAGACGTTTTAGATGAGAATAATGATAGATTTTATAATCTTTCACAATCGAGTCTACAGCCAAAGTTAACGAAAAACAAAAACAAATATTAGCAACAATATGGTTCAGTGTAAATGTGGATATCATTAAAGACTTTCACAAAATAGACTTCATTGCATCAAATCGTATTAACTAAAATACGCCAATTGGCAATGGACCCAATTACGAAAAATGACTTAATATGTTTAAGAATCTCCGCCTTAGCGAACATATTGCAACTGATAAGCAAACGGACATGAAGGACAAATGCTTAAGTGGGTTAAGCAGTTTTTATCATGGAAGATGAAATACATAACAACAAAAAATATGCAAAATGCTACCATGATCACAAAAGTTCTTAATTTGTCTATTAGAATCTTTCGGTTTGGCGAAGGATTAAGGAAAAAAATTAAATTATGAATAAAAGTAACGTGTTACAATGCTTAACATACATTTAAGGGAGACCAAACTGGTCGCCAGTGGCGGATAGTCTGTATTATAATAGCACAAATCAGTTACAAGTTATAACAACATCAAATTTCATCTGCAAGTCAGCCATTTTCTTCTGAAGATATTTAAAAAAAAATAAAACTTCATAATTATAAGAACACACATTTTATCAAACAATTAAATATGACTGCAAACTGTGGCAGATGACTGTTTCCAACAAGAATAAGTATGAGAAATTCCCGTCAAGGGTATCGATCTGGGTGGCTCAGTCGCAGAGCGGCGGCACGGTATGCGTAAGGTCCCAGGTTCGAGTCCTGGCCCAGGTCAATTTTTCATTCGTGTTTGTTTAGTGCATTTAATTGTCTGATAAAATGCGTGTTCTTAAAATATTGTAAAATAAAGTAATCAGACGTAGTGTTTATGCTTTAAAAAATATTTTAAATATATAATATACGTTTTTGAAAGATCTTTAAAAATAAATTAGTTTTTGAGGGAAGATGTACCTTCTAAAATGTATACATTAAGAGTTATCGGCATTTAAAATTTCTTTCCAAACGTAAACAAAATTTTTTAAATGAATTAAATGTGATTCATTTATTTCTAAAAGAAAAAAAAAAAAAAACACGGTAAAGGATAGGCATTTCGTTTGCAGGAATACCTTTCACGTCATTTTTCTATAAATTAATGAAATCCAGTTGTTAAATTATTTTTGTTTTAGAAGTGAAGTTTCCATTTAAATTTATTGTAACAGTACAATGTTTAATTGAATAAAATAATGTAAATCTAAGAAATTGCTAAGAAATTCCAAACATGCACAGGGCAGTGCAAAAAAAAAAAATAAATAAATAAATAAATAAAAAAATAAATAAAAAAACAAAAAATAAATAAATAGATAAATAAATAAATAAATAAATAAAAATCAGCTTTCATAAATTCTAAAAATTGTTCATATATCTCAATTACAATCTAAAGGAGGTAGTCCAGGCATTTGGTAGAAAATAAAGGAAAGTTTTGGTGTAGTTTTTTTTGTGGGGTCCCTTTATGTTTTTCGGGTCGCTGAACACGAATCCGAAGTTTTCCAACAAAATTTTTTTCGGGAAATATGTTTTTTTTAGAAAAAACGTGTAAAAAAACGGACTTTTTTCCGTTTTTTCAAAATAATCTCAAAATTATACATTTTACGTAAAAGTCGGCAATATATGAATTGAAGAAAATAAAATTTCTTACATTTTATGTATTGAAAGTTTTTTTCTCTGATCAATAGTTTAGCCGTGAGAGTGCCTCAAAAATGGGTGGAAAAAACAAAAAAACTGTAAAAAAACGGGAATTACGGTACTGTATGTCAATGTAACATAGAAACTAATCCTTTTACGCAAATGTTAACTATTAATGTTACTAAAGATTACACGTTTGACTATATTTTATGCATTTGAGGTAGAGGAAAAGTGCGGATCCGACACCAGGGGAAGGTGGGAGCAGTGGGGCAAATCCAGCTACTCTCATGAGTCAAAGTTGCTACTTCTCCGGAGAGCTCGTATTCTAAGAGGCGGTAACATTGTAGTCCAGTAGAAATAGCATTTTACCTTACAAAAATTCGGGTAGTTCTGATTTTTGGGTAGGTTGTAAAGGTTGACCCTCTAATAAAAAACCAAGTTTTCGACCTTCTAGACCTTGTGCGTTTTTCACAATATTGGAAAAACCAATATTTTTCGGCACTTTTTTCAATTTTTCTTAAATAACTCAATTTTAGTGCATTTTACAGACAAAAGTAGAGTTACCATTTTGTAGAGCATAAAATTCTCTACAACATTCAGTATTCAGGTTTGTAAATTGTTCAAATACGGGGTAAGATACGGAACCAGGAAAATAGGGTAAAATTTGGAAAAAATGTAAAAATTCACAAATGACGTTAGTTTTTGCTTAATAACCTACTTTTAGTGCGTTTTAGAGACAAAAGAACTTTTACCATTTTGTAGAACAGAAAATTCTCTACAACATGCAGTATTAGGTTTGTAAATTGTCCAAATAGGGGGCAAGATATGGAGCCGTGAAATAGGGTTAAATTTGGAAAAAAATGTAAAAATCCACAAATGACGTTAGTTTTTGCTTAATAACTTACTTTTAGTGCGTTTTAGAGACAAAAGCACTTTCAACATTTTGTAGAACATAAAATTCTTTACAACATGCAGTATTCATATTTGTAAATTGTTCAAATACGGGGTAAGATACGGAACCAGGAAAATAGGGTAAAATTTGGAAAAAATGTAAAAATTCTCAAATGACGTTAGTTTTTGCTTAATAACCTACTTTTAGTGCGTTTTAGAGACAAAAGAACTTTTACCATTTTGTAGAACAGAAAATTCTCTACAACATGCAGTATCAGGTTTGTAAATTGTCCAAATAGGGGGGAAGATATGGAGCCGAGAAATAGGGTTAAATTTGGAAAAAAATGTAAAAATCCACAAATGACGTTAGTTTTTGCTTAATAACTTACTTTTAGTGCGTTTTAGAGACAAAAGCACTTTCAACATTTTGTAGAACATAAAATTCTTTACAACATGCAGTATTCATATTTGTAAATTGTCCAAATAGGGGGTAAGATATAGAGCCGGGAAAATAGGGTTAAATTTGGAAAAAATGTAAAAATCCACAAATGACGTTAGTTTTTGCTTAATAACCTACTTTTAGTGCGTTTTAGAGACAAAAGCACTTTCAACATTTTGTAGAACATAAAATTCTTTACAACATGCAGTATTCATATTTGTAAATTGTCCAAATAGGGGGTAAGTTATAGCAAAAACTAACGTCATTTGTGGATTTTTACATTTTTTTCCAAATTTAACCCTATTTCTCGGCTCCGTATCTTACCCCCTATTTGGACAATTTACAAACATGAATACTGCATGTTGTAGAGAATTTTATGCTCTACAAAATGGTGAAAGTGCTTTTGTCTGTAAAACGTATTAAAAGTAGGTTATTAAGCAAAAACTAATGTCTTTAGTGGATTTTTGCAAATTTTACCCTATTTTCCCGGCTCCGTATCTTACCCCCTATTTGGACAATTTGCAAACCTGAATACTGCATATTGTAGAGAATTTTATGCTCTACAAAATGGTAGAGTGCTTTTTTCTGTAAAATGAGTTTTTTTAAGAAAAATCGAAAAAAGTGCCGAAAAATATTGTTTTTTTTTCAATATTGTGAATACATGTTACATCGACATACAGAGTCGTAATTCCCGTTTTTTACAGTTTTTTGTCTTTTACACCACCCAATTTTACAGTATGAGCACTCCGGCGGTGGAGCACCTTCGACTCATGAGAGAAGGTTGAACTGCTCCACTGCTCCCACCTTCCCCTGGCGCAGGATCCGCACTTTTCCTCTACCTCAAATGCATAAAATACAGTCAAACATATAATCTTTAGTATCATTAATGGTTACCGTTTGCGTAAAATGGTTAGTTTTATGTTACATCGACATACACTACCGTAATTCCCGTTTTCTTACAGTTTTTTTGTTTTTAACACCCTTTTTTGCGGCACTCTCACGGCTAAACCATTGATCAGAGAAAAAAAATTTCATTACATAAAATATAGGAAATTTTATTTTCTTTTATTCATATATTGCCGACTTTCACGTAAAATGCACAATTTTAAAATTATTTTGAAAAAACGGAAAAAAGTCCGTTTTTTTACACGTTTTTTGTAAAAAAAACATATTTCCCAAAAAAATTTTTGTTGGAAAATCTCGGATTCGTGTTCAGCGACCCAAAAAACATAAAGGGACCCCCCCCCAAAAAAACTACACCAAAACTTTCCTTTATTTGCTCTTTTTTATCCCCTAATGCCTGGACTAAGGGTTTGTTTCTATATTATTCTACATATAATAGTAATTTCAGCAAATATATTAAATTCCAATGCGATCTGTTTTAAACTTTAAGATGGTTTATAACACATGATAAAAAAATTATAAAAAAGAATGGCGCGTCACAGTTCGGGGAGAGGATGGGGAATAGCGTGAACAAAATTAGGAAGTATAATAATGCTATCTGTTTGAAACTTTACGGTATTTTATAACACATAACATAAATTTTAAAAATAAAGCTGCGTCAAAAATTATAGGGAGGGGCGGAGCGCGTTTTGCCTACACAAAGGGGGGGGGGCACTTTTCTAAATTTTAACGATATCCGTCATGTCACATATCGTTACAAAGGGCTGTGACCACTTATTCATGTTATGCACCACAGGTGAAACCCCCACATTTTGCGCCCCCCCGACACTACTCATGTGATATATTGTTCGAAAGGCCTGTGGCCGCTTATTCATATTATGTATCTTCGGGGTCCATCTTCCCGCTTTCACCCCCCCCAAAGGGGACACTTTTCTAAATTTTGCCGACACCTCTCATGTGATATATCGTTGGAAAGGTCTGTGAACGCTTAATCAAATTATGCAGGTGGGGGGGGGTATTTTCTGAATTTTGCACATATCCCTCATGTGATACATCGTTGGAAAAGTCTGTGACCGCCTAATCTTATTATGCATCTCAGGTGTTCATCCCCCCACTTTGCCCCCCAAACGCGATTAGCTTTCACCACCAGTGGGCGCTTTCCTATCTCTGTTTCTATGGGTCGGATCACGACGGGGTATGGCTCATTCGACTCGACATCTATAGAGCTTTCCGATTTTAGTTCGTTTTTTCACCACCAGGGGGCACTTTCTTATCTCTGGTTCTATGGGCTAGATCACGACGGGGTATAGCTCATTCGACTCGACATCTATAGCCTTAACGATTTCAGTGCCCGAGGTTCCTATAGAACAGATTGCATTACCTGGTGGTGGAAGATAGAACTTGAGCGTGCGCAGCACGACTGCTATATGGTGCCGAAGGCAGCTGGGACCCGTGTCGGAAGTTCGTTTGTTTACAGGTTTATACAATTCGATGTGTAAATTAAGGGATTATCCGGTGCCGAAGGCAGCGTGGAACCAGGTCGGAGGTTCGTGGTTTATCTTATTCGAGGTTTTTAAAGGATTGAGGCCCCGGTGTAAATTAGGGGCCCGCTAGCGGGCGAAACCAGCTAGTATATAACATAAATGTACTAATTTAAGACGATTATTGAAATTTTTTAAATTTCTTTATAGCGAAAAAAGAAGTGTTCTGCAGAAGTATTACTGAAGTATCAATTTCTTCTACAGTATTTCTCCAAAAACAAAACCTAAGGCCCAATCATAAAATAAAACATAGCGCGAGTTTTCAGGATTTAAGCACTACCATGAAAATAAGCCCTCATTAAAAAATAAGCCCGTCTCATTTTTTTAATACTGCTATTTTGCAAAACATCGTTCAAATAAATATGTACTCAATCAGGATAAGACATTAACGGTTTGTGTTTAATTTAAAGTACTAATTTTAAAATCCAGTTAAAATTAATCAGCAAGAATAAAAAGAGAAGAATTTCTTAATTTAATTCTTTCTATTTGGTGTTTTTGTTTCAGCTTCGTAAATAAAACACACGTTTTCATTATACGTAACATCATTTTCACACAATGCAGTCTTTGTTTAGCGCAGCAATTCTCTGTGAGGAACTAGCTATTTAAAAATTACGCTTTTTGAAGTATTAACATGTATGAGATAGAAGAAAGTTTTGCGATTGGCACATCCGACTAATTTTTTTTTAATTCCGATTAATTAATTCCTATCACTTTGTTGAAATAAAAATATTTTTGTCTTTATTAATGACATATTAATCAGTGTAAATATTACAATTTCAACTAGTCGGATGTGCCAATACCAAAATTGTTTTCTGTTTCATACATGTTACTACTTCAAAAAGCGTAATTTTATAAATATATATTTTAAAATCCAAAAATGCAGCATAGCAGCGCCACTTATTATATGATTTACACGAAAACTTAATCAGCATCAACTTATGTCAAAGTCTAACAGAAGTTGAAGTTTGATGAAATTCCGTGCATTAATTCTTGAGCTATGACTATCGTTAAAATCGTGTAAATCCTGAAGAATGCAGCATAGCAATGCCACCTGTTGTGCATTTCGCATTAAAACCTACTCAGCAACAACTTATATCAACGTCTAACTGAAACTGCAGTTTGATGAAAATCCATGCATTAGTTCTTGAGATGGACCTATTGAGGAAATAGTGAATAATGCTACACAGCAACGCCACCTGTTTGGCAATTTACACCAAAAACGAATCAGCACCAATTTATATCAAGGTCTAACTGAATCTGAAGTCTTATTAAATTCCGTGCATTAGTTCTTGAGATGTGGCTATCGCTAAAATCGTGTAAATCCTGAAAAATGCAGCATAGCAAGCGCCACCTTTTGGGAGATTTACGCCAAAACCTAATCAACAACAACTTATTTCAGCGTCTAACTGAATCTGAAGTTTGATGAAAATCCGTGTATTAATTCTTGAGCTATAGCTATTGTGAAAATCGTGAAAAATCCAACGCAGCAGCACCATCAGTTGGGCGATTTACACCAAAAGCTAATCAGCACCAATCGATAACCAGGTCTAACTGAATCTAAAGTTTTGTTAAAATCCGGGAATTTGTTATTGAGTAGAGCACACACAAAATCTTTGTCACATACACACAAACATAGACAGACTCACAGACAGACATTTTCTAAAAACTGTCTAATCGTGTTTAGGACCTTCTAAAACGTATAAATCTGTGGAACTTCTTGTAAAGATAGAAAAAAGTAAAAAACGGTAGCAATCAAACAATCTGGATATAAAAAAAAATTAGTCCAATTTGGTAACACTGGCCGCTAGCTTAAACTATGTAGTGAACATTTCTGCGAGAAACTTGCGGATCAGATACATGGAGATTGACTTGTCGTATGTATACTGATGCATTCGTGATAGAGCCCTGGGGCATTAATGTCGGAAAAACAAGATGCTGCTGCATTCTGTGGATAGAAATATGCATTTTAAAATCCAACAAGAACGAAAAATCATGCGTCAAGCATAGATTATGTAGCACTTTCCAACGGTTCTAAAATAATTTTACAAATCATTACCGTTTAATAAGCTGAAAGATGACATCTAAGTAAACAATTTGGAAAACGCATAACATATTTAAAAACGTAATTTCAGGAATTTTCAATATATACAATATTCGGAAAAATATCCGAATACTTTTATGTAGCCCTGTATAGGATCTATAGATTTGTATATATACATAGGATGCTAAATTTTAGTTTAGTTAGGAAACGCGTAGCACAGTTTAATTTCTCCTTCTGGAGTTTCTGTCAATAAACGAAAATGTGTTCGCGAACTTTTGTGCTGCCCTGTATAGGATCTACAGAATTTATACACACCACGTAATAGACAAAAAGCTAGTTAAGATTAAAATCGCGTTCAGTAACTTAAAACGCATTTCCAGGAATTATTGTTAACATACAGTAGAGAATTCTTTTGTGTGTCCCTGTAAATGAACGATGACTGCTATACACACACTATTCTGTAGTAAGCCTCTTGTAATGCACCTTAGTAATATATATAAACTTCAATGCGTTTAAAATAGTGGAACATTATTTAAATAAGACGCAGACGATTTTTCTCCATAGACGTAATGTAACGGAATTATTTTGACTGTCCCTGTAAAGTAACTCTAAGTGCTATACACCTACTATTCCATATTAAGCTTCTTCTAATGCATCTTAGTGATCTATATAAACTTCAATGCGTTTACAATAGTGAAACATTTTTAAAATAAACCGCAAATGATTTTTCCTCATAGACCGCAATGTAACGGAATTCTTTTGAGTGTCCCTGTAAGAAAACTATAAGTGCTACACACTTCAGTTGAAATAGGGAACGTGCCATAGATAACGACAATAACATATAAAAATTGCAGAGCAATCCGAGCATATTTACGGGAGTTAGAGCACGGACAGACGGCCAGACGGCCATACGGCCAGACAAACCGAAGTCATAAGCACTTTTCAACTAGGTTGGAAAGTGCTAAAAATGCAGCATAGCAGCTCCACCTGTAATATGATTCACACGAAAATCTAATTAGCAACAACTTATGTCAACGTTTAAAAGAATATGAAGTTTGATAAAATCCGTGCATTAGTTCTTGAGGTATGACTATCGCTGAAATCATGTAAATTCTGAAAAATGCAGTATAGCAGCGAAACCTGTTAAGAGACGAAAACCTAAACAGCAACAGCTTATGTCAACGTTTAACTGAATCTGAAGATTGGTGAAAATCCATGCATTAGTTCTTGAGATAGAGCTATTGCGAAAATCGCGAAAAATGCTGCAGCATACCAGCGCAACCTGCTGGTTGACTTATACCAAGAACTAATGAGCACCAACTTATATATCAGGTTTAACGGGCGACTAATTTTATTTTCTATTCGTTTCACTTGAAAGAGAGATAATTTTTTGCTTTACACTTTTCGGACAATTTCGAAAGAAATCTACAGCAAAAATCTTTAAAAATGGTAGGAATAAAATATAACAATCTTCACCAATGACAGTTCTGCTATCGCTCTGTGAGACGTACAAGTCCTGCCGTAGTCAAGGTGTTAAAATATTGCTAGTTTGGTATCGGTGATCCACGGGCTATCCTTGATTGTCTAATAGATCTGTGTGTAGATTCTAGTGTTAACTGGAATGACGACTGAGCTTCCTCATCTTGCATTTGGGTAAAGTAAGTGCATGACGAGTCTCAGTCGTCAAATATACACAAAGAGTTAACTTACGTAATTTGAGTTTACTGCAAAAACTTGAAATGGCAAATATTTTGTAAATTTATTCTATTCTACTTCGCCAGATATGATCCAGCCATCTTAACATATCATATTTTGTTTCAGTATGAATAACTTTAAGATTTGTTTTTTATCACTTTCCGACACAGTTGAAAAGTGTTTATGAATTCGGTTAGTCTGGACGTCTATTTGTCTGTCATTCCGTTCTCTAAGTCGCATAAATATACTCGGATTGCCATGTAATTGATATATGTTATTCAGGTTTATCATGGCATGTTTGGTATTTAAATAATGAAGCATGTACCAATTATGGTTAGTTTACAGGGGCATTCAAAATTATTCTGTTACATTTCTGCCAGTGGGGCAAAAACGTTTTCAGTGCATTTTAATGTTGTTACATTATTTCAAATATAATTAAATTGAAATGCATCATTGAGGTTGACGACAACGTGTTATCTATAGAGTATGGAATAAGTAGCAATTGTAGTTCGTGTACAGGTGTACTCAAAAGTATTCCGTTACATCACAGTCAATGAGAAAAAAAATCGTTTTTAGTGCATTTTAATCATGTTACACTGTTTCAGAACACAATGAAATTGATATCCTTCACTGAAGAGGATGGTAATGTGTTTTCTATAGAGTATCGAGTAAGTAGCAATTATAGTTCGTTTACATGGACACACAAAACAATTCCATTGCATTATGATCCATGGGGACAATCACTTGCAGTGTATTTTAATCGTGTTAAACTATTTTAAACCTAATGAAACTGGTATACATTAATGAGATGTATCACAATATGTTTTTGATAGATTGCTGGATACGTAGAATTTATAGTTTATTTACAGAGACACTCAAACGAATTCGATTATGAGCCATAGCTGCTGGATGTTCGTTTTCAGCCATGATATCCATTTTAAAACTTAACTTATTTGTAGTGTATTATGAGGTGTATAGATGATATACAGGGCTACACGAAATAATTGCACACATTATCGGCTATGGACAGCTAATGTTGTATCTGAATTTTTACTGCGTTGTGTGTTTTTTATTTTAATGTTTATTTAGACTTATCATTTCATTGTACGAATAAATCTGAAATTCTTTAACAATATTGCCTTAGTGTTGGAAAGTGTTTCATAATCTATGCAGTGATGCATCACTTTTCATTCTTGTAATTTTTATAGTTGAATTTTTCTAATATTCTAAACTCTAAAGTATTGCGTTGTTCGGAAAGTTCCTTTTGTTTGGGAAATTTGGTTTATACCGGAAAAAATTCTATAATTTAATTGTTAGAAATTAATTCCAATATGTAATGTATAATAATTGATAGGCCGAAAATTCTGATACGAGTTTATTTTTCCAAAATAAAGGAATTTTCTAAACAACCCAATATATTAAATCGTATTTACGTAAGATCTATGTAAAAAATAAAACGAAAATAATGAAAACTTTATGAAATTGCTGACTGCTTTATAAATCAAAAATAAGAAGTTTTCTTTACAGAGACTGTACATTCTTAAAAATTGTTTAAATACACAGGTTAAAAGATATTTTATTATAATTTATTGGATAGAAACTGAATTACTACTTTGTCTCAAAAAATACCTGACTACAACAGAAATAAAATTAATAAAATTCATAGTAGAAAATGAACATTAAGATTAATTACTTTTTCTTTATATAGATATGGATACATAAATCTTTTAAATGAATACTATATAAGCTTTAGCCATACTCAGAATTCAATTTACATTTAATAACTTTTAAATAATTAGTTCTTTCCTTTTAAACAAGTAAAATTTTATTCTTAAAGCAGCATTAAGGAAAAGGAAAAGGAAATTTAAATTTTATTTTTATGAATTTTTATCCAAGTCTTTCTAAAAATGATTTGCAGAACCATTATTTTATTGAGTGATTTCTTTTAAAAAAATAAGTATTTTCTATTGATGTACATAAATGAAGCATTGTGAATGAATGCATTAATAATTCATATGTAGCAAAGGTAATTACGTATTTCTATTAGATTTATATATATATTACAAGCATTCACGAAAATATCTCATTGTTTAAAACCGTTTCAAAAAGAAATAATAGACAGACAGTCTCCAGAAAAAAAATTATTGTATTTTTCTAAAAATTAAATTATTGTAGTTGTTATCTAATAATTTAAAAGAATCAGTTTCGTTTAATCGTCTAGCTTAGGGTTGCCACTTTGGCATCATTTTCACTCAGAAATTCCTAATTCATACCAGAAATTCCGAAAGATGATTTTTTATTTTATGTAATCACGAAATGTATGCCATTCAGAAAATCAAAATTACTTTCAGGATTCTGATATGAAGTCTGACTTTCTGAATAAAAATGGAGGCTAAATTAGCAACCCTCGTCTTGCGGACGTGCTTGTGCTTTTAACAACACTAGGGCATCGAACCCGGGCTTCCCGGGATAGAGAATATATGTGAAAACCATTTTTTTTATTGAAAATTGTAATAGATTTTTTTACAATTAATATTTTTTGTTAGATTATCCGCTAACAACACCAAAGAGCATTTTTATATGAAATATGTCAGTTATGTATTCAAATAAAATTTTGAAATTTATTAAAACCGGTAATTTCGTATTGGCCTCCAGCCATAAGTTAATAGCCGAAGAAATCGCTAAAAATTTCGTACTCTACAGCTGATTTTCTTTTATTCTGATAATTTCAGCTGTTTAAACGCTTGTTTCAATTACATGTCTGTTAAATCTAAGTTTTGTTTATACTGTTTTATTTATTCCTTAAAGAAGTTTTAATTTCGTTATTGAATATTAGATGGAGACAAATTCTGAACTTTTTATACGGTTTAAAGTGCAAACAGAGTAATATTTTGTAATAGTCTGCAAGCGGTGGAGATCAAAGCCATTAAATAATAAGCCCAGTCAGATAAATGGGAAACTTTTCGCAAGTTGAAAATAGCGCCATCTAGCGGTTGGGAGTGCTGCATTCGGCACCAAGAATATTTTAATAAAATTTTCCTTCTAAAATTAAAGCTTAAAATAAGGAGTTCATATTTTCTAAGAAAGTCGTTTGTAAATTCCGGTGTCAGTCAGTAATTTCACATTTTACGAACATAATTTGTCTGTGCCGGAAAGGGTTAATTGCATAGTGATGTAAATTTCCATCACTTTTTATTTAACTTTTAATAAATAAATCAACTTCTTCGCCACCACTATATTTATATAGAAATATTAATCCAGTAAATTTCAACCATTTTTTTTTCATTATAGTTTTAGCTTTAATGTAAACGATCCCAATAATTAGCAAGCTCTTAAAGGAAGTGAAAAAACAAAACATCGATAAAAATCGTATAAAATATCGATATAAATAAATCGTATCGTTTCTCTGCGACCCACTTCTGTTTTGTCCTCCTTCCGCAGCAGAGGTTTGGCGCTAGTGTGTCGCTAACAAATTTAACACTATCTGACTGGGCTTATTATTTAATTGCTTTGGTAGAGATAGATGTTTAAAAAAATCATGTTTGAAATTTAATTTAAATGCTATAATAAATCAATCAATTAAGATACAATTTTCAAACATATTGCATTTGAACGTAGATCCCCCCCCCCCCCCCCCCATTCACAAAATGATGTCAGCGTTACGCACGGACACGTTTGTCCTTTATAATATAGATAGTTGGTTTGTTTAGTTACGCTGTTACAAAGGCAATAACAGTAATAAAAGAGGTAAGTTGGAAAAGCAATTATACATTTAAGGCAAATATTTAAGGCATCATAGGCAAAATAAAATTTTAATAATACTTATAAGCAGAAAAACATTACTAGAAATATACGTTTAAAAAAGGTAAGTACTATTTATTAATGATGAAACGATAAGATAATTTCATAAGAAACAATCAAACATAATTTAATGCAAGACAGTCAGGAGAGTCAGCTGAATGGGGAGGCCTACCAAATGGCTTAAGACTCACAAGCCTCATCCAACATGATTTAATGCAAGAGTCAAGAGTCACCTGGATGGGGAGGCCTACCAAATGGCTTAAGCACTCACACGCCCCATTCAACATGATTTTATGAAAAAGTCAAGAGTCAGCTGGATGGGGCGGCATACCAAAAGGCTAAATCACTCACAAGCCTCATCCAACATGATTTAATGCAAGAGTCAAGAGTCAGCTGGATGGGAAGGCCTACCAAATGGCTTAAGCACTCACAAGCCCCGTCCAGAATAGTTGGTCTCTTAATTTTGAACCAATTCCCGATGAGAGACCTGCACCTGGATTGGCACCCCCAGAGGTAATGCGTATTCTAAACTTGGAGGACATTAGAGCCACGAACAGATTTTACGTGCACCAGCTGCCATTAAAGTACACGGTCCCACAGTGCCGCGGCCGAAAGAGGTTGTTACCCTCCCAAACACTGACCACGGTCGATGCCGCTCCACTTTCGGTGATCTTACGGGAACCAAGATTATTCTTCCGCGCCACTGTGGGACACATGATTTCATGCAAAAACATAAATTTCATGAGAAAAAACATAAAAAAAAATTATTATTTTCAAACTGTTATTTATTAAAAAGTTATTGCTATATTATTGGCAAATCTTTTATGCCAGAAAGAACTATCACAGCTTTTTCGCTTTTGAGTTCTTGACTTTTTTACGCCATGTTGCAGTTTTATTGTGACCAACATAAACATTTCATCTTGAACTGATTTTAAGGGTTTCGTTCATCTCACGAAACCCTATTACTTCCGCTCCGTTGTCTGTCCGTCACAGAGCTATTCTCAGAAACTATGTAACTTACAGAGTTGAAACTTTGCGTATATCTAGCATAATACCAGCTATGAAGCTCAAACTATTAAAATAAAAAAAAATTCCTATTATTTTAATAAATAGAGATAAGAAAACAAAATTCTAACAGCCTATTCCTATTAAATTTAAACATGTTTTGCTATAGAAGTTGCCAAAAATTAAAAATCCACAATGAAATTCTTTCTACAATAATTAATTTTCTATTGAATGATTTCCACGTGAAAAAAGAAAAAGAAATAAAAAGTTTCACCAATTGAAAAAAAGATAAATATGAAATAAAATTGATTGACGTCATAGTGGTAATAAAACGGAAAATTTCTAAGATTTCTCAATAATACAAGGAGTATGAGTATGTGTATGTACACAAAGCAGATTAATATCACGTCATTAGAGAATTAAAAATCTGACGTCATATTGGAAGTTTACCGAATTTTTCAAATGTTTGAGAATAATACAAAGCGAGTATCAATATGAGTAATAGAGAATAGTAAATATATGAGTTTGAGAAACATACTGAATTGTGATAAAAATCCGATTATGGAAATATTCGCACATTTTAACATTTTGAAGGTGTACAACATGTTTAATTTTGAAATTATTTTTTTAAATATCGCATTTAGTCCGCATGACAGATATTATTATGACAGAATGTAATAGCGGGCTGGTATAGATATCCGAAAAAACGAAAAAATAGACCGGTAAATTTTTACTTTATAAAGAACATGAATTTTTTTTTTTTTTTTTTTTTTTGCTAAATGAAATTTATTTGGATTTATTAAAGAAAGAATAAAGTGTTTTGAAAGGAATATTAAACGAAAATCTTCAATCACCAATTACCCACTTGTTCTTGATTGTTTTCATATATATTGTTATGAATTTTGTATATATCTGTAAATATTCCATTTGTTTAAATTTATTTTATTTCATTATTGTGAAAATTGCAGTATTATTAATGTATTTCCTATTGAGCATCATGTAACTCAATGCTAAAGGCCTCAGATGGTTTGCAAGGAAAACAACCTTACACCCTCATCTTTATAATGGAAGTCTATGGAAAAATCGCCAAGGAATGGGTTTATCGCCAAGTTGGCGATGGTTTTGGCGACTTATTTTTGTCGCCAAATTTGGCGATATATACCCAAATGTCGCCAAGTTGGCGACGGATTTGGCGACTTTTTGTGCAACCACCCCCCCCTTATACCTGTACATTGGGATCCTCTCTCGCTTAGGTTCTCTATCGAAAGTAAAAAGCACTTTCTGGTAATTTCTAGCATCTGAAGGCTCTGGAAAATTCTACAGTTATCTTTAAAGCCTATATAAGGGACCTCCACCAGTTCAGTTCAGTTAGTTGTCTGTCAACTGCGATTGAATTCATACGAGAGGCTTTGCATTGAGAACTGTGTTACTCGGATCGATTTTGTCGTTGATACGTCGTATTGAACGCATTGTTTCTGTGTGAAATTTTGCTGCGCTTTTATTGGATTTGAAGATTACTGAATATCTTGTAATTTTCAGAAGATATTTGTGATCGTATTGCACTGTTTATAGTGAATAAAGCCTTTTTATTGTTCTTATATATTGGCATCAGTCCTTTCGAACCCCGAGCTTACAACATTTGGTGTCAGGAGTGGGGTTGAATGCCGATCACCAGAGCAATGGAGGAGCAACTGAAACAATTATTGGAGAAATTAGCTGCGAATCAGGCTGAGATGTCAACCAACCTTGGCGAGATGAAAGAAGAAATGAAGAAGGATATGTCAGCGATGGATGAGAAAATGACTGCCAACCTTGACGAGTCGAAAGAAGAAATGAAGAAGGAAATGTCAGCGATGGATGGGAAAATGACTGCAAATCTTGGCGAGATGGATGAGAAAATGACTGTCAACCTTGGCGACTTAAAAGATGAAATGAAGAAGGATATGTCAACCAACCTTGGAGAGTTGAAAGACTTAATAGAGGATAAAATAACATCTTTAAATGACAGAATTGACGGCGTGGAAAACAAAGTTGAAGGAAGATTTCAACAAATAGAAGGAAAAGTAGAAGAAATTCAAAGGACAGCCAATACCGTAGAAGAAAGAGTAGAAGAAAAAGTTCA
This sequence comes from Maratus michaelseni, assembly GCA_963931845.1. NCBI lineage: Eukaryota > Metazoa > Arthropoda > Arachnida > Araneae > Salticidae > Maratus > Maratus michaelseni. Next base: position 99,438,566 of record OZ007600.1, read on the forward strand.
AAAGATCGCCGAGACCGTTGAAGAAAGTGTAGAAGAAAAAGTTCAAAAGATCGCCAAGACCGTCGAAGAAAGGATTGAGAGTGTAGAAAAGGAGTTGGAAAATGTGAAGAAACAAAAGATAACTTCCGAAAACTATCCCGAAGATGTCAAGTATCAAGCTATGCTTCCTCGGGCCTCTATTAAACTCTCGACCTATGAGGGAAAATCCTCATGGCCAGTTTTTAAGACACAATTTGGGATCGTAGCGGACGCCAATGGATGGGATTCCCAGACAAAGGCTTGCCAGTTAGCTGCTTCTCTACGAGCTGATGCTGCCGACGTCCTACAGACTTTGCCTGCAAATGAACCGCTGGATTTTGAAACGCTCGTCAGTGCCTTAGAATTGCGCTTTGGCGAGAAATGCATGAAGGAATATAGCAGACTCCAGATCAAATCTCGACAGCAGAAATCCACTGAATCCCTGCAAGATCTTGCTACGGATGTCGAGAGACTGTCACACCTTGCTTATCCTGGCTGTCCGACTGAAATTAGAGAAAGTTTAGCTCTGCAACATTTTATCGATGGTGTGCGTGACACTGAGATCCAGACAGCACTCCGGATTGCAGATCTCAATGATCTAAAAGGGGCTTTGGTTTACGCTCTGAAATTCGAGGCAGCCCAGCAAGCTACTAGGAAAGATCGACAATTTGTGCGAGCAGCCAACCTGCCTGAGACGTCGGATAGAGCTGTGGAGCGCTTACAGCAGCAGATGAAGGACATAATGAGACAGATGAACTCCTTAATGACCAACAAGCCTTACAGGAAGATCAAGTGCTGGAAATGCGGTGGAGAAGGCCATATCCAAATCGACAGCCCAAGACGACCCAGCACCGAAGGTAATATCTCACCCGCTAACGGAGGAGCAGGAAAACTGATTAATGGCCATCTTGCGGGGCGGAGGTTGCCAGATTTTGAGAAACCCCATTTTCAAGTGTGTGAAATTTCTGCAAGAAGTTGCGGCGAGAATGGAGTTTTTCTAGTCGGAAGTGTGAATGATTTGCCCTGTAATATGATCATCGATACAGGAGCCAATGTGACCATTATTCGGAAAGATCTAGCTCAGCGGCTGAAAGAAAAACCTTCTGGACCCCGCCGTGTGTTATTCTTCAAACTGTGACCGGAGATAAGATCGATATACATGGAAGAATGACACTGAAAATAAAGTTTGGGAACGCCGCTTATCGCCATACAGTCTACGTGGCCGATATTTCAGACCCTTTCATACTCGGACTGGACTTTTTAAAAGAGCATGGATTTACACTGGACTTTAAGAATAATGAGTTACGCTCTGCTCAAGAAGATGTCACTATTTTCAAACTTGGAAATGAGTCCGGGTCTATTCAACGGATCACAGCCAAGGCAGATGTTATCATCCCTCCTCGGACCGAAATGATGATACCTGGATTAACTGGAAATGAAAGAATTTTCCAGTATGGCTTGACTGGATATCCTGAGAAGAGCCCAAAGGGAGTGCTAATAGCATCAGCGCTGGTAGATCTGTCGAGAGATGTGATCCCTGTGAGGATTGCGAACGTAAGTGAAAAGTCTAGAATTATCCCGAAGGGTGAAGTGCTTGCAACATGTGCTCCAGTCACCTGCGTTTGCAAAGACCCGAGCTTTATGTTGTCGGAGCCGCTTACAAGTTTAACACCTGAAATTGGACAAGATGAAAATTTATCTCCTGAACAGAGACGTGCCGCAGAAAGACTGTTCCAGGAATTTAAGGATATGTTTTCACAAAACGAGAATGATATAGGTCGCACTTCTCTGACACGTCATAGAATTGATACTGCCGACCATCCACCGATTAAACAGCATCCAAGACGCTTGCCGTTCGCAAAACAAGAAGAGGTTTCTAAGCTCTTACAAGAGATGCAGGATAGTGACATCATCGAACCGTCGTCAAGTCCGTGGGCCTCTCCCATCGCGTTGGTCCGAAAGAAAGATGGCTCCACAAGATTTTGTGTGGATTATCGTAAACTTAACGATATCACGAAGAAGGACAGCTATCCTCTACCAAGAATAGACGACACGCTAGATACTCTTTCAGGACATAAATGGTTTTCCACACTGGATTTGAAGAGTGGATACTGGCAGGTAGAGATCCATCCTGATGACAAAGAGAAGACTGCATTTACTACTGGACAAGGACTTTGGCAATTTAAAGTTATGCCGTTCGGGCTCTGCAATGCTCCAGCAACGTTCGAGCGCCTCATGGAGACAGTGTTAAAAGGCCTGACTTTTGAAGCTTGTCTCATCTACCTAGATGACGTCATCATTGGTGGCCGCAAGTTTGAAGAACATCTTGGAAATATCCGAAAAGTGTTAACGAAGCTAAGAGCGGCGAATTTAAAGCTGAACCCTCTGAAATGCAAGTTCTTCCAACGCGAAGTAAATTATTTAGGACACATCATCTCAGCTGAAGGTGTTCGAACAGATCCTGAAAAAGTGTCTGCAGTAAAGAACTGGAAGCGTCCGGAAAACGTCCATCAGTTGCGAAGCTTTCTGGGACTATGCACTTATTACAGAAAGTTTGTACAGGGGTTCTCCAACATCGCAAGACCCTTGCATAGGCTCACTGAAAGCAAGCAGAAGTTTCTATGGACACAAGAATGCGAGAATTCCTTCCAGCAGCTGAAAGAAGCTCTCACATCCTCTCCAGTCCTAACCTATCCACACCCCGACAAACAATTCATTGTGGACACGGATGCTAGTCATGAAAGTGTCGGTGCTGTACTTTCCCAAGAAATAGATGGCCAAGAACGAGTCGTAGCATACTGGAGCAAATGTTTATCGGAACCAGAGCGGAATTATTGCGTCACTCGTAAGGAGTTATTAGCTATAGTAAAAGCCATAGAACACTTCCATCACTATCTCTATGGCAGGAAATTTCTCCTTCGTACTGATCACGCATCCCTAACATGACTGATGAATTTTAAGAACCCAGAGGGCCAAGTAACCAGATGGATACAACGACTCCAGGAATACGACTTTGACATCAGGCATCGTAAAGGCTCATCGCATGGAAATGCTGATGCCTTATCAAGAAGACCGTGTCCCGAAAGTTGTCGCTATTGTTCCAGAGCGGAGAACAAGTATAATCCCGAACATGTCATACGCCAGACGAAGACTTCACGCCACCATTCCCTGGACCATTATCAACGCCACCAGATCCCTGGAGTGATGAGAAGATTCGAGAAGATCAAATGGCAGACTCTGACATCAAACCAATCTTGGAGTTATTAGAATCTTCTAGCACGAAGCCCAGTTGGAAAGACATCTCGACTTACAGTCCTACGACGAAGCAATATTGGGCTCTTTGGAACTCCCTCCACGTCCTGTTCCGAAAATTCGAATCGGAAGATGGGAAAACATCTCGGTGGCAGTTGGTATTTCCTCGATCTCGAATCCCAGAGGTCCTCGAAGAATTACATGGCAGTCCCACTGGTGGCCATTTTGGAGTCATGAAAACATTACACAGAGTCTGAGAGCGCTTCTTCTGGGGAAAAGCGAGAGCTGACGTCGAACAATGGTGCAAATCTTGCGATGCATGTGCAGCTCGGAAAGGACCAAAGAAACGTAGCCGAGGAAGACTACATCTCTACAATGTAGGAGCACCTTTTGAACGCATCGCCCTTGACATCCTAGGTCCTCTGCCAAGAAGTGCTGATGGCAACAAATACCTCCTTGTTGTCATGGACTATTTCACGAAATGGCCTGAAGTTTATGCCATCCCTGATCAAGAAGCTTCTACGGTTGCGAATGCCTTGGTACACCAGTGGATATCAAGGTATGGAGTTCTCCTTCAAATGCATTCTGACCAAGGGAGAAATTTCATATCTGCTGTGATTGAGGGTCTCTGTCAACTTCTCGGAATGGACAAAACTAGGACGACGCCTTTACATCCACAGTCGGATGGCATGGTTGAGAGATTTAATCGTACCATCCTCAACAATCTCTCACTGCTAGTCTCAAGAAACCAACAAGACTGGGACCAAAAACTTTAACTTGGTTTTATAATCCGACTCGACGTAAAGGACTTTCTCCCAAACTGCAATCGCACTGGGACGGTCCTTATACAGTCCTAAACAGACCGAACGATGTCGTAATTCGGATCCGAAAGTCACCAAGTTCGAAGCCTAGAGTCGTTCATTACGATAGGCTGGCTCCATACTATGGCCATAGTACTTAGTTCATTGATTGTAAATAGTGTAATGTAAAAAATGTAAATTAGTATGGCCATGGTGTAAAAATTTCTTTTGCTTAGCATTATCATTATTAATGTTATTATTATTTAAATACTTGTATGTAATGATGTCTATGCTTTAATTTAATTTAATTTTTTTTTAAATAAGTGTATATTTTGTATAATTCAGCATTATGAATGTGTTTAATGGTTATTTTGCATGTTTGCTTTAAGTGTTTTGAATAGTATAGCATTTGTTGAAAACGGGTTTGCTTTCCGAACAAAGGTTGAACTGCCCGGGACGTGCAGTCCTTGAGAGGGGGGCAATGTTATGAATTTTGTATATATCTGTAAATATTCCATTTGTTTAAATTTATTTTATTTCATTATTGTGAAAATTGCAGTATTATTAATGTATTTCCTATTGAGCATCATGTAACTCAATGCTAAAGGCCTCAGATGGTTTGCAAGGAAAACAACCTTACACCCTCATCTTTATATTGGAAGTCTATGGAAAAATCGCCAAGGAATGGGTTTATCGCCAAGTTGGCGATGGTTTTGGCGACTTATTTTTGTCGCCAAATTTGGCGATATATCGCCAAATGTCGCCAAGTTGGCGACGGATTTGGCGACTTTTTGTGCAACCACCCCCCCTTATACCTGTACATTGGTATCCTTTCTCGCTTAGGTTCTCTATCGAAAGTTAAAGCACTTTCTGGTAATTTCTAGCATCTGAAGGCTCTGGAAAATTCTACAGTTATCTTTAAAGCCTATATAAGGGACCTCCACCAGTTCAGTTCAGTTAGTTGTCTGTCAACTGCGATTGAATTCATACGAGAGGCTTTGCATTGAGAACTGTGTTACTCGGATCGATTTTGTCGTTGATACGTCGCATTGAACGCATTGTTTCTGTGTGAAATTTTGCTGCGCTTTTATTGGATTTGAAGATTGCTGAATATCTTGTAATTTTCAGAAGATATTTGTGATCGTATTGCACTGTTTATAGTGAATAAAGCCTTTTTATTGTTTTTATATATTGGCATCAGTCCTTTCGAACCCCGAGCTCACAACAATATAGTGTGAACACCTTCTAATTTTAAAAGCTTTGTCGCCAAAATTAAAAAAAAAGATCTACTAAATATTTGTCGTTTGTACATGTAAAACAAACTAATAATTCAGCGTAATACATTTAATAAGATTATTACAGAAATTAAATTTTAAAAGTGAAATAATAATGTAATACATCTATTTACTACAGCGTCGGTGCAAAGTAAATTTATCAAAGACGGGCAAAAATGCACTGAAATCAGGGAAAAAGGGGTTTTAATTAGAATGTTAAAATTCAACTAAAGAATAAGTATGTCCGTCAGACAATTAATTGCGTTACTGTATTTGAGAAAAACTGAAGAAATATCAAGGTGTGTCTTGTAAATTTAAAATGATCATCTTTATACAATTATCAGAAGAAATATTCAAGGGGGCTTTATTACAAAGTCATTATAGTTATGTCAATTCTTTTGAGTATTTTCGAGATCTAAAATCAGTATTTCTGTTTAGGGACTCATAACTTTTTAAACAAGAACGAAAAATCGTGCATCAAGCATAGATTCTGAAACACTTTCCAACACACCCAGAAAACTGTAACGAAACTTCAATGTTAAATAAGGTGAAAGAAGATATGTAAGTAAACAGTTTAGAAAACATATACCACATTGAAAAGTACAGTTTTTGAAATTACCTTCCAGTGTCAAAAAAGTAGTCGAATTATTTTGTGCAGCTCTGTATATGATCAATAGATGTGGATATATAGTATGATAAAATTTAGTTCAGTTAGAATATTCACATTTAGCAATATTCGCCAATCGATGGAAATGCACTCGAAATCTTTTGTACAGCCCTGTGTATTATCTGAAGACTTTTGTACACACCACCTATTAAGCTAAAAGGCAACTTAAAACTCACTCGCAGCAATTACCAAATGTAAGCGACAATGTATCTTTTTTACGTAGCCCTGTATATAAATTTATTTATATTCTACAAACTTCTATTAGTCTACTAAATATAGTTTAGCTTGAAAATGTCTAAACACAATTAAAAATTACCCTTAAGCAATTCACTCCTATAGTCTGTAATACTTATGAATTCCCTTGTGTAGCCCTGTATATGGTGAACCGAGTTTATAAACCCACACGTGCTATGAAAAAAAAAATGTTAAACTTAAAAACGCAAACCAAAGTTGAAAACGCACTTATCACACATAATGACTGTAAATATCGCACATGTACTGTAACCAATATCTTTTGTATGTCCCTGTAAATAAACGCGATGCACACAAGAGAACAATTTATAGTACACCTCAGTAATGCATATAATTTTCATTATGTTTGAAATAGTGAAATATTACTAAATTACACTGCAGCCGATTTTTCCCCATAGGACGATGTGTAACAAAGTTCTTTTGTTTGACCCTGTAAATGAATAATAAATGCTTTGCACCCCATATTCTACAAAAATAATGTTTTAATGCGCTTCATAATTATACATCAATTTCATTGTGTTTTAAGTGACGTAGCGTCATCAAAATGAACTTGAAACGATTATTCGCCATTGACCGTAATGTAACGGAAAACTTTTGACTGTCCCTGTAAAAAAACTATAAGTGCTACACACTTCAGTTGAAATAGGGAACATGCTATAGATAACGACAATGACATATAAAAATTTCAGAGCAATTCGAGCCGATTTATGGGAGTTAGAGCTCGGACAGACGGCAGACAAACCGAAGTCATAAACACTTTTCAACTAGGTTGGAAAGTATTAATAAAAATGTTAATAATTTGAAAAAAATCTCTATGTATTTTTTCGTTAATATTAACAAAGGAATTGCAACCGGAAAAAATATAAAGCGTTGTTATTTGTAAACATAACGATCATGCTCGAACGTGTCATGGACTTTTGGCGATCTTACGCAAGAAAGCAAGTTTTTCCTTCGGAGAACTTGTATTGTGATTTGTGTTAAATAGAAAAAAAAAGCCAATGACTGAGTAACTTTTTATGAATCTAATTTTTTTTTTTACATGTAGACAACGTAAATAAAGAAAGGTACGTGACTGTTTTCTAATTCTACGTTACACCACTAACAAAAATCTTTTAGATGCACATAAACGTGTGAAAGAAAAATATAGGACAAAATTTTTATTTTAAAAATAGTGGTGCTAATAGAATATAAAAGTACTCGATAGTGACAGCCCTGCTTAAGGGCAGTGTTGGATCCTGCTAAGCTACCCAATCTGGGCATGCCTATTCCCACCTGTTTTTGCGAAAAGTTTTCATCCCCTTTCTTTTCTAGTTAAAATCTTCCTAGAAAACTAAAATTTGAAAAGAAGACTGCCATTCGTTTAACCCTACACTGCTTTCTTCCTTTTAAAAGTATGTTTTTTATATTCATATTTAGGGTTATCTACAAATTTTACAGAGTATTTCTTCTCCTTTTTTAATAGCACGCTTCTGTGATTAAATAAGGCATCTTCGCATTAATAACGTAGGTTCTTAATACATATTTTTATAACGGTGTTACCAGACTGCTACATTCTTGTATTCATATTGTTCGATTGCTACTACTTATATTTGCTTTATTTAACAACAGATTAAACAAGTCAAATATAAGGGGAATTTTACTATTGAGTTGTTCGGAAATTTCTTTCCGTTCGGCAAAGTTGGTTCGTACCGGGAAATTTTATCATTTAATTATTCGACATAAATTCCGATATCTAATATCTAAATAATTGACGGGTAGAATTTTCCGGTACGAATGGGTTTTCCCAAACGGAAGGAACTTCCCGAACAACCCAATATTTAAAAAAAGTAGTAGCAATCAAGAAGTCTGAATAATAAAACGTAGCGGATTGGAAGCAATGTTCTACAAAACAAACGTGACTATAGATGACGTTGTTCTTTTTTCCAAATCTTAATCTTTACGTTTAATCGCAGAAAATTACTACAATGGTCATTCTACAGACTCTTTTTTTTTAATTTGCCGATTCTTTTATAATTTTTCGTATATTTTGTATCTGAAAACGTGTACAAAAAATACGCAAAAGCCCATCTGAAAAAAAAAATATTTATTTCATTTTTTGGAATTATTACAGGTCGAATAGTGCGATTTTGCACGTTTTTACAAAGTTCAAAGGTTTAGAAAACCTTGCATAATTTTGGAACTAATAGAGATAAGTAAAACAGTCACACTGATCTGAAATCTATACACCTTGTTAAACAGTTTCAGATTTATCTCTGTTTTATTAAAGGTTTAAGTACTTTAAATATTACTGAAATATTGGTCAAAATGCCACATTTTGAAAGAAATTATCTCATGAAGAGAAAGAGATAATAATATGTAGTTTTTATATGCGTTATTACTACTCCTAAACATGTCTAGAAAAAATAAACAGGATATTATTTTTTTTCCTTCTTGAATTATAACGTTTTGAATTTTGAAAAGTCTCAAAAACCAGCATTTTTGACAGCTGGTAGCTCAAAATTGACAAAAAATATTCATACGTGCTTCAGCAGTGGAAGACCTCTATACAGTGGCGGCATGTGATTGACCTTTTTTGAGGCACTATATGCATGGCCACAAAAATTACTGTTGCTTTGTTACCGCTATTTTTTAAAAGAAATATTTGCCTTATTTAATGTCAGAACTTCGGCTTTTAAATATTTTTTTTGTCGCAGAGTTGCCAGACTATGAGGTCTCCGACTCCGTTAATCGTAAGAGCCCTAAATATACTATGTTAATTGACCACGAAGACTGAGTTTTCCTCTCTCTGCAATTAAACTTAACTTCTCTTTGTCTATTGTATTATTATATAAAAATAATTTTTTTAGAAGACTGCTTCAGTAGCATTTGTATTTCTTTAATTTAAATGTATGGTCTGTGGAAAGACTCTTTTTTTATGAGATGGGTTCGACCTCCGGTAAGTTTTTTTTCTGTTGTTGTTTTTATTGTTGTTGTTGTATCTAATGGAAATTTTCTTCTTCATGTGTCTTATATTTTTAATTTTTTAAACTTTTTTTTTAAACTGCATAATATATTTTTATATTATTTTATTCAATATATAAACTTTACTTTTTTACGTAGTTCTTTAGTATAATTTAAATATTTCCTTGCGGCCTCCTAGTATTTGTTCCCTATTACCCTGCAAGTCGCTTACCTGTATATTGGATGCTAACACTTTGCCGCCCGGATGTCTCGTAAAAATACTGCTATTCGTAAAATGTTAAAATGATTGATTGACACCAGAATTTAGAAACAAATTTATTCCAAAATAAGTAAAATCTTTTGTTCATGTACTTGATAAAAGGGAATTTTTCATTCCAAAATTCTGGTCCCATTTAAGAATTAAAATTAAGTTACTTTACGTACGACACGACTGTGGTGTCGCCGGACGACAAAGTGTTAAGTTACCCCGCAACTAGGTAATCCATGCAGGTAATTACATTGTTCTATTGTTCCATTGCTTTTAAATAAGGCAACGATTTCAATTAAAGTAAAGTAGTAACAAAATGTGTAAATTTGACAGCCATGCATATGGTGCTCCCAAAGAGCACTCAAGAGCCGCCAATGCACTGTATATAAATTGTCTATATTCAGTAATTGTAATTTCTGTTTTTCAACTAGTCTGTGAGATGTAGAGTCACATGTGAGATGAGGCACGCGGCTATTACATTTTAACGCGTGCGGAGACGGAAGCATACTTACATGGCCTAAACTTTTAAATCTGTTTAAATCTTTTTAACTTTGGCACTGATGATGGAGCTTTAGAGGCTCCGAAACAACTGTTTGCTACTTCATGTGTATTTTATTTGTGCTATTTTTTACGTTGATCATTTATTTTAATATTTTAAAATATAGAGTCTTGAAATAATAATAATAAAAAATAATAGACAGCAATGAGTGAAAAAAATACACATTTTATAAAATTAATTTTTATGTTTTCTTTAAAGGAATATATCTACAACACACTGTATTTTTGTATTACAATTAGATAGGGAAAAAAATCCACAAGAATTTTGATTCCTGTATTAGAATATTGAATACACAAAATTACATGAGTTATATCGTTATGTTCATACCAAAAGAGTCCGTGAAATCAAATATTTTCTTATATATATGCTTTAGTGATTTTTGTGTCAATAAATTGTCTGTAAAGGAGATTACACGGACTGATATGGTATGAACGTAGAAATATAACTATAATAATTTCGAGTATTCAACATTCCAATACAACATTTTAATTCTAATAAAATTTGCTATAAAAATATTCCTCTGCCTCATGAAACTTAAATTGTAGCATAAAAATACAGTGAATCCCAGAAATATTTCTGAGAAAACATCACAAAAGAATTATGTCATAAAATGTTTTTGAAGTTTTTGAAAATTTAAATTGCTATAAATCAGGATGGTGAATGTTATTAAAGTAAGTAGTAATATCACATAATAATAAAAAAACTGTTCAGTTAAACTGAGGGCAATGAGCTCACAAGCCATTCACACTAATTGTATATTATACTCTTATTTCAAAGAATTTGAAATAAGCCCTCTCGAAAAATAAAGAAATCGACAATATATTAAAGGGGGGTTAATCCCCCCCGTTCCCCCCTATAATTAAACAATATATCCCCAAAACTAATCAGAGAAGTGCCTTATTACAATGAACATATATACAAAATTTGAAGCAAATCGGATAATTCTGCAAGCAAAACCCATTTATCTAAATTAAAGGGGGTTAGCCCCCCTTTATACTTAACCGATGCACCCCTAAAAATAATCAGGAAAGTGCCTTATTACAATGAACCTATATACAAAATTTGAAGGTAATCTAATAATTCTGCATGAAAAACCCATTTATCTAAATTAAGGAGAGAATTTGCCTCCCTTTCCCTCTTTATACTTAACCAATGAACCCCCAAAACTAATCAGAGAAGCATTTTATCACAATGAACCTATATACAAAATTTGAAGAAAGTCAGATAATTCTGCTTGAAAACCCCATTTATCTAAATTTAGGGGTGATTAGTCCAACTTTCTCTTTTTAAACTTAACCAATTAACCCCAAAACTAATCAGGGAACTATCTTATCACAATGAACCTATGTACAAAATTTGAAGAAAATCGGATAATTCTGCATGGAAAACCCATTTATCTAAATTAAAGGGATTTTAGCCCCTCGTTATACTTAACCAATGAACCCCTAAAACTAAACAGGGAAGCGCCTTGTCACAATGAACCTATAAGCAAAATTTGAAGCAAAACGGCTATTTCTATCAAGAGTTATCGCGTTACATACATACAGAACCGGCGGCACATTAGCTCTCAGGCTTTGATAGCCTGTTAGCTAAAAAGTATATAGTGTTTTCTCTTTCATTTCATGATATAACACATGGGCTGATAAGTTCCCGGTCTGGCACACAGATGGCGTTGCAATCGCCGAACCGATGTTTTTTTTAGTAAATACTAACCTTTAAAAGGTAGTAGAAAAAATGCCATGACGATTCGCCGTGTGGATAAAACGTTAGAGTGGTTTTAGTTGAACGACTTTATTGATAAACAAAAAAATGGATAACAAGAATTTCAAGAATTGTTATTTGATGGGGAAAAAATACCGTTCAAACAAAAGCTTGGCTAGATAAGCGTTATCCGGACACTGCACCAGGTAAATCAACCATTATTGACTGGTTTGCTGAATTTAAACGTGGTCGTACGGACACCAGTGATGCAACACGCAAAAGAGGTGGTTACTCCGGAAAACATAAAAAAAGTCCACAAAATCGTTTTGGGGAACCGTAAAGTGAAGTTGCAGGAGATAGCTCAGACTCTGAAGATATCCAAGGAACGTGTAGGTTTTATTTTGAATGAACATTTGTCTATGAAAAAGCTGTTGTCAAAGTGGCTGCCGTGCGTGTTGACTTTTGACCAAAAACAACAACGAGTTCTGAGCACTGTTTGGAGCTTTTTCGTTATAAAATTATGTTATTTATTATTAAATTATTATTATTAATCATTTATTAAATTATTATTATTAATCATTTATTAAATTATTATTATAAAATTATTATTATTAAATTATTTTTAAAATTATTATTATTAAATTATTATTTTAAAATTATTATTATTATTAGTAAATTATTATTATTTATTTTTAAAGTTGTGTTATTTATTAAAGTTATAAAGTTATAAAGTCATAAAGTTATAAAGCTTTGTTAAAAAGTTGTGTTTTCTTTATTAGACCGGGAACTTATCAGCCCATGTGTTATGTATTTTTGAAAAAGTGGTATTTTAACAAATATTTCAGTATTTTTGAAAGTACTCAAATAAATAAAAATAAATAGAGCTAAATCCTCAAGATTTACATAATATAATAGAAAAAAGTGCATGGATTACAGATCCTTTTGAAATTTCTGTTTATAACTATTAGTTGGCAAATTATACAACATTTTATAAGCCATTGCATTTTGTAAAAACGTGCACACACAATCTCACTCATAACCCCTTTCTAGTCAAAAATATTTTTAATATAGACGTTTTTTCAGATAGATTTTTGCTTTCTATTTATTTTTCCACATAAAACATATGGAAAAAATCACAAATGGTCCAGCAACCCTTGTTTTTCGAAGTTCTGCGGAATGACCAACAAATGATTACAAAATTTACTATTTCAAATCACTAGCATTAAGAACTTAAATTTACCATTCAATGTATTTTCCTTTATGAACGCTGCAGTCGTCTGCTACGACCTTCCTGCGCGACCACTTGATGTTGATCCATTGAAATGTTAACGCTTGAATTGTGATTAGTTTTGGGCTAGAAAAAAGGCGGATGGTCGGCAGTTCAATTTTATTTTTCTATTCTGAAAACTGCAGGTCTTCCATAGGAACAATTAAGCCAGTGTCGCCAGATAGTCGAAAGTGAATTTCCCCAAATCAGTGATTTTTTCCGAAAAAGTCCCAAACAGAATTTTAACTCAAAAATGTAAATTTTTAATTTTTAATTTATCACTATAAAAATATTTAACTAATTTAAGCTCAAAAATTTTCCGAAAATCAAGCCTTTTTTGAAAGAATTCCCTATTTAAAAAAATAAACATTTAAATTTATATTTAATTGATTATCGTTAAAATCCTCCATCTACGCAAACTACTGAGCATAGTTTCTGAATCTTTAGCAATTAATGATCGAAAACGGAGAGCAGAAAGTAGTCCAGTCGTTTCATGTTTATTTACTTTTACCAAATATCTAAATCTAAATTCTTATCTACTTTCATTACTTATTTGTGTTGATGAAAATACAAGAAAAAATATTATATTCAAAATGACATTTAGTTTAGGAAAAAAGGCAATAATGCTTTGTGATATTAATTACTCAGAATTTCGTTTACTATATTTGTTTATTGGTGTATTGAAAAGTTAATAAAAATTTAAACTTAAAAAAAAACTGACTGAGATAAAAAATAATAATAGAACTTCCGTTGTCACAACGTTAAAGATGTACACAAATGGTTGTAAATGATGCAAAGAAACGTGTAAACTGCAATGTTATAAACGACGAGCTCGACTACGAGAATAATGATTGATATTTCTGATTTTTATTTTCATCATGAAGGTCATTATTTTCATCATGAAGTAGATACTCTATCTTCATGATTTTCATTTTCCGAATCAAAATTGAGTTTGAGACAGATCCACTTTTGCCAAATGACTAAAAGTAAACTTTACGTGAAATGATAAAAAAAATTCCCCAAGTTTTCCCCCAAAATGTTGATAGTCACCAAAAATTTCACCACGAATTACTTGACCACCCGCCCCCCCACCAAAAAAAAACCCCTGCATGTTCAAAATCCCCCAAAATGGGGACAAAATCTGGAAACACTGTATTAAGCAGATCAAGACTCCCTTATCATAGATCAGACTTGACAATCCGGAGAAAGTCTATGGGAGAAAATGTCCGCGGTAATTGCCAACTTATTAATTGACTTTCTCCGGAAAGTATCGCCGCCTGGTGGATACTACCGCACAGTTGCCATGTTTCGGGCTTTTTGAACACCAGTATATTTTTAGAGAAAATGTTGTTCTTTTAAATCCCAGAATTCTCCGATCAAACAAAACAAATTTGTCTCTACTAAAAAACTGGTATCCAAAAATACAATAGAAAAATCTATAGAAAAATCTAGCTGGTCTGCTACCGCATAGCTGCCAACTCTTACGCTTTTTTCTTACCACTAAAATTTAATAGAATTTTTTTCGTCATGTAATCACACGATCTTGTCAATTTAATAAGATAAAATTTACTATAAAATTTTAGTGGTAGGAAAACTACTAGTTCATAAGCAAATGCATAGAACAAATGGAGCTGTGAAAAAATTTCGTGTGATTTCGTGTCGTAAATACTATTACTGACGATTGATGGCGCTAGTAGCAGGACAAGTATAGCGGTCAAAGGCAACTTGCTGATTGAGAGGTCTGATACTATGATAAGGAGGTCTTGAAGCAGATGATAGGCAGTTACGCTTTTCTAATATTCAGAAAAGTTAAAAGTCGTCCGTAGGAACAACTTGTTTTCTTGATACACACGAATAAGGTCCCATGTCATATTTTTTTTGCAGACTTTATTCTAAGTTTATATGACTTTAGTGTTTTACTGGTGTCGGTTTATTTTCAAAAAGATTTTCTTTTGGCGAAATATTATTTAAATATTTAAAATCTCATACATTCGTCAACTGGTGGACGATACTGTACGGAAGTTTTTATCGTTCGTTAATATTCGACAATCACAGGAGCATAGATGTTTCTACATGAATGTCAGTTGCTGCATAAAAGGAGGCAGTTGACTAGGTAAAACAACGAAGATGCAAGAGGGATAGACGACAAATATATTTATTTATAAAAAGGCATCATTGGAGAAGTAAGTGAATATCCAGTAAACAAGTAAGCGAGAGAGCAAGGGGAGGTACCCGTCGAAATCGAAGACTCAAAGACACAGCTTCTCTGGTCGTGCGTAACAGGCAAAAATGATGAAGTTTTGAGAATTACCCCTACGGGTGTTGGCGCGGTAAACATGATAAAATCGCCAGTACTTGACGAGAGATATTTTAGAGGATAATGTTAGAAGCTTATGGGAAAAAGCGATAACTGGTGGTTTCTGTCTATGATTATGCGTTCATGTGAGAGTTGGGGGTTGTAGAGATTCTTACATCGAGACGAAAAAAGGGAAAAATAAAAGTATCAGTAATTTTTAGGAATTGTCCGTTGTTTTGCTAAAAGGCAGCTGCACTTTAACGGTTGCTTTCCAATACACAATAACTGGATGTTAAAAATATGAGATTGCATATTACAATTCATATGCAGGAATGGAATCTTTTTAATTAATTCTTTTGAGAGTGAATGAAAGGGAGTGCCAAGGCATGTGAGAAAGTATTGTCAGTTATACGTTAACTTTAATTTTAACAAGTGAAGAGCAGTTGAATATTTTGTCTAACTTTTAAGGCAGATGCATTTTTGACATAATGGGAATGAAAACGGTTGGGTTAGATATGTGTGATCACTTGCAACATATTTTAAGAAAACCGCAACGTATAGCATGGAAAACTTTCTGATGGATGCGAATAATTGACTTGCATTTAGAATAAAGAAATCAGATTCGTTATATAAATTCAATCACAAATAGATTTAGTTAACATATTGATTTTTTTTTGGGGGGGGGGATGACAGAACATTTAAAACCTATTATCTATATTTATTTATTCTTATATTTATTTATTTATTTATGGGGGGGGGGGAGATGAAAGAGTAATTATGAACTTATTATCTATGTCTATTTTTTTGGGGGAGGGAGGAAGTATGAAATCAATACTACACTGCTCAAAACAATTAAAGGATATTGCAGTTTTAGGTGGATTTTGTATCTGGGAAACTTTTTAGCTGATTGATACATGGTCGACAGACATAGTAGGTTATATGAGAATAAATTACACATGTTTGGCAGAAAAAAATGCATTTTATTGCGCATTTGTGTACAAAAGGAAAAAAAACACAATTTGTGCATATGAGAAAAAAAGAATAAGAAAAGGTGTTTTCTTCAAAAAAAATCATTTTCAGTAGGGGGTATGGTTTCCACGGGCGGCCAGCAACGTTGAACACCTTTGAGGCATGGACTTAATGAGGCTATTAATGACGAGTTGGGGTATTCTGCCCCACTCTTCCAGAAGAGCTCTTTCCAGTTCTTGGAGAGTTTGTGGGGGTTGTTGGCGGCCAGAAACTCGTCTTCCTAGAGCGTCCCAAACGTGCTCGATTGGATTCATGTCTGGAGAACACGCTGGCCATTCCATTCGAACGATTCCTTCCTCGAAAAGGAAATCCTCCACCAGGTTTGCACGATGTGGCCTGCAGTTATCGTCCATTAAAATGAAGTTATCTCCGATTGCTGCAGCGTAAGGGACTACAATAGGTCTGAGGATCTCATCCCTATATCGGCGACCAGTCAGAGCTCCATCTCGAATGATGTAGAGATGAGTGCGCCCGTCAATGGAGATGCCACCATACACCAACACTCCTCCACCGCCAAATCTGACACTTTCGTGCACGAACGCAGGATTATTCCTACTGCCACGGTCCCTCCAGATGAAAATACGCCTATTATCCGGATGCACAGAAAAACGGGACTCGTCAGAAAACAGAATATTGCTCCATTCATTTCTCCTCCAGTTGACATGCTCGGTTGCCCACTCCCTGCGGTCGCGACGATGCCTTGATGTTAATCTAACACATACCATCGGTCGGCGAGCATACAGACCTACAGCATGGAGCCGGTTTCGGACAGTCTGAGTTGAAATCGTTGTGCCTGTAGCCGAGCGAAGGTGTTGTTGGAGAAGAGTAGCGTTCATGTTTCGGTGTCTCCGAGCTGTTAACGCTAAATACCGATCTTCATTGGGCGTTGTTGTCCGTCTACGACCTTACCCTGGTCTTCGGCCTGCACATCCACTCTCCAAAAAACGGTTCCAGATCCTGGAAATGACACTTTGTGACACTCCAATGGCTTGTGCTACTTCGGCTTGAGTTTGGCCCCCTTCTAACTTACCAACAATTCTCCAAGCTTCTGAATCTGTCAAATGACTTCGCTGAAACATCGTACTCATCGAAACAAAGCAATCACTGAATGCCGATCATCCTTTTCTTCATTCTCTTTTATCCAGTTGAAAGTCAAATTTCATTCGCTGCCGCTGAAGCGACGTTTTTGACGTCGAACTCAAAATTTGCATACTCCACAGTTTGAAAACCAGAAAAATTTGCATTTGTGATTCTCTTCTTCTATTTTCGGCAAAAAAATTTCGTTTATATCTTTATTTTATATAAAACTTCAAATATCCTTTAATTGTTTTGAGCAGTGTAGCTTGTTAGATTTTGGAAGAGGAATGGAAAAGTTTATGTTAACTTGTTAATTTTTTTTTTTTTGGGGGGGGGGGGGTTGGGGGTAGTTGAACGGAAGCAAGATATATGACAAATGTATTTGTCATATATATCACCCCACTGACCAGAAAAGCTGTACTGTTTACAGTACAGTTTTTTTAAAAGTACAATATAATTATACTCTCCCCAAGCTTAAAATAATACACATAGGCACAAGATAAAGAAATACATGTAAATCATATGGGTTGCAACACATTAAGGGAACTTGTTAGCTTATTAGTCTATAACTAGTCTACAAGACATGTCATTTAGTGCACTCAATTCGAAGATTTTTTTTATTTCTTCTTCCTTTTCTTTTCTTTTCTGGTACCAGTAAAAGTTAATATTAGTATAGGCATGCCTAACGATAACTGAGTACAAAAATTTTGCACATTTCTTAATTTTCTTGCACTTAAATACCATATTTAATAACCAAGTATGGTATGAAACACAAACGAACAAGATTAAAAATAATAAGCACAATATAACACATAAAATAAACATATAGCCTTGACAAATGAACTTGAGTTGTATGAAGATAAGTAAAAATGGTTTAACTCAAGTAGAGTGTAATGAAAAATTGTTTTAAAAAAAGTGTTTAAAAAGAATTCGTGCAAGCACAGGACGGTAAAAAAAAGGGATGCAAGTGGCACGCCCATAAAAAAGGGACCGCCCTTAATCTTGTCAATGGACAAGTGTGATGGCTCAAGCTTAGGGCCTTACGACTTAGGTGAGCAGGGCAGTGATGAGAGTCCACATCATTACAACATGATGTGGACTCTCTGTGGACCCTGCTCCCCAATGAAGATCACACTGATCCCCACACAGGAGCACGATTCGGGAACACGTGTACTTTTGTAAACAGGGAATATTGTGAATTAGTAAACTAAATAACAATTGTCTCTCTAAACACAATCTGGTGAGGTGTGGTAACCTAAGGGCAAAAATTTAGAACGGTACCATTAGCCTGAAGGGTAAGAATTATTAAAAAGATAAAAAAAACAGTCCTAGAGTGTTGAGAGACCTAAAACATGTCCTAATCGGTTATGATGAAGTGAAACTGTACAAGTCATGTAAGCGAATAATTTAAGTTTGTTCGAGACAACTTTTTTTTTTAAATGACCTTATTTATTTAAAATATCTGGAATTTTGTATCCAGTATGAATGAAAGTTTAAAGTGCGACAATAAAAATGTGAAAAGATTATATTTATGTACTGTTTATAAAATTGAATGAAAAATTAAAAGAATGGTGTGACCCGATACAAAATATTGTGTAAAAGTGGTCTTCACAAGAAGACATGGACCAGCCGTGAAGTCAAATGAAGACAAGTTATGCACAGTATACGTAAAATCCTGGCCAGGGATAAAACACTTAGTATCAGATCATATAAAAATTTAAAAGGTTTTTTTTTTGTTTGTTTTTTTGTAATTTATTACAAATTATGTTTTTCTTAAATTGTAGCGAGGGGCGAGAATAATGTTAGAAGTATTATTATCTATAACATGACTTGCAGGATCACATAAATGTCCATATCGAGGTGGTGCTAGAAGAAGTCTATCAATATGTACCCTAAATGCAGTATCATCATGAGCATATAACCTTTTGATTGAAAATGACTCAGGGGAGTGTTTAAATGTTACAATATATGGACCGGTATATTTAGGTTTAAATTTGTCGACTGATTTTACATATCCAATATCTTTTAAATATATATTTCTTAATTTAGCTTTCCGACTGTGAATTTTATAACGTCTATCTTGAGCAGTTTTAATGTTGGTATATGCTTTGTCATATATTTTGTTTAAGTCATCTAGTAATTTATAAATTTCAACATGTTTATCAAGAAATGCTTGGTTGGTACTGTGATCATATGTGTCAAAAATTAGTGAAAGTTCACGAACAAAATGAAGTAAGTTAGGTGAAAATAGTGTAGTAGAGTGTGTCGAACCATTATAAAGTGACTTATGAATAAATAGAGCATTTTCAAAAGAGTGTCCTTCTTGGAGTAATGTGGTAACAGAGTATTTAATAGATTTATTAACGCGTTCCGCTATACTGTTAGATTGGGGGTGCGAGACCGAACTGTGATGTATTTTTATACCAAGAGAGTCATTAAATGCATTATAAATATGAGAAGTATATTGTGGGCCTAAGTCTGACAAAATACAGACAGGTCTCCCACAGGTAGTTATGTAACTAAATAAGCATTTTACAACCTTGGGTGCAGAAGGATCAGTGAGAGGATAGAGTTCAATATGTCTTGAGAAATGATCGGTTACAGTTAAAACATGTTTATTATTTGAGAAAGGATAAGTAAATCTGTACTGGTTGTATGAACAAGATATCTTGGTGTGTATGTAGGTGGAAGAGGTGCTGGTGGAGTGTGATGATGTTTGGCCTGTAAACATTTGACACATGAAGCTACAAAGTTGAGTGTATCTACATAGATGCCTTTCCAAAAATATTTAGATGAAAGAAATTCATAAGTTTTGGCCATACCAAAGTGTGACAGATGAGATATAGTTAAAACTTTACTTTTAAGTGAGTCAGGAACTACAATGTGATATGAGAAAGTATTATTTGTGACATCTTCCTTTTTGAACATTAATATCTTAGAATCAGGATGTATGAAGTAATTAGGGAACTTTGAAGAAGGTCCATTTTGTAATATATGATCATAAATACTAGCTAAGTTAGGGTCTTTTTGTTGTTCACTGCAAAAAGTTTGATTTGATATCTCCAATAATGGGTCTCGTTTTGTTCGTTCACCTGAGATGAGAAAATTTACTTGACAACTGTCGTTATTAACAGAATTACTAATATCAGGTGTTTCATGATCAGCTATTGGAAGTGGTTGAGTATCAGTAGGAAAACGTGTTTATTAAATGCTCTGACAGCAGAACAAAAGGGCAAAATTACAATTTTGTTCTTTTCTTAATTTTTTTAAAAGGCTAAAAAAAGATAATTTTTCAAGCATGATATAAAAAATTTAATTGCGTACTTGAGAGTATCTTTGAGAGTATCAATCATTACTCAATGTTTTAAAACTGCATTTTATCTATAGAATTATATTAATTTAAATAATGCTTCTATTGCAGTGAAACCTACAGCTTAGTGGACGGATATATCTGTTCACGGCGGTGGGCAGTGAGAAGGTATACTTTAAACCAATCTATAAAAATAACGAAAATATTTTATATAAGAACTAATGCATAGTAAACTTATCAATAACGATAGTTTGTTTTGTTTTAAACCAGTCTATAACAACAATTCCGTCGACTTTTCTATAAAGGCGAAATTTAATAAATGTTTAAATTTTTTATTTGCTCAGAAAGTTATGTATTTTAATGTTCAATTGCATTCAACGATCAAATGGAAAATATATTTTATAGTTCTTCCTTAAGTACATACTGCATGTACAGATATAAGATCATATTAAAAACACAAATATAAAAACAAACAAACAAGCAAAAAATATTATCATAAAATACAGAGGAAAAAAAAACACCTCATACATTTTAATCTCCAAACCGTCAGAGAAAACACCTACACCCTGAAATTGTATGAAACTTTGAAACTTACAATTGAAACACTTAATTTTGACATCATTTTTAGGTGCATTCGTAATTACATAAATACGTAGCACCTATAGTAGTCGTATAGTCCGTCCGTCTGTTGGCATATAACAGCGCAAAAACTACCCAACCGAATGGTTTGAAATTTAATATATATAATCGTTGCAGAATTTTGTCGAGTCATTTCAATTTTTATGAAAATCGAATCAAAACTTAAAAATATATTAATAAAAGTTTTCTTTATTCTATTAAATCTTGTCATACGTAATCTACGAGGGGCAGTCGGAAAATAAGTTTCCTCTGACGACTGTGGACAGAGGTGTGTATGAAAGAAAAAAAAAATGTAATGAGACATTAAACATAAAGCTTAACTTTATTTATTGACATAAGTACCAAGTACATTGAGACATTTGTCATACCGCTTTATAAGCTTCAAAAAGCCCTCCAGGAAAAAATCATATTTCTTATGTCAATTGAAAACAAACAGACAAAATTTCAGAGTTGCCAAGTCTCCAGCTTTTCGCACACCAGTATTTTTTTAGAGAAAATGTTGTTCTTTTAAATAGCAAAGTGCTCCGATTAAATAAAATAATATTTTCTGTACTAAATTACTGGTATACAAAAAGCCGGAGACTTGGCAGGTCTGAAATTTAAAACAAACATTAATTTAATGTAAATAAAGTTCTATGGCAAAGTGAAATCTACATGTTTCATCAAAGGAATAGAAACGCATAAAAAACAGAAAATATTATAAAATATTTTCAGAAAATTATATTTTATTTTCAATATTTTTTAAAAGAAAATTGTTGCATTATAACACTATTTATAAAACCTTGATACGTAACACTTTTGAGATTTCATTCCAAATGTTTGAAAAAATGTCGTCGTTAACGGTAATGTTTGCATAAGCTAGGTCTTTCGTCATGTTGAAAAGTGAGTCTATTCAAATGTAGAAATATACATATGAAATTTTGTAACATGTTTTTCTCTGAAGCAAAACTTTAGATTTTAAAAGAAAGACATAAAATCTTTAAAGCGTTATTATGAATTCTAATGTTTGCATAAAGTGTATCATGAAGAGAGAAAAAAAATTTAATCGAATTTCTGGAAAAGTAAAATATCTTTGATGTTTTGTAGTGGATTTTCAATTTTGAAATCAAGAAGTAAGAAAATACTTTAGGTAGGTGTTTAGTAATCTTAACTTGAAAAATAATGTTCTTGCATTTACATAGGTATATTGTGAATTTTAACTTTTAAATTTATTTAAAATATAAAATACCCTGCAAAATATATGCATAAAAGGACTAGTATCGTTAGGCCTATAGAAGTGACCCATTTCGAAGTTCTATTCATATATATTTTTTTGATAAATTTTTATTATTTATTAGATCTAATTCAATATTAAAGTATGTTTACGTAAATGATATTGTTATACATATCATTTTATGATTGCCAAACGTAACCATTTTTCACATTTTTACTGTTTTTACTTTCCTTTATCTTTACAAGAAGAACGTATTGGAGTCATAAAAATTTTCGTCTTCCGGTTTTCGACGGATTTATACGTTTTAGAATGTCCTGAGCACGAGTTGACTGTTTTTAGAAAATGTCTGTGAGTCTGAGAGTCTGTGACTTTGACATGTATGTATGTGACAAAAATTTTGTGGGCGCTCTATCTCAGGAACTAATGTACAAAATTTAATAAAACTTTACATTCAGTTAGTCCCTGATATAAATTGGTGCTGATTAGATTTTAGTGAAAATCGCCTTATAGGTGGCGCTGCTGTGCTGCATTTTTCGAGATTTCCGCAGTAGTTCTAGCTCAAGAACTAATGCACTTATTTTCATCAAACGTAAGATTCATTTAGACCTTGACATAAATAGACGCTGATTTCGTTTTGGTGTAGATATCCCAACAGGTGGCGCTCCTATACCACGTTTTTCATGATTTTTACGATAGCTATATTTCAAGAAGTAATGCACGGATTTTTATAAAACTTTAGATTCTGTTAGACCTTGACGTAAGTAGATGCTGATTGCATTTTATAATATATTTTAATACTATATTTTATAATATATGTAGTACTACATTTTTAATAATATATTTTATAATATATCAAGGTACTTTTCCGTTATACGAACACCATTGTCGCCAAGCATACATTTAATACATACATTTACATACATACATTTACATACATACATTTACATGCATTTACATACATTTACATACATTATGCATTAGCGTACATTTTGGCATGGTGTCCGTATAACGGAAAAGTACTTGTATCAGTTAATATATTTTGTAATATATTTTATTCATATATGCATCAATGTCCAGTGTAACAGTTAATTATACCATAAACGCATTATATCATAAGAAACATAAGATCATGCAGTAACAAAAATATATTAAACCTATTTAACTGACTGCAATAATTTTTATCTTATAAAACAATTCAAATAAATATAAGCAAGAAAAATGCATCTCTCTAAAATAAATATGACATGACATTTCATGTACCAAGTATCTATCGTTTGAAATGCAGAGGAAATCGTATTTGACATCCCTAAAGGAAACTGTCAGTATTAAACGAAATTGCATCTATGAAAAAGAAAATGATATGACTTCATATTTTCCGCTTTAAAATTTAAGAATCGCATTCATTCCATATAAATAGATAAAATCAGATGAATTGAAAATATTAAAATCTGAATCTTGAAAAAAATTGTTATAACATCATATATGTGTGCTATACGTTACATAAACACGCCATCTCTCCCTCTCTCTCTTTTTATTTATACAAGGTGCTTCAGAAAATTGCATACATACACTGTTTAACAGGTCATAACTTTCTAATTTTCCTTTCTTTTCAAAGTGTAATTTAATTGGAAATATTGAGTGAACAAAGGTTAACTTTCGAAAAAAGAAAATTTATTTTAAAATACTATTGTAAGTATGAACTAGTCGTTGGGGGCCACCGTAATACTTACCCATCATGGATATGCATAATATAAAATATGAAAATAAAACATGTGTAAACTACTTATAAAATGCATTGCAATTCGAATAAAATAGTGGCTTGATGACGTCATAAAATTTAAATGCTCTGTTACTGAATATCGTAAAAAAACATCCTGATAACTCCAAAACTGATAATCATATTAACTAACGATTTACTGCTTCGGTTTAAGCGTCTCATTTCCAATTAAAATATATCTTTGAATTGAAATTTGAATGAAATACAGGGTCAGGAAAAATCGAAGAGTGTTGCAAAATTGGATCACAAATATCTCGGCAACTCATTATCCGATCGACTTCATTCTTTATGCAAAATTTATGTTTTTTATTGTCTTTTATATTTCCTCCTTAAAATAAACAATTTCGAAAAAATTTATGTATCTTTCATCAGAACGAATATTTCGAGAGTCCGAAAAAAATAATTCCGGATAATCGAGGTTATTGAAATTCAATAAGCCTGTTCCCATTGTTACATACTAAGTACATACCGAGTTTCAAGTCTCTATCTCAATTTGTTCGGGAGATAGAGCGTTTACAGACACACACACAGGCGCAGAGAGTTTCAGACAGATCCACCTATGCGATTTACAATTTATCGGATAAAAGATTAGTTTGAAACAAATGGATGTTCGTTGAAAACGTTCCGGAACCGCAATTGAGCAAGAATGCGCAACAACACCAAATGAAATGCTTGTTGAATTTTGTGAATCAATAGCCCACCATTATAAGTAGTGTATTGACCAGAACGGTAATAATTTTGAACATCTGGGGTAGGACGAAAAGTTATACATTTATATGTAGCTTCTTTTGCAATTTAAATACTAATTCTATGTGGATAAAAACTGGAGTTATAATCATTCGAAGTGTGTATAATTTTTTCTGGTGCACCCTGTATATATTCAGGGTAGTTATAAAAAAAAAACTATCTCGATATATGAGCCCCTAACTATCATACCGTTCATGGAAACTGAATGAAATTTTGGTTTAAAGTATTTGGAGGCATTCGCTCAAGAATCATATGAAAAACAACAGTTAAATTCTAACAGTTACGGTTACAGTGATAGCATTTCGAAAATTTCAAATGGCAACACCTATTTTATTTTTATTGGAATGTGATCTTCATAGTGTAAAAGCATGAAAAACATTGTTACGGTACCTGTAGCACGAAAATCACCGGCGCTAGACAGACTAAGAAGGGAAGTGAAAACAAGTGAAAACAACCAATAAGGACAGAGAGACAACACAAAACAAAACAATTTACTGTATTGTTTAAATTTTCCACTTCACACACGATGACACTTTGCATGCGACAGATGATGAATAGCACTGAACAATAAAATGTTTTATTTTCTGTTGCTTCTGTGTTATTTATTGGTTGTTTTCACTTTTCTTCTTAGTCTGTTTAGCGCCGGCGATTTTTATAATATAGATTGGTGTTTTCCTATTAGCTGCATACCACACGTTAATAATCAAAGAAATTGCTAAAGATTTCATTATTTACAGCAGCTTTTTTCATTTATTTTTTTATTTTTATTTTAACTAGTTTAATTGTTATCGTTTAACTGTTAAACTTGTGTTTTATAAACAAAATAATTTATTTTGACGAAGTTTTAATTTCTTAATAGAATATTAACCAGAAGCTAATGCTGATTCATTTATATATTATTTTAAGTGCAAACGGGTTAATCCTCTGTATCGGACTGCACGCAATAGAGATAGTTTAAAAAAATCATTCTTGAAAGTTATTTTAAAACCCATAAAAAATCAGTAAATTAAAGTACTGTTTTCAAACAAATTGCATTTGTAATTTCACTTTTTTTCTATTCGACGGTGGAAAAAAATATTGTGCAACGTTTAAAAATTAAGAAATTTAGAAAAATGCAATACTGATTGCTCAAAGCGTTGCCACCGTCGATATGACGTCAGCCTTTCTCACGGGCATGTTTTTGCTTTATAATATAGATACCAGCGGTGATTAACAAGCTATGCTCGGTTAAAATTAGCTTTGTGTTCAACTCATTTTAACAATAAATTTTCTGTATAACATATGAAAATCAGTCTATATACCCTGATTAGCTGAATTCTGTTTCCAAGAACGTTCAATGGACGTTAATTTGTTGAATCATGTATTTCGGCCCCTATTGGGAATTACTAGAAAATTCCTTCCAATTCTAAAAGTCAATTTTTCTCGCCAGATGTCGCCAAAATATAGCGAAAAGTCGGAAACATGGGACATTTTTTCATTTGGCGCCAAGCATATATTTTGATATTGGAAATCTTGAAAATAAAATTTCTCGCCAATATTGCCAAATTTTCGCGATATTTGGCGAAGTGTTAAAGTGCATAAAGTGTATCATGAAGAGAGAAAAAAAATTTAATCGAATTTCTGGAAAAGTAAAATATCTTTGATGTTTTGTAGTGGATTTTCAATTTTGAAATCAAGAAGTAAGAAAATACTTTAGGTAGGTGTTTAGTAATCTTAACTTGAAAAATAATTTTCTTGCATTTACATAGGTATATTGTGAATTTTAACTTTTAAATTTATTTAAAATATAAAATACCCTGCAAAATATATGCATAAAAGGACTAGTATCGTTAGGCCTATAGAAGTGACCCATTTCGAAGTTCTATTCATATATATATTTTTGATAAATTTTTATTATTTATTATATCTAATTCAATATTAAAGTATGTTTACGTAAATGATATTGTTATACATATCATTTTATGATTGCCAAACGTAACCATTTTTCACATTTTCACTGTTTTTACTTTCCTTTATCTTTACAAGAAGAACGTATTGGAGTCATAAAAATTTTCGACTTCCGGTTTTCGACGGATTTATACGTTTTAGAATGTCCTGAGCACGAGTTGACTGTTTTTAGAAAATGTCTGTGATTTTGTTTGTCTGTATGTATGCATGTGACAAAAATTTTGTGGGCGCTCTATCTCAGGAACTAATGTACAAAATTTAATAAAACTTTACATTCAGTTAGTCCTTGATATAAATTGGTGCTGATTAGATTTTAGGGAAAATCGCCTAATAGGTGGCGCTGCTGTGCTGCATTTTTCGAGATTTCCGCAGTAGTTCTAGCTCAAGAACTAATGCACTTATTTTCATCAAACGTAAGATTCATTTAGATTTAGACCTTGACATAAATAGACGCTGATTTCGTTTTGGTGTAGATATCCCAACAGGTGGCGCTCCTATACCACGTTTTTCATGATTTTTACGATAGCTATATTTCAAGAAGTAATGCACGGATTTTCATCAAACTTTAGTTTCTTTTAGACCTTGACGTAAGTAGATGCTGAGTGCATTTTATAATATATTTTAATACTATATTTT
This sequence comes from Maratus michaelseni, assembly GCA_963931845.1. Lineage (NCBI taxonomy): Eukaryota > Metazoa > Arthropoda > Arachnida > Araneae > Salticidae > Maratus > Maratus michaelseni. Next base: position 99,466,235 of record OZ007600.1, read on the forward strand.
ATATTATATGTAGTACTACATTTATAATAATATATTTTATACTATATCAAGGTACTTTTCCGTTATACGAACACCATTGTCGCCAAGCATACATTTAATACATACATTTACATACATTTACATACATACATTTACATGCATTTACATACATTTACATACATTATGCATTAGCGTACATTTTGGCATGGTGTCCGTATAACGGAAATGTACTTGTATCAGTTAATATATTTTGTAATATATTTTATTCATATATGCATCAATGTCCAGTGTAACAGTTAATTATACCATAAACGCATTATATCATAAGAAACATACGATCATGCAGTAACAAAAATATATTAAACCTATTTAACTGACTGCAATAATTTTTATCTTATATAACAATTCAAATAAATATAAGCAAGAAAAATGCATCTCTTTAAAATAAATATGACATGACATTTCATGTACCAAGTCTCTATCGTTTGAAATGCAGAGGAAATCGTATTTGACATCCCTAAAGAAAACTGCCAGTATTAAACGAAATTGCATTTATGAAAAAGAAAATGATATGACTTCATATTTTTCGCTTTAAAATTTATGAATCGCATTCATTCCATATAAATAGATAAAATCAGATGAATTGAAAATATTAAAATCTGAATCTTGAAAAAAAATTGTTATAACATCATATATGTGTGCTATACGTTACATAAACACGCCATCTCTCTCTCTCTCTCTTTTTATTTATACAAGGTGCTTCAGAAAATTGCATACATACACTGTTTAACAGATCATAACTTTCTAATTTTTCTTTCTTTTCAAAGTGTAATTTAATTGGAAATATTGAGTGAACAAAGGTTAACTTTCAAAAAAAGAAAATTTATTTTAAAATACTATTGTAAGTATGAACTAGTCGTTGGGGGCCACCGTAATACTTACCCATCATGGATATGCATAATATAAAATATGAAAATAAAACATGTGTAAACTACTTATAAAATGCATTGCAATTCGAATAAAATCGTGGCTTGATGACGTCATAAAATTTAAATGCTCTATTACTGAATAGCGTAACAAAAACATCCTTATAACTCCAAAACTGATAATCATATTAACTAACGATTTACTGCGTCGGTTTAAGCGTCTCATTTCCAATTAAAATATATCTTTGAATTGAAATTTGAATGAAATACAGGGTCATGAAAAATCGAAGAGTGTGGAAAATAGGATAACAAATATCTCGGCAACTCATTATCCAATCAACTTCATTCTTTATGCAAAATTTATGTTTTTTTTATTGTATTTTACATTTCCTCCTTAAAATAAACAATTTCAAAAAAAATTATGTACCTTTCATCAGAACGAATATTTCGAGAGTCCGAAAAAAATAGTTCCGGATAATCGAGGTTATTGAAATTCAATAAACTTATTCCCATTGTTACATACTAAGTACATACCAAGTTTCAAGTATTTATCTCAATTTGTTCGGGAGATAGAGCGTTTACAGACACACACACAGGCGCAGAGAGTTTCAGACAGATCCACCTATGCGACTTACAATTTATCGGATAAAAGATTAGTTTGAAACGAATGGATGTTTTGTTGAAAACGTTTCGGAACCGCAATTGAGCAAGAATGCGCTACAACACCAAATAAAATGCTTGTTCAATTTTGTGAATCAATAGCCCACCATTATAAGTAGTGTATTGACCAGAACGGTAATAATTTTGAACATCTGGGGTAGGACGAAAAGTTATACATTTATATGTAGCTTCTTTTGCAATTTAAATACTAATTCTATGTGGATAAAAACTGGAGTTATAATCATTCGAAGTGTGTATAATTTTTTCTGGTGCACCCTGTATATATTCAGGGTAGTCATAAAAAAAAAACTATCTCGATATATGAGCCCTTAACTATCATACCGTTCATGGAAACTGAATGAAATTTTGGTTTAAAGTATTTTGAGGCATTCGCTCAAGAATCATATGAAAAACAACAGTTAAATTCTAACAGTTACGGTTACAGTGATAGCATTTCGAAAATTTCAAATGGCAACACCTATTTTATTTTTATTGGAATGTGATCTTCATAGTGTAAAAGCATGAAAAACATTGTAACGGTACCTGTAGCACGAAAATCACCGGCGCTAGACAGACTAAGAAGGGAAGTGAAAACAACCAATAAGGACAGAGAGACAACACAAAACAAAACAATTTACTGTATTGTTTAAATTTTCCACTTCACACACGATGACACTTTGCATGCGACAGATGATGAATAGCACTGAACAATAAAATGTTTTATTTTCTGTTGCTTCTGTGTTATTTATTGGTTGTTTTCACTTTTCTTCTTAGTCTGTTTAGCGCCGGCGATTTTTATAATATAGATTGGTGTTTTCCTATTAGCTGCATACCACACGTTAATAATCAAAGAAATTGCTAAAGATTTCATTATTTACAGCAGCTTTTTTTATTTATTTTTTTATTTTTATTTTAACTAGTTTAATTGTTATCGTTTAACTGTTAAACTTGTGTTTTATAAACAAAATAATTTATTTTGACGAAGTTTTAATTTCTTAATAGAATATTAACCAGAAGCTAATGCTGATTCATTTATATATTATTTTATGTGCAAAAGGGTTAATCCTCTGTATCGGACTGCACGCAATAGAGATAGTTTAAAAAAATCATTCTTGAAAGTTATTTTAAAACCCATAAAAAATCAGTAAATTAAAGTACTGTTTTCAAACAAATTGCATTTGTAATTTCACTTTTTTTCTATTCGACGGTGGAAAAAAATATTGTGCAACGTTTAAAAATTAAGAAATTTAGAAAAATGCAATACTGATTGCTCAAAGCGTTGCCACCGTCGATATGACGTCAGCCTTTCTCACGGGCATGTTTTTGCTTTATAATATAGATACCAGCGGTGATTAACAAGCTATGCTCGGTTAAAATTAGCTTTGTGTTCAACTCATTTTAACAATAAATTTTCTGTATAACATATGAAAATCAGTCTATATACCCTGATTAGCTGAATTCTGTTTCCAAGAACGTTCAATGGACGTTAATTTGTTGAAACATGTATTTCGGCCCCTATTGGGAATTACTAGAAAATTCCTTCCAATTCTAAAAGTCAATTTTTCTCGCCAGATGTCGCCAAAATATAGCGAAAAGTCGGAAACATGGGACATTTTTTCATTTGGCGCCAAGCATATATTTTGATATTGGAAATCTTGAAAATAAAATTTCTCGCCAATATTGCCAAATTTTCGCGATATTTGGCGAAGTGTTAAAGTGCATAAAGTGTATCATGAAGAGAGAAAAAAAATTTAATCGAATTTCTGGAAAAGTAAAATATCTTTGATGTTTTGTAGTGGATTTTCAATTTTGAAATCAAGAAGTAAGAAAATACTTTAGGTAGGTGTTTAGTAATCTTAACTTGAAAAATAATTTTCTTGCATTTACATAGGTATATTGTGAATTTTAACTTTTAAATTTATTTAAAATATAAAATACCCTGCAAAATATATGCATAAAAGGACTAGTATCGTTAGGCCTATAGAAGTGACCCATTTCGAAGTTCTATTCATATATATTTTTTTGATAAATTTTTATTATTTATTATATCTAATTCAATATTAAAGTATGTTTACGTAAATGATATTGTTATACATATCATTTTATGATTGCCAAACGTAACCATTTTTCACATTTTCACTGTTTTTACTTTCCTTTATCTTTACAAGAAGAACGTATTGGAGTCATAAAAATTTTCGACTTCCGGTTTTCGACAGATTTATACGTTTTAGAATGTCCTGAGCACGATTGACTGTTTTTAGAAAATGTCTGTGATTTTGTTTGTCTGTATGTATGCATGTGACAAAAATTTTGTGGGCGCTCTATCTCAGGAACTAATGTACAAAATTTAATAAAACTTTACATTCAGTTAGTCCTTGATATAAATTGGTGCTGATTAGATTTTAGGGAAAATCGCCTAATAGGTGGCGCTGCTGTGCTGCATTTTTCGAGATTTCCGCAGTAGTTCTAGCTCAAGAACTAATGCACTTATTTTCATCAAACGTAAGATTAATTTAGATTTAGACCTTGACATAAATAGACGCTGATTTCGTTTTGGTGTAGATATCCCAACAGGTGGCGCTCCTATACCACGTTTTTCATGTTTTTTACAATAGCTATATTTCAAGAAGTAATGCACGGATTTTCATCAAACTTTAGTTTCTTTTAGACCTTGACGTAAGTAGATGCTGAGTGCATTTTATAATATATTTTAATACTATATTTTATATTATATGTAGTACTACATTTTTAATAATATATTTTATACTATATCAAGGTACTTTTCCGTTATACGAACACCATTGTCGCCAAGCATACATTTAATACATACATTTACATACATTTACATACATACATTTACATGCATTTACATACATTTACATACATTATGCATTAGCGTACATTTTGGCATGGTGTCCGTATAACGGAAATGTACTTGTATCAGTTAATATATTTTGTAATATATTTTATTCATATATGCATCAATGTCCAGTGTAACAGTTAATTATACCATAAACGCATTATATCATAAGAAACATACGATCATGCAGTAACAAAAATATATTAAACCTATTTAACTGACTGCAATAATTTTTATCTTATAAAACAATTCAAATAAATATAAGCAAGAAAAATGCATCTCTTTAAAATAAATATGACATGACATTTCATGTACCAAGTCTCTATCGTTTGAAATGCAGAGGAAATCGTATTTGACATCCCTAAAGAAAACTGCCAGTATTAAACGAAATTGCATTTATGAAAAAGAAAATGATATGACTTCATATTTTTCGCTTTAAAATTTATGAATCGCATTCATTCCATATAAATAGATAAAATCAGATGAATTGAAAATATTAAAATCTGAATCTTGAAAAAAAATTGTTATAACATCATATATGTGTGCTATACGTTACATAAACACGCCATCTCTCTCTCTCTCTCTTTTTATTTATACAAGGTGCTTCAGAAAATTGCATACATACACTGTTTAACAGATCATAACTTTCTAATTTTTCTTTCTTTTCAAAGTGTAATTTAATTGGAAATATTGAGTGAACAAAGGTTAACTTTCAAAAAAAGAAAATTTATTTTAAAATACTATTGTAAGTATGAACTAGTCGTTGGGGGCCACCGTAATACTTACCCATCATGGATATGCATAATATAAAATATGAAAATAAAACATGTGTAAACTACTTATAAAATGCATTGCAATTCGAATAAAATCGTGGCTTGATGACGTCATAAAAGTTAAATGCTCTGTTACTGAATAGCGTAAAAAAAAAACATCCTTATGACTCCAAAACTGATAATCATATTAACTAACGATTTACTGCGTCGGTTTAAGCGTCTCATTTCCAATTAAAATATATCCTTGAATTGAAATTTGAATGAAGTACAGGGTCAGGAAAAATCGAAGAGTGTGGAAAATTGGATCACAAATATCTCGGCAACTCATTATCCAAACGACTTCATTCTTTATGCAAAATTTATGTTTTTTTTTATTGTCTTTTATATTTCCTCCTTAAAATAAACAATTTCGAAAAAAATTATGTACCTTTCATCAGAATGAATATTTCGAGAGTCCGAAAAAAATAGTTCCGGATAATCGAGGTTATTGAAATTCAATAAACTTCTTTCCATTGTTACATACTAAGTACATACCAAGTTTCAAGTATTTATCTCAATTTGTTCGGGAGATAGAGCGTTTACAGACACACACACAGGCGCAGAGAGTTTCAGACAGATCCACCTATGCGACTTACAATTTATCGGATAAAATATTAGTTTGAAACGAATGGATGTTCGTTGAAAACGTTTCGGAACCGCAATTGAGCAAGAATGCGCTACAACACCAAATAAAATGCTTGTTGAATTTTGTGAATCAATAGCCCACCATTATAAGTAGTGTATTGACCAGAACGGTAATAATTTTGAACATCTGGGGTAGGACGAAAAGTTATACATTTATATGTAGCTTCTTTTGCAATGTAAATACTAATTATATGTGGATAAAAACTGGAGTTATAATCATTCGAAGTGTGTATAATTTTTTCTGGTGCACCCTGTATATGTACAGGGTAGTTATAAAAGAAAAACTATCCCGATATATGAGCCCCTAACTATCATACCGGTCATAGAAACTGAATGAAATTTTGGTTTAAAGTATTTTGAGGTATTCGCTCAAGAATCATATGAAAAACAACAGTTAAATTCTAACAGTTACGGTTACAGTGATAGCATTTCGAAAATTTCAAATGGCAACACCTATTTTATTTTTATTGGAATGTGATCTTCATAGTGTAAAAGCATGAAAAGCATTGTAACGGTACCTGTAGCACGAAAATCACCGGCGCTAGACAGATTAAGAAGGAAAGTGAAAACAACCAATAAGGACAGAGAGACAACACAAAACAAAACAATTTACTGTATTGTTTAAATTTTCCACTTCACACATGATGACACTTTGCATGCGACAGATGATGAATAGCACTGAACAATAAAATGTTTTATTTTCTGTTGCTTCTGTGTTCTTTATTGGTTGTTTTCACTTTTCTTCTTAGTCTGTTTAGCGCCGGTGATTTTTATAATATAGATTGGTATTTTCCTATTAGCTGCATACCACACGTTAATAATCAAAGAAATTGCTAAAGATTTCATTATTTACAGCAGCTTTTTTGATTTTTTAAAAAAATATTTTAACTAGTTTAATTGTTATCGTTTAACTGTTAAACTTGTGTTTTATTAACAAAATAATTTATTTTGACGAAGTTTTAATTTCTTAATAGAATATTAACCAGAAACTAATGCTGATTCATTTATATATTATTTTAAGTGCAAACGGGTTAATCCTCTGTATCGGACTGCACGCAATAGAGATAGTTTAAAAAAAAAATCATTCTTGAAAATTATTTTAAAACGCATAAAAAATCAGTAAATTAAAATGCTGTTTTCAAACAAATTGCATTTGTAATTTCACTTTTTTTCTATTCGACGGTGGAAAAAAAATATTGTCCAAAGTTTAAAAATTAAGAAATTTAGAAAAATGCAACACTGATTGCTCAAAGCGTTGCCACCGTCGATATGACGTCAGCCTTTCTCACGGGCATGTTTTTGCTTTATAATATAGATACCAGCGGGGATTAACAAGCTATGCTCGGTTAAAATTAGCTTTGTGTTCAACTCATTTTAACAATAAATTTTCTGTATAACATATGAAAATCAGTCTATATACCCTGATTAGCTGAATTCTGTTTCCAAGAACGTTCAATGGACGTTAATTTGTTGAATCATGTATTTCGGCCCCTATTGGGAATTACTAGAAAATTCCTTCCAATTCTGAAAGTCAATTTTTCTCGCCAGATGTCGCCAAAATATAGCGAAAAGTCGGAAACATGGGACATTTTTTTCATATGGCGCCAAGCATATATTTTGATATTGGAAATCTTGAAAATAAAATTTCTCGCCAATATTGCCAAATTTTCGCGATATTTGGCGAAGTGTTGCCAACTTTTCGACTTTGTTTACTGTGTTAACTGTTCAATAACTTCATAAATGTATCAACATTCATTCACATTGAACTGCATTGACCCGTAGTGACCCCAAAATAACCCACTAATCGAATTTTTTCGAATATATGACATAGCGCAATGGTCTTCTCAATACAAAACGGTAGAATACAAAATTTAGTCAAAATCCTTGCATCAGTTTGTTGTATAAAATTTGCTTGACCCCAAAATGACCCACTAATCGAATTTTATCGAACATGTGACCTAGCCCAATTATCTCCTCGTAATCCAAAACGGTAGGATACAAAATTTAGTCAAAATCGTTTCAGACTTTTTTACTTACAATTAACTTGATTCTGACGCGTTGTTGTGAAACGACTCGTTTCTGTGTTATTTGTAATAGCATCCAGAAGATGGCAGCACCATAATAACTTTACAACGTATTCTGCCATAATAGATCTTTTGATTAATATTTCTTATTTCTTTATATATTTTGAATAACTTTTCATATTTGTGTAATTTATATTATTAAGGTTCCTTATTTTTTGTTTTCTGTGTAGATTTAATAATAATTCACATTCTGTCAGACCTATTTCATGATATTTTGATATTTCCGTGATTATTTAATATGTGTTACTTTGATTGCTGCTCAGTAGAGGGCGTAACAAGTCCATAAAAATGTATATGGATGTACAGGTTTTTTTTGTGTTCTCAGCGGTTTTTTCAGTTAGAATTTTGTTCTGTGAAATTGTAGAAGAAATGTAAAATATGAAAGTAAATAGAAGGGGCGAAGTATGTTGTGTAAGTCCCCTTGGTAATGTAATCCAGCCGTTTTTTCGTGGTTAATAGAAATAGTTTGTGAATGTGACTTCTTGGTGATCATTTATTTTGAGTGTCAATTCATTCTCATTAAAGAACAATGCCGGCTACCTCACGTAAGTACATTTTTCTTGTCTCTGGTTAATTCTTTTATGAGCAGGTGAGAGAAGTGTGTGTTAATGAATTATTTAAAGTGAAATTTTCAGTATTAAAATAGAGAGTTGTCCCGTTTTCCCTTAATATTAAAACTGGTAGTTTTATTTAGTTTAAAACAAATGTTTTCAGACAGCAGTGGTTTACTTTTGGTTTTGATTTCTAGCTGTTCTTGTAACATTTAGTGGCGCCCGTTAACAGGGACTGGGTTGTTCTATGGCTCTCTATGTATTTTTAAGGTAGCATATTTATTGAAACTTGTGATTAAAATTATTTTAAGTGTGTGATATCTTTTATACAAGATTTTTTTTATATTATTATTTTTGGTATTATTGTAATGGATGCTCTCAAACTTAAAAGAACCGGCGTGCGTTCTTCTTTCACACGTACAGCAAATGTTCTGAAAACAGAACTTGTGAAGGAAGATAGTGATATGAGTTTAGTTAAGGATAAATATACAAAATTACAAAACATACAAGCAGAATTAAATGACCTAGATACTCGAATTTTAGATTTGCTAACCGAAGATGGGTCAGCTACGGAACAAATTGTTTCCACTGAAATTGAAAATAGGGAAGCATATTCAGACGACTTCATTACTCTGACTCGTCAGTTTAATGAAAAATTTAAAATCCCGGATGGAATTCAGATAGACGCGAGGTCAGACGATGGGTTCAGCGTTACGGGTAATAATAAGATGAAGTCTTATAAGCTTCCGAAAATCGAATTAAAGAAATTCGACGGAGAATTAATTAATTGGCTACCGTTCTGGTCCCAGTTTCAAAAAATTCACGAGGACCCAGATTTACATGACAGTGATAAATTTTCTTATTTAGTTCAAAGTATGAAACAGGGGTCACGTGCTAAGGAATTTATTGACAGTTACCCGGTTACTTCGGATAATTATAAAAATGCAGTTATAGCGCTGACAGAGCGCTTTGGGAAGCCTGAGTTACTGATTGAGGTTTATGTAAGGGAATTGATTAAATTAATTATTTCTAATGTAAAAGCAGATAATAGAAATAAATTACCCCTTGATAAACTTTATGATAAAATTGAAGCTCAGTTAAGGGCTTTAGAATCATTGGGTCTAAAGTCGAGTGAAAACACATCGTGGTTGTATCCGATGGTGGAATCGAGTCTTACCGAAGACGTTCTGAAAGCGTGGCAGAGAAGTTCGTTTTTTAATCAACCCGAAGGAATAGACCTTTCTCGCCTTACTAATTTGATGAAATTCTTAAAAGCTGAAGTTGAAGGTGAAGAGAGATTAAAACTGGCGCGCAGCGGTTTTGAAAATAACAATCGTCGAGAAGGATATTATGATAAAGTAAGAAGTGAGGTAAGGGATAAATTCAAAAAACCTAATATTCCTACTGCATCAAACTTCCTTACAATTAAAGAGCGTTCGTGCATTTTTTGTGATAAAAATCATGACAGTAAAAATTGTTACGAAGCCCGTTTATTAACTCTAGAGGAAAAAATCGCTAAAGTTAAAGAAAAAAGGTGTTGTCTAAAGTGTTTGGAACCTAATCATGTCGCCAAATTCTGTAGACAATTTATACGTTGTTTTTCTTGTGGTAAACCTCATTTCATTTCACTGTGCCCAGAAATGCATAAAAAGGGGGAACCGACGAAGGATAAAACGGTAACAGAACATGTACAAATGACCACTACCAGGCAAACTTGCACCGCGGAAGTAGCATTAATGACTTTGCAGGTAAAAGTAGCGGGTGCGAAGAAAGTGAAAAATGTCAGAGTACTTCTAGATTGCGGTTCGCAAAAATCATATATTTTAGAGTCTTTGGCAGTCGAGTTGGGTTTACCCATTATTTCTAAAGAAAGCATAGCTCATACTTTATTCGGGGGTGCTAGAACTGCTCCGAAATTACATAACAAATATCGAGTAAAATTGTGTTCACTAAATCAACCGAAGTATCCAGATTTAGAGTTTGATTTTTTGGACCAAGACGTAATCTGCGGTGACATCCCGCGTTTACCTAGAGGACCAATATTAAGAGAATTGAAACGTAATAAAATTTGGTTATCTGATATGGGTGTAGATCATCCTAAAATTGAGATGCTTATAGGTAGCGATATATATGGGAAAATTCTCACGGGTCTAGTTAAGCAATTAAAAGGAGGATTGACCGCAGTTTGTACAAAGTTGGGTTGGGCTGTTTGCGGTGCATTGGATGATTTTTCGCCTCCTAAAGAGCAAAGGACTACAAATTTGTGTACGAATTTGGCTATCAGAGATTTCAAAATTTCCGATCTTTGGGAGTTAGAAACAATCGGAATATTAGATACGCAACAAAATTTTACTAAGGCTGCGGAAGAAGAAATGGCCCGGGAACAATTCTTAGATTCTCTTACTCGAAACGAAGAGGGTCGTTACTGTGTAGGTTTACCATGGTTGGGAACCAATGTAGAATTACCATCAAATCGTCATGTGGCCGAGAGGAGGCTTTTCAGTGTTTCCCGAAAACTTAAATCTTTAAATAAATTTGATGAATATAATAGGGTTTTTGACGAGTGGATGGCAGAGGGTATCATTGAAGTAGTACCCGATGCAGAGCTAGAGAGGAAAGGACATTATCTTCCCCATCACCCAGTGTTTAAACCAGATAGTGCCACAACTAAGATAAGACCTGTTTTCGATGCGTCGTGCAAAGTAGGCAGAGCTCCCTCTCTCAATGACTGTTTATTTAAAGGACCAAATTTAATTGAAGAAATTCCTTCGATTTTGTTAAGATTTAGGGAAAAATGCATCGGGGTAACTTCCGATGTTAGACGTGCATTTTTACAAATAGAATTAAGAAAAGAAGATAGAGATTTTTTGAGATTTTTATGGTGGGAGAGGGATAATGTTATAAAAGTGTTCCGTCATACTAGGGTAGTCTTTGGAGTTACCTCCAGCCCATTTTTATTAGGAGCGGTTGTAAGATACCATTTGTCACAGGTGCCACCAGAAAAGATGTTTTTGGCTCAGAAAATAGATAAATCTTTGTACATAGATAATTGCGTAACATCCCTTGATAATCGGCAAGAACTCGAAGAGTTTATAAAATATTCTACTGAGGTTCTTGCCGAAGCGAAGATGGAGTTACGCATGTGGACCTGTAATTCAGTAGGGACAGATATCGGTGCAATGTCACATGTTTTGGATACAGAATCCGTAGAGGATCCGGTATCAGTTTTAGGAATTATGTGGGACAGAAACGAAGATAACCTGCATATTAGTATTAAGAGTTCATCGATTTCAGAAAAATTGTCAAAAAGAGAGGTTTTGTCCCTAACACAGACTATATTTGACCCATTGGGTTTCCTGACGCCTGTTTTGTTGACTGCAAAGTTATTGCTTCAGGAAATTTGGACTATAAAAGTTGATTGGGATACCCCATTACCTGAAGAAATTAAAGCTAAATTTTTAAAGTGGTATAATAATTTGGGAATCCTTACGGATTTAAAATTGCCTCGGCGCATAGGGTTTGGAGATAGAAGCTCCTGGTCACTCCATGTTTTTTGTGACGCAAGTCAACACGCCTATGCAACCGTTATTTTTTTGAGATGTGAACACAACGGGGAAATAGTCGTAAGTTTAGTTATGGCTAAATCGAGAGTCGCACCATTAAAAAAGGTTACAATTCCAAGACTCGAACTTATGGCGTGTGTTTTAGGGGTGCGTCTTTCTAAATATGTTACCGAAGCTCTTTCGCTACAGGACTGCCCAAAATATTTTTGGACCGATTCCATCACCGCGATATCGTGGATTAAAAGAAACGATAGTTGGGGGACTTTCGTGGGCAATCGGGTGAAGGAAATTTGTGCTGTCACAGAAGTAAATCAGTGGTCTTACGTTCCGAGCCAACTAAATCCGGCAGATTTGCCTTCTCGCGGTTGCTCCCCTCTTAGGTTTATGGAAAACAAATGGTGGTATGGGCCTAGTTGGCTAAAAGAGCATAGAGACAACTGGCCAAAGCTAGAAATAGAGCCAGATGAGACTTTAGTTTTTTCTGAACGTAAGAAAGGAGTAAACGTAAACGTAAATTTAAATATTATAAAGGATCCTAAAGAAATTAAATGGTATGAGAGAGTCTCTAAATTTTCAAAGATGATAAGGGTTTTAAGTTGGGTAAAAAGGTTTAGCAGTAATTGTTTAAAACGTAACGTTAATAAAGAACCCTTTCTATCTGCTTATGAAATTCAGGAATCTAAGAACACACTTCTTTCACTTGTTCAGACGGAGAGTTTCTCAGAGACTGGAGACTCAGTTCATGGTCTTCTGACTGAGAGAGATCAGAGGGGCCTACTAAGGGTAAAGACTAAAATTATAGAACGTGATGATCATTATGCTTTTAGATATCCTATTTTGCTACCGTCCAAACATTACATTGTTCACTGTTTAATAAGAGATTATCACTTGAAAAATTCCCATGCTGGTATTCAGACTCTTATGGTCATATTACGTGAAGAGTTTTGGATCATAGCTGCTAGACGCACTATTAGATCAGTAATAAAGAAGTGCGTACCCTGTCAGAGATTTACAGTAAAGCCGCCAACTACTGCACCCATCAAATTGCCATTGGACAGAGTTCGTGATGCCTTTAGTTTTGAAATAACAGGAATCGATTTATGTGGCCCTCTGATTCTCAAAAATAAAGTAAAAGCGTGGGTAGTTCTCTTCACTTGTGCCGTGTACCGATGTGTACACTTAGAACTTGTCACTTCTATAAGCACCGAGTACTTCATTCAAGCTCTTCGACGATTCATAGCACGGAGAGGCCGTCCTTCTATAATATACACGGACAATGGCACTAATTTTGTAGGAACGTCCACAGCATTGAAGAAAATTGATTGGGAAAAGGTAGTTTCTCATGAAACATTGAATCCCATACAGTGGAAATTCATTCCGCCAACAGCTGCATGGTGGGGCGGATGGTGGGAGCGACTAATCCGCACCACCAAAAATCTGCTGGTCAGAGTACTAGGTCAAGCATCAGTAAATTATGAGGAATTGCTCACGATTATTTGTGACGTCGAAGACGTTATTAATTGTAGACCACTCACCTATGTTTCTAACGATACGGAAGATCTTGTACCATTGACTCCGTCGATGTTTTTACGCGATCTTAGAACATCAGGTGTAGTGGATTTGGACTTCGTCGATAACAACAAACTGCTTGTTAGACAACATCGATGTCAAGAACTTCGCGAACAATTTAGAATGAGGTTTCGCCAAGAATATCTTGGTCAATTGGCACAAAAACATGGTCAAAAGGACTGTGATATCAAGGAAGGTGACATTGTGCTTATAGGTTCAGAGAACACCAAACGTATCAATTGGCCAATCGCTCGGGTACAGGAACTGTGTATGGGTCGAGACGGACGTGTAAGAGTTGTCAAAGTTAAGACAAAAAATGGCACATTAGTTCGACCTGTGCGCAAGCTTTATCCTTTAGAAGTGTGCTCCTGTACCAGAGATACAAAATTTAGTTTATGATTTGACTCTCACCAAATCAAAAAGGTGGGAGTGTTGTGAAACGACTCGTTTCTGTGTTATTTGTAATAGCATCCAGAAGATGGCAGCACCATAATAACTTTACAACGTATTCTGCCATAATAGATCTTTTGATTAATATTTCTTATTTCTTTATATATTTTGAATAACTTTTCATATTTGTGTAATTTATATTATTAAGGTTCCTTATTTTTTGTTTTCTGTGTAGATTTAATAATAATTCACATTCTGTCAGACCTATTTCATGATATTTTGATATTTCCGTGATTATTTAATATGTGTTACTTTGATTGCTGCTCAGTAGAGGGCGTAACAAGTCCATAAAAATGTATATGGATGTACAGGTTTTTTTTGTGTTCTCAGCGGTTTTTTCAGTTAGAATTTTGTTCTGTGAAATTGTAGAAGAAATGTAAAATATGAAAGTAAATAGAAGGGGCGAAGTATGTTGTGTAAGTCCCCTTGGTAATGTAATCCAGCCGTTTTTTCGTGGTTAATAGAAATAGTTTGTGAATGTGACTTCTTGGTGATCATTTATTTTGAGTGTCAATTCATTCTCATTAAAGAACAATGCCGGCTACCTCACGTAAGTACATTTTTCTTGTCTCTGGTTAATTCTTTTATGAGCAGGTGAGAGAAGTGTGTGTTAATGAATTATTTAAAGTGAAATTTTCAGTATTAAAATAGAGAGTTGTCCCGTTTTCCCTTAATATTAAAACTGGTAGTTTTATTTAGTTTAAAACAAATGTTTTCAGACAGCAGTGGTTTACTTTTGGTTTTGATTTCTATCTGTTCTTGTAACACGCGTAGTGACCCAAAATGACCCACTAATTGATTTTTCTCGAATATGTGACGTAGCCCAATGGCCGTTTTGTGCCCGAAAATGGTAGGATACAAAACTTAATCACAATCGTTAGAGCTTTTTTTTAGATAAAATTGGCTTGACCCATAGTGACCCCAAAATGACCCAGCACTAATCGAATTTTCTCGAACGTGTGACCTAGCTCAATAATTTTCTCGTAATACAAAACGGTAGGTTACAAAATTTAGTCAAAATCGTTGGAACCATTTTTTAGATAAAATTAACTCGACCGTGTTACATAGTAACCCGAAATGACCCACTCATCGAATTTTCTCGAACATGTGATCTAGCCCAATAGTTTTTCGTGCCCGAAAACTGTAGGATACAAAATTTCGTCAAAATAGTTAGAGCCGTTTTTAAGATAAAATTTGCATATATACATACAGACACAAATAGACACAAGATTTGCTCGTATTATAATAAAGCAGCTGAAAAGACCGAGCTATGTTCGGTTAAAATTAGCTTCTTGTTAAATGGGATATAACAAATTCTCTTTACAACATATAACAATTAGTTCTATGTACCTTGATTGGTTGAATTCTGTTTCGAGAACGTTATACGGACTCTGATTGGTTGAATCATGTATCTCGGCTCCTACTGGGAATTTCTAGAAAAATCCTTCAGATTCTGAAAACCAAATATTTCGCCAAATATCGCAAAACTCGCTAAACATCACCAAATTAGGCCACATTCTTTCATTTCGCGCTAAGCATGTATTTTGGCATTGGTATTCTTGAAAGTCGAATTTTCCACCAAATATCGCCAAATTAATGAAATATTGCCTACTTTCCGAGTTCGTTTACTGGCAGTTGTTGAACACCTTTACTGTTTCAACCGTCGTTCCCTTTGAAATGCATTGACCCTTAGTGAGCCCAAAATGACCCAATAATCGACATTTTTCGAACATGTGACCCATCCCAATGGTCTTCTCGTATAACAAAACGATACGATACAAAACTTAGTCAAAATAGTAAGCGGAGTTTTTTAGATAAAATTAGCTTGACCCGTAGTGACCCAAAAATGACCCATTAATCGAATTTTCTCGAATATGTGACCCAGTCCAATCGACTTCTCGTACCCGTAATCGTAGGATACAAAATTTAATCAAAATTGTTAGAGCCTTTTTTTGATAAAATTAGCTTGATCCATTGTTATCCCAAAATGACCCACTAATCGAATTTTCTCGAAAATATGAGCCAGCCTAATGGATTTTTCGTACCCCAAAATGGTAGAATACCAAATTTAGTCAAAATCGTTAGAGCCGTTTTTTAGATAAAATTTGCATATATACACACAATAATTGTTCGTATTATAACATATGATATGATATTCACTGGTTGGTAATAAAATGGAACATAAATATCGGCTGTTTTTTTTATTGATATCGCAGTTGTATACCTGCAGACGACATCACGAAAATGCAAGAAAAGCAGATTTAGCATGAATTTTTTAATTATGTATTTGATTTACCGTAATTTCTGTTGAGTAATTAAGTGTCTAGAAATTAAGTGTTCCAACTTAATTCTAGAATTGGGCGCAAAATTGAAACAACTGCGCTACCTTGTGGACGGAGTGCATAATACCACTGCGCGCGCTTTTAGGATGACGTCATTAGATATGACACGAGGCTAACGAAAAAGAAAGGCTACCACAGTGCTTTAGGCATATCTTTTTTTACAGACCGCGGGAGTCACGTGATGCTCGAATGCACCAATGCGGGTGTACGAAAAGAGCATCACGTCACTCTAGCGGTCTGTAAAAAAAGATAAGTGGAATGCACCGCGGTAGCCTGTCTTTTTCGTTAACCTTGGGTATGACATAAAATCTGCCATCTGCGCATCTCCCGAGTATATTTTGCGAATCTGTACTCAGTCAGGGAAGGTGCATATCTTGTTTAGTAGATTTAATTTATAATATTAAAGATATTAAAACGTACTTCAATCGGAAAGAGACCTGTGTACATAATTTTTTATAATTTTAGCGCGCATCAGGAAATGAGTGAAAAACGCGACTACAAAATTCCATCTTTACATATAATTGATAATTTTTTATGAGTCATTATTCATTTCATTTAACCATAATTAAAAGCGGGTGTATTTAAATAAATGACTCATGATAGTATATATAGAGAAGTTGCAATGATCAACCATTGTACTTCACCTGGAGGTCAAGATACTTCCACCAATCAGAACTGCCTATTTGTAGTGTGTGACCTCCAAAATGACGTCAATTGCAACTGCCCTATTAAGACGCATTTTACCTTTTTATAAAGTAAAAAAAAAGTATCTCACCTGTTTCTCTCTTTTGAGAAGCGAAAGAAATGAATTCCATAAAAAGAATAATTTTTTTATTGTTTTCATAACTACAAATATTAGATGGACAACATTAGATGGATGTTTTGACATAGTTACCATAAATTTTAGCTCTAAAAAGAGCTTTTTTATTTAAATAATGAAATATGTTGAAGCAAACAATCTTGAAAACAGTCTTGAAGAACAAATAAAAAAGAAGACAGCAGTCGAAATGTTTTGCTATGAATGAAGTAATCGTTTACGTTTTGTTTTGCCCATGCCCAGTTATTTCATGGATATTACAACAATTATTGAACCTCTAGTAGTTCATTCTCCTTCCCCTACATGGCGTACGACCTTCATTGACGTGACTTCGGCGGACACTTCTGCCACACATCTTTGAACGCTTGACGTTTTATTTTAAACCGAATACTTCATTTAACAGATGCAGCTGTATAAAAACGACCAAGGAATATGTTATATTTTAATAAATATAATTATACTGGTGTCAAACATGTTTGTTTGATCCGAGGCTTATATGGCGGAAATTACGGTAATAGTGTGCTTTTTTTAAAATTTAAAATACCTACCAGAAAATATGATTCATAATTTTTGGTCTAATTAATGACAGACATTCCCTGATAACATATAAAATAAAACTTACTATTCAAAAATTCTGCTAGATATATTATATTTGTTAGATAAGCTAGTTACCAAATTTTTTAATCCTATTAGTATAAAAAGTTCTAAAGGAATTTTTTTAGCTTAATATACACTGGTGTGCAAAACTTAAGCAACAAACACAAAATGCTAATTTCTGAACACGTGAGTACTCAAAAGGAAATTCTATAAGAGCAAGTGTAGAAAAGAGGTACTACCCTAACAGCACGGCCAGTCGATGTGAAGTCACATATGGTTAGAAGTGTCACAATCGCTAGGGTGAATCAAAATATGGGATATTTCACTGTTTCATTAATACTCTCAAATGATTGTTAACACTGAAAAGTCACTGTGACTGCCGCTTTGTGATGGGTCACCAGGTGACATTACAATGAAGTCACCTTGTGATTCTCAAGTCACTGTCAGTTGAAGACTGAACTTTGAAGTCATTGTGAGCATTGCATTGTGATGAATCGCCAAATAATGTCACAATGAAGTCGCATGGTGACTTTCAGGTGATCGACACTGTATTGTGAAGTCATCATTGCACTCCTTTGTGAAAAGTCACCAGATGATTTCATTTTCTGTCACTTGGGAACTCGTCACAGAAAAGCTATCATGATGACTTTACAATGGAGTGTCAAAATGACAGTCACATGAGAGTCACAAGATGACTTCATTGTAAAGTCACCTGGTGACTCGTCAAAAAGCAGCAGTCATGGTGACTGTGCAGTGGAGTGACCAAATGAGAGTAAAAATGAGACGAATGAAATATATCCCATTTCTGCTCATTGTAGTGACTGTGACAATTGTGACCATTTGTGATGTCAAGAAGACTTTACATCGACTGTCTGTGCTGTTAGGGTAGTACCTATTTTCTACACTTGCTGTTTATAGAATTTCCTTTTGAGTACTCGCGTGTTCAGAAATTAGCATTTTGTGTTTGTTGCTTAAGTTTTGCACACTAGTGTAGATATATTTTAATTTAAATATAACACAGAAAATATTTGCTGCATACATAATATTATTCAGTATGACTGTTTAATTATAACTTACCTCTGTCTAATTGTTCGTGATAATATATCAGTCAGGTACACTTTGTGTATTTTAGCTGCACATTGTAAAATTTTATTCAATAATAATAATAAGTATTTTCAAATTTCTCGAAAGGAAAGAGTCTCAAGGTAGTATAATGAAATGTTTTAATAAATACGTAGCTCTATTTTAAAAAAGAAGTAAGTGATGCTGCCACCGCTGCAGCCATATTTGAATATATTGTGAGCTTTTGACTTTCTCGGCTCATAATAAATAACTATTGCATACAAAATCCTGAAAACGTCTAGTTTTAAAGAAACATACATGAAAAATACGCTGAAGCAGACAGTTTCTAAATTGAAGAATCATTTTAAGCGCTATTTAACGTTAAAATCGGTCAAAATAGTTCAGTTAATAAAGTTTTATAGGATCAAAACTATGCATAGCAATTTAACCATACTGACATACACTTTACTAAATTGTGGTGTGCAATGTGCAATAATTTTTTTAATTAGTCTAATTTTTTATTTTATTTTCCAATTTTTTACTCGAAATTTCATTATCTGAATATACATTGAATTTTTAATTTGAAATAGCCTTTTTTACACTCTGTTACCATATTTTAAAAACACCAAATAATAATATTTACAAACACTTTTCAATAAAAAATATACTTACACGGGAATGTTGAAAAGAAAGAAAACTTTAAAATACTTAAGCTAATACGTGTGAAAAGCAATTAATTGTAAAAATTACGCCATATTTAAAACGATATAATTAAAACTTAATATTTTAAACTCTTTTCTTATAACGTTTTCAAAAACTGTATTTAAAATTCAAATATATATTTCCACGTGAATATTGAAAAAGAAAGAAAACTTTAAATGTTTAAATTATCACGTGCAAAAAGCATATAATGGTGAAAATTACGTCATATTTACAACAATATATTTAAAATATCATATTTAAAATAATTTTCTTATAGCATGTAACAGAAAAATTTTAAAAAATATATAAAAATTAGAGAGGCAGCGATTTCTTTAACTTTACCATAAAAGATGATTTTCAAATGTGTAATTGATCTTTCTTAGTTAATCGCGAAAAAAGCCGACAGTTGGACAACGATGGATGTGGCCTTGGGCACCGAAAAATCTACCCAGTCAAAGGGAAATGAATGGAAACCGATTACAGAAGATCGCTATTGGTCATAATAATATTCAACTTTCCGTAATCAGCTAATCTTTTTTTAAAACAGAGCAAAATAGATAGTTTTTATGGCCTGCGGTGTGTGGACAGGAGTTGGCGAGCGTAGCTCGTAGGGAGCTGAGACCCCTAGTTTTATCAAAATATGTACCTAATATTGTAAAAAAGTGCATTCTGAGAAAAACTGAATAAATTATACACAAACATGAGTGGCATTTTTTGTTTACGCATTCTGTTTAAGGGTTTATATATCGTAGAAATATATAAATAATTTATTTTCGGAATTGTCTGTTTTACTTTTTAAGTGTAAAATTAAAAATTAAAAATTTTGAAACATTTATGTCATTATGTTATGTCATGTCTTTAATAAAACCTGCTGTCTGTTTCGTGGGAATAACTTATTTAGGTTCCATTATCAGCACAGCATTTCCACATCAGCAAATATTTAGGTAAACATGACAAATTAAAATGCATTAAGGTAACACGTTAGAATGTCACCAGCTATTAACATAATGGTACACTATGATATTAGAAGGCATGCATTTGTTCTAGCAAGTTACAACATTCCAAATGTTAACTTAACAATGTTTTAGATTTAGAGTATGTTACTGTTCTAAATCAAATGACGTCTAAGGGGAAGGCATGTATGGAAATTTAGTTTATTACGTCTTGTATTACCGCATAATTGTTATTATAACTGAAGCGAAAAGTACAGTTAAATCCTTTCAGGCGCAGAGTAATTCTGTTCGTAAAATGGTGAAATGACTGATTGACAAATGAATTTACAACAGAATTTCTTTTAACCCTTTAACGGATAAAGCACTTCATTTGCTAAAATGTTGAAATAAATTATTGACACCGGAAATTATAAGCAAATTTATTTGTATATAATAAAAAAAGCGATATTTCATACACATAATAAATGGAAAACATTTCTATTAAAATTCTGCTGTCGTAGTTGAATTTCGTAATTAAAATTTTGTGGTTTTGCAGGGAAACCAATGAACGTTAAAGGGTTAAAATGAATTCTTGTTTTTCTTCTATTTCATTATAAGAGTAAAATTTTATTAAAAGATTATGTATACCGTTTGGAAGTTTGGAATTAAAATTAAGTGGTCACATTTGTAACCACCGTCCTTGAAAGGGTTTTAAAACATATTTATAAGCGCAACTATTAGTACTTTAAAACACTCAATCATTATGCGTGTAATTTTATAAAAACGAAACATAATTAACAACCACAGAATCATACTAACAAACCAATATTGGCTATATTAGTTATACTGTGATACAATATTGCGTATCTTGAGACACACAAAATTCTTGAGACATAGGTCTATTTTTTTTTCTTGCTTTATTTACTTGATTAGCTATGCCATTTCTATCTTTAACACGTTGAATGCCACACCGACCTGATCCAGTATAAAATATTCAATTATTTATTTAACTTTTCAATTAGATCATAAAATTTATCAATAGTCCCGTTTCATAGCAATAGATTGTCTTCAAAGAAAATATTGATTGCGCATTCGTGTGGCATGACGCCTTGCGAATTATTGCTGGCACCCGTATTTGCGTATCATAGCGTTCAAAGCATTAACGGAAGCCCACAAGTTCTCTATAGGAATAACTTGCTTTCGTGAGCTATACAATCCGGCTTTTATCTATACAACGTTTTCACACCACTGTTTTATTCTACACAAGTTTGCGAAATATTTTTTCGGGTGACAAAAATAATTCATAAAAGAATTTTTATAATGATAATTTTAATAAAGCATACATTTGCATCCGCTAAGTATTTTACAAAGTGAGTAGAGGTGCTTGCATTTGACTACCACTATTTCTGGATAGTAATCTTCGCCTTATTTAATCACAGAATAAGACGAAAATTACTATTAGAAAAGGGGGAAGTCTAATATGTCTTTACGTACCCTGTATCAAAATGAGAATAAGTATTTAAAATATTTAAAATCCTTTCACAGGCGGTGGTGGTCACAAATCTGATCACGTAATTTTAAATTCTGTAATTGCAAACTGCCATTCGGCACCCAGAATATTTTGATAATTTTTTTCTTTTACAATGAAAGCGAAGAAGAGAAAGTATTTGTTTTATAATAAATTTGTTTATAAGTTCTGATGTCCTCAATTAGGTGTCGTCTACATATTAAAAAATGCACCAACTTCGATTTTTAAAATCGTAATATCCGCTTTTTACTATTTAATTGAATTCCTTGGATCAAATAATCCCGAAAAAGTATATATTTTTAGTGGTGTTAAATCTTCTTGTAGAGGCTAAATTTGAGGAAGCTGTAGTTGAATTCCTAGGGAAAACTTTAATTTATATCTTTCCAAAAATAATCTAATTTAAAATTTTGTTATCTGCGAGATACATTGAATGGATCCAAACTTATTCTAGGCATTGCTTTTGAGTAAAAGCAATGCCTAGAATAAGCCTAATAATACTCAAAAGCATAGTTTTAATTATGAAATTATTAATAAATGTATATTAAATATGTTATGAATTATGACCTACATTACATTTTGCATAAACAGAATTATCATCGCCAAAAACATGGCTGTGTTAAAGCACCAAGCAAACATAGTGTGGAAAACGGTTTTACAGTTTTTAATTCAAAAATTTCGCATTCAAACCGGAAATTCTGAAACAAGAATTTTTACTTTAAGAAGTCACGAAATAACTGCCATTAAGTAACCACAAGAACATTACAGGGAATTTCTGACATCAATGCGAAATTTCGGAATTTAAAAAAAGCCAAACTGGTAATGCTTTAAAAAGTGCTAAAAAATTGTAGCCGATAAACGTGCAACGATGTGGTACAATAATAGGGCGATCGCAGCGACATCTGCTTTAAAAATTGATTTAGGGTATAATTTAATTATTTAAAACATTTACCACCAGCTGAAACGCTTTCTCAGTTCGATTCTTATACAATGTTTGCGTTGAAAAGAGGTATCAGACAGTGGTTAGTGGTATGGGGGGGGGGGTCCAAATGCTCTGGAAACCAGTAATATTTTAAAGTTTTCTTTGCCTTCAATATCGCAGAAAATTCTCCGATTAGATAAGTCAAAAATATTTTTTATAAAATTAGTGGTATCTAAACCATCTTGACCTCCACCCTGTCTACGCCATTGCTAGAAGATGTCGCTGCGATCAACCCTTTATCTTTTTAGCATAGATCTACATTTATCGGATTCAATATTTTAGTTTTATTTTGTAGCCGTTATTCAGACTATGTGTTCTAGGCGCTGGGTGTAGCTGTGTTTGTTTACAGTTCATTCAAATCATTATTTTTCGCTATACGGCGAAATTTTACTTTTCGAATGTTTATCTCTGAGGTTACTATTCTGCTTCCGTTCAAATACATATAAGTAAATCAGCATTTCCGACCAGAAAAAAGTATTAATAAAATTATTATAAATGAAATTTGTGTTGCAAAAGTTTGATTTAGTTTTTATCATATATAAATTGATACTACAATTTTGCTAGCGTGATTCTGGAAATTTTTCTTGTGAAATCCTAATTTAATCTTTAATACCATTTTCCGGGCTGTTTTGTTCCAAGGAACTAAAATATGCTGTCAAAAGTGAAATGTTACTATTTAAGAAAAAAAAGTTCGCGTATTTTTTAATATGTGGACGATCCCTATTTCAGAAATTGCATTCCTATTATGAAACATTATTAACACTTTCCAACCTAGTTGAAAAGTGTTTATGACTTCGGTTTGTCTGGCCGTATGGCCGTCTGCCGTCTGGCCATCTGTCCGTGCTCTAACTCCCGTAAATATGCTCGGATTGCTCTGCAATTTTTATATGTTGTTGTCGTTATCTATAGCATGTTCCCTATTTCAACGGAAGTGTGTAGCACTTATACTTTTTTTACAGGGACACTCAAAAGAATTCCGTTGCATTGCGGTCTATGGGGAAAAATCATTTGCGGTTTATTTAAATAATGTTTCACTATTTTAAACGCATTGAAATTTATATATATCACTAAGGTGCATTAGAAGAAGCTTAATATGGAATAGGGTGTGCATAGCACTTATAGTTACTTTACAGGGACAGTCAAAAGAATTCCGTTACATTACGTCTAGGGAGAAATATCGTCTGCGGTTTATTTAAATAATGTTTCACTAATTTGAACGCATTGAAATTGATATATATACAGGGATATCACTAAGGTGCATTACAAGAGGCTTACTACAGAATAGTATGTGTATAGCAGTCATCGTTCATTTACAGGGACACAGAAAAGAATTCTCTAGTGTCTGTTAACAATAATTCCTGGAAGTGCGTTTTAAGTTACTGAACGCGATTTTAATTTTAACTCGCTTTTTGTCTATTACGTGGTGTGTATAAATTCTGTAGATCCTATACAGTGAAGCACAAAAGTTCGCGAACACATTTCCGTTTATTGACAGAAACTCCAGACGGAAAATTTTAAACTGTGCTACGCGTTTCCTAACTGAACTGAAATTTAGCATCCTATGTAGTATATATACAAAACTATAGATCCTATACAGGGCTGAATAAAAGTATTCGGATATTTCTCCGAATATTGTATATGTTGGAAATTCCTGAAATTATGTTTTTAAATATGTTATGCGTTTTCCAAATTGTTTACTTAGATGTTATCTTTTAGCTTATTAAACGGTATGATGTGTAAAATTATTTTGGAAGCGTTGGAAAGTGTTACATAATCTATGCTTGACGCATGATTTTTCGTTCTTGTTTTTAGTTTAAAGTTAACTTTATTACTATTGTATGGTAAACGATTTGCGAATAAATGCAGGTGTATTTTTTTTTGTATCCTGAGTGTACAAATACTTCTCGCAGTAGTGTTTTTTTAACCTTTAACGGTAATTGGTTTCCCTGTGAAACCACAAAATTTTAATTACGAAATTGAACAATAACAGCAGAGTTTTTATAGAAATGTTTTCTATTTATCATGTATGTGAAAAATCGCTTTCTATTACATACAAATAAATTTGATTATAATTCCGGTGTCAATGATTTATTTCAACATTTTAGCAATTGAAGTGCTTTATCCGTTAAAGCAGAGGTTCCCAAAGTGTGCTGGGCGGAGCCCTTGGGTCCCCGACTATACTTTTCAGAAGCTCCGCGGTGTTCCAGGAAAATAAACAAAACATGAAAAAAATTAGCATATTGCAAGAAATTTTTTTTCGGAAGTATGTACGAATAGTTTTGTGTGTGTGTGTCAAAAATAAATACATTTATAGTTGAAAATTACTATAATATATTTTTTAAATAATATAAAAATTTGCATTTTACATGTATCCATTTTGTGTATAATATTTTTGGTTCTATCGGCATTTAATATTTGTATATATTGTATATTGTATTATTTTTATTTTTGGAATTTTAATTTCCTTAAACTGTTTATTTTATTTTTATTTAATTTCAGTTATTTAAATCTTCTATCCTAATTTCATAATTGTAATTAATTTTTAAAACAATATTTGTCGCTCAAAACTTTTTTTTATATGATCTTGTATCATTTAACCCTTTTCGGCAGTGTGCCCGGAGTGGGACAGTGGTCCCACTCCGGGCACACCTAATTTTAATTCCAAACTTGCATTCGGCACCAAGAATATTTTAATAAAATTTTGCTTGTATAATGAAAGCTTACAATAAGAAGTTCTTATTTTCTAAAAAAGTTGTTTGTAAATTCCGGTGTCAGTCAGTAATTTCGCATTTTACGAACAGAATTTGTCTGTCCCGGAAAGGGTTAAAGCCCCTCACTAGATTCATTTTATATTTGTGTATATTGTGTATATATATATGTATTTTTCTTTTTATAACTTTGATTTCTTTAATCTGTTTATGTTATTTGTATTAATTTTTAGTTATTTAAATTTTATATAGTGTTTTTCATAGTAAAACAATATTTGTCGCTTAAAACATCTTTTTTATAACATCTTGTATCATTTAAAGCCCTTCATTAGATTCATTTTACATTTGTGTATATTGTGTATTTTTATTTATTTTTTTATATATAACTTTAATTTTGTTAAACTGTTTACGTTATTTCTATATTTAAATTTTCTTTGCTGTTTTTCATCGTAAAACAATGTTTGTCGATTAAAACGCCTCTTTTTGTAACATCTTGTATCATTTAATAAACTTCTCATTAGATTCATTTAATATTTGTATACGTTGTGTATATAGTTTTCTTTTTTCTTTTTGCAACTTTAATTCCTTTATTCTGTTTATTTTATTTTTATTAATTCTTTTTTATTTAAATTTTCTATGCTGTTTTACATAATTTTACTTAATTTTTAAAGCAATGTATGTTGCTGGAAACGCATTTTTTTTATAAATCTTGTATCACCTAACTACCCCTCTTTAAAATTTTGTTTTAATTGGTTTAGGTATTGGCTAAGATTCTTATATTACGATGCCACATTTTTCTATCAGAAATAAGGCTGTAGCAATTAAAAAATATATATTGGTTCTTTACATTTGTCGTCATACTAACAATCTAAACTTTTGCTCGGCTCCACCCCTTGCTTTGACTTTTCGGCAATGAGAGCCCGCCCTGATATAAATTTAATCCAACCCATATATCCCATTTTGTTAGTAAAGTTTTTCTACTAGTTGGAGTTCTTTTAACATGCGTAGTTTTTAACCGTATATCTATCTTGGGCAAAAACAATGGTGAAAGACAGTTTCTTTCAAAACTATAATTAATAGCTCGTTGCATTTTTAGAAGTACTAGAAACGTAAATAAGAACGAAAAAAGGATCTGTAATCGCATGACTCTATTACGGGTGGGCGGGACTAGTGAAAACGTGTTATATAATTACTCACGGGCGACTGGGCCTACGCATTTTCTTTCTTTTCGCAAGTAGCCTATTGGGATGATACAGAAGTCTCTCTTTGTAAACGAAAACTGTATAACTTACCTTTTCTTTCTGTGTGTGTGTGCGTGGTTTTTGCCATAAATAATAGTTTCAGGTAAGCCCCAATGCAATGCATGACCCACACAGGGTTACCATTTTGATCTTTAATTCCGAGTTCATACTCGAAATTCTGAAAGAATAGTTTTTATTTTAAAAATAGATGCCATTAACCCTTAACAGCAGTGTTGCCAGTGGGCTACTTTTTTTTAATTCAGATTTCTTGATTCGCACCACTTTTTAAAATGGTATAATTTGGCTTGTATTCGCTTTATTTAATATGTCATTAATTAAGGCGAATTTTACTTTCTCAAAAAACTGGTGGGAATCAAGAAAACAGAATTTAAAAAAAGTAGCCTACTGGCAACACTGCTTAACAGTATTGCTCGAATGTCGCTCGGGTAAGAAGAGTTTGTTTTCTTCGTTACTAAAAACTTTCAGAAGCCACAAATTTTTAACTATAATTTTGCTGTATTTGACAGAAATATCTCGATTATACAAGGCAGATATTTTAATACAAAAAAGGTGGGTTTTAGTCCTTATTTTTAATTTATTGTGTCCAATAATAGTAATATTAAATAAAACTGTTAAGGTGTTAAATAATAGAAATTTGATTTTCAAAATTTCTAGTATGAATTCAGATTTTCTCTATCAAGAAAAGAAGCAAACTAAGGACCTTAGGCCCATATTGGAAACTACTGGTTCGGACTCTTAACCAGCAGATCTTTCTCTGCTCCATAGGCATAAAAAACATTAATTTGTAAATCATAGAGTACCGTGGGGTTAAAGGGCTCTGCCTTAGAAATTCTTCCCAGAAAGGGCTCCGCGAGCCCAAAAGTTTGGGAACCACTGCGTTAAAGGGTTAAGACATTCGTAACGGCTGATGAGATTTCGCGACTTTTGAATACGTGTATTCTGTAACTCCAACCCGTGCGGTATTTTTCCCATTTTTCTGTTAAATTATTAAAAAAAAATACATACAATATTCCTATTTATAAAATGAGGGTACTATGTTTATAAATACTTCGATTAGAAATAGTACTATTATTACATACTTTCAATTGTAATACAAATACAGCACAAAGAATCTTTTTTGTAAATACTTTAAGTTTTATCCTTCGTCTTATTTCAGGACAGAATTTCTGAGATCATTTAACGTGAAGAATATTATTAAAATTTAGTAGTGGCAATGTCCCAAATGCTGTGCCATTGTTCCATCACTGCATTACAATTAAATAGAAAAATCGTGTTTGTATTCCCCTTTTATATTGCATTCTTATTCCCACTGTAAAATGAATAACATTGTATTTTAAGCAGTGGACCCGTGGGAGGCTTTCGCAGTGCAATCTATGAAATTTTTTGCTGGTACTTTTTTCATTTTTTTAAAATTAACAAAAGTTTTTTTCGTCATGAAATGTGTTTTAACGAACGTTTTGATTGCACTATGTCAACAATATGATCAAAACATTGTCGTATGGTTCCTCATTCATCGTTGTGCGGTATGTATTTGTGTAGAAATATGGAAGTTGACATTGAAAATAAAATTTATATGTCAGTGAACCCGTGCGATTTAGATTTACTGAAACAAACCTTAAATTTATTTCTTACACAGTTTACATTACCTTTCTAGATCATACATGTAAATAGATAAGCTTACAAATGCATGCATAAAACCTGATAAGACGGCGCATTTATATATATCCTATGGGGAAAATTGCTGAAAACCTGCGTAAATATGCTTCAATAACTCTATTCTCCCTTAATTGTATAATTCAACTACTGTGAATATGCAGATCAACAGTGCAAGCATATGTAAATTAAGAGAATTCGTTAGTGTGTCATTAATTGTACAATTATATTGCATAGCAATATGGCAGTAAGCCAGTTAATGTCTATTGAAATTTAGCCACAAGTATAAAACTATAACATTTGAATATTAAGCAAATGTGAGAAAATTAATTTAAAGGCAAAGTAGAACATTTAAATAAATATAATCTAACAGAAACATATTCCTGAATAAGGTAGTTTATAACTTACGCAGGAATATGTTTCAAGTACTGTGAATCTATATGAAACATGTATTTATGCACACGTTTTGCAGTTACAAAAGGAAAATATGAATTCATTTTAATGCAAATATTTGCAAAATTGTTAAGTAAAACATAACGTGTAAAAAAAAAAGGTTTTTACGAAAAAATAAATTCTCTAAACCCTGTAATTTATAGCAAAAGAAAACTAGTCGGATGTGCCAATCCCAAAATTTTCTTCTATCTCACACCAGTTTCGCATACACTACAAACGAATCAGCACCAATTTATATCAAGGTTTGACTGAATCTAAAGTTTTATTAAATTCCATGCATTAGTTCTTGAGATATGACTATTGCTAAAATCTTGTAAATCCTGAAAAATGAACGCAGCAGCATAACCTGTTGCTATATTTACACCAAACCCTAATCAACAACAACTTATGTCAACGTCTAACTGAATCTGATGTTTGATGAAAATCCGTGCATTAGTTCTTGAGATATGGTTATTGTAAAAATCATGAAAAAACTAGAATAGCAGCGCCACCTGTTGGGATATGTACACCAAAACGTAACCAGCTTCTGCTTATGTCGAGGTCTAACTGATATTGTAGTTTGATGAAAATAAGTGCATTAGTTCTTGAGATAGATCACTTGCGGAAATTACGAAAAATGCCGCATAGCAGCGCCACCTTTTGGATACACCAAAAATTAATCAGCCTTAAATTATATCAGGAAATAACTGAATATAAAGTTTTATTAATTTCCGTGCATTAGTCCTTGACATAGAGCGAAAACAAAATTTTTGTCACATACAGACGGACAGATTCACAGACTCACAGACAGAAATTTTCTAAATACAATCAAATCGTGTTTAGGACCTTCTAAAACGTATATATCCGTCGAAAACAGGAAGTCGAAAATTTTCATTAATAAAATATTTTCTTCTTGTAAAGATAGAAGAAAGGAAAAAATCACTGTTAGAATCAATTTAAAAAACCTGTTCCAGACCATATAATGTAGCGTAAAGATATAAAATATTTTTATAATATATAACAATACACTGTAAAAAATTGCTGCAGTAAAATTACTGCAGCAGCGATTCCAAGCAATGTCCGTAAGATAACGGGTTTTGTCCCTAGATAAACGAGATTTGTCTTGCATAAACGGGTTTTGCCCGTAAAAACATGAAAGTTACGGAAATTAACCGTTTACCTTGAAAAAAGGGCATTTTTCGTAAAATTACTGCAGCAGTACACGGAGAATGAATGCCCGTGAATTTACATTTTTTTTACAGTGTAAAAATTATTTATTATTAATGTTATTTGAGCGTGATAGAACATTAATCAAAATATAGGTTTTGGAATAGTCAACTCATATAAGAGAAAACAGTGTACGTTGGACAAAAAAAAGCCTCTACAATATTAAAAAATATTTAACCTACATTATACTTTGCTACTACAGCGTTTCCATGGTGAAATTTTTTAACACACATAGTATGGAAATTTTTTACTTCGAATAGTAAACTTAAAATTTAAAATTACTTGAAAGCATTTAAGTTGCAAACTAAATTCTTGTGCCAGGATTTGATTCTGCAACGCGTGGTTACCAATTTCCGAGCTTATACCGGAATCTTCGAAAGAAGTACGTTTCTTTAGGTAATCACGAAATGTCTGTCATTAAACAAAACAAAAGTTACTACTACAAATTTCTGATATGAATTTGGAATTTCTGAATAAAAAAAGAAGGACAAACTGGCAATCCTGCCCCAACTTGGTCACCTTTTTACCTACCATTATTTTCAACAAATAATTTCATTGGGTGACACATATTAAAAATTTGACGACATTAATTAACTCGTTTCGGTTCGAAGCTTGTCTAATCTTAGGAAACATATTATATAGCCTACGTACGATTTTTAAAGTATGATTTCAAAACATGTTTATTTTTTTATATAAAAATCTTATATCCATAGCACATTTTACACTTTTTAGATATCTTTCTCTTATCAAATCTTATACTTTAGATACAACTCTTATACCGTAATTTCTTTTAGATAACCCGCGGCTTAAATAAATAGTTTTCCAACCAGAAAATTTATGTATTAGATAAAGTCAAGTATGCACCAAGTAGAAGTGAGTTACATTTTATTAAATAAAATTTCTGGTTTGAAAACGATTTACTTGAGCTGCGGATTGTATACCAGAAATTACGGTACTATAGATATCTTATCAACTTTTATACTTTTTATATTTTTATATTTCTTAATAGAAAAACTTGTCTTATTTAATCATAAATTTTCTATGATTAAATAAAACATTTTTTTTTTCTGTTCAAAAATACTGATCGGAAAAAATCGTAAAAATTGGCAGCTATGTATATCCATTATTTAGTTTGTCATATTTTAAATTTTCCTACAAATTATCTTTTTTGCCAAAACAGCGAGCATAAAACAAATAAGAACAATTTATTTTATTTGTATTAAATCGGACGTATGTACAATGAAGTTATGAGTGGGAGACAGCGTAATGTCTGGTTGCCAGGGAAATAACCACCGCCCCCTGAATACTAGACCTGCGCGCTGATAAAAATGGTGGCTGCCGAAGGCGAATTTTTTTTTCAGCGTTTGAACGGTCCCTCGAACTCCAACAACCATAATTTCTAGAAGTTTTCTTCGCCTAGTTTTTCTGAGATCAAATAAGTCAACGAAAACTTTTAGATATTATTGGTGTTAAAGTTCGAGGGACCGTACAAACGCTGAAAAAAAAATCCGCCTGCGACAACCGCCATGTTTGTCAGCGCACAGGCCTTGTATTCAGGGGGCGCACAGTGGGGCGTTTTGACGATCTAGGTGGACAAAATTATTGCGTTGGAGTTTCATTAGGTTTTTCGAATGTATAACTAATAAAATGCTCAAACAGTGATAAATATTTGGTTTATTTAATTATTTATATTATTATTATTATTATTTATATTATTATTTTTATTTTTATTTATTAAACGTGGTTTGAAAGAGGTTTAAAATTGACTAGCAAGATTTCAACAAAACATACAAACTTACACTCTAAGTTAATATAACTTAATGATTAAATAATAATTAAAATAATAATAATAAGGTGTCGGATTCCACTTCTCGGTCCACACAACTTCGAAATATAATCCGGTCTTTTGATATGCTGCCACCACCGATATGAATACGTGATATCGGGCACGATACTTGATGTATATTCAAGAAAAACCTAACTCTTTCAATTAAAGTTAAAGTAACAATTTATTAACAATATTTACACTTAAACTCGGATGTAAATTATCCGGTTTAACACTAAATCAAAACAATTACAGAAAACGCTCTACATGTACCGTTAGACTACGTCCATTCATTCCGCACTCAGATTTCTATTCATCTCACACCCGCTCTCAGCGCTCATTCCCCGAGCAACCTTCACACTTCGCTGCTCCGTCCGAACTCCACACCGGTCTCAGAGCTCCAACTCTGAACGACCTTACACCTTCGCTTCCTACGTTAGAACTAACTTTCTCTCTCTCGTAAACTGCAGAGCACCCTCCTTTCTACGGGGTTTCTCCTCTGTTTCCAAGCGTCCTTGACAACCCTTCCTCCCTCTTGACGGATCTGTCTTCCTAAATAAAAGAGTACAATAGCTTTCTTATCTATGAAAGACCACATTGCAATGGAAATACTGCTTTCATTCTGTTCCACCTTCCTTCCACTCATATTCTGAGTCGCTCCCCTTCGGATTAAGATTCTTCTTAAACCAGCCTCTAACGGTACACAATAGATACATATACAATACATACAGTATGCTAATCCCTTAAGAATAGCTTTCAACTCTTGCAGCTGTGAGAAAACCTGACATAAGGTTTCACTGATCTACCAGCTTGGCTTTTATTTAAGACTTTTTCGTTTTCTATTGCTTGAATGACGCAATCTGGTATGTGAAAAGTTCCTTGAAACCAAGCGGAATTGTATTGATAAAAACGTTTTTGTCTATTTCTTTCCGATTTAGACCATTTTTGTTGAATTTGAAAAAAAAATGTCCAGACACGTGACTTCAGGTTCTTAAAAGTGTCGTCAGTTAACTGAGGATTCCCCAGTTTTTCCAACAAAAATGAAAGCACAGCTTCGAATTTGCCTTCCTTTGGGTTGGAAACCCATAAGTCAACAACAGATTGTCGAGAAATTTGTGTAGTTATCCTGAAAAAATGAAAGTTTAAAAATAAAAACATATTTTAAAAAATAAATTTTTATGTTTTGTGTGACTCTGTAAAAAATTTATATGCTACCCAAATTATTTTCAGTTGAAAAAATGCTGTTGTGTAAATCAATAATCTATATAAATTTTATTGAATTTGAAATAAAATTTTTGCTTATAGACGGTGATGCATCCGAATTATTATTTGTGCGTCCCTTGAGAGAAATATAGCTGCTGCTCACTTTATTTTCAGATGGTATTGTGCATCTCGATAGTCTAGATTAATTTTATTGAAATTGGATTAAAATTTGTGTTTATAAATACCAATCTTTTCACAATCCCCGTAAGGGGATTGTGAAAAGATTGGTATTTATAAACACTTTGTGACCGTCGCACTGTGACTTTGTGTGTCACACTGTGACTTTGTGACCGTCGTCGTGACGTCAAGTGACGTCGATGTGAAGTCATTGTGACGTAAATGCGAGGTCGTTATGGCCGTTTTCAAGGCTTTCTGTGACCTCACAATGTGACTACTTTGTGAAGTCACCGTGCGACTTAAATGTGAAAAATGTGACGAATCTGCATCGGATAGGGTGACCAGATTTTACCCGAATCCTATACGGATTGTTCGGATCAAAATTTTTTTATGGTTCAAGTTTGTGACGTTTGTGACGACACTGCACCGAGTCGGGTGACCAGATTTTACCCGAATCCAATCCAGAAACTTCGGATCGATCTTTTTGGATTTGTTTGGCTACAGAATAGATTTGGATTAGTTGTCGTGTGACCTGATTTTCGTGAACCCGATCTGACCCGAGTCGGGTATAATGTTTTTACTGTAAGTCTTGTTTGGAATAGAATCTTGCATACGACCGAGTAACCAGATTTTATCAGAAATTGTGTTACGATACAATTTCTGATGTCGGCTCGGATCTAGAGTCATACACGAATCCGGTTATATACTTCTTGAACATGATTGAATGTCAACTTGAACATGAAGGATGGTTGACTGAAACTATATTTTGATTCAACCCGTATTCTTACCCTAACCCAACAACAACAACAAAAAAAAATCTGTAAGCCCACAACCCGACCGAACTTGATAAATGATTTCGCATAGATTCGGATAACAAGATTTCACCAAATACGGATAAGATCGACGATAAGGATTGGATCGGCAATCATTTTTATTGATGCAACTCGTATTCAAATTAAAACTTTGCATCTGATTGAGAAACCGGTTAACACGAAACTTTCTGACACATTTATGAACAAACTTTTAAAAGCATGGCACTTGCATGCCTGATTAATAAAGCTATTTGGAATGAATAGCGTTTTCCATTTTTAGATAAATGTAATACTTAAGATCAATGTCGGTCACGTTTTACCCGTTTCTGACGCTGCGCGTCGGAAATTTGGTTCAAAACACCGACTTTGATAGTGTTTTCTGAAACATCATCTGCCGTTATCAAAAAATGGATAACGCCATTCGATTATATATAGGGTAGATGTGCCAGTAATGGACACCCATAAGGAATTTCTTTAACAATTATTTTTTAATTAATAGTTATAATTGTTATATTCAACATTTTTTAATGTTATATTACTGTACCAACAATATTTAACCATGCTCATAGTCACATTTCCCAATGTGAATCTAAATTTAATTGTAAATAACAGAAATAAATCAAAACACCCTAAATTCCAGTAATGGACACCTCACAAAAAGTAATAGATAATTGATATTATGATTGCATTTAAAACTAGAATTTAAAGATAGCATATTAATGAAATAAATAAAGCTGAATTTTTATTGGTTATTTTTTTATAAACCAAAAACATTGAAGGTGTCCCATTACTGGAAGGCGGTCCATTACTTGCACATCTACCCTTTTCTGAATAAGAACACCTGCCAATTTCATGTATTTCCGAATAACAATGAATTCAGAAATATGCCAGAAATTAGCTATTTTGGATTTGAGAACAACTTTAAAGAAAATATAAGTATACATTTTCAAATAAGCATTCTGAAAAATTTATATTAGGAATCAATTTAAATAATAGATATACCTATTGTGCGATATTATTAAATAATAAACATTGTATCAAGCAGTAAAACAGTTTTCTTTGTAAATGAAATATAGAACTTAAGATCATAAATGCCGAAAAAAAATTATATATTTTTTTTCTTTACAAATTATTTTATTTATAGTTTTTGATAGAATACTAAATGCAGAACTTAAATATCAATTTTTACAGTAAAAACATTCGATAACACAGCTGGAAAAATTACCTTAACTAAACAGTTATTTTATTGTTTCATCAATATTTATTATTTTTGTGCATCTAACATTGACATATCTCGACAAATAAATTATTCAATGCATTAAAATGTCACATTTTTTTTCAAATATACCGGAAAATTATTTCTGGAAACCTACACTAGCAACGAAATTATTAAATTGCAAATCAAATATTAATAGTTTTAAAAATTGCAATGTTTTTAATTATAATGAATAACTATGAAAATTGGATTAAGAAACGCAAAACATTAAAGAAATTCCTCCTTTTACATAACACTTTACATTTAGAAAACATATTGTTAGTAAATACTTTAAGCTTTTTTCCAAATAGTCTATTTAAAAAAATTTAAAACATTAAAGATAAAATTTAATACAAGTGATTTTTTAAAAGAAAATTTAAACAACTTAACTTTTAAATAATGCAATATTAAATGTACTAGTACTAAACATGCACTATTAACAAAACTGCGAAGACATTAAAAGTTACCTGCTGATCTATAGGTAAAGGTGTTACTATTGAATGATCCTTATCTGCTTCCCTTTCATTGAAAAATTAGACTGTACATCCACTACAATAATTTTCAAATTATTCCAGCAGAAGAGGTGTGTTCATAGATCTGAGAAATCAAATATCACCCAGGCCTTATGAACGCACCCGGCTAGACACAGGGAGATGTTAAAATGGATGGTTTACTTTAAAATGGAGATTGTTCACTTTAAAACGTTAATTTACTTACACAGTATAAATCTACAAACTTAAAACAACGCAACACACGCTAATCCTATCCTAACTTCGAATGAGAAAAAATCGTCTGCCTTCAATATGCGCGCGCAGTATTGTTTAAACACAACAAAATAACAGCTAGCAGATGTTTCCAACTTTACCGCAAATGATATAGGAAGAAAATAATTTAAATAAAGACATTTCAAAACCTTTATAATTTATATGGCTGAAAAATGAACTTCTAATGATGCTATAATATTCTTTTTTTATATGAGAGAGTTTTGAATTCTTAGAAATAAGCTGTGAAAATTTACATTTTTATATATTTTTTAATCCATTGCATTTGCTTTAGACGTCAAAAGTAAAGATAAATTTTAAATAATAATTGATTTAATAGGCTTTATAAAGTAATTTCGATATAAATTTAAATTGCAATCAAATTTCCTAAGTAAAATTTTTTCATTTTTTACACTCTATCGAAAAGAGCAATATATTTAATAGAGGTGACATCTTACTAAGCACTGGGCAGTTTTGGATAAATTACTATAGGAATGACATATACTTTATAACATGTTTTTAATTCATTTTTGCTCGGAAATACACGGAATTGGCTCGTGTTTTGTTCAGAAACTATGTTATTGAAAAACCTTTTCCATTTTTTGTTAAAAGCAGAAGATCTTTCAGAAAAGAATGTCAAAGTCGGCGCTTTGATTTGAATATCCGACGTGACAGTGAAAGACTGGAGAAAAACTGGTCGTCACGTGACACGAATTGCTTATAACGCGATAAATAACTAAATTTCTATTTAAGGATTTTTACCTGTGTATTATATAGTATATTTTGTTAAATTTCATGAAAATGGTAATGAAAATTGTAAAAAATTATCTGCCTCATATATGTAGACAGATATTTATTTATTATTTTATTTTGGAAATACTCAATATATTTAAATAGTGTGTGACAATATTTTTATTAATGATTTAGGTACATGACATAATTCAAATCCATATTTTATGAGTTTTTTTTTTCCAAATTCACTATCCGATCACACCGTGAAGTCACAGAGTGTTGGCATTTTGGTCATAGGTTTTACGTGACTTATGCGACTTGCAGTGACGTCATTGCAACGTCACAAAAATTTTTAAAGCTGTCAAAAAGTAATTTTCTTTATGTTATAAGATGTTCTAAAGTTTATTTTAAGTTTTCTTTAGATCTCCAAGACGTTCACATTTTGGTCACAGTGTGACGTTACAAAGTGGTGGCATTTTGGTCACAGATGTGACGTGACGTACGTACACATTGACGTCACAATGACGTCACTGTGACTGTGCATGCTATGCGGGTCTTTTGTGTGTCCCTATAAAAAATGCATAAATGCTACGTTCCTCAAATTATAATATAATTAAAATATCATGTAAAATAGACATGTAAGCTAAGTTTCAGCTCAATCCGATAATTATAAGTGGATTGAAATTGATTTGCAAGATTTAAACTAAACTTTTGTGTATCCCTGTAGATACAGTATAACTTCAACTTTCCTTAAATGACAATAATAGTGTATTGTCATTTAAACTACACATGTATTGGAAGTTTTCGATTAATCGAATAATTGGAAATGGTTTAAAATTGACTTGAAAGATTTAAACTAAAATTTGTGTAACCCTGTAGAAGCAGTATAACTTCTACGCTCGTAAAATGATAATAATATTGTATTATCATTAAAACTACACATGAATTCAAAGCTTCAGATTTATCGGATAATTAAAAGTGGTTTAAAATTGACTTGCAAAATTTTCACTAAATATAATTCATACACTGAAAATTAATATAAAGCTGGTTTATTGATAAAAACTTTACGATTCGCAATCTTTCGCAGGAGTTTTCTTAAATTTTCTAAAATAAATGGATTGGTTACAGTTGAAGTTTCACCATTTTGAGGATATGTCAATTCCTCTTTATTCTTTATTCCATTGCCCTACTTTAAATAATAATAATAATAATAAAGAAAATAACAAACAACTCTTTAATAACAAACAACGTTAATACTTTAGGAATGACAATTTTACTTTAAAAAAATCTTATTGCTTAATAATGTATTAAAAGTCAAGATAAAGTTTGTAAACAACAACATGAATCATCCAAAAATATAATTTCTGAAAAAAGCATTTGAACTAGTTTAATGGCGCTTATTTTCAAACAATAGTGGGTTAAATCTTACCTTGACAAATATGTAATATGTTTTCAGTAAACTCGTGCTTTCACATTAAACAGAATAGATAAGATGTACTTTCGAACTTAGGGAAATAAATGCAACTGTTGAAACACCCTCAAACCAATTGCGCAAATGTCTTCTTTACGGTCGTAATTAATCGACACCACGAATTTTTTCGACAAAAATCGTACGGATCTCGACAAAAGAGACATTTAGCTACCAGAATATGTGGTCTTGTTAAATTTTGAGAAAATCGGAAAAATGAACTTTGTCCACCTAGATCATCAAAACGCCCCATTGTGGGGCGGTGAAAATAACTAAGGATGTCGTCATAAGATGGCAGCTGTTGTTTGTTTACATCGGATCGGAGCCCTGGTTAACATCGTAGGAAACTTCCATCAGTAAAAACGAATAATAATTTTATGCTCGTTTATGACGGAAATTCTGCATGAATAAAGCGTTTAAATAAGGCGAAAATTTCTATTCAAATTTAATGGTGGAAGATTTCCTCGGCGGTAATCAAATTCACCTGCATTGACAGGAGGATTGTTTATGTTATCACAATTTGGCGGAAAGGATTACCGCAAGGAAAACTTCCACCTGCACAAATGAATATATATTTTTCCTTAATTATGATAGAAATGTTGCATGAATAAGAATGTTTAAATAGGCAGAAAAAAATTCTATTCAAATTTACTGGTGGAAGTTTGCGCTGGCGGTAATCAGGCCTTGCGGAACAGGTTACAGTTGAAGTTTCACCATTTTGAGGATATGTCAATTCCTTTTTATTTATTGTTGCATTGTCCCTCTTTAAATTATAATAATAAAGAAAATAACAAACAACACTTCCGACTGAACCGGAAGAACATGTTTATTCTTATGAGCGATTCGATAAGAAACAAAATAAATGGATTGGTTGCAGTTGAAGTTTCACCATTTTGAAGATATGTCAATTCCTCTTTATTCTTTGTTCCATTGCCCTACTTTAAATAATAATAATAATAATAAAGAAAATAACAAACAACTCTTCCGACTGAACCGGAAGAAACATGTTTCTTCTTATGAGCGATTCAATAAGAAACAAAATAAATGGATTGGTTACAGTTGAAGTTTCATCATTTTGAGGATATGTCAATTCCTCTTTATTCATTGTTCCATTGTCCCACTTTAAATAATAATAATAATAATAAAGAAAATAACAAACAACTCTTCCGACTGAACCGGAAGAACATGTTTCTTCTTATGAGCGATTCGATAAGAAACAAAATAAATGGATTGGTTACAGTTGAAGTTTCACCATTTTGAGGATATGTCAATTCCTCTTTATTCATTGTTGCATTGTCCCACTTTAAATAATAATAATAATAATAAAGAAAATAACAAACAACTCTTCCGACTGAACCGGAAAAACATGTTTCTTCTTATGAGCGATTCGATAAGAAACAAAATAAATGGATTGGTTACAGTTGAAGTTTCACCATTTTGAGGATATGTCAATTCCTCTTTATTCATTGTTGCATTGTCCCACTTTAAATAATAATAATAATAATAAAGAAAATAACAAACAACTCTTCCGACTGAACCGGAAAAATATGTTTCTTCTTATGAGCGATTCCATAAGAAACAAAATAAATGGATTGCTATTGATAAATAACATTCAGATTTTAATAGCTTCATCAAACTAATCTCAAATTTTCGTAATTTAATGCAGCCTATTTAAATCAGTTTTTAACACTTTCCAACATAGTTCAAAAGTGTGTATGAATTCGGTTTGCATGTCTGTCTGTCCGTGCTCTATCTCACATAAATATATTAGAAGTGTCATGAAATTGATATATGTTATTGAAGTTTACTATGGCCTGTTCGGTATTGAAAATGAAATGTGTAGCTCTTATAGATTTTTACACGGACACTCAAAAGGACTCCGTTACATTATGATCTATGAGAAAAAATCATTTGCGGTTTATTTTAATGATGTTACACGATTTCAAACATATTGAAATTGATATACAGGACTGAGGTGCACCACAAGATGCTTACTATAGAATATGGTGTGCATAGCACGTATAGTTTCTTTACAGGGACATTTAAAAAATTGCTTTACATTACGGTTTATGGAGAAAAATCGTTCGTGGTTTATTTTAATAATGTTTCACTATTTCAAACATATTTAAATTGATATATATCTCTAAGGTGTACTACAAGAGGTTTACTATAGAATATGGTGTGCATAGCACTTCTAGTTGATTTACAGGGACACACAAAAGAAGTCGGTCAGTCTGATGTTAACAATAATTGCTGGAAATGCGTTTTCAGTTGCTGAACGTGTTTTTAAATTTAACTCATTTTTTGTGTATTACTTGGTGTGTATAAATTCTGTAGATCATGTACAGAGCAGCACAAAAGTTCTCGAGTAGGGGAGACCGGGGTTAGTTGTGCCAGGGGCAAGTTGTGCCATCGAG
The DNA here is from genome assembly GCA_963931845.1 of Maratus michaelseni. Lineage (NCBI taxonomy): Eukaryota > Metazoa > Arthropoda > Arachnida > Araneae > Salticidae > Maratus > Maratus michaelseni. Next base: position 99,507,225 of record OZ007600.1, read on the forward strand.
CTTCTATACTGAGCCAATAGGTTGCAGCACCTGTCGCGTCGTTTGAGTGAAAAGGTTGATTGTCTCAATGTGCTGCATAAGTTTTGAAGTATAGCGTTGAGTTGTTTTCGAGATAAAAATATTTATCTTGTTTTCTATCGTAAAAGCAAATTTTGCGACCTACGTTGGAATCGTCATTGCCACTAGGGATATTGATGTATGTAAACTTGTCTAACATTATTTAAATCCTTATATTTTTAGTTGTTATTCTATGTATTTCATTCGTTAATCATGCCAACATTTCGGAAATTAATGAATAAAGTTCAAAATGGCGTAACGCGGGGCTAGTTGTGACGAAGTCTAAGAGGCAAGTTGTGACAGTGTCACTACTTACCCCAGCATAACTTTTAATGGAAGTTTTTATATTTCAGGAAAAATGGTGTGAAATTACAAGAGGCGTATTGAAAGAGCTAAAGAAGTAAAATCCGGAAAGTGCAGTTTAAGGAAAGCCCAAGAATTATTCAATGTAAACCGAATGTCCCTTCTTAGATATATGAATAAAAAGAAGAATACTAATACGGAAGGAAATATTGAAATGGGATATAAAAAAACCGCGTGTGATAGTCACACCTAAAAAGGAGATGGCGTTGCGTGAATATGCCAAACTATCAGAGAATGTGTTTTATGGAATTAGTCCTGCAGAACTGCGAAATTTAGCGTATGAGTTTGCCATTAGAAATGACATAAACATGCCTGAAAATTGGTTAACAAAAAAAAAAATGCAAGTGCTGATTGGCTGACTAAGTTTATGCAACGACATCCTACAATTTCCTTTAGAGATCCTGAAGCAACAAGTTTGAGTAGAAATACAAATTTTAATAAACATAATGTAGAACTATTTTTTAATAACTTAGCGTCTGTATTAGAAGCTAATAAGTTTAGTTCAAATGACATATGGAATATTGATGATACAGGAGTAAGAACAGTGCAGAAACCTGTAAAAACAATTGCAGAAAAGGGTAAAAAAAGAGTTGGAGGAATGACATCTGCAGAAAGGGGAACAAACGTAACTATGGTTAATGGCATTAACGCTCTGGGAAATTCAGTCCCACCTATGTTTGTATTTCCACGTAAGTTTTTTAAAGCTCATTTTATTCGCGATGGTCTCATAGGCTGTTGCGGAACATCAAACCCAAGTGGATGGATTACAGGACTTGACGTTTTACTTTTCATGAAACATTTCGTTAAAAATGTAAGGTGCTCGAAAGAGTTCCCAGTCTTAGTGTTACTTGATAACCAATGTTCTCATCGAAATATTGATGTTTTGGATTATTGCACGGACAACGGAGTGATTTTGCTATCATTTCCAACTTACACGAGTCACAGATTACAGCCCCTTGATGTGTCAGTATAAGGGCCGTTAAAAAAATTCTACAATCAGGCTGTATGTGGATAGTTGAATTCGCATCCTGTGTCGATCTACGACATACCAGGTATTGTCAAAATAGCCCTTCTTAGTGCTGCCACTCCAAAAAAATATTCAAGCAGGATTTCGTTGTAGTGGAATTTGGGAATTTAATAACAACATTTTTACAGATGAATACTTCCTATGTTACTCAGTAACTGATCGACCGTTATCCATCAGAGATGAGAGCGTTAAAGACCAGAATAACAATGAAAAAAAATTAGTAAATATGAAACTGTTAATAAACCAAGCACTTCAGCAATAACTTTAATCAATGATGGTGAGATTGCAGGACCATCTTCAGAAGTAAGAAATATCATTGAGTTAGATGATTCTATGACAATTGATAATAGCAATGTATCAGTGGTAAGTCTTACAGAAATAAGACCACTCCCTAAAGCAGGACCTCGAAAAGGCAAGCGATTTATTCGTAAATGTTTGAAATTTGCCATTCTAACAAGCACACCTGTAAAAGAGAAAATTCGAGCAGAACGAAAAACAAAAGAATGCAGAAAACAAATTGAAGAAGAAAAAGCAAAAAAGAAACTGTATGGAAAGGACAAACAGCGCATAAAAAAATTACACCTAGGTTATTGAAAAAAAGGGAGAAGCAAGTATTCAATAGCTCTGAAGATGACGAAAATTGGTTATGTCTAGTTTGCTTGGAGCAATACAAAATTTCTAGACTCGGAGAAGACTGGGTGCAATGCATGACATGTAAAAGACGTGCGCATGTCAAATGTACCAAAAATGAACGTTTTTATATTTGTATTAACTGCTAATCAGACTCTGAAACAAGCGAGGACAATGAGTGATTAAAACTATAGGATATAGGCTTACACGTTGTAGTAGGCTACCGAGTCAAAGATCAATGTGGCCAAAGATTAGTGTTGGCTTACTTTTTATTTCTCTCCTGATTAAGACAGTTTTTTTTCTTTTTATTGCTAAGTGGTCTCTAAAAGTATCTTTATAAAGGACAAAGAATTTACAAGTGTTAACAATTTAACTATTTTATTTTCATTTGATTTACAATATTATTAAAACATGAAAGTTTTTTATTGTGTTAAGAACATTATAAATGAATAAATTTCTCATTCTTGATTTAACATATCCCATTTAATCGCCTTTCTTACATAATTTGTATATGTTACAATGTACTTGTATGTGTCACAATGTGCCCCAAGCATGTCACAACTTGCCCCGTAGCGGGGGTTAGTAGTGACAAATTTCGAGGTTACGCAGAATTCCTTTTGTGTTATGAAAAACGTTAATAATTTTAATAGTAGTTTCATAAATATGTTACACAAGATTTACTCTAATGATATGATACACTAAATGTTTCGCTTCAGTTCAAATCTTACGGCTAATATAAAAAATGTCGAAAATGTCACTACTAGCCCCGGTCTCCCCTACATTCCCGTTTATTGACGGAAATTCCAGAAGGGGAATTTCAAACTGTGCTACGCGTTTCCTAACTGAAATAAAGATTAGCATTTTATGTAGTATATATATACAAATCAATATATCATATACAGGGCTTCACAAAAGTATTCGGATATTTTTCCGAATATTGATGGTAATTTCGGAATTCGGGATTTTAAATATGTTATGCGTTTTCCTAATTGTTTACTTAGATTGGGCGGGGATAGTTGAGCTTAAGCCGAAAGATATGCCTTCCCGCCCGGTTTGACTTTGACCTTGTTTACTTAGATATCATCTTTCACTTTATTAAACGGTAAGGAATTGTAAAGTAATTTTGGAGTTGTTGGAAAGTGATACATAATCTATGCTTAATGCATAATTTTTCTTTCTTGTTTAAGATAGAAATACTGCTGAACATCATGACCTTATAGTACTTCGAAAATATTTTATATTTAACTTTCAATTTGCAAAAAATTGTTATTTTTTACCTTTTATATTTTATTATTGTTATGTAATTATATTCATTGTTTCAAATCTAATAAACAGGCGCCTCCTGCGGTGGGGGTTGGAACGGATGGTGCTATCGGTGTCGGGTAGCGTTTATTTTTCCCCTCGTGGACTTATTGTTCCTATACCTCACGGGTGGCTGTCCACGAGTGGGTGATTTCGGTCCCCGCTGCCTTCGGCACCGTATACCGGTCGTGCTGCGCACGCACCGGATAATCCCTTAAATTGCACATAGAATAGTATAAACCTCTAACTGAACGAACCTCCGGCTCGGGTCCCCGCTGCCTGCGGCACCGTATAGCAGTTGTTCCGACCCTGGTCCCCGCTGCCTTCGGCACCGTATGACGGTCGTGCTACGCATGCACCGGATAATCCCTTAAATTGCACATGGAATAGTATAAACCTCTAACTGAACGAACCTGCGGCTCGGGTCCCCGCTGCCTGCGGCACCGTATAGCAGTCGTGCTGCGCACGCGCTGCAGTATACGTTAGTTCCACCTTCCGCCACCAGGTGGCGCAATCTGTTTATATGATCATAACTGAAATCGTTAAGACTTTCGATGTCTAGTCGAATGAGCCATACCCCGTCATTTTCATGCCCGTAGAACCGAAGATAGGAAAGCGCCCCCTAGTGGTGAAAAAACGAAATAAAATCGGTAAGCTCTATCGATGTCGAGTCGAATTGATTTAGACTACCTGAGTTCTAGTTCAAAGACAGGGACCTGTAGAAAAACTTAAAACTTAAAAAAAAAAATCGATAACGGGCGAAGCCCGCTTTTCCCTATCATAATATCTGGATAGGGGGTCCTTATTACTTTAATTATGATGTTTGGAATCAGTTTGGTGGACATCCGTAACATAGTTTCTTAGTTATAGAAACGGACCACAGTTAAAAGAAAAAAGCGGGGGGGGGGGGGGGTTGGCGATGACACTGCTTTTCCTCAAACAACTTATGTAGACTACCTGTGTTCTAGTTCAAAGACAGTGAGCTGTAGAAAAACTTAAAACTAAAAAAAAAAAAAAAAAATCGATAACGGGCGAAGCCCGCTTTTCCCTATCGTAATATCTGGTTGCCACTCTAAAACAAAAACTTAAAATACTAAAACTTAAAATAATAATCCAGTTTTTAGACGCGGCCTACTTCTTAAAATCCTAATATCTAGCCGGCACTGTCATAAAAAGCGGGGGGAGGGGGGGGGGGTTGGCGATGACACTGCTTTTCCTCAAACAACTTATGTAGACTACCTGAGTTCTAGTTCAAAGACAGTGAGCTGTAGAAAAACTTAAAACTAAAAAAAAAAAAAAAAAAATCGATAACGGGCGAAGCCCGCTTTTTCCTATCATAATATCTGGTTGCCACTCTAAAACAAAAACTGAAAATACTCGTAATGCAGTTTTTAGACGCGGCCTACTTCTTAAAATCGTAATATCTAGCCGGCACTGTAATGGAAATCTTTCTTTTGCTTTAATTATACAAATAACGATGATTAATTATACAATAAAATAATATATCGGCTCGTAATGAAGATATGACAATAATTTTTAGATATTCTGAAAGCAGAATCCATTTAGCGTCGCCCTGTCAAAGTTTGGAATTTCCGCGCCTCTTAGAATCAGAGATGCCCCCCCCCCCTCTGTAAAACCCCAGTTGAACGTCATGTGACCTCACCTCCGTCAAAGAAAATGCCGATCCAGACAATCGTCTGGCCGTGCGTCTCCGATCTGGGAATCGCAGCTCGGAAAGAAAAGAAAAATAATTTTTTATCGATCGATTTTTAAAGGATTTTTACGGTTCTAATCGTCGCACGGAAACGATTTTTCGAATTTATGAGACCTGACGACGTCCCGGTTGCGTACGTGCGACTTACGAATTTCTGGCCCCCCGACTTCCGGAGATAGGGGTCGGACCTGCGCTGCGGTTTGGGGCTTAAATCGCTCCCTGGGAACCCCCTGCCTTTTCCTTCCCGGACCGGACGTGTACCGGCAACCCTCGGCGGAGGCGAACTTTTCGCTGTTTTGACTTCTCTTCCGACTTCGGTTTCGGTCGGTAATTAAAACACTTTCGCTCATTAATAACTCCCCGGGTCCGGGTCGGAATCCCGACCCGATCGAAACTTGAGCGTCGCGCCTTTTTTGCGAATTTTTCGGTCCGCGTCCGCCGTCCGTGCGTCGCCTGGTCCCGGAGCCTTTGCGGGTACAAAGGTGGATATGTGTGTGTCCGTGACACACACACACACACACACACACACAGACGTTTACCGTGCTTAATATTAGTGAATTTGCTTATAAATAGGAGATTCTGAATAACCTGTAAATGTATAGTTGAAGAAAGATAGGGAGTGATAAAAAGAAGCCTGTCGGTCTAATATACATATATTTCTTCTTGGAACATCAGAAATGTAACCTTATAAAAAGTCTTACTTTGTCAATTGTAACAAAAATATATTTCCAGGATTTTCTGAATTGAAATGTGGAATTCTAAGTTCATATAAATATGTTATATATTTTTAAGTTAAAAGCCACGCGATCAAAAAAAAAAATTATTTACATACATCGATACATAAAATTTAGATTAGTTATGTGAATCAGATTTCAAACAGTTCTTTGAAAAATGTGAACTGGAGATTTCGACAGCATGCTTAGGAGTAAAAATAACCATATATATATATATATATATATGTTTCACAATCCCATCTTTAGCCGTTCTATGCAGTATTTTTGTAAACCTTTATTTGAAAGAGTTTCAGAAATCTGCGTTTATTTCGTATTTTTTAAACATGAATATTTCACAACGTACACTGAAAGCAGGAAAAAGAGTATTTATTTTAAATTTGAAACAAGTTGCTTAACTTGCGAATGTTTAGCTGATGAAAAAAATGCCGGAACGAAAGCAGAAAATTTTAGAAAAAAAAAATCTTTGCAATGTCAGCCATTCTACCGACTTGCACTATAAAAGCATTTCTTAAATTTATAGAAATATTATGTGACATTTCTCTAAATGTCTATTACTGGCCAGGTCGGCGACTATTTTTATATTTAATCGCGACACAATTTACAAAAAAAAAAAAAAAAAATGTTTTTGCGGTAGATATCTCTTAGAGATATCCTTAAATTTTCATATTTTAGGATATTTATTGAATATCCTTATATGATTTATCATTTTCAGATATTTATTGAATATCCGTAAACGTTTTTTAGCTACATAAATTTTGCGTAGTTTTCTTACTGATGGTGAGAAATACCACCATCTAGATCTAAACTAGCACACACTATAAAAAAAAAAAGTATTTGGTTTTTTTTCTGCATATTAGCAGAGTATTTGGTATCATTTTAATCAGTGAACAGTGAACAATACAAATTAATGATCCATTTTAGGATCAGCGCATACAGATAGATAATTGTGGAACAAAGTGAACCACGGCAGTCAAGGAAATATTTGGTTTTCCGTTCCCACGAATGATTTAACTACACCTAATAAAAATGTCATGGAGAAAATTGTCAGAACAATAATATGACACATTTATTTATGAGAGCTTAAATAGGCACGAAGACCTCACAAGTCAAAGCATCTTTACCTCCCAGACACAGCACGGCGTCAAGAGGAATCGCTATTGTACCGACGGACCTATGAAACACTCAAGGGGAGTACCAAATTTCTCCCGCATGCCGTACCACTTCTAAATTATTTTAATATATTAATTTAATTTTAGAAATAGAACTTTAGGTTATTGTATAATTTTTTTTTAAATATAAAAATATATATGCAATATTAAGACTAAAAAAAAAAAAAAAAAAAAAAAAAAAAAAAAAAAAAAATTTTTTTTGCTAACATAAATGTTCTTAATTCTAATTCTTTTGAAAATTTTTTTTTTCCTCTTTTCAACAACTAATTAAAAAAAAAAAAAAAAAAAAAAAAAAAAAAAAAAAAATTTTTAAGCATTCATTGGGGAATCTTCATACACTCTGTAACATGCATATACCTGGCAATTCTTTTTGGGTACCTCACTAAATATATAATGATATATTAAATAATAATAAGTGTTATTGGATTGATTTGTATTAACAAAGAATTGAAAATATGACTTGTGTTACATATACTGCAACAGCAGCAAATATAAAATAAATACATAATAATGCTCAAATATTGAAATGATATATATTATATATAATTAATTTCTCGAACAGTGCATAACAATTCACCATTGGGTATCTTTTATTTTATGTTAAACAACTTTTTTTTGCTCTCTCTCTATTTTATGATTTTTGTACTTTAATTGGATGAATAAGCGTAAAAGTCAAAGAATTAGTAGAATAGATACTGGTGTCAAAACTAGACAACAATTACGCGAATTAAATAATCAAACTGTAGACACTAATATTATTTGTAATAATAGTAATAATAATAATAAGAAAAAAAAGAAAGAGAAGAAAATTATAAATTCTGAAAAAGCTACTCCTAAAATTACTACAATGGACACCCCAAATGCAGATAGCCTAATTAATCTGATTCCATACTATGATGGAAAAAAGGAAGCAAATATTAACCATTTTTTCTTACAATTTGACAATCTCATCAATAAAACTGAATTGAATAATGATTCTAAATTAACTATATTAAAGGCGAAAATTGTAGGACCTGCTAAAGATAAATTGATGAGGGATCAAAATTTGTTCGTGGAACAGAACTTAGAAACCTTTAAAACAAAGTTAAAACAATTATTCGAACCCAAAACCACATTTCTAGAAGCGCAAAAGAAATTTTGCAATCTCAAACAAAAACCGGAACAAAACATGAACGAATTTATATTAGAATTTAATGCGGCAGCAGACCTTTATCTAAAAAAAAGTGGGCAAGATATAGGAGCTAACAACAGCTCTACATTCATGGAAATGATCAAATTATCTCAGTTTTTGGAATCAATTCGTAGTGATTTAAGTCTGGAAGTAAGAAAAAACTCTCCGCCGGACTTTAAAACAGCGTGCAACATAGCCTTAAAATTAGAGGAGGCTTATTCACATGTCAATTTAAAGGACATCAACAACATTTCCAAAACTAAAGATTCTGATTTGTTAAATGAACTGCTTAAACTCCATGTAGAAAGTGCAGAGAATATAAAATTATTAACCGCGGAACTAAATAACATAAAATTAAAGGTAAATGCCACTAACAATGATACAACTAGGTTTTGCAAGTACTGTAAATCCACATCCCATACGAACTCACATTGTTGGTTTTACAAGGGCAACGAACAAAACAGCAGTAATTACGTGGACGAAAATAAAAAAATTCCTGAGAATATTCAAATCGAAAAACCAAATTTTTATCAAGGGGGAAACCAACAAGCTCAGGGAAACTTTCAGCAAACCCCAAATTACACGCACCAAAACTTCAACCCTATGCAATATTCTGCTCCTCAGTACATGTACTATGCACCACCCCCACCCCACCAACAATTTATGCCGATATCATATCCCAGTTTCGGAAATTATGGAGGCAATTTCAACGAACAGAGATCATATGACCAGCGAAGAAATTATAGAGGGCATAGAGGGGGCTACAAGCAAAATAATTATAAAAAACATGATTATACAAAAAAAAAATAATTCACAGCAGACATTTGAAAACAATAAACAAGATAAAGATCATGATCAGAATTCTAGTAACAATAAGGGAAACTAAAGTCGGGACTTATTGTTTATAGATGTCTTATTTTTCTTTAGTTTAGTACACATTTTATAATTTTCCATTATTGTTTATTTACAGTACATTGAGGACAGGTTACTATTTAAAAAAAAAAAAAAAAAAAAAAAAAAAAAAAAAAGATCATTTAGGGAGGATACTGCAAGTTTTTTTTTCTTTGCTACACAGTGTACTACTGAGGGATTTGGCTCGTCAGAGGGAGTTATGAACAAACATGCACGTTAAATACAAAATAATAATAATTACGGTAAAAATAAAAACAGAGGCAGCCTTGCCAGGGTATCACCCTTTCAAACCCATTTTATACTAATTTATATAACAAAACAAAAAAATTTTTTAATATATAACCTTACCCCCTCTACTAAAAGTGAAAATAAAAGTCTTTATATCTAGCACAAAACATATAACTAATCGATTTAAAATTACAAGTCAACATCTATTCACTCGGCGACACAAATATAAATAATAATAATACAACATTTTATATTGACCAATATTTATAATAATTCATCCTTTGCTTAAAGCCACGGATTGACGAATCCACTTGAATTATTATAACAAAAAAAAATCGGTCAGATTTTACAAAATTATTTTAGTTTAATATTTGATATAATCTATAACTTGGTTAGAACAACGCGTTTCAATTTTAATTTTAGAATAATCGTACGATTTCATATTATAAAACAAACAAGTACAAAAAAAAAAAAAAATTTATTAGTTGTCCCTAAGGATTAACATTTCAGATAATTTAAAAAAAAAAATAAATAAATAAAAAAAAAAAAAAAAAAAAAAAAAAAATACCATTGAACGTTTCAATTATTACAAAACATAAATTGGATGTTTAATTTATACCTTAAATATTTAGGTAAATTATTTCATACTTAAAAAATAATAATAATAAAAAGGTGTTGGATACATGTCAATGATCATTTCAGCAATTTATTGGATGTTAAAGTCTCGTTTTTGCAGGCGAAATTGAGACTATCTGCGCAGAGCATCTAATAATGCATTTAGCTGAGATATTTCTAATTAACCAAATTTCCAAACTTTACAAAAAAAAAAGAATTTGTTTAATTTTTTTTTCTAACTATTATATGTAATATTTTATAAAACAAAAAATAATAAGAGAAAAGAAAAGCGAACGCTCGCTTTCGATTCCTTAAATATGTATATTTACACGTTAATAGATTTTAAAATAATAATAATAAGAAGAATAAATAATTAAATAAACATTTCACAATTGCATGCACATTTTCGTTTGTGCAAAGCAACGCTCGCTTGTTCTCGCTAACTTAAATTGTAACTAGAAAATCAATATTATATTAAAAAAATATATATATTATAATACATTACGTTTTTATACACAATATAAATAAATAAGTAAATATATAAATTGACGAGAAGATAGTGCGATGCAAACGGATTTGACCACGTTACACGTGTACCGATTTTTTTTTATAGAAAATATTAAGCAGATATACAGATTTAATTACATACCCCATTTTTTTTTTAAATCCAAGCCGGGTATACACGACTTTTTTTTTTAACCACACAGTATAATTTTTATTTTTAACAACATAAATCATAATTCCTAGCTGTAAATCATAGCTGCACTACCTTTCACCAATTACACGTGCAATTAACACATTTCACCCCTTTTTGTAGAGTCGAAAATCCAGGAGTTTAGTAATCATACACCTGAGGGATAGCAACGATCGCTAGTACATGCATTTCGCAAATCTTCCCTTGTGTACACCTGGATACGAATGTAAAAAAAAAAAAAAAAAAAAAAAAAAGGGGTCAGTTTTTCCACAGGTGAGCTCAGTAACTGTCATTTGGAATCCTTCCCCTTAGCAATTTGATGGATCGATAGGAAAGAGAGGAGGAGATTTTTTTTTTCTTCTTTTTCTTTTCTTCGTTCTCTTTCAACCTTGTTCATTCTAGGAGCCGGGCAGTGAAATTGTACTTGTTTTGATTTTACCAACGGATAATTAAAATTTTGGTAGCAAAGGAAAGAGGAAAATTCATTTTTTAGACCTGTTTCTTTTATGAAAATATATTATTGAAAATATCTTTCATTCAGAAAAGTCATCCTTTTATAAGATCCCAAAACAAAATTGTTTTAGTAAGAATGATAAGATGTTTTTTTCACATAACATTTTCTTTATGTATATTATATAAAATAAAATAAAGATGTTTGCCTTTTTGCTCAAGAGAGACATTTCATGTGAGATTATGTATATCTATTTTCTCTCTATGTTTTTGATATAATATATATATATATATATTTAATGTATGGTATTAATTATACAATGCATACAGTTTACTGATTATATTGAGTATTTGTTTTAAATGATTCTGTATATTGTGTTTCAACGTATGGGTACCCAATTAGCCTGTAATAATTAAAATAAAAGATTTGCCAATTTATATGTATGTAATAACTAAAAATATAAGAGTGGAAAAGAAAATTAATTTTTTTTTTCTTTCTTCTCTCGGGCATTTTATTTTATTATTTGGCTTATTCAAATTTTCCTGCTTTATTTGGATTTGGACCTATTAAAACTCAAAATTTTAATAAATGTTTTTGGAACAATGGAAATTGAAACCAACTACACATGATAACTTGCTGAAGAAGTCATGTCTTTCATCAGATTTTTCAACAGTGAACTTTTGATTACGCTTTATTTCACCAATGTGTAAAACTTTTTTCTGGTGTTGCAAACCTACTTACACTCCAAACCTAGTGACACCCCAGCTTATCCCAAGTTCCTAGACTTTTCCATGTGAACATTTTCAGTTTTGATCTTCAATATAATACGACGATGGACTTTCATCGAGTACTTTGTGGCTATATATATATATAAAAAAAAAAGATACTGTGGACCTTTTTTTTTCTAATGTCGGGGGAAGAGATGATGGTGAGAAATACCACCATCTAGATCTAAACTAGCACACACTATAAAAAAAAAAGTATTTGGTTTTTTTTCTGCATATTAGCAGAGTATTTGGTATCATTTTAATCAGTGAACAGTGAACAATACAAATTAATGATCCATTTTAGGATCAGCGCATACAGATAGATAATTGTGGAACAAAGTGAACCACGGCAGTCAAGGAAATATTTGGTTTTCCGTTCCCACGAATGATTTAACTACACCTAATAAAAATGTCATGGAGAAAATTGTCAGAACAATAATATGACACATTTATTTATGAGAGCTTAAATAGGCACGAAGACCTCACAAGTCAAAGCATCTTTACCTCCCAGACACAGCACGGCGTCAAGAGGAATCGCTATTGTACCGACGGACCTATGAAACACTCAAGGGGAGTACCAAATTTCTCCCGCATGCCAATGGTCATCTCTCTAAAATCAGAGGTATGGCCGAAACATGCAAATTTTCAAGAAGTTAAAACGTATAAGGCCTTAATTTTATGTGAAAAGGGAAAAATGGTTCCATCCCTTTTTTTTTGCTCCACGAAAAGAATGCGATTTTTCTTGAGAGTAGAGATTCAAAAAAGATGGAAAAGTAGAAGGTTGACTGCTCTCTAACTAAAAAAACAGATTTTGAGTGTGTGTGCCAATAGATGGAAATGTACGCGCTAAGAAAAAGCGAAAACGCGTCAGCCATTACCTCCTGCTGTCAACGTTATCTAGTAATATAAGGTAACAATCTTCCTTCACCATTGTTCCATTTTATTTAATTAAGCTATATTCTTTTAATAATACGAATTTACGTGTGTATGAAGATCCTACCCCGATCTAAACATAAAAAGGCTAATCAAATAAATACTTCTAGGGTATGGAACTCTGCCTTTCAAAATCGAATTTGTTAATTCAGTAAGATAAACTGTAATTCTCAGAAAATAAATGTTGAGAATACAGTTCTCAACTAGGATTGAATATTTTTATTTTTTTAAAACATTTATATTTGTTTTTAATCATATGCTTATAATTACCTTGTAAATAAACTCAATTTTATATTCAATTAATTTTAGTCAGTTTTCCTTTTGTTTACTTAATTTATTGAATTAATATTAAGTCTTTTATTTTAGGAAATGTTTTCTTTAATATTACAATCTAGGTTTTAAAATAAGCCATTATATATTTAATGTTACATAACTCTCTGCAGGTAACCTTTGATGATTGTAATTGGCTCAAAGAGGATCCGAACTTCAAAAATAATTCACAACGCAACTTTTTCTTTTCTATAATTAATTGATAATTTGTCTAATAAAATTTTCTAAGTATAAATTATCATATCAGATCCTTAGAGTCATAGGTGCAAAATAAATACTATACGTCTCGGATAATTTAAAATACTCATATTAATCAATTAACAGCAATATAGTGGTAAATCCTATGCAGTCAGACTTAAATTCAAATAATTTAATTGATCACTCTGTAGCATTCCATCACTTACATCAGCGTAATAATTGTTTCATTAAAGAATGCCAGATTTTATTCATGTTTAAAACAAAAAAAATAATTTGTTTTGTTGAAAAAATGCCAATATAAAAGAATTAAATTTTTAATTGCTTGAAATTGAAGTATAAGTTCAAGTTACATCAATTTTACATCATTATCAATTTTGTTTGTTATTTTTGAAGCAATATTTTTTCTACAACCTTGCGCGCAGTGGATACCAGGCGAAAATTTTTTTTATTATTATCTTTTTAATTTAAACTTTTTTTGAATAATTAAAAATGCATTGTACAATATTGAAATAATTATGTTAAATCAAGCAGATATTGACCTATTAGTGGTAAAAATTTCATTTTATTGTGTGTTATTTGAAATCAGAAATAAAATAAAATGTGACATGATGCATAGCTGCCAACTTTTACGCTTTTTTGTTGCCACTAAAAATTAATAGAAAATTTTGCCTTATTGAATCACGTGATTTCGGAGATATAATAAGGTAAAATTTACTATAAAATTTTAGTGGTAGGAAAAAGCGTAAAAGTTGGCAGCTATGCATGGTGCAAACTTGCATCTTCGGAGGAAAAGTAAGACTCCTCAGACCCATTAATTTACTGGGACACTCAAAATAATTCCGTTACATTACAGTCTATGAGGAAAAATCATTTGCGGTGTACTTTAATAATGTTACACTAATTCAAACATATTGAAATTGATATATATAAATGAGGTGCACTAAAAAAGGCTTACTATAGAATAAGGTGTACATAGAATTCATCGTTCATTTATAGGGACACACAAAAAAAAATCGGTAACAGTACTATCTATCAATAATATTTGAATGATAATTGCTGGAAGTGCGTTTTCAGTTGTGGTACGCATTTGTAAATTTAAGCCATTTTTAAAAATTTTACTTGTGTATGTAAGTTCTATAGATCCTATAGAAGGCTGTACAAAAGATCTCGACTACATTTCCGTTTATTGGCAGAATTTTCTGTAGGGGAATTTTCGACTGCGATATGCGTTTCCTAACTGAAGTAAATTTTAGAATACTATGTAGTGTATATACAAACCTATAGATCTTATACATTGATGTACAAAGGAACTCGGTTACTTTTACGACTACTGACGGTAATTGTTGGCATTGGGTTTTTCAAATACGTTATGCATTTTCCAAATTGTTTACTTCGACATCATCCTTCACTATATTATACAGTGAAGTTTTCGGAATTTCAATATTCCGAATATGTTGTACAGTGTTTCATAATCTATGCTAAAAGCAAGATTATTCTTTCTTGTTATTTTTATTTCCTGGATCACAGATTGGGAATGCCTGCTATAGAATATTGAATGTAGGATGAACTACGTATTTTTAGCAGTATTCCCAGTTTCTCCTTTCACGTTACTTGCACGATTTATCTCGGGTATAAATAGAATATTTCGCAATTCCGTTTCAATAAAAAAAATTAAAAATAAATAATAATTTAACAAATTACAATAACCATTGGAAAAATGTTCCAAAAGCTAAAAAAAAAAAAAAAAAAAAAAAAAAAATTGTATTTTTGTGTTATAGCCCCGCCCCCACAATTATGATTATGCCAAGGATGCAGTTATGATTTCGCCAAGATCATCGCAAAGCTTATATATGCATCCTATATACGCATATATATATTCCAAACACTCCTATATGTGCTATATACGTCATTATACATATATTATTCACGTCTTATATGTCGTATATACATCATATACACATGTCATATACATACATCATATATGCATCATATATGACTATAACTTGGCCACATATGTCAAGAAATGTTATATATATATATATCATATATTATTATGATGTCATACATGCTTTATAATTTGGCGATAAATCTTGGTCGCTTGGCGATTCATCCTTGAGGGCCGCTATAACACGAAAGTACAGCGCCTAGAATACATAGTGTGGAAACCGGCTATCCTTGTAATGTTTTAAAAAGTGCTAAAAAGTTGTAGCCTATAAATGTGCAACGGTGCTACTACGATAATGTTGCAACCAGAGACAAAAAAAATGCGTATCAAGTTTTTTAGCCATGCTTTCATAATTAAAAAAAAAATTATAAAAATCATTAAGCCAGAGGAGAAAAGGATATAATTTAAGTATTTAAAATACTTACCACCAGCCGAAACATTCTAATACAATGTTTACGTTGAGAAGATGGCGCTGCGATCCCATCGTAATCTTTTCAACAACGTTGTACATTTATTGGATTCAATTTTTTAGTACTATTTTGTAGCAGATTTCCACACTATTTATTCTAGGCGCTGTAACGAAAGTACCAAATTTACAATATATTAATGAAAACAGAAACAATTAAAATTGAAGACCACTTTTTAGGTGCGTTCGTAATTATATAAATACGTAGCACCTATAGTCGTCGTTTGGTCCGTCCGTCTGTCCGTCCGTCCGCATATAACAACGCAAAAACTACCCAACCAAATGGTTTGCAATTTAAAATATATTATCTTTGCAGAATTTTGTCGAGACATTTCAAATTTTATTAAAATCGAATCAAAATTTTAGGAGATATTAATAAAAATATTTATTAAGAAATTTGAATTTTTTTTTTTTAAATCGGTGCTTTTTTGTTAGTTTAATCGTCAAGCGACCGAGATACTTATTTTATGACAGAAATTAATCTGCAGACGATATAATTAATTTCACAGAATTAAAAATCATCAAGATCTGAATATTTATATAACTAGCTGATACATATATATCTGAATATCTATATAACTAGTTAAGATATTTGTATGATCAGTGTCATAAAATATATACTTAACTAGCTGTTTAACCCGTTCTACGCACGGGATATCATGAATTTAATTCTAAAACGTGCGTACGAACGCCCCTCGTTTGTAACGTTTGACGTACAATTTCCAACTTTTTTTGCTTTATAAGACGATTTCTCATCAGACGTCAATTTTTGAATTCGGCTTTTTTTCATAATTTGCATCTATCCTTTTTGTAACCTTAACATTTTTGTAACGATTTTATGCATTTCTATTGCCCATTCAACTAAAAAATTTTCAAAAGTTACAGAATTTCGTTAAAAATGTTTAAAAAAATAAAGTTACGACGTCAATAGGTCCATTCTCGACCGAAATCAACAACCATTTTCCCAATGGTTAACAAGGGAAATTTTTTTGCTTAAAAAAGAGACTTTCCTGGGCCTTCTGAAGATACATTACGGGCCACACTTTATGAACCACCAGTATGAAACATTTTTATTTGAAACTGTAATATATTTATATATAATGAAGTCACATGTGTGAAAATCAAAAGAAGAGGTATTTTAAAAACCAAAGGAAAATACACTACAAAAATCAATCATAATAAAATAATGCAAATATGAAAAATTATGAATATCTTAGGATTCTTGAAAGGGGCATCATAAGAATAATTTAGAGTTAAGATACGTTATTTCATCAAATATTGTCAGCATTAAGCCTAAAAACGACGCTATTAAGCTCCTTACAACATATCGACCCCCCCCCCCCAAAAAAGGGGAAATTAATAATAAATCCATAAAATAAAGAAAATAATAATAGATCCGTAAAATAAATAAAACTCCCACTGTAACATATAAAAAAAACTAAATAAATATAAACATAACTCATCAGTGAAATAGAGAGAGGAGAGCATTAACACAGATTCAAATATATGAATCATGTGCTGGTCCAAAATGCCAGACTAGAAATACTGTGTCAAGAAAAATAAATACATTTTAAAAATAAATAAATAAACAAATAATAATAATAAATAATAATTGCGCTGCCATGTAGTTTTAAATATACAAAAGAAATTCTGCAATAACTCAAAAATGGAATAGATGGAAGAGATAATATCAATTAAATATATATAAATAGAATTTTTTTTTATAAATAATAGGACTATATGAATGATATCTATACTAATATTATAAAGGAGTAAAGATTGTTTGTTTGTTTGTTTGTTTGTTTGTTTGTAGGGGGTAATCTCTGAAACTACCGAACCGATTTCAAAAGTGATGGTGGCAAACTGATGGTGACAACCCCTGCTCCAACATAGGCTATATTTTATGTCGGTGCCACTCCCCAGGGTGGTGCAGGAGCGAAAAACGTTCTAAAATTGCGATCTTTTCTATACTGAAGCAGCTAGAAATTTGAAATTTGGCGTTGTAGTTACTTATAAGATGTAAATGCTCTCTAAGAACAAAATAAAAAAAATTCGAAATTTAAAAGGGTGAAATGAGCGAAAAGCGTTCTAAAAACATTCCAAATTACAATTTCTATGGAATCTCTAGAATTACCGAACCGATTTGCAATTTGGCGTTGTAGTTACTTATAAGATGTAAATGCTCTCTAAGAACAAAATAAAAAAAAAATTCGAAATTTAAAAGGGTGAAATGAGCGAAAAGCGTTCTAAAAACATTCTAAATTGCAATTTCTATGGAATCTATAGAACTACCGAACCGATTTGAAATTTGGCGTTGTAGTTACTTATAAGATGTAAATGCTCTCTAAGAACAAAATAAAAAAAAATTCGAAATTTAAAAGGGTGAAATGAGCGAAAAGCGTTCTAAAAACATTCTAAATTACAATTTCTATGGAATCTCTGGAACTACCGAACCGATTTCAAAAGTGATGATGGCAAATGGATGGTGACAACCCCTGCTCCAACAGAGGATATATTTTTTGTGGGTGGCACTATCCCCAGGGGGGTGCAGGAGCGAAAAACGTTCTAAAATTGCGATTTTGTTTATACTGAATCCCTGCTCCAACAGCCTCTTTAATAAAAAACTATGCGTTTCTGACGACTGGGTTTTTTCGCTAATTGTTGCCACAGATTAGTCTCGGAAAATGAAATACAGTTGAACTTCCCTTTAACGAAGTCCCTATTTAACGAAGTTTTCTACTTAACGAAATTTTGTACAGAACTTTGACTTTGAACACCATTAGCATGTAAATTAATCTCCATATTACGAAAAATATATTCTATATAACGAAGTTTATTTCCCTTTTTTACGTGTGCAGAATCCAAACTCAGAGGTTGCTGTTGCAATGGATATGCGAATTTATTTCAGCGGATTGTTTGCAAATGAACACATTTAAATAATTTCCATTGGTGCTAAATAAAACAATTTTTGCACACTCAGAAAAAAACTTGTTATCATTACTCTCCCACACTGAGACTCCAGCGCTGACAGTTGGGAGAAGTCAAAATCCTCTTTCCACATTCAATTATGTAGAAGATGGTATCAATGGCGTCAGATACATTGAAACAAAAAATATCAATTAGATTCGGACAGTTTCTATTCTGGCCTTTCATTGCTGATAGACAACTGCTTTGTACATCCACAAGAACGTGCTTCAAAATTCAAATCAACAAACATTTAAGTTATTTTTGTTCCTGCCAATACAACTTCTAAAGTTCAACCATTAGTCTACGAAATAATAAAAAAAATCTTGAAGTACATTATCGAAAAAGACAGAAAAAAGACAATGTTGGGAAAACATTAGTTTGAGAACCTGTGTATTAGAGCTGATGAAAGCTTGAGCCAAAGCTTGGGAATGAGACTTAATTTCATCGACCGTACACAACTGTTTTGTAAAAGACGGCTAAATAATTGAAACTGAATCAATTGCTTCTGAATCCAATATCTGTTTGTCATATTTGAAGGGAAATTTTAATGAATTTAAGTTGATTTCTATTTAACGAATTTTCTTCATAACGAAGTTTTTAGGTGTAACGATGAGACTTCGTTAAATGGAAGTTTCACTGTATTTGAAGTTACTGAAAAAAAATAGTAGCTCGAAAAGTATTTTTCAGAAAATTGTTAGGCAAACTGCATTTGAAAGGTAAAAAATTGTATTTTTCTTGATATAAATTTCAAATCTAATGATTATGCCATTTTTCAAATATTGAATTTGAAAAATTACCAAATTTCACAATGGAGTACCATAGCGAAACCTTCATGCGTAAAAAGATAATGATAAAACTAATGAGCGCCATCGGCGCCCGCACGGCGCCGAGCGAGCCCAACTCCTCATCGTCCCCAAGTTCTGAAGAACTTTTAACGCAGACCATGGCTTTGTCTCGCCAGGTCGCTACGATCGATTCAGAGGGTTCGCGTTCCAGCGACGCCTCCTCATCTTGCCCCAGTGTCGACGACAGAGGTCGTTGCGATTCGGCGGAAGTTCCCACCATCAAAGGATACTTCCCCACGTGACACCTGATGAACCGTAGAGACTGTCGGACGGCTTCATCGCCGAACACCCATAAGGGAGTCGGGTCATCCACCATATGTCCGGCATCCCTACGGCCCTTGCTTTCCCGCAGAGTCCGATCGTGAAATGTATGGAAGGACAAGCCACTGGTCGGCGTGTATATTGGCTATATCACGAGTCACAAATTATAGTAGCCTTATTATTCTGTTAAAATATAAAAGTGATTTATGAAATGCCAATATTTTGTTGGATTAAAAGTTCGTTATAAGAATTTGACCAGCGTAGCGGGCGTAGCTTGCTAGTATTAATATAAATTAATAATAATTTAAGGGGGTGAAAATATATAGCCATGCATGAGGAGACATTATGTAATTGATACATCTGATTGTATATATATATATATATATATTGCGATATACTCTATTGATCAGCCAAGTTACTTTTCAGAGATTTAAAAATAAAAAGCTAAAAAGTTGCATACCATGTTTTCATTAAATTAAAAAAATGTATTTGCTTAAAATTATAACAGTACACATAAAGGCTTATAAATACCATTTGAAAATAGATAAAAAAGTCTCTCAATCGGCGACATTTTCAAGAATAATAATCTATACTAATATTATAAAGTAGTACATATTGTGTTTTTGTTTGTTTGTTTGTAGGAGGTAATCTCTGGAACTACTGAAGCGATTTCAAAAGTGATGGTGACAAATTGATGGTGACAATCCCTGCTCCAACATAGGCTATATTTTATGTCGGTGTAACTATCCCCAGCGGGGTGCAGAAGCGAAAAACGCTCTAAAATTTCGATTTTTTTTATACTGAATCAATTAGAAACATGAAATTTGGCATGGTAGTTACTTATAAGATGTAAATGCTCTCTAAGAACAAATTCTAAAAAAATTCAAAATTTAAAAGGATAAGATGAGCGAAAAGCGTTCTAAAAACATTCTAAATTACAATTTCTATGGAATCTCTAGAACTATCGAACCATTTTCAAAAGTGATGCTGGCAAATTGATGGTGACAGTCCCTGCTCCAACATAGGCTATATTTTATGTCGGTGCCAATACTCGCAGGGGGGTGCAGGAGCAAAAAACGTTCTAAAATTTCGATTTTTTTTATACTGAAGGAACTAGAAACATAAAATTTGGCATGGTAGTTACTTATAATATGTAAATGCTCTCTAAGAATAAATTCTAAAAAAATTTGAAATTTAAAAGAGTGAGAGGAGCGAAAAGCGTTCTAAAAACATTCTAAATTACAATTTCTATGGAATATCTGGAACTACAGAACTGTTTTCAAAAGTGATGGCAACAAATTGATGATGACAGTCGCTGCTGTAACACAGGCTATGCTTTATGCTTTATGTCGGTGCCACTACTCCCAGGTCGGTGCAGGAGCAAAACACGTTCTAAAATTTCGATTTTTTTATACTGAAGGAACTAGAAACATAAAATTTGGCATGGTAGTTACTTATAAGATGTAAATGCTCTCTAAGAACAAATTCTAAAAAAATTCGAAATTTAAAAGAGTGAGATGAGCGAAAAGCGTTCTAAAAACATTCTAAATTTCAATTTCTATACAATCTCTGGAACTACTGAACCCTTTTCAAAAGTTATGGTAGCAAATCGATGGTGACAGTCGCTGCTGTAACATAGGCTATATTTTATGTCGGTGCCACTACTCCCAGAGGAATGCAGGAGCAAAAAACGTTCTAAAATTTCGATTTTTTTTATACTGAAGGTGTTAGAAACATGAAGTTTAGCATGGTAGTTACTTATAAGATGTAAATGCTCTCTAAGAGCAAATTCTAAAAAAAATCGAAATTTAAAAGGGTGAGATGAGCGAAAAGCTTTCTAAAAACATGCTAAATTACAATTTCTATGAAATCTCTGGAACTATAGAACGTTTTCAAAAATGATGATGGCAAATTCATGGTGACAGTTCCTCCTCCAACATACGCTATATTTTATGTCGGTTACTACTCCCAGGGGATGCAAAAGCGAAAAACGTTCTAAAATTTCGATTTTTTTTTTATAGTGAAGGAACTAGAAAATGAAATTTGGAATGGTAGTTACTTATATGATGTAAATTCTCTCTTAGAACAAATTTGAAAAAAAAAATCGAAATTTGAAAGGGTGAGATGAGCGAAAAGCGTTCTAAGAAATTTCTAAATTACAATTTCTATGGAACCTCTGGAACTACAGAACCCTTTTCAAAAGTTATGGTAGCGAATTAATGGTGACAGTCCCTGCTGTAACATAGGCTATATTTTATATTGGTGCCACTACTCCCAGGGGGGTGCAAGAGCGAAAAACGTTCTAAAATTTCATTTTTTTTATACTGAAGGTGTTAGAAACATGAAATTTAGCATGGTAATTACTTATAAGATGTAAGTGCTTTCTAAGAACAAATTCTAAAAAATTTCGAAATTTAAAAGGGTGAGATGAGTGAAAAACGTTCTAAAATATTTTCTAAATTACAATTTCTATGGAACCTGCAGAACTGCAGAACCATTTCCAAAAGTGATGGTAACAGTCCTTGCTGTAACATAGGCTATATTTTATATCGGTGCCACTTCCACAGGGGGGGGGGGGGTGCAAGAGCGAAAAACGTTCTAAATTTTCGATTTTTTTTTTATACTGAAGGACTTAGAAACATGATATTTGGCATGGTAGTTACTTATAAGATGTAAATTCTCTCTACGAACAAATTATAAGAAAAAATTCGATATTTAAAAGAGTGAGATGAGCGACAAGTGTTCTAAAAACATTCTAAATTACAATTTTTATAGAATCTCTGGAACTACAGAACTGTTTTCAAAAGTGATGGTGGCAATGTAATGGTGGCTAATAATTAATGGAAGCTAATAATTTACTACGTTTACTTCAATGTCAGTTGCTAAATTATGAAAAAATATAAATCTAGGTTCATATAAATGTTTTACATATCTAAGTAAGAGCAATTCTGTGAAAAATAAAATTAACGCCTCCCGATTGATAAATAAAATTGGATTGAAATTTTAAGATGGGTTAGATGCATCACATTAGAAACCATTTTTCAGTTTTTAAAAAGAATAAGTTGACTTTCAGAATTCAGTAAAACATTTTGGAGTAAAAAAAATCAAAATATAAAAACAAGTTGAAAGTAAATCTTCAATCTTCATCAGTTCGGGGCCTTAGTCTTAATTATTTCTGTATGTCTTTACTCGAAGGATTCTTAGAATTCCATTCCTAGGAGAATTTTTAGATTAAAAATAGGAGATTATACAACGTATATAAAAAAAACTGAGGAAAATAAATTTATTTTAAATCGAAAACAAGTTGAATATTCTATAAATGTGTAGTTTCTGAAAAAATGTGTTTGATAAAAAGAACGCAGTAAATTGAGTAAACAAAATTTTCTTTACCATCTCAGATTTGTAACTAGAGTTGTTTGTCATTTGTATAAAAATGCATTTGAATGATTTCTTGAGAGCTGAAATTAAAAAATTCTTTACGGTATGTACAAAACGATATTTTTGATTATATGAAAATTCGAAAATACTTTCCGACTTATAAACTGCAATCAACCATCAGTGGCCTTGTCTACACAATCCCTTTACTATCAGAAATTTCTTTCTATTAAACTAGGGGGGCTCGGCCCCCCCTACTCGCTACGCTCGCCAACCCCCCGCGTAACTTAAAAATAATGCAAATAGTTCAATTAAGCTCTATTCATAAGCTAATATTAATTTTTGTTGCATTGCAATACCTCAATTTGTTGATTTTTTGCAAGCGAGTAAATGCTATTGGATTCCAATGGGAGTCTATGGAAACTTGAGGAAATACTGGAAATAGCGCAAAGTTGGCGCCAGTTTTGGCAACCAAATTTGGCGATATATCGCCAGATTGGAGCCAAACTTGGCGACAGACCCGGGTCCCTTCCCCTTGGTAACCCCCCTAATGGCGCCTATCCTATCTAAATTCTCTACTTTCATGTTAATTCCCCCTAAGAAAAGTCAGAAAGCTCTGACCAATCAGATACGTTTCGCGGTATCTACGCAGATTTTCATTGGTCCATTTCCAAACAATTACTTTTTAACACTTTCCAACCTAGTTGAAAAGTGTTTATGACTTCGGTTTGTCTGGCCGGATGGCCGTCTGGCCGTCTGGCCGTCTGTCCGTGCTCTAACTCCCGTAAATATGCTCGGATTGCTCTGCAATTTTTATATGTTATTGTAGTACTCTATAGCATGTTCCCTATTTCAACGGAAGTGTGTAGCACTTATAGTTTTTTTACAGGGACACTCAAAAGAATTTCGTTACATTGCGATCTATGGGGAAAACTCATTTGCGGTTTATTTTAATGATGTTACTCAATTTCAAACACATTGTAATTGATATATATCACTAAGGTGCTTACAAGAAGCTTAATATGGAATAGGGTGTGCATAGCACTTATAGTAACTTTACAGGAACAGTCAAAAGAATTCCGTTACATTACATCTATGGAGAAAAATCGTCTGCGGTTTATTTAAATAATGTTTCATTATTTTAAACGCATTGAAATTTATATATATCACTAAGGTGCATTACAAGAGGCTTACTACAGAATATTGTGTGTATAGCAGTCATCGTTCATTTACAGGGAGACACAAAAGAATTCTCTACTGTCTGTTTACAATAATTCCTGGAAGTGCGTTTTGAGTTACTGAACGCGATTTTAAATTTAACTCACTTTTTGTGTATTTACGTGGTGTGTATAAATTCTGTAGATCATATACAGGGAAGCACAAAAATTCGCGAACACATTTCCATTTATTGACAAACTCCAGAAGGAGAATTTTAAACTGTGCTACGCTTTTCCTAACTGAACTAAAATTTAGCATCCTATGTAGTATATATACAAATTTATAGATCATATACAGGGCTAAATAAAAGTATTCGGATATTTTTCCGAATACTGTATAGGTTGCAAATTCCTTAAATTATGTTTTTAAATATGTTATGCGTTTTCCAAATTATTTACTTAGATGCTATCTTTCAGCTTATTAAACGGTATGATTTGTAAAATTATTTTGGAAGCGTTGGAAAGTGTTACATAATCTATGCTTGAAGCATGATTTTTCGTTCTTGTTTTATATATAGAAGGATTTGACCTTATTAATTCAGGGAATTTTTTACGATTAAACATGAAAAAAATTATTTTCTTAAAATACTGATAGTAAAGTGACTGTCAACCATTGAAAATTTTATGTTCCGATTTCAGAAGACAGCAGAAAATGGCGGTCAAGATTTTTTAAAATATTTTTTCTCCCTGAGATCGATAAACTGTGAAGTTCATTTTGTGGATTACCCTCATTTCCGCCACTTTGAAATTGAGGCATAGCCAAGTGTAGATTTAAAAACGATGTTTATTTAAATCAAATAGCGTGGGGCTGCGATGTATCTTCTTAATATAGCCTATACTATTCTGCACTTAAAGGACATTTAGTTCGTAAATCAACACTCAGTAATATCACGGCCAAACTCGATTCTCTCTTCCCTCATACGGCCTTCACAATCACCCCTTAGTTTCGGAATCGTTAAAAGGCTGCTTCGCCGGTAGATGGCGCGATATACTTACCATAAATAATGCTTAGTAAATGTTACTTCTATACATAAAAATACAAGAATCTTTGCAATATATTCATTATAAAAGGTATATATAACATATGTATCTTTTGTTTCGGCATTTTCTTTACTACAAACAGGAAAAACTAAAAGATTTAGAGATAAAATAAATAAATACAATGCTTTCAGCAATTAAAAATAGTTTAAATAACACGCTACTATAAAATGCAAAACAAACATTATAAGTAAATTTCTATATTTATATACATTTAAATTCTTGATTACTTGAAACATTGATAATTCTGAGCGTAAAATGCACAATAAAAAATTAAAAAAATAATTACTAGTTTCATAATAGTAGTAAGAAAATTAAGCAAGTTCGCCAATATCTGGCAATGAACTCATATCGATTTTTTTTTCTCAAAACATGGATTATTTTTACACGATTCTTAATTATTATGTATATATATATGTATATTCAAAACAATTTTTAATAAATTTAATCATTATAGGTACTGATCTGAAATATATAAGCATTATATGTAACATATCTATCTTTTACTTCGGCGTTTTCTTTACTACAAACAGGAAAAACTAAAAGGAAAAAACTAAACAAAACAAACAGGACAAACAGGAAAAACTAAAAGATTTAGAGATAAAATAACTAAATACAATGCTTTAAGCAATTAAAAATAGTTTAAATAACATCCTACTACAAAATGTAAAACAAACATTATAAGTAAATTTCAATACATTAAAATTCTGGATTACTTGAAACATTGATAATTCTGAGCGTAAAATACACAGCAAAAAATTAAAAAAATAATTACTAGTTTCATAATAGTAGTAAGAAAATTAAGCAACTTCGCCAATATCCGGCAATAAACTCATATCGAATTTTTTTTTCTCAAAACATGGATTATTTTTACACGATTCTGAATTATTTAAAATATATGTATATATGTGTACATTCAAAACAATTTTTAATAAATTTAACCATTATAGGTACTGATCTGAAATATATAAGCATATAGAAATATAATAGAATTACATATAAAATTAAATATTATATTCTAGTTCTGGAAAGTCATGGTATAAAAGTATGTATATAAAAATAAAAATATACTTTCATGTTTCATTTTAAAGAAAGATAATTTTTAGAAAAAGGAAGGGGGTGTAGGAATTAATTTTAAGAAAGTGGAATATGTGAAGTTAAATCCACTTCACAATACACACTTCAAAAAATACAGAGTGCTACAAAACGAAGAATTTTAACGTATATATAAAATAAACAAGAATGAAAAATCATGCGTAGCGACATAATTCATGAATCACTTTCCAACATCATTGAAATGTTATGTGAACAAAATATAATTTTAACAGCTAGTGCGTAGTTAATTAAAATAGTGAACAGATCCCTTTTAAATAAAAAGGAACCCTTCACAAAAATCCATTTATGCATAAGGACCCTTCATAAAATCAGATAATTTACACTTTACCCTGTTTTTTTTCAATTCAAGTTAGGCTAAAAGTAAGGCTTACACATCGATAGTTTCAAAATATTGAAATCCTTCAAAAGAAACTAGAAAAAGTTAAAGATTTAAGCCCTGCTCATAAAATAATGCGACTACCCAGTGCCCTTTACAAATAATATAACCTTATTCGAATCTCAGGGCCCTTCACAAAATAAATCCAATAGATTCATATTATATTACAACGACAGAAATACTAGGGATATTGACCTTTCATAAAAATGCAAGGTCCGCTGTTTGAATGAAAAGGCCTCCCTTCACAATATACCCTGTAAAAATATTATGATTCCACAGATATTTTAAGAAATAGAGTACTAATCTCAAATGAATACGAATTCATGCAATGTAAAAAATAGGTTTTACACGAATACATTTTTAGTATAACGTTCAAAATATAGATTTTAGAAAAAAAAAAAAAAGTACATATTTCACCAAATTTATCATACAAGTCTGTAAAATAGGGTAGATCGTTTCAGGAAAAATAATTGAATTTTCGAATGATTATGCTTTAAAATACATATTTATAACTGCAACTAAAATTTGAGCGTTACCCCCTCAACATGCATATCGCTGAATCATAATGAGTCATATTATCAGATAAGCGAAGATCTTGCTTTGACACGGTGAATCACTCGCGATAAGAAACACCTGAGACTCGTAATTTCTGACACATTTTTTGTAGGTAAATGAGCTATTTAAAACCGTCAATGTATGCGAATTATTTCGTGTAGTCCTATATAATTATTAATCTGTTAAGTTTTAAAATGCTTCAATGAAAAATAAGAACCAGTCATTAAGCGATACCCTTAAGAATTTTGAGGCAAACAGATGTTTAAATGAATTTGAACCTGTTTAAATGTACCTGTGTTTAAATGAATTTGACGCATGTTATGGTAAAAAAAAATACAGGGTCCCCTATAAGATATATGAATTAAACTTTAAATATTTTAAAATTACATTAGTCTATGCTTTTTTTGTATAGAAAAATTATACTAAATTGTGTTTTAAGTATTTTAACTTAAAAATTTCTTTTGAGGAATGAATATAATAACTAAGCTTTGTTTTTATAAAATATATATTGTACTAAATAGTTAGGGTATTATTTAAAAAAATTTTGTTTTTAATATTGAAAAAAAAGTTATCTTACCTAAATATTTAAACCCTAATGTACTGTGGACTTCATCCAAATTCGACTGCATGCATGCCTTACAACAACTAAACGGTATAACGTGTTCGCTTATCTCTTAAAATTACGGGATATCGTGACGTCATGGATAAAGCATAAGGTAGAATACAGAATGAATAGGTATTATAAAGCAGAATCATAAATTTTGCATACTTTACACTTGTAGTATGTGAAATGATTGCTACTATTGCCTATATGAGAAAATGAATCATCAACGAATCTTATTAGTGTATGTTATATTTAACCAACAGGCTTGAAATGCGTGAATTTTGAATAGAATTAATCATTGAATGTAAAAATGATTTATTTTTAGATCTAATATGTATATCGTTTAAAATTTAAAAATATATACATAAATTAATCTTACCTTATTCACAAACTTGCAATCCCGTCTTCAATATATGACTACAGCATGAAAAAACATGCGTGCTACTTCTATAGCAACTAGACCAGAAATGATTTCAGTACAAGTTCATTATCTTATTGTTAATCTATAGATTAGTAACATCACGTGACTGATTGCGATAACACTCTATATAAGATTTACTGATAAGAATACATTTCAATTCATTTCTCCCAAAAGCAAGTGTATGAGTTGGTTGTAAGATCTAGGTAAGTATCCTTACTTTATATGTTTAAAGTTATAATATATGAATAGATATAAAATTAATGTATTTTTTCAATATGTATGGTAGGCAAAAAGGAATAGGTAAGCAAAAAAGAATAGGTATTATTGCATGTTTCCTCTAATTTATTTTAAAAATAATTATTTTAAAAATACATACTAACAATTTATGCGATGAGTCACACAGCATGATGGGACGATATATGAAATTTATTTTTATATTATACAAGCTCCTATATACAATTCATATGCGTGAGCAAGATTATTTTTAGAATTTTTCACTCTTACCCTCTTTAGGCTATACTTTTAAAATAGTAGTATTCGAATACTCGTAAAATGTAATTATAGCTTAGTAATTTTCTAGTCTTTTAACTATGCCGTTGAAGGAGTATTGTCATATTTAACTAACAGGCTCGAACATGCGTGAATTTTGACTAGAATTATTCACTGAATGTAAAAAAAAAATGATTCATATTTAGATCTAATATTTATATCGTTTAACATTTTAAAATCCTATTAAAAGTACATACATTAGTATGCTTGTGAAAGGCCTATTGTTAATACGAAACGTTGTGTGAAGTGTCCTGTTTTAGGGTTAAAAGTTTCGTGAAGGGATCTGTTTGAAGGAGCCTGTTTCGAAATGACTTAAGAACGCACAATTTATTCCTAAACATTCAACTCGATTCGTTATATATGCTTTATTAAGTATTCAATAAAAAATAATAACTAAGAAATAAAATTAAAAATAGTAATTAAGAGATAACCCTTAAGAATTCTTGCGATAGGAGATTGGTTTTAATTAAATAGGTTAGTGAATCTAATTCGATACAAGTCTTGTTAAAACAGAGATTATAGTTAAAATACACATTAATTATACAGCATTACACTGTATTACACAATGCGCTACCTCACCTATATTATCACAGAAATACCTTCGATAAAATTTAGACTAACAATACACACCTAAAAAATATATACAGAGTACCCAGAAAATGATAGGAATGAATGAAAAATTTTAACGTAAATTATAAAATAGGATCTACAATAAGTGACAATAAATAAATATGAAGGAAAAATCATGAGTCATGGTATACTTTATGAAACACTTTCCAATGCTATGTGACTATCGTTAAGAATTTGAAATAAGTGAATTAGATTTAATAATTCATACTGGAAATGTATTTTTAAAAAAATTAGTAGCTTCGCCTACTTTTAAATCATTCAAGACATATGATGAAGATTTAACCGCTGTAGAACGACTAAAAACTAGCATTTTAATGAACCAACCCATCTATGTTGGATTTTCTATTTTAGAATTATCTAAATTAGTTATATATGATTTTCATTACAATTTTATAAAGAAAACATACAAAGATCGTGCAGTTATACTCTTTACGGATATAGATTCCTTAACTTATCATATTCAAACACATAATATTTATAAGGATATGGAGCACCATCATGATTTTTTCGACTTTTCTGAATACTCGAAATCCCATCGTCTAAACCGCACAAGTTTCGAACCCACAAACATATAATCAGACATGTCATTTTATAACCAGGACGCTAACCACAGGGCTAAGTGAGCCCCGCTTATTTTATAGTCACCACGCTGACTATTGGGCTTAGTAAGTCCCAGGCTAATTTATATCCACCACGCTAACTATTGGGCTTAGTGAGCCCCAGGCTAACTTATACCCACCACGCTAACTTTTGGGCTTAGTGAACCCCCGCTTATTTTATAGCCACCATACTAACCACAGGGCTAAGTGAGCCCCCGCTTATTTTATAGTCACCATGCTAAGTATTAGGCTGAGTGAGCCCCAGGCTATTTTATACCCACTATGATAACTAATGGGCTGAGTGAGCCCCAGGCTATTTTCTACCCAACACGTTTACTCGGCTTAGTGTGTCCCCGCTTATTTTATAGCTACCACGATAACCACAGGGCTAAGTGAGCCCCCTCTTATTATATAGTCAGCACGCTAACTACTGGGCTGAGTGAGCCCCAGGTTATTTAGTCGCATGAATATGATTTCCAAGATATATGTCCTAACTTGATTTAGACCATTGCCTATAGTAAGATAAAGCTGGGAAGTAAATTGGTAAACTATATGTACATTTCCCTTGAAAACTCACTTGTATTTTCTTAAATATCTGCAGAAATCAGCATAGTTTATTAAAATTATATACATTCTCATTAGTTTATGAATCTACTAACTTATAATATCTATATGGTAACTTGGATTATTAGTATTCCCACTTAAAAATTTCTTTTGTAGATTTAATATGATAAACACTAACATGAGACTGACTAAACTTATACCATTTTCATTTCAACTTAGTTTTAGGAAATTTATCTACATAGCTTTAAATTTTACTGTTTAGTAAGTCTATTATTTCAAAGTATTATTTTTTAGTTCTAATATTCAAAACATATTCATATCGTTTTTCATAGTAGGTATCAAATTAATTTAAAGTCATATTAAAAATATATATACAAATACTATTCTTACCTAACACGCCAGCTAGCTAAGCACCCAACCGTCTCACACTAAGACTCTGAAAAAAGTGAATGCTTGTTCAGGGCCTTATCAGCTAATATAATCACTGATAAGATTTGATCACGTGACATGTGACGTCACTGATTAAGTGATATCACGTGACCATGTGGTATCATTCAATACGTCACCAGTGACGTCAGAGATCACGTGATCAAATCTTATCAGTGATTATATTAGCTGATAAGGCCCTGAACAAGCATTCACTTTTTTCAAAGTCTTAGTGTGAGACGGTTGGGTGCTTAGCTAGCTGGCGTGTTAGGTAAGAATAGTATTTGTATATATATTTTTAATATGACTTTAAATTAATTTGATACCTACTATGAAAAACGATATGAATATGTTTTGAATATTAGAACTAAAAAATAATACTTTGAAATAATAGACTTACTAAACAGTAAAATTTAAAGCTATGTAGATAAATTTCCTAAAACTAAGTTGAAATGAAAATGGTAAAAGTTTAGTCAGTCTCATGTTAGTGTTTATCATATTAAATCTACAAAAGAAATTTTTAAGTGGGAATACTAATAATCCAAGTTACCATATAGATATTATAAGTTAGTAGATTCATAAACTAATGAGAATGTATATAATTTTAATAAACTATGCTGATTTCTGCAGATATTTAAGAAAATACAAGTGAGTTTTCAAGGGAAATGTACATATAGTTTACCAATTTACTTCGCAGCTTTATCTTACTATAGGCAATGGTCTAAATCAAGTTAGGACATATATCTTGGAAATCATATTCATGCGACTAAATAACCTGGGGCTCACTCAGCCCAGTAGTTAGCGTGCTGACTATATAATATGCGGGGGCTCACTTAGCCCTGTGGTTATCGTGGTAGCTATAAAATAAGCGGGGACACACTAAACCCAGTAAACGTGTTGGGTAGAAAATAGCCTGGGGCTCACTCAGCCCATTATTTATCATAGTGGGTATAAAATAGCCTGGGGCTCACTCAGCCTAATACTTAGCATGGTGACTATAAAATAAGCGGGGCTCACTTAGCCCTGTGGTTAGTATGGTGGCTATAAAATAAGCGGGGGTTCACTAGGCCCAAAAGTTAGCGTGGTGGGTATAAGTTAGCCTGGGGCTCACTAAGCCCAATAGTTAGCGTGGTGGATATAAATTAGCCTGGGGCTTACTAAGCCCAATAGTCAGCGTGGTGACTATAAAATAAGCGGGGGCTCACTTAGCCCTGTGGTTAGCGTCCTGGTTATAAAATGACAAGTCTGATTATATGTTTGTGGGTTCGAAACTTGTGCGGTTTAGACGATGGGATTTCGAGTATTCAGAAAAGTCGAAAAAATCATGATGGTGCTCCATATCCTTATAAATATTATGTGTTTGAATATGATAAGTTAAGGAATCTATATCCGTAAAGAGTATAACTGCACGATCTTTGTATGTTTTCTTTATAAAATTGTAATGAAAATCATATATAACTAATTTAGATAATTCTAAAATAGAAAATCCAACATAGATGGGTTGGTTCATTAAAATGCTAGTTTTTAGTCGTTCTACAGCGGTTAAATCTTCATCATATGTCTTGAATGATTTAAAAGTAGGCGAAGCTACTAATTTTTTTAAAAATACATTTCCAGTATGAATTATTAAATCTAATTCACTTATTTCAAATTCTTAACGATAGTCACATAGCATTGGAAAGTGTTTCATAAAGTATACCATGACTCATGATTTTTCCTTCATATTTATTTATTGTCACTTATTGTAGATCCTATTTTATAATTTACGTTAAAATTTTTCATTCATTCCTATCATTTTCTGGGTACTCTGTATATATATTTTTAGGTGTGTATTGTTAGTCTAAATTTTATCGAAGGTATTTCTGTGATAATATAGGTGAGGTAGCGCATTGTGTAATACAGTGTAATGCTGTATAATTAATGTGTATTTTAACTATAATCTCTGTTTTAACAAGACTTGTATCGAATTAGATTCACTAACCTATTTAATTAAAACCAATTTCCTATCGCAAGAATTCTTAAGGGTTATCTCTTAATTACTATTTTTAATTTTATTTCTTAGTTATTATTTTTTATTGAATACTTAATAAAGCATATATAACGAATCGAGTTGAATGTTTAGGAATAAATTGTGCGTTCTTAAGTCATTTCGAAACAGGCTCCTTCAAACAGATCCCTTCACGAAACTTTTAACCCTAAAACAGGACACTTCACACAACGTTTCGTATTAACAATAGGCCTTTCACAAGCATACTAATGTATATACTTTTAATAGGATTTTAAAATGTTAAACGATATAAATATTAGATCTAAATATGAATCATTTTTTTTTACATTCAGTGAATAATTCTAGTCAAAATTCACGCATGTTCGAGCCTGTTAGTTAAATATGACAATACTCCTTCAACGGCATAGTTAAAAGACTAGAAAATTACTAAGCTATAATTACATTTTACGAGTATTCGAATACTACTATTTTAAAAGTATAGCCTATAGAGGGTAAGAGTGAAAAATTCTAAAAATAATCTTGCTCACGCATATGAATTGTATATAGGAGCTTGTATAATATAAAAATAAATTTCATATATCGTCCCATCATGCTGTGTGACTCATCGCATAAATTGTTAGTATGTATTTTTAAAATAATTATTTTTAAAATAAATTAGAGGAAACATGCAATAATACCTATTCTTTTTTGCTTACCTATTCCTTTTTGCCTACCATACATATTGAAAAAATACATTAATTTTATATCTATTCATATATTATAACTTTAAACATATAAAGTAAGGATACTTACCTAGATCTTACAACCAACTCATACACTTGCTTTTGGGAGAAATGAATTGAAATGTATTCTTATCAGTAAATCTTATATAGAATGTTATCGCAATCAGTCACGTGATGTTACTAATCTATAGATTAACAATAAGATAATGAACTTGTACTGAAATCATTTCTGGTCTAGTTTCTATACAAGTAGCACGCATGTTTTTTCATGCTGTAGTCATATATTGAAGACGGGATTGCAAGTTTGTGAATAAGGTAAGATTAATTTATGTATATATTTTTAAATGTTAAACGATATACATATTAGATCTAAAAATAAATCATTTTTACATTCAATGATTAATTCTATTGAAAATTCACGCATTTCAAGCCTGTTGGTTAAATATAACATACACTAATAAGATTCGTTGATGATTCATTTTCTCATATAGGCAATAGTAGCAATCATTTCACATACTACAAGTGTAAAGTATGCAAAATTTATGATTCTGCTTTATAATACCTATTCATTCTGTATTCTACCTTATGCTTTATCCATGACGTCACGATATCCCGTAATTTTAAGAGATAAGCGAACACGTTATACCGTTTAGTTGTTGTAAGGCATGCATGCAGTCGAATTTGGATGAAGTCCACAGTACATTAGAGTTTAAATATTTAGGTAAGATAACTTTTTTTTCAATATTAAAAACAAAATTTTTTTAAATAATACCCTAACTATTTAGTACAATATATATTTTATAAAAACAAAGCTTAGTTATTACATTCATTCCTCAAAAGAAATTTTTAAGTTAAAATACTTAAAACACAATTTAGTATAATTTTTCTATACAAAAAAAGCATAGACTAATGTAATTTTAAAATATTTAAAGTTTAATTCATATATCTTATAGGGGACCCTGTATTTTTTTTACCATAACATGCGTCAAATTCATTTAAACACAGGTACATTTAAACAGGTTCAAATTCATTTAAACATCTGTTTGCCTCAAAATTCTTAAGGGTATCGCTGAATGACTGGTTCTTATTTTTCATTGAAGCATTTTAAAACTTAACAGATTAATAATTATATAGGACTACACGAAATAATTCGCATACATTGACGGTTTTAAATAGCTCATTTACCTACAAAAAATGTGTCAGAAATTACGAGTCTCAGGTATTTCTTATCGCGAGTGATTCACCGTGTCAAAGCAAGATCTTCGCTTATCTGATAATATGACTCATTATGATTCAGCGATATGTATGTTGAGGGGGTAACACTCAAATCTTAGTCGCAGTTATAAATATGTATTTTAAAGCATAATCATTCGAAAATTCAATTATTTTTCATGAAACGATCTACCCTATTTTACAGACTTGTATGATAAATTTGGTGAAATATGTACTTTTTTTTTTTTTTCTAAAATCTATATTTTGAACGTTATACTAAAAATGTATTCGTGTAAAACCTATTTTTTACATTGCATGAATTCGTATTCATTTGAGATTAGTACTCTATTTCTTAAAATATCTGTGGAATCATAATATTTTTACAGGGTATATTGTGAAGGGAGGCCTTTTCATTCAAACAGCGGACCTTGCATTTTTATGAAAGGTCAATATCTGTTCACTATTTTAATTAACTACGCACTAGCTGTTAAAATTATATTTTGTTCACATAACATTTCAATGATGTTGGAAAGCGAGTCATGAATTATGTCGCTACGCATGATTTTTCATTCTTGTTTATTTTATATATACGTTAAAATTCTTCGTTTTGTAGCACTCTGTATTTTTTGAAGTGTGTATTGTTAGGCTATCGAAGGGCTCCTCTGGGTAAAAAAAGGGAGGGGGTAGGGGGAGGGGGAGGGTGCGAGCTGTTAAATTTAGTACTGTATAATTCATACGGGACCCTGTATTTTTTACTATAACCCCCGTGGTGATTCCTGGGACCAGGAAGTTTTGACTCTAGGTCACTTCTAGCCAAAAGCTCACACCTTAAGGCAAAATTCATTTCAGTTGAGAGTTTATATCTTAGATTACTTTCAGTTGAAAATCCTACTTTTGGCAATTTTTTAAACTAAAAATTCTATTTTAACTCTAAAAATTCTATTTTTTTTGGCAATTTTTAAAACTAAAAATCATAAAAATTTCTAAGTTCTCCAATTAAAATTAATGAATATTTTTAATTATTCATTCACCCTCAAATATACTCTAACATGTATATCAAATGGACTACGCTAGTTAAAAAAAAAAAAAAAAAAAAAAAAAAAAAAAAAAAAAAAAAAATGCTTCAAAAATTTTCTAAGTCTCGCAATTAAAATTAATTAAATTTCTAATTCGCTAAAATAAATCCCTTGAAACACACCTCGTATTCTAGTAGAAAATTCTCCACGAAAAAAAAAAAAAAAAAAAAAAAAAAAAAAAAAAAAAAAAGTCTTCGAAAAATTTCTAAGTCTCGCAATTAAAATTAATTAACACTAATCCTTAATTAATCCCCTTATCTTAGGTGGTGGAGGAGGGCACTTCGGGAGGAGGAGGAGGAGAGCATTTCGGGAGGAGGAGGGCACTTCGGGAGGAGGAGCCCTCCTCCCTCCTCGCACCACACACCACCTCCTGGGGTCGGACGCTCATTTTCTCTCTACTTATGCGGCCTTATATATATGGTATATACAAGTTTAATGTTAATTTTCTCCGAATTCAGATTGTCATTTTACAGAAAAAGGCGCCGTCTTTTACGTTTTATTTCTTACCACTTAAATTTTAATAGTGAATCATGTCTTATTTAAACGCCGAAATGCGCGAATAAACGAGACAAAATTCTTATTAAGTTTTAGTGATAACAAAAAAGTAAAATTTGGCAGCTATGGTACAGTAGCAGTTAGTTGTAACAGTTTAATAACAACTTTCCTTGAATGTGAGATTTTTAAAATGTTGATATGTTTCAATTTAAGGGTCAAACTTCATTAAAAAATAAATAAAATAAAAATCAAACATATCATTTTACATAGTGTTTGCATTAATTTAAAAGTGGATACTAAATAAACTTTATTATAAATAATATAAAATTTATATATTTAATATAAATAAAACATCTTTCCTTCCTGGACTTACAGAGCTGGGAGCTGCAGTGGTTTATCGATAGCTTCAGAGCCTTAGGGCCAATCTTCTCCTCTTTTCGAGGTGTTTAACCCCTTCAGGGGCAAAGTACTCTTGTAGCTAAAATATTGAAATGATTGATTGACACTAGGATCCACGAACGTATTTATTTTGAAATAAGGAAAAAGTTTTCCTCATGTCATGTATCTTATAAATTCAAAATTTGATTATAAAATTCTGGTGTCATTGTGGGATTAAAATTAAGTGGTATATATAATATACCGGTGCCCTTCAAGGGTTTAATACCTTCATTTTACGTTTTAAATTTCTCTGGTTTCAATTTTCAGATTTTTTTTTCCTTTCTACCTGGCTTCCGCTAGTGTCATGGTATAAAAGGGACGTAGCAAGGACCATCACGCGATACACCGCGCTCCGAAAATTCTGCAGCGGTTAAATAAATATAAGTCTATTCCTTTCAGGAAAATTGTTCATTTCAATATCTAAAAATTTTAAAATTTTACTTTTTTTAACAACCAAATTTCAAAATTAATTCATTTACCTGTCAATTTAGTTTTTATTCTCCATGCCTACATGTAAAAGGTGTATTCAAATAAAAACATTATTAATATTTTAAGTAAAAAAAGAGGCACCTTCAATATCTCATTAATTATTAAAGTTCTGAAAAGATATTAGATATTCCGTTGTTTTGCCAAAATACCGTATATTGATAAGAGGAAAATTTTTTCAAAGATTTCTAAAAGTACTATTTTTGGTTTATTTACTTTCTGTTGTTTGAGTACCGTAATTTCCGGTGTATAATCCGCGGATCAAACAATTCTGTTTCAACCCAGAAATTTCATTCAATAATTGAAGTCAAATATTCGCAGCGATCTAGTAAGTTACATTTTATAAAAAAAAAATTTCTGGGTGGAAACATGATTGTTTGATCCGCGGATTATGCGCCGGAAATTACGGTACCTTGTGTGAGGTGGTAATTGATTATTAAGAGCGAATAATAATAAAAATAATAATAACTGTATTATATCATCTAATTTTAGAATTAAGTACATCTTACGAACAAAGACTGTACTTATGCTATAGCCGCTTTAACAAAGAAGTACAATCATCTCTTTTGTAAAACTAAATGCATCTTACGAAAATTCTCAATTTCACTTAGATAAAACTTTCAGAATTTGCCTGAATTAATTAGCACAACTGGAAGTTTAATTCATTTAAATTTCATTTTAGTTTTATTGTCTTTCATGCCTGCTAAAATAAAAGTTTATTCAGAGAAACGCAATTTTATTCTTTTCAATAACAAAGAAGGCAGATTTTGCCTCAATTCATTAGAGTTCTGAAAAATAGGATAATTTCTCTGCCTTTTGAGACATACTTTGGCAAAATGCAGTATTTAAATAATACAGTAAATATTTCGATAATATACAAAAGTACTATTTTTTGTTCATTTATTTGTTTATGTTTGGGCACATTGCGTGAAGTGGTAGTTGATTATTACAAGCTCATTATTACAATTATTATTATTATTATTATTATTATCATTCCTTTTTTATAATAATGTGTATCTTACGAAAGTTCTTAATTTCATTCAATTAAAACCTCAATAATTTTCTCCAATTTAGCAACGCAGCTCCCAGTTAATGTCCTACGCATATGTACTAATAAAAGACAATATCGCTCTGTGTGCGTGTGTGTGTGTGTGTATGCGAAGGCTAACCAAATCTAGCACACATAGAAAATCTGAAAAATTAGGTGAGGATAGTCCAAGGCCTCTCCTGATGCACCTGAGTCTCAGAATTTTAATATTTTTATAATTTGCAAGATATTAATGAAAACCCATTAAAAATCGCATCGAAAATGTGATCTTTTTTATCAAAATGGTTAAAGATGACAAGATGGAGAACACCTGTTCTCGATTTGCAAGCGGAAATGAACGAATCTGAAATGTATTTAATAATTAGCGAATTTTAAGAAAATTAATTAAGATATCAGATTGAAACTTTCAGAGCATATGTAGACAAATTTTCTGCATCCGACATTGCATTTTTTTTTGTAAAATTCGGTCGGTATTTCTCTTAATTTTTGGAAAAAAAATTAACGAAAAAAAATCCGAAAATAAATCCGAGTTAGTGTCAGACATGGATCGGCTGTCATTAAAAAACAGAACTACAAAGAGATTTCTTTCTCTGGCCGATTCCTGCATTTACTTTCCGAAAATGAAAGGAAATAATTGCCAATTTTTACTAATGAACAAAAATTAAGATATCTAATTAAGATATAGATTAGATTGCGAGGATGAGTAGGGGAGCCATCTGGTGGCTATTTTAGCACAGTGTCTTCGTTATGTTCTAGTTATCAGAAAAATTTAATCGTTTTTTTTTAATGATCGCGTTAGTGTAGGGTAAGGGGAACAAATTATTCGTTTATTTTTTCGTCCTATTTTTGTTTTAATTATTTCGCCATGTTTCTGCACCTTGTATGAAGTAATGGATGATTATTACGAGATGATTATTTTTATTATTATATTTGCTGTGTAATATCATCACTTTTTTATAATTAAGTGTTACTAATAAGTGTTGACGAAAGTTACGAAATGTTACGAAAAGTCCCAATTTCATTCCGTGAAAAACCTAAGTTTTTTCCTCAATTTATTAGCACCGACTACAACTTTAATTCATTTAAATTTTTCGGCTTAGCAAAGTTATTCATTTCAGAAACTTATACCTTTAAAACCCTCTAAGCGTTTTGCCTGTATTTTTCCGTTTCCTAGAAACAACTTAAATTGGCTGTAGACAAAAAATATTTTTAATGGAATTGTATTTTAAGATATATGTATGATAAAGAGATATGAAGTGTATTTTAGAAACAAACCGTGAATGAAAATCTCAATTAATATTAGTTTTATGAGCGTTTATGCGAAAATGCAGGAAAGCCCTCAGGGGGTTAAACTTTTACTTGTTTTATCAACCAAATTTCCAGTTTTTATCAATTACATTTCATTTTAATTTCTATTCTTTTCAGGTCTACCGAAATAAAACTTTATTCAAGGAATTTGTTTTTCTCTTTTAATTAACAAACGAGTCAGCTCCCTCTTTTCGCTATTCATTAGAGTTCTGACAAATATGGGAATTTCTAAGTCTTTTGAAACGTACTTTGGCAAAGAGCCATATTTAGATAATAGAGAAAATCTTTCAATGATATCTAAGAGAATCATTTTTTGGTTCATTCATTTATTCTTATTAAGAAAGCTTATGTTTAGGGGCCTTTTAGTATTACAAACTCATTATAATTATCATTGTTAGGTGCATTTGTAATTATTTAACTCCTTGGGGACGAGCGACACGTATACGTGACACATAAAATGCTCAGAATCCTCGATTATTCCCACCAGTTAATTTTTATTGTAAGCTTTGCTTTATTTAATGCTGGCATTTCTGCGATTCAATTTGGCGAAAATTTCTGTTTTGAAAAACCGGTGTTAAAAGATTAAAAATTCTGTAAAAGACGCTCGTTGCGAAGGGGGTTAAATACGTAACACCTATAGTCCTCGCCTGGTCGTCTGTCCGCATATATCAGCGTAAAAAATACCTAACCGAATAGCTTGAAATTTAATATATATAATCGTTGCAGAATTTTGTCGAGTCATTTCAAATTTTATGAAAGTCGTACCAGAATTTAAAAAGATATTAATAAAAATATTTATTAAGTAATTTGATTTTCTTAAAAATCGGTTCTTCCTTGTTATATCAGCTTCCGAGGATTATTCGTCACGCGACCAAGATGTATCGCCAAGTTATCTGACATGTATCACGTTATAGTAATATATAACGCACATGACATTTTAGAACCTCTATGGCTAAGTTATAGTCCCATTTTTCATTCTATTAAATCTTATCATACGTAATTAATCCAATGATATCCCACGATAGGTAATGATTAGGTTGCTATGTTGATTACGTCCTCATACTTGCCAAGTCTCTGGCTTTTTGCATACCAGTATTATCTTAGAGAAAATGTTGTTCTTTTAAATCGCAGATTGTTCTGATTACATAAAACAACATTTTCTGTACTAAAATACTGGTGTCCAAAAAGCCGGAGACTTGGCAACTCTGCGTCCTATTTAAGATGGAGTCATATTATTTCCGTATTACTGAATTTAAAAACCGAATTTGTAATTTGAGATTTCAAATTTTATGAAAATCGAATCAAAGCTTAAAAAGATATTAATAAAAGTTTTCTTCATTCCTATCAAATCCTATCATACGTAATTAATTCAATAATATCCCATGATTTGTAATGATTCTAGGTTGCCATGGTGATTACTTCCTATTTAAGATGGTGTCATATAATTTCCGTATTACTGAATTTAAAAACAAAATTTGTATACTAAAATTGGTTAATTATAGCAATCCTATAATCTACTAAGAGTTTTTTGGATAGATTTTTCCAGAGAAATAGATATTAAATGGAAAAAGAGTCTAAATATGGATTTCAAGTTCCGAAATTTTGAAAGCTAGGCTTAAGTTTCCAATTGGAATTTTCATTAAATGTCAACAAAATATAAAATGTTGCCAACTTAAAATGTACTTATTTTATTACGGAAATTCATCATATCATAATAACAGACGATATAATTTTTTTTACTGAACCTAGTTATAGTACGAACGCCCCTCATTTGCCACGTTTGACGTACACTTTCCAACTTGTTATTATTTGAAGTGACTGATTTTAGAAATTTATGTGCCAGTATCCCTACTATATATTTTAACTTGTATATTACCACATATAGTAAAAATTAACCCTTAACCCTTTCAGGGGCAAAGCACTTCCATTGCTAAAATGTTGAAATAACTGAATGACATCTGGATTTACGAACGAATATATTTGGAAATCTGAAAAAGCTACATTTCACATACATAATAACGGGAAAATTTTATACCAAAAATCTGGTGCCATAGTGGCATTTGGGAATTAAAATTAGGTGGTTTCGTAACTTACATCCAACCCTTGAAAGGGTTAACTCCTTAAGCACTATGACGTACCTTCATACGTCATGAACTGTTCTATTTGAAATACCAAGACGTGTGTGCGTACGTCCTAATTTTAATTCCAGACTGCAATGTTATAAGCATCTGGTTTTTTGCTTCGCAAATTGCTATTGTGATTCGTTTTGTTCGAGCTTTATAACAATGATTATTTTCGCACCCAATAGATGGCGTTACGTGTCCAAAATACATCATTAATTTTCCCGCTGCTTTGTTTCTTTCTTCGTACTTCATTTGTTTATGCATTGGTTATTCTGTTCAGTAGTCTATTGTAAATTGTAGTGTTTCACTTTCTGTTTTATGTCTGTTTGTATCTCTGATAGATAGTGATTTTATAGAATAATTATGTCGGACATGGGCAGTGATTATGTTCCTACTTTTGACGGTGACATAGACTATAGTGATGCTAACTTTCAATGAAGAGATGAAGATTGGGACTTCGGACCTTATTTCCGTTTGTATAATATAAATAAACCATTATTTCATCTCCTTACATTACATGTAATTAAATCTAATGACATAAACTGCTTTTGATGTACTCAGGATACTACCACTAGATTGAATATGATTCTTAACGGGTTAACGAACGAATGCCCAACGAACGAATGCCTGTCGAACGAATGAACGAATATTCGCGACAACATTTTT
The DNA here is from genome assembly GCA_963931845.1 of Maratus michaelseni. Lineage (NCBI taxonomy): Eukaryota > Metazoa > Arthropoda > Arachnida > Araneae > Salticidae > Maratus > Maratus michaelseni. The sequence continues at coordinate 99,550,056 of OZ007600.1, forward strand.
TTATAGTCCAGACGCGTTGTTTCCCATTATTATTGTTTTGGCACAATTTTTCTGAAAAATGTTTTGAATTTTTCGATTGCTGATGAGATTAGAAGAGGCGAAATTTTCTGTGCAAAAATACCTATATTCACTTGGAAATAACACATTTGGACAGTAAAAATTTGTTGTTGCGAATATGGTAGCTTTCTTTCGTTAAGGATTAATATTTCATGTCTTAAAATCGTACGAACTGTGAATAAGATTTTAGAACTTCAGATAAATTTGACAATGACTTTTAGAAATAATTAGAATACTAAAAAAAGAACATTCTTTAAGAAGAGTACACAGGAAAATTAAGTCAAATATATAAATTTCCTTATGAGATAAGTAGTAGGAAAAGGAGAGTTCCCTTTTAGTTAGTTTAGTTAGGAGAGTTAGTTTTTTCCGCCTCCACTATACTGTAGTATGATGGGCTACATCTTACTATAGTATGATGAGGATGGGGAGAGTATTTTCGGAAATGATTTTTTTATCGGATTAGATATTTTTAATCATACTATAGTATAATGGGTTAGAGAGAGAGAGAGAGATAACTTTTTTTAGGAAAAAAATTGTGAAAGTGATACCACTTTCCACAATAACACAAGGTTTTTTTCTTTTCTTTTTTTTTCATTGAGATGCGGAAATTGACTGAGAGTAGATTATGGAATTTTTGTAGGATTTGAGAAGTGTACTATAGGAGGAGGGTATAAATCTGAGGGGCTTAATTTTTAAAGGGAGCTTAATTTTTTTTAATTATCGGAATCGACGTAGAGTAGGAATGGAATTTGACTATGGAACGAAAAAAAAAATTGGTGTCGGAATCTATCGGTAGAAAATGGAATAACTGATTTCTAAAATAGTTTTTCTTGAAAAGATTTCACTGGGGTTTGAACCTGGACCAAAATAGTTCCATGACTTGATAATTTGCTATGTGTTTAACTGATCAAGCCAAGAAACTATGACTGTGTGTCCGGATTTTAAGTGTTTAAAGAGAGGTATTGTGTGACTGACGTATCATGTGTTAAAAAAACATGGATAACACAGTATAATGTTACTGTATTTGTATGAGCCTTACTGATAAAGTGCTTTTTAATTTTTTTTAAGTTTGTAAATAATGTGTCTTAATTAAATAATATGTATGTGACGTGCTTCTCATCCTCCTACCCAAATAGAGTTGAGTAGTAAGAATCCTGCTGTAAAAATGAATTTAGTTTCGGATTTGAAAATATTATTGGCCAAACTTACAAAGGGTTATACGAATTTCACTTTTCAAAGAATAGCAACAGTGTGGTTTTAAAGTTTAACATAACATTGTTAGTAATGCCACGTGCTTCTGATCATCCTGGTCGAGTAGAGTTGAGTAGTAGGAATCCTGCTATAAGAATTAATTTTTAATGTGCTTTTTATTGAAATTCTGAATTTTTACAAGTTAGATTTACGAGTGGTAACAGTTTTAGTTGAGGACTCGAAAATATTATTTGGAGAGTTTTTAAAAAGGTTTTCTTTAAAAGTTTTAGCTTGTATTCGAACCCATGAAAAACTGATCTAATGATTTGGTAATCTAGGATAGGTTTAACTGTTCAAGCTCTGAGATCATGATGGTTAGACGAGATTTATGATATTTGTGAAAAGGAATCACGTGATTTTTTAATTTTGTCTGTTCAGTTTCAATTATATAGTGAAATGACGGTTTATTTTTGAAAGATAATTTGAACTTTTGTGATATAACAGGCTGCTTTCATTAAAATAGATTTTCGATAATTTAGAATTATAAACTACAATGTAGATTACTTTTTAAAACTTTCGCCTGTTTGAAAAAAAAACATAGGAACAAAAAATTAAAGTAATAAAAAATAATAACTGTTCAAAAATAATAAAAACTGTTCAAAAAATATTCATTCGACCAGTAAAATATTATTTATAAAAACACTAAATACAAGAATAATCAGAATGTTTGACTCACAAATGTGTGAACTTCTGATATGTAACCCTATCTGAATCATTGTGCTAGAATTACGTGGCTTTTGAACTTATAACAGAATATGATAAAATAATCACGGGACTTTTTAAACCAATAACATGTTAATATATTTAAACGAGCGCCCTCTATCATTTTATGAATTTCCACGAAACGAGTTAATATCATTATACTGTACCCTGTCATCGTTGTGAAAGGTAGTGTTTTTCTTTTAAGTTAGTTTTCATTTAAATGATTATCGAACGAATCATTCACTCATTCAATCATTTCAACATTAAATCAACAGAAGTATACCGCAGAACATTCCAGATGACCCAATATATCAATTTCATTATATTTGAAATAATGTAACACTAGATGGAACCCGTCAAAATTTGACGGCAAAAAACTTGATAGTACCATAAAAATAAAATTCATAGCTGCTTTAAAATGTTTGAAACTTTTGCAGAATAATTCAAATAAATAAAAAACCCACTTTGAATTAAAGCTAGGTTGAAGAACAGCAATTGGCTAAGTTTCACTGGCACATGTACTCGCGGAATTTCTTTCATCTGACACATTTAGCGCTGTTGTGCAAGTAAATGGTAAGTGCCCCCTTGGGGAGGGAGAAATGGCGGGATGGACCAAGGATATGCATAACATGAATAAGCAGTCAAAGACCTTTCAAACAATATGTAACATGAGGGGTGTGTGCAAAATTTTAAAAAGTACCCCCTTGGGGGTGGGGTAAAGTAGGGGATGGACACGGAACATGCATAATATGATTAAGTGGTGGTCCCAGACCTTTCCAACGATATATAACATGAGGGTTGTGTGCAAAATTTAGAAAAGTACCTCTTTGGGTGTGGGGGGGGTGGGGCAAAGCGGGGAGATGGACATCAGAGATATGCATATGATTAAGCAGTCACAGACCTTTCCAACGATATATGACATGAGGGTTGTCTGCAAAATTTAGAAAAGTACCCCCTTGGGGGAGGGGGGGGCAAAGTGGGGAAATGGACATTGGAGATATGCATATGATTAAGCAGTCACAGACCTTTCCAAAGATATATGACATGAGGGGTGTCAACAAAATTTAGAAAATTGCCCCCCTTAAGGGGGGGGGGAAGTGGCGGGATGGACCCCGCAGATGCATAACATGAATAAGCAGTCAAAGACCTTTCCAACAATACGTAACATGAAGGGATTGTGCAAAAGTTACAAAAAGTACCCCCTTGGGGGGGGGGCAAAGTGGGGGAATGGACACCGGAGATGCATAATATGATTAAGCGGTCACAGACCTTTTTAACGATATATAACATGAGTGGTATGTGCAAAATTTAGAAAAGTGTCCCAATTGGCGGGGGGGGGGAGGGGGATGGACCACACAGATGCATAACATGAAAAGGCAGTCACAGGCCTTTCGAACGATATATCATATGAGTGGTGTCAACAAAGAAAAGTCTCCGCCCCGTGTAGGCAAAACATACTCCCCCCCCCGCCGCCATAATTATTGATGCGGACTCATTTTTTAAATTCGTTCGCACCCCTCTTCTCCCGCAAAATGTTGTGAATTTTAAAAACTCCACTTACAAATTTTTTTATACCAAAAGCACTTATGTCTGTCGTCTGCATGCAGAGTTTTGTGCTTACAGACGCCAGACACAACAACACTCACACAGACAGACGTTTACCGACATTAATAGTATAGATCATACTCAGTGCCTACACATTTCACCCTTTATAATTCAGCCAATGAGTTGACGGTTGTTCATTTCCAGAAACGAAACAATAATTCTTTAGGATGAATTTTGTTTGTTTGATACACCGTGGCAGAATGCGTGCAATGCAGCGACAGGCGTCACAAACTTTTTAGGGCACCTGCAGACTAAAAACATATAATCAATCTTCGCGGGAAAAAAATCCTAGATTTCGTCAAATGATCACGGGAAAAACACTAATTTCATCAAAGGATCATGTAAAACGTGAATTTCGTTAAAAGGCCACAGAAAAACGCGATTTACACAAAAGATGAGCAAATTTTGTCAAAGAATCGCAAAACAGGAAATTTCACCCAAAGATAGCCCTTTCTTGCCAAACTTTCTCTAAAAATTGCTGAATAAAATGTATTTTATCAAAAAATCGCTGGAAAACGCACATTTCGTTAAAGTATCGCGAGAAAAATGCGAATTTCATAAAAGAATCGTGGAAAATAACGCAAATTTCGTGAAAAAAAAAAAATCGCAGAAAAAACACAAATTTCGTCAAATTATCACTGAAAAAAAACCACGAATTACGTCATAGGATAGCTGAAAAAATTATGAATCTCGACAAAAAAAAGATACAGAAAAAAATGCGAATTTCATTAAAGAATCACGAAAAAAAATGCGAATTTTGTTAAAGAATTGCGCAAAGAATGTGAATTTTTTGAAAGGTTCGTGTGAAAAATGAAACTGTCTGTATTAAAAACAGCACACACACAAACATCTATACAAACCTCAATACACACAAACATATTATAGGCAGGGCTTGAAATTCAATTTTTCCAAAGACGGGAGTCTCCCTACCAACATTTTTAAATGGAGGGGAGTTGTAATGTTTGGGAGGGAGAAAAAAAATCTTTAAACCCCACTATTCTTTTACGTGCTATTTAAAGAATTACATTAATGCAGACATGACAAAATACCATTGAAAAAAATTAAGTCAACTGAGAATGTTTATGTAAAATGTTTATTTTTATTATAAAAAAGGGAAGAAAGTTAAGTTTTATATATGCAGTGTATTTTTCAAGTTCCATTAAATGTGTTAGGGACCCTTAACAATTAGGTTGTTAAATAAATTTCTGACTTTAGATTTTACTTGATTGAGATTCACCGATCGATCGTGGAAAAGACGCAAAGTTCATCAATCTGTCGCGGAAAAAATGCTAAGTTCGTCGATCTGTCACCAAAAAACGCAAAGTTCGTTGATCAGTCGTGGGAAAAAAGCAAATTTCGTCGATCGATTGCAGAATAAACACAAAGTTCGTCGATATGTCCCCAAAAAACGCAAGGTTCGTCGATCAGTCGCTTAAAAAACGCAATGTTCGTCGATCTGTCGCAGAAAAAAAATCAAAGTTCGTTGATCTGTCACAGAAAAAACCACAAAGTTCGTCGATCAGTCGCGGAAAAAACACAAAGTCCGTCAATCGGTTGCGGGGAAAAAAAATCACGAAATTTATCGTTCGGTTGCAGGTAAATTAAATAATGCAAATTTCTCCAAAAATGCTGAAATTTTTTGGGCGGGAGGCTCCCGCTCATGATCTTTTTTGGGCGGGATTTCAAAATTTTCCGTGCGAATCCCGCCCTGAAATTCAAGCCCTGATAGGTATAGTTTTAATCTGAAATAATATACTGAACTTGAATTAACTTTTGAAAAATCGGGTTAACCCAAATCCAACTTGCAGAAATCTACACTCAGTCTGAAATCGACTCGAACCATAAAGACAGTTAACCCAACTTGCAACAAAAATAATTATTTTCTGTGAATTTTCTGATTTTTTCTTTTCTCAGAAATGCTGTAGTCATTTTGTCCCCCAATTTTGCCCTTTACAATTCAGCCAATGAGTGGAGGGGGCCAAAGGAGCGTTCCTTATCACAAACGAAAGATGAGATACGTTCGTTTGATGTCGTTGTTGAAAATTTATGGATTTCTATTATTAAAGTAATTTTTTCATTTTACCGTATTTATTTTCTTTTTGTGTTGTATGTATTTTGCTACTTTGAATTTTTTTAAACTAACCCTTTTTTTTTTTTTTTTGGAGAGTGAGAGAGAGAGATTTAGTAATTTGGTGACACAAAGTTCAGCAAATTCTTAAAATCCACAAATCGTTTCCAATGTAAACAATTAAATTTACAATTAAGTTGCAAGTGCAAAATTTCAGTTTTTTAAAATTTTCATGTCATTCTGTACACATTTTAATATGTCATTCTGATCATTGTACATATTTAGTTATGCATTATTAATTATTTACTTGACCTTTACTTTTAATATTTTAAATATTTCAAACTTACAGCTGAATGTAATTATTAAAACATTTGAAATACTGCATTCGAAAAATGAAATTTCAGCTTAGAAACTCGACAATTAAAAAATTTAAAGTAGAAAAGTACTTATGATATAAAAAGAAGAAAAAAAAATACACCAGAATTTATCTGTATTACGAAAGCGGGAGAAATGATTTTCTGTGCTATACGAAAAGATATCCAAATAACTCAATCATGAACATAGAAATAGGTATCGGTTTTTATGTTCAGGTGCACTCAATCCAAACTTGAAACTTTTAAAACGGTCATTGAATGAATGAAATTCATCTCCGCCTTTCACATCCAGAAAACTTGCTGTGTCGCCAATTATGTTTATATTTTATATATATATAAAAAAATAATAATTCAGGCACTTTTCCGTTATACGGACACCATTGTCGCCAAACATACATACATACATACATTTTGGCATAGTATCCGTATAACAGAAAAGTACTAAAGTTCATGGTTTAAAATCACAATAAAATATCATGAAATTTATTGATTAGTTGTGGGAAAATAATGTGTTTTTCGTGAATTTTTTGTTTTGTTAACAATGTGGTTAGAGAGACAGGGAGAAATCCAGAAAACTTGCTGTGTCGCCAATTATGTTTATATTTTATATATATATATATATAAATAATAATTCAGGCACTTTTCCGTTATACGTACACCATTGTCGCCAAACATACATACATACATTTACATACATACATACATTTTGGCATAGTGTCCGTATAACAGAAAAGTACTAAAGTTCATGGTTTAAAATCGCAATAAAATATCATGAAATTTATTGATTAGTTGTGGGAAAATATCGGGGAAATAATGTGTTTTTGTGAAATTTTTTGTTTTGTGTTGTTGTGTTTAATTGTAAGCATTCATTATAATTTTCAGTGCATTATTAAATTGAAATTTTTGTTTAAAATATGTAAACAAAACAGTGACCAGAAACCTGCACAATTTCTAATATAGATAGATAGATGCATGCATGTAGTACTTTTAATTATTTGGTAAAAATACTGTGATCGTCACTGAGAAAACCTGAATTTAACCTAAAAGTAATTGTCGAGTGTTTAAGCTGAAATTTCATTTTACGAATACAGTATTTCAAATGTTTTAATAATTACATTTAGCTGTAAGTTTGAAATATTAAAAGTAAAGGCCAAGTAAATAATTAATAATGCATAACTAAAAGTAATTGTCGAGTGTTTAAGCTGAAATTTCATTTTACGAATACAGTATTTCAAATGTTTTAATAGTTACATTCAACTGTAAGTTTGAAATATTAAAAGTAAAGGCCAAGTAAATAATTAATAATGCATAACTAAAAGTAATTGTCGAGTGTTTAAACTAATTTCATTTTACGAATACAGTATTTCAAATGTTTTAATAGTTACATTCAGTTGTAAGTTTGAAATATTAAAAGTAAAGGCCAAGTAAATAATTAATAATGCATAAGTAAAAGTAATTGTCGAGTGTTTAAGCTGAAATTTCATTTTACGAATACAGTATTTCAAATGTTTTAATAGTTACATTCAACTGTAAGTTTGAAATATTAAAAGTAAAGGCCAAGTAAATAATTAATAATGCATAACTAAAAGTAATTGTCGAGTGTTTAAGCTGAAATTTCATTTTACGAATACAGTATTTCAAATGTTTTAATAGTTACATTCAGCTGTAAATTTGAAATATTAAAAGTAAAGGCCAAGTAAATAATTAATAATGCATAACTAAAAGTAATTGTCGAGTGTTTAAACTAATTTCATTTTACGAATACAGTATTTCAAATGTTTTAATAGTTACATTCAACTGTAAGTTTGAAATATTAAAAGTAAAGGCCAAGTAAATAATTAATAATGCATAACTAAAAGTAATTGTCGAGTGTTTAAGCTGAAATTTCATTTTACGAATACAGTATTTCAAATGTTTTAATAGTTACATTCAGCTGTAAGTTTGAAATATTAAAAGTAAAGGCCAAGTAAATAATTAATAATGCAAAACTAAATATGTATAATGATGAGATTTTTTTTTTCTTGAATTATTCAGTGAAACTCGTCTTATAAATGTACGCAAATAATTCACATCAAAATCTTAAAATAACAAAGTTTTCTTTCGTGTTTAGCTATGCTTAATAACCAAAAAAGCTTAATTAATACAAAAATTATTTGGTAAAAATACTGTGATCGTCGCTGAGAAAACCTGAATTTAATCATATCACACAGAATTACATATTAAAAGTTTAAAATTAGTTTGTTTACATCGGAAACGATTCGCGAAATTTCGTGCCACGAAATCTCTCTCTCTCTCAAAAAAAAGGGTTAGTTATAAAAAATTCAAAGTACTAAAATACATACGACTTAAAAAGAAAATAAATACGGTAAAATGAAAAAATACCTTAATAAAAGAAATCTATAAAGTTTCAACAACCGAACAACCAAATGGAACACATACGCTTCTAGAGAGAGGAAAAAGCCTTCACCTCATTGGCTGGAACATCGCGTCTGAAGATAGTAAAAGCCTCTAGCTGATTAGCTGAATGCTCGCGCATGCGTATAAATAGCATTTTTGCACGAAAAACTAAAAAGCAGGTTAGCTTTAAGTATATGGATGATTAAAATACGCTGCAAACAGTTTTCCCCATAGACCATTGGCGGAACTCTACGGTCCGTTGACGGCGTAGACCAACGGAATCCTGCTCTGTGGCCCTGTAAATGATTAATAAATGCTTTGCACCCAATATTCTACAGAATGCATCTCTTAGTGCACTTGTTGTTGTTGTGTCAGAAAAAGTGCCATGGCATTTCTCTGAAAGAAGGGGTGCCAGAGCCTCAAGAGAAGTTGAATTTCTAGAGCTGGCCTCCTAATTTTGAACCAATTCCAGACGAAAGACCTGCATCTGGACTACCGGACACCCCAGAGGAATCGTTTTTCAAACTTGAGGACATTAGAGTCACGAACAGATTTTACGTGCACCAGCTCCCATTAACGCACACGGTCCCACAGCAGCCACAGTCGAAAGAGGTTGTCACCCTCCCAAGCAGTGGCCATGGTGGATGCTGCTTCACTTTCGGTGATTTTACGGGAACCGAGCTTAATCGTCTACGCCACTGCGGAACACACATCATAAATGCATATCTCTTAGTTATAACTCTTAGTGCACAAATCTTCATAAATGCATATCAATTTCATTTTGTTTGAAATGGCGTAACATCAAATGTATTTGAAACGATTTTTCCCCACGTAACTGAATACTTTTGACTGTCCCTTTAAACGAACTATAAATGCTACACTCTTCACTTTCAATAGCGATCGTGCTATAGTAATCGTCAGTAACATACAAAAATTACAGAACAATCCAAGTATATTTACGACAGTTAGAGCACGGTCAGACGGGCAGACAATCCACAGTCATACACACATTACAACTATATTGGAAAGTGTTAAAATATAAATGTATTCCTATACTCTTTAAATCTACTGTGAATAACGAATCATTAAGCTTCAATGTATATTATATTCTGTAAACCACAGTTTATAAAAAAAATAGGTTGTTTTTTGTAACATTATTTTATAAGCTACAAGTGATTTTCCTTTTTTTAAAACTCTTAAGTAAAGAATGAAATCTTTGTTTAGACAAGTTGGTTGCTAATGGCCTAAAAAGTGCACTAAAATTTCCCATTCGCACTTCTTTCTTTGATTTTCAAGGCGGTACAACAAAAAATAAAATCCATTAAAGAAGCACTAAAAATATATTGATAACAAGAAAATGTTATAAATGCATTTAACAGCCATTAGCTAACTTCAATAGTATTTTTCTTTAAGAAATTAATATTGCTGACTATACAATAATTTATTTCTTTACAAGTTAATTCTTCTTTCTTTAATGCTCTCTTTGTTAAAACTTCCATTATAAAAGTGGAGTAAATAAAAAACTGTCAATAATTTTACAATGTAATAGTTTCTATAAGTGTAAGTTAATAAGTGTAGAAACTGTAATAGTTTCTACAAGCAGAAAACCATTATTTAAAGCATTCAGAAAATTTCCTTGGATCATGGAATAGAAAAAAAAAAGAAGAAGAAAGGCTGGCAAAATATTAAGACGGACAAAAAAAAGAGAGATATAAAAATATATTACACAAAAAGACAAACAGATATCATGAAATAGAAATACAAAAAATATATATATTAGATTATCCTTTCTACGCTGTTAAAATTTTACACAACATTGATAAAAACATTTCACACCATAATTTTTATTTAAAACTATTTAACATATTTATTTAACTTAGCTACTTTAAAATCGCAAACCTGTTAACCCAATGCCAATATACATGGTGAGTGTCCTTCCGAGCGCCAACTTTGATAAAATCTATCAAATTAATGAAAGTTATTATTTTTCTGTCAATATTACAGACATTAATGATAAACAAAAAGTTAAACAGTGCTATCGTTGCCAGGGCTTTGTCCACACTTCCGAAATCAGCAATTTTACGCCGAAATGCTTAAAATGTGCCGATAAACATCTAATTCCAGAGTGCTCATATAAGGGCAAAATTACACCTTAATGTGTCAGTTGCGGTCAAACTGGCCACCCTGTTAACTACTGTGTCTGTCCTAAAAACCCCTAATGTGTTAAAAGCAAAAGCAACTTTAATTCTACTAAAGAAAACAACAATAATATTAAAGAAACTCAAACGCTGGTAGATATTCTTAAAAAAATAAATATACGAGGGGCAGTCGGAAAATAAGTTTCCCCTGGCGACTGTGGACAGAGTCAACAGCGCCATCTGCTTGATCGCGGTCAACCTCTACCCAACGGTGTATCGGTGTCTTGCACGTTCGCATTCACCTGCTGTGTCGTCTTTTGCCCATAGCCGTTCAACGCTTCGTCCGTATGCAAAGCCCTGATTTTTCCTGGATCGCTTTTTGAAGCTTATAAAGTGGTATGACAAATGTCTCAATGTACTTGGTACTTATGTGTAAAATAAAGTTATGTTTTTTCTTTAATGCCTCATTACATTTTTTGTCTTTCATACACACCTCTGTTCACAGTCGCCAGGAGAAACTTATTTTCCGACTGCCCCTCGTACTTATAAAAGCTGCACCTGCCGCTGATTCTCCAGATCCTAGCCCTGAAGGAGGAGCTTCTCCTGTGGAGAACTCTCCTTCTTCATCTACTAATGATAACACTAAAATTATTCCAAATTCTAATTCTGACTCTTATTAAGTACCATGTAGTTGTACCAATGAAATCCAGGAAATGTTCCGAATTTTTAAGGATTTAAAAGAAGTTTTCCAAATCTCTAAATTTTTTTAATGTATAAAAAATATTGCTATGCAGACTAAAAAGTTTAAGACTCCTATGTTGATTAATGTCATCATTTCAGAATTACCAGATAGTGCGGTCTCCAACCACACATTTTTTTTCACCCTTTTATATTACTTTTCAACTTTGTCTGTAGTGCACTCTCCTAACTTAAACTTTCTTTTTTTGTTCTGTCTTTTTGTTAATTAGTTAATAATAATAATAATAATAATAATAATAATAATAAACTCTTTATATATTTTTCTAGACTGCTTTTATAGTATTGTATTTCTTAAACTAATGTATGCTCCTTGAAAGGAGCCTTTTTTTATGAGATGAGTATGGGTCCGTCCCTCGGTAGGTTTTCGTCTGTCATGTGGATCAATGGAATTTTTTATTTAATTGTTAAACTTTCTTTTGTCTTTTCTGCATTTTGATTCTATTTTAAACTTTATTGTAATGTTTACTACATTTATATATTTGCCTTCATTTATATATTTGCCTCCCCTTTTGCCTTGAAAGTCGATAACCTTTATACTGGATATTAAGTTGCTTCGCAATTAACCGATCCATGAAGTTCACAACCCTGTTCCTTGTTTCTTGGTCAACTCCTCTGCTTTTTCTTTCATTTTACAGTGCATTTTTGCTACTTTTATACTTTTTTATGGCTCATTTAAGATGTGATACACAATTACTCATCTACAGGGAGTGGAGTTATTATCAACTGTTTCTGTTGCTTTTTTGTATATGTAATAATTCAAAAAAAACTTTTTAGTCTGCCCCAGTGGATTTTATAATCCTTACATTTTGTTGTTTTTGTAACTTGTAAACTTAAATGTATGGTCTCTGTAAATAGTATTTTTTATGAGATGGGTTCGACCCTTGGTTGGTTTCGTCTGTCATTTTCTTGGATCTAATGGACCATCATCTTATATTACCATCATCTTATATATAGGACGCTAAATCTGGCGGATTTTTTTATTAAAAAATTCCTAAATCAGACCAGAAATTTTTGAATAGCAATTTTATTTTATGTTATTTACGAAATAAGCAATAAAATATAAAGCAACAGAAACTAATCAAACTTTCTGTTGAGAATTCAGAATTTCTTAATAAACGCTATGTATAGGACGATGGTAAAATATGGGTTAAACTTTTATTTTATTTTATGTAGTTCTTTAATATATTTTAGTCATTTTTTTTCTCACGGCTTCATGTTGCTTTGCATGTTGCTTACCTATACACGGAAAGTAAAGTGTATAGGTGCAATCCAAAGCCATTAAATAATAAGCCCAGTCAGATAAATGGGAAACTTTTCGCAAGTTGAAAATAGCGCCATCTAGCGGTTGGGAGTGCTGCATTCGGCACCAAGAATATTTTAATAAAATTTTGCCTCTAAAATTAAAGCTTAAAATAAGGAGTTCATATTTTCTAAGAAAGTCGTTTGTAAATTCCGGTGTCAGTCAGTAATTTCACATTTTACGAACAGAATTTGTCTGTGCCGGAAAGGGTTAATTGCATAGTGATGTAAATTTTCATCACTTTTTATTTAACTTTTAATAAATAAATCAACTTCTTCGCCACCACTATATTTATATAGAAATATTAATCCAGTAAATTTCCACCATTTTTTTTTTCATTATATTTTTAGCTTTAATGTAAAAGATCCCAATAATTAGCAAGCTTTTAAAGGAAGTGCAAAAACAAAACATCGATAAAAATCGTATAAAATATCGATATAAATAAATCGTATCGTTTCCCTGCGACCCACTTCTGTTTTGTCCTCCTTCCGCAGCAGAGGTTTGGCGCTAGTGTGTCGCTAACAAATTTAACACTATCTGACTGGGCTTATTATTTAATGGCTTTGGTGCAATCAGCTATCTACGTTGTTCCATCAGTCTATTGTTCTGTTTTTTTTTTTTTTCTTTAACTTACTTTATAAAAAATTCTGGTTCAAATCGAATGAAATAAATTAAATAAATGGCTCGATACGACCCATTCATTGTAGGTACGTTAAAACTAAAAAAATCCATGGAATAAAAAAAGAAAAGTAAATTGAAAACACAGAAAGTAAGTTAATAATATTTCAATTAGTAAAATATACTAAATTATTTACTATCAATGAATTATTATACTAGCATATATATTTTAACCCTTTAACGGACATTGGTTTCCCTATAAAACAACAAAATTTTAATTACGAAATTCAACAATGACAGCAAAATTTTAATAGAAATGTTTTCCACTTATTATGTAAGTGAAATATCGCTTTTTTCTTATATACAAATAAATGCGTTCATAATTTCCGGTGTCAATCATTTATTTCAACATTTTGGCAATTTAAGTGCTTTATCCATTAAAGGGTTAACCAAAAAATCTTTTTTGTGACATCATTTTCGTTTACTCGAAGTGATTCATCTTTATTATATACCTATAATAGAGGAGATTCTTTTTTTCGGAGAGTCTGTTACTGAGGGCTGAAATAGTAAAATAAATCTTCCTATTTGTCTTTGATTTTCAAGGCGGTACAACAAAAGCGAATTTATTGATAACGAGTAAAGGATAAATATCAGCTATTATCTATTTCAATGGCATTTTTATTTGGGCAGTTAATATTACTGACAGTACGATAACTTATCTTTAGCAGCTAACTCATTTCCGTTTAATGCTTTATTGCTTAATCTTCAAGGAGTGCAATATATATATATATATATATATATATATATATATATATATATATACAGGGTGTAACTGAAATGCTTCAACAAACTTTGAGGGATGATAGTACTCATGAAGACGAACAAAAAATGCAATGGAACATGGGGTCGCAAATGACGTTTAACTCCTTCAGGGGCAGTGGTATGTTTATGAAAGCGCTTAATTTTAATTCCAAAACGCCATAATGGCACCAGAATTTTGCTAAAATCTTTTCCATTTAATATGTATGTGAAATAAAGCCTTTTTCTTATTTACAAACAAATTTTTTTATAAATTCCGGTGCCAGTCATTTATTTCAACATTTTAGTACTAAAAGTAGTTTGCCCCTAAAAGGCTTAAAGGATAAAAATAGAGAAAATGCGTCTGAAAATGGACTGGCACCGGAATTTACAAAAAAAAAAAAAATTGTTTGTAAATAAGAAAAAGGCTATATTTCACATAAATATTAAATGGAAAAGATTTTAGCAAAATTCTGGTGCCATTGTGGCGTTTTGGAATTAAAATTAAGTGGTTTTTTAGACATACCACTGTCCCTGAAAGGGTTAAATGTCATTTGCGACCCCGTGTTCTATTGCATTTTTTGTTCATCTTCATGAGTACTATCATCCCTCAAAGTTTGTTGAAGCATTTCAGTTACACCCTGTATATAAAGCGTACTTAATGCTTAAATACATGTCCAAATTCAATTACTTTTACAGCCTCTAACTTTTAATAAAGGATGGACTAAAATTATGAATAAATATTATTACAAATACATTTTTAAAACTATAATACTGTAAACTTATTAATTTATTAATTGTTTAGGTGTGTAATTGTTTTATTTCTTTTTTATTGTGCATTTTCTAAAGATTATGTGAAAGCAGTTCACATATTTAAGAATGTATATATATAATGTTAAAATTTATTCAGAATTGATGGCTTTAATTTCGGATAAAAATGTTTTGTATTTTCTTGAATTTTAAATCCATTCATATTCTAAAATATTTTTCAATAGTTAAATTCTCTTGAAGTCGCGCAAACATTTTTCTCTACGGCT
The DNA here is from genome assembly GCA_963931845.1 of Maratus michaelseni. Taxonomy (NCBI): domain Eukaryota; kingdom Metazoa; phylum Arthropoda; class Arachnida; order Araneae; family Salticidae; genus Maratus; species Maratus michaelseni. The sequence continues at coordinate 99,565,160 of OZ007600.1, forward strand.
TGTCAAAAAATACAACTTTTTCGTGGGAACCACATTAGCGCGCTTTCTTTAGCTGAACTACGGATCTTTTATCATTTTACAAATGTAAGACAGGTTTATATTATTTTTATTGTTAAAATTCTGTTCCCGTATTCAATTGTTATTGTCTATAAAACGTCTAACAGTGTTTCCAAGAGCATATTTTCTGCATGTTTCTGCTGTTTTCAATCCACCATCACCCTGTGAACGTGAGGAATATTTTGTTATCCTTTGCTGTGATTTTTTGAGAAACCCGAGATCGCATTACTCTGATGATGCGCAACAAAACTTGTCTCAAATTTCTTTTTATTTCTTCCTCTTGGGTACTCAGAATGCGAAAGTGCATTTACATTCGACCATACTTCATTCTATCACGACTGTATACTTTATATTCCGCATGACTGATAAAATTTTTAATAAATGTATTGCACACCCACACTCATAATCATCGAAGATTTGCAATGAAATTGATATATCTTCCCTTGAAGAGCGGTGGTACATATATGTCCCCCTTATTTTTAATTTCCAAATGCCACATTGACACCAGAATTTCGGAAGAAATTTTTTTCTTTTATATCTTACCTGAAGCAAAGCTGTTATTTATTTACAAATAAGATTGTTTGTAAATCCTTGTGTCAATCAATCATTTTAACATTTTAGCAACAGAAATACTTTGCCCCTAAAAAGGGTAAGTACCGTTCAACTGTGTGAATTGTGCCCAGAAAAATAAATTAATAAAAAGTTTTAAATTATTGCCGCGCTTTCTGTGTTGATATTATTGACGTGATTCTCAGAGTATGGTTCAAACAGGTTAATACTCTCCACCGTCGTAGAACAAGGACTGATTTGAAATTCTTTTGCTGAGGGTCCACTCATAGTCACAGTAACCTCTATTTGTGGCATCTTTACTGCGCTGGTGCTAAAAAATGTTTAATTACGATCAGATGATCAGTTTCCTTGTTCTTATTTACAACAATCAGAATTTTATAAAACTACACCAGTTGCGGCGAAATATAATATTTATTTTATTATTTTTATGTTTGACCCCAGCACTTTCTTTATTAAATGTGGACATGGTATGCTATGAGAATAGTGAGCAAAAATAGTAAAAAAAAAAAAAAAAAAAAAAAAAAAAAAGTGTTTGATTTTCAGTAAATATTTCAAATCATCTTTATTTAGAATATTTGTTAGGAAACTATATGTATTATTATATATTGTAAACTTCATATTACCATGAATTTAAACTGTTGCATGAATTGTTCAAGTAATTAGTTAAGTATGTAAGAATAAGATCCTTTGGAACAAAGTAACGAGGTAACTTGGAACAAAGTAACTTGGGAACGAGTATATAAGTCCTGGAAACTCCTGTAAAACAGTTCTTTCGGAATGGCTTTCAGCTCGGCCGTCACGTTGCGTTGAATGTCGGTGATGTCCGTAAATCTCTTTCCCTTCAGGGCTGACTTCAATCTGGGGAAGAGGAAGAAGTCTGCAGGTTCCAAATCAGGTGAATAAGGGGGGTGATCAAGTGTCACAACTCCATACGCGTCCAGGAACTGCCATACAACCAAGGCGGTGTGTGGCCGGGCATTATCTTCCAGGCTGGTCAGCTCTTTTTGGAAACGCTTAAAACATTCATAAACACACTTTGATGTGACGGCTTCATCTTTATAAACTTCTTTGAGCATTTCGTGAGTTTCTTTTGCTGATTTTCCATGTTTGAAACAAAACAACATGTCTATTCTCTGATCCATTTTGTTTACCGCGACAATCCACAATAAACCTTTCGCGCTCGGCGTTAAACGTAACAGGGAATAAACGCACTTGGAACCTTGCCAAACGTTCAAACAGATATTGACCTTCACCACGCGTGGCGCGTTGATATTCTGCTAGTACAACAGCGACCTCTACAGGATCCTTCACCGAACTTTCTGGCCACAGGTTGTATTGATGGAGACTAAAGTTTTTCTATATAATTGGCTACAAAATATCACTGCTTACAAACAGAAAAATATTTTTTTCTCACCGCAATTATAAATTTAAATAATTGTATATAAATACAAAATTTTTTTATTCTTCCCCATCTTCAGGGTCTTATTTAGCTTGCGAGTTGTTTATTTCTGGGGAGATTTACAAGAAGTGTGAAGTTGATCGATTCTCCTTCGAGCGTTCGCAGTACGTGTTCAATTTGTTAGCTCCACTTTCCTACCCTGTGGCCGATTGTCAAAACCAAAGTGTTGCATGCGCACTATATGTAAATTTTGTTGTCCTGCATGAGTCCCACCACTTTCCTCTCCTGCTGCTAGTCACCGCCCCCTGAATGCTAGACCTACACGCTGACACGAAAATGGCGGCTGCCGTAGGCGGATTTTTCTCAGCGTTTATACGGTCCCTTGAATTTGAATAACACTAAATTCTAAAAGTTTTCTCCGCCTTACTTTTCTGAGATTAAATAAGTCAAAGAAAACTTTTGAAAAATACTGGTGTCTAAATTCAGGGAACCCTGGAGACGCTTATAAAAATCCGCCTACGACAGCCACCTTTTTCCTGTCAGCGCGCAGGCCTAGTGTCCAGGGGACAGTGGGTTTGTTAACGCGGCAGAAATTCGGCGTAAAATAATAAAAAAAGCAGTTAATAATTCATGTGTTCCATTATCCGCCACGAGCTGTTTAACCCATTAAGGACGGAATTATTTTTCTATTTTAAAATGCAAAAATTGCATTTCGCACCAGTTTTATAGAATAGCAACTTAAGTCCCCTTTTACCGCGGAATTCCTGACATCAAATAAAGCAAATATTTCTCTAAACAAATACTGGTACTTAAACAGCAAAATGATTGTCAGCTATTCCGTTACCATATGGTAACGCTAGTCCTTAATGGGTTAAGTCAAGTCCATCACTGAATAGAGAAAACCAGGATTTCAATGTATGGTCCATGTGTGAATTGCCACAATCTATATATTTACCTGAAGACTGTAATAGTAGTTTTCGATTTCACTTTGTTATTTTTTTGGTTTATTCTTTTACTTTTCCAGCATGTAAAAAGACAATTCGGAGTAAGATTGCAACAACGTTTTTTTTTTTAATTTGCAAAATTTCTTCCATTCATCTGCTGAAACATAATATATAATAGTTTTGGTGTGAAGTATGTTGCTGAGTTTTGCGGATTTTTTTTTTTTTTTTTTTTTTTTGCATACGGCTGAACACTTGACTGACGGAATTTTTAAAGTATTAAAAGCTACGCTCTCTTTTGAAAGTCTTTCGTAAATTGGTTTTCTAAATGGGTTTCTCAAGTTTATGCATCAGTAAATATCTGTCAATGTACGGATAAAATATAAAATGTCTTACAAACTAAAAAGGTATGGACAACATCGCACAAATGCATTTTTTGTAAGGTAGAAGCCATGTCCTTACTCAATGGTATTTTTTGAATAAAAACGAAAATTCTCGTTTCCCATCAGCAATGTGTTCACTGCTGACGCTGTTTAAGGCAACTAGTATACTAATTATTTTCTTTGTTTCATATGCTGTTAAATAAAGATAACAATACCTTATCCAAAAAAGTGGTAACAATCTAATTAAAAAAACTCCACCAAACTGGCAACTCTGCCATAATTGTAGGGGGAAATGGCACTCCGCTCCAGAATTTCCCTTTTTTTTCTTTTTTTTTCTGTAATAAAAAATTTCAAATTTGTACCAAGAATTCACGCCAGAGTAGTAATAATACTGGAATATTAACCACTTTTTTGACGGGTGAAATTAGTAGTTAGCCCATCAAAAAATAATACAGTTATATTATTTGTGAAAGTCTAAATTATTTTTTGAAAACAAACGCACAAAACCGCAAAAAACTAAAAATCATAATAATTAATGGCCAAAAATTTAAAAACGCTCCCCGAATTTCGAATAATGTTTATTGAAAAGTACAAAATTTACTATTTTGGGTAAAAATATTAAAACCGAATTAATTTTACTAATATGGAAATATCGAAACAATTTGCAAAAAAAAAAAAAAAAAAAAAAAAAAAAAAAAAAAAACGTAAAAATTCGCATAAAAATTCTCTACAATTTCAGAAGGTAAAATTTACTATATTCAGCTGAAATATTAAAACAGGATTCCCCTTACGAATGTCGAAAAATCACCTCGAGATGCGAAAAAGCTCTAAAAATCTCATTAAGAAAAAAAATCGCTGTACGGATTCCGAATAAGCTTTGTTGAAAGAAAGACCAATTTTAATACATTGGCCTAATAGATTAAAATAGAATTCCTTTTACTAACGTTGAAAAGTCGCTGTGAAACGCTAAAAAAGAAAAGAAAACTCGCAGAGAACAAAATTCACTACAGTAGGTAAAAACACTGTAACTCGAAATCTTTACCGAATGTAAAAAAATCAGCATGAAGCGCGAAAAAAACGATGAAAATCGATTTGAAAATCGCAAACACTTCAAAAATATCAAAGGACAAAATTTACAATATTCGGCTAAATGTTTGAAACGGAATTCATTTCATAAATGTCAAAAAATCGCCACGGAATGCGAAAAACGCTAAAAATTATGGTGAAAATCGCATTAAAAATCAAATTCGCGAGGAAAAAATTACTATATTACGCTGAAAGTTTGAAACCGAATTCCATGTCAAAAAATCCTCCTGTTAAGCAAAACAACGCTAAAAATCAAATTGAAAATCGCCTTAAAAATATCTAAAAACTTTAAATACGTTGAGGACAAAATTTAGGCTAAAATTTTAAAACCAAATTCCTTACGAATGAAAAAAAAATCACCGCTATAAGCCAAAGAACGCAAAAATTGCATTGAAACTCGCTACAAATTTAAAAATCGCAGAGGTAAAAATTTTCTACATTAGGCTAAAAGTTTGAAACAGATTTCTCTTTATGAATATCAAAAAGTTGCCGCAAAAAGCGAAAAAGGGCTAAAATTTGGATAAAAATTAGTAAGAAATTAAAAAATTGTAGAGGAAAAAGTGTTCTATAAAAGGTTGAGATATTGTATCAGGAATTCTTTCACGAATGTCAAAAAACGCATTGAAATTCGCAAAAACTTCCAAAATCGTGGAGGCAAAAATTTACTATGTAAGACTAAAAGTTTAAAACCAAATTATTTTTATCAATGTCAAAAAATCGGCGAGAAAAACTCTTAAAATTCGCATTTAAAAATTCGTGAAAAATTAAAAGTCGCTGTACGAATTCTGAATAAACTATAGAAATGAGTACAAAAATTACTATGTATATGATTAAAAAATTGGAAAAATTGCCGCAAAACGTGAAAAACTCGGGTCATTTACTTTACTTTCTTTAATGACAGACATTTTGCGATTACATAAAGTAAAATGTATTTTTTCTAAATTTCCCAATTTTGTAATAAAAAATGAAAAGTCCAATCAGGTAACTCTGCTGAACTATTAGAAAAAAAATCATGTTGGATTTTCAAATTTATTTTCGTTTTATTAAATTTTCTCGACGTGACGGCTAGTTTTCTTAAAAAAAAAATAAAAAAAAAAAAAAAAAAAAAAAAAAAAATATGGACGTGTTAATTTTTTATGCTGCATTACTAAACAAAAAGGTTTTTCGTGTTTGTTACAAATTACAAATGAATTTTAATGTTCCATATTACAAATCAAAGTAAAATGGTCGATCATAATATTAGAACCAGATTTAATAATTGATAGTATCTCATTTTAAAAAGTTATATTTAAGTGAAGATTTACCTACATTTTTTTCAGTTTCTTTAGAAGAATACATTATGGTTTCATTAGTTACAAATCACATGTTAAAATGGCGTAAATCTATTAAACTTTATCAGATTTAAATAATACTGAGAATAATTAATGGTGATTCGTGATGATTTTTAAAGAAAAAACTGAAACGATACTGTTAATTTTATGTTAACTGTTTTTAATATTAATTTTTGCTAAATTTAACCGTCTATCGATGCTTATTAAAAAAACATTTAAGAACCACATCTATCTTAAAAAAATAGTAAGAATGCATTTAATATACACTTAAGATCTATTTTATAATACGTATTCAATTAACCCTTTGATTTCGACTTAGTTAACGACGTTTTTATTCGTACCATTTTTAAAAAATGAATAGCTGTTATACACTTTTATTTTCACGAGATTTTTTTCACACGAAATCTACCAAATTTTTTTTTTCGTTAACCCTTTCCGGCACAGACAAATTCTGTTCGTAAAATGCGAAAATACTGAGTGACACCGGAATTTACAAACGACTTTTTTAGAAAATAAGAACTCCTTATTTTAAGCATTCATTGTAGAAGCAAAATTTTATTAAAATATTCTTGGTGCCGAATGCAAGTTTGGAATTGGGTAAGTAAAATTTGGAAGTAAAATTGGGTGTGCCCGGAGTGGGACCACTGTGCCGGAAAGGGTTAATTTGTGACCAGTACTCTGGCTAGTAATCAAAACGACAACTTCTTTTATCAGGGTTCGTACGCTTTTACCACAATTTTTTATTATAATTTTTCTGTTCAATATTTAAAAAGCACAAATTAACCCTTTATATCCTGAATTAATTTTCCAGCTACTTTTTAGATGCTCAGAATCCTTGATTATTCCCACCAGTTATTTTTTTGTAAAGTTTTCCTTATCTAATCATAGCATTTTTGCGATTCAATTAGGTGAAAATTTCTCATTTGAAAAACCGGTAATAACAGATTAAAAATTCTGTAAAAGACGTTCGTCGCGATGGGGTTAAAGTGGTACTTATAAGTACCGTCAGGATAAAAAGGGTTACAGACGCCTCGTTTAATTGCAGTATTTGTAATACTTTCTGAATTTAAATAAGGCTAAAAATTCTATTAAAAAATTGTGATAACAGCGTAAGAACCTTATTTATAAACTGTGGAATAAAGTCTCAAAAATACAAAGTGTATATAAGTCTTTCTTCTAAAATTTCCGAGAAGTCCGGAACCAATATTTTAGATTAGAAACTGTCTATTCAATAGTAAAATGTCCGTTTTTGTAACCGTCTTATATAATTGGTGAATTCACAACATTTCTCTGCGATTTATACGGCGGAAAATTCTAATCAAATATTGTGGTACAACTGTACGCACTCGGAAAATATCAAAGTTTTATAAGAAATAATATGAATACAAAGGATGTGAATAATAATTTACTACACAGCGTATAACCGGGGCCTGTTGTGCGCTGGCGCTGTTTGCTATTTTTACCGGCTCTGCCACAAGTATTAATGACGTCATAAACGAGATGCAGTCCGGTCAATGTATCCCAACAGAACAGAATTGCCAGTGGGCTACTTTTTTTTAAATTCAGATTTCTTGATTCGCACTACTTTTTCAAAATAGTATAATACGACATGTATTCGCCTTATTTACTATGTCATTAATTAAAGCGAATTTTACGTACTCAAAAAACTGGTGGGAATCAAGAAAACAGAATTTAAAAAAAGTAGCCCACTGGCAACACTGCAACAGAAAGATTTACTAAAGAGAGCATTTCCGCTCGAGAGAGAGCATTTCCCGCGTTGTAGCGATGGCGCTGTTTGCTCTTTTTACCGTGCCTGCCACAAGTATTAGTAACGTCACAAACGAGATCCAGTCCGGTAAATGTATCCCAACAGAAAGATTTACTAAAGAGATCATTTTCGTTCTTATAATTTGCGATTACGTAAGTAATAGAGGTAAAATCCTTTTTCGTAATCATTCAAACTTAAAACTTTATTTGATAGGCGGGATTGTAAACTTTCACAAGAGCTTATTGCACTATTATCTAAATTAGTTAATTTTCTTAAAGAGATGGAGAAGGTAATATCAAAACTTTATTATTACGAATTAAAATGTATGCAACATGAAACGCAGGTAAAATACATTTTTGAACACCACATAATAAATTTACAAGAATACCTTAGTCGTTTCATGGACAAAAGTAAAAGTTGATGCTCAATAAAGTTTAATTTTAAATATTTATCATCATTATAGTCAATATCATTAAAACATTTTCTGACACTGTCAACTGTACATAGTATTTTTACTTCCAATGTATTTTTCTGTTTTGATAACTTATTTACAATATTTTAGATGTTATGTCATCATTGCACCATTTCTTAAATTGTTTGTCGTCTGTTTCTTTTATTTTTTTTCCATCGATCATTTGGCTCTTTTCATTTCGAAGATAAACATTCGTTCATATATGCCGAAATATTTTCAGTGTCGTTAGGGTTAACAGGATGAGTGCCATCATCTCGTTTAATTCTATCTTCATGAATTATAAAACGTTCATCAAAATATTTAATGCAGACCAATGCTGTTGAAATAGAATCAAAATTATCACGATGTAATTTTCTTAGCTACAATTACTTATTTTCATTATCCGTTGGGAATATGCAGACTGTAGCACATTGCTTTTTAGTATAGTAGTTAGATTTGAAAACAGAAGCACAAATTTTCATCCCTATTATTTTATAGATATAATATAATCTATAATATAATTATGCAATTTCCATAACAGTTATAATGTTATTCATAACATTATAATCTAAATACACTGAAAAATATTATTAATTTACTAAAAAAACAATAAGTAATATGAAAATACCATTGTAAATAAACCCGAACAAAGTATGTGGAAAATTTTAAGTAGTGTGGATCTCGCTTGTGACGTCAGGCAAGTGAATTTGCTCTTTGTGGCAGGTCCGGTAAAAAAAGCAAACAGCACCATCTCGGAGGCCCCGGTAAAACTAACAGAGTGAAAAAATGTCCAGACTGGATATCGAACACGAAACCCTTGTCCAAGAAACGTTCCCCTGTCTGGGCATTTCTTCACTCTGTTGGTTTGTACACTGTGTAGTAAGTGATAAATCACATCATTTGTATTAACCAATTTCCAGCGTAATTTCAGCCCTGTTGAAAATTTAATTACTTATAAGAAATAATATATTTAAAATTATTTCTGTAAAATATGCTGCTAAAACAAAATCTAATATTCTGAACCCATTTTAAAATTTTATTTAGTTTTTCAGCAGTTTTTATGAATGAGTGGAATTTTATTGATGAAACACGCGTATTTCACTGTGTTTCAAAATTTTTATTTACCATATGATAATATTTCTTTTTTTTATGTACTTTTTATATTATTTATGTTTTTATGTGTGTAGAATGACATGTTCCGAACACTTTACAGACAAATTATGAAATATGTTTTTTCAGGGACGTGCATTCAACTAATGTATATGAATGTATCACAGAACTGTTCAAAATACACTGGCCTCCAAAACTTAAGTTACAACCAGTTTTTTGACGCTCACTATTGAAAGAATGAAAGTAAAGGTAAAAAATATAGTTTATATGAATGATGATAAGTAACTTTAATAAAATCTTATGAAAAAATTATACCCATCTCAATTATTTTAGTATATTGTATACTTATATGTTTGTCAGGAGGCGCTGCGAATATCGCACTTTGAGAATTTGTGTGAAATGTTTTTATGGTTGATGATCTTGAGTTGTTGGTACTAAAATAGCGCTGTCCATGTCTATGGGATGTCGTTTACTTGATTCGTTAAGATGGCGGGCAATCTGATGGATGGAAATGGGGTTATCACACTCCTAGACGTCTTAATATGTCTCGCAGTGTGTTCCAAAGGCTCTGAGATCAATTTGAATCCAAAAATTCAGTATCAAGAAGACTTGTTTAAACCCCTTTTTATCCTAACGGTACTTATAAGTACCACTTTAACCCCTTCGCGAAGAGCGTCTTTTACAGAATTTTTAATCTGTTACCACCGGTTTTTGAAATGAGAAATTTTCACCTAATTGAATCGCAAAAATGCTATGATTATAAAAGGAAAACTTTACAAAAAAAATAACTGGTGGGAATAATCGAGGATTCTGAGCATCTTATAAAGTAGCTGGAAAATTAACCCTTTCCGGAACAGTGGTTCCACTACGGACACACCTAATTTTAATTCCAAACTTGCAATCGGCACCAAGAATATTTTAATAAAATTTTGATTCTACAATGAAACCTTAAAATAAGGAGTTCTTATTTTCTAAAAAAGGCGTTTGTAAATGCCGGTGTCAGTCAGTAATTTCGCATTTTACGAACAGAATTTGTCTGTGCCGAAAAGAGTTAATTCAGGATATAAAGGGTTAAGACCATTCATGGGTTACAAACCCTGTAAAGATCACTTTCTAGCTCTTTTGGCCCTAAGGAGGAGCATCACTACTGTGGCTTAGCTCATTCCAGATCATCTTAAAGCAACAGAGATGACAATACCTGGAATTACGATACATAGACGTCTTCGCAATTAAGGACTCTATGAAAGACCACCCGTTGTGTGTGGCCCTCTTAACGACAACACAGAAGAGCCCGTTTATGTTGGCTAAGAGAGCACGTTACCTGGAACACACAACAATGGGCTTCCGGACTGTTCACAGATGAGTCACGGTTTGCTTTGGAGAGAGACTCAGTTCGTGTGTTGATCTGGAAAGAACAAGGCATCAGATTCTACTTATGTAACATTGTTGAAAGGCACAGTTATAGAGGAACTGGAATCATGGTTTGGACTGGAATCTGTCTTTTGATCACAGTAACTTCCATGTGTGCCGTGGAAGAATTGTGACTGCTGTGAAATATCGGGACGAAATCCTTGCTCCGTTTCTCCCACCGTATGTTCGTGCGATTGGTGACGAATTAATCTGAATGGTTGATAATGCCCGATCGAATTGAGCTAAAGTCGTTGATAAATATATAGAAGATCAAGGTTTGGAGTGAATGGAATGGACAGCACATTCTTCAGACTTTGATCCTATGGAGCATCTTTGGGACAATCTCAGCAGACAGGTGGCTGCCGTAATTCCTCTACCAAAGTCGATAAATGAGCTCGAACAAGAGTTGCTCCATGTATGGGAGTTTTTTCCCTTTCCAGTGTCCTTCAACATAATTGACAGTATAGAAAGTCGATGCCACAAATTCATTACAAGTAGGGCCGGACACATGCCTTATTAAAATATGTTTATTTAAAAAACATTTCACAAAAAACTGCTATTTATTTTTTTATCAAACAGTGGACTTTTACAAAAAAATGCCATTTTTTTTTTCTAAATCATGCTTGATGTTACAATTAAGTAAAATTCGATAAATAACAGTTTAAAGCACAATTTTTCTAAATTTCATGTTTTTATCTTCATTTGTTTTCAAATTAGACACAAAAGACTGGTTGTACCTTAACTTTTGGAGGCCAGTGTATATTAATAAGTATTTATTGAACTTTATTGAAAATAAAAGGAAGAACAGTACATAAAAAGGACAAAATTATTGTTATATTGACTAGTTTGAAAAAAAAAGACTTATCGGTATATATTGGTTTGTATACATTAATTCTTACTGGAAATTGACCGAAACAATTGGACTTATCGGTATAAATTTGATTATCGTTAAAAATAGGTTCTCTGTAGATACATGATCATTTTTCCTTTATTTCTATTTTCGCATAAAAAAAGTATTGGATTCGTAGAAATTACCGACATCCGAATTTTGGTAGATTTATACGAATTAGAATGTTCGGAATATGATTTTGACTATTTTTTGAAAGTGCCTCTAGCATTTAGCTATGTATTACGCATATATTTTAGCAATACTTGCGTAATAACTAATGCATGGAATTCTATGAAACCTCATGTTCAGTTTTATTTTAATATTAAATGACAGTAGCGACTCGTCAGGGCGTTCACAATCACTTTACTATGAGAATTTTAACATAATAAATTTGATCTTCTTCAATTCTGGGATTTTCTACGAGTAAACAAGAAGTTTAGTTTACGAAATTACTGATAGTCAAGTGATTGTGACCCTCCTGACATGCCGCTACTTTTAAATGATCCTAAGTAGATTTTAATGTAAATCGTCAAACTGGTGTGGAATATATGCCAAAAAAAAAAGCAGTTAGCCCCAGAATAACTATACTGTAGCTAAGTATTTCAAATAAAGAAGTATTTGTCGAAATGATGAGTGTGTTGCTAAAAGTAAGAGTTCAAGAAATCAAGTTTTCTCTCACAGAACTTGTAGTCTTTGAACAATAGTGCAGTGTTGCCAGTGGGCTGCTTTTTTTAAATTTGGTTTTCTTGATTGCCACCAATTTTTTGAGAAAGTAAAATTTAGCATATTTCGTGACAGATTAAATAAGATGAAAATAAGGCAAATTATACCATTTTAGAAAACTGGTGTCAATCAAGCAATCTGAATTAAGAAAAAGTAGTCCACTGGCAACACTGCAACAGTGGATAAAATGTCATTCACGAAAAAGCGAGAAATAAAACTTAACCTTTTCCGGCATAGACAAAGTCTGTTCGTAAATGAGAAATTTACTGACTTACACTGGAATTTACAGACGCATTTTTTAGAAAATAAGAACTCTTTATTTTAAGCTTTCATTGTAGAAACAAAATTGTATTAAAATATTCTTGGTGCCGAATGCAAGTTTGGAATTAAAATTACGTGTGCCGGAAAGGGTTAACGGCATTTTTTTCCATAAAGCTGATCGTGGACAGCAATAATATCTTTCGGTATATATCTTTCATTCTCGGGTTTTTTCATTCAGTGCACCCCAACGTTAAAATTTGCAGTCTTACGAAAAACCTCTTTTAACATTGCAGGGAGCAAGCGAAAAAATATCTCATTTGTCACGACACAAGTGTTCCATTTTTACAAATACAAGATATTTTATAACAAGAAGAAGATTGATAAGTCAGATAAGTAATAATACATATCATATCAGAAAATTAAATTTTAACAATATTTACATACAGGAAAATTTATTTAATAATATACTTGTGTCCCTGACGTTCAGCCACGGATTATATTCTTTAGAAAATTCGACATCTGGATTTTGACAGATTTACATGTTTTGGGAAGTTCTGAGGACATTTGGACTATATTGCGGAAAATGTGTGTCTAAATATCTGGCTACGGTACATAAATTTTGGATCAGTGAAACTAACTCAAAAAATACTGCAAGGAATTCAATCAAAATTCACATTTTGGTGTTTATCGCCTAATAGGTGGCGATGCCATGCACTAATTTTTGCTATCTTCATGATCGCTATAGCTTGGCTGTTATGCGAGGTAATTTCCCTACATTTAATCCAAAAGACGTTTATTGTATATATATATGTGTGTGAAGTTTTTACGAAGATGATTTTTTATTCCACGAGAAAACGGCAGTTTGTTAAAGATGGTGCATTATTGCAGTCGTAATCAAAAATCATGGCGAAGAGGTTAGGCAATGATGAGACACCACAAGAGTTTCGTCAATAAGGAGCAGCCAATTTCCGGATAAATATTTTATTAATGAACAGAAGCGATGCAAGTAACAGTTCCCACAGTATCCGGTATAAACTTATAGCCCTCAGGCTTGACGATGCCTCACTGCATCGTTTAATAGATCGTAAAGAGCTGTTATGAAAATTGTACGTGACATCAACACCAGATAACCATTTGGTTCGCACTTCCAAACACGACAAAAATCTGCTCTCCAAATGCCTGCTAGCGCATTTTGTTAACCGCGCGTAGAGTTACTGACGACGACGTAACGAGGGCACTATCCAATGAGTCAGAGGCAAATTCAAGGCAAGCGAATGAGGCGCGAGGGAGAAGATTTAACACGACAGAATCCCCCCCGTAGCCGCGCATTGATTTTGTAGTGAAAAATACCCAGCGCGCGAAGCAAAGCATGAAATAAAAATTTAAAAAATGGCTTTTAAAGACACTCGAAATGACAAAAGCGTCTCTCAGAATTTTATAGATTGGGGAGTTGATAAAATTTATGACTGAACTTAAAGTTTCAGATTAAGATTTGGAATAAGATAATTATTAATATACGGGTTATTACTTTTAAAAGGATATTAAATAGGAATAAATATTATTAAGAATTAAGAAAATACTGATTATGTCAGAAGTTAGATTAATTTAAAGGACTAATGCGAAATAAATGCGAAGGAAATAAATTTTTTATATAACATATATATATATATATTGATTTAATTTCGGTTTTGATCAATCGAAAGAGACGTTTCCATCTTGTGCTGTTTCCAACGAAATGGATCAAAATTTATATTTTACACTATCACTTAAATATGCACTGGGTGCAAACAAATATTCCTATACACTCAAATAACCCTTAAACAAATAAATTTAGAATTTTGGGAAAAGCTAGAATTGTGTACACTACAGTAAAACAATTATTCTCTATCATATGGTAGCATCTGCGGGCACTTTCTTCAGAACTATAGCTTTATCTGTTCAAATGTCATTTTAGTATATCCGGATTTTAGTGTGCATCCTGTATAGGTTGATTGAATTTTGAATTTGTACATCCAGTTAAGACCGCTGTTTTGCTGCGTTTTTTTATTTTGATCGCTGTAACTTCAGGTTAAATTCCATAAAAAATAATATATTTTATATTTAGAATTGTTGATGTGAGTCTGTGGGGTATTTAATTAATGTAATAGAATGATAATTAAAAAATTGTGATAAACACAGCATACTAGTTCTTTCCTAACACGCCTAAAATTACCACAAATCACTGTAAAATTCTTTTGTTTTAAAAAAAATCTTGATTTTAGTATCCATTTCTCTTCAATTTTACACCTCATTTTCAAACATGTTCTAAATTAGAACAAAAATATTATTTGGGGAAACATACGTATTTTATGGTGTTTTAAAATTTTAATTTATACTTAGACAGTTTTAATTTCAGATATTTTAAAGTTCTGTGCATGCTGTTGTCGTAAAGTTTTACGTTTGAAATTACTTTGAAAGAAAAAATAATTTATGTCTATAACTGGTAATATTTGTTCATGCTGTCATTTACTGGAATTATTTTGCTTTACTTCATACATTCAAAATGTAAAAACTTACTTTTCGAAAGAAAATTAGACTATTTTATCCCCTCTATATGTTACTCTTTATATTAAAGAAATTCTACTTTTCGAAAGAAAACTAGACTATATTTTCTCTCTATAATACTCTAATAGAATCCTCGTTATACAAAATTGGAATTGAAAGTGACTTCTTAAACATTTACATATTACATTTTCATTACATTTATTCGTATAATACGTTATTTCATTGCATTTCATATATAGCCAAAAGTTATAACATCAAATCTGATAATATTTACGCTTTTCTCTTACCACTAAAATTTAACAGTACATTTTCCCTTGTTTAATTGCCAAAATCTGCGAAAAGAAAAGGCAAAAATTATATTAAATCTTAGTCCTAGCCAAAAAAGCGTAAAAGTTGGCAGCTATGCAAACATCTTTTTTTACATTTTATAATTTTGCTATTTTTAACACTAGAACGATGGGAAATTTTACACAAGTTTCATAAAAATATTTCACACCAGAATTTTTATTTAGGACTTTTAACTTACTGATTTAACTTATTTTTTGTGCGATTTATATATAACTTATTGTATGAAGAAATATCCGGTTCGAATCGACATTTTTTCTTTTGGTAGGGGCCAAAATGGCTCCTCACCGTCGTTCTAGTGTTAACATGATGAAACACACCTAGCATGCAGCCATCGTTTTTAACGACTTCCTTTTATAAACATTTAATATATAATCACAAAAATGCAATACATCATCCTTTGTTTTATTAACAGCAGAATTCAACATTATTTTTAAAAATAATACCCCCAAAGAAAATATATTCTTCCTATTTCATTTTATTAACGTCAGTCAATTTTCAGAAGTTGTAATGAATGAATAAATTCATTTTTATAATACACACATATTTATCTTTGTTTTGGAACTTTCATTTACCTTAAGATAATGTTTGTTTTAAATTATGTATAGTATTCATGTTATATCTATATATATGGAAAATTACGCATGGTTAATTTATATTATTAATAAAAAAAAATGCGGGCATTTTGATTTACACAATTGTTTGATATTACACATTTTATAATGGACTGCGATGTGATTTTTTTATATGTATATTAATTTAGTTAAATTTACATATTCATTATTTAATTTATTTAAATAAATTTATATTCATTAATATTAAGAATGTTTTTGTTCTAATGATTTGGATTAATACCTACGGTGGACAATATCATATTAACTTCTAATATAATGTATACTTTTCTACAGTGTTAATATAATATGTTTTAATTTTTATTAAACGTTCTACCCTTACAACTTATATTAAGTGTTTATAATTTTTTTAACTTTGTATGAAGAAACATTGTATGTGACTAATTCATTTCAATATTTGATTAATATTAATTTAAATTCTTTGTATCTTAATTCAAATATTTAGTATTTTATTTTAATTTAATTTATGTGTTGTTGCATTTTTGCACAGTTATTTAATCGTTTTTGTCATTTAATGGTACATATTTTTATGTTGCTTTAATTATTAATTTTTCCATCTTACTACTTATTTTTAACATAGAATTATTCATTAATACATCCATTACTTTATTGAAATTCGATATTCTATTTATTAGTTAATTTCATTTATTTATTATTTAACTATATGCTATCATTTAAGATAGTAATTTGGTTTAATTATTAAACATTAATTTCCATCCAATACTTTCTATTCAGATTATATTCACTTTTACCAATAGATGGCAGCACTAATGTTCCTGTTTGCTTTGCAATTTTCATATTATTCTAATATTATTTATGGCAACATTGTAAAGCATTTTATATTTCTAAAATTGGCAACATGTAATGATTTTTTTTTTTTGCAATTCATTCCCTAGTTATGTTGTGTTTCATGCTGGTTCTTGTGGAGCACAGGTATCTTTTTTAATCATTATGGATTTTATACTTCCTGACTCTATTTACTGATTTCTCTGTATATTTTAAGTTTGGCTTCTTTCCTTTTTAATATTGTATTTTATTTTTTATTTTATCACAGGTTTACTTCATTGTTTATGAGATGTAGTCCCAAAATCATATTCTTTAGCAATGTATGGCTAATATGATGATGAAACATCTCATTTCATTTTATTTGTGGTATTTAGGCATTTGGGACTTGATAATTCTGTCTAAATTCCATAAATTTCATTTCATCTCATTCATTTAATTCCATTTATTCAATTTTTAATTTAATTTCTTATTCTTTTAATATGTTTTTGTTTCCATATTCAGTGTGCTGGGGAATCTTTCATTGTCATCTAATTATTACACACTTAATTATTATTTCATTGTATCAGTTGGTGTTATAATAATGTTTCATTTATGGTTATATATATATATATATATATATATATACAATAACATGCGACGTGGTAATCAGAAAATAATTACAAAATATATTTTCGAGGAATGCGCATTTAACGATACAATCAGGAATTGTACGTCTTTTGAGATTAAGGTGATTTGAACAGCAGATTTTTCGAAAAGTAATCGTCACCATATTTAATGATAGAAATTCTTCATTAAATATTGCACATATTACGAAACATCGTCTGATGTGTACGAATCCTGTATAAACATACATCACAGAACTTTTACAATTTTTAGGAAATATTTACTAATTATATGAAAATTCTTTTCTTCATATCTAATATTTTTTCACCGAATATTCTAATTCCATCTCCCCCTCCAAAAAAAGGAAAGGAAATATGTATTTTTAATCAGATGTCTTGGAATTAAAATGCTCTGAATACGTTTTGACCAATTTTGGGAAAATGACTGAATGTATTTTTGTCTGGCATATGCTTGTGTGTTACACATATATTTTAGCTACACTTACGCAATAACTAATACATGAATTTCAACGAAACCTCATATTCAGTTTTATTTAAACTTTGCTCATTTTCATATTCCAATTTGGTTATACTTGGCTCATATTGTCTGCCATAGTTACTAACAATTATTGTTTCTCGTCTCAAAGTTCCTGCTTCTGCCATATGTCTGTCTGACTACTGTTCGTTTCCCCTCCCTCTGTCGTGCTTAACCTCGGGCTCAGCTTCAGCTTCAGCTGAATATTGTATTATTTTTAAGACTGTATAAATATCCCGAGGCCATAAATGTCCCTCTCTCTATAGGGTACAGCGAGGGAGATTTATTCTCTACAGATTTATTCTCCAAGACTGAGCAATCCCTTTCAGGCAGTCTAAAGTTAAACGGTCCTATTAATCATATCCCGGTATTTTAGTGTAAATCGTCTAACAGGTGGTAAATATCTACTTCAACTATGATTAAAGAAAACACAACACAATTCGCACCAGAATAACTATGCTGTAGTGTTATATTTAGAATAAAAAGCGCTTTTTAACCCTTTCGCGACGAAAGTCTTTTGCAGAATTTATAAACTTTTACCACCGGTTTTTCAAAACAGAAATTTTCGTGTAATTGAATCGCAGAAATGCTAAGATTTAATAAGGCAAAGCTTACAATAAAAAATAACTGGTGGGAATAATCGATGATTCTCAGCATCTTATGCGTCACGTATACGTGTCGCTCGTCCCCAACCGGTTAAAGCAAGATAGAGGTCAATACAAATGACAAGTCAAGAAATCACGTTTTCCTGTCGGAGGACAGGGAGTCTTCGAAGAATACTGAATGAAATTTTATTCGGCCAGACATCAAGAATTAAATAAAACAACATCTGAAATTTTTTTGTATAAAGCTGCTCGTATATTACAATATCTTTCCGCAATTGCATTTTTCAAATCACAGAGTATGGAGATTTAAACAGAGCCCCAACTTCGCCGGAAAAAAGCGCCTGCAGCGGATGACTTAAAAACTAAATCATCGCGTTGGCGATTTTTATCTTCGTTATTTCCGTTTAACTGTAACCCTATTCTGCTTGGCACCTTTTGCTGTTGTCATTCGCACATGCACGGCATGATTACCAGCAGGGCAAGACACCAGTAAAAACGCATAGAAATTTTCGCCTTATTTGTGACAAGAACTTTGTATGAATAAGGCGTTTAAATAAAACGAAAATATATATTAAAATTTTCTGGTGGATGTTTGCTCCTGCTGTAATCAGGTCGTGTGCACATGTGCAAATTTTCGGCGTTCGCTTTTTGATCTTTGAATCTTGATTCATATTTATTATTAAAATTATTATTTGAAGATGAAATAGGTCATTGGAATTCTTCAAAATGTTACGAAGAGATACTTGTGTTGTTTCCAAGTACAATACATCAAAGTTATTTTTTATTCCCAAGGATCAGTAAATTGTGATTTATTTTCATGTGTTATTTATGTTCTTATTTTTCAAGTTCCATAATGTATGAAATATTTTATATATATTCAGTGTTGACATATTTTTAAGAAATTTGGCTTTATATTATCGTTAACCCATTCGCTGCCAACCACGCGTATATTCGTGGTTTTTCAACCTAAAATTGCGAATTCGTACCGGAAATTTCGGAAGAAGAATTTTTATTTTATGTAATCACGAAATGTCTGTAATTAAATATAGTGAATATTGATATTAGTATTTTCTGGTATGAATTCGAATTTTCCAAATAAAAAAAATTCCGGTAATTTTAACCCGGCAGTGAACGTGTTACAAGAACTGCCATACCATAAATCTAAATTGTTTAACAAATAATTCCTATTTCTTGTTTAAAGTGTGACGACAACACAACAAAATAATTCTATTTAAAAAACACTGACTATTTGTTGATAATATTAAATACATCAATAAAACATCAGAAAGAATCTGACATTTCTAGAGCCTCTTCCTTTGAGCTATTCATATAGCTGTCAGAGGGATAATACAACTTTGTATCTAATCTGTTTTCAGTCTAATATACCACTTACTAATTTAAATTTGTCTTAGAAAATGGTTATATAATATAGCTGATACCATTGATATCGTTCATGCTCCCTCCTCCAACCCTAACACTACTTTATTTTACAGTAACTAATATTTTGCTACATTATTTTCATTCACTTCTGGTCATACATCATATTTTTTAAACTTATATAGAAGGAAGGAACAACTGTTAGTCATAGTTTACATTGTATAACAAATCAGTCTAATATACCAGTCTAATATTCACAGTCTAATATACCATTTACTAAATTAAACTTCAATAAAAAATTAAAATTTCAGTGCAAATTCACCTTGTTTAATAATTAAAATTCATAAAGATACAAATAAATGTAAATATATTGCTTGATAAGGTGCATAAAAACATACATAAAAACATTTAAAAGCACATTAAACTCATTTTAAAATCAAAACGTTTTCAACCGAACTTACTCGGTCATCATCAGGGAAAAACTAATCGTTAAGTTGAAGCTTTCAAGTAATATATTGACATTTATTTGTATCTTTATGAATTTTGATTACCTTCAAGCAATATATTGACATTTATTTGTACCTTTATGATTTTTAATTACCTTCAAGCAATATATTTACATTTATTTGTATCTTTATGAATTTTAATTATTGAACAAGGTGAATGTGCACTGAAATTTTAACTTTTTATTGAATTGAGATTGATGTCTGGAATGAATTAATTCATGATTGATTAACCTGTACTTGTTCTTGAAATGTTGAAAATCTTTCCCATCCCACCTTATAGTTCACATCCTTGAAGTAAAATGGTCTGTTCCGGGCAAGCCAGAAGACGCGAAGAGACAACAACTCAACTTAACTATTAGTTTTTCACTGATGATGACCGAGTAAATTCGGTTGAAAACGTTTTGATTTTAAAAGGATTTTAATGTGCTTTAAAATGTTTTTATATATATATTTACGCACCTTCAAGCAATATATTTACATTTATTTGTATCTTTATGAATTTTAAATTAAACTTGTCTTGGAAAATGATTATTGATTAATGCTTACACGATTGATATCGCCTCATACTCCCCCCAAAAAGTTTCTTCATTTAATTAACATTTTCCCACATTATTCTCATTCCCGTGAAGTCATCTATCTTTCTTTTTAAACCAATATTGAAGGAGTTAGAAACTGTTAGTGATACATTCAATTGTATAATAAATATTCCCGTTTTAACACTTTCCAACAAAGTTTAAAAGTGTTTATAAATTCGGTTTGTCTGTCTGATTTTCCGTGCTCTAACCCGCGTAAATATACTCAGATTGTCATTCAATTTATATATGTTATTCAGGTTTACAATGACATGTTCGGTATTGAAAATGAAGTGTTTAGCATTTATACCTCATTTACAGGGGCACTGAAAATAATTCCATTATATTATGGTCTATGGGGAAAATCGTTTGCGGTGTATTTTAATGATGTTATGAGCAGGGAAGACTGAGCTATACTCGTTCAAAATTAGCTTTGAGTTCAAATATCATGACCCATGACAAAAAAAGACCTACTAATCAAATTTTCTCGAACATGTGACCAAGCCCAATTCTCATCTTTTCGTGCCCGAAACCCGTCGGATATAAAATTTTGTCAAAATAGTCTAAGCCGTTTTCAGATGAAATTAGCTTGACCCACAGTGACCCAAAAATGACCTACTAATCTGATTTTCTGGAGCATGTGACCTAGCCCAATGATTTTCACGTACCCAAAACCGAAGGATACAAAATTTTGTTCAAATCGTCTGGGCCGTTTTTAATATAAAAATAGCTTGAACCATAATGACCAATGACCAAAATGACCCACTAATCGAAATTTCTGGAACATGTGACCTAGCCCAATAGTCTTCTCGTTCCTTAAAACTGTAAGATACTAAATTTAGTTCAAATCCTCTGATCCATTTTTAAGATAAAAATAGCTTGACCAATAATAACCCATGACGAAAATGACCCACTAATCAAATTTTCTCAAACATGTGACCTAGCCCAAGAGTCTTCTCTTGCCCGAAAATCACGTGATGCAAAATTTAGTCGAAATAGTCTGAGCCATTTTCAGATAAATTTAGATTGACCACAGTGACCCAAAAATTACCCACTAATCATATTTTATCGAGCATGTGACCTAGCCCAATGATTTTCTCGTGCCCCAAAGCCGTAGCATGCAAACTTTAGTTCAAATTATCTTATCCGTCTTTAAGATAAAAAAAAAATCTTGACCCATAATGACCAATCACCAAAATGACCCACCAATCGAATTTTCTCGAACATATGACCTAGCCTAACAGTCTTCTCGTGCCCGAAAACCATAGAATGCAAAATTTATTCGAAATAGTCTGAGCCGTTTTTTAGATAAAATTAGATTGACCCACAGTGACTCCAAAATGACCCTCTTATCGAATTTTCTGGGACATGTGACCTAGCCCAATGACTTTCTGATCCCGAAACTCGTAGAATACAAAATTTAATCAAACTCGTTAGAACCATTTTTTAGATAAAATTAACTTGACCCGCGTTGACCCAAAAATGACCCACTAATTGAAAGTTCTCGATCATGTGACCCAGCCCAATAGTCTTCTCGTGCCCGAAAATAGTAGGATACAAAATTTAGTCAAAATCCTTTCAACCGTTTTTTAGATACAATTAGCTTGACCCTGACCCATGATGACCCAAAATGACCCACTAATCAAATTTTCTCGAACATGTGACCTAGCCCAATGTTTTTCTGGTGCCCCAAAACGGTAGGATAGAAAATTTCATCAAAATCGTTAGAGCCATTTTTAAGCTAAAATTTGCATATACGTATATATATAACCACACACGCACACACAAAATTTGCTTGTGTTAGAATGTATGATTATATATTTTAAACATGTTGAAATTGATGTATATTACTGAGGTGCATTATAAAATGCTTACTATAGATGCGCGTTTTCAGTTGTGGCACGTGTTTTTTAATTTAATTATTTTTTTGTATATTGATTTGTGTATATAAATTCTATAGATCATATACAGAGTTGCACAAAAGATGCCGAGTACATTATCGTTCATTGACCGAAATTGTCGAATAAAAAATTTTAATTGTGCTGTGAGTTTTCTAACTGAACTAACTTTTACGAAACTATGTAGCATATATTCAAATATATTGATAATATACAGGGCTGCATAAAAAATGGATATTTTTCCGATTGTAAATGTTAATTACTGAAATAGGGTTTCCAAATATGCGCTTTCCAAATTGTTTTCTCACATGTAACCTTTCATTTTATTAATCTATGAAGTTTTGTTCAATATTCTAAATGTGTTGGAAAGTTTTTCATAATCTATGTTTAACGAATGATTTATCGTTCTTGTTTATCTTAAATTCGTGACAGCACAGCAAAAACATTCCATTTAAAAACCACTCACTATTTGTTTATAACATTTAAAGCATGAATACAACATCAGAGGGTATCTGACCTTTCTAGAGAATCTTTCTGTTATTAATATAGTAGCTGTCAGAGGGATAATTCAACTTTGCAGCTTCTTTAATCGCAGTTTAATATAGGGGGACTGGGGGATGAATGGGATATTCTCAATATTTCAGGCAATAATTTTTTTTTTTAGTTGCTTCCTATCCTCTCAGATGACACTACCATAGTGTGCTTCAGAACCAAAAGCAAGACCACATGGCTGTTTTCAATTTCCTTCAAAGTTGCATTACCCGAAAACTTTGCTTAAAAGTAATTTTTTTTATCATTGAAGTTGTTTACATATTTTATGCATTATGAACAATTAAGACATTTTGTAGTTATCTATTACAAGGCTAAATATTGGTAATTAAAATGAATGAATATTAACCATTGTGACAAAATAATTTCTGAGACAAAATGGCTGACAATTGAATATATGCATCATGGGGATGATTGGGCCATTCCAAATGGGGATGAATGGGACTGCTTCATTCATCCCTAGAGGATACTGAATTTTTTTTATTAACTAAATAATAATATATTAGTTGATAAATTTTAATTTGATATCATTGAATACAGAGAAAAAAATATTTGTGTCCCAACCATCCCTGCTGTGGGGATGATTGGGACAGAGAGGAACTTTTGTTTAATTTCATAATATATTTCTCTATAATAATAATCTTGAATAAATACTGTGCATAAGATGTAGACAAAAAACTAATGTTTGAAATGCGATATATAATATTAATAATAATTTGAATTAAAAAAAAAATTGTGAAAATGTCCCATTCATCCCCTATCTTCCCTGCTATTTACTCAATTAATTTGTCTTGCAAAATGACTTTAATAATGTTGACACGATGTATATAGTTCTTTTTCACTTAAAACTATTTTATTTAAGAGTAACTAATCTTTTGCTACATTCTTTCGATTCAGTCCTAATAACCCAACTAATCTTTTGCTACATTATTTTCGTTTACTTCTAGTCATCCATCTTTCTTTTTAAATCGATATTGAAGGAGGTTAGTGATACATTAAATTGTATAGTAACTATTCCCCTTTTCCCCTTTCAATTCGTGACAGCACAACAAATGGAGGAATTTAATAAGCTTTTAGTTTTTATTGATGACGTGAAAGGATAAATGCGACATCGAAAAGTATCTGACTGTTTTGTTGCGTCTTTGTTTTGAGAAATTAATATTCTTCTTAAAGAATGAATTTAAAAGATCAGGAACATTTGAAGAAAAAAGAATTTATTTACTCGCACAGATAATTAATTAATTAATTTATAATTCTTTACACTAGGGTTTCCCACAGTGGGCTACGGAAACCTTTTGTGGGTACACGAAAAGGTTCTAGTAGATACTTGACGATTCCATGTTATAAACCATACGATATTGTGTAACTACATGAGTCAGTAAAAACGATTTTCCATCTTAGTGATTGTTTTGAAGACAAAATGTAGTAATGAATGTTGATGTTGATTTATGTCTGTACCGCAGCAAATTAATACTGAAAATTCAACAAAAGTACATTTCTTGAAAGATCAGAGGATCATTTCTTGTGGTAGTTCAAACCAAGCTTCTATCACTTATTCAATGATGGTGATGATGTCCACTTATTTATTAAAAATTTACCACCATTTGTTACAGTTACACCCTTAAATGACTTCTATTTAGTCCATTTGGAACGGAACCTGCCTTTAAATGACTTGTTTATACCAAGACTCCCTTATCATAGATCAGACTTGACAATCCGGAGAAAGTCTATGGGAGAAAATGTCCGCGGTAATTGCCAACTTATTAATTGACTTTCTCCGGAAAGTATCGCCGCCTGGTGGATACTACCGCACAGTTGTCATGTTTCGGGCTTTTTGAACACCAGTATATTTTTAGAGAAAATGTTGTTCTTTTAAATCCCAGAATTCTCCGATCAAACAAAATAAAATTGTCTCTACTAAAAAACTGGTATTCAAAAATATAATAGAAAAATCTAGCTGGTCTGCTACCGCATAGCTGCCAACTCTTACGCTTTTTTCTTACCACTAAAATTTAATAGAATTTTTTTCGTCATGTAATCACACGATCTTGTCAATTTAATAAGATAAAATTTACTATAAAATTTTAGTGGTAGGAAAACTACTAGTTCATAAGCAAATGCATAGAACAAATGGAGCTGTGAAAAAATTTCGTGTGATTTCGTGTCGCAAATACTATTACTGACGATTGATGGCGCTAGTAGCAGGACAAGTATAGCGGTCAAAGGCAACTTGCTGATTGAGAGGTCTGATACTATGATAAGGAGGTCTTGGTTTATACAAACGACCAGTAGTTGTAGAAAAGGCTTAACAAATGCGATCACCAATTTTTTTTTTTTATCCGACAACCAAGTTATTTTATCTGGCGGTTTTTTTTTTGTTTTCTTTCTTTCTTTCTTTCTTTCTTTTTTTTTTTTTTTTTTTTTTTTTTTTTTTTTTTTTATTTTGTACAAAAATTGACCTACAGGGTTCGCATATTTCTACCACAAATTTTTAACAGCTTTCTTCGCTTTATTTAACTGCAGGAAAATATTGATAATTCTGTAAATAAACGCGATGTTTACGAAATCTGTGTTTAAAAAATTAAATAGAAACTTTCTTAGCATTAATAGTGGTTCCAGACTCCTTACAAAATATAAGGATTGTGCGAATCTTGACCTAAGAAAAGGGCACAATACTCAAAGCACAAACGATGGTTGTGATTTATGTAATACGAGCGCGGGAGAATAGCTTCTTTTAGCAATGTATATTATTTAATAACTCTTGGGTTACTTTACAAACATAATTAGTTTTGATATTTCTCATATTGGGATTTATTTTATAAGCACGTAAAGATTTTTATCACTTCAGTCGGCTTATGTATATAAATAAGCTTATTTTTTTACAATCAATATGTTTATACATACTGTTTCTTTCAAGATCAGCATCTATTACTCATATTTGTCACAATGTTAAATTGAAATGCTCATAAGATGTCTAATTATAGATGTTGCAAAGTTACAAAATATGAAAAGATAAACTTAGAAATTATATTCCAACAAAAAATATTTTTCATTTTCATTTTTAATTTGGAAAAAATAAGTTCATTGAATGCAAATTTTTAAATAATAAATTTCAGACTTATTTGACTGACTTCGACTGAAAAATAGGCAAAAAATTGCTTTTCTGCTTCACTGTTTCATCGACGCTCCCTTCATAGAACATAAATTTTGCTGCACGGAACTATCTGAACATTTGAAGCTTTCGACAATCAACAATTCCCGAACATATCAGATAATTCAGCCTTTACAGTATTTCTTTTTTTTTTTTTCAGAGATATATAATTTTGATAAGCTTCCTTAGAAAACTTAGTTTGTATTATCTCTCCAAATTATGTATTATTCTAAACGATGTAACTAATAATTCTAATCTATATTTGATATTTTTTTTCTCATTTAACACGTTCGCTGCTAACTACGAGTATACTCGTAGTGCTATCTACGTTTCTTCAATCTAACATTAGTTATTCGCACCGGTAGTTTCAAAAGAAGAATATTTAGAAGAATATTTATTTTATGCAATCACGAAATGTCTGTAATAACACAAAGTAAACTTTGCTATTAGTATTTTCTGGTATGAATTTGAACTTTCTAAATAAAATGAAAATTCCGGTATTTTTAGCTGGGCAGCGAACGTGTTAATTCATAAAAGAAACTTTTGTACCTTTTGAAAATCCGTGATGGGGGTGGGGGAATAAATATTTTTTACTGGCGACTAATTTTTTTTCTGACTACCAGATATTATCAAAAAAGTAAAGCTCTGGTTGTAGAAAAGAAGTATTCAGTGATGGACCAGTGGCGCACCATTTGGGCGATTGTCACCACTAAATTTTACTAGTACTCCTTGCCTTAAAAACTTTCAGGAATTCTGTTATTAAATAAGACGAAGAATACTATTTAAATTTAGCGGTGCCAGTTGGTTCCCTGGTGCGCCACTGTTTCATCACTAAAATATGTCCACCGGGGATCATAACTACCAAAGTTCCCATCTCACTGGAAGGTTGTTTAACCTTTTCTGTGCGGTGCGTTTTAAACGTATCCCAAACAAGCACCTTTTCATCACCTCTTTTTCACATTGGCTTATAAACGGGGTTCTGAGTTCGGATAATTTTTCCCTTAAGAGTCGTATACTCAGCTTATACGCGGATCGGCTTATATAGGGAAATATACGTACCTACATTTGGTTAATAATAAATGACGATTAAAAAATATAAACAATCTAACTCTGGGTGCATAATTTATAAAACCTTTGCACTTAAAATTGGCTGATAGTGCTTTTTAATACCGAATGAACCAAAAGTTCGTTAAAACTTTAAAAATTCATAAAAAAGGAAGAAATTATGATAAAGAAGAGCAGTTTGAAAGAAAGGGTTCAGAAGGTAGTCACCTGCAGATGGCGCTGACATGCGAAAGATTCAGCAGAATTATGCAAATTAATCCTGCAATAAAAGACCGGGATACACGAGGATTTCTCATTCACTTTCAGAATGTTATCATTACCCGATCGAGCGTTGTTGGTGAAGTTGTTCTATTTGAACGGAGAGTTTCTGCAATTCATTCCTACATGTTACATTCAGCTATAACGGGCGTTGTGAGTCGCCTTAGTTGTGTCATACAATGTTCTGGAGGTCATGTTTAACAATTGTTATTGCTATAATAAATGGCTGGAGCGTACTGTTGTCCTGTTCATTGTGTTTCGGGTCGTCGGTATCCTCTACCAGAGACATTTTTAAATAAAAACTTTTTTGCTGCTAAAAAATATCCGACTACCTTGTGAGCCCTTTCTTGCAAACCGTTGCTAAAGTTTTAACGAACTTTTGGTTCACCCGGCATATGAAAATATTTAGAATTGATGTTCCTTAGTCTTTCAGTTTTACAGGTTGATTAACTTTACAAAAAAAGCTAATTATTTCATAAAATAATTACCTACGTTTGTTAAAGCTTTATACAAGATTTAAAAAATATTAGCACTTTAACACTAAGTGCATAATTTATAAAGTCTTGCCACTTAATTTGGCGGATAATGTCTCTAAATGTTGGCATGCAATTAGAAATGATCAATTAGCACATGTCACTAAAATAAGCACAAATCCGTCGAAGTCTAAAATTTTGAATAGGTTCTCAAATAATCTTAGTATCAAATCCAACAGGATAAAAATCAATTTTCTGGTGATACTTTAGATAAAATAGATGAAGATGAAATACATGTCAGCTTTATAGGATTTCGTCCAGTATATAAAATAAAATTGGGGTGACTTCATTGGACTTTCTGAAAACTGGTCTGTGTGTCCAGAAAATTAAAAAAAAAATGTAAGTTTATGACGCAGTGGAATTAGTTAAATTCGAACACTGGACCATCCGTTTTCAAACTGGAGAAATTAACTCCTTGCTACTAATGCTTAATAACATTGCCATAATATTTATCAGTTATACTCTGTGATATTTCCTTGGTGATTTCCATTATAGAATCAGATGCAAAATAATTTAAAAATGGTTTTAAAATGGATTAAATACCTAATCCATCAGCCGATTTGCACGAAAATATAATTCGTGCGACAATCGTTTATAACATATTCAGCATATGGGAATGGAATCGTAAACTGTTTGAGAATTATAGTGTCCACACATATACACTTACATCAAATCATGATTACAATACTTTACTTAACATTATGTGTTGGAGAAAATAAAAAAATCATGCTTGTCAAATCATTCACATAATATGTAGCTCATTGACGAAAAGAACACTCAAGTTTTATTTGAATAATCTTTTAAAAAAGATTAATTAATAGGCATTCACTTTTATTTTATGACAAAATTCATTTGTATTACGAGAAGCAATTTATTTATTTATTAACTCTACTTTATTTTTCAAAATTTATACGCATCATTAAACTTATAGAAAATGAGTACAACACTTCAGATTGAAAAACTTTACGCGAGCAACATGTACTTATTCGTTTCTGTCTAAAATATGTAATCAATGTAATGTACCGTTAAAGATACATAGTTGCCAACCTCCCGATTTTTTTCATACCAATATTTTTAAGTAAAAAGATTTGATTTATTTAATCGTACAATATCTGCAATTTAATATAGCGAACATTTTTGTTAGATTTTACTGGTATTCAAAAAATCGGGAGGTTGGCAACTATGATAGATAAGATAATTTTTTTAAACTGTCTGGAAAGAAGACAAAATTCATGCTTGTAAAATCATTCTCTTAATATGTAGCTTATTAAAGAATAGAATACTCAAATTTTATTCGAATAGTATTTTAAAAAGGATTAAGTAATATGCATTAAATTTTATTTTATGACAAAATGCATTTGTATTGGGAGAAGCAATTTATTTATTAACTGTACATTATTTTTTTTTAATTTATACGTATCATTAAACTTATAGAAAATGTTGTACAGCACTTCAGATTGAAAAACTTTACGCGAGCAAAATGTACTTATTCGTTTCCGTCTTAAATATGTAATCAATGTAATGTACCATTAAAGATAAGATAATTTTTTGAAACTGTCTAGATATAAAACAAAATCCATGCTTGTAAAATCATTCTCTTAGTATGTAGCTTATTAAAGAATAGAATACTCAAGTTTTATTCGAATAGTAATTTAAAAAGGATTAAGTAATATGCATTAAATTTTATTTTATGATAAAATGCATTTGTATTGGGAGAAGCAATTTATTTATTAACTGTACATTATTTTGTTTAATTTATACGTATCATTAAACTTATAGAAAATGAGTATAACACTTCAGATTAAAAAACTTTACGCGAGCAAAATGTACTTATTCATTTATGTCTTAAATATGTAATCAATGAAATGTACCATTAAAAATAAGATAATTTTTTTAAACTGTCTGGAAAGAAAACAAAATTCATGCTTGTAAAATCATTCGCTTAATATGTATCTTATTAAAGAATAGAATACTCAAGTTTTATTCGAATAGTCTTTTAAAAAGGATTAAATTCTCATTAAATTAACTCTCATTAAATTTTATTTTATGACAAAATTCATTTGTAATTGGAAAAGCAATTTATTTACTAACTCTACATTATTTTTTAAAATTTATACGTAACATTAAACTTATAGAAAATGAGTACAGCACTTCAGATTGAAAAACTTTACGCGAGCAAAATATACTTATTCGTTTCTGTCTTAAATATGTAATCAATGAAATGTACCATTAAAGATATTTTTTTTAACTGTCTGGAAAGAAAACAAAATTCATGCTTGGAAAATCATTCGCTTAATATGTATCTTATTAAAGAATAGAATACTCAAGTTTTATTCGAATAGTCTTTTAAAAAGGATTAAGTAATATGCATTAAATTTTATTTTATGACAAAATTCATTTGTTATTGGAAAAGCAATTTATTTACTAACTCTACATTATTTTTTTTAATTTATACGTAACATTAAACTTATAGAAAATGAGTACAGCACTTCAGATTGAAAAACCTTACGCGAGCAAAATATACTTATTCGTTTCTGTCTTAAATATGTAATCAATGAAATGTACCATTAAAGATATTTTTTTAAACTGTCTGGAAAGAAAACAAAATTCATGCTTGTAAAATCATTCGCTTAATATGTAGTTTATTAAAGAATAGAATACTCAAATTTTATTCGAAGAATCTTTTAAAACGGATTAAGTAATGTGTATTTAATTTTATTTTATGACAAAATTAATTTATATTGAGAGAAGCAATTTATTAACTCTACTTTATTTTTCAAAATTTATACATATCATTAAACTTATAGAAAATGAGTACAACACTTCAGATTGAAAAACTTTACGCGAGCAAAATGTACTTATTCGTTTCCGTCTTAAATATATAATCAATGAAATGCACCATTAAAGATAAGATATTTTTTTGAAATTTTTTATACTAGGTAATATTATTAATTAGTAAAAAAAAAAGCTTATCTGACGTCATAAGCAATCTGAAACAACCCATAATCTTCAATTTCCTCTTAATTACAACCATTTAATCAATAAAATGCAAATGAGAAGATGAAGTTTAAAGATGGTATTAAGTTTTTTTATTTTGAATGATTAATATCTTCGATAAAACTCGACTCATCAATTACGCCATAAGTGACTGAAAACATTTATTAAATAGAAAAATAACGTCACTTAATATGCATCAATTTTGCCGATTTAATATGCTCAATTTAACACAGCTTAAAATTTCTTGAATACTTTATTTTAAGTGGGGTGAGTACAATCATGTGAAACATTTATCTTCAATAATGGAATATAGAAAAAGCTGAATAAGAAATTCAGAAGGCAATAGTATATAATAAATTATTAGAGATTATTATTTAAATTATATTTTATGCAAGGGTATTTAGAAAAAATATCTAGTTCTTGACAATTGCATTAGATATAGGAAAATCTGAAAATAGAATTTGAATTGAAATTGAAAAGCAGAATTAACTCAAACTATAAATCTTTCGCAATATCACTTAAAATAAATTTCCAATTACTTTACAAAAACCAATTACTTTATACAAAACATTAAAAATCCAATAAAACATCTAATTTTGTAAGATAATTAATTTTTAGAAAAATTTAAATTTTAAGTTTTTGAAACCAGATTTCGAGGAATTCATTGTAATATTGCCACAGTCTAAAAAACAATAATGTACTATTACGCATTTAAGTAAATTTATCTGTGCTAATTACTTAAAATGTTGCCAATGCCAACATCAAAATGCGTGCACACTTAGAAATTTCCTAGGTGTGTGCCACCACTCTTTCAGATTAGAAAATTCTATCTCATATCTATTCATCAATCGCACTGATTTTAGTCACGGCAATTAATCGTAGAATATACAGGGTAATTACAAACGAATATCACAACTTTAAAAGGCTATTATAAGAAAACAAAAAAAATCACAACCTTGTTGATCATCAGAAATCAAAACTAACAGTTCAAAGTTTAAATTCAACATAGTTATACGTGTTCAATGTGAGCTCCTCTAAAAACACGAACGATATCAAGGCGGTACGATAACTCATCACTGACATCACTCCATGTGATTTTTTTGGTGGGGCCTCATGAAAGATCAGATGTTTGTTCCACCACTACCAACCAACATTGACGAACTTAGGACACGCATATATGCAGCGATTCAAAAAGTCACACTATCTGAACACCAGACATGCTGAAAGAAAAATGTGGGATGAGTTATCGTACCACCTCGATATCGCTCGTGTTCCTGGAGGGACACACATTCAACACTTATAACTGAACTGTGTTGAGTTTAAACTTTCAACTGTTATATTTGATTTCAAATGAACAACAAGGTTGTACTTTTTTTCGTTTTCTTTTAATAGCCTTATAAATTTGGGATATTCATTTGTAATCACCTTGTATAACGTAAAATAAATTTCATTGAATCAATTACTTTATATAAAACATTAAAGCTATAGTAAATATCTAATTTTGTGAGGTAATTCATTTTTAGAAAAATTACAATTTTAAGATTCTAAACTAAAATTTATGACCGGAATGCATTGTAATATTGACACGATATATTATTACACATTTATGTAAATTTCTGGTCATCAAAATGCCTACACCCCTTGGAAGTGTGCTGCACCCACTCCGTTAGATTAGAAAATTCATCTCATATTTCGATCATAGTATTTGTAGTTAGTGCAATTAATCGTACAATATATAACGTTTTTCGGAATAAAACAAAAAATTCTGTTAAAAATTGTAGTAGAACTGTACGCACCCTGCAACATTTTATGCATGCCTCTGTACACAAAACCAGTCGTTCCCAAACTGTTAAAAACATGTACCACAAAATCGAACTATGTATTTTCGACGTACCGCAAATTAAACTAGTCGCATGTACCAATCCCCAAAATTCCTTCTTTCTCATACATGTAATACTTCAAAATTCGCATCACAGCACCAAAAAAAAACTTTTTTTTTAGTTATTCTGTATAGTACATAAGTTGCTTGCGAAACACTTGATTACCTTCGTAGCACGAGCAGCAGATTAACAATTGAAATACGAAAAATCGAGAAATTCACACAAAAAATCGCTATCACAGCGCCCCCTTCCGTCGGAATATTCCAAATTTTATTGAGATATACAGGCAATTATCAATACGATACATATAAAATTAGGTTCAATTCTATATGTAACTTTATACACTTTTCGACGATACTGTAATGAAAATGGCACAAAAATCGCTATTATAGATACTCATTCTAGAGAAATATCTCCAAATTCAAGAAGGATCCGCTGACCATAGCCAAAAACCTATACATGAAATTTGGTTTAATTCTATGTAAAACTTCATACACTTTTCGATGGTGCATTAATGATAATGGCACAAAAATCGATATTACAGCGCCCCCTTCCGGCGGAATATCTCCGAATTCAAGAAGGACTTGCTGAACATACTCACAAAGATATGAAAAAAAATATTCAATTCTATGCATAACTTCATACATTTTACCATGATACGATGACGACAGACAGATGGACAGAGAAACATTTTGCATAAATATGTTTTTCGGGGTCTCTGACTGCTAAAACGGGTAAATCCGTCGAAAACAGGAAATCGAAAAAATATTCGAATACAATAGAATATATTCTATTATAGATAGAACTAAGTAAAAATATAATGGTTACATTTAAAACCCCATGATTATATTAAAATGAAACTTAGGTTACTTTTTTAGGTGCGTTCGTAATTATATAAATACGTAACACCTATTGTCGTCGTCTGGTCCGTCCGTCTGTCCGTCCGTCCGTCCGCATATAACAACGCAAAAACTACCCAACCGAATGGGTTGAAATTTTAGATATATTATCTTTGCAGAATTTTGTCGAGACATTTCAAATTTTATGAAAATTGAATCAAAATTTTAGAAAATATTAATAAAAACATTTATTATGAAATTTGAATTTCTTTTTTTTTAATCGGTGCTTTCTTGTGATAGGAGCTTCCGAGTTTTAATCGTCAAGCGACCGAGATACTTATTTTATTACAGAAATTAATTTGCAGACGATATAATTCATTTCGCAGAATTAACAATCATCAAGATCTGAATATTTGTATAACTAGCTATAGTACGAACGCACCTCATTTGTCACGTTTGACGTACAATTTCCAACTTGTTTATTATTATTAACATTCAAAAATTTGAATAAACTCGTTGTAACATATTAATAACAAGTACCACATATCAATTCTTTTATTAATGTTTTTATTTAACTTCCTACGAATGTTTTAAATTACTTTAAGTATTGAGTGCCTTTAAGAGAGTAATTTGTTCTTGCAAATTTGACATACACTCGAACTAATTAACCAATGCATGTAATTCATTTCATAAATAAAGCTTCCTAATTAAATTATAGCTTGTGTTTATTAATTTTATGCAGAACATCGCGTTAAATTAAATGAAACACAATATTTCATTTACTCAAAGTTGAAAAGTTTGATTAGTTTACGTTAATTTAAGCCCTGTTTTAAGTTATATTTAATTCTGTTAATTTACGTCATAAAGTCGAACAGTCACTGGAGCCTGCAGATCATTTTATTAAACAAAATAATTCTTAACCAAATTTTTGCTTGTGTTTTATAATACCGAACAGAAAATTTTATTAACCCTTTTAGTGCGGGAGTCGACAAAAGTCGACATAAGGGTCCGAGTGTGGGAGTCGACTAATGTCGACATCTAGGAGTTGGGTGCTGTAGACTACACTAAGCGTCGACAAAAGTCGCCTAGGCGTTCACGGCGTGTATTCTGCTCACTGTATTGCATCATGGGCTTAGCAGAAAAAAAACCCCAAAAAATTCCTCACTGAAAGGGTTAAAAGAAATAGAACTAAATACACAAAGTTCCAAAATTATGGTTAATTTATGTATGTAGGGTATACATAAATTATTGTCGGGGTTTTCTTACCTTATAACTTTTGATTTAAGGACATGATGGAAAATATTTTACATTAATGTAAGGCCTGTTTTAAAATCAGTTTAATTGACTTATTTTGCATCATTAAGTCGAACAGTCAGTGGAGCCTGTAGATCATTTCATGAAAAAAAAAATTCTTAAATATATTTTTGCTTGTGTTTCCTGATACCGAATAGAACATTTTATTAAAACAAATAGAACTAATACAATAAAAGTTAAAATTTCAGTGCAAATTCACCTTGTTTAATAACTAAAAATTCATTAAGATACAACTAAATGTAAATATATTGCTTGAAGGTGCTAAAAATATACATAAAAACATTTAAAAGCACATTAAAGTTACTTTTAAAAATTCCAAAACGTTTTCAACCGAAAACCCGGTCGTCATCAGTGGAAAAACTAATTCTGTTGAGTTGAGTTGTTACATCTTTGCATTTTCTTGCTTGCCCGGAATAAACTATTTCACTTCAAGGGTTTGGAAATAAGGTGGGATGGGAAAGGTAATCATTGATGCATTAATTCATTCATTCATTCACAAATAATCACCTGGAAGCAATTATAAGAGAGTCTCTTGAAATAATGTCTAAAAAAGAAATAGTCTGTAACGATGTATTATCATATGATATCCACGCAGTCTGGAATGAATTAATGCATCAATGATTACCTTTCCCATCCCACCTTATTTCCAAACCCTTGAAGTGAAATAGTTTATTCCGGGCAAGCAAGAAAATGCAAAGATGTAACAACTCAACTCAACAGAATTAGTTTTTCCACTGATGACGACCGGGTTTTCGGTTGAAAACGTTTTGGAATTTTTAAAAGTAACTTTAATGTGCTTTTAAATGTTTTTATGTATATTTTTAGCACCTTCAAGCAATATATTTACATTTAGTTGTATCTTAATGAATTTTTAGTAAATAGAACTAAATAAGCAAAGTTCCAAAATATTATTAATTTATATACATAGAGTGTCCATAAATTATTGTCTGATAACTTTTGATTTAAGAACATGACGAAAAACATTCCATATTCGTAATGTTCATCTCAAAAAGTTTTTTTAATAATACCAGCAAAGTTAAGTATTCTGCGCCAATTTATACGACAATCTTAGCGCGTCGCACTGTAAAAGGCTGAGACGTGAAAATGTAAATTGGCAATTCTACAAGAGAAAGCAATATGCATACCAAGACTCCCTTAATAGATAAGACTTGACAATCCGGAGAAAGTCTATGGGAGAAAATGTCCGCGGTAATTGCCACTTATTAATTGACTTTCTCCGGAAAGTATCGCCGCCTGGTGGATACTACCGCAGAGTTGCCAAGTCTCCGGCTTTTTGAACACCAGTATATTTTTAGAGAAAATGTTGTTCTTTTAAATCCCAGAATTCTCCGATCAAGCAAAACAAAATTGTCTGTACTAAAAAACTGGTATCCAAATAGAGAATAGACGCTTTTTTCTTACCACTAAAATTTAATAGAATTTTTTTCGTTATGTAATCACAAGATCTTGTCAATTTAATAAGATAAAATTTGGTATAAAATTTTAGTGGTAGGAATTAAGCGTAAAAGTTGGCAGCTATGCTACCGATACTAGTTTATAAGCAAATGCATAGAACAAATGGAGCTGTGAAAAAATTTCATGTCGAAAATACTCCTATTACTGCCGATTGATGGCGCTAGTAGCAGGAGAATATAGCGGTCAAAGGAAACTTGCTGATTGTGAGGCCTGATACTATGATAAGGAGGCCTTGATGCATACTATGGTTCTTCGAGACAAAATCCACCACCACTACACAACATTGCTTCAGGAGTATGTGCATCATAGATCTTTTTGGTGAATTTGATAAAATTTTAACATTAATTATTATTTGATTACTAGGGAATCGCACCCGAGCTTTCCGGGTTACAGAACATCACAGAAAACTATTTTTTTTTTTAATTCTAAGAGATTTTTTACATTTAATATATATGTACTAAACAGGAATGGCGCATCTAGTATTTGTCGAGAATTAAATAAAAATCATGCATTCGTGACATACTAATTCAATTTTATATTTTCACAGAACAATAAGGCTACTATAATTTTTGACTCGTGCTATAACCAGTATATACACGTCAGGACACATTGGCTTTATCATTATCTTTGTACGCATAAAGGTTTCGCTATGGTACTCCATTGTAAAATTCGGTAATTTTTGAAGTTCAATATTTGAAAAACGGCATAATCAATAGATTTGAAATTTATATCAAGAAAAATACAATTTTTTATCTTTCTAACGCAGTTTGTCTCTACAATTTTGTGACAAATACTTTTCGAGCTATTAATTTTTTCAGTAACTTCAAATGTTTTATTTTCCGAGATTAATCTGTGCCAACGATTAGCGAAAAACTCAGTCGTCAGCAACGCATAGCTTTTTATTAAAGATAATAAGAGTTATTTGATTAATAACGTTTTGAGTTGCAAATTTACGCATATATAACTCTGTGATATTAAAAAACACTTTTTGAATTGTAATTTACGTATATATGATAATATTTTTCGTCATGTTCGTAAATAAAAAGCAATGAGGAAAGAAAGCATTTGCAATAATTTATGGACACCCTCTATTATAATGAATTTGTTGAACACAATTCAATTATGTTGAAAGATTCCCACTAAAAGCATTATTTGTCTAAAAATCTGGAAAACGAACTAAACGTGCAATAATGTGTTCGAAATGTTATTTTTAGCGGCGCTGTGAAGCAGTTTTATGAAAGAAAACAATTTATAAAAGAAAATTGGAGTAAAATAAACGTTTGCTCTCGTTATTCGGCTAGTAAGTTTTGTGAGATCCATAGAAATAATGCTTGAGACGAAATATCGATTTCTGAAATTTGTGAAT
The DNA here is from genome assembly GCA_963931845.1 of Maratus michaelseni. Classification (NCBI taxonomy): domain Eukaryota; kingdom Metazoa; phylum Arthropoda; class Arachnida; order Araneae; family Salticidae; genus Maratus; species Maratus michaelseni. The sequence continues at coordinate 99,603,369 of OZ007600.1, forward strand.
TTTAGATAAATGTTGTTCTTGATGAAAATAATTCAATTAATTTGCGTTGTTATTAAAGACCCAGAAATCAATTTATCGATGCTTGTAGCTCATTTAATAAACCAATATTCCCAGTTTACTCAATTGCATCATTAGCGTTTATACGTTCGCATTTCAGAAATTTCTTTCTTACTCAGAAATTTCGCATCCATACCGAAAATTCCGAAAGAAAGTTTTTTACTTTTTTCAATCTATAATAGAAGAAAGTAATGTAATCGAAATTTTTTTGACTTCCAGTTTCCGACGGATTTACATGTTTTAGGGGTCATAGATTCCGAAAAACACCTTTATACAAAATGTCTGTATGTCCGTCTATGTGTCTGTCGTTCTGTTTTTGTGTCTACCCTCATTGTATCACCGAAAAGTGTATGAAGTTATGTAAAGAATTGAAAACTTTTTAAACGTTTGTGATTGTAGCCAGCAAGTTCTTCTTGAATTTGGAGATAATCCGCCGGATGAGGGCTCTGTTATAGCGATTTTTGTATAGAATTGAACCAAATATGCCATATTATGCTATAAAACCATATTATGCATAGAATTGAACCAAATTTTATGTGTATGTTTTTGATTATTGCTTGGAGGTCCCAATTGAATTTGGGGATATTTCGACGGAAGGTGGAGCTGTGATAGCGATTTTTTCTCGTTTTTCTCGATTTGTCATAGTTCTGTTTTAAATAGGCTGCTCGTGCAGCGAAAATAACCGGCATTGCGCAAGCAGCTCACATACAACAGAATAATGAACTATATAGTCGGATGTGCTAATCCCAAAACTCTGAAATCAAAACTCCCAAAACTCTGAATAACCCAGCTCAGCATTATTTTACCGCCAGAGCAGGTGTTTGCCGTTCCTATCACTGTCACTCGCCGTCCACTGCGGTAAGCTAACCGGTTTCAGCTTGGTATTTGGTCCGTTGGGTTATTAAATTGCGGTATGATTCAGCCTGTATTATAGGAGCTCTAGCTATACACAGGTGGTCGAATTTTATGAAGCAGGAATTTGTAAATTAGTGAAACGCTTATAAATGCTTAAACTTAAATGACGACTACGTTGAAAAAGAGAGAAAAGCGGTCGTTTTAACATGTCTATAATAAAATATATTTCCTTATGAGGGTTTTTTATTTTCGCGAAAAAGGGGTTACTACCCGAACTTGCCTCGTAAAACTAGAAAAATATAGCCTCAAATCGTAGGTGCGCGGTATACGGTAAACTAAGTTAATTGTATGTTTCTGTGAGTTAACTTTCAATCCTTATTTGTCTAATAATATTAAATTTGTTTAAGCTGAAATTGTTACTTAGATAACATTTGAAATGTTCATCCAAAAGAAGTAAAGTTAATTTACGTTTGTCATATGTTTAAACAAAATAAATGTTATATAAAATTCTTTATAAGCAGTTACAAAAAAAAAAAATAATAATAATTCACAGGATTCATGTTTTAATTCTTTATATTGTATAAACACAAACATTTTCTCATCGAAAAACTTTAATTACATACTTTTCAAATGAAATGCAAAGCAACTGTAAAAAGTTAAAAAATTAAAGGATGCATACAAAATAAGTTCCAAAAAGATTTTCAACAATTCGTTTACATAAAAAGAAAAAAATAGTTACTAACAAAAATATCTACAGAAGTTTAGAGAATGAAATTTTAATGCTGTTTGGATCTTTTGCTCATTTTTATTCCTGACACTTGAAGAAAACAATTTTAAGAAGTTCTGTTTCACATTAAAGAAACAGATATGCTTATTTTTTTTATCAGAGATTTCTTTCAAACATTTCTAATTGTTTTAAATTTAAAAGTATGTAAGAAAAATCTTTGGTTTATCTGTATAAATCAGCCAATATTTTTTCATAACATGTCACAATTACATGAAGATAACTATTTTGAAATGTGCTTTGAGAATAACAATGATAAGATTTATTTGAAAAAAAAAAGAATACAGTGACCTCTTACTTATACGCGATACACGGAAATTATTTTTCGTTACCAGTTTTTGTTTAAGGTAATTTTTGCCTTATAAAATCTCAGAATTTATAAATGGAATTTTACTATTTTAAAATAGTGGTATGAGAAAGCAATTACTGAACATCGCGTATAAATGAGAGGTCACTATATATACAGGGTGCTTCAAAAAAAGTACACATAGTCTGAATGATTATAACTCCAGTTTTTATTCCCATATAATTAATATTTAAATTGCAAAAGAATCTACATCAAATGTATAACTTTTCCTCCTACCGCAGATGTTCAAAATTATTACCGTTCTGATCCATACACTGCTGATAACGGTGGGCTATTGATTCACAAACATCAACAAACAATTCATTTCGTGTTATGGTGCATTCTTACTCAATTGCGGTTACGGAATGTTGTCTATGAACATCCATTCGTTTCAGACTTATCTTTTATCCGATTAATTGGAAGTCGCGTAGGTGGATCTGCCTGAAATATTGCCTTTGTACTTCTGCTACATTTTCACACACAGAAAAAAGTTTTGTTGAATCAACGAAAATTTTTGTTAATAGTTTACCCAACAAAACTTTTTGTTTAAATATAGGTCAATGGAAATTTTGTTTGAATCAACAAAAAAATTTTCTTTTGAAATTCCAAAAAAAAATTTTGCATCGTCAGCAAAAAATGTTTTGTTAATTCAAGTAAAATGGTTCAATTTTACTTGAATTTTGCTAAAACCAAAAAAATGTACTCAACAAAACATGTTTTGTAGTTTTAATCAATTCCTTTTTCTGGGTGCATACTTCTAACAACATTTAAATTAAGTTTTCTTTTTTCTAAAGTTAATCTTGGTCTATTCATTATTTTGAATTAATTACGCCCTGAAAAGAAAGAAAAGTAAAAAAAGTTTTGACCTGTTAAACAGGGTATGTATACATTTTTTTGAAGCACACTATATATGTACATAAAAGCAGGGGTCGGAAAAACTACTTTTTGTTTGTAGCGAACTACAACTACAACTACTTTATGAAAAATGTAGTTAACTACAAACTACTTTTCAAAAGTAGTCACTACTTCGCTACTTTAGTTATCATCGCTAATTAAATATACCGCAAACAATTTTTCCCCATAGACCATAATGTAACAGAATTCTTTTGAATGTCTCTGTAAGCGAGATATAAATGCTACATATTTCATTTTCAATACTGAACATTCTATGGTAAACTTCAATAACATATAAAACTTTCCTGGCAATCAGAGTATATTTACGAGAGTTAGAGCACGGACAGACAGACAAAGCGAATTCATAGACACTTTTTTATTATGTTGGAAAGTGTTAAATAGAGGAAATTTGAAAGCAAAAATTGTAATATTCTTACAAATTTATGAGAGTGATATAGCACATTAGCGCTTAAGGTGGTTCTCAAATTCCTTGCTCAACAACGCGAAACTTTCTGATACATTATCTGACTCATTTTTAAACACAAAGGCATAAAATTGGCAGGTTTGACTGTTGAAGCGATTTGGAATCGAAATGATTTTTTCGTTTTTTGATAAATAAATTACTTATCGGGTTATAAGCGATTCGTGTCACGATTTTTCGTATCACGCCGACTTTGACAGTGTTTTATGAAAAATCTTCTATCTTTACCAAAAAATAAAATAAAATAAAATAAAGAATAGTGGAAACCGTCTTTTGGTTACAAAGTTTCGAATAAGAACACCTGCATTTTCATGCGTTTCCGACCAAAAATGAACTAATGAATATGTCATAAAGTAGCCAGTTTAGATTTGAGAACAATCTTAAGAGCGAATAGCCCTTGGTAAATTTGAATATACATTATTTTTAAAAAATAGAGCTAAATAGTCCTATTTCTTTACAATTTAAAAATAGTTCCTGAAAGCAATTTAAAAATTGAACAAGATCATATAGACTTGCATAAGTTAAATCCTAGCTTTTCTTTTCTTTTTTATCTCTTTTTGTTTGTTTCTCTTTGAAAACCTGAATTTCAACATACTGGGCTATAAATTCATTCTGGAGTCAAAGATAAAGATATTTCATTAAAACACCAAGCTATCCAATATCAAATCAAATATAAAACATTATAAATCAATTATTTTAGCGATAAAAAACCCGTGCAGCTAAAGTAAAAATAAATAGCCATAAAAATAAAATTAAGCATTCTTAGGCATGTCTTAAAATAATATTTTTTTTTATTTCCAATAACCTTTGTTTTATCTATTGGAATCTTCAAAAGGAAATATGCAGTAAATTAATTTGTATGCATACATTGGACAAATATTTCACAACGATCAAAAGACGTATTAATAAAATAATTTTTTGCGATAATAAACAGTTCGATAAGAATATTTTCTGAACCAGAGATCGTAATTCGAAAATACTATTTTAAATGTTTTATAAATTATAGTGAATAGCGATTTAGATATTCGCTGCGAGATGCGATCCAGTAATTATTATTAATAAAGAAAATGCTAATTCACCTCTATGTTCAACTTCAAGTTGTAAGCAGATGATTTTGATACTGATAACTTCTTATTAATTGGACAAAATTTACTTGTTACAGAATAATTACCACTTTCTTGTTGTTTATAACTTCAAAATATTCATGATATGCCGACCAGGGCAGTTCTATACTACTTTTGTCTGTCATTCTATTACATTAATCTCAAAAGAAGCATCTCCACATAAAAACACAAGATCTAATAATGAGTAAGAAGACAAAGGGTTGCCAGCAAGAAAATTAATTTTTTTGATGAGTGAGTACATTGCGGTTTTATCAGCAAATCCAGCAGATAATAGATCACGGACATGCTGACCCTTTACATTTCAGCTGCTAGTTTGTTTGAAGGCAGAAACCATTCCTTTCTAGTGCACTTTTAATAATAAAATGGTGTACTTGTTCTTTTTCGAATGTATATATATATTTAATTAGAGTTCTAATGATTTTAAACTGGCAGGAAGCGAGCAGAAATTTTGTTCGAAGGGGAATATTTAGAAGATTGATTATTTATTTAATGTTACCAGACAGCAAAGAAAACGGAACTTAAAAAAAAAAGAGGAGAGTTTTAAATTTTGTATATGGAGAGGTGGGGGAGATTTTAGGGGAAGGGGGAGAAGAGTAAATTATGGGAGGTTATGGGATAATTTAGATGTTATTTATATATTATTATTAGGTAGAAACGAATGTGGCCTTTTTTTTTAAATAAACAGTTTTAAATATTTGAAACTGTATTCTGGAGGAGGGGCAAAAAGGGAAGCGTAAATTTTGGGGACAAGGAAATAATTTTTATTTATTGTCATTAGAGAGCACCAAATGGAGTGAAAGATTTTATTTTTGTATAAAAAAAAGATTTAAAAATATTTTAAACTCTTTTGTATGCTACTAGCGGGAAGCGGGAATTTGAGAGGTTAGGAATAATTTTGATGTTTAGATAAATCCGCTCTTTTTCCTTTCCTTTTTTTTCTTTTAATAAAGACTAGCAAAACCCGCGGCTTTGCTCGCGCAATTCTTGAAAAATGCCAAGTGGTATTCGTTGGCCTATTTTCATTAGAAGAAATTTTACTGCCACAGATAATTCAGAAATTACTAATTAAGCCACACTAATGTCGAAAATGAAGAACGTTTTTCGCTCTCTCACCCACCCCCCTGTGATAGTGTCACCGATATAAAAAAAAAAATCCCTGACGGCTCGGCCTACAGGCACAGGTAGATTTCGAAGACGCAGACCGTGGGGCGCCTGTTGGTTGGGAATTGCGGAAGAAATGACCTTTTTGCCATGATGCCGCAGTTGGGTTCCGTAACGGACCGCCCACTTCAAAATCTAACTTGTTCGCAGGCGGAGCCGGCAGGGATTTTTTTGTTTTTATTTTTTTTTTCGCTATAAGGGTTGGTCCTATAAAAAACTTGTCAATATAAAAGTTTTAGATAATAGTAAGGGGATTTATAATAAATTTAAGCGGATTTAATATCTTGTAAATTGACGAAGTTATGAATTTTTCTTCTAAAACCCCCCTTCACCCCCCCCTCCTTGGGTCCATTTTAAATGATATCAAAAATCTGTTATACATAAATTTTCGGCCCTTTTCTTAGAAGTAATAATAACTTTAAACGGATTCGATACGTATCATAATTAAGACGTTATGGGTTTTTAACTGTTTTCACAAAACGTCCCCCCCCCACATCCCCCCCTTGGTTGGATAATGCCCATTAACGAACTTGACCGAGATTTTATGCCCCTTGATTTTATGTATCAGTTTGGAAGAGATTTGTGGAGAATTATTCGAGTTATCTTGTCCATAAAAAAGTGACATAGATTAATAGAGAGATAGATAAAGTTTTGAATTGGGGGTGGTTTTGGGTCCTGGGAGTCATGATCGGCGTAGATCTGCAAAAATTTTTCAAAAATACCAACTTAGGGGAGAATATAATAGGTAGTATTTCTTACGATACCTACCTAATATAGCCTATGTTACAGCAGGGACTGTTACCATCACTTTTGAAAATGGTTCTGTAGTTCCAGAGATTCCATAGAAATTGTAATTTAGAATGTTTTTAGACCGCTTTTCGCTCATCTCATCCTTTTAAATTTCAAATTTTTTTAGAATTTATTCTTAGAAAACATTTACATTTTATAAATAACTACTATGCCAAATGTCAAGTTTCTAGTTCCTTCAGTATAAAAAAAATCGAAATTTTAGAACGTTTTTCGCTCCTGCACCCTCCTGAGAGAAGTGACACCGACATAAAACATAGCCAATGTTGGAGCAGGAACTGTCACCATGAATTTGCTACCATAACGTTTGAAAAGGATTCGGTAGTTCCAGAGATTTCATAGAAATTGTAATTTAGAATGTTTTTAGAACGCTTTTCGCTCATCTCACAGTTTTAAATTTCGATTTTTTTTAGAATTTGTTCTTAGAGAGCATTTACATATTATAAATTACTACCCTGCTAAATTTCATGTTTCTAACACCTTTAGTATAAAAAAATCGAAATTTTAGAACGATTTTAGCTTTTGAACAACCTGGAGGTAGTGGCACCGACATAAAATCATAGCCTATGTTGGAGCTGGGACTGTCAGCATCAATTTGCCACCGTCACTTTTGAAAACCGTTCTGTAGTTCCAGAAATTCCATAGAAATTGTAATTTAGAATGTTTTTAGAACGGTTTTCACTCATCTCACCCTTTTAAATTTCGAATTTTTTTAGAATTTGATCTTAGAGAGCATTTACATCTTATAAGTAACCACCAAGCCAAATTTCAAGTTTTTAGCTCCTTCAGTATACAAAAATCGCATGTTTAGAACGTTTTTCGCACCTGCAGCCCCTGGGAGTAGTGGCACTGACATAAAATATAGCCAATGTTGGAGCAGGGACTGTCACCATCAATTTGCCACCACCACTTTTGAAAACGGTTCTGTAGTTCCAGAGATTCCATAGAAATCGTAATTTAGAATGTTTTTAGAACGCTTTTCGCTCATCTCGCCCTTTTAAATTTCGAATTTTTTTAGAATTTGTTCTTAGAGAGTATTTATATCTTATAAGTAACTAACATGCCAAATTTCATGTTTCTAGCTCCTTCAGTATAAAAAAAATCGAAATTTCAGATCGTTTTTCGCTCCTGCACCTCCTCTGGGGGTAGTGGCACCGACATAAAATATAGCCTATGTTGGAGCAGGGATTGTCACCATCAATTTGCCGCCATCACTTTTGAAATAGCTTCAGTAGTTCTAGAGATTACCCCCTACAAACAAACAAACAAACAAACAAACAAACAATCTTTACTACTTTATAATATATTAGTATTATTATTAGTATTAATATAGATTTTACATTTCTATTCATTACAGTCGTATAAAAATATATTATATTGAGAAGATTTCTATGGATTTAAATAACAATACGCGAAGTTTCTGACACCCAAACTGTGAAAATGACAGTTAATTTGTAACCGTGCCCGTCGTCTATGGAGAAATATATGACACTGCAACTGAGATTTGTCGCTGACGTTCGCAAACTGTTGCAGAGAACATATTTCGCACAAAAGAAACGAGTTATGATCACGTGATTTGAAGATTTGCACTTTTTTCCTCCCTCATAAAGTAGCGTGAAAGATAACGCCGATGCTTGCTACAAACTACTGATATTTTGTATCGCGCTACTCGCTACACTACACTTCTTTTAATGTAGCGCGCTACACTACAAACTACTGGAAAAAGTAGCGGCTACTGTAGTTTCGCTACTTGTAGCGCGTTACTTCCGATCCCTGCATAAAAGCTAGCTCGTTCAGCGTTTCCTGTGTTAACCAAGGGTTCTTTTCGGATAAACTAAAAAATATATCCTAACACTAGCCGCCACTTGCGACCAGTTTGGTCTCCCTCAAATGTATGTTAAGCATTGTAATACGTAACTTTTATTCATATTTTTTTTCCTTAATCCTTCGACAAATCGGAAGATTCTAATACACAAATCAAGAAATTTTGCGATCATGGTAGCAATTCGCATATTTTTTGTTGTTATGTATTTCATCTTTCTTGCAAAAACTGCTTAACCCACTTAAGCATCTTTTATGCTTCATGTCCGTTTGCTTATCAGTTGCAATACGTTCGCTAATGCGGATATTCTTAAACACATTAAGTAATTTTCCGTAATTGGGTCCATTGGCAATTGGTGTATTTTAGTTAATACGATTTGATACAAAGAAGTCTATTTTTTGAAAGTCTTTAATTATTTTTTGACACCAGACAGCGGTCCAAAAATTCATTCGTTGCGAACTTGCTTTACGAACGATTACCTTCATGGTTTAATATTTTAAACGTTCACGATAATTTTTTTTCATGGATAGAGAATTTGAACTGCGAACCTAATTTCAACTGAAGTTATTACAGAATATACACATAATTGAACGTTAGTCATCTCTCAAATATTAATTTATTTTGAACGATCTTTCTAAAAATGTAACTTTTATGCAGTTTTATTAAAAAAAATAATTTTGAATAAAAATGGTCGCTAGCATTTTAAGAAGTGAAGCTGTGGATGACAGTCACATCGCTTACGCTTTTATTATATAGTTTATTGCTATCACAATAACGGAGCTTTGTTCATCCGTTGAAATAAAATTCCCATAAAGCGTTGAAACGACAATCAGAAGATAACGACTTTACTTTCTTGCAATCATAATAAAATCATCCGCTTTATAAATGAGAATGCACATTTACTTTGACGCGTGTAACAGAGAACATACGATTTTCCTGACAATACTGAAAAGTGCAATATATGCACCCAAATGCGAAGTATTTACTGATTTTGTTACTGTTTTTTTTTGTCTTGAAAATGAACCCTTTACTCTAGATAAGGAACGTTAATTTTAGAATAGCAAGAAGAAACTTTTGTAAAAACTTCATTTTTAAGCGGAAACTTACATTTTCATTCATATAAATAAAATCTACAGTGATTATATCAAAACGACGTAATTTTCTTTATTTTTCTATTTAGTGGATTGTAATTCAAATATGCATTACGTTTCTTCTATAGAAAGAGGTGTCATACTTAGAAGATTAATTTATAAATATTTTTTCTCGAATTTTGTATTTGAAATTGAAGTGTCTGTTTTATAAAAGATGTTTTAAATCTAAATACATTTAAATGAATGTACTACGTCATTTTAACGCAGTTATAGGATTTTTTAAATATTATACGCAGGAAAATGCGCAATACCTGCTCAGAATGATGCCAATTTTGGATGCAAAAATATAGCAGGCGTGTATGAATATTTCTTGGTTTATAAAAACAAAGAAGATTTGTTTAGCATAAATTAAAATTTTAAGTAAATAAAAAAGTATAATAAAATGAAAACTGCCCCAGTTAAACTGAGGGCATTGAGTTCACAGGCTATTCCCATTAATTGTATATTATACTCTTATTTCAAAGAATTTGAAATAAGCCCCTCGAAAAATAAACAAATCGACAATATAGTAAGGGGGGCTCATCCCCCCGTTCCCTCCTTATAATTAACCAATGAACTCCCATAGCTAATCAGAGAAGCACCTTATATACAAAATTTGAAGAAAATCGGATAATTCTGCAGGAAAAACCCATTTATATAAATTAAGGGGGGATTAGCCCCACCATATCCTCCATTACATTTAACCAATAAACCCCCAAAACTAACCAGGGAAGCGCTTTATCACAATGAACCTATATACAAAATTTAAAGAAAATCGGATAATTCTGCACGAAAAACCCATTTATATAAATTAAGGGGGGGGGGATTAGCCCCCTGTATCTCCCTTTATATTTAACCAATGAACCCTCAAAACTAATCAGGGAAGCGTCTTATCACAATAAACCTATATACAAAATTTGAAGAAAATCGGATATTTCTGCATGAAAAAACCCTTTTATCTAAATTAAGGGGGGTTAGCCCCCCGTCCCCCCCTCTATATTTAACCAATGAACCCCAAAAACTAATCAGGGAAGCGTCTTATCACAATTAGCCTATAAACAAAATTTGAAGCAAAACGGTTATTTTAACCCCTTGGGAACGAGCGACACGTATACGTGACGCATAAGAAGCTCAGAATCCTCGATTATTCCCACCAATTATTTTTTATTGTAAGCTTTGCCTTATTAAATCTTAGCATTTCTGAGATTCTCTTAGGCGAAAAATTCTGTTTTGAAAAACCGGTGGTAAAAGATTAAAAATTTTGTAAAAGACGCTCGTCGCGAAGGGGTTAATTGAAAGTTATCGCGTTACATACATACGTACATACAGAATCGGCGGTCACATTAGCGCTTAGGCTTTGATAGCCTGTGAGCTCAAAAGGCACGTGTTTTAATATTGTCCGTAATCAGCTTTTTTTTTTTTGTGGCAAAAGGAAAGAAAAAAGTCGCATTAAAGAAAAATTAGATTTGTATAAATTATTGTAGGTGGTTAAAAAAGTGCCTAAGCGATGGTATGGGAAATGTGTAAAGTAGTCTGTATTTTCCGCCACTTTCTAAAACGTATGTATGTCGTGTTTCAAAAATCGTAGAAAATTTATAGATTTGTATAAGGAACATACACACGAACTTTAACTTACATAAATATATATATATATGTGTGTCTGTATTTATGTATATATGTATGTATCTATACATGGAAGTACCTTCTAGAAAATGTAGCTAAGCGTTCTGAAAATATAATTTGCGAGCAGAGACAGCTGAAAAAAAAAATATCAGTAATGAGTTGAAATGAAAGATGTACATTTGGTGGCTGTTCGATGTGAATGGCGGATAGGTTGGAAACAGAGTTAAAATTGAGCAATCGCAGAGTGCTCGAAAATAGCCAGTTGTCTGTAGTATATTACACGTCCGGAAGCCAAAAATACCGTTTAAAATCAATACGAAACCTAACACGAAATAACATTTTTTTATCGATCCGAAATCCGACACACTGCAAAATTGCGTTAACCCTCCAGCCACGGGCAACGCTCCCATCGCGTTTCACTTATTCTATACAATTCCACGGGGTACGCTATTTCGGCGTTGCCTACAATTTTTATAGTACTTAAGCATCGGGAGACTCTATTTCTTTGTTGAATCTATCTTCTTTTATTTAGAAATAGAGAGATTCGTTTACCAATTATAATACATATATCATTTCAAATTTTAGGTCATTCGGAATGTTCTGCGTTTTTTTAAATATTTTGAATCCATAAATGCCACATTCCCACCGGAATTTTGAAATAAAACTTTGTTTTTATAATGTACATGAAGAAACTGCTTTTACTTATTTGGAAATAAATTTGCTTGTAAATTCTGGTGACATTCAATCCTTATAACTAAGATAAGTTACGAATAAAAATACGTGGTTTTATATAAGAAAATGGAAACATCGCCCGCGGCTACAGGGTTAAAACGTCCACAACTGTATGAAAATTTTAAACAATCTCATGACACAACAGTCAAAAAAAGTAACTGATATCATAGCTGTTTTTAATAACATTCTAGTGTATCTATTGGCTAATATGATTGAGGGAATGTTTGAAAACGTTAGAGCCTCGGTACAGGCAGTGACACACTCATTCCATTGGATTTAAAAACTAGTCGGATGTAGCAATCCCAAAATTAGATGCCAATCTATGCCCATCATGAAGATTCTAAAGATATGAAATTCCATGCATTAGTTCTTGAGATATGATTATCGCTAAAATCGTGTAAATCCTACAAAATTAAGCATAGCAGCGTCACCTGTAGGGCGATTGACACCAAAACAATTCATGTCAATGATTAACTGAATCTGAAATTTGATGTAAATACGTGCATTAGTTCTTGAGTTAGAGCTCTTGCAGTAATCGTAACAAATGAAGTATAGCAGTGCCACCTATTGATCTATTTACACCAAAGCGTAAAAAAATGTAAATTCATATCAAAGACTAACTGAATCTGAAGTTTGATGAATTTCCGTGCATTAATTCTGGAGATAGAGCTATTGCAGAAATCGCACAAAATACAGTATAGCAGCGCCACCTATTGAGCAATTTACACCAAAATGTATAAAATGTCAATTCATATCAAGGATTAACTGAATCTGAAGTTTGATGATAATACGTGCATTAGTTCTGCAGATTGAGCAATTGCAGGAATCGTGAAAAATGCTGCATAGCAGCACCACCTGTTGAGCGATTTACTCCAAAAACTAATCAGCACCAATTTATATCAAGGACTATCTGAATATAATTTTTTATTAAATTCCGTGCATTAGTTCTTGAGATAGAGCGCCCATAAAATTTATGTCACATACAGACAGACAGATGGACAGACAGACAGACAAACAGAGTCACAGACTCACAGACAGACATTTTGTAAAAACATGTTTTTTGGGTTCTCTGATCCCTAAAACGTGTAAATTCGTCAAAAACCGGAATTCGAAAATTTTCCCGAATCCAATATTTTCTTCTTGTAAAGATAGAAGAAAGTAAAAATGAAATAAAAAAGCCTGTGAAACGAGATAATATAACATTCACCCTATAGCTCTAACATGTTCTTTTCTGACTGAGAACTTTTCTCTTGCATTGAAGTCGAACGTTGCAAATTTTGACATCCAGGTAAAAATACATAAAAACTCTTATCAAGCTATATATTTTATAGGATCTATTAGAAGTAGATTTTATTAAAGTTATAGTATTTTAAGTACTTAGATTAAGGAAATTAAAGCAGCATCATTATTAATTAGTCGAGGTGGACTTTAAAGAACTTTAATTTACATACTATCACAAACACGTACATCGAACACTAACGAAATACAACAGATACATTTTACACACATAACAGTAAACAAACTTAATACCAGTATGTGACGTAGTTCGCTGTGTTGCTGCCATCTATTACTTACATTTGTAACTAAACATCACATACACTCCCCTCCTTATTTGGGAACTTACATGGAGCTTTTCTTTTCCTGGTGGATCTTCTAGGTACCTGTAGGGAAGAAGAAGAATTAGTATTTAAAGTATCTGTAGCATGATCACTAGAAGTTTTGGACACCATGGGTTTTGGAGCTGAAGGTATCCCTTTAGAGTCTACTGGAGCCGGACTTGGAGTATTTGGGAGGACACAGTCATCTGGTTTAGGATTTGGAGTAGATGGAACAACAGAGTCATCTGGTTGAGGATTTGGAGCAGATGAGACAACTGAGTCAGCTGGTTGAGGATCTGGAGTACTAGGAGGCATTAGCTGAGAATCACGTTGATTAACAACTGCATTATCACTTTTGTGACTTTCTGTACCACTCTCTTCCGAATTTGAATCATTAGTTAGATGTATCTTCGAACCGACATTAGTTATCTGATCAACATGCCTTTTCCAAATATTCGAACCAACTTGAATTCTATAATGCAACTTGCCCTCTCTTGCAATAATGCGACCAATTTTCCACTTGGCTTCTGGAGTATAATTTCTTACAGCCACTTTCTGGTTAATTTGAAATTCGTTTACTTTAGAATTGGCCTTTCTCGCATCTTGTTTATCATGCACAAAATTTGTAACGCTTGGAATTATCAAATCTATTTTCGTTCTTATATTTCTCTTTAGAAATAGAGATGCAGGACTTTCCCCCGTAGTAACATGAGGCATCTTTCTATACTGTAAAAGAAAGTTATTTATTTTCATCTGTAAAGTACCAGATTCTGAAGATAAGGCTTTTAACACTTTTTTAAGAATCTGCACATATCTCTCTGCCTGACCAACTAAACATCACAAAAGTTATAAAAGATTTTTGTCAAAACAGATTGCTACCTGGGCAATTATGATTTGTAGAACAGGGTTTTTTCTGACAGGATTAATGAGAAATATTTATAATTTAAAGTGAAACAAATACATGATTTCTACGTCCACTGTTTTGTAAATGTTGTTAATAAACTTTTAAACAAACATGCTTACTTTGTATTCGTACAAAACAATAGATTCTGTGAATAATTTATAATGTAAAATATAATTAATAGAAATAGATGTATAGTATTTAAAACTTCAACTGAAAAGAAAGCGTTTAAAAGACTGTCAAAACAGTTTACACATCTACGTATATTAAATGTACAATGATTAAAAAAAAAAGATTTTTGTGTTGGTCTTTATTTAACAGTTGTTTCGGAAAAAGAAATTTGACTAAATGAAATATAAGTTATATTTTTAAAGATACAAAGCTACGTAATTATTCAAACGAATAAAGATGAAAATTACAAAATATGAGAGAATTTTTTTAAAAAAAAGACATATCTAGTTTCCAGTGTTTATGCATTTTTATTACTCTTGCTCTAAATATACGATGCAGAATTAAATGACATGTATAGATAATGTTTTCGTGTGTTATCATTAGAATATGCAAAATTGCTTTTGACCTTAGTTGTCTCTCAATATCATACATTCAAATTCGCAATTATGCTAAAGCTAATGAATAAATTCATGCAAGTAATTTCACAAACATGGATACACAATTAATTTATATTTATTACTTGCGTTTATAAATATAATTTACATTATTAATTTAAATGAAATGACACGATAGATAACCCATATTAAAATTTTAAAACTTACAAGTATTGATCATGTTGTGCTCCGCTCAGTAACTATACATTGAATTCTTTTCAATTAATTAAACATGCTTAATACAACAAATGTCCGAGAATAAATTATACAAGAGAAGAGGTAATGGATTTTATTAAAATCGCCACTAATTAAATATATTTTAAAATGTATCTCATTTAATAATTTGTTATCATGATCAAATGAAATGAAAAATAAATCATTTATATTACACATTTCGACCTAACAACCAGCTTTTTGGAGTCTAACTTATGATTAACATAAAAGTATGGCATTTCGATTATTTGTGGTATTTCGCAAAATTTAAAAATTTAAATTCTAGTAATTTGTGTATATGAATAATGTAAAATTTATAATATAATGCAAATAATAAATGCAATAGAATATATGCAAAAAATTTATACATTTCGAGGACGCTTACTACAAGTCGTTCTTTGTAATGCTTTAAAAATTAGTCGTCTTTATATATCCAGTAGCAAGAAATAAAAATCATGCGTCAAGCATAGATAATGAAATACTTTTCAACACATTCAGAATGCTGTAACAAAACTTTACCTTTTAGTAAGGTGTAAGATGATCTTGTTGTAACACATTTGAAAATTCAATTGCAGAAATTATATCCAAATATCCAAATATCCAAAATATCCTAATTTTTTTATGCGTCCTTGTAAATGACCTACAGATTTATATATATATACTACATAGTATGTAAAAATTTAATTCAATTAAGATACGCATAACACAATTAAAAATTCCTCTTCTGCAATTCCCATGTATAAAAAGAAATGTACTTGAATTCTTTTGTGCCCCTCTGCATATGATCTATAGAATATATATACACCAAGTAACATAGCAAAAAATAGTTATATTTAAAAATGCATGCCACAATTTAAAACGCACTTTCAGCAATTATTCCTTATACACAGTAATGTAACCGAATATTTTGTGCATCCCTGTAAATGAACAATAAATGCTATGCACACTATATTACAGTAAGGATCTTGTAGTGCACCACAGTGATGTATATCAATTTCAAATATGTTTGAAACTGTGTAACATCATTAAAATACACTTCAAACAAAAGGACCTGTTTAGAAATGGACCTCAGCTATCCTGCGCAAAATAAAATTATTGAAATCATATATTCTAATACGAGCAAATCTTGTGTGTGGTTATGTATATATGCAAATTTTATCTTAAAAACGGCTCTAACGATTTTGACGAAATTTTGTATCCTACCGTTTTGGGACACCAGAAAACCATTGGGCTAGGTCACATGTTCGAGAAAATTCGATTAGTGGGTCATTTTGGGTCATTTTGGGTCATGGTCATGCTAATTGTATCGAAAAAACGGTTCAAACGATTTTGACGAAATTTTGTATTTGACCATTTTCGGGCACGAGAAGACTATTGGGCTGGGTCACATGTTCGAGATCTTTCGATTAGTGGGTCATTTTTGGGTCAACGCGGGTCAAATCAATTTTATCTAAAAAACGGCTCTAACGATTTTGATTAAATTTTGTATCCTACGAGTTTCGGGCACGAGAAAATCATTGGGCTAGGTCACATGTCCGAGAAAATTCGATTAGTGGGTCATTTCTGGGTCATTGTGGGTCAAGCTAATTTATCTAAAAAGCGGCTTAAACTATTTACACTAAATTTTTCATCCTATGGTATTCGGGCACGAGAAGACTGTTGGGCTAGGTCAAATGTTCAAGAAAATTCAATTAGTGGGTCATTTTGGTCATGGGTCATTATGGATCAAGCTATTTTATCTTAAAAACGGCTCAGACTATTTACACTAAATTTTGCATCCTATGGTTTTCGGACACGAGAAGACTGTTGGGTTAGGTTACATGTTCGAGAAAATTCAATTAGTGGGTCATTTTGGTCATGGGTCATTATGGGTCAAGCTATTTTATCTTAAAAACAGTTCAGAGGTTTTGAAATAAATTTAGCATCCTACAGGTTTAGGTAACGAGAAGACTATTAGGCTAGGTCACATGTTCGAGAAATTTCGATCAGTGTGTCATTTTTTTCATGGGTCATTATGGGTCAAGCTCTTTTATCTTAAAAACGGCTCAGACTATTTACACTAAATTTTGCATCCTATGGTTTTCGGGCACGAGAAGACTGTTGGGCTAAGTCACATGTTCGAGAAAATTCGATTAGTGGGTCATTTTGGTCATGGGTCATGATATTTGAACTCAAATTTAATTTTGACCGAGCATAGCGCGGTCTTCCCTGCTCGTATATTGAATTTGTGAAAGGAAAATTTTCAAAACCACTTTTTTAAAATGATAAAACTCGCCTTATTTAAAGACATGTTAATGAAGGAGAAAATGAGGGAAATTTTATCATTTTAAAAAAGTGGTGCCAATCAAGAAATCATAATTAAAATAAATAAGAATGATTTCCATAGGTTTATTATTTGCTTGCTTGTGTCGTCTCATGAATAGTCTTGACCACCTTTGCAGTCTGGTACTTTTTTAACTAAGACTGCTTAATTGCCACCACTATTTTGAAGTCATAATATTCGTCTTATTTAATGACAGGAAAAATAAGAAAAAATATGTTTTTTTTTTGTTTGTTTTTTAATTAGATCAATTAAGCAGTCTGAATAAAAAAAGTAGTGGACTATCAACGGTGGTGTAGGCTTTAAAATGAAGAGGCAATTCCTGTAGAATTAAAGCCTACACTGGATCTGTATACATATACAAATCAAATCAAATTTAATTTTTAATAAATAAATTTGGTTTTAAGCAACCACTGTTTTTATCTTGAAATATTCGACTTGTGAAATCACAGAAGTCTGCTATTAAATAAGGCGAAGAATTTCTCCTTAAAATTTCTGGAATCAAACCCTAAATATCAGTATAAACAAACATACTTAAAAATAAATCGTGCAGTGTAGTGATAAAATCTGTTTGGCTACTGGGCCCATGGCCATAGTATTGCAGTATATTGACAACTTTGGTGAGCCTAGAATTGCAGACACGCCCTCGTCTAGACCATGATGCTGCACAATTTTTTCAAAAAGAGTGAGTCGCTCTAAAATCATTGTAGAGTTTAACAGGTCACTGACATAAAATTTTCGCTCACATCCATTCGCGAAAACACAACCCCGCTTTATCTGTGTTGATCAAATGTTTTCAATAATATCGTCTCACTTCCGGCTAAGGAGATTATAGAATGACCAGTGGAACCGTGCGAGAATTTCGCACTACAGTCATTATTTTTACCAAAACCTAATAATTTTTAGATTTAAATCTAAACTTCTAAAGAACAATTAAGGATAAAAAATATCTGCAAACATTAATAAAACCAGAATATCGTCTCATTTATTCCGTCAAAGTTACAGTAAAAACTGATTGAAGATAGCAAAACGCACGCGCGAGAAAAAAAATAACAACGATATTTTAACTGCATCAGAAGATGACATCATCCGCTTCTTGAAATGTAAAAGAAAATAAATTGAATGCGTCTAAAATACAATTTAATCTAATATAACAAATCATGCATTTTATTCTACACGTGAAATACCATTGCTTCAATCGATCGCTGGTGCTTTTTCTTTTAAATATTTCAATTTAATTTTTGATTTTCAACCATAAATATAAAATAAGTCTCTGCGGAGAAATCATCCTTTATCTTCTTTGTGCTATTTATTCTTTTACTAGCATGCTACGCCCGCTGCGCTGGGCCATTTTTCTAAATGTACCTTAAATCAAACGAAATGGCCTTGTGTTTTAAAGGAATATGGATCTTCACCAGCGGATGCTACCCTAGTCAAAATTTTCAAACGAACCTTGAATCAAACGAATTATATCAATGGGTTTGAGCATGTATTGTGTCTTTCCTTAATTAAAGAGTTAATTTTAATGCATCTTATGACTATAATCTTACCTTCTACTACTTCACAATATTTAACTTCAATCTAATTATACAAGAATTTAAGTTTAACATTACACCAGGTGAGAAAGACATACCACCAACTGAATATTGTTACCATAAATTTATTACAAACACCAGGTAATTAGATTTAAGAAGGGGCACCAAAATTTAGTACAAGTTAACACACACAGTACAAAATATAAGAAAAGGGAGAGAATGGCAAAATAAATTCATTTACTTTTAAATTTTACTTTTAAATAAAATCAAAGGAGGTAACAATATTCTCATATCTTTCACAACCTTAAAAAAAAGAAAAACACCCAATACTTCTAAATTTCAAAAACATAAAGTATTCATAAATAATGACGAATAACAGTGAAAATTACACTAATTTTGAATAACTGAATGGAGACAAACTCTCATATTTGAGAGGATAAAACTCAGAAAATTTGCAAGTTAAAACCAAAATGACATTACTTTATGAATACATTTATACTTTTAAAATTTAGGGACCAATGAAATCGTATAGTTGAGTACACTACGTCTTTTATAAATCATTTGAAAAGCTGTGATTCAAGATGATAGGACACATTTTTAATTACCTAAACAATAATATTTCACTTAATAGGATTCTCTTAATACTTCATAAATTTATTAACTCTCTTTAAAATATATAAAATTTCACAATTAACTTAATTCAGAATAAACGATTTATTTTAAGTGCATCAATAAACTTTAATCTATAAAATTTACTATCATCTGTTTAGCTATATAGTCCTATTTACATTTGGATATTTAGATTAGGTCTACACATTTCATCTTAAATCCACATTAATTTAAAATTGTATTTGTCATATATATATATTTCTTACAGAATTAATATATTTAAAGAAAACATGTGTGATTGAATTTCACTCCATATGAATTCTGTTATCAGTTTTAAAAAAAAACAATGAAGGTGGACTATTTCACAGAATAAAAATATAAGGGCAACAAAGCTAAAAACAAGGAAAGGGGGTTTAATTTACTATTAATTTACAGAATTTAAACTAAAAGTGCAGAAAAGAATTACTTATGAAATAATATTTATAAACACAATTGAATAAAACAATAACAGAATTCTAAATTCAATTTTTTTTTACACATGTATTTGCTGTTATTATAATCGAGCAGACTACTATTAAAGTAGAATTTAACATTACCATTTAAAGTTTGATAACTTGAATAAAATCTTTTAAGCTACTGTTATAATACATGAGAAATGTATTTAAATTAATCAGAATAATAGATGCAAATTAATAAGGGAAAAACAGATTCTTGGTTAATTGTGGGTTTATTTACAATTAAACATTTTCATATCAGTACTAGAAAGAATATTATAATTATAGTATGACATTATAGACAAACCAAAATTTACTCACATATATTTTTCTTAGACCACAACAGTTAACTCATCTATAGAGATTTTCATCAGGATGACAGATTAACAATTTTATATCAGATCATCACATTATCGTCGAAGATGGCCTCTACTTCATCGGCAGTCCCCACTTTGCCGAAAGAGAAATTCTTCACCACCTAAAACCGCATCTCACTGGTCACGTACTGCTTTCACATGCAATTCGGGGTTGGTATTTGTAATACCGATGACATTTGTGTCGATGATGTCGAGAGAAATTCCGCTTACACTATCGGGGTTGGTATTTGTAACACCGATGATATTCGTGTTGATAATATCGAAAGAAATTCTGCTTACACTAATTTAGTTTTAATGTAGCAGCAGGATTATTAGAAGTATAACATTAATTCCTCCTTCTGCTCTTTAATACGATCCTCATCCAACACCTTCCGAACTTTCATGTACTACCTCGGCTCAAAGTTGAGGAAAGCTCATATCTCCTAACAACCTCGGTAATGGAGATAGCAAAAAAAAACTTATAGGACCAGCATCCTTTTTAGTTAGCCTCTTCTGTAGTACAAATGCCTTTTTTTTTTTTTGCGCTCATGCTTCGGAGCTCAGGGGTAGCGGGGCGCATTTTCCCGCCAAAAATCCCCCTCGCCCGCTCCAAATTTTTTCGACTCGCACCTACATCATACGTTGTTCTCTGCTTACTGCTTGACCTTCTCGTATCACCTCTCTCTCCTCGAACCTATATGGGACCTACCCATTTAAAAAAAAAAAGGGGGAACGGGGGCCTATCGCTTCTGTTACTATGCGCTAACTACATGGTAACAGAAAAATTTTCGAAGAAACGGGTTGCCTAATGGTCCTTTTTTGACCGAACGTTTATTTGAAAGGTTGACCGTTTGTCCTACAAGGTTAAACTTTGCGGGTATTTTTCCTGGAATAAGTGGGGTTGAACAACAAGGTCACAACAATTTACACTTGGGGTTGATATTACGAAAAGGGAAAAAAAAAGGAACATTTAACTAGAATTTGGAAGAAAGAACTGCCTTACTTACCATGTTATACATTAAAAAAAAAAAGAAAGTGAAAGAAAAATTAACTGAAAATTTAGATAAATGAAGGGTTATGTTAATATAAGTTAAAAAATTAGAATTTGCGAAAAATTCTACAACAAGACTCCCCTATCCTGAATAAAAAAAAAATTTTTTGACTAAAAAAATTTTTTTTTTTTTTTTTTTTTTTTAAACAAAAAAAAAGAAAGTATAAAGCTAACTCCCAATGGAGAACTCGATTTCCTACTCCAAGTTAGTTAACCTAGACTTGTTAAAACCAAAAAATTGGAAAAATGAAGGTAAAATGGTTTACTGCCTGCTGGAGAAACACCTACGTGGGTCCAAGATACTCGAACAAATCAAACAGCGACTCGAAGAGCTTCCAAGCATCACATAGTTGAAACCCCGCTCGTCACACTCCGGAATGTGCAATTCGAGCTGCACACAATGAACCGTCCACCTGACCACATCCCTAAAAGAAAAATGGAATTGAGTTTAAAAAGGAATTTATACATAAGTAAAAGCTGTGAGCCATATAAGTAACCATGGGGTTTATCACAACCAACTGAGCCTCTATCCTTGCCTTCAGATTTGCCTACAGTTATCTGTATTAGATGATACCTACTGAAAATTTTCACCAACTTCCCGAAACAGACCAGATATCCAGACGGTGAACTCTCATTTCACCACTACTACTTTCTACAAGTGAGTATGCCACTCCACCGTAATTGCCATGTGTAACTGCAGCTAGGCCCCAAAATTGTTGCTAAAATTAAATAAATTTAAGTTTAAGGTTAATTAACATGTGAAGGACTGCCAACTGGTAATTTTCACAATTTACATACACATCAAGACACAGGCTGGAGATGCAGATGTAGATATATATATACATAATACAGAAATAAAATCTTTTACTCGACATATAACAGTGTGTGAGTCAAAGGTAATAAAAAAAAGTATTTAAATCAAATTCATAGAAATAGCACTAGGTTACATACAGGTAAATAGCATAACACAAAAAAAAAACACAACAGAGATGCAATATTTCATTTTCAGTTTAAAATGCTTTACAAAAAAAAAATACATGAATGCAAGTTCATTGTATTAGCAGGGAACCCCTATTCATTTGAAAAGTTCATATTTTGATTGTTGGGGTTTTACTTGGAGTGTACAAATGCACTTACAGATCATTGTGCATACATTAGTGTATGTCTGCAACTCTGTATTCCTATGGGAACAATTACCATAGCCTAGACAACTTTAAAAATGCAGAAACTAAAAACAACATGCAAAAAAAAAATGTGAACAACAAATTCCACTACTACCAGGTAACTCTGCCAACAAGATATAAAAAAAAAAAAAAAAAAAAAGGGAAAAAAGAAAATATAAACACAATTACCCAAATTTACAGAAGAGAATAGAATATAGAAGGCAAAAATGTACACACCGAAAGTGTATATGTACGGCTGTAAATAAGTCACACCCCACATACAGAAATGTATAAAATATCTCTGTAAGATGTGCACATATACCCAATAAATTACAACTTCCGAGAAGGTAACACAAATAAGTAAACTAAATAAGTGTTAGAATTAGCTATATATATACAATACAATTATATTTTCAAAAGGAAGTAAAAAAGGGGAAAAAAAAAATTTACCCAAATCCCTTCGCTTGCATCACGTAATTTTCAAAACATCCCCCAAAAAACTCCAAACATCCCAGAAATAGCACGAATTTTGGTTAAAAATTTATAAAAATTTACAAAAAGTGGGTGCGGAGCGGTATGCATGCCAAAATATAACATAATACCCAATACCCTTCTAAAAAAGGTACATATAAAGCTCCAAAAACGCTTACTAACACTTCCGGAAAGCAATCAAAACAAACCCATTTTAAGTTGAAAAATTTTCAATTCCGAGTTTTAATTTCGATAAATTTCCTCTAAAACACATATAAATACAAATTAATTAGACTATATACAGAAAACATTGAGTGAAAAACAGATAAAGTCGTTACTCTTTATAAATGGGACGAACGCTTCTGTCCCGAAAGGAATAATCGACCCGTGGAGTCGATCTAGAACGACCGAGGCGTTTCGATTTCGCGACAGGCCGTATCGAATCACCCTCAGTTGCTTTTTCGTTGCTATCGGACTGATCAACCTCTCTGCCTCTTTCAGCAATATTAGGCTCCTCTTGTGTGCTACCCGAACTTTCCCCTACCGGAGCAATCTGTGGATGTGACTCTTCCCCTCCCGGACTGACCTGTGGTTGTGGGGAAAGAGCACCAATTTCGGTTGAAACGCTGCGCGCCTCCTCCTCGTCTTCCTTAGTTACGGTTTCAGTGTTGCAATCATTCTCGTTTTCTTGCGCTAAAGGGGGCGGAACCCATGCGAAATATCGTCTATGTCTAGTAGTACGGAGGTGGGTTGGTTGCTCGCCACTCTGAATCGGTTCTGTTTCATCGATGGGCGGATTGTGAATCGAATTTCCGTTAGTCGTTTGTTGTTGTGGATTGTTTTGGTTAGTAATCTTCCTGTCTTTGAATAACGTTAGTCTATCAACATGGACAACTTGGGTATTTTTCGGGTTAGCAACTAAAGCGATCTTAAAATTTACATTATTTAATTGTTCAATAATAGTAAAAGGACCGTTATTTAATTTACTTAGCTTTTTAGTCTGTCCTGGCTCAATTCTAGGTGTGTAAAGCCACACTAGATCACCTACTTTTAGATTTTTACACACTGCTGTTTTTTCTCTGTATTTCTCCTGAGTTTCAGCTGCTTTAACTAGGTTGTTATGGACTTCTGCATATACTTTTTGGAGAGCAGGAATTACAAGTTCACAGAAAGACGGTGCATCGTTGTAATTAAGTTTAGGTGGTTGTGAAAATACATGATAGGGAAGATTTAAGTTTCTACCATACATGACAGCTGCCGGTGTTAACTTTGTTGATGAATGTACAGCGGTCCGCATTGCTAACAGAGCAAATTTAAGTTTAGAGTCCCAGTCTGTTTGATTTTGATTTACAATATGAGAAAGTGCATTCTTTAACGTTCTATTTTGGCGTTCCACCTGAGCATTTCCGGGTGCATGATAAGAAGATGTTCTGATATGTTTTATGCCAAACATACTGTATACATGCTCAATCGCATCCGATATTAGGTTTTTTCCATTGTCTGTCGTTATATAACACGGTGCTCCATATCGGGATATGAAATCTGCCAACGTGTCCGCTATTACATCAGAAGTAATTGAACTGACAGCATACGCCTCTGGCCATTTGGTAAAAGAGTCTATGTATGTGACTATATATTTATTTCCTGAAAATGTTTGTGGCAAGACGCCTATAATATCTAAGTGTACTTTATTTAGAGGAAATTCAGGGGTGGGCATACGCTGAAGGGGGGCAAGCTGATTTGCCTTATGGGCTCTTTTCTCTTGACAACTAACACAAGATTCTACCAGGTGTTTGACATCTGCCGACATCCCTGGCCAGTAAAAGTGCTCTCGGATGCGGTCAATTGTTTTCTGGAAACCTTGATGACAAGCAGCTAGAGAGTCGTGTGTTAGAGTGAACACTTGCAAAACCAGTTCCTTAGAAACCACTAACTTGATGGGGTTGTTTAAAATCAAAGATTCTCTAGTATCCTCACATACCAAGATATCGTCTCTAAAAAAGAATTTCATATACCTAGGTGAGATTTCCAATTTCTGCTCCAATTTTTTTACAATTTCACAGCATTTCGTGTCCGATTTTTGGAACTCGCAAATTTTTCCCATAAGGGTTGAGTATGGTTCAAAAGATGTTTCTTTAGCTACCTGAATACTAAAATTGCAGCTAACTGCACTTGTAGGCTTCTCTACATTAGCAAAACGCGATAGGAAGTCTGCCACACTGTTACATTTTCCCTTGACATAGTTTATTGTAAAGTTATAGTCTGATAAAGTGCATATCCACTTGGCCATGCGTGACGTGGGATCCTGAATCTTCAACATAAAGGTGAGTGGAGCATGATCTGTATAAATGGAAAAATGTGTACTGGCTATATAACACTTAAAATGTGCAGTGGCCCAGACAAGGGCTAAAAGTTCTCTTTCGGTGGCAGAGTATCTTGTCTCTGCATCTTTCAGTCTCCTGCTAGCAAAGGCGACAGGGTGTATCATTTTGTTATTATCCAATTGTGATAACACTGCCCCTAAAGATTCACTACTTGCATCAGAATATATAATGAATTCTTTGTCAAAATCAGGTAAAGCTAAACAAGGTTTTGAGATAAGAGCTTTCTTAAGATCATCAAATTCCCGCTGGGCTGCCTCGTTCCAGACAAAACGCCCTGTTTCTTTAGTGAGGTCTATTAAATTAATTGCTCTTTTAGTAAAATCTGGGATAAAGCGTCTGTAAAAAGACAATGTGCCGATGAAAGATCTGACACCTTTACGATTTGTAGGAGGTTGTAACTTTTCTATAACTTCAATATTTTTATTAATGGGGGATACTTGACCACCATGAATCTCAAAACCAAGATACTGAATTTTGTCTGTCAGGAAATTACATTTGCTGGGTTTAAGTTTTAAGTTATGTTGGCGAAGCCTTTCGAATACTAAGTTAAGTTTGGTAAAATGAGACTCAATGTCTTTAGAAGATACTACAATGTCATCAATATACACTAATATACCCAAATTTCCGAGATCCCCAAAAATGGCATTCATTAATCTCTGAAAGCTATTTCCTGAATTAGCCAATCCAAAACAGTTGCGCGACCACTCAAATAATCCTTTATGCGTAATAATAGCAGTTTTATGCATGTCTTCAGGTCTAATGACTTGTTGAAAAAAAACCACTAGTAAGGTCGAGAGTTGAAAAATAATTGGCACCTGAAAGGGAGTCTACAGAGTCTGTGATATTAGGAATGGGGTATGCATCTTTTACCAAGTTTTTATTTAGCTTCCTAAAATCAACAGCTAATCTGTATGTACCATCTGTTTTTTGTACGAGAATGACTGGAGAAGAAAATTCTGACATTGAAGGTGACAAAATATTAGCTTCTAATAAAATGTTTAATTGGTCCTCCATTTCCTGGCGCAGTTTATAAGGGACTCTATATGCTTTGCAACGAACTGGTTTATCAGAGGTTAGATTTATGGTATGGGGAATAGTGTCACAGCCAGGTAAATCTAGTACAGAGGCTGCGAACACATCTTTGTTCTTATCCAGGAAATCTTGCATTTGTGCTTTTAAAGGGGTGTCTAAGTGGTCTAAATTAATTTCAGAGCTCCATTTTAAATCTGCATGGTCGAAATCTGCAATTGGGGGGTCAACATTTACATTACAATTTAAATTACATTTCTCTGGGGTTAAATTTAAGTTGTCTTTACATTTAAGAATTTTGGCAACATATGTTCCTTTATTTAAATTAATAGAATTATCTGAGAAATTAGCAAAAGATAAAAATAAACCATGCTCTTGTGTGCAAATGGTTCTAGAAATAAGGAGGCCTTGATGCATACTTCTAGCAAGGGGTTCTAACATTATAGGGTCATTAACATTTACATTTAATTCTTTATTACACTTAACATTAGCTAAAATTTTAGTTTGGGGGGGAATTGTAAGTTTGTCACATAATGCGGCAATGCCTATGATAGTCTTGTCTTTACTCTCATTGCTACTCATTCTATTTTCACTCTCATTATTTTGTGTGTTCCCACTTAATTGTTCCTCCATATCATAAAAAACAGTCTCATCAGATTTGCTAGCATTATCCGCATGTTGTGCAATATGGTTTACTTGTTGAGCCTCAGTAGTCTGTGGTATACTGTAGTTATTTGTGGTACCCTCTACTTTTTCACTTTGCAAGACACTATTACTTTCACTTGACACCTTATTCTGCCCACCATTATCGAATTCTCCACTAATACTACTTATGGTACCCTGAACTGTCTTTACATTACTACTACAGTCTACCTTCTGCTCCCTTTCACCTTTGTTGACATATTTGCACTGGGAATTTTCAGGGTCACAATTATCACAATTACACATTTTTGAATCATTATTATACATATATTTACAATTATATTTACAATTATTTACTATAACCCCTACATTATTTACAGAATCCTGACACTGTTCAGTATTTTCCTCGACGTTTTCCACACTCTCAGTAGACTCACTAAGATTATGGCAACCCTTGTTTGTCTCTAATTTGGAATGACTTTGCATATCAATTTTTTGTTTACATTGGGTTTGTTCAGGGCTTCTAAGAGTGATAGCATTGTCTGAACAATCAATGAGAACTCGATACTTTTTTAAAAAAGGCATTCCCAAAATAGCAGAAAATTCCTCCGCCAGCTGACCTGGTACAACAAAAAACTGTGCCTTGCACAGCGTATCATTAATTTTAAATGTTGCGAGTACACTTTGATTGAGATGAACTTTTTGACCAGTTACTGTCACAATCGGTGTGCAACACTCTTCTATAGGGCTACCCGTGAACAAATTGAGCATAGTGCTACTCAACAAATTGATAGCCGATCCCGAGTCACATAACGCAGTAATATTTTTATTATTTACAGTAATTTTAGTAACTGGGAGACTATATAAATGGGGTGAAAACACACTATATACAGGGGGTGAGTCGTTTGGCTTTTGGGGGATCAATTCGACCATTAAAGATCCGGCCTCTAACCGTTTAAAGGCCTCGCAGGAGTACCTTGGGCATTAGCATCATTACTCGGTTGGTTTCCATTACTGTTTTCATGTCTGTCCCTATTATTATCTCCTCTATTTATGTAGTCATCACTATCTCTATAACTGTAGTCATTTCTACCCCTATAATTATATTCATTTCTATTTCTATTTCCCCTATAGTTACCATTCCCTGCTTGGTTTGAATTTCCTCTATAATTACTGTTATAGTTTCCACGGCCCCTATAGTTATTATGCCTGCTCCTACCCAAGTTATACTGGTACCTCGCCTGTGGGCAATCTCGTGCATAATGTCCACTTTCTGAACACAAATGACACTGAAAATTTCTGAATTGTGCTCTTTCCTTGCTCTGGACCTCACTCTGCCTTTCCTGAATTCGAACTAAACTGTCAATTTTTGCTGACAGCAAATCTACCTGGTCTTTCAAATTGCTGATGTCCTGCTGTGATTGTTTATACTCATTTTGGGGATACATAGCTGCACAGGCTAAATTTTGTGGAACAGATTCAGGTATAAATGGAGCACTAATTTCATTTTGGAGGTTATAGAATGGATTTATACTCCTGCACGCTTTTTCCTCAAGCAATGCAACAGTGAGGATTTCTTCAGGCGTTTGTGGGTTTTTCGTAATGACCCCTTTTCTTATTTCTGGGGACAGATTTCCCAAAAGCATTGAGTGAAAGATAGCTTTTCTACTTTTGTTAACTACCTCCCCTTGTAATCCATCAATAACTAGGGCTTTAAGCGACATGTCGTAGGCTCTGTCATAGAAGTCCTGCACCGACATTTGAGGGGTTTGCTTGAAACTAAAAAAATTTGAAAGGGCTACATCTGGAGAAACATGACTGGTGTATCTTTCCCTGAAAATTTTAACAATTTCATCTACCTTTTTATCTTTATGAAGCTTAAATAACCTTGCCGCTCCCCCGGTAACTCTGCTAAACCAAGCGAATTTTTTCTCATCCTCCCCCCATTCGAAAAAGGTAGCAAGGCTATCCCACTTTTCAAAAAATTCACTAAAAGAAACTGAATTTTCAACACCGCTAAAAGGTGGAATTGAAGAAATATTTTCCATAAGGGAATTTTTCTTTTGAATATTAGCCAAGTTTTTTGCCTGATCTTCTGCCATGATAAGTTTTATCAATGAGAAAAAAAATTAAGTGGGAGGGGGTGCAACTATACACAGAAATACACATACAAAAGCATAAAAACAAGAGAGAATTTAAATTTGGAACTATCTAAGTGCAGAGATGTCAAAACTTTAACCAAATTGCAATACAGAGTCACAGACTTACCTTTCACAACCATGAAAATTAAATCAAAATACCTTTTACAACCATGAAAATTAAATCAAAATACCTTTTACAACCATGAAAATTAAATTAAAAACACAAAATACAGCTTCATATTTTTTAAAAAATTTTAGATTTTTATAAATCTATAAGCATAAGCCAGGTTTGAAATGTCATGGGCACCAATCTTATTGTGTCTTTCCTTAATTAAAGAGTTAATTTTAATGCATCTTATGACTATAATCTTACCTTCTACTACTTCACAATATTTAACTTCAATCTAATTATACAAGAATTTAAATTTAACATTACACCAGGTGAGAAAGACATACCACCAACTGAATATTGTTACCATAAATTTATTACAAACACCAGGTAATTAGATTTAAGAAGGGGCACCAAAATTTAGTACAAGTTAACACACACAGTACAAAATATAAGAAAAGGGAGAGAATGGCAAAATAAATTCATTTACTTTTAAATTTTACTTTTAAATAAAATCAAAGGAGGTAACAATATTCTCATATCTTTCACAACCTTAAAAAAAAGAAAAACACCCAATACTTCTAAATTTCAAAAACATAAAGTATTCATAAATAATGACGAATAACAGTGAAAATTACACTAATTTTGAATAACTGAATGGAGACAAACTCTCATATTTGAGAGGATAAAACTCAGAAAATTTGCAAGTTAAAACCAAAATGACATTACTTTATGAATACATTTATACTTTTAAAATTTAGGGACCAATGAAATCGTATAGTTGAGTACACTACGTCTTTTATAAATCATTTGAAAAGCTGTGATTCAAGATGATAGGACACATTTTTAATTACCTAAACAATAATATTTCACTTAATAGGATTCTCTTAATACTTCATAAATTTATTAACTCTCTTTAAAATATATAAAATTTCACAATTAACTTAATTCAGAATAAACGATTTATTTTAAGTGCATCAATAAACTTTAATCTATAAAATTTACTATCATCTGTTTAGCTATATAGTCCTATTTACATTTGGATATTTAGATTAGGTCTACACATTTCATCTTAAATCCACATTAATTTAAAATTGTATTTGTCATATATATATATTTCTTACAGAATTAATATATTTAAAGAAAACATGTGTGATTGAATTTCACTCCATATGAATTCTGTTATCAGTTTTAAAAAAAAACAATGAAGGTGGACTATTTCACAGAATAAAAATATAAGGGCAACAAAGCTAAAAACAAGGAAAGGGGGTTTAATTTACTATTAATTTACAGAATTTAAACTAAAAGTGCAGAAAAGAATTACTTATGAAATAATATTTATAAACACAATTGAATAAAACAATAACAGAATTCTAAATTCAATTTTTTTTTACACATGTATTTGCTGTTATTATAATCGAGCAGACTACTATTAAAGTAGAATTTAACATTACCATTTAAAGTTTGATAACTTGAATAAAATCTTTTAAGCTACTGTTATAATACATGAGAAATGTATTTAAATTAATCAGAATAATAGATGCAAATTAATAAGGGAAAAACAGATTCTTGGTTAATTGTGGGTTTATTTACAATTAAACATTTTCATATCAGTACTAGAAAGAATATTATAATTATAGTATGACATTATAGACAAACCAAAATTTACTCACATATATTTTTCTTAGACCACAACAGTTATCTCATCTATAGAGATTTTCATCAGGATGACAGATTAACAATTTTATATCAGATCATCACATTATCGTCGAAGATGGCCTCTACTTCATCGGCAGTCCCCACTTTGCCGAAAGAGAAATTCTTCACCACCTAAAACCGCATCTCACTGGTCACGTACTGCTTTCACATGCAATTCGGGGTTGGTATTTGTAATACCGATGACATTTGTGTCGATGATGTCGAGAGAAATTCCGCTTACACTATCGGGGTTGGTATTTGTAACACCGATGATATTCGTGTTGCTAATATCGAAAGAAATTCTGCTTACACTAATTTAGTTTTAATGTAGCAGCAGGATTATTAGAAGTATAACATTAATTCCTCCTTCTGCTCTTTAATACGATCCTCATCCAACACCTTCCGAACTTTCATGTACTACCTCGGCTCAAAGTTGAGGAAAGCTCATATCTCCTAACAACCTCGGTAATGGAGATAGCAAAAAAAAACTTATAGGACCAGCATCCTTTTTAGTTAGCCTCTTCTGTAGTACAAATGCCTTTTTTTTTTTTTGCGCTCATGCTTCGGAGCTCAGGGGTAGCGGGGCGCATTTTCCCGCCAAAAATCCCCCTCGCCCGCTCCAAATTTTTTCGACTCGCACCTACATCATACGTTGTTCTCTGCTTACTGCTTGACCTTCTCGTATCACCTCTCTCTCCTCGAACCTATATGGGACCTACCCATTTAAAAAAAAAAGGGGGAACGGGGGCCTATCGCTTCTGTTACTATGCGCTAACTACATGGTAACAGAAAAATTTTCGAAGAAACGGGTTGCCTAATGGTCCTTTTTTGACCGAACGTTTATTTGAAAGGTTGACCGTTTGTCCTACAAGGTTAAACTTTGCGGGTATTTTTCCTGGAATAAGTGGGGTTGAACAACAAGGTCACAACAATTTACACTTGGGGTTGATATTACGAAAAGGGAAAAAAAAAGGAACATTTAACTAGAATTTGGAAGAAAGAACTGCCTTACTTACCATGTTATACATTAAAAAAAAAAAGAAAGTGAAAGAAAAATTAACTGAAAATTTAGATAAATGAAGGGTTATGTTAATATAAGTTAAAAAATTAGAATTTGCGAAAAATTCTACAACAAGACTCCCCTATCCTGAATAAAAAAAAAATTTTTTGACTAAAAAAATTTTTTTTTTTTTTTTTTTTTTTTAAACAAAAAAAAGAAAGTATAAAGCTAACTCCCAATGGAGAACTCGATTTCCTACTCCAAGTTAGTTAACCTAGACTTGTTAAAACCAAAAAATTGGAAAAATGAAGGTAAAATGGTTTACTGCCTGCTGGAGAAACACCTACGTGGGTCCAAGATACTCGAACAAATCAAACAGCGACTCGAAGAGCTTCCAAGCATCACATAGTTGAAACCCCGCTCGTCACACTCCGGAATGTGCAATTCGAGCTGCACACAATGAACTGTCCACCTGACCACATCCCTAAAAGAAAAATGGAATTGAGTTTAAAAAGGAATTTATACATAAGTAAAAGCTGTGAGCCATATAAGTAACCATGGGGTTTATCACAACCAACTGAGCCTCTATCCTTGCCTTCAGATTTGCCTACAGTTATCTGTATTAGATGATACCTACTGAAAATTTTCACCAACTTCCCGAAACAGACCAGATATCCAGACGGTGAACTCTCATTTCACCACTACTACTTTCTACAAGTGAGTATGCCACTCCACCGTAATTGCCATGTGTAACTGCAGCTAGGCCCCAAAATTGTTGCTAAAATTAAATAAATTTAAGTTTAAGGTTAATTAACATGTGAAGGACTGCCAACTGGTAATTTTCACAATTTACATACACATCAAGACACAGGCTGGAGATGCAGATGTAGATATATATATACATAATACAGAAATAAAATCTTTTACTCGACATATAACAGTGTGTGAGTCAAAGGTAATAAAAAAAAGTATTTAAATCAAATTCATAGAAATAGCACTAGGTTACATACAGGTAAATAGCATAACACAAAAAAAAAAACACAACAGAGATGCAATATTTCATTTTCAGTTTAAAATGCTTTACAAAAAAAAAATACATGAATGCAAGTTCATTGTATTAGCAGGGAACCCCTATTCATTTGAAAAGTTCATATTTTGATTGTTGGGGTTTTACTTGGAGTGTACAAATGCACTTACAGATCATTGTGCATACATTAGTGTATGTCTGCAACTCTGTATTCCTATGGGAACAATTACCATAGCCTAGACAACTTTAAAAATGCAGAAACTAAAAACAACATGCAAAAAAAAAATGTGAACAACAAATTCCACTACTACCAGGTAACTCTGCCAACAAGATATAAAAAAAAAAAAAAAAAAAAAAAAAGGGAAAAAAGAAAATATAAACACAATTACCCAAATTTACAGAAGAGAATAGAATATAGAAGGCAAAAATGTACACACCGAAAGTGTATATGTACGGCTGTAAATAAGTCACACCCCACATACAGAAATGTATAAAATATCTCTGTAAGATGTGCACATATACCCAATAAATTACAACTTCCGAGAAGGTAACACAAATAAGTAAACTAAATAAGTGTTAGAATTAGCTATATATATACAATACAATTATATTTTCAAAAGGAAGTAAAAAAGGGGAAAAAAAAAAATTTACCCAAATCCCTTCGCTTGCATCACGTAATTTTCAAAACATCCCCCAAAAAACTCCAAACATCCCAGAAATAGCACGAATTTTGGTTAAAAATTTATAAAAATTTACAAAAAGTGGGTGCGGAGCGGTATGCATGCCAAAATATAACATAATACCCAATACCCTTCTAAAAAAGGTACATATAAAGCTCCAAAAACGCTTACTAACACTTCCGGAAAGCAATCAAAACAAACCCATTTTAAGTTGAAAAATTTTCAATTCCGAGTTTTAATTTCGATAAATTTCCTCTAAAACACATATAAATACAAATTAATTAGACTATATACAGAAAACATTGAGTGAAAAACAGATAAAGTCGTTACTCTTTATAAATGGGACGAACGCTTCTGTCCCGAAAGGAATAATCGACCCGTGGAGTCGATCTAGAACGACCGAGGCGTTTCGATTTCGCGACAGGCCGTATCGAATCACCCTCAGTTGCTTTTTCGTTGCTATCGGACTGATCAACCTCTCTGCCTCTTTCAGCAATATTAGGCTCCTCTTGTGTGCTACCCGAACTTTCCCCTACCGGAGCAATCTGTGGATGTGACTCTTCCCCTCCCGGACTGACCTGTGGTTGTGGGGAAAGAGCACCAATTTCGGTTGAAACGCTGCGCGCCTCCTCCTCGTCTTCCTTAGTTACGGTTTCAGTGTTGCAATCATTCTCGTTTTCTTGCGCTAAAGGGGGCGGAACCCATGCGAAATATCGTCTATGTCTAGTAGTACGGAGGTGGGTTGGTTGCTCGCCACTCTGAATCGGTTCTGTTTCATCGATGGGCGGATTGTGAATCGAATTTCCGTTAGTCGTTTGTTGTTGTGGATTGTTTTGGTTAGTAATCTTCCTGTCTTTGAATAACGTTAGTCTATCAACATGGACAACTTGGGTATTTTTCGGGTTAGCAACTAAAGCGATCTTAAAATTTACATTATTTAATTGTTCAATAATAGTAAAAGGACCGTTATTTAATTTACTTAGCTTTTTAGTCTGTCCTGGCTCAATTCTAGGTGTGTAAAGCCACACTAGATCACCTACTTTTAGATTTTTACACACTGCTGTTTTTTCTCTGTATTTCTCCTGAGTTTCAGCTGCTTTAACTAGGTTGTTATGGACTTCTGCATATACTTTTTGGAGAGCAGGAATTACAAGTTCACAGAAAGACGGTGCATCGTTGTAATTAAGTTTAGGTGGTTGTGAAAATACATGATAGGGAAGATTTAAGTTTCTACCATACATGACAGCTGCCGGTGTTAACTTTGTTGATGAATGTACAGCGGTCCGCATTGCTAACAGAGCAAATTTAAGTTTAGAGTCCCAGTCTGTTTGATTTTGATTTACAATATGAGAAAGTGCATTCTTTAACGTTCTATTTTGGCGTTCCACCTGAGCATTTCCGGGTGCATGATAAGAAGATGTTCTGATATGTTTTATGCCAAACATACTGTATACATGCTCAATCGCATCCGATATTAGGTTTTTTCCATTGTCTGTCGTTATATAACACGGTGCTCCATATCGGGATATGAAATCTGCCAACGTGTCCGCTATTACATCAGAAGTAATTGAACTGACAGCATACGCCTCTGGCCATTTGGTAAAAGAGTCTATGTATGTGACTATATATTTATTTCCTGAAAATGTTTGTGGCAAGACGCCTATAATATCTAAGTGTACTTTATTTAGAGGAAATTCAGGGGTGGGCATACGCTGAAGGGGGGCAAGCTGATTTGCCTTATGGGCTCTTTTCTCTTGACAACTAACACAAGATTCTACCAGGTGTTTGACATCTGCCGACATCCCTGGCCAGTAAAAGTGCTCTCGGATGCGGTCAATTGTTTTCTGGAAACCTTGATGACAAGCAGCTAGAGAGTCGTGTGTTAGAGTGAACACTTGCAAAACCAGTTCCTTAGAAACCACTAACTTGATGGGGTTGTTTAAAATCAAAGATTCTCTAGTATCCTCACATACCAAGATATCGTCTCTAAAAAAGAATTTCATATACCTAGGTGAGATTTCCAATTTCTGCTCCAATTTTTTTACAATTTCACAGCATTTCGTGTCCGATTTTTGGAACTCGCAAATTTTTCCCATAAGGGTTGAGTATGGTTCAAAAGATGTTTCTTTAGCTACCTGAATACTAAAATTGCAGCTAACTGCACTTGTAGGCTTCTCTACATTAGCAAAACGCGATAGGAAGTCTGCCACACTGTTACATTTTCCCTTGACATAGTTTATTGTAAAGTTATAGTCTGATAAAGTGCATATCCACTTGGCCATGCGTGACGTGGGATCCTGAATCTTCAACATAAAGGTGAGTGGAGCATGATCTGTATAAATGGAAAAATGTGTACTGGCTATATAACACTTAAAATGTGCAGTGGCCCAGACAAGGGCTAAAAGTTCTCTTTCGGTGGCAGAGTATCTTGTCTCTGCATCTTTCAGTCTCCTGCTAGCAAAGGCGACAGGGTGTATCATTTTGTTATTATCCAATTGTGATAACACTGCCCCTAAAGATTCACTACTTGCATCAGAATATATAATGAATTCTTTGTCAAAATCAGGTAAAGCTAAACAAGGTTTTGAGATAAGAGCTTTCTTAAGATCATCAAATTCCCGCTGGGCTGCCTCGTTCCAGACAAAACGCCCTGTTTCTTTAGTGAGGTCTATTAAATTAATTGCTCTTTTAGTAAAATCTGGGATAAAGCGTCTGTAAAAAGACAATGTGCCGATGAAAGATCTGACACCTTTACGATTTGTAGGAGGTTGTAACTTTTCTATAACTTCAATATTTTTATTAATGGGGGATACTTGACCACCATGAATCTCAAAACCAAGATACTGAATTTTGTCTGTCAGGAAATTACATTTGCTGGGTTTAAGTTTTAAGTTATGTTGGCGAAGCCTTTCGAATACTAAGTTAAGTTTGGTAAAATGAGACTCAATGTCTTTAGAAGATACTACAATGTCATCAATATACACTAATATACCCAAATTTCCGAGATCCCCAAAAATGGCATTCATTAATCTCTGAAAGCTATTTCCTGAATTAGCCAATCCAAAACAGTTGCGCGACCACTCAAATAATCCTTTATGCGTAATAATAGCAGTTTTATGCATGTCTTCAGGTCTAATGACTTGTTGAAAAAAAACCACTAGTAAGGTCGAGAGTTGAAAAATAATTGGCACCTGAAAGGGAGTCTACAGAGTCTGTGATATTAGGAATGGGGTATGCATCTTTTACCAAGTTTTTATTTAGCTTCCTAAAATCAACAGCTAATCTGTATGTACCATCTGTTTTTTGTACGAGAATGACTGGAGAAGAAAATTCTGACATTGAAGGTGACAAAATATTAGCTTCTAATAAAATGTTTAATTGGTCCTCCATTTCCTGGCGCAGTTTATAAGGGACTCTATATGCTTTGCAACGAACTGGTTTATCAGAGGTTAGATTTATGGTATGGGGAATAGTGTCACAGCCAGGTAAATCTAGTACAGAGGCTGCGAACACATCTTTGTTCTTATCCAGGAAATCTTGCATTTGTGCTTTTAAAGGGGTGTCTAAGTGGTCTAAATTAATTTCAGAGCTCCATTTTAAATCTGCATGGTCGAAATCTGCAATTGGGGGGTCAACATTTACATTACAATTTAAATTACATTTCTCTGGGGTTAAATTTAAGTTGTCTTTACATTTAAGAATTTTGGCAACATATGTTCCTTTATTTAAATTAATAGAATTATCTGAGAAATTAGCAAAAGATAAAAATAAACCATGCTCTTGTGTGCAAATGGTTCTAGAAATAAGGAGGCCTTGATGCATACTTCTAGCAAGGGGTTCTAACATTATAGGGTCATTAACATTTACATTTAATTCTTTATTACACTTAACATTAGCTAAAATTTTAGTTTGGGGGGGAATTGTAAGTTTGTCACATAATGCGGCAATGCCTATGATAGTCTTGTCTTTACTCTCATTGCTACTCATTCTATTTTCACTCTCATTATTTTGTGTGTTCCCACTTAATTGTTCCTCCATATCATAAAAAACAGTCTCATCAGATTTGCTAGCATTATCCGCATGTTGTGCAATATGGTTTACTTGTTGAGCCTCAGTAGTCTGTGGTATACTGTAGTTATTTGTGGTACCCTCTACTTTTTCACTTTGCAAGACACTATTACTTTCACTTGACACCTTATTCTGCCCACCATTATCGAATTCTCCACTAATACTACTTATGGTACCCTGAACTGTCTTTACATTACTACTACAGTCTACCTTCTGCTCCCTTTCACCTTTGTTGACATATTTGCACTGGGAATTTTCAGGGTCACAATTATCACAATTACACATTTTTGAATCATTATTATACATATATTTACAATTATATTTACAATTATTTACTATAACCCCTACATTATTTACAGAATCCTGACACTGTTCAGTATTTTCCTCGACGTTTTCCACACTCTCAGTAGACTCACTAAGATTATGGCAACCCTTGTTTGTCTCTAATTTGGAATGACTTTGCATATCAATTTTTTGTTTACATTGGGTTTGTTCAGGGCTTCTAAGAGTGATAGCATTGTCTGAACAATCAATGAGAACTCGATACTTTTTTAAAAAAGGCATTCCCAAAATAGCAGAAAATTCCTCCGCCAGCTGACCTGGTACAACAAAAAACTGTGCCTTGCACAGCGTATCATTAATTTTAAATGTTGCGAGTACACTTTGATTGAGATGAACTTTTTGACCAGTTACTGTCACAATCGGTGTGCAACACTCTTCTATAGGGCTACCCGTGAACAAATTGAGCATAGTGCTACTCAACAAATTGATAGCCGATCCCGAGTCACATAACGCAGTAATATTTTTATTATTTACAGTAATTTTAGTAACTGGGAGACTATATAAATGGGGTGAAAACACACTATATACAGGGGGTGAGTCGTTTGGCTTTTGGGGGATCAATTCGACCATTAAAGATCCGGCCTCTAACCGTTTAAAGGCCTCGCAGGAGTACCTTGGGCATTAGCATCATTACTCGGTTGGTTTCCATTACTGTTTTCATGTCTGTCCCTATTATTATCTCCTCTATTTATGTA
Organism: Maratus michaelseni; assembly: GCA_963931845.1. NCBI lineage: Eukaryota > Metazoa > Arthropoda > Arachnida > Araneae > Salticidae > Maratus > Maratus michaelseni. The sequence goes on from OZ007600.1 coordinate 99,642,316, forward strand.
GTCATCACTATCTCTATAACTGTAGTCATTTCTACCCCTATAATTATATTCATTTCTATTTCTATTTCCCCTATAGTTACCATTCCCTGCTTGGTTTGAATTTCCTCTATAATTACTGTTATAGTTTCCACGGCCCCTATAGTTATTATGCCTGCTCCTACCCAAGTTATACTGGTACCTCGCCTGTGGGCAATCTCGTGCATAATGTCCACTTTCTGAACACAAATGACACTGAAAATTTCTGAATTGTGCTCTTTCCTTGCTCTGGACCTCACTCTGCCTTTCCTGAATTCGAACTAAACTGTCAATTTTTGCTGACAGCAAATCTACCTGGTCTTTCAAATTGCTGATGTCCTGCTGTGATTGTTTATACTCATTTTGGGGATACATAGCTGCACAGGCTAAATTTTGTGGAACAGATTCAGGTATAAATGGAGCACTAATTTCATTTTGGAGGTTATAGAATGGATTTATACTCCTGCACGCTTTTTCCTCAAGCAATGCAACAGTGAGGATTTCTTCAGGCGTTTGTGGGTTTTTCGTAATGACCCCTTTTCTTATTTCTGGGGACAGATTTCCCAAAAGCATTGAGTGAAAGATAGCTTTTCTACTTTTGTTAACTACCTCCCCTTGTAATCCATCAATAACTAGGGCTTTAAGCGACATGTCGTAGGCTCTGTCATAGAAGTCCTGCACCGACATTTGAGGGGTTTGCTTGAAACTAAAAAAATTTGAAAGGGCTACATCTGGAGAAACATGACTGGTGTATCTTTCCCTGAAAATTTTAACAATTTCATCTACCTTTTTATCTTTATGAAGCTTAAATAACCTTGCCGCTCCCCCGGTAACTCTGCTAAACCAAGCGAATTTTTTCTCATCCTCCCCCCATTCGAAAAAGGTAGCAAGGCTATCCCACTTTTCAAAAAATTCACTAAAAGAAACTGAATTTTCAACACCGCTAAAAGGTGGAATTGAAGAAATATTTTCCATAAGGGAATTTTTCTTTTGAATATTAGCCAAGTTTTTTGCCTGATCTTCTGCCATGATAAGTTTTATCAATGAGAAAAAAAATTAAGTGGGAGGGGGTGCAACTATACACAGAAATACACATACAAAAGCATAAAAACAAGAGAGAATTTAAATTTGGAACTATCTAAGTGCAGAGATGTCAAAACTTTAACCAAATTGCAATACAGAGTCACAGACTTACCTTTCACAACCATGAAAATTAAATCAAAATACCTTTTACAACCATGAAAATTAAATCAAAATACCTTTTACAACCATGAAAATTAAATTAAAAACACAAAATACAGCTTCATATTTTTTAAAAAATTTTAGATTTTTATAAATCTATAAGCATAAGCCAGGTTTGAAATGTCATGGGCACCAATCTTATTGTGTCTTTCCTTAATTAAAGAGTTAATTTTAATGCATCTTATGACTATAATCTTACCTTCTACTACTTCACAATATTTAACTTCAATCTAATTATACAAGAATTTAAATTTAACATTACACCAGGTGAGAAAGACATACCACCAACTGAATATTGTTACCATAAATTTATTACAAACACCAGGTAATTAGATTTAAGAAGGGGCACCAAAATTTAGTACAAGTTAACACACACAGTACAAAATATAAGAAAAGGGAGAGAATGGCAAAATAAATTCATTTACTTTTAAATTTTACTTTTAAATAAAATCAAAGGAGGTAACAATATTCTCATATCTTTCACAACCTTAAAAAAAAGAAAAACACCCAATACTTCTAAATTTCAAAAACATAAAGTATTCATAAATAATGACGAATAACAGTGAAAATTACACTAATTTTGAATAACTGAATGGAGACAAACTCTCATATTTGAGAGGATAAAACTCAGAAAATTTGCAAGTTAAAACCAAAATGACATTACTTTATGAATACATTTATACTTTTAAAATTTAGGGACCAATGAAATCGTATAGTTGAGTACACTACGTCTTTTATAAATCATTTGAAAAGCTGTGATTCAAGATGATAGGACACATTTTTAATTACCTAAACAATAATATTTCACTTAATAGGATTCTCTTAATACTTCATAAATTTATTAACTCTCTTTAAAATATATAAAATTTCACAATTAACTTAATTCAGAATAAACGATTTATTTTAAGTGCATCAATAAACTTTAATCTATAAAATTTACTATCATCTGTTTAGCTATATAGTCCTATTTACATTTGGATATTTAGATTAGGTCTACACATTTCATCTTAAATCCACATTAATTTAAAATTGTATTTGTCATATATATATATTTCTTACAGAATTAATATATTTAAAGAAAACATGTGTGATTGAATTTCACTCCATATGAATTCTGTTATCAGTTTTAAAAAAAAACAATGAAGGTGGACTATTTCACAGAATAAAAATATAAGGGCAACAAAGCTAAAAACAAGGAAAGGGGGTTTAATTTACTATTAATTTACAGAATTTAAACTAAAAGTGCAGAAAAGAATTACTTATGAAATAATATTTATAAACACAATTGAATAAAACAATAACAGAATTCTAAATTCAATTTTTTTTTACACATGTATTTGCTGTTATTATAATCGAGCAGACTACTATTAAAGTAGAATTTAACATTACCATTTAAAGTTTGATAACTTGAATAAAATCTTTTAAGCTACTGTTATAATACATGAGAAATGTATTTAAATTAATCAGAATAATAGATGCAAATTAATAAGGGAAAAACAGATTCTTGGTTAATTGTGGGTTTATTTACAATTAAACATTTTCATATCAGTACTAGAAAGAATATTATAATTATAGTATGACATTATAGACAAACCAAAATTTACTCACATATATTTTTCTTAGACCACAACAGTTATCTCATCTATAGAGATTTTCATCAGGATGACAGATTAACAATTTTATATCAGATCATCACATTATCGTCGAAGATGGCCTCTACTTCATCGGCAGTCCCCACTTTGCCGAAAGAGAAATTCTTCACCACCTAAAACCGCATCTCACTGGTCACGTACTGCTTTCACATGCAATTCGGGGTTGGTATTTGTAATACCGATGACATTTGTGTCGATGATGTCGAGAGAAATTCCGCTTACACTATCGGGGTTGGTATTTGTAACACCGATGATATTCGTGTTGCTAATATCGAAAGAAATTCTGCTTACACTAATTTAGTTTTAATGTAGCAGCAGGATTATTAGAAGTATAACATTAATTCCTCCTTCTGCTCTTTAATACGATCCTCATCCAACACCTTCCGAACTTTCATGTACTACCTCGGCTCAAAGTTGAGGAAAGCTCATATCTCCTAACAACCTCGGTAATGGAGATAGCAAAAAAAAACTTATAGGACCAGCATCCTTTTTAGTTAGCCTCTTCTGTAGTACAAATGCCTTTTTTTTTTTTTGCGCTCATGCTTCGGAGCTCAGGGGTAGCGGGGCGCATTTTCCCGCCAAAAATCCCCCTCGCCCGCTCCAAATTTTTTCGACTCGCACCTACATCATACGTTGTTCTCTGCTTACTGCTTGACCTTCTCGTATCACCTCTCTCTCCTCGAACCTATATGGGACCTACCCATTTAAAAAAAAAAGGGGGAACGGGGGCCTATCGCTTCTGTTACTATGCGCTAACTACATGGTAACAGAAAAATTTTCGAAGAAACGGGTTGCCTAATGGTCCTTTTTTGACCGAACGTTTATTTGAAAGGTTGACCGTTTGTCCTACAAGGTTAAACTTTGCGGGTATTTTTCCTGGAATAAGTGGGGTTGAACAACAAGGTCACAACAATTTACACTTGGGGTTGATATTACGAAAAGGGAAAAAAAAAGGAACATTTAACTAGAATTTGGAAGAAAGAACTGCCTTACTTACCATGTTATACATTAAAAAAAAAAAGAAAGTGAAAGAAAAATTAACTGAAAATTTAGATAAATGAAGGGTTATGTTAATATAAGTTAAAAAATTAGAATTTGCGAAAAATTCTACAACAAGACTCCCCTATCCTGAATAAAAAAAAAATTTTTTGACTAAAAAAAATTTTTTTTTTTTTTTTTTTTTTTAAACAAAAAAAAGAAAGTATAAAGCTAACTCCCAATGGAGAACTCGATTTCCTACTCCAAGTTAGTTAACCTAGACTTGTTAAAACCAAAAAATTGGAAAAATGAAGGTAAAATGGTTTACTGCCTGCTGGAGAAACACCTACGTGGGTCCAAGATACTCGAACAAATCAAACAGCGACTCGAAGAGCTTCCAAGCATCACATAGTTGAAACCCCGCTCGTCACACTCCGGAATGTGCAATTCGAGCTGCACACAATGAACTGTCCACCTGACCACATCCCTAAAAGAAAAATGGAATTGAGTTTAAAAAGGAATTTATACATAAGTAAAAGCTGTGAGCCATATAAGTAACCATGGGGTTTATCACAACCAACTGAGCCTCTATCCTTGCCTTCAGATTTGCCTACAGTTATCTGTATTAGATGATACCTACTGAAAATTTTCACCAACTTCCCGAAACAGACCAGATATCCAGACGGTGAACTCTCATTTCACCACTACTACTTTCTACAAGTGAGTATGCCACTCCACCGTAATTGCCATGTGTAACTGCAGCTAGGCCCCAAAATTGTTGCTAAAATTAAATAAATTTAAGTTTAAGGTTAATTAACATGTGAAGGACTGCCAACTGGTAATTTTCACAATTTACATACACATCAAGACACAGGCTGGAGATGCAGATGTAGATATATATATACATAATACAGAAATAAAATCTTTTACTCGACATATAACAGTGTGTGAGTCAAAGGTAATAAAAAAAAGTATTTAAATCAAATTCATAGAAATAGCACTAGGTTACATACAGGTAAATAGCATAACACAAAAAAAAAAACACAACAGAGATGCAATATTTCATTTTCAGTTTAAAATGCTTTACAAAAAAAAAATACATGAATGCAAGTTCATTGTATTAGCAGGGAACCCCTATTCATTTGAAAAGTTCATATTTTGATTGTTGGGGTTTTACTTGGAGTGTACAAATGCACTTACAGATCATTGTGCATACATTAGTGTATGTCTGCAACTCTGTATTCCTATGGGAACAATTACCATAGCCTAGACAACTTTAAAAATGCAGAAACTAAAAACAACATGCAAAAAAAAAATGTGAACAACAAATTCCACTACTACCAGGTAACTCTGCCAACAAGATATAAAAAAAAAAAAAAAAAAAAAAAAAGGGAAAAAAGAAAATATAAACACAATTACCCAAATTTACAGAAGAGAATAGAATATAGAAGGCAAAAATGTACACACCGAAAGTGTATATGTACGGCTGTAAATAAGTCACACCCCACATACAGAAATGTATAAAATATCTCTGTAAGATGTGCACATATACCCAATAAATTACAACTTCCGAGAAGGTAACACAAATAAGTAAACTAAATAAGTGTTAGAATTAGCTATATATATACAATACAATTATATTTTCAAAAGGAAGTAAAAAAGGGGAAAAAAAAAAATTTACCCAAATCCCTTCGCTTGCATCACGTAATTTTCAAAACATCCCCCAAAAAACTCCAAACATCCCAGAAATAGCACGAATTTTGGTTAAAAATTTATAAAAATTTACAAAAAGTGGGTGCGGAGCGGTATGCATGCCAAAATATAACATAATACCCAATACCCTTCTAAAAAAGGTACATATAAAGCTCCAAAAACGCTTACTAACACTTCCGGAAAGCAATCAAAACAAACCCATTTTAAGTTGAAAAATTTTCAATTCCGAGTTTTAATTTCGATAAATTTCCTCTAAAACACATATAAATACAAATTAATTAGACTATATACAGAAAACATTGAGTGAAAAACAGATAAAGTCGTTACTCTTTATAAATGGGACGAACGCTTCTGTCCCGAAAGGAATAATCGACCCGTGGAGTCGATCTAGAACGACCGAGGCGTTTCGATTTCGCGACAGGCCGTATCGAATCACCCTCAGTTGCTTTTTCGTTGCTATCGGACTGATCAACCTCTCTGCCTCTTTCAGCAATATTAGGCTCCTCTTGTGTGCTACCCGAACTTTCCCCTACCGGAGCAATCTGTGGATGTGACTCTTCCCCTCCCGGACTGACCTGTGGTTGTGGGGAAAGAGCACCAATTTCGGTTGAAACGCTGCGCGCCTCCTCCTCGTCTTCCTTAGTTACGGTTTCAGTGTTGCAATCATTCTCGTTTTCTTGCGCTAAAGGGGGCGGAACCCATGCGAAATATCGTCTATGTCTAGTAGTACGGAGGTGGGTTGGTTGCTCGCCACTCTGAATCGGTTCTGTTTCATCGATGGGCGGATTGTGAATCGAATTTCCGTTAGTCGTTTGTTGTTGTGGATTGTTTTGGTTAGTAATCTTCCTGTCTTTGAATAACGTTAGTCTATCAACATGGACAACTTGGGTATTTTTCGGGTTAGCAACTAAAGCGATCTTAAAATTTACATTATTTAATTGTTCAATAATAGTAAAAGGACCGTTATTTAATTTACTTAGCTTTTTAGTCTGTCCTGGCTCAATTCTAGGTGTGTAAAGCCACACTAGATCACCTACTTTTAGATTTTTACACACTGCTGTTTTTTCTCTGTATTTCTCCTGAGTTTCAGCTGCTTTAACTAGGTTGTTATGGACTTCTGCATATACTTTTTGGAGAGCAGGAATTACAAGTTCACAGAAAGACGGTGCATCGTTGTAATTAAGTTTAGGTGGTTGTGAAAATACATGATAGGGAAGATTTAAGTTTCTACCATACATGACAGCTGCCGGTGTTAACTTTGTTGATGAATGTACAGCGGTCCGCATTGCTAACAGAGCAAATTTAAGTTTAGAGTCCCAGTCTGTTTGATTTTGATTTACAATATGAGAAAGTGCATTCTTTAACGTTCTATTTTGGCGTTCCACCTGAGCATTTCCGGGTGCATGATAAGAAGATGTTCTGATATGTTTTATGCCAAACATACTGTATACATGCTCAATCGCATCCGATATTAGGTTTTTTCCATTGTCTGTCGTTATATAACACGGTGCTCCATATCGGGATATGAAATCTGCCAACGTGTCCGCTATTACATCAGAAGTAATTGAACTGACAGCATACGCCTCTGGCCATTTGGTAAAAGAGTCTATGTATGTGACTATATATTTATTTCCTGAAAATGTTTGTGGCAAGACGCCTATAATATCTAAGTGTACTTTATTTAGAGGAAATTCAGGGGTGGGCATACGCTGAAGGGGGGCAAGCTGATTTGCCTTATGGGCTCTTTTCTCTTGACAACTAACACAAGATTCTACCAGGTGTTTGACATCTGCCGACATCCCTGGCCAGTAAAAGTGCTCTCGGATGCGGTCAATTGTTTTCTGGAAACCTTGATGACAAGCAGCTAGAGAGTCGTGTGTTAGAGTGAACACTTGCAAAACCAGTTCCTTAGAAACCACTAACTTGATGGGGTTGTTTAAAATCAAAGATTCTCTAGTATCCTCACATACCAAGATATCGTCTCTAAAAAAGAATTTCATATACCTAGGTGAGATTTCCAATTTCTGCTCCAATTTTTTTACAATTTCACAGCATTTCGTGTCCGATTTTTGGAACTCGCAAATTTTTCCCATAAGGGTTGAGTATGGTTCAAAAGATGTTTCTTTAGCTACCTGAATACTAAAATTGCAGCTAACTGCACTTGTAGGCTTCTCTACATTAGCAAAACGCGATAGGAAGTCTGCCACACTGTTACATTTTCCCTTGACATAGTTTATTGTAAAGTTATAGTCTGATAAAGTGCATATCCACTTGGCCATGCGTGACGTGGGATCCTGAATCTTCAACATAAAGGTGAGTGGAGCATGATCTGTATAAATGGAAAAATGTGTACTGGCTATATAACACTTAAAATGTGCAGTGGCCCAGACAAGGGCTAAAAGTTCTCTTTCGGTGGCAGAGTATCTTGTCTCTGCATCTTTCAGTCTCCTGCTAGCAAAGGCGACAGGGTGTATCATTTTGTTATTATCCAATTGTGATAACACTGCCCCTAAAGATTCACTACTTGCATCAGAATATATAATGAATTCTTTGTCAAAATCAGGTAAAGCTAAACAAGGTTTTGAGATAAGAGCTTTCTTAAGATCATCAAATTCCCGCTGGGCTGCCTCGTTCCAGACAAAACGCCCTGTTTCTTTAGTGAGGTCTATTAAATTAATTGCTCTTTTAGTAAAATCTGGGATAAAGCGTCTGTAAAAAGACAATGTGCCGATGAAAGATCTGACACCTTTACGATTTGTAGGAGGTTGTAACTTTTCTATAACTTCAATATTTTTATTAATGGGGGATACTTGACCACCATGAATCTCAAAACCAAGATACTGAATTTTGTCTGTCAGGAAATTACATTTGCTGGGTTTAAGTTTTAAGTTATGTTGGCGAAGCCTTTCGAATACTAAGTTAAGTTTGGTAAAATGAGACTCAATGTCTTTAGAAGATACTACAATGTCATCAATATACACTAATATACCCAAATTTCCGAGATCCCCAAAAATGGCATTCATTAATCTCTGAAAGCTATTTCCTGAATTAGCCAATCCAAAACAGTTGCGCGACCACTCAAATAATCCTTTATGCGTAATAATAGCAGTTTTATGCATGTCTTCAGGTCTAATGACTTGTTGAAAAAAAACCACTAGTAAGGTCGAGAGTTGAAAAATAATTGGCACCTGAAAGGGAGTCTACAGAGTCTGTGATATTAGGAATGGGGTATGCATCTTTTACCAAGTTTTTATTTAGCTTCCTAAAATCAACAGCTAATCTGTATGTACCATCTGTTTTTTGTACGAGAATGACTGGAGAAGAAAATTCTGACATTGAAGGTGACAAAATATTAGCTTCTAATAAAATGTTTAATTGGTCCTCCATTTCCTGGCGCAGTTTATAAGGGACTCTATATGCTTTGCAACGAACTGGTTTATCAGAGGTTAGATTTATGGTATGGGGAATAGTGTCACAGCCAGGTAAATCTAGTACAGAGGCTGCGAACACATCTTTGTTCTTATCCAGGAAATCTTGCATTTGTGCTTTTAAAGGGGTGTCTAAGTGGTCTAAATTAATTTCAGAGCTCCATTTTAAATCTGCATGGTCGAAATCTGCAATTGGGGGGTCAACATTTACATTACAATTTAAATTACATTTCTCTGGGGTTAAATTTAAGTTGTCTTTACATTTAAGAATTTTGGCAACATATGTTCCTTTATTTAAATTAATAGAATTATCTGAGAAATTAGCAAAAGATAAAAATAAACCATGCTCTTGTGTGCAAATGGTTCTAGAAATAAGGAGGCCTTGATGCATACTTCTAGCAAGGGGTTCTAACATTATAGGGTCATTAACATTTACATTTAATTCTTTATTACACTTAACATTAGCTAAAATTTTAGTTTGGGGGGGAATTGTAAGTTTGTCACATAATGCGGCAATGCCTATGATAGTCTTGTCTTTACTCTCATTGCTACTCATTCTATTTTCACTCTCATTATTTTGTGTGTTCCCACTTAATTGTTCCTCCATATCATAAAAAACAGTCTCATCAGATTTGCTAGCATTATCCGCATGTTGTGCAATATGGTTTACTTGTTGAGCCTCAGTAGTCTGTGGTATACTGTAGTTATTTGTGGTACCCTCTACTTTTTCACTTTGCAAGACACTATTACTTTCACTTGACACCTTATTCTGCCCACCATTATCGAATTCTCCACTAATACTACTTATGGTACCCTGAACTGTCTTTACATTACTACTACAGTCTACCTTCTGCTCCCTTTCACCTTTGTTGACATATTTGCACTGGGAATTTTCAGGGTCACAATTATCACAATTACACATTTTTGAATCATTATTATACATATATTTACAATTATATTTACAATTATTTACTATAACCCCTACATTATTTACAGAATCCTGACACTGTTCAGTATTTTCCTCGACGTTTTCCACACTCTCAGTAGACTCACTAAGATTATGGCAACCCTTGTTTGTCTCTAATTTGGAATGACTTTGCATATCAATTTTTTGTTTACATTGGGTTTGTTCAGGGCTTCTAAGAGTGATAGCATTGTCTGAACAATCAATGAGAACTCGATACTTTTTTAAAAAAGGCATTCCCAAAATAGCAGAAAATTCCTCCGCCAGCTGACCTGGTACAACAAAAAACTGTGCCTTGCACAGCGTATCATTAATTTTAAATGTTGCGAGTACACTTTGATTGAGATGAACTTTTTGACCAGTTACTGTCACAATCGGTGTGCAACACTCTTCTATAGGGCTACCCGTGAACAAATTGAGCATAGTGCTACTCAACAAATTGATAGCCGATCCCGAGTCACATAACGCAGTAATATTTTTATTATTTACAGTAATTTTAGTAACTGGGAGACTATATAAATGGGGTGAAAACACACTATATACAGGGGGTGAGTCGTTTGGCTTTTGGGGGATCAATTCGACCATTAAAGATCCGGCCTCTAACCGTTTAAAGGCCTCGCAGGAGTACCTTGGGCATTAGCATCATTACTCGGTTGGTTTCCATTACTGTTTTCATGTCTGTCCCTATTATTATCTCCTCTATTTATGTAGTCATCACTATCTCTATAACTGTAGTCATTTCTACCCCTATAATTATATTCATTTCTATTTCTATTTCCCCTATAGTTACCATTCCCTGCTTGGTTTGAATTTCCTCTATAATTACTGTTATAGTTTCCACGGCCCCTATAGTTATTATGCCTGCTCCTACCCAAGTTATACTGGTACCTCGCCTGTGGGCAATCTCGTGCATAATGTCCACTTTCTGAACACAAATGACACTGAAAATTTCTGAATTGTGCTCTTTCCTTGCTCTGGACCTCACTCTGCCTTTCCTGAATTCGAACTAAACTGTCAATTTTTGCTGACAGCAAATCTACCTGGTCTTTCAAATTGCTGATGTCCTGCTGTGATTGTTTATACTCATTTTGGGGATACATAGCTGCACAGGCTAAATTTTGTGGAACAGATTCAGGTATAAATGGAGCACTAATTTCATTTTGGAGGTTATAGAATGGATTTATACTCCTGCACGCTTTTTCCTCAAGCAATGCAACAGTGAGGATTTCTTCAGGCGTTTGTGGGTTTTTCGTAATGACCCCTTTTCTTATTTCTGGGGACAGATTTCCCAAAAGCATTGAGTGAAAGATAGCTTTTCTACTTTTGTTAACTACCTCCCCTTGTAATCCATCAATAACTAGGGCTTTAAGCGACATGTCGTAGGCTCTGTCATAGAAGTCCTGCACCGACATTTGAGGGGTTTGCTTGAAACTAAAAAAATTTGAAAGGGCTACATCTGGAGAAACATGACTGGTGTATCTTTCCCTGAAAATTTTAACAATTTCATCTACCTTTTTATCTTTATGAAGCTTAAATAACCTTGCCGCTCCCCCGGTAACTCTGCTAAACCAAGCGAATTTTTTCTCATCCTCCCCCCATTCGAAAAAGGTAGCAAGGCTATCCCACTTTTCAAAAAATTCACTAAAAGAAACTGAATTTTCAACACCGCTAAAAGGTGGAATTGAAGAAATATTTTCCATAAGGGAATTTTTCTTTTGAATATTAGCCAAGTTTTTTGCCTGATCTTCTGCCATGATAAGTTTTATCAATGAGAAAAAAAATTAAGTGGGAGGGGGTGCAACTATACACAGAAATACACATACAAAAGCATAAAAACAAGAGAGAATTTAAATTTGGAACTATCTAAGTGCAGAGATGTCAAAACTTTAACCAAATTGCAATACAGAGTCACAGACTTACCTTTCACAACCATGAAAATTAAATCAAAATACCTTTTACAACCATGAAAATTAAATCAAAATACCTTTTACAACCATGAAAATTAAATTAAAAACACAAAATACAGCTTCATATTTTTTAAAAAATTTTAGATTTTTATAAATCTATAAGCATAAGCCAGGTTTGAAATGTCATGGGCACCAATCTTATTGTGTCTTTCCTTAATTAAAGAGTTAATTTTAATGCATCTTATGACTATAATCTTACCTTCTACTACTTCACAATATTTAACTTCAATCTAATTATACAAGAATTTAAATTTAACATTACACCAGGTGAGAAAGACATACCACCAACTGAATATTGTTACCATAAATTTATTACAAACACCAGGTAATTAGATTTAAGAAGGGGCACCAAAATTTAGTACAAGTTAACACACACAGTACAAAATATAAGAAAAGGGAGAGAATGGCAAAATAAATTCATTTACTTTTAAATTTTACTTTTAAATAAAATCAAAGGAGGTAACAATATTCTCATATCTTTCACAACCTTAAAAAAAAGAAAAACACCCAATACTTCTAAATTTCAAAAACATAAAGTATTCATAAATAATGACGAATAACAGTGAAAATTACACTAATTTTGAATAACTGAATGGAGACAAACTCTCATATTTGAGAGGATAAAACTCAGAAAATTTGCAAGTTAAAACCAAAATGACATTACTTTATGAATACATTTATACTTTTAAAATTTAGGGACCAATGAAATCGTATAGTTGAGTACACTACGTCTTTTATAAATCATTTGAAAAGCTGTGATTCAAGATGATAGGACACATTTTTAATTACCTAAACAATAATATTTCACTTAATAGGATTCTCTTAATACTTCATAAATTTATTAACTCTCTTTAAAATATATAAAATTTCACAATTAACTTAATTCAGAATAAACGATTTATTTTAAGTGCATCAATAAACTTTAATCTATAAAATTTACTATCATCTGTTTAGCTATATAGTCCTATTTACATTTGGATATTTAGATTAGGTCTACACATTTCATCTTAAATCCACATTAATTTAAAATTGTATTTGTCATATATATATATTTCTTACAGAATTAATATATTTAAAGAAAACATGTGTGATTGAATTTCACTCCATATGAATTCTGTTATCAGTTTTAAAAAAAAACAATGAAGGTGGACTATTTCACAGAATAAAAATATAAGGGCAACAAAGCTAAAAACAAGGAAAGGGGGTTTAATTTACTATTAATTTACAGAATTTAAACTAAAAGTGCAGAAAAGAATTACTTATGAAATAATATTTATAAACACAATTGAATAAAACAATAACAGAATTCTAAATTCAATTTTTTTTTACACATGTATTTGCTGTTATTATAATCGAGCAGACTACTATTAAAGTAGAATTTAACATTACCATTTAAAGTTTGATAATTTGAATAAAATCTTTTAAGCTACTGTTATAATACATGAGAAATGTATTTAAATTAATCAGAATAATAGATGCAAATTAATAAGGGAAAAACAGATTCTTGGTTAATTGTGGGTTTATTTACAATTAAACATTTTCATATCAGTACTAGAAAGAATATTATAATTATAGTATGACATTATAGACAAACCAAAATTTACTCACATATATTTTTCTTAGACCACAACAGTTATCTCATCTATAGAGATTTTCATCAGGATGACAGATTAACAATTTTATATCAGATCATCACATTATCGTCGAAGATGGCCTCTACTTCATCGGCAGTCCCCACTTTGCCGAAAGAGAAATTCTTCACCACCTAAAACCGCATCTCACTGGTCACGTACTGCTTTCACATGCAATTCGGGGTTGGTATTTGTAATACCGATGACATTTGTGTCGATGATGTCGAGAGAAATTCCGCTTACACTATCGGGGTTGGTATTTGTAACACCGATGATATTCGTGTTGATAATATCGAAAGAAATTCTGCTTACACTAATTTAGTTTTAATGTAGCAGCAGGATTATTAGAAGTATAACATTAATTCCTCCTTCTGCTCTTTAATACGATCCTCATCCAACACCTTCCGAACTTTCATGTACTACCTCGGCTCAAAGTTGAGGAAAGCTCATATCTCCTAACAACCTCGGTAATGGAGATAGCAAAAAAAAACTTATAGGACCAGCATCCTTTTTAGTTAGCCTCTTCTGTAGTACAAATGCCTTTTTTTTTTTTTGCGCTCATGCTTCGGAGCTCAGGGGTAGCGGGGCGCATTTTCCCGCCAAAAATCCCCCTCGCCCGCTCCAAATTTTTTCGACTCGCACCTACATCATACGTTGTTCTCTGCTTACTGCTTGACCTTCTCGTATCACCTCTCTCTCCTCGAACCTATATGGGACCTACCCATTTAAAAAAAAAAGGGGGGAACGGGGGCCTATCGCTTCTGTTACTATGCGCTAACTACATGGTAACAGAAAAATTTTCGAAGAAACGGGTTGCCTAATGGTCCTTTTTTGACCGAACGTTTATTTGAAAGGTTGACCGTTTGTCCTACAAGGTTAAACTTTGCGGGTATTTTTCCTGGAATAAGTGGGGTTGAACAACAAGGTCACAACAATTTACACTTGGGGTTGATATTACGAAAAGGGAAAAAAAAAGGAACATTTAACTAGAATTTGGAAGAAAGAACTGCCTTACTTACCATGTTATACATTAAAAAAAAAAAGAAAGTGAAAGAAAAATTAACTGAAAATTTAGATAAATGAAGGGTTATGTTAATATAAGTTAAAAAATTAGAATTTGCGAAAAATTCTACAACACATGTATATTTTAAAGCAATAGGGACGTTCACCTGGTTTTTTCTTCAATATTGCTGTAAACGATGCGAACGACACTGCGTTATATTTTATCATACATTGGACAAAATTTGGGCTAATAAGAAGCAACTCATTTAGTTGATCATTTATAGTAGGGTTTGGTAGGGAAATGAGGCCATTATGAGATTATGGCAACAGGAACTAAAATGTTCTCTTGTCAACATAATACTAAAAGAGAGTCTTTATTAATGACTGCATAGATTGACCATTGAACTTAAATAATGTTCGGGTGATTCATTTTCGTCTCTAAGTTCTTGAACTCCGTCCCTCTTTCTTATCTCTATGTGAGGTTCTGGTCTGGTAATGTAAGTACAATCTCACTGTATGTTACGTTATATTTCATAATAAACGTCCTCTTCTGGCAAGTCTATTACGGTTTTTCCTCTTTCGATTCCACCAGAGTAAATACAGTCTAAAATGTAATACATTGTTTGCACATAAAGAACAGTGTTTAACTTTCATATTTAAAAAAAAATGGTGAAACATAAAAACGTGCATTTTTAAAGCTGGAGAGTTTGAATAAAATTAAAATGACGCCATTTTCACTGTCTTTCCATTTTTTAGACCAGTTGCATTCGTGGAACCGTTAACCTAAAAAAAACGATGATTAACTCTAGTAGAAGAATGAACCTCTAGTTTGTATCCAATAAAATCTGCCTAATCTTCCATAATCTTGTTGATATCCAAGTTTGACGTCAAACATTAGAAGTGCTTGAAACGATATGGTAATTACTAATGTACCAGAGTTAGTTACAAAACGAAGTTATTTACGCTCCAAACTATGTTCTGTTAAATAATGTCAAATTACTGTTAATTCAATTATAGATCTTTCATTAACAAAATTCCATACCTTAAATAAAACTGACAATGATAAAGTTAGTTATGCAAAATGTTTAGCAATAATCTTTTTGGTGAATACTTAAACCGAAGATTTTCTTTGCATTTCTCTAAAGAGCATAATAACATGCAGAAATAAATTCTTTTGTCACTATGTTTAGCTGCTAGGCTGTGTATATGTCGAAAATGCTTTATAATGATCGAAAAATTATCTAATCAGGATTTCAGCTACTCGTTTTTCTTATCCAGGCTGAAATGATAAATCGACAAATATCATTTATTCCAATCGCCACCATTGACATTACAAAGTTTTTCTGTACATTGATTGGAAGCTTTGCTTTTTTGGTAAAACTTTGCTTCATAATTTAAACTCATCCATAAATTTAGCAATTACTAATTTCAAAAGTCGTCTAATCTTCTGTAATCTGAATCGTCGTCCATAGTTACTTTGAAACATAAACGAGACCTCCAACAATATAGTAAAAATGCCATCTGACAGGTGACCGGAATACGGATGATTAGTCCAATATCTTTTAAAAACAATAATGAATCAAAAAGAGCATCGAAAATTTATTTCAGCACGCAATTTTCATTACAAAATGTTGCCTTTTGTGATAGTAATAACGCATAATTGCACACATCTCCTTAAGAATATTCTTTAGTTCCTAACTTTTGACGCAGTGAATATTTCTATAAGTAAAATTGGCGATATATATATATATATATATAAAGAATAGACAATATTCGCTTATCTGAATTCGAGGCTACAAAAATCATATGTTTGGTGAAAACAAACCGGCATGTTTCCGTAGTAAATTTTTAAATATCTAAAATTTAACTATTTTACAATAAGTGTTTGGGTGGCAGACATTCACTAAAGTTTAAATATTTGATCGTATATTTATAACAATAACTGCTATTTATAAAATTTGCATTTGAATGCAAAAATTTACTCCAAAAACGATCTTGTATACCCGAAAAAACATTATTATTACTAATAAATCTCAAGCTGATGTCACGCTTATGCATTTTTGGCTTAAAATCACATTGTTTGGCGCCAAAGGTAAAATCAAAATCGTAAATAAACAAATAACATGTAACTCATAAATACAGTCATTTTTACAATTACATCTGCTGTTAGTTCCTCCTGTAAGTCACATGATAGGGGAATTATATATAAAAAAAAATCACAGAAAGACAAAAAAATGAAAAAAAAAATGTCACTCATATAATATCTAATCAAATGATCAGATTTTGTTGACCTGACGCAAACGATAAATCGCCAAATATTGAATATTTTTAAGCATTACAAACATTCCTTTCGGTTTAGATTAAATATTTTCGCTTTATAATATTATCCCTCATTAGAACAGTTTTTTTTTCTTTTTTTTGCGGGGGGGGGGGGGGGGGGTAGTATTTTAAATAAAATTAATAAGAGAATTTTTCTTTTAGTTTTCTATGTGTTTGAATTATTTTCTGATATAGCCGTTTCAATTCTTTCGCCAACGATAACGGTCGCCAAAAAAAATGACCTATGGTAACCTTATCGTCCAAAATAACAGAACTTTCTATCCTAATTCGATAACTAATCTACGTAGAACGTTGTGTTATATACTAAAACCTTCCCTGAAAAAATATCTATTGAACAGTGCAAGTGCCATCAAAATCCATTCAGTGGAACTTGAGTTATAAAGGAACGGAACGAAATTTCTGTTTGTGTTTTATATATATAGTAGATAATCATCGTTGAGCATCATGTAATGCGGTATTTTATTCTTGTGGCAACACTAATTTGAAGAAAACCTTTCATTTCATTTATGAGCACAATTCAGATTTAATTTTTTATTTACAGTATTTTTTTTTATCAAAAAATATTTTTTAACGAATGTGAGTGTACTATGTCAGAGAAGGCGCTTGAAAAACCTTTCGAATGATGATATCTCATTCGTAGTTGTGCGTTTAGTAAATTCATAGAAAAAGGAATGTTGACAATATAAATAATATATATAATCAGATCTATGATGAACCACCCAAAACCCTGTCGCATTTGAAAGGCAGCATCCATCGCTGTGTTCAAGGATTTCATATGGACTTTCTTTGTTCCACTGTAGCAATGACATAGTTGTCACCTTCCCGATTTTTAAATAACAGTATTTTTATATAGAAATATTCTCTTTGGATAATCTCAAAATTTCTGTGATTAAATGAAGCGACATTTTCTAAACGCAAATAATAGAATACAGAAAAGATAGTTAGTTGTTACCTTCCCGATTTTTAAATACCAGTAATTTTATATCGAAATATTCTCTTTGGATAATAGCAAAATTTCTGTGATTAAATGAAGCGACGTTTTCTAAACACAAATAATATAATACAAAAAACAAGTACCGTAATTTCGCGCGTATGCGCCGCGTCTTAGTTAAGTCTTTTTCAAACCGGAAATTTTATTGGAAATAAGAAGTCAAATAAGTGCTAAGCAGCAGTAAGTGACATTTTATTAGAAACAAATTCAGGTAGGAAATCGAATTGTCTGAGGTGCGGCGTATACGCGCGAAATTGCGGTAGTTTTATATCGAAATATTATCTTTGGATAATCGTTAAATTTCTGTGATTAAATGAAGCGACGTTTACTAAACGCAAATAATAGAATAAAAAAACAAGTAATTTTATATCGAAATATTTATTCTCTTTGGATAATCGCAAAATTTCTGTGATTAAATGAAGCGACGTTTTCTAAACGCAAATAATAGAATACAAAAAACAAGATGTTGGCAAGTATGCGATTCTCACTGGTTTGAGAATGGAGAGTATTATAGAAAATCTCGAGGTACTTCAGGGTTTCTAGTGGTCAGGGAAAAATACAGTAAAAAAAAAGTGATACACCGGTATATTCTTATAGAAAAATTCATGTTCATTATTCGATCAAATAATCAACATGAATTTTTCTATGAGAATATACTGGTGTTTATCACTTTTTTTTTACTGTATTTTTCCCTGACCACTAGCCACCCTGTACGTGTACATACAGGATGCGTCAGAAAAATGTATACATACACTGTTTAACGGGTTATAACTTTCTATTTCTTGTTTATTTTTTAAGTGTAATCAATTGGAAAATATGAATGGACCAATATTAACTTTTGAAAAAAGAAAATTTATTTTAAAATAATATTGTAAGTATGAAAATGCGGCAGAAGTACAAAAAAAATATCGCATGCAGTTTCAGACAGATCTACCGATGCGACTTATAATTAATTATTGGATAAAAGATAAGTTTGAAACGATTGTAAGTTCATAGGCAACGTTGCCGAAACGCAATTGAGCAAGAATACGCCACAACACCAAATGAAATGTTTGTTGAATTTTGTTAATCAAAAGCCTACCGTTATAAGCAGTGTATTCGTCTTACCAGGACAGCACGCCATAGTGTAATAATGAAAAAATCTAGGTAAGCAGCAATCGAAAGAGCATACTGAAATGTGTTTTTAACACATAAATCGTTTGCCCTCGTCGCCTCGTTATCGAGATATAAAGTCTTAAAGTTTGATAAATTATTTGTTTAATTTAGGGAGAAAAGGCGTGGTTCTAATTCAGAAATTTTAATAATCTGATTAATATGAAATACAAAACATATTTAGATGTAGTAATATCAAAATGAAAGAAATCCGCATCAAAATGCTATTGACATATATGGTTACTGAACAAAAAAATGATTGAAATATAACAAATAGTGGCACCAAGAATATTTCATGCATTTATACTTCTAGTGCAATGATTACAACGGTCCACCTCCTGCGAAAATCAAAATTACAATGGCGAGCGTTTCAAATGGAAGTGGTCCAATTTGCACTAATCCAGACTTGTGCCAAGCATACCGAATCATGTCGGAGTATTGCGGAGCACTAAACTGTAAATGGACAAGTGAGTTTGATGATGTTATATTGAAAACGTAATGACTCTTCCTTCCATCCTATTAAATCAATAAATTATCAAATTTTAAGACTTTATATCTCGATAACGGGGTAACGAGGGCAAATGATTTCTGCGACCAGAAACACGTTTAACTGTGCTCTTTCGTTGCTTTTAGAATTTTTTCATTATTACACTAAAGGCGTGGGTTCCTGGTTAGTAGATTCGTTTAATATCTATCATATAAATTCAACACAAAAATTATTGTTTTGAAATTTTGATAATAAATACATAAAAAAAGGAACGATGCAATCCTTGCTAAAAATTTATATATAAAAAATTGAATTAAGCTTTCAAAAATGGTTCTTATCTCAATAATCTTCTTTCAACTCAAAAGCTCCCTAATCATATAATTTAAATAATCCTTTGTGGAAAAATCCGACGCCATATAGATGTTAAAGTTCTTATTAGTTTAGGTGCTTTGGAGCTTTGAGTTTTATAATCCTCTTAAAATTAAACAATTTTACGTTCTTTAGAAATTTATTATTCAACTCTTCTGGGGGAAAAAAAACCCCCTTTGTGAATGCTGATTTTTTTGTGGTAACCTTTTCTGAATATTTTAATAAGAAATATTTAAGTTTTCAAATAATAGAAAATAAGGATTTGTTGTATATACAAAATTTAGTGTCAAGGAAAAAATAATTGTTTATGTTTTTCATTTCAAAATATTTTTATTAATAAAGCACTTGCAATTTAGAAATATAAATCAGCAAAAGCACTTCAAAATAAAGGAAAGTTTTAAAGAGTATTAATATTTATTAGCACAAATTGTTAATTTCGAATACCTTTAAAACATGCGTCATAAATAATTTTTCATATCCAAATATATAAAGTAAGTTTCCATTGCTTGTGTTTAAACATTAAATTGCAATTATGATAAGGAATGGATTAATAAATGCATATTTATACAAAAAATATAGTATAGTATAATATATATTAAAATTCATAGATATCACAATTAAATATATATAATAAACTCCAATTATATATCACATGCAGAACCAATACCACAATAGCCAATTGAAACCTATAAACCATTTGAACACAAAACTAGAAATCTAAACAAACTACTTCAACACAAAACTAGAAATCACAACAAACTACTTTAACACAAAACTATAGAACTCAACAAACTACAGAAGTAATGAAAAAACTTAGGTGCCAACCTCTCATTAATATTCCGTAATATGCGGGTTAATTTGACCCAGTTTAACAACGCATCAAACCAGAAAAATTATTGGATAAACCTTTATTTATTCAATTTCACGTTTCTACATGGAATTTATTTAATTTCATTTCTTTAAAAAATTTCTGGTGCGAAACATGTTAAACCTGGGTCAAATTAACCCACATATTACGAAATATTAATGAGATGTTGGCACCTATGAAAAAACCAACAGAGATGGAATAAAACTACCTGTGTCAGGTGCATGGCTTGAGACATGCAGCTAGTTTTACGCATGCAACAACCAATTTTCCACATGCTATGAATATCTTTTGGAATTTTCAGAGGATCTTCATAAGTATAATTCATATTAAATATGTGTTATTTAATCTAATATTGTCAGCATTATGCATAAAATCGACACTATTAAGCTCATTTTAACATATATACGAAACAAAATAAAGTAAAATATACCACAAGAGATCAAATAACTAACAACTAAATAAATAAATCATTATTCAACAGCAATAGAAATTTGATCATAAAGAAATGGACAAAAACTTACAAAAAAAAAAAAAAAAAAAAAACGAATAGTAAAGAAGAGTAAAGATGATTGAGCAGGAATAGGAGTGCTTTGCAATAACTGCTACGTTTTGTTTCACCAAGAAACACAAAAAGTAGCTTAAAACGTTTAGTCATTGCATTAAAATATATCATGAAAGAAAAATAAAGTGTTTGGTGCTGTCAACCACCACTGATAAATAAAAGGAAAAGCTGAAACTACCGAGTGTAGTGAAAGTATAAATCTTGTGCTGCCATCTATTAGGAAAAAAGGAAACTACAAACAGCTTTGGCAAAAAATAAATTTTAAATAAAGTAATAACTAATGTAAATAAAATTTAGAAAATGATAAAGAGTAAAGGGTGTATATAAAATTTAGATAGTTATAAAGATGAAATGGGAAGATGTTAGTAAACAATAATTAGCCACATATGAGGAGACAGTATGTAAATAAAATGATGAGTGTGTTATTTATGGTGGGTAAATAATTTTGTTGAATGTATGAAACTCCTTTTTTTTTAATTTAATTTTTCCTTATTTTAGAAGTCCTGCCTCATCCCTCCTTAATAGCATTTTTAATATATAAATTTTTTGGAAAAAAATTTTGTTAATTTTTTTTTTTTTTTTTTTTGTTAAAAAATTTTTATACATAAATTTTAATAATTTGTGCAATAATTCACGCCCTTCCTCCATAACATTGTTTTCAATTTCATAATTTTTATACAAATTGAATGAACGTACTGGTAAAATAAGTTGAATGTTTTAATGTTTAATCTAGGAAGAAATAAAAGCAAGAGGATAATTATGAGACAAAACTGTATGTTTTAACACATTGACGGACAGTAGGAACAAGTAAAGTTCGAAAATTGACACTATATGTTTTTGTAATTTATAGAATATTAGAAGTATAGTTGTATTCTTTCTGCTTAAATAAAATTAATTTTGATTAATTAAGCACTTTTAATTAGGTTGCACTACTCCCTTCACAACCACGTCAGGGTGGCTAGTAGTCAGGGAAAAATACAGTAAAAAAAAGTGATAAACACCAGTATATTCTTATAGAAAAATTTATGTTGATTATTCGACCAAATAATCAATTTGAATTTTTCTATAAGAATATACTGGTTATTAACATTTTTTTTACTGTATTTTTCCCTGACTACTAGCCACCCTGCACGTGCATACTGAAGCTGCAACTCGTATAACAGGTGGAAAGCGAACTTCAACCTAAAAAATTGTTTCCGAAACATGACACTGGGCTTCTACTTGTACGCCGGTAAATGCACATTTGTGCTGCTATAGCTGTAGTGTCCAAAAACGACCGTTTCGTTTTGGGCGGCTACAGCCGTCGCCGTCATGCCACATTGTGAAGTTCGCTTTGACGGCTATAGCCGCAAGTGTCCGTCAATGTGTTAATTTTAATAAATTGGTTCTTATGAAATGGAAGGATCATAAACGGTTAGTACGACTGCAGTGGTTAAGAAGAATATTTCTGGAATTGAAAGAGGTTGACAGGAATGAGAGTTCGTAAAATTAATAACATTGAAAGTAAAATCATTACGTTTATCATAAATATTGAATGATAAAGTATGATCAGAAGGGATAGGGATATTAACGTCCATAAAATTAATTGTAAAATTATTTTTAAAAAGTGGTACTAAGTTCAAGATTGGAAGGATATGCTACAGGAAGAAATATAGAATATATACATATACAGTAAAACTCCAATTATCCGAACTCCGACTATCCGAATCGCTGATTATCCGAATCGCTTTCAGAATTTCAGAAGCAAAATTAAGAAGGAAACGTACTGCGATTCGCAAAATAATGATTTAGTCTACGCGCGCTATTGTCCTTCCAGAAGCTAGTGTAGGCGCAGTGCGAACATTATTGTGATAATGAGTCACCATCTCACAGTGCATTTCAATTATTGCTGTCGTCAGTCGCCATTAGCCGGCCCGGCTAATATGTCACTGCTCGTTCTGATTAGTCAGTCAGTGTGACGTGACCTGCTAGATGAATACTTGACCTGCTACTGTGACGGTACTGTTTCGCGTCTGTGCGTTATTTTGTTTGTGAATGCGTTTCGTCGTTCACCATGGCTCCTAAAAGGAAACGTGTTCTGTTATCGTTAGCGGATAAACTAAACATTATAGAGCAATCAGATAAAAACGTTACGGGTAAACAGTTGGCAGAGATGTATGGTGTTGGACAATCAACGATTTCAGACATTAAAAGGAGCAAACCTACACTTTTAAACTTCGTGTCAGTGCTTGAAAACGAAGATGGAAGTTCTTGAAAAAAATCAATCAAGGCAGCAATAAACAAAGATATAGAAGATGCCGTTTTCAAGTAGTTTTTGCAGCAACGTTCTATGGGAAACCCAATTTCGGGTTCGATTCTTTGTGAAAAAGCTAATATCTTAGACCAGAAGCTTGGTTTTTCTTTAAAAATTGTTTTTTTCCCATTTTCAACATACATACAATAATGAATTAAAATAGACCCATTTTTCGGAAAAAATCCAATTATCCGAATTTTTGATTATCCGAATGGGGTCCGGTCACAATTGATTCGGATAATTGGAGTTCTACTGTATATGATAAAATTAAATAACGGTTTGAAATTATTTAACTTTTTCAAAAAGCTTCATTTTAGTACATTTTTATTTTATGCATAAATATAATTTGTGAATAATACATATTTAAAATATCTAGCACTTGGGTTGAAGAATACTAAGAAATTACTTCAATAAGATATCTCTTTATTTTCCAGTTCTTATTTTCTGCATATGAAGTAATGTTTCTTTGTTTAAGTTGTTTCAGATACTTTTAAAATAAAATAATTGTAGTAACTTATAATCAGTGTTCGTACGCTTTTACAACAATTTTTAATAGAATTTTTCTCCTTATTTAAAGGCAGAAAAGTTTTACAAATCCTGCAATTAAACGCGACGACTCCAAGTTCTGCTTTTTTAAATATTAAATAGAAAAATTCTATTAATAATTGTGGTAAAAGCATAAGAACTCTGTCAATGCATCTTGAAATATCAAAAGCGACATAAAATTTAGCATATTAAAATTTTGCATTTATAAAAATTAATTAAAAAAAGTTAGGATATCAGTACGGAATATTTACAGGATTATTTTTTTCGAATTTGCTTCCAAACTGTAAAAATTTTATTTTATTATTTTCAAGGAAGTTGAAGAAGTATGCGAAATAGATAAAAACAATCATAAAAAATAATCATAAAACAATCGTAAGCATTTCTTAAATGTCTAACGAAAATCGTGTGCATTTATTTTTTTATTAATAAGCTATTGATTGTGCAACATTTAAACCGTTGATTATGCAACATTTAAACCGTTGATTATGCAACATTTAAATGTTGTTACATGTTACAGGGTTCGTACGCTTCTAGCACAATTTTTAATAGAATTTTTCGCTTTATTTAAATGTGAAAAAGTATTAGAAATCCTGCAATTATACTAGGCAACTGCAATTTCTGCTATTTAAATATTAAATAGAAAAAATATCTTAAAAAATTGTGATAAAATCGTGCGAACCCTGATGTTAACATACGTGAAATGGAAGAAAATGTGAAAAGAGAAACGTGAATGATCCCACTTAACTTTCTAGACAAATACATGTGTCCCAAAAAGTAAAGTAGAAGAAAAGGAATTTCGGACACACCGGAATCGGTTGGATTCGAACGTTTGACCTCCCGTTTTGAAACTTGAAATGTTACCTCTGCTGGGCATTTCCATGAAAAAGTGGACATGAGGGTTGAAATTTCAAATGTCTTTTATTACTACAAATAATATATCAAATTAAAGGTAAAGGTATGACACATATGAAATTATAGATAACTAAGCTCTAAAACTATTTTTTTTATAATTTATCTAGGCTTAATTGTGGAAAACTTTGAAAAACTTTCGGTCTGTAAAATAGGGTATTAAAATTCTGCCAGAAGCAGTATTTAAAACAGCAGCTTTTTCCATATATGTGCATATATTGCTATTTGTGACCTTTATGTATCTTTTGAAACACTTAATTTTTTTTAAAAATTTAAAAGACCTGATTTTTAATACAAATATATTTACACTGTCTCTCTGCCACACCCGTCACAAAAAATTATATAAGTTATTATACAAAATGCATTTTTCCATGAAAATACATGAAACTTTCAGAAAGTCTAACTATTGCAAGTCTGAAAAACTACGAAACGTTAAAAATTCATTAAATTTTTATTTTGTGTGAAATTTTAGTGTGACGAGTGTGACAAAATCTTTGTGACGGGTGTGACAAAATTCTTGTGACAGGTATGACAACATTTTAAATTGCTTTGAAATATATTTAAATATTTTTTAAATGAAGTGTAATGTTGAATCATTCTTGTTTCTGAACATATTAAGGCGAATTTGCCAAAAAAGAGAATATAAATCATGAAATATATATTTGAATTATTTTAGCAAATTGTGAGTTGGTAGCAACTTACTTTTAACTTACTTACTTTTAAGTTAATTCTGCTTTGGATTTTTTTAAATGTGCTCAGGAGATTGGTGCAATAAAGACATTGTATGTCTCAGCAGTGAAAATACTAGAAACTAAACAAATACTGACAGAAAGATGGGAAGGCATCAAGTCTTATCACCACTTTAATGTAAGTAGTAATAGTACTATCCTTTTGATGGGAAAGACTGCCAAATCAACACTTGGGGAAGTGACAGTCACTGCTAATTGTGAATCTGCCCCCCCCCCCCCAAAAAAAAAAAGATTTTGAAAATATCAGATTTAAATATTGGTGATTATATTTTGGTTTCCCTGGCCAGTAGCAAAAAGCGTAATAGCTTGTACTATGCTAATATCTTAAATATCAACTTCCGTAAGGAAGCAATAAGCTTAAAATACATGCAAGCCAGTGGGCCACACTAGATTTGGCCAGAAGAAGATGACATTTCAATTTAAAAAAATTCTGCTATTGTAAAAAAAGTAGCTCCCCCATCAATTATAACGAGTAGGGGGCACTACAAATTTTAAACTAGCTGCATAAATATGTTGCAATGTCACACCCGTCACTTATTTGTCACACCCGTCACAGCAGGAAAATAATTCTTATACATTCAAATAATTAAAATTTATTATGAAAAATGTATTAAGTTTAATTTGAATCTCTTTCATTAGAAAAAAATTGTTTTAATAATGACACAGTTAAATATTCACAGGAATTCTAACAAATGTGTATGCACAGTGGCGTAGCTACACATTCAGCGCCCTGGAGCAAATAAAATTGGCACGCCCCTTGCCACTATAAAAACACTTCTGCTAGCTCTGTTTGAGGTTTAAACTCGTATATTATATTCTTATTTATATTTAAAACCCTGTTTTTTATTTAAAAAATAAAGTATTTTCATAATAAAATATTTGACGAAATAAATACAAATAAAATATTAAAATAAACTATAATTGTTTAAGTTCGGACTACCTACTGATTTTTACGACGAATTGAGCAAGTATTTCCGATTTAAATGGTCCCATGGTCGCAGTGCAATCTACCACTAACTTCTGTTGTTCCTTTCAAGGCTTTTGAAGCAATATAGAATGCTAATAAAGAAACACACTATTGTCGAGATATTTTTCAGACGCGTTTTTTCCGTTTTCAGTACCGAAAGCTCTGAAAATTCATAAAATTCGAGTTATTGTAACTCGGTAAGTTTTGATCGTACAAAAAATGAAAGTTTTGTTTTACTTGTTAGTGAATATAGAAAATTTTACTAAATTAATAGTTTTACTAAATATAGAACTTAGCAACAGTAAAAAAAAAATAAATAAATAAATTTCGTAATCTTTAAAAAAATAACTACTTTGATATAAAGGATTTTAATAGGATCATAGTTGCCAACCTCCAGATTTTTTTCTAACCAATATTTTTATGTAAAAATATTTGTTTTCTTTAATCGTACAATTTTTGAAATTTAATAAAGAGAAAATTTCTGTAAGATTTTACTAATATTCAAAAAATCGGGGCGTATCTATCCTACAAACAGGGGCGTAGCTACCGTGGAGCAGTTCGCTCCAACTGCTCCACGGTAGCTACGCCACTGTGTATGCAAGTGAAAACTCTTGTCCCGAGAGAGTCACACCCGTCACAAATTTTATTTATTTAACCCTTAATTGCATAGAGATGTAAATTTCCATCACTTTTTATTTAACTTTTAATAAATAAATTAACTTCTTCAACACCACTTTATTTATATAAAAATATTAATCCAGTAAATTTCCTGTGAACTATGTTGCTGAATAAAGTTAAAAATCTATCTTAAAATTTCTGGTGTCTAATATTTAACATATGTATAAAAAAACACAATTGTAAAAAAAAAACTCATGCAAAGAAGGGTTAATTATTTTTAATTGAAAGCTATTGAAGTTATATATTTGCTCAATTATCCAAGCATACGCATGGAAAAACATTTTAAAATACTTTTCAGGGATTTCTTAGCTAATTTATTTCCCAAAATATAGATATAAACTCTTAAAATGTTGTCTGGATGTCACACCCGTCACAATGGAATGGCCCTGCTACAGCTCCTAGAAAACATAGTGTGGAAAACGGCTACAAAATAGTACTAAAAAATTGAATCCGATAAATGTAGAACGATGCTGAAAAGATAATGAGTCTATCGCAACGGCATCCTCTAGCAGTGGTATAGACAGGGTGGAGGTCCAGAAGGTTTGGATACCACTAATTTTATAAAACTATTTTTGCCTTGTCTAATCGGATAATTTTCTGCGATATGGAAGGCGAAGAAAACTTTGTAATATTACTGATTTTCAGAGCATTTGGACTTCCCTCTCCGGCTACGCCAGTGTCTGCTAACTCTTTTCAACGCAAACATTGTAGAAGAATCGATCTGAGAAAACATTTCTGCTGGTGGTAAATATTTTAAATAATTAAATTATACCCTATTTCCTTTGACTTGGATAGTGATTTTCATAAGCTTTGAAGATATAAATGATATTGATCATGGCCAAAAAACGTGATACGCATTCTCTTTGTGCCTAGTTGCAGTATTCGATACAAGACAGCAAACTAGAAACTATCCTTATTTAGCATACCAAAGGATGAATCTCTGCTAGAAGAATGGAAATAATTAATTCCCCTGATATGATAAAAATCTAACTTCAAAATCACTTACATCGGAAATGTACACTTACAAGAAAATTTTATTTACAGAAATTAGGGTCATGTTGTCAATAGTGAAACGGTTACTTTTGCTAGAGGTAAATCTATTTTTAAAGCAGATGTCACTGCGATCGCCTTATTATTGTACCGGATCATTGCACGTTTATCGGCTACAATTTTTTAGCACTTTTTAAAGCATTACCAGTTTGGCTTTTTTTAAATTCCGAAATTTCGCATTCATACCAGAAATTCCCTATAATGTTCTTTTGATTACTTAATGGCAGATATTTCGTGACTTCTTAAAATTCTTGTTTCAGAATTTTCGGTTTGAATGCGAAAATTTTGAATTAAAAAATCCCTGACGGCTCGGCCTACAGGCACAGGTAGATTTCGAAGACGCAGACCGTGGGGCGCCTGTTTGTCGGGAATTGCGGAAGAAATGACCTTTTTACGATGATGAGGCAGTTGGAACCGCCTACTTCGAAACCTAACTTATTTTCAGGCGGAATCGGCAAGGATTTTTTTGTTTTTAATTTTTTTTTTTTGCGATAACGGTTGGTCCTATAAAAAACTTGTCCATATAAAAGTTTTAAATAATACTAAGAGGATTAATAATAAATTTAAGCGGATTTGAAATCTTGAGAATTGGCGAAGTTATGAATTTTTTTCTTCTAAACCCCCCTCCCCCCCCCCTTAAGGCAATTTTTAATTATATCAAAAATCAGTCATACATAAATTTTCGGCCCTTTTCCTAGAAGTAATAATAACTTCAAACGGATTCGATACGTATCATAAGTAAGAAATTATGAGTTTTTTTTCTGTTTTCACAAAAAGCCCCCCCCCCCCCCTTGGTTCGATTTTGTCCATTAACGAACTTGACCGAGACTGTATGCCCCTTGATTTTATGTATCAGTTTCGAAAATATGCGGGAGTTGGAACCGCCTACTTCGAAAAATAACTTGTTTGCAGGCGGAGCCGGCAGGGATTTTTTTTGTTTTTAATTTTTTTTTTGCTATAACGGTTGGTCCTATAAAAAACTTGTCAATATAAAAGTTTTAGATAATATTAAGAGGATTAATAATAAATTTACGCGAATTTGATATCTTGTGAATTGACGAAGCTATGATTTTTTTTTCTTCTAAAACCCCCCTTTTTCCCCCCCCTTGGGGCCATTTTTAATTATATCAAAACTCTGTCATACATACATTTTCGGCCCTTCTCCTAGAAGTAATAATAACTTTAAACGGATTCGATATGTATCATAATTAAGAAATTATGGGGTTTTTTCTTTTTTCACAAAAGCCCCCCCACCCTCCCCCCCTTGGTTCGATTTTGCCCATTAACGAACTTGACCGTGTTTTTATGCCCCTTGATTTTATGTATCAGTTTGTAAAAGATTAATGCAGAATTTTTCCAGTTATCGTGGTCAGAAAAAAGTGACATAGATAGATAGATAGATAGATAGATAGATAGATAGATAGATAAAGTTTTGAACTGGGGGTGGTTTTTGGTTCTGGGAGTCATGATCGGCGTAGATCTGCAAAAATTTTTCAAAATTTCCAACTTAGGTGAGAATGTAATAGGTAGTATTTCTTACGAAATCTACCTAAAAAACGGTAAAACCGCTTTCCACACTATGTATTCTAAACGCTGTACCCCTGCTATCAAAATTTATCTCTTATACTCTGTCACATTGCCAAGGTGATTTTCCCTTCAGAAACGGTTACAAAATGTTTTAAAAAATGGATTAAATACCTAATCTGTTCGCAGAATTGTATGAAAATGTCTACATTTCTTGCGACATTAGTTTATAATATATGCAACGGTACTTCTATATTATCCCGTCGAGATATTCATAACAAAAAACTATCGCCAAACTGTAACGCCAAATAAACGGGAGAGCGTTGCCATTGGAATATCAAAATAAATAAATAAATAAAATATAAGAATTTAAGGACACAATTGTTATTTTAATTAATGAAATAACTAATCAAACATTAAAACACAATGAAAAATACACGCAAATGTCGAATTAAAAACCATTTGATGACATAACAAGCACATATAATGCTTCTGACATCGAGTAAATGGGACTGCATTTTTGGCGTTCAATCTTAGAGTTTAGCGATAGTTTTTTGTGATGAAAAGTGGTCGACGGGATAATAGAGAAGTACCTATGCAACAAATGGGAGCGCATTCGGTAGTACTGTTTGGGAGTGATTGCGTTTATTCACACACTCGCACACACATCATGATTACAATACTTTTCTTATACTGTGTGTTCAGAAAGTAAAATTATATATTATAAAGGAAAAACATGTCTGTGAACAACGCTGACGTCATATTGACGTTGGCAATACCTGACCAACAAATTTTATTTTTGCTGAATGTTTTTCTAACTCCTAAACATTGCACAATTTCAGTTTTTACATCGTCGAATAGGATAAAAAATGTTCTTTCAAACAGTGTTGCCAGTAGGCTACTTTTTAAAAATTCAGATTGTTTGATTCCCACCAGTTTTTTTTTTTTTAAATAGTGTAATTGACTTTATTCTCGCATTATTTCATCTGTCATTAAATAAGGCAAACTACACAATTTTAAAAAATTGGTGAGAATCAAACAATCTGAATTTTAAAAAAGTAGCCTACTGGCAACACTACTTTCAAATACAATTTGTTTGAAAACTGAAAGACGAATTTTTTTTCAGGTTTTTTTAAATAATTTTCAATCTTTATTTTGTTTAGATTCCCCACTATCGCATGCATTCCTATTGCGAAAGAGTAACCTGTTTGCACTTAAAACAATATAAATAGTTCAGCATTTATTTCCGGTTAAGATCCCATAACGTAACTAAAACTTCAACAGTAAATAAATAAAAAAATTTTAATAAAACACAAATTTAACAGACGTGTAATCGAACAATTTGCTTATCCCTTTCAGGGGCAAAATACTTATGTTTCTAAAATGTTGAAATCATTGAATCACACCGGGATTTAACAATAAATTTATTTGCAAATAAATAAAAGCGTTTCTTTACGTATATTATAAAGCAAAATTTGATTAGAAAGTTCCGGTGCCTTTGTGGCATTTAGGAATTAAAATTAAGTGGGATATATTATATCCCATCGCCCTTCAAAGGGTTAAACAAATTAAATTATCAGGAAAAAAAGGCTGCTGTATGTAGTTGGTGTTATCTCTGGTGTTTTCTCGGCTGGTAACCCCTGGCATACGATTAATACTAAAGTATCTTTTTTTAATACATTTCAAACGTTATTTGAATAGATTATTGAATTTTTTTTATAAATAAATGCTTTTTGGTGTTATTAGTGGATAATTTAAAAATATATATTAGATGCAAAAAATCTATTAGAGCTTTTAAAAAATGGTTTTCAACTTTGTTCTGCAATCTAGAAAGACCGGGTCGGATCTCTTGGTCCCCATAAATATAGAATCCATGGGTCTAAACGAAAATTATAATGAAGAAGATTCTGTAAAGTAATGTAAATAAGTACCGTAATTTCCGGCGTATAATCCATGGATCAAACAATTCGGTTTCAACCCAGAAATTTTATTGAATAATTGAAGTCAAATATTTAAAGCGATCTGGGAAGTAACACTACATAAAATAAAATTTCTGGGTCCAAACATGATTGTTTCATCTGCAGATTATAACGCCGGAAATTACGGTATAATAAATCAAAATAGTTTTTAGCAGCTCTATTTTACAGGCATTCATATTTGTCTTAAAAATCTTGCTGAATTTCATGACTGCAATTCATGTTGTTTCTAGTAATTTCCGTTACAATACGCTAATTTGGCGTAAGCCC
The DNA here is from genome assembly GCA_963931845.1 of Maratus michaelseni. Lineage (NCBI taxonomy): Eukaryota > Metazoa > Arthropoda > Arachnida > Araneae > Salticidae > Maratus > Maratus michaelseni. The sequence continues at coordinate 99,674,639 of OZ007600.1, forward strand.
CGATAATTAGAAAATCACAGACTTCATAAGAAGCGAGGGCTAGTGGATTTTTTTTTAATTATACTTTTTGAACTGTTTCTTTTTTTAACATATGGCAACATGAAAGAAAGAAAACAATATTTAAACTATCTATTCAGGACTTCTAAATTGTTTTTTCAATGTATAATCATAATCTAATTAATATTAAATTATTAAGAGATAAAAGAGTTTTTTTAAAATTATCACACTTTTTACTTTCTATTTATTTTTTCTGCTTTCTAGTTTATGAAATATTTTGTTACTGCCGGTTCTCGGCCAGTTGGCAAATTTTGGCAAGTAATTAACTCCTTTGTTTTTGTAACTCGTAAACTGATGTAACCATCAATATTCATTATCTATTTATACCTTACGATAAATTCTTATGTAATAATTTATTTCCAAAAATATTAAAAAGTTGTATATTCATCGGAAACACTCCCGTATACTTAATTTTTAATAATTCAAGCATATAGGGAAGTGAGTCAAAAATCAAATACAAAATTCCATCTGTACTTACAAAAACAAAGTTAATTTTAAAAAAAAATAGTTGTTTCAAACAAAATAACAATTTCTATACTTTATAAAACTATTTAACACATTCGTATAATTTATTGAATATTAAAAATAAAACTTCTCTGAAGTTCCATGTGAATTTCATTAAAAACATTTTTTATCTTAAAAATTACTTGTAATATGCTAATTACAACTGAACAAAAATCTATTTTTATTCGAGGAAATTTTTATATTTTAATTTTTCATACTAATAATTTACTAATTGCAAATATTTTAAACACGCATTAAAAGATAAATTTAATTACTTTTTTATTTTCAAGTTGAAATTCATTATTTTTGTTAAAAAGTAAAGTTAATTTTTTATAATTAAGAATGAATTTATAAAAGGAAAAAAAAACAAGCAATGGAAAAGAATTTCTATTTTATCTAAAGAACAACATAAAATTCTACACACAAGAAACATTTGTTATCATTAATTTTGATTTTATGCATATTTGATTTCGATGCTTACATAATTAATCGTAATTTCAAACAATTTTAAAAGATGTAGTAAGTATATAAAAACAATGCAAAATGGAATGCTGGGAACGGTCTCTTAAAGTAATAAAACAGAAAAAAATTCATTTATAAAATATTAACTATTTAGTTTTAAATAATTACTAGATGGTACCCCTCAAAATTTGACGATAAATAACTTGAAAGCTCCTTTAGAAATATAATTTTATTTTTAATTAGCTGCTTTTAAATTAATTAGACATTGAAAAATTTATGAACTGTTATAGTACTGTCGTGTAAGCGATTTCTATAGATGTAAAACGATAGATTGTGTTGTCAGTCCAGCCTACTCAACTAATGAAGTGAAATAATTTTAAACTTGTAATTTACATCCTATTATACTTTAATTATTTTAGCAAGAATTTAACTAAAAATATTAATTGAATGATTTATTTTTACTTACTACAGTCTCAAAAATTAATATATATATATATATATCGATATTTAGTATTTTCTATTTTTTTTAAATTACGCGGCCTTTAAAATTTTTCATTAATTTTACTTTTATCAGCCTGACTCTAAAACCCAGATAAACCATGATACCAAGCTCTCTTTAAATTTTTTCAAAAAAAGATGCATATTTAGTAGTGAAAACATCAGTTCTTTAAAGGAAAAAGGAAAAAAAAAAGCTTTAGCTTTCAACCTCAGAGCAAAAATATATTAGAACGTCATTAAATCAACCCTTTTCAACCCCCTTAGGCTAAACAGGCTAATCAATCAAGTGTCTCGTTTCGAGGGGAGTATCCTTTCAAAAAACGTTGACACATGCGTAAAAAGACGATAGTCCTGTGAAAATTTGACAAAATGCGTCTTTCGTTTTAAATATATAGATTGGATTAATTATTTTCCCAGAATTCTAATTTTAATGTATAATTCTCGAAATGTCGAAATAATGTTGAAATCTAATGTATAATATTTATTAAAAAAATACTAATGTAGAGGAATTGCCGGCAATAATTCCCGGCTGACCTAATAATATTAATCGAGAATTGGCATCTCGTTCCAAGAGACACCGCCCCCCCCCCGCCCAAAAAAATGGGGCTAATATAAGAGACACGAAAGAGTACTATTTTTCATTGTAATAAATTTGTCTTAGTGATTATTTATCAGGCAATACAGCATATTACGTATATCGTTATATCCATTACGAATACAGTCAAAATTTAAAAAGAACGAAAAATCATGCATCCGGTATAGGTTATGAAACACTTTCCACTATTAACAGAATATAATTGAGAAATTTAACATCTTCATACGATGAAATGAGATATCTGAATAAGCAATTTCAAAAACGTATAGCTTAATAAAAATCCATTTTCAGCAGTTGCTGCCTATGTTTGAAGTTTTTCGTGCAGCCCTCTATAGGATCTAACAACACGTAATATACTAAAAATTACATAAAATTTGTGGCGGATTTCTTCTGCCCATGGACAATTCAGTCTCTTAACGGTCTCTTAAAGTTAATGTAATAAAACAGAAAAAATTCATTCATAAAATATTAACTATTTAATTTTAAATAATTATTGGATTAATTATTTTCCCAGAATTCCAATTTTAATGTATAATTCTCGAAATGTCGAAATAATGTTGAAATCTAATGTATAATATCTATTTAAAAAATATATTAATGTAGAGGAATTGTCGGCCATGCTACCGGTCTGACCAAATAATATTAATCAAGAATTGACATCTCGTTCCATGAGACACCTCTACCCCCACCCCCCCAAAAAAGGGGGCTAATCTAAGAGACACGAAAGAGTACCATTTTTTATTGTAATAAATTTATCTTAGTGATTATTTAGCAGGCAATACAGCATTTTACGTATATCGTTATATCCATTACGAATACGGTCAAAATTTAAAACGAACGAAGAATCATGCACCCGGTATAGATTATGAAACACTTTCCTCCATAACCAGAATATTATTGAGAAATTTAACATCTTCATACTAAGAAATGAGATATCTGAATAAGCAATTTAAAAAACATATCTATAGTAATAAAGGAAAGTTTCGCTCTTTGTGTGTGTGCATGTGTGTTTCTTTGTCTGTCTGTGATGGCTAGCAAAATCTAGCCCACCTAGAAGTCTGAAAATTTAGGTGTGGATAGTCCAAGGTCTGACTATGTGCACCTGAGTCTCAGAATTTTAATATTTTGATAATTACTCAAGATATTAATTAGAATATCATTAAACATCGCATCGAAAATGCCGTCTTTTAAATCAAAATGGCTAAAGATAAGAATTTCTATTGTGGATTTGCAAGCGAAAATGAACGAATTCGAAATTATTTTACTAATTAGCGAATTTTAAGAAAATTAATTACGATATCAATTTGACAAATTCTGAGCATATGTAAAAAACAATTCTGCATGGGACTATGTGATTTTTGAAAAATTCGGCCTGTAATTTTTCATAATTTATGCAAAACACTGCCAAAAATCTGCCAGCGCCAGTGAAAAAAATCCAAGAAAGTTTCAGACAGGGATCTACTTTCATTAAAAACTGAACTACAAAGAGATCTGTTTCTCTGGCCGATCCCTTCATTTAGTTTGCGAAAATGAAAGGAAATAATTGCCAATTTTTACTAATGAACAAAAATTTAGACAACTAAGATATAGATCTGAAATTGAGGATGGGAAGTGTTGTCATCTGCCGTCTATTTTAGCGAAGCGTCTTCGTTATGTTCTAATTATCAGAAAAATTTAATTATTTTCTTTAATGATCACGTTAATGAAAGTGAAGGTGGTTTTCTTGAACAAATTATTCGTTATATTTGCGGATATGGGGAGGGAGGGGGTTAACGCCTTGCTCTGAGATTGTTATTAACTGGGACCCAGGCAACGCCGGGTGGGTTAGCTAGTAACTCAATAAAAATCCATTTTCAGCAGTTGCTGCCAATGTTTGAAGTTTTTCGAGCAGCCCTGTATATGCTCTAACAACACGTAATGCACTAAAAATTACATAAAATTTGTGTCGGATTTCTTCTGTCCATGGACAATTCAGTAGAAAAGAATTGTATACTGGATAAAGTTATTGCTATTTGTAGTAATGAGACTGGTAAAAGGAATTTGCATTTCCCTAAACATTGATATTTTTTTAACTAAATTTATATTAAGAGATTAACGCATTGAATGCACCGTAAACACGAGAATGTATATTTTCTCATATAATTTTAGTTACGTTGTTATTATTTTTTTTTTAGAATTTGCAGGTACTTTCACCTTTTTTTCTAAAAAAAAGAAAATCTATGTTTAAATTGGAAGATTTAAAACAAATAAATAAATAAAATAAAATAAAATAAGTTGCTAGAAGTTTAGATATTTCGACGATCGGTTAGTTGGAGTTCGGATAATACGTGATACTGCATACAATGTATAGTTCCTTATTGTATAATAAATTTTTCAGCATGTCATTATAGCCAGGAGTGCAAAAATCTAGGCACCAATGGGCTGATTACCACCACTAAATTTTATCAGTATTCTTCGTCAAATTTTATTAGTGTACTTCGCCAAAATATTATCAGTATTCTTATTAGGCGAAGAATACTAAAAAATTAATGGTGGGAATCAGCCTATTGGCGCCTAGATAATTAACCCCTGATTATAGCAATCGTCTTTCTGTGTAATGTTTCCAATTAGAATGGTCTTGTCATGGACAAGACATTCGTCCACTGACTATGCTGTCAGAATCAAGAATTAAATACGATAAATAACACGAACGAAGTCATGCACCAAGAAGTCATGCGTGAGGCATGGGTTAAGAAACACTTTCCAACAATAACAGAATATTAAGAAATTTCATTTTTTATACAATGAAATGTGATTTCTGAAAAAGCAATTAAAAAATAAATAAAGCAGTAAAATTCTATTTTCACCAATTTCATCATTTACAGCCCATATGCTGTAATGTGTGCAAATGCTGTCGTGCAGCCCGGTAGTTTATACTATTTATGCACATCGCGTAATAAACTAAAAATTAGATAAGTTTAAAAAATGTCCACCACGGTGGAAAACGCACTTCCAGCGATTATCGATCATAGACTATTCTGTAACCGAATTATTTTGTACATCTTTGTAAATGAACGATATATGCTATAAAAGACGTTGCGGTGCATCTCATTGCCTCTTTTAAATTTCATTATGTTTTAAGTTTTATAACAGCCTTAAAATTCGCAACAACCGATTTTTCCTCATGGATAATAAATAATGCAATGAAATTCTTATGTGCACCCCTATTAACGAACTATAAATGCTATTTATTTAACACTCCTCAGAAAGCATATTGTAGTCTACCTGAGTGATGCCTATCAATATCATTTAATTTCAAATACCTTAACATCAATAAAATGCATCGTAAACGATTTGTCCTAATAGACCATAATACAGAGATGCCAAGCTCCCACTAATCTTCCGTAATATGTGGATTAATTTGACCCAGTTTAACAACGTTTCAAACCAAAAAATTTATTTGATGAATCTTTATTTATTTAATTGAAGATTTATACATGAAATATATTTATTTCCATTTCATAAAACAATTTCTGGTGCGAAACGTATTAAACCTGAGTCAAATTAACCTCCATATTACGGACGATTAGTGAGAGCTTGACGCCTCTACATAATGTAATGGAATATTTATGTGTGACTCTATAAACTAATTAGAAATGCAACATACACGCATTCATTTTTAATACAGAACATACTATACTAAACCTCAATAACATAAAAAAAAAAACCTGACAATTCGAGTATATTTACGTGAGTTGGCGCACGCGCAGACAGACGGCAGACAAATAAAATTCCTAGAAACTTTTCAAATATGTTGGAAAGTGTTAAAACATTCTTTTCTAAATATATGTTCATAATATTTATCATATAAATGAGTAGAAAATTTATTTAAAAAATGTATAATAAAAGATCTGCAAATTGATTATTTGGTTGGTGCAAAACTTTAGAATATATTGACATAAGCCATTAAAGTAGCTTCAGTCCCAGAATATAACACAAAATAATTCTTTTAATTATTATTATACTTTTAAATTAAAAATGCAAGGTTTCACAATCACGTGACAATATTGGAAAATATGTCTGTCAAGTAACTAAAATTTTCCAAACTTGAAATTATTTGAAATTTTATGAAATATTTTTTCATTAAATAATAACAAAATATTTTCGGATTTTAACAACATAAACTACTTTTTATGTGGTTTACGAATACACCATTAGGGATATTTTCTTTTTCTTTCGAGCTATCTTAAGAATTATGTTTTTTACTGTAATATATATTTACATTTCTCTTAGCCTGGAATTTCTCACGGTTATACGGAGTACTACTGCTCCTTACTCCGCTTTGTTATTCATTTCCATTTATCTTAAAATGGTATTTCTTATGTTTACATTTAAATACCAGTCCAGCTTTCCGTCTTTGTTATTCATTGAAATTAATTTCGAAATGGAATTTGTAATATTTGCTCTTAATACTATCCCCAATCCTCCCCTGTGCTTTGTTCTTGGTTTATATTTATCTTATAACAGAATTTTAATCAGAGCTATTCATATTTGAAGGAAAGAATTTTATTTTCTTTTAAATTACATGTATAACTTCAGAACTGAATGAATTTTTACATTCTGGTATATTTAAAATAAATTGTCAGGATAAAGCTGTGAAATTGGGAGAGCGAATTGGGTTCCATTTTCTTTTAAATTATAAAACCAAATTTTAAACACAGAAAGTTGTAATCATATTACTTAAATTTATGTTTGTTTTTCAAAATTATATATTTACATTTATAGATTAAAAAACATTAAAAGTAAAAGCATCTTTTTTTCACCCATTTGTTTTTAAGCGACGTACCCAAAACCAAACCATATGAGTAAACTTGCGGTCCCATGTGCGTTCAAATGCTATTAGACTTAACTGTACGTGATTCTTTGACAGTTGCTCAGAATACATCATCGACCCTCCTTCAAGGGACAGTCTCTGTCTCTGCCTTTTAGCGGTTATTCTGTTGAATGCTAAGCAAGTTATATCAAATTCATAACGTGAATCATAACTCTCAGGGCGAATTCTGAATCTGCCCTGTTCAGGGCGGAATACCTCTCATCGGATCTTGACGCAGTGCAGAATCGGCATTCTTCCACCGGAAATTCTGCCGTTGGAAGTTCGGCGAAGCCGGCGAGGGATGAGTTGGGATCAGTAGCGGTAAACGATATGGATTCCAACGCTCACCTTGAACGCACTGCAAATCAATCATGAAAGGAATCAGGGAAAGGAGATCGGTTCCGTATACGCAAATATTTGATGTCTAAGTAGAAGTCCAGGACAGGCAAGTCTGGGTCAAATTCTAGAGACAAGGTGAAACCTCACAAGGACGAGTCACCCGAAGTTTCTAAGCCAATGATTAAACAGAAAGTGACTCAGAGTGCTGGCAAGCCAAGTCAAAATAATAAAAAGTCTTGGAGCTTTCGGAACAAACGTCAGAGCGAAGGAGGGTCGAAAGCAGGACGAAACCCAATCTATCGATTCGGATGAAGAGGGTGAAGAGCCGATCGACGATCTTCCAGAAACCCAGCTAGCAGACACATGAGCCGATGTGTCCGGCTCATAGTCCAAGGTTATGTCCAGGAATGAAAGGAAAAAGCTGTGATGGAGCGTGAGGGATGACCAAAAGACGATCTCAAGAACGGTAAGGAAATATAATCTCCAAAGGACTCCGCCCAGAAAAATACAAGACAGAGGCCGAAAGCGAAAGTCAAGTCAAAGGGGAAACTTACTCTAATCGTGCGGCCAAAGGGAGCGACCGCACTTTTTCAGGCCTCTTCCCATGTTTTTCGGGAATTAGTAACCATTAAAATTAATCCTATCAAAGCCATGATAGCCCTAAGAGGAATGCGGAACATTTCAGGTTGAGGTGTCCTTATAGTAGCTGACAGTACCGCAGACCTCGAAAAGCTAGACGCCGAGATGGAATCAACGGAGTTGGTGAATGATCTCTTAATTTCGAGAACGCGACGTTGCACTCCGGAGATCTTTGGCGTAGACACAAATCTACTATGAACAGTATGAGGTTGATCCTCCCTCGAGCTGATAACCGCGCTCGCAGTCACACTATGTTGCAACTTAGTGCTGGCGGTGGAAGAGAGATCCTACAAGCGTCTCGTAAAGATTCGTAAATTGAATGCGGGCTGGTGCCAAGTGGACTTTCGGCCAAATCGGCGGCGGCTGATATGTTTCCGTTGCTGGAGGTATGGCCACACGCAAACGGTTTGTCGTAGAGCGCTCCTTTATGGGGGATTCGGAGTCTCAGACCACATTGAAACGGCAAGCATCGCAGACGCGAGATGCTGCCTGAATTGAATAAATGGGAAACAACGGAGACCTAACTGTAAGCAATTGCCAATCGGCCAATTTTCATGTTCTAATGAGTTTCTGATCCACAAGTTGTAGGTTCGGTTATTAAGGACAGATTCAGCATGGGAGAAAATCCTAAGTTCGTTCACCTTAATTGCCACCATGCCATGGGGGTTCCAAACAAGCTTTCACGGGACGTCCTATCTGTAGAGACACATATCGTCTCACTCAATGAACAATACGTATAAGAGGGCTCTATTCGGGGAACTCCTAAGGGATACACACAGGTGCACTCGTCAGGAAACCTCTTTCGAGCAGTTTTCTGGAAGAATAACCGCGTATTCTTCTGTGCGATCACGAGACACCCGGATGTGGAGGTCATCCGGTGCAAGTGGTCAGAAAGGAGGTTGCTCAGAGTAACTTGTTATTCTTGCCCTTCTGAAGACATAGACTTGGTTCTAGAACCATTGGACACGCTGTTGATGACCTATCCAAATGACAACATCATTTTGGTTGGTGATTTCAATGCAATGTCCACGATTCGGGAGCAGCGACCCAAGGGTCACAGCGGAAAATCCTATACAGCTTTCGCATCGAACGCAAATCTTGAAATTACGAAAAACCCGCACATTCTCCCCCTACCTTTATAGGACACCAAGGAAAGGGGCCGATAGACGTTTTCTTGATCAGGTTTTGCACCAACCTCATAGCAGACTGGGAGATCTCCGACATCGAAACACTTAGCGACCACCATCTCATGAAGTGGGCCTATACAGGCAGACTGGGTACTCGCCTCCCGAGAGGATCCAACCGTCATTGTTACCCACCGGATTTAGTATCGGATGAATTTCTCATCGATTTGCGAACAGCGGATCTGATTCGGTATGACATCGCCAGCCCTTAGGAAGGTGTTGATCATTTAATGTCAACTTTGGTAAATCTGTGTCGAATGCCCAAAAGACGCGAACTTGCTTATAGCAAGGGAACGTGTTGGTGGACAATCTCGGTTGGACGTGCTGAGACGTCGCTAACACAACAATCTGTCTTGTCTGTGGTGCGGGGAAAGTGGAGGTGAGAGACACAGTTTCGCTGGTATCCTGTCAGGTGAAGAAGTCTCAAGAATCCAAGGATGCATTTGCTAGACACCATTTCCTACAGGCCGTTGATACCTCGCAGGTCGAAATCATCGAACCAGACTGGTTCACGTTAGCAGAGCTGTAGTTTGCAGTAGATTCGCTGCCGCCTAACAACGCACCCGGCCTCGACGGAATTAGCCTCGAGAACGTCCGTAAGGTCTTCCAGTTCCATCCTCAATGGTAACTGGCCTTATTTAATCACTGATTGAGAATTTCTTGTTTTTCGCGGACATGGAAGCGTACGGTTGCTGCGTACTTTGTCAAACCTGGAAAGGAGCTCATCCACTCAGATTCCTACCGCCCTATCGGCTTACTACCAGCCCTCGGGAATGTCTTCGAGATTGGCGCTCTTTCTAGAGACCAACGATAAGATCCATTCGCGACAGTACGGTTTTCGAAAGAATGTCAGTACGGGTCGATACTCTACGTAATGTGCTGATGTACATAGCAGAATCAAAGAGGCGGGGAGATTACACATGTTTTCTCACGTTGGATATTAAGAGCGAGTTCAACAGTGTAAGGCGAGAAGACGTCCTCCAAGCTTTGAAGGACTTAGGCGTTGAACCGTATCTTCTGGGGTTGATTGCCGACTACCTTTGGTACAGGTCGATCATCCTAAACGATAGAGAGCACTACTTTAACGTAGGAGTGCCACAAGGGTTGTGCCTCGGTTCAACCGGTTGGTTGTCATAAGTATCTTGTTGAGTCGCTTGGAAGTACCGAGAGACGAGGTGTGGGTCGTGCAGGCCTTCGCTGATGACGTCTTTGTGGCGGCCAGAAGCACAGCTATTTTCAGGTTCACCGACATTTTCGGCCCGGTCCTCTCGAGTATCCACGGCTGGGCAATGGAATATAGCCTGAAATTTAGCTACACTAAATACGGCCACACAATCGTTCCTCCTAAGGGCACCATCAAGTATCAGCTTTCTCGAACTATCCGCATGGAGGTTCATAAGGTAGCGTTCAGATAGAGCTTACAATACTTAGGGGTTACGATTGATTGCCATTTTAGTTGGATGCCTCCCTTAGACATTGTTCCAAGAAAAGACGTTCAAGGTACTGCACAATATGAACCGGTTCAGGGCAGCCAACTGGGACCAAAGCAGAGTCTGCGCAAAATACTGTACGCACTAGTTGCTGAGCGAATTATTTTGTACGCCGCCCCTATTTGGTACAAAGGTAAATTGGTGCTGGCGAACAGGTTGCAAAACATACAAAGAGACATCTTCTTGTGTGTGACCAAGTGTTTTAAAACAGTTTCAACGTACGCTCTAAACGTTTTCGATTGGGTTTTGCCTCTTGACCAACGTGCAGAGATGGATCAAGACTTTACGTTCTTGGTTCGCTGGAAGAAGAGTGTTGAAGGTATCAGGTTAGACCCCGAGTCTGTTGACCTCTGGAAGCCAAATCGCAAGCAATATTGCCTTTGACGTATCCCATGCACTTTGGATATCACGCCATAATCAATGTGTTCTTACTACACGGACGGATCTAAGCAAATGCACAACACTGTCTGGTGCGCGTTCCTAGCTGTAGCCGAGGACCAGATCGTGAGAGAGAGCCAGTTCCGTCTCATAGATGGCGCAAAAGGATTTGTGGCAGAGGCTCATACCATCCATGAAACCATTACGGACGCCCATCAGTGTGGATTTGGTGAGCTCGATGTCTTCTCTGACTCGAAATCAGCGATCCAAGCTCTTAATAGGCTAGTGTCAAAACACAAGGCGGTTACCGAGCATAAGAACTTGGTCAAACGAACAAGAGCCAAGACTAATCTTCACTGGGTCCGTGCTCAAGTGGGGTACATCTAAAACAAACGCGAAAGCGTTGTCCAAGACCGCCACGACCCGACATTCGGTTGGCGTGCTGGTGAAGACGACGCGCCGCCAGGCTACATCCCCTTAGTCGCGCCTTGTCCAAATGGCAAGAGAGATCAAGCAACTCGGAGCAGGGTAGAGTGACGCATGGGCTCTATCCGCGGATCCGCACTCGCAGACTGCAGGGAGATTTTTAAGTGAATCAGGTCCTTACCGGACATGGTGCCTTCGGTGACAATCAGTAACGTCTTTTTTTAAAGAATCCCACATAGTTCTGTGGGTCAGGAACAAGTACGATCAGACACTGTACGATTAGGCTTTCTGACAGGTACCACGAGAGAAATACTTTCCGCGGGACTTCCGGACTCGAACGCCGCGGGACGTATGTCTGGACGGCTACGCCCGCAAGGGAGTGAGACTCATAGTCAGTGACCTCCTCATGCGGACACTGGGTGGGTCACCGAACGTGGGTCAACGTGGGTCACCGAAGAGCAGGCCAAAATACTAGAGCTCTTTGCGGTGTTGTTTTAGATGACACAATTCGAAAGTAATTTTAGACGTTTAAGTGCTGAAATTTCAACCTCGAAGATGATGAACGCTCTGGACGAACATAAAGGAGAGTAAAGGAGCACCTCTTAAAAGAAACTATCAAATGATCATGCACATTACTTTTCTGAGTGTGTAGTCTGTGGGAAAACACTTGAACTGCGTAACGTGTATTTTCAGCGATAGCTTCTTTTAAAAGGTTTTCGTTTACAGATAATTTTCGTCCAGAGCGGGCATCATGTTTGAGGTTGAAATTTCCGCGCTTAGACTTCTCAAACCACATTTTAACTGTGTCATCTGAAACAGAACTTTGTCCATATGCAGCACAAAGTTTACGAGCAGTCTGATTAGCATTTTTACCTTTCTTAAAATAAAAGAGCATGACGAAAATGAACTTTTTGTTTATCCATTCTTAGAACTGCATAGAAACAAAAATTATACCACAACACAAGCTAGAATTATGCATCGCAAGCAGAAAGGCCGAATGTCGTTCTGGGTCATTCAAGATCACTCCTTATCAGCAATAGCAAAATAACTAGACGGAACCGCGATTCGCTCTGAAATACCACAGAACATTCCGGATGACACAATATTTTTCGTCATGTTCTTAAATAAAAAGTTATGACGTAAGCACACCCTGACAATAGTTTATTGACATCTTGTATATATACAAACAAATTTTACAATCCACTTTTTTTAAGTCTTCAGTTTAAAACTGAAACAGAAAGACATATTTTAATTAAACATCAAAACTAATCCTTATAACTCTCTTACTTCATTAAAATCCGAATTAAGGAAATAAATTAAACATTTCTGAGAATCCAAAATTAGTTATGTGTCCCGATAAATTCTTGTTCTAATAATGTACGGAAGTAATTTATTATTATGAAATATATTAGGCAACGGGTAATTCGAGTGAAAAATTATCATTGAAGATTGCGGTCGTTTCAAAATTTGTACCTGGGGTAATTAGTTTCTACTCAATTATTTACTTTCTTCTAAATTTAGAAATGTATGTTTAAACTTCCGAGTATTTGGAATGTTCTATACATCTTTAATAACAAATGTTTACTTCTATCACTAGTAGTTATTTCTGTCACTAATTCTGTCACTAATTCTGACACTAATTTTTTTTTATCTTGTGCACTCGCCATTTCGAAATCTCATGTCTCAGTTTTTCACAATACAACACCGATAGTGTTGCCTCATAAATTGACAGAGAATACTTAATTTTGTTTATGTTATTAAAACACTTTTTTATTTGTACTTAACGAATATGTAATACTATTTTTCGTTATGTTCTTAAATCAAAAGTTAAGAATAAGGACATCCCGACAATAATTTATTGACATAATCTTGTATATATACAAACTAATTTCTTGTATATATACAAACTAATTTCTTGTATATATACAAACTTCTTTTAAAAGGTTTTCGTTTACAGATAATTTTCGTCCAGAGCGGGCATCATGTTTGAGGTTGAAATTTCCGCGCTTAGACTTCTCAAACCACATTTTAACTGTGTCATCTGAAACAGAACTTTGTCCATATGAGAACTTTGTCCATATAGAAAGACATATTTTAATTAAACATCAAAACTAATCCTTATAACTCTCTTACTTCATTAAAATCCGAATTAAGGAAATAAATTAAACATTTCTGAGAATCCAAAATTAGTTATGTGTCCCGCTAAATTCTTGTTCTATTAATGTACGGAAGTAATTTATTATTATGAAATATATTAGGCAACGGGAAATTCGAGTGAAAAATTATCATTGAAGATTGCGGTCGTTTCAAAATTTGTACCTGGGGTAATTAGTTTCTACTCAATTATTTACTTTCTTCTAAATTTAGAAATGTATGTTTAAACTTCCGAGTATTTGGAATGTTCTATACATCTTTAATAACAAATGTTTACTTCTATCACTAGTAGTTATTTCTGTCACTAATTCTGTCACTAATTTATCGACGCCAGAATGCAAAATGGCAATGTGCGTGTTGTGGATTTTCGCAACAAAATCTGGAACTACTACACAACGGAACTTCAGGAGTACGTGCAAGAAAGATTCTTTTGATAAATTTGATAAAATTTTAATGTTAATTATTATTTGATTCTAATCGTTATTTGATTAATAACATTTTAAGTTCAATTTTAGGGAATAGTAATTTGTTCTAGTTAATATATAACGTTTTGTGTTGTACTTTACGAATATGTAATAATATTTTTTCCTTATGTTCATAAATCAAAAGTTAAGATTAATGACATCTAAACAATACTTTATTTATATCTTGTATATATGCAAACGAATTTTATAACACTCCTTTTTTTAAGTCTTCAGTTTAAAAGTGAAACAAAAATACATCATTTTTTAATTAAACTTGAAAACTAATCACCATAACTCTCTTATTACATTAAAATTCGAATCAAGGAAATAAATTAAACATTTCTGAGAATCCAAAATTAGTTATGTGTTCCGCTAAATTCTTGTTCTAATAATGTAAAGAAGTAATTTATTATTATAAAATATATTAGGCAACGGGAAATTCGAGAGAAAATTTGTCATTGAAGAATGCGGTCGTTTTAAAATTTGTACCTGCAGTAATTAGTTTCTACTCAATTATTTACTTTCTTCTAAATTTAGAAATTTTTATTTAAATTCCCGAGTATTTTTAATGTACTGTGCATCTTTAATAACAAATGTTTACTGCTATCACGCATAGTTTCTTCTATCACTAATTCTGACACTAATTTTTGGTTAAAATATTTCATTGAATCAAGTTTCGGTTAAAATAAGTACAGTGTGGTTTGGCTATTTAATACACTAAAAATTTAGTACAATAATAATTTTTTAATTATGCAAAATCCTGTAACAAAAAGTAAAGTTTTAATGCACTAGGGGTAGTTTCTGATTGCAAAAATTGATGTGTAGCAAAATCTTGGAAATACATATACAGTCATAATTAAAATATAGGTGTTTAAAGCTGAATAATAAATAAAGTATTGAGATAAACTCAACACCACTCGTATACATACTATGTAGACCATGTGAAAACGATTTAGATAAAAAAAATAAAAGTAAAAATTTTTCTATTTTTAAACCTTTTTAACACTTTCTAACAAAGTTGAAAAGTGTTTATGAATTCGGGTTGTCTGTCTGTCTGCTGTCTGTCTCCCGTCTATCTGTCCATGCTCTAACTCGCGTAAATATATTCGGATTGACATGCAATTGATATATGTTATTTAGGTTTAGTATGGCATGTTCGGTATTGAAAATGAAGTGTATAGCAGTTATAGTTTTTTTACAGTGACACTCAAAGGAATTTCGTTACATTACGGTCTATGGGGAAAAATATTATTTGCGGTTTATTTTAATAATGTTTCACAATTTTAAACACATTGAATTTGATATATATCACTGATGTTCGCTACAAGAGGCTCACTGTGGAATATGGTGTGCATAGCACTTATAGATCCTTTACAGGGACACTCAAAAGAATTCTCTTACATTACGGTCTATGGAGAAAAATCGTTTGCGGTTTATTTTAATGATTCTTCACTATTTCAAACATATTGAAATTGATATATGGTGCAATACAAGCGATTTACGATAGAATATTGTGTGAAGAGAATTCATCGCTAATTTATAGGGATACACAAAGAATTCGCTTCTGTCTGTTAACAATAATTGTTGGAAATGCGTTTTCAGTTACTGAACGCGTTTTTAAATTTAACTCATTTTTTGCATATTACGTGGTGCGTATAAATTCTATAAATGATATACAGGGCAGTATAAACGTTCTCGAGTACATTTGCATTTATTGACGAAAATTCCAGATGGCGAATTTTAATATGATTCTATAGATCATATATAGGGCTCCACAAAATAATTCTGATATTTTTCCGAATATTGTTGGTAATTCCTGAAAGTGGGTTTTTAAATATGTTATACCTTTTCCAAAGCGCGGTTTGACCTTGACCTTATTTACTTAGATATCATCTTTCACCTTATTAAACGGTAATGATTTGTAAAATTATTTTGGAAGTGTTGGAAAGTTTTACAAAATCTATGATTGACATATGATTTTTCATTCTTGTTACTTATCCATCATACGTAGTATAAGGTAAGTCTTGTAATCGTTTTAAAAATCGAAAAAAAATTGGACGGATTTACACGTTTCAGACACTAGATATTCCGAAAAATATATTTTTAGAAAAAAAAAATTGCCGTCCGTCTGTGTGTCTGTAAACGCTCTATCTCCCGAACAAATTGAGATAGAGACTTGAAAGTTGATCTGTACTTAGTATGTAATAATGGGAAGAAGCTTATTGAATTTCAGTAACCTCGATTATCCGAAACAGTTTTTTTCGGGCCCTCGAAATATTCGTTCTGATAAAAGGTATATAAACATTTTGGAAATTGTTTATTTTAAGTAGTGAATATAAAAGACAATAAAAAAACAATTTTTTCATAAATAATGAAGTCGGTCGGATAATTAGTTGCCGAGATATTTGTAATCCTGTTTTCCTCACTCTTCGATTTTTCGTGTCCCTGTATTTCATCCAAATTTCAATTCAAATATATATTTAATTGGAAATGAGACGCTTAATCCGACGCAATAAACCGTTAGTTAATATGATTATTAGTTTTGGAGTTATAAGGATGTTTCTTTTACGCAATTCAGTAATAGAGCATTTAAAGTTTATGACATCATCATGTCCGATTTTATACGAATTGCAATGCATTTTATAAGTCGTTTACACAAGTTTTATTTTCATATTTTATATTATGCATATCTATGATGGATAAGTATTATGGTGGCCCCCAACGACTAGTTTTATAAGCATTCAATTTTTATCTTAAAAAATCCGCCTAATTTCAGAACTGCATTTCATGTAGTTCGGAAAAATTTCCGTTATAATACTGTAATTTGGCGCGTTTTCCTATTATTGAAAATTCACCGCTTTCATTTATTCTTGATAGATAGAGTGAACTAGTAAATTTATAAAATATGTATATTTAGTAATTTTTGCTCTGTTTCGTTTGTAGGATTTTTAAATTTTTGTATGTTAATGAGGTTTACTATAGCTTGTTCTCAATTTAAAATGAAGAGTGTAGCTTTTATAGTTCGTTTACATGAACACATAAATAATTACGTTTGCTGCTAATTTATAGACAGCTAATCAAATTTCCTTGGTTACTAATTATGAAACTCCAACAATGTATTTAATGAGGTAGAGGGTTGGTACTTCTCTCTATTCCCTGGTTTGTCCTATGCAGTAGTCTAAAATGATTAATTTAGAGATTGTATATTGGTCGATGGCAGGGGCGGATCCAGAAAATTTTCACAGGGGGGTCAAGTTTCAGTGGCCAGCGTTGTACCTTCTACTTATAAAATTACCAGTCAAGTGGAAGAAAAACGAAGCATCATTTAAACCTGTTTCAAAATATAATATATTACACAGTAATTAATAAATTTTCATGAAATAATATTAAATTATCCATTAAAAATTATATTAATATTAAATTAATATATAAATTACAAATTATAATAATATTATTAAATTAACTTTTAGTAACCAATTTGTTATCATTTTGTATGAAATATATAAATATACGATTTATTAATTCTATAATATGTAGTTAATACAGAAATGTTAAAATTCCTCAATTAAATAAAATTAAACGTTTTCATATTTAAGATGTGGAGAAGACATTGCAATGAAAAAAATAATGTCAAAACATTGCTGTCTTACCTTAACAATACTGAAGTTGCAATTTCCCGTGATGCTTCATTGCGTATTTATTTAATACTTCTTCAGGGTGAATTTCCTTATCGCGATAATTGTTAAGCTTTACTAAACCGTTTAGCCTTTCTTCTTTCATATTTGACCTCAAGTAAGTTTTTACCCGTCTTAATGTTGAGAAAGACCGTTCACTGGTACAGATTGTAACAGGAAGGACACATAAAATATGGAGAAGAGTTTTGATATTCGGGTAAAATTCTGAAGCTTGTAATATGCTTTCACTTGCAATGCGTGGAAGTTTGCTCTCCGGTTTGTTTTTCCATTGCCGCTGCCATAAGTCTATTTCTCCTCGTAATTCAGAAAATGTCCCTGGAATATCTTTCTTGTAAGGTTCAGCTGCATTCATTAAAGTTTCAGTATCCTCATTGGCAAATGCCGGGATCAATCCATGTAATGCAACGATATTTGAATGTTCAGCAGTGGAAAATTTTGTTACCAACTCTGATATGATAAAATCCATAAACGGCAAAAATAAATTAAATTTGTAATGTTCTTCCGAACTTGACGCTGCCTTATTGGATCTGTGGTGCTGTGTTTTTACTCGGTATAGTAATTTCAATGGAATGATTAGTTGCTACTTTCGATGCTTCGTCGTATATTTTCGAGTAACTTGATGATGAATTTCAATAATCATTTAAAGTATCGACAACATGCTTTACCATATCATAGCATTGCTTCAAATCTAACGAAGGGCTTTGCAAATTACGAGATAAAGAAATAGTTAAACTCAACATGGAGGAAATGATTTGCACTGCAATAAATAAATGAAATCGCAGAACTGATGCTATTAAAGATGCGGATTTGGAGGACGATTCTTCTGCATCTAATAACTCTAGAAAGCACACAATGGCATCGAAAACTTGTAAAAATTATAAAATTGCGTCGTGGCGTTCAATACACCGAGTTTCACATAGTTTTGAGAGCTTCAATCGCGTTTCTTGAGGATGATGCTCTTGAATTTCCTCTTGCATCCAATTAATTTTTTAGCGGATTCCCTAATTGCATTGATGACTTCTTTCATGACACCAACAGCGTTTCTAATACTACGTAATGAACAGCCTTTAGATATGGCAAGATTTAGCTTGTGAGACGCGCAATGCATGTAAATAGCAAGTGTCTGCTTTTCTTTTATGTGTGCTTGCACCTCTTTGAGTTTTCCACCCATATTTGAACTACCGTCGTAATCTTGTCCTCGCATATTTTCAATTTTTAATCCTAATTTCTTTAGATTTTCTTCAATTAGGTCTGCAAGGAACTCACCACTTAAGACTCTAACTTCTACAAAGCCTACAAACTCTTCCCTGATTTTCTTCGTAGTTATATCCCAATATGGAATGCTAAGCCTCATCTACTCGATAGTACCGGAATCGGTGGTTTCATCAGCTAAGATACTAAAGAACCGACTTTCTTTCACAGAGTTCAGTATTTTCTGTGATATGAGCAATTAATTAATTTTGAGTTGTTTTACTGATAAAAGTAGAGTTGTTTATGTGATTTTCCAAAACAGTGTCAATGCGAAACCTCAATAATTTCCTTCATTTGCTATTGAACCTGAGCCAACCTCTTCCGTCAGGTTCCCATCATCTCGGTGTCCATCTGGGAGTGAGCAGAGCAGAAATATCTTACAGGACCAAGCAAAAAATGGTTAACATTGATTTCCTATACTCATTTTTCGGAAATGTGTGAAATAACAAAAAATAATAAGAATAAAAAAAATCCTTTTGCTAAAAAGTTCTGGGACGCGCCACTAATAAGGGTGTTTCTCATTACAGGGGGGTCAGCTGACCCTTTGACCCCTCCCTGGATCCGCCACTGGTCGATGGGATAATTAGAAGTAATGAACATATAAAATATTTAAAAGGATTTAATCACTCTAATTATAATTATAAATTTATTATCAATTCACTCTGAATATTTACGTTGCCCCATGACTTTTTGGAAAAGGTGGAGTAGTAAGATAAAAAATATATATACTTAGAGAAATTACAATTAACCTGGACTGGATAAGTCCTGTACATATTTTTACATAATGGGGCATTTGCCGATAGTTGGACTCGACTTTTGACCGGTTGTAAATTTCGATTCGATTTTACTGTCAGACTCTATCCTCTGCTGTGGTAAACAGAGTCATAAAAATAGCCATGTGTGTGGTCTATTTACTGAAACAATTAGCTGCATTTATATATCCTTTGCTTACGCAATCCGAATATATAAGTGTCATATACATTTAAAAAATATAAAGTAATTAATTAAATTCATATACAGAATTAATAAAACAGTCATGCATTAAATCAATATGTACAATTACGCTTCTTATTTCCTTTTACATAATATATTATCATTTTAAACAGTGCTTTAATTCTACAACAAAACTAAGTGGGGTAAAAACCAGTACCTTTACATTATGGTTTTGGGGAAAAATTGTTTAAATTCCTGCTTCTCTAAATTGCGTACTTAGATATCTCATTTCACTGTATTAAAAAACGAAATTTCTTAATAATATTCTGTTAGTGTTGGAAAGTGTTTCATAATCTATGCCTAATGCCTCATTTTTCGTTCTTGTTATAATTGTACCTATATCCATTCACAAATAAAATGACTGCGTATATTAGAAGTTTTTTATCCTGCGTACGGATAAAGCAGTCATTTTGAAAGGCTGAAAAAAGGACCAGATTTAAATGTATAATTTGACTTGCCTAACCAGGAAACCACGCCGTTAGTATAATAAGGAAAAGAAATCTAAATAAGCAGCAATCGAAATAGCATATTGAAACGTGTTTTATGACGCATAAATCATTTGCCCTCGTCTCTCCGTTATCTAGGTATAAAGACTTAAAATTTGCTAATTTATTGATTTAATAGGATGTAGGAGGAGCCAATAATATGGAAGGAGGAGTCATTACTTTTTTAATGTAACAACATCATTAAAATCCATTAAATTGTCCACTTTCAGTTTAGTGTGCCACAATACTTCAACATGATTCGCTATGTTTGGTACAAATCTGGGTTAGTGCAAACTGGACCACTTTTATTTGAAACGCCCTTGCAATTTTGTTTTTCGCTGGAGGTGGACCATTGCAATCATTGCATGGTTGTATGTATGTGTTGTATGTTGTATGTATGTATTGCAATCATGCAAATTGCCATTGCAATTAGTCATTGCAATTGCAACTGTCATTGCAATCATGCAAACATTGCATTGTTCATGAAATTTTCTTTGTGCGACTATTTTCTATGCTTCAATAATTTTTTGGTTCCTTACCATATTTGTGAATAGCATTTTTTTGCGGGCTTCCTTCCTGTTTATATTCATATATCAAAATATGATTTGTATTTTATGTTATTCAATTTTCTGAATCATAACCTCACCTTTTCTCCCTAAATTAAACAAATAAATTAGCAAACTTTAAAACTTTATATCTGAATAACGAGGATACGAGGGCAAATTATTTATGCGTTAAAAGACACATTTCACTGTGCTCTTTCGATTGCTGCTTACATAGATTTTTTTCATTTTTACACTATGGCGTGGTTTCCTGGTAAGAATTCTTAATTAACTCAGACTGGGGTAATAAGTCAAACAAATCGTGTAAATATTACTTCACAAACGTATGCAACGCCAGAAAATCTTCTCCAATTTCCACAATTACATCATTCTTATATTCCGTTGAAGTAGATTAGAGAATCTAAATTAGCATAAAATTTACATTACGGAAAATAAATGCATTGGCAATTTATAATGTTTACGTTTCAGATTTTAATCTTTTCGAAGAAATTTATTCCTGATGTTTTCTGTTGTATAATTCAATTATGTTATGAGTACAGTATCATCAGAGAAACTTATTTCCATTACTTATAAAAGATATTTTTTTATTTTTATGCTATAATCTCCACTGCTATTTAGGTCCTAGGTAATGAACTTAAAATTACAAAAAACTTTTAGGAATGTATCTATTTTTAAACAAAACTGTGATTATATGAAATATGATAGATAGTACCTTTTCAAACCTATGCTTCAAAGAAACTAAATTATACAACTTTATATGGGTTTTTTTAAAGTGCAAAACATTAAAAATAATTAAATTTACTGTAAATCTTATGTACAGATAATACAGCAATTTTGGAAAACTATAACAGGTGAAGACAATTATAAATACAGTTCAACGTAGTACAGAATACTTATTAAAACAAAACTGGAGTAAAAAGTTCAACGTGGCTTTTAGATACTTTTAAATATACGTATGCTCCTAGAGCCAGGTGCATACAGTTCTACCACAATTCCAGAATAGACTTTTTTGCCATATTTAATCGCAGAAAGATTTGTATTCTGCAGGAAATATATTAGGCAAAGATTTCTGCTCTGCAATTTCAAGGAATTACTCTGTCTTTTGAATGGAAAACTGTGCATACTCATTGTGCGTATTTCGCCATAGTTAGGTATAAAGGCGTTCTACCTATTTGATAACCTTCCAGAAAAATTTATTAGAAATTCTTGTAACTAATATTTTTATTTGCTTAAACAAAATTTCGTATCATAAGAAGCAATTTCGTCCAAACCGCACTCTCCTACGCCAGCTCCTTGATCTTTTATTGAATTTTAAAATGTGTCAAGGTCTTTTGGGACACCCTGCATAATTTTTTACATCAAGGAATATATATGGTTTGGTGTTTAATGGCCCAGTATCCTCATGCGGGGCCAACATTAAATATGGAATAAAACATACAGCTCTGGGGAAAAAGTGATTATTCCCTACTATCTCTGCCTCAAATAATCATTTTAAGTAGGACTAGCACAAATCGAATCGTAATAACGTCTACTAATTAATGTCATAAATAAATTATGTTTACGGGGTCGTCTGCATATAAAAATTGTACTAAATATAAAAATTTTTAATTGAAATATCTAATTTGGATATAATATTTGGATTTTCGGTAAATTTATTTTAGTATAACAAACAGCAAGTCATTTTGTCAAGCAGTTAAAGAATTATGGAAGTTTAAAAAATGGAAATCCTAATGTTTAATTTATTTTTATTCTTTGCAAAACTGATTGCAATGCGGATAGTTTTTTAAGTATAACTCAAAAGTACTTGGCGGAATGAACTGTTATTTGGGATTTGCACTGCTTAAAAGCTGTTAAAAAAGATTTCTATTAAAAAAATGCATCGCAATTCAACCAGAAATTATATACAGTAAATATTTTAAATTAATTTCAACGAACATTTTTTTTTTTTTTTATATATATATTAATTATCTCTTTAATTTTACTGGTGTGAATTTGCAATTTTTTGTTTTGAGTTTAATTAAAATTGTGTAAATGTTTGGCTATACTCTTCATAAAATTTCTTTTATAACTCTATGAAGATTTAAAAAACTGTATGTAAGCCATATTTTTTTCAGGATGCATTGAACATAAAAACTCAAACGCTATGTCAAAAGTGAGTGTTACAACTTAAAAATAAAGTTAGTGCAATTTGTAATATGTAGACGATAACTATTTAGAAATTGCATTCATATTCTGAAAGACGAGACAATGCTGAGTTTGATATCACCTTGGGCAGTTTTTTTCTTCATAAGCGGTCTGCGAGTAAAGATAAGTATATCGTTTTTTGTTAATACTGATTGTACTATGTGATCTTACACATTTGGAAAGGCAGGTACGTCAAAATGCACTGCGAGAAAAAGCAATGTGTTATCTCTTAAAGATTGGACCTTGTTATTGTTCTAAATGCTACTGACGTTGCAGATATTAATACAAAACACTATATTCAGCCCTGATACTGTAACTATTCTGTTTGAACCTCTCTCTCATGACTCTCAAATCAAGTACGTACAATCCCACTCAATGTGTTTTTTGAACACTACTTCTTTTTTTTTAAATATTCATTTTAAATTTATCTTACAATGGTTGAAAAAACCTACTCCTAAGTTTTTTTTTTTTTTTTTTTGCAAATGTTGTAAAAACCTACCACGAAAAATTTCCACCAGAAATACTTCTATTAAAAAAATGAATTAATAGGAGCACTGACAGTTATTCTTTCAATTTTGCTGTTCATTCCTTCTATGAACAGAATGTGTATACATCTTGATTGTTGATGAGTTTTAAGTGATGAATTCTAATACAATGAATGCTATGGCAAAGAGGCTAAACCTGTCTCCCATCACTAGAGTCATTTAGTAGATTATTTGGCTACTAAAAAGTTTTTAAAAAATGAAAATTTTAAATGTTGAACGATGTTAAACGATAAGTATCGATGACAGCAATATCTGGTAGTAAAACATAAACATTGTCTAAGGTTTGATTTGAAAGAAACGTTTCGACCGGCGGAGAGCTAGCACGCATTGCTGTGATCAACATTTATCATTCAGTATCGTTCTGCATTTATCGGTTTCAATTTTCTAGCACTCTTCAAAGCATTACTGGAATAGCTGGTTGTCACACTATATCTTCTAGAAGCTATAGTATTATTTTATGTTTAACACGTTGACGGACACTTGCGGCTATAGTCGTCAAAGCGAAGTTCACTATGTGGCATGACGGCAACAGCCGCCCAAAACGATACGGTCGTTTCTAGACACTACGGCTATAGCAGCACAAATGTGCATTTACCGGCGTACAAGTAGAAGCTCAGTGTCACGTTTTGGAAACAATATTTTAGGTTGAAGTTCATTTCCCACCTGTTATACGAGTTGCAGCTTCAGTATGCACGTGCAGGGTGGCTAGTGGTCAGGGAAAAATACAGTAAAAAAATGATAATTACCAGTATATTCTTATAGATAAATTCAAATTGATTATTTGATCGAATAATCAACATAAATTTTTCTATAAGAATAAACTGGTGTTTATCACCTTTTTTGACTGTATTTTTCCCTGACCACTAACCACCCTGACATGGTTGTGAAGGGAGTAATGCAACCTAATTAAAGGTGCTGAATTAATCAAAATTAAGTTTATTTAAGCAGAAAGAGTAAAACTATACTTATAATATTCTAAAAATTACAAAAACACATAGTGTCAATTTTCGAACTTCACTTGTTCCTACTGTCCGTCAATGTGTTAAAAAATAGCAGTCGTATCGTGTATAGTTTTTTAGAGGCATGTCAAAATTAACATATAAGATTTTGTACTTCTCTTCAGACATCAGTAATGCTGAAGTCTATCTTGTTTAATTTGAATGTATAAAACACAAAAATCACCAATACACTCTTCTTTACGAAATCACTCTCGACAAAAGTTCGCCGAAAACGAACAATAAATTAGTAGAAAGGTAACCAATTTTTTAGATGAATGTTTTTAAAGTGATTGTGCAAGTTCCGAGTTCTTAACTTACAACAGTAAGAAAAATGTATTCCAGTGAGTTTCTTAGCATTCATTTTTTTTGTCGTTGTCGATCAAAGCCATTAAATAATAAGCCCAGTCAGATAGTGTTAAATTTGTTAGCGACACACTAGCGCCAAACCTCTGCTGTGGAAGGAGGGCAAAACAGAAGTGGGTCGCAGAGAAACGATACGATTTATTTATATTGATATTTTATACGATTTTTATCGATGTTTTGTTTTTGCACTTCCTTTAAGAGCTTGCTAATTATTGGGATCTTTTACATTAAAGCTTATAATGAAAAAAAAAATGTGGAAATTTACTGGATTAATATTTCTATATAAATATAGTGGTGGCGAAGAAGTTGATTTATTTATTAAAAGTTAAATAAAAAGTGATGGAAATTTACATCACTATGCAATTAACCCTTTCCGGCACAGACAAATTATGTTCGTAAAATGTGAAATTACTGACTGACACCGGAATTTACAAACGACTTTCTTAGAAAATATGAACTCCTTATTTTAAGCTTTAATTTTAGAAGCAAAATTTTATTAAAATATTCTTGGTGCCGAATGCAGCACTCCCAACCGCTAGATGGCGCTATTTTCAACTTGCGAAAAGTTTCCCATTTATCTGACTGGGCTTATTATTTAATGGCTTTGTTGTCGATGGTGATTAAAATTACTTGTGCAAATAAAACCTTATAAGAATTGTATTAAATCTGGAGGAAATCAACATGCTCAGACAGAAAATCGTTTTTTGGCCTACTAAATTACATCAAATTTAATTAATATATTTTCAGGAGCATTTAGGGACGGCTCTAGGGTTAGGCACATTAGGAATAACCATGGGAAGTATTTACAATAGGAGGTGCTTCGCAACGGTCCTAATGAAATTTTCATTTGTTTCCATTATTTTTTATTGATAGCGGATAGAAAGGGGCGTCAATGGAAAAGTGCATAGGACGCTACATACTTTGAAGCCGGCCCTAAGAGTAAATTAATTATCGGCTTCCTTCATCAGTTTCAGCAGATGCACGTTCACCACAATTGTTAGAGTGATTCTGTAAAGATTTTTTTTTTATTTCTTTCATATATCTATATAGTAAGAAATGGAAAAGCAGGGAAATAAGAGGCGATGGATTTCATATTTAGGGGATACAGTGAGGTATATTAAGGAATCTCATGAGACTTACTTTTTCACTGAAGGTTCAATTTACCATCATGTCGCATTTAATTTTATTTCTGATTCCCTATGTAACACTAATACAAAAAATCCTTTCCACTGATAACTGAATACCTGTTCTATGTAGCATAAATATTTTAATATTCTACAACTGACATTTTACTTTTTGTTAAATGTTTATTTTAGATTAAAAAAAATGTCTTTTGACCTGCATCCATTGCGCGCAAGACTGTATCTAGAGTTCTAGAGTTCCAAATAATATTGATAATGATGTAAAATAAATGCACCTTGGACGTATACTTAATTTTATATATATATAAGCGTAACTTTTTTTTTTCATTTTAAATTATAAAATTCTGAAAAAAATCATTTTTTGTTGCAAAAATGCTATTTATAAATAACTGATAAAATTATAAGGCTAAATTTGAAGTATGAATTATTTCTTGCACCAAGATGAATGTACCGGGTGATCCAAAAGTCAGGACGAACTTTAAAAATGAATAATTCGAAAACGAATCAAGATACAAAGATACGGTTTGCACCAAACGGATTGAAAAGAAACCGGGTTTTGTTTGGCAACGAAATAAAAATAGCTTTGTTGGCGACCAACAGATGGCGCTGTCGGATTTCTGATGTAGGATTATGAAAAGCAACAAACGATATAAAAATGAGCAACTGCAGCAGGTAATGGTAGTCGAAGCTTGTATGCATCGAAATGCTGTCCATAGTTGAGCACTGAAAGATGCCATCCGCCAAAATGTGTCTGCCATAACGCAAGAAATGCTACTAAATGCTGTAAACGGTGTGGTGCCTCGTCTCACAGCTGTACTTCTGAATGATGGACAGCGCATTGAACATTTACTGTAGTACTAATTAACTGTAATTAAGCTGACTTATAAGTTGCCAACATTTTTTCATTTGTAAATCATCTTTTGGTGCAATAAAACACTATAGCGCCATCTGTTGGTCGCCAGAAGAACTATTTTTTTCGTTGTCACACAAAACCCGGTTTCTTTTCCATCCGTTTGGTACAAACCGTATCTTTGTATCTTGATTCGTTTTCGAATTATTCATTTTTTAAGTTCGTCCTGACTT
Source organism: Maratus michaelseni (assembly GCA_963931845.1). Taxonomy (NCBI): domain Eukaryota; kingdom Metazoa; phylum Arthropoda; class Arachnida; order Araneae; family Salticidae; genus Maratus; species Maratus michaelseni. The sequence goes on from OZ007600.1 coordinate 99,701,983, forward strand.
TTGGATCACCCGGTATCTGCCAAGTTTCATACGAATTGCTTTATTAGTTTTTGATAAATGTTGCGTGCAATAAATGCAAGTCGAAAAACAATTTCATTTTTTTTAAATAAAAATTAAACATTTAAAAACAAGTAAAATGTTAGTTGTAGCATATTGAAAATATTATGCTACACAGAACAGATATTAAGCTGTCAGTGGTAGAAATTTTATGTATTTGTGTTCTATAGGGAATCAGAAATAAAATTAAATGTCACATGATGCTAAATTGCACCTTCAATGAAAATGTAAGGCTTCTGAGACCCGTTAAAGAAAATGCAACTCTAATTTAAAAATTCATTAAATATCGGATTTTTTGGAAGAAAATTAAGATTTGCACGATATTAGATATATATTAATGCAATATTTTGGCATAAGTATTACATTTTTCTTTCCACAAATCAACCAAAGTTTTCTAAAGCTTTCTCCTTTTGCAGTACATGATTTTAATTATATGAATAACTGTTCGTGTATAACATTTGCAAATTATACAGTAATATTTCGGATCTATTTGAGAATTTTCTTCAAAATGTAAGTATTATCATTATTCGTTATTATTAGTTCCTTACCATCACATTTTATAGAATACTGTTAAATTCAAATAGTGATTAATGACAAACACCGTAGATAGTACAAACATAATTATTTCAGAGAAAAATTTGATGAGTTCATTAATCGTGAAACAACTCCATTATCCGTAAATTATTGCACTTGTTTTCGGGAAAAATAACTAGTTATTTTAGCTATACGATATATGTAGAAATTTAGTACTGAATCATTAACTTTTTAAAAACAAAATAGCATGAAGAATATTGACATAAGCAGGGCTTACTCTCGTTCTTTTTTTTATTTCCAGTATTTGTGAAGAAAAGTTTTTCGCTATGTTTTTACATCATTTGCAGAAAAAAAAAACATTATTCCGGGCAGGGGTTTACAAAATTTTGAAGAAATAACTAAAAGTACGTTTCTTTTTTTAGAAACCAGTGGTATTCTAAAACGGATAAAGTGAAAAACTTGCATATGAGATAATATTTCGAATTTCAATTTTAAAATTGGGAAATTTTGTAATATTTTCAGAATTTGCGTTTACAGAAAATTTATTTATAAATTATTACTGCATTACATTAGTACTGCCAAACTCAATAAAAGTTACCTGAAAATTTTTCTTTTTCTGTACATTATTTTAATTATATGAATTTTGTGGATATCTAATAAGAACATTTAAACTTTACGCCTCAAAACTTTATTTAACTATGTTAGTATGTTAAAATAGGTATTAGTTTGTTAATGTCTGTATATTTACTATTTATTCGCCATATTACCAATTTACACTCAGACATTATCTAAAAACATGGTTAAAAGTTCCATTAAAACGTCCCACATTATCGAAAATGTAAAAAAAGTTTCAAATAAAAACTGTCACCATTGTACAATAGCGCTTTCACTCTGGCTAGAGCATCATCAGTTGTTAACTCTCAAGCATCTGATTCTTCAATATATATACGACTGGGGGTTGAAGAATTCCCTTTATCGGCATTCATTTCCCTCTTTTTCTCCCCCTCTGCCGCTGGAAAATTTTCAAACATTTCAAAAATCCGTTATGACCTCAGATTAATTTTCTTTTTAATTCTCTAATAACGTCATATTAAGCTGTTTTCTGTATTTACACATACTCATACTACTTGCATTATTGAGAAATATTTGGAAATTTCCGTTTTATTACCAATATGACGTCATATTAATATTTTTTTTGCAATTGGTGAAACTTTTTATTTCATTTTGATTTTTCATGTGGAAATCTTTCAATAGCAAATTATTTATTGTAGAAAGAAGTTTATTGTGAATTTTTAATTCTTGGCAACTGCTATAACGAAAAATGTTTAAATTTAATAGAAAAAGACTATTAGAATTTTGGTTTTTTTATATCTCTATTTGAAAATAATACGATTTTTAAAAAATTTAATATTTTGAACTTCATGGTAGGTATTTAGCTATAAATACACAAATTTTCATGCCTGTAAGTTATATAGTTTCTGAGAACAGCTCTGTGACGGACAGACAGCGGAGCGAGAGTAATAGGGTTTCGTGAGATGAACGAAACCCTAAAAAGTAGAATCCAGTTTTCGTTAGATTATGTTTTTTCTTCACTATTTGGCTATTAACTACTTTATTTTCCTGTTGCATTGCGAACTATCTCAATATCATCGGCCAATTGGAGACCGATCTCGCCCGACTTTTGTTCTGACTATGCAAATTGGAGGCCGATCTCGGCCGACTCGTGGTCTGACTGTGCTTACTACATATATATATATGCATGTGTAGAAATTTAGTGCTCAATTACAAACTTATTTCGGTACATAATGAAATGAAATATAATATCATATATGAACATATTTTGCATATTTTTTTAGTTTTTGAATAGTTGTTATAGTTGTTATATTTAGGTATCTGCGTTTACAAGGAGAACGCACTCCTTCAAATTTCCAAGCGGTCTGGCACAACTATTTTAGAAATTTTCATTTTATAATTTAAATTCTTTCATTCTGCTCAAATACTTTTCCTACAAAATCTACAAACCAAACAAAAACAAATCGTTATACTGCATTGAAAAGTTGCATCTTTGAATATTAACCTTTAATGCGAACATCATACAAGTTTCAAAGAATAAAAACGGTATCTAAAAACTCCATCAAGGCAAATGGGGAATTCCTGCGTACGAACTTCTCGGGCAATTGACCATTTTTCTTTGAATGTCAGGGAAACTTATCAATTAGGGCTTACGTCATCCCAGGGTTGCCAATTTGGCCTCTTTTTTGTTCAAAAATTCAAATTCACACCAGATATTTTGAATAGTAATTTTTGGTTTATTTAGGGACAGGCATTACATGAATGATCTTGATTACATGAAGTAAAAAATTTTCTTTCTGAAAATCCGTTCTAATCCAAGTAATAATAATAATAATAATAATAATAAAAAGTAAATTCCTACTTAGGTAAAAAAAAAGTTTTTTCCAGCGATCTACACGCTTCGCCACTGACGGTATTTATTCTTAAATTTGTATCCTACCAAATATCCTGTATAAGAAAAATTTATTTTCGAGTATGGGAGAATTTTCTTCAACAAGGCGAGGTTCGATCCTGGGACCTTGTGGTTACGAGCTCAGAGCTTAACCGACCGCGCTATTAAGACTTGCGAATGACTGCTTTTAAATGGAACTAATGTCTGAAATAAGTCGGCAACGTGTTGATATGTTTTCTCCCATATAAAACTAAAATGAATTAATTAGATTTAATTAATGAATTAATATTTGAAAAAACTGTATTAACAGCAAGTGTCATCCACTACAAGTTTTAAAAAAATGTATTTGAACTTGAGTGGATGAATAAAAAGTATTTTATTAGCGATTGAAAATTTGAACAAGATATATAAATATATATAGGGAGAGTGTGAACTAATAGTAGGAATTGAAAAAGAAGCCAAACTAGCAATTCTGCGTCATCCACCGCTAGCGCTCTTTTCAGGCGAAGTTCTAACTTTGTATAAATCATTACTCTGTATATTTAGTTTTGAAGCCAGTCAAAAATTGTACAGGAAAAGTTATGAAACACATCTGGCTTCTTTGGACAAGCGTCTGTAATACATGGGCAGCGACAGTACAAACGTAAGATCCAAATTACTGATAAGTTCTAAGAAGTAGAAGATCTATATGGATACGGCTTGAATTTGTAAGATAATTTAAATTGAACTGAATAACATTTAAAATCTTAAAAATCTAGACTTATATGCCTGTAGTAAAATATATGCTTCTTCAAGCGCATTGGAAATTATATAATTTTGTTATTTATACGCTTTTCTCGTGAAAGCCTATAAATAAGAATTTTCGGGAAAGGTTATAATCAAAAAATCTCAGGAAAGTTTTATAAATCAGAATTCTTGGATAACTTAAGAAAATTGTGAAGTTTGCATATTTTTTATTTATACATATATATTTTTATGTATATCCATATCGAAAGTTAAATAAACATGGATAGAACACTTTCAGAATTAACATTACTAAAACAGTTTAACAACGTTTCTAGACAGAATCTTATATATTGTGAATAATTATATTATTAATATTGTGAATAATTATATTATTAATATTTTGAATAATTATATTATTAATATTGTGAAAAATTCGGTTATTAATATTGCGAACAATTATATTTTTATAGTTATATCTTTTGTAATTATGACTGAAATTATAAAACTGCTATCACGTTTTTCAAACTTCTTCCAAGGACAAAAAGTGTGTTTCTATATAATAAATTTGATTATACAAAGCTGCTTGAAAAATTTAAACTGTTATATTAAAATTTTGGTATACTTTAAAAGTTTCAAAGTTTCACTTAGAATATGTTCAGGATATTAGAAAACACTCTTAGAGTATACAAAAATACTTTACGACGCAGTACGACATGCATGACACTAATTACAGAAATGCAGCAATTTAATGCGTCGAAACGTATTTGAATTAATCACGTCTAACTACTAATTATTTATCTCTTCAATGCCCTAATTTATTGCCTAATAGTCATTCCAGTGTACGGTGATAAAGTATTTTCATTGAATTTAACGCATGTTTAAACTAATCATGAATGAAAATAATTTAAAACTGTCTACGTGAAAACGTGATTTTCGTCAGACTTACATTCTTATTCTCAAAGAAAATAAATTTAATCTGAATGGTGCATGTAAACGTTGAATCATTAGATTTAATTACCATGTATTGCATTTATGTAAGAATTTCCATGAATATTGCATATTTCGAGTGAAGAGAAATATGTATCAAATAATCGTATAGAATTTAAATACTTGGATCATTGGATATTACACAAGTTCGTGTAATTAAATAAAATAATAAATACTCGAACATATAAGTAACTTATGAATGATTTATAAGAAACTATAAATATACCTCTTTTTGTTCGAGAAAAATTAAAAATGCAAGAACATTTTGATAGATATTGATTGCTATAGATATTATTTGTAAAGCTGCACAATAAATAGCAGTACATATTTTATTTTTACATTTGATGTATATTTAAAATAACTAACTATAACTTGTAAGTGCCTTAATTCTATTTCCTATGAGGAAAATAGGAAACATTTTGTTACTTGCGAGTTAATTCAATCTTATTAAATCTTATTTATACACCAATTGACTTCTTTAACATTATAATATATTATCACTGAAAAGCGAAACGATGCAACAAATAAAATACATGCTTTTTAAAAAAGAATACACGCATTTTCACTTATAAACCTGAAACATATTATTAAACGATTACAATTATTAAAACTATATATATTTGCCACTTATATTTTGAACATGGATTCTGATTAAAACAACATATTAAAAAAATAACAATAAATCGTAGGACCTGATTCAGGCATGGGTTACATAGCCCATGCAGTGTTACCAGTAGGCTACTTTTTTTTAAATTCTGATTGTTTGATTCTCACCACTTTTTTAAAACTGTGTAATTTGCCTCATTTAATAATAGGTGAAATATAGCGAGAATAAGATCAATTACACTATTTAAAAAAACTGGTGAGAATCAAGAAATCTGAATTTTAAAAAAGTAGCCTACTGGCAACACTGGGCCCACGTCTAATGCACCATTACTGAGCGCAATTAAAGTGCAGATTTCTTTTTTCATTTTTGATAAAATCAACCAAATTTAATCTAAAACTACACAACTAACCCCGACTTCCTTACCGACAAAACTAATAATTTTCAAGCTATTCAAATGATTTTCAAGACATAATCGCGAAACGTACATCCATGCGAACATCAAAACCTTTTCGCGTCTCCAGAGAAAAACCGCAACTGACGCTTCACAATTACTGAGTGCATTTTGCTTATTTCTAACACTTTCCAACATAGTTGAAAAGTGTTTATGAATTCGGTTTGTCTGCTGTCTGTCTGCCGTCTGTCTGTCTATCTATGCTCTAACTCGCGTAAATATGCTCGGATCGTCCTACAATTGATATATGTTATTAAGAGTTACAGTGCCATGTTCAGTATTGAAAATGAAGTGTGTGGCACTCATAGTTTTTTACAGGGATACTCAAAAGAATTCTGTTACATTGCGGTCTATGGGGGGGGGGGAAATCATTTGCGGTTTATTTTAATGATGTTACACAATTTCAAACATATTGAAATTGATATATATCACTGAAGTGCACTACAAGAGACTAATTATAGAATGTACTGTGCATAGCACTTGTAGTTCTTTTACAGGGATACTCAAAATAATTCCGTTACATTACGGTCAATGAAGAAAAATCGTTTGCAGATTATTTTAATAATGTTTCACTATTTCAAACATATTGAAATTGATATACAGTGAAACCCCGATCTATCGTTCCCGCATCCATCGTTTTTCCGCATTGATCGTTTTATTTCTATGATCCTTGCACAAATTATATTTAAATAATGTTAACGAAACTCGCATGCATCGTTATTCAAAACGTCGTTTTCCCGCATTCATCGTTGTAAAATTTTTCTCCTCACCGAAATGAAATTGAAGGTCAAGTGGATCCATGTGATATACAAACTGGAATTACTTCTTTTATCCTAAAGTAACTCATTTATGCTGTTTTAGGAGTGGGGGGGGGGGACTTGGATTAGCGCTGATATTGTGACATGTATGTACAGTCGTGGAAAAAAAACTGGACACCCCCCACTAACTCTGCAACAAATTATAGTAGAAGGAAGTGACTGGTACCAAACGATTGGAAATAAAGTCTACTTTTAAATGATGTATATAAAATTTGTTTAGGGAGGCATCTACATATAAAAACACACCCAAACTTTGTTTTTTTCAATATCAAGACCCAAATTTGACAACATATTTGCAATCTGCAGTTCAAACTATGCATACATATCAAATTTCATTAAATTCCTACGATTATTTTCTGAGAAATTAATTACTTTATAATGAACATATTTAAGGGTCTGTATCCAAATTGAAGTTCGGTACTCGATTGTTGAAATGCTGCAGAATGTCACTTCTTTTAATGCATTATGTTTTACCGATATGACCATTTTACTCACTTAATAAGTTTCGGTTATTGTTATATGCGGTAAAATAATGTTTACAAGTGTTGAATTATCCGATTTTAACCTCTTGGGGACGAGCGACACGTATACGAGACGCATAAGATGCTCAGAATCCTCGATTTTTCCCACCAGTTATTTTTTATTGTAAGCTTTGACTTATTATATCTTAGCATTTCCACGATTCAATTAGACAAAAATTTCTGTTTTGAAAATCCGGTGGTAAATTACTAAAAATTCTGTAATAGACGCTCGTCACGAAGGGGTTAAAAAACCATAAGATTATTTCTAATTAAAATAGTTTTAGAATATGTAAATGTTATTGGAATTTTACAGGTGCTTTTAAAATGGTTTTTCTCAGATTTTGCATCTATTTAACTCGCCTTTTTTTTTAGTTTATTGGCAGAAACGTGAATAATATTGACAAATACAAAATTTAGAATTAAAAAAAATAGTATAAAGCAGCGTGAGAAATCAAAGTAAAAAGAAAAAAAAAAAAACGCAGATAAATTGTTTTTTAGTTTGAAAATAAATCCAGACATTGCTTTTTTTTTAGTAGCGAGGGGGGGGGGGGTCTTGTTTGGAGATATGTTCGCGGGATTTATATTCCGATTTATTTGAAGACCTAAAACTAAATCTATGCTATAAAGACATCTGAATAACTTTACATCCGTTATTCTCCTTCGATATAGGGTTAATAATTCTATGACTAAACCTATTCTGGTAGTGCATTTGAAATTTTACAATTAACTCATTAATGCCTCTTGGCAAGAAAACTTGCCATTTGACATTTACTATTATTATTATTAGATTTTTTTGTACTCTGCTAGCGATTGGGAAATAAAGTTGCAAATCATCTTTAATTTGATTAGAAGACATCTAGGGATCTACTGTATAGCCATTGCAACAACTTCTCGAGATTGGCTGTCTGATAAGATCCTTGGCCGACCACTACTACAAAGACGGTTTATCAAATTTGTATTGCTAAACATAAAAAAAATTACCAGTAATGTAAATTAAATTTGAATTTAAATAAATTGAATGTAAATGTAATTATTTTTTCGTAATAAACTACCAATATAAAGCTTACCTGTTAATCCATGTTAGCCTATCAGCTTGCGTATCAGCTTGCCACATGCCAATCATTTGGCCTTTCGTTGCTTCAGTTAATTGTGGGGCCATTTTGTGTCAGCAAATACTCTACGCATATGCATTTATAAGAAACTTCACTTCAAACATATATACTGCAGAAAAAACAATATAGCTTTATTAGATTGGAAAAGAAGCTATATATCCATTTAAAGGTAACAAAAATGATTAAGTTTTTTCTAAGGTAGAACTGATCATATTTTTCAAAAATTGAGCTTTATTAATTTAAAAATAAAAGCTAAACTATTTTCCATAAATGACGTAAACATACATCTCATGCAAATGCGTTTTACGTAATTTTAATGAAAACTTTGAAAGCAGACATTGAAAAAGTAAAAGATATATATATATATATATATATATATATATATATATATATATACTAATATTATAAAGCAGTAAAGATTGTTTTTTTGTTTGTTTGTTTGTTTGTAGAGGGTAATCTCTGAAACTACTGAAGCGATTTCAAAAGTGATGGTGGCAAATTGATGGTGACAATCCCTGCTCCAACATAGGCTATATTTTATGTCGGTGCCACTACCCCCAGGGGGGTGCAGGAACGAGAAACGTTCTAAAATTGCAATTTTTTTTATACTGAAGGAGCTAGAAACATGAAATTTGGCATGGTAGTTATTTATAAGATGTAAATGCTCTCTAAGTTAGGTTATTTTTATATTGAACGAGCTAAAAACATGAAATTTGGCATGGTAGTTACTTATAGATGTAAATGCTCTCTAAAAATAAATTCTAAAAAAATTCGAAATTTAAAAGGGTAAGATGAGCGAAAAGCGTTCTAAAAACATTCTAAATTACAATTTCTTCGGAATCTCTGGAACTACAGATCCCTTTTCAAAAGCGATGGTGGGAAATTGATGGTGACAGTCCCTACTGCAGCATTGGCTATATTTGATGTCGGTTTCACTTCTCCCAGGGGAGTGCAGAAGCGAAAAACTTTCTAAAATTTCGAATTTTTTATACTGAAGGAGCTAGAAACTTGAAATTTGGCTTGGTAGTTATTTATAATATGTAGATTCTCTCTAAGAACAAATTCTAAAAAAAATCGAAATTTAAAAGGGTGAGATGAGCTAAAAGTGTTCTAAAAACATTCTAAATTTCAATTTCTATGCAATCTCTGGAACTACAGAATTGTTTTCAAAAGTGATGGTGGTAAATTGATGGTGACAGTCCCTGCTCCAACATAGGCTATATTTATGTCGATGCCAGTACCACAGGGGGTGCAAAGGCGAAAAACGTTCTAAAATTTTGATTTTTTTTTATACTGAAGGAGCTAGAAACTTGAAATTGGACAAGATTGTAACTTATAAGATATGCATGTGATACAACTTGTACTTGGTGCTTTGTATTTCGTATGGTGGTTACTCATAAAATGCAAATGCTGGCTAAGACCGGTTTCTAAAAAAAATCGAAATTTAACAAGCTGAAAAGAGCGGAAAACGGTATAAAAACGCTCTACATTATGATTTAATTAGATTTATTCGGTTTAGAAACTAGAAATTCAGTATAGTTGTAAATTTTAAGATGCAGACGCTCGGTATAAACAGTCTATTAAAAACTCGAATTTTAAAGGTGTAAACTGAGCGAAAAAGTTTATAAATTATGTTTTTTTTTTCTAAATTATTAGCGATAGAAACTTAGAATATAACCTTCCTATTATTTTTTATATGTAAATGCTTTCACAGAACAGTTTTTACAAAATTCGAAATTTAAAAAAGGCGCAGAAGCAAAAAACATTCCAAAAGTGCGATTTTAGTGATGCTGCTGGTATAGGAAATTGAAATTTGGCATGGTGGCTATTTTTAAGATTTCAGTGCTCGCTAAAAAGAGTTTCCATAAAAAAAAAATCAAAATTTAAAAAAGTGAAATAAACTGAAAAAGTTCTAAAATTCTTCTAAACAATGATTTATCTGAAGTTATTAGGGATAGAAACTTGAAATTTTACATAGCTGTTACGTTAAAGACACAAATGCATCCATAGAACAGTTTTTAAAATTTTTGAAATTTTAATGAGAGCAGGAACAGAAAAGTTGTAAAATTGCGCATATCTGTGACTTAGTCATTACAGAAATTTGCTTAATTAGTAATTTCTGAATTATCTGTGGCAGTAAAATTTCCTCTAATGAAAATGGGCCAACGAATACCACTTGGCATTTATCAAGAATTACGCGAGCAAAGCCGCGGGTTTTGATAGTATACTAATAAAGGCTGGGGTTCTGGTGCCTCGCTATCGTATATCTGACTACAATCACAGGCAGTTGTCAGGTTTGTTGTGCTCCCGCGATCATTCACTTACGCTTCAGTTTAAGCTAGCTTTCAATTTAACGTAAGATCGCGAAGCATTGAAATATGGTTTACGCATTGTTTATATTGTAAGACAGACTTAATCTCTAAGTTTATGAAGTCACTATAATCCCAGCCTATGAGTATAATATTTTCTCAAACAGGGATGAGAGCGCTCCGACCCGAATATCGATTCTTACCACTAAATTTTAATAGTATTCTCCAACGTTCTGAATTTCAGAAATTTTGTCCTTGAATAAGCTAACAAATAATATTAAATTTTAGTGGTTTCAATCGGGATTTCGAGTCGGAGCGCTCCCATCCCTGTTCAAACTATGCTTTAATGCACATCATAAACGGCCCCTTAAAGCAGCATCTTGCCTTTTTTTAAGCATAATTTGAAAACTACTTGGAAGAAAATTTTGAAATTTTGAATACACATAAAGCAGGACATAATAAATATAAATCCATCAAAAAAACTGTAGGTTGCAATTCATAATTTTTTCGAATATTAATTTCATAATTCATAATTCATATTATAAAATTTTAAAAATTACAAATTTAACGTAGTTATGTTTGGGTTTTTCTGTTTTATAGCCAAACAAAACGTTAGCACATTAGGATTATAATTTCAGGAGATATTAATAAAAATATGAAAATGTAATTTAACATTAGAAGCTCTAAAATTTGAATGTTTATAACTCGAAAACTTATCATCGAAATGACTTAAACTTTTGTATCTAGGCATAGTTTGAACCGAAGATTTAAAATAGCATGTCAAAAGTGGGTGTTGCCATTGAAAAAAATAAAGTTTAGGCTGGTTTTAATATGTAGATGGCCCCTTAAGCAAATTTTAGATACATAATTTAAAAGTAGACTTTTTTCCAATCGTTTAGTACCAGTCACTTCCTTCTACTATAATTTGTTGCAGAGTCAGTGGGGGGTGTCCAGTTTTTTTTTCCACGACTGTACGTGTAAATAACTGAATGCGCAAGAGGTGTTCTTGTTTGGAGAATGGATTATTCTATTCTGTGTAAAGGGGAGGATGGATGCATCCGCTTTTTGCCATCTGTCACATTCTTTCACATTCCCCGCTAATCTGTTGTGTGCAGTGCACGTGTTTAATTTCAAGAGTGTGAGCTTTCAATTTAATGCGCTCTGCGCTAATTTTATGTATTCTGTGAATTTTAAGAATGGCAAAACAAATCCGAAACTTAGAAGAAAGGCTTCACATCATAGATGAGGTGGAAAAGAATCCTTTTGAGAAAAAAATTAGTATCGCTAAACGTTTTGGTATACCGACGTTAACGCTGAATTCGATAACTTCGAAAAAGAAAGAAATTAGAGAGCTGGCTGATAAGTATGGAATTTCTGGAAAAAAGTGAAAAACTAGCAAAATGTCTACATACAGTGAGTTGGAAAGACTTATCTTCGCTTGGTACGAGCAGACTCGTGCGTCAAATATTCCTGTGGATGGGAATTTTCTTCGAGTGAAGGCACTTTAAATAGCTGCCTCATATGGCATGGATACTTTTTCTGCATCAAATGGGTGGATTTCACGTTTTAAAATTCTCCATGGATTGGCATCCAGGAAATTATTCGGCGAAAGTGCCGCAGTAGTAAATACTGATGCCATAAAAATGTGGTTCGAAAAACTTCCGAAGTTACTTGAAGAATACAAGGATTGTGACATCTATAATGCAGACGAAACAGACTGTTTTATAAATGCTTGTCAGAGAGAACGGTAGCGTTCAAAGGAGACTCTTGTCATGGTGGTAAACATTCCAAAGAAAGACTTAGAGTCTTACTATGCACAAATAAGGACGGTTCTGATAAACGAGTACCCCTCGTTATTGGTAAATCTGCTATACCTCGATGTTTCAAGAATGTAAAGAAACTGCAAGTAGTCTACCATTTAAATGCCAAAGCATGGTTGAAAAATGATATTTTTACAAAATTTCTTCACGACTTTGATAGATAAATAGGTGCTCAAAAAGGGAAAATCCTTCTATTTATTGACAATTGTTCAGCTCATTCACCAGATACGTCGTCTTTGAAAAATATAAAAGTCAGTTTTTTCCCAGCTAATCGTACATTTGTCGTACAACCTCTTGATGCCGGGATAATAAACTGTTTTAAGCAATTTTACAGGAGAAGGCTACTGAAAAGATATGTATGTTTCATGGAACAAGGAAAAAAACCTACTCCAAAAATAGACCTTCTGCAGGCTATTCATTTTGTACTTTCAGCATGGCATGAAGTAACCTTTTCAACCATCCAGAATTGTTTCATGAAATGCGGTTTTGTGCGAAAAATTTATGAAGAATGCTCAACAGAAGGGAAAGAAACTAATGATGATGGTGACGATAATGCAGACGAACAGTGGTTGCGTGTAGAAGAGGATGTATCTGGTATGAAATTTAGCGATTATATTTCCATTGATCAAGGTATTGCGACATGTGGTGTCCTAAGCATAGAAGAAATGTGTGAAGATGCAAAAAAAATGAACATAATGGCGAAGAAGCAGAGGATAATGATCATGCCGATGAAGCTGAGCCCACACCAGTGCCAAGTCTGCTTGATACAATTACGGCATTTGAAACTGTACGAACTTTTATATATGCACATGAAATTACAGAAAAAGACCAGAAAAATGTTGTACATCTTGAAAATTTGTTGTGTAATTTTAAAAATGAACAAAAAACACAACATAAAATTACCGACTTTTTAAAATATATATCAATGTTCTATAACTTTGATTTATTTCTTGTACAGTTTGATAAGTAACAAATTAGTATTTATTAATATACTGTATACATTGCATGTGTTAGTAATGAATAAAAATTGTTTTTTTCGTGTTTTGACGTTAACCCGTATTCACCTTTTTTTTCACGCTCCCCCTTGAAAGACGATGGATCGAGGTTCTACTGTATATCACTAAAATGTATTACAAGATGCTTACTATAGAATATTGTGTGTAAAGCTTTCATCGTTCATTTACAGGAACATACAAAAGAATTAGGTTAAAGTACTGCTTTCTAATAATAATTGCTGGGAATGCTTTTTCAGTAGCTGAACGCGTTTTTAAATTTAACTCATTTTTGTCTATTACGTGGTGTGTATAAATTGTATACATTGTATACAGGGTAGCACAAAAGTTTTCGAGTATATTTCATTTTATTGTCGGAAATTGCAGAAGGGAAATTTTAAACTGTGGTACGGGTTTCCTAACAACTAAAATTTAGCATTTTATTTAGTATATATACAAATCTCTAGATCATATACAGGGCCTCGCAAAAGATCTGTGATATTTTTCCGAATATTCTTGGTAATTCCTGAAATTGGATTTTTAAATATGTTATGCGTTTTCATAATTGTTTAGTTAGATATCATCTTACAGCTTACGGTAAAGATTTGCAAAATTATTTTGGAAGTGTTGGAAAGTGTTACATAATCTATACTTGACGCATCATTTTTCTTTCTTGTTTAATATACCTTTTAACACTATGCCTTTGAAATTACTTTCTTAATAAGCAGAATAATTATGGCCTTTATGTGACAAATTTTCATAGAATTTTTTTTTTATCTGCGTGGCCCAATTAACTCTTTAAAAGTTGCTAAGAAACTTCTTTAATTACCAATTATTCAAAATTATCCTACTCACTCCGAAGCATTAAGTTTCATCTTAAAAGAAATTAACAGCTCAGCGTTGCTTTATCCTTGTACTGTAGCACATATAAACTGATATTAATCCATTAAGTGATCAAACTTTTGATGTTAGAAATATTGAGTTACAGAAAATAAGGTAATGAAGTTAACAAAAGCATAGGAAAGTAAAGTATGAGTGACTAGTGTTCGTTGCATTTCAGAATAATACAAAATTCAAAGATTTTAAAAGCAGTAAAAGCTTTTGAAAACATGGTAATTGAATAAATATACGTCACAGAAATATTTGAAACTTAAAAGCACAGCTGTGTAATTAAAATTGTTATTTTTCTTCAAAAACATCCTACATATGCACAAATGAATATCATTTATAGGCAAATTGAAGCAGTTGTAATCCCGCATATGAGTAGAATTAACATAACTATCAGCAGTAAAAATCAAAATGAACCTGTCGAACTCTTTCCTTCCAATGTTAAAAACAGTGATTTTTATTGCGATTAAATAAAGAAGTTAATGATATATTTGACTTCATAATAGTTTTAGCAACTAATTTTAAGAATCCTTTTCTGACACTTTCGGATAGGACAATTTTCATCTTCACGTATGTTTACCCAACTATTATATATTATGTTCAAATATGCAGCATATTTAATTATTATTGTTACAAAATTTAAGTAAAAAATACTTTAGTGCTGATTACTCTTTAGAATTTTGAGATTACATGCTTTAAAGCAATTAAGCGGATTTAAATGGCTTCTCGTTCTCTCTATATTTTTTTTAACTCCCAACTCTATAACTCTTCAAAAGTTAAAATAACTCAGAAAATTATTTGGTTATTAACCCCTTCGCGACGAGCGTCCTTTACTGAATTTTAAATCTTTTACCACCGGATTCTCAAAACAGAAATTCTCATCTAATTGAACCGCAAAAATGCTGACATTAAATAAGGCAAAGCTTACAATAACAAGTTGGAAATTGTACGTCAAACGTTACAAACGAGGTGCGTTCGTACGCACGTTTTAGAATTAAATTCATGATATCCCGTGCGTAGAACGGGTTAAACAGCTAGTTAAGTATATATTTTATGACACTGTTCATACAAATATCTTAACTAGTTATATAAATATTCAGATATATATGTATCAACTAGTTATATAAATATTCAGATCTTGATGATTTTTAATTCTGTGAAATGAATTATATCGTCTGCAGATTAATTTCTGTCATAAAATAAGTATCTCGGTCACTTGACGATTAAACTTCGGAAGCTCCTATAACAAAAAAGCACCGATTTAAAAAAAAAATTCAAATTTCTTAATAAATATTTTTATTAATATCTCCTAAAGTTTTGATTCGATTTTAATAAAATTTGAAATGTCTCGACAAAATTCTGCAAAGATAATATATTTTAAATTGCAAACCATTTGGTTGGGTAGTTTTTGCGTTGTTATATGCGGACAGACAGACGGACGGACAGACGGACGGACCAAACGACGACTATAGGTGCTACGTATTTATATAATTACGAACGCACCTAAAAAGTAACTGGTGGGAATAATCGAGGATTCTGAGCATCTTATGCATCAAGTATACGTGTCGCTCGTCCCCAAGGGGTTAAAATTATTATTTTACTCCTCATAACTTAGGAATTTAACTTTCATGTTAATGATCATATCTTGAAGTAAATTTAAAACTAAGGTTTGTTTTATCTCGTTCAGGCAAATGAATATCAAGTCATTAAGATACCAAACTTTTAAAGTTAGAAAATTAAGTTAGAGAACTAAGTTAAAAATCTGAAAGAAATAATAACATAGTAAAATATCTCAATTTATTGGTTATTGCTCGTTCATTTTCAGAATACTATGACATTTTAAGATTTTACGAATATTACGGGCTTTTTAATACATTGAACGCCATGGCACACAAATATACTTGCCACAAATATTTCGCGGTGCCATGGCGCATGAATACCTTTGTCATCGATATTTTCACTCGATACATTTTTTTGCTATGAAACTGTTGATAAATATTATTGATAAATTTTACGATTTAATAGAAAAGTTAAGTATATAATTATTACTTTATAGTGTGTCAAGTCATCGTGTTAAGCATGATAATTAAAAATACAAATGAGTACTGGAAAACTTTCATGTTGAAAAGCTCTATTTGTTCCGATCTAGGACAATAATCATACATTTTAACTTACTTAATAACAATTAAAAATTAACTTATCGCTTACGACTTTGTAAAACGCATCATTGAATCAATATTAGTGTCTTTACAGTTTAGATTTTTGAAAAATGCAGTAGTGACTAGCAATAGTGACGCAGTGTTATTTTTTCTAATAGCAAGTTTTTAACTGTTTCGTCTACTCATTTTAGAAGAAAAGTTGAATGTTTCATTTTTAATAGGCAACGCTACAATACAGTGCTTTTATAATAGAGTAATGAAATATGCATAAAAGGCGCATGCTCAGATGAAACGTTTTTATAACAATTGCAGCAACCCACATTACGGAAGTTGTAAAACTCGCCTGGACATATTTCTTTAATTGATTTAGACACATAAATCAATATACACTGGATATTAATGGCCAACTCACCCTGTTGGAAATAATGACAAGCTTCTAAAATTGCAATGGAAAATCCTGTCGACCAGTTAAATTTTTCTTCCCGCATATCGCCACTATTTTATAAAGGCACTCCACTCTACACAGTACATAGAGCTCTGACAAGTTCGCTAACACTTCAATGCTTTATATATATTATCTCAAAATGTAGACAAAAATAAAGAGGTTCAATACATTATGCCATCTCATTTCAGCCAGGAACTTTGGCATACTAAGGCAACAACTTGTAAAATGGTCACATACCGGCCACATTCAGAACTCATTCTGTAGTAAATTGGTCACATTAGGCTATGGCGTCACTATAAAAGGTTATAGACAACACTACGTCATCTCATTTTAACCAATTTTATCAATTGGAACCTTGGCATACTAAAGAAACAACTTGTAAAATGATCACAATCTGGCCACATTCAGCCACCCTTCTCTAGCCAATTTGTCAGATCAGGTGTCATAAGGGAAGTAGATATTAACATTGGAAATGTCAAAACTAATTTTCAATGGGAATGTCTAATTTACGCGCTATTAACCCCTTCGCGACGAGCGTCCTTTACAGAATTTTTAATCTTTTGCCACCGGTTTTTCAAAACAGAAATTTTTGCCTAATTGAATCTCAGAAATGCTGTCATTAAATAAGGCAAAGTTTACAATAAAAAGTTACTGGTGGGAATAATCGAGGATTCTGAGCACCTTATGCGTCACGTATACGTGTCGCTCGTCCCCAAGGGGTTAACGAAAATAAATGAATAAATAAACAATGTATAAAACTCAATTTTAACGAATATATGTTTTAGACTTTAAAAAACAAATTAAACCCATTCATTAAATGGATATCCAAACAGTGTAATAAATTTTTATTGGAAATATTAACCTCATCCGAGAAATTAAATACAAAAAACCTACTTTTCATTTCCTCTTGCCATGGGGAAAATAAAAAGACCTTGATCATCTAAAGAGAAGATAACCAAGGTCTCAATCGAGTTCGTGAGCCAGCTTCGTGCGTCATCTTGTTTCAAAATGGCGGCCAGTTAAATGTTTTTAATGTTTAAAAAAAATTAAAAAGATGTACAAAAAATTATAAATTGAAAAGGTTGTTTCCGTTAAGTGTTAGGTCGTGATACAAAGATTCTGGAACATGTTTTGTTTTGGTTTTATCTTACAAAATGGCTGGGATATGGCAGTTTGAAGTTCTAGGGTGTCTGGCATTTTGAAACAATCTGATTTTTGTTCCGGTACAGGCCGGAAGGACTTTTCCAGTTTTGCTTCAGTTACATAAAAATATTGTATGATACTTATAAAGAATAATTTAATTCAATGTTTATACACTGTCAGGATTTTAAAGTTGCTATACATTAAATTTGGCAGAAAATAATTTTGTTAACAAGTTTTAATAACAGAAAATGTTAAATTTTGTAAATAATAATTTTCTTTGCGACGTTTAAAAAGCAAATGCACTTTTATGAGGCTAGCATTTTGTAAAAATCTATATTTTCTCAGCAGTTTAAGTATGTGCAGCTTTTGCATTGAGGAAAATGTGTAGTGGAAATTTTACAGTAAGAAGTTTCTCATTTATAGGTAATATTAAAATGCATTTACTTTATTATTACAACTAGGGCATCCAACCCGGGCTTCCCGAGATAGAGAATATATGTGAAAATCCTTTTTTTTTTTTTTTATTGAAAACTCTAATAGATTTTTTACATTTAATATTTTTTTAGATCGCCCCCTAACAGCACCAAAGAGTATTTTTATATAAAATATGTCAATTATCTATTCAAATAAAATTTTAAAATATATTAAGAGCGGCAATTTCGCATTGGCTTAGTGCCTGAAGTTAATATAAGACATCACTAAAAATTTCGTTATCTAAAGTTTTTGTGTTTTATTTTGCTAATTCAAGTGGTTTTAATTTCGTCATGGAATATCAGCTGGAAACAAATGCTGAACATTTTATATTGTTTAAAGTGCAAAAAGATTAATATTATGTAACCGTCTGCAAGCGATATAGATTTTTTTTTTAATTATGCTTGCAATTTAATTTAAATACTATAATAAATGAGATAATTGGGATACAGTTTTCAAACAAATTGTATTTGAAAGTAATTTTTTTTCTTCCCTATATAACGATGTAAAAATTAAAAATATGCGATATTTAGAAATTTTAAAAAATGCAGTAGTAAAAATCGAAAAACCGAAATCTCATCGTCAACTGTCGCCACTCGCAAAATGACGTCAGCGTTACGCACGGACACGTTTGTCCTTTATAATATAGATAGATAGATAGATAGATAGCAAAAATACCCATATATAGCATTGTAGAAAACACGAAAGACAGATATGATTGATAGTTTCGTATAAGTGGTTAGTTTTAGTATAATAATATTTAAGCAGAACATCAGAACCCAAATATGACGGTTTTCAATATACGATTTTCGTGACGATCCAAAAACTCACTATGTTAAAAGTTTAATGAAACTTTTTATGATTTTTAGGTGCGTTCGTAATTATATAAATACGTAGCACCTATTGTTGTCGTCTGGTCCATCCGCATATAACAACGCAAAAACTAACCCATCGAATGGTTTGAAATTTAAGATATATTATCTTTGCAGAATTTTGTCGAGACATTTCAAATTTTATGAAAATCGAATCAAAACTTTAGCAGATATTAATAAAAATATTTATTACTAGCAAGCTGCGCCCGCTGCGCTGGTCGGTTTCTCCAAACGAACCTTGAATCAAACGAAATATAGAGGTGACTTTGACCTTGTATTTTAAAGTAATCTGTAACTTTACCTGGAATATCCTTCCGCATTACTGAAAATTATACGAACGCCATTCCGTTATTATTTTTTCTAATGTGTAGTCAAAATTTTAGCTGTTAAGGATCAACTCTTTTTTTCTTATCATTTACAGTAAGATTTGGAAATTAATGACAGAACTACATGCAATATACAAAAACCATCCATAAAAATTATCTAACTATTGAGTAGAACTTTTTAAAAAGGCTAATCTTTCGTAATCGGGTTCACCTGATTATATAACTCCGCACTTAACTATTTGACTAAGCAACGTAGAAAGATATGTAATGTATTAAAACCCTACTTAGCAATTCAAGTCTCATTAAAATCCATTTAGTAAAACTTTTTAAAAGGGCTAATCTTTTATATTAGAGTTCCCCTGATTGTAAACTTTCTCCATAACTCTTTAACTAAGTAACGTAGAACAATATGTAATATATTAAAACCATTCTTGAAAAAATATCTACTTAGCAATGCAAGTCTCATTAAAATCCGTTTAGTAAAACTTTTAAAAAGGGTTAATCTTTTATATTAGAGTTCATCAGATTGTAAAACTTTCCTCCATAACTCTTTAACTAAGCAACGTGGAACTATATGCTATAAATACATTATAATCTTCTCTAAAATCTTCTCTGAAAAGATATAAGAATATTGAACATTAAAATTTATGAAACTGCAAGTTATTTCTCATTGTTTTTTCTAAATAAATACTGCAATTGCGTCAAAATGATGTAATTTAAAAGTTTTACATGCTTACACTTAAATAGTATTTTCTTAAAAAAAGAGATTTGCATTCCATAAATAGTGAGTCGCAATGTTTGGCCCTGTTTGCAATAAAAAAATTTTGCACGTTCAGAGTTGAAATAAATGGCGCCTTAGCATACATTTTGGCATGATGTTGGTATAACGGAAAATTACCAAAATTATCCAAAAAACGTTGTTCCAAATTACGCTAATTCTCTGTAGACTCGATTATAGAATAAGTTCACTTTAAAACCTTAGAATCAACTTAACCGTTTTTATAAGTTAATTATGCGCCAAACAACGCCCGGGATCTTACGACAAATGTCTGTAGACCCGATTATGTAGTTTAGCTACTTAATTAATGCACATGATACAAACTACACCTACTTTCCAATCAGGATCAGTGGTTACGGCTAGATATAGTAAATATGTCTGTCATTGTAGTGGTATTTTAGTTTGACCTACGAAATCATAACATTCAATATTAGCAATATTTCTGACATTATTAACAGTCCCCTCCGCGGTCGTTTTTTTGGCCACCAGTATTTTTTTAATTATTCTAGTAATAGGTTACAACAAAAATTGCAAGGAAATGTTAGCTGGGCGCATGTGATAAATAGCCAAATATTGTTTTCATCGCTATCATTCCTCTTAAATTCATTTCATTTAAAATATAAAACTTTCGCTCATTTAATTTAAAATACATACATGTAAAATACACATATTACATACATTTAAAACATACGCCTTTCACAAATTTCATTAAAAATACAAAAGAATAAAAATAATAAATAATGCTATAAACCAAAATAGTCTATTTCATCATCAAAGTATTGTTGCTAATTTGCACACGTGAAAAATAAAATCTATTATCGCCGAGGAAAAAAAATGCTATTGGCGAGATTTGCACCCGACTAACATAAAAGTACGGGAAACCTCTTCATGTAGCGAGTTTATACGACATTTGTAAGAGAAATATAAAAAGAAACATTTTGTAGGGAGATAGTGATGGTTATAAAATATACAATTCTGACACGTATATTAATGAAATACAGCCTCGAATTGCGTCAAATATCAGTCGGGAATTGACTGACTGGACTGATTACGAATATTTCGCTATTAATCGACGATGGTTAGTCAAATAGCAAAGCTGTCATCCGAGTTCTGTCATAAACGGATTCCCTGATTACATACTTTACCCCCATTGATCTATAACTAACCAATGTAGACCAATATTTTATATACTGAAAATTATCTTTGAAAAAATATCAAACTATCAGCGCAAGTCCCATCAAAAACCGTTTATTAGAACTTTTTGAAAAGAGTAATATTTGATAAAAGGGGTCACCTAATTTTCGAATTTCCTCCTGTAATTCTAAGAACTAAACAATGTAGAATGATACGTTGTATAATAAAACATTCCCTAAAGAAATATCTAACTAACAGTGTAGGTTCCATCGAAATCCTTTCGGCAGAATCTTTTAAAAAGGCTAATCTTTCATAATCGGGTTTATCTGATTATAGAACATTCCATCATAATTCTATAATCTGCGTTGAACGACATGTTATATAATAAAACCTTCCATGAAAAATTATCTATCGAACAGTTTATGTTCTATGAAACTGCATCCAACAGAACTCGAGTTAAAGCAGCTGGAACAAAATTTCATATACAGGGTGTTTCAGAAGAACGTTTCAATACTTCTAGGACGGTAAGGTGCACGACGACGACTCGGAATCATATAGCTGTGCAGGGTCGGAAATGCTTTCCTGGCGTGGTAGTTTACACAGAAACATCAGAAATAAAAATAAATAAGTTAGTGAATATTCGGTTTAATAATAAAATTACATGAATTTACATAAATAATAATAAATGTACATGGACAAAGGTAATATGGGTCAAAGATAGAGTTCGAAGTTTCATCCACTGACTTCAATGCAGGCCTCAGTTCTTCGGCGCATGAGATTCCGAACATTCGGGAATGTTTCAGCCATGTCTCGGATCCTCCCGGCTGGCCCTCTACAATCCGCAGCCACGTAAGTCTGAAGCATATCGTCTAACTCTGCATTCCTATAATTAGCCATCCTACTAACTCTGCGTCCTTGTGTGAAATGACGATTCCCTGCAAGAACACTGAGAACTTTCGCGCAACGCAATCTTCCCCGTCAGGAGATTATTTCCGACCCTACATTACTGTATGATTTCGAGTTGCTTTGGTGCACCCTACCCCTCCTAGTAGTTCTGAAACGTTGTACTGAGACACCCTGTATGTAATAGAAGTAAATAGAAGTAGATTATATGTATTAATATAATTTACATTTGAATTTTAAAAAACCTCCAAAAATGCTGTCATACACTTGAAAAAACATCTTTTGGCTTAAAATCAAATTGTTTGGCGACAAACATAAAATCAAAATCGCCAAATATTGTTTCAATCGCAATCTTGCACATGGAATAATTTTTTAAGCTTTATGAGCATTCCCAATCATGTTTAAATTAAATATTTTTGTTTTATATTGTTATCTCTCATCAAAACTGTTTTTCGTTTTCTTTTTTTTTTTTCTTTCTTTCTTTTTTTTTTAAAATAAAATTAGTTACAGTTTTTTCTTTTATTTTTCGAGGTGTATAGCCGTTTTAATTATTTCTCCAACAATAATGGTCGCCAAATATAAGGAATGGTAACCTTTTCGTCCAAAATATCAGAACTTTCCACCATAATTCTATAACTAATCTACATAGAACAATATGATATATACTAAAACCTTCCCTGAAAAATTATCTATCGAACTGTGTAAGTTGCATAAAAATCCATTCAGCGGAACTCGAGTTATAAAGGAACGGAACGAAATTTTCGTTTGTGTTTTATATATACTAGGGAATCGAACCCGGGCTTCCCGGGTTACAGAACATCAGGTGAAAACCATTTTTTTTCTAATTCTAATAGATTTTTCGGTACTTCTCTATTATCCTGTCGACCACTTTTCATAACAAAAAACTATCGCCAATGGAGTATCAAAATAAATAAATAAATAAAATATAAAAATTTAAGGACACAATTGTTATTGTAATTAATGAAATAACTAATAAATCAGTAAAAGATAATGAAAAATACACGCAAATGTCGAATTAAAAACCACTTGATGACATAACAAACACGTATAATGCTTCTGACATCAAATAAATGGGACTGCATTTTTGGCGTTTAATCTTACAGTTTGGCGATAGTTTTTTGTTATGAAAAGTGGTCGACGGGATAATAGAGAAGTACCGATTTTTCATATTTAATATATATTTTTTAAACTGATTCATTAACAACGCCAAAAAGAATTTTTATAAGGAAAGAAAAACAATAATATATCCAAATAAAATTTTGAAATTTAATAGAGCGATACTTTTGTATTAACCGCATGTTAGGAGTTGATGTCCAAAGAAATCCAAGATTTCGCTGCTTACTGCAGATTTTTTATTCTGAAAATTTCAACTGTTTAAGAGTATCACTCGAGAATATGTCTATTAAATTTGCATTTTATTTATATTATATTATTATTTATATTTATATTTTTATAAAGTTTTAATTTCATTCTGTAACATTAGCTGGGAATAAATGCAGAACTATTTATATTGTTTTAAATGCAAACAGTTTAATCTTTCTAATCGGGCTGCATGTTATAGAGATTTTTTTAATCATGCTTGGAAATTATTTTATGTACTTTTCGGTTAGCCGGGCGCCAATTGTATATGTACATATATAAATACATACATATATATATATATATATATATATATATATATATATATATATATATTATATACATACATATATGTATATATATGTGTATGTAGATATATGTATATGTAGATATGTATAAATATGTGTGTGTGTGTGTGCATATATACATGTATGTATATCACTGGCTCCCGGCTAACCGAAAAGTACCTTATTTTAAATACCATAAAAGGATCAGTAAATTCAAATACAGTTTTCAGAGAACTTTTCATTTTTTTTTCTATTTGACGGTGTAAAAATTGAAATTGAGCGATGTCCGGCAGTTTAAAAAGATGCAGTAAAAACGAAATTTATTAGTCAATTCGTTGCTACCATGAAAATGACTTCAGCAATAACCGTGTTTTGTTTATAATATAGATTATTATTAACCTTAATGACAACATAATTTATGTGTGACATCATTCCTTTACATGGACCCGTTTACGAAAGATTAGCATCAAAATTTAATAAAAGAATTTTATTGTATATGTTTGAACCAAGTATATGAAATCAGAATAAGTCTTGATTTCACCATTTCTATCGAATGCATAACGCATATTTAAGACTTTTTAAGACTTTTGAGGGAATATAATGAAATATTTTTGTTTTTTAGCCTACATATTTTTTCGTAATACTTGACAGAATTTTAGCTAGTTTATATATATTTTTAGATTCCTCATTAACTACATCAAGCTACATATCACATATTAATTCTTTATTTACTTATATGCATTTACTTCAACACTTCATTGTACACAACATTATTTTGATTCAAATCATTTGTTATACAACAAATTTTAATGTTATCTTGAGATGTTACTGTGGATAATGCAACGTACAATTGTCCATGTGTAAAGACTGGTTTGGGTAAATAGATGCCAACATGTTCAAGTGTTTGCCCTTGAGCTTTATTTATTGTCATCGCAAAAGATGGCTTGATGGGAAACTGCCTTCTGTTAAAATCAAAAGGGTATCCAGAATCTGAAGGCATCAAAGATATTCTTGGAATGTAAACACGATTGCCTATATGAGTTCCTGTTATAATTTCAGCTTCGATTGATCGATTGTTTAGAGCCTTCACAATCAATCTCGTTCCATTGCAAAGCCCCAAAGAAGGATTGAGGTTTCTCAACAACATAATTGGAACTCCAATTTTAAGTCGTAAAACATGTGGTGGAATACCACTTGGTTTTAAATTGTTCAAATATTCAATTGGATATGATATTGTTTGATTTTCATTTACAACGGAATCAGCGCTATAATAAAGTTTCTCTTGTCCAGGAAATTTTTCAGTTATCAAGTTGTTAATTCTTTCAACTTCTTCGTTCAAAGGGGTTAAAATACATCTTTTTGTCAAATTAATACCCTGTATTTCCCCCATTGGATATACATATTCAATGAGACTTTTTAAGCTATTTGGTTCAATGATGAATTCAGTAAAGTCGACATTTTGACATTTCTCCAACTTGAATTAAATAATCAGAAGAGTTCATATTTTGAATTTGATTCACTCGCATGTTAAGTATGACATGTCTAATATTAACATTTCGCCAAATATTAGAAAATTTCAAAGTGGCCAAAACAATATCAGCTCTATTCCCATGCTTCACTACAGGCAAAATTTGTCTAAAATCGCCAGAAAATACAACAACTATTCCACCAAATGGCAAATCATTATTTTTTATATCTTTAAGCGTACGGTCTACACATTCAAATACTAATTTACTCATCATGGGTGCTTCATCCCAGACGATTAACTTCGTTTCTCTTATTAATTCAGCAAGGTCTGATTGCTTACTAATGGCACACGTAGATGTTTCATTCAAATTTAGCGGTATTTTGAATCTTGAATGTGCTGTTCTGCCTTGATCTAATAACAAAGCTGCGATCCCAGAAGATGCAACAGCTAACGCAACCTTATTATTTGATCTCACCTTTTTTAAAATTGCATTAAGCAAAAATGTTTTGCCAGTGCCTCCAGGCGCGTCAATAAAATAAACCTTAGAATTTTCATTTAAAACAGTGAGAGAAACTTCATCATAAATTGATTTTTGGTCGTGATTCATTATTAATTCATTGTCGCAAACTTGTTGCCTCAGCGCTTCAATATCAACTGTTAATTCATCTTGAATTATCAATGGCTGTGATGACACAACGTTAACTACTGGCATGTTTTCAAAGTCAGTTAAAGAGCGATTATTTCTTCTCAAAATCAATTCAATATCTTTTAGAGCTTTTCCAAGTGCAATTTCGCGAGGTATTTCTTGACCACATTTTTTAACTAACCGTATATAAATGTCTTCTGAAAGATCATTTTTAAACCTCTCCCATAATTTCTCAGGCTTTTGTGGATTGCAAAACACTAAAATTGTTACAAACAGTTCACGCAATTGTTTTGGCCTGCAAGATGAACATGCTTCTTCAAGAGTGAACAGCCATTCATTATCATTTTCAATAAGGCCTTTATTGAAAGCTGCTTCTTCATAAGTTTCAGAAGTGAAACCGTTTACTGATCGCAAATCTTTAAAATCTTTTGCCCCAGTAACATGATACAAAAGAAGTCTTAAATAAAAAACTTCTCGGTTTGCAATAGGAACTGTATAGACTCTACCAATTGAAAAATTCCTATTTCGTCTCTTTTTCCATGTTTTACTTGGTTTGTTCCAAGTATAATATTGTGGTATATCTACATATAGGTAACAATTTGCTTGGGGATCTGTTCGATTAAGTTTGAACCAAGCAGTCAACTTTGTTTCAGGATTTCGCTCAAAAATGGCTCGTGGATTTTGTGCAGCAATATCTCCAAAGAAAACCATTTGCTGATTTTCTAAATGAACCGGCAATCGTGTCACATGCGGCGATTCATTATTTATAGGAAAACCAAAAATTCGCCATAAAGCTTCTGAAGTCGAAATATATCGGCCATCAACATAAGACTTTATTTCATCTGCATTTGGTTCAGTTGAATTAGAAATTTGTAAAACTGCTTTGTCAGATCATTTGTACACGTACTTGTAAAGATATTTCACTCAAGTAATTGTACTGCATAGTTCAACATTTATGTGCGCATTGTATTTGCGACATAAATATGCATTATATGGAACTACCCAACGATTGTCTAATTGAGCTCCTTTTACAGTAATATATCTGCCGTCTTCCCGCCTTCGATATACAGGAAATCCTTCATAAGACAAACATGTTGCGTCTTGAAATTGTTTTGGATAATGCCGTCTGCATTTATTTTCATTTTTATCCCAACATGGTGCAGTTGGAAATCTGTCACCGCAAGGCCCATGCAACATATTTTTAGTAACAATTTCAAATAAAGCAGCGTCATTTTCGTCTGGCAGTTCAGCACATATAAAGTCATCGGCTTCAGAAATTTGGATTTGATCATTTTGATCTAAAATCAGTAAAATATGAGCATGAGGCAGACCTCGTTTTTGAAATTCAATCACATAAATATACCCAACTACTTTACCGAAGATTTGTTTTTTAGTTAAATCTTCTATTAGTATTTTTAATTTTTGATTGAAAACTCGAATGCATAAATCAGCGCGCTCATTTTCTGGCTGATTGAATTGCAAATTTTCCGCAATTTCTCTCCATTTTGGATTGCAAGTAAATGTTATAAACAAATTTGGTTTTCCTAATTTTCTTACAATTGCCATTGCATCTTGATATTTTTGATGCATATATCTTGGTCCACCAACGAAAGATGTTGACAGAATCATGCGTCTTCCAAGATTGTCCAAGTTGAAATCTTCTTTATTAATTGCATCTTCTAATCTGTTATACAAATCGGCTCTTATTTTGGATTGATTGTTTTTGAGCCAAAGCAATCTCAAATGTTCAATTTTAGCATATTCGTCAACAATGTATTGTTGAAAAAGTCGGCAACTCAAATGCAAATACGAATTCTGTCTGTAATGTAATCTATAAGAGTAATACTTCATTGGTGTTACAAATTCTCTGTTTCTTTGTTCAAAATCGGTTTGCTCTTGTTCATCATCGTTTTCATTCTCTTCTGCTCCAGTGAAAACTGCATCATTTTCACGAATTCCTGGGTGCCATCCTTCATCACCATAAGGGAAAATTAATACATAATGTAACGGATCATACATTGAATGCAATTCGTTAATGTGTCGAACCATGCCATCCTTTAGATATATAACAATATCTCTATGATTTATATCTTCGTTCCCATCGCCAGGTAAAATAAATGCTACATCTGAGCTAGTTGGTAGACAATAAGATTTCACATCGGGATGTTTTTCATTTCCTTTTAAAACAATTTTCATCTCTGCATTATGGAAGTCGTTAACATCTGTATCTTGTATTCTTTCAATTGTAGTTTTTAAAATGTGGTAATATGGATTTTCGCTGTGTATCATTATTTGCAAATCTTCCAATAAATTGCGATTTAAGCAATCAAATCTACTCATTCTGTTATCGATTTCGTGTTCCGTATCAAAAAAATAAATTTGGGCATATTTTGGTATTCCATTTTGTGGCCATATCGAACTTATGCTATGAAATACTGCTCCATGAATTTTAAAATTACAAATTCCTCTCTCGAATTGTTCAACTTTTGCACCCAATGAAGCAAATGCTAAAGCAGAATTATAACCTCTGATATTTTTCCTAAAGTTTTTTGCTACACTACTTTCTGAAGTTAATAAATCCTTCAACATGTCAGGTGGTTCTGAAATCGGAGGCAATTTCACTTTGACGTTTTGGCAGCAACGGGAAAATTGAGGATCTTGCAGTGTGGAATTCGTAAGTTTTTCATGTTTCCAAAATAAAGCACTACAAAATGTACATTTAAAATGCATTTGACCCAAATAATGTTGAGCAATGTTCGTTGAATTTTTAGCTACTTTAAACGTATTTGGTATATGGTTACCTGTTTTAATATTCTCTTGTTGCATTTCTTTCTTTAATCTTTCTATCTCTCTTTCAGGTTCATTCATTTGTCTTCTTGTAACTTGCATTCGATTTCGATTTTGTTGTCTTTCAGTATCTCTTTCTGTTTCCGTCAATCTGTCGATTCGACGTCTTTTTCGTTCTCTAACCAAAGCGCGCTCATGTTCATTTTGATCACGATTCAGTATATAATTTAAGTTATTCATTTTTAATACAGTTATTAATTTAAATCGAAATACTGCATATTACTCTCCAATAGAGTACAAATCACAATAATTTGTATTCAGCAAATAATCTAAACAAGAGGGGAAAATTCTGCTATAAGGCCGAATATAGATTGCCACACACGGCTTTTATTTAAAAAATAAATAAACTAGCTGTAACTCAGAATAAAAACGCAATGACAACAAACAATTTTAAAATATCTAAATAACAAATAAAAATTCCCCTGTTAAAGTGTTGAGTTGTTCAATAACCATTCGATTTAGAAAAATATTTTTCTACTACTGAGCAATTTTTTTTAATGAAATTTAATTCAATTTGCTATGGCAGCAGACGATAAAACGATATCTTTGGAATAAGGGAATAAATAGAAGAAACAATTTTGTTGATGTTTGTGATAAAATGTTTTTCTTTATTTTTTAAAAATGTATATACATAATTCACTTTTATATTTTAACAGAATAATAAGTTTACTATAATTCGTTACTCATGCTATGGCCAGTATACACGATACACGTCGAACCACAATGCCTTTATCATTATCTTTTTACGCGTAAAAGTTTCGCTACTCCATTGTAAAGTTATGTAATTTTTGAAATCTAATATTTGAAAAACGACATAATCATTAGATTTGAAATTTATATCAAGAAAAATACAATTTTTTACCATTCTAACGCAGTTTGTAAAACAATTTTGTGACAAATAATTTTCGAGTTATTAATTTTTTAAGTAACTTCAAATGTTTCATTTTCCGAGATTAATCTGTGGCAACGATGGATTGCTGTGACTTTTCATAAACATGAAAAATGATAGAGATTGAAAGAATAAGCCACCCTGTGTGTGGCTAATAGTTTATTAACACCGTATTATTCTGTTTATAATGTATCAGAATTAAAGGAAACACATAACTTACTTTTAAACTCGAGAAATAACATTACGATAAACTGTTAAAAGAACATTTTTAGCGCATGAAAAATATTACACTCATAGCAAAATGGAAAAGTAAGCAAAGGCAACACGTGCATTTTTTCAGAGAAAGTTTGTTTCAAAGTTAACTCCCTGGTAAAATTTACGGCTTATAAATTAAAACACACGTAGTTTATATGACGTCACTTTAATCTGTAAAGAAGATACCGTATTTCTCTATGTAACACGCGCACTCTGATTTTTATATCTTATAAAAGAGTATTTTTTAAAACAACTATTTTTAATTTTAAACTTATTTCTTTTGACAAAATATACTTACAAACTAAAAATAGTGTTAAAAGTAATGTACCAAAAAACATTACATAAATAAATGTGATTATAACGAAAAAAGAGAAAGAGATAAATGTTTTTATTTTACGTTTTTCTGTTGTCAGGGTGACACCCAACAAAAAAGAAATTAAAAAATCGTCTGATCTGATAAATTTACTGAAAATTGCTTAAACATCTGCCATTTTTTCAGTGTTTAATAGTCACTTGTACATGAAAATCTTTGAAGTAGTCTGGCTAAATAAACTGCTCAGAGTTCATAAAAAAAAAAAGAAAGAAAGAAGGAGAGCAAAAATAAACATCAAATTACAGTCTCGTTACAAAATGATTGTCTAGTATGGGCGGTTCGTTATACTTTCATCCCGGATAAGAAATTCAGAAGATTAAAACGTATGAAAATAAATCAGAAAATTAATGGTGAACAGAAAATTATTTTAGCAAAGCACCTAATTTACTTTTGCTTCATTTATTTTTTTTCTTCCGTAATCCTTATTTTTATTTTTTCTTCATTTTTTTCGAGAAAAAAGGTTAATTTTCTCCCTTTTTCTTCTAGTTTGATTTGGGTTATAGTTTTTTACGCCTTTATCATGAAATTGAAAAGTATTAAGCTAATCATAAAAATGACATACAGTTTTAAAACACGTTATATTTAATAATACATATCTTCCTCAATTCAGAAGTGTAAAAATTGAAATTGTTCAATCACGTATATGTTAATTTTTTTTTCCTCAGATAATGTTGAAATATTACATGCAATTTGTTTATTATTCCTTCATAATGGGCCTGCACGCAATGGAAATAAAAAAAAATATTTTAAAAGCCATAATAAATCAGTTAATTAAGATACAATTTTCAAACAAATTGCATTTGAAAGTAGACTTTTTTCCCTATATAACGGTATAAAAATTGAAAATGTTGATGTTTAGAAATAAAAAAATTGCAAGTAATAGCCAAAATAGTCATAATTTTTACATTGAAGGATATTTATCACAAACAATCCGGTTTAAATTAAATAATTTTGCTTTATAAAATTATCGCTCATTAAAACGTTTATTATTCTTATTATTATTATTATTATTATTATTATTATTATATTTTATATAAAATCATTAACAGTTTTTTTCTTTTACTTTTCGAAGTGTTTGTATTATTTTCTAACTAATAATATTTTTGAATTAATTGTAATAATAGCCATTTCAATTCTTTTACCAACGATAATATTCGGTCGCCAAGAGGGAAACAAAAAGGCAACCATTGAGCCCGAAAAAAGTTAAAAATACCATTTTTTTTTTAAAGCCATAATAAATCAGTCAATTAAGATATAGTTTTCAAACAAATTGCATTTAAAAGTAGATTTTTCCCCTATATAATGGTGTAAAAATTGAAAATGTGCTATGTTTAGAAGTTAAAAAAATTGCAGTAGCAAAAATCACAAAACCGAAATTTCATCGTCAGCTGTTGCCATTCGCAAAATGACGTATGCGTTACGCACGGACACGTTTGGCCTTTATAAGATAGAAGATAGATAGATAGATAGATAGATAGATAGATAGTAGATAAACCCTATTATTAACAACATCATTTATGTGTAACTCTCTCTTGACACGGACCCGATTACGTAAGATTAGCATCAAAATTTAATAAAAGGATTTTATTCTATATGTTTGAATCAAGGCAAAATTCGTCTAACGTTGCCAGCAAATACAATTACTATTCTAACAAATACCGAATCATTGGTTTTTATGTCTTTAACCATACGGTCTACACATTCAAACACTAATTTACTCATCAAGGGAGCTTCATCTTAGACTATGAACTTCGTTTCTCTTATTAATTCAGTAAAGTCAGATTGTTTACTAATGGCACACGTAGATGTTTTGTTCCAATACAGCGGTATCTAGAATTTTGAATGTGCTATTCTACCTTGATCTAATGACAAAGCTGAAATCTCAGAATATGGAACAGCTAACGCAACCATATTATATGATCTCATCATTTTAAAAACTCATTAAGTAAAAATGTTTTGTCAGTGATGGCCCGCAAATAAAATAAACCATAGAATTTTCATTTAAAACAGCAAGCGAAACTTCACTATCATAGAAACTCGACAGAGTTTCTCGCCAAGCATAAGAAACAGCAACATTACACAGTAAATGAAAGGAATTTCCGCCAATGAATGCCAAACGATTTTACAATTTTTTTTTTTAACTCTGTCTAGTTTATATTTTGCGGACGGGACAAAACGGGTTTTTGACACATCTATATCTCGCGTTCTATTTATGATAGAAACAAAATTCTTGATTCTATGGAATGGGGCGCACCAAATGACTAATGAATCAAAAGAAAAGCAAGATCTGTCGAATAGGTTTTCAGGAAATGCGATTTTAAAAGTGCTGTTTTTTGCCCTTTTTAAATCTTGTACAGACCAAAAACTGTTGACAGGGCTACAGCAATGTGTAATTATCGGATTTTTACGTGGTTTACGTCATTTGAATTGTTTTTATGAGTAGTTCAAACCTTTGTAAGTTTCATGAAAAAATATTAATTAGTTTTTGAGTTATATCAGTTTAAAGTTATTGATTCCTATACTTAACATGTAGCAAAAAACTGTTGACAGGGCTACAGCAATGTGTAATTATCGGATTTTTACGTGGTTTACGTCATTTGAATTGTTTTTATGAGTAATTCAAACCTTTGTAAGTTTTATGAAAAAATATTAATTAGTTTTTGATTTATATCAGTTTAAAGTTATTGATTCCTATACTTAACATAGAGCAAAAAGATAATTAATGACCCAACTCTTTTAGAAATGGTCGTATACACATAATATTAAGATATGTTATTACAGTCGACCCAAGTAAGCTCCCTATTATAAAAAAAATAGTTACATTTAAGGTTCGTTTACAGGTTCTCACAAAAGATCATTTGATATAGGGCTAAAGAATTGTGTAATTATCCGATTTTTACGCGGTTTGCAACAATTGCATTGTTTTTATGAATAGTTCAAATGTTTAATATTTTGTGTAAAATATGAATTAGTTATATATATATATATATATATATCACTTTAAAGTGATTTATTCCTATACTTAAGATGAAGCAAAGACACATTAAATGGTCTAACTCTTTTAAAAAAGAACGTATGCGCAGGATGTTAAAATATGTTACTACGAACGACCTAAGTTAGCTTCCTATTGTGAAACAGAACTGTAGAATTTAGTTTTTGTTTACAGGGTAACTCAAAAGATTTTTTAATAAGATTAATAATTGTGTAATTAGCGAATTTTTACGTTGAAGTACTTGATTCCTCAACACACAGGAAAAGCAATAGTAAATAGCATAATATTTGTCAAAGTTGCTATATACACAAGATATTCAAATATGTTACTACATCCGATTTATTTAAACTCTCTATTGTTTGTATTGTTGAACCATATACGTTTCGTTTACAGAGTCTCTTAGAAGATCTTGATTACATTACAACCGATGTATATTTACTGAGTGAGATGTATTTTAATGATTTTATACTGTTTCAATCTCTGTAAGGTTTTATTATCTTGCTTTAAAATTTAATACGGGTTCATTTTGTCTGTCTGAAAGCTCGTCGATCTTAAGCTCTAAATCTATTAAAATATAGTATTTTCATGGATTAAAAAAAAACTGTGTTTATTAATAAATGTATCAGGAATTGATTGAAAAAAGCGATTAAAAAATTCCAACTTTACATTCATGCGCTGAGTAATAGAATGTAAAAATGTTGCTAGAAGTTTTGCGTTTAAATATTTGCCGTTCATCGAATCTCCGGCTATGACGAACTTAAAATGCTCTAAAAACAGGCCTAAGAGCACAATGAAAAGGAAATAATTTCTTAAATTCCTCATAAAAATTAAAAATGCTATATTTCGTATACAATAGGTGATCGGTAACGAACTGTTCGGTTTACGAACAAATCGGTTAACGAACACTTTCGCGTGAGATTTTTTTGTTCGGATAACGAACACATGTTCGGTTAACGAACACTTTCAAAATATTTTTATGTTTGGAGAACGAACACCTCACGAAACAAAGTCATGATGAAGCAATGCCGTGTTTCATATTTGACCAGCTATACTTATTGCTTCTATTGTCGACTTTGGGAACATTTTAACAGTTGCATTACATATGTCCTAATTAATTCATGGACTGCCGGGGATTGAGGACCTATATTTTTGGATCCCCGAATTGGAATGGACAGACTAGAAACATTAATTATGTATTTTGCGTCTATATATTTTGTGAATTTAGTAAATATAATCCTTTTTGGTTTAATCACGCTCCTTTTTAAAATCTAATTTAAAGCTTTATGATTTATCAGATCAAAAATTTTAATAAAATTTTACATTTTTTTAAATGGTTTATTATGTAAACGCATTAGTCTTTGTGGTATATTTACAAAATCACACAAAATTTTGGAATACATGTCATCCTACGAACATTTTCTATTTTGAAGTCACTTTAATAGTTTTTATACTTTTGCAAACGTTGCGAATCTTATATTTTTCCGATTCTCGAAACGTTGAGTTAAAAAACTTAACAAATAAAAAAACTTTTAAGGTGCTCAGTAATTTTCAAGAATAATATTTAATATATTAGTATAAAAATCCCTGTAAGTAACAACGGTTCGTAGAAAAACAAATTTGATTATTCTCGGTAAAGTAAACTCATTGTTATAATTGATCAAAAAAAAGGTACTTCTTATTTATCCACATTTTTCTGAAACTGTAGTATTTTAATTACTTTGTAAACTACTGTAAAATTTTCTATTTTTTTGTTTTTTGAATGTATATAACCGGAAGAGTGATATTAACAAAAGAAAAAGGAAAATAAACATGTCATAAATAATCTGATGAATACAATCTAAGGAAATGAATATAAAAGTTTCCCCTTTGCTATGGTAGAGACATGTACATTGGAATAAGTCACTCAATAAATTGTATAATTCTGATCTATAATTCTATTTATAGCATCACAATTATTTTTTTATTTTGCCCCTTTCATCTTTCTTTTATCTTTTCTTTTCTGAATAAAAATGGAATCTGTGTAATTGAAATTAAATACCTTACAAAAAGAAGTGATATCTCATCAAAAACAGCTCGTTGTAAATGATCCCGCCAAGCCACAAACCTAGAACGTCAGCCATAAAAAGAAGTGATATCACATAAAAAGAAGCGATATAGAAGTGCATACTCCGAGTCCCGTGTAAAAATCTATCACCACTCATAATGTTTCCAAAGGACTCGGAGAGAGGTACAGTATGTGAAAACTGCTTGGCGACCTGCAGGCTTTTAGAATATATGCAGTATATCAATTTTGAAAATCGAAAAAATAAATTTTTAATTTTTGTTATATCACTTTTATAAATATTTTTTCATGCGAAAGAACTGACCGAACGGATTTTCCCCCAGACTTATGCGATTCCGCTTACGCTATAATTATTGCAATATATCTGAATTTAGTTAACGTTTATTATAAAAGTGCATTGTTATTAATATGTGTATGATCATTACACACACACACACACACACACATATATATATATATATATATATATATATATATATATATATATATATATATATATATTACAAACTCAAAATCTTTACATGTTTACTTAAGAAATCTTCTTCGTAAGAGTGGTGTTTCTAGTTTAAATAATGGTAAATAAAATCAACAAATTAATTTTTCAAGCTCATAAATAAGAAAAGACATGCAAACACAGAAGCTTCAACTTTTTACAATTTTATGGGAGCAAAATAATTAAATAAATAAAAATAAATAAAAATAATATAGCCATATGTAATTGCAGGAAACGCGAACATTATAAAAGCCTGCAGGTCGCCAAGCAGTTTTCACATACTGTACCTCACTCCGAGTCCTTTGGAAACATTATGAGTGGTGATAGATTTTTACACGGGACTCGGAGTATGCACTTCTATATCGCTTCTTTTTATGTGATATCACTTCTTTTTATGTCTGACGTTCTAGGTTTGTGGCTTGGCGGGATCATTTACAACGAGTTGTTTTTGATGAGATAAATTGATTTTTGAACGTGATAATCTTGGCGCAAACGATAAAAAGCCATATATTATTTTGAGTTGCAATTTTTATAATGAAAAATATTTTTATGTATCACAAACATTCCTTTGGTTTTTTAAATTAAATTATTTTGATTTATAAAATTATCGCTCATCAAAATGTTTATTATTATTAATATTATTATTTTGCGTTTTATATAAAATCAGTAAAAGTGTTTTTTCTTTTTACTTTTTAACGTGTCTGTACTGAATTTTAACTAATAATACTAATTTCAATTCTTTAATCAACGATAATAGGCGGTCGCCAAGAGGGGAAGAAAAATTACCAATGGCAACCATTAAACACGAAAAAAGTGAAAAATACCAATTTTTTTTAATTTAAAAGCCATAATAAATCAGCGAATTAAGATACAGTTTTCAAACAAATTGCATTTCAAAGTAGATTTTTTTCCCTATTTAAGGGTGTAAAAATTAAAAATGTGAGATGTTTAGAAATTAAAAAAAATTGTAATAGTAAAAATTGCAAAACTGAAATTTCCTGGTAAACTGTTGCCATTCGCAAAATGACGTATGCGTTACGCACGACACGTTTGGCCTTTATAATATAGATAGATAGATAGATAGATAGATAGATAGATAGATAGATAGTAGAAGACATTTGAATTTTTAAAAAGAAATCGGTGCTTTCTTGTTATAGGAGCTTCCGAGGTTTAATCGTCAAGCGACCGAGATACTTATTTTATTACAGAAATTAATCTGTAGACGATATAATTTATTTCACAGAAATAAATATCATCAAGATCTGAATATTTATATAACTAACTATAGTACGAACGGCACCTCATTTGTTACGTTTCACGTACAATTTCCAACTTGTTTAATTATTTTATACCACTCTTTTAATTTCACCTTTTTTTTTTTTTTTACAAGTCTGTCATCGTTATAAATGGAAATGTGGTTGAAGATCACAGAAGACAATATATTAATTATTTTCTGGCTATTTGTTTTATAAAGAGACCTTCCGGCCTGTACCGGCAGGAAAAGGTAGCTTTCATAGTCCATATTTTTAAAAATTCAACCCATTTTACTCAAACACCCGAAGCTAAAATGCTTGAAACCCGATAATAGAAGATTCAATCCCGCGTTT
This sequence comes from Maratus michaelseni, assembly GCA_963931845.1. Classification (NCBI taxonomy): domain Eukaryota; kingdom Metazoa; phylum Arthropoda; class Arachnida; order Araneae; family Salticidae; genus Maratus; species Maratus michaelseni. The sequence goes on from OZ007600.1 coordinate 99,739,799, forward strand.
CGTTAATACAGAATACGAATTCAAATTTCAGCATGACAGTTACAGCATAACAAACATTAGATTGTTTCAAAATGTCGGCCACACTAAGAATTTCAAACTGCCATATCTCAGCCATTTTTTAAGATAACATCAAAAGAAAAAATGTTCCGGAATTCTTGTATCACGATCTAACACTTAACGAAAACAACTTTTCAATTTATAATTTTTAATAAATCTTTTTGAATTTTTAAAAGAATTAAAAAAATTTAACTTTCCGCCATTTTGAAACAACATGGCGCATGAAGCTGGCCAACGAACTCGGTCGAGACCTTGTTATGTTTTGTACACATGATCAGTCACTTTCATATCGGTTCATAAATGCGAGAGTTACAGCATAATAAATATCAGATTGTTTCAAAATTTCAGCCACCCTAGAATTTCAAACTGGATAGCTGAACAATTTTTTTTTAAATATAGTCAAAATAAAAAATGTTCTAGATTCCTTGTAACACGTTATAACACTTTTAAATTTATAATTTTTTTGTACATCTTTTTGAATTTGTAAAAATTAAAATTTTTTTTAACTGGCAGCCATTTTGAAACAAGATATTGGATGAAGCTGGCCAACGAATTCGGTCGAAACCTTGGTGTGTCCTATACACATACTCAGTCGCATCTGAATCGCTTCATAAATAAGAGAAATACAGCATGACATATGTCAGATATATGTATATATATATCAACATTTGAACGGAGGGTGCTTTCGGGGTCTAGGGGTCATGATCGGTGAAAATGTACCAAATTTTTTTGGAATTGCTTTCTTTCGAACGGCTGCAATATGTAGCTTTTTGTATTGAAATCTACCTAAAATGTCACAGGATGACTAATATAGCTGAAATATTCAAATATAATTAAAAGGGGCCAATACACAGTATTTTTTAAAAAGACATATAATGCATGATGTGAATTAAAAATCGAGAAACAAAATGAAAATATTCAAGAATTGCGATAGTTCATAAACCCAAATATATTATCAGAATACAAAGTAATAATAATAAAATCATAGTAATCTCAGTTCAACTGGTTTTATGTCTCTTTATACAGCGTGATTTATATAATGGCTTCACACATTTCATCCTAGTTAACAACCTGAATTCGGGTTAAATCATAAGTTATGGAAATATTCTCACGCGTGATAATTAAAAAAAAGGGAAAGGGGTAAATAGAAAGACCAGTTATTACTTTATATTTCCTTAATTAGTACTTTATTATAACATAATTTCGTATGCAATATAATATTACGCAAGATGCATGTTTATGAATGTGGGAAGAAGAATCGCCTTTATTTAAAAAAAAAAAGTAGTCAGGAAATTAAATACTTTTAATTAAAGCCAAGATAAAAATAATCTATATTTTAATCTTACCAATTCATTTCAATAGTTGCTTGATTTATTTTTTGTATTTTATTCTATTAAGTAAAGGTCTTGAATTTTAAGTATTTGTGAAATTTAGTTGATCAATGGGTATATAAGTGACAATCGTCGAAACAAATAAGAGTTTCCTTTGAAATTTGAAGTAATATAATTTCAAAAGAATTTTTCAGAATTCCCTTGGCTATGCCATTTGCAGAATACCGAAAAATAAACTCACATTATGTATGTTGATAAATTATTGGAGACTCACAGAACATCGAAAAGACTTTTATATAAAAAAAATGACTTATGTATTCAAACTAGTAAATCTACAGATCAGAGGCCTCAACGTCAGTTCCAAAAATCATTGTTCATTAATCTTACTCATTTTTAACATTATCTGCATAATATTTGATACCCTAAAATTCAATCTTTTTAAGTTATTTATACATTTATAAGAATATAAAATTTATCGAAAGTTCTGGAAATTTTAGAAGTATTGCATTAAACACATTGTTATACAATGATAGGATAAACTACTTATTACTGTATTTTTTCAGAATAACAATACATTACTTCAGGGGGGCGGAGCCCCCCTCAACCCCCCGTGGTAGCTTTAATATTCTATTCTCAATTTCCAGTAATTGAACTATTTCGTTTCTTGAGTATGTGTCTGAATGTGTTTACTATTTTAATTTCATTAGAATAACCATCTCGTTGTACAAGATATTTTATCCTATCCTTATAAGAATACTTATATTTCAACTACTAAACATCATATGTTGCTGAAATTGAATATAATTTCGTGTATAAAATATACTTATACAAATGTAAATTCCTCTTATGTGACCTATATTCAATTTACGCATTCAACGTTTTTATTATTTTCAATTGGAAAACCGATTTGGTAATCATTTTTTAGTAGTTAAAATAAATTCTCATCTATTTCATTAAAAAGGCATATTAAAAACTTATATAACCCGAAATTAACTTATTTTTAATAAAATTTCTCGTCAAAATAATACGATTCACTTAAATTTTTCTTTGTTGATATTCTTTGAAATATAGTTGCTTAGCAACCATTTAATGAAAGAGAGAAAAGAATGCATTGGAAATTTTTGTAAAAAATGAGAAATTAAAATGTTTCATATATTTCAAATTAATGCATAAAATTTCCCAATAGATCTCCATTTCGTATCCACAACTTAGCATTTACAATTATCCAAATGCGACATTTCCTTTTCTATGAATGTTAAAATTAAAAAACTTCCATTGAAAAGCATTATGACTTAAAAATAAATGTTCTATATTTTTCGACCGAATGAGCCAAATGTAACTATACAGCTAATTCCGGGAACCTCGACAACATACTCACCAAAAAATCAACCTAATCGAACGTTTTTACGGCAGTTATCTCGGAACAGACAGACAGACAGACAGAAACCAAAAACTTTTCGCGTCACCACAGTCAGCCTTCACTGACGTTTCGGCAATAATGTTTTGAAATTTATTAAAAACGGCACTTCCACATTAGTTGCGATCTAACGTTAATAGCCAAAGTAATCGCCAAAAACCTTTGTGTTTATTTGTGATTCTGATTATTTCAATATTTGAGCGTGTGTGTTTCATATGTATTTATTGACGAAGTTTTAATTCCGTTATGGAATATTAGCCGGAAACAAATGCTGAATTATTTATATTGTTTTAAGTGCAAACAGTTTAATCTTTACCCCTTTTATTATGGGCTACACGTGATAGAGATAGATGTTTTTAAAATCTTGTTTGAAAAATGTTTTAAAAACCATAAAAAATCAATAATTTAAGGTACAGTTTGCAAACAAATCGAATTTGAATGTATATATATATTTTTTTTTTCTATTCGGCAATAAAAAATTGAAAATATGCAATGCTTAGAAGTTAATTCATTTGATAGAAAAAATAAATCGAATGCTGAGGTCATTGCCACCGTCGATATGACATCAGAGTCACTGAAGAACAACATGTTTTTACTTTATAATAAAGGTTTGAAAATATATATGAAAATTAAAAAAATGTACCCTTTGTTAATTAGTCTAAATATAATAGTAAACAGTTTTACTAAATACCCACATACTACCGATTTAAATGTCAGTTTTAATGAATTAATCCTTTATTAATTTCATATCCTTATAAAATGGTTTAAAATCTATCTTCAAACACAAAAGGGCAAAAATATTGTCATGGAATTATCCTTAATTTATATTTTAGGACATCAACAATTACATTGATAATGTAACTTGATTTTAATTTAATTTCGCATTCTTTTTATTATGGGAAAATATTTTAATATTTCATCAGTATTCTATGTTTAATGAAATTTTGTTCAAATTAAGAACATCCTTGAAATTCTTTAGGAGAATTCTTAATTAAAACAACAATATAAACTATGCTATCAGTCCATTTATTCTTGTAATTAACAAAGTAAGGTTACTTGCATATTTCTAGCACATCAACATTTCAATTCTAAACGAAGCCCTGTTCCAAGACAAAGAAATTTTTCACATCTTTTGAGGGATATTCCAATCAGAATGTAAAGATTTTAGGACATTTAAAATTATTTCGTATGTTTGTTGTGAGATTTTCACAATTTATTCTGCGGGAATTCAGATTTATTTATACCGGAATTTAAATGACTACTCTTGTAATCCCTTTTATCATGTACATTCCATTTTCGTATTAGTTTTGTTTCCGCCCTATAAATGGATACAATTATTGAGATATTACATACTTATTTCCTTTAACTCCTTAATAATGGCATCAATTTATACCTTGTCTTTAATAAAATCTTATAGAATTTTTTTAAACTCATTTTAGGTCGGGGTGTCGTGTGTGACCCCTAGCTTTAATTTTTATTTTTTCGTTTAACTTTTTTATTTGGTATATATGATGATGTCCGCTTTTTAAAGGCAAGTTGCGAAAAACGTGAAAATTTTCATAAACTTTACTACCGTACTTAATGAAAAGGAATGTATCAACTAAATTTGTTTTTTAACATTTTCCAACATAATTGAAAAGTGATTATGAATTTGGTTTGTGTATCTGTCTGACCGTGCTCTAACTTGTGTAAATATAGTCGGATTATATGTTAATGAGTTTAACATGGCATGTTCTTTATTGAAAATTATGTAGGTACCGTTTATATCATATTGGCATACTTGCCATTGGCATACTTACCGTTTATATTATATGTGTTTTTAAATCAAAACACATAGGGCGAATTGCAATTTTTACTTGCTTTATTCATTGGCGGCGGTAGCCGGTCGAAAGTAGTAGGACAGTTTTTAGACATTTTAAACAACATTTTAACATCTTTTTGTAAACAACCTTTTAACATCTTTTTGATAATAACCTTTTAACATCTTTTTGTGTCTTTTAAATTGTCTTCTCACCTGTTAAATAAACTGTGGGATCTGTCGGGTCTGATATTTGAATTTTATGGGTTTTTTTTTAATTATTTTTTAACTCCTTATTTTCTTATTACTTGGTGTGCATAAATGCTATAGATGATATACAAGGTAGCACAAAAGATCTGGAGTTTCCGTGTATTAAAGGAAATTTCTGAAGGGGAATTTATAACAGTAAAATGCGTTTCCTAACTGAACTAAATATTAGTATAGTGTGTAGTATATATACAAAACTATAGATCATATTCAGAGCTCCAGAAAAAAATTAGGATATTTTTCCGACAGTTGATAGTAATTTCTGAAATTTTGTTTTCAAATGTGTTATGCGTTTTCCAAATTGTCTATTTAGAATTCATGTTTCACCTTATTAAACTGTGAAGTTTTGTTAAAGTATTCTGGAAATATTGGAAAGTGTTTCATACAATATGCTTGTCGTAAGATTTTTCGTTCTTGTTTTAATTAACATAGGATGATTTTAAGAAATTAATTTCAATTTCTTTAGATAGCAAAGCATAGATATTAACGTTCCTAATTCGACACTGACTACCTAAAATTGAAGAGAAATGTAGAGCGATCGAATACAAATATAATAATTTCATAGAACTTGTAAATAAATGTTTGACATCGTACACTACCCTGTGCATAATTTGATTAATATTGATTATAATTCACAAAAATCTCGAATGTACACATAAAGAAAAGTTTAAAAAAAAAAAACTAAAAAAAAAAAAATTAACTTTTTATAACCTGGACTGAATATGGGTCAATAGTTCACCAGTATTTTACGTTTAATGAAATTTTGTTTACATTAAGAACATTCTTCAAATTCTTTAGAGAAATTCTGAATTAAAACAACAACGTAAATTATGCTAGCAGTTCATTTAATGCTGTAAGTCAAAAGTAGAGTTATTTGCTTATTTCTAACACATCAACATTTGAATCCTAAATTAATCTGTGTTCCAAGACAAAGACATTTTTCACATCTTTAGAAGGACACTCGAATTAGAAATCAAAAATCGAATTAGAATTTAAATTAATCCTTTAAATTATAGAACATTCTTCGCATGTATGTAGTGAGATTTTTACAATCTGCATAAAATATCTTTTCTGCTAGAATTCAGATTTATTTAAGCTGGAATTTAAATGACTATTCTTCTAATCCTATTTATCATGAATATTCCCGTTAACGTATTTTCCTATAACTAATTTAGTTCCTAATTCGAAAATGACTACCTAAAATTGAAGAGAAATGTAGATCGATTGAATACAAATATAAGAATTTCATGGAACTAGTAAATAAATCTTTGGCATCGTACACTACCCTGTGCATAATTTTATTGATATTGATTATAATTCACAAAAATCTCGAATGTACACATAAAGAAAAGTAAAAAAAAAATAACTAACAAGGAAGGTCTCCATAAGCGCATACTCAGAAAATTTTGAAAAAATTACAAAATGTTCTTCTTATGAGGATATATACGTCTGTAAAAATAATTTCTGCGGAACCTCGATATAACGTCCGTAAAAAAATTATGAACATTTCATTTATTTGGCGATTTATCACCGGTTAGCGACGGAATAAAATTTAAAAAAAAACGGTTTTATGACAAATACTCTTTAAGAAACAACTTTTTCATGCTGAGCTTGATTATGTAAGTTTAACTTGAATAATAAATAAATTTTTATGACCACAATTTTGTGTACACATTTATATGTATATATAATGAAATTTAAAGATCGTCATTTGCGATTTAAAACAAAATTTAAATGGATCGAAATTGTTTCAAGCTCAAAAAAAAGCCCAATTCTGAACATTGTCAATTCAAGGAGAAATTATCGTTGCTATGGAAACGACTTCTTCGATATGGAAATTTTTAACGAATGTGTTTGTCATCAGGCTTTTCTTTGTAAAATACATTTAAAAATTACTTATATAACCGGTGAAGCCGTTTAAATTAGAACAAATCGTGGAATATGGGTATAAAACAATATTAAAATTTCATTCAATCGGTAATAAATAAAGAAAAAACATGAATGATTTATTTAATCTGATTTAAAGAATATTTTTAATTAATATTACTGCAAACGTACAGAGAATTGAAAATATTGAACACAAAATGCAAACGATTCTGAACAAGATGGTATGGTATCATGAGCTCTAGAATTAACCCATTAGTATAAATTTTTTTAAGCTAATGGCAATTTTACGCTTTCAAATTTTATAAAAATCTCAAACATATTTGGAAATTTTAAAAAACATTGTTGAAAATACAAAAATTATACAGAAAATAATAAACTTTCATCGTTTAAGTTTAAATTCATCAAGTATTGCGTATTCGAATAATCATGTTACAGGCAATTTCAAAATGCATTAAAATCGTTTTTGCGTTTGGCGAGGAAATAATGTTGCTAGCCAAATCGCGTCTTTTCCGCCAAATACTCGAAAGTATTTTATTTTTTTTGCAGATCTTCTACTGGGATTCCGCAGCTAAATTTCACTGTTTCTTTATTACATACATGAGTAGCTTCATCAGCATTTTTTTCAAAATTTTCAGAGTATGCGCTTTAAGGAGACCTTCCTTGTAAGAAAAAAACTAAATTTTTAAACTTTTCATAACCTGGACTGAATATGGGTCAATAGTTCACTTGTATTCTACGTTTAATGAAATTTTGCTAACATTAAGAACATTCTGCAAATTCTTTAGAGAAATTCTTAATTAAAACAACAATGTAAATTATGCTAGCAGTTCATTTAATGTTGTAATTCAAAAGTAGGGTTATTTGCTTATTTCTAACACATCAACATTTGAATCCTAAATTAATCTATCTTCCAAGACGAAGACATTTCTCACATCTTTAGATGGACACTCTAATTAGAATTTAAATTAATCCTATAGATTTTAGAACATTCTTCGCATGTATGTTGTGATATTTTTAGAATTTGCATAAGTTTTTTTTTTTTGATAGAATTCAGATTTACTTGAACTGGAATTTAAATGACTATTCTTGTAATCCTACTTATCATGGATATTCCCTTTAACGCATTTTCCTATTATTAGTTTTGTTACCGCTCTATAAATTGATACAATTTTGGAAAAGTTACATTTATTTCCTTTAAATCTTTAATAATATTTTCTAATTATATTTTGCCTCTAATTAAATCTTATGAAAATATATTTTAAGCCACTTTAGGCCGGGGAGTCGTATATGACCCATAGATAAAATTTTCTTTTTTAAGTTGAGATATTTTATTTAGGTTGTATGAAGTATGTCTGTCTTTTAAAGGCAAATAAAGAACAAGTGGGTAAGTGTGGTCGAAGATTGCACAAAGGGTTTCGTTTAATATTCTTTTCAAAACACTTTATCCTTTCTTTAATAAATCCAAATAAATTTCATTTAGCAACAAAAAGAAGTCAAATTTTTTTATAAAGTAAAAATTTACCGGTCTCTTTTTCTCGTATTTTCGAATATCTGAACCGGCCCGATAGCGGGCGAAGCCCGCTATTATACTCTGTCATTATAATATCTGTCATGTGGACTAAATGCGATATTAAACAAAAAATCAATATCAAAATTAAACATGTTGTATAGAGACCGTTAAAATATGCCAATATTTTCATTATCGGGTTTTTATCACGATTCAATACGTTCTTCATACTTATATATTTACTATTCTCTATTACTCATATTGATACTCTCTTTGTATTATTCTCAAACATTTGAAATATACGTTATGACGTCATACTAATTTCCTTTTTAATTCTCTAATGACGTCATATTAAGCTACTTTCTATATTTACAAATACTCATACTCCTTGTATTATTGAGATATGTTCGAAAATTTCCGTTTTATTAACAACTAGCAAGCTACGCCCGCTGCGCTGATCGGTTTCTACAAATGAAACTTGAATCAAACGAAATATTGTTTTATTTGATCTTGTATTTGAAAGCAATCTGCATATTTACCTGGAATATCCTTCCACATTACTGAAAAATTACGTCATTGCGCTGTTATATTTTTTATGTGCAGTCAAAATTTTAGCTATTAAGGACCAACTCTTTCATTTGGTCATTTACAGTTAGGGTTTGCTAAAGAATGATAAAACTATATGCAATATAATAAAATCATCACTAAAAATTATTGAACTAACAATTAACTAACAAAGTCTATTCAGTAGAAGTTTTTATAAAGACTAATCTTTGATAATCGGGTTCATCTGATTATAGAACTTTTGCACATTATTCTAAAACTAACAGAACGATATGAAATATACTAAGACCATCCTTAAAAATTATCTACTTAACAATGCAAGTCGCAAAAAATACGCACAGTAAAAACTTTCAAAAAGGCTAATCTTTCGGAATCGGGTTCACCTGACTATATAACCTTCACACATAACTGTTTGACTAAGCAACGTAGAACAATATGTACTACACTCCATTCCTGAAATAGCATCTAACTAACTAACAATACAATTCTCATCAAAATTCGTCCAGTAGAACTTTTTCAGAAGGCTAATCTTTCCTAATCGGAATCAAATATTGAAAAGGCTAATATTTGGTTAAAAAAATGGTCACCCGATTTTTGAATTTCCCCCTGTAATTCTAGAACGAAGCAACGTAGAATGATATGTTATATAATAAAACTTTCCCTGGAAAATTATCTAAGAGTGTAGGTTCCATCGAAATCCATTCGGCAAAATCTTTTAAAAAGGCTAATCTTTCATAATCGGATTGATCTGATTATAGAACTTCGCATAATAATTCTATAACTAAAAGCTACGTAAAACGATATGTTATACAATAAAACCTTCCCTAAAAAATTATCTGTCTAATAGTTTAAGTTCTACGAAAATCCATTCAGCAGAACTCGAGTTATTAGCAGCCGGAACGAAATTTCATATATGTAGAAGTAAATAGAAGTATATTGCCATTAATATGATTTGCATTTGAATAAAAATAAAAAGAAAATTGTCCAGTTAAACTGAGGGCATTGAGCTCACAGGCTATTCACACTAATTGTATATTATACTCTTATTTCAAAGAATAATGCCCCTCGAAAAATAAAGAAATCAACAATATATTAAGGGGGGGTCTTACCCCCGTTACCCCCCTCATAGTTAACTAATGAACCCCTTAAACTAATCGGGGAAGTCTCTAATTACAATGAATATATATACAAAATTTCAAGAAAATCTGATAATTCTGCATGAAAAACCCATTTATCTAAATTAAGGCGGGATTAGCCCCCCCTTTTCCCCTTTATACTTAACCAATGAACCCCCAAAACTATTCAGAGAAGCGCATTATCACAATGAACCTATATATAAAATTTGAAGGAAATGGGATAATTCTGCATAAAAAACCCATTTATCTAAATTACCCCTTTATACTTAACCAACGAACCCCCAAAACTATTCAGAGAAGCGCATTATCACAATGAACCTATATACAAAATTTGAAGAAAATCGGATAATTCTGCATGAAAAACTCATTTATCTAAATTAGGGGGGGTTATCCCAACCCCCTTTTCCCCTTTATACTTAACCCCCAAAACTATTGACAGAAGCGCATTATCAAAATGAACCTATATACAAAATTTGAAGAAAATGGGATAATTCTGTATGAAAAACCCAATTATCTAAATTATGGGGGGTTAGCCCCCCGTTTTCCTCTTTATGCTTAACCAATGAACCTCCAAAACTAATCAGGGAAGTGCCTTATCACAAGGAACCTATAAACAAAATTTAAAGTAAAATGGTAGTTCTATCAAGAGTTATCGCGTTCATGTTATACATGGAAGCGTTGAAAAAAAGAAAATAACGAATGATTTCTTTATTTTTCCCTAGATTCAAAGAATCGGTCAAAAATTACCGCTCTGGGCTGTCTAGGTATATTTACAGAAATTTAATGAAAAAAAATTAAGTTAAAGGCTATGTGCACACAAAATGTAACGGAAGGAAGGTATCAGACTATAAACAATAAATGATGTATATGAAGAAATCTTTAAGTATCGGTCAAATTGACCGCTTCGGGCGTTCTAATGTTAAAGCAACAATATAAAGCACATTTAATCTAATAATGCACAAGTTGGATTGTTGCAATATTTCTAATACGTCAACATTTGAAACCTAAATTCAGCTTTGTTCCATGACAAAGACATTTTTCACACCTTTAGAAGGATTCTCTAATTAGGATATTAATTAATTCTTTAGATTTTAGAACATTCAAAATTATTTCGCATGTACGGTTTGAGATTTTCACAATTTTCATAAACTATTTATTCTGCTAGAATTCGGTGTTTTTAAACTAATGTTTAAAGGTCTATTCTTGTAATCCCTTTATCATGGATATTCCATTTAACGTATTATTATATTAGTTTGTTTCCGCCTTATAAATTGATACAATTCTTGAGAAATTTCAGTTTTTCCTTTAACTCCTTAATAATGCTAACAATCGTTACTTTGCCTTGAATAAAACTTTAAAATCAATAAATATAGAAACAAAAAAATTAAATTATATTAAAAAAATTCTATTTTAAGGCATTTATCTCTCTAATGTGGAGATAAATACGTAACAGAAGTAGTAATACATAATAGATAATAGAATATGTGTGAGTAATAGTACACATAATAGATAGAAATTATATATATTTATGAAACTGTCAAAAGGAAATCAATTTTAATATAAATTGATTAAACTTGAATTTTCTAGCTATTATGTGTTCATTCTCAGTTTTAAAAGCGCATTTTACTTAAGTAAATAAATAATTTATAGGAATAATAAAGTGTTTTATTCATTTAATTTTATACTCATTTTTATATAAGAAATATTTATAATATTTCTCGAACACATTAGCGTCTCATTTTATGTAAAATACTGTACTAAATGCAGGACATTCTGCAAATTCTTTAGAGAAGGTCCTAAATTGAAATAACAATATAAAGTATGCTATCAGACCACTTAATGGTATAATTCACAAATTGGATTGTTTGCCTCATCAACCTTCAAATCTGAAATGGAGATATGTTCTAAGTAAACACATTCTTTGCATATTTAGTGGAATACCCCAAATTTAATGTGAATTAATCCTTTAGAACATTCAAAATTAATTCACATACATTAATTAAGATTTTAACAATATACATAAACTATTCATTTCATTAGAATTCAGAACTATTCAAACTAGAATTCAGAAAACTATTCTTGTAATTCCTTTATCAATAGAAATTCCCTCTGAGATAATGCATTACTAGAGTCGTAATTCCCTCTGAGATATTGCTCTACCAGATTCGTTTTCACCTTATAAATTAACACCATGGAAATTTTTAACACATTGACGGACAGTAGGAACAAGTGAAATTCGAAAATTGACATTATTTGTTTTTGTAATTTTTAGAATATTAGAAGTATAGTTTTACTCTTTCTGCTTAAATAAACTTAATTTTTTATTAATTCAGCACTTTTAATTAGGATTGCACTACTCCCATCACAACCACGTCAGGGTGGCTAGTGGTCAGGGAAAAATACAGTCAAAAAAAGTGGTAAACACCAGTATATTCTTATAGAAAAATTTATGTTCATTATTCGATCAAATAGTCAATTTGAATTTTTCTATAAGAATATAATGGTAATTATCTTTTCTTTTTTTTTTACTGTATTTTTCATGACCACTAGCCACCCTGCACGTGCATACTGAGGCTGCAACTCGTATAACAGGTTGAAAACGAACTTCAACCTAAAAAATTGTTTCCAAAACATGACACTGGGCTTCTGCTTGTACGCCGGTAAATGCACATTTGTGCTGCTATAGCCGTAGTGTCTAAAAACGACCGTATCGTTTTGTGCGGCTATTGCCGTCATGCCACATTGTGAACTTCGCTTTGACGGCTATAGCCGCAAGTGTCCGTCAACGTATTAAGAAATGCAGCCATTTTATTATTATTTCTTTGCTTGTAGTTGTATTTTCTAAGCTGATTTTAATGAAACATTATCAGCCCAATGTTAACAACCTCTGTTAACTTTTCTGATATTCCTTTTTCTTTTCTCTGTATTCTAAACATTGTAACTAACGCTGAATTTCCCACGTTGCCACATAGTGAACTTCGCTTTGACAGCTATAGCCGCAAGTGTCCGTCAACGTATTAAGAAATGCAGCCATTTTTTTATTATTTCTTTGCTTGTAGTTGTATTTTCTAAGCTGATTTTAAAGAAACATTATCAGCCCAATGTTAACAACCTCTGTTAACTTTTCTGATATTCCTTTTTCTTTTCTCTGTATTCTAAACATTGTAACTAACGCTGCTGTCGCCGCTGTTGCCGTAATTGGATTTATTCTCAACTTTTTACTTTCTCGTATTGTAAGAAAAAAACTAAGGCATAAAAAAGCATGGAAACTGGTAGTTTTTTGTAGAAAATTTCATCATAAGCGCTCTGAAGCAGACAGTTTTTAAATCTAGGAACTATTTTAAGAGCTATTTAATGTTGAGTTTGGTTAATGTAGTTCAGTTAAAAATGTTTTTTTTAGATTAAAAACTATACATTAATTTAATCAACTATTGCAAATTATACGGGACACAGTTTTGGTGTGCATTGTCCAAACATTTTTTTCAATTTGTCTGATTTTTTTCTAAGTTTATTTTTAATTTTTTGTTCACATTTCAGTATCTCAGTTAGAAATTTATTTCATATTTCATAAAAGTCATTTTTACCTATTGTTGCCAAATTTTTAAAATGTGCAAATGAAATGTTTCCCTTTATAATATTTTGGTTTGCCTGGGCATATTGTGGTAGAACATCCCGGCAGACTAAAATTTATGACAGAAAATAACGTCATAACACAATTGAGATACTATAAAAATAATAACATATATTAAAGTGCCCTATATGTTACTACGTCAATGAGTTTGAAGTAAAAAAATAATTATGAAGGAAAGGATTATTACGTGTACGTTAAACAATGATTCGTCTGCTTCGTGATATCTTGGTACGATAAGAGCAGAACGTTGCTCCAATTCGTTATTTTGACGGGACTATCACGTTATCGAGTTACGACATGAAAGTTTAGCATGTTGTCTATATCTTCTAGTACAATACAAATATTTCAGTCTCCTTCTTGATATCTTGGTACGAAATGAAAAGAAAAGGCCGCAATTTGTCATTTGACGGTACTATTGCGTCATCGAGTTTCGACATTTATTTGGTGATAATTTAAAACTTAAACAATGTAATTTTTAAATATTTGTTCTCAATGTAAAAAACCCTGGCGCCCCACCATCCTTTTCTGTAGGCCTTTTCTGTAAGACTGTTCGAAGAAAGAAAGCATCAATCACAGAATATCCCTCCGGAAAATTTACAAGCCATTTTCGTTATGTTAAGCACACCGCTTCACACCGCGACGTACGTTATACAAGGCCGGTGCATGACGTTTAAAACGTCACATGTAGTGGATCATTTTTATAGGGCGATTGGTGCAAAACGAGGGGCGCGACGTTTTGCACCAATCGCCATGCAAAAATAATCCACTACATGTGACGTTTTAAACGTCATGCACCAGCCATGTATAACGTAGGTCGCGTTCACACCCAGGATACAGCGCCTAGAATACCTAGTGTGGAAACCAGCTGCAAAATAGTACTAAAAAATTGAATCCTATAAATGTAGAACGATGCTGACAGATAACGGGTCGATTGCAGCGACATCTTTCAGCAGTGGCGTAGACAGGGTGGAGGACCAGATGGTTTGGATACCCCTAATTTTATTAAATTGCATTATCTAATCGGAGAATTTTCTGCGATATTGAAGCAGAACAAAACTTTATAATATTACTGGTTTCCAGAGCATTTGGATCCCCCTTCTCTGGCTACGCCACTGTCTGCTAGCTCTTTTCAATGCAAACATTGTATAAGAATCGAACTGAAAAAAGGTTCCAGCCGATGGTAAATATTTTAAATAATTAAATTATACACTATTTCCTTTGAATCCCTATTTCCTTGGATAGTGATTTTCATAAGCTTTGAAAATATGAATGATATGGATCATGGCCAAAAAACGTGATTCTTTTGTGCCTGGTTCCAGTACTCGATACAAGACAGCAAACTAGAAACTATCCCTATTTACCATACCAAAGGATGAATCTCTGCTAGAAAAGTGGAAAAGATTAATTCCCTGATATGATAAAAAACTAACTTCAAAATCAGTTACACCTGAAATATACAGTTACAATAAGATTTTATTAACAGAATTATGTTCATGTTGTCAATAGTGAAAACGGTCACTTTTGCTAGAGATAAATCTATTTTTAACCTTTTAACGGACATTGGTTTCCCTATCAAACCACAAAATTTTAATTACGAAATTCAACATTAACAGCAGAATTTTAATAAAACCTTTTTTCATTTATTATGAATATGAAATATAGCTTTTTTATTATATATAAATAAATTTGTTTATAATTTCCGGTGTCAATCATTTATTTCAACATTTTAGCAATTGAAGCACTTTATCTATTAAAGGGTTAAAGCATATGTCTCTGCGATCGTTCTATTATTGTACCACATCGTTGTACGTTTATCGACTACAATATTTTAGCACTTTTTAAAGCATTACCAGTTTGGCTATTTTTAAATTCCGAAATTTCGTATTCATACCAAAAATTCCGTATAATGTTCTTTTCCTTACTTAATGGCAGATATTTCGTGACTTCTTAAAGTAAAAATTCTTGTTTCAGAATATCCGGTTTCAATTCGAAAATTTTGAATTAAAAAACGGTAAAACCGTTTTCCACACTATGTATTATAGGCGCTGTACCCATGACTAGAAAACTTTAACTGCTTGAGTAATGAAATTATAAAAGTACTTCAAATGTGTTACTAAATAAATGAAGGAAATATTTAGTAATTATAATAGATTTTGAATAGCAAAAGTAATAAATAAAAGTCATTTGATAAAAGCCACAATTATAAAAGTGCACGCAAGAAACTTTTAGTCAATAACTTCATGCGTTAAATTAACCAAAGCTGCCAGAGTGACAGCTTGATACGATAAAACTTATTTTGAATATTCTATTATTTTCAGCCAAGTAGCACGCAAACTTATAGACAATTAACTGTAGAAAGATGACTTCTTCTTTTCAGTAGTCTCAGCTTCCATCTTCTTAATTATATCCCGAAGGAAATCAATGACAGGAATTTCCTTTTCTTCGTAATACTTTAGTATCTCAAAATAATAAAGAGTAATTGAAATAATAAACATATATCACATGTTATTTAACAAAGTGAATAAGCATAAGAATGTTGTATAAGGTGTTTCATAAACCCCTCCAGGGTTTGGAAAGTTTATTCTTAAAAAAACTATTACTAAAACCGCAGAAAGTTACATATCACTAACACAACCATACAATGTTGATTAGTAAATGACAAGAAAACACCAAACAAACGGTAAATATTTATTTTCAAATACTGTAAAAAAAAATAAGTTATTTCAAAATAAATAAGCATTTAAATTATCATTACTTTGATAAAAACTACAAAAATATACACTGAAAAATATATTAATTAATAGTGACACATGGTGGTTTTTATTAATTGTAAGTACCTCATTTCGGTTGCTTAAAATAAGCGTCTTACCATTGAATCGATCGGTTTTTACAATGTTATCCGTGGCAGAAAATACTTTGCTTTCTGTATGGTAAATTGGAGTTCTACAGAAAACCCTTAAATGTAGATATTAAGATACTATATGGGGTTGTAAGTCAATGCGTATAAAGCTGGTCAATATACCACTTTCCTGCGACAAAAAAAAACGATCTTTCAGCGTCTAAGAGGGTGGAAGTTAATGAACTAATTAACGGTCAAAGAAATATTCCCCACACCACACCGCTGCAAGTCTTCAAATAGCTTCATCGAGTTCATAATTACAGCCATAAGCTATCTATGGATTGATCGTCATTAGAGCGCATTCATGACAACAAATTCAACGATTACCAGTGATACAACAGTCTATGAAATCAACAGCAAAAAATGAGAAACCCAAATCACAATGAGAAACCAAATCAAATGCAACAAATGAGAAACCAGAAACAACTGCAACAAATTAGACACCGAAAAGCAACGCTAGAAACGTAAATTCGACGAGGAAAATTGCAACAAAAATCAAACAGCAAAAGAAAAACAACAGGTAACCGTAAGTACAGTTGAAAAAAGTTAAAACAAAATCCAACACAGGTAAAAGTAATCAATTTTCCCTATTTTTTATGTAAAGTTAAATAAACCTGTATTAACCTCCTTCCCTGTCAGATTTTTTTTTTCTCTTTTTCATCATGTACGCTAATGGCGTCCGGTGCATATAAAATCCGTCAGGGGTGCAAAGTCCTCTAAGTTTCCTGTGAATTATACCTCTGGAGGTGCCTAGTCAGGTGAAGGTCTCGTCACCTGATCAAGGTTCTAAATTACGAGACAATACGCATACCGATGACATGACGTATGAGTGTGATGCCAAGTACAGGTCCCTACAAAATGAATAACATTAATTAGCAGTAAAACAAAAATGGGAACAAAACAAAGACCTGCGCTAAGTACTAAAGTCCTTTAACCTTTCCGGCACAGTTGTCCCACTCCGGGAACACCTAATTTTAATTCCAAACTTGCATTCGGCACCAAGAATATTTTAATAAGATTTTGTTTCTATAATGAAAGCTTAAAATAAGGAATTCTTATTTTCTAAAAAAGTCGTGTGTAAATTCCGTTGTCAGTCAGTAATTTCTCATTTTACGAACAGAATTTGTCTGTGCCGGAAAGGGTTAAGCTAGGGAAACCTGGTAGATACGGGCCTGGTCGTCGTTAAAAAAAACTGGTTAATTTAAAATTAGTTTGTCTTCTAGTGCGTTTATTGTTCACTTTCTGCGTTACGGATTCAAGCATTTTCTTGCTGAAATCCACCACTGATGTCCCGCACCTTCCTCGTAAGAGGTCGCCAAACGGTCGTACGAGTTTATCAGGTGTTTGTTGATAGTGTGTTATTTTTAAATGTTTCCCAAGGAGAAAAGCCAGTGAGCAAACTAGTTTTGGCATTGAAAACCAATCGTTCCCCAATTCATCAGAGATCCGACGCATTCTTGCCTACCAAAAAAGTGAGCTGTTATTACCCGAGGCCAATTGCAATTCAGCCATCAGGGACACCCATATTCCATTTATTCTCATCCTTAAATAATACGGTGAGCGACGTGTCTCCATCCGACATGTACTTTCATGTCCATTCCATTCTGGTCTGGTTGGGTGATTTTCAACATGTTTTGAAATGCATTTTTTATTAAAATAGTGTTCTCTCATTTCTTGATGAGTCTCTGTATTTTGCCTTTTTATACATTTACACCAAAACGTTTTTGAGTTATGTTTGTTTGGTCTTCATGACATATTGTGTTTTGAGTCCAGTATTCCAATTTGTAGATGAGTCTCAACAGAGTGGCCGTCCACAAATCGCATTTTGGTCGAAATTGTTATTTTTTGAAGAATTTGGTATATTCTTTGCATTAAAAAATTTAAAAGCGTAAACATTTACATAAAGACACTTTACTTTTGACTTCATTTTTCTCTTAACGATAAATCTTTTATTTTTTTTCATGTTTTCCGTGAACGTCGACATTTTAAATAACGAACATAAATTGAAAATCTGCTTTAAAATAACTCAGGCAAATCGCATGATAACTTACCAATTTGGCTTTTGTTAATTTTTTGCAAGATAGGCTTAAGGCTGCTCGTCAGTAAACTTCCCGATTCTCCTTTCTAATCTTAATGCTATGGTCATAGGATGTATTCGTATATTTAAAATATCTCTTCAGAAAATTAATATTTTTAAATTCTGTTTTCTTTGTACTGTTCTTAAAAGATGTCTATTCTTTTCTTAGTTGTCAATTTTTTTCTAAAATATATAGTTAATTTTATGCGACATGTTAAAATCTTATTCCGTTTCGCCAAGATTTTAACACATAAAATTATAAATTAAGCACATATTTTAGAAATATTTTGATAACTAAGGAAAAAATAAAAAGACATCCTTTTAGAACAGTACAAAGAAAACACAAATTAAAAATATCTATTTCCTGTGGAGATATTTTAAATATGCGAATGCATCCTACGCCCATAGAATTAATATTAGCGAGGTGAATCGGTAAGTTCACTGACAGGCAACCTTAAGCCTTTGAGACATTGGTTTTAAAACCAGAATCGAAAAGCGTATTTCCAAAACATAAACTTTTGTTGTAGTTAGTATGATATGTTTATTATATTTAATTTCAATTATAATGAATATTTATTCTGAAATTATTTCATATATTTTCCCTTTCAGTTATATTA
Source organism: Maratus michaelseni (assembly GCA_963931845.1). NCBI lineage: Eukaryota > Metazoa > Arthropoda > Arachnida > Araneae > Salticidae > Maratus > Maratus michaelseni. The sequence goes on from OZ007600.1 coordinate 99,758,987, forward strand.
TTATATTTTACTGTGTACTTAAACTCTTGACACTGACTGTACTATCATGTTCTAGTGTACAGGGGCTGTTTTGACATACAATTATCAAAACCGATATTTCTCCATTTCTTTTTCAGGTTTTGTGTCCTCTTTGGCATAATGAAGTTTCAATCTCTCTCCCATTCCGACCTTTCGAAATATAACTCTGTTTCAACATACGTTTCAAATTTTCTTGTTAAAATACCTTGAAATTTCATTAACGGAAATCTCAATTACTTCGGAGAAATTATATTTTGTCATAATGAATTTTAGTCAATAACTCTATGTATTACAATAACTGAATGGGGCAATATGGTAACTTTATTTCATATACAGAATAAGGGTCTTCTAATCTTATTAGGAATTATTTTCACACAGACTGTCGATAATTAACAGAATGAAACTAAGTCCGTTTTTCTTTGCCTAGGGTTTCAACTTCAATCCTATTATATCTGTAATAAAAACTAATGACACGATATTCCTTTCATCCTGAATATTTCATCGCGTTTAAGCTAATTATGAATAGTTAGAATATTCAAATTCCCGTCATATGTGAATCAACTTAATCGGGCAAATAAACATAGGAATATTATAGGGCGATAAATTGTAGTAAAATAAAATAATGATAATTGCCGAAACGTCAGTTGAGGTTTACTGCGGAGATCCGAAAAGTTTTTGGTGTCTGTCTGTCTGTTTGTATGTCCCGCGATGACAGTCACAAAAGGTATCGAATTAGCTGGATATTTGGTAGATATGTTGGGGAGATACCCGGAGTTAGCTGTATAGCTTTTGGTTAAATTTGGTTCATTCGTTTGAAAAATGTAGAACATCTCCTTTCCTGTCATAATGCTTTTCTATGTAAATTCAGGCGATTTTAAAAATTTATCATTCAGCTGGAAAGAAAATGACACGTTTTAATAATTGTTTAAACGTTAAATTCTGTATGCTAAATTTGCAAAATAGAAATCTCAAATTAATCTGCCGATCGCTTTGAAAAATTGTCAATATATTTTTTAAATTTTCAAAATTAATTGTATTAATTATTGGGACATTTCATGCATCAATTCGAGAGATATAAAACATTTTCATTTTTCACTTTTTACGAAATTTCCAATGAATTTCTTTTTTTACTCTCTTTTATTAAATTATTGTCTAACAACCGTATTTCAAAGCATATCAAAAATAAAATTCTAACAAGTAAGTCGCACTATTTTGACATAGACATTTTGACACTATTAAGCCATGTTATTAGCAAAATAGCTGATTTACGGATGATTTTAATATTTAATAAGCTTTTTCTATTGAAATAGATGAGGATTTATTTTATCTACTAAAGAAAGATAACCAAATCGGTTTACCAAACAAAAATTATAAAAACGTTGCATGTGTAAATTGAATATTAGTGTCAACAGCGGAATTTACATTTGTATGTTTATTACACGAGATTTTATTCAATTGTTTCATGGTTGAAAAATAACTATTCTTTTAAGTATAGGATAAAATCTCCTGTACAAGGAGATGGTTAATCTAACGAATTCACAATATTAAATTTTTTCAAATATACACTAAAATAATGAAATAGCACAGTTACTGGAATTTGAGAACATAAAAGCAGAGGTGCCAAGTTCCTACTAATCTTCCGTAATATATGGTTAATCTGACCTACTTTAACAATGCCCCAAACCAGAAACATTACTGGAATATTCAGATTTCTTAATTTCAGGTTTCTACATGGAATTTATTTAATTTCATTTCTTGAAAAAATTTCTGGTGCGAAAAGTGTTAAACCTGGGTCAATATAACCCACATATTACGGAATATTAATGAGAGCTTGGCACCTCTACATAAAAGTAAAATGACAACGAAGGGTTCAGAAGCGGTAGAACCCCTGGAGGAATGTATTAATATTCTGAAAAAGAAAATACAAGAATAAATAGTTTATAATTTCATTGAATAAAATCGTGTTTAATGTAATTACTAATATAATTTCCGGAAACTTCGATAAATCTTATATACTTATAAGTTTACGCATAACTTAAAAAAATAAATCGGATTATAGGTTATTAAACATAATGTAGATAATATTAACATTTAGTGAGATTAATAAACAATGAGTTGTACAGCTGAATCTGAGGATCTGTAGATTTACTAGTTTAGTCTTAATTCGAACAGTTTTATTCATTTTCAGATGAACGCATTCAGTATCAGTTGCTAATTGCATGCTTTAATTTGTGTGTAAGAACAATTAGGTTTGATTTCGTATTTATTATCATGACTGATTAAACAGTTGTGTTAGTCATTGACTAAATGAGTTATATAATTCCCATTAAGAGTAAAATGGAATTTGTATGTAGCCTGAATTTTTTTATAGTTCTTTTAATGTAATTCTCTAGAATGTTATACCAGGACTCCCAAATGGTCCGCCAACTGAATACCAATATTTTTTAACAGAAAATGTCATGGTAGGTTTCCACAAATTTTCCGCATAAATTTACCTCCGAAGGTGGTTTTTACGAAATTTTCAAGAAAAATCCAAAAATAAAATTTTTTAAAGACAATACCGGTATTCAAAAAGCGGACCATTTGGGAGCACTGTTATACATGTGTTTTAAATCGCAGTGGGACCAAGCTTTCACTAATCTTCCGTAATATGTGGATTAATTTGACCCAGTTTAACAACGTTTCGAGCCACTAAAATTATGTGATGTTTCTTTATTTAATTAACTTTAGATTTCTTCATGTAATATTTTTAATTTCATTTCTTTAAAAAAATCTGGTGCAAACGTATTAAACTTTGGTTAAACTAACCCACATATTAAGGAAGATTAGTGAGAGCCTACACTGCAAAAAAAAATGTTGATTTTACAGTATAATACTAGCATCCCAGCTGACAGTATTATACCGTAAAATTAAGCGTAATATTAACCGCTACTGCGCATGCGTGGCACGTAATAAGGCTTATTTTACTGTTTATTACTGTTAATTTTACGGCATAATACTAGCAGCTGGGATGTCAGTATTATACTGTAAAATCAACATTTTTTTTCAGTGTATTAGTTGAGCTCTTCTGTAAATATCTTGAGATTACATTAACAAACAATGCATTTAATTCCGAAAAGATACAATTATTCGCTAGAAACTTTTACTCAATAATTCAATTGTTACAAAAACTACCATATGTTAATGTAACAGTTCTTTCTCATAAAATTTTTGATTCATCTAATATTTTTAGGAATCTTACATACAAACTTAGTCGTTAATTAACAGCACGAAACCAGATACTCTTTCATTTTCTAAAGTTAAAGTTTACATCTTATTGATTATCTTGAACATATTTTCCTTTCATCTGCGGATTCTTCCTTTCAATGAGCTTATAGTTGAATTACAAATTTGTCAGTCATATTTGAATCAAGTTAATTAACAGGGATAATAAGCGTAACTACCTTCTAGGTAAATAAATTATTTTGTCACAAAATATTTGCTTTACATATCTATGTTTTGATTAGTTTTATACCGATTTTCAATGAAAGTTACAATATTTGCACAATTCACAGTAGGGTATGTTCTTTAAATTATATGCAAGGACATTTATAATGTTTACATTCTTAGTAATCAACTAAACTCAGTGGGAGGCAGCATCGCTATAAGCGTTGCAAAATTACACTAGTGGATATCTATTCCACTAGTTTGTAGTGTAGCGTGCTAAATTTTGAACAATGTAACGTAGTGAGTAGCGCGATACAAAAAGTCAATAGTTTGTTTTGAGCCTTTATGTTACTTTTAACGTTATTTCATAAAAAACAAATGTTCCATTATATAAATCACATGATCGTAACTGGCTTCTTTTGTGAAAAATGTGTTCTGCTGAACAATCGCGAATCTAATCAGAAAATCTCAGTCGCAGTGTTTAGCAACGCATCGCACAAAGTCAAATTTTTCGATTGACACTTACGGTGAAACCAAGTGTGGCCCATCAAAAAAATTAATTTTCTTGTTGACGACACGTGTCTACTTAGTCATTATTAAGGCTTCATGTTTTAATGCCGGATTTCTAAATTTGGAGCTACACTATTTACAGATATATTTGTTGTCTGCATTTAGCTGTTTTTCTATAATAATTTAGATTATAAAATTAGACAACCCAATATAATTAACTCCAAACAGAACTCAAAACAATTAACATTATAAGAGTGCGTTGTACAATATAAAAAACAAATCAATTAGTATATACATGACTCATCTGAATTTTCATGTCCCAAAGCAATGATCACTTTAAGAATGCTAAATAAAATTTATGCAGTGTTTGGTTGTGCATGTTATACGTTGTTGCAGATAGTGCAATCTGTAAACAATAGTAGCAACACATTATATCGCTCGTTCAGATATATAGCTCCTTTTTCCTGCCTACCGAAATAATAAGCTGTAGGTTAATCGCATTTTATGTAACTATATTTAAATATTAATTGTATTACGTATATCTCTTTTCACTTCGTTAAGAAAATTGTAATATGCGTATAAACTAATATTTTGGCGACAAAAACGAATCATTTTTGTGTATTATCTTGCTTAATTTTATAATGACTTTGGTTATATCCCACTTATCTCATTTCATCCCGATATGATTGTATCCAGACACAATATAGCGAAGGTTCATTGTATTATTTAGTCCGTGTGGTGAATTTAATGCGTAGATTGAATTATTTGACCAAACATGAAAGTAGAGAAGTAGCGATTACTTTTGAAAAGTATTTTGTAATCTCAATTTTTTTAACAATAGCTGTAAATGTAGTTAAGGAGTCATAGGACTTTTAAAAATTCAAAACATTTAATCTGTGAAAATATGTATATGTTAAATAGAATTATTTCTGAATACAGTAATCCCTCAACATTCACGGTTTTAACACTCGCGAGTTTTGATTATTCGCGAATATGAAAATGCGAAAAAACTTAACATTCGCGAGAATCTAACTTGATTATTCGCGATTTTTTTTACTTACTCTTTCTTTTTCAGAATTTATACTGGTTAAAGATTATTTCTCCTGTGTTTTCTTAGTATCTATATTTACAAATTAATTTTCAGTTGCCAACTGCAAAAGGAGCGAGTGTTGTAGGAAAGCAAAATAATAACAGAAGAATATATACTCACTGCAATGTGGATATTAGAAGTGGTAAGGCATAACGGCATCTTCAATGTATTAATTTAAAATGTGCAGGTTCTCGTAAAGATAGCGCTAAAACTGCACTTAAAATAAATAATAGCATAAAATAAAAGCAATTCTGTAGCATTCAGCTGTATTTAAATATGGTATTGTAATACTGTATCGCATGTTGACCCACTAATACATTATCATCTCTTTGTGAATGGAGCGAGTCGAAATTACTTTACAGGAAAATCTATGCTTTTTTAGCTGTCATTATTTCTCCTTCTAGTTAATTGGAATTACCTTCAATAAATGCATTTAATATTTATGAATACGCGTGTACATTCACCTTCTACATATGTGTTATGCATAATGTATTGTTAATACATGTATTCTTTTGTTCTTTGAAATGCTGTGCCACTCTAATTAAAATGTCATAGAACGTAACTCCTTTTTTAGTGCAGAGAGATAGACTCAACATTCGCGGATTTGACATTCGCGAGGTTTTCCGCGAACGTAACCCTCGCGAATGTTAAATAATTACTGTACTTTAAAACAAAATAAGTGAAACACTTTACAGTTGTTAAATGTGGAGTAATTTCAAAGAGAGAACTTTAAAGTATTTTTTCTCAAAATGATAATTTTGAGATATTGCACCCAAGGCGGTTGAAAATCTTTTCCATATTTTTTCATGAAATTTTCGGGATATATAGTGTATGGTAGGCTCTAAAAATTGAACCTAATTTTTTTTATCTTTTTTTGTGGAAAACATATATTTTGTTGGTGTTATATTACTAAACTTTTGAAACTTTTACACTGAGAAATATGACGCTTTCAAATCTGAGTAAATCGATGTTTTCATTTTGTTATGAAACTTTTTGTTTCAGATATGACGACACACAGAGCCGTCCTTAGCGAGGACGACTTAAAGCGAGGCCCGGTGCAGGGATTTTGCGAGGCCCTTTCCTTCCAGATTCTTAACATAATCTTATCTATACTATGAATATAAAAGAATGGTTTTCACCTATATACTGTAACCCGGGGAGCCCGGGTTCAATCCTCTAGCTACTATAAAGAAGTAGCATTTGTTTGTGTGTTTGTAGGGATAATTTCTGGAACTACTAAACCAATTTCAAAAGTAATGGTGGCAGATTGATGGTGAAAGTCCCTCTTCCAACATAGGCTATATTTTATGTCAAGATCACTATCTTTTCTTAACTAAAATCATAAATTTATATTAAGATTTTCTATTATACCTTCTTCTTTTTATTAAAGAAAAAATATTTTGCGTCCGTGTGCGAGGCCTCTTTAGGCGCGAGGCCCTGTGCGGCTGCACCTGTCGCACACCCCTAAGGACGGCTCTGGTACACAATGCTTTCAATTCTGAAATACCAGAAATACTCAGAATATTGAAACACTGACACACTCAAAACTGAGCACATAGAAGTTAGTTCATACTTATTTTTGAAACATGGACGCACTCAAAAATGATTAGTGTCAGATCAAACTCATTTTTCAAACATGGACATAATCAAAAATGAGCACATAGAAGTCAGACCCTACTCATTTTTAAAACATGGACATACTCAAATATGAACACATAGTGTTTTATTCTTGAGTGTGTGCATGTTCTCTGTAATGAGAACATACATGTTTCAAACTTGAGTAATTTTTATTCGGAGCCATTTTGACTATGATTTACTCAGATTTGAGTATTTTTTACTCAGTTTTGAAAATGTCGTTTTTGTAGTGTATATAAGCAAAACACAATATTGTTTTTTAAACATAAAAAATGGTATAAATAAACACTTTTTTTAGGTTCACTGTAAGCACAAACTTCTAAAGCGTAATTATATACCAAAAATTTTGTTTTACATTCAGAAATTCTCTTGTAATAATGCACGACAAACTGTGATTCCAATTGTTTGTTTGACAAGTTTAAAAACTCCTTTAACGACTCATTTTCCCCATTAGGATCGGAGAAAAATATGTAATGAAAGAAGAAACGTGTCCACGTCCTATTTCCACCTATAAAAATTCCTTTTTTGTAATGCCCACTTTTTAAGATATAAAATGACAAATATAGGCAATTTTATTCACTTCTCGACAATTTAAAAGTCCTATGACACCTTAGATACATTTTCAATAAAAGAGTTGTAAGTTGCAATTCGCTAAGTTTTTTTTTTTTTTTTTTTACCACTGACTAGATTGTACATACAAGTGTATTACTTACTGACTCGATTCTGTTACATATACAGGGTGTCCGAAAAGTCTGGAAATGATGGAATAACTCGAGAAATATACATTGTATTGAAAAACGAGAAAATGCATGTTCAATATTTTTGAAAAATCTATTTAGGGCTATCAAGCTTATCTCCCCAACTCTGCCCCTGGGGGAAAGGGGGGGGGGGACTTTGAAATCTTTAGTTAATAACCCCCCCCCCCTTTTGTATTTCAGATTCGGATTCTACGGAAAAAAATATGTAACTTTTGTATTTAACTTTTCTGAGAAAAATCGTAGATGGCACTCTAATCGAGTAAAAGGCAGTGAGAATTGTTTCCATTGAAAAGTCTGAAAATGGTCGAATAACTCGAGAAATATCAATCGGATTGGAAAACGGAAAAATGCGTTTTCAATATTTTAGAAAAATGGCAACTTTTATATCCCGAAATAGATTTTTCTAAAATATTGAACATGTATTTTTTTGTTTTTCAATCCAATGTATATTTCTCGAGTTATTCCACGTTTCCAGACTTTTCAATGGAAACGATTTTCACTGCATTTTACTCAATTAAAGCTACATCTACGTCTTTCGGAAGAAAATGTTCAATATAAAAGTTACGTATTTTCTGCCGTAGAATCCGAATCTGCAATAAAAAAGGAGTTTATCATTTCAGATTTCAAAGTTGCCCCCATTCCCCCCAGGGGCAGAGTTGGGAGGGGCAACTTTGATATCCCTAAATAGATATTTCAAAAACATTGAACATGCATTTTTCCGTTTTTCAATCCGATGTATGTTTCTCGAGCTATTCGACCGTTTCCAGACTTTTCGGACACCCTGTATGTAGTTAAAAGTAAACTAAATGCATATAAAACATGAAATCATTCTTTCAGTTTTTAAAATATCTTTTGAATTGCATTTATTAAAATTTCCTTCTTGAAATTTCATTGACAGAATGTCAATTACTCCGGAGAAATTAAGTTATGTTGCAATACATTTTTAACTTAATATGTTGCAATAACAATTTATTTCAATGCGACAGCTTCCTTTCATATAAAGTTATTTTAGTTTTCTAATCTTATTAGGGATATCACACCGAAACATTTTCGATAATTCAATACACTAAGCATGCAAGTACATTTTTCACTTTCTGAAAATTCGGATTAATCTTATTAATTATATCGTAAAGTAACTTGATTTTCTTCTCATCCTTAATCTTTCAAGTCGGGAAAACTAATTATAAGTAGTTAAAGTATAAAAATTTCAGAATATATTATTTAATATAAGAATGTTATTGGAATATAAATTATAATAATACAATTATTATCTAATTAACTATGCATTGAACAGTTTTATGTATAGTTCATAAAGAGTATGCGAGATGGCATAAAATAACTCCGATAGACGTTTTAGCTTATAATTTCTTTAAAAGTCGCACAATTCAAAATCTGATTGCTAATAGACAAAGTATACATATGTGCTCACAAGAAAAAGAACTATGTCCAAAATGACCACCTTTCTTTTTATGTAAAATTTGATACAATTTTCAGCAACGGACAGCCGCTATAATGCCTCTCAGCAAAATCGTTTATTTTAATAGATAAAATAATATATTAAAAACTAGCTGTTACCCGTGACTTCGTTCACGCAACATTAAAATAATAATAAATACATTAATTAAGCAAAATATTTCACTCCCGATAATTAAAATCGTTAATAATTAACTAACTCTTTATCACATTTCATAGGAGTTACTTGCGGTATTTTTTACGGTATTTTTTGTTATAGGGACCTTGACATAACTCAGTCTTAAAAAAGTGAAATTTTGAGCCAAATAATCGCGAAAATGAAATTGCAACCAATGCAAAAAGGAGGGCCAAATAAAATCGTGGAAATAGACGAATTGGATAAAAACAACTGTGAATGTTAGCTGATAAACAATTTTACTTTTAACGCCTTTGTGAAACGTTTTAACAGCCATCCTTCAATAAAACATTAATTGGAATTAGTATATGCTTTTCTTTAAATTCAATTCTACCTCCGTGGTTTAATGTATAGCTGAAACAAATCTTGTTTTCTAAATGACAGTATGTTGACAGGCAATTTTTGTTCTCCCGAATAAATTGATTCATGAAGTTTGAATATGTGAAAATATGTTTTTATTTTTCGGATAATTTACTGAAATCAAGATTTTGTTTTCACCATCTATCTAGTCAAAGTGAAAATAAATTCTGTTTTTCAGTTTTAATGAGAAAATGGTGTAAAAAATATACTGATCTGTTTTATTTCCCCTTTTTCATACACAAATATGGAGTATGCTACTTTCCGTTTTTAGAGAAACTTCATTAAAATTTACAAAAAAAAAAAAAAAAAATCTTGGTATCTAATTTAATTTTTTTAATTCTGACAGTTAAGTCTTCGGATCAATGATAACCGGTATTAAGTAAATCGCGTTGCGTTTGACAGTCTAGGAGTAGTTTCGAAACACAAACACACGGTCAGATTTTAATATAATAGATTCGTGTTCATTTTCCTTTTCTTAAAATTATGATGTGATTTTTAGCAGAAAACTCTCATCTGTATATAATGGCTACTCATGTTTAATAACCAGTATAGATTTAAAAAAAAAAAAATTAATTTTTCGTTATAAATATGGCGTGAAACTCATCTACTTCATATGCTTACTGATCCTTGTATTATTAATGTAAGGAATTGATTCACATTCATTTTAAAACATATCGGAAAATTCCCGTTTTATTTCAAATATGTATATCCCCAGAGAAATCCCTTTTAAATGACACAATACTTGTTAATTTTCTTTTCCAGGCAATTAATTTCAATACTGGCATAGGAAAAATTATGTTACTTTAACGAAATAATATTAAATCTTTAGGTTTTATCAACAAAAATGGAACTATAACCATTCGTCATTTTTTTAGATAATCGAGGTATTTCTTTTAGTTTTAAGAATGAAAATATTTTTTTCTCGCTATCCATGACATCATTTTCGACATGGATAATATTGCGGAGCATATTATTGACATTTGCTAACCATTTTCTTTTGAAATTTCTTTTTACTTTTTTTAAAATTTAAATAAAAAATACGGTACAGTTATATTAGCCGTGCGCAGACGGTAAAACACCACGTATTATTACCATACAAAAGAAAAAAAAGAAAAAAAAAAATGAAGAAAAAAAACCTAAGATAATTTTATTTCACCAATCAAAGCATATCCGCTTTATTTTCCATGTATGACGTCATATTAGCCTGTTTCCTATGGTTACGCATATTGAAACCTTGTACTATTATCAAAAACTAAAAAAAGTACGTTTTATTTTAATAATATTATTTAATCTTTTTAATTCTTTAATTTTTATTATTTCATTTTCATTTTTCACGTGAAAATTTTTCAATTGAATCTAAATTGTAGCGCAAAAATTATTATTCTGGGTTTTTAATTAGTTTTGGCAACGATAAAGTATTAGCAACGGTAAAGTAAATTTAACCATTTTAAAATATTATACGAAAAAATGTCCATTTATTCTCTATGAAAATAACGAAATTTTGAATTATTAAGAAAAATATTTGAATAAAATTAACAAAAACCAGCCTATGTTCATAAGAGGGTTATAATCCACCTATATGCAAAAACAGAAGAACATTAAATGCTCCATTTTGACGCTGGCTTCAGCCTAACATTTGCACACAATCAGATTTATAATATTACTAGCTGTTACCCGTGACTTCGTTCACGTATCATTAAAATAAGAATAAATTCATTAATTAAGCAAAATATTTCATTCCCGATAATTAGAAACGTAAATAATTAACTAACTCTTGATCACATTCCATAGGAGACAATACAGTATTTCTATGTTATAGAGGCCTTGACATAACTAAGTTTTAAAAAAGTGAAATTTTGTGACAAATAATCACGAAAATGAAACTGCAACCAATAAAAAAGGCGGGCCAAATAAAATCGTGGAAATCGGCGAATTGTGTAAAAACATATGTCAAGTTTACCTGGTAAACCATTTTACTTTTAACGCCTTTGTGAAACGTTTTAATAGCCATCCTTCAAAGATAATGGAAATAGTATATTCTTTTTCATTAAATTCAATTCTTGTGAATAGGGAGCAATAATTGTAGACCTAAATGCATGGAGCTTAAATTTGCCTCCTTGATTTAATCTATAACTACAGCGCGCCTATATTCTAGGGGCTGTACTACAACTGAAAAAAAAAAAATCTTTATTTCTAAATGAAAATATGTTGACAGACGATATTTGTTCTCCAGAATAAATTGACTCATGAAGTTTGAATATGTGAAAATACGTTTTTATTTTTAAAAAAATTTACTGTAATCAAGATTTTTTTTTCTTTCACCATCTATTCAAATTGAAAATAATTCTTTTTTTCAGTTTTAATGAGAAAAAATATATTATTCTGTTTCATTTCTTCTTTTTTATCCACAAAATTGAATAATTTAGTTGCCATTTTTAGAGCAACTTCGTTAAATTTATAAAAAAAAAAAATAATAATAATCATATCTCGGAATTTAAATCATTTTTTTAATTCTGAGAGTTTATGACATCCTCTGCGAAATACAAATAGGCGGTCAGATTTTAATACAATAGATTCGTAATTATTTTTATTTTCCTAATAATCATGGTGTAATTTTTGGCAAAAACTCTCATCTGTATGTAACTGATATTCATGCATAATAATAGCTAGCTAAAAAAAAAGCTAAAAAAATATATTTAAATTTTTCGTTTTAAGTATGACGTGAAACTCATCTACTTTCTAAACTTACCGATTCTTGTATTATTAATGTAATGAATTGATTCACGCTCCTTCTAAAACACATTTGAAAATTCCCATTTTATTTCAAGTATGACGTCACTTTTTCCTCAGAGAAATCTCTTTTAAATGGCAAAATTCTTGTTAATTTTCTTTTTCTGGCAATCGGGACGTAAATTTTAGCGGAAAACTCACATTTGTGTGTAACTGGTATTCAAGCTAATTATTAATCAGTATCGATAAAATATATTTCAGTTTTTCATCTTAAATATTACGTCCATTATCTATTTACTTTCATTATACATTGATATTCATGCTCCTTGTATTATTACGAATATTTCAAAATACATGTTTTATTTATGACGTCATATTTGTCCAAGCCCATTGGATCCTTTTCATAGTTCCATGGTCCAAGCGAAATCTATTTTTTAATAATATAATTATTGTTGCACTTTTCCTTCTAATTATAATGCAGTTTTTGACAGAAAAATATCTTTTTATTTTAACCGATATTCATACTTCATGTATAATAACAAATACTCCATATTTTTGTTTCAAATATCACGGAAATTCACCTTCTTTTGAATTTTTTTAATTTTCAGTTTTCATGTGAAAATCGTTCAATTGAAAATTAGTTGTTGGGGAAAAATTATTTTTCCGTGTTTTTATTTTTGTGGCAACGATCAAAGCCCTAGCAACGATAAAGTAAAATGGTTAAATTGTATGGAAAAATGTCCATTTATTCTCTATGAAAGTAATTAAATTTTTAATTATTAAAGAAAATATTTGAATAAAATAAACAAAAACCAGCCTATGTTAATTTGAGTATTATAATCAACCTACATGCAAAAATACAGGATCATTAAATGCTCCATTTTGACGCTGGCTTCAGCCTAACATTTGCACACAATGAGATTTATAATATTATTAGGATTAGGATGTGCTTTTAATCGTTCTATGCTTTTTGCTTTCATTATTGTATCGTAAAAAAGGTTCTTACGCCTCTGGGATTTAAGTGGTTAGAATAACAGAATTTTCATAAAGTAACGGCCGCCATATCTAAACAGAGAAGGTTTTCTGTTACAGAAGTCAAATCTTACTTTTCGAAAATTCTGGTATACTTCCTTTGAGATGCACGAAACTTCATCAGCTGTGTTAGAGAAGAATAATAGGATCATAGGTTGGGAAAACCAATTCGCACCGGAAAATTCTGCCCGCCAATTATTAGACACTAGATATCGGAATTAATGTCTAATAATTAAATGATAGAATTTTCCGGTATGAACCAACTTTCCCAAACAGGAAAAACTTTCCGAACAGCCCAGTATTTATACAATATTTAATAATTTATACTTTTGTATACATCGTGGCTATTTACACTATTTATATGAAAACAAAATGCATTCTAACGTTTTTGCTGCATTTGCAGCCTATCTTTCATCAGAAATATCTAGACCTTAAAATGTAAACATTCTATCATTTCACACTCTCAAAAATCTTTGGTTGTCATGTTCGATCAGTTCATTTCTCTTCATTTATGGTGAAAGTTTTAGTCGGTAGAAATAGCAGATTTACCTCTTGATATTTTGGCCATTTTGCCTAAACAGAATTTTTTCAGGGACTCCGAAAGCCTGTGAGCTACAGAACAAACTCTTCCTCCTATGATAATTCCATAGAATAACCCATTTGGTTAGAGAGTATATCTAGAGAGTACAGGGGCCATTTTTGTCAGATGTAACTTGTACCATTCTTATGCTAGTCTTGTTCTGTGCGCAAGAAAAATAATCTTGCTGGAATTTTACTGGCATTTTTTATTTCAAAAGTGCTGTTGTTGGATAGCAAAGTGAAACACATACCGAAATGTTTTAATGGTATGTTTCAAGGTTGATTTTGATGTTTTCATCAACATAAGCAAACGGTGTTTTGCCGTCTCTTTGTGGTCTCTTTGCATTTTCTGGAAATGATGACTGTAATTTTTTCTCCTCAATCTGGTTTGCCCCTATCAGTACTAGCCTTTTGGAACCTTTTCGCGGTATTCGACGCAGTCAGTCTTGGAACTTTTAGAATCCATACGAACGCACATTGTTTCCTGTTTTCAAGGTCCAATGTGAGAATCGTAATTTTTTTTAAGTTCATTATAAAAAAGCTTAAATAACCTATTTCAGCGATGTCCGAGATTTAATTTGGAAATAATAACTTTTTAATGGTGAAGCTCGATTCTGTTTTATTAATTCAATTGGAACTTTGTCTGGGTTATTTATTGTAACCTTGTATTAGCAATAATAGTAGTTTCTATATGAATTGTTTAGTTCAGAAACCGATTAACTCAGGTGAAACCTTCCACCAGTATTATTTATATATATAAGAGAAAGCCCTGACTGGGGGGGATCATCAACGCACAGCACAAATATTGAACCTAGAAACATGAAAATTGGTGGGAAATACTTCTTTAGGATGTAGCCAAGCACTAAGAAAGCATTTTCTAAAATTCCAGCTCTAAGATGAACAAAATAAACAAACTTTAAATATATATATATATATATATTAAAATACTAAAATTTTTGTAAGTTAATAAAAATTTATAATTTTACAATATTAAAATATTATAGTTGAGAATCAAATGATACTATATTTAAATGTATATTTTTATGTTGAACAGAATGGTACCAAATAAATTGTGCCAAGTCCAATAGTTCGTGAGATATTTTCTATTTTCTAATGTGGCGATGTCTTTGGTGTCAAAACCTCAAAATTTCTAACATTACAACTGCTAAATTCTTAAATTATAACCGTTACTGTAACAACGGAAGATATTCAACTTGTCGAGAAAACGTGAAGTACTTCTTTTAAATCGATATAATATATTCTGACGAAATCTATCCCCGCTAACAGTTATCTATATATACAAAAGAAAATTCTTACTGTAGGGCTCATCAACGCATACTCCAAACTATTGAACTTATAAACACGTGCTATCCGTGACGTATATTACGGTGTCCCATCAGTATTGAGAAGGAAAGGGACCTCCGATGGGCGCGCGCCGCCTTTTCCACGATATAACGGCAGTCTGCCGCACGCGCCCGCTACAACCGCCTTTACCACTATGCCCCAGACGACCCACTACTACGGGCCGCCCCAGACACCCGGAACCCGCTGGTATAGGTCTTAAACTTATTAAATTTAGATAACCGCTCCTTCGCGAAAAAGCGGCACGCGCGCGTGGAATAGGAGGTTTCTTTACTTCAGTTATCGACCAAATTGGTAGTAGATACAATAACGGAAAATTCCCGCAGGGAAAATGTAAAAGCTGAATTCGATAACTTTAAGACATCGACCATTGGGTCAGAACGGGATGATGCGCTTAATACATCAGACAACTCTGGCGGCTATCATGTAAATTCTGCCAACTTTGTGAGATGTTGCCATTTTCTAATTTGGAGATGTCTTTGGCGACCTGAAAATTTCATATTACAAGTGGTATTTTTGAAAGTACATATGTTACCATATCAAAGGAATATATTCAAACTGTCGATAAAACGCGAGAGACTTCTTTTCATCGTTATAATATAGTGTGGCGAGATCTTTCCCCACAAACAGCTATCTATATACAAAAGGAAAGTCCTGACTAGGGGTTATCAACGTATAGACCAAACTATCGAACACAGAAACTCCTGCCCATGACGTCTGTTAACGTCTCCGGTCAGTGCTGAGAAGAAAGAAGACCTACGAAGGGCATGCACCGACTTTTTTACGAAGTAACAGCGGACTGATGCATCCGCCAACCCCCGACCGCTGCCAAGAGCTATAATGAAACTATTTGGCAATATTACTATTTAAGAGTTTTAAATATGACATATTTTGCGCTATTTTACAAATTGGCAACAACTTAGATAATGGCCTTTTCGCTATCTGAAATAAATCTCCATCGAAATAATGAAAATTTAAATAATGTAAAACAAAAGAACACCTCCAAAATTTAGTCAAGTAAAAAAATTAATTAATTTTCCATTGCGCACCGCAAGCTTGTCGACTATATCCCTTCAAATTACTACGCACAGTTTTTTATTCCTATAAAACTGTTTTAACAGAACTATTTTGACCAAATTCAATATTAAATGTCTCGTAAAATAGTTCTTCGATTTAAAAACTGTTTACTTCAACGCGTTTATCGAACATTTCTTTAAAAAACTACCAATTTTTATGTTTTTATATGCAATATTTTTCTTAATATTAGCCTAGAAAGACCTCCAGACAATAAATATTCATTGTCAACGGTAACAGCGTTAGTTATTTTTTTAAGTATTGTAATCGATTTTTTTTCGACTTCCTGCTTTCGTTTGATTTACACGTTGTTTACAAATTGTCTGTCTGTCCGTCTGTCTCTCCTCATTGTATCAAAAGTGTATGAAGTTTTGAATAGAATTAACCAAATTTGATTTATAAGTTTGTGATTATTGCCAGTAGGTCTTCCTTGAATTTGGAGATATTGCGCTGAAAGGGGGCACTGCGATAGCGCTTTTTGTGTCATTTTCATTATCGAAAAGTGTATAACGTTCTGCATAGAACTAAACCAAATTTTATGATATTTTTTGGCTTTGGCCTGTAGGTCCCAGTTCAATTTGGTTATATTCTGTCGGAAGAGGACGCTATGATAGTCACTTAAAGATTTCAAATTCAAAAATATGTAAAAAAAAACTAGAAATCCTAAAAGTTTTTTTCCGTTAAATGTTCGGTCTTTATCCAAAGATTCCAGAGCAATTTTTGTTTTGCCTTTATCTTAACAAATGGCTGAGATATAGCAGTTTGAAATTTTTGTGTGGCTGACATTTTGAAACAAAGCAGCAGGATTTCTCCATAAACGGGTTTAATTTATGAGTTTTAGTGAACATGGTTTCGTCAAATTTCATTTCATTGTTGTAACCATCGTATATGCTTAACACTATATATTTATATTAGCCAACGCATGTCAAATTCTTGCCAGGCTAGGCGATACTAGGCTAAATATTGCCAAATTTGAGGACAAAAATACCTTTCTATAAATGGAGCCAACTTGACATTACTGCTCGCACCCAGGTAACCCGACGATTCGTAAGCAGCTGATATTCAACAGAATGACGAAAAATATTGATTTTTTTTTATCGGTGTGATAGCGAATTTTGAAGTATTTACATATATGAGATAGAAGAAAGTTTTGGGATTGGCACATCCGAGTAGTTTTAGAATAATGAGATAATATGTCATGCATTTGTAAAAGCGTAAATAGTATATCGTTGAAGAACACCAAGTACCTACTCGTACAAAACTTATTGCATGCCCGCTGAAAGAATATATTTTTTCTTCAAAATTTTTACTTGTAAATCATTATTTATGTACGCCTGCCTTTTTTCATACATAGAGCAAATAAATATCTTTCTATCTTTTTTTTTTATTTTCTGCTAAAGAGAGGAACGTTATAAGCATTCAAAAATGAAAAATTGTATTGTGGTGAAAAATGATTGATAATGAAGGCAGAGATATAATGTTTTGAATTGTTTTTGAAATTAATTGACGCCATTTCCTTAGAAATTCCTGTTCTCCTATCCACCAATATAAGGAACTAATTTATCATGTGAATTTTATTTTCAAATAATTTTTTCAATCAATTTTTGTGGAAGTTATGACTGTTAGGCAAAATAACATTTATTTCAGATATTTTCACGTTAGTTTAAAAAATGGGAACGATTTAGGTATAAACAGATATAACTAATTTTTATCAATATTTTCCACTGAAAAGCCACTAGATAGTGTTTAAAATAAATTTTGTTTCTTACTACGAATTTGCCTAAGATGTTTCAGTTTAGAAAATAATGAAATATTGTGTATTATTAAAGTCATGATCCCATTCCCTGCTGATAATATGAAAACAGGCCAGTTTTTAAGTAATTTTTTTTTCTTGTCCAAATAAATATTTCAACCAACAGCAATAATTTTCTTGAAAACTAGAATATTTGTTTTTACTGAATATTATTTAATTAGTTTGGTTGACAGTGGCAATTTTTTTTTATATTTAAAAACATAATGAACATACAGTTTTTGATTCTTTTTTTTTAAATATTCAACGTGACTGTAAAATGCAAATTTCTTTGAAATGTTCCAAAAATAATTAAATGATTAAAATTTTAATTTCCTTGAACATTTTCTCTCTTTAGAAGGCGTTCACATAAGTCCCACTTTTATTTTTCTATTTAATCAATATCTAATTTTTTTTTTCATTCCTTCCTTGTATTTGACTCGTTATATACTTGCAATTCTTAAACTAGTAAAGCTTTTTTTCCCTTGCAGTTTTTTTTTTCAATATCACTTATTTATCTCAATTATTAGTATGAAGTACAACTTGCAATAAAAAATTATTGTAGCACGCAATATGTTAAAGAAATAATTGTTTCCAATACGAAACTAAATAAAAACAAATGAGTACGCAGAATTCAACTGCCAATTTTTCTTTTAATTATTGCATTGCAGTTGGCTCATTTTTACGACAGTGGTTCGACACACAGAGTGTTTTCTGTCAACACTGAATTTTTATCTACATTCCATTTAAGTTTAGGTTTCGCCAGTATCACTCATGTGTGACACGTCGTACGCGCAATCAGATATTAAAAGGTTTGTCGTATCTCTGCACAATATACATATATATATATATATATATATATATATATATATATATATATATATATATATATATATATATATATATATATATACAGAGTGGTTATAATATAAGTATCTCTATTTGGAGCTGTCTGTAGCTCGAAGGAATAACCCGAATGAAACCAAAATCGGTACACTTACTATTCGAGGAGGGGGAAGAAGAATGGAAAAATAAAAAAAATAGCCAGAATCACCAACAGATGGCGCTACTGAGTGTGAAATGTAATGTGTAATACCAGAATAAAGAATTAAGGCGTCAAACCAGATGACACACCTAATTTATTGGAAAATGTCACAGTGAATGTGGTTATGCTTTCGCATGTCAGAGCCGGTCATGTTCAAGTTCCACATGGCCATTGGGCTGAAGGATACAATCTATTCGGTGCATGACGTGCTCAACTGCGGAAGTTACCGCATCAGGAGTGATGTTTCGCACATATCGTGATATGCGGTAAAGTCATTGAGGTTTGCAACACCTCCACGGTACACAATATGACACACATTACATTTCACACTCAAAAGGGCCATCTGTCGACGATTACTGCGATTAATTTTTTTATTGTTCCATTCTTCTGCCCGCTTCTCGAATAGTAAGTGTACCGATTTTAGTTTCATTCGGGTTATTCCTTCCATCTACAGACAGCTCCAAATAGAGATACTCATATTATAACCACCCGGTATATACTACTACCTGGTATACCTGGTACTTAAATACCAGAATATACCGTATATACCGTATATTCCGTTATGTACCTTATAGGCGGTCTGGTGTATAACGTGCACCTAAACTTTTAAACTTCATTTTTAGAAACCTATAAAACACAATGTAAACACATTGATAATTTATGTTACTACAGAGGTGCCTCAATTCAATACGCAGTTTTAAAACATTAAAACTATTAGATGTTAAAAATCCATGAGCTTTCGGCTAGACATTAGCCTTCCTCAGATGAACACAAGCCGTCGAGAAGACGCAGCTCCGAATGGCGCGCTCTGGACAGGTCGAAAATGGGCGAAACCAATCCACTATGAAATGGAGGGAGTGAAAGAAGTTGGGATGATACCATTACAAGCTAGGGGGGGGGTCAGCAAAAACCAAAAACCCCAGTGACACCCAGTATATTATACCATATACAAATGATCTGATAAGATAATACATCATTTCATGTATTATCACCTCTTTTCAAAATTTCTAGGGACTCTCTGATTATGCAACTATTATACTGTGAACAATGTGAAATTATTTTAGTTTTACTGAAAAATATATCAATATCTTTAGCTTGATTTAATCTGGATAAAGCAGTGGATAATTTACCTTTTTCCATGTCAGCTGTATGTTCCTTAATCCTTTCCTTTAATTTGCGAGTTGTCATGCCTATATATGAATATGTTTTAGAACTGACATTAACTTTAAAAGGAATAATATAAATGCCAGACTTATCTCCATTATCAATGGGGTCAATCATTCTCTGTACCAGATATTTTAGCTTTGTTGGGGGCTTTGCTATAAGAGTTACATTATATCTCTTTAATGCTTATTTAATCCGCTCAAAAAGATGTTGGGATATAATCAATACTGTAGAATTTTGAAGATTGCATATCTTTTTTAACTATTGTAGCTTGTTTATTTCTATACTCATAAATTAACTTATTAATAAATTTGTTTGAAAAACTATTTTCATATGCAATCACTTTAATTTTATTCAACTCTTCATTTAAATAAACTTCTGAACTAACTTCAAACGCCCTTTTAATATAAAACCGATATGCTGCTACTTTGTAATTAAAAGGAACATTACTACAATTTTTCTATCAATGCTACGTGTTGACATATTTTTAATAAGTTCTATGCAGGGGGACGTAACTCATAATGCAGGTTTAAAAAGGGACGTAAAAATGATGTTTTTTTTTTTTTTTTTAGGGTTAAAAAAAAAAAAAAAAAAAAAATCATTTCTACGTCTCCCTTTTAAACCTGCATTATGGGTTAGGTTTGTCGACGACATACTGACCATATGGAATCACGGTATCTCTACATTAAATGATTTTCTGGCGCATGCCAACAGTATAGATAGAAATATACAATTTACTTGTGAAATTGAAGAAAATAGTTCATTACTATTTTTAGATATAGAATTTATTAAAAATATGTCAACACGTAGCATTGATAGAAAAATTTATAGAAAACCTTGTAGATCTAATAACACAATATCCTACAATAGTAATGTTCTGTTTAATTACAAAGCAGCAGCATATCGGTTTTATATCAAAAGGGCGTTTGAAGTTAGTTCAGAAGTTTATTTAAATGAAGAGTTGAATAAAATTAAAGTGATTGCATATGAAAATGGTTTTTCAAACAAATTTATTAATAAGTTAATTTATGAGTATAGAAATAAACAAGCTACAATAGTTAAAAAAGATATGCAATCTTCAAAATTCTACAGTATTGACTATATCCCACATCTTTTTGAGCGGATTAAATACGCATTAAAGAGATATAATGTAACTCTTATCGCAAAGCCCCCAACAAAGCTAAAATATCTGGTACATCGAATGATTGACACCATTGATAATGAATATAAGTCTGGCATTTATACTATTCCTTTTAAAGTTAATGGCATTTCTAAAACATATTCATATATAGGCATGACAACTCGCAAATTAAAGGAAAGGATTAAGGAACATACAGCTGACATGGAAAAAGGTAAATTATCCACTGCTTTATCCAGATTAAATCAAGCTAAAGATATTGATATATTTTTCAGTAAAACTAAAATAATTTCACATTATTCACATCACAATAGTTGCATAATCAGAGTCCCTAGAAATTTTGAAAAGAGGTGATAATACATGTAATGATGTATTATCATCAGATCATTCGTATATGGTATAATATACTGGGTGTCACTGGGGTTTTTGGTTTTTGCTAACCCCCCCCCCCTAGTTTGTAATGGTATCATCCCAACTTCCTTCACTCCCTCCATTTCATAGTGGACTGGTTTCGCCCATTTTCGACCTGTCCAGAGCACGCCATTTGGAGCTGCGTCTTCTCGACGGCTTGTGTTCATCTGAGGAAGGCTAATGTCTAGCCGAAAGCTCATGGATTTTTAACATCTAATAGTTTTAATGTTTTAAAACTGTGTTTTGAATTGAAGCACCTCTGTAATAACATAAATTATCAATGTGTTTACATTGTGTTTTATAAATTTGTGAAGGTGAATTTGTCGTTCGTATTATATGGAGTTTTCTATATATATATATTTTTATTTCATTTTTAGAGTTCGTGCATAAAAAATAAAAACGGAACCATTGTAAAATCACTCGTGTATCTATCTGTCTATACGTCTGTTACGGATTTTTTTCTCGAAAACTATGAAACATGGAAACTTCAAACTCGACAGTAGTTATAAAGGCTATTGACCAATATATTTATAGATTATTAGCCATTTACAAATATATTTAAAAAAATTAAGGATGCTAATTAAGTTACATGAAAGAAAATTTGTATAGCGTTCGAAAAATATCGTAACACAGAACTCTATATATATATATATATATATATATATATATATATATATATATATATATATATATATATATATACAGGATGTAACTGAAATGCTTCAACAAACTTTGAGGGATGATAGTACTCATGAAGACGAACAAAAAATGCAATGGAACATGGGGTCGCAAATGACGTTTAACCCCTTCAGGGGCAGTGATATGTTTATGAAAACGCTTAATTTTAATTCCAAAACGCCATAATGGCACCAGAATTTTGCTAAAATCTTTTCCATTTAATATGTATGTGAAATATAGCCTTTTTCTTATTAAGAAACAAATTTTTTTATAAATTCCGGTGCCAGTCATTTATTTCAACATTTTAGTACTAAAAGTAGTTTTCCCCTAAAAGGCTTAAAGGATAAAAATAGAGAAAATGCGTCTGAAAATGGACTGGCACCGGAATTTACAAAAAAAAATGTTTGTAAATAAGAAAAAGGCTATATTTTACATAAATATTAAATGGAAAAGATTTTAGCAAAATTGTGGTGCCATTGTGGCGTTCTGGAATTAAAATTAAGTGGTTTTTTAGATATACCACTGTCCCTGAAAGGGTTAAATGTCATTTGAGACCCCGTGTTCTATTGCATTTTTTGTTCATCTTCATGAGTACTATCATCCCTCAAAGTTTGTTGAAGCATTTCAGTTACACCCTGTATATATATATTATTTTAGGTATTATGTTTTCAGAGATATTGACGAAAATGTAATGCAAAGATATGCCACCCCTCCCCCCTATTTACGAATCTATTTAAACTAAAATTATAAAAAAAATAGGAGTAGTGGGAGTTTATTTAGACCTTGCAAAGTTTAACTATTATCCTAACTCAGTTTTTTGAGAAAATCACATTTTTTCCGTTATACACAAACTTTACTTTGCGGGCGGTCAGCGGTGAAGATTATATGTACTCGAGGTACCTTTCGACGAGGAAGCATGCAAGGATTGTTGGTAAGGATTTTCGAAAATATTGGTCTTTAATTAGCCAAGGTATTAATTAAAAACATATCTAAGAAATGTGGCACTAACCAAGGAGGCATTGAAACTTTGCGACCACCTTTCGAAACGCTACTGGCACAATACCAAGTTTAAATTTTGTACAAGGTCTTTGATTTAAATAAGGCGAATCATAATGATAAAAAGTTAACGTTTTTTATTCCAATTGAATTCAATTATTGAAGACAATTATAGAAACATAATTCATATAATAATTCGAACTTTTTACAAAATCTTATTATGCTTTTCGAAACGACTTTTTGCAATATTGCAGTTAGTAATTAATAAATGTATTGTACTGAACCATTTGTACACTAGTAAAACTCGCACTTGTACGATTATTCTATTGCTACGAATGTTCGTCGTATAACATGCCCCTCCTTCTTTACATAGAAATCTTTCTGATATACCTGGAAAAGGATAAAATAAAGATTATTGTAAAGTAAAATAACTATTATTAATACTTTTCATGTAATTTGATAACGAAAATTATTTTTTTGTAAATAAAGACCATGTATATAATTAGAAATCTTTGTTCTTATGATCTTCTTTTTTCTTAATTTTCAATTTTCACTTTTATAATCCGGCGTATAATGCGCGCCTGTAAATTTCAATCAATTTTCATGTTGAAAGGTGCACTTTACACGCATAATCAAATATCGCAGTTATAGATAGCGCGGATCAAAATCGCTCGGATCAAATATCGCAAAATCGATCAAAATAGCACGGATCAAATATCGCAAAATCGATCAAAATCGCTCGGATCAAATATCGCAAAATCGATCAAAATAGCACGGATCAAATATCGCAAAATCGATCAAAATCGCTCGGATCAAATATCGCAAAATCGATCAAAATTGCTCGGATCAAATATCGCAAAATCGATCAAAATAGCACGGATCAAATATCGCAGTTATAAATCGCACGATAAAATAAAGATTATTGTAAAGTATAATAACTATTATTAATACGTTTCATATAATTTGATAACGAAAATTACATTTTATAAATAAGACCATGTTTATATAATTAGAAATGTTTGTTCTTATGATTATCTTTTTCTTAATTTTCAATCTTTCATTTTTATAATCCGGCGTGTAATGCGCACCCGTAAATTTCAATGAATTTTCTTGTTGAAATTTCACGTTATACGCATAATCAGATAAGCATAATGAAGTATCATAGTGATTTTTTAATCTTTGCCACATTTAGAGTTCAAAAAATAAATAAAAGACATTAACATAGACAGACAGGCAAACACAACAGTTTTGTATGCTGATACAAATATTATATGGGTCCACACTCAAAATGAGACCTTTGTATAACAGAAAAAGATTTATAAAAATTGGAGCATCAGTTCAAAAGTTATATGTAAACATATACAGGGTTAGTCAAAATGAATACAGCGATTACAAACAGCTATAACTATTTAATGGAAATGAATTTGTCGATAAGATTGGCACAGAATGTAGACAGAGCTGCAAAATTTTGTATACATACGTCATAAATATTCTAAGTGACTTCTCTTGGTCACACGGACAACATCTAGGCGGTAGTACATTTCACGCCCAACATTCTGAAGCATATGTTCAGTCACCGACTCAAGCGCATTACAAATGCGTACTTTGAGTTCCTCAATTGTTTTGGGCATGGGAGGCACATACACCCTGTCTTTCACATAACCCCATAGAAAAAAATCGCAGGGTGTCAAGTCCGGAGATCTCGGTCGCCAAGAGCCGAAGACATCGTCGGCATCACCACTTCGACCGATCTATGGGGTTATGTGAAAGCCAGAATGTGTATGTGCCTCCCATTTCCCAAAACAATTGAAGAACTCAAATTAAGCATTTGTAATGTGCTTGCGTCGGTGACTGAACAAATGCTTCAGAATGTATGGCGTGAAATGGACTACCGCCTAGATGTTGTCCGTGTGACTAAGGGAAGTCCCATAGAACATCTATGACGTATGTATACAAAATTTCGAAGTTCCGTCTACATTCTGTGTTCATTTTATCTATAAATTCTTTTCCTATAAATAAGTATAGCCCTTTGTAATCGCTATATTCATTTTGACTTACCCTGTATTATAAAACAGAAAAATACAAACGAATTTTATAACCTCATTTGCTAGTAGCCATTTAATATAAATGATAGAACGACTAAGCACAGTATACAAATTACATGTTCTGTAAGGCATTTACTTTATTGAATTTTGAATGAGCAATTTACTCATGTAAAAGATTATTTCATTCATACATCTATTTATGCTTATAAGAACCCATCCCAAAGACCATTATACTTATGAAAGACTAACTGAATAACTAGAGAAATTTCTGAACTCCTCTTAACAGATGTTATTAACTTCTCATTGAGTTTCTATTGCGATGCCTCTAGCAGCTTATGAGATTATATTGTTCAGAGAGATTTTATACAATGACCTTTCAAGCTAATATTAGCGAGTTTAATAACTACCTCATTATATGAACAATCACGATAATATCATTTTGTTACCGAACGGGAAAAGATTAAGTGAAATCCATTAATTTAAGTATATTTATTCATAATTGTTATTGCATATATTATACGAAAAATGCAATATAACGTATTAGCTTGTTGTAGAATTTATTCATAGAGGCAATACAGGGGAATACTGAGCATTTCCTGTAGGCATCTCTCTTTTTTGTGCTGTTAAGTCCTTCCAAATTAAAGACTCACATTTAAATGTTACATACTCAAATAAAAGACTAATATAAAAACACTGTAAAAGAGATAAACATATTTTTAGAAATATAAAATAAAAATTGTACCATAATTAATTTTTCTTAACCTATTGATTACGGCCTTGGAACACTGTACGTCCCAGCGTGTATTTTTCTATTCTATCCGAATAACTTTAGGAAAAATATTTTCTGTCATTCACTTGTACTAGGATATTTTCAAGAGATGTCTACCGAAAGTTTTTTTATATATAAATTTCGGTACGATTGATTATAAAAACTGTTGTCAGTCCTGGCCCGTAATCAAAAGCTTAATTGTTTGAAATTAAATCCAAGCATGTATAATGACTTAGGGGTTTCCCCACAATCTTTTCGATCTGATAGTATCAACTAATATCAAAGGCGGCTAATACTGTAAACAAGGTGCCTACAGGCCTTGGATTTTCCAATATCTCTGTCGCCACTATTTCTGACTAAAAAATTTCTATTTCAGATTTAAATTTCAGATTTCGTACTCGCCTTGTTTCATTGCAGAATTTTTAATAAATTTTCTGCGTTTAAATAAAGCAAAATATTCTATAAAAGAATTGTAGCAAAACTGTTCGTACCGTGTGTATAAGAACATTAAATATGATATGAAGAGAATGCTTAGTTAGTATTTTCTAATTTGAAAATTACACATGCATCCAATTAGTCTTGGAATTATATATGCCTGTAAGGTGCCTGTGCCTTTTGGTTTCGCTTGAAATTATATACGCTTGTAAGATCCATAAACTACAACCTGTATTATAATGTGTATGGATTGAAATATTACCCGGTTGCAATATTCAAGATATCCCCTTCCCTATATTTCCAGAAAAGGGCAATAACGTCCCTTCCAAAAATTCCGGATATACAAGAGCATTCATTCGGCCCCTCAGATACTGCTGATCCTATGCCCCTTTTGGAAAAACATTCAGTTTTATTTCGTGGGTCATTCTAATAACCACTCCACAAATACGGACCTTTGAAATTGTTTTTTTTTAATCAGACTAAACTAGTCTTTCCAAGTCAGTCCTTCAAGACGTGTGGTATCTGTCCCAAGAGAACATTCGAACGCTGTGTTTGACACATAAACAGTTTGTAGTTTTCTTTGAGTATTTCCACAACTTCTGACTGTTCGCCATATGTTTGTGATCAGGATGAAATTTATACGCGATCATCAACAAATGCCTGCCTTTTCCTACAGAAAAAGAATTTTCGAAATCCGAGAATATGTACAAAATGTTTCTCGCGGATATACGTTAAAGAATATGTATAGTCCTCGAAAAAACACAACATCCCATGCTATTTAATCACCAAATTATCGCAAAGAAATGCAAACATTTTACGTTCGGTGCGTACATTTCTATCACTATTTTCGAATACAATTTATCGTTTTATTTAGGTTCAGAAAATACAGGGTGCGTAGCTGTACCACAATTTTTTAATAGAATTTTTCTCTTTAATATTTAAATAGCAGAAATTATAAACACCTCGTTTAATTTCAGGATCTGTAATATTTTTCTGCATTTAAATAAGGCACAAAAATTCTATTAAAAATTGTGGTAAAAGCGTACGAACACTGAAATATACTACAAATAATGGGAGTATTTGCAGAAAGGTTCTTAGTCTGATGAGAAATTATTACGAAAATATTTCTGATCTGAAATAGTGTTGCGATTTCCTTAGAAATTTTAAGAAGTGCAGGAACCTTGTTTTGAAAAAAGTTCCCGCAATTTGCATATTTAATTTCCGCATTCTCCGGCTACTTTGGAAGATTAAAAAAAATCCCTTCCACATAAGTAGAAATTCTTTTCCGTTTACAAATCATCCTCAAAAACATTTCTTCCAGTGCAGTACTTTAAATTTTTGACCTATGCGTATAATAACGTCTTATTTGTATCTCAAAAATCACAAATTTGTAAATATTTCATTTATTCTACACTGTAAAAAATGGGAGAAAAGTTTTCTAAACAGAAAGAATACTTAAGAAAACGCACTGTAACTTAGTAGTTACCCACGATTTTACAAATATTTTCCTTATACTATTTAGAAAACTTCAGGAGAACTAATTAAGAGCTCAAAATCCAACAGTTTTCTTAACAGAAGCGTCTTTTTCGAAATTCACGGTACCATTTGACAGGGTATTATGTATATTTTCCAAATATAATTGCAATTTTTGACATACACTGTAAAAAATGACCAATGTTTCTTATTTTATGAAAATATGCTATAACCACGAACGAAAATATAATATAATCTTCTAAGTTATCCGAAATTTCAAATAGCATGTTACATTGTCTTTTAAATCCCCAGAAACAAATACATTTTAAAAATTTGAAGAATAATTTATAAAAGCAAAGTATTTTTAGCTGCCCGAATTTTTTAGAAACCTTTTCGAAGGATATTTATAGTGTATTAATTAGTGTCCTCAGGCTGGAATGCCTGTTTTTCGAATGTTATCCATTCTCAAGTACACGTTTTCAGCCGCATAAGTTAATTTATACATGAAAGAGTAACGAAATAATCTTAATTTTAATGTTATTGTTAACGCTGTTAATTTGGCATGTTTGTCTGTTAAACATTTTTTTTTGAGCATGAAAATGTTTACTTTCGAATTGATAGCATTCGAAAAACAGGTATTCCAGGCTGAGGACACTAATTAATACACTATAAAAACCCTTCGGAAGCGTTTCTGAAAAATTCGGGCAGCTAAAAATAATTTGTTTTTATAAATTATTCTTTAAATTTTGAAAATGTATTCGTTTCTGGGGATTCAAAAGACAATGTAACATGCTATTTGAAATTTCGGATAACTCAGAAGATTTTATTATATTTTCGTTCGTGGTTATAGCATATTTTCATAAAATAAGAAACATTGGTCATTTTTAGGTGCGTTCGTAATTATATAAATACGTAGCACCTATTGTCGTCGTCTGGTCCGTCCGTCTGTCCGTCCGTCCGTCCGTCTGTCTGTCCGTCCGCCCGTCCGTCCGTCCGCATATAACAACGCAAATACAATATAACAACCACCAGTAACAAAAGTTACAATGTGTCAACCACCAGTAACAAAAGTTACAACGTGACAAAACCCACGATAGTGACATAATAACCAGTGGAACTCTCGAAAGAAGACCATGATTCAAAATGTGAAAACCAGCTCTAGCACAAGCTAGAGGTAAAAATATATCAAGAAAGAGACAAAAAACCAATGAATGATAGATAAAAAACAACCCACAACAGGGCTGAGCCTATAAAAACGCTAAAAAGCATTGACAGAGACAAATACAACAAGAAGTGAAATCAGCCCATGAAAGAGGCGATAAACACTACAACGAACAACCCACCATGAACGTGACAAGCCAACAGACATGGTAAATATGTAAATCTATGTACGCTAACTGCACCTGGTGCATGTAAAATCCGTCGTGGGTGCAAAGCCCTCCAAGTTACCTGTGAATAATACCTCTGGGGGTGCCTAGTCAGGTGAGGGTCTCGTCACCTGATCAAGGTTCAAAATTACGAGACCTATTAAATCTGTCAATTCAACAAAGTTAAACAGAAACCTTGAACCGGCAAACAAAGATAACGGTAGCAAATCACAAGAGATCAAGCACAGCAGCGATGTGAACAAATCTATAGTCAGGTGGATCACAGCCATGCTGTGATCAGGCGATTTCCGCCCCGCACCCAGGTACTAACCCGTTAAGCTAGGCATTCATGCTAGGCAGGTAGGGACCTGGTTAGCGGTATATAAAAAAAACGCAAAAACTACCCAACCGAATGGTTTAAAATTTAAGATATATTATCTTTGCAGAATTTTGTCGAGACATTTCAATTTTTTTAAAAATCGAATCAAAACTTTAGAAAATATTAATAAAAACATTCATTAAGAAATTTGATTTTTTTTAAATCGGTGCTTTCTTGTTGAACGAGCTTTCGATGTTTCATCGTCAAGCGACCGAAATACTCATTTTATTACAGAAATGAATCTGCAGACGATATAATTCATTTCACAGAATTAAAAATCATGAAGATCTGAATATTTATATAACTAGCTATAGTACGAACGCACCTCGTTTGTTACGTTTGACGTACAATTTCCATCTTGTTTACAGTGTAGAGGCAGCTGCTTAGCCAGGGTTTGGTTCCAGAGGCTATGCACTGTAAAAAAAATCAGAAGCATTTCGGCCCAAGGCGGAAAGGTTTCCGGAAATTTATAGTAAACTTTGTGTTCTCCACAGTTACTTGTTATTTCGGAATCGTTACACGTATTTTCGGAAAAATATTCAAAGCGGTGAATACTCTGAATAAGTCAGAAACGTTACATTCCATAGCGGAAATGTTTTCGAATAGGTAGTGTAAAATGTCGGTTACTGAAAAATTCGGAAATGTTACACTCATTCCGTGTAAAGTTTAAAAATGGAATTTAAAATGAAGTAATATTTGCGCATGCCAATCTACTCCGACCTACTGCACATGTCATTATCACGTGATTTGTATTGTTCTTGAGAGGAAAGACAGCTTAAAACAGATGCAGATGCAACGTATTTATATGAGCTGTAAGTATTCTGTTTTATAATTTCTTTTATTTGAGAGAACAATATGCTTTAAAAAAATTAATATTATCAGATTCTATTTTATTGCATATTAATATTACATTTGCAGTTAATCTTTTGTTGTATACACAAAGTTAAATAACTCGTTCTATAGTTTCTTTATAATCTTGTTCTATGAATCTATAATAAATATTAGATATTTGATTGATGAATAATAATGTAGTACTAGTATTAATGAAGCACAGATAGCACCGTATATACGTCTTTAACATCGTTTCGTTTGGAGATCGGTTACGTTTCATAACTTTTCTAATGATGAAATGTATCGTTTATCCCCTTGAAGGGCAAGCACGTGGTCTAAAAATGCTAAATTTTGCGATGTTTCAACACCAGTAATTTTTAATAATGAATTTTTAAATTCTCAATCTGCAAAAAACGATATTAAATATTTTTATTTAATAATACTGGTGGCAAAGTTATATATTAAAAAGTGGTATATATTATATACCGGTACCCCTCAAGATGTTAAATAACAGAACAAATTCCTAATTTCAGTTATACTATACGTTTTTACTTCATTTTTTATGAATCAGATATTTATAAACAAATATAATTGAAAATTTGATTTATAAATCTATAAATAATTCTTCTTTAAAATCCGGTCTCGTGAATTCCATGCTGTAAACAGATACATATGCATTATGAAAATGTTTTATTTCCCAAAATAGATGTATTTCTTTTAATACCTTTAAATAAATATATTTTTTAATCTTGTAAGTATAGATATTATGTCAAAAGATTTCGTATCTGTAAATAATTATTTTATTTTATGAACTGTATACTTATAAAAATATATTTATTTTCTCAGGTTGTCTCAGTACTTCTCAAGTTATACGAATAAAATAATATCTTTAAATGAATATATTTAGAAGCATCATAGTTGTAAAACAATATATTAAAAATATTTACAATCAGACAAAACATTTTTATCAATATATCTATTTATAAGTATACAATTCGTGAAAATAAAACAATTACCACAGATATAAAATATTTTCGAATAATATAACTATTTACAAGATTTAAAAAAATTTTGAAAGGTATTACTAAAATCTATCTATTTATAAGTATAGGGAATTTAAATATTTTCATTAAGTATCTATTTAGAGAATGGAACTCATGAGGCTGCATTTAAAAAAAGAATTATTTATAGATCCATAAATCAAATTTTCAACGTTATTTATTTACAAATATCTTATTCATAAAAACTGAGTGAAAAATGTATAGTATAAGTGAATTTAGGAATTTGTTCTGTCATATACACGATACATTTCATCATTAGAAAAGTTATGAAACGGAACCGATCTCAAAACGAAAAGATGTTAAAGACGTATATACGGTGCTATCTGTACTTCATTAATACTAGTACTACATTATTATTCATCAATCAAATATCTAATATTTATTATAGCTTCATGGAACAAGAGTATAAAGAAACTATCGAACGAGTTATTTAACTGTGTATACAACAACTTCTAAACTTGTTGTAATTGTAAACTTGTAGTAGGTAAACTAAAGAAGTTTCCAGACGACTCAACTCTGTTCCTACAAAGGAAAATTTGGAAGCCTCTCTTCAGTAGAAGGACATACTCTCAAATTTGGAGTTATTTTAAAATGACAGAAGTATTTGTCATAGAATTAAGTTTTTTTCAAAGTTTATTTCACCTGCATAAATAACTTTAAAGTGATATCTTGAGTAGCAGTCTAATAATAAAAGGTAAATAATAAAACGAGTTCAGAAAAATATATGTTTCACACCAGAAATTATAGAAAGTTTATAATATTTCTAATTCTAGAGTATGATTCATCTACAAGATCATACTTCATAGGATCATTTCTATAGTAAGATTAGCGAGTTTGCTCACCAAACTTCGCAGAAAACCTAACCACGATGATGTGGAGTGGGGTTTCGCCTCGAGCGAATGTAATATTAATTTTTTTAAAGCATATTGTTCTCTCAAATAAAAGAAATTATAAAACAGAAATACACAGAAACATTTCCAAAACACACAGAAACATTTCCGATGTATACAAAAACATTTCTGATGCATGCAGAAACATTTCCCATGTATACAAAAACCTTTCCGATATATGCAGAAACCTTTCCTATGTATACAAAAACATTTTCGATATATGCAGAAACCTTTCCGATGTATATAAAACATTTTCGATATATGCAGAATTGTTACTGAACATCTGACTGAAATATAAAGAAACGTTTCCGAAATGCACGTAAATGTTTCCGAAATATGCAAAAACTTTTATGAACATCTGACCGAAACATGCGGAAACTTTTATGAACATCTGACCGAAATATGCGGAAACATAACTAGAAACGATGGGCCACATTGCTGCCCCAACAGAATGAGTAACGTTTCCGAGGTTTTTTTTTTTTTTTTACAGTGTGGATACTACTATTTTAAATGTAATATTCTTCGCTTTATGTAATTAAAAAATTATCTGCGATTAAAAAATCGAAAAAAATCTAACATTAGTGGTATCCTAAGCATATGGATACCTACCCTGGCTACGCCAATGTATAGAAGTCGTCTACCTGTTAAATTGAACTAAGATGGAATTTTCAAACGGTAACATTCACTTTGACACGATATTCGAGTTATTTGGATCATGTCAGTCCGTAAACGACATCGATTATGTATTTTTTCTTAACTGTTCTCATTGCTAGTAAATGGCGAAGTTTTAACTAATGTTAAATCCACGTGACAAATTTTAATTTCAATCGTCCCAAAAAATCATCCGATTATTTTTTTAATGAGATGAAAGGATTTTAATGAGATAATTATCAATGAATAGACCCTAAACATACTCCAGGCATTTTAAAAAATATGAATTACGACATAAATATTGTTTATCTAAAAGGAGCCACAATCGTCAGGAAAATGGATGTGTAAATATACGGCTTATTTCAATCGCTAATTTTCGAGATCACTTTTACCTTTCGATGATCTGTACGGCTACAGAGACCATGTTCTTTCATCAAAGTATTCGAAAAAAAGAATATCTTAGACAGCAAAGTTAAAATTCTGAGTCGAACGTTACCTTCCACATCTTTTGACGACAATTTTTGTGATGAAATAACGTAAGGAGGTGTGTGTTTATTTATTTTATTTGTTTATTTTGTTTATTTTGCAGCAACAAAATATATGAATGCCTTGATTCAAATCGGATAAAAAGACGCTACAGATATATAATATTATTCTTATTTAATATTACTTTTATTTAATATGCAATGATTTGATAGAAACAAAGTGTTGTCTGTATACAGCTTATAAATAGAATATTAACAGTATATGATGCAACATAAAAAGAATTCTTCTTGTAATTCACATGACATGTGGAATCTGAAATATCTCTATCGAGACAATTTTATTAATCAATAATCCTTATAGAGGTTATTCCGTTTCTTAGGTAACTACTGCTATATTTGGACAATTTAATCCAGAATTGCTGATTGGAGGGTATTTCTTTATCCGAAACTAATACGTATGTCTTCTGTAAATAAAACACGTATTCATTTTTGTGCAAGGTATTTGTTTCCATAAATTGTTTACGCATTAATTCACATTAAAATGCGTAGATCCAGTAAAATGTAATACTTTTTCATCTCTATAATTCAAGCAAACTTTGATGTTCACTGAGAATTTGCGTTTTATTCATAAATAAATATTTATTTGAAATCCAGCCATTTAGCCTTTTTTTTCTTTAACACGCTCGCTGCCGGGTTAAAACTACTGGAATTTTATTTTATTTAGAAAGTTCGACTTCATACCATAAAATACTAATAGCAATATTTACTTTATTTGATTAGAGACATTTCGTGATTACATGAAATAAAAATTCTTCTTTCGAAATTTCCGATACGAATTCGTAATTTTAGATTGAAAAACCACGAGTATACTCGTGGTTGGGAGCGAATGGGTTAAATAAAACATGCATTAGGTTGATGTTTTATTACATTTCAGTGTTAATTTACGTAGTTGTGACATTCGCTGATCTAAAATTTAATTATTTTTTT
The DNA here is from genome assembly GCA_963931845.1 of Maratus michaelseni. Taxonomy (NCBI): domain Eukaryota; kingdom Metazoa; phylum Arthropoda; class Arachnida; order Araneae; family Salticidae; genus Maratus; species Maratus michaelseni. The sequence goes on from OZ007600.1 coordinate 99,793,803, forward strand.
TCGCTTAACCTTTTCAAGGGCAAGTGTGTTTCTGTAATGTTGAATTCACACCAGAATTGTCAAATAATTTAATTTGAAAATAAGAAAATGCAATTTTACTCTCCCCCTTTTTTTTCACTAAAATTATAAAAATAAATTTATTCCAAAACTTTTGGTACAAATCTTAATTAAAATTAAATCCTATCTCGCCACCCTTCAAAGGGTTAACGATAACTTCAGAATCTTGTCATTTTTCACTTGATGTTCATTTTCCGACGTTTCCTGCTGGTAAATCTAAAATTAAAACGATTTGGTTGATATAGTAGCCAGTATAGTTAGTAGCTAAAACAGAGAAACATTATTTAGATGAAATTTATGGAAAATACTTTTAAAAATCGTATAATTAACGTTTATAATGATGGATTATAAATTGAAAAATACATATATTTATTGTTTGTATTACTTATTGGCTTCACTGGACTGCAATGCAAATTTATAGAAATGACAATGATATTATGCATTTTAAACACATATAATATTTACATCATGTGACACGGAGGAAAACTAAGTTTTTCTTTAAAGGGTGGTAATAAATAAACTATCCATATTTGAAGCATATGTAGCTAAAACTAACGAACTGAATAAGACAACATTTCTTATATAGGCCTTTTTAGAAAGCATGCAATTACATAAAAATAGAGAAATTTAAGCATAGCTAGTTAGAAAATCAAAAAAAGTAAGAATTGTTGCATAATATGTGATTCTATGTCAGCATAAAAATGCGGCTTGGAACTTAGGAAATTGGCGGCAGAATCCCGATCCGGGTACGATTGGCCTTGAAAAAGGCCTGCCTACCCAAGAGTTCTCGTTGCATATGGGACTGCATATACATAATACTGGTTAGAGAAAATTGCCTGGACGGTGAAGGGTAGCTTGCGTCTGACATCATCGTAACATATATTTAAATTTTATCAAAAATAGTATTTAAAAAACAATCTTAAATAAATATTCTGGTGTCAGCATTCAATTATATTATATGTTTTTGAATGATATCAGAACATGGTATCTTTAGATCTTTTAAAAATAAAGGTTAGGATGAACTATAAACTTATAAACCCATGTTACAGCACCTAGAATACATAGTGTGGAAAACGGCTTGACCGTTTTTTAATTCAAAATGTTTTTAATTCAAACCGGAAATACTGAAATAAGAATTTATACTTTAATTAGTCACGAAATATCTACCATTAAGTAAAAAAAAAGAGCATTATAGGAATTTCTGGTATAATTGCGAAATTTCGGAATTTAAAAAAAGCCAAACTGGTAATGCTTTAAAAAACTGCTTAAAAATTGTAGTCGATCAACGTGCTACGATGCGGTACAATAATAGGGCGATCGCAGCGACATCTGCTTTAAAAATAGATTTACCTCTAGCAAAAGTAACCGTTTCACTATTGACAACATGAACATAATTTCTGTTAACAAAATCTTCTTGTAAGTGTCTATTTCAGATGTAACTGATTTTGAAGTTAGCTTTTTATCATATCAGGGAATTAATCTTTTCCCCCTTTTAGCAGAAATTCATCCTTTGGTATGCTAAATAGGGATAGTTTCTATTTTGCGGTCTTGTATCGAGTACTGCAACCAGGCACTAAAGAATGCGTATCACGTTTTTTGGCCATGATCAATATCATTCATATTTTCAAAGCTTATGAAAATCACTATCCAAGTCAAAGAAAATAGGGTATAATTTAATTATTTAAAATATTTTCCACGAGCTGAAACGTTTTCTCAGTTCGATTCTTATACAATGTTTGCGTTGAAAAGAGCTAGAAGACGGTGGCGTAGCCAAAGAGAGTGTGGACCAAATGCTCTGGAAACAAGTAATATTATAAAGTTTTCTTCGCCTTCAATATCGCAGAAAATTCTCCGATTAGATAAGGCAAATTTTCTTTTATAAAATTAGTGTATCCAAACCATCTGGACCTCCACCCTATCTACGCCACTGTTGGAGGATGTCGCTGCGTTCGACCCGTTATCTTTTCAGCAACGTTCTGCATTTATCGGATTCCATTTTTAGTACTATTTTGTAGACGTTTTCTACTCTAAGTATTCTAGGCGCTGTACCCATGTTTATGACGATGTCCATCCTGTTTATGGAAACGTTGATGTGTGTTATAATTCCTAGATTTTTTTTAAATACAAGTTTATTAATACTTTTTTAATTAATACTTTGTTTTTGAGTAAAAGAAATGCCAAGAATATGTTTGGGTCAATTTAATGTACTTCACTGAAGACTAATATTTAAAATTAGATGATTTTTTGGGACGATACAAATTAAAGTTAGTAACGTGAATTTAAACCGCCAATGCCCATTATCATTTTACGGGACACAACTTTTAAAGGACCTCTAGGATTGGATTATAAGCGCATATGTACCGTCCCGCCTCTATTGGGATCTAGAACAATTTAGCTGATCACAAAAAAACACCATATCATATCAGAAATGATATGTTACTATAACCTTACAAAGTTGTCTATCTCCTCCAAAGAAGCAGTTGAGTTGGGTTTTTTTCGATTAAAATGTCAAAAAAACAATAAGTTGCATGTATTTTTTTGTCTGAATTTTAAAGTTGAATTGATATTTGTAGGATTGGGAATGTTTGATTAGTTGAATTTTAGTGTCACCAATGTACTTTTCAATAAAATTTGTTTTCTATAATTACTCCTTTTTGATGAAAACAATACAATACAACTTAGGAATTTTAAACATATATATATATATATATATATATAAGGTTACTTATGGGCGTTGGAGGGTTAACACTAACATCCTCAAGTTTTGACCTCTTCTAACTCCATGAAGATTTAACAAAAATATATAATCTATATATTTTTCTGGTCTTATTTAATCTAAGGCACTATAATAAAGTGGGTGTTACTATTTGAAAAATTAAAGTTTGTGCAATTTTTAATATGTAGATTATCCTTATTTCAAAATTCTGAAATAAGACATTATTCCAAGTCGAATGACACGTTTGGTGGGATATTGTCGTAAACGGCCTCCAAATAAAAGCAAGTATATCGATTTTTATTTATATACTGACTGTTCATAAGAAGGGAAAAAATGTTTAAATTTGATAAATTTCCCCAAAAATGTTTCAAAGTTATTTTTTGTTTGAACATTTACTTTATTTGTTTATGTCTTTATTTACTTAGCGGAATAAGAATAAATGTACATTCTTTCGCGGAAAGCTGCATCAGCAAACATCTGAAGAATCATTTCTTCGGTAATCTTTACAACTTAACGGATGATTTAATACAACCAAAGTGGAAGAAGTTAAATATTGACAATGAGAGTGGGTATAATCACATAGGAAAATGCTTGTACAAATCTAATCATCCGCAGTTGATTTATGGTATGGATAATGCTTTATTCACGGGTGTTATATATCCAAAATATCTTCTAAAAGCAGTGAAGCAAACATAATAAAGATGTCAGAATTTAATGACACTGTGGTATTTGTTTCTGCATAACTGATAATGTTCAGCCTACATATAATCCAACTGCATTTTATTAATGATAATGTATTTAGAATGTTGTAGGGTGAAACCCCCAGTAACTGACACTTTAACCCTTTCCGGCACAGTCAAAGTCTGTTCGTAAAATGAGAAATTACTGACTGACACCGGAATTTAAAAACGACTTTTTTTTATAAAATAAGAACTCCTTGTTTTAAGATTTCATTGTAGAAAGAAAATTTTATTAAATATTCTTGGCGTCAAATGCAAGTTTGGAATTAAAATTAGGTGTGCCCGGAGTGGAACCACTGTGCCGGAAAGGGTTAAGAGCTCCTTCTTTTTCTAATGACTATTACAAAAATTGAAGTCTATTTTATACTTACCTTTGTTTTTGAAAGGATAGTAGAGATATATTAAAAAATTATTGTTGGTAAAATTTTTGAAAAATTATATATTTTATTATTAAAAATTAATTTTATTCATGAATATGGTCAAAAACACCAGTAACTGACAACATCACTATTTTGAAACACAAGTAACTGGCACAAAATGAACCAGTTATTGACACTTTATTTTATAAAAGATTAAAATTTATTCTTTATTATAAAAACAAAATACATCAATATTTATTATAAAAAGTTCAATTTAGTAAGCTGTACTGCATTATTAGTAATGCAGAGTACATGGTAAGAGTATAAAAAGCAGTAATAGTTATTACTGCATTCTTAGTAATGCAGATATCCAATAACTGACATTTATGAACCAGTAACTAACATCAGGTGTCAGACACTGGTAAAACAACTTCACTTTTAATGGTGTTTACTGCAAAATAAATTTAATTTATTAGTATTCATTTTTAAACAGTTCAAATAGTTTAATTCAACTTTCTTTAATATAACCAATAACTAACACCTCTATCAGAGACTGGTGAAATGAAATTCTAACTGACGACCCCCCCCCCCATTAAGCTAAATTAAATAACTATAAACCTTAAATCATGGCTCTAATGTATTATATGCATCTTTAAACTTATTTCTATAAGAATAACTTTAAGAAAAATATTTAAGATGGTTGCATTACAAATAGATTAGTAAAACACTTCCTTAATTTTAGAAATAAGATGATAGCTTCAAAATGGCACTTTTTATATTCTCAAAAGTTTCTTCCTCATTGAATATGTATTTGGCTCTCTAATGGTGAATAAATTGACTCCAAAATAAAAATAAGTGTATCATTTACCACTAGATGACATTACTTTGTAGAATTTTACAACAAAATACTTATTTGAGTTAGATTTTTGCTCATGTGTCAGTAACTGGTTAGGTGTTAAGAACTGGGGGTTTCACCCTATGTCTAAAAATAAAATAAAATTTGCACATCAAACACTTTAGTTTAGGGGTTCCTTATATGTGCAATGACCTACCGAAGCATTTGCAAAATCATAATTCCCCACCCCTCTATAGACGTAAGCAGGATTTTCGTTGCAATACTTAGTTGGTACATTCGCTTACCATAGACGCCTGCAGAAAGAAAGAAGGAAAGAACTATTACCCTTTCCTGGAATTTGACATTTAATTAACTGCTTTTTATTTAGTTCCTATTGTTTGAAAAAATAATAACAATTATTTTCGCAGAGAAAGAGAAACTAAGAATTTTTCGTCAGGGGTGTTCTCCTCTCCCCCTGAACGTTCCGTGAAAGAGAAATTTTAATTGTTTCCTTTTTACGTTCATGTGTTTGAAATGTATCTTAAACGTGGAATTCTAGAGGGCGAATGTTGCCACCCCCACCCTTGACCAAATAAGCAATAACCTGTTACAATTCTCCATTTTGCAAAATGTTGATAGAAACTTATTTTTGAAAATTTAATATTTCTTAATTATTAAATTTTTGTTTTGATTTTGATTTTGATTTGTATTATAATATATGATATATAACTCCCGTCAAAAATGACGGATTGTTCATCTGCGTTGCATTTTCATACAGACAGCATGAAGATTTTATTATTGAAAAATTTGTATTGTAGAAAAGTACATTTTAAAAACACAAATGATTTCTACAAATACATATGAGGATTATTTTATTATTATTATTCAATATTCAGTTTCTGAAATTTTTCAACGATTGGACAAAACATTCAAATTAAATATTAAAACATAATCCATGTGAGAAAGTGTTTGTAAAAAAGTGCTATCAATGGGTATCAAAAGAATTTGACTCACCACATAGCTCATTGTTTGGTTACATAAGCAAAATTAATTGCAAATTTCGCGGTACTATACATTTCTTATATTTTAACTACGTTTTATAAGAAAGAAAACATTTTACGATGGAAAAAAATTCAAAATTTAGGTGGATATAAGCTAGGCTCTTAAAAATTTATAAGAAAGAAAACATTAAAAGAAAGAAATAACACTAAGCTGAAGCTTTTAAAAGCTGATCTTGGAATAAATCAATAAGTCCTGATTTTTTCTTATTTTAAAAATATGCTTATATACATTTATACAACTTTATTGTTATTTTATATATTCTTTTCCAACTGAAAGTTCTTTCGTTTAAATTAATTGCCAATGGATGGCGGCAAAACAATACTTAAAAAGAAGCGTAGTACTGGATCGATCCCCGCAAATCCTCCCTACGAAAGCAGTCACCGCTATTTCTGAAAAATGTGTTTAAAGAAAAAATTACTTACAGAAATGTTGATATACATGTTTTATATGAAAACTAGCTGATCCGCCCGGCGTTGCCTGAGCCCGTGTAATAAATTTAAATCTCTTAGAAAATGGTCTCCGATGGCTTCAGTACCGTATACCGGGCATAATCGTACGCTCCGTAAAATCTATTTCCCCTTTCCACCGCCAAGGGAGTATTCTGTTCTAAACAAGCCTCTTTCCGGACGAACCTCTGAGACAGGTCCCCGCTGCCTACAACACCATATACTAAGCGTACTAAAAAATTGAGCTGGTTTCGAGAAAATGGGAACCTGCCTTATTCATTGAAATAAGGCAGAGTCAGACAAAATAATCTTTAGAGAGGTTCCGGAGGAGGAGGAGATGTTGAAATGTCCTTCTGGAAATGACAAATTAGGAGGACCACGATGCATCTTTAAAAATTCGTTAGTTTGGTCCACTAATTTTATACCCCAGTATTTTCTAAAAGTTTTCTTTGACTTATTGAATCTCAGAAAAATAAAGCAAAGAAAACTTTTAGAAATTATTGGTATTGATTACAAGGGACCTTACACAGGCTGAAAAAATTCCGCCTGCGATTGCTGCAATTTTTGTGTCAGCGCTCAGGCCTGGTATTCAGTGGGCGGTGGTTTTATAAGAAAATATGATGAACAGACATGATTTCAAGTAGAAGAAATTATCATTTAGCTGTCATTTGTTAGCATGTGTTTTTCATTAAGCCTAACATGGCATGTAGCTACGGCCGATTCGCAGACCAAACTTGTGGTATCCGGCATTGTTACCAACACTCTCTTGCTCTTAGATTTTATTATAATTAGATGTTTAAAAATTGTCTTGTATGAGAAGTTTTGATGAAGAAAAATCTTAGTTTAACTAATTTCATATCTGTTACGCTGCATTTTAAGAAAACATACTTCGCAGCGGACCACATGCACGAATTGTCTTGCATGGAAAGTTTTGATGAAAAAATACTCTTAGTTTAGCGAATTTCATATCTAATATACTGCATTTTTTAAAAAGCTGACTAATTTCTGGACCACAGGTACACATATTTCAAAATCTTGTCATTCTCTACAGTTCTTTCTGTCGGCGCTCATGCGTGTTTCAGTATTTTAAGTTATATTTTAATTTCATAGGTGTCGACTTAACGAAGGCAAATCAGGCCCAACTAATTTTTAAATGTTTTTCTTGTCTTAATTAATCACAGTGATTAAATAAGCCAAACAATTTTTTTTAATTAGTGGTAGAAGCATGCCTGATTCCCTATTTCGCTCCGGTGAAGTGAGCGCTTATGTTTGATTTTGCAAAGATTTGGGAGGTGGAGGGCGGACTACCCTGCCACCTGCGTAACGTATAATTATCATTATTTAAAAAGTAAACCCTAACTCATATGGAAAAGTAAAAGTAACACAAATTCATACAATAAACATTCGGCAAAATTGTGTAATATTCCAAATACGGTTCTAACCCTTTCCGGCGCGGAGTAAGTCTGTTTGCAAAATGATGAAATAATGGACTGACATCGGAATTTACAAACGAATTTATTTGAAAATAAAAACTTGCTTATTTTCCGGTACTGAATAAAAGAAAATTTTCTTGGTGCCGTTTGTCAGTTTTGGAATTTTGGAATTAAAGTTAGGTGTCCTTTTTTGTGACCACCGCCCGTTAAAGGGTTTTAATCAGAAAATTTGTGTAAACATATATATATGTGTGTGTGTAAACTTTCCGATTACAATTTATTTTGGACATTTTTAATAGGGACTTTATAAAAATTCAATATTTTTTTCTTTTTTTTTTTGTATTATTATTTTATTTTGCATGTAATGCTTTTATTACTTACGCATCATACGTAGTATAGGGTGAGTCTTGTAATCGTTTTAAAAATCGAAAAACAAAGTTTGACGTATTTACACGTTTCAGACACTGGAGATTCCGAAAAACATATTTTTAGAAAAAATATTTTTGCTGTCCGTCTGTCTGTTTGTGTGTGTGTGTGTGTGTGTGTGTGTCTGTAAACGCTCTATCTCCAGAACAAATTGAGATAGATAATTGAAATTTGATATGTACTTAGTATGTAAGAATAATTGAAATTTGATATGTACTTAGTATGTAAGAATGAGAAGAAGTTTACTGCATTTCAGTAACCTCGATTATCCGGAACTATTTTTTTTACTCTCGAAGTATTTTTTCTGATAAAAGGTATATAATAATTTTCGAAATTTTTTTTAAGGAGTAAATATAAACAAAATTAAAAAAACATAAAATTTGCATAAAAATGAAACCGATCGGATAATTAGTTGCCGAAATATTTGTAATCACATTATCCACACTCTTCGATTTTTCATGACCCGGTATTTCATTCAAATTTCAATTCAAAGATATATTTTAATTGGAAAAAGGACGCTTAATCCGACGCAGTAAACTGTTAGTTAATATGACTATCATTTTTGGAGTTATAAGGGTGTTTCTTTTACGCAATTCAGTAATCGAGCATTTAAAGTTGATGACATAATCAAGCCACGATTTTATTCGAATTGCAATGCATTTTATAAATGGTTTACACGTGGTTTATTTTCATGTTTTATATTAAGCATATCCATGATGGGTAAGTATTACGGTGGCCCCCAATGACAAGTTTTAGATTGCATTATTAACCCTTTAGCGGGTGATGGTCACAAAAAAAGACACCTAATTTTAATTCCAAAACTGACAAACGGCACCAAGAATATTTAATTAACATTTTCCTTTTATAAAGTAAGGGAAAAATCAGCAAGTTATCTTTTTCTAAGGAAATCGTTTGTAAAATCTGGTGTCAGTCCATTATTTCATTATTTTACAACCAGATTTATTCCGCGCCGGAAAGGGTTAAACCTTTCCCAAAAAACAGATATAAAATTTGACAGAATGCGGATAACTACTCTCAAATAGCCACCATTAAAAATCAAATTGCACCGTTGTGGGCCGTATGCCCTACATTGAAAACATTGATTTAGATAGTGCCTAATAGATTAATTGAAAATAAATTGTTCAAAAAAATTGCAGATATAGTTATAACAACGGTGGTATCTTGATCATCCATGTCTGTAGAGGTTGAGCATCTTCATGAGCATCATGAAGTCTTCATGAGAATCAAGAAATCTTCATGATAGGTGTGCTCATGAAGATTTTTCCATCTTGTGCAGCGGTTGCAGCCTTAACCACATATGTGAGTTCGAGATGCCAAGCTGGGTATCATCCTCGGTGCTCAATGGTAGAGAATTGGGGCGTTATTCCAAGGATCCAGGTTCGATTCCCGGCTTGTACATTTTTCACTCTGTTGGTTATACGCTTTGTTAGCAATGTGAAAATTCAGTATTTAATGTTCAATAATTTCGGGCTTAATTTCACTGCTGAAAATTAATTGAAAAATTAATTAAACAATTATGTAATTGAAAGCTTCAAAGCTTTCCAATGGAGATCTAATGCTTCTAATGATTTTTGATATCACTTCAAATCAGGTTAAAATGTAACATTCATACTATCTAAGATAATCCACGGTTTTCACGAAGAAAAAGATTCACACGGTGATATATCGGCAAATAGCAGCAGCTAGTCTTCCCATCAGAGTAAGCTTCGGTGTCGAAGTATTGAACTTACTTCATGTTGATTTTTTGTTTGATTTTCGGTATTGAACATTAAGCACGTGAATTTTCTCAAAGCGTATAACCAAAAGAGTGAAAATTTACAAGCCGGGAATCGAAAACGTGTTTTATCCTGAAAAAAAAAACATTTAAAATTTGTTAACTTTTTCAAAAAAATTCAAAATATATTTCAAAAACCGTTCATCTACTTCCATTTATTTATTGGCGAATTAATTTATTTATCTCCATTTATGAAACTATTTTCTGTTGCAATAACAAAACTATCTCATGGATCAATATGTCAATAATCTTTACAATTTAACAGATGAAATAATCCAACCAAAGTGGAAGGAAAAGTAAATATTGACAATAAGTGTAAATATAATCTTATAAAAGTACATATGAAGATATCTAATCTTTCAAAAGTGTTGTGTGACCTGGATACAGCTTTTGTCGTAAGAATAATATCTTTTATGTGTTTTTTTTTTCCAGAACAAAGAAATAAATGTAAGAAAACAGTCACATTTGACTTATACTTGTATGTCAACTTCCACATATTTATTCATAAATCTTCAAATTAAACCTTATACATGTTAAATTATTGATTATTAATTATATAATAACAATATCGATAATTATACATAGAGATATTTAGAGACAGATGTATAAAATTATATAGATGCAAATTGAAGACATATTTTATTAAACTATTTTGTAATTTTACAGAAATGAGAATGATATTATTGATATATTGCAAACAAACATATTTATCTAACAAACCTTTTATCTAAAATTTACATCGTTAATAAATTTATATATACACTGAATTGCCGCTAAATTAGAGACCCCTGATTAATAACCATTTGCGCTGCTCCTCTGGCCTTCATAACGACTGCCACATGACAGATCATGGATCCACTAAGTCTGCGGAAGTGCTTAAGAACCTACATAAGTCATGCAAAAAAAACGCTCCAGCTAATGTTAAGTTTCTGGGAAGGTTCTAGCGCGATTTCTCGCTTGCATTGTAATATTTTTAAGGCGGTATTCAAAAAAAATATTTTTCCACGCTCAACAACTCAAAATTTTGAGACACATTTTCAGACTCATTTTTAAAAGTAACAATAAGAAACTTGGCGGCGTGATTTATGAAGAGATTTACAAGGGCCCCATGTTTTTATTTTTCGTTGAATTAATTAGAAATTGATTTACAGACAATTATTTTCAGAGTACGATCACTTTTTTTTGTTTCCAGCGCTATCGCTTCGGGAAATTCGGTTCAAAATGTCCATTTTGACAGCATTTTTTGAAATATATTCTGCTTTTATCAAAATATCGAGACAATACGGACATTATAAAGTTTCTGAATAAGAGAACCTACCTATTGGATGCATTTTAGAGCAAAAATGAATTTATCAATGTGTCTCAAAATAAGCAGTTTGGATTTGAATACACCCTTAAATGCTTTTTTGCATAGGATAGCTGAGGTCAATCTCCAACTTTGTTAGTTTTTACTTTTTCGATTTTGGTTCTAGTTATTTCATATAAGGGTACTTTCACTTTCAGAACCGGTTCCAACCGGTTCCAAAATTAAAAATGCCGGCTTATAAAAAAACTGCAACAAAAATCGAAAAATTAAAAATCCCAAATTTTACCAAGTGTTTTGCTTATAATATTCAGAGTTCTTAATATAAAAGAATGTTCTTTTCAGGAACGATGACACACAACATTATATATAATACCCTACAATCAGAATTAAAAAATAATAAATATTGGATGAAAAATGAGTAGGTTAACTAAATATTGTTTCCCTGCGCATGCGCGAATTCGATCAAAATATACTGTGCATAATATATTAGCTAAATGTATACAGCAACTTTTGTGAAAGTTTCAAAAATATAGCTTGAAAACTCTGATAATGATCGTCGATAGAATAAGCTTGAAATTCGCTGCTCCCAAAAGGAGGCAAAAAGATGAGGGCGGTATCCCAATATACAATAAGAGACACTTCATTCTTATTATGTCAACTTTCATAAGCTAGTATATTTGGATACAACCCCTCCTCTTTTTGCTTCCTTTTGGGAACAGCGAATTTCGAGCTTATTCTATCAACGATTATTATCAGAATTTTCAAGCTATGTTTTTGAGACTTTCACTAAAGTTGGTAAATATATTTAGCTAATATATTATGCACAGTATATTTTGAGTGAATTCGCGCATGCGCAGTGAAACAACATTTAGTGAACCTGCTCATTTTTCATCAAATATTTATTAGATTTTAATTCTGATTGAAGGATATTGTATATAATGTTGTGAGTCATCATTCCTGAAACGAACATTCTTTTATATTAAGAAGTTCGAAAATTATAAGCAAAACACTTGGTGAAATTTCGGATTGTTTTTATAAAAACCTTAATTTCTCCGCGAGTATACGTGCTATCCTCATAAAAATGAACATAGTTTATTAAAAGGAGCCTCCTAAGCGTGTGCTACCGTTTCAACGCTTTTGTGATATTAGTTTTTACAGGGTTATCAAAAAGATATTCGTTTTTCTTCAATTTGTTGACGGCCCCTTATGGGGTTACAGGAAAAAAATCTTCGCTGAAATATATGACGTCTATTATGTTGTTTACACTCCTGAAGTTTCAGGATAATACCTCATGTATCTTTCCAGATATTTAACAAAACGTCTGAAATCGCAAGTAACCGGTCATCATTGGCCATATTGTGTATATCTATTCGTTGTTGGATTTTTCATACATTATTACTTGTGAAATTTTGCAGGAAAATGTAAGGATAATGAATTAACAACGAAATCAGTTTTGCTTAACAAAATTGTATTATTACATGATATTTACTAAACAATGCGTCTAAAAGATCATGTAAAAAATGCACTGTATATATGGAAAAATTGAAAATAAATAAACGTTTTCAGCTTATTTGAAACACCAATTTAAATTATTGGTATAATTCGAAAAAAACATGCCATCATGTTAGATACAAATCGTGGACATATAAATAGGTTCTTCCTTAACAATTCCATATTAATTCACAACTGTATTAAAAAAGTTCTTGTAAATGCACAATTAGTTGTACCCTACATTTAGAAATATGGGCAAATTTACGCCACTATTTCTGAATAGTAACTCTTGCTTTATTTAAATGCAGAAATTCTGTCATAAATAAGGCGATAATTCAGGATCTGAATGAATTCTCTTTTGTTCAATCAATAATCATCTCTTACAGCATATAAAATTCGAATTATAAACTAGTATACGTTTATACTAATCATGGAAATATAAATAGATTTTTCCTTAACAATCCATATTAATTCACAACTGTATTAAAAAAAAAGTTCTTGTAAATGCACAATTAGTTGTACCCTACATTTAGAAACATGGGCAAATTTACGCCCAATTTTGGTATATGTTTGTACTATACTTATACTAACGTGGTATATCTTTAAAGTAACTGCTGTCTGACCTTTATACACATAAAGTGGTTGGTTAGCAGATGTGGCATGTAGGTGATGATCACTCAAATAACAATAAAGTAAATAAAAAAAATATATAGAGAGAGATTTATATAAATTTAAGCAAAATATATATATATATATATTTGAGAAAACATTTTGCCAAATATCACATACTTGAACTAACTCGAGATGATTATTTATGACAAATTGTGTGTACCCGAAGTAACACAGAATAACTAAACATGTGATTAAAGATACCTTGGTAACTGTTTCTGCAAAAGTATTGAAAGGTTCTGTCTCAAATATTTGAACTAAGAAAGAAAGCTTAAAGTTGTTGCAAAGAGTAATAATTATCAATACAGCTACGTTTTAAGCAAACAAAAAACATGGCATTCTTGCAGATCAGTTTCAACAGCATCAGTCTACCGCCATCAGTGCAAATGGAAGTGAGCCTAACTACAACAAGGACGAACGTCCATGCGTCTATTTCTGAAAAGTAATCGTCAGCTTATTTAAACGCATACTTTCGGTCAGAAATAAGACGAAATTATCTATTCAGAAATAGTGATGGAAATTTACCCCTGTTGTAATCAAGGTTAATCACGTCGTAATCGTCACATATAAAAAAGGTGAGAAAATTTCAAACACTTTATGTGTTATTTGAGGGGTAATCACCTACATGCCACATGTGCCAACCAACCACTGTATCTGTATCCAGATTAGACATATAGCATTTATTATAAACAGATACCTGGTTATTATTTACTTTCTTATATGTGACATTTTTTATATGTCGAATCTCGTAATCGTCGTTCAAGATTTCTTTTATGCACAAAAAGGCATATAAAATGGTGTCTCTGTCGACCAACTCGAAATTAACCCGTTCGCGATGAGCTTCACATACACAATTATTAATTATTAAAATTCCCATGCAACTAGGAAGCCTCTTGAAGTGCTAACGCCATTCACCATTTTCACTACCGACAATAGAAATTTATGCTATTGAAACATGTCTGCACTATTGTAAATTATTTTCGTATTATATATTTATAGTTAGATTTATTTTCCTTCGCTTTCTATGACTTGGCATACACTTACTTTTAGACAGGTTGTAAAACTGCCATGCAAGTAGGAAGCCTCTTGAAGTACTAACGCCATCCAAAGCGCTATTTTCACTACAGGGGTGATTGTGTTCCGCTATTTTGTACACCTCTAAATTTATATAGGAATATTTTTCTTCTTTAATCGATAAATTCTACGATGACATACTAAGAATATTGCTATAAAAATTTAGTGCTGTACAAATGCCGGAACACAATCACTCCTATCACTATCTACGATAGCTATTTATACTAATGAAACATATCTGCGCTATTGTGAATTATTTTCGTATTATATATGTATAATTAGATTTTTTTTGGCTTTCTATGAATTGGAACACACTTACTTCTTAGACAAGTTGTAAAAATGCCATGCAATTAGCAAGCCTCTTGAAGTGCTAACGTCATTTGGCGTCATTGAAGTGCTAACGTCATAACGTCACAGGCTTCACCATTTTCACTAACAACAATAGCTATTCATGAATTTGAAACATGTCTACACTGTTATGAATTATTTTCGTACTAAAAGTTGGTTCTTATTGAAAATTATGTTGAAAGTGCATTTTATTAATTAATAAAAGCATAAGTCCAGTAATAGTTAAAATTATTAAAATTAGATAAATTTTATTGCACTGAAAAATGGAAGACGTTATACTTCCAATTTTTTTTTAATTCCTACTATTATCTCACACTCTCTCTATATATATCTTGTTCAAATTTTCAATCGTTAATAAAATATTTTCTATTCATTCACTCAAGTTCAAATAAATTTTTTAAAACTTGTAGTGGATGACACTTTATGTTAATACAGTTTTTTCAAATAATTATTCATTAATTAAATTTAATTAATTAATTTTAGTTTTAAATGAAAGAAAAAAATTCCTCCCATTGTTTTCATAAATGAAATGAAAGATTTATCTCAAATGAGTGATGCCACAGAAATAAAATACCGCAACGATGATTATAAAATAATTTTCAATAAAGATAACGTGGGACATTCATGCTGCACGGGTTTATTTTATATATTTATGATTAAAAAGTAGGAATTGACTTTAAAAAAATTTTTATATTACTTGTTTAGTTTATATATTAAAAATTTTAAATATTTGTAAAATCTCAAAATCCTGAGTTTACACATAAACTTTTGTGTGTTTATTGTGGATAAACAATATTTGAAATATAAAATAGAATTTGAATATCCTTTTGCCTCAAAGCTCAAAGTTCCTTTAAAAAGAAATTTTCAAGAAAATATTTTGATATTTACATGAAATGCAAAACATACAATATTAAATTTTGAAAGAAAATACAGCATAATATGGTTATTTATGCTTAGATAAACACCGCGAGGAACGTAAGATTAAAAAACTTGTGTTGTCTATCAAAGTTTTGAATAACAAGGATATTTCTTTGAATTCAGCGAGTTCTTAAAAATGAATATTTTTTATTTATCCTTATTTAGGTAGAATTTTATTTTAACCCCTTGAAGGGCGGTGGGATATAGTATAAGTATATCCCACCTAATCTTTATTCCCAAATGCCACAATCGCCCCAGAATTTTGGATTAATTTTTAAAAGCTCTTATTTATTTTTTAGAAACATTGTTCATAAATTCTCGTGTCAACGATCATTTCAACATTTTAGCAGCAGAAGTAGGGTGTTGTCCGGTATTTTTGTTCCGTTTGGGAAAATTAATGGCGGTATTCAAAAAAAAAAAAAATATTTTTCCACGCTCAACAACTCAGAATTTTCTGACACATTTTCAGACTCATTTTTAAAAGTAACAATAAGAAACTTGGCGGCGTGATTTATGAAGAGATTTATAAGGAACCCATGTTTTTATTTTTCGTTCAATTAATTAGAAATTGATTTACAAACAATTATTTTCACAGTACGATATTTTTTTTTTGTTTCCAGCGCTATCGCTTCGGAAAATTCGGTTCAGAATGTCCATTTTGACAGCATTTTTTTAAATATATTCTGCCTTTATCAAAAAATCGAGACAATACGGTCATTATAAAGTTTCTGAATAAGAGCACCTGACAATTGGATGCATTTTAGGGCAAAAATGAATTTAAAAATGTGTTTCAAAATAAGCATTTTGGATTTGAATACACACTTAACATTAATTCCGATTTTAGACATTAATTTCGATAGCTAAAGGCTAATAATAATTAACGGGCAGAATTCTCTGGTACGAATTAATTTTCCCAAACAGAACGAATTTTCCTGACAATCCAATACCCATTAATTACCCTTGAAAGAATTTTAAACTGTTGTTCCATTTATAAAACTTTAACTATAACAATTACCGATTTTGAAGTAGTATGATGTAGCCATCGAAAAATTTCCTTTTATATCAATCTAATACATTAATTTTAATAATGCAGTGCTTTGAATTTGACATGGAGTTATAGAACTATAGCATAACATAGTAATTTAATCGGCAAAATTTGGAGTAATAAATAAGACAGAGATTCTTATTAAATTTTAATGGTAGCAAAAAAGCGTAAAAGGTAATAGTAATATTCCCCTTTTTCTAATGACAAATATTTCGTTATTAAAGAAAGCAAAGATTTTTCCATTCCAAAATTTTCGTTGCTATTTTGAGCAAAACAATCCACTAAATTAGCAACACTCTAATGAAAGTAAAGCTAAAAGCTAGTGCACTAACACAACGGTTGATCACAACTGATTGATTATAAATACCGCAATTACAACTGTGACCAAAACAATTCATATTTTGGCACTTTAAAGGAAATTACATTCCCCTTCACCTATATCGAAGGTGCATACATTCCTTACTAGGAAACCACGCCATAGTGTAATAATGAAAAATATCTAAGTAAGCAGCAATCGAAAGAGCATAGTGAAATGTGTTTTTTAACACATAAATCATTTGCCCTCGTCTCCTCGTTATCGAGATATAAAGTCTTAAAGTTTGCTTATTTATTTATTTAATTTAGGGAGAAAAAGCGTGGTTCTGATTCAGAAATGTTAATAATCAGATTAATATAAAATGCAAAACATATTTAGATATAGTAATGTAAAAATGAAAGAAGCCCAGAAAAAAAAAATGCTATTGACAAATATGGTACTGAACCAAAAAAGGATTGAAACTTTGAAAATAATGGCACCAAGAACGTTTCATGAACTTTATTCTAGTGCAATGATTACAATGGTGCATCTCCTGCGAAAAACAAAATTTCAAGGGCCTTTCAAATGGGAATGGCCCATTTTGCACTAATCCAGACTTGTAACAAGCATACCGCATCATGTCGGAGTATTGCGGTGCACTTAACTGTACAAGTGACATGGACAAGTGACATGGACAAGTGACTGTAGTTTGATGATGTTGTTACGTTGAAAACGTAATATCTCCTCCTTCCATCCTATTAAATCAATAAATTCTTAAATTTTAAGACTTTATATCTGGATAACGGGGAGACGAGGGCAAATGATTTATGCATCAAAAAACACGTTTCACTAGGCTCTTTCGAGTGCTGCTTATTTAGATTTTTTTCATTATTACACTGACGGCGTGGTTTCTTGGTCCGAATTCCCAAAAAATACGGCACCACTATTTCAGGTTTGAAATTTTTATATTTTATATTTAAATTGCAGAATTTCTAATCGTTGAAATGAAAAAAAAATTCTGCGACTAAATAAGAGGGGGGGGGGGGTGAATTTTATTCAAAATTTGTAGTAGAAATGTGCGCACCCTACCTATAGGTGTCAATTTACAATAAACAATGTAGAATATTAAGAAATAGGGTGTTTTTGTTTCTAATTAAACACTTAATAGTTCCTTTTTACATTATTTTATTTAACCCAACTTAGTTTTGTATGTAAAGATGGGATTTTGTAATCGATTTTCCCTCACTTCGTTATGCGGTAGAATTATAAAAATTATGTTCACAGTTGTGCTTCCAATGACAGTAAAACTTTTAAATGTTTTTAGAAAATAATTATAAATTAAAACATTAATTTTAAGGAATTTTAATTTTAGACCGCCACAGGTTTTAAATCACAAAATATTTTTTATGGTTACAAATGTATACTAGTTACAATAATAATGCATTTAATTATATGCCAATCCACGTTCGCCAAAATAGACCAACTGGCAGTAAAAATGCTACAACGAAACATTTTAAACCTTAAAAAATATAATTAAAAAATAAAGAGTATATTTAAAAAAATACACTTTAATCAATTAATAGTTTAATATTAATTAAATTGTGATTACTCAATTTAGAAATCTTAAAAAATTTGTTTACGTAATTTTTGGTTTTTCTTTTTTGTTAACCATATCTTTAAAACAACAGGGCAACAGTTTTATTTTTTTAAATAAATTCACTAATTCGCGCTTTCTACCATGCGGTTATTTAGCGGTGAATTTTATTGGGTTGTCCGGAGTGTCGTGCCGGTTGGAAAAATTCGTACCGTAAAATTCTGCCAAGATTGGACATGGGAAGTCGTTATTAAAGTTTGGACATCGGAATCAATGTCCAATAATTAAATCATGGAATTGACCGGTATCAATTGATTTTCCTAACCGACACGAACTTTCAGGACAGCCCAATACATAAACGGGTTTGGTGGACTTATTTGGAAAAATCATGAGTTACACTCATGAAATTAGGCGTGATTTACAAGACAGACATTCAATGCTTATAAATAATTGTTCCTTTTTTTCTTTTTTTTCTTTTTTGGACAAAATAAAATAAAAATGCGGAAAAACACAACGCTTTTTCCGAAAAAAAAATTGGCTCATTTAAACGTAAAATGTCTGCCATTAAATAAAGCAAAGATTACAGACAAACCGCATTCATAAAAAATTTTTAACTACTATGTAGGAAAGTGTTAAAAATTAGAGGTATCCAAAAGCTATGAGCAACGCAGCCAGCAAACTTTCTTTGCGCGTACAGCTTAAAGAGCAAAACTGAGTTTAATAGATTCATTTAACTTTCAGTAAATATCAAACATTTTAAGCATTTTTTTTAAAGAACTGTTATAATATTTGTTCTTTACTTATAATTTAGGAGTAAAAAAAAAACTTATTTTATAATACAGATTAAATTAGAATATGATATATATTTTTTTACCTATATATGTCAGACTTTATTGTCGTCATCCAATTCATTATCACCAGGGCATACTGACCGTTCGATTATGTTATCGAGAGTTACTCAGCAACTTAGTAATTGCAGGAATGAATTTAGTGATAATTTAGTGCTAAGTTGCTGATGCCATGTAACTTTCTAACCTACTAATACAAAACTCTGAGAAACCTTTTGTATATGAGAGTAAATAATCTGAACAAGAGGAAGAAATTGTTAGTATTTAGTTTTTTGTTTTTAATTGTTAGTATTCATATAGTTTTTTTTTCTTTATTCTACATCGTTACATAGCAAAATTGCGAAATAAAGAAAATTAGATTTAAATAAAAACGTAAGTGCTCATTGAAATTTACTTGTTATTTATTACTTTTTATTTTATTTATTTATTACTTTTTATTTTATTTATTATTACCTTTTCATTTTATTTATTATTACTTTTTATATTATTTTTTATTATTACTTTTCATATTTAATTTACTTTTTTTATTTATTCATAATTTAAATAAGTAATACGAATATAAAAATCGAAAATAATTAAATAAAAGATCTTTTATTTAAGAAACCTACTAGAATTTTAGAATAGTAATTTCTATTTATTTAATTACAGACATTCGGTGGTTAAATAAGGCAAATATTACTAATTGAAAATTCTGTTGGGATTTCCTAATGAAAAAAAATGATGGCTGCGGACAGATAGCCAGCAGACAGACTGGTCGCCAGTTTGGTATTTAGAAATTTTTAATTCATAAAAGAAATTCAAAACAGCTTTTGCTTTATTTAACTACAAGCATTTCCTAATTATTTTAACCCTTTTTATCCTGACGGTACTTATAAGTACCACTTTAATAAAACACCTATATATTCGTAATATGACCGTTTTTCCTAATTGTGTTCACAATGACACAAAGAGTGTATTTCTGACAGCAGGCAGGAGATGGCAAACTAAAGCACGTATCCTCTTTCTTTGCATTGTAGTGATTTTACATTTGCCACGCTACATTCGAAATCCATTTTGCAATAGAACTGACATGCATATTGTTCTTCATTTGAGTAATTTTAGTGGTTTATTGCCGGTTATTTAATACTAATATTTTCTATTGTTTTCTATACTCTACAGGTAAACATTTCCTATATTTTATTTGAAGTTTACTATTTGAAATTTACTATTTTATATTATATCATAGGGTAAAAAGTTTATGGTGGTTACAGTTGCATAATTAACCACTAAAACACTATAAAAATTATTTTTCTTTTTCCTATGTTTATCCAGCACCAAAACTTATCCAATGATGCAAAAATACAATTAAAAAGTAGCTGGAAAATTAATTCAGGATATAAAGGGTTAAGTAAAAATTATTCTTTCAGAATTTCTCTCGTCACATAAGATGGCAAACATCTAGGAAACTCTGGGATTTCAGTTGAACAGCAGCACATTCGATATCATCTTCATCAAAACACTGTAGTTCGTTGAACATTGCAGTCAGAAACGCTGAAAAGAATTTACGTAGATTAAGCACAGCATCTTAAAATTATCACTTCTTTATAATTCGAGATAACTTTCGTAGTGATATCTCTGGAACCAAAGCAGCAAAAAAAGTCTTTTGAACATCTCTGCGTGCGGTCGACACTTCTTTCACCCATAAACCTTCTAATATAATATCTTTGGATCTAATATAGTATTCTAGTATTTTTGCCAGGAAGATAGAGAAAAGGAGAACAATGATAATGTTTCTACTTATGGAACTAAAAGCGGTACATAGTATGGCGGCGTTTCCGGTTTCTTGGGTACTTGGGGAATGTAGCGCCCTCTATGTCTGGTTTCGACGGTCACGTGCCTGGCACTCGGAAGCACCAGCGCTACGAACCAGGTACAAATTTCCGGTCCGTGTTCTGATCTTGAAAGTCTATCTTCACTGTTCTCCTTCTTATTTCTATCTCCCTTTTGCTCTGAGCTTTCACCTTATACCCTGTTCGTATCGGACATTTAAAATATCTTAGACCGCCATTTTTGAGGTGGTACCCTCCTGGAATTGAATATCTGTCCACACCGCAAAACTCACCTAAGATTACTCACTGAAATCACCGTGTCCGAGATCTGAACAAACATAGAATGTGCGCATGCGTATATGTTAAAGGCAACCTCAACAGCCAATCGGCCTCCAGAGCCAATCAGAGTGAGTGTTACTGGCTGTATCTAGCAATAGAAAGTTCGAACTCACTAAGTGAATTTCTGGACTTCCCTCAGTGAGTTCGGCGGTATACGATATCTTAAATATCCGATCTGAACCGGGTATAATTTCCGCTCAAGAGAACGCGATTAACTGGAGAGCGACTGTTGCCAGTCTCCGAAAGGAAAAAATTGGTATCTACATTTATCGTTCGTTGACTCAAGGATGCGGTAGAAGAAATACGGGGGGTTTCTTGTATAGAGTACTTGTGTTAAATTGGATTGAGTTCAATTCAGTGATGTTGATGTTTTTAATCGGTGATTCTAGGCGCTTGTTAGATGAATGTATAGACTACTTCTCTACAGTAAGTACTATAAATAAATAGAAGTAAACTGAAATAAGTAAGTGAAATAAGCAAAATATCATCAGTAGTTTTCTATTCATGGTAAAATGGGCATAAAAAGTTAAATACCGTAAATTGTATATACTTTAAAGACTTCTTCTCTACAGTAAGTAATATAAATAAATAGAAGTAAACTGAAATAAGTAAGTGAAATAAGCAAAATATCATCAGTAGTTTTCTATTCATGGTAAAATGGGTAAAATCTTAAATTTTATATCAATATCATTTAACAAATTTCACATGAGTTAATACATTAAGAGTATTGGCATACATTAAACGGTGCATAAAACTTTCTTTAAATTTGTTTGGTGAAATATTTACTTTTCTTATGCATTATGTCCCATTTTTGTCGAATAAATGTTTAGATTTGCGTTTGTCAGTGAATCCAAAACATACAATGATTCCGTAAATTCATAGAAAGTTTTCCAAGGAATACTAATGCGATTATCTCTGATGTTTGCGAATATATTGAAAATAAATCATGCATGTTTACACAGCAAACTTTGAATAAATGATGTCTTTTGAAATTTTTAAAGTTTTCAAGATATTCAAATTCGTTGCTTTTTTGGAAACAGCCAGCATTGTGCGAACTTCTTTTCTGGAAATATAGGTTTCGGAAAGTTCATTTTTAGAATTTCTATAAAATATTAAGCAACATATATAAATCTAGAATGTTGGAAAAATTAAGAACCAGCAAATTTTCTCATCGTAGCATGTGATGAACTTGGGGGCGTTCTGGTTAAAATAAACAAAAATATAATATCCTAAATAAAAACGGCAATCAGAATACTTAGACCTTTTGTTATTCTTCTGTTATCACTCTTTCCTGCACACACACACACATATATATATATATCACGTACAATATTTTCGTGATGTCAAAGTGAAAATAAATATGAAAGTTTATAATCTTATAAAAACAAAGTACACGTGTTTAAATATGTTTATCGTCATTTAACATGAAAGTTAAACACAATAGTTACAGAAAGCCAGAGTGTTGGATATTTTTCATATATTGTTTCTATTCCTTTAATTCTTGCACAGTTATTTTTTTTAAGGTGTAGCAACAAGAAAGAAAAAATTCCACTTGTAAATTAAAACAAAAAGGATTTATATGAAGATACATTATGGCAGGTGGTTGAAGAAAGGAACGGTCTGGGAAATTTTTAAAGTAGCCAGTATTGCGTGCCGGGCCCTGAAACGTATTTAAGGCAGTTTTAGTCCAAATCTTTGTAAAACTGTAGATTTGTATAAAAATAAATTATCGATGGTTATTCAACGAAAATCCAAGGGGTGGTCTGGGAAATTTGTAAAGTATCCAGTATTGTGTGCAGGGTTCTGAACCTTATTTATGGCAGTTTTAGTCCAAATTCTTGTAAGTCTGTAGATTTGTATAAAGAGAAATTATCAAAGGTAGTTGATAAAAAAGGCAAGGGCTGCTCTGGAAAATTTGTAAAATAGCCAGTATTGTGTGACGGATCCTGAAAAGTATTTATGTCAGTTTTAGTCCAAATCGTTGTAAAACTGTAGATTTGTACAAAGAGAAATTATCGAAAGCAGTTTCAAAAACGCATGGGGTGATTTGGGAAATTTGTAAAGTAGTCAATATTTTTCGACGTGATCTAAAGAGTATTTATGTCACATACGTGGAAATCGGACAAAAATTGTAGATTTGTATAAAGCACATACACACAAGCTTAAACTTTTATGTATAGAGATATTTCATGCTCGATGATACAACAAATTTTGAATAAGTATTGTCTTTACATACCTTTACATATAAAATACCTTTACATATAAAATATTTTACAATTTTTGTCTGCATTGGAACGCAGAAATGTATACCATTTATCTTGAATAATAAACTTTTGAATAAATCATTCTTAGATTTTTTTAATACTAGGGGACTCTGCCCACTTCGAGCTATGCTCGCCAACCCCCGTTCTGACACAGCAAACAGGCTAATTTGATCGGCTCTAAAACGATTACGGAAGATTGAATTATAATTAAACGACCAGTGGCGATCTGCTGTAATCGGTTTCCATTTATTATCCTTGACTGGGGGGATTTTAAGGCCGAATCAACTGCTGTCGAAACAGCTAACAACTGTTTTGGTGATTGATTAAACAAGATCAATTAAACATTTGAAAATCAACTTGTGTAAAATGGCTAAGTAAACAATGTCACCGCATCGGAGAATTTTATAACGATGCTATAAGAAAGTTATCCCGTCGACCACTTTTCGTAAAAGGAAAAAACTGTCGCCAATATATAGAATTCACGCTAAAACTGCATGACCGTGACGTCACATTCAATTATTCATCCCGTATCTGTATTTTTTATGATATTTTACCAATTTAATAGTTATTCCGTTAATTTAAATAATAATTACGAGCTTAACCCCTTCAGGGGCAAAGTACTCTTGTAGTTAAAATATTGAAATGATTGATTGACACCAGGATTCACGAACGAATTTATTTCTAAATAAGTAAAAGCTTTTTTTCTCATTTACCTTAAAAATTCAAAATTGGATCGTAAAATTCTGGTGTCAATGTGGCATTTTGAGATTAAAATTAAGTGGTATATATAATATACCGGTACCCTTCAAGGGGTTAAACCCATTAACGCCCAGTGGCATATTTTTAGATCACTAAACTTAGTGGCAAGAAAGCGTCTTTCACACCAGTAAATATGAAGATAAATATATACTCTCTTTCACGAGACAAATCCCTTGATAAAATAATATAAAAAATAATATAAAAGTGGTGGTAATCTAAAATTTAAATTTTAGCGAAGAAAATAATTTGGGTGTTAATGAGTTAAACGTCGACTCCATGATATTAAAAGAGAAAAAGCGTTGAAAACAATGTTACTATGCATAGTTACGCACAACAGATCCATTTCAACGGACGTCATAAATACTTATCCACCAGCCGAGTGCAAGAATTAAGAAAAATATAGTAAATCGATAAATATATAAGATTATTTCTTTTTCCCTTATCATTAATAATGGTTTTTTTTTTATGGAAAGTGGTCAACGAGATACATGAGAAGTACCGAAAATTGATTTCAGTAAGACGTTTTAAATGTATCGTTTCCAATATGACGTAATATTCACTAAAGTTTTCTTCCTATTGTTAAACGTAAAAATATCATTTTTATTTGAAGGGAAACATTATTATTTACGTTTTTTAACATTTGCAACAATAGATTAAAAAATATATATATATATCTCGTGAAAATATATTTTTTATTTTAAACTGTTTGGAAATAGCGTTATTTGATCATTTTAAATGTGGCGTTAGATTCCCCATTTAATGCTTTGAACGCGTAATAATTTAATTATTATTTTCAAATTTTTTTCTCTTGTAAATATTCAACCACAAGCACATTTTTATAACATAATTTTCTCCATTTACTGCTTTTAACACGTGATCATTTAATTATTATTTTAAAGTGTTATTTGTGATTTTAATAGTCATGTGCAAATACATTTTTTAAATGAAAGGGTATATTATTATACGCGTCATTTCACAAATTGGCAACGATTTAAATAGATGGCTTTTTCAAAATATGAAATAAAACTGAATTAAAATTATGAAATTTCGAATAAAAAAATAGAAAAAACACTGAAAAGATTAGTAAAATAAAAAAAAATAATTACACACTTCACATCGCAAGCTTATCAACTACATCCTTTCAAAATATTAAATTCCTACGCATAGTTTTTGTTCCTATAAAACTTATTAACAGCACTCTTTTATCCGACTTTAATATTAAATATCTGTTAACATAATTCTTCGATATAAAAACTGTCTGCTTCAGCGAGTTTATCGAACATTTTTTTATAAAATTACCAATTTTCATATTTTTATATGCAATAGTTTTCTGGATATTAGCCCAGAAGGACTTCAAGGCACACAAAATTCATTGACAGCGGCGGCGGCGGTTACTTTTTTTTTTAATATACAGATACACCTAATTTTATTTTTAAAGGATTATCGATTTAAGGGTTCATATTGAATACCATTTCTTCTTAATAGTAATCTTCATCTTATTTAATCAACGAAATCTACGAGTAAGTAAAGCGAAGATTATTGATGTTCAATGCCCGTAATACTTTAAACTTTAAGTAGAGTAAAAACAGAATTAAGTGTATGATAAAATACATTTCAGGTATATCTTTAGAAATATTTCCTTGAGTAAACATAATATCGAATCAAAAAACTTTATAAAATATCAGAAATTAATTTTATGACATTGAACAATAACGCATTATTATAAATTTGTAAATAGGGAATATAAATAATCCATTAATAAGTAAATAAAACAAACAAAATAAAAAGTTATTTTGTTTTCAAGGTACCATTTACATAACAACAAGGTCTCAACGTTTCAACTTACTTTTCAGTACCAGTATTTCCAGTCGGTAATTATCGTCTTATTTAAACGCCGAAATTCTTGAGTAAATAAAGTAAATATTACCTTAAATAATACGTAGTTCCCCCTTTTCACGGTGTTCTGACATCCCCGAATAAGTTAAAATTTATAAATTCCATATGAATTTCTTTTTTAAAATATGATCTGAGTGAATACATTGAAAATATTCGCACACATTACTCTGTGGATAAAACATTCGTTTGAATCCTTTTGTAAAATATTTCTTTTTCTTATACATTATTTCTGCTTTATCCAGAATAAATGCTTAGATTTGCGTTTACTAGTGAATCCATAAAATACAATAATTCCCCAAATTCATAGGAAATATTCCATGGAATACGAATGCAATTACTCCTGATGTGTGCGCAGATAGTGGGAATAAATCATGCATGTTAATACAGTAAATTTTGAATAAAAGATGCATTTTGAATATCTTTAAGTTCACAAGATATTCAAATATATTGCTTTACTGGAAAAACCGTATTGTGTAAAGTTGTTTCTGGAAAGCTAGATTTTGGATAGTCCATTCCAAGGCTTTCTATAAAATATTAAAGAGCATATGTAAATATATATCTTTGGAATTATATCCATGAGTAAACATTATTTCGAGTGGAAAAACCTAAAATATATTTGTATTAAGGAAACATATAGCCATCGAAGAATCCTGGGGTGGTAATGCATCCAGTTGAAAAAAGAATGAATAAATATAAAACATCCATAAATATTATTTTATGCCGCATTTCATGCATTAGGTTGTATATAATTTTTATAAATAAGTCTGGAAAATATAAAATGAAAGGAAATATTTAGTTGTATTATTTTCATATTTGTTTATGTACTTTGAAAATAATACACATATAGTGCTTTTTTAAACAGCAAAGCAAAGTAAATTTCAAAGCATTTGGCGTTTCTGATAATGAAAAAATAATCTTATTATAAACTATTATAAAAATTACGGTGCATTAGTTATACCGTGCTTTTTTGTCTTATCTATCGATTGTTGTTATGAATGCCTCTTTATCGACCATAACAATATGCTAAATCCTAATGGCACTAGAAGAAGTAGTGCAGTTTCATTTGATGGACAATTGCCCAACCGGACGATGGAGGGCGATTTCCTAACTCGATATTTCTCTACCAACTTCCGACCTCCAAGCCTTAGCACATTTCAAACTACAAAATTAACATATAAGTCTAAGGAACCTACCTACACAGACGCGCCAACTGCGCAATGTTTTTAAAAGGCTGCATTTCCAAATATTCACCCCGTCCGATGCAGATTAATTTTGGTATTCTGTTCGCCACCAGTGCTACCGATGGCGCAATCTATATATCTAGTATACATTAATATGAGTTAATTTTATCCATATCAAACTTTTGAACTTGAAAAAACTCGGATGGATGTTTCGATTTCCCCGGTTTCCGTCTGGAGTTTATTGGTTATAATCTTCCTGGATCCATTGTACCAAGAATTGTGCAAGAAATTAATAAAGATGTGTGTAAGGATCAGTTGAGACGACAATCTTGCTAGATATCGGTCTCAAAGCAACTATCTAACTCAAACTAAAACTAGAAGAAATCACAAAGTAATAAACTATGTTCTTAACAGTGCTTTCACTCACCTTGGAATAACGTCTTGCATAGACATTCTGTAATCTTCTTCTCATTAATTGGCAGACCATTTTTCGATCATATAAGGCAAATATTATTTATTATGGAAAAAGTGTGTATAGTCCTTATTTTTAGTTTATTTTGTCTAAAAAACGAAACTGTTAAGGAGTTAACTTTGAAATCAAGAAAACTTTTCGTTTCTAAATATATTCTTACTTGTTATAGAATTTACTAAATTGGGATAAATTTATTAAAGGAAAGCAACATATTTCACAAAAAAGAAGCATATTTCATGAAATATTTTCCAAAAATGTGTGTATTTTCATTTTCGGAAAAAGCTGAAAACATTCATTTTCTTTATGACTGAGAGAAAACAAACCTTTTTCATCTAAGTGTACATCTATTTTTATATATGAGTAAATGGAAGCAGAAGTAAATTCCATGCATTTCGATTTTGGGTACTGGAAAAGAAATTATTTGAAATATATTCCATGCACTTATGAAGATATATGAAGACTGAAGGAAAGTGTGGTATTTTTTAAAGTTTTTTTTTTTTTTTGGTCTTTTGACATTTATTGAACTTTATTTGCATCATACCTTGTGCAAAAATAAGTACATATATTAATAATCAATGGTGTTGTTGGTGTTTATTTTTCCAAGAAATGTGAATTTATTTCTTTTTTCCTGAACATATATGATAATTCAATCTTATGTAGAGAAAGTAAACATTTATAAGATATTTTTATATATTTCAAGAAAAAAATATTTTTATGTACATTTATTGTAATTAAAAAAGCTAAAAATTTATAAAATGTTGGTTATGTGTTTCAGACAATGTAGTAAATAATTTAAAAAAATAGTCGCCAATGGCAGGTTTGCAGTATTTAAAATACATTTCGGCACTACATTTTTTTAAAGAAAGGCAACCGTTTCTGCTTAACTATTGAAAGAGATTTCACTAAATTAGAAAAGAAATACTAATCAGTGTAGATGAAAATATTAACTTTAAAATTTAAAAAAAAAATCGTTTCTAAATGCATTATTTCTTACATTTACTAAGTTGGGATAAATTTATTAAAGGAAAGTAACATATTTCACAAAAAAACAGTCATATTTCATGAAATATTTTCAAAAATGTGGGTATTTTCATTTTCCGAAAAATCTGGAAGCATTCATTTTCTTTATGGCTGAGAGAAAACAAACATTTTTCATCTAAGTGTACATCCATATTTATATATGAGTTAGTATAAAAAGAAGAAAATTCCATGCATTTCATTTCTGGCTACTGGGGAGGGAAATTATTTGAAATATATTTCATGCACATATGAAGATATGTGAACACTGAAGGTAAGTGTGGTATTTTTTAAAGTTTTGTTCATCTTTTGCCATTTGTTGAATCTTATTTGTATCATAACTTTGCAAAAAATAAGTACATATATTAATAATCAATGGCATCATTAGTGTTTATTTGTCAACGGAATGGGATTTTTTTTTTCTTACCATATAATATAATAATTTCATCTTACATAAAAAAAAGTAAACATCTATAAGATATTTTTATGTATCGGATTGCCCGGAAAGTTCGTGCCGGTTTAGTAAATAAATTCGTACCGGAATATTCTATCATTTAATTATTACACATTGATTCCGATATATAACGTCTAATAATTAACGGGCGGAATTTTCCGGTGCGAATTGATTTTTCCAACCGTCACGAACTTTCTGGACAACCCAATATTATAAGAAAAAGATAAATTTATGTACCTTTTTTTAGGTGCGTTCGTAATTATATAAATACGTAACACTTATTGTCGTCGTCTGGTCCACCCGTCTGTCTGTCTGTCCGCATATAAAAACTACTCAAACGAATGGTTTGAAATTAAAGATATATTATCTTTGCAGAATTTTGTCGAGACATTTCAAATTTTATGAAAATTGAATCAAAACTTTAGAAGATATTAATAAAATATTTATTAATAAATTAAAAAAACAAAATCAGTGTTTTCTTGTTATAGGAGCTTCCGAGATTGAATCGTCAAGTGACCGAGATACTTATTTTATCACAGAAATGAATCTACAGACGATATAATTCATGTCACATAATTAAAAATCATCAAGATATGAATATTTACATAACTAGCTATAGTACGAACGCACCTCATTTGTCACGTTTGACGTACAATTTCCAACTTGTTTATTTAAAGAACCAAAAATTTGTAAAATATTTGTTCTGTGTTTCAGAAAATGAACATATCCATACATTTGTTTTCTATATTATTTTTCTGATGTCAGTATATATTAATTTTCGTGTAACTACTGTAGATTTTTAAGCCAGGAATGATAATTTATTGTAGAAACAAATAAGTGATGTATTATAATACACATTACGGGATGCTCTATGGTGCCTCTAAATCAAGAGTTTCCAACTACAGTACATGTGGAACTACTACTTCCGAACAGTAATATTATTTTTTTTAACTAGTGGTTGAGTAAAAAATAATAATAATAATAATAATAATCGCCAATGGCAAGTCTTCCACCTTTACCCTTTCCAACACAGTGGTCCCACTCCGGGCACACCTAATTTTAATTCCAAACTTGCATTCGGCACCAAGAATATTTTAATAAAATTTTGCTTCTATAATGAAAGCTTAAAATAAGGAGTTCGTGTTTTCTAAAAAAGTCGTTTGTAAATTCCGGTGTCAGTCAGTAATTTCGCCTTTTACGAACAACATGTCTCTGTGCCGGAAAGGGTTAAAATACCTTTCTGCAATGGAAATTTTTAAAGAGGGACAACCTTTTCTGCTTAACTACCATTCAAAAAAATTTCACTAAATTAGAAAAGAAATACTAATCGTTGTGCAAAAAAATATTAAAACTGAAAAAAAAAATTCGAAATATGTTCCAACTTGTTATATAGCATTTACTAAATTTGGATAAATATATTAAAGGAAAGCAACATATTTCAAAAGAAAGAAACATATTTCATGAAATATTTTCAAAATTGCGTGTATTTTCATTTTCAGAAAAATTGGAAGCATTCATTTTCTTTGTGACTAAGCGAAAACAAACATTTTTCATCTAAGTGTACATCCATTTTTATATATGAGTTAGTGCAAAAAAGAGAAAACTCCGTCCATTTCGATTTTGGGTACTGGAAAAGAAATTATTTGAAGTATATTTCATGCACTTATGAAGATATATAAACACTGAAGAGAACTGTGGAGTTTTTTAAAGTTTTGTTTATCTTTTAGCATTTGTTAAACCAAATTTATAATACAATGAATTATGAATGCAGCATAGTAACCGATTTACCATTTTCTCTTTGAATAAAATAAACATAATTCGAATCGGAAAATTTAATTAATAAAATTGGGTTGTTCGGAAAGTTACTTCCGTTAGGGAAAACCAATTCCTGCCGGAAAATTCTGCCCGTCAATTATTAGACACTAGCTATTGGGATTAATGTATAATATTTAAGTGATAGAATTTTTCGGTACGAACCAACTTTTCCAAACAGAAACAACTTTCCTAACAGCCCAATATATATCTTTTTTTTGTTTTGTTTTTTTCGGGGGGGGGGGGGGGACTATCGCATGGATGTATGCCGTGTGACTAAGGGTTCACACATAGAACACCTGTAATGTATGTAAGTAAAACTTGAATAGTTTCGGAATAATTTCATATGTTTCTTTTTTTCATATTCGTCTTCGTTTTTTTTACTATAACGTTTCGAAACCCCGGAGGGAATTATGAATGACCCTGTATATGAATATTTTTATCATCAATCAGTTGAAATTTTAATTGTAAACCATGATTTTTACCCCCCGTCCTAGGATGGGCATTTACTCTAGTTTATAATTATAAATCACATAAATTACTTTATGTGATGAATGTTATTCCCCTGCGTGTCCCTGCATCCATCCACCTTAGCATAAAAAGTGTTCTTAAAAGTTGACCCTCCAAATATATTTGCGATAAATTTATTGTTTAAATGATTAAAAAAAACTGTAATATAATACTAAAAATTGAAAAAGTAAACACTTTTCATGGTTTGTATTTTTCTGAAAAAAATAATAAAAAAATGTTCTTTGGTTTTGTTGTCATTTCTCTGTCATAAAATTAAAATAATGATTCTAACATCTGCAGAAAACATATTACTCCAGAATTCTATCCGCGAACAGTGGCATCATCAGAGGAGCTTCCTTGAATTGTTATTTTTGCAGAAACAAGCATAGAAAGTAAAGCTTAGAGATTTCCAGTTATATCTTAATAAATATTATTATTGACTGTCATTACCCTGTCTCTTTTATTTTCCTTAGTCTTGTAATGAAAGATCAATCAGGGTTGTATTATTATATGTATTGAGGTTTTACAGATATTTTTACGTGGAATTCCTTTTTGAATGTATAGTTATGATAGTAGACCAGCTAACCTTACTTTTTGTCATTTCTCTTGTTATTTCTCTGTCTAAGTGTCATTCACCTGTTTGTCTTTGCCATTTCTCTACCTACTTGAAATTTAAAATATTATTTTTGGGTGTTTAACATCGTAAAAGACTTTTGCTGACAGTACTTTATTAATTAGAGACAGTTCCTAAATACAATAGAGCACAATTAAAGGGGAAAATATATTAATTTTTAAAAATATAAAATGCTCAAATTGTTCTGTTAAGAGAAAATGACTCTTGGTAAGATATTGGTATGGCAAATATTTACATGTTTAAAAGTATCAAGCAAGTACTTTCTGTTGAGCAAGATATGCGGTGTCCTATAATATATATATATATATTTATTTATTTATTTACCTATTACATATATACTATATTATTATCGCTTCATTGTTACTTAGAATAATAAAACTAACTATATGATGCTATAATTATATATTTTTATTATTTTGCGACTATAATTTAACAGAAGCCTGGGGATATAGATTTATTTATTTATTTATTTTAATCTGTTAAACGATTTTCTATTCTGAAATGAGAGATCATATTTTTTTTTTATCTTCACACATTCTAAAACGCTTTCCGCAATTTCAGATTTTCCATTTAGTTTTCCAAGTAAAGCTTTACGATTACGATGTCTGATTGTCTGCAAAATTTCACAAAGAAAATTTGAGAAACACCATAGAAAACAACGAATCTTTTCTTTTCCTTTTATGCTAAACGTTTCTTTTTAATTAATTTTTCTTTAATGTATAAAGCTAGATTTTTTAATATTTCAGCAATCAAAATTTAAAGCAACTTGGAATACGTTTCAATTTTTATTTTTGAAGTTAAGTTTTTTGCTAAAATTTGATATTATGCAAATATTATTTTTCATATAAAAAAATGCCAGCGTTTTCAAATTTTATATTTTGTTTTCCAAGTGAAAGTTTTTCTCATAATGTCTGCTTTTCTGCAAAATCTAGCTACAAAAATGCAGAAAAGCAACGGAAGTTAGAGATTATCGATTCCTTTAATCTTTTGTTGTTATTTTAACCCTTTAACAGGCGGTGTCCACAAAAAAGGACACCTAATTTTAATTCCAAAACTGACAAACGGCACCAAGAATATTTAATTAAAAATTTCCTTTTATTAAGTACCGGAAAAAATTGAAGTTTTTATTTTCTAATGAATTCGTTTGTAATTTCTGGTGTCAGTCCATTATTTCATCATTTTACAAACAGACTTACTCCGCGCCGGAAAGGGTTAAAATATTATTTTTTTACACTATTCTATGTATTTGTATATAAGAAGAAAGTACCATAATTGTGAAAATAGTTAACTTTCGTTTTTTGATAGCGTCACACGTTTAGGGATGTCCTGAATATTATATCATTGTTATTGGAAAACATCTATCATCTGGCTGGCTGCGTGGGACGCAAATTTTGTGGCAGCTCTATCTCAAGAACTGTTGCATGGATTTTCATAATATTCTGATTTACCTTAACATAAATTGGTGTTGTTTAGATTTCGGTGTATATCGTTCAACGGCTGACGCTACTGTGCTGTTACTTCTGCGATTTCGCCGATAGATATAGCGGAAGAACTAATGCACGGAATTTCATCAAATATATTATTCTGTTAGACCTTCAGATAGTTTGAGAATGTTTAGGTTTTGGGATATATCGCTCAACAAATTGTGCTACTGTGCTGTGATTTCCACGATTTCCACGTTAGATATATTTCAATAGCTAATGCACGGAATTGCATTAAACTTTTATTCTGTTAGACCTTGATATATATATTGGTGAGATTTTGGTTTTAGTATATATCGCTCAACAAATTTTGCTGCTTTACATTTCATATTATATCGCTCAATAGGTGACGCTTCTGTTCTGTGTTCTTCCCAATATACGTGACAGCTATATCTCAAGAACTAATGCACGGAAGTTCATCACATTACATATTCAGTTATATCTTGACATAATTAAATCTATTCTTGTAACTCTCATACAATTGCAATCACATTAATTCAAAATCGCATATTTTTTATGTGAAATGTGGCTGTGGACACGATTACAGAATATTAGTCCGGTACTTATTGCGATGAACATTATAGTTGTATTTAATATTGTGAAGACATGTACTAAATTTTAAAGTTGCGAATACTCTTTGGAATTTATTATGTTTAGCGCAAATATTTAACACATTGTTGATCGGCAATTTAATATGAAATTTTTGTTTTGAGTCAATATATGTCCCGCCTTCTTTTAAAGGTTTTTAGAACACTCTTTGTCTAGTTAATGTCTTATACATCAGTAAATATCTTACAGTATGTGAATTTCATGTAAACTTTCTTACAGTCTAACAATGTATTCCCATTCCTTTTGATAAAGATTTTATGCCGTAAAAATCATATAAGCGGAACTAGGTATTTAAGGCACGCTTCAGTAAATGACATTGGTTTTAAAACATTAGTATACTCGTGACTGGCCCACAAAGTGCTAAGATTAGTGAAAATCTATTTCATATTAAAATTACAGAATCCGTAATCACTGCGTCGAAACTTAGAACGAGATATTTTCAGAAATTCGTTACGGCACAAATTTCTATTTAAAAATTGGGATAAAACTATACAAACCTGAATTTTATGCTTGAGGTTAATGGCTAAAAATATATATGTTGATCGAATTTTAAATTTTATTATCCAACAGGATAAGCTGTTATGCTGATCTTTCTTAATACAATGATTACTATAACTATGTGTTGAATTTAAAGAAATGCCCAATGCTTTACATTCGTAATTGTTAGTTCATAAGTGTGATATATAATTTAATATATTACAAAGATATAGAAGAAAAGTTAGTGCTGGCTACAGTATACAAATTTAATAAAAAGTTAATAAAAAGACTTGTTTATTTATTTTTTAGCAACTAAACATTTTTTTAAACTTTTATATTTAATAGTTTTTAAAGGATTTTTCTTATTATGAAATGTTTTTTGCAAGAATAAATTTGTGTATTAGAAGACATTGTACAGTCTGAAACTTTATATTTAAAATTTTAATCATTTTTTTCTAGGTGTACACGAAGCCAATCAAATATCCAACAAAGAAAGAAAAAAAATAAACAGGAAAGGAAAAAGTTTGTGAAACGATAAGAGGGGAAACAACCAATAAGCAAGCAATAAAGAATTTACGCGATTCGACCTCACAAGGAAGGTCTCCTTAAAGCGCATACTCAGAAAATTTTGAAAAAAATGCTAATGAATCTGCACATGTATGTAATAAAGGAACAGTGAAATTTAGCTGCGGAATCCCAGTAGAAAATCGCAATAAAAATAAAATACTTTCGAGTATTTGGCGCAAAAACACACAATTTGGCTAGCAACAGTTTTCCTTCGCGAAACGCAAACAATTTTAATGCATTTTAAATTGCTTGTAAAATGATTATTCGAATGCGCAATATTTAATGAATTTAAACTTAAACGATGAAATATTTATTATTTTTGAATAATATATACAAGCTGCTTGTTGTTGCAGTTATTTATTTTTAACACTGAAAAAATATGTTCTATGTTTTGGAAGCTGAAAATATCTATTTTATGTTATAGCGAAGCTGACATTTAAGTTATGTGTATTATTGAATTATTCAATCTGTATGTTTATTTTCACTTTTAGTTAACAATCGAAATTTTAAAAATATATGAATCTAAAAGGTATATTAAAGTAAGCGAAGAGTTTGAAGAAATTCTTGTTATGAGACCTATCTATGAGATTTTTGTAAAATTTGAAATAAAAAATTGAAATTGTCATAAGCTTAAAAAATTATACGAATGGGTTAATTCTATGGCTCATGATACCAAACCCTCTTGTTCAGAATCGTTTGCATTTTGCGTTCAACATTTCAACTCTCTGTACGTTTGCATTAATATTAATTTAAAATGTTATTTAAGTCAGATTAAATAAATCACTCACGTTATTTTCTCGATTTATTACCGATTGAATGAAATTTTGCCTATTGTTTTATTTTCCATTTCACGATTTTTTTCTAATTTAAATGGCTTCAACGGTTGTACAAATAATTTTTAAATGTATTTTAAAAGGAAAAGCCCTATGACAAACGGATTCGTTATACATTTCTATATCGAAGAAGTCGTTGTTTCCATAGCAACAAAAACTTTCTTGAATTGACAATGTTCAGAATCGGGCTTATTTTTGAACTTGAAACAATTTTAATCAATTTAAATTTTGTTTTAAATCGTAAAATACAATCGTTAAATTCCATTATATATACATATAAATGTGTACACAAAATTGTAGCTATAAAAATTTATTTATTATGTAAGTTAAACATGCATAAATAAGTTCAGTATGAAAAAGTTTTTCCTTAACCCCTTAACTGTGTATCCCGAACTCAGTTCGGGCAAGAAGAGTTTGCTTGTTTTGTTACTAAAAGCTTTTGCACACCAGTAATTTTTTTAAATGCAATCTTCGCTTTGGAATCGACAGACATTTTCGATTGCATAAAGCAAATATTTTAGTACGGAAAAAGTGGTGTATTGTGCCTATTTTTAGTTTATGGTGTTAAAAAACCTCCCACAGTTAAGGGGTTAAAGAGTATTTGTCATAAAAGCATATTTATTTTAACCCCTTGAAGGGCGGTGGGATATAACATATCCCACTTAATTTTAATTCCCAAATGCCACAATGACACCGGAATTTTGGAATCAAATTTTACTTTTATAATATACGTGAAGAAAATCTTTTACTTATTTGAAATAAATTTGTTGTTAAATCCCGGTGTGATTCAATGATTTCAACAATTTAGAAACATAAGTACTTTGCCCCTGAAAGGGCTAATTTCATTCCGTCGCCAACCGGTAATAAATCGCCAAATAAACGAAATTTTCATATTTTTTTACGGACGTTATATCGAGGTTCCGCAGAAATTTTTTTTACAGACGTATATATCCTCATGAGAAGAACATTCTGTATTTTTTTTTAAAAAAAATTCTGAGTATGCTCTTTTGGAGACCTTCTTTGTCAGAACCATATAATGTGTCACAAAGTAAACTACGCATTTCCAAGACGTTTGCTAAGAAAACTATTAGCCCCTTCGCGACGAGCGTCCTTTACAAAATTTTTAATCTTTCATCAGTAGTGTTTCAAATGGATCTTTTATTTCCAAATTTAATTAGACATTGACTCTGATTAGCTTATTAACTGATTTAATAAAATGAGGCAAATATTTCAATTAAAAGTTACTGGTAGGAAAAATCAAGGATTTTAAGCTTTTTATGCGTCTTTTACAATGTGCCAGTCTGTTAGTACAATTTTTAAAATTCAGATTGTTGATTTGTAAATGTAATATTCTCTTGTTTAACGACTGATTAGATACAGCGAAAATAAGGCAAATTATACTATTTCAAAAAAGTGGTAAAGATTAAGCAATTTGAATTTTAGAAAACAGTAGTGGGCTGGAACCGCTGGTCACATATATTAGGCGCTTGTCGCGAAGGGATTAATCATAAATATGTGGAATTTGGAGAGCATCGTAAGGAGGTAATGGGCATTTTTTTTCTAGAACAAAAAAAATTATGTTTAAAAAAAATAGAGAACATAATATAATGTATTTATAATAAATATATTAACCACAAAATTTATAAGTCTAATGTGGGAAAGACATTTTCAATATTACACAGACAAGAACCCCCAGACTAGAAACTTGTCCCTAGACATCCTACATAAAAGATAGATTGGACATTGATTAAATGTAGGCCATATTTGTTCCAAAGCAGATGTATCATCTTAGAATGCAAGACATTATCATCAGCGTCTAACACTTTTTATTCTATTAAAATCATGAGAAATTTGTTTTATGGATGAAGGGGGAGTTTCCAGCCACCAACAAAACTTTACAGCAAATTAAACTTACAAATTATACGTTAGTTCAACATTTTAATATCACCGTCGCAACCAGAAAAATTATACAGAACAATTGGTTAGTTTTCTGCAAGCAGATCTTTTGAAATGTATGTAGTCCAGTAGAAATAGCATTTTACCTTACAAAAATTCGGGTAGTTCTGATTTTTGGATATGTTGTAAAGGTTGACCCTCTAATAAAAAAAAAACAAGTTTTCGACCTTCTAGACCTTGTGCGTTTTTCACAATATTGAAAAAACCAATATTTTTCGGCACTTTTTTCGATTTTTCTTAAATAACTCAATTTCAGTATATTTTACAGAAAACGCACTTTCACCATTTTGTAGAGCATAAAATTCTCTACAACATGCAGTATTCATGTTTGTAAATTTTCCAAAAAGGGGGTGAGATACGGAGCCGGGAAAATAGGGTAAAATTTGCAAAAAGTGCAAAAATCCACAAATGACACCAGTTTTTGCTTAATAACCTACTTTTAATGCGTTTTAGAGACAAAAGTGTCAATATAAAGTTTGTAAAGCATGAAGTAGTCTATAAGTTTCATTTATTAGATCATTAAATATCTATAATAGACTCTAAAAATCAGAATAATACAATTTATGGCTAAAACAAAAAAATACCGCCTGACAAGTCATTAATTTAAAACGAGCTTTTATTTTTGATATTGATTAAACGATGCAATTAATTAATTATAGTATGTACAATAATAGGTAACTGTTGAATAGTAGAGGGGGTGGGGGGCAAAGTTAACCAAAAAACCTAGTCGGTAGACATAGGTGCAGGGCCAAGAATTCAAAGTCGAAAGTAAAATTAATAGCTGGGAATAATGTAAAAAAATACTTGAAAGATAAATAAGTTATAATTTTGAAATTTTGAAAAAGAAAAGGAGTATCTAAGGCCGAAACTAAGGGAGGTGGGAGCAAAAGGAGCATGTGGCCCGGGCGCGAGAATGGAATCGATTTTTCTTAAATAACTCAATTTCAGTGAATTTTACATAAAAAGCATTTTCACCATTTTGTAGAAGATAAAATTCTCTACAACATGCATTATTCATGTTAGTAAATTGTCCAAATAGGGGAGTGAGGTACGGAACTGAGAAAATAGGGTTAAATTTGGAAAAAATGCAAAAATCCACAAATGACTTTATTTTTTGTTAATAACCCACTTTTAGTGCATTTTAGAAACAAAACTGTCATAATCATTTTTTAGAGCATGAGATAGTCTATAGTTTCATTTATTAGATAATTAAATATTGGTAATAGACCTTAAAAATCACAGCAAAAAGATTTTGGGTGAAAACAGGAAAATACCGCCTGACAAGTTATTAATTTAAAAAACTAGCTTTTATTTTTCATATTGAAAACACGATGTGGTTAATTAATTATAGAATACACAATACAGGGTGGCTAGTGGTCAGGGAAAAATACAGTAAAAAAATGATAATGACCAGTATATTTTTATAGAAAAATTCAAATTGATTATTTGATCGAATAATCAACATAAATTCTTCTATAAGAATATACTGGTGTTTATCACTTTTTTGACTGCATTTTCTCCTGACCACTAGCCACTCTGCAATAACTTAATCAACAAATACATAGTAAGTATTATATAGTCGCTTTGTCATATATGTTTCCTTTTTCTGCTGCTTGGCCCTGGTAATGATACCATCGTCTCAGATACTTCATCGTCCGTCTCTGTACTTGACTCGATTGGTTGTTCTAGGTCACCAAAGTCCTCAAGGTCCAGTATAATATTAGGAGCATTGCCACATAGTTGGTTGTGGCACTTCACACAGATAACTGAGCACTTCAAGCCTGCCTTTCTAGAACTGCAATTCGTACTACAATTTTTTATATGAAATCGAGTAGAGTTTGAGGATCTGGTCTATTCATCATGGTGACTGGAATGAGCCCATGATCACCCCACTTCCAGCCGCATTCGAGAGGATCCTTTTCGTTTCCCAGCCATGTCTGAATGCATGATATTCGGCAGCATCACGTGTAGGTGATAGTCTAGCTAAATTTAATTTAATATTGTTAGCTGCTCTAGCGAAGCTGACATACCGCAATACATTCAAGTTTTGGTTGGGATCACCTCCATACAGGGTAAGAAGTATACCTTCTGTGGCTTCAACAAGTTTGTGGCCTCTCTGCATTTGAGTCTTTAAAGATTTGAACTTTTTGGTTCTGAAGAATTCTGCAATATTTCATTTTCCCATAGCTGTAGAGCACAGAAGTTGTGTCACAACCACTTACTGCATGAAGAAAAAGAATATTTTGTTCAACTTCCTTAAATTTGAAACACTCTTTGGAGTAGAGTTCATCAGGCAGTTTCCCTCTCCTGGACCTTCGGAAATAAACATTGTCTGCAGCTAGAGAAGCCACAATAACAAGAATGTCCATGCCTTCACCATTGATAATGACAGCATCGTAATCACGGGCTTAGGAAATAGCTGTGTTTACTATTAGCACATCTGCATCTTCAATGGCCTGCGTAGTGATAATTTGTGCTTTTTCAAATTCATTTCGAAGCATATAAATGAAAAGTTCTTTATTTTTTTCATTCCCCAACAATTTTTCTTGTGGCATCTGTGGAAACATAGTCTCATTGAACTTAACCTGAGCAGAAGTATGAATCTTCAAGCGACCAGCACTTTCTGCACTTTTTATACTTTTTTGATTATGTTCAGGATAAGTTTCTAATATTTTCTTTATTTTAAAATTTAAAACTGAATTCAAAACACCAGAAAACAATTCTCCTTTATACAGGTTTCCATCTTATCAGGTATAATTGTTGTTATTATTTCTGTTGGGACTAACATTCTCAAACATTCTCAAACTGAGATACATTTACCATCAATGTAAACTTTGACTAACAAAAATATGTGGGACAAATGAATACAAACACGACAAACCAAATCTTCATTGTGCGCCCTCTTCTCCTTCCAGTCTAGCGCCCGGGCCACATGCTCCTTTTGCTCCCACCTCCCTTAGTTTCGGCCTTAGATACTCCTTTTCCTTTTTAAAATTTCTAAATTATAACTTTATTTATCTTTCAAGTATTTTTTTACTTTATTCCCAGCTATTAATTTTACTTTCGACTTTGAATTCTTGGCCCTGCACCTATGTCTACCGACTAGGTTTTTTGGTTAACTTCGCTCTCCCCCCCCCCTCAACTATTCAACAGTTACCTATTATTGTACATACTATAATTAATTAATTGCATAGTTTAATCAATATCAAAAATAAAAGCTCGTTTTTAAATTAATGACTTGTCAGGCGGTATTTTTTTTGTTTTAACCATAAATTGTATTATTTTGATTTTTAAAGTCTATTATAGATATTTAATGATCTAATAAATGAAACTTATAGACTACTTCATGCTTTACAAACTTTATAATGACACTTTTGTCTCTAAAACGCACTAAAAGTAGGTTATTAAGCAAAAAC
Source organism: Maratus michaelseni (assembly GCA_963931845.1). Classification (NCBI taxonomy): domain Eukaryota; kingdom Metazoa; phylum Arthropoda; class Arachnida; order Araneae; family Salticidae; genus Maratus; species Maratus michaelseni. The sequence goes on from OZ007600.1 coordinate 99,835,745, forward strand.
TAACGTCATTTGTGGATTTTTGCAAATTTTACCCTATTTTCCCGGCTCCGTATCTCATCCCGTATTTGGACAATTTACAAACATGAATACTGCATGTTGTAGAGAATTTTATGCTCTACAAAATGGTGAAAGTGCTTTTTCTGTAAAATATACTGAAATTGAGTTATTTAAGAAAAATCGAAAAAAGTGCCGAAAAATATTGGTTTTTTCAATATTGTGAAAAACGCACAAGGTCTAGAAGGTCGAAAACTTGGTTCTTTTATTAGAGGGTCAACCTTTACAACATATCCAAAAATCAGAACTACCCGAATTTTTGCAAGGCAAGACCCTTTTTTACGCTATTTCTACTGGACTAATAGTACAAAAGTTTAAAATGAATCACAGACATGTTCAACTAACCTTACTTTGCGAAGTTGCACGTTTTAATATCAATTAAACTTTACCTTCAATAAAGAAGCTCAGTGCTGCCAAAATATTTATTATATCACTATATTTAAATAAAAATTCTTAATTTATGTAATCATTAACTTCTGCTATTAAATAAAGAAAGAATAATTCTTTAAAATTTGTGGTATCAAACGCTAAATATGAATTAAAAAAAAGAAAAGAAAAAAAAACTAAAAGAGAAATTTGTGTAGAGAAGGATTAATTAACATGAGGGAGAATAAGAATATATCATGTTTTTTTTTTTCCACGAAGTAAATAAATAAACATCCTCCCCTTCTTTTTCTTTTTAAAAATTCACGTAAAAGCGAAAAATCGCCATCTCCAGTAGCCCATATGGCGACCACGCTATGCAATTTACTTTTTGAGTCTAGACGGCGGCGGCGCTAATGTCTAAGCGAATCCCTTGTTAATAGAAATTTCCATTTCGACCGATGGGATATTCCGGTCTGTATACACGTTTGTGTAATATTATGGCCACCATTGTCTGCTGCCATATGGAATCGTAACGTAGCATGTTCAACGGTTTATTGCTAGTTTTGGAGTCGGAATACGTATTCGAGTATTCATATAAACAAAAATATATCATCCCTAGAAGATAACTTTATTCTCAGTTTTCCATTCAAGAAATCATTGAAATGCATTTTTATACAAGTTACAACTCTAGATACAAACCTTGAATTGCAAGGAAAATTCTGTTTGTTAAATTTACCATCATTCACATTTTTTCATAAAATATATATTTACGGATTATTCAATTTTAATATTCAAAATAAATATATGTCCTTCAGTTTTGTATATACGTTGTAAAATCTTTAATATTTAATCAAAAAATGCATTAAGAAATAAAATTCACGAAATCTGTAAAGTAAAGATTTACAACTGTAACTAAAACTAATGCATCGAATTTATGAAGATGGAGAGATTCTTTTTAACTTTTTGTTATATTCTACTTTTTTTATACTCAAAAATATTTTCCTGGAGGATGAAATTAAACTTATTCTACTTTTAAAAGTAAACTGTTTATAATCTGGTGCGTCTAACATTTCAAGATTTCAATCTAATTTTATTTATCAGTCGCGAAACGTTTAATTTATTTTTATAAAATCACTTTTACAGTTTTATATGAAGCTACAATCTTTTTTCTATCTCTTAGCAACTCACATTTAAGAGCATATGTGATGCAACTTATTATTATTTTTTTCAATTTATGACACGAAACTTGTTTGGTGAAATAGGATATTTTTCAATTGCTTTAATAAACAAGAACGAAAAATCAAGCATCAAGCATAGGTTATGAAACACTTTCCAACACAGCCAGAAAACTGTAACGAAACTTCACCGTTAAATAAGGTGAAAGAAGATATGTAAGTAAACAGTTTAGAAAACATATAACACATTGAAAAATACAGTTTTCGAAATTACCTTCCAGTGTCAAGAAATTAGTCGAATTATTTTGTGCAGCCCTGTATATGATCAATAAATGTGGATATATGTAAGATAAAATTTAGTTCAGTTAGAATATTCACATTTAGTAATTTTCGCCAATCGATGGAAATGCACTCGAAATCTTTTGTACAGCCCTATATATTATCTGAAGACTTTTGTATACACCACTTATTAAGCTAAAAGGCAACTTAAAACTCCCTAGCAGCAATTACCAACCTTAAACGGCAATGTATCGTTTTCCTTGTGTAGCTCTGTGTATGAATTTATTTATATTTCACAAACTTCTATTGATCTACTAAATATAGTTCAGCAGGGAAATCCGTAAACACAATGGAAAAGTACCCTTAAGCAATTCACTCCAATAGTCTGTAATACTTACGAATTCCCTTGTGTAGCCCTGTATATGATCATCCGAGTTTATAGACACACACGTACTATGAAAAAATTTAGTTAAACTTAAAAACGCAAACCAAAGTTGAAAACGCACTTATCACACATAGACTGTAAATATCGCACATGTACTGTAACCAATATACATTGTGTGTCCCTGTAAATTAACACAATGCACAGAAGAGAGCAATTTATAGTGCCCCTCAGAAATGAATATAATTTTCAATAAATCTTATTTTTATTTTACCAATCATAGGCATTAGTATTGATTTTCTGACGAGCAATAATAGCATAAATGTGTCTTTATATATTACTATTATCGTTAAATAACATTACATCCTTTTATAAAAAGAACATTTGTATTGTCAATAAAATACATAAATTAACAGTTATTATTAAAAATATAGTTATTTTCTTAAAACACACTTATAGATATACACTAGATTAATTTTAACACAATTATTCAAATTGATAAAGAAATCATATGACTTGTAATTTTCCAACAGGACGAAAAATGTGAGGGCCAGGAATCGGATATGGGATTTCTTGGTTGAAGCTGCCAATGCTCTACCAACTGAGCCATCCCTGTCGAATCTGGAGGACCTAATTCATCCAGTTAACCTTATTGATCATAGCATCTGGTCTGATATCTGAGTCAACTCAACAGAATAAATTGCAGGTAATTTGGAACTCCAATAAACGCTGGATACGTGATTACAACACTAGATTACGTGATTACACTACGTGATTTCATCTAATGTCCATAAATGCCACATTTCTACCGTAATGTTGGAATAAGACTTTGCTTTTATAATGTACGGGAAGAAATTGTTTTTACTTATTTTGAAGAAAAATTGTTTGTAAATTCTGGTGAAGTCCTAGCTGCCAAATTTTACGCTTTTTTCCTACCACTTAAATTTGATAGTAAATTTTATGTTATTAAATTGCCAAAATCGTGTGATTACATAAGGCAAAAATTTCTATTAAATTTTAGTGGTAACAAAAAAGCGTAAAGGTTGGGTGCTATGGGTGAAGTTCAATCCTTTGAACATTATTTCAACAGATGTATATACCACATAACTTTCTGAGTGACCCAATAGTTTACTGGATTTAGAAACTTTATTATTTAAACTTATTTATTATTTTGAATATTGATATTAATCATATAAAATTTGTTTTTGGTGTAATTAGTTCGAAATCTAAAGATATATATTAAATATATTACATATTTCAAAGTCAAATTAATTTCACCTGTGCTTTGTACTACGGGTGGTATGTTCTATTGCCTTGGAATCCCAGATTAGATCCCATGTTATAACTGAAACAAATCAATGGCATAAGACGTCAGTTTGTATTTAGACTTCTTTTAACGACATGGTAAGAAGAATTCTATTATAATAATAATAAAATGAAATAGAATTATTTAGTAATACGTTAGGCCTACGCGCTGACATAAAAATGACAGTTGACGCAGTCGGATTGTTTTTAGCGTTTCTACAGTCCCTTGAGTTTGATACCAGTAAATTCTAAAAGTTTTCCTAATGTTATTAAAAAAATAAATAAATGAAGGAGAAGAATTTTTTAAGAAAATACCGGTGATCAATTTTTAGGGACCATACAAACGCTGAAAAAAAAACCGCGTACGCAGCCGTCATTTTTAGTGTCAGAGCATATGCCTTGTATTCAGAAGGCGGTGATTTTGCCACTAGCAGCGTCGGTAACAGGCTGAAATTTGAAGTAATTTGTAGTAAAATACATTATACAATTTATTATTATTATTATTATTATTATTATTATTATTTGTACATACGTGTCGACAGCGGCACTAAATTATCTTTAATCGGAAAATTAGCCTACCAATTCATTCAAATGATAACTGACGTATTATGTTCAGTACCAGCCCAGCTTTCCTGTACTCTGTATCACAAAAACTTTGGTAGAAATGGAAAAAAGAGCAGCGTTAATGGTACCAGAAATTTCAGTGCATATTAATTTCGATAACATTTAACATAACGTCCTCTGTGCGAAGAATGGCGGAAAATTGCCCGGACATATAGGAGTGGTGTGGATTCAAACGAAAGGTTTCCTGACCAATAGCAAAACCGGAGACTCCGGTCAACAACCAACAAGAAACAGCAAAGTGATTGGAACGGATTCAAGTTAAATGTTTATTGATCAATAGGAAAAACAGGAGACTCTGGGCAACAGCCAACAGGAAAGTAGCAAAGGGAAAAGTTTCAAGTGAAAAGTTTATTGACCAATAGGAAAACAGTAGATTGGGGGTAAACCTGTTTTCCTATTGGTTGTTTACCCGGAATCGCCTGTTTTACCAGTGGTCAAGAAATCTTTCACTAAATACTACCGAAACTAGTATGCACGGAAAATGAAATTTCTAGTGCTATTAATGTTGCTCTTTTTTCCATTTCTACCAAAGTTTTTGTGATACAGAGTACAGAAAAGCTGGGCGGGTACTGAACATATAATACTTCAGTCATTTGATGAATTGGCAGGCTAAGTTTTCCGAATAATATAATAAATACTGCACCATTTACTATCTTATTAATTAAAAACTCTGGTACTTATTTTTGACGTTTCATTACCCAGAATTCATCATTCTATGACATCAAAATTCTAAATATATAATGAGATTTTATCCGTGTTTTAGTTTGGGCTACAGATACTTCAAAACAAGGAAAGTTATTTTAAAACCATCTCGTTTTAATAAATTTACAAAATATTTTCGCAGTATAAATCAGAACAAGATTACTCATCTGAGATTGCAAGGGAATCTTTTTGCTTAAACTTACTGTTTCCCTTTTAGCTTTTTTTTTATCGACTGTATATTTATAGATTAAGCAACATGTTTTCCTTTTAAAATAAATATATTTTTTCTTGTTTTCGATGTACGCTGTGAAATCTTCTAAGTTAAAAATAAAATGTACATGAATTAAACGTAGGATTCTAAAAATCTTTCAAGTAAAGATTTACAATTTTTTTTTAAACTAATACATCGAATAGATGAAAATGGAAATTCTCTATCGTAACTCTTAAATATTTTGTCGAGTTCTCCACTTCAAAGTTTTTTCTTAAAAAAATTAAACCTGTTTGAAATCTGGTTCATCTAATAAAAAAAAATATCAGTCTTTTTATTATTATTATTATTATTATTCCGTCACACATACCTAAAAATATAAAACGTTGAAACTAGAATAAAAACTAAAATTTGAAATTATAAAAAGCTAGAATTCGACATTTCGATTCAAGAAATCTTGCAAATATATTTTTTACTGGTGAAACCTGTCTTTTTATAACGCTACTTTTCTAAAAATCCAAGGAAAGTTTGTTTCATAAATTCGCTTGTTTGTTTGTTTTTCCCTCATCATTCCACTTTTTTTCCTTTAACTATACATTTCTAGATTTTGCAACTTCTTTTCGATATTTAAAAACATATTTTTCTTAACTACCGTAATTTCCGGCGTATAAGCCGCAGCTCAAAGAGTCGTATTTCGACCCAGAAATTTTATTCAATAATTGTAGTTAAATATTTACAGCGATCTTTTAAGTTACATTTTATAAAATAATATTTCTGGGTCGGAAAACGACTCTTTGAGCTGTGGCTTATACGCCGGAAATTACGGTAATTTTGATATGCTTCAAAATCTCCTATTTATAAGCAAAGACTGCATTAAAAAGCAAAATTTTCAAAATCTTTTAAGTAAAGTTTTATAAAAATAATCTAAACTAATGCATCGAATCGATCAGAATGAAGGCTTTTTTAAAGGCTATATAGGTGCGGTCGTAATTATATAAATACGTAGCACATATAGTCGTCGTCTGATCCATCCGTCTGTCCGCATAAAACAGCACAAAAACTACCCAACCGAATGTTTTGAAAAGTAATATGTATAATCGTTGCAGAGTTTTATCCAGTCATTTCAAATTTTATGAAAATCGAATCAAAACTTAAAAAGCTATTAATACAACAAATTTTCTTCATTCTACTAAATCCTATCATACGAACTTAATTCAATTCCCGTGATAGGTAATGGTTCTAGGTTGGCATGGTGACTACGTCCTATTTAAAATGGAGTCATATTATTTCCGTGTTACTGAATTTAAAGACCGAATTTGTATACTAAAATTGTTTAATTATAGCAATCATATAACCTACCGACAGTTTTTTTGGATAGATGTTTCAGGAGAAATAGATATTAAATGGAAAAAGAGGCTAAATATGGATTTCAAGTTCTGAAACTTTTAAAACTAGGCTTAAGTTTCCTACTGGAATTTTCAGTACATGTCAATAAACGATAAAATTTTTCCAACTTAAAATGTACTTTTTTATTACGGAAATTAATCATATCAGAATAACAGACAATATAATTCATTTCCGTGAAATAATAACAATGATTATTTTACATTGTCTTGTACTAGATATTTGCGGGTACTATAATTTTAAGGGAACAGAATTATAATTAATTGTTTGTAAAAATGTATTGGAACTTAATTTCATAAAATAAAATTAATACCTGTAATGTGAAAAACTGCAAATAAAATATAATTTGTATTCATGCATTTTTGTATAAGAGCGAAACAGCTATTGCACCAAGATCTGAATATTTATAAAACTAGTTATAGTACGAACACACCTCATTTGTCACGTATGACATACAATTTCCAGCTTGTTTAAACTTTTTTTATGTTTTGATTATTTTTACCCCAAAATATTTTGCCGAATTCTGAAATTCAGCTCTAAAACATGAAAACATTTAAATCGATTTCATCAAACTAATCACACATTTTTAATCTAAATCATATTTATCAATTGAGATCATTTATTTTGATTTTTACAGCGCTGGTTTAAAAGGTGTATTTTCGCATATTATTTTGTAATTTTGCAACCTTTTTACAGAAACTTTTTTGGTGAAATATGCGAATATGAAATTTCATTTACTCATGGTACGTACGCTTTTTTGGAATTTCCACGTCGTCTGGCAACACTATTTAAGATAAGATATATTCCATACAATAATAAAATCACAGAATTTCTAAAATTCTTGTCTAATCACAAAGATTGTGATAGTATATGATGTTAAACAAGGCGAAAAATGAATATAATAAAATATTGTTGTAGAACTATACGCGTCTCGCATATCGGATTCTTTCAAGTTGCTTTAACCTTTTCATTATGGGATAGAACTGGCGATAATTTATACATTCATCCGTACCGCAATTTACAAAAACTAAAAAATATAGTATATGGTAGATTTCTTTTGAAAAAAATCTTATAAATGTATGACGAAGATTATTTTTCAAAAGTAGTACGGATAGAATAAAATAAAATAGTCAGGACATATTTATCCCGACGCGTAGTCAAAAGGTTAAGATTTTAATTTAGTTTTCCTAGTGAAAACTTTTCATATGATCTGCGTTACAAAATGTCATCTAGTAATAATAAAGCATAGTGTATTTTAAATATTATAGGGGTTTTCTTATACGCAAAATGTACACGGATTTCTCTTCAATAAGTTGCCATTCTTAAACGAAAAGTCTTCATCAATGTTCTATCAGATAAAATGAATATATGTATATAATGAATATATATATATGTTACGGTCAATATGATTAATCCGGTCATTAATAATAATAACCGGTTATTATTAATAATGACCGGATTAATAATATTGACCGGAACACACACACACACACACACACACACACACACATATATATATATACTAGGGGGCCTACCCCCTGCGAGCTACGGTCGCCAACCCCCGCTCAGACTTCGAGGCCTCTAAAAACATGACAGCGTGCTTTATTTTTTAAATATTGGTAAATCTGTAATTGGGTTGCCATGCTTTTAACATTTTAATGGGACATTTTTCGATTATCATGGCCTCATACACAGCTGTTGCGACAACTGACGACTGTTTTCGGGATTGATAAGTAAAATCAATGACTACTTGAAAACCAGCTTGTATAAAATGGTTAGGTTTAAATTGTGACTACCTCTCGGACTTTTATAACAACAATCTCTATTCTATTCTCCCTTTGCGTTTAAGGATGAGAAAAATTCCATCTGCTAGTGAATAACATTAAGAACCACGGTATTGAAAAGTACTATGTTATAGGCATTTTCAGTAACAGGTTTTAATTTTCTCTCTATTTTAGTGCACCATCATGCATATTTTCATGTTATTTTAAATATGTAAATTATTTTTTTTAATTAATATGTATATACGAATTTTCTAATAATTATTTATCATACAAAATTAATTAAATATTTTGTGCATGCATGCCTGCATTTATTCGGCATCAATTGATGAGATATTTAAACAAATTTGCTATCCGCGGTAATTTTACACCATGTTCTGTCACTTGAATATAGTCCATAAGAAAATCGGGTACTTTTCCAGTATAGGATCCTTTGTTTTTAGGTTTGGGAGTTTATTCGAGCTTCAAAAAGGGGTATATTCGTTAATATACATAGATTTGTTGCCAAAAGTTATGAAAATAAATCCAATGAACTTTTGGTGCTTTTCTATTATAGGGGTCTTGACGCTTTTTTAAAAAGCTTGGCGGAAAAAACCAAGCAGGATAGAAAACCAAGCAGGATATTTTATTCTTCCGTTCAGTTGGGCAATTATTATTTTATATGTTAGTTTCAAATATCCGAATTAATGATTTTATAAATTCGTCTAGTTAAATTTTACAAAAAAATAACAAAATGATATCAATAAATAATAATTACTGTTAATTCCTTTTCCCCCCCTTTCTTTTGCGTTTACCTAAATGACGTCATTTGGACGAATTTATTCAAAATATTTTCAGTTTATAAATTAAATTAAATGCTGACAGACGATTGAATCCTGACGATAGAAATGTGATTTTTTTTCAAATTTTCCTGAAAACCATAATTTAATCATAATCTTGTCTTCATTATCGATTGAAATAAAAAATAAATTCCATTTCAATTTGAAAATGACGAATAAAAAGAAATCAATAATCCCTATCGGGATCCTTTTCAATTTTTTTCCCTTTTTTGTCACAAAAAAACTGAGTAATTAGTTGCCATCATTACAGAAATGTCATTAAAATAAGAAAAAAATTAATATCTCGAAAACTAATTCCAATTTCAAAATTCTATTACCAGTTTTGCCATCCGCGGATTTTTTTGAAAAATTGGTATTAATTTCACCATCAAGCATTTAATATTTTATTAAAAATAGCCTTGAAACATAATCAGTCGTTTAATCAGTCGTTTCATAAAATCGTTTCATAAATTCGTTTCATAAAATCGTTTCACAAATTCGTTTCATTAGGATTTTATATATATAAGGTAGATATATACATATATATGTATATATATAGAGAGAGAGAGAGACCATTATTATTGATAGTATTTAGAAGGATTCTTTAGGTCTATTTCGCCTCAAATAACTCGTAAATCAAGTTACCAATAGCCGTAAATGCGATGTCTAGGCATAGCATATCTCAGGGTATGTGCTGCACTTACACAGCGCCGCTAGTGGTAAATTCCAGACTTAAACATCTTTCTCGAAAACTATGGTAGATGCGTCCAAACACTCAAAGACAAAGTTGTAGAGCATCCTGGTTATAGTAAGAAAAGACACCGATAAAAAATAACAGTCGCCTAGACAAACAAAAGTATAAGTAAAAACACTTTGCATTTCATTTAATAATTTTGCATTAAAATGTATTATTTTGCATTTAAATGAGAAAAACTGTTTTATTTGCAAAACTTATTCAAAAACCCATTTTCATATAAATTTGAACCATTTTTTAAAAGAAATATGCTTCTATTAAATAATTTTATCTAACTATTACTTAACTTTGAATTAATTTTCCCACATTTGGTAATAATCGGCTGTTAGTCTTATGCCTGTGGCTAAATTAATATAGGCATTAGATGGTAACAGCCGTTTTGCTATGCGAGATAATTAGAACAATTAATGGCACACTAACCAATTATCTTAATTTACATATATTTGCACTGGGGATCTTCATATTCACAGTAGTTGAATGATACAACTGTTCAAGGACAGAGTTATTGAAGCATAATTGTGTTAAACTTCAACAATTTCCCTATAGGCAATTCATTAATAAGTTGTCTTATCAGGTTATTTGTACACTTACCTCTTTCGATACACTATGAATAAAGATAGCGTAAATTGTGTTACCTTCATTGTTAATTGTTTAAGCTTAATTACAGTAAAGATAATATATAATTTAAAGATAATAAATTGAAAATCGTTTAATAATTGAACATCTGTGACTGTCAATTTGACGGAACTAAATGAATATACAGGGTTATCAGGAAAGAATAATCCAATTACAAAATTTAATATTTTCCATAATTACGAACAGAAAATTATAATTAATAGGTCATTGTTAAAAAAATGTTAAATAGTTTTTCATGTACGAATTGATTGCAAAAAAGTTTGTCTTGCATAGCTTCATCCACGAAAAGGCAGTAGTTTAGCTGTTGCAACTTGTCATTAGGCTTCAGTGCTTGCATGGTTTGCAATTTGTAAGGCTTAACCTCTTGAAAGGCAAGCACGTGATCTAAAAGTGCTAAATTTTGCGATGTTTCGACACCAGTAAATTTTAATAATGAATTTTTACCTTCTCAATCTGCAAAAGACAGTACTAAATATTTTTATTTAATAATACTGGTGGCAAAATTATATATTAAAAAGTGGTATATATTATATACCGGTGCCCCTCAAGGGGTTAAAATGAATTTTTTTCTCAATACATTCAAAACGGTAAACTGAGGTATCCCAAGTTCACGACAAGCACGGACTGTCGATTTCGTTGGACTGCGTAAAAAAGTCTCTCCCACTCTTTTAACCCCTTGAAGGGCACCGATATATTATATATACCACTTAATTTTAATCCCAAAATGCCACAATGAGACCAGAATTTTATAATCAAATTTTCAATTTATACGGTACATGAGGAAAAGTTTTTACTTATTTAAAAATAAATTCGTTCGAGAATCCTGGTGTCAATAAATCATTTCAATATTTTAGCTACAAGAGTACTTTGCCCCTGAAGAGGTTAAGGACGATTCCATAAAAGTGTCAACTTTTATCAAAAAAAAATTTTTAATAATTTTTGTAAATTAAGTTAAAAAATATATTGAAATATATTCCAAGTTTTCAAATTAATTTTTTAGACTCAAAACGTTTCGGTTATAGCTAAAAAATAAAATATTTACAGTTTTGTATAAATAATATTTTTGAAAAAAACTAAAAAGAATGTAATTGTTGTTTATTTTGTATTTTCTTAATAAATGAATGCATGTAGTAAAATATTTAATGGTTTAGGCTAATCTTAAAGCCATATACTTGATAATAATGCATGCAAAATAAACTAAGTAATCTTGCTCGATATGCTTTTGAAAAAGCTGTCACATGTGAATAGTTATATGATGTAATTTCTTATGACCATTCTGGTTAATTAAAAGTATATGAAATTTATTAGTTTAGTCGATTTTCTTTTAATAAATGTTTAACCGTTTGAGTGCTGAAAATTCGGCCTATAATCCGCGGAACAAACAATTGTGTTTCAAACCAGAAATTTTATCTTATAAACTCTTATCTTATATCTCACCAGATCGCTGTAAGGTACTTCAACTGTTGAACAAAAATTGAATGATTTCAATCATTGAATTAAATTTCTGGGTTGAAACAAAATTTGTTTGATCCGCAGATACATTGCGACGCTATCGCGCTTCATAGCACTCAAACGGTTAAGAAAATTTCCGTCATTCCGTCACATAAAATGACAGTTAACCCCTTGAAGGGAACCGGTATATTATATATACCACGTAATTTTAATCCCAAAATGTCACAATGACACCAGAATTTTATAATCAAATTTTGAATTTATAATGTACATGAGGAAAAGCTTTTACTTATTTTAAAATAAATTCGTTCGTGAATCCTGGTGTCAATCAATCATTTCAATATTTTAGCTACAAAAGTACTTTGCCCCTAAAGAGGTTAATAACTACAATCCTAGGCCATGTGCGTTGCTCTAAATTATAATTTTATATTGCTTATATATCAAATTTAAGATGTGTATTAGTTTAAAAACTGAATGACTTCTTAATTCACAAAAGTTTCCCATTTTAAATATCAGGTTATAGTCATGATAGGAAAAATGTCATTGCGTCACCCTATAAGAAATTGCTCAAAAATGATTGAGTAAAATAGCTAAAAAAATTGTTTCATACATATTTTTTTATCTTTTAATCAATAACAGTCATGTTCAAACTGAAAAGTCAATTTTCATTTGAAAATAGCTTCAGAGTAATTGTTTTAACTTAATTCTATAACTGAAAATGTCATTCTGTCACACATGGAATTGCCCTTAACATTCTCTCCTGAAACACCTGGTTTTCCTGGACTTTTGCAAAAAGTCAATAATGTTACAAATTAAAAATGTAACATTTTTCCTTTACAATGACACATTAATTATAATTTTCTGTTCGTAATTATGGAAAATATTAAATTTTATAATTGGATGATTCTTTCCTGATAACCCTGTATTTCTAATATATAAATACTAAATAAATATATTATACATATATTCGATCTCCAACTAGAAATTTTTCATAAAATAAGTAAAATATTTACTTCACCGAAAGATTTCCACACTTAATTTCTTCTTTTTGCTACTAGTTGAGAGACCTTCATTTATTAGGTTCCAGGGAGGAGTGGCAGCTGGCCACAGGCACCTTGGTAAGATGGCTTCGAACTCTCATGTCAGATAATTAAGTTAAACAGTATTAAATAAAAATTCTGGTTGATAACATTTTTATATGACTTGAGTAAAATTCCAATCCTTTCTGGTTTTAGACATAACATATAAAATGGTTGCAAAAAATCACAAGCTGGAATATTAACGCGTTCACTGCCCGGTTAAAATTACCGAAATTTTATTTTATTTAGAAAGTTCGAATTCATACCAGAAAATACTAATAGCAATATTTACTTTATTTAATTACAGACATTTCGTGATTACATATATTCCTAAACTATACCAAAAAAAAAATGTTTGCGGTTTTTAAGTGCCTTTATTTGTTAAAGCTTAGCTTAGCCTGCCTTTTCCACCTGGCATTTATGTGCTATTTTTGAACATATTCCGAACCCTATTTTACGCTTTTTCAACTTTTTTCTGTAGTTAATTTTAACTACAGCTATACCATTTTACTTTTTTCCATTTATTAGACTCTATCCTTAATCTATTTTGCTTTACTTTTTAATTCCCATTTTTTAATTGTTCTTCTATTTTTAATTGTTTTTTCTTATGTAGTTAATACTACATTTAACTTTTCCCAACGGCTCAATATTTACAAGACACTTTACTCACAAATAGACTGGGCGTAAAGTTGATCGCAACTCGGAAGACACTTAAGCGACATCAACTGTTCGACAACTGTTCGTGATTACATAAAACAAAAATACTTCTTTCAAAATTTCCGGTACGAATTCATAATTTTAGATTGAAAACCCACGAGTATACTCGTGGTGGGCAGCGAATGGGTTAACTCAACAAGTGTTGTAGTTGAAAATTTTAATAATACTTTTCAAGACAAATAGCTATAGAAATGGTAAGCAAGGGTACAACTATATTGGATAATGTTTAAATACATTGTGAGTTTGATGCAGTGTTGCCAGTGGGCTACTTTTTTTTAACACTTTCCAACATAATTGAAAAGTGTTTATGAATTCGGTTTGTCTGTCTATCTTTCCGTCTGTTTGTCTGTCTACCCGTCTGTCCATGCTCTAACTCTCGTAAATGTATTCGGATTGTCATGAAATTTTTACACAATATTGAATTTTACTATAGAATGTTCGGTATTGAAAATGAAGTGTGATTAATAGTTCATTTAATGGGACACACAAAAGAAGTCCATTATATTATGGTTAATGGGGGAAAATCGTCTGCAGTGTGTTTTATTGATGTTACGCTGTTTCAAACATAATGATATCAATATGCATTAATGAGGTAGACTGCAGCATGATTTCACTCGAGTATACATTTAGTAGCATTGCAGGGACTATAGTTCTTATACAGGGACGTACAAAATAATTCTTTTGCAGTATGATATATGGGGAAAAATCATTTGCGATGCATTTTGAACATGTTATGATACTTGAAACATAATGAAATTTAAAAGAATCACTACCGTTCAATACAATTTATTTTCTATAGATTATGGAGTGCGTAGAATTTATCGTTTATGTACAGGGACGTACAAGATATTTCGGTTAAAGGACTGGCTGTTATCGGTAATTGCTAAAAGTGCTCTTTCCGCTGTAATATACAATTTAATGTAATTTTTAGTGTGTTACGTTTTGTTTACAAATTCTGTAAATCATATACGGGCATGCACAAAAGACTTCGAATATAGGCATCAATTGCTGACGATAGACTTTTACTGAGTTATGTTTTTTTTTTTCTTATTTAGATATCTCATTTCATCGTACGGAAAAATTCAATACCTTAATAATATTCTGTTATTGTTGGAAAGTGTTTATAATCTATGCGAGATTCGCGATTTTTCGTTCTTGTTAAAATTCAGATTGCTTGATTGGCACCGCTTTTTTTGTGAAATGGTATAATTCATTTTTTTTTTTAACCTTGTTCAATTTGTCATTAAATTAGTAAATTTTATTTTCTCAAAAAACTGGTGGCAATCAAGAAAACTGCATTAAAAAAATAAAAAGTAGCCCTCTGGATACGCCGATTTTATGCACTTATGATTCGTCAGTAAAAGAATATTATAAAAATTGTATTAATTTTTTATCACAATACCTCAGTAATATTGTTGTTATAAGAATACTATATGACGAATAACACATAATTTTAATACATTCGTCAATGCTAGTTATTGTCTTTAAGTGTGTTCTGG
The DNA here is from genome assembly GCA_963931845.1 of Maratus michaelseni. Lineage (NCBI taxonomy): Eukaryota > Metazoa > Arthropoda > Arachnida > Araneae > Salticidae > Maratus > Maratus michaelseni. The sequence goes on from OZ007600.1 coordinate 99,850,980, forward strand.
TCTAGAACTTTAAAATAAATCGATTTTTTTTTCACTTCTTGAATATATCAAAAACATATATTTAAAGAGAAATTTTAAATATTAAGTGAGATTTCAAATGCGATTTTGCCGACATTTACATTTTATTTTGGAATAAAAGCATCTTCTGTAACTAGAGAAATTAATGGCGATTTTTATGCTGTTAATTCCAGGCATGCATCTAATACAATTTGTCTCAAACGTTTAGGAATGCACTAAAACATAATAAAAAAAATTGGAAAAGGAAATATATGGAATAATTTCATAATAAATATTCAAAATTTATTTGAAATGAAACATAGTAGAAAACTTACAATGGCTTCATCAGCAATATTTATTTAACAAATACGTTTTCCATTTAATTTTATTAAAAATCCACTGCCTCAAACTTTGAAGCACATTTTACAAATGTTAACGAATGCTGGATTAGTTTCAACCAACTAAACGTTCTAACCAACCAACTTTTTCCCCTTATCAGTATAACAGTATTATATTCAATTTCCGATGCTTATTTAAGATGTCGAAAGCTACAGAATTCACAAAGGAGGAAATTTTGAAGGTGTATGTTTAAATCGACGGAATAAGCCCATTATTAAAATTTCTAGAATATTAAATCGTTCAAAGCGAGGCATATACAGGGTACTTGCTAGTGATAACAATTGTGTTCCTAAATCATTATGCGGGCCGCTTACGTGAAACAAGTGTTCAGACTGACCAAAAAATAGGAAAATTTATGCACAAAAAAAAAAATACGTCCATATCGCAAATCAAAAATAATATCGGTTTAAATGTCTCAAAGAGTTATAATACATAGGAGCATAAGAGACGGAAAGAAATTGTTTATAAAAAATATGTCTTGCAAACCTCACCTAAAATCACACATATAAACAGGCCAGATAGATTCAACTCGAAAATATATGTCTTACGGGGAAAGTGGTTTACTGTGTTACTCAGCGTCCAAAAAACATTAGCTGGGTTCCCGGGGCGCTCATCCCTTGTCCTGATGGGTGTAATTATTACTGGCATGACCTCATTAAACATCTACGTATTGTATTCAGTAGACGACAAGGCGGTAAGCCTCTGATGGTTTTGGGGGCTACTGGTTTTAACCCTTTATCTACTGACGGTACTTATAAGTACCAATCACTTTAAAACTTTATAGCAGAACAACAATTACTTATATTCTGATGGTACGTTTTAGAAACAGTATTTTAACTCTACTTTTTCATGATAGATGGCAGTAGTTCTAGACTGATGAATTTTGCGAGGAAGAAAGCTATTTTCGAACGGACATTGTGTTCTTTTGCTGCCATTTTGTACGGATTGCCGCTCTTATCTTTGCTATAAATATATAATATCAAACCAAAGTTAAGTGTTGTATTTTTTTTTATTCACTCTGTATTGTCTTAGAATATTATTTGCCTAATCATTATAAGATAACAGATTATGTAATGTGATTAACGGTCGAATTATTCGGTGGTACTTATAAGTACCGCCAGTACACGTAGTGTTGGAGAAAACTTGTTTTCATTTTGTCCATGTAATTAGCTATAATATTTCTGTTTGTTATAATGTAATTATGAAAGTGTAGTGTAGCAATATGTTTTAGTATTTTTTATAGATTTCAATTATAGATTTTTTTAAATTATTTTTTAATTTTATTTATTTATTTTTTATTTTTTTTTATTTTTTTTAAGTTTTATATATAATATAATATCTATATTTATATATATATTATATATATATATATAATATATTTTTGTGCGTAATTGAAAAAAAAATTGTTTTTATGATTATCATCAAATGTGAATTTCTACCTTTATTATGTAAAAAATGAAATTATGTCAATTTGATAATTTTTTTGTTTTCTTATGAGTGTTTTTTGGTTATTTAGCATTTTTAAGAGGTTAAATTTCATTAGAAATATCATCCGTAATTTTTTTCTATTATGAGGAAATTTATACATAGTGCACTGATGGTACTTTTAAGCACCACTTTAATTAATTAGTTCTAACAAATTAAATTTCGCACAGGGGAGATTTGTTTTCTTGTATATTCTTTAATTATTAATATATCAGCTAAAAAATATATATTTATGAAGAAATTTTCAGTAGTTCATAATGTTGTAGATAAAGGGTTAATGGCCAAACCTGCTTAACATTTGTCCATGAGTAGCAAAATTCAATAAAGTATCAAAAGACGCTGATTCGAGCAACATTTATATCCACTTAGTGACATCTTAGGAGCTGCTGAGTGGCTATATGTTCAACACTACAATGCTTCAATCCACAACTCACATACTTCGAAACTGCGGTTTTCTACCCAAAATGTTAAAGTTTGAAACTGACCAGCTTTGAGCTAAACTTATCCCCAATTGAAAACACTTGGGGTATCTTAAACCGTGAAGTATAAGGAATGGAAATCAATATGACTCTACTAAATAACTAAAAGTGGCTAGTGAAAAGCATACTATTCTCTGCCACCAATAATATTTCAAAAACTGATTTATTCCATCGAAACACAATTATTTTAATCCTTGAACACTGTATAGTTAAATACTTTTATGATTTGTTTTAAAAAGTTTTGATAATGTATCCATTAATTTATTAGAACAATTTTACAAATTAAAGTGAGTAAAAAATTCTAGTGAGTAAAGAATATGTTTTTGTATTATTTTCAGGGATGAGATTTCTCCGCTTTTTTGCATACCAGTATAATCTTACATAAAATGTTTTTTTATATAATCGGAACAGTCTGCGATTTAATACAACAATGTTTTCTCTAAGATTATACTGGTGTGGAAAAAAAGCGGAGAAATCTCATCCCTGATTATTTTGTATTATTATATTTATAAAACAATTTTTTGTTGTCGTGCTTAACTTTTGAGACCAATTGTAAAAAAGTATCGTTTTAATAAATTTCAGAACTTAACTTGAATTTATTATTAATGTTTTTCATATAAAAATCCTTTTGGGTATCGGTAGTGGGCAATAAAAATACTTTAAATGTAAAAAATTTAATAGAGTTTTCATTTCATTTTTCTCTTATGTTACGTAATCCGGGAAGCCTGGGATGGATCCACTAGTTCATATAGTAACATTTTGATTGAAATCCATTTTACTATAATCTATACTTGGATGGCAACCGGTCAGCGAACATTTCAGAGATAATAAAAATATTTTCTTATATGAAAAATTCGCCTTGTTAATTTGTACGATTAAATAAGGTGAATTGCTCTATAAGAAAATACTAGTACTTCCCCTGAACAATTTTTTGAGAGGTGATCATACTGCTGTACAAACAATTCATGGCTGCAAATAACTCGATTTATCAGTTATGTCAGACAAAACAGACTTAAGGAATTGCCTTATATATAAACACCAAACACAGTTTATAAGTTTCAAAGCAAAAAATGCTACCCATATATGTGTAGAAATGTTAATATTTTTTTATAAGAATGTATTTTCTACAACCCTAACTAAACTTATTTGATAAAATCTATTAAAGCTGGAGAATTGAAAATTACCATGCTTGCGTAAATAATCTGTTTCATTATAACTAAATTCTGAGCATTTGTTGTTATGAATGTAGTCCATTTACAGCCATCTATTAATATTCTGGTACATTATAGAAAATATAGCAGCATTTATTGTTTTTGATTCAATGATTTTATGAATTTGCAACATTCCAGTAGTTTTATCATAAATTAATTATTTTTGGGAAATATGAAAAATCATTCTTGTTTTCATTAAATCATACAATTTACTATTTGAAGATGAAGTACATTTTATAATTGTTGCCAAACCTGCTAAATTTTGAGTATCAATATTTCCGAGTCTTAAACTTTGTTTAATATAACTGCAAATTTCTGTCATTAGATAACGCGAATACTTTTATGTATACTACCGGTTTATTTTCAAATCAACTAAACTCGAAATTTTATTAAATGAAATAAATAATAATAACAACTAATAACAAGAACCGCAATTATTAAACACAAAGTTTTTATATGTTAAGCCTGAGTGGATGAATTGAAGAAATTTCGCTAGTTGAAAACACCGCCTTCTTACGACAAATAGCTTATGCATGCTTCAAAATTAAAATTTTTAACCAGACAAATCACAAAAAGAATTTTCAAAAAATTAATTTAAAAAAAAAACCCTAACACAATATTTGACTGTAAAATCAAAACACACCCAACTGTAAAATCAGTGAGTGTGGTGGATTATGGAACTTACGAATTACTAGTTAGTAGCTATTTTTACCTTCGATCTTTTGCAACTCGCCAGAGATGCCAAGCTCTCACTAACCTTTCGTAATATGTGGACTAATTTGACCGACAACGTTTAGAACAAGAAAATTTAATTGATGAATCTTTATTTATTTAATTTCAGACTCCTACGTGGAATACATTTAATTTCATTTCTTAAAAAAAATTCTGGTGCGACCCGTAATAAACCTGGGTCAAATTAACCCACATATTACGGAAGATTAGTGAAAGCTTGGACCCTCTGATTCGCAGTAGGAGACTAAAGTGGCGCTCATGTACTGTACATAAACAAACAGTGCACCTGCAGCGGCTTCTGTTGTCACTACCGGCCGCAGAAGAAGAAAGTGGCGCTAGTGTGCGATAACAAATTTAACAGGTATTGAAAACGCTCTAAGTATAATCGCTCTGATTGAGCCTTACCACAGAGTAAGGAGATTTAAACAGAGAATCATCTCTCATACACTGCAATGTCAACTTCTTTAACATGGGATTACACATAGACAGTAGCGATTGCTGCGGGTGACGCAGAAACTACGGCCATAACAGAAGCGAGGTTTCTAATTCGGTTATATATCGCTTGCATGGTGACAAATGAGGGAAAGTAAAAAAAAAACGGCGACAGCTTGTTGCTGCTTGTTTTTTAAATCTCATTTCTCATATAATTGAACCACCAATTGGAAGAAGGGAATAAATCCAAAAAATAAGAAAGGAGATAATTAAAAAAACTGTATAACTTTATACTTTCAACTTATAGGCTCGTGTGATATCAATGATAATGAAGAAAATATAAATTCTGATATATTTAATAATACAGCTGGCTGAAATATATAATATTCATTTATATATGTATATGCAAAAGTGTTGGATTTATTCCCTTCTTCCAATTTATCATATACTATATACAAAATAATTTGAAATAATAAACGATATTATGACAAAAACTATTTATTTATTAGAAAAAACGTAAGGACACTCTATTATTCATCTATTTCTTCACTTTCGGATCTTGTAGTTGGCCAGGTCAGAATAATATCGTAAAAATCTTTTAATTCGTCAGGAATATATTGGATTATTTTTTGTATGTCGTTCATTTTTTCTCATTTATGGGCATTTTAGTAACATATGCCGGAGTTTCTGGTATTTTCGGGTTTGTAGAAGGTTTTTGGAGCAAAAATGTAGCTTTAATGAAACCATCGATAATTTCGGAACATGTCAAGTAACCTTTATGACTTGAACTATATGCAAAGCTTCTATATTACGAAATCTTGAATGTTGTTGCCTTGTATGACTTACAGCTTTTCTTGAAACATCGCTGCCATGAGTTTTTAAAATCAAGTATGTCGTTAGAAGTAATGGGTTTAACTGAAGAACCCCTGATTTTTCCTGTCAAAATAAGATTATTATATTCATTTGGAACGTAAACTCTGCCATTTCTCCTAAGGAGACTTTTAGCGGTCCCGAAATTTCTGTCACACTGCAAAAACGAATGGCCACACACAGGAAAGTATTGATATATTTTCTCAAAACGATTCATTGCAACAAGAGTGAGAAAGAATCTTATAAGGGTGTTATTTTTATTTTTCCCCCGCAAGTATCGCTAAAAACGTGTAGTTCTTTGACAGAGAGATCCATGTTCTGTATAGTTTTCCACAATAAACTGCATACTTCATCCGGGCCCCGTTTAGCTTCACCCTCATGGTAAGTGTAGAAATCAGCTGAGTTCGTCTTCATGGTAAGTGTAGAAATCAGTTGAGGTCTGCTGAAGGCACTCTAAAATGGCGGCTATTAGATCGCTAGTATCGCGTCCCCCACCAATTGCGATGCGTTTTTGTTTATCGAAAAAAAAACAGGCAAAAAGAAACACTATTTCTATACTCGTACAGTTGATAGTTGGAAGAAGGTAATAAAGGAAGGATTTGTTTCCTTCTTCCAACTAACAATTTTTATGGCCGCATGAATCTATACGAAGCGAATGTTTTTTTTTTCTTTTCTTCGAACTCACAATTAAGCGTCTAAAGAATGTAAAAATGTAGAAAAATGAATTTGTCAAAAAGTGGCATTTATTCCCTTCTTCCAATTGGTAGTCCGCAATTATTATTTTTTCAATTGCATGCATATTTATAAGCATATAAAATTCTTCGTATGTTCCAGAAATTATAATCATTAAATTAAACACGATGTTAGACAATGATATTCTGAAATTCTGATGATTTGTTTATTCTTTTAATTTTTTTTTAAATAAACAGGTATTCATACCCCCGTAGTATAATTAAATTTACATTCGTTTTGATAAAAAAAAACGCTTTTAAAAATTGTAAAAAAAATATGAAAATAAGATGTTTATATTTCCCGAACAGATGGAAAAACATTTTCAAATATTTTAAATAATTAATTTCTAAATTCTATTAAATTTATCGGCAAAATTTTAAAACTATTGGAAATCTATATCGAAAATTTAGCATTCATAATTTTACGTTTAAATCCATTATGCAAATGTTTCATTTTCATTTCAGATAAAAATGAAATTTGAAAAATCGTCTGCATCCCCATAGGAAAGCATTATGACCTAAAAAAATGTTCTATATTTTCCGAACGAATAAACCAAATTTAATCAAAAACTATACAGCTAATTCCGGATACCTCGCCAACATACCTACCAAAAATCTACCTAATGAGACCATTTTTACGGAAAACAGACAGACGGAAACCAAAAACTTTTCGCATCTCCACAGTGAGCCTTAACATGACGTTTCGGCAAAAATCTGTCAACACTGAATATATATACGTATAAAATATCTCATAGGGAATTAGGAACATTATGGAACTTGAAAAGTAAGAACAAAAATAACACATGAAAATAAATCATAACTTACTGATCGTTGGGAATACAAATCTTCGTAGCATTTTGAAGAATTATAATGACCTTATTTGATCTTCAAAAATAATTTTAATAATAAATATTAATCAAGATTCAAAAATCAAATAGTGAACGCCGAAAATTTGCACAGGTGCAAATGACAACAGCAAAAGACGCCAAGCAGAATGGGGTTGCAATTAAACGGAAATCACGAAGATAAAAATCGCCAAAGCGATGATTTAGTTTTTAAGTCAACCGCTGCAGTCGCTCTTTTCCGGCGAAGTTGGGCCTCTTTTTAAATCTCTTTACTCTGTGAGCCTTATCACCTTAATTCCTCCTTAAATCAGGGCTCCCAGTTTGGTCTCCTTTTTTCATTTGGAAATTCATAATTCATACCAGAAATTCTTAATCGTAACTTTCACTTTATTTAATGAAAGGCATTTCGTGATTACCTAAATTAAAAGGTATTCTTTTGGAATTTCAGATATGAAATCGACATTTCTAAATGAAAAAAGAACGCCAAACTGCCAACCATCCCTTAAACATAATGTATAGATATAGATAAAGATACACAGATATAGACATAGATAATAGATATGATGCGTGTTTATTTTTATGTAAATTTTAGCACACATGTATGATATTGTTATATTTTTTCAGGATTCATATTGTAAAAATTTCATTTAGTCGATTTCAATAGATGAAATGAATGAAATGTATAAAGTTTAAAGAGCAAAATATAAAGTCAAATCATTTTCCTTTTCATAGATTCAATTGCGTGTAATATTGCCATTTTCCCTTAGTGATGTCAAATGTGATTTCCTTTGCATATCAAAAGATGGAGACTTTATGCCTGAAGATTTTATGTTTGAAATGTCATGTAATATTGATTCAGAATGAATGCATTTTTCTTCGACAGATTTATTTGAATTGTTTTAATAATATATATATATTGCATTCAGTTAATCAGGTTTTATATGTTCTTGTTACATCATTTTATGTTACTTTGTTAACCCCTTCCGTACGGGTGTAATGTATAAACAAGGGGCATACACTCATTAGAATTTATAAGGAATCTGATACCACTATTGCTGATCTGAAAGACTATTTTTTCCTTCAGATTATAATTCTTCCTCCGATTTACTGTAAAATACTTAATATTTTTCTGTAATTAGATAAGGCGAAAATTATCTTTGAATGTATACACACCCTGCGTATACCTTCAATATAGAGTGCGTATGGTCTTTTTAACTTGAACCAGAATATTTTAGTAGTAATATTTCCCTTGCCTAAATGTAGAACATTTTAATTAAATGGAGAGAAACGTACTATTGGTTTGCGGAATAATTCATGAGAATTTGGTTTGTCAAATTTATAAATTCGCGCAGAAATGTGACACACTGATAAAATGACTTATTTTATTAGACAGAGCCTTTTTTAATTCTGCAAGTATATTTTGATTATTAATTGTATTGATTTTTTTGTATTTTTAGATCATTAAAGTAGAATATCATGTGAACAAAAATTAAGCATTTTCGATACCATTTGTTTTTGCATTCTCCATACTCTCCAGACTTGACGCCGTCAGACCTTAATCTGTTTCGTTCATTTTCTAACGCTTTGCGCAGTGTATCGTTCAATAATATCATAAATATGAAGGCTTAGCTGGACGAATTCTTTAATCGAAATCGAGATATTGTCAAAAATACTATTGAAAAGAAGTGGATTTTTAAAGCTGAATTATTTGAATAAAATTACAATAGCATCATTTTCACTGACTTTTCATTTTGTATACCAGTTGCAATCAGGAGAACAAATCAAAAACAAAATTGTTACTCAGATTTTATCTAATCAAATTTTCAGATGCATTTTTCTTAACTTGACGCAAAAGATAAATCGCCATATAGTGTTTAAATTGAACTCTTTCACGTCGAATAATATTAAGTATTACGAAAATTCCCTTTCATGTTTTAATTAAATATGTTTGTTTTATAATATTGTCTCTCATTAAAAGAGTTTTTCTTTTTTTCCTTTTTTTTCGATGTGTATAACCGATCAGTTGTTCCACCAACGATATAATGGTCGCCAAAAAATGACCAATGGTAACCTTTTCGTCCTAAATAGCAGAACTTTCCATCATAATTCTGCAACTAATATACGTAGAACAATATGTTATATACTACTAAAACCTTCCCTGAAAAATTATCTATCTGTATATAACAGTGCAAGTATCATCAAAGTCCATTTAGCAGCACTCTAGCAGTCGAAAGAAATTTTAATTTGTATTTTATATATATAGTAGAAATAACTTTTTTTTTATTAAGAAATAATAGTCTTATTTAAGTACAGAAATTTTAATATCCAATAAGGAGAAACATAGCATACGAAAATTGGGCTATTCGAATTAAAATTTTCGTGTTTACCAGAGAAAGATGGTCCTAACCAGGAAACCACGCCATTAGTGTAATAAAGAAACAAAAAATCTAAATAAACAACAATCGAAAGGACATTATGAAACGTGTTTTTTGACGTACAAATCATTTGCCTTCGTCTCCCCGTTATCGAGATATAAAGTCTTAAAATTTGCTAATTTATTGATTTAATAGAATGGAAGGAGGAGTCGATAGGATTGGAGGAGGAGTCGTTAACGTTTTCAACGTAACAACATCATCAAACTCCAGTCACTTTTCCATTTCCAGTTTTGTACACTGCAATACTCCGAAATGATCAACTATGCATGTTACAAGTCTGGGTTAATGCAAACATGGCCATTTGCATTTGAAACGCCCTTGCATTTTTATTTTTCGCAGGAGGTTGATCATTGTAATCAATGCACTAGATTTAAGTTTGTGAAATTCTCTTGGTGTCCCGATTTTCTACGCTTCAATCATTTTTTGGTTCAGTGCCATGTTTGTCAATAGCATTCTTTTACAGGCTTCTTTCATTTTTATATTACTATATCTAAATATGTTTTGTTTTTCTAATTAATCTGATTATTAAAATTTCTTAATCAAAACCGCGCCTTTTTTCCTTAATTAAATAAATAATTTTGCAAACTTTATGACTTTATATCTCGACAATGAGGAGACGAGGGCAAATGTTTTATGTGTCAAAAAACTCGTTTCATAATTCTCTTTCGGTTTCTGCTTATTTAGATTTTTTCATTATTACACTATGGCGTGGTTTCCAGGTAAGATTTGAAAGTGATTAGTCACGCCCTGGAAATCCACCTTCCCCAGTAAGCAATAAATTATAATTGAGACACTGTCTCGACCAACTTAAAGTTAGGCTGAGACGTTCTTGAACAATTTGCCAGCAACAAAGTATTCCTTATTAACCAAATCTATCATACTCACATTATCCTTAAAAACACGCTTTAAAATATGTCTGGGGAAAATTTTTTAAAGTAGTTCATTTTGATTGGTTTATAATACAGAGTATAATTGAGACATAACTTTACAAAGGGATGGATAGATAAGACTTATTTTTGCCCTCGATATAATAAAAAAATGTTTACCTTTTTCTAATACGTTTTGACATTTTAACACTTCTAAAATAGTAAAAAGTGTTTATGACTTCGGTTTGTCTCATTATCTGTCCACCTGTCCACTCTAACACTCCTAAATATACTAGGATTGTCCTGTTATTTTCAAATGTTTTTGACGTTTATTTAGCACGATATCTATTGAAAATGAAGTGTGTAGCATTTAGAGTTTTTTTACAAGGAGAGTAAAAAATATTCTGTTACATTACAATAAATGGGAAAAATCGTTTCAAGTTTATTTTGAAGATGCTACGCCATTTGAAACATGATGAAATTCATATATAATTATGAAGCGCACTAACGCGTGCTTTTTGAAGAATGTGGGGCATAGCATTTATTACTCATTTACAGGGTCAAACAAATGAATTCTGTTACACATTGTTCTACGGCGAAAAATCGTTTGCAGTGTATTTTAATGATGTTTTACTATTTCAAACATAATGAAATTTATATGCATTACTGTAGTATATTATAAATTGCTCACTTAAAAGTGTGGTGTGTCGTGCGTTTATTGCTCATTTACAGGGACACACAAAGGAACTCTGTTACAGTCTATGTGCAATAATTATAGTCTATGTGTGATAAGTGTATTTCAACTTTGGTTTGCCTTTTTAAGCTTAACTAAGTTTTTCCATAGTACGCGGTGTTTATAAATTCTCTCGATAATATCCAGGGCTACGCAAAATAATTCGTATGTATTACTAAGTATGGGTTTCAATTGCTTAACTGTATTTTTTAAGAGTGTTACGCATTTTTATGCAGAACTGTATTTAGTATATTAATAGAAGCTCTTGGAATATAAATAAATTCATATACAGGTCTATGCAAAGAACAAGTTACATTGTCCTTTATGGTTGGTAATTGCTGGAAGAGCGTTTAAGTTACCTTATGCGTATTTTACCTGAATTAAATTTCAGCTCAATATATGGTATGTAGAAAAGTCTTTAGATAATATACAGGGCTGTAGAAAAGAATTCGAGTGCATATCGATTGACTGGCGAAAATTGCGAAGTGTGATTATTCTATCTGATTTAAATTTGATCATGCTGTATATTATATAGCCAAATCAATAGTGCATACACAGGACTTCACAAAATTAATTCGACTAATTTTTTGACTATACAAGGTAATTGCTAAAACTGGATTTTTAAATGTGTTATATGTTTTCTAAACTGTGTACTTGCATATCTTCTATAACCATATTTATAGGTGAAGTTTCGTTACAGTTTTCTGGATATGTTATAAAGTGTTTCATAACCTGTGATTGAAGCATGATTTTTTTTGTTCTTGTTTAATATACTACATTAAGACCTGTATCTACTGCATCTTTTGTTTAAATATTGAACTAACATATGATTCTTGTTTAGCAAATTTGAATATATTTCAAGTATATAAAATTTACTTTTTTCATTATGACGAGCTCCGAAAACCACTGTAGAATTTATATATGTTTTACTTTTCATACACATAAAAACATACACTAAAAACTATGATGGTGTTATGCAACTTTTGTTTGAAAACAAATCAGAGCATCAGTTGCTTTGTATTGAAAACAAATCAGATTTATATATTGGAAATAATTTAAAGTTTGCTAAAAAAAAAAAAAAATGTTTAAACAAGCGTTAAACAAAAATTAATCAGACGTAAAATAAGTACACATCCTAATTTATATTATAACAGTCCAAACATCTTAGACAGATGACCAAGTTTAACTTCCTCGATAGATTACTAAATTTTCCAGTAGTGAAATCTGTTTCATCCAGGCAAAAAATATTTCTGTCAATTCTCGAAACTTTTATCCTAGCGTTGGTTTTCGTGGTTGCATATTTTCCAGAACTGCTATTCTGGTAGCCCTGCCATAAATTTAAAATTATCTTAATTGTTTGAAAGGGTAACAGACAATTTCAGCTCTGGTGACATTACTTAATTCATCTGTTCTTTCTCCAATTTGGTGATACAGATGCGGTTATTACAAAATCACCATGTATTGTGGGTTTGCTCTCTTTCACTTCTTCTCTTCTGCACAGTAATTGCTCGTAAGGGGGTTAGTTTAGTATTTTAATAAGCAAAATTTCTTCTTGTTTAATCGTAGACATTCAACGATTAGCTAAGGTCAAATTAATTATATTTAAAATTCTGGTACTACAGTGATCGTGAACCACTTGACGAGCCGCCACTGTTTCTGGACTCTACAAAATGCGAGGTAGCAATACAAAAAGTTCTCATGCATTATTCTTATCCCTTTCTGTACTGACTGTTTAATCTCAGATTTATGCTTCGTATTTCTAATAAATAAATATAGTAAAATACATTTAAGAGCATTATTTTATAATATAATTACTACAGCATAAAGTCGTCCGGTCAATACATCAAAGATAAACCGAACCTGGTCCTGACTATCGAGCTACGGAATACAGTTAAAAACTCGAATCACGCCATGACATTTTGAAATTTTATTAATTACTCAGCAATTGTTATGAAAGAATAATTATGTACTAATAAATATCTTTTGCTGAAACACAACTATTTCACATTCTTTTGGTTCTTTATTTAACATACATATCATAATATTTATTTTTTATATACATGGAGATTACAAATGAATATCTTAACTTTGAAGGGCAATATCTTCTGAACAATAAAATGTAGTGTTCCATTTCACACATCGAGTGAGTGAGAAATTATGAAGTTTCATAAATGTAAAGGCTCGTTTTTTGGCGAGAGATGGCGCAACGAGAGGCGGGTTAAATGTGAACCGATATGTTCCGTTGCGAGTTCATTCAGTCAGTTGCCGCCGAGATGACAACAGCACAACAAAAGGCGTTCTGTCCAATCGAATTTGTGTAATCTGAAAACGACGATAACTACAGCTATTGCAACTAACTGCAACACCCGACATGCTGAAAACTATGTGGGACGAATTATCTTACAGAATGGATGTCGTTCATGTTTCTGCTGGTGGTCACATTGTACATTTATAATTTTTTGTTATTAGAAATTTCACATTCGTATTTTTCAAAAATGCGTGTATCTTCTATACTTTTGCTGATAAAGCTCTTCAAAATTGGGATATTAATGCGTAAAACCTTGTACTTTAACACGTTGAGTGCCACCATATATGAATTAAGCTTTCATAGGATGCCATTATTCAGGGATGTAACAGGTGGGCCATTCTCATTACTAAATTTTTATAGTATTCTTCGCCTTAAAAAATCTCTGAAACTCTGTCATTAAATAAGACAAAGAGTACAATTTAAATTTAACGGTGTCAAATGATTATCTGCTGTGCCACTTTTCCATCAATGCATTATTTAAGGTGGCGACAGATAGGGGGAAAAACACAGTCCAAAAAAAGAGGTCAACACCAGTAATTTCTTATGTAAATATTGGTATTGTTTATTTACGATAAATAAGTATAATATACAGCGATAAATATGTCGAATTTTCCTATAAGAAAATACTGGCACTTTCCTTTATTCGACTGTATTTTTTTCCTGATCTGTAGCCACCCTGTTATTACATTTAGCGGTAAACTAATAACTTTCGTGATATTTATTACAAGTGTATGTAGAATTTATAAAAAATTTGTTTTATGCACCGCCGGCTGTCACGCAAGTAGTTTGCTTTTTTTTCTAGGCATTTTTTCAATTTAGAACGGTACCAATATTGGTTTTTCTTTAGTAATAACCAAAATTAACAATAAAAATTGATCAAAGTTTTTTTTTTCTTTTTTTTCTTTCTAATGGAAAACGTAAAAAGACTGATGAAAGTGAAGAAATAAAATTTTGAGTTGTAACTAAAATATGTTTTTTATTCCTTCTACTCATACGAGATATAAGATTAGATCCAAAAATATTTAAAAAATGCCTTATCTAGGTACCATAGGAAAACAGTAATGTATGTGACTGGAGTGAAATCAAAATTAATACGCTTTAAATTTAGATTTACATATGACCGCCGGCGGCACACACTGCACTCTAATAAAAATAAAGTATGACCGCCGGCACTACACATGGCATTCAACGTGTTAAATACTACTTATGTTGTCGTGTTTATAGCATGGAACTTTGAATAAAGAGGAACTGACATATCATCAAACTGATGAAGATTCAAATGTAATCGGTTCCGCAGGTCTCATTACCGCCGGAGTAAACTTCAACCAGTAAATTTGAATAGACATTTACTCCTTATTTAACACTAGAACTACCATGAGCCGCCATTTTGACGGCTATCAAATGAATATATTCCGATTCGAACCAGAAATTTCTTTTCAAAATAAATTAAATACAACACTCGCAGGAATATGCAAAATGAAAAAGTTACATAGTTTTAAATATAAACTCTAGTGTGAAATAGTTTTATAAAACTTGAGTAAAATTTTTTGTAGTTCTAGTGTTAAACGCTTTATGCAAGCAAAATTTCCGTAATAATTAAGGCACAAATATGTACTCCATTTTAATGGGATAGAACGATAGAATTTATCGTTATTAATTTGTTTATCGTTAAAAACATGTTTTCTGAACAGAGTTCGCAGCATATATGAAACGATTTGTTCTTCTTACCAGTATCTCAAATCAATAGACTTCGGGATAATTTTTTAATAAGAGCAGTAGAAATATATCATAAAGATAATTATTTGAAAATATTGGTAGGAACAATAAAATATATGTTTCTAGGACTGATGTAGATACATATTTCAGGGGTCCCAAATGGTCCGCTAACTGAATACCAATACGTTTTTACAGAACATTTCATAGTCGGTTTCTACATTCCCGCTAAATTTATCTCCGAAGGTAGTTTCTGCAAAAGTTGCAAGGAAAAGCTAAAATTAAATTTTTTCTAAACATATACCGGTATTTAAAAAGCGAACCATTTGGGAGCCCTGATATTTATTTTTATTTTTTTTCTATCTTTTCTAAAAACTGTATTGGATTGATGAAAATTTTCGACATTAAAGTTTTGGTTGATTGACAAGTATAGGATAGTTCTACTACTTATATAGGACTTGACTACTTTTGGGAAATGTCTGACTGACTTTTTGTCTGGTATTTGCCTGTGTGTTACACTTATTTTTTTTGGCAACTATTGTGCAATAACATTTCAGGGCTCTCATACGGTCCCCAACTTAACACCAATATTTTTTAACAGAAAATTTCATGGTAAGTTTCTACAACATTTCCGCAAAAACTTACCTCCGAAGGTGGTTTCTGCAAAACTTACAAGAAAAATCTAAAAATAAAATTTTTCTGAGAAATAACGGTATTCAAAAAGAGGACCATTTGGGAGACCTGCATTTGCATGGAATTCCATGAAGTGTCATATTCAATTTTATTTTGATACAAAATGCTGCTAACTAGATTTTAGTGTATATAGTTAAATAAGGGGTGAATATATGCTTCACGTGGGCATATTACTCTTAAATCAATATTTCATGATACAGAAAAAAAGCAAAAATATTTGGCGCATTTAAAAAAAAAGCCGCATACAAAATACCTATAATTTACGCTAGTTATGAGTAGAAACATATGAGGTGATCCTTATGTAAGCAGTGCTTTAGAGAATACTTTGAAGTCGTTTATTTAAAAATGTTTAGAGTGTTCCTCATTTTTTTTAAATTGCACGCACGTTTTCTCCTAAACCTCTTAATATTTTTGCATGCAGTCATCACGGTTGGTTGGTTGGTTGGTTGATTATTGACGGCCAATTATCTACGCTTGGGATATAGGCCCGGGGGGGAGTGCCCTTCGTGGAGGACTTTCTAAGGGAACCTAACCCGTATTTACGCATGGATAAATCCACGGCTCGAAGAAAACCACGAAAACTCCGAACGATTAGGCCGACGGGCGCGATTGGGATCGAACCCAGCACCTCCCGTCTACCAGCTTCGAGAGCACAACCTCTCAGCCACTGGTGGGGCTGCAGTCATCACGGATTTATTATAATATATTTACATGTTATCGTCACGGATTTATCAACATCTATATCTTAAGACTGAATCTAAACATTTGTATATCTTAGTAAAATTTATATTTTTAATTTAAAATTTAATGTTTTCTTTTTCGGATTTCTTCTGTGCATATTTTAGTTTTGTAGGTGAAACAATAAACATATATTGGTTCTGTCATAAGATACAGATATAATCTATAACGTCTGAAAAAATCATGTAAAAAATATCGAGTAGTTTCAAAGATATCTTGCGCACAATTCTTAAAACCCTCAATTTCAAATAAATCACATTAAATCACATTTTATTACAAATTTAAATATCCAATGTTGTTTTGGATTACCGTAATTTCCGGCGTATAATCCGCAGCTCAAAGAGTCGTTTTTCGACCCAGAAATATTATTTTATAAAATGTAACTTAAAAGATCGATGCAAATATTTAACTGCAATTATTGAATAAAATTTCTGTGTCGAAAAACGACTCTTTGAGCTGCGGATTATACGCCGGAAATTACGGTATGTTTGAGTCACTAATAAATATATACTTGACAAATGTCCCTTAAAAATTTTTAAGAAACTATTCACATGAAATATTTTTGACCGGCGATTTTCTATGTAAGCATTAGAAGCCCCACCTTCTTATTTCACCATGAGCTTAGCCAGAATTTCTAAATAGATTTCATATAGAATTTGCTACAAGTAAAAAACCTTATGATGAAATTTGTGACTTAAATATATTCCTGTCGAAAGCTTATAACGTTTTCGCAAGAAAATTATAAAATAGTCTAATGATTCAGAACACGAGTTTATCGACGGCGTTTTCTTATAAAATGACAAAGAATAAGGTAAATAATTGGTGTAGTAGAAACCTACACCTCTCTTTTATATCGAAAAGTAATGATAGGATTCAGATTCAGGCCTTAAGACCCTGCACTAGTCACGGGAAAAAACACTCAAGCTAATGTTAAGTCTATGGGAAAGTTTTTGGCAGATTTCTCGCTCTCATTTTAATATATTTTAAATGATTATTTGTTGCATAGGATAGTTGAGGTCGATCTCTAACGTTGTTAGTTTTTACTTTTTTGATTTTGGTTACAGTTTTTTTATAAACTGACATTTTCAATTTTGGAACCGATTGGAGCCGGTTCTGAAAGTTAAAGTACTCTTTTATAAAAAAAATGGAACCAAAATCGAAAAAGTAAAAACTAACAATGTTATAGATCGACCTCAGCTATCCTATGCAAAAAATTCATTTGAAAATATTAAAATGCGAGCGAGAAATCTGCCAAGAAACTTCCCATAGACTTAACATTAGCTTGTGCGTTTCTTCGCGTGAGTAGTGAAGACTCTTAAGAAAAACGCAGCAGAGTGATTGTCTTCTTCGAGACCATAAGTAGACGTGGCAATGATCTTTTATTTATCGGTTACTACGAATGCCTCATATACTTTTAGTCATAACTAGCATAATTTTAGAAACAAATAATATGCGGTTTGTTTTAAAATACGAATAAAATATTCCTCTTTCATATACATGCTCCTCAAAAAATCGATTTGTCTTAATTTTTAAAACTTTTATGCCCTCTTGATCTTAGCTATCATTGAAAACAGTGTTATAAAAATGGCTTACACCAGAACAATTGTAAAGAAAATAAATTACAATCATAATTGTGGTGGTTTCGTTAAGAACTCATTGAAATTTTACGAACACACACTTGACAATGTTGTTTTGTTGTTCAAGAAATCAAGTTCTTCCCATTGAGAACTTGTAATCCTAAAAGGGAATGTATTATTGCGAACAACGAGGGTAAAAACAATGTAGGATCTTTTTTTGTATTAACCCATTCACGACGAGAATCTTTTACCCTTTTTTAATTCTTCAACACCATTTGACACCGGTTTTTATATCCTGTAATTTTGACTCATTTAATCTGTAAAAATTTCAGATTAGATAAGTGGAAAATTTCCGTGTTAAAATACTGGTTTCCAAATTTAAATGTTTCGTGCGCTTTAAGTGGCAAGTTTTCTTGCCAACCGGCGTTAATGAGTTACTCCGAAATGTGACTGCTAAAACTAAAAAAATGTGTACCCTATACAAGATACTAATAAAATGACAAATTAAATATGATAAATACCGGGTTTGTAGAATATTGAACGTAATAGAATTTTAATATGTTGTTACAGTCACCTACACTACGTTTTTTTTAATAGGGTGTATATTCCATTTACAGTTATTGTACAGGGCCGTACAAAATATTACGAATATATGAAGCAAAAATAGTTTAAAAGGTTTTCGTTTGTAAAACGCTGACGGTAATGTAATTTTAGTATGTTGTTATAGTCACCTACGGCATGATTTTTGTTGAAGACGGTGTACAGGTTGATTATAAAAAAAACTATCCCGATATATGAGCTCTTAGCTATCATACCGTTCACAGAAACTATATAAAATTTTGGTTTAAAGTATTTTAGAGATAAAGATTATTAAGTAAATAAAATTATAAAGTATTTTAGAGATTTTTAGATTTAGTATAAAGAGGTATGCGCCAAGCATCATATGAACAACAGTTAAACTCTAACAGATACGGTTACAGTGACAACATTTTGAAATTTTTGAATGACAACACCTACTTTTAGGTAGATTTCGTAAGAAATACTACCTATTACATTCTCACCTAAGTTGGAAATTTTGAAAAAGTTTTGTAGATCTACGCCGATTATGACTCCCAGAACCCAAAACCACCCCCAGTTCAAAACTTTATATATATATATATATATGTCACTTTTTTATGACCACGATAACTGGAACAATTCTGCATAAATCTCTTCCAAACTCATACATAAAATCAAGGGACATAAAATCTCGGTCAAGTTCGTTAATGGGCAAAATCGAACCACGGGGGGGGGGAATGGGGGGGGCTTTTTGTGAAAACAGAAAAACCCCATAATTTCTTAATTATTATACGTATCGAATCCGTTTAGGTTATTATTACTTCTCGGAAAAGGGCCGAAAATTTATGTATGACAGATTTTTGATATCATTAAAAATGGCCCCAAGGGGGGAAAAAGGGGGGTTTTAGAAGAAAACAATCATAGCTTCGACAATTCACAAGATATCAAATCCGTGTAAATTTATTATTAATCCTCTTAATATTATCTAAAACTTTTATATTGACAAGTTTTTTATAGGACCAACCGTTATAGCAAAAAAAAAAATTAAAAACAAAAAAATCCCTGCCGGCTCCGCCTGCAAACAAGTTATTTTTCGAAGTAGGTGGTTCCAACTCCCGCATCTTTTCGAAACTGATACATAAAATCAAGGAGCATAAAATCTCGGTCAAGTTCGTTAATGGGCAAAATCGAACCAAGGGGGGGGGGATGGAGGGGGCTCTTAAAAACAGAAAAACCCCATAATTTCTTAATTATGATACTATCGAATCCGTTTGAAGTTATTATTACTTCTAGGAGAAGGGCCGAAAATTTATGTAAGACAGATTTTTGATATAATTAAAAATTGCCTTAAGGGGGGGGGGGGGTAAGGGGGGTTTTAGAAGAAAAAAATTCATAGTCAATTCCCAAGATTTCAAATCCGCTTAAATTTATTATAAATCCTCTTAATATTATCTAAAACTTTTATATTGACAAGTTATTTATAGGACCAACTCTTATAGCAAAATAATAATAATAATAATAATAATAATAATAATAATAATAATTTAAAAATAAAAATCCCTGCTGGCTTTGCCCGCAAACAAGTTAGGTTTCGAAGTAGGCGGTGTTCCAACTGCCGCATCATCGCAAAAAGGTCATTTCTTCCGCAATTCCCGACAAACAGGCGCCCCACGGTCTGCGTCTGCGAAATATACCTGTGCCTGTAGGCCGAGCCGTCAGGGATTTTTTTTTAATTATTCTATACATTATTGAAATTTAACGGTGATACTACTTTTTACTTGAATGTTATTATGAAGCAGTCTATCTTAGTACCAATTTAGTAATGTAATAATTAATTTTTATATACAATAAAACCTGCTATGACGGAAACACGAAAGACCGAGGATATATTTCGTTTTATACAGGTTCCTTTTTATAGGTTTTTCTATATTAGCTTTACGTTTGTTACCTGATAGTACGCGGAAGTATGAACTTCGATTTAGTGGTACGTCGGTCTAAAAGTTTGGGAACCCCTGCTGTAGAGGAACACGATCCTGATATATCTTCTATTCAGGATAACTGAATGCTAATAATCCTGCAACAGTCCCGTCAAAGAGACAAAAATATTGTTAAATATCCCGTAGAAATTATTATTATTATTAAAATGCAATTTTTCATTTAGCTTATGCAGTCATGTAGCGTACCTTACTTTATTATGTAGGGAAAGTGGACTTGAATGAGATAGGGTATGAATGTAACAACAAAAATGTTTATATGATCTACAATCATAAATAACTTGGTATTTCATTTGACAAAGGGTAGCACTGAGATCATTCAACAGATATAGTTTCAAAAAACAGTACATATTGCAGAAGATTAGAGTATTCCACAAAGTGTATTTTTCAACAACCAAAGTAAGTTTATCTGTTTGAGCTTTAAGGCATTTAATAGATAAACTCTTAAAATTTTATGTATTTTTGCACGCTAAAATGTTATAATCTCTTGTTATATTTATATAATAAAAGTGGAAAAATATTAACAATATTTACTAAAACTAATATTTTGAACATTTTTATGAAAAAAGTCATCTCAAATATTTTATTGATAGAATTGTTAAATTTTACAATAGATATAAATGCATAATATCAGTTAATGAAATAATCTGTTGTCATTTTTATTGTAGATATTTTATAAGGTAAAAGTATTTGTTACGTAAGATATATTTATTTTTTGAGTCCCTCCTTTTGTATGGAACTACAATTCAATGTTTGCTATACTTAAAATAGTAAAACATTAAAACATATGTCATCAATAATTGGTAAATTAAATATACCATTGTACTATAGAATAAAATGTTTATGGAATAAAATGAAAAATAGGTATGCATTATAAAAATAATTATTAAAATTAAACAAGATTTTTTAATTGAAACTGCCACGCCAATAAGTTACTAAATGCTGAAATATTCTTTTAAACAATACTTTAAAATTAACAATTGTATATACTTAAAGTTACTGTCTAAATATGAAAATTGTCTCAGTCATCCACACTCTCCCTTACTTGCTAAATTATATAGATTTATTGAATATAAAATATGTCTGTTGTGATGAAACTGAAGAAGAGGGTGTGCAAATAATGGATAATTTTCTGCTGTCAATATGTAGAAGTTGACATACATCATTCTATCCGTGGGGAACATTGAATCATCATCGGGACAAAACTACGTTTTTCCCTATTTTTAAGGAAATCGAAAAAAATGTCTTATTTTTTAAATGTCGTACTGAGCTTGCTATTGAGTGTATTAAAAAGTTGTAAATATGAAAGTTGTAGAGAATTTTGTCATCTTTAACATTGTATTTAACAAATAATACGCTACGACAACGAGTATCAAGATATTTTAAAAACAACAAAAAAAGTCCCAAAAATTCGTTGTTTTTTGGCCACAGTAAATTCTCCCTTAAGAGATTTTGTTGGATAATTCGTTTTTTTCATGCTGGCCTCATCATATACAAGTTGGAAAAATAAAATCTTACCCGACCTTTTGCAAGGTAACATGTACATTTCCCCTGGACTACTTTAAGCTAAACTTTCTGCTGCAATGCGTTTTATATTAAATAATATCACACATATTTGCCAAAAGCGGATTAGACGTTGTCCTTTTCCTCATGACGAAACACATAGATAATTAAAAATTTACATTTAACCAATTTTATTACCACGTTGGACAGGCGACAGTTTTTATATTCAGTCGTACCACAATTTACAAAAAACAGTGGATCCGTGCGAGGATTTCGCACTGCAGTCTGTAATAAATTTTGTCACTCTAATAAATTTTGTCAATAGCTAATAATTTTTAGATTCAGTTCAAAACTTCTAAAGAAAAATTAAGGATAAAAGTATCTGCAAACAAAATATATGCATTAGTCAAACCAGAATATACTCTCATTTATTCCATCAAAGTTACAGTAAAAATTGATTGAAGATAGCAAAAGGCAAGTGCGAGAAAAAAGTATCAGTCGTATTTTAACTGCATTAGAAATGACGTCATCTGCTTCTTGAAAAATGTGAACCAAAAAAAAATAAATTGAATGCATTTAAAATACAATTTAATCTAATATAAGAAAGCACACCTTTTATTCTACACGTGAAATACCATTTCCTCGATCATTAGATGGTTTCTTTTTCATTAAAATTTTCAATTTGAATTTTGCTTTCTACCCATAAATATAAAATAAACCTGCTCGGAAAAATCATACTTTAAGTTTTTTGTACTATTTATTTTTTTATAATCATTGTTAAACATCATATAATGCGGTGTTTTATTTTTGTGGCGATTCTAATGGGAGGAAAACATCTCATTTCATTTATAAAAACAATGCCGATTTAAATTTTTAAGTAACATCCATTTTTAATCAAAAACCATGTTTTAACGAAATGTGAGTGTACTATGTCAGAAGCCGCTTCAAAAACCTTTCGAACGATACCACATTCGTTGTTGTGCGTTTCGCAAATGCATAGAAAAAGGATGTTGACAACAGAAAAAATATATAATGATTATTTTCTCTTGAAAATGTCCTACGAAAAATTTATTGCAGATTTTATTTTTCAAAAATTGGTACGATTAGAAATAAAATGTTCCTCTATGTCCCAACAACAGGATAAACGGCTTCATTTCACAAATATTATAATAAAGTCTAAAAAATATAACGCATCAATGTTTATATATGGATTGTTTGGAAAGTTCTTTCTGTTTGAGAAAGTTGGTTCATACCGGAAAATTCTATCATTTAATTATTAGACATTAATTCAGATAGCGAATGTCTAATAATTGACGGGTAGGATTGCCTGTTACTAATTTGTTTACCCAAACGGAAGGAACTTTCCTTACAACTAAATAAGTAATGATACAGTATTTCAAATTATTTCTGTAAAAAATATTGTTCAAAATATGTGCAATATTCTGAAGCCATTTTATTATTTTATTCAATTTTTCAACAGTTGTTATGAATGTGTAAATTTCTTTGATAAAACACAGATAATTCAAAATACGCCTCTACTTCCCGGGAAAAGCCGGTTTCACAACCATCGCAGGTCCCTTCCGTTTCAACACTTGGCCGAAACTGTAGCAATAGACCCTATCAAGGTACATACAACAGGAAAAAATTAAGAGCTGGTTTCAATAGGTTTAATGCATCAAACTCGTGGGTTTGGGTGTAATTCGTCGGACGACCCCAGTGGCTTTCAGATTGTTGTAGCTATCCGCCGTTTCACTGTTCAATTGCGACCCTTTTCTTCACTGACTGTCGATAAGGAGTCTAGCCTGAACACAGAGGATCCTTCTTCACACGCGCAATTTATCACTAACTGTGGATTTTCAATATTTGTTACAGAGTACTAAGCCTACAAATGTGCCAAGCTTTCACTAATCCTCCGTAATATGTGGGTTAATTTAAACCAGGTGTAATACGTTTCGCATCAAATTTTTTTTAAGAAATGAAATTAAAAAATACTCCATGTAGAAATCTGAAATTAACTAAATAAAGAATCATCAAATGATTTTTCTGGTTCAAAACGTTGTTAAACTGTATAAAATTAATCCACATATTACGGAAGATTAGTGAGAGCTTGGCACCTCTTAGCCTAGCTCAGGACAACTTGTTTATCAACTGTACTAGAACTATAACATTAAATTTTAGACAGTTTGTAACGATGCTTTTTATTATTCTATGTACAACTTACAATGTAATATAAAGTACATCACACATTTTATTTTTTTTTAAATGTGTAAAAGTTTTATTTTTTTAGAAATAATTAAGTTTTTTTTTAAAAGTAGAACATTTTTTACAAGGTTACAGAAGGATTACGAGGTACAGAATCTCTACTACACGAAGGATGTACAATTCCAACTTAATATCCCAGGGATGAGATTTCTCCGCTTTTTTGCATACTAGTATAATTTTACAGAAAATGTTCTTTTACTTAATTGTAACATTCTGCAATTTAAGACAACAACGTTTTCTCTAAAATTATACTGGTATGCAAAAAACCGGAGAAATCTCATCCCTGTTATCTAACCCTACTGTGATGTATACTCATTGGTTCCTCAATATTTTTAAGGGGTTAAGTAACCTTTAAAGAGTCAAAAATTCGATTTTTTTTATTAGCTAATAATTAAATATGATTCTTTAGGAACATTTTAAAATAAACCCCATGCAAAAATTCCTTTTAGAAGAGGAGTTGTGTCTAAAACAGTGTGAGCTCTTTTTATATGATCAAGGGGTAGTTTGATATTTAAAGTCAAAATGGCGATTTTGGTCATTGCGTGCACGATTTCTGAAAAATGGTTAGTTAGGATTTCATGAAATTTTGATTCAATGTCTTAACCATACAGATGCACAAAATGACTTATTATTATGTTTCTCAAGGTTCTCAGTTTGGAATTTATGACTAATTTTGCATTAAAAAAACTTGATATTTCGAATTTCTCTAAAATAATAATAATAATAATAATAAATCTCAGGATTTACAAATTTTAATTTTTTCATCGTACAGTAAACTCTCGATTATCCGCGGAATTGAGTGGCGCGACTATCGCGGATAATTGATTTCGCGGATAATTCACAAAAGTTTGAAAAAGGGGAACAAATCAACACAAATATGTACTTGAACAATTTATACACATAAGTAACACAAACATACATTTTACAGTTTCTACGCACAATGGGTAACATAAAGATACTTATTACTTCAGGAATAATAAAATTATTCATTACTTACAAACTTGTAGGTTTATTTCTTTAGAAAATCCGTCAAAAGTGTCTGTTTTTTTGTACTGAAATACTTCTTCTTTATTTGCGATTGAAGTTTTTTAAGTACTATTTTATCACAAAGTGACGCGTCATCCTCTTCCTCTAGATATTGGATAAGTCCTTCAACGTGAGCTAAAGCTGCGTCGTGGCTCATTTTCTTTTGTACTTTATCATCTTCTTCGTCACTCTCTTCCAAATTCATACCTAACGCTTCTTCAATAATTTGGCCATCAGTTGCATGTTCGAAGCCTGGATCGTCAGCATCACAATTAATCCACTCAATGATATTATCTTCATCGACATTTTCTCCACCAGCAACAGATTTTGCTAAATTCGCTAAATTATGAACGGAAACTTCTTCCTCTTCCTTTTCTGATTCTACTAGAGATTTTTCTATACTTGGCAAAATCTGCCGCCAGGATTTTATTAATGTGGATTTCTGTACCGACTCCCAAGCACTGTTTACATCATAAATGCTATCGAGAATCGTGTAATCTTTGAAAAAGCTTTTAAGATAATCTCCCTCTTCAATTCCTTTTTCAGTAATTTCGTTCTGTATTTTTTCTTAATTGAAGCGATTACGCCCTGGTCCATAGGCTGGATAAGAGCTGTAACATTGGGAGGCAAAAAGTTTGCAAAAATATTTCCATCTTCTGATTTTAATTGTAGTTCTCCAGGGTGAGATGGGGCGTTGTCAATTAGCAACACAGCTTTCTGGGGTAAATTTTGAGACGCCAGATGTTTCCTAACTTCGGGAATAAACATTTCTTCAAACCATTTTATAAATATTGTTTGATACATCCAACCTTTCTTTGTGTTGAGAAAATGTACTGGGAGGTTCTCAGCTCTTGTTCGTTTAAAAGATCTCGGTTTTTTTGATTTTCCAATCACTACTAACTTTAGTTTATGGGATCCTGTAGCATTACTGCAAGGCAATATTGTTAGACGCTCTTTACTGCACTTATGTCCTGGAGCTTGATTTTCGCTGTGAAATGCCAGAGTTCGTGTAGGCAAACATTTCCAGAACAGTCCTGACTCATCGGCGTTGTATACTTGTTCGAAAGAAATTCCTTCTGATTGAAGAAATTGTACAAAATCTTCTTTGAAATTTTCTGCAGCTTGTTCGTCGCAACTTAATTTCTCGCCGCAAAGACCTATTTTTTTTATCCCGTGGCGTTGTTTGAATCTTGTCAGCCATCCTGACGATGCATCAAATGATCCCTCTAATCCCAGCATTTCAAAAAATTGTTTTGCTTTTGCAGCAACAATAGGCCCTGAAACAGGCGTTCCCTCACTTCTCCCTTGTCTTACCCAACGAAAAAGTGCTACATCCAGTTCTTCAAAAGTGCTGCTTTTCATACTTTTTCTTTTTTTCATCGATGAAAAGTTGTCTGATGAGGCTGAGAATTGCATCAATTTATCTTTCTGTTTTAAAATGTCCCTAACTATGCATTCTCCAATTCCATATTGCAAGCTTATTTGTTTTCTTGTAGCACCATTTTCAATTTTTTTAATCAGTTCTAATTTATCTTGAATCGTTAACACAACTCTTTTTATTTTTTGTGACATTTTTCAAATATTGAAAATGCAAAACTATAAAATTTAAATACAAACGCGAACTTCTGTAAGACACGTGTTCACAACTCATCTAAAACAAGCAAACTGATGTGCTTTATGAAAAACGGGAGAAACAAGATCATAACAGGGGAGCGCGGGTGACTTTCAGTACCCGTACATTGTTTATCAACAGGTGTGTGGCCTGGCGACACCCTCAAGATTAGCTGCACTTGCTTTGTGCACGTGATTGTTCCACGTTTTCAAATGGAAATCATATTTAGTAAAAAGGATCGAAAACTCATCCTACATCGCAGAAATAAGTTTCTTCTCAAGGATAAGAAAAGAAAAAAAAAAGAAATTTAGACTCGCGGATAATCCGCAACGCGTATAATCGGGAGTTTACTGTATATCATTTTGAGAACACGTTATATTTGTACTCATTAAGACAAATTGGCTATTTTAGCAATTAAAATGTGAAAAATCACGCACTCAAAGCATGTAAGAATAATTCTTTGGCAAAAGTGTATTATATTTTTCAATAAATTACAAAGCTTTATATAAGTGTATTCATTTTTCTGGGAATTTTAATTGATAGAATATACCTTTATTAATATGAGTTTTAAAATGTATAATTCAAAGTCTGTTAACTACGGAGTTACTGAAATTCTTATAGAGGTCCCTTTTTAGGTGCGTTCGTAATTATATAAATACGTTGCACTTATTGTCGTCGTCTGGTCCGTCCATCTGTCTGTCCGTCCGTCCGCATATAACAACGCAAAAACTATCCAAACGAATGGTTTGAAATTTAAGATATATTATCTTTGCCGAATTTTGTTGAGACATTTCAAATTTTATAAAAATCGAATCACAACTTTAGAAGATATTAATAAAAATATTTATTAATAAATTTGATTTTTTTTTTAAATCGGTGCTTTCTTGTTATAGGAGCTTCCGAGGTTTAATCGTCAAGCGACCGAGATACTTATTTTATTGCGGAATATAATCAGCAGACAATATAATTCATTTCACAGAATTACAAATCATCAAGATCTTAATATTTATATAACTAGCTATAGTACGAACGCACCTCCTTTGTCACGTTTGACGTGCAATTTTCAACTTGTTCATGTATTTTGTGAGTCCAAAGGGTACGTGACCCCTTAAATGGCGTATTCCGCAACGTGAACATGTGTAAACATCAGCTTTGATTTCGATTGAGATTTATACTAATGAGGAACTTGTATAAATTTTAAACCGTCTACTGTAGTCTTCTTCAATGTTTCAGTAGCACAGTTGAGGTTTATTCCATTCGACATTCGATTTTTGATAGATTTACACGTAGTCGGATGTTTTACACGTATTGGAATTTGACTACATTTGTAATCTGTCTAACATTTTCCTGTGTGTTAGACAAATTTTGTAGCCAATCTCAATGAATAACTAATGCGTGGAACTCTATCTAGCTTTATAATCAGTTTTATTTTTAGATAAAATTACGCTAAGTAGATTTTAGTGTAAATCGTCAAACAGCAAATTCTTTAACTATCATTTAAAATATCTGTTAGAGAAGCGTTAGCACCGGGAAAAATATGCAGTACAGCTGTATTTAAAATAAGTAATGGCAGTTACAGTGATTAAGATTAATACAATTTTTGAGTAGTTCCAGAGGTGCCAAGCTTTCATTAATCTTCCGTAATATGGGGTTAATTTGACCCAGGTGTAGCACGTTCCGCACCAGAATTTTTTTTAAGAAATGAAGTTAAATAAATTCCACGTAGAAACATGAAATTAAATAAATAAAGATTTATCCAATAATTTTTCTGGTTTGAAACCAAGATCTTATCTAGTAGATCTTGTTGTCTTTGAAAAATATTAAAAGGAAAGTTATTCCCGTAAACAACGAGAAAGCAAAATTGTCGCGGAGCATTTTTAAATAATGCTGAAATTTTAGAACTCCTGGACTACTATAAAAACATAGGTGCCAACCTCTCATTAATATTCCGTAATATGCGGGTTAATTTGACCCAGTTTAACAACGCTTCAAACCAGAAAAATTATTGGATGAATCTTTATTTATTAAATTTCAAGTTTCTACGTGGAATTTATTTAATTTCATTTCTTAAAAAAATTTCTGGTGCGAAACGTGTTAAACATGGGTCAAATTAACCCGTATATTACGGAATATTAATGAGAGATTGGCACCTATGTAAAAATATATTTTTCGAATATTTTGTATCACCCGTTCTCGTTTCGCTTTCATTCAGTAACCTCCAACTTAAAAAAATTCAGACTTATTAAAAACTACTTTCAACTGTTCAACGTGCACGGTAAAAATTTCTCAGGCTCGGTCGCGTATCGTATTTTTTTAATATATAAACGTTTCGTTTTGTTATGTTGTTACAAATGCAAAAACTTTCATAATAAAGGAAATAATAAATAAAATACAGCACATTCCTTAGAAATTTCAAAGAGTCTAACTCCAATATTTTAAATTATAAACACGCTATCTAATATTAAAAGTGTCTTTTATAACTGAAGAATTTACATTATTTTTCTGCGATTAGAAAAGGTGGAAAATTCTTTTCAGACATTGTCGAAACTGAGTCATATTGCTGTAACTATATGCACCCTGACAATATAAACAGCAAAGTTTCAAAAGAAGTAATCTGTTTGAAATAAAAACTGCTCAAAATGAAATCAACATTCTGAATCCATTTTGAAATTTTCTTTAGTTTTCAGCAGTTGTTATGAATGAGTAAATTTCTTTTGATAAAACACTAGTGTTTACCAGTGTTTCATTTACCATATGATAACATTTCTTTATATCATATAAGTTTGTATACTACTTTAATTTACGGAGAATGATATGCAGCTAAAATAAGTCTGTTTCAAACCATAAATTTTATTTAATTAATAAATCAAATAAGTACCAAGTAAGAATATGTTACGTTTTCTTAAATATAATTTCTGGTCGAAAACACATTTATTTGATCCGTCGCTTATACACCGGAAATTACAGTACTTATGTTGTTATGTGTGTGTGGAAAGATATGCTCCGTGTACTTTAACACAGGGTTCGTACGCCTCCTCCTGCCCCACCAGTGGCTGAGAGGTTGTGCTCTCGAAGCTGGTAGACGGGAGGTGCTGGGTTCGATCCCAATCGCGCCCGTCGGCCTAATCGTTCGGAGTTTTCGTGGTTTTCTTCGAGCCGTGGATTTATCCATGCGTAAATACGGATTAGGTTCCCTTAGAAAGACCCCCACGAAGGGCACTCCCCCCGGGCCTATATCCCTAGTGTAGATAATTGGCCGTCAATAATCAACCCAACTCAACTCGTACGCCTCCTGGAATTTTGCGACCAGGAACTTCTTCGGTACCAGTACCTTCTTCAGAAAATATCTCCTTAAAAGAAGGCGAAGTTTCTCGAGTTTAACCTAGATTGCTTTTTCTTTAGAAAAAATACTGGTAACACCCCTAGACAATTCTCTGATCCGTACGAACCCTGTTAACAGAAATATGAAATATATTTTTTTAGATGTAATCATTCACCGAATATACAGTGTTGGCCAAAAGTTTGGACATTTTTTGAAAGTTTCATGTTTTTCAACTTTGTGTGCTTATAGAATATATTAATTTTCACTTAAATACAAACGTTTATACATCAAATTGAAGGTAATTTAATGTAGAATTTCATAATAAAAACAGTATTACAATATCTGTATTACAAAAAAAGTTGTGCAACTAATAGTAAGATCTATCTTAGATTTGCATTTTTTTAAAGTGATACTTACACAGCCAATACTTAGTATTATAACCCTTATTTCTTAAGACAGCTTCCCAGCGTCTTTTCATCGAGTGAACGAGTGTTTGGAGTTCATCTTTCGTAATCACATGGTGCCAAGAATCAATTATAGCTTCAATAAGTTGTCTTTTATTAGATGGACGTTTTTTTCGTACAAGAATTTTCAAACGTCGCCACAAATTGGATTGAGATCAGGGCTGTTTCCTGACCATGGTAATATATCTATGCCTTTATTTTGAAACCATGCTTTGCATACTTTTGCTGTGTGGCATGGAGCTGAATCCTGCTGAAAAATAAATGGTGCGTTGTTGGGGAAGAGATCCCTGATGGAAGGTATCAATTTTGGTTCCAGGACAGTTTCGATGTATTTTTTTGGCATTCAGGATGCCATCAGTCACTTGAATTCGGCCCACACCATCTGCAGACATACATGCCCAAATTATGACATTTGTTGGGTTTTTTGTAGTTGCTTCAATGCAATCACGATGAAGTGCTTCTCCTACTTTACGTCTCACGTATTTTCTACCATCACTACCAAAGAGCGATATTTTACTCTCATCGCTCCAGATTACTTGCTTCCATTGATTTTCTGACCATTTAATGTGTTCTTTTGCCCACTTAACTCGTTTTTAGCGTTGCTTTTGATTTAAATATGGTTTTTTCCTTGGAATTCTAGCTTGTAGTCCAAATCCTGATAACCTTCTTCTTATTGTTCTTGAACTTACTGCAATACCCGCTCATTTTACATCTAATGGCATCAGATGAAATTTTTATCTTGAAGGCATAGCCGTTTAATTTTTCTATCGGCAGTAGCACTTGTGCATTTTTTCGGCCTGATTTGGCCTTATTTTCCACTGATTTGTTTTTTCATAACGTAAACAGAACTTTCGTACACCAGAACAAGTCACTGAACCACCAACTTGTCTTGCAATTTCAGCATAAGAGAGGCCATTTTCTCTCAATATGACAATTCGGCTTCTTTTTGTAGATGTCCAATTAGTTCTTCTTGTTGATGACATTGTTTAAAATTAGTTTAATTAAAAAAAGGACTTTAATTATTCAAAAACAGCGATATTCTATTTAATTGTACTAGTATGCATCATTTCGCAAAATATTTCCACAACAATAACTCTTTTACCATCTAAATAACCTAAATTATAGTTAAAGACATTTGATTGATTGGTCCTCAGAACAGTGTTTGTGATTGGCTAGTACGCTTTTATTACAAAACACGTCCTTATTCAAAACGATTTGTGTTTGTTTGTTCTACTAAAATAAGCATAACTTTTTTTTTAATACAGATATTGTAATACTGCTTTGATTATTAAATTTGAAATTAAATTACCTTCAATTTGATATATAAACGTTTGTATTTAAGTGAAAATTAATATATTCTACAAGCACACAAAGTTGAAAAACATGAAACTTTCAAAAAATGTCCAAACTTTTGGCCACCACTGTATATATGTATTTCAGAACTGTGTTAAATTTTACTAAGTATTGGTTGATCTTTGTCGTCATACAGACGTCTATACCATTGTTCTTATTGACCATACTGATACAAAACAAACTTTCTTAGTATACTTTAGTTCTTACAGGAAATCTTCCGAAACAATAAAACGTATCCTTTTAAATTTGTATTTGTATATCGTTAAAAAATGGTTTTCTCGAAACATAAATATTTATTTTTACTTTTTTTTTTTTTTAATGAAAAAGTGAAGGATTGATGGAAAAATTCGACATCAGAATTTTGATAGATTTACAGTCATTTGGATTTTCTGAAGGTTATTTGATTAATTTTGAAAACTGCCTGGCATTTTCCATTACTATACGCATCCTGTTGCCACTCTTATGCAAAACTAAGACATCTTATTATTTAAAACATTATATTCAGTTTTATCTTTTTAACATTATGTTAATTAAATTTTAGTGTAAATTGTCAAACCTGTGGTGAATATACACTGGTGTCCAGAAATTAAGGGGCAGCGACCAATTTCAGACGCTTCGTCTAATATCTGCTGAAACTCGTGAGGAAATGTCCTTGAACTTTGAGGAAGTAAAGAACATGTTTGACTTCATGTTTTTCAGTGAAGATTTTGTCGCGAGGACAGTTTGGGGGGGGGGGGGGGAATAACAATTTTAATAATAAAATAATATTTTAGATCACCCAAGTATCAGAAAATGCTAGAAATGCTCTGTCACTGTAGCAAATAACTATGTAGACCCTGTTCAAATTTTGTGTGCATTTTGAGTAAGCATAGCACGTATATTCGTGAAAATGTTAACATTTCTGAGAAATATTCAAAAGGTATTTTTTTATAGCATACACAGTTTCCAAACATGTTCTTTCCATCCTCAAAGTTCAAAGGCCTTTCCTCACGAGTTTCAGTAGATATTCGACGAAATGTCTAAAATTGGTCACTGCCCCTTAATTTCTGGACATCAGTGTACATATGTTTTAGCTATCATTAAAAAAAATTATTTCCCAAAAAAGTTATCACCGGAAACACTATACAGTAGAGCCATGTTTAGAATAAAGAATAGCAGGTGCAATATGCATATATACGGTTGTATACCGAATTCAAGAAATCAAGTTTTTCATTCGGAGAACTTGTAGTCCTTAAGAGAAAGTAAAAGGAAAGGTATTCCCGCAACCAGCGGTGGGAAAAGGATAGCACGTTTGCACGATGTTGAAATTTTATTATTCGTAAACAGTGATAGAAGATATATTTTTTCATTTAATAACATTTTCTCTCTCCCTTTCTCAAATTTTCTTTTCCAATATCCTACAACTTTCAAATATACAGACTTACGAAAAGCTACTTTTAACCAAAATTGGTACGCCAAAAAGTCCCTGGGGAGTAGGCCCTTTTCGTAGTTTTAATTCGCGAGTTTTCGTTTTGTTACTTTCTTACACATGCAAAATATATTATAAGAAGAAGAATATACCGTAATTTCCGGCATATAATCCGCAGCTCAAAGAGTCGTTTTTCGACCCAGAAATATTATTTTATAAAATGTAACTTAAAAGATCGCTGTAAATATTTAACAACAATTATTGAATAAAATTTCTGGGTCAAAAAACGACTCTTTGAGCTGCGGATTATACGCCGGAAATTACGGTATGTATGTTAGATAAGCAATTATGCATAACAATTGAAAAATGAGATTTTAGTAATATTTACACACACACACACACATATATATAGATATATATATATATTATATATATATATATCCGGAATTATACGTTTACAGAATGTAATTATCAATTATTAATCATGAAAGAGTACGATTATTTCATGAAAATATATATCGAGCATGATTTAGTGCAATAAGACAAAGACAAAATTATGTTCCATTATATTAAAGAACGGTGTATTTTTTTTTAATACTCTAGATTTAACTTCCATGTTTTTTCAATTTTTTTATGCTAGACAGAATTTTTACAATGTACATATTTTTTTCGTTTTAAAGTTTGTAGTACATTCTATTTTAGTCCTTTTTTGTACTTTCTACACCTACATATATATATATATATATATATATATATATATATATATATATATATATTAAATGTGTAATTGTTTCTTCTGGATCATTGGGAAATATAATAAATATATTCTTTCTTTTTTTTTTCGAGTTTTGGCAAAAATTTCATTAAATATATTTTGTTTGAATTTGTTAAAGAAGCTTATATCAAATCAATTGCATTATTCTAAAAATAAATCTTTAAAACGTGAAATTAATAATTAATATATCTACTTACTACAGCACCCACACGATAAAATTTTATCAGTAACCCACTAAACTGCATTGGAAATCCTTAAAACCGAGTTTAATCTGGAGAAGAAAAGTTCAATTGAATCGGTCATTTGAAAACACACATAAGTCAAGTTTTTTCTAAATACACTTTTTTTTTGTCGCAAATGCTTCCTTAACCCTACAGTGCATGATTTTTTCTTTTAGAATTGTGTTTTTTTTATACTTATATTAAGAGTTCGACACCAGAAATTTTAAGATAGATTTTTAACTTTATTTAGTAGCATATTTATGTTTTTTTTTTTTTTTTTTTTTGTAGCATTAATATTTCTATATAAATATAGTGGTTGCAAAAAACCTGATTTATTTATTGAAAGTTAAATAGAAAGTGTTGCCAATTGGCTACACTAATATCGCTAATAACCACATAAGTCAGTGTATTCTTTCCTCTTCAAACAATACTTTATTTTTATTCATTACTTAAACGACATAAAGTCAGCAACTTAGGAGCTTTTGCATTCAATACCAGATTACATGTGGATACATATTACATTACCCTATTACCATTTCCATGCAATACTATATTAAAACATAAAAAATTTCCCGTATAAGTGCAATCTTCATTAATTTTGATTAAAAATACGTTTAATATGTCTGTTTTGCTCAAATTAAATACCACCTAACTTTGTTTCATGCTAAAACAACATAAGTCAGGAACAGTTTTTCTAGTATTTTTCTTTTTATTATTCATAAATTATAAAAATTATTCGATATTTACAAACTTTGAAGTCCAAATTATATAATCAGCCCAAACAAAAACGCATGACAATTCATTTACCTGTGAATAATACAGTTTTTTTTTCCTGCAAAGTTCTGATTTTGTGACTTAAGTGGTTTTTGAAATGATCGATTCAACTGGGGAAAAACAGTGACCTTCAGCTAGTTTCAAGAGCCGTATTCGAAAGAGCTTTAACACTAGAATTATCATGAGCCGTCAATTGACGGTTACCAAATGAATATATTCCGATTTGAACCAGAAATTTCTTTTTAAAATAAATTAAATATAAAACTCACAGAAATACGTTAAATGAATAAGTTAAGTAGTTATAAATTAATTTTCTGGTGTGAAATAGTTTTTAAAAACTTGAGTAAAATTTCCGGTAGTTTAGTGTTAAAAACATCATTTTGTCGTACGATGCAGTGTTACCAGTGGATTACTTTTTTTAAAATTCAGTTTCCGTGATTGCCACTATTTTTTTGTTAAAGTAAAAATTCGCCTTATTTAATAACAGATTAAATAACACGATGAGGAGACAAACTATACCATTTCAATAAATTGGTGCCAATCAAGCAATCTAAATTTTAGATAAAGTAGCGCATGGCCAACACTGGTAAAATGTTCGCACACGCGTCTATTACAGATTTATTAGGTTGAGCTTTGTTTATTGAAAAAATTTGAATCTTATTCACACCTTTACAATATGAATAAATATTTTTCTTTAGGCAATCATAATTGCCGAACAATTGATTTCGGTTAAGGGGCTTCCGAGTTGCAGACAGCTTTACCCCCAGTCTATTAGTGAGTAGAGTGTCTTGTATAAAATAGAGCCGTTGGGAAAAGTTAAGATGCAGTATTAACTACAAGATAAAAGAACAATTACAATGAAAAGGATA
Organism: Maratus michaelseni; assembly: GCA_963931845.1. Taxonomy (NCBI): domain Eukaryota; kingdom Metazoa; phylum Arthropoda; class Arachnida; order Araneae; family Salticidae; genus Maratus; species Maratus michaelseni. Next base: position 99,887,365 of record OZ007600.1, read on the forward strand.
AATGTAAAGTTAGGAAAATGATGATAACAAATTTGGAATAAAAAATAAAGCGAAGGAGATTAAGGATAGCGTCTAAATAATTGGAAGAAACTGAAATGGTATAGCTTTAGTTATAACTAACTGGATGAAAGTAAAATGGTATAGCTGTAGTTATAACTAACTACTAATAAGGAAGTTGAAAAAGTAAAAAATAGGGTTCGGAACATGCTCGTGAAACAACACATAAATGTCAGGTGGTGAAAAGGCGGGCAAAGCATAAACAAAAAAAAAAGACACTCAAAAAAGAAATACATTTATTAGGGTGAGAGAAGCCAATCCTCTACTAGGCTACACAAATTACATTTTGTCGTACACTTTACAAAACAACTATTCAGTATTTTGACTTGAAATGAAACATAAAAATAAATTATGATCTGTAGCTTTGCACAATATTATATTTTTTTTACAGAATAACCTTAAAGAATATATTATTTTAATTAATTTATTTTACATGTTTTTCCATTACGGACGTGTTTTTGCAAATAAAAAATTAAACACGTATATTTTCAGAAGAAAAAATTAATCATGGAGTTAGTAATTATTTATAGATAGAATCATGATTAATTAAATAAATCCGCCAAAATATCTCAAAAACTGGGTTTTTTTTAATTTAATTAAGTAAAGAAATATTTTTGGACTTGATAGAAATAAAATATGATCTGTAGATTTTGACAATATTAGTTTCTTATCGAACGATTTAACCCTTTCAGGGGCAAAGTACTTATGTTTCTAAAATGTTAAAAACAGTGAATCACACCGGGATTTAAAAACAAAATTTATTTCAAAATAAGTAGAAGTGTTTCTTCACGTATATTATGAAAGTAAAATTTGATTCCAAAATTCCGGTGTCAATGTAGCGTTTGGGAATTAAAATTAAGACCGCCCCTCAAGGGGTTAAAAAAAAAAAAACATTTTTTATTATTTTGTTGAATATATTTCTCCATTATACCATTTTTGCAAACGATAATGAAACCTGCCTATTTCTTGCAGTAAATAAAAATCATTGAGTCAGTAAAAACGAATAAAGTTACGAATGATTAAGTACGTGAAATATTATCGTTGCATCAAAATTTACCATATTTTTTAAATTATTTAAATAAGGAAAGGAACATATATATCTGCATTTTGTGAGGACGAAATATTTCAAATATTAAAAAAAACTGCAGAATTTATACTTCAAACCGTAAAAGAACATTAAACTTCTTATATTAAAAATGTATGTTATTTGAGAGGAAAATATACAGGGTGTCCCAAAAAGGAGTACCTATTTTTAAAAATGAATAAGAAACAAACGAATAGAGTTATTTAAAAAATTCTTGCAGGAAACGGATGTGTGAAGTCTGGAATTTTGTTTATAACACTTTATTATGATAGTTCAAAATCTGACCGACAGATGGCGCTACAGCACCGAAAATTTACCGAAATTAACCGGCAAGGGTATGAATAGGCCACCTTACTCACCAGATTTAAATCCGTGTGATTTTTTTCTTTGGGGCCATCTGAAGGATGTAGTTTACTGCCAAAATTCCACTTCGCTAGCTGAGCTCCAGCGATTAATCGCTCAAGAGTGTACAGCCATTTCCGTACAGACGTTGCAGAAGGTGTGTGCTAATTTCATTCTAAGACTCCGACATGTTATTGTTATGAATGGAGGACATATTGAAAATATTGTCATTTAATTTTCAACTATTGCTGATGAATGCGGTAGCCACAGCGCCATCTGTCGGTAAGAATTTGAACTAACATAATAAAATACTCTAAATAAAATTCCAGACTTCACATATCCGTTTCCTGCAAGAATTCTTTTAATAACTCTATTCGTTTGTTTCTTATTCATTTTTAAAAATGGGTACTCCTTTTTGGGACACCCTGTACATTTTAATAGAATACTTTATTAAGATTGGCTGGAAATGGCGAATATTTTGGTGCTCATTCCTTTTAATCGTATAATAGTTTCACGATTTCTTTTATGAAATTTTTAAAATACTTTTTTTATGAAAATTATAGTATGTTTTTAATGAATTAAAATTTGTGAGAATACAATTATTTACATTCAATTATAAAAGTATTTTTCAGTGTTAAGAATTCAAATACACAATTTATTCTTATTATGTGAAATCATTTACGTAGACAATACTTACGCATTTTAAAGGGTTTATTCTAAGCTATACCAAACTAAGCTATACCAAACTAAGCTATACCAAAAAAGAAAAACTAGCAAAAGCCATGCTTTGTTTGGATTCGCGAAGGATTATTTCATAAGATAAATATTTGAAAGTAACAATGTATTTTTATCTTATTTTTGCATCTTTATTAAGCAAAAACGTTATTTTATATTTTGGCGCATTTTAAATTTAGAAATATAAATTCGGGACCACCTTTAATGCGATAAACAGTAATAACTGGATGAACTTGGACAATTAATTGCTCCTCATTCAAAGTTAAGTTTTTCAATATTTCCGGTTGTGGACCTGATTCCATATTATTAACTACAGAAAAAATATTTAGTTCATTATTTACTATACATTTATGGCAAGTCATACAAGATCCATCAGACTGAATATGCATGTCAAACCAACGACGATGACAAATTTTACAAAAATATAATTTAAAAATTTTTTGTGCATCTTCGAAATTAAAGCATATTTCCGAGCACATGCATTCTCTGTCAGAAGAGATTCGTCATGCCGTCGTTTTTTACGCTGATATACAGCCTCTTGCCTTAAAGTTAAATCATGTTCGCGTTCTTTTCAACCAGTAAGTGTACGTTTTCTTGGGATATTTTTTTTATAATAGAACTAATACATTCCATAAATTGTTTTTAAACGGAAAACATATTAAAAATAATACTAATAGTAATTACTTCTTAATACAGTAAAACCTCCATAACGGACAATCCCGAATAGCGGACACCTATATTTAACGGACAGTTTTCCAATCCCTGCTCCCAAAACTTAAATTTTTGTCTGCTTAACCTCTGAATAGCGGACATTCCGAATAGCGGACAGTAAGTTTGTCGATAAAGAATGAAAAATGATTTTTTAAAGAGAAAGAAAATGGGAAAACATGTAAAAGCCGCTAAATTTATTTGGACAATTTAACGGAAGTTCTGTGACCACAGGTAAATGTAGGGAAAATCCCCCCCCCCCCGTCTGAGAATAAAAGCGTCCCTAATTGAAGGATTTTTGATTTTCTGCTGATTAATGTCTAGAAGTACCAATTTTCCCCTCCCCAGAATTCCATAATACACCATACATCATTTTCTCTTTCTTTTCAAATGCGCCTAAGATAACATCGTTTACAATTGTTTTGAAATTTCAGGATAGATAACAAGCTGACTAGTTTTGTTTCTTTATACCTAAGCTCAAACAGTTTTTCGGATAATCTTATAAAGTGTAAAAAAAAAAAAAAAAAAAAAAAAAAAAGAATTAACAAAAAAAGAATATCTTTTCATTTTAATAAGATTTGTTCATTAAATCAAAAAATAATTAACTGGATTGCATCATTGCATAACATAAAAGAAAGAAATCAGACGTCACATGGCGTCATATAATCTGAGCAAAAGAAAAATAGTCACTGAAAACCAAACATACGATTTTATTTATTTATTTTTACTTTTATATAAAACAAAGAAAGGAGTTTTCCTATTTTATTTTTTATTTTTTTATTGGGAAATTGCGTACTGATTTTTTGGGAGTGAGAATTGAAGGATCCAAGAAAGCGACGAATACAGGGGGGGAAACTTTTTCGCAATGTCGATTACTGTTTGATTCTTGAGACTTAACTGACACTCAAAGCACATTATTCAAAGCGTCAAAATAAGTTAACAACATTTTTTTCGTTTCTGAAAATATTGAGTTACACGTATTCTGAAATTACAGTCTTGTTTGTGATTAAAGTTTTCGAGAATGGCCTCAAAATGAAAAGGATTAACTTTTAAAGAAATATCTGAAATGTTAAGCATGTCTGCAAAAAAAAATTGAGTTTACAGATACTTTCCGAACGTCTCAAAATAGGTAAAATACAGGTGAGAGATATTTTACGAAATAAAGAAGAAGTAAGGAATTTGTGAATTACTAACTCTAACAAGAATATCAAAAATGTGAAATTGAGGAAGTCTGATTCCATTGACATTGATTATATAATTCTGAATTGGTTTAATTCCCTTCGTTCAAAAAACATTGCTATCGTGGGCCTTTTATTCAGGAAAAGGCTTTTGAAGTCGCTAAAGAACTCGGATTACATAATTTTAAGGCTTGCAGTGCAGGCTGGAGAAGTTCCGCTCTCGGCACAACATCTCTTTCAAAACAATATGTGGCGAAGCAAAATCTGTAGATCTTAAGAAGTGGAGTATTGTCATGAACGACTGCAATCAATTTGTGAAGGTTGTGAGGAGAGAAACATTTTTAATGTCAATGAAACCAGACTCTTTTTCAGATTTTTTTTTTTTTGAATAAGACTTTGTGTTTTAAAAAGAATGACTCTATGGGCGAACAAATGTCAAAAGAGTTACTCACTATTTTGTTATATTGCAATGTATTAGGAGAATTTGAAATCTCTCTTATAATTGGAAAATCTCTGAAACCAAGGTGTTTCCCAAAGAAAATCCAATTTAATAAATTTGGTGTTGTGTGGACAGCGAATAAAAAAGCGTGTATGACCAGTCCTTTAACGATCGAATGGTTAACTAACTTCCTTTGATAATATGATTAAAAACAACAAAGAAAAGTTCTCTTGTTTTTGAACATTACAACTTCTCTTCCAAAACATTTGAAATTGGACAATGTTGCAATTGTGTTTTTCCTCCAAACACGACTTCCGTATGCCAGACGCTTCATCAAGGTGTAATACACAATTTTAAAGCCTGGTACAGAAAGCTTTTAACACTTCACATTCTTTTAAAGTTAGATTCTATGAATACACTTGAGAACTGCCTAAAAGTAGCTAATGCTCTGTATGGTATAATTTGGATTTCCTCAGCTGTAAAAAATATAGAACTGGAAAGCGTACGACAATGTTTCAGAAAAGCAGGTTTTATATTAAAAGGAAATGAACCACTTATTTCTGATACAGATGAAGAATTAAGCGAAATATGTGAATTAATGAAATGTATCAGGAGTAAAGAAACTGCTGAAATTTTCATTAACATTGATGATGAGTTACCTACTGAAAAAGAATCAATTGATGTATGTGGTTATATTCCTGCAGAATCTTCTACAGAAACTGACTTTAATGATGATTGAATAGATACTGAAACTGGGGATGTTTCCTGAAGTATCGAGAATTTCCAAGAAGCAGCACAATACAGTGAGCAGTTACACAATTCTTTTGTAAAAAAGATGATTCAGAAGGATTAAAACTACTGACAGAGTCAAAACTTCACATAGAAACATAAATTGCATGTAATCACAAGTAAAAGCAAACTTTTGTAACAGATTTTTTTCTTAAAAATGTAATAAACAGTGTATAAAGGTATGCACAATTTCATTTCAGTTTTATTGCTGAAAAAGTAATTTTCATTTCTGATTAATCATATTTTCGGACATAATTTTCGGACATATAAAAGTCAATTAATGAAACATTACGCATTTCTTAGCAATTTTGTGAATTTCTGAAATTTTCCCAATAGCGGACAATTACCGCGCTCCCGAGGTGTCCGTTATTTAGAGGTTTTACTGTAGTAAATATGTTTCATTTGGTTCAATTTTCAACCTTCGAATTCGAATAACAGTTTCTATAACGAATTTAACAATTAATTTTATTTGTTTACAATTCTTTTGTTGCCCTTTTACAAAAAAAAAAAAAAAAAAAAAAAAAAAAATCATAATATAAACCTTTTAAAATGCGTAAGTATCGTCTGCGTAAATGATTTCACATAATAAGAATAAATTGTGTATTTGAATTCTTAACACTGAAAAATACTTTTATAATTGAATGTAAATAATTGAATTTTCACAAATTTTAATTCATTAAAAATATACTATAATTTTCATTTTAAAAAAAGTGAAATTTGAAAAAATGAAATTTTGACGTATGAAATTTTAAAATTTTCATAAAAGAAATCGTGAAACTATTATACGATTAAAAGGAATCAGCACCAAAATATGCGCCATTTCAACCAATCTTAATAAAGTATTGTATTAAAATGTATATTTTCCTCTCAAATAACATACATTTTTAATATAAGAAGTTCAATGTTCTTTTACGGTTTGAAGTATAAAATATGCAGTTTTTTCCATATTTGAAATATTTCGTCCTCACAAAATGCAGATATATATGTTCCTTTCCTTATTTAAATAATTTAAAAAATATGGGAAATTTTGATGCAACGATAATATTTCACGTACTTAATCATTCGTGACTTTATTCGTTTTTACTGACTCAATGATTTTTATTTACTGCAAGAAATAGGCAGGTTTCATTATCGTTTGCAAAAATGAATCGTATAATGGAAAAATATATTCAACAAAATAATAAAAAATGTTTTTTTTTTTTTTAAATCGTTCGATAAGAAAATAATATTGTCAAAATCTACAGATCATATTTTATTTCTATCAAGTCCAAAAATATTTATTTCCTTAATTAAATTTAAAAAACAGTTTTTGAGATATTTTGGCGGATTTATTTAATTAATCATGATTCTATCTATAATTACTAACTCCATGATTAATTTTTTTCTTCTGAAAATATACGTGTTTAATTTTTTATTTGCAAAAACACGTCCGTAATGAAAAAACATGTAAAATAAATTAATTAAAATAATATATTCTTTAACGTTATTCTGTAAAAAAAAAAAATGATAATATTGTGCAAATCTACAACCAATCTTAATTAAAAAATTGGATATTTATAATGTGGAAAATACAAAGTATAAATAAAATAGAGGAAATAAAAAAAATTACAGTTATGATGAGCACTAATGCTCACAGTCTATAATGCATGAATGACAATAACAAAATGTCTGTCGTTAATATATAAAAAATTACTATTCAAAATTCCTGGTGAGAATTTGTAATTTCTGAATAAAAAAGAAAATCCTGAAATTCACGCAAATAGTGCAGCGTGTTAAAAACGTATATCAGCCTTGCTGTTATGCTGAAGATCGTGTTACTTTTGGTATAGTAGCGGGGTATTTTAATTATGTGTGACGTTTTATTAGGCACCCCCCCCCCTCCACTAGGTCCTTATTTTTAAATACCATTTCTATCAAAGAAATATATATTTTTTTAGATTTTTCTTGCAAAATTTCTAGTAACCTATCCCCTGAAGGTTATTTCTGTTGTAATGGATACCAGTAATAGTGTAAAGCTTACTCCGCTTTGATTATCGCAGAAAGTTCTCCGATTACATAAGGTTACTGATCTTAATTATATTTTTAAATTAAAGTTTTATGTAGTTTTTGCGTTTTATATCGGTGCATAATTTATTTCTGTACGTAAAACAATCAACTTACTTCTGTCAATAAACTTAATCTATCATTCAATAAACATAAACTATCTTAAGATATAGATACGATCTATAACATCTGAAAATATTAATTCAAAATATCTAGTCATTCCAGAGATATCTAGCACAAAATTGTGCTAAACCTCATTTTGAGACAAATCACTTTAAAACACATGTTATTAAAACTTTAAATATATAATGTTGTAGTACACAATTACTGTATTAGACAATTTCTTAATCAGTACTAAATATATGCTTGATAAAACATATTCGTTAAAAAATATTAAGAAACTACAAAGACATCTCACATGAAATATTGTTGACCGGCAATTTTTTAGAGTAAAAAATAAAAGCACTATACATTTTTCTTTTAACGTTATAAGCTTAAAGAGGTTTTGCAAAACCACGTATAAATGAAATGTCCAGGGATGAGATTTCTCCGCTTTTCTGCATACCAGTATAATTTTAGAGAAAACGTTGTTCTCTTAGATCGCAGAATGTTCCGATTAAATAAAATAACATTTTCTGTAAGATTATACTGGTATGCAAAAAAGCGGAGAAATCTCATCCCTGGAAATGTCCCAATAGATGTATTAAAGATAAAATTTGCTACAAGCGAAAACCATATTGTGAAATATGTGATTTAACTACTGAACTTTCTGTCAGACACTTGTAACGTTTTTTGAACAAGAATTATATAAGTGAAAATAATGATTCAGAAAACGCGTTTGTCAATAGCAATTATTTATATAAGGTCAAAGAATAAGGTAAGGATTTGCTGTTGTAGAAACCAACGTACCTCTTTCATGTAAAACAAGAACGAAAATCATGCGTCAAGCATAGATTATGCAACACTTTCCAACGCTTCCAAAATAATTTTACAAATCATTACCGTTTAATAAGTTGAAAGATAACATCTAAGTAAACAATTTGGAAAACGCATAACATATTTAAAAACGTAATTTCAGGAATTTCCAACATATATTTCCGACATATACAATATTCGAAAAAATATCCGTATACTTTCATTCAGCACTGTATATGATCTATAGATTTGTATATATACTACATAGGATGCTAAATTTTAGTTTAGTTAGGAAACGCGTAGCACAGTTTAAAATTCTCCATCTGGAGTTTCTGTCAATAAACGGAAATGTGTTCGCGAACTTTTATGCTGTCCTGTATATGATCTACAGGATTTATACACACCAAGTAATAGACAAAAAGCGAGTTAAATTTAAAATCGCGTTCAGCATCTTAAAACGCACTTCCAGGAATTATTGTTAACAGACAGTAGAGAATTCTTTTGTGTGTCCCTGTAAATGAACGATGACTGCTATACACACAATATTCTGTAGTAACCCTCTTGTAATGCACCTTAGTGATATATATAAATTTCAATGCGTTTAAAATAGTGAAACATTATTTAATTAAACCGCAAACGATTTTTCTCCATAGACGTAATGTAACGGATTTATTTTGACTGTCCCTGTAAAGTAACTATAAGTGCTATGCACAGCATATTCCATATTAAGCTTCTTGTAATGCACCTTAGTTATATATATCAATTACAATGTGTTTGAAATTGTGTAACATTTAAATAAACCGCAAATGATTTTTCCCCCATAGACAGTAATGTAACGGAATTCTTTTGAGTGTCCCTGTAAAAAAAACTATAAGTGCTACACACTTCAGTTGAAATAGGGGACATGCTATAGATAACGACAATGACATATAAAAATGGCACGGCAATCCGAGTATATTTACGAGAGTTAGAGCACTGACTGACGGCAGACGGCAGACGGCCAGACAAACCCAAGTCATAAACACTTTTCAACTAGGTTGGAAAGTGTTAAAAAGTAAAGACATGTTTCAGAATCTGGCAACTGAAAGACACAGCTGAGTGTTTGTCTTCTGCAAAACCATAAGTGGGCGTGGCAATGACATTTTATTTATTGTTTACTGAGAATACCTATGCCTCATATATTTTTAGTCATGATAAGCGTAATTTAATGAATTTTTTAGGCGGTGTGCTTTCAAATACCGAAAAAATACCGCTCTTTCATATACATGCTTCTCGAAAAATCTATTTGTTTTAATACAGTGACCTATCACTTATACTCGATACACGGTAATTATTTTTCAGTACCAGTTTTTTTATGTAATTTTCGCTTTATTTAATCGCAGAATTTTAAATCGAATTTTACTATTTTTAAATAGTGGTACTATAAAATAATAACTGAACATCGCGTATAAGTGAGATGTTACTGCATTTATAAGTATTATGCCCTCTTAGCTATGAATAAAAAAAATCTTAAACCGGAATAGCTATATCGAAAAGTTGTATTAAAATAAAGAATTGTATGTGTATGGTTATTTCATGTTTGTTACTATTCTTGTTCAAGAAATCAAATTCTCCCTATTGGGCACTTGCAATCTTTAGATAACAGTTAACGAAATTATGTTCTTGCGAACAGCACAAGGGCAAAAAATGTAGGAACACTTTTCGCGTATTTGCTTAAAGCTGAAATTTTATCACTCGTAGACTATGTTAAAATAAGCAACATCACCTGTCTCCCATTCTCAGAGGTGGGGAAGTGGTAATTGTTGTTTAGTGACATCTAACGTTAAAAGACAACATATAAATAAATAAAAATCATACACATTTGTGAAAAAACTACATTTAACCATTTTGCAGGCACGCTAAAAATTTTCGAATGTGCTGACGTGTATCGTACTTTTACGTCATAAGTTTTTCCGCTTTGTCACGCTCTTAAAAATGCAAGGTATTTCATAATAATAATGAAAAAGGTAAATCAGATAAGCAATTACATATGAATGGATAAAATTAAATTGTAATAAAATATCCTTTGTCTATCTTCGTTTTCGCAAATACATCCATTTACCAGAATAACTAGAAAACTGAACGCATGTCTTTCTGCCAATTATATTTTAAAGCAGTGGTCACCAAATGGCGGAACGCGGTCCGGATCGAGACCCCGGTTAAATTGTGAATAGCAGAAAATAATAATGCTTCTGCGAACAACGCGTTAATATACAGGCGGTAATCATGGACGCGGCTGGAAGCGGTAAATTCTAGAGAAGAGGCGGGCTCGATTTTTATACAAGCCTTCGATAATCGGATGGGCTCGAGCTCATTCTTTCTAAAACTGAAAATTTCATTTATTTTATTTATTCACGAATCTATATCATACATATATATATATATGTATGTATAAAAGAACTTTTTTACAATTGAATCCATTTGGACACTACACTGTTAACTAGTATTTTAAAAACACAAATTGCACAAATTGTGCTTATTAGTTGCTAAAATCAGTGTAAAAATTGTTTTAAACTCATAAAAGAGCTAAAATCCTACATGTTTCGGCTTTAAACTTAAAGCCATCATCGGGGAAGAGGAACAACACAAACGACTACTGATCTTTTAATTTTCGACACGAGAAAATTGAAATCAACAGTATGGAAAAATTTAAATAAAATAAACGGGCGCTCTCTGTTGCCAAAGAGCGAAAAACAAAACAATGAATTAACAAGGGGTTAAAAATGTATCCCATAGACTAGGTATGTTGAAAGAAAAGTTATCATTACAAATACAATCTTTTCTAATTTTGATTTCCAATGATTCCCTAATGGCGGCTTTAAATGGGTTATTGAACCTATGGATAATTCTTGCTTTATCGAAATTAATTACAGTATCATTATTTTTAGCGTAAAACCGGGAGAGTGCAGTGGATAACTTTCCAAATTTTATGTCGTTTTTATGCTCTTTTAACCTTTCCAAAAACTTTCTTTTAGTCATACCAATGTAAAAAATTATACTATTATTATTTAAGCTAATGGGGATTTCATAAACACCTGCGAATTGATCAGGGGGGATAGGATCTAATTTACATGAAACTAAGTCAACCAATTTTCTGGGAGGAACAGCAATAAGATGGATATTGTATTTACGGAGGGCCCTTTTAATCCTTTCAAATATAATAGGTATATATTGGAATTTACGATAGTTTGGTTTATTATTGCTAGGGACAGGATGCTGAATTAAATGGCCATTGAATTTTTCTATAATTTTCTGTACGTGATGAGCGGGGAAACCATGGTCAATGGCGATATCTCTGATAAAATTAAGTTCATCTTGGATGAATTCACTTGAACAAACCAGAAAAGCACGCTTGATGAATGAATTGAAGGCAGCAATCTTATAAGTGAAAGTTGTAGAGGCATTAAATGGGATTATTGTGTTACTTCTCATCGGTTTACGATAGACTTTACGTTTTAGGTTGTTGTCATCTTTAATTAATTGAATATCCAGGAACGGTAGTGATGAATTTTCTTCTATTTCCAACGTAAACTTAATATTTTCATCTATTTCGTTTATTTTTGAGAGGAAAGATAGGAGTTCTTGCTTTCCATGATTCCATGTGATAAAGATATCATCCACGTATCTTAGCCAAACTTCTGGTGTCAAATTCAAACTTTTAAAAATAAATTCCTCCATCGGTCTAAGTCTAAATTCTATTCTAGCTAGTTTAGATATTGTGTCTCTTTACCCATCTATTAATACAAATGAAGTTGTACAAAATATTAATTTGGAAATTGATAAACAAAATAATTTAAGTGATAGCGTAAAAACATCTCTAAAGTCAGGACTTAACCTTATCATTAATAACAACGTTTTCATGTTTAATAAGAAATTTTACAGACAAAATAATGGAGCACCTATGGGATCTCCTATTTCCGGTCTGTTGGCTGAATTTAAACTTAGACCGATGGAGGAATTTATTTTTAAAAGTTTGAATTTGACACCAGAAGTTTGGCTAAGATACGTGGATGATATCTTTATCACATGGAATCATGGAAAGCAAGAACTCCTATCTTTCCTCTCAAAAATAAACGAAATAGATGAAAATATTAAGTTTACGTTGGAAATAGAAGAAAATTCATCACTACCGTTCCTGGATATTCAATTAATTAAAGATGACAACAACCTAAAACGTAAAGTCTATCGTAAACCGATGAGAAGTAACACAATAATCCCATTTAATGCCTCTACAACTTTCACTTATAAGATTGCTGCCTTCAATTCATTCATCAAGCGTGCTTTTCTGGTTTGTTCAAGTGAATTCATCCAAGATGAACTTAATTTTATCAGAGATATCGCCATTGACCATGGTTTCCCCGCTCATCACGTACAGAAAATTATAGAAAAATTCAATGGCCATTTAATTCAGCATCCTGTCCCTAGCAATAATAAACCAAACTATCGTAAATTCCAATATATACCTATTATATTTGAAAGGATTAAAAGGGCCCTCCGTAAATACAATATCCATCTTATTGCTGTTCCTCCCAGAAAATTGGTTGACTTAGTTTCATGTAAATTAGATCCTATCCCCCCTGATCAATTCGCAGGTGTTTATGAAATCCCCATTAGCTTAAATAATAATAGTATAATTTTTTACATTGGTATGACTAAAAGAAAGTTTTTGGAAAGGTTAAAAGAGCATAAAAACGACATAAAATTTGGAAAGTTATCCACTGCACTCTCCCGGTTTTACGCTAAAAATAATGATACTGTAATTAATTTCGATAAAGCAAGAATTATCCATAGGTTCAATAACCCATTTAAAGCCGCCATTAGGGAATCATTGGAAATCAAAATTAGAAAAGATTGTATTTGTAATGATAACTTTTCTTTCAACATACCTAGTCTATGGGATACATTTTTAACCCCTTGTTAATTCATTGTTTTGTTTTTCGCTCTTTGGCAACAGAGAGCGCCCGTTTATTTTATTTAAATTTTTCCATACTGTTGATTTCAATTTTCTCGTGTCGAAAATTAAAAGATCAGTAGTCGTTTGTGTTGTTCCTCTTCCCCGATGATGGCTTTAAGTTTAAAGCCGAAACATGTAGGATTTTAGCTCTTTTATGAGTTTAAAACAATTTTTACACTGATTTTAGCAACTAATAAGCACAATTTGTGCAATTTGTGTTTTTAAAATAAAAGAACTTTTTTATTCTTAATTTTTTTTCAAGTCTTTTTAATGATATCTTGATCAGAATGAAGAGAAAAAAGAAGTCGTATTTTTATATTCTAATATTAAAATGCTATTTAAAAAAAAAAAAAAAAAAAAGATTTGTGTTATTTGAAGACATTGACAGCGGCCCCACCTGTTGATATGGCGCCAGTATAAAGGAGCCACCAAAGCATTTGTACCGCTCTGGGCGCCACCGTGATTTCGTTTGTGACAAATAAACAATAGCATATTTTTTTAATTGGTTCGATTATTTTATTTTTTATTTAAATATATAACGCGAAAAGAAAATTTTCTTTTGTTTTTGATCAAACAGAATTAGCTTGAGGTTGGCGAATTTTTATATTGTGTAAGAAACATATTCATAATAAATTCATAAGAAAATTACGTTAGTAGTTTTTATATCTATTTTTCATTATGAACTTTGCTTTGCACATTCAGGAAGTCACTTTCAATCGTAAGTAGATATAATTAGCATGTATTGTTGTTGAGATAGAAAGCAATCGAACAGTGTTTCCTCTTTTCCTATAAAAGCATCGGATATTTCAGATAACGGTGTCAAATGTTTAAGTTGATTTTCAGGGACACGACAATCTCGAAAGATTGTTATGATGAAGAAAGCAATTATATTTTAAAATGTACTCTTTTTATAGGAAATTGAAAAACGTTGTGCGATCCTTCGTAATATAAATAGTAATTTCTGCAAATTTCATGCATTTGTTCATAATACGTACTTCATTAATGTATCCAACAGATTTACTTGTTGAGAGAGAAAAAAATGAGAAACCTTTCAAGTATGAAGTATAATTCATTTGATACCAAACTTCTCTTTTGATAAGATTGAATGTAAATTTTCATAAAATTAATTGTGTGATGGGGATTAACAGTTATTTCTACGTAAGAAGTTGCTTAAAAACAAGATATTACTTTTGAAACAATTTTTACATATTATACAACTTTTTTTCTATTGCATAATTTCGGTATCGGGCTCGGACTCTGATGACCCAAAATGTTTCGGGCTCGGGCGGGTCCGGTCTCCAAAAAAAGAGCCTGAACTCATCTCTAGAACTTCCTCTAATACTACCCCCCTGCAACACAGCTCGGCTTTGATCTTGAGGTAAGAACAACACCTGTTTCTGCTCTCTTTCCCCTCTTATTCTTTTAGTCTGGTCCAGCTCTTGCATCAGTGCACGCGTTGTGTTTATTAATTTCGTTCTTATTCAGAGTTCTTATAAATGTTTCGATTCTTTGTTTCGGCGATTTTGTTTAATTCGCATTACGATGGAAAAAAAAGAAAAAATGTTGAATTGGAAAACAGACAGTTTCAACCAGAATGGACTGACTTATATGGCTTCACGTTGTCAAACCGAGTTGGAGCAATACCTGTTTGTATTATATGTTAACAAACTGTAGATATAATTAAAAGTTACAATGATAAACGATATTATGAGATTAAACACAAAACATTTGATGAAAAATACCCGATAGGAAGTGACCTCCGGAAAAGCAAAATTCAGAGTTTATGTTCAGATTACATAGCATCGGCAAAATTCCTGAACCGATCTATGACGGAGCAAGAAAAATGTTCAAAGGCTTCTTTAAGCATTTCTTGAATTCTAGCCAAGCATATGAAGCCATATAGTGATGAAGATATTGTAAAAGAGTGCATGCTGGATGCGGGAAATGCGTTATTTGAGAACAGAAAGGATATCGTTGACACTATTCGACATATTCCATTATCGGCTTCTTCAAGCACAAGCACAAGGAATACACAAGTTTTGTCAGAGGAAAACTATACAACTTTTAAACAAACTTTAGCTACCAAGATTGCTATGCATTGGCTTTCGATGAATCTTGCGATATTTAAGATACAGCACATCTTTGTGCTCTATCTGGACAGAAACCGTGAACTATTTTTTGAAGAACTACTGACTATTTTGCCTATGTCAGGAATTACTACAGGAGAAGATTTGTACAAGGCTGTTACAGAGTATTTCAACCAAGCTGTATTGGACATGAAAAATGTTATATCCGTAACAACAGACGGGGCACCGGCAATGGTTTGGTGTAGAACAGGCTTGGTTCAGTGACTCAGCAGTGATCCAAAGTGAAATGAAAATTTGATATCCTACCACTGCATTATTCATCAAAATGTGTTCTGTTGCAGTTTGAATCCCAGTCTTCAGAATAAAATGCAAACGATGACACAAATAATTAACTTCATACGGTCAAAATCATCTCTTAAGCACCGTCAATTTAAGGCATTTCTTGCAGAGACTGGTGCTCAGTTTGACGACTTGCTTCTTCACAACAAGGTGACATGGCTAAGTAATGGCTTGGTGCTTGAAAGCTTCTTTGCAGTACTGGAGGTCATCAAAGAGTTTCTTTCAACTAGTGATCAAAAAGTAGCAAGTGAGTATTTAGGTTTCCGCAATAACGTTGAAGAAAACATGGCAACCATAGCATTTTTGACAGATCTCTTAAGCCTTAAATGTGTGATTTTTTATCAGAATTGTGCTTTTTTTTATACTTATATTAAGGATTAGACATCAGAAAATTTAAGATAGATTTTGAAATTTATTTAATAGTGATTGTAGTAGCGATTTAGTAGTGATTTTTAAGTGATTGCTACCGGATTAATATATCCATATAAATATAGTGGTTGCGAAGAACTTGATTTATTTATTAAAAGTTAAATATAAAGTGATGCAAATTTGCATCACTATGCATTTAACCCCTTAAATCTCTCCCCCGTCAATATCACGGGCTGAGGTGTCGTTCGTTATTTCTCGAGCCCGTCATATTTCCGGGCTCAAGATTTAACTTCTGAAACCAGAAAAATTTAACCCCTTAATTCTCGCGCCCGTGATTGTCACGGGCAAGACTCCCTTATCATAGATCAGACTTGACAATCCGGAGAAAGTCTATGGGAGAAAATGTCCGCGGTAATTGCCAACTTATTAATTGACTTTCTCCGGAAAGTATCGCCGCCTGGTGGATACTACCGCACAGTTGCCATGTTTCGGGCTTTTTGAGCACCAGTATATTTTTAGAGAAAATGTTATTTTAAATCCCAGAATTCTCCGATCAAACAAAACAAAATTGTCTCTACTAAAAAACTGGTATCCAAAAATATAATAGAAAAATCTAGCTGGTCTGCTACCGCATAGCTGCCAACTCTTACGCTTTTTTCTTACCACTAAAATTTAATAGAATTTTTTTCGTCATGTAATCACACGATCTTGTCAATTTAATAAGATAAAATTTACTATAAAATTTTAGTGGTAGGAAAACTACTAGTTCATAAGCAAATGCATAGAACAAATAGAGCTGTGAAAAAATTTCGTGTGATTTCGTGTCGTAAATACTATTACTGACGATTGATGGCGCTAGTAGCAGGACAAGTATAGCGGTCAAAGGCAACTTGCTGATTGAGAGGTCTGATACTATGATAAGGAGGTCTTGGTCACGGGCAATGTAGACTACTTCTTTTAAATTCAGATTGTTTGACTCCCACCAGTTTTTTTAAATAATGTAATTGGCTTTATTTTCGCATCATTTTATTTGCCGTAAACTACGGTGCATATTTCTACATAAAAAAGGGATGGGAATCTGAATCATAAAAAAAAGTAGCCTACACTTATTAAGGGGCTGGGCTTAAGGTGTTAAGACACAAAATTCTAGCATGATGGCTTTTCTACAAATGTGAATACAAATGTGAATTTGTTCTATAACATATTGTTTTTTTGCCTTAAAAAAAACTAATTGCATATTTCATTCAGAAACCTTATAATTATTCAATTTCTGTAATAAAAAATAGGTACTTTTTTGATGGTTTTTTTCAAATATTAAAGCGACCCTGGAGGGGTTAAGAGCTAAACATCAAACTACAGGGAAAATGTAAACTTGTGTGTGAATTTCTCTCAGAAATGAAATGTTTTTCGAAAACGACTGACCTCTTCTCCGAAGATATTAAAGGAGAACGTTTACACTTTCCACACCTTAACCCTTTGAGGGGCGGTGGGATATATTATATCTCACCTAATTTTAATCCGACCCGAACCAGAAACTTTTAATTAAATTTTACTTTTTTAACTTTGACGGGGAAAAGTTGAAAAATTGCTTTTTCTTACTTTGAACTAAATTCTTTCGTAAATACCGGTGTGAATTCGACGTTACAGGAACACAATTGCTTGCCCCTGAAAGGGTTAAGTCAGTTTGTGACAGTAATGAAGGTATTAACATTAACCAGTTCGAAGATTTTTTGGAAAAACTTAAATCTGAATTTCAAGAAAAAATTTCTGACTTTTAAAAAAATTGAGAACGTTGTGCATCTGGTCAACAACTCTTTTTCACTTATGCCTAATGAACGAGTGAAGCGGCAAATGTTTTCAGCAGCAACAGAGCTGCCCTACAATTGGAAATAATTGAGTTCCAAGAAGATGTTGTTTTAAAGAACAACTATGCTGAAGTTGAAAAAGCTCTTGAGAGTGACCAATTCTGGATTAAAAATGTGTGTGAAAAAAAGTACCTCCCAGAACTAAAAGCTTTAGCCATAAAATTGTGTACTATGCCTTACTCAACCTATCAAGCATCATTCTGAAAAATGAACTTCATTAAGAATCTGTACAGATCTCGACTCACAGGTGACCACCTTAACAGTTTGATGAGAATCAGTTGCACCAACTTGATCCCAAACTTTAGGCAAGTTGTGCAAAATAAACACGTCATTTTCCCCATTAAACATTAACCACAATGAACTTTAGTGAGCTATCTTTTTGGATTTATACCTACATTGTATTGGTCGTCTTGAATTCTAAAAATCGTAATAAAAAATTGATATGGTATTAATGCACTTCATTTCACTGGTATATATTATGTTATGCACCTAAGATAACAAATGATTTTAAAGAAAAGCTTTACTAAGCAAAGTAGGTAGCGTAGGTTAGTAAGGGTTGGTAGCGTGATGCATGAGTGGGGGAGGAGTGAGTACGGGGAGACTTAAGTCTTCCAGACCGCGTAAGTTTGACTATGTTTTGAAACGGACCCACGAGAAAAATAATTGGTGACCATCTGTTTTAAAGGAAAAAGAACTGTGACTTTTACAGATTTCTGCCAGTGGTTGGATATAAATAACATATGTGATATTTTAAACAGAGTTTCATGTACGTGAAAGTCACGAAACGTTGTCATGATTGGGGATTTAGGATTACTATTTATTACTATGTAAAAAGAATTTTTTAAATGAGAAAAACAATTTTGAAACACTTAAAATAATATTAAGAGTTTTCATTTCGGATTTCTTATCACAGGCTCAAGCGTATTCGGAATCCGAAATAGGAACACGGTGTAATGTATATTTATTCCACAATTGTTCAAAAATTCTCTAATATTTATCAAACTTTGTCGTTATAGACACGTTGAAAAAGTTCTTATAGGCTAGATTGAAACAAAACGAACTATCGATACATATATTTTGATATATCTTGGTTCTTAAAGGAAAACTGCCAAAACGATAGAACTTATCGTGATTGAAAGGTTTGTCATTAAAACAGGTTTATCAGTAGTTATGTATTTTTATTTATTTATTTACTTTTACTTTTTTCTATGTTAGTATTAAAAAAAAGATTTTAGGAATTTTTCGATATTAGATTTATTATAGATTTACGTGTATTGGTATATTCTGAATATTGCTGGACTATTTTTTAAAATGTTACCTGTATAAATAATTCAAACATTTGCCTGTGTGTTTCACATATTTTGCAGCCACCCTTATGCAATAACTATTGCATAGAGTTCTATAAAACCTTATATTCACTTTTATTTTTATATAACTTGATGCTAATTAGATTTTAGTGTAAATTGACAAAATGGGTGTTACATTTTGCTTTAATTTTGATTTAAAACAATTATTTTAGAAAAAAGTTTCACCAGAATATTTATACAGCAAAGCTATGTTTTGTAAAAAGAATAGCCATCGTAAAGCATGAGACACATTATATCTTTCGCTCCAGAAATCAAGTTCTTCATTTGGAGAACTTGTAGTCATTTCAGAGGGATGAAGACGGCTGTACTTTATGTTAAACAAGAACGAAAATAAGCAATGACGTAACGGTTTTTCAAAGATCTAAAATTTTCTACTCATGCACCATGATAAAAGATGAATTTCCCGAAGACTTTTTTACTCCTATTTTTGGGTGGTTTTGTTCCGTATACTCCAATTTTAAAATTTTCAGACTTGCAGAAAACCACTTTAACCGCTTAGTGGACACGATAACAAAATTTCTCACGAGCGAGTGAGTATCGTATTTATAACGCCACGAGTGTTTCGTTTTGTTAAGCTAATGCAAAATTTTACAAAATAATAATAAAAAATAGGTAAGTTAGATAAGCAATTATACATAAGAATAGCGAAAATTAAATTTTAGTAATTATTATATGCAAAAAAAAAAAAAAAATCTCGCAATATACGTTTAAAGAATCCTAATATTAAATATTACTAATACACTCATGCTCAATTATTCATCATGAAACACTCAGCTTATTTTATAAAAATATATATCAAGCATGATTTAATGCAAGAAGTCATAAAGAAGAAAAATCTATTATATTAAAGAAGGATGTGTTATTACTCAAACATGATCTAGGTTTAGCTGTCATCTATATATATAAAAGAAAGTCTTTTCTGGCTAGATGATCAACGCACAGCCAAAACTACTGAACCAACAAAGACGAAACTTGCAGGAAAAATACTTCATAGTATGTAGATGCGTACTAAGACGGGATTTTCAAAAACTCCACCCCTAAGGGGGGTAAAAAGGGGAACAAACTTTTAAAAAATTCCTTAAAAATCGGTTATTATAGTTACGTGACAAATGATAACATATTTTAATGTATTTTTGTAAGCTGAATCCAATGGTACCAATTAAATACTCCTAAGTCAAATATTTCGTGAGATATTTCACATCTTTCTAATTTGACGAAGCTTTTGACGTCAAAAACTAACAATTCTAACAATACAAGTGAGAATTTCTAAAAATACATCCGTTACTATAGCAATGGAAGAAATTCAAATTAAATATTTTTGTTATTTAATTCTTTTGTTTATTTTTACAGATATAAACATTAACTGTTCAATTGGGAATTGAATATTATTCTTACGGATATTTATGTAATTGTGTATTATTATTATTTCTATAAATACTACGATTTAAAATAAAACGTGCTTGCTAAAATAAAGTTTCGCAGGTCTGTTTAGTATTACATATTATTTCGTTATTTGTTTTCAGTCTTCAACCATGTTTTCCCCTTTTCTTTGAGTAGTTATTCATACGATTTCGGGCTAATTTTCCGCAATCGGATACCTCGCCAATTGGCGTATGATAAATCCTATTACAGAAAATCATATCATCTTCTACTATGAGTATAAACCGCATATTCACATTTTAATCCGATTATTCATGATATTTTGGTAGGTTTTACACTGTTAAGTAGGTAATGTATTTTGAAAGGTTTTATCGTATAGCGTTTATTCTACGTTATTTTGTTATAGAGCTACAGCGGAAAGCTCTAAAATTAAGTGAACCCGATTATTAAAGATAACCTTTTTAAAAGAAATTCTACTGAACAAATTTTGATGGTAGTTATTTTTCAGGCATGGTTAATGACCCTATAACATATCATTCTAAGTTGCTTAGTGATAGAGCTAATGGGAAAGTGATGGGGAAAGGGAAATGTAATTATGAAAGATATATTTACTATATTATAAACGAATAAATCCTGACTGTCTCATAATCAACGCCGAGCCTAAACCGTTGGTCCTAGAGCAATGAAATTTGGAAGACATATTTCTTACATAATGTAAGCACCCACTAAGAAAGGATTTTTGAAAATTCACACCCTTAGGGAGTTAAATGGGGTTGAAAATTTTAAATCCTTTCGTCTTTTCGCCATATCTCAGCAGTGGTTTTAGGTAGGAGCGTGAAATTCGGGATAACAAATCTACTAAAGAATAGTTAAACATGTATTTCAGGTGATTTTAGAAATTCAACCTCTAAAGGGGTTAAATGGGAGGGTCTGAAGTTTTATGTCATTTCAGCTTTTCGTTATATCTCACCAGCAGTTGTAGGTAGGAGCTTGAAATTCAGGATAACAAAACTATTAAAAAACAGTTAAACACATATTTCAGCGATTTTAGGGATTTTGTAGCCGCCATCGGCTATGAACTTGATTATGGAAGATTAGACGAATGAGACAACTATTGCTGATTTGTGATTAGATAGTTTGCGCAAGACATTTTTCCAGGGATTTTTGTTTCATCTATACTTATAAAAGCGTATGTCCTGACTGACTGATAATCAACGCACAGCCAAAACTATTGAACCTAGAAACTTGAAAATTGGTGACAAAATACTTCTTGGTATGTAGATGCGCACTAAGAAAATATTTTCAAAAACTTCACCCCTAATGGGAGTAAAAAGGGGGACAAACTTTTTAAAAATTCCTTAAAAATCGGGTATTAGAGTTATGTGAATCGAATGGTGCCAATTAAATACTCCTAAGTGAAATAGTTCGTGAGATATTTTCACATTTTTCTAATTTGGTGCCAAAATGTCTGACAATGCGAGTAATAATTTCTAAAATTATAGCGTGTCCGAGAAAGGTCTTTATCATTCTAAACATTAATAACAAAAATACTAACAGGTGAAATGAAATGCAGTTTGCTGCAAAAGAATGCAGGAATATGAGAGTTCTTTGCAGTACCTTCAATGTAGCTGTACGTGAGGTACGTTAGTAGCACGAAGAATGTCGAGCCTGTGCTCGATTTTCCTCCAAGTGTTTTTTGACATTAGCGGTGTAATAGTGAGAATTGTTGAATGATAATTTCATGATTTGTTATTTCGTACCTCTGGCAATTGATACCAGAGAAAACTCTTAGATTTCTGCATTCTGTTCCAGAAAACTGCATTTCATTTCACCTGTTGGTATTTTTTTTATTAATGATTGGAATGATAAAGACCTTCCTCGGACACGCTGTACATCCGTTACTATAGCAATGGAAGAAATTCAAATTAACTACATTCTTCGAAGTTCTATAATTTGTGAGATATTGCATATATATATATATATATTTTTTAATTTGCAGATGTTTTGGGCGCCAAAACCAAAATAAATTATAAATTTACCAATGATAATTTCTAAAAATACATGTGTTTTTAGAGCCACGGAATAAATTCAAATTGTCGATTAAACGTGTGGGACTTCTTTCCATCGTTATCCTCTTTAATAAAAAGCTACGCGTTGCCACAGAGTTAAGAGAAAGAATACAGAGTAGGTAGACCGTAAAAACGGCTTGCGGCACTTCTCTATTATCCCATCGACCACTTTTCATAACAAAAAAAATATCGCCAAACTGTAAGATTAAATGCCAAAAATGCAGTCCCATTTACTTGATGTCAAAAGTATTATACGTGTTTGTTATGTCATCAAGTGGTTTTTAATTCGACATTTGCGTGTATTTTTCATTAGGTTTTACTGATTTATTAGTTATTTCATTAATTAAAATAACAATTGTGTCATTAAATTCTTATATTTTATTTATTTATTTATTTTGATATTTCAATGGCAACGTTCTTCCGTTCATTTAGTGTTACAGTTTGGCGATAGTTTTTTGTTATGAAAAGTGGTCGACGGGATAATAGAGAAGTACCCGGCTTGCAATATGAAGCAGGTTATCGCTCAAATCATTAGGCCCAAACAAGATATTTCGTTAGACGAAGAGAGGTTGCACATGGAACAACGACTGAATTCATTGGAAGGGGAGAGGTTTTCAAAGCAAGCAGCCAGTTATTTAGGCCGAATGTAGGGTTCCATTTTTGGCATCACGCAAAACGTAAATATTTCACCTCCAGTTCCTCTTTACTCCGTGAAGCGTTGCTGACGACTGGCTTTTTTGCTGTTGCCACAAATTAATCTCGGAAAAATGAAACATTTGGAGTTACTGAAGAAATTAATAGCTCGAAAAGTTTTTGTCAGAAAATTGTTAGACAAACTGCGTTTGACAGGTAAAAAATTGTAATTTTCTTGATATAAATTTCAAATCTAATGATTATGCCGTTTTTCAAATATTGAATTTCAAAAATTACCAAATTTCACAATGGAGTACCATAGCAAAACCTTCTAGCGTATAAAGATAATGATAACGACAATGTGTCCTGACGTGAATATTGGCTATAGCACGAGTCACAAATTATAGTAGCCTTATTAATTATTCTGTTAAAATATAAAAGTGAATTATGATGTCACGAGTTCATGATTTTTATTTAATTCTTGACAAATAGCATATTTTAGTCCACCTCAGTGAGGCATATCAATTTAATTATATTTGAGATATTGTAACTTCATTAAAATCCAACGGAAATGATTTTTCCCCATGGAGACCATAATGTAACACAATTATTATTATTTTTTTTTTAAGCTGACTTATTCTATAATAGAGTTTACAGAGAATTGGCCTAATTTGGAACGAGATTATTTGGACACCTTTTGGTACTTTTCCATTATACCAACATCAAGCCAAAATGTATACTAATACGCCATTTATTTCAACCCTGAATGTGCAAATAATTTTTTTTTTTCGAACTATGCCAAGCACTGTGACTCGCTATTTATTCAACACAAATCTGTTTTTTTATTATTATTATTATTATTATTTAATTGTAAGCATGCAAAATATTTTAATTTACTATTTTTTGAATCGTAAATAATTTTTATTAAGTTATAACTTACATTTTTTTGCTGATTCAAAAAGGAAATGTTTATTAACTTTGCGGAATGGATTTTGGCGGGACTTGCGCTGTTAGTTACATAATTTATCAGAGATGGTTTTAGTATCTCGCATATTGTTCTATTTTGCTTATATGTAGAATAATTGGGGAAAGTTTGGCACAGATGTCATATACGCACCACGTTGGCGCAATTTTTCCTCCGCCAATTTGGCGAAAGCTTTGTATTTGAATATTAACGTTATAATTTAACTTAACGTTTTAACATTAACGTTATAATATTAACGTATAACGTTTTGAATATAAAGTTATTTTGTTTTTATATTGAAATAAAAAATCACGTGCTGTTATTGCATGCAATAGCATAACTAATATTCAAAAACAAAGTTTACGCCAAATTGGCGGGGTTCAAAATCGCGCCAATGTGGTGCGAATATGACATCTGTGCCGAAAGTTTTATAATCAGATGAACCCTATTATGAAAACTTAGCCTTTTAAAAAGAGTCTGCGGAATGGATTTTGACGGAACCTTCACTGTTAGTTAGATGAGTTTTCAAAGATGGTTATAGTATATAGCATATCGTGTTATCGCTCTTTATCAAATCCTACAGTAAATGATCAACGAAAAGGGTTTGTCCTTAACAGCCCAAATTTTGTCTGGCACATTAAAAATGTAATAACGCAATGGCGTTCGTATTTTTTTTTCAGAAATGCAGGAGGGCATTCCAAGTAAAAGTTCTTATAATTTTAAAACAGAAGGTCAATATTTCGTTTGATTAAAGTTTCGTTAAGAGGAATTGACCAGCGTAGCGGACGTAGCTTGCTAGTATGTCTATATATTGAATTCTTTTTTTGGAAAATTCCTGTATTCAGTTGATTAAAAAATATATCAATATAAATAATAAGGTTCGGAACTATTTTTTCGCGAAAGTCCGCTTTATTTCATTCGATTATTCCTCGTCTGCAGAAAAATCTGTTTTTTCATTGAAAGTATTTTTCTCCTTTTTGCGAATGCTCAGTAAATAACTCGAAAATGTCATTCGAACTATATTTTTGTATCTTCAATCAATTTTTACTGTAACTTTCATTGAATAAATTAGATTATATTTTGGACAAGGTATACAATATAAAGAAAGCATACTCATTTGCTTAAATTGTGTGACGTCAATACCTAGAGGGCGCTATAACTTTTCCGACCAATCGTGCAAACCCTGCACCCAAACTGAAGTCTGACTCTGATTAATCAGCTATCTAGGCATGGTAGAAATCAGCTGATCCAATGATAATTTGGGAAGGGTTTGTGCTAAACACAGCTAATCTTTTTTTGTGCGGTTTCCGGCGAAATAATTTCTCTTCAGAAGTTTAAACATGCATCTAAAAAATATCAGATATTGTTAAACATATTTGACTTCAGTGCGAAAATCTCGCACGGGTCCACTGGTAGTGTACAAAATCAGGCCCTGATAAAACACAGCTAAGTGTTTGCCTTCTGTGAGACCATAAGTAAACATGACAATGACCTTTTAATTATTGTTTACTGAGAATATTTCATATACTTTTAATCAAAACTAGCGTAATTTTAGAAAAACATTTATGCGATTTGTTTCAAAATACGAAGAAAATACTGCTATTTCGTATACAGGGTGGTTATAATATAAGTGTCTTTATTTGGAGATGTCTGTAGCTCAAAGGAATAACCCGAATGAAACGAAAATCAGTGCATTTACTATTCAGAAAAGGGGAAGAAGAATGGAACAATAATAAAAAAAAAATAATTGCAATAATCACCTACAGATGGCGCTACTGAGTTTGAAATGTAATGTATAATACAAGAATAAAGAATTAATGAGTCAAACCGGATGGTGCACCTAATTTATTGGAAAATATCACAGTGAATGTTGTTACGCTTTTGCATGGCGGAGCCGATCATGTTCAGGTTCCACATGGCGATTGTGCTGGAGTGCACAATCCAGGCGGTGCATGACATGCTCACCTGTGGAATGTAACGCATCAGGAATGATGTGTTCGCACATGTTTTGATATTCGGGAAAGTCATTGAGGTTTCCGACACGTCCACGGTATCTATGCATGGTAGAAATAAGCTGATCCAATGATAATTTGGGAAGGGTTTGCGCTGAACACAGCTACTCTTTATTTTGCGTGGTTTCGAATATTTTTTCGTAGTTTAAACATACATTTAAAAAATATTAGATATTTCTAAAAAATATTAGGCTGAAGTACGAAATCCTCGCACGGGTCCACTGGTAGTGTACATAATCAGACCCTGAGAAAAACACAGCTAAGTGTTTGCATTCTGCGAGATCATAAGTAGACGTGGCAATGATCTTTTAATTACTCTTTACTGAAAATTTCTCATATATACTTTTAATCAAAACTAACGTAATTTAGAAACACATTTATGCGATTTGTTTCAAAATACGAAGAAAATACTACTATTTCATATACATGCTTCTCAAAAAATCGAATTATTTTAATTTTAAAAGCAGTATGCCCTCTTAACCCCTTGCGGACGAGCGACATGTATATGTGACGCATAAGATGCTCAGAATCCTTGATTATTCCCACCAGTTACTTTTTATTGTAAGCTTTGCTCATCGCGAAGGGGTTAACCCCTTCGCGACGAGCGTCTTTTACAGAATTTTTAATCTTTTACCACCGGTTTTTCAAAACAGAAATTTTCGCCTAATTGAATCGCGAAAATGCTAAGATTTAATAAGGCAAAGCTTACAATAAAAAATAACTGGTGGGAAAAATCAAGGATTCTGAGCATCTTATGCGTCACGTATACGTGTCGCTCGTCCCCAAGTTTTAATGTTAGCTATCATTAAAAATAGTTTAATAAAAATGTCTTACACCGAAATAACTATGTAGAAAAGTAATTATAACAATAAATGGAGTTATGAGGTGAACATTAGCTTTCCTCGTAATTTTGTTATTCAAGAAATCAAGTTCTTTCTGTCGAGAACTTGTAGTATTTAAATTGTAGCTAAAGGCACATACAATGTGGAAACATTTTACTGGGAAAAAGAAAATCTAATGTACCATAAAACGTTGCACAATTTTCAAAAAGTTACCTATCTTTAACTTCCATATTTTGCCCAATTTTCACTACGTAGAAGGAACTTTTACAATGCCCACTTTTCTTGTTAACCGAAAGGTATATTCTATTTGATTAGTTTTTTTTTTTTTTTTTTTTTTTTTTTTTTAATCATTACACATATATATATTATTTTATCTTAGATTGATTCTTCTTGATCATCATGAAATATATATTGACCATCTTCTCATTTTTCAAGTTTCGGCAAAAAATATATTTTTTTTGTTATAAAAATGTTTTTTTTTTTAATTATTTATTTAAAATATGAAATATTAGCGTAAACCTAAACGCGTAACACTAAATTATTGTAGAAATAAATCTTTAAAAAGTGAAATAAATAATTAATATATCGTCGGTACCATATCAAAATACCGAATGTGAAAAAAATAAATTTTTCATTACTTTTAAAAATGGGTCGATTGTCACCACTAAATTTTAATAGCATTTCTTCCCTCAGAAATTTAATTATTCTTACTAGTCGAAAAACTTTAATAAAATTTAGTG
Source organism: Maratus michaelseni (assembly GCA_963931845.1). Lineage (NCBI taxonomy): Eukaryota > Metazoa > Arthropoda > Arachnida > Araneae > Salticidae > Maratus > Maratus michaelseni. The sequence goes on from OZ007600.1 coordinate 99,915,315, forward strand.
GTGACAATGAGGCCATTTTTTAAAAGTAATGAAAAATACATTTTTTCACATTCAATAGTTTGACATGGTAATGACGATAGCTACTTACTGCAGTACCCACGCGAAACAGATTCATCAATATTCCACAAACGAACATTGAAGTCGGTAGAAACCGGTCTTAATCTGAACAAGAAAGTTTAATAACAATGAATTTCGGCCAGTTTTAGTGCTGTATTTGAAAATGGTTTAATAAATAATATTTCATCGAAAAACGTTTTCGCACGCGCTTCCTGAAGGATAAATTCAGTTTAGCTTTCACCAAGTTCATGTTTACTTTCATCTATATTCATCTATATTTCATCTATATATAAGAAAGTGTTGGATTCGTTAAAAAATTTCGACAGCTGGTTTTTTGAGGCTTTACATATTTTGGGATGTCCTAAATATAATTTGACTATATATCTTTTTTAAATATGTACCTCTCTTTTTACCGTTTGACTGTGTGTTTGCATTATACACAAATTTTGATACCTCTCTAACTCAAGAATTATATTCACTGAAAATTCATGTTTTAGTGCATATCGTCGCTCATGCACTGAATTTTGCGATGTGCGTGTATTGAGTGGAATTGCACTACATGGACGTTCCTTATAAAAGATATGTACTATAAAAAAAACAATGTTGATTGCAATTTGGCTTTTATCATTACAAAAGAAGCACTACTATGCTTTACTTTTTTCGAAAAAACTTATAATTGTATCTAAGAGAGCATTGTTTAACTAGTCGTTGGGGCCACCGTAATACTTACCGATCATGGATATGCATAATGTAAAATATTAAAATAAAAAATGAGTAAACTACTTATAAAATGCATTGCAATTCGAATAAAATCGTGGCTTGATGACGTCATAAAATTTAAATGCTCTGTTACTGAATAGCGTAAAAGAAACATCATTATAACTACAAAAGCAATAATCCTATTAACTAGCGGTTTATTGCATCTGATTAAGCGTCTCATTTCCAATTAAAATATATCTTTGATTTGAAATTTGAATGAAATACAGGGTCATGAAAAATCGAAGAGTGTGGAAAATAGGATTACAAATATCTCAGTAACTAATTATCCGATCAACTTCATGCTTTATGAAAAAATTATGTTTTATTATTTTTTTTTATATTCACTCCTTGAAATAAACAATTTCGAAAATTTTTATATACCTTTTATCAGATCGAATATTTCGAGAGTCCGAAAAAGTCCGATTAATGGAGAGTCCGAAAGTTCGAGATATCGCCGAAAATCGAGTAGTTCCGGATAACCGAGGTTACTGAAATTCAATAGGCTTCTTCCCATTATTATATACTAAGTACATACCACATTTCAAGTCTATATCTCAATTTGTTCGGGAGATAGAGCGTTTACAGACACACAGACACACAGACGGACGGAATTTTTTTTTTTCTAAAAATATGTTTTTCAGAATCTCCAGTGTCTGAAACGTATAAATCCGTCAAATTTTTCTTTCGATTTTCAAAACGATGACAAGACTTACCCTATACCACGTATGATAGGTAAGTAAAAACAGTAAAAAGTAAACAGTTGATGCTTTCAATGGGATACCCAGCTGTAAAGGAACTCCTCTGAATCCCTGTATATATGAGCAATTGTGTAATGCATTTTAGAGGGGCCAGTTAAAAATAGTCTAACCGTAGCACAATATGTACTACAATAAAAATATAAAGTGGGAGAAGTTAGAGATTAAAAGGGGAGGAAAAGTCTTCAGCTCACAGAGACAGAAGACGAAATGAATAGGATAATTGGAAAAGTCTATTTAAATGGACTGGTAGCGCCAAGCAACCAGTCCGAAAATAAGAAGGTCGCTGACAATTGCCAGGAAGTCAGAAAGGAAGGGAATTTGAATAAAAATATTTATAATCAGTGGCGTACTATAATATATTTATAATCAGTGGTGGGGGGAGTCCAGATGCTCGGAACAACATTAATTTTGTAAAGTTTTCTTTGACTTATCTAATCGGAAAACTTTCTGCGATAATGAATGCGAAGAAAACTTTACATTATTACAGGTATCTAGAGCATTTGGAACCCCTCTCTGGCTACGCCAGTCTATAATATTTAAGTTTTAAGAGATATAAGTAAATTAAATAGATAAAGTTGAAGGGTATAATAAAGAAGAAGTTTAAACTGTTTAAAACTGTAATAATATCGCCAAAATAGCAAGCTGTTAATATCGCCGAAATTGCGAAAAAGCAAAGATGTTAAGTGCAAGCTACCCCTTTTAAAAAAAAGGCAATTTTCATTGCCATACATTGAATAATATAAGAATATATAAGAAAAGTATTTAATTACTAGGATTTAAAGTGATAAGAATTATAACGATAGAATATATACATTGTTGTTCTTCCATATGATAATTAAAGAAAATAAAAAAAGCAAATAAGTATTATTACAAAGGGGACTACTCTTCTAAATAAGAAGTGTATCTGGGTCTTTTACGATTAATGGGACTGTAAACGTCATAATCTGGCATTTCATATTCGATATCATTTGCAATATTATACAGGGTGTAACTGAAATGCTTCAACAAACTTTGAGGGATGACAGTACTCATGAAGACGAACAAAAAATGCAATGGAACATGGGGTCGCAAATGACGTTTAACCCCTTCAGGGGCAGTGGTATGTTTATGAAAGCGCTTAATTTTAACATTTTTATTTCAACATTTTAGTACTAAAAGTAGTTTGCCCCTAAAAGGCTTAAAGGATAAAAATAGAGAAAATGCGTCTGAAAATGGACTGGCACCGGAATTTACAAAAAAAATTGTTTGTAAATAAGAAAAAGGCTATATTTCACATAAATATTAAATGGAAAAGATTTTAGCAAAATTCTGGTGCTATTGTGGCGTTTTGGAATTAAAATTAAGTGGTTTTTTTAGACATACCATTGTCCCTGAAAGGGTTAAATGTCATTTGCGACCTCGTGTTCTATTGCATTTTTTGTTCATCTTCATGAGTACTATCATCCCTCAAAGTTTGTTGAAGTATTTCAGTTACACCCTGTATATATTATTGTAATTTTTTAAACGAATTTAATATGGTTTGCCAGAGAGCATATTTTAAGATGATTCCTGATAGTAGAATTATGAAAAAATCTAGAATCGTTACGAATAATTCTTAGACGTTGACTATGGGAGCAAGATAAAAAATCTATACTGTTTTTGCATGTGAAGCCGCATATAGGACAGGCATAAGTCATTATAGATATCACGCATTATAGATAAACATTTTATTGCGAATAGAGAGCGAAGGGCTACGAAGAAAAAGTGATAGGAATTTAGATGTCCCGGAGACTTTACTACGGACAGTGGCTGCTCGTGACTGTCTTTTTGGGGGGCACTAAATACATGCCTGAACACAAATTATTTTCGTCTCATTATTTTTCACAAGAAATAATTCTTTTCTTTAATAGCAGCGAAACAGCGAAACAGAATATTGCTTCAATGGGATACCCAGTTAAAAATAACTCCACTGGCAGAACTTTTTGACAGTAAATAAAATAAGTTATTCCTTTTTAATAATAGTGGTAAGAAAAGAATAAATTTAGCAGTCATGCATTTAGTGCCCCAAATAAAGCTAGCCACGAACCGCCACTAACTACGGATACTAAAGCTTTTTTTTTCGAAAAGTAAGGCGTTTGTGAATGATAACCCCGAATGTAAAACTGCTGCTGTCTACTTCTCTCGTACCTTTTTCGTACCGCAATAGACTCACTATTAACAATGTTACTATCCCTTGTGTAAAAATGTACTAAAATTAATATTTAATGTTATAAATTACACACACACATATATATATATATATATGTAATATATATATATTGGTTGCAGCATAATATCCGGATACACTAAAAAATCATTTGAAGCTATCAAGATAGAATTGTAGAACGAGTGTCCCCATATAGTAAAATAATTATGCGTTATCGTATGAGAGTGGCTGCGCTTCATAACATGTTTTATAATGCGCTTCATAACACACAATATTTCAAAGTAAACGTACTTTAGTTTTCACCTTATATATGTTGATTTAATGCTCAATTTTTACAACCAGTAAGAGGCACTGTTGTCCTAATTTTTTTTCACAGATTGTTGTAACTTCGTATTATTTTTTTTTATATAAAAAGCAATAAACTTCATCTCAATAACTGTTCGTGCTAGTCTGCGCTGTTTCACGAATTTATTAGAATGATTAAAAAAAAGTTTTGTGGTCGCCGCATCATACTAGTTCTTTCCTAGCACTTAAAAGTCTGGCACAAAACATCAACGAATTCCTGTATTCAGAAAATATATATGATTTTATTTTCCTTTTTTTACCTAATCTGCACTTTATTTTAATAAATACAGTAATTTCCGGCTTATAATCCGCGGATCAAACAATCATGTTTCGACTTAGAAAATTCATTTTATAAAATGCAACTTACTAGATCGCTGTACATATATGAATTCAATTATTGAATAAAATTTCTGGTTGAAACAGAATTGTTTGATCCGCGGATTATACGCCGGAAATTCCGGTATTCAAAATCAGAACGGCCGGTTTTATTTGAGGGAACATACTAACACATTTAAAACAGTAATATTCGCATTTTCTATGCTTTCATTAAACCAGGCAAATATTTTAATTTCAAATAAATGATAGAAATCCATGAGGATGAGTAAATAAAAACTGGCAACAAAAGATGAACAGATGTTTTCTTTTTTAACATTGCAATTTTCTTCGAAAGGATTCGTTTTAGCTGTTTTCTTCTATGAGTTATTTCAGGATCAATATTAGTATGTCTGTCTGTCTTCTTCTTTACTTCCCTGTCTACTCTATACGATATTATAGTGCACAATACAAATTTTATTAGTTGTCATCGTATTATATATTGTTTTGTTATATCACGGAAACGTCAACAATATTCATGTTTCTTTATTTATTGTGTTTCTGAATCGAAATTTCTCAAATTGCTACGAAATGTAAACATGCTGCTAGTATACACTTTCTAAATTTTTACCCCATATTCCAGATAATAATCCCCATAGTCTATTTTTTGGTGTTTGTTTGAAATGTATGTACGTGTGTATCAGTTAACACGGCACCATCCAAACAGTATTTTCAATTTAGCTTTCCAATTCACACCAATTTTCGCAGTTCAGTTATGTTCAGTTATATGTAATTTTCATGCCCAATGTCACAAGAACTATGTCGATTTTTAGACAAATCGTCCAACGAGTGTAGTATCTAAAAGACTTTTTAATAATTCTTTAAAAATTCTGTGACCAGAATTAACTGGCCTTGCCGTTTCTATAGAAAACTCAGCAAATAATTATGTACGCAGAAAGCTGATAACTATGCATTTAACCGTTTGAGTGCTGAAAATTCGACATATAATCCAAGGAACAAACAATTGTGTTTCAACCCAGAAATTTTATCTTATAAAATGTAACTCACTAGATTGCTGTAAATACTTTAACTGTTGAATAAAAATTAAATGATTTCAATTATTGAATAAAATTTCTGGGTTGAAACAAAATTTGTTTGATCCGCAGATATATTGCGGCGCTATCGCTCTTCACAGATAGAAAGATAGAATTGCTTCCAATAAACAGATTTTACAAAAATCTGTTTTTTAAAAGAATAAAATGTGTAAAACAATACTTCTGAAAATCACAAAATGCAGGAATTGGCGAAATAAATATTATTACAGATATTTCAGGAAGTGTCTACTGTATTTTTAAATGTATTTCTATGTACACTCTTCTATAAAGTATTTGTAGATTCGAGTGAAAGCAGTCTATTTATTTTTTTTAGATTTCTCTTCAAGTTATACACTCTACAGTTGTTTTCTTACTTAAAGATCGAAAGTGCAAAATATTTTATTAAACATAATAAAAACTTTTACTTTTGAAAAACATTGTATTAAATAACGTTTCCGCTTTATATACGGTGTGTTCACGTTTAACCTGACCGACCTTTATTTTTGCAACCGTTGGTCCTAGATGCATACTTCCAATTACAAAAATGGTTTAAATAAGGTAAAGAATAATTTTTAAAGCGATTTCAGTCAAGAAAAACATTTATTTAAAAATTACGAAATTCAAATTTTTATACGGTTCTCCGGTCCTATAAGTTATATTTAGGAAAATTTTACTGTGACACTAACAAGTAAGACAAAAAAAGTCCCATTCATCTAACATTAAAATTGACCGAGTTATGAAACTTTGAAATGCATGACTTATACCACTTTTTTGCATATCAAAACAGATGATTTCGGCCATGCTTTCAGGGGTCGTATATAAAGTACTTAAACTTATTTCAAGGTATCTGCGCTTTAAAAGAATTCGTACAACCAGTACGATTGAGTTAACTTTTATTAGTTAAGTTTCAGATTAGTTAAAATAATTATATTTTAACATATGTTTTATTTTGTAAGGATTTGAGGCTACGATTTCCTTTAACAAAAATTATGTTATTTTCATAAGGTTTTATTTAACTCGCAACGATCGTCTTTCCAGTTTAAAATTTGTACTTGAACTCACTTTCAAAAGTCCGATCGAAGTTAAATTTTACATACCGACTTAAATCCGATGACAATGTAATATTATTATAATTTTCGACGCTTACCATCTTATACATACTTATATTAGAGGATAACACAAAACAATTCGGATAGATTACCGTCAACAAGTTTAAGAAAGAGTTTTAGATTAGATAACATAAACCTGCGGTGGTTGTGTTTTTTAACTTTTATAATTACGTTTTATGTATTTTTTAACGCTGAATAAAAAAATACCTTCTCTTTTAACCATCATGTCAGGATTTTTCGCAAATCGTAAATTTCAAAGTTAAAAAATAGCGAAAAATCTCATACTATAAAATAGATGCAAAACTTTTTTATTCAGTTTAATTTTATTTAATTCAATAATTTTCTCAATTTTTTGGCTTTACTGGGTTTTTTACAGCTAAACAGCTCTGGGGTCCGATGAGGTTGAGAGGGGAGGGAGGGATCAATTGTAACTTTGAGCTCTTTAACTTTTGAAATTTGCGATTTGAGAAAAATCCTGACTTGATGGTTTAAAGTGAAGATCATTTTCGGATTCAGCGCTAAAAAATACATAATAATCAATTTTCAAAACATAAAAAACGTGTCACAACCCAAATTTTGAAAGACAGTGTAATCTAACAGAATTTTAAAATCTGTATCATTTTGTAAAGAAATGAGGCAGTTGTTTTTCATCCTTTTATTTAACAAAAATTCTGTTATTTTTATCCTCTTATATGTTCAGTACAAATTGTATATTTTGCATTAATATGTCAGAATGATTATAAATTTCACATTTATATTAGATTGCAATGATTATTTTACTCTCAACTAATTTTTTGATATATCTGACGATTACTTATATCTCTTTTACATTTGTGAATGATCCCTATTTCGCAACAAAAAATATACACCAACTTTAAACAGCTATTACTGGGTCAGTTTTAATGTTAGATGAATGGAATTTTTTTTTCTTCTTACTTGTTAGTGTCACAGTAATTTTTTACTAAATATAACTTATAGGACCGGGGGACCGTATAAAAATTTAAATTTCGTAATTTTTTAGTAAATACTTTTCTTGACACAAATCGCTTTATAAATAATTCTTTATCTTATTTAAACCATTTTAGTAATTGGAAGTATGCATCTAGGACCAACGGTTGAGAAAATAAAGGTCGGTCAGGTTATACGTGGACACCCTGTATAATTCTTTATACAAAATCAAAATTTTAAATTATAACTTTAAAAATTTTATACACTTCAGTTTCAACCAAAGTTTCTGCTTCAAAGAGAAGTCTGTTAAATCACAAATAGAAGTTTCACATTTCATCATGATGAAACTCCTTGCTTAAAGAAACTGATTTCTTTCCTTGCTCAGCTTTATTCTTTTGACTATAAGTCGGGATAGTTGTGTTCCAGAGGATTTTTTTTTTATTCTATTCGAACCACTTTTTGAAGAGTAATCTAATCCATACACTTATCCTTAGATATTTTCAAGAGAAATCTACGACAACGAAAAGGTTTTGAAAATTGTGGTGCGATTAAATTTAAAAAAAGTCGCCAGTTCTAGCACTTAATCAAACGGTTAAAGGATTCTTTTATAAAATATAGAATAAATGTTAAAAATAAAGACAGTGCGTTAGATACAAACTCAATTTCCAATCTGTCTGGAACAGATATTTCAAATTAGAAACTTTCTATTTAATATGAAGATCACAGAATTTGTAATCCCTTTATATAGTTACAGAATTTATACGAGTTTTCTGTGATTAGAAAAGGGGAAACTTTCTATTCAATTATTGTAATAGAGTTCTACTCACCCTGATAATAAAACAGATCAAAGTTATATGAGAAGTTTTATATTTGAAATCTTTTCTATAAACTATACTGCTAAAAGAGAAATACAATATTCTGAACCCATTTTGAAATTTTATTTAGTTTTTCAGCAGTTGTTATGAATGTGTAAATTTCTTTAGACGAAAAATGCTTATTTTAATTTCTTTCAAAACCTTTATTTACTATATGATAATATGTTTTTTCTATGATTGGTATACTACCTTTGGTTTTATGTGTGTATAATAACATGATCTGTCCATATTACAGAATAATTCAAAATTATATCTTCAAAAATTAATATATCTCCATTCAAATAAGATGATACTTGTTCAGATCGAGCTGAATTGCGGGTCCGAACACTAACTCCTTAATACTAAATGCAGATGGTATTCACGTTTTCAGATCGTATTCACGTTTTCAGATCGTATTCACGGTTTCAATGATCAGTAAATAGCGTAAACAAAGGTTGCATTTAGAATATTTATATGGAAAGTTTAAAAATATAGCTTAAAACTAAACTTTACAATTAATTTCTAGAATGACACAAATGTATTTATTATCTTTTATTTTATAAATAACAATTTAAATTGCTGCAGTAACTGATATTTTTAATTTAAAATATTTGTTTTTAATATAAAAGTTCTTTTTTAAATTAATTATAATACATAAATTAATAACACTGACCTTCATTTATAAATAGATTTCCATAAAAAATAACACGGACAATGTTTATGGAGCAAAATTATTTATTAACACTGTAAATTTAATTAATAAATCAAACACTATGAGTTAATTATTAAAAATATTAATGCAAAATATTAAAGTAGTGGATTAAATTAAAATTACTGGTAGAAACTGATAATACATGCCCCAGATGGTGGCGCTACTGTCTGGGACATGCTGACTTCCATTTTTGAGACAAATACGATAGGCATTTAGTTATTACGGAGGTAATGGTCCGAAAAGGGCTCGATTTTTATATTAGTTTTCGAGCTGGAGATCAAAGCAAAAGTTTTATTTATTCACAAATTGAAAACATTGAAAAACAAAAAGGTACTGTCTGAGTTTCTTAAAGTGTTTTACAATCCTTTAAAAATCAGTTTGACATTGAATTGAATTGTTTTCAGTGGGATATAAGGAGGAATATTCTATCTGATTCTAAAGTCTTTTTTGCGTTTAGTTTTAGTAACATAAAGGAGTCGTATGATATTCTTGTTTTTCCTCGCTTTCTATGAGAAATCCATTTGCCAGAATAACTGGAAAACAGAACGCATGTATTTCTGCCATAGTTGTACGAGGCGCAATCGAAAAGTAAGTACCGTTTCATTCTAGCGCCGCCGCAGCACTGCGGTGGGCGTTCCACGAATGCGCGCTAGTCTTCCTTGTTCACTAGCTCTCTGATGCCATTTTCGCTGCTTTACGTTGTGTTTTCAGTTTGCTGTGCACGTTTAAAATGTTCAATACAATTACTGATCTCGCCGACTGTGAGATCCGTGTTGTTATTCGACTTTTAAACGCAAGGAATGTGAAACCGGCCGTAATTTATCGTCAAGATAAAGATGTTTACGGTAAAAACGCGATGACTGATGGAATGGTGAGGAAGTGGGTTAAAAAGTTTAATGAAGGTCGAACAAATGTCCCCGATGAAGCTCGGAGTGGTCGGCCGTCTGTTGTCAACGATGATCTCGTAAGTAAAATAGACGTTTCGCAATGACAACGCTTTCAGACGAATTTCTGCAAACTTCACGAACTGTTTGGAGTGTGCGCTGTCGTCACTGGCGGGAAGTTTCTATGAAGAGGTTTAGATATGCTGATCACCCGCTACAACAAGTGTTTGAACATTGGCGGAAACTATACTGAAAAATAGTTTAAGGTATGCTCTTTCATGTAAAAATAAAATCGGTTTGAAAAAAAATGTTTTCTTTTAAAAGGTTAAGACTTTCGACTTTTACAGATTTTAACCAGTTGTTGGGTGTAAATAACAAATACAAAGACTACACTAACAATACAAAGACACTACGCAAAGACTAAACACTTATACGCGATGTTCAGTAATTACTTTTTCATACTAATATTTTAAAACAGTAAAATTCAATTTATAATTTCTGCGATTTAATAAAGTGAAAGTTACCTTAAAAAAATTGGTGCTGAAAAATAATTTCCGTGTTTCGCGTATAAGTGAGAGGTCACTGTACTCTATTTTAAACAGATTTGCAGGTAGATGTAAATAACGAAACGTTGCCATACTCATAAGTGCGTATTTCGCATTAATACTGTTTCTACGTAAGAAAATATTTTAAAATGAGAAAATTAATCCAGAAACAATTTTTAAATGCTATTACATTTTTTATAACTGCCGTTTTTGGTATCGGACTCAGGAAAACTTTTCGGCCTTGGTTTTCAAATCTTAGGGCTCAAGTTCCGACAAATCCCGCACTCATCTCTAAACATAACATCTCATAACAGTTCAAAATTTTACTAAGTATTTATTGAACTTTGTCATTATACAGATGTCCATAAAATTGTCGTTATAGACAAGTTTGAAATATAACATTACATATAGATGTGGTCTACCGTAGTTTTTACAGAAAATGTTTTAAAATGATAAAACTTATCGTTATGAAATGGTTTATGGTTAAAAGTAGTATATCTGTAGAAACATATTTGATTTTACTTTTGCTTTGTTAGAGTGACAAAAGGTATTAGATTCTCAAACTTCTGATTTTTGATAGATTTATACGCATTGGGATGTTCAGAATATATTTTGACTATTTATGGAAATGTATAACAATAACCTGTGTGTTATACATATTTTGTAGTCCCTCTTATGGAATAACTATTGCATAGAATTCTATAAAACGCCATGTTAAGTTTTTTTTTTTATGTAAATTGATGCCAATTAGATTTTACCGTAAATAGCCAAACACGTGGCGAATACATTCTTTAACTAACATTTAAAAACATATATCCCAGATAAAATATATCACCGGAAAATTTATACTGCAGAGCTATGTTTAAATAAAAGATTAAGAACCGTGCCATATACCGTATATAATGAGTTAATGCTGTCGAGAAATCAGGTTCTTCCTTCGGAGAACTTGTTGTTGAACCAGAGTTGTCAAACGGAAGCCGTTCACTTGAACAACAAGAAATTAACCCATTAACTGCCAAAAGTATGTGGGCGGAGTCATCGATATTTTTACTGAAATTCGTTTCTCACCAAAATATTCTGAAAGATAATATTAGGTAACTTAAATAGCAAAGATTTTGGCATTACATAAAGTATTTTTGAACGTATTAAAGTAGTGGTGGCTTGGCAGGTTTTTTTTTATCATACACTTTTATTTTGAATGTTGACAACAACGAGTATACTCGTGGTTGGCAGCGAATAGGTTAAGCAATGTTTTTTGGATATTCAAACATTTTTGCATAATTACTCTTAGACCACGAAAAAAGATACATTTTTCGAAGATTTTTTTTTATCTTCTATTCTCGGGAAAATTTTTGTTCATTACCCTCCAACTTTAAAATATACAAACATACGAAAAATTACTTTTAAACGTTCAGCTGGCGCGCAAAAATTTCGATTTTTTGAGCTGTTGTAAATGCAAAGTATTTCATAATAATAAGAAAAGAAGTAAATTAGACAAGCAATCATATTATAACATAGAGAAAATTGAATTTTAGTAAATTTTACATGCTTAAAATAATCGAGGAATATACGTTTGAAGAATGTAAGTATCAATTGCAAATCACGAAATAATAAGATGTTTTTTATAAAAATATATATCATGCATAATTTAATGCAAGAAGACAAAAATCAGAAAAATCTTTTATATTAAAAAAAATGACAGAAAGAACTTTTAAAATGTAATTTTTTCGTGTTTGATCTTATTGGTAAATACTATTTTACTCAATTTTGTGTTATTTGTACATTTCCATACATCGCCAATGGATTATTTTGGATCGTCATAAAATATATATTGCATATATTTTCATTTATCCAATTTTAGCAAAACTTGTATTAAATATCTATTGCTTCGCTATGTAATATATATATATATAAAGCATATATATGTTTGCTGCAGCACTCGCATGAAACAATTTTATCAATGACTTACTAAACTACACAGAAAATCAGTGAAACCAGACCTTCAGAAAGTTACAGTGCTTTGCTTGAGAACGGTTCAAGAAAAAAAAACTTTTTTCGTAAATATTGCAGCCACGCGCCTACTGGAGTGTTAAACTTTTGTAATATTACTTATTTATTTTCTTCTGTATTCATAAGAAAAATGTGCTGGATTCGTTAAAAATTTTTTACATCTGCATTTTGAGGAATTTACACGTTCTGAGACGGCATGAGTGCATTTTGACTATACTTTGAAAATTGACCTTCTAACTGTCTCGCTGCATGATACCAATTTTAGGGGCCCTCTGCTCAAGATGTAATGCAGGGAATTCATTTAAAAATTCATGTTTTGGTGTAAGTCGGCAAATAGGTGGCGATGCCGTGCATTGACTACCGCGATTCCCATGATAGCTATATTTCAGTCTCTATGATAATATTAATTTTCTGTTAGAAGGTTTTATCGTTTTTACGGAATTTTTTACGTAAGAGGAGGAGCCGGGTTTGGCTGGTCAGTGATTTAATTTATACATGTCATTATGTTTTTTTTTTTTCAATCGCACATTCAAGATGTTAATGCCATCTAAAAAAAAAGTGGGTAAGTGTGATCAAAGATCGCTCAAAGGGTTTCGTTTAATATTCCTTTAAAAACACTTTATCCTTTCTTTAATAAAATTAAATAAATTTCATTTAGCAACAACAACAAAAAAAAAAAGTCATGTTTTTTATAAAGTAAAAATTTACCGGTCTATTTCTTCGAATACCTAAACCAGCCCGCTATTTTATTCTGTCATAATAATATCTGTCATGCGAACTAAATGCGATATTTAAAAAAAAAAAAAAAAAAAAAAACAATTTCTAAATTAAACATATAGTACACCTTCAAAATTTTAAAATATGCGAATATTTCCATAATCGGATTTTTATCATGACTCAATGTATTTTTCAAACTCATACATTTACTATTCTCTATTACTCATATTGATACTCGCTTTGTATTATTCTCAAACATTTGAAAAATTCGTTAAACTTCCAATATGACGTCATATTTTCTTTTTAATTCTCTAATGACGTGATATTAATCTACTTTGTGTACACACACATACTCATACTCCTTGTATTATTGTGAAATCTTTGAAAATTTCCGTTTTATTACCACTATAACGTCAATCATTTTTGTTTCATATTAATCTTTTTTTAAATTGGTGAAACTTTTTACTTCGTTTTCATTTTTTACGTGGAAATCTTTCAATCGAAAATTAATTATTGTAGAAAGAATTTCATTGTGGATTTTTAATTTTTGGCACCTGCTATAACGAAAAATGTTTAAATTTAATAGGAAAAGGCTGTTAAAATTTTGGTTTTTTATCTCTATTTATTAAAATAATACGATTTTTTAAAATTTTAATATTTTGAGCTTCCTAGCTGGTATTCATCTATATATACACAAAGTTCGAACTCTGTAAGTTACATAGTTTCTGAGAATGGCTCTGTGACGGACAGACAACGGAGCGGGAGTAATAGGGTTTCGTGAGATGAACGAAACCCTAAAAAGAGTAATTTCTCAAACTTTATATAGCAGTTTTCAACTATGTAAGTAGCTAATATATATAATGGATGTTTTTACTTCGATATCATTTTAAAATGCTATGATTAATGTAGACGAAATATTTAAATTTGGTGATGTATAACTCAAAATAATTTCTTTGTGTATTTCTTTTATTTTTTGATATATGTGATCTAATGATAATATATATACAGATATCAATTTTCACATATCACCATTAGAAAACGGAGAAAAAGAGAGAATGCACAATGAATTCTTTCATGACAAACAATTATATTTTTTATGAAATATTACATACATAATTTTACAATTAAAACATTTTCGCTAGATGATTTAAAACCATTTTTACTTTATTTTTCTAGTTAAACATGTAAACAATAATTTACAAATACAACAAGTATGTTGTATTTGTAAATTATTGATGTGAGAGTCGACAAACTGTAAATAAAGGTAGAAAAAGTTTGAAGTTCAACAAAAAATTAAAACGAATCATTAGCATCGACAGCATTTAATCATGTAAAGCTTACAACAAGTGTGTTATATTTCTAAATTATTAATATGAGATGCGACAAACTGTAAGTAAGGGTAGAAAAACAAAAAATTAAATCCAATCATTAGCGTCGACAGCATCTAATCATGTAAAGCTTACAACAAGTGTGTTATATTTCTAAATTATTAATGTGCGATGCGACAAACTGTAAGTAAAGGTAGAAAAATGTTTGAAGTTCAACAAAAACTTAAAACCAATCATTAGCATTGACAGCATGTATAATTGATTGTTTAAAATCATTGGGTAACTAGAATAAAAGATATGTAAATAATTCGACTATCAGAATCAATTCGCATTACTAGTTTTCATCAACTTAACACGTTCACTGTTGGAGAAAAAAATTACCGGAATTTTATTTTATTTAGAAAGTTCGAATTCATACCAGAAAGTACTAATAGCAATATTTACTTTATTTAATTACAGACATTTCGTTATTACATAAAATAAAAATTCTTCTGTCGAAATTCCCGGTACAAAATTCGTAATTTTAGATGGAAAAACCACGAGTATACTGCGTTATGCGAATGCGTAACGCAATTCGATATGCATTAACCCTTAATTGCATAGTGATGTAAATTTCCATCACTTTTTATTTAACTTTTAATAAATAAATCAACTTCTTTGCCACCACTATATTTATATAGAAATATTAATCCAGTAAATTTCCCGCGAACTATGTTGCTGAACAAAGTTAAAAATCTATCTTAAAATTTCTGGTGTCTAATATTTAATATATGTATAAAAAAAACACAATTGTAAAAGAAAAACTCATTCAAAGAAGGGTTAATTAATAAGCGAATGCGTTAACCCTTTGAGGGGCAAGCAATTGTGTTCCTGTAACATCGAATTCACACCGGTATTTACGAAAGAATTTAGTTCAAAATAAGGAAATGCAATTTTTCAACTTTTCCCGCCAAAGTTAAAAAAGTAAAATTTAATTAAAAGTTTCTGGTTTGAATCGGATTAAAATTAGGTGGTATGTAATATATACCACCGCCCATCAAAGGGTTAATTAATCGTGAAAACTTTCAAGAAAATTTGTTCGGAGAAAATACTGGTGGCAAAGAGCGTGCCCAGTTTGAAAAGGAAGTTCCGCCTAGTTATTCCCTTTACTCATATATCGGTCATGAAACATTACAGAATCCTTATGTTTTAAAAGTATTTTTGATTTTATTTTCCTCTTCTCACAAATACTGCACTCTATTTTCAAAAATAATCAAAATAAGAATAAAAATTTTATTCGTGGATTACACATTTTTTTAGACCGTTTAACAATTTTTATTTAAACTTAGACAATTTTATATTTACACATTTTTAAATTTTGTACATACTGTTGTTCAAATATTTTATGTTTTAAAAGGATTTGAGTATAAAATTGCCTATATGTAATATTAGTTTATGCTCTCATTTAATACAATTATTTTCCTTTATTTCACACATTCAAACTGCAAAATTCCACTATCAAATATCAAACAAATTCTACTTTTCTAAAGAAAATTAGACTAAATAATATACCTCTACATATATAAAATGCAATGCTTAAACATTTTCATACGTTTCATACACAACCAAAAGTTATACATCTGAGAGAACTGTATTAAATGAAATCAAATATTTGTTTTCATATTTGATAAATTTAACATTTTCAACTTGATGAAACACATGGTGCAACAATCATCTTTAACGGCTTTCTTTTATAAATATTTTAAATATAATTACAAAATGCAACAATCAACATTTAAAAAAAAAATAACAATTTCAAAAAATTTTGCGCCAGATACGTTCGAGTGGATTTTTTTTATTATTATTATTCGTACCACTTTTTGAAAAGAAATCTATGCCATGGAGTTTTAAAAATATATCCCACAAATATATTTTTTTTCTATTGGGTTGTTCGGAAAGTTCTCTCCGTTTGTGAAAATCAATTTGTACCGGAAAATTCTATCCTTCAATTATTAGACATTAGCTATCAGAATCAATGTCTATTAATTAAATGATAGAATTTTCCGCTACTAATTGGTTTTCCCAAACGAAAAGAACTTTCCGAATAACCCAATAAATTGCGGAAGTATTGAATATTAAAATAGTCATCAGTCCTGGCCGTAATCAAAGGTTGAACGGCTTCTTTTATAAATTGTAGAATAAAATCTCCAAAATACAAAATGCGTTCACTCTTTAGAAATTCAAATGTATCTGACATTAATATTTCAGATTAGATACTTTCCATTTTATATTAAAATCATAAAATTTGTAGTCGCCTTATATAATTGCAGAATTAACAATATTTTTCTGCGATTAGAAAAGGCAGAAAATTCTTGTAAAATATTCTGGTAAAATTGTACGAACCCTGAAAATATAACGCATCAAAGTTTTATAGAAAATAATATATTTTATGTTCTTCCTGAAGCATGTACTACTGAAAATAATATACTGAATCCATTTTGAAATTTCATTTAGTTTTTCAACAGTTCTTATGAATGAGTATTTTTTAAATTATGAAACACGTGTATTTTATATTGTTTCGGAATTTTTAATTATTATTTAATATATTACAGCGAGAAGAAAAAGTCTTGATTTTTCAGTGCAAATTCGACCTTACCACGCATGCCTTAACTTTTTCTGAAGGGTGATTAAAGCAGAAAATAGAATTAAGAATAATCAAGAAGGTTGGGGAAAGAACAGCTCTCCTATTGGCCTTCAATGCTCACAACCCTACCGCTAGAAAATACTCCTTCTAAATTCTTCTTCATTTTATTTTTATTCCCCTTCCTGGAGGAAGCATCCATTCTTCCACCTACTTTGTTTGAGAGAGGGGTGAACAAAAAGGAAAGGGAGGGATGCGTTTTCACTTTTATGAAGGCTGCAAAGGGAAATGGGAGAGGAGGGGGAGTTTTCGCCTTCTATAAAATTTGAAAAAAGGGTTGTTTTCTGGGGAAGGAAACATATTTTTTTTTCAACCAGATAACAATATTTCTGGCGTAATTTTTACACAGGCTGTAAAACTTTTATATTTATAACAATTAAAAGTTTCAAACGGTTTGGACAACAAAAGCTTTTATTTTATGTTTTCTTAGGTGCACTTTTATCACTAATTATCAGTATTTTTTATTTGGGGTTCATTTAAGGTTTTATCACGGGCCCGGGGAACGCCGGGCGTGTCAAATAGTATGATATAATTTCATTTTAAATACTTTATATAATACTTATTTTGTCACGTTTCTAGAATGACACGTTAAGTTCAATTTACGGAAGAATTACGAAATATACTTTTCAGGTATGTACGTTAAACACTATGATCACAGCCCTGAATAAAATAAACAATGAAAGCGGGAGTCTGTAATCTCAGTTGTGTGATCAGCAGCAGTGAAATACTGCATTCTCTGACTTTACTAGAAGTTGTGTTTTATTTGATTGCGTATTTCTTATAATATTATCCATTTTGGAAATGGATTTGCGCTATTGCGATAGTGATGAGCGTAAAATAATTGCTGATAAGCAGTTTGGCTAAATCTGGCTGACTTTGAATTCAGAAATTCCGAATTCATATTAGAAAATTTTGAATAGTATTTTGTTTTGTATTTTATTCACGGAATATCTATTATTATACACAGTGAAATCACTACGAGAATTTGAAATTTTTGAATAATTAATTAGCCAGATTTCACACTTCTTAAGTTCTAAGGTAATTCATTTAGTGATCGTGAATTTTCAGATGTTGACGCTAATTACTGAGAGTATAGTGACATTTTCTAATTAAAAAAACGTCCTCGTACCTCGTGAGCAGCAAATTATGTTGAATCTCAGGCGCAATAAGTGAATTTTGCCGCTAAATGTTCAAAACAATTTAAATGCTGAACGCCTACAACGTTTTAATATATGTATGTATCTTCGAACTGTTTAAAATTTTACTTTTTGTCGAACTTTGTTCTGATAGAGATGTCGATAAGCTTGCTTTTATAGACTAGCTTGATATAAAACCAACTATCGTTTTATATAGGCATAATGCCTTAGTTCTTACAGAAAATATTCCGAAACGATAGAACTTATCGTTATAGGTTGGTTTACATTAAAAAGGAGGGTTTTCATGAAGATAATATATATTTCAGTTTACTTTTTTCCAGGTTCGTATATTAAAAAGCATTGTATTCATAACAATTTTCGACAGCCGAATTTGAATACACATTTTTTAATTTGAGTAGATGTTTTTGTTATTTACACGTATTGAGATGTTCTGAATAGGATTTGTTCAGTTTTGAAAAGAGTCTAGAATTTGACTATGTGTTACACATATTTTCTAGATTCACACTCTTATGCAATAACTAATGCACGGGATCCTATAAAAATTCAGAAATTTTATTCTTATACAAAATTATGCTAATTAGATCTTTGTATAAATTGTCCGACTTGTTGCGAACAAATGCTTTAACAACTAACACTAAAATAATGTATGAAAAGTACTACCGGAAAATCTATAGAGTGTAGATGTGTTTAGAATAAAGAGTAGAGCTTAGAAACTACTAGATCAAATAATTTAAATATTGTTCAAGAAAAAAAGTTCTTCATTCGAAGCGCTTGTAGGTTTAGAAAAAACAAGAAGACAGTATGTAATCGTAAGATGTTGCCAAAAACTCTTAACCTTTTGCGGTATAATGCTAGCTAATGTTCAGAGATAATTAATATTATCTATTTTATTATACACTGCTCAAAACAATTAAATGATATTTGAAGTTTTATATAAAATAAAGATATAAACGAATTTTTTTTTGCCGAAAATAGAAGAAGAGAATCACAAATGCAAATTTTTCTGGTTTTCAAACTGTGGAGTATGCAAATTTTGAGTTCGACGTCAAAAACGTCGCTTCAGCGGCAGCGAATGAAATTTGACTTTCAACTGGATAAAAGAGAATGAAGACAAGGATGATCGGCATTCAGTGATTGCTTTGTTTCGATGAGTACGATGTCTCAGCGAAGTCATTTGACAGATTCAGAAGCTTGGAGAATTGTTGGTAGGTTAGAAGGGGGCCAAACTCAAGCCGAAGTAGCGCAAGCCATTGGAGTGTCACAAAGTGTCATTTCCAGGATCTGGAACCGTTTTTTGGAGAGTGGATGTGCAGGCCGAAGACCAGGGCAAGGTCGTAGACGGGCAACAACGCCCAATGAAGATCGGCATTTAGCGTTAACAGCTCGGAGACACCGAAACATGAACGCTACTCTTCTCCAACAACACCTTCGCTCGGCTACAGGCACCACGATTTCAACTCAGACTGTCAGAAACCGGCTCCATGCTGTAGGTCTGTATGCTCGCCGACCGATGGTATGTGTTAGATTAACATCAAGGCATCGTCGCGACCGCAGGGAGTGGGCAACCGAGCATGTCAACTGGAGGAGAAATGAATGGAGCAATATTCTGTTTTCTGACGAGTCCCGTTTTTCTGTGCATCCGGATAATAGGCGTATTTTCATCTGGAGGGACCGTGGCAGTAGGAATAATCCTGCGTTCGTGCACGAAAGTGTCAGATTTGGCGGTGGAGGAGTGTTGGTGTATGGTGGCATCTCCATTGACGGGCGCACTGACCTCTACATCATTCGAGATGGAGCTCTGACTGGTCGCCGATATAGGGATGAGATCCTCAGACCTATTGTAGTCCCTTACGCTGCAGAAATCGGAGATAACTTCATTTTAATGGACGATAACTGCAGGCCACATCGTGCAAACCTGGCGGAGGATTTCCTTTTCGAGGAAGGAATCGTTCGAATGGAATGGCCAGCGTGTTCTCCAGACATGAATCCAATCGAGCACGTTTGGGACGCTCTAGGAAGACGAGTTTCTGGCCGCCAACAACCCCCACAAACTGTCCAAGAACTGGAAAGAGCTCTTCTGGAAGAGTGGGGCAGAATACCCCAACTCGTCATTAATAGCCTCATTGAGTCCATGCCTCAAAGGTGTTCAACGTTGCTGGCCGCCCGTGGAAACCATACCCCCTACTGAAAATGATTTTCTTTGAAGAAAACACCTTTTCTTATTCTTTTTTTCTCATATGCACAAATTGTGTTTTTTTCCTTTTGTACACAAATGCGCAATAAAATGCATTTTTTTCGGCCAAACATGTGTAATTTATTCTCATATAACCTACTATGTCTGTCGACCATGTATCAATCAGCTAAAAAGCTTCCCAGATACAAAATCCACCTAAAACTGCAATATCCTTTAATTGTTTTGAGCAGTGTATTATTAATTTCAATTCGTAGACCACGATTAAAAGATGCATTTTCCAAATGTTTTCTCTCCTCCATTTTCGTTTTTTTTTTTTTTTTTTTTTTTTTTTTGTTTAAGCAACTTCTATCTTTAAAATATGCAGACTTACGAAAAAATACTTTTAACTGTTTATCGGAAATGCAAAAAAAAATTCTCACGAGCGAGTGTTTACTATCTATGTGGGTATAGCTATAGCACTGGAAATTTGACGAAACTTTATAGAATGGTTTGGTGTTAAAACAGGTTTTGTTGTAGATACATATATTTTTTTTATTTTTTAGATGTTAGTATAAAAATGTATTAGATTCATGAAAAGTTCCGATTTTACACAGATTTACGTATTGGGATGTTTTGAATATGATTTTAATATTTGTGAAAAATGCCTGGCATTTCTCGCGAGCTGTCGCGTATCTCTATAATAAAACTGTAAGTCATGTGACTGTCCTCAACAGTTCCGGGATGCCGCATCGCTTTTTCATATGCCAAGCGGCCATTTTTATTCAAAATTATTTTTTCGAATAAACTGCATAAGAGTTACATTTTAAGAAAGATCGTTCAAAATAAATTAATATTTGAGAGATGACTTGCGTTCAATTATTATGTATATATTCTGCAATAACTTCAGTCGAAAGATTCGCAGTTCAAATTCTCTATTCATAAAAGTAAACAAAAAAAAGATTGATTCGTCGTGAACATTTAAAATATTAAATCATGGAGGTAATCATTCGCAAAGCAAGTTCTCCGCGAATGAATTTTTGGACCGCTGCCTCGCGTCAAAAAAATAATTCGCACCAGTGAGACAGTCAAAGTTTACCATAATTATGTGCTATACAACTCAACTTCCTTGCGGACCTTTTCTTGAAATAAATTGAACTCATGTAATAATATTTAATGAATCAGATTTTTAGAATTTTTAAAATCGATAATACGGCTTTTATTTATCGCGTTTAAAAATTAGAAAAGATACTTTGATTTTAAAATCAAATGTTTTGATTTATGATATTATTTCTTATTTATTTATTTATTTTCTATTTAAATGAAAAGTTTGAAGTATTTTAAATTTATGTAATATAAGCATTTTAGATTAAAGTTAAGTATTTAAATGAAATGAGTGACAGGTTTATAATTTAAAATTAAATTAATTGTAGTATGAATGACGGTGATGGGAACGATATTTGGCGAATTATCATCTGCTCCCGGCTAACAAAAATACTCATAATTAAAAAAAAGAATAAAAATAAATAAATGATAGTTTGTTGTAAATAAATATTGATATACATATCAAAAATAATTTATAGAATTAAAATAAAAAATAAAAGTAAATAAACAACAATTTCCATAACAAAGTTTTCGCCAAATTGGCGGGGGAGGGGGGGGGGGGGGAATCGCGCCAACGTGCGTATGTGACATTTGTGCCCAAAAAATATGCGAAATGCTACCATGATCGCAAAAGTTCATGATTTGTCTATTAGAATCTTCCGATTTGGCGAAGGATTAAGGGAAAATTAAATTATGAATAAATGTAACGTGTTGCAATGTTTAACATACATTTAAGGGAGACCAAACTGGTCGCCAGTGGCGGCTAGTCGTATATATAACGACACAAGTGTTTCATTTTTGACACTGTTGCAAAATGCAAAATATTTCAGACTACTAAGAAAATAGGTAAGTTAGATAAGCAATGATACATAACAAAAAAGATAATTTTAATAATATTTACATGTAGAAAAAATATCCAGAAATAAATGCTTAGAATACGTTATAATCAATTATTAATCATGAAGCAGTGACTGTTCATTAAAAAGTTATATCAAGCATGAATTAATGTAAGAAGACAAAGGTAAGAAAATCTACTATTATATTAACTCATTAATGCCGGTTGGTACGAAAAGTTACCATTTAAGTGATACGAAACTTTTAAATATGAACACCAGTATCTTAGTAAAAAAATAATTAATATTATCTAATGTGAAACTATCAGAGATTCAATCAGTTAAAATAACAGTATGGGAGAACTGGTGTCAACTGGTATCGAAGTATTAAAAGAAGTGTAAATTAAGTTGGCGATAAAGGGTTAAAGAACGATGTATTATTTTGAAATATAATCTAGTCTTATCTTCTTTTCTTTTTCATTTTTTTTTTTTATTTTGTATGCTAGACACAATTTTTACAATGTATTTTTTGTTGGTGGTGTTTTCAAGCTCGTAATGTATTCTATTTTACTCACTTTGTTTTACCTCTACAAATATATGTATGTTTTGTATTTTCACACTGCATCGTTCTGAAATATATATCTGAAATATAAATCTCAAAAATTTAAATTTTGGTAATTTTAAAAAATGTTTAATTACTATTAGTATTATTGTTATTTATTACTATTAGATCAGTTACATTATTGCAAAAATAAATCTTTAAAACGTAATATAATTAATTAATATTTCTAATTACTAAAGCACCCGAACGAAACAAATTTATCAATAACCCACAAAACTGCAAAAATCAATTGGAAAGCAGTGAAACCGGTTTTAATCTAAAGAAGAAATTTCATTTGATGAATAACGGCGACCTTTAGATAGTATCAATGCCGTATTTGAGAACGGTTTAAAAAATATGAATTTTGTTGTATAACTTTCGCGAGCACGTCTGTTTCAGTGTTATCACTTAGCCCATTCGCTGCCAATCACGCGCCTGCGCATGGTTGCAGCTAATCTCTACATCTAAATTTTTAAATTCGCACCAGTAATTACGAAAGAAATTTTTTTATTTAATTTGATCACAAAATGCCTGTAATTAAATCAAGTAAATATTGCTGTTACTATTTTCTGGTAAGAATTTGAATTTTCTAAATAAAATATAATTCGGTAATTTTAATTCGGCAGCGAATGTGTTAAGGCTTTTTTTATTCAGAAATTCCGAAATCACACCGGAAATTTCAAAAGACGTTTTTTTTTTTTTTTAAATTTATTATGTTTTTTCAAAATGTATGTTATTAAAAAACTCAAAGATTACTATTCAAAATTTCTAAATATAAATTCTGAATTTCTGAATTTAAAAAATTGCGAAACTGTCAACCCTGGACATTTGTGGGGATAATCGAGTTTAGCTTTTGCATTTTACTTGTTTACTTCTTCAATATGAAAAAGAAAATGTGTAGATTTCGTTAAAAATTTCGAATATCTGATTTTGATGGATTTATACACTTAGGATTTCCTGAGTACGATTTGAATGTATTTTGGAAAATGTATGTCTGTTTCTTTTGCGTCTGACCACCGCCCCTGAATACTAGACCTAAGCGCTGACAGAAAAATGGCGGATGTCGTAGGCGGATTTTTTTTAGCGTGTATACGGTCCTTTGAAATTGGATACCAATAATTTCTAAAAGTTTTCTCCGCCTTATTCTTCTCAGATCCAATAAGACAAAGAAAACTTTTAGAAAATAATGATATGTAAAATCAGAAGACCGTACAAACGCTTAAAAAAATCCGCCCACAAGCGCGTCATTTTTGTGTCTGCGCTCAGGCCTAATATTCAGGGGACGGTGGTCTGACTATCTGTCTGCGTCATACAATATATTTAGGCTTTTCAAATTTTAGAATTCATTGAAAATTAAAGTTTTGGTGAATATCGCCCAACAGCTTGCGGTGTATTGCAATGATTTTCCGCTCAATCCATGCTTATAAATATTGGCGTATCTGACAGTTGTACAATATAAATAAGCTTTGTATTTAAATGGTGTATGTAAAGCCTAAATATTTAAGTTAAATATTTTTATGTTTATGCGAAATTTGTCGAATGTAAAATAGGATCTTCAAATTTCTATATATAATTTTCATACTTAAAAAAATATTTCTTTTCTGATGCAGGTGTGTCATCCATGTCACACCTGCAACACATGGAAATTCCAATATACTTTAATTCGGCTTGTTTGTCTGCTGTCTGTCTCTCTGAGCCTTTTCCGTAATCTAACTCTCCCTAAACATACTCGTATTGCTATGCAATTGATATATGTTGTTGACGTTTAGTATGGTATGTTCGGTATTGAAATTGAAGTGTGTAGCGTTGATAGTTCGTTTACAAAGATGCTAAGAAATCCTGTAACATTATGGTATATGGGAACAAATAGCTTGCAATGTATTTAAACGATGTTACACTATTTCAAACATATTAAAATTGGTATAAATCACTGAGTTGCACTAGAAAATACTCATTACAGGTTATGCATAGCATTCATCATTCATTTACAGGGACACACAAAATAATTCGGTTACAGTACTCTTTATGAACAATACTTCCTGGATGTGCGTTTCCAGTTGCGTTACCCATTTTTAAATTTCACTTTTGCATATTAAGTGGTGTGTATAAATTCCCTACTTTCTATACAGGATTGCACAAAATATCTCAACTACATTTCCACTTATGGCGGAAATTTCTTAAGTGAAATTTTCAATTCTTCTATACTATACGTTTCCTAACTCAACTAAATGTTTGCATACTATGTAGTATATATACAAATCTGCAGATCATATACAAAGCTGCACAAAAAAATTCTGATACTATACTTACTATAGATGTAATATCAGAAACTGAGTTTTCAAATGTGTTATGTGTTTTCAAAATTATTTATTTAGGCACCAACTTTCACCTTATTAAACTATGAAGTTTTAAATTAAAGTTTAATTACTGCTTAACGTGATAAAACATAACACAAAAAGGCTTAAAAATACTTTTTAATATATAGATTACATATGTTTCATACGCTCAAATGGTGACTTCTTCAAGTGAAAATGATAAATAAAATATTCTCGCAGTAAAGTTTTGTTTAAATAATAAACATAAATCACGAGGACACATGTCCAATGTAAGCAGGTGCTTAAATTGGTCAAACTGGAAACGTGACAATTATTATAATTATTTTTATTTTTATTGCTTTTTTAATCTGTAAACCATCGCGTGGCTAATTTTAGGTAATTCAAAAGAAGCTGATTCGTTGCAAATGTTCTCGTTACGCAAATATATTTTTATTGATTCATGGATAATGGGTGGGAAATAAACGGTGTCGCGTCATTTCGTCGCGCACAATTCATCGCGGAACAATTCATAGAGCACAATTCATCGCAGCGTCAATTCGTCGCAACGAAAATGGTTTTGAAGGCCATGATGATAAAATAAAGATAATTTAGTAAAATTATTTAATGATCTGTAAATTGTTAGTTATAATTCTCTATATCTAAAAAAATAATTATCATTAAATAATTTTACTAGATTATCTTTATTTTATCATCATAGTCTTCAAAACCATTTTCGTTGCGACGAATTGACGTCGCGACGAATTGACGTTGCGACGAATTGACACCACGACGAATTGACTCTGCGATGAGTTGTCGTCGCGACGAATTGACGCTGCGATGTAAGTTCCGCGATGAATTGTGCACGACGAATTGACGCAGAACCGAAATGTACTCTTGATTGAAAAATTATTTTAATACTCTTTATTATATTATTTCTATGAAGTTTTGTTACAGTATTATGGATGTGTTGGAAAATGTTCATAATCTATTCTTGACGGATGATTTTTCATTCTTGTTTAAAAATTAAACTGATGTTTCAGAATATCGATGCTGCTTTATTACGATAGTTAAACTTTGGGTAAAAATAAAAATTCAAAGCTATATGAGTGAAAACGTTTTAAACGGCCTCGTGTAATTGGCGTTTGGTGAACTACGTGTTACTTTGTCTATAGTAGCTAGGTGTTTTAATTGTATGCACAGTTTTATTAGATCATCCGATCTTTCCATTATGTTTATTTCGCTATGACAACAATAGTTTCAAATTCCATCCCAAAAATGGGCATAAGCCACACTATAAACATTTTTAGAGAGGATAATCTTCCAGCCAATCGTAACTTAGTTTTGAGTGACTTATCTTGCATTTATTATATCGTCGCTACCATGTCAAACGATCGAATGTGAAAAAATGCATTATTCATTACTTTTAAAAAATGGCCGATTGTCACC
The DNA here is from genome assembly GCA_963931845.1 of Maratus michaelseni. Taxonomy (NCBI): domain Eukaryota; kingdom Metazoa; phylum Arthropoda; class Arachnida; order Araneae; family Salticidae; genus Maratus; species Maratus michaelseni. The sequence continues at coordinate 99,942,238 of OZ007600.1, forward strand.
ATTAAATTTCATTAGACGTTTTCGACTAGCTCTGAACAGGTGATGTCGGTTAACCTTACAGTGCATGGTGTAGCCAATTGGCAACACTTAATATTTAAATTTTAATAAATAAATCAAGTTTTTTGCAACCACTATATTTAAATCGAAATATTAATCCTGTAAAAATAACTTAAAAATGCTACTAAATAAAATTAAAAATCTATCGTAAAATTTCTGGTGTCGAATTCTTAATATAAGTATAAAAAAAACACAATTCTAAGAGAAAAATTCATCACTGTAGGGTTAAGGGGCATCCAAGTTGCAGAAAACTTAACGCCCAGTCTATTTGTCAGTAGAGTGTCTTGTATTAAATTGAGCCGTTGAGAAAAGTTAAGCTGTAGTAGCAACTACAATATAAGAGAGAATTTACAATGAAATGGATAGATATAAATTTAAGAAAAGAGATGATGACGAATTTGGAATTTTAAAAAAGTAAAGCGAAGGAGATTAAGGATAGAGTCTAAATAATTGGAAGAAAGTGAAATGGTATAGCTGTAGTTATTACTAACTACTAGTAAGGAAGTTGAAAAGTAAAAAATAGGATTCGAAACATGTTCGTGAAACAGCACATAAATGCCAGGTGGTGAAATGCGGACAAAGCATAAACAAAAAAAGCACTCAAAAGAGCCATACTTTTTTTTTTTTTTTTTTTTTTTTTTTTTTTTTGGTATAGCATAGATGTTACGTTTTAATTAAGAAATTGGGTATTTAAAATGTGAAAGAAATTACAAAGATACAACAAAAAAATTGAGAAAATATTCACAGTTATGGTGAGCACTAATTCTCACTACGCATAATAAAATTTCTGTGTGAAGGATACTATTAAGATTTAGTGGTGACAATCGACCCATTTTTAAAAGTAATGAAAAAAAAAATTTCCACATTCGGTAGTTTGACATGGTAGCGTTGATATTACCACGGCCTAACTCGATTTTCTCCTTCCCTTTATACGGCCGTAACAAAAAGTCATTTTCCCTTTGTTCAAGAGGAATAAAAGTTTCTCCCCGGAAGAACGTAGGGGGCGCTATTACTTACCATTACTAATGGAGAATTTCCTTATCTTTGCGTTTCGTTCCTCAAAACTATTTATGAATTGATATATCCAAGACTAATAAAAAACCCTTTAGGGGAATGTGACTTAAACGAGCATAAAATAAATATATGCTCATTAATATGTGCAAAATTCTTGCCCATCATTTAAAAAAATATGGTAAGGTATTTTACAAATGAAACCAATTTATCTGCATGTAAGAACTCTTTATCAAGAAAAATTTTAAAGTTTACTTAATTTTAATTTTATAATATTTAATGTATATTTCACTGTAAAAATTATCAATGTTTAAAGTCTAATCAAGAAATAGAATCTGCATATACCTATAGATACACACATATATATATATATACAAGTAGGGTGGATAGATTTATGAATTAATATTTTAAAAATCTGAAAAAATATTCTGTAATTTCTGTAACCACACAATATTCTAAAATTTCCACAAAAACTATTCTCTCATAAATGGAGTACATAATGCTACAGCAAAAAAAAAAAAAAAAAAAAAAAAAACCTTGTTCATTCTCTAAAATAATAAAACCTGTAAAAATTATTATGAATTTGTTAAATAATCCATGTTTTGAGAAAAAAAAAAGCGATGTGAGTTAATTGCCGGATATATCTAGCTGCTCCCTGTATTTCTCTTTTATTATGCGTTCTTTAATTCATTCGCATCTCTTTCCTCACCGCATAAATCATGTCGTTATAAAAAAAAAAGAGAAAAAGAATTTATTCCCATTATAATCCGCACTTTTCTTCCAGCGTCTAAACTTTACTTACATTTTTACGCCTACACTTTGCTCGTCAAAGTTTCATTCCTTTTAACGTATTTCATTATTTTCTCAATTGCCCAGCTGCCTTTAATGTATAATATCTCTAACGTACCAATTCTATTTTTAACCCCAGTTCTTAATTCTTTAAGCTAACCCCATGAGAAAGGACTCCATGCGGTTTTGTCTGGTTTACCAAAATTCCATATCTCCGTCTGGCGCATAAATTCATATTTTACATTCATCTCTCCCCCATAGGCTTATCATTAACGGACAGACATCACCTGTTTCTTTTCACGTTGTTCTCGCCAAAACAGTAAGTTATCTGGCTGATTGGCATGTGTAATTATCGCCATCGCTGCACGGGAACCACGAAAAGAAATCATGTAACTGTAGACATTCTCTCTCTGCTTGTCGGTGATTAAATATATGTAATTGTCCGTGCCTCCTCTCCAGTGCTCTCGGGCATTTTTATGCCTATGGATCCTTGTACCTGAACCCATGGTCAACTGCAATTTATAATAAAAAAAAGATTTGTTTATCAAGAAACTCCTGAGTTCGCATCCATTCACTCTGTGTGACCTGTTTCCCTGGATATTAACAAATTACCTTTTTGCAGCTCAACCGACATAAAACCACTACACCAATAATCATCGTTACAGTTATTTGGTACATCAGCCGCTCACAAGCATCTTTAGCTGGAGAGGAGGGCTTTTTAGTTTAAAAAGAAAACATCGTAAAAAAAAATTCACGTAATTTATTCTACCAAATTATAATATTTTCTGACGATGGATTTCAACGCTTATCGTAGTACTCCTGCTGAGTAGCCCTGCATCTTCGACACACAATCGTACATAAGGATACTATTTTTAGACAGACTGTCAAACTACATTTTCTACGAACTTTCAACTCTACGCCGTATTCTGAATCAGTGTACGCGCATTCAAGATTTTCCCCGGTCAACCGACAAACTGAGCGCATTTTCTCTCTTTCACCTTTGACCGCACTCTCCTTGGAACTCTGTGTTTTGTCCCGACTCAGCCAGCATTAGCTAGACTGTTCTTCTCCAGAGAAACTTCGAATTCCATGGATCTTGATTCTCGAATAATATTTTGTTGAAAGTCGCACCTATGGACACCCCCGCCTTTCGTTCTGACAGAGACGTTATAAATATGTCATCAAGCCCCAGTGCAGTGCCAAACTTTCAAGAAAATTATCACTTATCAAAAAAACTAACTGTTCTCTATTGTCGAAAGTGATGCGCGGATAATCGGTAAAGATTTCAAGCGTTTTCGTTTTAAAGATGATTCATCGAAGAGCAACGACCTACTCTTACCTCACATATGTTTTACGTATATTAAATCAGTTAAAAAAAAAAAAAAAAAAAAGTAAATATCGCATTAGCTAATCAAAGATTCAGAGCACAAATTAATAAAGATAGAAAGGGCTGATATTTAACTTTTACAACCATTTTTTTTAAATTAAAGTGAAATGTGTGTAGTAATTTTGCATGTCGTGTGATTAAATTCTTGAAAGGCTATTCCTAAGGTAAGTCTTTTATTATAATATCTGTAATTGGTTCTCTGCTGCTTGAAAGATAGTCCTACCGGAACTTGAACGACAAAAAAAAACTTTTCTTTCATAAAAGAAAATTTTTACAGGAATAGACAATTTAAACTCTTATTTAAAGTTTAATATTATTATGTAGTGTCATACTCAAGCAATATTTACATTTTCATTGAGTTTCTGCCTCTAGTTTTATAAAATGGCTTTATATTTTATATGATTTTTTTCTTTCATTTATATGTGCTACATAGAATTTTTAACGAAGTTTTCATATTTTTTAATTGTGTGTATCGATAAAAAAAATCTTATTGCTCAAACTGACACTAGGACTCATAAAAAGACTGCATGAGTGACTATATCTTTTACAACTATAGTCTTTTTTACCTATTTTTAGATAAGAAGAGAATTAAAAAAAAAATTAGATTTTGAACTATTTGTTCTAATTGATAGAAAAATAAATAAAAAGAAGATTTTTCTTTATGATAGGCTATCAATTTCGTAATAAAACAAAATACCATGCCGAAATGAAAATCTGCTCGGCGCTACAAAATTTTTGCTTGTTGGTGTGTACTGTTTATAATATACCTTATATATATTTTTTTTCTGCTTGATAATTATATTATTTCATGTGTACTTTGCATAATTTTGAGAATGGTCTAATGCATAATTACTTATTGTTAAGTCGAGTTTTGGTTGAAAATACACACTTTTATTGTATTTTTTTTATATTGTTGAAAGAAAGGTGTGTGCTTCGTTTATTAAAATTTACACATAGTTTAAGCAAAAATTCATATTTAAAAAAACTGTAAAGGTTCATTTTTTTATTAAAACTTTTATTTGACACCTACAAAGGTACTGCAAAATTTTAGATTATTTTTTTTTCTTTTATCACTTAGTTTTCAGTTTTTAATATAGTAAAAAAATAATACAGTGTGACATAGTGCAATTCACAAATAGTGCATTTATTTCTGTTTGACGGCCATGAATTGCATTTGATTCTTTTGGTGTTTTTCTTGATTGATTAAGTTTATAGCTGGCCTATAATTTTACGTTAAGAATTTAACTGTAAAGAATTTCTTGGCCCTCTGCATCTATTTTTTTCTAACAGTTTAACTTAATATTATAAATACTTTTGTTTATCTTATTTTAAGTTCATAATTATTATGTTAGGTTTTGTTTTTGATAAATATAACACGTATAATAGATAAAAAAAAAAAAAAAAAAAAAAAAAAATTCCACATACCTTACAAATGAAGCCTAAAGGTAAGATAGAGACAGCAAATTCTCTGGTTTGATTTGTTTGCATTACTGATTTTATTCTATTTTTTTACATATTGTAATATATTAAATTGCGAAATTTTAAGTTTTTGTGTACCCTCATTTTGACCATACTCTTATAAACTCCTTTGAAGTTAAATTATGCATATTATTATACATACATGTTTATGCACATATATTTTGCAACTACTTCATATTTTTTATTATTTACAATTATATATTTTCAAGGTGTTTCAACGTTTATAATATATATATATATATTCCAGTTTATCTTTATCTAAGTGTGTAATTTTTCCCTTCACACCTTATAGTGTGACGTACTTAAAAAAAAATAATAATGAGACTCCAAAAAAAGGAATAATAATAATTATTATAGAATTGATTTTAATTTCAATTAAGTCAATATTTTATATTAGCAGTTATTTTGCCAATTACACTCTCCCTATGTTAACTTATTCTGAATTTCAAACACTCAATTAATGTTAAATTTAAGCTTTAAATTTCACCCAAAAAAAAAAAAAAAGGGATGAATGAACACGAGTTTATTATTTGCTCATATTAAAGTGATATTGCCTGTCACTCCTTTTTTCCCCTCTTTTTCTAAAGTCCATTCACACTTCCCGCATCTTATTATTTTTTTTCCCTATTCAACTTTTCTACGACACGATACATCTACGCTTCTGCGGTTTTTACAGCTGTTCAATTCATAAATACAAACTCTTTATATTGTCGAGCTTAAAATTCAAAAATTAATCAACCGCACTATTATTTCGTTTCTTATTAGGTTTCATGTATGTTATTCTTTCATTGAGTTATTTTCGCGGAATAACTTTAAGTCAGAAATAAATATTTTGTTTTCATTCAGCGAATAAGGCCTGTTGCTGATTTGAAAATGGAATATGTTACGTGCATGGACACACAAATAAATTTTTGTTCATAATAAATTTAAATAAGTATTTAAACTTACTTAAATATTACATTTTTTTTTACATATATTCAAACAATTAGCTTTTTCTTTTTCATTCAAATTAACATTTTTTTACACACACTATTGAGATACGAAAACAGTGCCCCTTTTATTTATTTACACATTCGTTTATAGTTCAATGTTTTTGATATTCACTAATGTCACACATGCAATGTCATTTCAATTCAATACTAATTTCATTCATTGTGACCACTCAATACTTTACACGCGCACTGTCAAATATCCCATTGGTAGTCAAAATTTAACATTCTAGGTAAATATGTATCTCGGTTCACATGAACATTACACTTTTTCTTTTCTTCACAACTTTTTTTTTTCTCTCAAAACCTAGTTGCTTAATTTGCTCGATTTAACTTATCTTTTATGTTACTTCATATACACCTTTATTTACATTGTCCCATTTTTATTTTTTACTGGTGACTCAGTACATTCCTCTACTCCAATATAATGATTTTTTTTTACTTGATGTTTACGCTCGTGATTTCTCAAGTTTAGGTAGTGTACTGAATATTTCTAGTAAGCAACCTTAAATGTATATTAATGCAATTATATTTTAAACATCTTCTTTCACATTATTTTGAGTGTACTCTTCAGTTTTTTATGCATATTCATAAGGGAGACAACCTATAATAAATTCACACTCCATGATATCCACGCATCATTTTATTTAGTTTTCCTAGTATAAGTTTAACGACGACTCAAGTCTTGTTTTTAGGTCTATAAAAAAAACAGGTAAAGGTAAAATATAGTTATATTATCTTATTAATGTTGTAAACTATTCCTATGGCAAGGTAAAACAAGCACATTCTTTTTCAATTTATAGTCCTAACATTTGTTCTGGTTACTATTTTTTTATACTCTTACACAGACTTAAATATATGATTTTTTTTTCATTTGGTTTGCCACATTTGACTCAGAAGGCCATTACATTTGCTTTCCTCTTTACCACATCTTTATTTTTATTTTATTTTTTTAAAAAAAGGGAAAACTCAATATAGGTACTGGTTGATAGACATTTTCGACGGTATTCTTTTTGTTTTTTTTTATATACAAGTAGTTCATCGTTTGTGATTTTTTTGTGTATATAGGGAAATTCGCTCATTGTTACTCATAGTTGCTCATAGAATAGTTCATAGTTGTTTTGTTTTTGTTTTGTTTTCGTTTTTTTTGTATACACGGAAATCATTGCTCGAAGTTTTCTCATAGCATAGTTCATAGATTATATATACACACACACATACACATGTTAGTTCATCGTATAGCGTATGCTATTTGTGGTTCATAGAAAACTCAAACTTTTGGGTTTTGTTTACACACATACCGTTGACTTTTTCTGTCCCACGTACGTTCAGTACTTGTGTTTTTCTTGTTTTTTTTTAACATACACTTAAAATTGTAATAACTGTCCTTCCTTTATCATCTTAATTACCACCCTCTCTTTAAAAAAAAAATGAAAACAATTAAGATACTCTCATGAGGTACTTCGCACTAAATATTTTACATTAAACTTGTGTACATGCCACATGCTCCTTCCTTTACATTTACAGTTATAAGCACATTTTTTTTCCTTTCTAAATTTAAATTTCTACCCTTCCCTCTCAAAATATTTAAACACATAGGGGACTTCTATTGTGTTTTTTTTCTATTGGTCATATTTCACTACATGCAATTTCACTCAATGTTTTAATTCAATGTTACACATATACTCATTTACTGCAACATCATACTCATGTGCTAGGCTTTAAAATTTTATCTGCTTCTATTTTGACATATCGTTATAAAAAAAAGGAATTTGACTTTTTCGTTTTTGCTGTTTTCACCCACTGAAAACACTGTTCACGTGATAAGATTTCCTTATTCACGAATTTTATTCGTTCTTCAAACAGGTGTACACCTCCTCTCTTCTTACAGACTCGTGCAGACTTCACCTGGTACAGATCATGTACATATAGCATCAAATTTATGATGTTTGCGCAAGTTGCACTCACACACACAAACATAATGTCTTTCTTTTACAATGTCGCCTGTTTCGTAGTTCGCAATTTACGTTTTTTTTTAAATCCTCTCTAAACTTTTTGTTAAATTTTCAATACACATCCAATAAGTTCTCATAATTACATTTTTTTTAAATAAAAAAAAATAAAATGAACACACATGACATATGACTTCTAAATTGTTTATCAGTTATTTTTTTCTTACATAAGCCATCACAGAAACATGCATATTTATACAATTCGTTCCTAATTTTCCATGTTTATTCATTCTCATGCCATTTTAGAATAGTTTACATTAAAAAAAAACAAAAACAATTTGGTATTTGATTTCACTTTTTTTTTCACCTATGGAGTACTCACATTTATCACGTGTATTATTTGTTTTGTGTTTTACTTTTCATTTAGTTTCATGTCTCAAAAAATTATTTGATGTTGGAAACAACCAACATTTCTTGCAATTTATAAAAAAAATTGCTATTTTCTTGAATTTGATTTTCAAGTTAATTCTTATTTAGTTTCTGGTTATATTTTTAATACGTGTGCACACTTAAAGAAAAGAAAAGAGAAAATAAAATCCAGAAATATATTTAAAAAATATTGAGCTCATTCATATATTTTAATTTTCAAACGTAAGATGTCGACCCAGTTTGGTTTGTGTCATGCTTATGGAGGCATGCATATATATTTGAGACATGATGTATTTGTTTGTTTATCAAGATTATTTTTGTGTATTGTTATTTTAATTATTTTATGTAGTTACCAGGGTTATATAGCAATTACTTTACTCATCATTTTGTGTGATTTTTTTTTGTTAGTGAAAAGACACGGGTGGTTTTCCGTTTCCTATGGACCTACATTGTTTTTCGTCTTCAGTTGTTGGGGAGATATATGTGAAGTGGATTTAACTTCACATATTCCACTTTCTTAAAATTAATTCCTACACCCCCTTCATTTTTCTAAAAATTATCTTTCTTTAAAATTATGTTTTTTCGTGTTATAAAATCTAGCTGCTCCCTGTATTTCTCTTTTATTATGCGTTCTTTAATTCATTCGCATCTCTTTCCTCACCGCATAAATCATGTCGTTATAAAAAAAAAGAGAAAAAGAATTTATTCCCATTATAATCCGCGCTTTTCTTCCAGCGTCTAAACTTTACTTACATTTTTACGCCTACACTTTGCTCGTCAAGGTTTCATTCCTTTTAACGTATTTCATTATTTTCCCAATTGCCCAGCTGCCTTTAATGTATAATATCTCTAACGTACCAATTCTATTTTTAACCCCAGTTCTTAATTCTTTAAGCTAACCCCATGAGAAAGGACTCCATGCGGTTTTGTCTGGTTTACCAAAATTCCATATCTCCGTCTGGCGCATAAATTCATATTTTACATTCATCTCTCCCCCATAGGCTTATCATTAACGGACAGACATCACCTGTTTCTTTTCACGTTGTTCTCGCCAAAACAGTAAGTTATCTGGCTGATTGGCATGTGTAATTATCGCCATCGCTGCACGGGAACCACGAAAAGAAATCATGTAACTGTAGACATTCTCTCTCTGCTTGTCGGTGATTAAATATATGTAATTGTCCGTGCCTCCTCTCCAGTGCTCTCGGGCATTTTTATGCCTATGGATCCTTGTACCTGAACCCATGGTCAACTGCAATTTATAATAAAAAAAAGATTTGTTTATCAAGAAACTCCTGAGTTCGCATCCATTCACTCTGTGTGACCTGTTTCCCTGGATATTAACAAATTACCTTTTTGCAGCTCAACCGACGTAAAACCACTACACCAATAATCATCGTTACATGTATTGTTAGGCTATCGAAGGGCTCCTCTGGGTAAAAAAAGGGAGGGGGTAGGGGGAGGGGGAGATGGCGAGCTGTTAAATTTAGTACTGTATAATTCATACGGGACCCTGTATTTTTTACTATAACCCCCGTGGTGATTCCTGGGACAAGGAAGTTTTGACTCTAGGTCACTTCTAGCCAAAAGCTCACACCTTAAGGCAAAATTCATTTCAGTTGAGAGTTTATATCTTAGATTACTTTCAGTTGAAAATCCTACTTTTGGCAATTTTTTAAACTAAAAATTCTATTTTAACTCTAAAAATTCTATTTTTTGGCAATTTTTAAAACTAAAAATCATAAAAATTTCTAAGTTCTCCAATTAAAATTAATGAATATTTTTAATTATTCATTCACCCTCAAATATACTCTAACATGTATATCAAATGGACTACGCTAGTTAAAAAAAAAAAAAAAAAAAAAAAAAAAAAAATGCTTCAAAAATTTTCTAAGTCACGCAATTAAAATTAATTAAATTTCTAATTCGCTAAAATAAATCCCTTGAAACACACCTCGTATTCTAGTAGAAAATTCTCCGCGAAAAAAAAAAAAAAAAAAAAAAATGGCTTCGAAAAATCTCTAAGTTTCGCAATTAAAATTAATTAACACTAATCCTTAATTAATCCCCTTATCTTAGGTGGTGGAGGAGGGCACTTCGGGAGGAGGAGCCCTCCTCCCTCCTCGCACCACACACCACCTCCTGGGGTCGGACGCTCATTTTCTCTCTACTCGCATATATACTATTTAAATATTTAACTTTTATGAAGGTGAAGGTTTCTGAAGGTAAAGCAGTGGTACGCAGTAACGCGAGCAGCAGAGTTACCATTTAAAAAAAATAGAAATCGTCGCCTTATTTAACTGTAAAATTTGAGTCATTAAATAACAGAAATCATACTTAAAAAAATAGTGTTATTTTCGTGGTATAAACTTTGCGGAAAAAATAGTAATTACCATTGCTCTAAAGACACAAAAAGTCCTATATTATTCTGTACTCTAATGAAAAGCGATAAAGAGGTCTGCCACTTTTATTATTTAAAACAGAAATTAATGCTTTTATTTGAATCAGCTTTTGTTGAATGAATTACACTTGGAGTTGCATTACTGAATTCCGGAAAATTATGCATTTTATTCGAAATAACACAACAGGGTTCGTACGCTGTTACCACAATTTTTTAATAGAAATTTTCGCCTAATGCAAATGCAGAAAAGTGTTACAAATCATGCAATTAAGCGACGCATCTACAATTTCTGCTATTTAAATATTAAATAAGAAATCCTATTAAAAATTGTGATAAAAGTGTAACGTACCCTGCACAAAATAATAATTGCACAGAATAATAATAAATATAATAATAGAAATAATGAACATGTAATAATCAATTACCACTTCACAGAAGGTACACAAGGATGAATAAATGAATGAAAGACAAATACAATACTCTTGGAAATTATCAAAAGATTTTCTCTATCATTTAAATACGGTATTTTGCCAAAGTATGTCTCAAAAGTCGAAGAAATTCTCATATATTTCAGAACCGTAATGAATAGAAGCAAAAGGAAGCTGTCTCTTTTGTTATTTAAAGAGTAAAAATACTTTTCTTCTCTGAATAAACTTTTATTCTGGCAGGAAAGGCAAGTATGTGGGCAGTAAAGAGAATAGAAATCTAAATTAATTAAACTTCAAGTTGTGCTACTAAATTTAGAAAAATTCTTAAGGTTTTAACTGACTGAAATGGAGAACTTTCGTAATGTTGCTATTAGTTTAAAAAAAGAGATGATTGTACTTGTTTCTTAAAGGGGCCTTAGCGTGAGTCTTAGGTATGTGCGATTTTGCGCCAGATATTATAAACAGTCATGAAAGTGAAATGGCGAAGAATGAAAATATTTCTAATCTTATATGGTTTATTTATATTATATGAGATGGTAGAGGCAAGAGAGTGCCAAGCCACATTTTTGAACTTCTAAGCTATTTCAGTTTGAAAATTTGAACAAATACTGAAATCAAGATATACAGTGATCTCTCACTTATACACAATACACGGAAATCATTTTTCCGCACCAGTTTTTTTTTATAAAGTAATTTTCGGCTTCTTAAATCGCAGAATTTATAAATCGAATAAAACATAAATGGAATATGCTGTTTAAAAATAGTGGTATGAGAAAGTAATTACGGAACATCGTGTATAAGTGAGAGATCACTGTATACCCTAAAGTTTTTTCACAAATGTCTTAGTAACGTTTGAGATATTCTGAATAACAATCTTGCATTACTTTAATGGTATTATTATTACGTTTTTTGTAAATTAGCTATCTTCATTGGGGGCAAAAACGAAACATGTCACATATGCTTCGTTCAGTTAGGGGTTTATACTATACGATGTGCCAGTTAAGTGATTATCCGGTGCGTGCGTAGCACGACCGGTATACAGTGCAGTAAGGCGGTAAGGCAGCAGCGGTAAGGCAGTGGTGACACGTGCTGGAGGTTCGCTGTGTTCGAGGGTGACGGGAGCCGGGGGTTAGTTCGTTTCCAGGTTATATACAAATGGAGAATTCAGATAGATTCGAGGCCCCGATGTAAATTAGCGGTCCGCTAGCGGGCGAAGCCAGCTAGTTTACAATATTAAGGAACAGACTACAGTGTTAGATAAATTTCACCAAAAAAATGTGGCTTGGCACTTTCTTGCCTCAACCCCTTCATATATTTTGTATTATATTATTAAATGGATTACTTATACATAAATTAAAGAAATTACTTTTCAATGTATACACAATGTATGTGTACATATTTATACATAAAGCACATTACCGGCGGTATGTGTTTGTGAAATCTTAGTTTAAAAACAGTAGAAACTAGGTTTCCTAAATAGGTTTCTCAAGTTTATGCATCAGTAAATAACTTTCAATATACGGATTTAAAATACGATTTCTTACAAAATAAAAAAGAATACGGACAAAATGATATATTATGTCATTCGGAAAGTTCTGCGTTTTTTTTATATACCGTATTTTCGGGAATATGCTCCGCACCTATCGTAAGCGCCGCATCATTGAAAAATCGGTAAAAATGAAATAGTCACGATAAAAAACGATTGGCAAAATCGGATTAAAAGTAACAAGAATAGCGATAAAATCTTACAAGATATATGAATTAACAATAAAACACAGGTTATCTTAAAATACAATAGGAAAAAAAATACGTACTACTCCAATATGCGTACTACGCCAATCAATTATTCGATTATCGTTTTAATCGAATATCGCCGTATGCGATGTGCTTATGAAATAAATATAATTTATCAACTATTTTAAAGTATACAATAAATACTTTTAAAGAGTGAGCTATTAATATTGAAACACATGTTATCTTAAAATATAATAGGAAAAAAAAACGTACTAAGCCTGCATACTACGCCAATCGATTATTCGATTATCGTTTTAATCGAATATCGCCGTATGCAATGTGCTTATGAAATAAATATAATTTATCAACTATTGTAAAGTATACAATAAATACTTTTAAAGAGTGAGCTATTAATAGTGAACAGAAAATAGAGAAATATGGGTAAGTTAAAATATTTTGACTATAGTAATTACGTTTTTATAATAAAGATATATTGTGATACTATGTACTGTTTATGAACTTTATACTGAGATTAAATGAATGTAAATAAAGGTGAAATATGAATGAATCCATGTTCTTAAAAGAGTATTTGAGGCAGTAAGACTAAAAAAAAACCTGAAATGAAGGCTTGTTTTTCACAATATCCAGATTTTGCTATGTTGAGGGGAAAAAAATCATCGTACCCGCCGCCCTGGCGTATACGCCGCATCGCCCATATTTTGAACTTTCAAACACGTATGCGCCGCGGCGCTTACTCCCGAAATTACGGTATTTTGATTTCATAAATACCATATTCCCACCGGAACTTTGGATGAAATTTTGCTTTTATAAAGTATGCAAAGCAAACTGCTATTATTTATTTTAAAATAAATATGTTTGAATATTCTAGTGACATTCAATCTTTACAACATTATCTCAACGGAAGTATACGGCAGAAATTTCCGGATGACCCAATAAATGCATTTTGTGTAAGGTAGAAACCTCGCCCTGAGTCAATGATTTTTTTTAAAAAATAAAAACGAGATTTCTCGTTTCCCGTCGGTATGTGTTAAATGGTGACTATATAAAATAAATTTTTTGTGTAATTGATAGATAAATAATTACTTCATAAAACTATAACATTGACAATCTAATGACGTTTATATAAAGTAAAGAAAGGCTGTCAGAAAGTACTTTTGAAAAAATGTTTCCACACCAAATTCAACCTTATTCTTTATTCTATTATTCGTTATTATATATTATTCCAAGGACTTTAAACCAAAAATATATGGAGGTGATATTTATTATACAGAAAAATATTAATTCTGATAAATAATATTAATAAAATAGTGTTAGTATTAATATTAGTATTAACCGATTCAGAGGGGCATTCAGTTCTTGTATTTTTATTTCATGTATTTAAAAATTATTGTATTATAAAATATCACAATTTAAAATTGGTATTTGAAAATACCACATCTTATAAATCGCAGCTCAAGTTTCAAATTTATACAACGTTAGAATTTTATAGCAGCTGTTGGGTCTCTCCACTATAAGCATTACCTTTTCGGGGCATAATAGATAATGTTTTACAGAATATTGTTTCAAGCAATGTTTTACAGGTTTTGCATAACATGAAAAATATAGATTTGATAAATATTGATGATTTATGAACTGTTTATTTTATTTTATTTTATTTTATTATGAACAGAAATATACTTGTATACCTCCGTTAAGTGTAACAAATATTTGTCTCTATTAACATTTCACTTTTCTGTGAATGGGATAAATATACCATTCACTCAATAATGTGTGGGTTTTAGGTTTTGTCTGAAAATTCCTTTATATGTCAATACAATTTTGTTACGAAAAAAATTGTAATTATTTTCAAGATATCCGTTTGAGTTATTGCTACCAGCTTTTCTTATATCACCCATTATAATAACATTATATGCAATAATTTATGCAATAATAAACGTCATGAACATTATGTATTATCCGTTCTTTATTTTACAGATAAGTATAATTTATTTATTAAATATAAGTTTTAATTCATACACATAAAGCTTAGAACTCTCCACTATTAACTCTGATGCAAATCATCGTATAAAAATGTGACTGTTACCAATTGACTAGCATTAATAGCCTGCTAATTATTGCTTTATTGTAATTTTTCTTAGGTGGTCGTCTACACATTTAAATTGTAACAAAAATTTAAATTTTCAATACTAACATCTAATTTTGACATCACATTTGGATTGAATGATGATCTGGATCAACGTTAAGACAGGGTATTGTGTATACTTTTTTCAGGACTGTACATTAATGCTCATAGTACAAATCGATGCATATTATAATGGAGATGAGTCGAGTATATATATATAAAACAGTGAGAGGTGAATTCCTATTATTAAAAAAAAACATAATGATACATTTTCAATTTCCACTATAAAACGTATTTCATGAAGAATCTTCCAATTTTACACAGGGTTCGTACGGTGTTCTGCAATTTTCAGGTTCTTACCAATATTTACTTAAAGAAAAACTCGACTTATATAATCGCGCGTTTATATAATCCGAGTTTTATATAAGAAAATACTGGTAATTACTGAAAATTTCCGGAGCCCGTACGAACCCTGTTTACAAATCTATACATTTTACATGAATGATCATAAGATATTTGTGTATTTTATAAAAAAAAGTTTGGAATACAACGTTTTCATTTTCTTTCCTAATTGTTCAATACATACCATGTGTTTCACAGGTTTATGAAGTACAAAGTACCTCGGTCAAGGCATACTGCTATATTTTGATAGGAATACTTACCTTATTTAAGCGCAGTATCTCCTGTTATAAATAATGCAGTAAATAAAATTCGTAAATAATGGTGACTGTCTCTACTCAAATTTCGGTTAGTTTGTCCTTTACCTAACCTACAGCATACATCTATTTAGACGATAGTCCAACTTGTTTTAACACTTTCCAACCTAGTTGAAAAGTGTTTATGACTTCGGTTTGTCTGGTCATATGGCCGTCTGCCGTCTATCCGTGCTCTAACTCTCGTAAATATTCTCGGATTGTCTTGCAATTTTTATATGTTATAGTCGTTATCTATACCGTGTTCCCTATTTCAACTAAAGTGTATAGCACTTATAGTTTTTTTACAGGGACACTCAAAAGAATACCGTTACATTACGATCTATGGGGGAAAATCATTTGCGGTTTATTTCAATGATGTTACACAATTTCAAACACATTGTAATTGATATATATCACTAAGGTGCATTACAGGAAGCTTAATATGGAATAGGGTGTGCATAGCACTTATAGTTAGTTTACAGGGACAGTCAAAAGAATTCCGTTACATTACGTCTAAGGAAAAAAATCATTTGCGGTTTAATTAAATAATGTTTCACTATTTTAAACGCATTGAAATTGATATATATCACTAAGGTGCATTACAAGAATCTTACTACAGAATATTGTGTGTATAGCAGTCATCGTTCATTTACAGGGACACACAAAAGAATTCTCTACTGTCTGTTAACAATAATTCCTGGAAGTGCGTTTTATGTTGCTGAATGCGATTTCAAATTTAACTCACTTTTTGTCTATTACTTCGTGTGTATGAATTCTGTAGATAATATACAGGGCAGCACAAAAGTTCGCGAATACATTTCCATTTATTGACAGAAACTCCAGAAGGGGAATTTTGAACTGTGCTACACGTTTCCTAACTAAACTAAAATTTAGCATCCTATGTAGTACATATGCAAATCTATAGATCATATACAGGGCTGAATAAAAGTATTCGGATATTTTTCTGAATATTGTATACGTTGGAAATTCCTGAAATTACGTTTTTAAATATGTTATGCGTTTTCCAAATTGTTTACTTAGATGTTATCTTTCAGCTTATTAAACGGTAATGATTTGTGAAATTATTTTGGTAGCGTTGGAAAGTGTTACATAATCTATGCTTGACGCATGATTTTTCGTTCTTGTTTATACTTGTGCAAGCCTATTATTGCTACAGCAACCGCCCACTGAATACTAGGCCTGAGCGCTGACACAAAACTTGCGGCAGCCGTGAGCGGATTTTTTCCTGCGTGTGTACGGTCCCTAGAAATTCAGTACCAATAATTTCTAAAAGTTTTCCCCGCCTTATTTTTCTGAAATTCAAGAGTCAAAGAAAACTTTTAGAAAATACTGGGGTGTAAAACTAGGAGACCATACAAATGTTTAAAAAAATCCGCCTACGAGCGCCGCCATTTTTGTGTCAGCTCTCAGGCCTAGTATTCAGAGGGCAGTGGCTACAGCAGCCACTGCTTTTACTAGGTTGCCTCCCAACTTTTAAGACAGAAAATTCAAAATGCTTTTTGTTGCTGTGTTGTTTTCTTTAGGACTTGGAGTACAATGGACATTAAATAAGCGAGGGAATATCTGTACCAAAGAGGCTACCACCGGCAACTGTGTGACTTACGTAAACCAGCAACATAGATCTTGCTCCCAGAAAAATTGTTAGTTTCAAATTGCATTTTAAAGTTCACTGCGAGATTATATCTTCATTGTTGTAAATGCTATGACTTCGAGAAATAAATTACCTTGTGAATAAATCAATTTATGAATGACCTTGAGAAATCGGAGGATTATTTAAGAAACACCTTGCATATAAAAATGAAAGTTAATCAAACTAAACGGATATAACAAACAAACAAACAAGAGAAAAGAAACTGTATTCAAGAATCTGATATATTACTATAAATATCTTCTAGATTCTAAAATATATCTTGCTCTAAATAATTAAAGCAGATATTTGCTTCTGAAATGTCACAAATATTTTGAAGAGTTTGAATTATTATTCTTTATCTGAATGTTCTAGACATCGGTACTGCAGTTGAAAAGGGAAAAAGCTCATTTTCGAAAATATTTTCGAAGTACTTCCAAGGCATACATAATTATAGTTATTTTGAAAGACGAAAGGATATATTTGACGTCTCTCTCGCACGTTTAAAATTGTTTTCTTAAGAATAAAATATGTAAGCAGTAAAATTTATGCTGCTGCCAATTTTAAAAGCTTAATTAAACTGTAAAACATTGGAATAAGCTTAGCCGAGAATTTCAATTTATTTCTGTTTCCACAAAATTTATGATATTTTGAAAAACTATACGCAATATTTAAAATAAATTAAATATAAACAATACAATATTGAATTTTTCTGGTGTAATAAACAGAAAATACAGAATATATTTTACCTATTAAATTATTGGTATTGAAGAATAAATCATTGACATTTATTTTTGTTGAATTGTTTTATTGTATGATGATTTTTTTCTTTTATTAGAGCATTAAAACTGAAAGTCGAGTTGTGGAAAATAAGCATTTTCATGCCACGGGTGCAAAAAATGTATATTTCACAAAACGAATGTAACAATTTTATTAATAACGTATTCTCCCTTGTAATTTAGACTAATATTTTGTAATTTAGACTAATATTTTGCTATTTGTTTGACGGACCCGGACTATGCTGGGTGGATTAGCTAAAATACTAAAAAAGTACAAAGATAAGCAACATTAAAATCTCTGATGTTATTAATACCAGCATCTTGCGACTAAATCTATTGATCTAAAAATATTGAATCTAAAAATAATATGAGCACATGTTTGTTTTAATCTTGTCACAAAAAAATTTCACAGTTTAAAATATTATTCTTCATTTTATATTTCGTGACATCTACTAAATCTATTGACTGTTTTAAATAAATATTTGATTCTGTCGAAATATATTACCAACAGTAATACAAATGTTAAATAATTAGGCTTAAATGCCTTCTAGGTTGTAGGGAAATGAAATAACTAAATATAATTATAAAAATATTCAGGAAATAAAATTACGAAGCAGTAAATAATCACAAATAAAATCTATGACAGAAAAAACTCATATTTGAACAGCAACACGTAAATAATACATAACGTTTACACGTATTTCCAACGCGTCTTCAAAACCAAGGTACAGTCGTGGAAAAAAAAACTGGACACCCCCCACTAACTCTGCAACAAATTATAGTAGAAGGAAAGTGACTGGTACCAAACGATTGGAAATAAAGTCTACTTTTAAATTATGTATCTAAAATTTGCTTAAGGGGCCATCTACATATTAAAACCAGCCTGCACTTTATTTTTTTCAATGGCAACACCCACTTTTGACATGATATTTTAAATCTTTGGTTCAAACTATGCCCAGATACAAAATTTTAAGTCATTTGGATGATAAGTTTTCGAGTTATAAACATTCAAATTTTAGAGCTTCTAATGTTAAATTACATTTTCATATTTTTATTAATATCTCCTGAAATTATAATCCTAATGTGCTAACGTTTTGTTTGGTTATAAAACTCAAAAACCCAAACATAACTACGTTAAATTTGTAATTTTTTAAATTTTATAATATGAATTATGAATTATGAAATTAATATTCGAAAAAATTATGAATTGCAACCTACAATTTTTTTGATGGATTTATATTTATTATGTCCTGCTTTATGTGTATTCAAAATTTCAAATTTTTCTTCCAAGTAGTTTTTAAATTATGCTTAAAAAACGGCTTTCTTTAAGGGGACGTCTATGATGTGCATTAAAGCATAGTTTGGACAGGGATGGGAGCGCTCCGACTCGAAATCCCGATTGACACCACTAAATTTTAGTAGTATTTGTTACCTTATTCAAGGCCAAAATCTCTGAAATTCATTACGTTGGAGAATACTATTAAAGTTTAACGGTAAGAATCAATATTCGAGTCGGAGCGCTCTCATCCCTGTTTGAGAAAATATTATACTCATAGGCTGGGATTATAGTGACTTGATAAACTTAGAGATTAAGTCTGTCTTACAATATAAACAATGCGTAAACCGTTTTTCAATGCTTCGCGATCTTACGTTAAATTGAAAGCTAGCTTAAACTGAAGCGTAAGTGAATGATCGCGGGAACACAACAAACCTGACAACGACCTGTGATTGTAGTAAGATATAAGATAGCGAGGCACCAGAACCCCAGCTTTTATTAGTATATAAATAAATATATATATATACAGGGTGTTTTTTTTTTTTGTAAACTGACGCTATTCAGAGCCGTGTGTAGCTCGTTCTAATAACTGGATTGACACAAAATTTTGTGAATGGACTAAGAAAACCATGGGAAAAAAGATTCCAACAAAAAAAAATTAGTTCCAATCACCGCCGATAGGGTGAAATGTGGCGCTGTACATTGAAAAAAACCCATCAGAAACAGACAAAATTAATAATTTGGATAAAATGCCACGTTTTATTCATCATTTACACTTTCCCTTTCGTTGATCGCAGTTGAAACATCCATTATCACTTTTCTGCCACCGGTTTACGTCCTCTGCCTGACCGAACTGCTAGCGAGCCTGTTTCTTCGAATTTCAGAATCACTGCTTTCAATACATTAACGGATAAAGGTCCTTTGCGCAGTTTATGGCGTGTTCTAAGTAAACGAAGAGCGGCTGGTGCATTGTACTGGTTACAATATAAGAACTTCACAAGTAACGCGCGTTGCGGTAACGTGAGATTCATTTTCAACCTGAGCTGAAATTGTTTCTCGGTGTTTTTCGCATGCATTTATAACTTAAACTATTGGCGCTACTGTCACTGGCGTAAGTAAAAATTTGCATTTTCATTTTTTGCCCGTATTTCATGCTAATTTCCAGTTGCATAAATGACCACAGCGCCACATTTCCCCCTATCGGTGGTGATTGGAACTAATTTTTTTTTGTTGGAATCTTTTTTCCCGTGGTTTTCTTAGTCCATTCACAAAATTTTGTGTCAATCCAGTTATTAGAACAAGCTACAGACGGCTCTGAACAGTGTGAGTTTTAAAAAAAACACCCTGTATATATATATATATATATATATATATATATATATATATCTTTTACTTTTTCAATGTCTGCTTTAAAATTTTTCATTAAAATTACGTAAAACGTATTTGCATGAGATGTATGTTTACGTCATTTATGGAAAATAGTTTCGCTTTTATCTTTAAATTAATAAAGCTCATTTTTGAAAAATATGATCAGTTCTACCTTAGAAAAAACTTAATCATTTCTGTTACCTTTAAATGGATTGATAGCTTCTTTTCCAGTCTAATAAAGCTATATTGTTTTTTCTGCAGTATATATGTTTGAAGTGAAGTTTCTTATAAATGCATATGCGTAGAGTATTTGCTGAAACAAAATGGCCCCACAATTAACTGAAGCAACGAAAGGCCAAATGATTGGCATGTGGCAAGCTGAAAGAAGTTTTCGTTATATAGCTAGGCATTTTCAACTGTCTCTTCAAACTGATTCAACATGGATTGACAGGTAAGCTTTATATTGGTAGTTTATTGGGAAAAAAATTACATTTACATTCAATTTATTTAAATTTAAATTTAATTTACATTACTGGTAATTTTGTTTTATGTTTAGCAATACAAATTTGATAAAACGTCTTTGTAGTAGTGGTCGGCCAAGGATCTTATCAGACAGCCAAGCTCGAGAAGTTGTTTCAATGGCTATACAGTAGATCCCTATATGTCTTCTAATCAAATTAAAGATGATTTGCAACTTCAAGTGAGCATATATAACTAAGAGACGATAGAATGTATTATGAATATATATATATATATATATACGGCATACTTTCTTTTTATTATGTATCATCTCGTACCATTCACAACACGCTCAAAGAAGCAAGTTTAATTCGAATGGCGTCTAAAAAACCAGCATTAACTGAAAACCAGCGACCTGAGGCATAAATGAATGGAGCTCATTTTTATTTAAAGACGAAAGCTGCCTTTAGTCAGGCTCCAGTTCTTCGTTTCGAGTGTACCGTCGATTGGGATTTAAGTTTCAGCCACGGTATACAAATAATATTAAACGCAGCGACAGAATTGCAATTTCAATGTGGGACTGCATGTCGGCGCAGGGCATTGCATCTCTGCTATACATTGAGATCATCTAGACGGAATATCTTATTGTGACATAGTAGAACACGCAATGATACCTGATGTTTTAGAAAATCACTCTCTGGATGGATTTTTTCTCTTCCAACATGTATATATTGTTATTTGGTAAATAGTATTATTAAACAATATGGTTTCCAGAGCATACTATATACTATTATTTATTAATATTAATAATAGAAATATATTAAAAATTATTTATTTTATAGTTTTGCGCGTTTTAGATCATAATTTTTTACTGATTTATTTTCCCAAAACACCCTCCTCCCCTGCGCGCTTCAATATTCAAATCCGAATTATCACTGCTTGCTCTAGAATGTTTATTGATTCGTTCATTAAATGAATTAGGAAAATATTTTAAAAAGCAACTTTCTTTATATGCTATGCCATAACAATAGAATTAATTTCGGTTTTACAGAATAACTAGTTATTTTAATTGCAATAAAAATTCTTTTTATAACAGGTGTGCAGATATAAATCCTTTAACTTGCCAGCTTTGGCACACATATCATATCGACAGTGATAAAACACGCCTTTGGCCCATCTTTACAGAACTGAGTGAAAATTTTCAATATAAATTCAGTAATAAAATTAATTTTCTTTTGTTTCATGTTTAACGATTTTAGCAGATGAATCAGTATAAAAAAATGCATGTAAATTTATTAAAAAAATAATAACCGCTGTTTTTTGAAAAATAATTAAGACAAAATCTATCTATCTACCTATCTATCTATCTATCCATCTATCTATATATATATATATCTATATATATTTATATCTATATTAATAAGAAATTCTAAAACAACATATTTCCTAGTTTTGTATGTTTTCAGAACTTTTGCTATTATCAGATTGTAATCTTTCATAGAATTATAATATTTTTTACTAAAAATAAAAATAAACCATTTACAATTTGTTCACTTTTGATTTACAGAGGCGTATCGTCAAGGGGGGCACGGACCACTTTACTACCAGAATTTTTATATATTATATTTGGCCTTATTTAATTCATACCGTCCAAAGATTAAATAAGGCTAAATGTGGTATATAATTATACTGGTAGTAAAATGATCGTGCCCCCCCCCCCCTGACGCTACGCCACTGTTGATTTATAAAAAAAAACTTTTCGCAAAATTTACGCTAAAATATTTGCGAATATATTTAGATATTTATTTCATTAACATTTTTTGTGGTAAATATAAATTTTAATGTTATAGAAATCATTATTTATTAAGTGTAGTTCATAATTCATAATTTTGTTTGGAATTTTCAGGATAATAGTGCTATCCACAGAAGTGGTGTAGTTAAAACTTGGTGCTAAGAGAACTGCATAATGAAGTTAGAATGGCGAAGCAATGCAGCCAAATTGAACCCAATGGAAAATGTTCGGGCTCTGTGGAATGATGAAGTTCGCCTGCAGGGAATTAGAACGACTGATTAGCTATGGAAATCTGTTTCTCATGCTTCGCAAACTATTAACCCCTTGGGGACAAGCGACACGTATACGTGCCGCATAAGATGCTCAGAATCCACGACTATTCCCACCAGTTACTTTTTATTTTAAACTCTGCTTTATTTAATGACAGCATTTCTGCGATTCAATTAGAAGAAAATATCTGTTTTAAAAAACCAGTGGTAAAAGATTAAAAATTCTGTAAAGGACGCTTGTCGCGAAAGGGTTAAAAGAGATACTTATATTGTTAACAGCCTCATTGAATCAATGCGACGCAGATTGGAAGAAGTTCTTGATAAAACTAATTGCTATACATTATATTAGCAAATTCCTCCCTACCCTTTTTGTTATTTAATTACAAAATGCGGCTTATTAGTAGGGCTGAGGATTTTGCCTTTAAATTTTTTGTGTACTAACCAGCCCACGACGTTCTTCTACTCTTTTGTTAAAGTTCTATAATTTTCTTATTTGAAGTAATCATATTTTTTTTATTTAGATAAATATCAGTACTTTAAAATTTTGGTTGCCAGTTGCTTCCACTGTTGATTTTAGGTTTTATTATGTGGGCCAGATTGTCCTTGTAGATCCTGTTTGCATTTGAAAAAAAAGACAGAAAACATAGTAATTTAAAAATGTTAGGTGAAAAATACAATATGATTACAATTTGCTTTATATATTTAATTTTGAAACACGGATTTAGAACATATGAAATCCATAAAATTATATACTTGTTCATATAAATATTCAAAAACTGTGAAGATCAAATTAACATAAAATTTCTGAGAGCAAAGTGGTGTATACACGTAATTATTCATTTCAATGTATTCCACAAAATAGTAGGACTCGTCAAATGTTTTCTGTTCTTTTTAAATAGATTCCGATGATGCATTTATGAGAAAAAAATTATATAATTCTTGCATTAGGTACCTTCAAAATTTTGGTCAAAAACAGAGGCGTAGCGTCAAGGGGGGCACGGACCACTTTACTACCAGAATTTTTATATACTATATTTGGCCTTATTTAATTCATACCGTCCAAAGATTAAATAAGGCTAAATGTGGTATATAATTATACTGGTAGTAAAATGATCGTGCCCCCCCTGACGCTACGCCACTGGTCAAAAACAATTTACATCATTTAAACTTTTAATATATAAACATTATAATCACTGAGGTATTTATACTTACTAATTCACTTTACTCAAATCTTGTTAAATTGTTTGCAATATTACACTAAATGGTTATTAGATAAAATATTACTGCGAAAGTATTAGTTTGTTACTTAAAAATGCTAATTTAAACTTTTATTAACTTTTGTATATCAATCAAAAATTGTAATCTTTACAAATATGTATGG
Organism: Maratus michaelseni; assembly: GCA_963931845.1. Lineage (NCBI taxonomy): Eukaryota > Metazoa > Arthropoda > Arachnida > Araneae > Salticidae > Maratus > Maratus michaelseni. The sequence continues at coordinate 99,966,704 of OZ007600.1, forward strand.
ATGTTCAGTTTTTATTCCATTAATAACGAATTAATAATTAAACTTTTTTTTCTATAACTTTCGTATTTATATCTATTCGATTAAACAGGCTAATTGAAAAAAAATACGTTATTTTTATGGTTTTCTGATAGGCAAGATAATTTCCCAATCGCTAGGAGTGTGCAAAAAAATCTAATAATAATAATAATAATAATAAATGGCAAATGGCAAGTTTTCTTGCCAAGAGGCATTAATGAGTTAATTGTAAAATTTCAAATGAACTACCAGAATAGGTTTAATCATAGAATTATTAACCCTATTCCGAAGGAGAATAACGGATGTAAAGTTATTCAGATGTCTTTATAACATAGATTTAGTTTTAGGTCTTCAAATAAATCGGAATATAAATCCTAAGAACATATCTCAAAACAAGACACCCCACCCACTCGCTACTAAAAAAAAAAGCAATGTCTGGATTTATTTTCAGACTAAAAAACAATTTATCTGCGTTTTCTTTTTTTTTTTTTTTTTTTTTTTAACTTTGATTCCTTACGCTGCTTTATACTATTTTTTTTTTATTCTAAATTTTGTATTTGTCAATATTATTCACGTTTCTGCCAATAAACTAAAAAAAAAAAGGCGCGTTAAATAGATGCAAAATCTGAGAAAAAGCATTATAAAAGGACCTGTAAAATTCCAATAACATTTACATATTCTAAAACTATTTTAATTAAAAATAATCTTATGGTGTTTTAACCCCTTCTTGACGAGCGTCTATTACAGAATTTTTAATAATTTACCACCGGTTTTTCAAAACAGAAATTTTCGTCTAATTGAATCGTGGAAACGCTAAGATATAATAAGGCAAAGCTTACAATAAAAAATAACTGGTGGGAAAAATCGAGGATTCTGAGCATCTTATGCGTCACGTATACGTGTCGCTCGTCCCCAAGGGGTTAAAATCGGATAATTCAACACTTGTAAACATTATTTTACCGCATATATAGCAATAACCGAAACTTATTAAGTGAGTAAAATGGTCATATCGGTAAAACATAATACATTAAAAGAAGTGACATTCTGCAGCATTTCAACAATCGAGTACCGAACTTCAATTTGGATACAGCCCCTTAAATATGCTCATTATAAAGTAATTAATTTCTCAGAAACTAATCGTAGGAATTTAATGAAATTTGGTATCTAGGTATAGTTTGAACTGCAGATTTCAAATATGTTGTCAAATTTGGGTCTTGCTATTGAAAAAAACACAGTTTGGGTGTGTTTTTATTTGTAGATGGTCCCTAAGCAAATTTTATATACATCATTTAAAAGTAGACTTTATTTCCAATCGTTTGGTACCAGTCACTTCCTTCTACTATAATTTGTTGCAGAGTTAGTGGGGGGGGGGGGGGTGTCCAGTTTTTTTTTCCACGACTGTACATGTACATAGCATAAGTGCCAACCTCTCATTAATATTCCGTAATATGCGGGTTAATTTGACCCAGTTTAACAACGCTTCAAACCAGAAAAATTATTGGATGAATCTTTATTTATTAAATTTCAAGTTTCTACGTGGAATTTATTTAATTTCATTTCTTAAAAAAATTTCTGGTGCGAAACGTGTTAAACCTGGGTAGAATTAACCTGCATATTACGGAATATTAATGAGAGGTTGACACCTATTACATAGTCACATTCAAGTTCATAAAATTCTGCTCATCTCAGTCTCTCGAGAGAAAATCAAAACTTTTTGGTACGCGAGGCGAAAGACCAAAGGATCGCGATCAAATGAGATCAGGAATAATTGGAAAAACATCAATGATATAATTAAAACGGTATCTTTGAAAATTTTTACAAAGTATTTTCTAAACATTTGTAATTAGAACCATTTTCAGAAGATGAAACGATAAATCTGAAAATTTAATTATATGCTTATAATCGATTTCCAATCAGTAAAACATATAATCATATTTCTTAATAATCATTTTTACATAACCGTAGTTAAAAATGAAATCTGCATAAACCTCTCCATTAAACATGTACGAAAAGTAACAACATTAAACACCAATACCAATATATTAATACCAATGTGTTAAGTAGTTAATTTTTTTAAAGTAATAATTTAAACAAATATTTACTCCTAAAAGTGAGAAATATATTCCAGGGTGTGAAATAGTTTTCGTTTTAAATTTCTTGACATCATTGACAAAGTATTACACTTCCAAATACAATGAGTATACACAACAAGTATTGATTTTAGATATGACATTTGTGTTAGAAGTACGTGTATACATTAAATACGAAAATAAAATTTTTATACAGTTCCCATGTCCTATAAGTTTATTTTTAGAAACGTTTTCTCGATATTCTGACAAATAAAACAGCAATAATTCTATTTTTCATCACCCAAAATGAACCGAATTATGATACGTCGAATTTCATGAAATATCAGCGTTTTCAGGCACTAAAAAAGCGTCTATTACTTTTTAGTGTAGGAAAGTGCAACAATTTCATAAAATTCGAATTGTCATAAATCGGCAAGTTTTGTTCATAGAAGAATGGAAGTTTTACTTTAATCTCTTCTCAGAACATGAATTTTTTTAATTGTAACTTATAAGATGTAGAGGCTGTATAAGAAAATTAAATTTCGCATTTTAATATGTATAAGTTTATTTTCAAAACAAATGAAATATCTGAAAGCTTACCTGATTTGTTTAATTTTTGTAATTAAAAATATATTTCTATTTTAACTGAAGTAACAGATAATCAATATAACAATCTATGTTGAAACAGCCACTATATTCCTTAGGTTTTTCTAAACAATAAAACATATTTTCAATAAAATTTACAATATTTCTATTTTTAAAGCTTAGTTACAATCTGAAATAAAATTTTAATCTGAAAAGTTTCGAAAAAGAACAACATAAAAGTTTCGGATTTTGTAACACCAATATCGTGCGTAATACGTTTGAATGCACTTGAAATATTTCCGAATTGTTACGAAAATTTTACAAAATCTGAAATAATATTCTTAATTTTAATGTTTTGAGATAATTGTAAAATACAGAAAAAGACGACTTTCCATAAATTTTACAGCAGGTTTTGAAGCATTTGTAATTACAGTTATTTTAAGATGATAAACTGAGAAAGCTTGAGTTTTATTTTATGATCAGGGGCGTAGCTACCATGTAGCAGTTGGAGCAAACTACTCCAACCGTAGGAATTCGAAGGGCGCAAAATTAGAAAGGATAAAATAAAGATGTGAAAAAATATGCGCATATTATTTCATTATTAATCACGCAAATTCTGGATTACATACAATTGCATATGTGCATATGTATTTGCATTTTTTGGCTATATTTTCTATAAATGCACATAAGTGCATAAACAATTTTTAAATTCGTCCAAAGTGCATATTTTATATTATTCATTCCGTAAAAGAAAAAAAAAATATATATATAAATCTATACTTTCCCAAATTCCTGGATAGGAAGTCGTTTAATGCCTGATTGTGAAACTGGCGGTCAAGAAATAATTGTTATATGGCGCCATCCTCTCATATGTTTTTTGATTCGGAAAAACATAGGGTGAAGAAGTAGGGAATCTATTTCACTTTTGAAAGATGCTCATTCATTACCACAATTTGACCATTAATATTGTAAAATTTCATCCAACGCAGGTATTTTCTTTAATAAAAAAACTGTCATGTGGAAAATGCCTAAATTAAAATCAGATAAAAGTTATTTAATTCAGACGGGTATAAAAGTACACAATGAAGAACTTGTATCTGGTTGTGAAGTTATACCAGTGTATCATCATATACGAAAAAAATGTACCTTGTGAAAAAGAAGTTTCATGTAGAACAGCATTTAAAAACTTCAAGTAACATATCCAAAAAGAGTAATAACCATTCAAAGATACAAACTTTTTACGAAATCGATCACTTCAAATAACGAAAGGAAAGATTCTAGAGCGAAAAATAACTTTGCTGTGGATTTGTGTGTAGTAGTGTTTGGGAGTAATATACCATTAAAGAAATTGAATAATCCCGATTTCAAAAACTTTCTGTAGAAATACTACATTAATCAGCCTATACCTGATCAAACATCGCTTAAAAAAATTATATAGCTATATTTTATAAGGAAGTTATGAATGAAATCCGAAGTGACATTGTAGATAATGCAATATAAATAAGTGCAGATGAAACAATTGACAGTTGTGGTAAAGAGATGAGACGGTCTCGGGCTCGATTTTTATACCAGTCTTCGTGATCGGGCTCATTCTTTCTGAAATTAAAAATTTTATTTATTGACATATCTTATTCTATCTATAATAATAAGGAAATAAGTTTGTCTGTCTGTCTGTCTATGTGTGCATGTGTTTACGGGCTATGTTCTGAAGAGACCGCTGCCCGCAGAGCTACAAAAGTTTGGAATTATATAGAGGTTCCTCTATATATGCACCCTGAAACCCGAATTTTTAATTTTTGAATAGATTTTTTTTTTATTTCTTATGCGACTGTTAGAATTTTTTCACGTTTCGAGGTGATTTTTCTACATTAATAAAAAGAATCTAATTGAAATCTTTTAGCACACTATAGTACATTTTATGCTATTTTCAGTAAAGGTTATTCGAAATTCTTCCAGCAAATTAAAAATTTTTTGGCGTTTTGTTTTGCGAAGATTTTTCGACATTCGTATAAGAAATTCTGTTTTAATGTTTTAACTTTTATACCAAGCCCCCCCCACCCCCTCCAAAAATGTACGGGCCGGGCTCGGGCCTACTTTTTTTTGTTTTATAACAGGCCGGGACAATAAAATTTTTGCACGAGATGGGCCTGTAAATTTCGGTCCGTGCAGACCTCTTCGAAAGCCATGAAATGAAAATCGGTTACTGAAGCCGGTAAATTGTACTGGGATTTTAAAACAAAAATCACGGCCAGTTCGTAGTAAATATTAATACTTAAAGAATAATACTTCGTACTTAAAGAATTATAGTTCATTTTATTAGAATTTCTTAAGTTTGACATCTTGTTAAAAGGGTTTGACTTTCAAACAAAAGTAACCTTTTAAATCGAAATAAGAATGAATCAGTTTATCAGAATCAGAAACCATATATTAATTTAATCGAATTAATATATGGTTTTTAAATTCCAAATTTAAGAAAGCGTTTTCGAGTGACAAGGGGACGCACTAATTTTACTTGCTCCAGGGCGCTGAACATGTAGCTACGCCAATGTTTATGTTTTTAAAAGTATTTCATAGATTATTACCGACAATCATTAAAATTTATAATTTGCCATTTTCAAAAGCTTAGTTAAAATTTAAAATACTTATACGTAATACTTTTGGCTAAAAAAAATCAAACAATTAATTGATTCCAAAATTGCACAAACATATTCAACAGTTGGAAATATTGTTCTTTATTCGACATTTCGTGAAATCAGATATGAAAAATAGAATATATTCTTGAAATGTTTTACGACGTATTTTCAAGCCATTCGTAATTATGGATATTTTAAGAAGATATGAATTTATATCTGAATCATTAATTAAATGCTCACAACAGTTTTCTAAACATTTAATCACAAAAGTTTGTTTTGTTACCATTTTCAAAAGTTAGTCAAAATATAAAATAAAGCATTTAAACTAAGTGAATACAAACCAATCAATATGTCTGCGAAGTTTCAAAACAACAATGTTTAAGACTTTGATGTTTTCGTAAAAATATTTTGAGTATTACATTTCATTAAGAATAAATCAAACTGTTATTTGATTCTGGACGGACAAACAAATTTTCCTTATTTTAAGATAGTATTTTTAATGCAGTATTTAATGACATCAGTGACGAAATAAAAGATACTTTTGAGATGTTTTACGCAATATTTTACAGTCATTAGTAATTATGGATATTTTAAGAAGTTAAAAATATAATTTTGAATCCTTAATAATATGTTGCTAATCGTTTTCGAAAGAATAAAACATATAATTATAAATTTTATATTCCTACCAGTTACAAGAGTTAATTAAAATTTGAAATTAAATATTTAAAACAAATGCGTACGAAAAACAAGAAAGTACAAGATGCTCATATATTAATATTATTAACCCATTAAAGCCGGAATTATTTTCGTCTGTAAAATGCAAAACTTACATTTCACACCAGTATTTTTAAATTAGCAATTTTTGTTCGCTTTATCAAGAACTTTCAGTCATAAAATAAAGATAATGTTTCCGTAAAAAAATACTGGTGTATAAACAGAAAAATGGTTGAAACTTATCTGGTACCGTATTGTACCGCTAGGCTTTAATGGGTTAACTTGAATCATAAGGTAGGCTAGTATTATATGGTGAACTTAAATTTTTTCCTGAACTCAGTAGTGGACAACCCTTATATCCAATAGAAATATTTAAAAATATTTTTAAAAATTGAATCCATTGGGACACCACACTGTTAACTAGTATTTTAAAAACACAAATTGTACAAATTGTGCTTATTAGTTGCTAAAATCAGTGTAAAAATTGTTTTAAACTCATAAAAGAGCTAAAATCCTACATGTTTCGGCTTTAAACTTAAAGCCATCATCGGGGAAGAGGAACAACATAGTAGTCGTTTATAGTCGTTTGTGTTGTTCCTCTTCCCCGATGATGGCTTTAAGTTTAAAGCCGAAACATGTAGGATTTTAGCTCTTTTATGAGTTTAAAACAATTTTTACACTGATTTTAGCAACTAATAAGCACAATTTGTGCAATTTGTGTTTTTAAAATATTTTTAAAAACTTTAAAAAAAAATTTACAGTGGCAGAAACCATTGAAAAAATATTCTTGCCTTAAAAGGATGAAAAAAAAATTCTGATTGAACATCATATTTGTCATCTCGTAGTAGTAAGATGATGAATAGGTAAATATTTATTTTTAGTAACAATAATTTATCAAGTTGCTTATAAAAAATTATTCAGCACATTTTACAATGCTCCACACGCATTGATAATTTTATTCAAAACAGTTTGTAAACTGAAAATTTAAAAGCAAAAATCAACATCGCCAGAGTGTGTGCTTGGTTTGATGTACATCCCAACCGGACCAATCCACATGAACCTAAGACTTGCATATGAAGAAGAGGTGCTAAGTTCCCACTAATCTTCCGTAATATGTGGTTTAATCTGACAGAGCTTTTTAACAACGCTTCAAACCAGAAAAATTATTGGATGAATCTTTATTTATGTAATTTCAGGCTTCCACATGGAAATTGTTTAATTTCAGGTTCCCATATGAAAATTATTTAATTTCTTTAAAAAAAATTTCTGGTGCGAAACGTGTTAAACCTGGGTCAAATTAACTCACATATTACGGAATATTAATGAGAACTTGGCACCTCTGATGAAGCATTGGAGCCAGAGTTCATCCTTGAGCTGGTTCCCACATATAATGCAGTATTTACTGTCAAAATATTCAAATAGTTGTCATCCTAATAATCTGGCCCAATACCGCCATATTTGTTTGAAGTAGTTTTATCAGTATATCCTTCATAATACAAAATCTACATTTCGTTTACATTTTTACATTTTGAGTTTTGTTTTGAGAATGGTTTAGTAAGAGATTTAAATAACATATCACATGAGAAAAATTCCTTGTCTCGTGAGTTCTAAAAATTAGAACAACACCAGGGTGGGTAGTGGTCAGGGAAAAATAGAGTAAAAAAAATAATTATTCTATATTCTTCTATATTCTTATAGAAAAATTCAAATTCATTATTTGATTGAATAATCAACATAAATTTTTCTGTAAGAATTTGAAAATCAAATTTCGCATCGCAATAAAATTCGGGTTTCTCTGAAGTGAATTGCTGATAGTAAATTGATTACATAAGTCTCCAGTTAAGTTACATAAGTCTCCAGAAGGGCTCATTAGTGAACCAGCCTATATGCTCCTACGTATGACTGGAAGGAATAAAACGGAATTTGTCATCTTAACCACTTTGTTATAATTGTCTGTTTTTCCCTATATTTTCTAAAAATAGTTCAAGCGCATTATTTAATCGCAAAATGTCACAAATATTTTCCCAAAATTTCAAATATTAATATTTATTGTAGACGAGTACCTTCATCCTCGTTATAACGGAATTTGAATGTACAAGTTAATTGAAAACTGAAACTGAATGAGAAATATTTTATTTTTTTCTTACGTAAATATAGATCAATTAATAGTACATGCAGCAGAAAGTGAAAAAAATACTAAGAATCCATTTATTTTTCTTAAAAAGAAATTTTAATAGGAAATATTAAAATCGCAAACTAATTAACTCATTCACGACAAACGCCCTTTAGACTTCTTTTAATTATTCGACAGCATTTCACACTAGTTTTTACATACTGTAATTTTTATTTACTTAATCGGACAAAATTGGAGATTAGATAAGCGAAAAAAAATCTATTTTAAAATACTGGTTTCCAAATTCAAGGATTTTGTGAACCTTAAATGGACAGTAAATTTGTAGCTCATCGTGAATGAGATAATAAATAAAATGAAATAAAATAAAATAAAATAATGAGAAACGTTTTATATCTCAATATATTTATAAAAGAATTGTATATATATTTAATTTTGGAAATATCTTTCGTGTGCTGATTGTTTTTTAACAACCATACATTTTATACAACAATTTGTTTTTTACAACAGTACATTGATGATTTGATAAAAGCATTGATTACTTACTCATTTTGCTTTTAATTTCCGCCAACAATATTTAAAGAAGTCGAAGGCATTTAACCCTTTCAGGGGCAAAGTAGTTTCTAAAATGTTGAAATCAGTGAGTCACACCGGGATTTAAAAACAAAATTTATTTGAAAATAAGTAGAAGCGTTTCTTCACGTATAGTATGAAAGTAAAATTTGATTCCAAAATTCCGGTGTCAATGTGGCGTTTGGGAATTAAAATTAAGTGGTATATATTATATACCACCGCGCCTCAAGTGGTTAAATACAGATGCAAATGTTTCTAATAAAAAAAAATAGAAAAACATTAATGACACCCCACTGGAGAACTGAAATGATTAAAAAAGCTCTTACAGTGTCTTTTAAATAGGCAAAGTAAAACCCCGCTCCCCTCTCTTTTATCATAAAACATTTTCCATTTTCAAAACTTAGCCGTCGCAGAAGGATCTCAGTTGAACAACTTGTAGAGAAAAATTTTAGGATAGCAATTTTTTTCTGGAAAATATCGAGAATATATTCTGATAATTTCCATGGTATTTTCGCAAGTTATTAATGTATAGTAAAATAAGCAATTTTTGGAAAATCAACAAACCAATTTTATCGTATACAATTAAAAATCAGCTTATTGCCTTATTAACCCATTTATGCCTAGCGTACATGCTTTACTAAAATGGAGAAAAGTGCATTTCACACCACTTTATTTTTAATAGAAATTTGGAGTTTATTTTATTGTGGACGCCTCGATAAAATAAGACACTAAATTTCTATTAAAAAAGTGGTGTGAAAAGCACTTTTTACCATTTTACTAAAGTATCTCAAAATTGGGACGCTCGGCATAAATGGATTAACCCCTTAATCGTCGAGCCCGATTCATTCACGGCCAGTGTAGGCTACTTTTTAAAAATTCAGATTGTTTGATCTCCAACAGTTTTTTTTAAATAGTGCAATTGGCTTTATGCTCGCATTATTTTATCTGCCATTAAGTAATGCGAATATTTCTAATTAAAAAAATGGTGGTAATCAAACAATCTGAATTTTAAACAAGAACGAAAAATCATGCGTCAAGCATATATTATGTAACACTTTCCAACGCTTCCAAAATAATTTTACGAATCATACTCTTTAATAAGCTAAAAGATAACATCTAAGTAATCCGAATACTTTTATTCAGCCCTGTATAGGATCTATAGATTTGTATATATAATACACAGGATGCTAAATTTTAGTTCAGTTAGGAAACACGTAGCACAGTTTAAAATTCTCCGTCTGGAGTTAAATAATACGGAAATGTGTTCCCGAACTTTTGTGCTTCCCTGTATAGGATCTACAGAATTTATACACACCACGTAATATACGGAAAGCGATTTAAAATTAAAATCGCGTTCAGTAACTTAAAACGCACTTCCAGGAATTATTGTTAACATACAGTAGAGAATTCTTTTGTGTGTCCCTGTAAATGAACGATGACTGCTATACACACAATATTCTGTAGTAAGTCTCTTGTAATGAACCTTATATAAATTTCAATGCGGTTAAAATAGGGAAACATTATTTAAATAAACCGCAGACGATTTTTCTCCATAGACGTAATGTAACGAAATTCTTTTGACTGTCCTTGTAAAGTAAGTATAAGTGCTATGCACACCCTATTCCATATTAAGATTCTTCTAATGCACCTTAGTGATATATATAAATTTCAATGCGTTTAAAATAGTGAAACATTATTTAAATAAACCGCAAGTGATTTTTCCCCATAAACCGCAATGTAACGGAATTCTTTTGAGTGTCCCTGTAAAAAAACTATAAGTGCTACACACTTCCGTTAAAATCGGGAACATGCTATAGATAACGATTATAACATATAAAAATTGCAGGGTAATCCGAGCATATTTACGGGAGTTAGAACACGGACAGACGGCCAGACAAACCGAAGTCATAAACACTTTTCAACTAGGTTGGAAAGTGTTAAAAAGAAGCCTACGCTTATCGGGCACGACGATTAAGGGGTTAAGTTATCATACAACATTTTCGTATTTTTTATGCATAAAAACAAAAATTATGGTCCATACCATGGCCAAATACGACACTGCTATTCACTACGAGGAGATCTGTATGCCGGAAGCATAGCGCTATTCACTCCCATTCTTGAGACCTTACTAATTTCCATTAACGTTGAAGAAACGTCAAGTGACACGATTGCATCTTTTCTGGCTAGTAGCATCATGAAAAAGAGTTCTATTGCTTTATTGTATTGATAAAACTTTTCTAAATAAATCTGGTGCAAGTTTTAAAATTTATTGAACTAAATTATCTAAATTGCGTTTTTAAAAGTTTTGAAAGCTATGTAAAAAATATTCAAGAAATTTTCTTTAATTTACGTTTTATTATACAGTGGTGGCCAAAATTGTGGATACCTTTTCGCAAAGATGCTTTCTTAAAGCTTGATGGATCATAACAACAAATATTTCTTAGTAATACCATAAAAGCTGTATACCACTGGAAAGTTAATTTAATCAAGAATATTATGCGGTACAACTTGTTGAATTATAATTATTTTATCAAACGTTATAGCCGAATTAGCATATAATGTCAGAAAAAGGCAGTAAAACCTGGTTAGATTATTGATAATTATTTTTCCTTTTTTATGAATCTGGCAAATGCACATGAAAGTTTGGAGTGACACACATATTCTATTTTATTTGGTAATGTGTCAATCAAAGCTAGGGTAGGATTTAAAAAGACATATGCCATATTTTGGTAATAATAGGACGACTTTTATCACTATTTTTATGATTGCCATCAAGTTGCTACTTTTCAATTTATGAGCTTGTAAAGCATAATAAAAGTAAGAAAACATCATAAAGAGGTTGATTAATTACCTAGAAGTGAAATGTATAACAATATTTTTTAAATGTATAAAGCTATGGTTATGAAGAAATTGGAAGTAAATTAACAAAGGGATGTCTAAGTTACGCAAAACAAGACTGGTACAGACAGAAAAAGGTGCAAGTGAGCAATTGGCGGTTAAAGATTAAGGTTCCTGTATATAGGTCACAGAAAATAATCATCTCGGTGTATGCAATATGAAATGGTGCACTGCAATGGGGAACTGAATCAAAGTACAGTTCTGTAGAGAGTACAGAATTTTGTTCTAAATGCTAGAATTTCATAAATAAAAAATTATAAATCAAATAAATGTTGAAAATATTAATCTGAGCAAGCATTCATGTTTACCAGACAGATAAATGGTAGGGTAATGTTAGTTGGAGTGTTAAAATGTTTTTTTTAAGTTAAATTCTAGAATTTAGACCAAAATGCTGCACTCTTCAAAGAACTGTAATTTGATTCATATCTCCATTGCAGTGCACCATTTCATGTTGCATTCACCGAGATGATTTTTTTCTGTGACTACACAGGGACGTTACTCTTCTACCGCTAATTGCTCTCCTTCAATCTTTTCTGCCTTTATCAGTCTTGTTTTGTGTGACTTAGACATCCCTTTGTTAATTTACTTCCAATTTCTTCATAACCATAGCTTTCTATACTTAACAATATTGTTATACTTTGATTTATTGGTAACTAATCAACTCTTTATGATATTTGCTTAATTTTATTATGCTTTACTAGCTTAAAAATTTAAAGATGGCAAAAAAACTTTTGCAACTTGATAGCAATCATAAAATACAGTGATAAAAGTCCGCCTACTATTACCAAAATATCATATATAATTCTTTAAATCCAACCCTAGCTTTGATTGACACATTACCAAATTAAACGGAATCTGTCTGTTACTCCAAACATTCATATGCATTGGCTACATTCAAGAAAAGGAAAAATAATTATCATCAACCTAACCAGATTTTGCTGTTCTTTTTCTGATTATTGGGCTATAACGTTTGGTAAAATAAATATAATTCAACAAAATGTATTGCATAATATTCTTGATTAAATTATCTTCCAGTAGTATATATAGCTTTTACGTTTATGGTATTACTAAGAAATATTTGATGTTATGATCCATCAAACTTCAAAAAGCATCTTTTCCAAAAGGTGCCCACAATTTTGGCCACCATTGTATGTAACACCAATGTTTCATTTCTAAAAGAAAAACGATAAGATTTTCTAATAACTTCAATAGCATTTTCGGACGTTATTAATTCATATCAGAAGATATTTACAAATATATTCTGTAATTAGTGGTTAAATATGTAAACACTAGCAAAACTCACGGCTTTGCAGCGTGGTTGTTGAAATATACCAAGTGATAATTGTGTGCCAATTTACATTAGGTGGAATTATACTGTTATAGGTAATTTAAATATTATTAATCTAGTCACACTTTGTGGAAACATCTTTTTGTACTGCATCGGGTGAACATGAAACTGGAATTATTGTGAAAATCTTCTTTCTAATCCATTTACAGATACACTCTTTAAATAACAGATACAATGCAGTGAACTTGGGAATGCAATCAACTATCTTACAGTGAAAGAATATTTAAAATTGGTTCTGTAGTTTCAGAATTCATTTCCTAAAAACAAACAATTGGCTCTTTTTACAGTATTAGTATAACGGGAATCTCGATCAAAATTAAAACTGTGTTAAGTAATAAGTTTAAAAACTTTGGGTTAGTATTTTTAACCTTTTGATTACGGGGTTGGGACATCGTATGTCCCAGAGAATATTTTTTTAATTATATTCGTTCCACTGTATGAAAAATAATCTATGTTATAGATTTATATTAGGGTATTTTCAGGAAATACATACGAGAACGATATTGTTTTGTAAATTGTGGTACTATTGAATATAAAGATAGTCGCCAGTGTCGGCCAATATACAAAACGTTAACCGCTATATTTGTGGAGCGAAAGGCCAATACCTCTTTACCTATTTCGCAATCATACTTTTTATTCCTTTCATTTTAATTCATTATAGTAGTTACTGGCAGGTGCGTTTTCTCTTATTGCCCAGAAAATTATTATTTTTCTCTGGTATAAAAAATAATTGATTTTAGTTCTCTTTACTTTTTTTAAAGCTAAAAAAAAATATTAAAAAAATTGTCCGTGCACATATGCGTTTTGGAAGTTATCCCTATGCTAAATATAAAGTTTCTAGGCTGCCAGCTTCGGAGAGATCGCAGTGAAAACAAAACTGTAGAACTCCCTTTCTTATTCCATGCATTTGTAACTCGAATTTTTGTTAAATTTTTCTTTGGGGTAATTACACCCCGATAGTAACCTACAAGTCAAATTAAACATTTCTAGCAACGTTAGTTTCCGAGTAATCATGATTATAGATTGTCAGCTAATCACTTCATCCTTTAAAATCTAGAATATTTTAACAAAAGTTCTTACCACTAATTTAAGTCGTAAAAGTAATCACTATATCCTATTTCATGAATTTAGCATCAATAGAATCAAAGAAATCCGTATTTTGAACGTTTTTCACTCTCTCAGGATAGTTTGCAAAGAGGTAAAATATAGACTATTTTTAACCAGAGACCGTCATCGTTGTTACCGTGAGAGATGATTTGAATTCGATTCAGTACTTCCAAAATAATAAGTAATTTAGAGCGTTTTGCGCTCATTTCATTCTCTTAAAAACTTCAGAAACTGTTCTATAAGACCATGCATGTCTTAAAAGAATCTACTATTCCGAATTTCACGTTTTTAGTACTAACATATTCAAAAAATCAAAATTTTGAACATTTTAGGAACATTTTCGGTTTATTTTACATTTTTTAAGTTTGATGTTTTAGAATCGCTTTTATCAAGCATTTACAGCTAAAAGATAACCCACCATGTCAAATTTCATACTTCTAGTCTCAACATATGTAACCAGGAAACTACGTCTTAGTGTAATAATGAAAAAATCTAAGTAAGCAGCAATCGAAAGAACATAATGAAATGTGTTTTTATAAACATAAATCATTTGCTCTTGCCTGTCCGTTATTGAGATATAAAGTCTTAAAGTTTGCTAATTTATTTATTTATTTTAGGGAGAAAAGGCATGGTTCTGATTGAGAAATTTTAATAATCTTATTATTATAAAATACAAAACATTTAGATATAGTAATATAAAAATGAAAGAAGCTCACAAAAAAGCTGCTATTGGCAAATATGGTACTGAACCAAAAAGGATTGAAGCATAGAAAAATCGGTGCACCAAGAACATTTCATGAACTTAATTCTAGTGCAATGATTAAAATGGTCCCCCTCTTGTGAAAATCAAAATTGCAAGGGCGTTTCAAATGGAAGTTGTCCAATTTGCACTAACCCAGACTTGTACCAGGCATACCGAATAATGTCGAATCATTACATGATTCATGTCATGTCTAAAATGGAAATGGACAAATGACTGGAGTTTTATGATGTTATGTTGAAAACCTAATGACTCCTCGTTCCATCCTATTAAATGAATAAATTAGCAAATTTTAAGTCTTTATATCTCGATATCGGGGAGACGAGGGCAAATGATTTATGCATAAAAAAAAAAGTTTCCCCATGCTCTTTCGATTGTTGCTTATTTAGATTTTTTTTCATTATTACACTAATGGAGTGGTTTCCTGGTAAGCAATCGTAATTTTAGAACTTTTTTCGCTCTGCACCTCTCGATAGCATTTGCGCAGAAGTAAAGCTAGCTCAGTTTAAATTTCAACTTATTTATACTTTGACACATTTATGATACTTTTGAAAACATATACAATTTTTAAAATTAATTTCTTTAAATATAAGCACATTGAATATTTTGGTGTTAAAAACAGAAAATGCAGAATATATTTTCAGCTCTTTTTACGTGAATTATTGTTTTAAAGAATAAGTTATTGATATTCATTTCAGTTGATTTTTATACAGTAGTATGTTGTAATTTTATTATCGTAAAAAGGAATGTCAAGTTTTTTTAAAAAAGCATTATCATCCCTCGGGTACAAAATTTTATTTTTCACCAAACACTATGACCTGAACTCAGTAAGTGCATTCCAATAATTCATGTGATACATTGTTTAGAATCCTTCTATACAATAGAAAATATTTTAAATGTTTTCATCTGCCCTAAAAATATGAAAAAATGTTCTTATAGTCACATTCGTAATCTTTCCCTACATAGGGTTAAAATGATGGATAACTATTTATTTTAGGTAACAATATTTATCAAAATGTCTACAAAACTTTTTTACGCACATTTTACAATATTTCATACATATTCATAATTTTATTTAAAATAGGTTGTAAATTGAAAAACTAAAATAACATCGAAAGGGTCCGTGCCTTATTTTGCCTACATCCCGACCGAACCAATAAGCATGAGCTGAAGATGAATTGGAAGATGAAACATTGGAACCTGTGTTCATACTTGCACTGGTTGTAACATATCATGTGGTATTTACTGTCAAAATATTCGTATCATTGTCATCTTCATCATCTTGTCAAACATCGGCATATTTGGTTGAATTAGCTTCATCAATATATTGTTCAGAATAAACAACCTAACCTACATTTCGTATGAATTTTTAAGTTTTGAGTATCATTCTGAGAATAGTTTAGTGAGGGAAATAAAAAACGTATCAAATGAGAGTAGTTCCTTGCACTGTGAGTTCTAATAATTAGAACAACACGCTTTAAAATCGAAATTTGGCTCGCAACTAAACGCGAGTTGCTCTGAAGCAGATTCTTGATAATAAGTTACATAAGTTTCGAGAGGGGGTTATTGGTGCACCAGGCTACTACTGATACGTGTGACTGGATGGGAAAAAATAGAATTTGCCATGCGTCACTCGAGATACTCTTATGATTCAGAACTGAAACTGAATAAGACATATTGTAAATTTTTCTTAACACGTTCACTGCTAGATTAAAATTACTGGAATTTTATTTTATTTAGAAAGTTTGAATTCATACCAAAGAATACAGATAGCAATATTTATTTTATTTTACTACATACATTTCGTGATTACATAAAATACAAATTATTCTTTCAAAATTTCCGTTACGAATTCATAATTTTAGATTGAAAAACCACGATTATACATGTGGTTGGCAGCGAATGGGTTAAAATAAATTGTACCACTTAAATGTGCATGCAGCAAAAAGTGCAATTTAAAAGCACTGATTTTTCTTTTAACTAAAAATAAATGTTAAATCATGTAAAAATAAAACCAAACATAGCAATAAAATTAAAAAAAACATTTATATAGTAAATGAAGTTTATATATGTATTTGGATACATTTTTAATTTTGTCAATAACTTTTACTTGATATTTTTTTCGACAACTGCACATTTTGGCATGATTTCTCATTTTTCTGACAAGATAAATGACAAGATTCGATAACAGCATATTTTCCTTACGCATTTTGCTTTTAATTTCTACCAACAGTATTTAATGCAGTCCAAGGGATTTATATACAGATTCAAACTTTTGTATTAAATAGAAATATATATATATTAATGTAGAAGTGTGATACGTTGAAATGAAATGATTCCAACGGCTATGTCTTTGTCTTATTAAAGGCAAAGTCTTCCCCTTCTGCCATCATAGAACATTTTCAATTCCTAAACTTCAGCCGTTTCAGAATGATTGGCTACTCGTAGGGGTACAGCAATTTTTCTTTCCGAAAACCCACAAACAAATTTTATCGTAAAAAATTAAAAATTATCTGACGATCTTATCAAGTTTTCACACAAAATTTTTCAGTTTTATATGCATGAAACCCAAAATTATGGTGAGTGCTGCGGCCAACCTTGCAATTCATTGCCAGAATAACTATATACCGCAAGCTGAACCCCTAATTTTAGTATTTTCTTAATTTAAGTATTGACGTTGAAGAAACGTCAACTAGCATGACAAATACCGAAAGGAATTTGTAATTGAACAATGTGATATTGGATTATTATTTTTCATACAAAAAGTACTTCTAATTAAATCTGGTGTCAGATTTGAAATTTATTGAACTAAATTATTTAAATAACTTTTTTAAAAATTTTGAAAGCTATGTATAAAATATTCAAGAAATTTCCTGAAATTTACTTTTCATTATATGTAACATCATGTTTTCATTTCTAATAAAATAACGAACAGATATTCTAAGAATTTCCATAGCATTTTCGGATGTTATTAATGTGTATCTGAAGATAGCTGATCTGCCCGGCGTTGTCCGGTCCCGTCAAAAAATTATACGAAACGCAAAATCACTCTAAAAATCGTTCCACGAAACCGTACTTCTGGTAACTCTTTGTCTTTCGGAAATTAAATTGAGAGATGCACCCCGAAGCGGAAGTAAATTTAATACTACCTCCTCCAATGTCTGGATCATATGATTCAAAGCGGGTCAGTTTTTGATCAAAATTACAAAAAGGTTACCGTCGGATTTTCACAAAATTTGCATTTTTGGAATCAGAAAAATAAAATACGTACCGACTACGAGTTTCGATTCAATACCT
The DNA here is from genome assembly GCA_963931845.1 of Maratus michaelseni. Classification (NCBI taxonomy): domain Eukaryota; kingdom Metazoa; phylum Arthropoda; class Arachnida; order Araneae; family Salticidae; genus Maratus; species Maratus michaelseni. The sequence goes on from OZ007600.1 coordinate 99,984,834, forward strand.
CCAATACTTTCCTTAATACTCGAAGATGAGTAAAAATTAAACTATTTCGTTGTCTGGGATTATAAAATCGGTAACTTTCCTTTCCGTTTTAAGAAAAAATAGCCATTTTCAGCGCACACGCAGAAAATTTTTTAGTTCCATCGCTAGGGGATGTATTCCGTTCTAAAAAAAATTTGCGCCATGTGCCCCCACTGCCTACGATATCGTGTATAGCAGACGTGCTTCGCACACGCTGCAAAATCTTTTAGTTCCAGTTTCCACCACCAAGTGGAGCATTCTTTTCTAAATAAACCTCTTTGCGAACGAAACTCCGACACTCTTTCCCGCTGCTTACGGCACTGTGTAGAAGTCGTGCCGTGCACGCACGAAAACTCTGTTAGTTCAACTTTCCACCGCCAAGGTACCAAATCTATGTCTTCATTAATTAGCTATATCTGAATTAGTTCATGTTAAGTTGAATGAACCGATTCCCGTTGAAGACGGGGACATTGAACTATATCGTATTTCATGATTATAGCACCAATAGAATCACAAACTTATTTCATACTTTCACCCCCTTTAGGGTAGTTTGCAAAGAGGTAAAATATGGACTATTTTTAACCCGAGATCGTCATCGTTATTACACTGAGGGATGATTTGAAATCAATTCAGTACTTCCAAAAATATAATTAATTTTGGGCGTTTTGCGCTCATTTCATCCTCTTAATCTTAGAAACTTCAGAAACCGTTCTGAGAGACCAGGCGTATCTTAAAAATAACTGCGGTAATTTCCGACGTGTAATCCACAGTTCAAACAATCACATTTAGACCCAGAAAATTTATTTTATAAAATGTAACTTACTAGATCGCTGGAAATATTTGACTTCAATTATTGAATAAAATTTACAAGTTGAAAGAGAATTGTTTTGAATTGTTTTATCCGCAGATTATACACCGGGAATTACGGCACTATTCCGAATTTTACGTTTCTAGAACTAAAATATCTAAACAACCTAAATTTTAAACGTTTTAGTAGCATCTTCGATTCATTTTAAATCTGTATAGTTCGGTGTTTTAGAACCGCTTTTAGCAAGCATTTATATGTAAGTGATAACCACCATGTCAAATTTCACACTTCCAATCGCAACATATTCAAAGAAATCGCAATTTTAGAACTTTTTTCACTCTGCACCTCTTCAGAGCATTTCCACAGAGGTAAAAGTAGCTCAATTTCAATTTAAACTTATTTCTACTTTCACACATTTATTGTACTTTGTGAAAAATATATAATTTTTAAAATAAATTACTATAAACAGTACAATATTGAATATTTTGGTGAAAAAAAAAACAGAAAATACAGAATATATTTTTATATCTTTTTATGGGAATTTTTGTGTTGAAGAATGAGTTATTGACATTTATTTCTGATGATTTTTTACAGTATGCCATAATTTCATTTTCTTAAAATGGATTGTCAAGTTTGGAAAAATAATATTATAGGTAATATTATTTATTCATATGCTTATACAACAGTAATCAGCACATTTTATAGTATTTCATACACATTCATAATTCTATACAAAACAGGTTGGAAATTGAAAATTAAAAAACTAAAGTCATACAGCGAGGATTCGTGCCTTATTTGTTCTACATCCCAACCGGACCAATAAGCATGATTGCAAGAAGAAATGGAAGATGAAGCATTGGAACCAGTGTTCATCTTTGCGCTGGTTGCCACGTATGATGTAATATTTATTGCCAAAATATTCATATCATTATCATCTTCATCATCTTGCCAAACATCGGCATATTTGTTTGAACTAGGTTCATCAGTATATCCATCAGGATAAACAACTTGCATTTCGTATGCATTTTTACGTTTTGAGTTTCATTTTGAGACTAGTTTAGTGGGGAATTAAATAACGAAATCAGATGAGAATAATTCCTTGCACTGCGAGTTCTAATAATTAGAACAACACGCTTGAAAATCGAATTTCGGCTCGCAACTAAACACGGGTTGCTAGGAAGCAAATTGTTGATAGTAAGTTACATAAGTTTAGAAAAGGCGGCATTGGTGTAAAGAGCTAGATACTGATACGTATGACTGGACGGGGAAAAAACTGAATTTCCCGTCTCAAGCACTTCGCCATCTCTCTCTCATTTCGCCTATATTTGCAAAAATAGTTCAAGCAAAATTTTTAATTGCTAAACGTAAAAAATATTTTCCTATAGTCTCAAATATTAATATTTATTTTAGACCAGTACCTTCATCATCGTCATAACATAATTTGACTGTATATGGTAATTCAGAGCTGAAACTAAATGAGGTATATTCTAAATTTTTCTTAAGAGCCACTCAATGGTGCATCAGCAGAAAGTGCAATTGAAAAGCACTCATTTTTCTTTTAACTAAAAAGAAATATTAAAATCATATTTAAAATAATAAATAAAATAAAACATAACAATAAAATAAAATAAAAATATTTTATGTACTAAATGAACTTTAAAAATGTATTTGCATATATTTTTTATTTTGTCAATATTTTTTACTTGCTAACTTTTTCAACAGCTGCACATTATGACCTGATTAATCCTTTTTCTGATAAGAGTACATTGGTGATTTATAACAGCAGGTTTTACTTATGCATTTTGCTTTTTATTTCTGTCAACATTATTTAATGCATTCGAAGGCATTTGTATACAGATGCAAACTTATGTAATACAAAAGAAATTTTTTTTAATGAAACCCCACTGTAGAACCCAGCTAAAAATGAACTGCAGTTTTTCTACAGAAGTGAAGTATTTTTAAAGTTTTTCTACAGTCAACTGTAGATTTTCTGTAGTGCAATCTCGACTGTAAAAATACTTCAGTTATTTTGCAGTTAATGTGAAGTAATTTTGCAGTAATATATTTCAAAAATACTGTGAGCTTTTATCTGCAAAAAAACTGCAGTTTACGTGAAGTTATGTTATAATCATAAATTAAAAAAATAATGAGACTTTACATCTGTAGTAAAACTGTAGTAAATTTGAAGTAATTTTACAGTCATTAATTCAGTATTATATTTTCAGATGTATCTGCAGTATAAGTGCAGTTACTCTAAGGTAATTTTACAGAACTTAATTTTAGTAAGTTTGTGAGATATTTTCAGCAATTTATCTGCAGTTTTAAAAGCTAAGCAATATTAAAGTTTTTCAGTTTATGACAATATTGCGTATTTACTCTGTTATTAATAATTAACACTGTTTTCAAGACTTTTAGTTTAATGGGACTAAATTGAACCAAAATCAAAATCCTCGGGCGGGGGTGGGGGAGGGGGAGGGGTGGCGAACACTGTTTTGAACCAACCATTTTGAGATAAATTTTTAACAAATAAATATAAAACATAATAAATAAATAACTTTCATGGGGAATTTAAGGGGGAAAGTCCGCCCTTCCCCCCAACGGGAAATTTGTACTTTCTCTAGTGTTTAATTACTTTAAATTACTCGAAAAAAGAATAAATTTACTGTTTTCCAAAATCGGTCAAAATAAAAAATTAAATAAAATTTCAAAATCCAGGGAGGGTTAATGACGCCCCCCCCCCCCTTCCAACGGAAAATTCTTAGTTCCTCTTTTAAGTTAAGCGAGGAACAGCGAGTTAAGCAGCGGACATTGCTTTCAACCTCCCCTTTGGAGATAAATTTTTAACACATAAATATAAAAAATAATAAATAAATAACTTTCATGGGGAATTTAAGGGGGAAAGTCCGCCCTTCACCCCCAATGGGAAATTTGTACTTTCTCTTAGTGTTTAATTACTTTAAATTACTCGAAAAAAGAATAAATTTACTGTTTTACAAAATCGGTCAAAATAAAAAATTAAATAAAATTTCAAAATCCAGGGAGGGTTAATGACGCCCCCCCCCCTCCCCCCCCAACGGAAAATTCTTAGTTCCTCTTTTAAGTTACTCGAAAAGAACCAATTTTATTATGCTGTTCAAAATCGGAGAAAACGTAATTTTAGTTACTTAAACTTTAAAATTCAGGAAGAAAGTAGTAATTGAACACCCCCCTCCCCCCCCCCACACACATACACACTCTACACACAACGAAAAATTCTTAGTTCTTTTATTTTAAGTTATTTTTTATTTTTATTTTATTATTTATTTTAGTTATTTAGTTATTTAAATTTCAAAATCGAGAGAGGGGAAATGGCCTTTCCACTTATTAACTACAGGCATGAGTTCCAGTTTTCAATAAAATTTTACTTCAAAAAACAAATGAAAAATGTAAATCTCCTTAACATTTATTTTTTTTTTTCGTAACTGACCCGGCATTTCTGTCTCCAATTATGTGAAGAAACACTACTACTCAACTCAACTCCAATTCCGATCGTGTTCTGTTTACATTTTGACGGCGATGGCGGTAAGCGGTAAGTGCAAGCGTTCGTATATTATTTTCTGTAATTCGCTAGCTTTGTTAATATAATAATTAATGCCGTAATTTTTTAAATGTTTATATATAGCCATAAGATGGCTAAAAATATGTACCGACAGACACCTCTACAAATCTAGATAGATTAAAAAATTAGATACATTCAACGTATTTATAAAGTACCACGTTGTCTTGCCAAAAAAAATTATTTCGGAGGAGATTTGTATTGTCAATGTGTCGTCCATATTGTCTTATTTTAGACTTTTTTTTTTTAATACTGTAATAGCGATGGAGTTAATTTAAAGTTTGTTGCCCCTACAATTACGATTATGCCGATAAATCACGAAATGTAAAACACATATAGTATTATTATAATGTCATATATGCTTTATAATTTGATAAATTTTGGTCACTAGATGTTTTTTCTTGTATTAATTTTACATTATTTTGTAATAAAAAATGCAGAAAATGAATCCTGAAATGTGTTTTATGGTGTTCAATGGATAAATAAGTTAAAAAAAAAAATATTTTCTTTAAATCCAAAGTTTTTATTATTACAAACAAGTAACAGCATACAAAATTTAAAAATAAGCTATCAAGCTGGGGTGTAAAAATCTAGGAGTCAGTGGGCCGATTCTCACCACTAAATTTTATTAGTATTCTTCGGCTAAATTTTATTATTATACTTCAACTAAATTTTATCAGTATTCTTATTAGTCGAACAATACTAAAAATTTAGTGGTAGTAATCTACCCATTGGCGACTGGATTTTTACACCCCTGCTATCAAGTATAAAAATATAGCAACAAATATTTTGTTATTAATTGAAAAATGTTAACTGACATCTGTAACATACCAATTTGGCAAACTATCTTGGAAAAAGAAGAAAAAGCTTTTAATCGCATTTCATGTAACATATCATTCAAGAGGACAATAATTAAAATAGCATTACTTTAAATCATAATTTTTATAAAGTTATTTTCCTCCTGGTATATTATTTATAAACTTTGATTAAAAGCAATTGAAAATATATGTAAAAACCTTGAGAAATCATTAATTGGATTGACACTAATATTGACACACAGGCTAAGTACAGTCAAGATCAACCCAAACAATATTATAAATTTAATTGTACTGATAAAAGGCTCAAATATTTAATTTAATTTTGTAATAAATATGAGTTATTTGAATTCACAATAACAAACTCTAAATTAACTCCATCACTATTAAAGAAAAGTTTAAAATAAGATAATATGAACAAAACTTTGAAAATACAAATATCCTATGAATATATTTTTTCTAGTAAGGCTTTTATAAATACGTTGAATCTATCTAATTTTTTTAAGAGAAACCAGTTTTGAAGAAGTGTCTGTCGGTACATATTTTTAGCTATCTTATGGCTATGTATAAACATTTAAAAAATGAATTACGGTGTTAATTATTATATTAACAAAGTTAGCGAATTGCGGAAAATAATGGATGAACGCTGTCACTTATTGCTCAATGCCGAGAGTCGCATGTAAAACGTAAACAGGTTCAGAGTAAAGGTGAAAATAAGCACTCGCCAGTCGCCACTCGCCGATTAAACTTGAAAAACTGGCGACTAAAAACATGGAAAGTACCGGCCAAATGCAGGATTTTCTGTTTAACTTTTTTCCCTAAAATTAGCGATTTTTCCACGCCCGTTCGACGAAATTCATGATTTTTCCACACCCGATCGCCGAAAGTTTTTATTTTTCCGTGCCCGATCGCCAAAATTGATTTTTTCGCGTCTGATCGCCTAATTCCATAATTTTTCTGCACTTGAACGCCGAAATTTATGATTTTACAGCGTCCGATCGATGAAATTAATGATTTTTCCACAATCGACGGCCAAATTTTTTGATTTTGTTGCGTCTGATTGCTGAAATTCATGATGTTTCTGCACCTGACCACAGAAATTTGTAATTTTTCTGCGCCCGATTGCCGCAATTCTTGATTTTTTTTTTTTTGCATCAGATCGCCGAAATTTATGATTTTTCTTCACCTGACCGCCAAAATTTATGATTTTACCGCATCCGATCGATTAAATTCAGGATTTTACCGCGTCTGATTGACGAAATTCAGGATTTTTCCACACTTGATCGCTGAAATTTGTGATTTTTACGCTTTCAATCGACAAAATTCATGATTTTTCCCACACCCGATCACCGAAATTAATGATTTTTCTGCATTTGATCACTGGAATTTATGAATTTTCCGCACCCGATCACGAAAATTCCTTGTTTTTCCGCCCCTGACTACCAAAATTTATGATTTTTCCAATTACGATCGATGAAATTCACGATTTTTCTGCATCCGATCACCAAAATTCATGATTTTTCCGCATCTGATCACCGAAATTTGTGATTTTTCCGTGTCCAATTGCCACAATTCTTGTTTTTTTTTTTTTTTTTTTTTTTTTTTTTTAATCAGATCGCTGAAATTAATGATTTTTCTTCACCCGACCGCTGAAATTTATGATTTTACCGCGTCCGATCGATTAAATTCAGGATTTTACCGCGTCTGATTGACGAAATTCAGATTTTTTCTGCACTTTATTGCTGAAATTTGTGATTTTTACGCTTTCGATCGACAACATTATTTTTATGCGTTCGATCGACGAAATTCAAGATTTTTACACTCTCGAATGACGAAATTTGATTTTTACGTAGCCAATCGACGAAATACATATGATTTTTACACGCCGATCGATAAAATTCATGATTTTTACTCACTCGATCGCTAAAAATCATGATTTTTACACGCCCCATCGATGAGATTTGTGATTTTTATGCATTTGATCGATGAAATTCAGGATTTTTACACTCCCGAATGGCGAAGTTTTTTTACGTAGCCGATCAACAAAATTCATTATTTTTCTGTGCACAATCGACAAAATTCATTATTTTTACGTGCTCGATTGAGAAAATTCATGATTTTACACGCACTATCGACGAAATTTAGGATTTTTACACTCTTGAATGGTGAAATTTGCAAATTTTCTTCTGAAATTCAATTTGTGGGGTTTTTTTTTTCGGTTAATGTGCGTGAAGTGTACATATATATAAAAAAGTTACTAACCGCTGTTTGAATGAATTTCATGAATTCTAGAGATTGCTGTATTGTGAGTTTCGTGCATTCTAGAGATTGCTGTATTGTGAGTTTCGTGCATTCTAGAGATTGCTGTATTGTGAGTTTCGTGCATTCTAGAGATTGCTGTATTGTGAGTTTCGTGCATTCTAGAGATTGCTGTATTGTGAGTTTCGTGCATTCTAGAGATTGCTGTATTGTGAGTTTCGTGCATTCTAGAGATTGCTGTATTGTGAGTTTCGTGCATTCTAGAGATTGCTGTATTGTGAGTTTCGTGCATTCTAGAGATTGCTGTATTGTGAGTTTCGTGCATCCAGGATGTTGTTGTTTTTTTGTTTGGGGGGGGGGGGGGTAATGTCGGCAAAGCGTACATATATATATATATGTTACTAACTGCTGTTTGTATGAATTTCATGCATTCTCGAGATTGCTGCATGGTGAGTTTCATACATCCACGTTTTTTTTTTTTTTCAGTTAATGTATGCGAAGCGTACATATATATGTTACTAACTGCTGTTTGAATGAATTTTATGCATTCTAGAGATTGCTGTATGGTGAGTTTCATGCATCCAGGGGTTTTTTTTTCAGTTAATGTTCGGTTGATGTACCTGCTTAATCCGGTAACGGATAATTGCATACCTCGCTTATATAAGTGTTTTCGCGGTCTCCTCTGATAATGGGATCCAGGATAATGGATATTCAGGGCCATGTTGCCTGCAAGTTTGGTGTAAATGTATCACTTGTACGTGCCACCATTCGAAACAAGCTAAATTCTGCTGCAAAGGCTGTGTAATGTGAGAAGAATTTGTAAATACATTTGGTATTTAAATACGATGTAAATTATAAAGCATAAACATCAAATGTTAATAAAATGGTTTTTTTTAAATTTAAACCTTATTTCCTCCATAATTGCATACAAGATAAAATTGGAAGGACAAATCAGGATGCAGGTAAGAGTAATTTTTGTAAATTTTAGCATTTTTTTTTTTAAAAACAGCAAAGCATATATTTGTTTTGCTCTTAATATTAATTTTATGCAGTTATTTTTTATTAGCTGTAACATATGTAATACATTTTATTTCATAGTAAATGGTATATAATTTAGAAATTTACATATATATATATATATATATCCTTTCGTATAATTTATTTTATATATTCAAAATTATATAAATATTCAAGGCACATATTGATACTATCTTTAAGAGATGAAAGAATATTCAAATTTGAAAGTCACATTGTGGAAAAATTAGTTGCAATTAAAATTAATTTTTGCATTTAAATTTCATGTAGGGGAGACTGATACACACTGGAAGTATGGGCACAGTGGACCACCCTCTAATATTTTATTTATTTAAACTTTTTTAAAGCTTCTCTTATATCCTAATAGACAACAGCACTGCACTGATTATTTATAGCCTTCAGAAAATGTGCTTAGCTCAGATTGAACTATTTTATCCTGATTGGTTGTTTTGAGCTTCTAAAAGTAAAATTTTTCATCATCATATTTCAATTTTTTAGTAATTAAAGGTTGTAGATAAATAAGATAAAACAGCTTTTTTGTAAAGCTAAGATCCTTTTTTTATTTAACTTTAAAGTTAATATGTTTAAAAGGAAGCTATAAACAATATTAATATGATAAACAATATTAATATGATTATTTATTGAACTTCAACATGGGTCACAGTTGACCACCCACTCCTGGGGCACAGTGATCCACAATCCACTCTGCTCCTGTAATGCAGAATGTTCAAAATATTTAATAATTGCTTATTTACTATAAAGAAATATTGTTTAAAAAAAGTTATTTAACTGTAAAATAAAGTAAACAAAGAAAAATGACAATTTATATAATATAGTAAGAAATATTTTGTTTTGTATATACTGCCTTTGATAAATATAACTGTAGTCTAAATTTTTGATGATTCTATTCAAGTAAGATTAATGAGATGCAAATTGAATGGAAATCAGTTTATTTTTCCCGAAACTGTAGATGAATCTATTGTTGTCAATGATGTCATAATATTGCTCCCAGACCCAAAAGTATTTCAGGAAAATTCCAGGCTCAATCTTACTCTTAAGTATTTTGGAATTTCATTTGCAAATTTTAATGTGCGCTGATTTTTTTGTACTTAAGTAATAACTTCAACTAAAGTGCAATTGTTCCTGTATTAATCTGTTATTATTTTCAAAATATAATTCATTTTGTTTTTGTTTCAAAATGTTACTTGTAAATTTATATTACTATGTTATTTTGCAGGTAAAGGGAAAATAAAAAATGACTTAGATTAATGAAAAATAGACTTATATTGTATTTCAGATAATACCTAATAGCGGTCCACTGTGCCCCAGAAGTGGGGCACAGTGGTCCACTTTATGGATGCATATAAAAAATTTTTTTGAAAAATATATTGAAAACTATGTTATGAGAAAATTATGATAAATGTATAAATGTTTAAGGAATATTCAAAAATATTTTCATGCAGATCGGTTTGTGCATTAAAGAGAACATAATTTTTAACTGAAAAAATGTTCCACTGCGTACCAGTCTCCCCTACATTTAATATTTAAAATTATCATCTAAATCTGCCACAATAGACTTCATTATGAATTGCTTATGAGATTAAAAATTTGCAATCCCTTTCGCATATATATATATATATATATATATATATATATATATATATATTCTCACAAGCTACAAAGAAAAAAAAATTTTTTTGGGGGGGGGACAACAGATTTTTATATAAATTGTGAAAGTAACATGTATGTATACAACTGGGAGTGTTTAATTGAAAATTAGCCAAATGAGGAGACGGAGAAATGGAGAGAGTTTACCAGCTAGTTAAATTAGCTGCAGAATTCTAGAGGGGGGGGGGGGGGTAATCACTTCCATTTTGCTCCTAAAATATACAAGTTGAGAGTCTAAAAACAGCCAAAGAATTTTCTCTATATTATTTGTAATATTTATTGTTTTGTTTTAAAGAAAGTATTGGTAAACAAAAATAAACATTGATTACGCCAAGGGTGTCTGTAAAAACAACAGAAATATTCAGACGTCACTTAAGAGAAACGAGGTTCTCTATTTTAATGAACTACAGAAAATTTGCAATAAAAAATGCAGGTGGGAAACTACAGAGAATCTGCAGAAAAAATGCTGTTGGGAAACTACAGAAAATCTGCAGAAAAAATGCAGTTGGGAAACTGCGGTGATTTGGCCGATTCCACTACAGAATTTTTGAGGTTGATACAACTACAAAATTACTGCAGAATTTTTTAGGTTGATACAACTACAAAATTACTGCAGAATTTTTGAAGTCGATACAACTACAAAATTACTGCAGAATTTTTGAAGTCGATTCAACTGCAAAATTACTGCAGAATTTTTGAAGTCGATTCAACTGCAAAATTACTGCAGTAATTTTGCAGTTGTATCGACTTCAAAAAAACTGTAGTCGAATTGGCCAAATCACCGCAGTTTCTCAACTGCATTTTTTTTGCAGATTTTCTGCAGTTCATTTTTAGCTGGGAAGGGAAATGATTCAAACGGCTCAGTTAGCGTCTAATTAAGGGACAAAGGCAAACGCTCCTTTCCCTCACCCATCATAGAACATTTTCAATTCCCAAACTTCAGCCGTTGCAGAATGATCTCAGCTAAACTACTCGTAAGGGTAAAGCAATTTTTTTCCGAAAACCCACAAAAAAATTTTATCGTAAAAAATTAAAAATCATGTGCCTATCTTATTAAGTTCTCACACATTTTTTTTTTCAGTTTTATATGCATAAAACCCAAAATTATGGTTCGTACTGCGGCCAACCTTGCAAGTAACTACGAGAATAACTATATACCGCAAGACGAAATGCGTGTCCTAATTTAAGTATTGACGTTGAACAAACGTCAACTCACATGACAAACACTACATAAAAAGCTTAGTTAAACACTCTAATATTGGATTATTATCATTCATACAAAAAATAATTCTAATTAAATCTGGGGTGAGTTTTAAAATTTATTGAACTAATTTATTTAAATTACGTTTCTAAAAATTTTGAAAGCTTTGTATAAAATATTCAAGAAATATCCTGAAAATTAAGTTTCATTATATGTAACATCAATTTTTCATTTCTAATAAAATAACGAACAGATAGTCTAAGAATTTCCATAGCATTTTCGGATGTTATTAATGTGTATCTGAAGATAGCTGATCTGCCCGGCGTTGTCCGGTCCCGTCAAAAAATAATACGAAACGCGACATCACTCTAAAAATCGCTATACTGAACGATACTTCTGGTAACTCTTTGTCTTTCGGAAATTAAATACAGAGATGCACCCCAAAGCGGAAGTAAATTTAATACCACCTCTTCCAATGTCTGGATCATTTGCTTCAAAGAGGTTCAGTTTTTTTTATCAAAATTACAAAAAGGTTACCGTCAGATTTTCACAAAATTTGCATTTTCGGAATCAGAAAAATAAACTACGTACAGACTGCGAGCTTCGATTCAATACCTCAAATAATTTTCTTAATACTTGAAGATGATTAAAAATGAAGCTATTACGTTATCTGGGATTATCAAAACGGGACTTTCTTTTGCGTTTTCAGAAAATATAGCCATTTTCGGGGCACACGCACAAAAATCTTTAGTTCAACCGCTAGGGAATGCATTCCGTTCTAAATAAAATTTTCCGATATGTGTCCCCGCTGCCTACGTATAGGAGACGTGCTTCGCACATGCTGCAAAATCTTTTAGTTCCAGATTCCACCACTAAGTGGAACAGTCTGTTCTAAATAAACCTCTTTGCGAACGAAACTCCGGCAATCATTCCTGCTGCTTACGGCACTGTGTAGAATTCGTACCGTGGACGCTCGAAGAATCCTGTTAGTTCAACTTTCCACCAAATCTATGTCTTAATTAATTAGCTATACCTGAAATAGTTCAGGTTAAGTGAATGAACCGATTCCTGTTGAAGACGGGCCCATAGAACTACATCCTATTTCATAATTTTAGCATCAATAAAATCAAAAAAATTTTAAACACTTTCAACCCCTTTAGGGTAGTGTTCAAAGAGGTAAATTATAGACTATTTTCAACCGGATGCCGTTATCGTTATTACCTTGGGAGGTGATTTGAAATCGATTCAGTACTTCCAAAATAATAATTAATTTAGGGCGTTTTGCAGTCATTTCATCCCTTTAACCCTAGAATGCTACCCTTTCGTCTCCTGGACGAAGCAGCTCATAACAAATAATTCTTCAGAAATTCTTCGGTACCAGTATTTTATTACAGAAAATCTGTGATTTAAAAAAAAAAAAAAACGTCCTTTTCTGTAAAGTAGAGATTTTCTGTAATAAAATACTGGTACCGAAGAATTTCTGAAGAATTATTTGTTATGAGCTTCGTCCAGGAGACGAATGGGTAGCATTCTAGGGTTAAACTTAGAAACTTCAGAAACTGTTCTGAGAGACCATGCATACCTTAAAAGTAACTACCGTAATTTCCGGCGTATAATCCACGGTTCAAACAATCACGTTTAGACCCAGAAAAATTATTTTATAAATTGTAACTTACTTGATCGCTGCAAATATTTGACTTCATCAATTATTGAATAAAATTTATAAGTTGAAAAAGAATTGTTTTATCCGCAGATTATACGCCGGAAATTACGGTACTATTCCGAATTTTACGTTTCTAGAACTAAAATATCCAAAAAATCAAAATTTTAAACGTTTTAGTAGCATCTTCGATTCATTTTAAATCTTTAAAGTTCGGTGTTTTAGAAGCGCTTTTAGCAAGCATTTATATGTAAGTGATAACCACCATGTCAAATTTCACACTTACAATCTCAATATATCCAAAGAAATCACAATAATTTTAGAACTTTTTTCACTCTGCACCTCTTCAGAGCTTTTGCACAGAGGTGAAAGTAGCTCAATTTCAATTTCAATTTATTTCTACTTTCACACATTTATTATATTTTGTGAAAAATATATAATTCTTAAAATAAGTTACTATAAACAATACAATATTGAATATTTTGGTGTTAAAAACGGAAAATACAGAATATATTTTTATCTCTTTTTATGGGAATTTTTGTGTTGAAGAATGAGTTATTCATATTCATTTCTGATGATTTTGTACAGGAAAATGGAATTACAAGTTTTGAAAAATAAGCATTATCATGCCACGTGTACAAAATTTTATTTTTAATGAAACACTATGTCAATTTTATAAAAACGTATTCTTCTTTCTCATTTATGTTTTTGAACCAATGTTCAGCAAGTTTCAGTTATGCCAGGATAATAAAATTATCCTTGTCTTCGCGTAAAAACATCTTCGAACCAGGTTCTGTAAACTGTATGAGTATTGAACAAAATCATGCTTTTATTCACGCATATCTTTTCAAATCAAACTGAAAAGAATCGCACTACGCTAAGATCGCAGAAGACGCAGAAATGTTTCATAGATCAGCAGTGTTGCCGATGTAGCAGATTTTTGCAGTCAAATATATAATACTATCTCTCAATATTAGTGTTAACTAAGTTTATTATTTTGATATTTTATTATCAATATTTTTAATATTAGATTTCTTTAAGATAAATAAAGCCATCATTTGTTTCGGGGATGACAAACTAATTTTCTTCATTTCAAAACAGTAGTTATAATTCCGCATTTAGTGAAATCAGTGATGAAAAAATAAGATATTTTTTAGACATTTTACGGAGTGTTTTCAAATCATTCGTAAATACGGATGTTTTTAGAAGATAAAAATATAGGTCGAATTCTTAATTATATGTTGCTAATATTGTCCAAAGAGTAAAACATGTAATCGTAAATTTTATATTCCTGTAAATTTCAAAAGTTAATTAAAATGTTAAATTAAATATTTAAACTAAATGTGTACGAAAAACCTCAAAGTATAAGAATTTACAATAATAGTAATATTTTGAGTAATAGGTGAGGGGAGGATAAGATGACGAACATAGTTTTCGAAGACTTTTCCTGAACTCAGACTGCTATAATTAATGTGATACACTTTGAACAACTCTTCTATCCAGGAGAAAATATTTTAAATGTTTTCATATTCCCTAAAAGATGAAAAAGTTTTCTTGTAGTCATATTTGTCATATTTTCCTACATAGGGATATGATGACGATTAGGTAACTATATATTATAGGTAATAATATTTATCCATATGCCTATAAAACAGTAATCAGCACATTTTATAATATTCCATACGCATTCATAATTCTATACAAAATATGTTGGAAATTGAAAATTCAAAAACTAAAGTCACGTAGTGAGGATTCGTGCCTCATTTGATCTACATCCCAACAGGACCAATAAGCATGAGTCCAAGAAGAAATGGAAGATGAAGCATTGGAACCAGTGTCCATCCTTGCGCTGGTTGCCACGTATGATATAGCATTTATTGCCAAAATATTCATATCATTATCATCTTCATCATCTTGCCGAACATCGGCATATTTGTTTGAATTAGGTTCATCAGTACATCGTTCAGGATAAGCAACCTACATTTCGTATGAATTTTTAAGTTTTGAGTTTCATTTTGAAAATAGTTTAGTGAGGGAAATAAATAACGTATCAAATGAGAGTAGTTCCTTGCACTGTGAGTTCTAATAAAGAGAACAACACGCTTGAAAATCGAATTTTGGTTCGAAACTAAACACGGGTTGCTCTGAAGCAAATTCTTGATAATAAGTTATATAAGTTTCGAGAGGGGTTATTGGTGCCCCTGGCTACTGCTGATACGTGTGACTGGATGGGGAAAAACAGAATTTGCCATCTTAATCACTTCGCCATCTCCCTTTCAATTCCCCTATATTTGCTAAAAATAGTTCAAGCAAACGTTTTAATTGCAAAACGTCAAAAATATTTTTCCAGAATCTGAAATATTAATATTTATTTTAGAGACTTCTCGTCGCATAACGTAGTTTGGTTGTATAAGTTAATTAAGAACTGAAACTGAATTAGATATATTCTAAATTTTTCTTAACACGTTCAAAGCCAGGTTAAAATTACTGGAATTTTATTTTATTTAGAAAGTTCGAATTTATACCAGAAAATACTGATAGCAATATTTACTTTATTTAATTACAGACAGTTCGCGATTACATTAAATAAAAATTCTTCTTTTGAAATTTCCGGTAAGAATTCATAATTTTAGACTGAAAAACCACGAGTATACTTGTGGTTGGCAGCGAATGGGTTAAAAGAAACCTGCCACTTAATTGTGCATGCAGCAAAAAGTGCAATTGAAAAACACTGATTTTTATTTTAATTAAGACGAAATGTTAAAATCGTATATAAAATAATAAATAATACCAAACATAACAATTTATATGCTAAATGAAATTTATATATGTATTTGGATATATGTTTAATTTTGTCAATATATTTTAATTGGTTATTTTTTCGACAACTGCACATTTTGACATGATGTCTCATTTTTCTGACAAGAGTACACTGATGATTTGATAACAGCATTTTTTAGTTACGCATTTTGCTTTTAATTTACGCCAACTTTATTTAATGCTGCCGAAGGCATTTATATACAGAATCAAACTTTTGTAATAATAATATATATATATATATATATATTACAACCGCTCTGTATTTGTCTTATTAAGGGCAAAGTATTTCTCCTCTCCCATCATAGCACATTTTCGATTCCCAAATTTCAGTCGTCGCAGATTGATCTCAGGAACTACTCATTGAACTACTCGGAGGGGTAAAGCAATATTTCTTTCCGAAAACCAATAAACGAATGTTATCTTAAAAAATTAAAAACCATCTGACGATCTTATTAAGTTATCATACAAAATTTTCTCAGTTATATATGCATAAAACAAAAAAATATGGTTTGTACTGCGGCCAACCATGCTATTCACCACGGGACAACGTTGCCAGTGGACTACTTTTTTTTAATTCAGTTGTCTTGACTGCCACCAGTTTTTTGAGAAAGTAAAATTCGCCTTATTTAAGACAGATTAAGAAGGCGAAAGCAAGGGGGATTAAACTATTTAAAAAAAGGGGTGCCAATGAAGTAATCTGAATTTTAAAAAAAGTAGCCCACCGGCAACACTGCACGGGAATATCTGTATACCACAAGCGTAACGGCGCGTCCAATTTTTGCTATTTTGCTAATTTAAGTATTGACGTTGAAGAAACGTTAACTAGCATGAAAAATACTCCCAGAGCTTTCGCTACATTATTGTGAAATTGGATTATTATTTTTCATATAAACGAAGTTTCTAATTAAATCTGGTTAAGTTTTTTAATTTATTGAACTAAATTATCTAAATTACGTTTTTAAAATTTTGAAAGCTACCAAAATAGTCAAGAAATCTCGTGAAATTTAAGTTTTATTATATGTAACACCAATCTTTCTTTTCTAATAAATTAGCGACCAGATATTCTAATAATTTCATAGCATTTTCGAATGTTATTAATGTGTATCTGAAGATATTTACTAATATATTGTGTTATTAGTGGTGAAATATGTAAACACTAGCAGAACTCACGGCTTTGCACGCGTGGTGGTTGATATATACCAAGTAGTAAATGTGTGCCTATTTACATTAGGTGTAATTATGCAGCTATGTGTAATTTAAATATTACTAATGAAATCACATTTTGAGGAAACCGCATTCTTGTACTGCGTTAGATGAACATGTAACTGGTATTTTTAAGAAAATGTTATTTGCAACCCATTTGCACACACACTCTTTCAAAAACATTTGCAAAGCAGTGCACTTAGGAACACAATTAACTATCGTACAATCAGGCTCTCAAATGGTCCAGTTATTGAATACCAGTATTTTCTGAAGAAAAATTTCTGTTTAGATTTTTCTTGAAAATTTCGTTGAAAGCCACCCTGAAGATTGTTTCTATTGCAAATGCTGTATAAACCTGTGACGAAATATTTTCTTAGAATATACTGGTATGCAAAACGCGTACCGTTTGGGAGCGTTGTACAGTGAAAGAATATTTAAAACTGGTTCTGTAGTATCAGAGTCTATTTCCTACAAACAAACAATTGAAAGTATTTTTACAGTATTAGTATAACGTGAATCACGATAAATATTAAAACACCATTAAGGAATAAGTTGAAAAACTTTGGGTTAGTATTTTACACCGTCCTTTTTGTGCGGCAGAAGGCAAAATATGAAGTACTTATTTACCTATTTGGCAATTATTCTTTTTATTGCCGTCATTTGAATTCGTTATAGTTGTTACTGATACTTGCGATTTCTCTTATTGCCTGGAAAATATGTATTTTTTACTGGCATGAAAAATAATTGATTTTGCTTCACTTTATATTTTTTACAAGTTTAAACAAAAGAACGGATTGTTCGAGCGAATCTACACCTTGGAAGTTATGCTTATGCGAAATTTAAAGTTTCTAGGCTGACTGCTTCGGAAAATGCACAGTGAAATTAAAACTGTAGAACTCCCTCTCCCATTTCATCCATTTGAGATTCGAATTGTTACAAAACTTTTCTTTGGGGGAATCACACCCCAATAGGAATCTACACGACATATTAAAAATTTCTAGCCCCGATAGATTCGCAGAATAGCAATCGAATCTTAACCAAATAGATCAGTTATCAAAGTCCTAAACAATCTTGTTGCTTGCAAGAATATCATTCTGGAACATATATTTGGTTTCGAAATATTACACATACACGCACACACACACACATATATATATTTAAATAAAGAAAATTCTATATTTTTTACGCGAATGATGAAATAAAAAATATATATTGAAAAATATTTTAAAACTTTTTTCGTAGTATTGTTAATTTTGCATGTTTTACAGATATTTACAAAAAATCCATCATTAACTATAAATTCTTCTAAAAAGTAAAAAAAAAAAAAAAAAAAAAACATTTCTAAAGGTAAAAATTAGATATTTATTTATAATATTTCAATTTTACAAAGCCTAGTCAATACCTATAAATGTTAAAAATGTCTATAATTGTTTCCAATAAATATTCATTTAATTACTGCACTCATATTACATACGTTGCGCTAAAGTATACAGTTCCTGTGTTCCATAAGTTTTAGGTAGAGACATCTTCTTTATGCTGTGAGAAGTAAAACAGTAAAAATGATATTTTTATGTATCAAAACTTACCGCATTATAATACTTTAAATTTCACGAAATTCCAGATATTTCTGGCACACAAAAAAGCATCTTTCCGTTTTTAGTAACTTGAAGTAGATCAATTTTATAAAATTAAAAGTATCAAAGCTCGGCGATTTTTTGTCATTGAAGAATGAAAATTTTATTTTCACTCGTTGGAACACGAAGAATGTTTAAAGAAATATAACGTATAGGATTCAGGGGTTGTATAAAAAGGTAAATTTCATATTTTAATATGTGATAATTTTTGTGATTAAAGGGAAACTAACTTTACACTTCTAGTCAATTACTAACTGTCCCAGAAATATCGCGGTATAATATGTATAAATATTGAAACCCCGTCATGTGATCTTAGAGATCCAACAAGATCAATAACGTAAGTTTTTTAAGATGGCAATCGAGTGCTAAGCGATCAGTGAGTAAAGTACTAAGCAATCTCGTTATAAAGAATTTAATTGTGTAAAAATATATTTGTTTACGAATTATCAAAAATATTTTTTTAATAATGTGAAAAATGTTTCTAGATTCTTTGACGTCAATGATAAAATAAAAGATATACCATTTAAACATTTTAAGAACTATTTCAAAGCATTCATAATTTTGGATACTTTACAAAGATTAAAGAATAAATTGAGTCAATAATTATATGTAACTAATATTTTCCCAAGGGGAAAACATTTAATCTTCTTATTTTTCGAAGCTCAGCCAATGTTTACAAATGTTAAAAATATCTTTAAATGTCTTCCCAGAATTTTTCAGTTAATTTCTGCACTCATACATAAGCAACACTAAACAGCTATGCGAAATATTAAATAAGTGCGGAGAACAACACCTGCATTCTACATTTTCTAAAAATAATTCAAGCAAAGATTTGTTTTAATACTGTCACAAACAATTTCGAGGGTTTAAAATATTTTTCTTCGTTCTAGATTCTGTATGACAACATTTGAATGTCTATTGATAGTTTTAAATCAGTATTTGATTTTGTCAGAATATATTGCAAATACTAATACAAATGGGTAGGAATTAGGCTTAAATTGATTCTGGTGGTAGAGAAAAGAAATAACTAAAAGTAGCCGTAAACTTTTTGAGGCAAAAACTTACGGATCAGTGAAAAATCAAAAATAGAAACGTTGACAGATGAAACATATTATTGCACAACACTACATAACTATTAGATAACTTTCACACGTATGTCCACAACATCTTCAAAACCAACGTAGACATGTACATAGTCACATTCAAGTTCTAAAAACTTTTTCATATCTCAGTCACTCAAGAGAAAATTGAAATATTTTCGTGAGTGAGGCACAAAACTATAACAGTACTATTAAATTGAAGCAGCGATACTCACTAATATAATTTAAAAGATATCTTTGAAAATTTTACAAAGTATTTTCTAAGCATTCGTAATTACGACACTTTTCAGAAGATGAAACGATAAATTGGGAAATTTAATTAAATGCTCCTAATAAATTTCAAAAGAGTAAAACATATAATCATTAAGTTCATAATAATCCTGTTTAAGTTAGCGTAGTTAAAATGTGAAATCTGCAGAAACTTTTGCATTAAACATGTACAAAATCAATGTTCTTATGCTGTTACCACAAATTTAATAGAATTTTTCGGCTTATTTAAATGCAGAAAAATATTACAAATCCTGTAATTGAAAGAGGCGTCTACAATTTCTTCTATTTAAATATTAAATAGAAAAATTCTGTTAAAAAATTGTGGTAAAATCGTACGAACCCTGGAAATGTTACAACCTAGATTACCAATACAAATAATATCAATACCAATGTATTACGTAATTAATTTTGCTTAAAATAATTCATGTAAATATTTTGTTCCAAAGTATCATAAATATATTCCTGGGTATGAAACAGTCTTTATGCGAAATTTCTTGATATCATTGACGAATTTTTAGGAGCAAAAATCCTCAAAAGTTTCAGAAATACTTTCAAAGCATGTTTAAATATGGCCATTTTAAGAAGATTAACCTTTTGACTACGGGCTAGGAATGGGACTATTTTTATATTCATACCACAATCGACAAAAAATTTCTTTGCTGTAGATTTCTCTTGAAATTTTCCTGGTATTAAGTGTATGGCAGAGATCGGTTTTCAAATATTGGTGCGAATAGAATAACGAGATAATCTTTGGGACGGCATATGTCCCAACCCCATAATCAAAGGGTTAAATTGCAAATCCAATGTCTTTATTATATGTTCATAACAGTCTTCTAGTGATTAATACCTGTAATGATTACTATATATTTTCTGAGGCTTAGTTAAAATTTCCTAAACATCCTAAAATAATTCAAGCGAGTCTCTTATTAACCCATTTGCATCAGTAACGCATATCTTCGTGCATTTCAGGAATTCCTTTCTTATTCAGAAATACCGAATCCATACAGTAAATTCCGAAAGAAGAACTTTTTCTTTACGAAATCACGGAAAAGTTTACTCTGATTACAGGGTTAGAATGTTTAAGTCCCGGGGACTACTTCTTCCCTCTATTCGTACCACTTTTTGCAAAATCAACTCTTCTATTCAATTCTTCATTCAATTCTCCATTCAATTCTTCATTCGATTCTTCATTCAATACTTCATTTCAGAATTTTTTTTGTAAATTGTGGTAGAATTGAGCATAAAAATTATCGCTAGTCGTGGCATGTCATTAAAATGTTAAATAAAGCAAAAATTTCTATTCCGAATTTCTGGAATGAATTCGGAATTTCTGAAAAAAAAAAAAGATTCCTGAAATGCACGTCTATATTCGTTAATGATGCAAATGTGTTAAGAAATATCATAAAATTTTCCCAGTAGTTGAAATAATATAAATTTCTTGACATAAGTGACGAAATTTGCAACCCACAATCCAGAATTTAAAAATACTCGTCTATCCATCCGCACTCGTTTAATCGAACCCAGGCAAGCGAGTATTGTTAAGTTCTGAAATGTGGGTTGCCATAGTTTGGACAAAAACTGTGCATACACATTGCGCGTCTTTCGCTATTGTTATGTATAAAGGCATTCTACCTATTTGATAACATCCCAGAAGACGCGGCATCTATCAGATTTTTTGGAACTATTTTTTCTATTTGCTTAAACAAAATTTCAGATCATAAGAAGCATTTTCATACAAACCGCGCTCTCATACGCCAATTACTTCATATTATATTGAATTTTAAAATGTGTCAAGGACTTTTGTGACACGCTGTATTTTTAATCGATCAAAAACTTACTAAATTATCATACTTTAAATTCCGTATAATTTCAGAGTTTTCCGGCAGGAAAAAAGCGTTATTCCATTTTTAGTAAGGGAGAAAACTTCAATTCCCATTTTTAGGAGGGGGAGAACTGCAATTTTATAAAATTGTATGTTGTAAAATTGTTGTAAAAAAGTATCAAAACCCGCTGAGAATTGTGTCATTGAAAAATGAAAGTTTTTTGTTAACATGTCAGACCACGAAGAATATTTAAAATGTAACTTATGAGATTAAGGTGCCGTATAAAAAAATAAATTTCCTATTTTAATATACATACAACTCCTTGCAAAACAAATGAAATATCTAAAAGTTTATTTGACTTGTTTACTTTTTGTAATTGGAAGTATATTCCTATCGTAATCAATTTAATAGATAATAACAATAACAATCTATGTTGAATCATCCATTATAGACCGGGAGGCGGCAGCACAGACAACCACCTCATCGAGTTCACGGCTGAAATTTCATAATTAGTTAAAACTCGATTCGCATACTAAAACGCAATCGGTCTGCCAAGTCATATCTTGGTGGAAAACACATTAAAACCCTATTTTAGCGGTTGACTCGTAGGTTTACCATTGTGTTTTCCTGCACCCAAAGGTATGAAAACATGGAGGACTGGGAGCAGGAACACACAATAGTAAACCTACGAGCTAACCACTAAAATCGGGTTTTCGGGTGTTTTCCACCAAGATATGACTTGGCAGACCGATTGCGTTTTAATATGCGAATCAAGTTTTAACTAATTTTGGAATTTCAGCCGTGAACACGATGAGGTGATTGTTTGCGCTGCCGCCTCCCGGTCTGTTATATTCCTTATGTTTTTCCAAACAGTAAAACATATTCATTAAAATTTATAACCTCCCCATTTTTAAAGCTTAGTTACAGTGTGAAATGAAATTTTAATGTGAAACTATGCAAAACACAACATTCAAGAATACTATATTTTAATATCATTATCTTGCGTAATACATTTCACTATGAATAATTAAAGGAAATATTTATTTTCTAAATGTCACAAAAATGTAATAAAATCTGAAATATTATTCTTAATTTAAACTTTTGTACACATATTGAAATGGAGAAAACAACGACTTTTTAAAAGTTTTACAATGTATTTTTAAGCATTTGTAAATTCTGTTATTTTAAGACGATAAATTGACAAATCTTAAGCTTTAATTGTATGTTCCCAATAGATTTTAAGCAAATAAAATGTATATTCATTAAGATTTATAATTCGCCATTTTCAAAAGCTTAGTTAAAATTTAAAACACTGATAAAAGAGCGTAATAATTTTCTATCTATTCTTAAAAAATAACATAAAATTGTTCCCGTAAATGAATTTTTTATGACCAGAGGTTTTTCTCACTTAACATTAAGAAAACTATTGCATATGGAAGTTTGCAAATTTAAACAGACATTTTCGATAAACACGCTGAAGCAGATAGTTTTACATCGAAAAATTATTTTAAGATCTATTTAATGTTGAGTCAGTCAAAATAGTTCCGTTAAAATGTTTTACTAGAACAAAAACTGTACATAGTAATTTAACTATTTTTGGCAGGGACATACATAACAAGCATGTGGCGTGCAGTGTACAATTACTTTTTTAATTTGACTAAGGTTTTGAGGATTTTATTATTTTTTATTCAAATTTTCACTATTTCAATTGAGCTATATTTCATATCTAGAAAATACCATATTTTAAATTCTTGCCTTATTGTAAAACGGCGCAAAGAATAACATTTTCTTTTAAATTAAAAATGTTTTTACACGTGACTATTAATAACAGAAAGAAAATTCTAAAATAATAATTAAATGTTTGCGTGTTAAGAGCAGGAAATAAGTAAATTTACGTCTTAAAAATTGTATTCACACGTGAATATTAAGAAAAAAAGAAAACCTGAAAATAATTAAATTATTACACGAGAAAAGCATTTAATGGGGAAAATTATGTAATGTATTAAAACGATACATTTAAAATATTTTCTTACGGACAATATTCATGTGACTTCACTGTGGGAATCACATGGCGTAAAGGTGCACCAACAATATATGGTGTGGTGAACGGTTTTACCATTTTTTAATTCAAAATTTTCGAATTCAAACCGGAAATTCTGAAACAAGAATTTTTTACTATAAGAAGTCACGAAATACTGCCATTAAGTAACCAAAAGAACATTATAGGGGATTTCTGGCATGAATGCAAAATTTCGGAATTTAAAAAAAAAGCCAAACTGGTAATGCTTTAAAAAGTGCTAAAAAATTGCAGCCGATAAACGTGCAACGATGTGGTACAATAATAAGGCGATCGCCGCGACATCTGCTTTGAAAATAGAAATACCTCTAGCAAAAGTAACCGTTTCACTATTGACAACATGAACATAATTTCTGTTTAAAAAATTTTCTTGTAAGTGTATATTTCAGATGTAACTGATTTTGAAGTTATTTTTTTATCATATCAGGTAATTAATCTTTCCCACTCTTCTAGCAGAGATTCATCCTTTGGTATGCTAAATAGGAATAGTTTCTAGTTTGCTGTCTTGTATCGAGTATATCAACCAGGCACAAAAGAATGCGTATCAGGTTTTTTGGCCATGATCAATATCATTCATATTTTCAAAGCTTATGAAAATCACTATACAAGTCAAAGGAAATAGGGTAGAATTTAATTATTTAAAATATTTAACACCAGCTGAAACGTTTTCACAATTCGATTCTTATACGATGTTTTCGTTGAAAAGAGCTAGCAGACAGTGGCGTAGCCAGAGAAGAGGGGGGGGGGTCCAAATGCTCTGGAAACCAGTGATATTGTAAAGTTTCTTTCGCCTACAATATCGCAGAACATTCTCCGATTAGATAAGGCAAAAATATTTTTATAAAATTAGTGGTATTCAAACCATATGGACCTTTACCCTGTCTACGCCACTGCTAGAAGATGTCGCTGCGATCGACCCGTTATCTTGTCAGTATCGTTCTACATTTATCGGATTAAATTTTTTAATACTATTTTGTAGCCGTTTTCACACTATGTATTTTAGGCGCTGTAGCGTGACTACGAAGTTTGTTTATATATTTCATCACTGGATGCAGCATAAATACAGAACAGTTATATGCATGCATAAAACACTTTAGATATATTTTTTACGAATTACTATTCGATAAATACATACTAGAAAAATCGTATGCGCTTATTAATTAAAATAAGTACTTTACATTTTAAAAATAACATGGAAAATATGCATTAAGGCGCATTAAAATAGAGAAACGAATTCATTCTATAGTTCCTGAAAATATCTAAAACTCGATATAAACATATAACATAAGCATAAATTTTCTATACACTTGCTTTTCAATGCCACGTTTCTGAATGTTATTTCCAAGCAGACGAATTTTAGTAGATTTGAATCCAAAGGAAGAATATTGTCCATAGTGTCGTTATTAGAGTCCGAGAGGTAGCGACATGTTGTACTAAATCATTTTTTACAAACTGGTTTTCAAATGTGGAATCTCAAAAAGTTGAGTACGCTTTCGCGACAGAGGTGGACTTGACCATGGGAACCGAAAAATGACTCAATCAAGCGGACAAGCATGGTAACCCGATTACAGAAGATCATCGCCGATCGTGATAATAACATTCAATCTTCCGTAACTGGATAATCTTCTTAAAACAGAACAAATTAAGAAGTTTTTAGACGCTGCGGTGTTTGAACAGGTGTTGGAGCCAGGGATGAGTTTTCTCCGCTTTTTTCATACCAGTATAATCTTAGAGAAAACTTTGCTCTGTTAAATCCCAGAATGTTCCGAATAAGTAAAAAAAACATTTTCTGTAAGATTATAGTGGTATGAAAAATAGAGAAGAAATCTCATCCCTGGTTGAGCTACGAAAATAAATCAAGCAATTATTTGGTTCCGAAACGGTAAACAAACATTTTCACCAATTTGAAATACTATTCCTCATTCTATTTATCGTTACATCATAGATAAACAACGAATCTATTTTTGAAATGTTTTTCGAAGTGTTATGAAGCCATTCGAAATTTTAGATATTTTAAGAAGATAAAAATTTATACCTGAATCATTTATTAAATGTTCTTAAGAGGTCTCAGGAGTCTTACGTTGTCATTGAAGGTGCAATTTAGCATCATGTGATATTTAATTTTATTTCTGATTCCCTATAAAACACAAATGCGTAAAATTTTTACTTCTGGCAGCTTAATATCTGTTCAATGTAACATAATTATTTCAATATTCTATAACTGATATTTTAATAATTTTTTTAAATGTTTAATTTTGAAAAAAAAAATTAAATTGTTTTCTGACTTGCATTCATTGCGCGCAACATTTCACAAGAACTTATAAAGAAATTTGTATGAAACGTGGCAGATACATTTATTTTGATGGAAGGACTAACTTATACTTCAAATTTATTACTATATTTGCATTAGGCATTTAATATTAGCATTTTCTCAACGAAAAAAATGATTGTTTTTCAAAATTTTATAATTTAAATTAAATTAAAGTAATAATAATTTTTAAAATGCTTCAAAATAAATTATACGTTCAAGGAACATTTATTTTACGTCATTCTGAATATTATTAGGAATTTTAGAACCGACAGTTTTGATACAATCTGGTGCGCAGTGGATGCCGATCAAAAAACAATTTAATTTTTTTTTTTCAAAATAAAACATTAAAAAAAGGTAAAATATCAGTTTTGTAGAATATTGAAATATTTATGCTACACAGAACAGGTATTAAGTCATCAGTGTTAAAAATTTTATGCATTTATGTTTTATAGGGAACCAGAAATACACTTAAATGCGTCATGATGCCAAATTGCATCTTAAGTGAAAAAGTAAGACTCCTGAGTTAACCCTCTGACTGCTCAATTTTTTTTCAAAATCCTTTCGACCAATATCTAATCGACGTTTATCTCCTATACTATTACATATTTCAAATCATCCTGTATATGAAATATGTAGTAAATTTATCATTTTCATTTTCAACCTGTGGCTGTGAAATTTTTAATACAAAATTGCTTAAAAAATTGTAAATTATATAAATTTTTCTTAAAATGCCTTGCCTGTAGAAATCGCGGGATAAGCAGTCAGAGGGTTAATGGTTTTCCAAACATTTAATACAAAAGTTTGTAATGTTATCATTTTCTAATGTTAGCATATGTAGCATATAATATATGTTTTCAATGTAACATATAAAATAAAGCATTTAAACGAAGTGAATACAAACAAATCAATATGCCAGCGAAGTTTCAAAATAATAAATTTTACGACTTTGATAGTTTAATATTAATATTTTGAATATTAGATTTCGCTACGAATAAATCCAGACGCCATTTGTTTCCGGAATGATAAACAAATTTCCTTGAGTTTAAAATAGTACTTTTTATTCCAGATTCAGTGACATACACTGAAAAAGAAAATATTTTTGAGAAGTTTTTCGAAGTATTTTTAAGAAATTCGTAATTATGGATATTTTAAGAAGATAAAAATATAATTCGAAATCCTTAATTATATTTTGCTAATAGTTTTGAATGAGTAAAACGTGTAACCTTAAATTTTATATTCCTACAAATTTTAAAAGTTAATAAAATGTGAAATTAGATATTTAAACTAGTTTCATACGAAAAACAGCAAAGTATAAGACTGTGATAGATTAATATGAATATCTTGAGTAATAGAGGAGGCTAAGATAAGATCACGAACGAAATTCGGAGATTTCTCCTGAACTCAGTAAGTGGAATTCTGTAATTCATATGTCACTTTTTACAACTCTTCTATACAATAGAAAATACTTGAGATGTTTTCATCTGCACTAAAAGGATGAAAAAAAGTTTTTTAATGGTCATAATCTAGATCTAAATTAATCTTCACCTTTCCCTAGATAGGGGTAAGATGACGAATATGCAACTATTTATTAAAGGTAAAAATATTTATAAATGTGCCTATAAAACTTTATTCAGAACATTTTATATTGTTCAACGCACATTCAGAATTTAATTCAAAACATGTTTTAAATTGAAAATTAATTCAAAAGCAAAAATCACTTCACCAGGGTCTGTGGCTCGCTTGATCTAATTTCCCATTCGGAATAATCAGCATATGAGGCCAAGAATTGTATATGATGCTTTGGAGCCAGAGTTCATCCTTGCTCTGGTTGTCACATACAATGCAGTACGAGGGCTGTTTTTTTTTTCAACCTCCGATGAGCTATAAAAAAAGACAACTTTACATAACATAATAATTTTATTACCAAAAGCACAACAGTGTCTTGCTTATTTTTCGACATAATCGCCAAAACAGTTCAGGCACATGTCATATCATTACACTATCTGCTCGATGGCTTCTTGAAAGAAGTCAGCCGCCAGTGAGGAGAGATACGTTTGGTACGATTTTGTACAAAACAGACCTTGCAATTTCTGGAAATTCTTCAGAAAGTTCACTGATTGTAAACCTTCGTTTGGCTCTGACCACCAGATCTACACGCTGAGCGAGGCCATTCTCCACCATCACCATGGACGTCGTTTCGCCCGTATTTAAATTTTATACACCATTCCCCTACTCTACCATCACTCATGAAGTTTTCACCGTATATTTTGCTCATTCTGCGATGAGTTTTAGCAGCACTACGTCCTTCTGCTGCAGAAAACGGATTACACTTCGTAACTCAAACTTGGCTGGAACAACGATCGTACGACCATGTTCAATTGGCCGTCACGATATAGCAAATGCCTCAACTGTTTTGGCGATTATGTAGAAAAATAAGTAAGGCCCTGCTGTACTTTTAGTAATAAAATTATTATGTTATGTAATGTTGTCTTTTTTATAGCCCATCGTAGGTTGAAAAAAACAGCTCTCGTATTTACTGCAAAAATATTCTTATCATTATCATATTCGTAATCTTGCTTATTACCGCTGTTTGTTTAAACCAGTTTTATCAATATATTCTTCAGAATAAACAACTTACATTCCTTATAAATAAATGTTTACGGTTTGAGGTATACTTTCAGAATAGTTTAGTGAGAGATTTAAATAATTTATCACATTAGAGTAATTCCATGCATTGTGAGTTCTAAAACTTAAAACAACACGTTAGAAAATAAATTTCGGCTCAGAACTAAACACGAGTTGCTCTGAAGCGATTCGTAACTTACGATCAGTAAGTTACATATGCAGAAGGCGTCATTGGTGTACCTAGCTAGATGCTACTTCATATGACTAGACGAAAAAAATGGATTTGTCATCTTAAACACTTCGTCATATTTCTCTCCTTTCCGCTACATTTGCTAAAAATAGCTGAAGTAAATTATTTAATTGCAAGATGTCACAAATATTTTTCCAGAATTTCAAATCTGAATTTATTTTCTAGACTATGACCTTCATCCTCGTTATAATGGAGTTCGGCTGTATAAGTAAGTTATCGGAGAGTTGAAACTGAATGAGAAATATTCTAACTGTTTCTTATGTAAATATAGATAAATTAATGGTGCATGCAGCAGAAAATGAAAAAACAAATACTACATCCATTTCTTTTTTAAAGCAACGTTAAAATCATATACATGGTGTCCGTGAACTCAAGGACTAAACTGTTAGGGAAGATAAACTACAAATAAAGAAGCAATTTCGGAAACGAAAACTGTTGGCGAAAAAAACATGACATGCGGATTCAATGAAAACAAGCATTTCATTGACATCATTGTGTGAATGTCTTGTTAAGAACAGTTTGGACAATTAAATGCTGGAACGTCCAACCGTTAACGATTATAAAGCCCCAGAAATGTCGAAGAAATGATAAACGTACATTTCAGCTGGTAGAGGGCTGGACTATGCGGTCCTGTGCTGCAAGCACTCACCGACAGTTGAAAGTCGTATTTCTAATGTGATGGACGAATTTACCCCTGCTGAAAAAGCTGACATACATCTTATGTACGGGGATGCGAATTGTAATGGAAGAGCCGCGCTAAGGTTGTATCATAAACACTTCTCCAATCACAAAATGCTTCTTCGTTTACATCGGCAGCTTTATGAGAACAATTCCTTTAAGGGTCGTGATACAGTATATGAGTTGCACGAGAAATGTACGAGTTCCAGAATTGGAAGAATGTATTCTCAGAGAGGTTAAGGGTAATCCAAGCACTAGCACAAGATCGATTGTACCAACATGTTGATAAAAGCACCATATGGAATGTAGCGAAGCCAGGGTGCGGGTTCAGATGCTCTGGATACCACTAATTTTGTAAAGTTTTCTTTGCCTATGTAATCGGAGAACTTTTTGGGATAATCAAGGCGAAGAAAACTTTACAATGTTTCTCGTGTCCAGAGCTTTTGGACACCCTCCCAACCCCCCTGACTACGCCACGGCGTGTGGAACATTTTGCACGAGGAAAGTCATTTTCTATGTCATTTACAGAGAACGCACGCACGGAATATGGATGATTACCTTCGATGTGTAGATTTTAGTCGTTGGTTTGCGCAGCAACGTACATCGTCCCAGAGCTTCTCTGCACATGTACCTTTCACAGATAAGGCTTCCTTTACGCGCGATGGAATTTTAAATTTGCACATTAGGCCACCTCTAACACTCACGCTTTCCAGGAGCGATTCTACGTTAATATGTGGGCAGGTATTGTGCATCATTTCAATATTTGCCCGTACTTGTTACTACAACGACTCAAAGGTACAACGTATGCCATCTTTCTGGAAGAGTTATTACCGGAATTACTTAATAAAGTTACAGTGACCGTTCGGAATGCTATGTGGTTCAGCACGATGAGGCGCCAGCCCATTTCAGAATTTATGTCCGTAGTTACCTCAATGCCACATTTGGCTGTAGATCGATTGGAGATATGAACCAGTCGCTTGGCCACCACGTTCACTCGATTTATCAATTATCGATTTTTTTATGGGGATACCTGAAGTATAGTGCTTAAAAGTGGGTAGTATGTTTGTCGCAAATTACAAAAAAATATCTCTTAACCCTTTCAGGGGCAAGCAATTGTGTTCCTGTAACGTCGAATTCACATTGGTATTTACGAAAGAATTTAGTTCAAAATAAGGAAAAGCAATTTTCCAACTTTTCCCGTCAAATTTGAAAAAGAAAATATTTAATTAAAAGTTTCTGGTTCAAATTGGATTAAAATTAGGTGGGATATAATATATCCCACCGCCCCTCAAAGGGTTAAAGGAGGAAATTCGCGTGAGGTCGTCGATTTCCCACAAACATATATTTGCGTTTGAAATCGCAGTTTAACTATTTGATCCTAATATGTTAGTGGGTGTAATTAACGCTACATTTTGAAAGAAGTTATGCGAGTATTTCTATTTCGTTACCATTTTAAAGTAAATATATGTTATACTTGTTATACTTTTAAATAAATGCTTTTTTTTAATACTGACAGGAGACTAATATTTTTTTTTCTAAATTTGAAGGAATCATACATTTCTCATTTGATTTTTTGTCAGAATACCTTAAATTATTTCACCAAAAACTAAAGCTCTGAAATATCAGAAATTTTTAAGAACTCGATTTATTCTTTTTTTGTTAACTAGATGTAAACAACTTACGTATTAATGAAAACTGATTAAACAATTGTAAAACAGGGGTAAAATATTTTAGCTGTACAAAAAAAGCTATGATTTTGCATTAACTCATTGTATGATTATCCAATATATTGTTTCAGGAATAACGAAATATTGTGCAAAAAAAAAAACCTTACCTATAATAAGTTTTTAACTTTTTGATTTCGTAACAAATTAGTTGTCATGAAATCAGTTACATTTCTCCTCAACTGCATTTTCATTATTAGAACTTTTTTCTTGAGTACTTTTAATCTAAACCATTTTAAAGTACTGAATTTTTACAACAAAAATAGATTTAACGTAAATAAACGTCGAAAAGATCTCGATGTCCTCTCGCGGATTTTCTCCTTCCAGATATATTCATTTTTATTACGGCTGTATTGGCGATAAACACACTACCCACTTATGGGCACTATACCTGAAGGCACTGACCTACGAGGCACCAATTAACTCTGATCAGAATCTCATTGCAGGACTTTCCGTTGCTGCCAAAGCCATTAAATAATAAGCCCAATCAGATGAATGGGAAACTTTTCGCAAGTTGAAAATAGCGCCATCTAGCGGTTGGGCGTGCTGCATTCGGCACCAAGAATATTTTAATAAAATTTTGCTTCTAAAATTAAAGCTTAAAATAAGGAGTTCATATTTTCTAAGAAAGTCGTTTGTAAATTCCGGTGTCAGTCAGTAATTTCACATTTTACGAACATAATTTGTCTGTGCCGGAAAGGGTTAATTGCATAGTGATATAAATTTCCATCACTTTTTATTTAACTTTTAATAAATAAATCAACTTCTTCGCCACCACTATATTTATATAGAAATATTAATCCAGTTAATTTCCACAATTTTTTTTTCATTATAGTTTTAGCTTTAATGTAAAAGATCCCAATAATTAGCAAGCTTTTAAAGGAAGTGCAAAAACAAAACATCGATAAAAATCTTATCGTTTCTCTGCGACCCGCTTCTGTTTTGTCCTCCTTCCGCAGCAGAGGTTTGGCGCTAGTGTGTCGTTAACAAATTTAACACTATCTGACTGGACTTATTATTTAATGGCTTTGGTTGCTGCTGCAACTGTTCGTGAAACACCTCGAATCTGCCAAAGGTTACGCCAATCACTTGCCAGGCCTGTACCGATGTCGCTGTTGCCATATTGGAGCTCTTATTGTTATTATTATTATTGTTATTTATTATTGTTGTATTAAAACGCTTTTTTTCTTTTCCTTCGCACTTTTTTTTTTCTCCACCACTTTTCATTTCAGACCCCACATTACTATACCAAAATTACTTCTGTGCAACTTTACCTTCCCTTGCAGTTTGGTCTATGAGATCAGAGACATCTTGTATAATTTAACTCGTTCCCGACGAGCGTCATTTACATTTATTTTAACTCTTTGACACTAGTTTTACCATATTATAAATTTAACTTATTGAATTGGTAAAAATTTGAAATTAGGAAAAGGAAAAATTTCCGTACTAAGATACTTGTTACCAAATTCAAAGATTTCATGCCCCTTAACCCTCTAAGCGTGTGGAATGTAATATTCCGTTCACTAAGCTCCAGGTTTCACTGCAATATATGCAATGTTTAAGATAATATAATTCTATAGATTTAATGAAATTTCAAAGCATTGAAGAATGATTAATACTCTCAAGGGTTATATTCATATTTGTAATTAAGTTTTATTTATAATGCTGAAAGAAACATATTTTTTTAGCATTTAAAACAAAATGAGGAGAAAACAACATTACAACTTTACCCTTTTTCAAAACGCTCAGAGGGTTAACTTGCCTCTAATCGTGAATGAGAAAATAAATAAAATAAAAAGCATTTAATACAATATTGAATTTATTTATAAAAAATCCCTGACAGCTCGGCCTACAGGCACAGACAGATTTCGAAGACGCAGACCGTGGGGCGCCTGTTTGTTGGGAATTGCGTAAGAAATGACTTTTATGCCATGATGCGTTATTTGGAAACGCCCACTTCGAAACCTAACTAGTTTGCAGGCGGAGCCGACAGGGAATTTTTTTTTTCTATAATTGTTGGTCTTATAAAAAACTTGTCAATATAAAAGTTTTAGATAATATTAAGAGGATTTATAATAAATTCAAGCGGATTTGATATCTTCGGAATTGACGAAGTTATGAATTTTTTTCTTCTAAACCCTCCTCTTCTCCCCCCCCCCTTGGGGCCATTTTTAATGATATCAAAAATCTGTCATACATAAATTGTCGGCCCTTTTCCTAAAAGTAATAATAACTTTAACCCTTTCCGGCACTGACAAAGTCTGTTCGTAAAATGAGAAATTACTGACTGACACAGGAATTTACAAACGACTGTTTTAGAAAATATGAACTCCTTATTTTAAACTTTCATTATAGAAACAAAATTTTATTAAAATATTCTTGGTGCCGCATGCAAGTTTGGAATTAAAATTAGGTGTGCCCGGTGTGGGACCACTGTGCCGGAAAGGGTTAAACGGATTCGATACGTATCATAATTCAGAAAATATGTTTTTTCTGTTCTTACAAAAAGCCCCCATTCCCCCCCCCCCCCCTTTGTTCGATTTTGCCCATTAACGAACTTGACCGAGATTTTATTCCCCTTGATTTTATGTATGAGTTTGGAAGAGATTTGTGCAGAATTATGGGAGTTATCGTGTCCATAAAAATGTGACATAGATAGATAGATAGATAGATAGATAGATAAAGTTTTGAACTGGGGGGTTGTTTTGTGTTCTGGGGGTCATAATCGGCGTAGATCTGAAAAAATTTTCAAAAAATTCCAACTTAGGTGAGAATGTAATAGGTAGTATTTCTTACGAAGTCTACCTAAAATATTGCGTAGATTTTTAATTTAGCGATATCTTTTACTTACTTATTTTTTTTACAACAGCAGATTTTTATATAACTCCTTTTTTTTCTTTTGCAACAGTACATTGATGATTTGATACGAACAATTTTTAATTACGCATTTTGTTTTTAATTTCTGCTAAAATTATTTAAAACGGTCGAAGGCATTTATATGCTGAGGTAAAATTCAGTAATAAAAGAGAGAAAAATAATAACTGAATCATACTGGAGAACTGATTTGATTCCAACTGCTCTTAAATAATCTTTTTAAGAAGCAAACGCATACTGCACCTACCCCTCACTCATCATAAAAATACGTCATATTCTTAAACTCTCAGTTAAATTACTCGCATGTGTAAAGCAATGTCTCTTTCAGAAAACCACTAAACAAGTTTTATCGTATAAAATTAAATATTATTGCACATACCTTATTGAGTTATTCAAAATTCTTATTTTTTTTAATGTATAAAAACAAGCATAGTGGTTCGTACGCTTTGACAATTCTGACCTTACATTTCACTACATAGTGAACTTATTCTACTTCCGCTCTAATTTTCTTTATTTTCATGCATTTTTACATTGACGCTTCATAAACGCCAACTGACATGATACGTCCATCATTCCAGATACTTCGGAAATATAATAGACTGTTTTATTATATTTTAAAAAGATCTTTAAATATATCCGGTGTCAGTTTTAAATTTATTAAACTAATTTATCTCGAAATATTTAAAAAATATATTTTGAAAGTTACGTAAAAAAAAAAAAAAAAAAAAAAAAATGTTTTAGAAATTTCCATTGAATTCACGTTTTATTGTATATAACCTCAGCCTTTCATTTGTAACAAAATAATGATAGGATATTATAATAATTCCTGTATCATTTTCGCACGTTATTAATGTGTTAATGTGCGTGTATGTAACGCATATTTGAAGATATTTGTAAATACATTGTATTAATAGTGGTTAAATATGTAAACACGAGTAAAACCGAGGGCTTTTCACACGTGTTTGTTGAAATATGCCAAATGGTATTTGGTGCATATTTACATTAGGGGAAAATGTTACGTATAATTTAAAAATGACTAATTAAGTCATATTTTGAGGATACCTCATTCTTGTACTGCCAATTGAACACGAGACTTGAATTATCAGGATTCGTAGGGGTTCCGTTACTTTTCCAGGTGATATACCAGTATATATTTTTTAAAAAATACATCAAGTTCAAACGTGCGAAATTTCACGTTATTTAAGATTATCTTTAAGAAAATACTGGTACCGAATAATTTCCTGGTCTTAAAATTCCAGTACCCGTACGAACTCTGAATTAAAAAATAAATAAATAAAAAATAAATAAATAAATAAAAACAGCTACAATAGAGTGAACTTGGGAACTCCGTTTATCATCAATAATACAGTGAAATAATTTCTAAAATCTGTTCAGTAGTTTCAGAGTCCATTTCCTACATTTTTTTTCTTTACAGTATTACTATAACTTGAATCACCATAAAAATTAAAATACTGTTAAGTAAAAATTTTAAAAACAGTGGTTTAGTATTTTTAACCATTATTTATGGCCAGCGAAAGGCTGCATCTTAATGCATGGATCAGATACATGAAATAGTTTCTAGAAAGGTAAACTTTGTGTGTTTCACTATCGTATAATTCCGTTCACACACATTTAGAGCTTCATAACTGCGCATAATAAACCACTTCTTTTGTTTAAATAATTTATGTCCACATTGAATATTGCCCATTCTTAAATTATGCAATAATTATTTTTTTCTTATATTCCTCTTTTTTCGCAAAAAGTAAATTGTTAATTTGTGTGGTATTTGAAAAGCATTTATAACAATTCTTCTTATAAAAGAGAAGGTTAATTTTGGAGGCTTTGTTATACTTTCCGAACTTTTTTCTAAGAACATACTATGCCATCATTAAAATTTATAATTATCTAATTCTTAGATACGTAATTACAAAATACACATCTTCGTGAAAGTTTTCC
Source organism: Maratus michaelseni (assembly GCA_963931845.1). Classification (NCBI taxonomy): domain Eukaryota; kingdom Metazoa; phylum Arthropoda; class Arachnida; order Araneae; family Salticidae; genus Maratus; species Maratus michaelseni. Next base: position 100,021,238 of record OZ007600.1, read on the forward strand.
AGAAACTTCCAATTTATATTTGCTTTTATGTGTATGATAAAATTCCAAAAATATAAATCTGATTTTTAGAAATTCCATCACATTAAAAGTATAAGATATTATTTTTTCCTTCTTATTTGGCAAATAGATATTATACAAATATCCTAAGTTTTGTTTTATCATAATAACTATATTGATTTTTAATTCCGTTTTTTTTCCTTTTCTTCCATCAAATACTCCTACAATTTATAGTTACAGGGATGAGATTTCTCCGCTTTTTTAAATACCAGTATAATCTTAGAGAAAACGTTGATCTGTTAAATCGTAGAATGTTCCGATTAAATAAAAAAACAAGATTATACTGGTATGCAAAAAAGTGGAGAAATCTAATCCATGTAGTTAGCATATTTTCAGTGTGGCTGCAGTTCGCCCAACAACGTTTATGTAAACAGGGACAAGTATGAACAAATGTTTAAATTTTAACGCGTTTGAGCATTAACAGATACTTGAGACTTGGGGCTGCCGTTAAAAGCAAATTTATGTTACAAATGTTATAATTTACAGGGCATATACCCTGGGACTGCAGCAAAAATAGAGTGCGATAGCGCGCAAAAACATAAACGATATTTGTGAAGAATATTAGATGTAAGCCAATTTACTTAGTCAAATATACAAAATTGCTCCTTCAGAGGGATACTTTATTTTTTAATTTTAGTCTATAACTTTAAGAACAATAAATATGTTTAGCAAATTATAAACAGACTTACCTTGTTTTGTTCTAGGACTTCCCTCAAAGGGATTAGTCTGAGTGATATTGCTGAGAACATAGGGTTAACAATTACAATATAAAGAAAAAGAGCAAATTAAATGATAGAATTACAAAATATCATATATAAATTCATATACACTGTTAAAAAAAATAGAAAAGAAGTACCGTTCATCAGATGTGTTGTCATAATTTTTTTTAACATGTGGCAAAGAATCTCATTTTCTTAAGCGCGTATAGCGCAAAACTTGAAAAAAAAAAAAAACGCCGGATCTTTTAAAACGCCAAGCTTTTTAAAGTTACGTAATTGGATTTGCAGCCAATAGATTATTCTATCAAGCGTGGCTTAACGCAAATTTAATTTCATTGTTGCACCTTTTTTGTGTATGAATTAAAAAATTTTCTTCCTTGATTATATATCTATTATTTGTATAACTGTTTATAGAAATTCTTACACTTCAAACCACATTGATAGCATGTTTTGCTACAAACCAGATTGCAAAACTTTAGTCTAAATTACTATTAAAGTATACAAAAAATCTTTCGATGACTTCTGTAAAATAACTTTTACATTAAATCTCCATATCGGCAAAATTGAAAAATTATATATATTACGAAGTTAAGCTTAACAGATACTTCTTGATTATTCTCTAGGAGGCTCTGCCCCCTGCGCCATTTATGTGCTTTACTGTGCCAATCCGCAGACTTTTCTTTTGCCTGTCTGTCTGTCTCTCCACAATCTGTCTGTTTCCCTATCCGTTTTTCTGCCCGTCTCTCTAACTGATTGTCTATCTCTCTACACGTCTCGCTACCTGTCTTTATATTTCTCTACCGGTCTCGCTACCCGCCAATCTATTTCTCTAACCGTCTGCCTATCCGTCTAACTACTTGTATGTCTAGCCGTGTCTTTATCGACTTTGCTACCCATTTGTCTATCTGTCTCTCTACCCGTCTGGCTATACGCCTCTCTACCCATCTTCTTACCCGTCTCTATATTTCTCTACCGGTCTCGCTACCCGCCAATCTATTTCTCTAACCGTCTGTCTATCCGTCTAACTACTTGTATGTCTAGCCGTGTCTCTATCGACTTCGCTACCCATTTGTCTATCTGTCTCTCTACCCGTCTGGCTATACGCCTCTCTACCCATCTTCTTACCCATCTCCGTACCCATCTACTGTCTCTCTACTCGTCTGTATACCCGTCTCACTATCCGTCTGTTTTTGTACCCGACTCTTCACCCGTCTCGCTATCAATCTCATTACCCGTCAGTCAACTCGTCTCTGTACTCATCTCTCTACTCGTCTCTTTATCTACCACGCTACGCGTCTCACAACCTTTCTCGCTACATTCCTGTCTACCGGTGTCGCTACCCGTCTCGTGACCCATCTCGCTACTCCTCTGTCAACCCTCTTTTTACCTTTCTCTCTAGCCGTCTGTCTATTCGTTTCGCTACCCGTCAGCCTACATATGTCGCTACTCGTCTCTCTACCCGTCTGTCTACCCGTTTGTTTACTCGTCTTTCTACCTCTCGCCACCTCTTCTCAATATTTAAACAATTTATTTAATATACAGAAGCCGTTTATCAGTTATTAAATGCAAACAGAAGTAATTTATCTAATAAGTGTAATCAGACGCATTTTTTTTAAATACATACATAAACCTGAATAATAATTCATCAGTTTTGTGTTCATAGTTGTTTATATCATTTGACAGTAAATCTCAACTTCTTAAACCTGAATTGTCTCAAGCTTTTTAAAAAAACCACAAGGTCTGTATAACTGCAAAGTACCCTGAGGGCTATATTAGCTACATGTTATTAAGTTAGGTGAAAGTTTCGGTATCGCGTTTGCAGCCAATTGCTTATGTTAGAAAGCGTGGCTTAACGCCATTTTAAATTCATTACTGTAACTTTCTTTTCTTTTCTTTTTTTTGGGGGGGGGGGGAGGTTGGGGGGGAAGGGTTTCAAATATATAAATTTAAATTAAAACTTTTGCCTCCATGCCATTAGTGTTGTTTGTATTATTAACTAATACCTTGTAGACCGAGCTTCATTTGAAACAAATGTAAAAGACCTCTTTTACAGTTTTTTTTAGGAGAAACTTTCGTAATTGGGCCCAAAGCCAATCGGAGTATTTAATATCATTATTGTAACTCTTATAGAGTTAGAACAATATTGTTGCTAGCTTTACTCTTGTTTGAGACCAGCCTTGCATGTGTATCTGAATGGGAAAAAGTTTCGTATCCTATGTCGGTTGGCGAAAAAAATTTTAAATGGTGCCAAAAGGTAGTTTTAGCATCTTACAAAATTTTTCAAGAGAGCGGTAAAACATGTTTTTCAAATATTTACAAACATACGTTTATTAAACCCTGTTTTTGCGCCATCTTAAAAATTTAAGCACGATGCTAAAATGAAATTTTATTGCCATATTCGATATTTTAATAAGTAATGAAAACACATAAACAAACTTATTTAACAAACCTAAGAGGCATTTTTGTGATAAATAATTGTTATTGTCAGGGGGGTAAATTGTAAACAATTAATAAACGGCTAGTAAATAATAAATAGCATTTAAAATCTAAGGTACTTTTCGGTTAGCCGGGCGCCAGTGAAATGTATATATCTATATATACATATCTATGTATACATACACACATATATGTATGTGTATATATATATGTATATATACATACATGCATATATAAATGTGTGTATGTATAGATATATGTATATATATGTATACATAGATATATAAATTTCACTGGCGCCCGGCTAACCGAAAAGTACCAAATCTAAAAATGGAGAAGTGGTCCGTATAAAAATTAAACGCTTGATATATGTAAATCTTTTTTTATTTTTTTAATATTTCCGAAGGCACAGATAAAAAGGTAAAAATCTCTTTTCCAAATGCCAAATAGAAAATATACAAAATAGAAAAATATCTGCAAAAAAATATATTTACATAATACTACATCTGCAAAAAAATAAGATTTAGAAAAAGTAAGCCAAATCCTTCAGATCCCAACTATCACATCGAAAAACTTATCACCAAAAAAGAACTCGCCAAATCTTACGGCACAGGAGATGGATTTTTCCCTCTGAATGCAGAATATTAGTTTTTTTTCTTGTACGATGGGTGATTATAATTGTTTCATTTTACATACTACATACCGTTTGATATATTGGTACTTTTATGTTATCCTGGCGCAGTTGATAAATCGCCAAATATTGTTCCTATAACATTTTCATATTGAATTAATTTCATTTAAATATAAACGTTTCACTCATTTAATTTAAAATACATGCCTTTCATTAATCCCATTTAAAATGCTAAAAAGAGAGGAAAAAAAAGAAATAATGCCATAAATCGAAACCTTTTATTTAAACACCAAAGAATTTTTTTTTTTAATTATTTACACATGCGAAATAAAAAAAGCTGCTATTGCTGAGATTTGCGCCAAATCTCTAATACCAAGTCTACTAAGTTATTGCGGGGTTTTTCTTTCAAACAGAAAAAAATCCAGATTAATTTTCGATTTCTACTCAATTGAAATATATTTTATTGTGCTGAATATTAGTGCGTGCATATTTTTTTTGCTCCATGTACTCCATGAACTTTTCAATTCCGATTGTCTACGAAAATCTCCCGCCGGTGAAAATAACGTACCACAAAATTTCGTGACGTATGTACTTTAATTGTGCTTTTTTATCTATTTTTTTAATATAATTTCCAAACGGTTTAACATTTATTCTTGGTAATAAATAGACGTCGTTGTCACCTTTATAGGTACCTGCTGTAAAAATTTGAACGAAATCCGTTAAATATTTTTTGAGTTTATGCTTGACGAAAGGTTTTAATATCCATCGTAGCTATATATGAGGCAAAGTAATACTGCGCTGTGTATGAGTCTTCGTTGCACTCAGACAATAAAATATGGTAGAATAACAAGAAGTGTTGCAATGCTCACTAAATCAGTTGGCGAGGCAGTATATGGAAACTAGTACTATCGATTGCTACGAATTGGACAATTTATTGTAAAAATTTTGTGTGATCATTATGAGTTCAAACAGCACTAAGCGATAACGAGGTAGGTGCTTCGTATTTAGGAATGTAGCTCACTGCTCATATAATATCTTTTACCGAATAAGATTGCATTTCAAAGCCTTTTCACAAAGCCATTACATTGAATACAAAGCAAAATACGTTTATGAACATGTTCGGTAGCGCTGATATGCAATCACGTCTTTTAGATATCTGTAGCACCCCATGCTGGCGTTACTTTGGAATTTTATATTTTATATATTTTTGATTAAAATATACAAACTATTCGTAAATGTACAATCAATGGTGCTATGAATACAAATACATCGATTGACAACAGTATCATTACAATGTATATTTATTTGTTACGTTAAAGCGTATAGAGAATAAATTTTTGTTAAAAAAGTCTACATGGGTTATTACTCCAATTATAAAAAAAAACAAAAAACAACAACAACTATGGTCTACAGCGTTTGTACGCTTTTACCACAAATTTGTAATAAAATGTTTCGCCTTATGTAACCCGGGAGAAGTCGCATGGGGTATGACATACCCCGAGTGCGTACGGATTTTACAATTATCACCACTACTTTTCGACAAGTAATCTTTAGCGTATTTTATCCTACAATTTGTGACAGTTGTCACGGACTAAATAAGTTGAGAAGTATTGTTTGTATTTATTGGTGACAAAGTAAAAACTATTCATACCCTAGATATGAGCGATTTCTCCCGGGTTAAGTGCAGAAAAGTATTACAAAACCTGCATGTAAACGTGGAATCTACAATTTCTGCTATTTAAATATTACACAGAAAAAATATATTAAAAAAATGTGGTAAAAGCGTACGAATCCTGGTTTATTGCTATAGAAAAAAGAATCAAAATGATCCCAAATATGTTGAAATTATCGTTCAGACAGCTTCATTACTGCTGATCATCAAAATTCTCTGTTCGGTTTAGAATGGGACAAACTGACATTTTGACTAAATAAACGCATTATGTCCTATATACTCTTGATATACTGTTCACCTTGCTATGTACATTCTCCCTTCTATTTCATTTGCTATAATATAATTCAATTATATACTGTATATGACGTCCAGAATTGTTGGCAAAATATTTTACAAATGAAATTTCATCAGATTAAAAAAAAAGATCTTGTCAAGAATATTAAAAAGATATATAATTTACAGAGGTTTGAGTTTAAAATAAAATTTCAATGTAAGTAAATAAATAAAACCTGACATTTTGACTAAATAAACGTATTATATCCCATATACTCTTGATATATTGTTCGCCTTGCTGTGTACTTACCCCCTTCTATTTCATTTGCTATAATACAATTCAATTATATCCTGTATATGACGTCCACAATTGTGGGAAAATATATTTTACAAAGTAAATGCTATCTGATTGTAAAAAAAAATATCTTGTGTTGAAGATAAAAAAATATATATAATTTACAGAGGTTTAGGTTTAAAAAAAAATTCACTGTAAGAGAATGAATTACGCTTTCCATCTCAGTTCGACATCAGTTGACATTGCAAAGATCCCTACGTAGGCACCAGGATATTATCGGATGTTTATTCCGACAAAACATTCATAAATTAAAATAGTACGATTATATATTAAATATTTAATTCACACTATACAGTGGGCTAAGTACCAAGGTTAAAACCTACATTGCATCAAAAGAAAACAGTTGTATAAAAAAACCTGAGTTGCAGTACATTTTCTCAATCAAAAACACAGTGTGTTTCTGTCCAATCCGAACTGAGATATTTGACCATAATTTGAACAATAATAATAAATATATTTTAAAGAAATTTCAAGAGACTTACAATGCATTTTTCTGAAATGCAATGATATCGCTAAAACTTTTAATTAGTGACATCGTAAGTAATATCAACTACACTGTAAAAAATACAAATGTTTTTTTAACCTACGAAAATACAATTTAATCACGAAAGAAACTGTACACTGCTCTCGAGTTAATCATGATTCTCAAAATCGTTCTTTATCTTTACGTACCTCAAAACTCAATATATTTTCGAGATTTAAAAAAGATTTTTTAAAAACAAAGTTTCTTTTGGCGACATTAATTTCTGTAAACGTTTCCCAGTAGTTTTTATAAAGAATTGGGCTGTCCAGAAAATTCGTGCTGGTTGGGAAAATCAAATCTTACCAGAAAATTCTATCACTTAATTATTAGACATTGATTCCGCTATGTTTTGACAAATAATTAACGGGTTGAATTTTCCGGTACGAATTTTCCGCACAACCCAATCAATATTAAAGAGTTTCATGAACTAAGAACGTAAGTTTACCGGATGCTACCAAATCTTAAATAAACACTTTCATGTTCAACAAGCATATTTTATAGACAAACATGACAAATGAACAGAATTAACCTTAACATATAACTATTAGACATTGATTCCGCTATGTAATGTCTAATAATTAACGTGCAGAATTTTCCAGTACGAATTGATTTTCCCTACCAGCACGAATATTCCGGACAGTCCAATATTAAGGAGTTTCTTGAATTCGGAACGTAAGTTTACCGGATGCTACCAATTCTTAAGTAAACACTTTCATGTTCATCAAGTATATTTTATAGAAAAACATGATAAATGAACAGAATTAACATTATCCCCTTAAGCACCACGACGTACCTGAGTAAGTCATGAACACCTCTATCTGAACTACCACGACGTACGTGCGTAAGTCCAGGCTGCCAGTTTGACCTTTTTTTAAAATTAAAATTTTGAATTAGTACCAGAAAGTTATAGTAGTAATTTGTATTTTATATAATGATAGACTTTTCGTGATTGCATAAATTAAAATTATTCTTTTAGATTTTCCGGTATGAATTTTGTATTTTTGAATATTTTTGTATTTTTGACGAAATTTAACATAGTAGGTATGCAGCATACTATCACTAAATTGAATCTGGTGCTTATGGGGTTAACATCAAAACTGATAATATTTTGTTCCTCTTCCGTGTATAAATTCGGTTGCGCAGCTGAAAATGCTTAACGGAGAATTGGTAGCATCCGAAAAATCTGAATTCCAGTTTGAGAAAACTGACTGCTATAAAATCTACTCAGAAACGTTTCAAAAATCCGTTTCAGCAAAAGTTTTTATAAATGCAGTTTCTGCGGTTTGTAAAGGTAAAGAACGCTTTTCTGGATCCTGGGTAACCTGGAAGACGTTGTTATATATTTTTGTTCGTGGTTATATCACATTTTTGTAGATTAAGAAACAATTTTCTTTTACAGTGAACATTCCGAAACAGATGGCATGTTGTTTACAGATAATTGGTAGAAACGTTGACCATTTGTTAGTCAAAATTATTGTATAGTCTGTACAAAATTATTGTATAGTCTGTACAAAATCATTGTAACGTCTTAACACATTGACGGACAGTAGAACAAGTGAAGTTCGAAAATTGACACTATATGTTTTTGTAATTTTTAGAATATTAGAAGTATAGTTTTACTCTTTCTGCTTAAATAAACTTAATTTTGATTAATTCATCACCTTTAATTAGGTTGCACTACTCCCTTCACAACCACGTCAAGGTGGATAGTGGTCAGGGAAAAATACAGTCCAAAAAGTGATAAACACCAGTATATTCTTATACAAAAAATTATGTTGATTATTCGATCAAAAAATCAATTTGAATTTTTCTATAAGAATATACTGGTGAATTCCATTTTTTTACTGTATTTTTCCATGACCATTAGCCACCCTGCACGTGCATACTGAAGCTGCAACACGTATAACAGGTGCAAAACGAACTTCAACCTAAAAAATTGTTTCCAAAACATGACACTGGGCTTCTACTTGTACGTCGGTAAATGCACATTTGTGCTGCTATAGCCGTAGTGTCTGAAAACGACCGTTTCGTTTTGTGCGGCTATAGCCGTCATGCCACATTGTGAACTTCGCTTTGGTGGCTATAGCCGCAAGTGTCCGTCAACGTGTTAATAATTGTTATCCCGTAACAGGGGAGATGTGGTACATCAGACTGTATTATGTCGACTAGGATAGGTTTATCGTAACTTTTAAAGTCTATATATGCAGCAGAAAGTAATGTCGTATTTCCAGACACAGCTCGTGACTTGATTAGATCAATGGTCTAAGGACGATAAAGACAGACTGATACTTTGAAGAGATTACTAAAAATTAACAAGTTACTTTGATCAATAAATCAGCTTAAATATGATCAGCTGTCTTTGGAAAGCATAGTGAGATATTTCGGCGAAGCACACACCATGTTTCCAAAATGTTGTCTATGCGAAAATTTCTCTGAAAACCGATTCTTCTTTCTCTGGTATAGTTGAATGTTCAATGTTTTGCGTTGTCTGGAAAGTTCATGCCAGTTGGGAAAATCAATTGGTACCGGAAAATTCTGCCCGTTAATTATTAGACATTAGATATCGGAATATATGTCTAATAATTAAATGATAGAATTTTCCGGTACGAATGGATTTTCCCGACCGGCAGGAGCTTTCCGGACAACCCAATACATGTCTGTACAATTTCATACTAAAATTTTAATAAGGAAGTTTTCTTGAATCAAAAAATAAATACTGGTTTGGAGACCGTTTATCACATCATTTTTTTAAATTATGAACAATGAAATTTTAAAATTATGAACAGAAATCTGACTTTGTATTGAAATAAGACACCCTATAATTTTGTTTAAATAATTAAATTTTAACCCAAGTTTCCTGTAAGTACGATAAGTATAACAAGGGCAACTACAAGCACATCAAATATGTGTTAGAGTGTAGTCTATGGCCGCATAATATTTGTAAATTGGTATTTAACCCTTAGACGAACAGTGGTTTATTATAAATACTAATTAATTTTAAATCCAAATTACATAATGACACCCAGCTTTTTGAATAAATTTTTTCCTTTATAATGTAGGTGAAGAACATAATTTATTTTGACAATAATTTGTCCGTGCATTCTGGTGACAGTCAATCATTTCAAACTTTAGCGACAGATATTGTCCGGTTACTTTGCCCCTGAAACGGTTTACACATCTCATGTATCTGAAAATAAATGAAACTCCCCTTTAACAAATATTTAAACTAAATAAATATATAAAACAAGTTACGAATCCCTGATATATTACTATAGGCATCTTACGTAATACATTTTGCTAAAAATAATTCAAGCAAATATTTAGTTTCGAAATGTCACAAGAATTTTCCACGATTTGAAATATTATTTTTATTTTCAACTTTGTGACTAAAAGAGAAATTTCGTGAACTTTCTTAAATCATACAAGACAATAAAAGTAAATAAAAGGTTTGATCTCACCTAATTTTCTGGTTCGTGTTCTATAAGCTTCTTTAAAGGCAGAAACATCTTTTACTAATGAAGATTATTTATTGGACAGGTAGACACACTTAATGACGATACAGAACGAATACACGACAAGCTATGTACAAACGTAAAGTAAACAAAACAGTCAGTCAATCCAAAAGTTCTACGCGCTTAGCGCCATCTGGTGGTTCCTTTTCATTTTGCAATAGTGACATCAGTGGTGAAATAAAGTTTATTTACGAAAAGGTATTGTTTTTTAAAAAGCTTTCAAAGCATTGGTAATTACAGTTATTCAAAGTAGGTGAAAGAGAAATTTGAAATTTTTGTTAAACAATGCTTTGAGTTGTTTAGAGTAAAGGATATATTACTGAAATTTATATTCCTCACATTTTTAAATGACCATTTGACATTTGAAAGTTTTTAAGCATTTTATCAGAAAAGTTCCATTTGATTTAAAGGCTGTTTAAATATATAATTTTAAATTTTAACAAATACGTGTTTTACTGAATTAAACAGTTTGAAATCGACAGAGAATATACGAGAAATGTTCATAATCTGAATTTTTGTGCATAGCTTAACTCTTCTTTGCATGAGTTTGCATATAATTGTGTTTTTTTATACATATATTAAATATTATACACCAGAAATTTTAAGATAGATTTTTAACTTTATCAGCAATATAGTTCACAGGAAATTTACTCCACTAATATTTCTATATAAATATAGTGGTGGCGAAGAAGTTGATTTATTTATTGAAAGTTAAATAAACAGTGATGGAAATTTACATCACTATGCAATTAAGGGTTAACTTGTTACAGACAGTATCGGCAACATTTAGTATTTCTCTTTCAGAAGTGATGGACCTATAAAACACCTTTGGCATAAAAGTGCAATGTTAAAAACATGGGATTAAATATAAGATTTCATATTACAAGGATAGTTAAAAACAGTATATATATAAATCTCTCTAAGTTTACATAATTTTGTGTTATAAAATTAATTTTTTAGAAACCCACAAATAAGCATTCCTAAATGTTTCGGTCAAACTATTATACCTTCTTTAAACGTTTCGTTTTACAATTCGGCAATTTGTGGGTGATTCAAACAGGAAATTAGAAAAAGTCGGATACAAACTCTATGTGTTTATCTATCTTACAATAACTACCGCAATTTCGCGCGTATACGCCGCACCTCAGCCAATTCCATTTCCTACCAGAATTTATTTTAAATAAAATGTGACTTAGCACTGTGGCTTAGCACTTATTTGACTTCTTGTTTTCAATAAAATTTCCGGTTTGAAAAAGGTTTAACTAAGCTGCGCCGCATATGCGCGAAATTACGGTACCAATTTTTACACAGAGACGGGATCATACGGTACTAAAAAACTAAAGGAAAGGGAACAGATGCAAGTGTTAAACATGACTATAATAACAAATACAAATCTATGGAAAATTGGGTAAAATCGATGTTTTATTATAGGAGATATTCAAAATCCCTTGCAACCCTCCTCAATACAGGTTTCCAAACGGCACAGTGACAGACGTGGTCGACAGGTGCTGGTATGAAAAAACTTTACGCATCTCAACAGAAATTCAGGGGGTGGGTATCATTGTGCCCAAATAGTCCATCTTTGTATATCATTATGTAAATGTTAAATAGAAAAAATACAAAAAAATTTAAAAAAATAAAATTATTTTTTCGACAAAATTGAAAAGAATTCCATTCTAACTACTTATTTCAAAACGGTGCTAATTTTTATTTTTAACATTTTCCAACCTAGTCGAAAAGTGTTTATGACTTTGGTTTATTTGCCGTATGGCCGTCTAGCCGTCTGCCGTCTGTCCGTGCTCTAACTCCCGTAAATATGCTCGGAGTGCCCTGCAATTTTTATATGTTACTGTCGTTATCCGTAGCATGTTCCCTATTTCAACTGAAGTGTGTAGCACGTATAGTTTTTTTTACAGGGACACTCAAAAGAATTCCGTTACATTACGATCTATGGCGAAAAATCATTTGCGGTTTATTTTAATGATGTTACTTAATTTCAAACACATTGTAATTTATATATATTACTAAGGTGCATTACAAGAAGCATAATATGGAATAGGGTGTGCATAGCTCGTACAGTTACTTTACAGGGACAGTCAAAAGAATTCCGTTGCATTACATCTATGGAGAAAAATCGTTTGCGGTTTAATTAAATATAGTTTCACTATTTTAAACGCATTGAAATTTATATATATCCCTAAGGTGCATTACAAAAGGCTTACTACAGAATATTGTGTGTATAGCAGTCATCGTTCATTTACAGGGACACACAAAAGAATTCTCTACTGTCTGTTAAAAATAATTCCAGGAAATGCGTTTTAAGTTGCTGAACGCGTTTTTAAATTTGACTTACTTTTTTTCTATTACTTGGCGTGTATAAATTCTGTATTTCATTTACAGGGCAGCACAAAAGTTCACGAACAGATTTCCGTTTATTGACAAAAACTCCGGAAGTGGAATTTTAAACTGTGCTACGCGTTTCCTAACTAAACTAAAATTTAGCATCCTATGTAGTATATATACAAATCCTATACAGGGCTGAATAAAAGTATTCGGATAATTTTCTGAATATTGTATATGTTGTAAATTCCTTATATTATGTTTTTAAATATGTTATGCGTTTTCCAAATTGTTTACTTAGTTGTTATCTGTCAACTTATTAAACGGTAATGATTTGTAAAATTATTTTGGAAACGTTGGAAAGTGTTACATAATCTATGCTTGACGCATGATTTTTCGTTCTTGTTTTAAATTTTCAGTCAATTTTTTGTCCAGGTGATCAAAAATATTTTGAATAGATTTAAGGATAGTTTTTTTTATATCAACAATTTTAGAGGAAAGAAAGTTAACTAAATAGAAGTGAAAAAAGCGGAAAAATGATTAGTTTTTTTTTTAATGTTATCAAAATATTAAAAATCGGATCCTTAAATCTCTTACATATAGTATGGTGTTCAAGTAGAAAAAAATCCAAGCACTTTCATGCGTATCTCTAAAAGCCCTAGCATTTTGAAAACAAGAAAAATCTGAAAAACACGAACTGAGATAAACGAGTTTAAGGATTTCACTTTCAGAGAGGTTTTCGTGGTATTTAAAGGGACAAAATGACAACAAATATTTGTTAAATCAGCCGTATCTGTTGTTCCATAGGGAATATGAGCCTAAAATTTTGTCAGGATGTAGACGTAAGTGTGTGGTATGTAATAAAATAAAAATCTTAAAATCACAATTTTTACGAAATTTCGATATTTGTAGGGTGCCTAGTCCCCTTAACCCTTTCAGGGGCAAGCAATTGTGTTCCTGTAACGTCGAATTCACACCGGTATTTACGAAAGAAGTTAGTTCAAAATAAGGAAAAGCAATTTTTTTCAACTTTTTCCGTCAAAGTTAAAAAAGTAAAATTTAATTAAAAGTTTCTGGTTCGAATCGGATTAAAATTAGGTGGGATATAATATATCCTACCGCCCATCAAAGGGTTAAAAGAAAAAAAATCATTTCAATCAATTAATGACTTGAGCCCTACCAGGCCCTGAAGTTACGGAAATTGGCAGAAAATTTTGACGTATCATGCAAAAATAAAACTGATAATATTGAAATAAATAGTCATGAAAATTTTCTCTTTATATAAATTAAATCCATCCATTCCCATCTATGTGTAGGCACGCGTACGAGTATGCATGTAATGCATGTTTAGTCATTCATTCCCTAAAAATATCGCCTCTGTGGAAAAATGAAACGCCACTGGAAAGTCCCGGCTGTGAGGAATGTTCCTGCAAATAACAATGAGTGAAATTAGCACGTTGAGAATAATAGGCTTCTGTGAATGCCGGGATTCTTTAGAAGTTTTTAAATGTAGCATTGTCTCGTTTAATATACGAGTAGCCAGTGCTATCAGCATTCCTAAAACTTTCTACTTGTGCTACCACTATTATAAAACAGTTAAATGTTTGGTACATTTGCATTGTAGATATTAAACGAATCGACGACGACATTTAGAAATACTGCGTTCCATGACAAAATGCTAGTGCTATAGAGAGTTATTCCAACGTCGTGTTCGACTGTACATGGGTAGGATACTCTCAAAGCCGGATTACAAGGAATAACAGCCGGATCCACACAGCAATGGCTCCCTCAATACGTATGCTCAAAACTCAGTACTGTTACCATTTTTGGCGACTTTACCCTATCTTGGTGGAAAACATGTTTATGATACCATAAAAAATGTGTTGCTGGTCACAACAGCCATTATTTTCATACAGTGAACATCGCCAATCGCCAAGCACAGGCACCTAGCCAACCAACAGGCGCATGCGTACTAGTGTCTTACGTAGAGAGCCATTGCTGTCTGCATCCAACAGTCAAGGAATATGCTTCAACCACTATTTCTAAATCGAATTTATTACCTTACTTATAAGAGAATTTATGCTTTAGAGATTTTTAATAAGGCAACTTCTGCTATTTAGAAATAATAATGAAAGTTTGTCCCTGTGATATTCTAACTCTAGGTACAGTACAACTTAATATAAGACAGCTTCTTCGATGCTAGGTGTCCGCGTAATGTGTTAATGACTAATGGGATTGGTGCTCTGGAACGTTCCAGTGTGACACAATCATTGGCGAAGACACCCAATTAATCGTTTGATTATTTGATAGTAAATTGATTATTTGCCAGTTTTATGCTTGAAAAGCGTTCCCTGTGGATGCGTATCCGCTAGCCCCATACTAGTCTTCCAAGAAGTCTTTTTCCTAGCAACGTCCCCACTTGAAAAGGTATGAAATCTTTCACATTGGCCGTCAAATATTTCGTCACCATATTTCGCTTACACCAAAAGCTATTTTATAGTAAACTAAACAGTGCACTATATTTGTGGGAGTCATAAATTGAGGAAAGAAGGGCTACGACCATGTTGACGTATGTTTAAATTAGGTACTGATAAAGTTTTTTATATGGAAAATGTTGTCAGAAACGCTACCGGCGTGCCGAACGCTAGACGGCAATGTTTCCCCTAGGCTCTTACTATACATAGGCCAAAATAAGTCGTAGCCGTTTGCCAACTAATTTATGTCGTCCACCAATTTGGTACACAACATATTAATTTTTTTTTTCATTTTTGCGGGACTGCACGAATTATAATCAAGCATTTTGTTCCGCCATTCCCTAAAAATATCACCTCAGCGGAAAAATGAAACGTCACTGGAAAGTTCCGGCTGTGAGGATTGTTCCTGCAAATAACAATGAGTGAAATTAGCAAGTTGAGAATAATAGGCTTCTCTGAATGCCGGGATTCTATAGAGGTTTTTAAATGTAGCATTGTGTCGTTTAATATTCGAGTAACCAGTGTTAGCAGCGTTCCTAAAACTTTCTACCTATGCTACCACTATTATAAAAGAGTTAGATGTTTGTTACAATTGCCTTGTAGATATGAAACGAATCTACGACGACATTTAGAAATGCTGCGATCCCTGACAAAATGCTAGTGCTATAGAGAGTTATTCCAATGTCGTGTTCGACTGTACATGGGTAGGATACCCTCAAAGCCTGATTAAAAGGAATTTGCTTCAATCACAATTTCTAAATCGAATTTATTACCTTACTTATAAGAGAGTTTATGCTTTAGAGGTTTTTAATATGGCAAATTCTGCTATTTAGAAATAATAATGAAAATTTATCCCTGTGCTATTCAAACTCTAGGTACAGTTCAATTTACCATAAGACAGCTTCTTCGATCCAGTGTGACACAATCAGTGGCGAAGACACCCAATTAATCGATTGATTATTTGATAGTAAATTGTTTATTTGTCAGTTTTATGCTTGAAAAGCGTTCCCTGTAGATGCGTATACGCTAACTCCATACTAGTCTTCCAAGAAGTCTTTTCGAAGAAACGTCCTCACTTGAAAAGGCATGAAATCTGCCACATTGGTCGTAAAATCCGTCGTAACCGTATTACGAGTACACCAAAAGCTATTTTATAGTAAACTAAATAGTGCACTATCTATGTGGGCGTCATAAATTTCGGAAAGAAGGGCTACGACCATGTTTATGTATGTTTAATTTAGGTACTGATAAAGTTTTTTATATGGAAAAAGTTGTCAGAAACGCTAGCGGCGTGACGAAAGCTAGACGGCAATGTTTCCCCTAGGCTCTTACTAAACATAGGCCAAAAACATCGTAGCCGTTTGCCAACCGATTTATGTCATCCTCCAATTTGGTACACAACATATTATTTTTTTTTGTCATTTTTGCGGGACTGTGCAAATTATAATCAAGCATTTTGATCACTTATTTTGTACTTTTAGAATAAGATAATACAGGGTTCGTACATCACAATTTTTTAATAGAATTTTTAGCCTTATTTAAATGCAGAAAAATATTCGAATCCTGCAATTAAACGAGGCATCTGCAATACAGAAAAAATTGTTAAAAATTGTGGTAAAAGTGTACGAACTCTGTAATATTAAAAACAAAAGATAAATTTATCTAAATGAGTGTTTATATATTTGTGTGTGTATTATAAGGTTAAAAAAATTCCTAATTTTTATCCGCAGTACATGAAGGGATGCTTAAAATGAAAACCAGTCTCAGGGCAGTACTTTTGCTTGATAAGGCCTTTATCCTTTTACATAGTCCAACAGTCGAACACGTAAATCTTGTACCCGATATTTTGGGGGACCCTGTATTTCTTTTATTGTTTATACAATGGTATTTTTGTTTTAAAAATCTAAAGATGAACGCTAAGACGTATAAAAAAGGCTAATAAATGCTAAGAAAGAAAAATTTTAACTTTTTCTTGTAAAATTGTAAGTAGCTTAAAACGTAGCTTTAGTCAGGGCAGTACTTTTGCTTGATAAGGCCTTTATCCTTTTACATAGTCCAACAGTCGAACACGTAAATCTTGTACCCGATCTTTTGGGGGACCCTGTATTTCTTTTATTGTTTATACAATGGTATTTTTGTTTTAAAAATCTAAAGATGAACGCTAAGAGGTATAAAAAAGGCTAATAAATGCTAAGAAAGAAAAATTTTAACTTTTTCTTGTAAAATTGTAAGTAGCTTAAAAATTCACATTTTTGTTACACATCTAACATTCTACAGTAAACTCTCGACTATCTGGTCCTCCGTACAATCCGGCCTAGTAAAAAAAATGAGGAATGTTGCAAGTGTGTTAAAAAACCCCTTTCACAACTCAGTCAAGTCATCAAAAAAGCCTTTAAAGTTCAGCGCAATATGCAAAAAGAACTGTCTTTCCGTGTCAGCGCATCTGCCTTTATAAATCAGCGAACGCACCAACAAACATCTCGCAACATCGTTACTAAACTCGCAGCAGCTGGCGAACGCCTGCATACGAAGAATTTCTCTCGCTGTATCTTCTTCCATCGGCGCGCGAAGTAGTGGTAATACCGGATATTTTTCGACCAAGCTTCCTTCACTCGGAATGGCAACGCATGTGAATGACTAGTGTTTTTTTCGACGAGCAGTGTGTTGGATGGTATAAAGTCTCAAGCGAAAGAAGGGTGGTATTCCATTCATTCGAGAATTTTCTCGTGTGAGGAGCCACCCTAGTGAGTTTCTGTGTTTGTGAAAAGTGAAAGTTTTGTTCCAGTATTATATATTAGTGCAGTGCGAAGTCTATCTACTAGTTTAAAAATGTGTAAACAAATTATAAAGTGCTTCTTAATGCATGTTTGAAAAAGTGACAGCGTTCATCAAAAAGATTGCAATCGTATGTGCATGAATCAACAAAAATAAAGAAAAAATGTGCCTACAGGTGAAACAAATATTTTTACTGCATTTAAATGAATATATATGTTAAATAATTGACAATAATTTCTGATGGATGCTGATAGATTAAAATAGTTAAAAATTAATAGTAATATGGAGCACCCACATGTAAAAATTGTAATATTATATGATAACACATTATTTGAATGCATTCTTATTATGATTAATATTAAATTGTGTAATAATTAACATGTCTTATATTCAAATAAATAATCGAGAATAATCTCTAAAGTATTATTATTTTTTGTTTAATTAGCATGAAGTGTTTTATAATATGTACTTTTAGTTTTCAGCTATTTCAGGTTGTTGCTCGGGATGCTAAGGTGGTTTGTTATTGTGGCCAACATTTATTGGTACGGAATCACTATTTCGATCAGGTTTAAGAATTTAACTTGTGTTCCCTTTTGAATTTAACTTGTGTTCCCTTTTGAACATTTAATCGTGTCCCCCTTTAGTTTATTTTTATTTTGCACCATGAAGCCTTTTTCCATCAGCCAAATTTATCATCATTTTTTATCATTTGGTGCCGCGTGCAAAAGTAAAATTTAATAGGTTGAGAATCTGGTCTCCACAATAGCTTCCTGAGTATATTTTTACAAAAATATACACACCATTTATTATATTTTTATCTGTGATTTTTTTAAATGCATGATTTATATATCTTAAGCTATTTATGATTTTATATATGTATTGTAATATTGATATTGTGTAATTGCATGTTAGGAATGTGTAAATTTTAAGTTCCCCTTCCCCCCTCCTCTCCCTTAAAAATATATATTTTGACATTTATTTCTGTTATTTACTATGGCTCGTAAAGGGATCATAGATTTAAGTTTGGCTTCATCCATTCCCACTTTTAGCGGAACTTCTGATGAAAATGTTGAATATTTTGTCGGACAGGTTAGAGATGTAGCAGTATTAGAAAATTGGCCCGTAAATAAAAGAATTTTAATTCTAAAATTAAATTGTAGAGATGCTGCCCAAAAATTTCTAATTGACTCCCCGCAGGTAGCTAACATTCAAAATTTTGATGAATTGGCTGAATTATTAATTAAAAAATTCAAAAGATGTCAACCATTTGATGAGATACAATCAAAATTTAATAACATCAGGCAAAAACCAAATCAGTCAATTCAGAGCTTAATTGATGAAATAAACTCTTATGCAGTAAAATATTTATCAAAGATAGATATACAAACTAGGGATTCAAATGAATTCATTGATTCCATCAAATTGAACAAAATTTTGGATGCTGTTAGGCCTGAAATTAAGGTCGAAATCCTTAAATTAGGTCCAAAAAATTACTTAGAGGCATGTAAACATGCAATTAATGTAGAAAAGGCTCTTGAGGCTCAAGAAGTCATTATTAACAACAATATGTGTCAAAACTTTGAACTAAATTCAATAATGCAAAGCCAATTAGAGGGTAACAAACAAATTCAACAGTTAAAGGAAGAATTGGAAAGAGTAAAATCTGAAAATAATGCTAGCAATTCTTTTCGACAAAGTCAAAATGAAAGAGTCCAATGTCATATATGTGGAAAAAGTCATGTGACAACAAAATGTTGGTATTTTCCACAGGGTAGAAATTCCCGCAGCAATAATTTCAATCATAACCCCAACCATATTCCTATTTCTAGAGGTAACAGCAGTGGAAGGAATTTTGGCAATTATAGAAATAACCGTAGAAATCACCCATATAGGCGTAGAAATCATTTAAACTTATAGATGGTTCTTGTAGTAAAAATAGATCCCATTTTACAAGGACCAATAATTATAAAATTGTTAGGGATGAAAATCTATTGGAATCTGTAAATAATTCAGAATCAATTGAAAATTCAAAATCTAGTAACAATTCAGATTCAAATTCTAGTGAGGAAAATTTAGAAGTAAATGATAATTTAAAATCTGTAGAAGAAAATTCAAATTTAAATGAAAACTTAAACTCTGTAAATGAAATTCAAAATTTTGATAATGTAACAATTCAAAATAATTGTGAAGATCTTGAAAATCTCCATGTAATGTCGTGTAATTTTGATAATAATACAAATCACCTTCCTATTATTAAGCTTAAATTTGGTAATTTAGAGGTACCCGCTCTTCTCGATACCGGTGCAAATCTCTCGCTGGTGCAACCAGGCATCTTAGCAGAAATTAAGCAACAAGCGAAAGTTGAGCATATTTCTAGAGCAGTCAAAATTAAGACCCTTAATAATACCACTATCCCATATTTGTCAGCAGTCAATATAAAGTTCAAAATGAAAACTCGTTGGTTTCATAACATATTTTTTGTCACTCAGAGTAACTGGAATTGTAACTACCAAATAATTTTAGGGTATGACTTCATTCAGAGAAACAAAATTCTAATTGACACATTCAATAAAAGACTTTCCATCAACAAAACCCATTTTGAATTTGAAGAAACTTCTCCGCAGACTAAAGAAAATACTGTAATTAAGGATAATGATAAACCTCAAATTAATGTAATTGCTAAAGCTATAAATAACATTAAAATTAAACCTAATTCATTTGAGATAATTAAATTGGAATTTCCACAGGGTATTCATAATTCTAAAAGAGTCATGTTAACCCCATTAAAAGTCTCGCAGAAGTGCCATATTGAAAATTCTTTGCATACTGTTGAGGACAACAAATATATTTTGACAATTGTTGAGAATAAAACTAATGTTGCATCATATATACGTAAAGGTCAAAAACTAGGAAATGTAGAAATGTTTGAAGATGACGAGGAAATCCAACCCACTGAGGACCAAATTTTTCAAATCAATAGTTTAAATTTAGAAGAGATTAGTAATTTGAGACAGGCCGAACTTTCAGAATCTGATTTTAATCTTAAACATTTAGATGAAAAAGAGAGAAAGGAGATTTTGGAATTATTAATGAACAACTTTAAAGTATTTTCTAAAAGTTATAAAACTCTTGGTTCAACTGATGCAGTCAAACCCGAATTTAAATTAATGCACAATTTCCCAATTCAAACTAAACCATACCCTATTCCAAAAATTGCCAAACAGTTTGCACAAGAAGAGATTAAAAAATTGTTAGATGCTGGTTTAATTGAACATTCTTCCTCCAGTTATAATTTCCCTGTTATATTTGTCAAAAAGAAACCAATTCCAGGCACCTCTCCTGAAGAAATCAAATTTCGCATGGTAGTGGATTATAGACTGTTAAATAGCATCACTGAATCTTACACTATATGTTTGCCAAAAATTTCAGAAATTCTGCACAGTATTGCTGGCAAAAGGTATTATTGTGTGCTTGATTTGAAGTCTGCATTTTTTCAGATAAGATTGCAGGAAAAAGATAGGGAAAAATTAGCATTTTGCTGCGAGATTGGTAACTACCAGCCAAAAGTCCTACCTTTTGGAAGTCGCAACTCAACTTCATATTTTCATACACTAATTTCTAAATGTTTATCTAGCTTAAAAGGACCAAATTTACAATTCTTTCTTGATGACATTATTGTCGCTGCAGACAGCATATCTGAAATTAAAGCCTGGTTACAGAAGGTATTCGATAAGCTCATCCAATTCAACTTAACTTTAGACCCTGCAAAGCTTCAGATTTGTCAGAAAGAAATAACTTATTTAGGATTTAATGTCAGTGCTGATGGTTTTTCTCCTTCAGAGGATAATGTAAACAAAGTTTCAAAATTTCCCATACCCAAAAATGTAAAGCAAGTTCAACAGTATATTGGTTGTTTAAATTATTTTAGGCACATGGTTTATAAATATGCTGAAATTGCTAAGCCAATTATTAATTTAACCCGTAAAAATGTTCCATTTGTCTGGACTTCAGAGTGTCAGGAAGCTTTTGATATTTTACAAGATCAAATTCTAAATAAACCCCTTCTTAAAAACATTAATTCTGATCTTCCATTGTATTTAGTAACTGATGCTTCTAAAGTTGCATTTTGTGGAATTTTAATGCAAAAATACAATGAGAAATTTTATCCTGTTGAATTTTTTTCAAAACAATTCAATCCAGCTCAGTCTAGATATCCTTCCATCCAAAGAGAATTGTACGCAATATTTGCATCTGTCAAGCATTTTCGTGAAGAATTATATGGAAAAAAATTTACCATATATACCGATGCAAAATCATTAACATATCACATGGAACTGGACAATCAGAGTGAGATTGTAGCTAGGTGGCTTCTATATCTGGATCAATTTCATTATGAGATAGATCACATTCCTGGTGTTATTAACCCTGCTGATTATTTATCTAGAGCATATAAAGATGAAACCTTAAATGTAAATAATATAAATATTTTTCAAAGTAATTCAAATTTAGATCATAATAATATTGTAAATAATCAACAAAATGATGAATTTATTAGGGAAATTATTCAAAAATTAAATGATAATGATGAGGAAACTGCAAATAACTATTATATTGATTCAGAAACTAAAATTGTAATGGTAAAAATTTTCCCCAAGAAGCCGTTAAAGAAAAAAAAGTATCTCAGTAGAATTTTAATTCCAAAATCTTTAATTAAGGATTGTTTGGAAGTTGCTCATGCTCCTCATTTTGGCACTCAAAAAACTTACAATTTTGTTCGCAAAATCTATTCTTGGAAAGGAATGTTTAAGGACACTAAAAATTTTTGTAGCAATTGTGAAAGATGTTTAAAAGTTAAACCTAAACCTAAAAATACTGTCACTAAAATGATTCCAAAAGCTGATTTAGCTCCAGGTGAGATAATAGCTTTAGATATTGTAGGCAAACTTCCTAGATCTCATGACAACAAATTTTTTATTTTAACAATAGTTGATCATTATTCCAGGTATCTTGAGGCTATCCCATTAAGCAATACCACTTCTAAAACTATAATTAATCAACTTAATATATATTTTTCCAAATTCGGGATCGCTAGGACTGTTTTGACTGATAATGGACCATATTTCCGTTCAGATGAATTTGAAGATTATCTTAAGACTATGGATATTAAACATAGAAAGAGTTCAATCTATTATCCGCAGAGTAATGGTTTAATCGAGAAAATTCATCTTTCTATGAAAAACAGCATAGCAGCACTTTCTGATCAAGTATTCGAGTGGTCAGATAGACTATTATTTTTTAAACTTCATTATAATTCCTCTAAGCATGCAGTAACTCAATTTTCACCGGCTGAACTATTCTTGGGCAGAGAACTCAATATACCTCTAAATATTTTTGAAAAACCAAAAGTTGCTGAAGAATATAGTAAATATCTAACAAAATTACAAAGTCATTTTCAGGAAACTAGAAAATTAGTTAAGGAAAATGAAACTAGTTATTTTAATTATCACCAACAATATGTGAAGGGCAGAAGTAAACCTTCCTTAAATCCTGGTGATGAAGTTTTTCTTGTAGATTTTAAACATCATACTGCATTACAACCTAGATATAATGGACCACATGTAATTGACAAAAAATTAAGAAATGATAATTATTTGATAAAAATTAATGAAGATGGTCATGAATATGTAAAAAAAGTTCATGTCAGTAAAATTTTTCCAAAAGTACCATTAAATGATAATATTTGTAACAAAACTGAGGTAAATAAGAATTGAGTAGTGATTCTAATATTTTTGTGAAATATGTGTATGTTCGGAAACTTCAAAGTATATATATACTATGCTCAAGTCAAAATTCTATTTTTAAAATTTTTTTTTCTATTTCTTCTCTCTCAATGTTTGTTTTCAATATACTGGTAGAATTGATCACTTTGCTAGTGAATAACATTTATTGAAATATTTTTTTTAAACTTTACCTTTTTAATTTTGTATTTGAGTCAAAAAGGAAAATATGTGAATGATTTCCTCATATGTATTTTCATAATTGTTTAGAATATCTGTGAAATCTTTTAAGTTACAAAGTAAATTTCAATATTCATTGAACTTAATTCAGAAAATTGAATAATATATGGTACAATAAAAAGTAGTTTGAAAATGTTGAATGTGACAACTCAAAATATATTGCAGAAAGTTAAAGCAATCTAGGTATTTCTGTAGTTTTATTTATTGGTGTGTGTGTATTTTTGTAAACATTTTCATATTCATGCTGGTTAAATATAATTATTGAATTTTTGTATCATATAATGTGTGGTGTATACAATTCTAATGATTACAGTAGCATTGTGTATAAAATTTTTTATTTTTTTCACGAACATTTCTTTAAGTCTGTATGCAGCTGTGAAAATTTCAGTGACTTTTTCGCAAAATTCTCACGAACATTTTTTCATCATTTCTTCATCTGTGTGCATTTGTGAAACTTTCAGTGACTTTTTGCAAAATTTTTTCACGAACATTTCTTCATCTGTATGCATTTGTGAAACTTTGACTTTTTCGCATACTCCAGGACATTTCACATCAATTTTCAACAATTATCAACTATTCTTCAGAACAGTGTTCGCCTCTTTTTTTGCTGTTGGTGGGGGGAGATGTTAAAAAACCCCTTTCACAACTCAGTCAAGTCATCAAAAAAGCCTTTAAAGTTCAGCGCAATATGCAAAAAGAACTGTCTTTCCGTGTCAGCGCATCTGCCTTTATAAATCAGCGAACGCACCAACAAACATCTCGCAACATCGTTACTAAACTCGCAGCAGCTGGCGAACGCCTGCATACGAAGAATTTCTCTCGCTGTATCTTCTTCCATCGGCGCGCGAAGTAGTGGTAATACCGGATATTTTTCGACCAAGCTTCCTTCACTCGGAATGGCAACGCATGTGAATGACTAGTGTTTTTTTCGACGAGCAGTGTGTTGGATGGTATAAAGTCTCAAGCGAAAGAAGGGTGGTATTCCATTCATTCGAGAATTTTCTCGTGTGAGGAGCCACCCTAGTGAGTTTCTGTGTTTGTGAAAAGTGAAAGTTTTGTTCCAGTATTATATATTAGTGCAGTGCGAAGTCTATCTACTAGTTTAAAAATGTGTAAACAAATTATAAAGTGCTTCTTAATGCATGTTTGAAAAAGTGACAGCGTTCATCAAAAAGATTGCAATCGTATGTGCATGAATCAACAAAAATAAAGAAAAAATGTGCCTACAGGTGAAACAAATATTTTTACTGCATTTAAATGAATATATATGTTAAATAATTGACAATAATTTCTGATGGATGCTGATAGATTAAAATAGTTAAAAATTAATAGTAATATGGAGCACCCACATGTAAAAATTGTAATATTATATGATAACACATTATTTGAATGCATTCTTATTATGATTAATATTAAATTGTGTAATAATTAACATGTCTTATATTCAAATAAATAATCGAGAATAATCTCTAAAGTATTATTATTTTTTGTTTAATTAGCATGAAGTGTTTTATAATATGTACTTTTAGTTTTCAGCTATTTCAGGTTGTTGCTCGGGATGCTAAGGTGGTTTGTTATTGTGGCCAACATTTATTGGTACGGAATCACTATTTCGATCAGGTTTAAGAATTTAACTTGTGTTCCCTTTTGAATTTAACTTGTGTTCCCTTTTGAACATTTAATCGTGTCCCCCTTTAGTTTATTTTTATTTTGCACCATGAAGCCTTTTTCCATCAGCCAAATTTATCATCATTTTTTATCAAAGTGGCCGATACAGGCAGGTGCCCGTCCGTGGGAAGTGCTGACTCACGACAGGAAGGAGTAAGCGGTCATCTATCAAAGACTTTTTCAAAAACTAAAAACTGTATGTTTTGACTCTTTAATCTTATGCATAACTTTTCATATTTGTGTAATCATTTATCCATAAACAGTAAAATAAGATTTACTCATATTTTTTCGAATTAGGTTTACGTTTTACTTTAATGTTTTGCTTACTTTGAAACTGCATGTGCTGTATATATAAAATGTATCTTAAAATGTGTAATATGTGTTTTTAATATGATGGAGGGGGAAAAGCAGGAAGTGAGTAAATATTTATGGAACTTCGGCCTATCCGGCTTTTTTGTTATACGGCCTACCCTTCCGCCACGTTAGGCCGGATAGTCGGAATTTACTGTACTTACAACAAACAAAACAATGAGATTTAAAAAATTTCAAATAAATAATATTTTTCAACATCTTGGAACTTTAATTAAAAATTTTGTAAACATTGAGCTATAAATGTTTTAAAAGTATGCAGTTAGCATGAATTTAGAATGTCAGATAATACTTTTACAATATCATAAATATAACTCTTCTTTTTCAGAAAACAACTTTCTTTACATAAAATTAATTTTAAAAATGAAAATTCGTTTCTAGTGATGCATAATTAAATTGTATTACTGTTAGAAACTTTTTCTAGTAACATAATAAGTACCGTAAATAATCATTCTTTTGTAACACATTCAACATACTGCTATAAACATGGAAATCAGTGAGATTTAAATATTTCACATAAATAATATTTTTGAACTTCATGGGACTTTAATTAAAATGCTGCAAACATTTATTACTGAATATTTGGAAGACTTGAAAACTTTTATAGTTTCATAAATATAACTCTTCTTTTTCTGAAAACAATGTTCTTTGCATGAAAGTCGTTCTAAAATTGAAATATCTTGTTTTGTAAAGTGTAATTAAATTATATTACAGTTATTTTCCACTTGAAAATTACTGTAGTATAAGTAATATATGCGTTTGTTTCATTACATTTTTTTTTTTTTAAATAAAAAGTAAAAAATAAAAATAAAAAGAGTTTTGAAAACCTCTTGTAAATCAAAATAAGCGTACAGGAAAGAACATAATTCTAAAGTTTTACAATTGTATTATACAGTGTTCGTAGGATTTTACCATAATTTTTTAATATAATTTGTCGCCTTATTTAAATGTAGAAAAGTCTTACGAATTCTGCAACTAAGCAAGGTGTCTACAATTTTTGTGTTTTAAATATTAAATGGAATTGTTTTATTAAAATATTGTTGTAAACGTGTACGAACCCTGTTATATATACCTGACAAATGCAAAACACAACAAGAGCAGTATTATAAATAACATACTTATCTAACATTCTATAGTAGTAGAAATGAAACAGATTTTTTTAATGTAGTATTTAAAAGTTTGCTTTTGAATGGACAATGACGCATAGATGCCAAGAATTACGGAATTTGAGCAGCACGTTTTTGTTAGAGATTTATCCCACTTAATTAACGGTATAATTTGGCGACTTAACTAGCGGAACAAATCTTAAAGAAAAAGGTGGTATTCAAAATATGTAACGCCTGACCCCTATACCATAACGCTTTCAAAATTTGTCCCTTTCCGAAATTATATTGGTAGCATTGATTATGTTAAAACAAGAACGAAAAATCATGCGTCAAGCATAGATTATGTAACACTTTCCAACGCTTCTACAATAATTTTACAAATCATTACCGTTTAATAAGCTGAAAGATAACATCTAAGTAAACAATTTGGAAAACGCATAACATATTTAAAAACGTAATTTCAGGAATTTCCAACATATACAATATTCGGAAAAATATCCGAATACTTTTATTCAGCACTGTATATGATCTATAGATTTGCATATATACTACATAGGATGCTAAATTTTAGTTTAGTTAGGAAACGCGTAGCACAGTTTAAAATTCTCCTTCTGGAGTTTCTGTCAATAAACGGATATGTGTTCGTGAACTTTTGTGCTGCCCTGTATCGGGATCTGCAGAATTTATACACATCAAGTAATAGACAAAAAGTGAGTTAAATTTAAAATCGCGTTCAGTAACTTAAAACGCACTTCCAGGAATTATTGTTAACAGACAGTAGAGAATTCTTTTGTGTGTCCCTGTAAAAGAACGATGACTGCTATACACACAATATTCTGCAGTAAGCCTCTTGTAATGCACCTTAGTGATATATATAAGTTTCAGTGTATTTAAAATTGTGAAACATTATTTAATTAAACCGCAAGCGATTTTTTTCCATAGATGTAATATAACGGAATTATTTTGACTGTACCTGTAAAGTAACTATAAGTGTTAACAAAGTGTAGCTTAGACATTAAAAAACACTTTCAAATGGTAACTGCATATGATCACTAACATCTCAAACAAGAGAAAAACTAAATATGTGAGATCTTTGTGGATATTCAAAAGGACCTTCTTTCTTGGTGAAGCTTAACCCCTTGCCTGTGACACCCGAACTCATATCGGGCAACGCAAATGCGCCAATTTTGGAATACTCGACCTGAGTTCGGGCAAGAGAAAAATCGGTGTTTCAATTATGTGAAGCCCGAACTCAGTTCGTCTAATGCATAATATGTAACTTACCATTTTCCCAATAGATGACGAAAAGTTCGGCAGTTTTGCGCCATTTGTCGGATTTTTGTAATTTTGTCCGATTTTTGTAATTTTAGTAGTTATTCCGTTTAAATTTTTGCTTTAAAAAAAAAAAAATCTATTCCTAACATTTTTATTATAATAGCTAACAAAATTAAAGAGATTTTTTTTTCTCCATTTTTGGCAAGTTTTTCTCAAATATATTCCACAGGCAAGTAGTTAACACTTGTAGTGCGGGAGTCGACAAAAGTCGACATCTAGGAGTTGGGTGCTGTAGACTACATTAAGTGTCAACAAAAGTCGCATAGGCGTTCACGGCGTGTATTGTGTTCACTGTAGTGCATCATGGGCTTAGCAGTGATGACGTATTGCCCCTGCGTAGTGCAGTAATTTTGCTATAACCAAAACCAGTAGCGTGCTTTTCGCATAACCATAAGATATGATTGTTAGTTTTGTATTGGGTCGTTCGAAAAATCAATTCGTACCGGAAAATTCTGCCCGGTAATCAGATAGATAAATCGTTTTTTTGGTCAAAATATACCGCACCGACCATTAACCCCCCCCCCCCCCTCCAAAAAAAAAAAAAAATCCGCACTGAAAGGGTTAAATATTGTTTCCATACATTTTACTATATTAATTAGAATATGAAAATCGGTAGATATAATTTAAATGGGGATTTATCTCTGACATATATTTAGAAACAAGGCAAATCATTTAAACACCTTGCAAGTTTTCATGCACTACTGACACATTATAAATAAACAAATTGGAAATTTTACCTCAAACGTGACAAATGAAGTCCGTTCGTACTGTTATTATTTGAGTGAAAATCGTCTGTTATTATGATATGATTTTCCGTAATAAAATAAGTACATTTTAATTTGGCAACATTTTATATTTTGTTGACATTTACTGAAAATTCCAATGGGAAACTTAAGCCTAGCTTTGAAAATTTCAGAACCTAAAATCCGTATTTAGACTCTTTTTTCATTTCATATACATTTCTCCCGAAACACCTCTTCAAAAAACTGTCGGTAGATTATATATGATTGCTATAATTAAACAATTTTGGTATACAAATTCGGTTTTTAAATTCAGTAATGCGGAAATTATATGACTCCGTCTTATATACGACGTAATCACCATAGAAAACAAAAAATATTCCTGTCATGGGATATCATTGAATTAATTACGTATGGTAGGATTTAATGGAATGAAGAAAACTTTTATTAGTATATATTTTTAAGTTTTGATTCGATTTTCATAGAATTTGAAATGACAAAATTCTACAACGATTATATATATTAAATTTCAAAACATTTGGTTGGGTAGTTTTTGAGCTGTTATATGCGGACAGACGGACGGACCAGACAACGACTATAGTATATACAGGGTGTCCAACAAAGTACGCAGCGTCTAATATGTACAGATTCGGATAGAGCACTTCAATATGAGTATTTTGAATGGTAACAAGTGGGGTCCCCGAATATAGCGTGATAGTCTAATTACAGGATGAACGTTATCATAGCTGCGAACTTTTACGCTTTTCTCCAACCACTAAAATTTTATAGTAAATTTTACCTTATTAAATCTCCGAAATCACGGGATTCAATAAGGCAAAAATTTCTATAAATTTTTAGTGGTTACCATAAATTTGCATAATCATCTGGGGAATCTTTCATGTTGTACACATCGTCATTTGGAATACCCACTATCGGATTCGTCAATAACGCCATAGCTGCCAACTTTTACGCTTTTTTGATACCACTAAAAATTTATAGAAATTTTTGGCTTATTGAATCCCGTGATTTCGGAGATTTAATAAGGCAAAATTTACTATAAAATTTTAATGGTAGGAAAAAAGCGTAAAAGTTGGCAGCTATCATAACGTTCATCCTGTAATTAGACTATCACGCTATATTCGGGGACCCCACTTGTTACCATTCAAAATACTCATATTGACGTGCTCTATCTGAACATATTAGACGCTGCGTACCTTGTGGGACACCCTGTATTATATTATAAAATACAAAATGAAAGTAAGAAAGTGAAAATATAAAACAAAATGAAATACAAAATAAAATGAAATATTAAAGATCAACATAAAAAAAATTGCAAATACTAACTGCACTCATTTCCACAAACTTTTTGCCGCATTACTAAGTGGAAGACGCTTACGTTTGGGGCTGTCTCGAGTAACTTATATAGATGTATCCAGATATAATTCGAACCTGAAAAGCATCTTTGTATATTACTTGGCGTGATGTTTTCCTCCTGTGGTGAGTCCTGTAATACCTATAACCTCTGTTACTACTTTTTTATGCTACTTCAGAAAGAGATCCGATTGTGTAAACAGAATGTTCCATTTAGTCCAGTCAAATTAGGAAAGTTTGCCATAATAAATGGCTAAAGAGATCAAATTTGGTACAGTTGTTCATTGATGACTACTGACGACTATGTAAAAAGTCCTGATGGATAGGAGGTGAGTGGGGGGAGGGGGGGGGGAGAATAAAGTACTTTTTTACTTTTTGCAAATATCTCAGAAACTGTTGGTTTTCATGAAAAAATTACTCTGCTATAAATTAAAGAACATACAATTCTTTACAAATGAGATATATACAGCGGAACTTCTATTATCTGTCAGTCAGGAGACTGGAGCATTTGACGGATATTCCGCAAAAAAATCACTTTAATTTCAAATTTATATAGTTAATGTCAACATAATAAATGCTACAGAGATAAAAATTGGTACAGTTGTTCATTGATGGCTACTGATGATTGTGTAAAAAGTCCGGATGGATAGGAGCTGAGCGACAGGAGGTGTGTGTGTGTGGGGGGGGGGAAATAAAATACTTTTTTTAGTTTTTTACAAATATCCCAGAAACTGTTGGTTTTCTTGAAAAAATTATTTTGACATAAATTAAAGAACATAAAGTTCTCTACAAATGGCAGGTATATACAGTGGAACCTCGATTACCGTCAGTCAGGACACTGAAGCTTTGACGGATTTTCCGCAAAAAAATCACTTTAATTTGAAATTCATTTACTTCACCCCTTGGGGACGAGCGACACGTATACGTGACGCATAAGATGCTCAGAATCGTCGATTATTCCCACCAGTTATTTTTTATTGTAAGATTTGCCTTATTAAATCTTAGCATTTCAATACAAATTTGGTAAGTGATCATGAGTACCATTAGTACATAGGACCCTATTTCTGTGTTCGCACTGCATAAATGTCAAATGTATACACATTGTCTTGTTTATACAAATGAGATCAAAGAGCTGTAAAAAGTAAACAAAATGTTAATACAGGTGCAAAACGACAAGTAAATACTCAATATAAATAATCAACATAAATGACACAATCGACTCCCTCAAATTAAAAAATATATATATTACTATCATATAAGCAGATATGAGCAAGTGATTTTAACATGGTTGTTATTTTTTAATAGTTACAATTGATTGGAACAAGCCGTAACATGTAGATTAAGGTAGTTTAGTATAGCTCGTTTTGTAATTCTTTTGATACTTACAACTACGTCGACTGAGGCCAATTTACTTCTATTTACAATGCAAAAATAGGAATCTTAAATTCTTATACATATGTGACTGAAAAAGTAATACAGACACTTAAATTTTTGAATATACAATTTCAGACATCACAGATGTTTGAATTTAAGGCACATGTCTGAATTTAAGTCACAGTGTCTTACTATTAGTATAAATGAACTGAAAAAAAAATGTCTGAATAATGCTGATATATCTGAAATTAAGACATTTAGAAATTCAGATATTTAAGTGTCTGACTGTCAAATTTAAAACATCTGCCGATATTCACTGATATAACTTAAAGTTAGTTTTTAAAAGAAAGCATCCAAAAGAGTTTTTTGCATTACAGGGTTAGCACGCCTTTACCACAATTTTTTAATAGAATTTTTCGCCTTATTTAAATGCAGTAAAGGAGTAAAGTATTACAAATACTGCAACGGCGTCTGCAGTTTCTGCTATTTAAATATTAAATAAAAAAAATTATTAAAAATCGTGGTAAAAGCGTAAGAACCCTGCATTACCGTTAACATTATAATACGGAAACAGTTATTCTAAACCTAAACAATAAAATTTTATATATTTACCATTTTTAAACCACTTAATTGTTGAATACCCATTTTTTATTATTTGTTTTTCATTGGCCAATGCCGTAAAAAAGATTTTACTATTACATACAACATTCAGAGATATTTATCGATATTCGTAAAAGAAAATATCATTTTCTAGACATTTCAATACATCTGTCGACATTCAGCATATCGGATGATGTTTGTAATCTTGACCGAAGTGAATGGAAAGTTTTGAAGGGCTGTCCATTTGTATGGTTTTCGTCACAGACCATTTGATGGATGCCTGCCGCGAAATTTGCGCAGAAAGGAAATGCCTGTATAAAAATTTTCTGTAGGAATCTATAGTTATTTATATAGAACAAAAAGCATTTGAAAAAATTTATATAGAAATCTATAGAGATTGTTATAGAAAATTTTCTTTAGAAGGACTTCATATTAAAATCTATTGATATTTCTAATTAAAAACTTTATAAGGAAATCTGCAATTATTACTCTAGAGCAGTGGTTCCCAACCTTTTTTGGCCATGCCCCACCAAAGCATCTCTAAAATGACGATGCCCCCCCCCCCCCATCCTCCTAAAAAATATAATTCTTACAAAAATTTAAATGAATGAACTGATACAGTAAAAAACATTTAACATTGATCCTGAAACATACCGAAGGTAATGGATGAATGAAATATTTTTTATAATCACCTGATACTACTCGTAGTTTATAGTATCTTTGGCACATAAAGGGTCACTTTTAATCTCTTTGCAACGGTCGCCACGTATGCGTGATGTATAGAGTGCTCAGAATCCTTGATTACACCAATCAATAATTTTGAATAAAACATTTTTGTCTTATTTAAGCACAAAATTTCTGCGATTAAATTATACAACAATTTCTAATCAGAATAAAACGTGATAAAAGATTCTGTAAAGGAAGTTCGTCAAGTAATTGTTAAATATACACTTGAATAGTTTCATATGTAAAATTGATTTCCATGTGAGATATTGCCGTGCGACTCATTCAATAAATAGTCGAAAAAGTTGTTTTAAATACTAAAATACTTATAAATCAGAAAAATTATACAGAATTTTTAAATAGATAAAAGTATCTAAATATCTTAAATAATTTTCTGTGTAATTATTCTGGTAGATTTGTATTTAAAACTTTTAAATGGAGATTTTTTAAACAGTTAATAAAAAACTTGTTTTTTTTTTTCATTTTTTTTTTAAATTTGAATGTGTAACTTTTATTTTCAGTCTACAGCATTACTATTACAAAAACAATTCAGATGGTGTGAGTTCACAAAGATCTGGAATTGCCCCCCCTGACAAGTCAAATTGCCCCCCGTTGGGAACCACTGCTCTAGAGTTATTTGTATTTAAAAAGAATAATGTAGAACTTATAACTATGTTAAAATAGAGCAATTGTTAGTCATATAAAAACTAAAGACGTTCTTTATACATAAAGTTTTTGCATAGAAAAAACGTTTTATGTAATTTTTATATGGATGTTTGTTTAACTTTTAAAAATGATTTCGGATTTCTGACTTTTATAAGATTTATATTTTTTATTATTGAAACAACACAAGTTTAGTTTCAAAAGTAGGTAATTTTAACACTAGAACTACCATGAGCCGTCATTTTGACGGTTACCAAATGAATATATTCCGATTCGGACCACAAATGTCTTTTTAAAATAAATTAAATCTAAAACTGACAGAAATACGTTAAATGAATAATTTAAGTAGTTTTAAATAAAATGCTGGTGTGAAATACTTTTAAAATACTTGAGTAAACTTTACGGTAGTTCTAGTGTTAATTAGACGCTATTCATCTACGTAATAACAATTTTTAATATAAATATATAAACAATAATAATAAGCTTACAAGACTAATTTATGTGCGTGTTAACTTATATGTATTGCGTCAGTTTTTAAAGAAATGTACACAGAATTGTGATTTAAAATTAATAAAAAATACATATTTAATTTCTTAGAAAGCAAAATTCAAAAGAATGGGGTTGCTAAAAATTTTCTTTACAGTTTTGTGAAAGTGGAAACACTTATTTTTTAATGCAGCAAGTTGAAAATTTCTTACTTCCCTAAAATTCATTGTCGCACCAAAACGTCAAAAAACGGTAAAAATCGCATAAAAAATTAAATATAAAAAATTCTAATAAAAAATGACAAAATCTGACTTCCAGGTGCAAAACTATATATAGAGAGGTAACTGCCTACCAAATTTTAAAGCTCTGCGTAGAGTGGTCTATTCAGAACATAGTCGACAAACTGACACACACACTTCTTTTCTAAATATATTTGAAGAAATAATAAAAGAATGAAACTTACTTGTCAGAAATAATCATGGCATGCCATGTTTCATTAACTGGAAATAAGACATTTTTAGTGGAAATAAAATGGTAAAATTTCATTATATAAACCGAATAAAGTTTCATTATTGTTATAGACCAGAATCCAACAAAAAAGTTTCTGTTGACCCGACCGACTCGAACACTGCAGAAAAAATTTTCGTTCTATCGAAACCCTACGCGAACCCGACATATTGAGACCTGAAGACGATCCGAAACCGAAATGTGAAAAAGCAATCCTTGTATTAATGCAATTAAGGTTAATTACGTACTTTATAATTAAATCTTTAATATCTGTAATATCAGCTTTATATTTTATGTGAAACAAAAGTAATTTATGTGTACACATTAATATTCAAATATATGATTTTTTCATTGGAAAAAATATTTTGAAATTCCTTTTAAAATGTGATCAACCCGCACCGCCGGTCGGGTCGGGTCGGGTTCGGGTAAAAATTGGATGCAGTATTCTATTTATTGTTTGTAAGAATAGGTCCGGACGGAACTTTTAACAGTTATACTCCAAGATAACTTTCTTCCTGACTCAACCGGGCATGAGAGTGAAAATGTTGGTTTGTGCAGATCTCTAAATTTGTTACAAAATGAACTTTCTACTTTACACTGATCGGTTTCTTCCGATTACATGAACACACAGACACCCTTTTCTTAATCCACATAATATATGATGTTTTGGATAAAAATTAATTTATTTTTTTGTTGCTAATTTTCGTTTAAGGTCAGAAACAAATATTTTTAGCATAAATCTATATTAGAAAGCAAGAAAACAAAATGCCGGGAGTAATGTTTACGTTATATTGAGGATGGATACAAAGGAAAAATAAAGTTATATTTTGCTGCAATTTTTTTAACATCTAAACATCGCACAATTTAAATTTTCACACCGACAAATATGGGAGAAAATGTTTTTTGAAATGCAATTTAATTGTATATCAATTTATTGATTTTCAATGGTTTATGAAATAATATTCAAGTTCGAGTTTTTAAAAATCTATCTCAATCTCGTGCAGCACAATTACACAAGATTAACTCGTTTGCACTTAAAACAATATAAATAGTTCAGGATTTGTTTCTGGCTGATATTCCTAACGAAATTAAATCTTCATGAATAAGTAACTAAAATAATACAAAGAAAACCCATATTTAACAGTCATGCAATCGAACTATGCACTTAAACCACTGAAATTTTCACAATGGAACAGGCTGTTGTAAGTAGCGTAATCTTTAACTTTTTCTTCGGCTTTTAATTTCTCGTAAGCGGCAAATCCATTTTAATAAATTTAAAAACTTTATTTGGGTATATTTTATTGATAGTTTTCATATAAACATGCTCTTTGCTGTTATTAGTAGGCAATCTACAATATACATTAACTGTAGAAAAATTTTTAAGGTTTGCAATTAGAAAAACTGTTTTTTACCTATATTCTTTAACCCGTCAACTCCGGGATCTTTTAGTATTAACTCCAAAAGTCCCGCTACTGAAAAAGCCAGTATACAAATTCTAGTAATTTTCCACTTTCTTTTATTTTTAAATACTATTCAATCAATTTAACTGCCAGTAAATTCATCTTTTTAATTTAAATCATTATTTACATGAAAATGATATATTTATATAACAGCACAAAATAATCTGCGAACAAAAAATATTTTTTTTTACTTGCCTATTTTATTCTACGCTATATATGTACAAAAACATCAACAAACAATTCATTTAAACTAAGAAACTTACAAAGTTTTGATAATATTTCTCAAATAAAGTGTTGTGATTAACCTTAAAGTAGAAAACAATTTTCGAGATTTCCATGTACTTGAGATGATATATTGTTGAATAAAACCATTTATCATAAATCTTGAATAGCAGCCAAAATAAATATTTATCGAATTATCATGATGAAAGCATCCATATTTTTTAACAATAGTGTCGGAATTTTTAATTCACAGATTTTGAGATGCAGTGAAACTTTCATTTAACGAAGTCTCATCTTTACACTTAAAAACTTCGTTATGAAGAAAATTCGTTAAATAGAAATCAACTTAAAATCAGGAAATTTTTCCTTCAGATATGAGAAACAGGTGTCGTATTCAGAAGCATTTGATTCAGTTTCAATTATGAAGTCGTGTTTTACAAAACAGTTGTGAACAGTCGATGAAATCACGTCACATTCATAAGCTTTGGCCCAAGCTTTTATCAGCTCCGATACACAGGTTCTCCAACTAAAGTTTTCACTACATTGTGTTTTTTCTGTCTTTTTCGATAATGTACTTTAAGATTTTTTATTATTCCTTAGACTAATGGCTGAAGTTTAGAAGTTGTATTGGCAGGAACAGAAATAACTTTGATGTTCTTCGATTTGCATTTTGAAGCACATTCTTATGGATGTACAAAGCAATTATCTGTCAGCAAAGGAAGGTCAGAATGGTAACTGTCTGACTCTAATTGATATTTTTTGCTTCAATGTATCTGTTGCCATTGCGTCAATGCGTCTTCTATATCATCATTGAATGTAAAAAGGGGATTTTGACTTCCCCCAACTGTCAGCGCTGTAGTCTCGGCGTGGAAGAATAATGATAACAGGGATGACCACCTCAGGAAACCCGGCTTAAGCCTTAGAGTTTGTGTGCAATCCTGAGGGGCTGACACGCCTCTATCACCAGCGAGACCACAATTACAGAATTATGTATGCAATTTTTACAATATAATATTACACATGAATTTTGTCTGATAATACAGTTATTGCTTTCATACATACGATTATTATTATTATTTCAATGTATGCAGAATATATAATTTCCGGATGAGCTATTTACAAATACTGTGCGGGCACCATGCCTAAAATTATTAGTGGTTAAATATGATGGGTTATTCTTGGCTAGCATATTTTATACAAATACTTTACTACAATTGATGTATATGGAAAAATATGATGCATACATACAGTTATTATAATTAATTCGATTATACAATTATACAGTTTAGACCATTTCCAGAATATGACTATATACAAGTACTGTGCAGACTTTATATTTTGGATTTTTGGTTAAATGGGATGCAGATTCTTGGTTAAATACTTCTAATACAATTAATAATATACTAATATGAATATACAGATGCGAATATACTAAAAATTTACAAATAATATGCAGATACTAATAATATACAGACAGTGTGATTTTAAATCTCATTACAACAATTATTATATTCAAATACAAAATACAATTATTTATATACATATGTACAGAGAAAACAGGACCCCTGCTATATTGGACAAGCGGGCGCTCGACTACAGAGGAAGAGGATTGGAAAATAAAAATTCATTTTTTTCAATAAATTTCATGCAGTTGACTATGCGCTGGAGAAGAACCGGACGGTCCAGGAGATATTGTAGCCAGTTTTTAAGTGGCATTTGTGGTGATTTTTTGACATGGAAATGTGAAGTTAGAGTGCAATTTAATATGTAGTGTAACGATGTTGCTTCTGATCCACAGATACAAAGTGGTGAGTCACTTCTGTTAATTTGGAATAGGTGTTGTTGAAATGGTCCATGATTTGTTAAAAATAGGTATAGATATCTGTTGTGTATTTCTAGTTGTTGCGAGACTTCCGGAAGGAAGTCTCTTGTGTAATGACCCACTTGTGCTGTAGACCAGCGTTGTTGCCAACTGTCTGTGATTTGTTTTGTTAATTCTCTTTTGAGTGTAGACGGTGGTACAGGAAGAAAAGTTGTTTCCAGCGTTTCATCGTTTGTTGCTGACCGCGCCAACTGATCCGCCAGTTCATTTCCAGCTACACCCGAATGACCCTTGACCCAATTAAAAAAGAAGTTTTTGGAGGATAGATTTATACGTACTAAAATTTCCTGAACTAAATAATTATCTATGTCAAATTTTGAAAGAGCCATTAAGCTTGATAAGCTATCCGATGAAATTAGAAAGTTGACCGAATCCTCTTCCATAGCCCAGCGCACAGCTTCTCCAATCGCAAGTAATTCGGCCTGGTAAACTGAATTACCCGAGTCTAGTTTTGCACGCCACGTGTGATGAATTATATTATTTTTATAAGCACAGAAAGCCGATGCTGTGCCTTCAGCTGTTTTTGAACCGTCTGTAAAGATATGGAATTCCCCATTGAATTTTGAATCCGGACAGGTTTTTATTTGATCTAGAGTTGGTGAAATTTTATATTTTGAGATCTTTGTGGCTATTGTTTGTGCATTAATACGCGTTGATGATATCCCCAATCTAGTGACTCTAGCAAATTCAGCCTCTGCTTCCAGTTGCAAGTCCAGGGGCGGGATACCCGTTAGGACCTGCAATGCCGCTGTTGACGTATTTTTATACGCTCTTGAAATGAGTAGGAGTACTTTTCTCTGCGCTGCCAAGAGGTGACGCACACCATGCGACCGTGTCATACGCGTGAACCACACCCCACAAGCATAAGCGATTTGACGCTGTAGGATTGCCGAGTACCATATCTTAAAGAAATGATTTGGCAACCTACCCGAAATTGACGAAAATTTATATAAATTTTGAGTAATTTTAGTAATTTCTTCCCTTTTTATTACTATGTGGGGTAGGAATGAAAGATGTTGGTCTATTGTAATTCCTAAGTATTTTAAGGTTTTGACTGATTGTAGGTTTTGTCCTTTTAGTTTGAAGATTGGGTCCCTTTTTAAGATTTTAGGTTTGCCAAATGTAATTGTTTTTGATTTATTCAATGATATTTCAATGTGGTTGCTCGTAGCCCAATTTTGAACATAATTCAGGGCAATCCTACCATTA
Organism: Maratus michaelseni; assembly: GCA_963931845.1. NCBI lineage: Eukaryota > Metazoa > Arthropoda > Arachnida > Araneae > Salticidae > Maratus > Maratus michaelseni. Next base: position 100,060,737 of record OZ007600.1, read on the forward strand.
TGCTCTAGCGCAGCGCGTGTTGGACCCCAAATAATTAACAAGACGTCATCCGCGTATGCCACAATCGCACAGTTCTCGAAGACAAAGTAACGCAGTAAGCCCTCCAAAAGTGACAACCAGAGAAAAGACAAGTGTTTTTCTTAGTGTGAAAAAAATGTTTTATTTAGCACCAAGCAGAATGGAAATTATTAAATGTGTTCATTTTCTTACATTCCGCTGAAATAAATTCGCATGTGCATCGCAACAGCAACCTCTTAGTTTGAATTCTGTAAAAGTACAAAATTGGAATGAACTTCGTTATATTCAATATATATTTTTCGTAATATGGAGATTAATTTATATGCTAATGGTGTTGAAAGTCAAAGTTCTGTAGAAAATTTCGTTAAGTAGAAAACTTTGTTAAATAGGGACTTCGTTAAAGGGAAGTTCCACTGTATTTAGTTCTTGTCTATTTTTTAAAGATTTCAAATTGAGTCCAGCTGTTAATGAATTTAGTTAATAATTTTAATTTGCATATACTTATATATACATCAATATAAAAATACATTTAAATACACTGAAAAAGCAAATGTTTCTTAATCTAGATTTTACCTTTTTAAAAAGTTTATGAAAATATAATATGCCTTCTTTCTAGTAACCTGCAATTGCAAAAAAAATTCCTTTATTCTTAGAAGCATATCAAACAAAGCGATTTATGCGATTTAAAGAAGTATTTATGAAAAATGTTTCTTTTTCTGCAAGTAATTTTTAGAAACGTTTACCAATAGCTTTTACTACGTATTGATCAGATTTCGCCACGCGTAAAATCGTTTATTCGTATAAATTTAATTAGCTAGTAACTATTTTCAGCAAATATAATTTATACATGCAATATTAAAAAATAATGTTAATTTCAAAGTTAACGTTAGTTTATCATGTTTTTAAATATGAAAATGTTTACTTGAGAGTTAATAGCATCCGTAAAACCGATATTTTGTGTCGAGTTAAACTAACTAATACAATGTCAAAACTACTCGGAAATGTGTGCGGCAACAAAAAAAATCTGTTGTTTTAGAGATGCCTCTTTAAATCTCGGAAATCAATTGGTTTCTCAACAGAAAGGAACGATTTTCGGAAATGTTGGTAACTTGGATAAGGTTACATTATACAGGGTGATTATAAAAAAACTATCCCGACATTTGGGCCCCTAACTATCATACCATTCACCGAAACTGAATAAAATTTTGGCAAAAGGTATTTTGAAGTATGCGCTCAAGAATGATATGGAAAACAACAGTGTCACTCAAACAGTTACGGTTACAGTGAGAAAATTTCGAAAAAATTAAATGGCAACACCCAGTTTTTTGTATTGGAATGTGATCTCCATTGTGAAAAAACCCTAAATAGCGTTGGAACGGCAACCGTAGCATGAAAATCACCGGAACAAGGCAAGGGAGAAGTAAAAAGGACTTTGCCGTGCATCAGAGCATTAATTTTCGTTTCATTTACGTCACATGTCACACCGTTTCTTTGGCTGATATCCAGCCTAATTAGTTCTCCACATCACGAGAAGAAGAAATCAAGAAACGCAAATTTCGGGTTCTACGTAAGACACACAGTCATGACTGACGTCATCACGCTAGGTGAAAGAAAAGGCACTGCGAAATGCGAGCCGCGTATGTTCCTTTCTGCCATTCCGAACAAGATGTCGCTTTCAGGGAAAGAACGTGGGGAAATCGTAAAGATTTATTACCTGAATGGACAAAATGCAGCAGAGACATTGCGTGTTTACCGCAGAAACCGTGGATTACGGCGAGGCCCGTGCACTGTCAAAGCTGTACGGGACTTGATTCATAAATTTGAAGAAACTGGTTGCACATGCGATCGACCTCGGTCTGGACGACCTTCTGTTCCTGTGGAAGCTGTTGCAGAAGCTGCTGCCGAATTCAACTGTACGCAAGATTCTGCGCTCTGTTCTAAACATGTTTCCGTATCGATTTCAGCGTGTCCAGAAGCGGGAGACTATCAATTACGGCTGGATTTTGCAAATCAATTCCTTATCCGGTACGATGAAGATAGCAGCTGGCCTTTACGCATTCTGTGGACAGATGAGGCGCATTTCTTGTTAACTGGTAACGTGAATTCGAAAAATTGTGTGCACTGGGCAGAGAATAATCCACATGATGTGCATACACGTCCATTACACGAGGAAAAAGTGACTGTGTGGTGTGGTATAACGAGTACATTCATCCTCGGCCCTTACTTTTTTGAAGAAGTTACTGCCGGTGATCTGCAAACGTGTACAGTAACGAGTGCTCGCTATCTGGACATGTTAACTCACTACGCGATTCTCGCATTGTAACGGCAAAATGTTCTATCTGAAGTTGTGTGGATGCAAGATGGCGCTCCTCCACATGTAGGGTCTTCAGTTAAACGTGTCTTAACTCAACAGTTTGGTGACAGAGTTATCTCCCGTCATTTCCCGTTTCCGTGGCCACCCAGGGCTCCTGATCTGACATCAATGGATTTCTGGCTGTGGGGATATCTGAAATCCAAAGTGTATCAGTTTCGTCCTCAAACTGCATCTGATTTTAAAGATGCCATCAGAACTGTGATTCAATAGATTCCTATTGCCATGATACGTGCTGTAGTTCTATCCACCATCAGCCGCATGCAAAGTGTCATCGTGTGTGAAGGAGGTCATGTGGGAAATTTGTGACACACAATAAAATGCTTTATTTTATGCTGCCTCTCTGTCCTTATTGGTTGTCCTCACTTTTAGCCTATCTACCGTCGGTGATTTTCATGCTACATTTGCCGTTCCAACGCTATTTATGGTTTTTCACAATGGAGATCACATTCAAATACAAAAAACTGGGTGTTGCCATTTGATTTCTTCGAAATTTTCTCACTGTAATCGTAACTGTTAGAATGACACTGTTGTTTTTCATATCATTCTTGAGCACATACCTCAAAATATCTTTTGCCAAATTTTCATTCAGTTTCTGTGAATGGTATGATAGTTAGGGGTCCAAATGTCGGGATAGTTTTTTTATAATCACCCTGTATTTTCTTACACATTAAGAAAGATAAGATCTTGATAAAAAAAAAAATGTGTACGTTTTTACTTTCTTCTATCTTTACAAGAAGAAAGTTTTAGACTCATGAAAAATTTTAACTTCCTGTTTTCCACGGATATATACATTTTAGAAGGTCTTAAACACGATTTGACTGATTTTAGAAAATGTCTGTCTGTGTCTCTGTCTGTCTGTCTGTCTGTCTGTATGTGACAAAAAATTTGTGGGCAGTGAATCTCAAGAACTAATGCACAAAATTTAATAAAACTTAATATTCAGTTATTCCTTGATATAAATTGGTGCTGATTAGTTTTTGGTGAAAATTGTCCAGTAGGTGGCGCTGCGATGCTGCATTTTTTCCAATTTTCGCAATAGCTCTATCTCAAGAACTAATGCACTTATTTTCATCAAACTTCAAATTCATTTAGACCTTGACATAAATATACGCTAATTACGTTTTGGTGTAGATATCCCAACAGAAGGCGCTGCTATACCACCTTTTCATGAATTTTATGATAGCTATATTTCAAGAACTACTGAAGGGAATTTCACCAAACCTCAGATTCTGTTAGACCTTGCCATAAATTGATCCTGCTTACGTTTTGTTGTAAATAGCCCAACAGGTGGTGCTGCTATGCTACTTTTTTTATTATTATCACCATAACTATATCTGAAGAACTAATGCAAGGATTTTCATCGAACTTCAGATTCAGTGAGATCTTCATATAAATTGGTACTGATTCCTTTTAGTGTGCGTGAAACCTGTGTGAGGTAGAAGAAAGTTTTGGGATTGGCACATTTGACTAGTTTACAGTGTATGGACAGTTCCTGAAAACATTAACCGGTTTTAAAACACACTAAAACAAAAAAAAAATTGTACAATAGTCAGGATAATTTTATACAGTAAAAAATGAGTTTTTCATTCTTATCCAAAAATAAATGATGTTTGTATTTTAACCAAAAAAAAAAAAAAAAAAAAAATCGAAACGAAACGAAATTTTCTACATGCTTACCTTGCTTTGTTAAGTTATGTAATGATTTAACCCATTAAGCGCTGCTATATATATTAAACTATTTTTTTATGGAACAGTTGTTTTTTCTTTATTAATAGGAAGTCTTTAAAGTATTTCTGAAGAAAAAAGAAAAACAAATTCGAATATTTAGGAAAAATAGCATGTTCCCAAAATGGGAGCAATGGTTCTTAATGGGGGTAATTTTTTTTCAAAATTTTTACTTATGCCTCCGTGCATTTATGGTTGTTATTTCACTGTTCTTTAGCTATAAAAGGGGTAATATCATTCTGAAACTGATATTTTACGAATAATTCATATAAATTAGTCCAACATCTACATTTATAATAAAAATAAAACATAAAATTACCGATTCCATAAGCATTTTCATTATCCATCTCTTTATTTTTCCCATTTACATAATTTTTGTCCTACTATTTTACATGAAAATAATGGGACATGCTTTATGCAGCATTATATTAATTTTGCGTTTTCTGAAATTGATTTTTTAACTTTTTTTTTTTTTTTTTTTTTTTTTTTTTTTGGCATTTTGCATTTTGCTTAGTTTTTCCATATTCCGATTTGAAGATTCGCCTGAACTTTCATCTGAAATATCAAGTCTGCTTTTAATACTTTGTCTTTTTAAAACTCTAAATCAGATATTTCTTGATTGTCTGTTGATTTAGAATTTACGGAAAATTCTACTCCACCAAATATAACATGGGATAAATCGTCGCATAAATTATTTTCTATTACATATGTAATAGAAAATAATTTATGAGACATACATATGAGAATGATATCTTCGTCGTATGTTACAATACTGCAATCAGGTGGCAAAAAAAAACGATTTCTGGAACAGCCGAAAAATCCTCCAAATCTAAAAAATTGTTCAATCATCTTCCATGTAAAAAAATCAGAAAAAAAGTAATGATGAAAAATAAAGAGATAGATAATGAAAATGCTTATAGAACTGGTAATTTCATTTTGTTTTTTTATGATAAATGTAAAAGTTGGACTAATTTATATGAAATCTTCTTTAAATATTAGTTTCAGAATGATATTATCCCTTTTATAGCTAATAAACTGAAAAATAAATGCCATAAATGCACGGAGTCATATGTACACGCTTTCAAAAACATTTCCCCCATTAGGAACCATTGCTCCCATTTTGGGAACAACTTATGCTTTCGGTAATTGTGATTGATCTATTATACATATTAATTCCGGATTGATGTTGTGTTGAATATAATACACTGTTATAAACAGATTTTAACTAAAAAATATAATTTTTATTATACAGTTTTTTTTTTATATTTCTTTCCAGTACGGCCAAAAAGCTATTTTTCGCCAACACATTTTAAAAAATAGAAAATTCTAATGAAACTTAAAAAAAAAATTTCAGAAGTCGTCTATTATTATCAAAATTCAAATAACAGGAACCTTTTAACAATATCAGGGGGGATTCTGTTCCGGTATTTTGTACACCACTAAATTTATATAGCAATCTTTTACTTCTTTAATCGATAAATTCTGCGATGACATACTAAGAATATTGCTATATAAATTTAGTGGTGTACAAAATACCGGAACACAATCACCCCTGCAATATATAAAATACTCACTTTTGAAAAAAATCATAAAGCAATGTTCTCAAAATGGGAGAAATGGCGCTTAATGGGTTAAAATGCTGGAAATATATACTGTATACATTTCTGCGATAACGTGTCCAGCCGCTAGGAGGAAACCAGGGTGCCATTCCACTTGGATATAATTCTTAGAGGTGTCCATTTTTTTTCATAAAACTATAATTGTTTTTAAGAAGGAGGTGCAGCATTTTAATTTGTCTCGGACACTCAAAACACATCCTACCCTGTTGACCACATCAATTTCGTCCAAAAATATGTAACATGAAGTACAGCGCTAGTTAGATGTTGGTAGTCGCACCTTCTTCTAGTTCCCCTGACATTTTTACTTTATTCTATCTTTACAAGAAGAGAGTATTGGATTCATGAAAATTTTCGACTTCCGGATTTCGACGGATTTATACGTTTTAGAAGGTCCTGAACACGATTTGACTATTTTTAGAAAATGTCTGTCTGTGACTCTGTCTGTCTGTCTGTATGTGACAAAAATTTTGTGGGCGCTCTATCTGAAGAACTAATTCTCGGAATTTAATAAAACTTTATATTCAGTTAGTCCCTGATATAAAATGGTGCTGGTTAGTTTTTGGTAAAAATCGTCTTGCAGGTGGCGCTGCTATTCAGCATTTTTCGCGATTTCCGCAATAGCTCTATCTCAAGAACTAATGCTCGGAATTTAATAAAATTTTATATTCAGTTAGTCTCTGATATAAATTGGTGCTGATTAGTTTTTTGTAAAAATTGCCCACCAGGTGGCGCTGCTATGCAGCATTTTGCAGGATTTAAACGATTTTAGCGATAGTCATATCTCAAGAAATAATGCACGGAATTTAATAAAACTTGAGTTTCAGTTAAACCTTGATACAAATGGGTGCTGATTCTTTTTAGTGTATGTGAAACCTGTGTGAGATAGAAGAAAGTTTTGGGATTGACACATCCGACTAGTTAGAATTGGCACAAACAAAGGTGTCTGATTTCATTGAACTAACTTCATTTTCAAAATGTAACAAATTATAACACCTTGTAATAATATTCTATTTTTAATTGCTAAATGACGTAAAATAAAACTTTATAAACAGTGAAATAAGTTTTATAAGACTGTTGACTGATTTCGGCTTTATCGGACCCATTATCAAAACAAATAAGAATATTCTACAACTGCGCGGTCTATGAAATTATTGTTTCAATATCATGTAATTTTTTCCGTACTTTTTTAAGTTACACAAATTATTTTTAATTTTTACTTGGATGTTTATTGCCATATTTGTAACCCTGGAATAACTCGAGCCACAATTTTGGTAAGTTAAATGATGTTGCATCATTACATATTGTATTTATACATGTTACAATCTCTATGGTTTCTCTTATAATGGATGGATATTATAGATTGGAGGGAAAAACTATCCTACTTTCATTGAAATTTATTTGAATTATTTCTTCTTGATATAATCTTGCCAGGGCTGTACTTCGGCACAAAGGGCTGTAGTTGCTTATTGTTACTTTAGAGTTTTTCTTGCTAGGAAGCTACTCCGTGGTTACAAATAGGGAAATAAACACCCAAGTTAAAATGAAAAATTACTTGCGTAATTTGAAAAAATACATGAAAAATTAAATGATGGCGTTTCTAATAACAATTTCATATACCGCGCAGTTGCAGAATATTCTTATTTGTTTTCATAATGGCTCCGATGGTTCCGAAACATGTAAATGTAATAAAACTTATTTTACTGCTGTGATTCACGCCAAAAGCTCCGATTTTTCATGATGCACAATATATTTTTTTAATTCTTTTAGTTCCATGCTGTTCGTTTGTCTGCATCGGGTTGAACTTAATATAGTATAATCTGTGAAGACAGATATTCTTTATTGTCCCTGCCAAAGAAATATCTCATACATCTGCTTAGACGGAAACCTGTCTAAAAAGAATATTTTGCGGTTTCTAGCGATTCTGTTTTCAAACGTTTACTGTACTTTGTTTAGTTATACCCTGTGCAAAGGGATCCTCTTTATGATGAATTCTGTTTTAAAAGTAAAAATTGCATTTTCCCTACTATAGGAATACTATTCAATAACACTTGCTAAATTGGAATTTTGTTTCAGTCATTAGCTATTCCGTTTTCACAGATTTTACTTTATCTGATTGTTGTGATTTAATATAATAAAACCTGCCAAGAAGGAATCGCAATGGACAGGAAAAAAAGGTTTTAAACAGGCTTTTGTCTTAGCAGGTATAATTGTATGGTACAAATTCAAACCGTAGTAAAAATGAAATGTTTACGCTTAAACTAGAATTCTGTTATAAACATGTCTCGTTTACATAAGGTTAACTGTATTTTTACTTTCTTCTATCTATAATAGAAGAAAATATTTTAATCGAAATTTTTTTCGACTTCCGGTTTTCGACGGAATTACACGTTTTAGGGGTCTGAGATTCCGAGAAACATGTATTTACAAAATGTCTGTCTGTCCTCATTGTATCATCGAAAAATGTATGAAGTTATGCTTCAAATTGAACCACGTGTTATTCTATGTTTTTGGCTACGGCCCGCATGTCCCACTTAAATTTGGGGATATTTTGACGAAAGGTTGCGCTGTGATCGCGATTTTTGTTCCATTTTCCCTATTGTCTCATCTAAAAGTGGATGAAGTTATGCAAATAATTTAACCAAATTTTTTGCATATATTTTTTACTATAGCCTGCAGGTTACAGTTGAATTTGAAGATATTGCGCCTGGAGGGTGCGCTGGGATAGCCATTTAAAAATTTCAGTTCCAAAAAAATGTACAAAAAATTAGAAATCATAAAACATTTTTGCGTTAAATGTTCGATCTTGATCCAAGGATTCCAGAGAATTTTTTTGTTTTGCCTCTATCTTAAAAAAATGGCTGAGATATAGCAATTTGAAATTGTAGGGTAGCTGACATTTTGAAACAATACAGTAGAATTCCTCCATAAACTGGTTTAATTTATGAGTTTTAGTGAACATTGTTTCGCCAAATTTTTTTTCATTGTTGTAATTATCGTTTCAACATTTACATGTCTAACACTATATATTTATATTCGTAAACGTCAAATTCTCGCCAAGCTTGGCAACAATTGGTGAAATATCGCCAAATTTGGCAACAAAAATACATTGCCATATATGCAGCCAACTTCGCTATGTCTGTTTAATTTGGCGATATTCTCATTCAAATTCAATATTGACGAGAACTGGGAATGACTTCTGTAATCGGATACCACGCATTTCAGCTTCGTGTATTTTCAGTAGAATTATATAAAATCTCAAAACCAAGCAATAGGGAGGCTATCTTTTCCTGCCGGTACAGGCCAGAAGGACTTTTTGTAGTTTTTTAGTATACATCGGGTCCTCGCATCCAGGTAACCCGACGATTCGCAAGCAGCTGACGTACAACAGAATGATGAAAAATATTGATTTTATTTGGCAGTGTGATAGCGAATTTTGAAAAAATAACATGTATGAAATAGAAGAAAGTTTTGGGATTAGCATATCAGACTAGTTATATTTCGATTTAGAAGCCACTATCCCGTTTTTTATTCTGCCTGTCCTACTTATTGTGACACTGCACCTGAGAACGGACCTAATTACGGTCGTGGTTTCCTGTAAAAAGAAAACTGTTGTGCCTTTTAACCATTCAAATTTTCCTAAATTTACTTTTGTGTTACTACATATAAAAGAACTCCTTAAAATCTATGAATAAAATAAAAAATTCCCGTACTTATATGACACATGAAAAATGTTATTTGTGATATATCATTTGTGATATACTTATTTATATAATTATTATCAAATATTTTATGGAGTCCTTACAAAAGTTTTACGACTTTTTCTCCTATAAATTATTGTTTTTTTTTTTTTTTTTTTTTTAACTAAAAGCATGTTTTTCTTTCAAGATTTACTTGTACATGATAATAAAAAATTGTCAATGAAATGGCATTTTTCACACTTCTTGAATTTCAGCCAAATCAAAAAAGTAGGTTGTACTTTTTTATGATGAAAGAATCAATTTATCTAAACGCAAATGTCTGTATTTTAAGTAAATTCCTTAGTTTTTACGTCTTTATATTCTGTTTATTTCCCACGATTTAAATCTTCGTTTTTGCTAAAAGTCATAAAGTAATTCACCTTTATATTTAAATAAATATATATACCTTAACGCGCATTGAAAAAAAAATGAATATTTTCGGGAGTTGTTTTAAATAACTTTATATTCATGTGATAATAATATGAACAGTCGAACAGAAAAGAACACCCAATAGTGTTTATTAATCAAATAGTTGTAGATAGTTGGAAGTGATAATATTGATCGGCAATTTTTCACACTTTTTGAATCGCAGCCAAAATCAAAAACTTCTAAATAAGTTGTACTTTTTTATAATGAAAGAATCAATTTATCTAAACGCGAGTGTCTGGATTTTAAGAGAATTCAAGAGTTTTTCCATATTTATAGTCTGATTATTTTCTACAATTTAAGTCTGAGTGTTTGCTAAACATCGTTTATCTAATTTACGTTTATTTCTAAATATCTGTGCGTTAACTCGCATTTAAATAAAATAAAATGAAATAAAATTTCAATATTTTCGTCATTTGTTTTAAATACATTTATATTCATGTGATAATAATATGTACAGTTGAACAGAAATTGTGTTTAATAAACAAATGGTTGTAGATAATTGCAAATATTAATATTCGATTGGGAGTTATTTCTTCTTTAATTCTTTATAGTAATAATAATAATAATAATAATAATAATAAAACGTTCAGCGGTCCATTTCTGAAATGTAATAGAAATAAACTCTAAAATTTTGAACAATAATGTTAATTTTTTTAATTCTAAATTTTAATCTTATTGTAATTTTTAGCTTTTTCCCCTCGTAGACTCATAGGTTCTATGACGAGAGGTTGGCTGTCCACGAGTGGGAGGTTTCTGTTTCTGTAATTTTTAGCTTCCAAAGCCAAACTCAGATCATTAGGTGACGAAATTTAGAAACTATGTTAAATTAAAATTTTTTAGCTCCTAATCTCAAAATAACTGTTAATATTTTTATTCATATTGACGTAAATCTAATTGAATATTTTCCATGCCAATTGATGAACAAGTGGTTTGATATTTGATAAAGCCATACATCTACAGTGCCTACACTCCTTTACTGTACTTTACTGTACTGCCCTAGAACGACGGCTCAGAATAGGAATCAAGTCTGTAGAGCTTAGATTCCCTCCCGGTTGCCTAAACTCCTCAAAGTTTCTAAAGAAGAAACAGGGAGGTAAGAAAATTTAAATTTAATATTCAAATAGCGGAATTCGTAACCGTTTCATTTAATTGCAGGATTTGTAGTATTTTTCTGCGAATAAATACATCGAAAAATTATTTTCCAAAATTTTTGTAAAACTGTACGCATCATATAAACACGTTTTTTTACAATCAGTAGCATTTACATTTATTTTTTATATATATTTTATACATCACACATTAATTTATTTAGTAGTACCTAAAAATGATGATACAAAAATAAACTAGTCGGATGTGCCAATCCAAAAACTTTCTTCTATCTCATACAAGTTTCGCATACACCAAAAACGAATCAGCACCAATTTATGTCAAGGTCTAACTTAACTAAAGTTTTATTAATTATTTGCATTAGTTCTTGAGATATGACTATCGCTAAAATCGTTTAAATCTTGAAAAATGCAAAATAGCCGCGCCACCTGTAAGGAAGTTTACACCAAAACCTAATCAACAACAACTTATGTCAACGTCTAACTGAATCTGAAGTTTGATGAAATTCTTTGCATTAGTTTTTGAGATATAGCTGTCGTGAAAATCATGAAAAAAGAAGCATAGCAGTGCCACCTGTTGGTTTATTTACACCAAAACGTAATCACCATCTATTTATGTCATGGCCAAACAGAATCTCAAGTTTGGTGAAATTCTTTGCATTAGTTCTTGAGATATACAGCTAACATTAAAATCGTGTAAATCCTGAAAAATGCAGAATAGCAGCGCCACATGTTGCGCGATTTACACTAAAAACTAATCTGCACAAACTTATATCAAGGAGTAACTGAATCGAAAGTTTTATTAAATTCCGTGTATTAGTTCTTGAGATAGAGCGCCCTCAAATTTTTGTCGCATACAGACTCACAGACTCACGGACAGACATTTTCTAAAAACAGTCAAATAGTGTTCTAAAACGCATAAATCCGCCGAAAACCGGAAGTCGAATTTATTCACCAATCCAATACTTTTATCTTGTAAAGATAGAAAAGAACAAAATTGATATGAAATAGTTATTGTAATTAATTTTAATATGATATAAATGGATCTGTTGAGCGATGTATTAAATGCCAGTAAAGACTATCATTCTTAAATTTTAAAATAATGATTCTCAAAAGGTTCTTTATTTTATGTCATTATAAGTAAGTAGTTCAAGGGCGTTTAAATGTCGTGAAGAATGAACAGATTTTATTAAAGCAGAATTAATGATGCCTTGTTAAAAGAGTTTAGTGTCAAACTTCTAGCGCATTTTATCTCCAATCTCTGTTAATTGTACGCGTTAACGAATATAATCCCTTCATAACATCTTTCTCTTTATTTTATACTTTATCAAAATTATGTTAGTGTCTCAAAATTTAAGTGTCATCAATGGGGAAGAAGAATTATCCATTTTTAGTAGGGATCTGATTGCAAGCATGGGAGATGAGTAAGATTATTACGGTTTGATTGATAAATTAGTTTTCAAAACATTTAAAACGTTATCCAAAGTAATAAACCATTATTATTATATTGGTGATATCGTGGCCCAATATTGCAGTGATATTGTGTTCATGTGCAATAATCCCAATCTAATACCAATTCTGATTAAATACTGGCAAAATAAATACCGTTATTTAAGGCCTACAATCAGCGGGTTAAACAATCATGCTCGACCCACAAATTTTATTTTATAAAATGTAACTTAATGGATCGCTGTAAATATTTGACGTCAATTATTAAATGAAATTTCTGGGTCGAAACATGATTATTTGAACCGCGGATTATAGACCGGATATTACGGCAATTCCTTAAAAATTGCTTCATATTTAAAATATTGGTAATAAAATGTTGAACTGTTTCTTTTACTGTTGATATTAGCAATATTAGCAAAACTTTACTATCATAATGCTAAGGCAATAAATTAAGGAAAGTATTGCTGACACTAGCACATATTTAGTGAAGAAATAATCAATAAAACTAATATTGGCCCAATGGTCTTTGCTACTGGAGTATTGAGTGAAGTATTACATATGAGCATTAGCATTCATAGTCCAATTTAAATAAATGCTAGTGTATAAAATAATTGTTTTTTCCTCGTTACAGACAAGTATTTAAAGGGCATTTAAATGCGTTAAGGGATGAACAGACATAATAAAGATAATTATCTGTGCCTTGTTTAAAGAATTTAGTGTGATACTTTTAATTCATTTTATTTGAAGTTACTGTGAATTAAATATATCAATCAACATGATATCCTTACTACAACATTTCTTTGTCGTGTTGTTACACTTCAATCAAAGCTTTCTGTCAAGTTAACAAGAGTCAGAGATTGAAAGTGACTATGAAAAGTTTTAAATTAGAGGTAACAGATTCGATTAACGTTACAAAATATTTCAATTTGCGCTAAATCACACAAGCTAGAATATATCAATTTGTTGCGGACCCATTTACGGAAATTTTCCCGAATTGGTAATGATTAGCCCCGTTCTCATATTGATATCCGAAATTGTTTCTATTCTTTATTATCTGATTTAAGCGTAATTATTTTTTTTCAATGACCGATATTTCATAATCGGGCTTGCCCAGGGGTGTAAAAACTGGGCGCCAATAAGCCGATTTCCACCGCTAAATTTTCAGTATTCTTCGCCTAATAATAGTAATAATAAAATTTAAGAGACTATACTAATAATATTTAGGCGAAGACTAATAATAAAATTTAATACAAGTATACTTAGGCGAAAAATACTGATAAAATTTAGTGGTGACAATCGGTCCATTGGCACCCAGTTCTTACACCCCTGGGGTTTAACATATTATAGAACTTGTCCCCATAGCTGTATAACTAAGCAACATAAAAGGATGTGTTAACTACTAAGTCAATCTCTGAAAACTATCAAACTAACAGTGCTAGTTTCATCAAAATCAGTAGAATCTAAGTCAGTAGAGCCTAATAAAAAGGCTAATCTTTCATATAATCGGGCTAACCTGATTATACAACTTTTCCCCAAAGCTGCATAATTACGCAACGTAGAACGATGTGTTAGATACTAAAATCATTCCTGAAAAAATATCTAGCTAACAGTACCAGTCTATCAAATTATATTCACAAATATTTAATAAAACGTGTTATATTTCATAATCGGGTTCGCCTGATTAAATATCTTTCCCCATATCTCTATAACTAAGCAACGTAGAACAATGTGTTATATATTAAAACCATCCCTAAAACATTATCTAACTAACAGTGCAAGTCCCATCAGATCCGTTCAATACAGCCTTTGTTATAAATTGTCGGAATGAAAGATACCAGAAATTTTAAATATCACTCCTCGAGAGAAAACATTAATGTACTCTTGACTTCGTCAAACAAGATGGGGAAATCAGTAAAATAATTATGATTTATAGGATGAAATAGTATTGAAAACATTTAATAAGATATCCTAATAAGTGATCCAATACTGATTATATTGATTGTAATGGGGTCCAATATTGAGCAAATATTGGATTCGTCTGTAATGGCATACTGAATTTGTAATGACATACTAATTCTAGTTAAATATTGGGATTACCAAAAATTAGTAAAATATAAGCTTGCATTGAAAATATATGCAAAGAAATTCAATGGTGAAATATTTCTTGCAAATGACAGTGAAATGTTAGCGGAATGTAAGCATCACAATGTAGGGATAACAATTAATGCAGTACTGAAGAAATTGGCCAAACTATTGCAAAGATATAACCAAAAAGAAAATATCGGAAAAACATAACTTATGCTAATACAGTATTGGGTAATTTATGATATATGGGCATCAGATATACAGTGGTGGTCAAAATGAAAAGGACAAGGCAAAAACCGTCAAATCTTGGCTACACTTGGTCGGAAAATTAAGCAAATGTAATGGCTGGAAACCAATGAAAAATGAAGAATATTTTTATAAGTTTTTATGGACATATGTGGAAAATTCATATTCATAAAATGCATTATGGATTTATATAGCCATGTGATATGGACAAAATTATAAGAATAATTGTATTTGCATGTTCTAAAAAGTACAATTTGCATGTTTTTTGTTCTGCACACGGATCTCCCAGACGATATAAATGCTTAGTAAGCGTTTGGGATCATCATATTATGTTTTTCAGTCATGCCTTTAAATACAAAGATTTCGGAGTTTGAGAAAGGGAAATTGGATGAATTCAAAAGTTCAGGACTTTCTGTACGTAAAATTGCGACAAAGCTTAATATATCAAGAACGTTTATTCAGAATTATCTTTAAAAACCCGGTATATATGAACTGCAAAGACATACAGGTAGGCCATCTTCTGTTTCTGTAGGGGAGAAAAGAATGATAATAAGGCGAGCTTGCTCCAAAAAACAAACGTCAACAGAAACAAAACGTGAATTGAATTTAGAATGCAGTGCTCGATCTGTTCGACGTGTTTTACAAACAGAAAAAAGGATCGTAATGGTAAACATATGTCACGACCACCCTCTTACAAAAGATTTTTAGAGCCCAAACGTAGAGTTTGCCAAAAAATACATTACTATGGGCAAAACGCCAGGTGATGCTGTCTCTTCCGATGAGAAAAAGTTTAATTTGAATGGACCATATGTTTTTTTCGCTACATCTCTTATGATCTCTGCAGAACAAAAGAAATTTTCTCAAAGCGTCCATTTGGAGCCAGCTCAGTAATTGTTTAGGGCGGTTTCGCAACTGGTGGAACTACTGTTTTTGTGAAGAGTAGAATGAATTCTGAGAGTTATGTTGATGTATCGGGCGATTAATCTTTTACCAAAAGCACCGTTAATAACGAGTGGAGACTATTTCTTCCAGCAGGACAATGCCTCAGTAAATGTTTCCCAAACTTCAAAATCATGCTTTGATGCTAATTTTGTGAAACTACAGTGGTGGCCAAAAGTGTGGATATTTTTTGAAAGTTTCATGTTTTTCAACTTTGTGTGCTTGTAGAATATATTAATTTTCACTTAAATACAAACGTTTACATATCGAATTGAAGGTAATTTAATGTAAAATTTAATAATAAAAACAGTATTACAATATCTGTATTACAAAAAAAGTTATGCAACTAATAGTAAGATCTATCTTAGATTTGCATTTTTTAAAGGGATACTTACACTATCAATACTTAGTAGGATAACCCTTATTTTTTAAGACAGCTGACAGCGTCTTTTCATCGAGTGAACGAGTGTTTATGGTTCATCTTTCGTAATCACATGGTGCTAAGAATCAATTATAGCTTCAATAAGTTGTCTTTTATTGGATGGACGTTTTTTTCGTACAAGAATTTTCAAACGTCGCCACAAATTTTCAATTGGATTGAGATCAGGGCTGTTTCCTGACCATGGTAATATATCTATGCCTTTATTTTGAAACCATGCTTTGCATACTTTTGCTGTGTGGCATGGAGCTGAATCCTGCTGAAAAATAAATGGTGCGTTGTTGGGGAAGAGATCCCTGATGGAAGCTATCAATTTTGGTTCCAGGACAGTTTCGATGTATTTTTTGGCATTCAGGATGCCATCAATCACTTGAATTCGGCCCACACTATCTGCAGACATACATGCCCAAATGATGACATTTGTTGGGTTTTTTGTAGTTGCTTCAATACAATCAGGATGAAGTGCTTCTCCTACTCTACGTCTTACGTATTTTCTACCATCACTACCAAAGAGCGATATTTTACACTCATCGCTCCAGATTACTTGCTTCCATTGATTTTCTGACCATTTAATGTGTTCTTTTGCCCACTTAACTCGTTTTTCACTCGTTTTGATTTAAATATGGTTTTTTCCTTGGAATTCTAGCTTGTAGTCCAAATCCTGATAACCTTCTTCTTATTGTTTTTGAACTTACTGCAATACCCGCTGCATTCATTTCACATCTAATTGCATCTAATGAAATTTTTTTATCTTGAAGGCATAGCCGTTTAATTTTTCTATCGACAGTAGCACTTGTGTATTTTATTCGGCTTGATTTGGCCTTATTTTCCACTGATTTCGTTTTTTAATAACGTAAACAGAACTTTCGTACACCAGAACAAGTAACTGAACCACCAACTTGTCTTGCAATTTCAGCATAAGAGAGGCCATTTTCTCTCAATATGACAATTCGGCTTCTTTTTGTAGATGTCCAATTAGTTCTTCTTATTGATGACATTGTTTAAAATTAGTTTAATTAAAAAAAAGGACTGTAAATATTCAAAAACAGCAATACTCTATTTAATTGTACTAGCATAGCTGCCAACTTTTACGCTTTTTTGCTACCAGTAAAAATTAATAGAAATTTTTGTATTATTGAGTCACATGATTTCGGTGATATGATAAGTAAAAATTTACTGAAAAACTTTAGTGGTAGGAAAAAAGCGTAGAAGTTGGCAGCTATGGTACTAGTATGCATCATTCCGCAAAATATTTCCACAACAATAACTCTTTTACCATCCAAATAACCTAAACTATAGTTACAGACATTTGATTGGTCCTCAGAACAGTGTTTGTGATTGGCTAGTACGCTTTTATTACAAAACACGTCCTTATTCAAAACGATTTGTGTTTGTTTGTTCTACTAAAATGAGCATAACTTTTTTTATAATACAGATATTGTAATACTATTTTTATTATTAAATTCTACATTAAATTACGTTCAATTTGATATATAAACGTTTGTATTTAAGTGAAAATTGATATATTCTACAAGCACACAAATTTGATAAACATGAAACTTTCAAAAAAGTCCAAATTTTTGGCCACCACTGTACTTGATTGACTGTCCGAAAGCCCTGATCGGAATCCAATGGAAAATATGTGGGGTATTCTAGCACAGGAAGTATACAAAATTAGTATAAAATATGAAAATAAGCAAGAGCTCATGTCCTCCACCGAAAAAGCCTGGTCAAAAATTCCCAAGAGCGTTCTCAAGTTACTGTCAAACTCCATGACGTCAAGACTGATAAAAGTGATTGAGAAGAAGGCACAATGACATATTTTTTACAATGACATATTTTGTTAATTATGTCCGAACATTCATATTTTGCATTTTTCAATGTTTTGCATTCTACAATGATTTCTAGCATAAAAAAACATTTTATGTATAAAATGCATTTTATTTGTTTCAGAAATATTTTTTTTTCTGTGTGATTTTCAGTTGTTCTTATAATTCTGCCCACCACTGTAGTCGTCACATTTAATTTAACGATACTCAAAAGAGCCATAAATTTTTGTGATAACAAATGAATAGTTCAAAGAATTGTAGATATGATGCGGATTGAAAATGTTTTACTAAAGCAGAATTAATGATGTCTTGTTTTACCTGTTAACTGGATTTGACGACATTTTTCGTCATAGAAATTTGCCGTAATATTACGACTTGATTACCGACGGGGCACACTTTAACCAGTAAAATTTAATATAAATTTTCGTCTTATCAGAACGCCCTGTTCATTCAAAAACACTGCCATGAATAAGCGAAAAAATTCTATTATTTTTCACTGGTGGAAATGTGCCCCGCTGGTAATCAGACCCTGATGATATTACTTACAGGGTTCGTACGCCTCCTGGAATTTTGCGACCAGGAAATTCTTCGGTACCAGTATTTTCTTACAGAAAATCTCTCCTTAAAAGAAGTCGAAGTTTCTCGAATTTAACCTATATTTCTTTTTCTATAGAAAAAATACTGGTAACACACATGGAAAATTCCCCGATCCGTACGAACTCTGCACTTATCACTATGAAGAAAAAAAAGTCCCCATTGTGAAACGAGTTGAACAAAAGTTTATTCCCCGATTAACATAGGTTAAAGAGCATGTGGCATTTCTAATGATTTTTGTTTGAAATTGTTAGTGTTTGTGAGCATCAATGAATGTAATATCTGAATGATGAATTGTCTCTAAAATGCTTATTATGCTGCAATCAAAACTTTTTATCGTGTTAAAAATTGGAATTGATTTGTTATTCGTGTAAAAGAAGATTTATTATTTTTTTATTTGGAGACTATATGTTAAAAAAACTAGCAAGGGAATTATTATTGACAGGATAAATTAGCATTAAAAATATGTAATAAAATATGTATGTAGAATTGAGAGTCAAAACTTTACAAATGTATTTTTTGATAGCAAAGATATAACCAAAAACAAAATATCGGAAAGATATTTTTTATGCAACTAGAGTATTGGGTAATTTATGATATATGAGTATCAGCTATCGTCTTCACATTCAACTTAATGATACTAAAAAGAACCATAAATTTCTGCATTAAAAATGAATAGTTAAAGAAATGTAAATGCCTTGAGTGATGAAAATATTTTATTAAAGCAGAATCATTGATGTCGTATTTAAAGGGCATGTGGCATTGCTAATGGATTTTATTTGAAATTGTTAATGTTTGTGAACAACAATGAATGTAATATCTGAATAATGAATTGTCACGAAAATGCTTATTATGTTGCAATCAAAATGTTATCAAGTTAAAAATTGGAATTTAATTGTTATTCGTGTAGCAGCAGATTTTTTTGTTTTATTTGTTGGCAAAAAAAGCCGCCTCTGCTCTACGTTGTAGGTTACGCGCGCTAATACTTAGATAAATAAATAATCATTCTGGCCATGAAAACACAATTAATATAATAATATAGGTAATTTCTTACCTTTATCTTTCTTCAGCATCAGTATTCCTACTACTTCAGCTTGGTGCACATTTTTAACTGCGTTAATCCATTTATTTCGGTACTAAAGTGTTAAAAACGAAAATGTTGGTTAATGAAGTATATTATTTATATTGAGTCCACACTTTAGACGATCATTTTTGTAATAGATAATTATATTAAAATTTCAACTTATTAATTTCAAGTAATATTTTACATACAGCTGCCTTTTGCAGCAACAGATTAAAATTATTACATCTTTCTCTATTGAGATAAATAGGGCAACTAACTTAATAATAAAAAGAGTTTTTGAATCAGAGTTCTTTTGATGACGTCAGACAGCTGCAGCATGCGTGGGTTGATATTAAAACTAATTTCGCGAACATATTTCACATATTAATATCATTGTTTATCTTGAGTAGGATGATTTGTCTAAAATAGAAAAGTCTGTTCATTATAGAATGATTTATTGTCACTTAATGTATTTATTTGAGTGCTCAAATGTTTATGTCCTTGAATTGCTTCCTGTTTTGAAATCAGTTAATGATATCTGAGATGGTTATAAATCCATCACCCTTCCTTAACCATCTCGGATGCATCATGTAATAGTTGCATAGATTCTCGATGTTTCACAAACTGTGGTTTGCCCAGTGGCTTGGTCAGGGCGTCTGCTGTCATGTCTTGTGTTGGGCAGTAACGAAGGTCTAGTATACCGTCTTCTTTCATTTCTTTTATCGCGTGATAGCGAACGTCTATATGTTTAGTTCGCTTTGAGAATTTTTCGTTCTCCACCATCTTGATGCAGCTATGGTTGTCTTCGTACAGTTTTACTGGTAAATTTTGCTGTAAGTCCAGGTCTGCTAATAGTTTTATTAGCCATGCAATTTTCTGTCCTGCACTAGCTGCAGCAACGAATTCAGCTTCTGCCGATGAGTAGGCAATGCAATTTTGCCTTTTTGAGTACCATTGTATCGGACTGTTTCCCAGCATGAAAAGGTTTCCATTAGTCGATCTTCTGGTTTTTGTGTCTCCTGCCCAATCAGCGTCAGAAAAACCGATGAGTTGTGGTTCTTGATTTGTATTCAATGTGAGGTTCAGGTTTTTTGTGATGTTTAGATAACTAATTATGCGTTTCGCAGCGTTCCAATCCTTAAAACGTGGAGTTTCACATCTTCTGCTGAGGATGTTAACGGCGACTGCTATATCTGGACGTGTAGTGGTTCCTATATATAACAATGATCCTATTGCTTGTCTGAATTTTGTGTTGTTAGGCATTAAGTTTTCGTCGTCCTCTAATTTGTGAAAACCGGCATCCATGGGAGTGCTTATTGGTTTTGCGTTTTCTAAATTGAATTTTCTTGCGAGTTCTTCTATTTTTAACCTTTGATTTAATTTGTATCCGTTTTGTGTTTTTCTTATTTCCATGCCTAAATAGTGGGATACTTCCCCAAGGTCTTTTAATTCATATTCTTGCTTTAAAGCTTTTATTATTTTTTCAATTGATTCGTTTTCACCGCCTATTAATAAGTCATCTACGTAAACTATTATATACGTTGTGATGTTGTTTTCTTTTCGTGTGTATAGACATGAGTCCGCTGTGCTTTGTTGGAAATTCAATTTTTTTAAAGATTGTTCTATTCTTTTATTCCAAGTTCTCGCTGCCTGTTTAAGTCCATAGATGGATTGTTTCAAGTTGCAGACTTTGTTTTCTTTATTTTTCTCAATGTAACCCTCCGGTTGTTTCATATAGACTTCATCTTCTAACTCACCGTATAAAAAAAGCTGTGTCTATGTCTATGTGTCTCACGTTCAACTTCTTATATGCGGCTGCTGCCAAAAAAGTTCGCACTGTTGTTTGTGACACTACTGGGGCGAAAGTCTCGTCATAGTTTTCCCCGTATTTTTGGCTAAACCCTTTGGCTACCAAACGTGCTTTGTACTTTTGAGTGTTTCCGTGACTGTCTAATTTCTTTTTGAATGTCCATTTGCAACCTATAACCTTTTTGTTAGGTGGAGGATCCACTAATTCCCATGTGTTGTGTTTTCGCAACGAATTTATTTCCGCTTGTGTGGCTTTAAGTCAATTTTCTTTTTCTCTGGGATTATTTATTTCCAGTATTTCATTCCAACTACTAGGTTCTATTGTATCATTATTTTTTACATAACAGACATATCTGTCTGGTGGTACCCCCCTGTTCATTCTTTCGGATCTTCTTGGTTCATTGGTCGGTTGTTTGGACGCGGTTGGTTCTTCGGTTGTGTTGTTTAGCTCTGTTTCAATGTAATTTTTGTCGTCATATGAGTTTTCTGTCTCTTTGCTTTCTTTTAGGTTAATTTTACTATTTTCCATGAATTTCACTGTTCTGCCAATTACAATTTTATTTTGTTTTGTGTATATGCGATATCCCTTTGAGTTGTTATCGTATCCTACAAAAATCCCTTCTTGAGCCCTGTCGTCCAATTTTCCTCGATGTTGTTTATTCACATATACGTAAGCTTTGCACCCGAATGTTCGCAAATAGTGTAAACTCGGTTTGCGATTAAACCATAGCTCAAATGGGGTTTTATTTGTCGATTTTGTTGGTAAGCGATTTTGTAAATGATTCGCGGTGTTAATTGCTTCTCCCCAAAATCTTTGTGGCAGATCTGCTTCTCTCAGTAGGCTTCTAGTCATGTCTGATAGCGACCTATTTTTCCTTTCTGCAATGCCATTTTGGCTCGGACAATACGGCACTGTTAATTGATGTTTAATGCCCCTTTTCTTAAGTAATCCTCTATCCCTCTATTTATGTACTCTCCCCCGTTATCGGATCTTATTGCTTTCGGATATATCCCGAACTGGTTTCGAACCATAGCTATATAGTCGATTAGTTTATCCTGTACTTCATCTTTATGTTTTAATAAGTATATTACAGTAGATCTAGAGAAGTCGTCAATGAAAGTTACAAACATTGTTTTACCACCTATTGTGGGGGTTCCTATCGCTGTGCATACGTCCGTGTGCACTAGATCGAGTACTCTACCTGTTTTGTTTCTATACACTGTTTTGGGATAGGGAGCATCGCTTGTTTTTGTTTGTATGCATGTTTCGCATGTTGTTCCATGATTGCAATTATTTAATTTTATGCCATAGGCTAAGTCGTCTTTAACCATTTCCTTTATGGAATTATAATTTCTATGCCCTAGGCGTTTGTGCCAAAGTTCCAAGCAGTCTTTACTTTTACCTTCATGTGCCATATTTACTATATTCCTATCTGCATTTTCTAATAATTCAACTTCGTATAGGTTATTTTTCATTTTTGCCTCCAAATAGATTTTCCCATTTCGTGACAGCGTGCATTTATCTTTATCAAATAATAATTTATATCCATTCTTTGTGGCTTTACTAACTGAAATTAAATTAGATTCTAGCTCCGGTACATATAACACTTCCTTTAACGTAATTTTATTTATGCCTCCATCGGATGTTTTTGTCGTGAATGTAGTTTCTCCGGTACCTAACGAGTTTAGAGTTTTTCCGTTGACAATTATGACGGCTGTTTTTTCTGTGTCATTTAACTTAGTAAACTCATTTTTATTGTTTAGGATATGTGAAGATGAACCACAATCAATAATCCAGGTTTGTTTTCCTGCTTTGTCTATTAGAAAGGCTGCGTCGCTGCCTTTATCTGGTTTTGTTTCCGTTCTATAATTTCTCGTGTTTACAAATTCGCGGTCAGTGTTTCCTATCTGGTTATCCGATTGTTGATAACACAACGATGATGAGTAATATTTATTTTTGTATGTTTGTTGTTTTTGTGTATTTGGTGATTGTTTCGATTTTTCAAATGCCAACATTCTCTGTACGTGTGATTTCTCAATTTGCAATACGTGCACTGTTTATCTTTTTTAAAGTTATCATTAGGAAATCTTTTCTGCGTCTTAAACGCTTTTGATGAATTTTCACCCTGGTCTGTGTTTTCAACCCTTCTGTTGTACTCATCTGTTAATTTACTTCTAATAAATTGTGGTGTGAGCTCGTCCTCATTTCGCGATTCAAGGGCAGTAATTAATGTATTATAACTAGGGGGTAGCGAACACAGCAATAAAGCTGAAAGATGGGAGTCGCTAATTGTTTCCCCGATCGCTGAAAGTTTGTCAATTAATTCTAGAATGTATGTTATGTGTTTGATTAAGTTCCCGTTTTCTTGGAGCTTGGCTCCATAGAGCTTTCTTAACAAAAATAATTTACTAGAGAGGTTCGCCCGTTCGTGTATGGTTTTAAGTGCGTTCCAAGTGTCTCTAGCTGTGTTAAGCCCCTTAACATGAACAATTTGAGAATCGTCAATTGATAGGTTAATTATGGCTCTTGCCTTCCTGTCTTTCTTTTCCCAATCAGTTGTGACTGGCGTGGGCCTATCTTCGGTTATTACGTTGAATAAGTCTTCTCTAATCAGTAACATTTCAGTTTTAAATTTCCAATTACTGTAATTACTTGCGTTAAGTTTTTCTACAAGCTGTATCTCACGTGATGAGGCCATTTTACTAGTTATTTAAGTTTTGTTATTAAAGAGGAATTGCTCTTTTATTATTTTATATAAAACTTCTTATATATATTTAGTTTTCTTCAATTGTTTAACATTTCATATATATCAACAAAAAAAATGCACAATATTTATTTCATCATCAAATAACTAACTATATTTTCAATAATTTTCAACTTCTTTTTCATGTGCACACATGTATGGCCAGTAGTTTTTTTTTTCACAAATATTATTTATCTACTAAAATATGAGACTTTCTCAGTCTCATAATCGACTGTTGGCAAAAAAGCCGCCTCTGCTCTACGCTGTAGGTTACGCGCGCTAATACTTAGATAAATAAATAATCATTCTGGCCATGAAAACACAATTAATATAATAATATAGGTAATTTCTTACCTTTATCTTTCTTCAGCATCAGTATTCCTACTACTTCAGCTTGGTGCACATTTTTAACTGCGTTAATCCATTTATTTCGGTACTAAAGTGTTAAAAACGAAAATGTTGGTTAATGAAGTATATTATTTATATTGAGTCCACACTTTAGACGATCATTTTTGTAATAGATAATTATATTAAAATTTCAACTTATTAATTTCAAGTAACATTTTACATACAGCTGCCTTTTGCAGCAACAGATTAAAATTATTACATCTTTCTCTATTGAGATAAATAGGGCAACTAACTTAATAATAAAAAGAGTTTTTGAATCAGAGTTCTTTTGATGACGTCAGACAGCTGCAGCATGCGTGGGTTGATATTAAAACTAATTTCGCGAACATATTTCACATATTAATATCATTGTTTATCTTGAGTAGGATGATTTGTCTAAAATAGAAAAGTCTGTTCATTATAGAATGATTTATTGTCACTTAATGTATTTATTTGCGTGCTCAAATGTTTATGTCCTTGAATTGCTTCCTGTTTTGAAATCAGTTAATGATATCTGAGATGGTTATAAATCCATCATTATTTGGAGACTATATGTTAAAAAAACTAGCAAGGCAATTATTATTTATAGGATAAATTTGAATTAAAAATGTGTAATAAAATAGATATGTATATTTGAGAGTCAAACCGTTTACAAATATACTTTATCATATTCAAAGATAGACCCTATGCACAAATATTATGCAAAGATATAACCTAAAACATAATATCAGAAAGAATTTTTTTTTATATTCGGATAATTTATGATATATGAGTATCAGCTATCGTCTTCACATTTAACTTAATGATACTAAAAAGAACCATAAATTTCTGCATTAAAAATGAATAGTTTAAGGAAATGTAAATTTCATGCGGGATGAAAATATTTTATTAAAGCAGAATTAATGATGTCTTGTTTAAAGGGCATGTGCATTTCTAATAGATTTTATTTGAAATTGTTAATGTTTGTGAACATCAATGAATGTAATATCTGAATGATGAATTGCCTCTATAATGCTTATTATGCTGCAATCAAAACTTTTTATCGTGTTAAAAACTGGAATTTAATTGTTATTCGTGTAGATAGGGGTGCACAACCTTTTTAAGTGAAGGTCCACTTACAAAAATTACTGGGTTGTCGAAGGCCACCATCAGTAGAATTTTGTTTCGAGGAGGTGTGACGGGGGGCGGGGAATCTAAGTCTACAATCAGATAAAAAAAACAAATTTCGGAAGGGTAGTTTTAGACCCCTAGGTTCCTTCGTTCTCAGTCAAAGTATTCAGTTCTGTAGGCAAGGATATATCAACAGTTTACGTTTGTTTTTATACAAGAGATATAGCTAAGATTATTTTCAGAGAGTGAAAATACTCCTTGACTTTATTTGAAGGAGCAAATTTAGCTTTAAAGATTGCCAGTGCTGAAAAAAAATTCTGCTTTCATGAATGAAGGTGGGGAGAAGGAGAAACGTATATTTTTCTAAATTGTACTTCTGAACATATTCAGTCATAAAATGTGGATGTCAAGTAGGGGTTCACAACTTTTATAAGAGGAGGGCCAGTCACAAAAATGACTGGATTGTCGAAAGCCAACATCCGTAGGGTGGAAAATTTTTATTTCGGGGAGCGAGGGGTGTAATATCGGCCTAAAATTTCATACAAATGCTTATTTTAAAAGGAGGGTTAGCTCCCTATACTCAACCACCTCTTTAGTCAGCATAACCCAATTCAGTTGGCAAGGATGCAAACAGCTTGCATTATTTTTCCATGTGCGATTGACAATATTCGTAATTTTTTCCTAGTGATTGACGAAATTCACGATTTTTGCTCACTCGTTCAGCGAAATTTGTGATTTTTACGTACCTCACCGGCAAAAATTGCGATTTTTACACGCTCGATCGGCGAAATTTGCGATTTTTACGCGCCCGCTCGGCGAAATTTGTGATTTTTTTTCGCACCCGATCGACAAAATTTTCGATTTTTTCACAACTGATCGGCAAAATTCGCGATTTTTATGTGACCGAACGGCAAAATTCGCGATTTTTACGCTCTTGATCGGCAAAATTCGCGATTTTTACGCATAGGATCGGCGAAATTTAAGATGTATACGCACCTGATCGGCAAAATTCGCGATTTATACGCATCGTGTCGGCAAAATTCGCGATTTTTGCGGTCCCGATCGGCAAAATTCGCGATTTTTACGCACTTGATCGACAAAATTCGCGATTTTTATGCATACGATTGGTGAAATTTCCGATTTATACGCATCTGATCGGCAAAAATCGCGATTTATACGTACTCTATCGGCAAAATTAGTGATTTTTACGGGCCCGATTGGCAAAATTAGCGATTTTTATGCAGGCGATCGGCGAAATTTTTGATTTATACACACCCGATCGGTAAAGTTCACGATTTATACGCATGCGATCGGCAAAATTTGCGATTTTTACGCACCCGATGGGCAAAATTCACGATTATTACGCGTCCGATCAGCGAAATTTGGCAAAATTCGAGATTTCTATGGACCTGATCGGCGAAATTGATCCGCGGGCCACTAGTAATTCGATCGCGGGCCACAGGTTGTGCATCCCTATGTAGAAGAAGATTTATGATTTGTTTGGAGATTATTTGTTAAGAAGACTAGTAAGGCAATTATTATTTACAGGATAAATTAGAATTAAAAATATGTAATAAAATATGTATGTATATTTGAGAGTCAAACTTTTTACAAATGCATTATATGATACGCAAAGATATAGCCAAAAACGAAATATCGGAAAAATGTTTCTTATGTAACTAGAGTATTGGGTAATTTATGACATATGAGTATCAGCTATCGTCTTCACATTTAACTTAATGATACTAAAAAGAACCATAAATTTCTGAATTACAAAATTAATAGTTTAAGGAAATGTAAATGTCATGCTGGATGAAAATATTTTATTAAAGCAGAATGAATGATGCCTTGTTTAAGTATTTTATCTTATCTCTGAACACTGTTGAATATACCCGTAGTTTTAACAGATATTCTACAGTACTTTTAACAAAATACATCCATTTCATGCAATATACTTTTTCCTCTGTTGTCCAGCTTATAAGTATTACCTTGTAGCGGAAAATTTTAAAGTCATTAGATCCTGGACTTTTGACTAACAAACAAATTCGCAATTACCATAAATACCATACTGTAAAAGAAAATGAAAGTGATATCTTACAAAGAACTTCGTGTTAATTATTCCAATTACATCAGCAAATCTATAAACAAGTAATATAATTTTTTTTAAGTCAATTCCTACTTTTTAATCATAAATATATAAAATAAACCCGTGCAGCATTAATATCCCACGTTATCTTTATTGAACATTATTTTATAATCATCGTTGCGATATCTTTTTTTTTTGTTGGCATCACAAATTTGAGATAAATCTTTCATTTCATTTATGAAAACAATGGGAGAAGTTTTTTTCTCCCATTTAAAACTAAAATTAATTAATTAAATTTAATTAATGAATTAATATTTGAAAAAACTGTATTAACAGAAAGTGTCATCCACTACAAGTTTTAAAAAAATTATTTGAACTTGAGTGGATGAATAGAAAATATTTTATTAACGATTGAAAATTTGAACAAGATATATACAGAGAGAGTGTGAACTTATAGTAGGAATTTAAAGAAAAAGGAAATTCATGTCGTAGAAAGAATTTGTTTAAAGTTAGTCAAATTTCTTGTTAAACAAGGTTCGTACGAGTACCGTTACTTTTCCAGGTGACATACCGGTATATTTTTCTAAAAAAATACATCAGGTTCAAACATGCGAAATTTTACCTTATTTAAGAAGAGATTTTCTATAAGAAAATACTGGTACCGAATAATTTCCTGGTCTTAACCCTTTCCGGCATAGACAAATTCTGTTCGTAAAATGAGAAATTACTGACTGACACCGAAATTTACAAACGACTTTTTTAGAAAATAAGAACTCCTTATTTTAAGCTTTCATTGTAGAATCAAAATTTTATTAAAATATTCTTGGTGTCGTTGCAAGTTTGGAATTAAAATTAGGTGTGCCCGGAGTGGGACCACTGTGCCGGAAATGGTTAAAATTCCAGGACCCGTACGAACCCTGTTCTTGTTAAGTGACACAGAAAAATTCTATTTAATGGAGAAGAATTCTGAACGTGAACAGGATTGCTTTTTATATGACATTTATTTCATATAACTGAAGACGTATATTTAGATTTTAAGAATATTCAAACAAAAATATTTCAAATAGGTACATTCCCAAAAAACAAATCTATGAATTAAAGTTTTTATTTCCTCTTTTTCCCGTTAAAACATGGAACTTCCCGCTTTGAGTTGCTCACTTCCTACCAAATTACAGAAAATTCCTCAATCAAACGTAAAAATTACCTAAAATCCTCTAATCCTCGAATCTAAAGCTGGATGCTCGTCAAATTACGGGGGTATTCCGGCAACTGTGCTGCTTGTTACTTGTTCGCATTAGAATTTGAAATTTTTACGTATGTCTTTTTCCTCTCAAAACATAAAAATTTCGCGAACCGAAGCTCAACATTTCCTGAAATTCTCGAATCAAAAGACGGAAATGACCCTAAATAATAAAAAATATTTTGCTTTCTAAGGTGCAATTTGCTGTCTGTACTTTTTTGCGTTTTTGACGAATTTTTTTGAGAGTACATATAAATCTTTAATTACACTAGTAAAACAATCAAAACATGTTAGTAAAACAAAATTGACCCTAAAATCCAACTTTCAACTATCTTGAAAAGTGTTAAAAACGAGTTTCGTACATACATGTAAAATACGATAAAATAATATATAAATTTAAAGTTATCTTTAGAAATACAACCCTACTTCTAGGCGAATTTTTTTTTATAAATTTCTCAAAATGTCTACATCGGCCGCTTTTTATGCTGTTACATTTTATCTTCATTAGTAGAATTATACTACTTTCTTATTATGCAAGATAAATTTCGCGAAGATTCCGTAATCCACTTTGAATGGGACTTAAGATATTTTCTGGCAATGTCTTTTTGTTACCTTAGTCTTATACATACGTGGAACGATTATTTGGTTGTTATCATTACTTTCACGTCAATAGCTTATCATTATTTATTAGTTCCATGCCATAAGGGGATTTGGATCGTTAGAGGTTACTTAAGTGGGCATTTCAGAATCAGGATTAAGGAACGTTGTTGTAATGATAAGAGAAAGTACTTTCATGCGAAATTTCTCCATCTTAAAAATATAACATGACTCAAAACTATTTTCACATTTCGTGGTTAAAATGTAGCAACAAGTGAAGTGGTGATTGATCCACGCTACCACTGTTTAAAATCATTGTTATAAGATGAATTTCACCCTAAAGATCGAATACATTAAGCTATTAACCCAGGAGTAGTCTCGCTGGGTATGACATACCCAGGGCTTGGATGCTTTTTACAATTGTAACCTTTATTTTTAAAAGTAATATTCAACTTACTTTATCGCAATTTTTTTATTAATTGTCTCCGACTAAATAATTTGACGATTCTTATTTGTATTTATTGGTGACAAAGTAAAAAACATTCAAACCCTGGGTATGCGCGATTTCTTCCGGTTGAAATCAGTAAATGCCACCGTTCCCAGGACTAAGATATAGAAGTTTAAAGTATGGTATTTTTACTTTTCTGTCATCGGAACTCTTACATTTTTCTACCATTCTATTTAAGGGTCCTTGACCCCTGGAACACGAAATGCCTACTTTTGAATATATCTCACATAGAGATCTGAAAATTTTGTAACTGAACCTTATGACAGTTGTTTTATCTTTTCTGAAGGGTAAAGTGGTTAAACTTTGAAAACACAATACTCAATATTCCACGATTACATATCGTCGCTACCATGTCAAACTATCGAATATGAAAAAATTCATTTTTCATTACTTTTAAAAATAAGCTGATTGTCACCACTAAATTTTAGTAGAATACTTTGACTAATAAAAATATTAACAACATTTCTGTTAAAAACAGGGTTGCCTGTTTGGCCTTCTTTTATATTCACAAATGTGGTATTCGTACCAGAAATTTTGCGAAAAAATATTTTATTTTAAGTAATCACGGAATGTCTGTCATTAAGTAAAGCAAAAATTTATATTTTAAATTTCTGGTATGAATTCGAAATTTCTGAATAAAAAAAGGAAGGCCAAACTGGCATCCTTGCTGAAAAAGTCTATTAAAATTTACTGGTGATAACCGTCGCATTTTTAAAAGTAATGAAAAATTCATTTTTTCACATTCGATAGTTTGACATGGTAACGGCGAATTGTAATTCGTCATCTTGCAAACTTACTGTTCCAAAATGTTGAAAAATTCTGAGTTTCGATTTTGTACGTCTTGAAAATCAGGGGTTATGGGATAGAGGCAAATTTGAAAAAAAAAATGCCGGTATCCAACGACATTGATGCTACATTCACATCTCTTCAAAGTTAATTCTTCAAAAAGTTTGGAACGGTTTGCTGCAAAAGAGGTAGCTTATTTTTTTTTTTACTTTTTTGAGATGTCCAATTTCTTGTTACATAATGTCACTCGGCATAGGTATTTTTGGATACTTTTGGTGGCAAATCATTCATAGGTGTATGGACTAATGTATAGGTAGAAAAATACTTTTGACGACACTTTAAAGTTAATAATTAAAATATTTTTCTAATTTCCCAAAAGAGCAAAAATGGAGCTACCTCCTTTTTGCAGCAAACCCTTCAATTCTGAATATGATTTTACTCCCACGGGAAGAAATAGCAGCGTCGTATATGAAAAAGTCCTTCCGGCCTGTACCGGGAGGAAAAGGTAGCTTTCCTATATCTTCGTTTTAGGTAGCTTTCAATACTAAAAAGTATAAAGCTACATATTGCAGCCGTTCGGAGGAAAGCAGTTCCGAAAAATTTCGATATATTTGTATTTCGTATATATATATATATATATATATATATATATATATATATATATCTGAACTATGTCATACCATAACGCTCGTATTTATAAATCGATTTTGATGAAACTAATTGTGTGTATTAAGCTCACCAATGTCTCGACCGAGTTCGTTGGCCAGCTCGGTCCGCCATTTTGTTTCAAGATGGCGGCCATTTAAAAATTTAAAACTAAAATAAATATACAAAAAAATTAAAAATTCAAATATATTTTTTAATTACGTGTTAGGCCTTGATACAAGGATTCCAGAGCATTTTTTGGCTTACCTCTATCTTAAAAAATGGCTGAGATAGAGCAGTTTGAAATTCTAGGGTGGCTGACATTTTGAAACAAAACAGCACATTAACGCGATTACTTGCAAATTATTTTCTTTCATTGTTGTAATAATTTTCCCAATCATACGCATAAAACTATATATTCATATCCGTTAGCGCCAAAATTGGCGACGTTGGCGACAAAATTGGCGACATTTGGCGAAATATCGCCAAATTTGGCGACCAAAATAAGTCTTCATAAATGAAGCCAATTTGGCTATTGCTCAATTATTTGGCGAATTTCTTATTCAAATTCAGTATTAACGAATCTTTTGTAAACGTTTCTTTGCATTTTAACTTGCTGTTTTCGTGTAACATTAGCTAAAATTTTAAAACGAAGATATAGGAAAGCACCTTTTCCTCCCGGTACAGGCCGGAAGGACTTTTAAAATTTAAGCTAATGTTACACGAAAACAGCAAGTTAAAATGCAAAGAAACGGTTACAAAAGATTCGTTAATACTGAATTTAAATAAGAAATTCGCCAAATTATTGAGCAATAGCCAAACTGGCTTCATTTATGAAGACTTATTTTGGTCGCCAAATTTCACCAAGTTTGGCGAGAATTTGGCGCTAACGGAAATGAATATATAGTTTTATGCGTATGATTGGGAAAATTATTACAACAATGAAAGAAAATAATTTGCGAGTAATCGCGTTAATGTGCTGTTTTGTTTCAAAATGTCAGCCACCCTAGAATTTCAAACTGCTCTATCTCAGCCATTTTTTAAGATAGAGGTAAACCAAAAAATGCTCTGGAATCCTTGTATCAAGGCCTAACACTTAATTAAAAATAAATTTGAATTTTAACTTTTTTGTATATTTATTTTAGTTTTAAATTTTTAAGTTGCCGCCATGAAAGGCGGACCAAGCTGGCCAACGAACTCGGTCGAGACATTGGTGAGCTTAATACACTCAATTAGTTTCATCAAAATTGATTTATAAATACGAGCGTTATGACATAGGTCATATATATATATATATATATATATATATATATATATATATATATATATATGTATATAAATCAACATTTGAATGGAGGGTGGTTTTGGGGTCTGGGGGTCATGATCGGTGAAAAAATATCGAAATTTTCCGGAACTGCTTTCCTCCGAACGGCTGCAAGAGACAGCTTTATACTTTTTTGTATTGAAAGCTACCTAAAAGTACTCCATATCATGTACGCCCCAAGATTCACGATATTCCGAAATGAAGATTTTGGTAGATTTTGAGACATGATTTTAATTTTCTTAGAAAATATTTTCTATCAAGTATCTACATACTGTGGTATATAATAAGTTTAATTTATTTATCCCGGTTTTTGATATTTCTAAGGTACAGAAGTATCTGAAATACGATTTTCATCTTCTACAGATAACCGTTAGAAAATATTTATTATTACTTACCTATAAGTCGAGATACATGATCCTGTGTCGTGTCTTTTCTGCGGTCTAAATACATTAAAAAATTGTTGATAGGTGAGAAAAAATATTAAAACAAAAAATTAAAAATTTCTAAGTATATATATCAACTACTTGGTATTAGAATAACTAATCAGATGTTCTTTGCATATGGTTTTTCTCTGTCTCCATTGCTTTCGCTAAATCACGCGCGTTGTAATTTGTCTCACAGAATAAGAATTTTTTTATACTAAAAAGTATCATTCAATTTCTAATTATTTCAAAATGGATGACAAAAGAATATTTAGAAAGTAAATTGTTTAAATTATTGATCTAAGCAATTGCTTTCTAAAAAGATTTTATCAAAACTTACAAATACACATTTGATACACATTTATACATATTGGTAGACATTTTCATGCATAATTATTTCTCTATATTAATGGAAAATAAAAGACAAATAAAAACAAAAGAATCAATTTAGTTAAATTTAACTAAAGATGTAATAAAGGCTTAAAGTGATAAAAACATTTCACAAAAAATGTTAAAATACCTTTTAATATAAAGATGACATGTTTCGTACGCTCAACGGAGACTTTTTCAAGATCGAAAATGATAAATAAACTATTTTTGCAAAGTTTTTGAAAATGATAAACACAAAACATAATAACAGATGTATGATGAAAGCAGGTATTTAAAATTATTAAAGTGTAAACGTGAAAATTATCATTTTACACATTGCTTTTTTAATTTATAAATCAACTTTTGTCAGATTTTATGAAATTCAAAAAAGGCTGATTCATTGCATATGTTCTTGCTTCGCAAAACATTTCTATTGATTCACGGATAATGGATGGAAAATAAACTCTTGATGAAAAATTATTTTACTATTCTTGAAATCAATCTGCAAAGGCTCTGTCCTATGTAGTCTGCCCAAAGCTGTAGTTCGTTTGTAATAATTGATTAGTTGTTTTTAGTTCTTGTAGCTTCTCCATAGTGATTTCCTTTGTTTTGAGGACCAGAGGGGCTCGTAGCCCTCTTCCATCTTTTCCCATCCCCACTGACACGGATCCAAATGTGCAAATCTGCGTTGAAGGCAGTTTGTCCACAACGAACACTGTAAGATAGCACTCTTCAGGTGATGCCAGGGAACGTTGCTGGTAGGTGGAATTTTTTCAATGGGTCTGTTCTGCTGTGTAAATAGAAGTTGACTGGCTTCATTTACGGTCTCCACTGAATTCGGGGTTCGTACGGGTACCGTTACTTTTCCAGGTGACATTCCAGTATAATTTTCTAAAAAAATACATAAAGTTCAAACGTGCGAAATTTCACCTTATTTAAGAAGAGATTATCTATAAGAAAATACTGGTACTGAATAATTTCTTGGTCTTAAAATTCCAGGACTCGTACGAACCCTGGAATTTGATGCATGGTATGAAGGGAAGACGAAGTGCCTGAATGAGTAAGAGATATTTGTCGTTTTTGGTCATGTTGTTAGGAACTTTGGTATAGACCAAAAAAGCCTCGTCTACGTCTCCAAATATCCATATTTCTCAAAAAGTAGATTTGCCGATACCTTTCAGAGGTGTGGAAGAAAGGAAAAAGATCTGGAATTTTTTTTAAACTTTCATGTGCAACTTGGGGATGGGAAGTTATTGGAGATACTATCTACTTTTATACTCCAACCACAATTCGTCTAGATTTTGTAGTCTAGAGAAAGCATACATGACAATTACTACAACATCACTGTCAACAGTTTTTACTGTGATCTTTAAATGCCCCGCGTATTCTATAGCATGGCGAACATGAAGTAAAAGACGGAAATCTGTTTTTTCCTGGGATACGGGAGACATGGCTTCAAAAGTGACCTTAAGCGAACTAATTACCGTGTTTATGTAGGTGCAAATAATTTGTTTCTCAAAAGACAGATACATTTTGACAAGGTTTTCTGCTAAAAATCCGAAGAGATCTTCTTTATTTTTGCTATTAGCAAGGAACTTACTGAAGGTTTAGGTATGACAACATCGGAGTTCTCATTTACTCTTGGCCCAGATCCTTTCAACTTTCTTGTGTCATTTTTAAGGCTTCCTTCTAGATAGCGGTCAAAAACCCAAATCGACTATGTCTGCAGTTTCTAGTCTCATCAAAATGTATGGTCCAACAATCTGATCATAGTACTGTTGAAAGGTTAGATTCGATTGAGGGAAAAACATACGGGCCAAGGCAGTTCCATCGATAATGAGACAAGAAACATTAGATTCACGGACAGTCGTCTGAAAAACGCCACTTGACTTTACGGATTCGTTGCTGGGTTTTAGAAGTTTAGCGAGGTCAGATATGGAAGGTGGACAAGAACTGTTTGTATAGGTGAGGAAGTCTTGGATATTAATTTGTCTTGCTCGGCTAGTACCATACAGCTTGGCTAAAAGCTTACTGTGTTTTCTCAGGTCGTCAATCTTTTGCTTGTCCTTGTACTTAATAAAAATTTTCTTTTCTCTCTTCAGGGGTAAGTTATTTTTCATGACGTTATTGACTGATACCTTTCTTATTACCAAGCGGTCTTCAACGTATTTTTTAAAATGTCTTTTTCCTATTACATTTGATTACATAACAGACCTCGCACATTCTTCCGGAGAGACAATCCTACTGCTGTTGACGGTAGTCGACTCACGGTTTAGAAGATTCCATTTTCTTGAAATACTTCAACAAGAGCAGAAACATGGGTCTGAAATCTATTATAAAAACTTTCAGTGTCTTCATGATGCTCTTCGGAAGTGATGTCTGTCTTCCGGTTAGTATTTTCTGCGAACTCTTCAATGATTCGTGCAACCTCGGGTCCGGAAACCTTTCATTGTATTAGTCCCTTCTCTTCACTAAGACGTGATAAATTATATGAAGCGTTTTGCAATAATTTATTGTTTTGCTCGTGCAACTGGTCATGTGCCATCCTCTGGAATTTCCTGTTAGTTTTGAAGTCAGACATATTTCCGTTTTGAAACACAGAAAACAACAGGATGCATATTTGGTAGTTGCTTTAAGTTATATAAAAGTACTGGAAGTCATTGATCACAATTGGTTCAATCAGGATCAAACATCCATGGACAAATTTCCTCCAAATTGGAAATAAAATCATAGTCAAATAGCCCTGACGGATACTCTGCACCAAATCTAAAATTAAAATTGTAACGTTTTGGTGATGTGCGAATGCTTAAACTGGGCCATCTTTTCTGATCTTTGCTAAATTCAATCTTCAAATGCACCAACTACTTCTTCTTCTGTTCAAGTTTGATAGATCTCTCCAACAGGAGTAGCAGAGTCATAATCGAAACCTCGAACCCCAAAAAATCCCCCATTCAAAATTAAATTAATGGCGAACCCAAATACAAAAGATCGCCACTGGTCATGACAACACCATTCAATCTTACTCTTAATATATCGGAATGCCATAATATTAAAATTATAGAATATTAGTTCTAATAGATCTATGATTTATTTGTAATCGATTACATTGCATAAAGCATAGGAAATGTTCTATATATTCTAAGAACAGAGTTGCCAAGTCTCCGGATTTTTGCACACCAGTAATTTTTTAGAGAAAATGTTGTTCTCTTAAATCGCAAAATGCTCTGATTAAATAAAACAACATATTCTGTACTAAGTTACTGGTATCCAAAAAGCCGGAGACTTGGCAGGTCTGTAAGAAGAATTTTAGTCTTAATTTCTTTATCTATAACCGTCCGCTAACATATAAAATTGATGATATATGAAAATGCATTTGCTTTACAGAAAATAGTTTTTGGTTCTTCAAGTAATACAATTTTGTCTATTATCCATCATGTACTTATTTCCAAAATATATAAAAGTATTTTATTAATCTTATTGACATACCTTTCAATAATTACATTATCCAGCGTCTTACTATTTTGCTTAACTTGGTCACACTGATGTTTCTTTAAGTATTTTAAGGACTCATCGATAATAAGGTATATTAAAAGATCATTTTGTTTGCAAGTATTATCCACCATATCCACATTTATGCTTTATCATTTTACTAGCCATATTGCATAAGCCGATTTCAAATCCTTAGAGATAACTTAAGTAGGGATTTCATATACGAGATTAAGGACCACTTATTTATCGAAAAGTACTTTCAGCAAGAAAAAATTTCATTGATTATTAACAATATTCATTGTATTTTATAGAACTTTGTTTTATTTATAAACAAGTGAATTGAAAATAGTTGAGATTATGGAGAATTTCAACTAATTCGATCATTTCAAAAAACTATATAAAACTGGCTTTTTTTTCAAAGCGTAATTATTTGTTGCAAACGTGTACTTGGAGGTAAACTCAGTTGTGTACACAAAAATTACATAGATTTATTGATCCATATCCTTCAAAAGACTTCAAAAATTACCGTTTATTGTAGAAAAAAACTAAGTAATGACACTACTAACCAGGAAACCCTGCCATAGTGTAATAATGAAATAAATCTAAGTAAACAGCAATCGAAAAAGAATTATGAAACGTGTTTTTGACAGATAAATCAGTGTTGCCAGTGTCCTACTTTTTTAAAAATCACTTTACTTGATTAACACCAGTTGTTGTAGAAAGTAAAATTTGCCTTATTTAATGACATTGAATTGGTCGAAGATAAAATGAATTATGCTATTTCATAAAAGTGATGCAAATCAAGCAATATGGATTTTAACCCT
Organism: Maratus michaelseni; assembly: GCA_963931845.1. NCBI lineage: Eukaryota > Metazoa > Arthropoda > Arachnida > Araneae > Salticidae > Maratus > Maratus michaelseni. Next base: position 100,098,729 of record OZ007600.1, read on the forward strand.
TCTTTGCATGAATTTTTCTTTTACAATTGTGTTTTTTTATACATATATTAAATGTTAGACACCAGAAATTTTAAGATAGATTTTTAACTTCGTTCAGCAACATCGTTCACGGGGAATTTACTGGATTAATATTTCTAGTGGTGGCGAAGAAGTTGATTTATTTATTAAAAGTTAAATAAAAAGTGATGGAAATTTACATCACTATGCAATTAAGGGTTGAAAAAAAGTAGTCCACGGGCACAACACTGAGATAAATCATTTGCTCTCGTCTCCTCGTTATCGAGATATAAAGTAATAAAGTTATTAAAGTAATAAATTTATTTATTTAATTAAAGGAAAACGGCGTGGTTTTGATTGAAAAATTTTAATAATCAGATTAATATGAAATACAAAACATATTTAGATATAGTAATATAAAAATGAAAGAAGCCCTAAAAAAATGTTATTGACAAATATGACACTGAACCAAAAAATGATTGAATCGTAGAAAATCTTGGCACCAATATAATATCATGCACTTAAATCTAGTGTATAAAGTGATATAAAGTAATAAAGTTATTAAAGTAATAAATTTATTTATTTAATAAAGGGAAAAATGCGTGGTTTTGATTCAGAAATTTTAATAATCAAATTAATATGAAATACAAAACATATTTAGATATAGTAGTATAAAAATGAAAGAAGACCATAAAAAATATTATTGACAAATATGACACTGAACCAAAAAATGATTGAAGCGTAGAAAATCATGGCACAAATAGAATATCATGCACTTAAATCTAGTACAATGATTACAATGATCAACCTCCTGTGAAAATTAAAATTGCAATGGAGTTTCAAATACAAGTGGCCGAGTTTGCACTAACCCAGACTTGTAACAAACATAGAGAAACATTTCGTAGTATTGCGGCGGAACCATTTCCAGTTTAGTAAAGCTGGAAATGGACAAGTGACTGGAGTTTGATGATGTTGTTACGTTGAAAACATTAACGACTCTTCCTTCAATCCTATCGACACCCCCTTTCATCCTATTAAATCAATAAATTAGAAAATTTTAAGACATTATATCTTGATAACTGGGAGATGAGGGCAAATGATGTATGCGTCAAAAAACACGTTTCCCAATGCCCTTTCGGTTGCTGCTTATTTAGATTTTTTTTTCATTATTACACCAATGGCGCGGTTTCCTGGTAAGATATATTAACCCTTAACGAATGAATGCCGCAATATTTGTGACAAATAATTTTTATTATTTAAATGTGCTGTTTTTTAGCACCACATTTTCTGACAAACTTCCTTTTGGACAATAAAAATCGTTAAGAGTTAAAATTATATAATTTAACAAATACTAATTTAACTAGCAAATACCTTAACAAATTATTAATTTAAAATTCGTAAAACATTTTCTAATCAAAGTTTATATGCTTAAGTACTTATTCTTAATAAAATGATCGTATTTGAAAATTCAGCAGTTTATTCGCGGTGAATTTTTTCTATGAAGAAAATGTATTTTTTTTCTATGAATAAAAAGCCAATTAATTTTAAATTCGCAAAATATTTTTCTTAAGCAATTTCTGTAATCCGATGATGTTTTTAGACATTTATTTTTACTAGAATTATTCTAAATAATAAAAATAATAAAGCAGTTTCTTTTTGGAGAATGCCGCCTTTGTGAAACGAAATTATTATTTTTTTAAATCCATTTAACTAAAAATTTATGAATATTTTTGAAATACTATTAAAATAGACTTGAATACAAATTTTTTTATTAAAAAAAGTTCGTAAATGAGACGGCATTCGTTCGTTAAAAGTTCTAATTCTATACTTTAATAAATATAAACTTAACTAACTAATGACTTAGCAAATTATTAACTTAAAATTCATAAAACATTTTCTAATCCAATTTTGATATACGTAAGTATTATTTCTAAAAAAATCGTAATTAAAACAGTGCAGAAATTTATTCTTGGTGAATTTTATCGATAAAGATTTATTTTCTTTTCTTTTTGTGAAAAATAAGCTAGAAACTCTCAAAATATTTTGGTTATAAAAATTTTGATATCCAATGATGTTTTTAGGCATTTAATTTTACTAGAATTAGTCTAAATTGAAATAAAAATGTACAGCAGTTTATTTTTGAAAAATGTCACCTTTAAGAAATATTTTTATTTTTATCTTTTTATTTTTATTTATTTTTATTTATTTATTTATTTTGCAAAATAATCAAATTAACTCTAAATTCCTAAATATTTTTAGAATACGATTTAACTATTTTTTGATATAGATTATTTTTAAAATTATCCTGAATAAGACTGTGCAGTTCTTTATTTAGAGTGAATTTTGCCTCCGAAGAAAATATTTTATCATTTATTAAATAATTAACAAATTATTTACTTAAAAATTCGTAAAACATTTTTCAAATCCAATTTTGATATATTTAGGTATTTATTTCATTTATATATATATTTATTTTAGGGATTATTAAAATAATCATTGTTTAAAAAGTGTAGTAGTTTATTCGCGGTAAATTCTATCTATGAATAAAAAGTGTATTTTTTATATGGTAAATAAGCTGATTAACTTTAAATATTTTTGTTGTGCAACTTTTCTTATCCAATGATGTCTTTAAGTACTTAAATTTACTAGAGTTATTATAAAATTTAAAAAAAGTACAGCGGTTTATTTTTGAAAAATAACACCTCTGAGAAACATATTTTTCTTTTGCAAAAAAATCCAATTAACTCTATGTTGATAAATATTTTTGTAATCCGATTTAAATATACTTGGATATAGATTTTTTAAAAGCATCATTCTGAATGTAACTATGCAGTATTTTATTCTTAGTGTATTTTGCTTTTGAAGAAGAAAATTTATCGTTTATTAAATAATTTAATTTAATTTAATTTTTCAAAACATGTGTGTAATTTTATTTTGTACTAGCTACCCGCCCGGCGTTGCCCGGGCCCTAGATAATAACAATCTCAGAGCAAGGCGTTAACCCTCTCCCTCCTCATACCTGCACCCCAAATATAACGAATAATTTGTTCAAGAAAACTACCTTCACCTACATTAACGCGATAATAAAAAAAATAATTAAATTATTCTGATAATTAGAACATAACGAAGACGCTACGCTAAAATAGCCGGCAGATGACAACACTTCCCATCCTCAATTTCAGATCTATATCTTAATTAGTTATCTAAATTTTTGTTCATTAGTAAAAATTGGTAATTATTTCCTTTCATTTTCGCAAACTAAATGGAAGGATCGGCCAGAGAAACAGATGTTTTTGTAGTTCAGTTTTTAATGAAAGCAGATCCCTCTCTGAAACTTTCTCCGATTTTTTTTTTTTCACTGGCGCCAGCAGATTTTTGCATAAATTAAGAAAAAATACCGGCCGAGTTTTTCAAAATCGCATAGTCGGATGCAGAATTTTTTTTACATATGCTCAGAAATTTTCAAAGTGATATCTTAATTAGTTTTCTACAACAGCAGTTCTTTTCTTTAGCCATTTTGATTTAAAAGATGGCATTTTCGATGCGATGTTTAATGATGTTCTAATTAACATCTTGAGTAATTATCAAAATATTAAAATTCTGAGACTCAGGTGCACATGGTCAGTTCTCGGACTATCCACACGTAAATTTTCAGACTTCTAGGGGGGCTAGATTTACCTAGTCATCGCCAACAGACACACACACAGACAGACACAGAGCGAAACTTTCTTTTATTAGTATAGATATAATATGTACTTCCTTTTATTTTCCAAACACAGATGGAAAACATTATTATTCTTAGAAATAAATGTCTTAAAGATTATTTAATCCACTTCTAATATAGTTTAAGAGATCTTATCAATCTTATTGATTTCTAATGAAAGTTATGCCGTCTCATTGTCTTCTTAAATGTATTTATCGCTTAGCTACATCAAACACAAGTTTATGAGTTATTATTGCCCAGACTTCCACGATTATAACTTATCATTATTTTTTATCTATATTTCATAAGCAATTACAATAATTAAAGGTAATGTAAGTAAACATTTAGAGTTCGAAATTACGATTACAAATATGTTGGACTAAACTATTTAAAAAAGGGAAAAAAATGATCATTTTGTTTTATTTTATGTATGTACATTTTATAAAAAAAAACTAGTATGTTGTGATTAAATGATTTAAATAGTACAAAAAATCACATTGAATTAGAAAATAGGTCTATATACATATGGTTATAAAGAGTATGAGTACTGTTTTCGATTTTCTTATTCTACTTTCAATTGTTTTATTTTTTCTATGTATTATATCGTCAGTGATAGACAATTCTTGGCAAATTTGACAGTCTATTATATAAAATAATGCAAAAACGCTATCTAATGTTAAACTTATGGGAGCGTTCTTTTCAAATTTATTGTTTGCATTTTAATGTAAGTCAGTATGGTTTGGATTAGAGATGAGACGGGCTCGATTTTTGTACCGGCCTTCGCGCCCGGGCGGGGATCGGGCTCATTCTTTCTGAAACTGACAGTTTTATTTATTCTTATATAGAAAAAATAAAAATAACTTTACTTCCTAAAAATAAATAATTCCTCTGTCAAGTAATAACATTAAAATTACATCTTTCACTTTCAAGTAATTTTAATGTTATTTTGATCAGAATGGATAGAAGGGGAAAAAGCAATCGTATTTTTCTTTTCTAATATTAGAAAGTTACTTTAAAAGAAATTTACGATATTTGCGACGCGACTGACGACTGGGTGATATGGCGCCAATGAGAAAAGGCGCGAATAATATTTGTTACTACATTTTAATTTGTGACAGTAGGATATTTTTAATCGGAACGTTTATTTTATTTTATTTTTTTAGAGATCTAATGCGAGATGAATATATATATATATATATATATATATATATATATATATATATTTGTTTTTAGTCAATCAGCATTAGCTTAGCTTTGCAAATTTTTAGTCTTCTATTGTGTACGAGTCATACTCGCTCTTCATATGAAAATAACGTTAGTGATTCTATTTTTAATCATGGACTCTGCTCATGCTAAAGCTCTGCTCTACACATTTACGAAGTCACTTTCATTCGTAAATAGATATAATTGTCATGTAATGTTATTCCGATAGAAAGCAATCGAAGAGTGTTTCCACTTTTCCTATAAAAGCACGGGATCTTTCAGATATCGGTGTAAAATTTTTAATTTAAGCTGATTTTCAGAAAAACGAAATATTGTTTTAATTAAGAAATTAATTATAAGTTACGATATGCATTTTTATTGAAAATATAAACGTTGTTCGATTCTTTGGCATAGAAATAGTAATTTTTGCTAATTTCATGCATTTATCGTTAAAACGCACTTCGTTAATGTGTCCATCAGATTTGCTTGTTGGGAGAGAAAAATATTTACATCTTTTTAAGGAAGTATATTTTATTTGATACCAAACTTTTCTTTTGATAAGATTGAATGTAAATTACCATAAAATTAATTATGTGCACGGGATGAACAGTTATTTTCACGTGCGAAGTTTTTTTAAAAATGAGATATTACTTTTAAAACAATTTTTAAATATTATGCAATTTGTTTCGATATCGGATTCGTACGTGCTCGGGCTCTGATGACACAAAATGTTTCGGGTTCGGATTTAAAATCTCCGGGCTCCGAAAAGAGTGCCCGAACTCATCTCTCGTTTGCATATCTGAGTCTGGTAACCAATCAGAATGTTTCGGGATCTTGTTGGAGAAATCCGACGCTTGCGCAGTGTGCGGTATGATTACTTTCCTGATCCGCTCGTAAAATGATGGGAATGAAATATTGGGGATGTTCAAGGATGAAATATTAAATGTTTTTAACCTTTGATAATGGATGTAGTACCTTTAACCCTTTCCGGCACAGACAAGTTCTGTTGGTAAAATGAGAAATTACTGACTGACACAGGAATTTACAAACAACTTTTTTAGAAAATAAGAACTCCTTATTTTAAGCTTTCATTACAGAAACAAAATTTTATTAAAATATTCTTGGTGCCGATTGCAAGTTTGGAATTAAAATTAGGTGTGCCCGGAGTGGGATCACTGTGCCGTAAAGGGTTAAACCTTTTGCGAAGAGCGTCCTTTACAAGATTTTCAATCTTTTGTCATCGGTAATACGGAAAAGAAATTTGTATTTCATTTAATTTCTGAAATGCTCTGTTCGTGTAAGACAATGTTTTCTATTAAAAATTATCTGTAGGAATAATCAAGGATTCTGTAGAACTTCTACCGCACGTATACGTGAAACTTGTCGCAAAAAGGTTAATAGAATTAAATGTAAATTAATAGTTCATTAAGTAATCAAAATAAAAATAATATGTTGCAGATTTGAAAAAAATAATTCTGAAAAGCGTTTTGGTTTTATGGCTTTTGCTCACCATAAGTGTCAAAAAACAGAGGTAACCAAATAGCATTGCAACTTCTTTTCGTACCAACAATTTATGATCTCATCCATTTAAAGGTGCTAGAGGGGAGTCTTATCTCTAAAATTTGAATTTTAGCTCCGTATTTAAGTTGTATTGGGGCATCAATGTGTTATTGTTAAAGATATAAGTTATGTTATGCGTAAGTAATTTTACATAAGGAAACGGGGAATAATTTCAGCAGTTTCAAGTCTTACAGAAGGATATTTATCTTTAAATAAGATACAAAGCTTTTCAAAACTCTTGCATTAAAAAGTTAAGAGATAAAACATTCCCAGGTTATAATAAATAAATGTAAAATGCAAGGTCATAGTTCAAGTACTGTAGTACCTCAAAGCGCTTTCTTATTGTACTAATATATGCGTTTATGCCATTAATTCTAGCAACTAATCACTAATATTTATTTCACGTATTTCACGTAATTAGAAAAGAAATTTTATTGAAAAATACAATCCAAGAAAACTTGAATGATAACAAATAAAAAAAATAAGCTTTATTTAGTATTATCTAAACGAGTTACTCTAACATACCTGCCATGCTAACATCGCACTAAACTTTCGTACAATGTATGTTAATTTAACCACCAGATTGTTTTAAAGAAATATTGTGTAATAGAGTCAACTTAAGAACATGAAACTAAGTATATATTATTTATTCAGATATATTTTCTGGTTCGAAACATCTTTAACCTGGATCATAGTAACTAGCACACATTGTAAGGAAGTTTAGGTGAAAGTTGGTAGGTATGCTCTAAGCATTGAGCATAATGCTGTAATTACTTATAGAATCTTGTATACAGTAATTCAAATTTGGTATGACTTTCTTTTCGAAATGTCTTTCTGGATTGATTTGGAACTAACTGTTCTATGGGAGTTGCTTTTACGAATTTGTGAAAATTAACTAAAAGAGTCACTCTAAGTATTGAGTATAATACTTTAATTCTTTACAGAATCTTATATATAGTAATTAAGATTTTGTATGACTTTCTTTCAACCTGTTTATTAGATTGTTTGGAACACGGTAATGGACAGTTTTTTAAGGATATGTGACCGAACTGTTCGAAGATTAATTCAATATCCCCACACCACTCCGATCATAGTTTTTGAAAAATAAAGATATTTTAATTTGCAATTTCTTGATTTCGCCTAGTAATTGTCACCCATATTAGCATTCTCATTCGCAAAAACATAACGCATAAACCAAACCAGCAGTCATTTACTTCATATTTTGTACTAACAAGTAACTAGATAAATTTTAACACAATTAATCAAATTGGTAAAGAAATCATATGAGTTATAATTTACCAACTGGACGAAACATGTCCTGTTCCGGACATTTTTCGTCTAGTTGGTAAATTATAACTCATATAAACAAGTAACTCTCCACAAACCGAAAATCTAATTGTTAATGTTTCCCTTCATGGTTAAGGGAAAGCCCCCTTTAGTGGTTGACCTATTCAATTGCGACCATGCATTGTGCAGTAATTTGTGCTTCTCTAACTATGTTCCTTATAATTTGTTTCAAAAGTTTTGAACTACGGATTATTGATATTTTTTAATGTTTTTGTTTATGGTTAGGAGAAAACGCCCTCTAACGTTTCACCAATTCAATTATGACCATGCATTGAACGGTAATTTGTTCCTGTTTAACTATGTTATTTAAGACTTGTTGCAAGAGTTTTGAAATACGGTGTGCGGTGTACATAGGAACTTCGGTAATTATGGAATAGTCGGGTAATATGGAATACCAAGGTTTCTGTTTAGTAAAAGGCTACCACCAAACGGCAATATAATAAACTACTTAAGAACGGTTAACCCCCCCCCCCCCCAGAACGAGCAGTTCGTCGGTCGGCAGCAGGGTGAATTGTGCGAATAACTATTTATTTTTCGTCTTTGGAATGTTTCAGCAGATAATTTTTCCATATTTTTTATTCATTATTAGAACAATTGTTTTTACATTAAAATTAAGCATAATGTACGCCAAAATACTAAGAGTTTATGATCTAATATAGTTTTGATCTAATATACTTTTGTAGCTCGCGATTCACACCAGTTAAATATAGAGTAATTTTTTTCCAAACGGGTGGTGTCGGTTTATATGGAATACCAATATCTCATAATACTCCATGATTATGGTGGCGCAAAGACAGATCATTATATTTGTGATTTGTCCAAATCTGAAGTATGAACAAAAGTGCCGTAATTTCCGGTGTATTATCCACGGATCAAAGAATCATGTTTCGACCCAGAAATTTCATTTTATAAAATGTAACTTACTAGATAGCTTAAATATTTAACTTCAATTATTAAATAAAATTTCTGGATCTAAACATGATTGTTTGATCCGCGGATTGTACGCTGGAAATTACGGTACATTGCCTGACTACCTAGACACCATATTTCGATCATGTCCTCTTGATACCATTACATCTGTATTTTACCTAATTCTGTTCCTTTTCATCGTTTTTAACCCACCTATTCCATATTTCCCGATTATCTCATAATACCCTTCAAAACATTTATTATTATTATTATTTGTTTGCATGTGATGGAATTTCTTACAATGATTTTTGTCAACATATAACTAATTACAGATAGCTAAAGTTTGTGATTGTATTCGGTTTTCGGGTTTTAAACAATATCTAGCTGTGATATTGCCTCAAACGTAAATGGTATTCCATAATACCCGAAGTTCCCTTATATATTTAACCTTTTGATTGCGAGCTAAGACTGGCGACTATTTTTATATTCAGTCGTACCACAATTTACAAAATATTTTCTTTCTTGTAGATTTCTATTTGAAATATCCTAGTATAAATGTATTATAGAGAACACCTAGTGAACTAAAAGTTTGTTAAAACTTTAAAAAATCATAAAAAAGGAAGACATTATTATAAAGTAGTGCGGTTTGCAATAAAGGGCTCACAAGGTAGTCGGATTTTTTTTTAACAGCAAAAACATTTTTAGCTAAAAATGTCACGGGTAGAGCGCGCTGACGACCCGAAACACAATGAACAGGACAACAGTACGCTCCATCCATTTACTCTTGCAATAGCAATTGTTCAACATGACCTCCAGAACATTGTACGACACAACTAAAATGATTCACAACGCCCGTTACAGCTGAATGCAACCTGTAGGAATGAATTGCAGAAACTCTTCGTTCAAATAGAACAACTTCACCAACAACACTCGATCGGGTAATGATAACATTCTGAAAGCGAATGAGAAATCCTCGTGCACCTCGGTCTTTCATTACAGGATTAATTTCATAATCAAGACCTCCTTATCATAGTATCAGACCTCTCAATCAGCAAGTTGCCTTTGACCGCTATACTTGTCCTGTTACTAGCGCCATCAATCGTCAGTAATAGTATTTACGACACGAAATCACACGAAATTTTTTCACAGCTCCATTTGTTCTATGCATTTGCTTATGAACTAGTAGTTTTCCTACCACTAAAATTTTATAGTAAATTTTATCTTATTAAATTGACAAGATCGTGTGATTACATGACGAAAAAAATTCTATTAAATTTTAGTGGTAAGAAAAAAGCGTAAGAGTTGGCAGCTATGCGGTAGCAGACCAGCTAGATTTTTCTATAGATTTTTCTATTATATTTTTGGATACCAGTTTTTTAGTAGAGACAATTTTGTTTTGTTTGATCGGAGAATTCTGGGATTTAAAAGAACAACATTTTCTCTAAAAATATACTGGTGTTCAAAAAGCCCGAAACATGGCAACTGTGCGGTAGTATCCACCAGGCGGCGATACTTTCCGGAGAAAGTCAATGAATAAGTTGGCAATTACCGCGGACATTTTCTCCCATAGACTTTCTCCGGATTGTCAAGTCTGATCTATGATAAGGGAGTCTTGTTCATAATTCTGCTGCCTCTCTCGCATGTTAGCGCCATCTACCGCTGACTTATTTAACAATTTTTTTGCTGCTAAAAAGAATCCGGCTACCTTGTTAGCCCTTTCTTGCAAACCGCACTCTTTTTATCATAATGCCTTCCTTTTTATGAATTTTTAAAGTTTTAACAAACTTTTGGTACACCCGGTATTTTAAAAAAAAGTACGAATAAAATGAAAAATAGTCCACTGGGACGTCTATGTACCGACACGTAATCAAATGGTCGATTGTTAATGTTTCCCTTTATGGTAGCTAAGGAATATATACTCACGAAAGATTGATTTTCAATCTGCATAAAACATTTTTAACGGCTAGTTTTCGTCTTTTAAACAGAAAGCCCCGCCTAAGGGCGTTATTCTTGCATATTACGTTATTTAACAAAAATATTTTATCTGTTCGTTATTATACTATAAATGAATGTACATAGTATTGGTATTATTCTAATCGAAGTATATATAGGCACAGTACTCTAATTGTAGAAAATACTAATTTTGTTTATGTTTGTATGACTTTGAAAAATAATGTAACGAATAAAAAGTACTGCACCTGGGCGGAATTACACATGTCCAAAAGACGCGTCCGCCGTCAGCAATGTAGTAATCCTACACTGAACGAATTTTTCTTTTGGAAGTATATTTTTTATACTCATATTTAGGGTTAGATACCATAAATTTTAAATAGTAATACTTCGGATGCTTAACCCTTCTTTGCATGAGTTTTTCTTTTACAATTGTGTTTTTTTATACATATATTAAATGTTAGACACCAGAAATTTTAAGATGGATTTTTAACTTTGCTCAGCAACATCGTTCACGAGACAGTTACTGGATTAATATTTCTATATGAATATAGTGGTGGCGAAGAAGTTGATTTATTTATTAAAAGTTAAATAAAAAGTTATGGAAATTTACATCACTATGCAATTAACCCTTTCGGGACCATGGTATCATATATGCAACCTCAAAAAGAGCATGCAAAATTTGTTTTAGGCACCAGTAAAAAATAAAAGTAATATCTGCTTTCTCATATTAGAGCATTTTTGTGATAGTTTAAGTAAAGGTAGCTTTTTAAAAAAAAGTGGTGCCAAACGAATAAAATTTGTGTACAAGCCATCGGTCCCGAAGGGGTTAAGGGTTAAAGGAGAATATTTCGATTAGCTTGCTTGCTTTATTAAAGGTTAAATGTGCGTAGTTCAAAGTTAACATTTTTGGCGTAAAATAATAAGCCACAAGTCTGTATTTAAAAAAAAAATCGGTTTTAAGAATAGAACTACAGCCTAACTTTAATGAATAATCTACGTTAATGAATAAATATATAACAGCACTTATTTTTAAAAAGCACATCCATTAATGTTTTGGACAAAATGTATAAGATGGTCAAATTCATTTCGAATATCAAAAATAGTTTTGATTGTTTGTGCCTTTTTTTCTCGGGTACTATTTTCTTAGTACCAACCATTCAAAATTAAACTTACATAAATTTCAATGTAATCAAAACGGGAGATTTAAAATAAATTATATTTCCAAAAAAGTGATGTATTTTATTCTAGAATTATATAAGAAAAATCACTTACTATCATCAAACACTCATGATATATCACTCATATATCATATATCACTCAAAACAAATGTATATGCAAAAAGCGATTGCAGTAACCATAAGTGCTTAAAAATCTTTTAATAAACAGATCTACTGGTTTTATACCCGCTAAAGGTGGCACTCTCAAGATCAGTAACGATACCTGGTATCTCGAGATGTTTTTTTTTATCACGTATATACTTAAAATATTTTTGCGAAAATAGTTTATTCTTGAGAATGTCACCGTATGTATGAATGAAACAAGTAGGTCTGTTTATTAAAAGGTTTTTAAGTCTTTATGTTTACTCTAATCACTTTTAGCATATATTTGTAGGATTTGAATTTAAACATACTTCATTTCCTTTATGCCGTGCGCGATCGTCAAATTAACTGACTCTCTGGTATTTTTATTATCCATGATTTCAAAGCACGAGTTATAAAAGTTTTGGATGGAAATAACTTCAAAATTGGTAAAAACAGCCAGTTTTCTAATTTTTATCATCGAGGAAAGGTTGAAGTGTGGAAGAGTCAATTAAGGCACTGATAGGCCTAATTGGACTATGCGACATTAAGCATATTGTATGTTTCGGGTGAAAAGTGTAATATATTTTGAAGAAATAACCAACGAAGCGTTGTGGAATTGTTTTTCTAGAATTGTTAATACCATTCTAGAAATTCACGTTATCATTTTTCATTTCAGACATTCACGTTTTTGTTATTTTGAAGTCTAGTTGTTCAATTAACTTAGTAAATTAACTTTTCACATATCACCTTCCTACAAATTTATTTTTTAAATACTTAAAGTATTATATCCTTTTTAAACGTTCATTTTTAATTTAATATCTATTTCTGGGAATGAAACTTTTTGTTAAAGGTTTTAAAATTTCAATTATTTACTATAATTTCTTAAAGCAGCTGAAATATATTTTAAAAGTTCATTTTAATTTCCTATTCTATTAAATTTAAAAGAATGAAGTCAACTAAATTGTTACTTTTTTTATCATCGAGAGTACAATTTCTGTTGAAAACCAATCTAATGTTTACAAATAATTTAATCAAAATTAATTTCACTTTGGGCGATTTCAAATTATATAAATTCTATTAAAAGAAAAAATCTGGAGGAATAAAAGTTAAAAGAGCTTCGAACTTTCTATTGCATTCTAATGAGGAAAAAAAATTCAATGTTATTGTAGAAATCGATAGTACCTAAAAACGAATTCTAAAAGCAGTGTTATTGTTTTTAAAAAAATATTAAAGGAACGAAATTCTCTATTATGTGTATATGTTTAAAAATTCAGTTAAATTAAATGCATTATTCATAACTTGATTGCTATATCTTTTTCGGAGTAAAAGATCATCTTATACATTATATCTATTCTCCTGAGGAACGCTTTCGAGGACATCATCAGTATTTCTTTCGCATTCTATCAATATTTGCTCTTTCCTACAATTTATTTGATATGAAAACTGAAGTATGCCCATTTGTAAGATATTTTACATGGTTTATCTATCAAAACAACTGTTCTATACCTAACCAAACAGTTTATATGTTAACGATAAAACTATAAAAGAATTATAACTTTACACAGCATTGCTGAAATTATAAATGGTGGTCGATTTTCATAAGATGTAATTAAATAACGTATACAATAACATGTTTTTTTTTTAAAGGACGAAAAAATAATTTTTTTATTTCTTTGTTGTTGAAATTTTCGTATCTAGCTTGCTAGAAATAGAAAAAATGTATCGAAGTATTAAAGTATAAAGTACATAATTTAACCTACTAATATGCTATGGTGTCGCGTCAACTCGTCGCGCACAATTCATCGCAGCGTCAATTCGCGCAGCGACAACTCATCGCTGCGTCAACTCGTCGCAGCGTCAATTCGTCATGGTGTCAATTCGTCGCGACGACGTCAATTCGTCGATGAATTGTTCTGCAATGAATGGTGCGCGACGAATCGACGCAGAACCTGTTATAATAAACGAGGTGAAAAAAAATCAATGTTATGGTAGAATAGATAATACTTAGAATAGATAAATAGGTTTTTTTTTTCGCGTTTCGCTGCGATTTTCCAACAGCGGTAGAAGAAATCCCGTTTCAGTCTTCTAGCAGAATATATGAAATTTGTCCCTCTGTGATTTTTGAATTTTTAGCGATTTTTTATGCAATTTGTAGATTTTCTTTTCGTATTATGCGGCAGTGTTCTGACATTCGTAAAAGGAATCATGTTTCTACCGTTTAGATCAATAAAGTGCATTTTGTTCTCTGCGATTTTTAGATATTTCCTGAATTTTTTATGGGATTTTTAGCGTTTCTTCTCATTCTACGGTGATTTTTGGACATTCTATTTCTGAAACTGAAAGAACTTTCCGGAAACTATTCTAAATGCTGCTTTTTCTCACTTTTTGGTCAATTTTTGTAAAAATAAATAAATAAATAAAATATGAATAAATAAAAAAATAAAAGAAAAATAAACCGCCAGATTAAAGAGTTTGGTCGCCGGAAAAAAAACTTTGGTCACCAGTGGCAATTTGACGACCGCATTTGTCCAGCTCTGATATTGGGAATGTTTTTTAATAAAGTACAAAACATATTGTTATTTTATTTCTTTGTCATTAAAATTTTCTTATCTATTTCGAAATAAGAAAAATGCCTTGAAGTATTAAAGTATGTAAAGTACTAGGCCTTCCCTCAAAGGGATTAGTCTGAGTGATATTGCTGAGAACATAGGGTTAAGAATTACGATATAAATGAAAAAGAGCAAATTAAATGATAGAATTACAAAATATCATATATAAAAATACAAAACATGTTAATTATCACTTTACTAAACAGCGTACAACCATTAGATTGAAAAAAATGTCCAGATCGGGGTTCTAATTAGTGTATATCATATATAAATTCATATACACTCTTATGTTTTGACATTTTTTTTATAACATTTGGCAAAGAATCTCATTTTTTTAAGCGGAAATTGCTCGAAAATGTTAAAAAAAAAAAAAACAAAAAAAAAACGTTGGACTTTTTAAAACGCAAGCTTTTAAAAGTCCGTAATCAGTTTTGCAGCCAATAGCGTATTTTAACGCAAATTTAATTTCATTGTTGCAACATTTTCTGTGTGACAAATATTTACATTTGAATTTAAAATTTTTCCTCCTTGTTTATTTGTATAACTATTTATAGAAACTCGTATACTTCAAACCACATTGATAACATGCTATGCTACAATCCTGATTGCGAAACTCTAGCCTAAATTCCTGTCAAAGTATATAAAAAATCTGTCAATGACTTCTGTAAAATTTTACATTAAATCTCCATATCGGAGAAATTGAAAACAAATATATAGATATTTCAAAGTTAATACTTCTTGATTAGTTTCTAGGAGGCTCTCCCCTCTGCGCCTTCACTGCGCCAAACCCCAGACTTTTCTTTTGCCTGTCTGTCTGTCTCTGTGTCAATCTGTTTGTTTCCCTATCCATTCTTCTACCCGTCTCTCTACCCGATTGCCTGTCTCTCTACATGTCTCGCTACCTGTACCTCTGGTCTCGCTACCCGCCTATCTGTTTCTCTACCCGTCTAACTATTCGTATGTCTAGCCGTGTATCTTTCCGTGCCTATCTGTCTACTGTTTCTCTACCCGTCTGTTTACCCGTCTTACTATCTGTCTGTCTTTCTACTCGACTCTTTAACCTTCTCTCTACCCATATGTCTATCCATCTCCCTACCAGTCTCGCCTCCCGTTTCATTTCCCTTCTCTCGGCACGTCTTTCTGTCTATATATCCTCTCTTTCTACCCGTTTCTCAACTCGTCTCTGTACTCATCTCTGTAGTCGTCTCTCTATCCACCACCTACCGGTCTCGCACCCTTTCTCTCTACATGCCTGTCTACCGGTCTCGCTACTCGTCTCGCTACCCGTCTCTCTACCCACCTCGCTACCCACCTCGCTACCCCTCTGTCAACGCTCTTTTATACCTGTCTCGCTATCCGTCTGTCTATTCGTTTCACTACCCGTTAGCTTATGTATGCCGCTTATCGTCTCTCTACCTGTCTCTCTACACATCTCACTACCCGTCTGTCTACCCGTTTGTTTACTCGTCTCTCTACCTCTCGCCACCTCTTCCTAATATTTAAACAATTCATTTAGTAAACAGAAGCCGTTTATCTGTTATTAAATGCAAACAGAAGTAATTTATCTAATAAGTGTAATAAGATGCAATTTTTTAAAATACATACATAAACCAGTATAATATTTCATTAGTTTTATTTTCATAGTATAGTTTATATCATTTGGCAGTAAATCTCAACTTCTTAAACCCGAATTGCGTCAAGCTTTTTAAAAAAGCCCCAAGGTCTGTATAACTGGGAAGGGGAGGTATCCTCAGGGCTATAAGATACATGTTATTCAGTTAAGTGAAAGTTTCGTAATCGGGTTCGCAGCCAATTGCTTATGTCAGAAAGCGTGGCTTAACGCCATTTTAAATTCATTTCTGTAACATTTTTTTGTTATTACTAAAAGGATGAGGGGATCAAAATATTTACAGATAAATTCAAACTTTTGTTCCCATGTTAATAGTAGTGTTGTTTGTATTATTATTTAATACTTTGTTGACCGAGCTTCATTCGAAACAAATGTAAAAAACTTCTTCTACAGTTTTTTCTAAGAGAAACTGCCGTAATCGGGCACAAAGCTATTCGGAGAATTTAATATCTTTATTGTTTGTAACTCTTATAGAGTTAAAACAATATTTTTGCCAGCATTACTCTTGTTTGAGACCAACCTTGCCTGTGTATCTGAATGGGGAAAAGTTCCGTATCCTGTGCGGTGGGCGCGATTGGTGAAAAAATAAAAAATAGTGCCAAAAGGCAGTTTTAGCATCTTACCAAATTTTTCTAGAGAGCGGAAAAACATGTTTTTCAAATATTTACAGACGTACGTTTATTAAACCATGTTTTTGCGCCATCTTAAAAAATTAAGTACGATACTAAAATAAAATTTTATTGCCATTTTCGATATTTTAATAAGTAATGAAAATACATAAAAAACATATTTAACAAACGTAAGAGGCATTTTTGTGATAACTAATTGTTATTGTCAGGAAAGGGGGGGATTGCAAACAGTTCATAAACAAACTAAAAACTTACCGAAAATAACTAGTGGGAATCTCAGGAAAGAAATATCTGGTATAAATAGCATTTAAAATCTTAAAATGGAGAAGTTGTCCGTATAAAAATGCAAAACATTATACGCCTGATATAAATCTTTTGTAATTTTTAAATATTTCCGAAAGCACAGATAAAAGGATAAAAATCCCAGCACAGATGTCATATACGCACCATGTTGGCGCGATTTTTCCCCCCGCCAATTTGGCGAAAACTGTTTGTTGTGGTTATTTACTTTTATTTTTTATTTTATTCTATAAATTATTTGTATTATGTATATCCCATCAAAAATATACATGTGAAAGAAGGCCAAGTTCGTTAACGGTTTCGCTAATAAAAGAAGTGAGATCTAATTGGAAACCAAGTTCTTTCGAGCTTCTGAAATCATAGCTCCTGTCATGCATAACGTTCTTCAATTGCTTAAAATGATTTGTTATATTACACTAGTTTACAAAATAAAACTTTTTGTCTGTTGCCGCGAATTCTGTGGTTGATAATGTTCACTTATGACTTGTTTTTGTCAAATCTAACCTGAAAATTTTTTTGAGCAGCTCGAGTTACTTTGTTTTTGATTTTTATCATTTAAGCATATATATTAATCGAAAGCAGGCGTATTTTACTGTGTTAAGATTAGTTTCTCAAGTTTTTGCGTCATGAGTAGTTTAAGGAGACGTTGTTTAAACAACCCAAATCATTTTTGCTATATATGCGGAGAATATGTGTTTAACAATTGTAGAAAAGTTATATCAGAGTTGGTGAAAAATACCTATTTTGAGTATTTTGGGATGCTCTTGGATAAAAATGAGAAGTCTTGGGCTCCCAATTGTGTTTGTAAATCGTGTGTGGAATATTTAAGATTATGGAAAAGTGATAATAGAAGTGCCTTTAAATTTGGAACACCGACTATTTGGCGAGAACCACGAAAGAATAGTTCTGGATAATCGAGGTTACTAAAATTCAATAAGCTCCTTCCCATTATTACATACTAAGTACAAATTTCAAGTCTCTATCTCAATTTTTTCGAGAGATAGAGCGTTTTCAAGAAAAATTCCAGATTTTTTCCATTTTTATTAAATGGAAAGGTGTTTTATTGTATTGAATATTAGTGCGTGCATATTTTTTTCTCCACGTACTCCATCAACTTTTGAAATCCGATTATTTACGAAAATCTCGCGCCGGTGAAAATGAAGTACGCACTAAATTTTCGTGACGTATGTAGTTTAGTTGTGCTTTTTTTTTAATCTATTTTTTAATATAATTCCCAAACGGTTTGAAATTTATTCTTGGTAATAAATAGGTGTCGTTGTCACTTTTATAGGTACTTGCTGTGAAAATTGGAATGATATCCGTCAAATATTTTTTGAGTTATGCTTGTCCAAATGTTTTAATATCCATCGCAACTATATATGGGGAAAAGTAATATTGCGCTGTGTATGAGTCTTCGTGTTCACTCAGACAATTAAGTAAATATTTTAAGTGTGTATTTATTTAATGTACTGAAGTTCAGTAATTTCATATCGTCTACTAATGTAAGGAAAGTACATTATCGGGACTTTCCCATAAGTCGCCTCAGTTGAAAGATTTAGGATGGCAAATTTATGACCAGAGACTCGCTGGCGACAATTTTAAGCCATAAAAGTCAAATAAGAAGAACTTTGATTTAAGTTGGTCTGGGAGATAATATCAAAGAACACACATCGATCTCAGAAGCGAAAGGAAGAGGTGAAATAAAATGACGCGATGAATTTTGTGCGGTCCGAAAGAGGAAAATAGAGTGAGTGGCAATTCTGATGGTAAGAAAGCAACGAACCCGAACAACATATATGGAGAGTGGGGAAGTTAAGCTAAGTTTTGTGAAATGAACATTTTCAATAAGTGCAGTGCTATTTAGTTAGCGGAAAGAGTGCTCTGATACAAAGAGAAACCTTCTTCAATCAATGTGTAGAGGTAAATATGACTCTGACCTAAGTAATTCCCCAGTTTATTTGATTTTATCAAAATATTATAAGAGAAGCTGGTAGTGTGACCTTAGTCACAAATGGAAGTCAGTATTTTAATTGTAAATAAATAATGTTGTCAAAGATCAATTTAAATATAAATACAAACAAATATAAGTATCCTTTGCAAGGATCAAAGTGTTAATGCCAATATTATAGGAGAAATTTTGTTAGGAAATTAAATCAGATGTGTTCTGATAAATCTTTTTTTTTTCTTGAAATAACTGTGAATATTGTAAATAAATAATAGTGTTAATTATTTGGAGTCTTCTCATTTAAATTATCTAGTATGTGTTTGTTTATTTAGATTTCCATTTTAAAAGTCAGCTAAGGGCAAGAATGATCATTCTCAAAAAGGGTAATGGGCTACTTCGAAATTACACAATGCAATGGGGGGAACATATCCAAAATTTAATCTCTATGGATTCCTTTTTTTATTATTTTCTGAATAAATTAATTTATTCTATTAGCCAACCCCAGAGAAACCTTTATGTATTTAATTCTAAGCTTTAATTTTGATCAACTTGTCCCAGCAAAAGGGTTATGTTGGAATGGGCAGCAATTAGAAGGGAAATTAAAGGATAAAAATTTTAAATAAATATTATAACTGAGCCATGCATATTTCTCTTCAACATCTGCAATTCCTATATAATTCACTGGTGCCGTCCAGTTCTTAATTATTGTTAATTGAGTTTTCAATTTTAATGATTAAAAAATTGCAACTGGGTTATTGTCAAACATTAAGTTAAATACCTTTAATGTATTCTAAAATACAGGCTCATGTTAAAAGTAATCAATTTAAAATTTTATATTCAAATTGTGGAAATTTACAATCTATATAGTATATTGCAAAATAATAATTATGAAACTGTTAATTAGAATAATTTCAACTCTTTTATTTTAATGATAAGTTATTGGAAGATTAAATGGAGATTTTTTTATTTTGATGGTTTGTTTGACTTCCTCTAAAAGGCTCCACTACCAGCAAGTAGGTGATTTCGTAAATATCAGTATTCAACTTAGAAAAATCAGTATATTCGTAATTGTATGTATATTTTATGTTACTCTTATATGAACTTTGCATTTGATCTTTAACAGTATACTGAAACATTGTGCTAAGAAAGTAATTCATAAAAAAAAAATCAAATGATATCGTAAAATGATATGAATAATAAAAGAATAAAAAGATAAGGATTTATGTAGCAGATAAAATAGTGTATTAGTAGATTGTTAATGCATATATATTTTGATACTGTATACTTTATTGTATAATGCATTTATATTTTGATATCTTTGAAAATTTTGCAAATGTTTACACTTGGCTTAATAATATTTTTAGAGGTAAGAATTTCCATGCATTTTTAAAGTTAGATTTAGAATTCAGTATCTAAATGAATTTTAATTATCAAAAAGCTGAATGCCAAAAAAGAATCGTTGAAATCATAGAAATAGCTTGAACTCGAGTTTTTCTGGCGTATTAACGCGAGGGCATATAAAAAAGTTAAATAAACAAAAGCAAATTGATTCGAGTAACACGATGGCAGATCCATCAGTGGACACAATAATTTCTCTAATCCCGAATTTCGATGGGAAAAAGTTAGGTGATTGCGAGTATTTTCTCAGACAATTTGAGGACTTAACTAAACAAATATTAAAAGACGATACGAAGCTTACAATTTTGAAAGCAAAATTGTCGGGTACTGCGAGAGAGAAACTCTCACAAAATAAATCCCTTATAGAAGAGAAAAACTACAACGAATTCAAAAAGAAATTGTTAGATTTATTCAAAATCAAGAAATCATTTACGCAGGTACAGACTGAGTTTTTTAATCTGAAACAGAAACCGGGACAAGACTTAACAAGTTTTATTAGCGAATTCAAAAACGCAGCGTCTCTTTATATAGAGAAAAGCCATACAGAAGTTGATCCGAACGGAAACGGGAAATTTTTGGACTTAGTAAGATTGACACGATTTTTGGATGCGATTAGACCGGATTTAAGTATGGATTTAAGGAAAACCTTTCCCGATAATTTTGAGGATGCTTGCAAAACAGCAATTAAATTAGAAGAGGAGTACAATAATATAGGGGCAGAACAGGTAAATACTATAACAGCTAACAATGAATCGCAACTTTTTGAGAAGTTATTGAAATTAAATGTAGAAACGGCGGAGCAGATTAATAATTTATCAAAAGAAATAAATAACATAAAATTGGGAACAATCGAAAAAAGAGAGGAAGTCGAAAAATTTTGTAATATCTGCAAGAAGGGGTCACACAATGAGGATAGTTGTTGGTATAATAAAGCTAATAAAAACAACAACCAATTATAGGCATAGATTTATAAACAATAGGGGTAATTACAGAGCAAATTACAAGAATTATAACCAGTATGAAAGACACGATTCTCACAATGCATTTCCGGAGGGTAATATTTACTATAATCATGTACCAAATGCTCAACCTTTTCCACCCCCACCAAAATAACATTACAACACGCCGTATACTTATTATCAACCTGACTTTAATAATTATGATGCACAGGGGTATTACACTCAACAGAGAGGAAATTATAGAGGTGCACAGAGGAATAACTATCGCAATAAATATACGGACTCTAGGGAAAACAGAGAAAATCATACGAACAGTAACAAGGATAGTAATCAAAGGGGTAAATTTCAGAGGGGCAATTATAAAAGATACAAGCAGAACAAAGATAAGGTTGCGGAAAACTAAATACGAGACTTGTAAATACAGATAAAGAAGACCCGAGCAAGTCTCACGATAGCGGGCATACTTTAAGGGATAAAACTATTGCAAGTGTACAGAACGATACAAATGAACTTCCTCTAATTAAATTTAAAATTAAAGATATTGTAATTAACAGCCTTTGTGACTCAGGCGGACAGGTGAGCTTGATCTCACCGCTTTTGTTTGAAAATTTAAAACAAGCAAATATAAAATTTAAATATTTGGGAAATCAAATTAAGATTCAAACACTTACAAATTCACTGATTACATTCAAACAGTGCATTAGAATGTCATTTAAATTACAGGACACTTTTGTAAAAGGAACTTTTTATGTTACAAATAAAGATTTTGGCCGCAAATATCAATTATTACTAGGGTACGATTTCTTAAAAGAAAATCAAATGGTTCTAGATTTTGAAGAGAAGTATCTTAAATTCAAAGGAAGAAAAATGGCATTAAACATCAAAGATTCGGAGGACACTGGGGAAGTAAATACATTAATTACAGAACAAAACACAAGGACTAAAAAATACAGAAAACCTACAAAGGGGAAAATGTTTGCAAAAACGGTAGGCCATAATATTATAAACCCAGGGGAGGAAAAATTTGTAAAATTAGAATGCCCCATAAAATTAGAGGAAAATCAAACATTTATCCTAGAACCAATACAGCACAAAAATAAAATTTTCTATGAAAGATCTATCCATGACACCCCAAGGAACAGAAAAATAAATATTTTAATTAAAAATATTACTAATAACAAGATACATTTAGAAACAGGTATGAACATCGGGCAATTTTCACTAATTTGGAATACAAACAAGATAAATCTATAGACAATATTGAGCAAGGGAGAATTTTTGAGGTCAATGCATTAAATTTGGAAGATGTACATAAATTAAGAGAGGCAGAGATAAATGAGGAAGATTTTGATCTTAATCATTTACCATCGGATGTACAGGATTCGTTCAAACAAATTCTTTTAAAGCATGTACACGCGTTTTCGAAATCCTATCAAACTTTAGGTCAATGCTCACTGGTGACACCAAAGTTTACACTTAACCACGACTATCCCATTCAAACAAAACCATATAAAGTGCCACAAGCAGTGAAGCAATATGCAAAGACAGAGATAAGAAAATTATTAGAAGTGAAAATCATCGAGGAATCGGACTCTAATTACGCATTTCCTGTCATTTTTGTAAGAAAAAAAGTGGATAACAAAAACAATCCAAAATTTCGAATGGCGGTAGATTACCGGCTGCTAAATCAGATTTTAGAGCCATATTCCTATCCGATTCCAGATATTAAAGAAATTTTACAGAATATTAGTTGGAAGAAGTACTATATAGTACTTGACTTACACAGTGCTTTCTTCCAAATTAATTTACGACCTGAAGATAGCCAAAAACTATCGTTTATTACAGAAAATGGTAAATTTCGACCTCTGAGACTTGCGTTCGGAACTCGCAATTCGAGCGCCTATTTCGCTGAACTGATAAATAAGGTATTGGGTCATTTTAACAAGCATCAGGTAGCCTACTTTATTGATGATGTTTTAATAGGGGCTGACACTATATCAGAATTATTGAGAATTTTGGAAGAAGTGTTACAGGCGCTAATCCAACATAATCTAACAATTGAGCCATCCAAGATGCAAATATGTAAAGATAAAATAGAATTTCTTGGTTTTCAAATTCACAAGCACGGCTATTCACCATCCACAAGGAATATAGATAAAATTAAAAGTTTAGTAAGACCTAAAACAAAAAAAGGAGTAAGGTCACTCTTAGGTTTGGCTAACTACTTTAGAACACTTATTCCAAAATATGCGGAAATAGTAAACCCATTAGTTAATCTTACTAAAGATAAAATTAAATTTAAATGGGATGAAAATACTGAAATGGCCTTTAAGAAAATCCAAGATGAAATTATAAACAACCCAACATTACATCCTCCTGATTACACCAAACAATTTACTTTAATCACAGACGGCTCAAAAATTGCAATTTCAGCGGTACTGGCGCAGGAAATTGAAGGAAAATTACAACCTATTGAATTTTTTGGGAGAAAATTACGGGAACCGGAAAAGAATTACCCGAGCTTGAAATTCGAATTATTAGCGGTTCATGAAGCGGTGTTACACTTCAGAACTATGTTGGAAGGCAGACACTTCAAGATTCTCACCGATTCCAAGGCTCTCACGGAAAATTTACATCTAGAGAATCAGTCCGATTTGGTTAAAAGATGGGTGATAAATCTCAGCGATTTCTCTTATGAATTCGATCACATTAAAGGGGACACCAACCCAGCGGACTATATTTCGCGAAATATAAATAATATTATTACGGATACAAATTTACACAATAATTTATTTTCCGTTAATCCCGCATTATCTAATGAGAATATTAAACAACATCAATATTCAGACGAGAAATTAAGCAAAATAATTCAGAAAATAGAACAAGGTAAAGAAAACAGAAATACCAAAAGGTATACTTTGAATGAAGAGAAGATGCTAATTTTAAAACCGGGGAAACAGAAAACAGAACTAATTATAGCGCCGGATGCTTTAAAGATTGCTTTGATGGAAGAAGTGCACAAACCGCATTTTGGTTTTGACAAAACCTATGAAGCCATGAAAAGTAGAATATTTTGGCACGGATTGTATACAGATATTCGAACTTATTGTGCCAATTGTGTACCATGTAACACCGCAAAGCCACATAAAAAAATGAAAGTTCCTATTCAAAAAATGGTTAAGGACCATGAGATAGGGAGTGTATTACATGCGGATATCGTCGGAAAGCTTCCACTTACACTTCGCAAGAATAAATTTATTCTCACGATTATGGATTCTACTTCAAGATTCCTAGAAGCCATACCTATTCGCAATGTCGAGTCCCAGACTATTCTCAATGTCTTTAATAAATACTTCAGTTATTTTGGATTGCCAAAACAGTTAAAATTAGATAATGGGCCATATTTTAGGGGAGCGGTATTCAAAGAGTACATGCGTGCTCTAAACATTGAAATTCGCTTCAGATCAGTTTACAGAGCCCAAGGAAACGGCCTGATAGAAGTCGTGAATCGAATACTGAAAGGATCACTGACAGCCGTGGCACAAAGTTCCTTACAATGGGACATTCGCCTAGAGTTTTTCAAACTCCAATACAATATGGCGAAGCACAGAGCGACGGGATTTTCACCCGCCTTCCTTTTTTTGGAAGAAATTTACGCACTCATTTTACTGCACACATGCCAACAGAACAAATTCACACTCAGACATATGTCAAAAACCGAATGGACCACATGCAGGAGGTTAGACTGCAAGCGTTGGCACAGCAGGAGAAAATGATGGCCGAATATGTGAAAGAGGAAGACCTTGATAAAATTACAACACTTGAACTAGGACAACAAGTTTACCTTAAGTCCATTAACCCTACTGTTTTACAAAACAAAAATTTGAAGGCCCATTTAAGGTGGTTCGAAAAGTGCGAAATAACAATTACATTTTACAAGATGTAACGGAAGAAAGTAAAGGAACTATAAAAAGACACATTGACAGACTCTGGGCACCAAAGCATGCTGACAGGTGCAAAACAGAGGAGTCAAGCTCATCAGAGGAAGAATAGTGGGAATAAAATACCATTAAAAAGGGGTAGTAAGATGTTACTGTTACAGAAAGACTAATAGCTTAAACAGTTTATGTAAAAATTTTAGTTGCGGTTTGCAGAATTCTACTAACTGTCAAATTTAAATATTCTCAAAACAGCGATGGCATACTCAACTAGGGTTGAAAAAAAAAATAAATAAGTAAAATAAAATAACATAAAATAAGATATCCCTGGCACATTTTTAAAATTTTGATAAGAAATAATTTCATAGTAAAAGCGACCCAAGGTATCACAAACAATAATAAAAAAACAAAGAAAATCACATAATCAATTGAATAAATATTTGGATAAAGACAAATAAGCAAGTAAGTAATAATAAATCCCTAGGCTAGGTTACGCAGGGCAATAAAATCTCTGAGGCGGTGTGAAAGATTTTGGTGACGTACCAGGTAGGCGCGGAGTGGGGATTTGTTTATCAACAAACATCCCCAGTTGCCATGTCAACAAGCATTGCTGACAACTTCGCGGAAGGAAGGGTCAGTAAAGATAAAAATAAATAAATAAAAATAGATAAATGAGGGTATCACTTACTCGGTTGATGTCTTCTTTGCGAGGGTGCACTCTTTGGGTGTGTGTCTATTCCTTGGGGGAAAATCCAGGCGTCCCTGACACACACCAATTTTTTCCATATTACACCAAAAAAAAAAAAAACTAAAATTCACAAACACACACCGGGGGGGAGTTTTCCGTATGCGTCCCCCGGTCTTTTCCTGTTGACACTGATACATTCTGGACGTTAATTTCTGTTTCCTCCAGGGGCGTGAAACGGTAGCAGTTGGTTCCTAGCTCGTCCGCTTGGTCAGGTTGGCAGGGGCCACATCATAAAAAGGAAAAAAAACGAAATCAGTAAACAGATAAACAAATATCGAACATTCGTTTTTCATGGTATCATTTTGTTTTAATTTCGTGTTTATTTTGGAAAATTTAGATAACGATTTTAAACTCTTAGAGAACGATAAAATAATAATAATAATAATAATAATAATAATAATAATAATAATAATAAGACGAAAGGAAATAATTCAGTTAATTAATTATGTGATAATGATAATAATGACAGAATTTATTTTCTTGTTTCTATAAATTAAGGCTCACTTTTCAAAAGACTGCATGAAATTGGGAAATGAATCGGTCAAAAGATTATTTCATTCACATTTGCATGGTAAAGCCAAGCCGTTTAAAAAAAAAAAAAAAAATTAATTAATTAATTAATTAAGTTACATTATTTTTTTTTAGTTTAACTAAACAATTTGGATTTAACATTTAATCTCATTAACTAATTCGTTAAGCTGAGTTTTAAAAAAAATAAAAATTAATAATAATGAATAATAAAGTATATATACATATAATTCCAGCTAAATAAAATTTTTTAATTACTAGGATGCTAATTGCATATTAAGTTCCAACACTAATTGGAAATTTTTGCGGGCAAAAGTTTCTTAACTGCAGTAATTGGTGGCGGGCAACTAATATGTAATTAAAAACAATAATAAATAAATAAATAAATAAATAAAAGTTTTTTTTTCCCATTTAAGTTAGGTTAAATGTTCTAAGATATTATTTCTTAATAAGTAGATAGGTAGTAAAAAATAAATAAATAAATAAATAAATACATAACAGAAATAATAATACAAAAAAAAATAATAATAATATTAATAATTATTATAATGATTAATAAATAAATAAATAAATTTTATCGGTTTTAATATATTCAAACTTTTTTTTTTTAAATGAGCATTTGGAGATAATCTTAAAAGTTGTCAGTGATTCAGAGGCTTTTAAGTACTATGCATTTCAACGTGGGCTGCTCATCTAAAGGGGAACCGAAATTGATAAGATTCCCATATGCATATTTATGAAATTAATTCGATAACGGATTTTAGGAAATAAATGTATGGCATTCCGGTAGTGGACATATACCATTTAATAATCATTTAGCGTGGAGATGACTTAGTTCACACGATCTTGTAGGCTTGAAGTCATTTTTTTCCCTCCTTCTCGCTAAGTGTTTGTAATTATAAGGCCGTGATTAGATGATAATAAACTTTCAAGGATATTTGTTTTATATAAAGATGGTAATTTGGTAACATATTTAACGGGAAATGGATTTTTGTCTTAATATTGAATTGCATGAAAGACCACGTGCATGTTATTTGGTGATCTCAATTTACGGGTCAAGACGAAGGGTTAGTTTAAACAATTGGCTTATAGTCAGTGTTAATAATTAAGCTTTTAATATATATCAAAAAATTATATATATAGATATAAATATCATTAAATAAATAAATAATGAGAATAATAACTCGTAAACTTACATCATAATTCGCAGCCATACTCCATGTGACGGGGCAAATCAGGAAGGTAGATCTGAGATGAGTTGAGGTGTTATGCATACCGGAGGATCGCAAACGCTATTCACCTGCAGGGTTGAAAAAAAAAGGGTGCGTTCAGGGGGCGTGTTAGAAACGCATTATCCCAGGTAAAGAAGCATTTAGGTGTTGAACCGGTCGTGGTATGGGATTAGGCCAGCATTTTCAGGTGTACGAGGAAGGAATGAATCACCTGTTCAGTAGGGCTACATGATTGACAGAAACGGGGTGAGAGTATGACCCGAGGTCACGCAGCTTTCCGATTCTTATCATTGAGTAGAAGTTTTTTTTTTCTTCTTTCTGTCGGACAGAAAAAATTAACAGTGACAGAACGGGGAGTTATTATTTTCAACATGTTAGAATTAACATGAGAATTTTTACGCTTAGGCGTTTAAAAAAAAAAGAAAAAGAAAAGGAAATAGAGAAATAAATAAAAAAAAATAAAATAGGAAAGAAAGGAAAATTATTAAAGAAAAATTTCACTTTTTTTCTTTTTATTCATTCTTTGTTGTTTAATAATTCGAAAGAATTGTATGTATATAATAAAATTACAACAATCATATGAATGGACAATACAAATGGTAACTGAATTAATCCATAAAATTGGGTCAAGTAGTAGATGAATATCATAAAGTTACAACATCATGAATGTGTCATGTTTTCAGATTGCTAGGACTGTTTTTGTGTCCATCTAAAATATTTGTCTGTTTGTATTTATTAATTAGATATAGTGCTGAATTCATTCATTAATATGTGTAAATATTGTAAAGTGGAAGACATGCCATTTCACCGAACTCAGAAGAGTATTGCTATTATATATATATATATATATATATATATATATATATATGTGTGTATGTATAGATATACATTTGTTCCTTTTGGTTTGTTTTGGCCTAATTTTGGTTTCAATTTTAGTAGCACTAGATATAATTAAATAATTTGAAAAAAAAAAAATAAAGAAAATCTGAGAATGTGGATGTACAGTTTTATATTGGATTAAACTCTTTGCTCTATATAAATATGTATATATATATACATATTTTGAATGTATACTCATTATCATAATTTTTCTCTCAGGTATCTTACATATTCAGTTATGTATGTGTAATTGTAAGATTTTGCCTGAATTGGGTTTTATATATTGTATGATGCATGTATTGTGTTAAAAATAATTATCAAGAATCATTGTAAAGTTGAATACTGATCCTTACATATCACAGTGTATTATATCTTTTTGTTTGTATGGTCTGTTTGGCTATTTAGATATTTTGAATTTGGTGAGTGCTCTATCTTAGACACACCGGTTATATTTAACCACAAAATTTAAAATTTTTGTACTAATGATAATATTTTATCTCTAAATTGTTTGGGAATACTTAGGAAATGTGTACATATATGAACTGTTCTTTATTAAAGTCACACAAGTAATTTACAAATGAACATTTTCCTCTGTATGAACTTTAGTCTACAATATGATTCTGTATAGATGAACGTGGACTGATATCATCTATGTGATCTATAGATTATCTGCAATGGTGATGGACTTCTTGGGTATGCAATGCTAAAGAAAACTGGACGTTTTCTTTCTTTTAGTACGGGGGGAAAGATAATGTAAGGAAAGTACATTATCGGGACTTTCCCATAAGTCGCCTCAGTTGAAAGATTTAGGATGGCAAATTTATGACCAGAGACTCGCTGGCGACAATTTTAAGCCATAAAAGTCAAATAAGAAGAACTTTGGTTTAAGTTGGTCTGGGAGATAATATCAAAGAACACACATCGATCTCAGAAGCGAAAGGAAGAGGTGAAATAAAATGACGCGATGAATTTTGTGCGGTCCGAAAGAGGAAAATAGAGTGAGTGGCAATTCTGATGGTAAGAAAGCAACGAACCCGAACAACATATATGGAGAGTGGGGAAGTTAAGCTAAGTTTTGTGAAATGAACATTTTCAATAAGTGCAGTGCTATTTAGTTAGCGGAAAGAGTGCTCTGATACAAAGAGAAACCTTCTTCAATCAATGTGTAGAGGTAAATATGACTCTGACCTAAGTAATTCCCCAGTTTATTTGATTTTATCAAAATATTATAAGAGAAGCTGGTAGTGTGACCTTAGTCACAAATGGAAGTTAGTATTTTAATTGTAAACAAATAATGTTGTCAAAGATCAATTTAAATATAAATACAAACAAATATAAGTATCCTTTGCAAGGATCAAAGTGTTAATGCCAATATTATAGGAGAAATTTTGTTAGGAAATTAAATCAGATGTGTTCTGATAAATCTTTTTTTTTTCTTGAAATAACTGTGAATATTGTAAATAAATAATAGTGTTAATTATTTGGAGTCTTCTCATTTAAATTATCTAGTATGTGTTTGTTTATTTAGATTTCCATTTTAAAAGTCAGCTAAGGGCAAGAATGATCATTCTCAAAAAGGGTAATGGGCTACTTCGAAATTACACAATGCAATGGGGGGAACATATCCAAAATTTAATCTCTATGGATTCCTTTTTTTATTATTTTCTGAATAAATTAATTTATTCTATTAGCCAACCCCAGAGAAACCTTTATGTATTTAATTCTAAGCTTTAATTTTGATCAACTTGTCCCAGCAAAAGGGTTATGTTGGAATGGGCAGCAATTAGAAGGGAAATTAAAGGATAAAAATTTTAAATAAATATTATAACTGAGCCATGCATATTTCTCTTCAACATCTACTGTGTGCACGTCAAGATTATGATGTCCTTATAATAAGCCATAAAATAAATGCAAAAATATTACAAACGCATTATACTTGAATCAAATTAGTCATTTTTTCACGTGTCATTGTTCATATTTTTTTCTTTTGCATTTTAACATTCAATTTGTTTTTATAAAACTATTAAAGCAGTGATATTTTTTCTATATCCATTTATGAAAAAAAGATTACCTGAATTAGTCATAAATTAATTCCCTTATATTTTATTGAACTAAAACACATCTCTTATACTATTCTACAGTTTAACGCTTTTAACACTTCGCCAACTGACAATTTTTATTAAATCTGAGTTTTAAGTCAGAAGAAGCTCCTCCCATTTTCAGGGATGAGATTTCTCCGACTTTTTGCACACCAGTATAATCTTTGAGAAAATGTTGTCCTTTTAAATCGCAGACTGTTCCTATTAAATAAAAAAACATTTTCTCTAAAATTATACTGGTATGCAAAAAGTCGGAGAAATCTCATACCTGCTTTTCTGAAAGTCCTTTTGGAAAATTGGTTTCCTAGATATAGACCGGGAGGCGGCAGCACAGATAATCACCTCATCGAGTTTACGGATGAAATTCTAGGATTAGTTAAATCTTGATTCGCATATTAAAACGCAATCGGTCTGCCAAGTCATATCTTGGTGGAAAACACCTGGAAACCCGATTTTAGCGGTTGACTCGTAGGTTTACCATTGTGTTTTCCTGCTCCCAGTCCTCCATGTTTTCATACCATTCGGTGCAGGAAAACACAATGGTAAACCTACGAGTCAGCCGCTAAAATCGGGTTTCCAAGTGTTTTCCACCAAGATATGACTTGGCAGACCGATTGCGTTTAAATATGCGAATCAAGATTTAACTAATCCTAGAATTTCATCCGTAAACTCGATGAGGTGATTATCTGTGCTGCCGCCTCCCAGTCTAATAGGTTTCTCAAGTTTATGCATCGGTAAATATCTTTCAATGCACGGATTTAATACAAAACTAGCCGTTGGTGGCCACCGTAATACTTACCCATCATTGATATGCATATTTATAATATATGAAAATAAAACATGTGTAAACTACTTACAAAATGCATTGCAATTCGAATGACGTCTTAAACTTTAAATGCTCTATAACCGAATATCGTAAAAGAAACATCCTCATAATTCCAAAAATGATAATCCTATTAACTAACGGTTTACTGCGTCGAATTAAGCGTCTCATTTTCAATTAAAATATATCTTTGAATTGAAATTTGAATAAAATACAGGGTCATGAAAAATCGAAGAGTGTGGGAAATAGGATTACAAATATCTCGGCAACTCATTATCCGATCAACTTCATTCTTTATACAAAATTTATGCTTTTTTATTGTCTTTTATAGTCACTCCTTAACCCCTTCAGGGGCAAAGTATTCTTGTAGCTAAAATATTGAAATGATTGATTGACACCAGGATTCACGAACGAATTTATTTTAAAATGAGCAAAAGCTTTTCCTCATGTACCGTATAGATTCAAAATTTGATTATAAAAAATTCTGGTGTCATTGTGGCGTTTTGGGATTAAAATTAAATGGTATATATAATATACCGGTGCCCTTCAAGGGGTTAAAATAAACAATTTCGAAAAAATTTATATACCTTTTATCAGAACAAATATTTCGGGAGTACGAAATTTTTTTTTCCAAATAATCGAGGTTACTGAAAATCAACAAGCTTCTTCCCATTATTACATACTAAGTACATACCAAATTTCAAGTCTTTATCTCAATTTGTTCGGGAGATTGAGCGTTTACAATCACACACACAGACACACAAACAGACGGACGGCGATTCTTTTTTGTTCTAAAAATCTGTTTTTTGGAATCTCCAGTGTCTGAAACTTGTAAATCCGTCATTTTTTTTCGATAATCAAAACGATTGCATGTCTTATCCTATACTACGTATGATGTGTAAGTAATATCTCAGAATCGAAAAAAAATATAGACAACATGATATAAATGCTTTTCTTGCAAGATAGAAGCCCCGTCCTTAGTCAATAATATTTGGTTAAATAAAAGAGAGAATTCTCGTTTCCGCTCAGGAATGCGTTAAAAGGGCATCAGTATTTCTTTCGCGTTCCATGAATATTTGTTCTTTCTCGCGCTCTATTTGGTATACACACCAAAGAAATGCCATTACTAAGAAATTATGTATTGATTATTTATCAAAACAGCCGTTTGTCGATTAGGTACCTAATCAAACGAAAAAAGGATATAGGATATTTATATACATTCTTTTTTAGCGAAAAAATGATGTAAAGATATAAATTATTGCACAGAAGCATCGCTGAAATTATACATGATGCTCAATTTTTCCCTCTATAAAAAAATGACCCAGTTTGAATAATTTTTGCTAAGAGAACGGTGGTCATTATAATAATTTTTTTTAACTTGTGTTATTCCAAAAAGGAATTATTTAAATAAGTTTGCTTTACTATAAATTCAATAATCAGGGATCGTACTATTTAGCACAATTTTTTGATAGAATTTTACACCTTACTTAAATGCAGAAAATTATTACAAATCCTGCAATTAAACGAGGGGTTTACAATTTCTGCTATTTAAATATTAAATAGAAATATTCTATTAAAAATTGAGGTAAAAGCGTACGAACCCTGTAATAAATATTAAAAAAAAATCGTTTTGCGGATAATTTAAATTTTTTAAGGTTAGTAATTTAATACTTGTTTTTTTAAAAAAAATATTCAAAAACTCCTGTTTTTTTCAAAACATATTTTACTTTTTTTCTATTTTTTACTTAAAAATATTTTATTAAAATGTGTGCATTATTTTTTTTTTATTCGACACGCAGTTATTTAATAAATAAATAAAAAACTGGCACGAAACTGAATTTTCATTAAAAATGCACCTATAAATATATTTTATTACTAATTTAAAGACCATAATAAACTAACATTTCAAAACGGATGCACAGATTTCGTGTAGTGTTTATGAAGAATGTCCCCTATACATATACAGAATTCTGAAGAAAAATGTAAACACATAAAGCACTACAAAAAATGTTATTTAGAAAAACTCTATGATATGTTATTTTCATTACTTGTCATACCTCTAAGAAGTATAAAAACGTAGTATATATGAGAACTTGGTTTTCAAAACTCGCCTTATCCAAAAAATCAAATTCGAGGAAATCACGACTGCTTCTATTGGTTTCTATTGTAAACCAAGACTTTAGATAGCCAGAAATACATGCTAAATCTTGTTTTTCTGCGGATTGTTGTGTTTTTTCAGTGAAGATTTACCAATATAATAGATTGATAGAGAAAACACAATTTTTTAAACTTTGTATAAGAAAGGCGAGTTTTGAAACTCATGTTCTCATATGGAGTGAAAGAAGGAGTGCAGAGAGAGAGACAAAGCTGTAACCAGGATGGGGGTTCGAAGGCTCTGGATACCACTATTTTAAAATAAAATCCTTCACCTTATCGAAACGTTGAATTTTCAGCGATTAAGAAAGGAGAAAATAACTTTATGAAATTATTGGTATCTTAGGCATTTGTATCTATCACAACGTATCCATCCATTCTGGCTACGCTTCCCTTTTTCTCTATATATAATATATATAATAATTTAACAAGTTCATGACATAAAAACTAAATATTGTAATTGTGGTCGTTTTTTTGCTCATTTCAATGTCCACCGATTCCTTAAACCCATTGCAAGGTGCACAGTGAAATATTTGTGGCGAAATCCTGGCCAAAATTACTTTTCTTGTGTTTTACAGTTAAAACCATTGTTATTGACTTACTAATAGTAAATACACTTAATTAATGTTATATATGTATAAATGTATGTATTTATTTAAATAAATAAGTATATAATATAATGTTTACTTAATTGTTTATAATAGAAAAGTAATTGTTGATAGTTTTGTTATATTTACAAGTAATGTTTAATTAAATGTGGTCAATATTACTATACATAAAAATTATATTATGTATATAAACAGTATATATATATATATAATATACATTATTTGAATTTATTATTTAGCAAAGTTGAGTCTCTATAATATAGAGATGGTGGTTTTTGAGTGGTTTTAATAGATTACCAATCCCCCCCCCCAAAAAAAAAACAAAAAAAAACATTGATAGCTAAAAATGGCAACTATGTGTAGAATATTTTTAAAAAATTGTCTTCAAGACTATAACCAATATGATTATAATTCAAAAATGGTCTGGCAAATCCCGACGCAGTTTTAAAAAACTTTGAATTTATTAGATAATATATTTCAATAAATATATTTCAAAAATTAGATCTAAAATGGATTAAAAATAACAAATTTTCAATATTAATTATTTTTTTATTATATGAAAAAAAAACTATTTAAATTCACCTGTAAAGTTATGCATCTAAGCAAAGATGAAACGTAACAAAAAACTCACGTCTTCGCACAAAAAAGATTTCACTTCAGTTGAGGCTAGGAGCAGCCGGATATGACCAATGTTCCTGAAATAGACATAGATCGACACATCAGTTAGTCAACTCTTATAAAATATGTTTTTACTTTCTTCTATCTTTACAAGACGAAAGTATTAGATGCATTAAAAATTTCGACTTCCAGTTTTCGACGGATTTATACGTTTTAGAAGGTACTTAACACGGTTTGACTGTTTTTAGAAAATGTCTGTCCGTGAGTCTGTGGGTCTGCGAGTCTGCCTGTATGCGACAAAAATGTTGTGTGTATCTCAAAAACTAATGTACGGAATTTAATAAAAATTTAGATTCAGTTAGTCCCTGATATAAATTGGAGCTGATTAGTTTTTGATGTGAATCGCCCAACAGGTGACGCTGCTATTTTGCATTTGTTGCGATTACTGCAATAGCTCTATCTGAAGAACTGATGAACTAATTTTCATCAAACTTCAGATTCTGTTAGACCTTGACATAAACAGACTCTGATTACGTTTTGATGTAGATATACCAAAAGGTGGTGCTACTATTCTACTTTTTTATGACTTTCACTATAGCTATATCTCAAGAACTAATACATAGAATTTTATCAAACTTCAGATTCTGTTAGACCTTGACATAAATAGATGCTCATTATATTTTGTATAATTAGCCAACAGGTGGCGCTGTTATGTTACTTTTTTCATGATTTCCACGATAACTATATATCTCAAGAACTAAAGCACAGAATTTCAGCAAACTTCAGATTCAGTTAGACGTTGGCATAAGTTATTGTTGATTAGGTGTCGGTGTAAATATCTCAACAGGAAGCGCTGCTATGCTGTATTTTTCAGAATTTACACCATTTTAGCGATAGTCATATCTCAAGAATTAATGTACAATTAAAAAAAAACAATAGATTCAGTTAGACCGTGATATAGATTCTGATTCGGTTTTAGTGTATGTGCAACATGTATGAAATTGTTTGGGATTGGCACATCCGACTGGCTTTACAGTTGTTCGGCAAATTTTAATTTTGCACTTTTGGCCAGAATTTTGCATTAAATACTCCATCACTTACCCATTTTAATTCCTTGTGGTTTTATTTATTTAAATTATTTATGTACTTAGAATGAACCCATTCCTTGAACATTAATCCCGATTCACACTCGTGATTGATTTGCGATGTATTTTGTACTTACCACGAGTCACACTTGCGATTGATTTGCAAGACTAAATTTTTTCAGGGCTCGCTCCGTTTTTAAATTGTACTACATTTTCTATCACTATTTCAAATAAAAAATCTTCATCGTAGATTCATTTAACATCTGCAGTTAAAATCTACAAAAATAAGTATTGTTTTAAAATAGTGGTAGCAAAGTGAGAAAAATTTAGAAATCATGTTTACGTGTAGTTTACCCGAGACACACTCGTTACTAATTCACATAGAGTTGATCTAGATTTGTATCAAAAATTTGTAACACAATTTTATTGTTTTAACTTTGTTCAAAATTAGTTATAAAATGGAATTTCTTTATTTTCAAATAAAAATTTTCGAATATTCTGGTGTGAAATCGATATTAGTGAAAGACAATATCTTGTCGCTGAAAGTGTTAAAGGATAATAAAAAATAAAAAAGCCTGCTTATTTCTCGTTGAAATTTTCATATATAACCGGCTGACCTAAAACATTGAATAAAGTAATTTTATATACTTTACTGAATATAATTAAAAGCAAAATAAGATTGTAATAAGCGATAAAAATAACGCATAAAATATCAAAACGAATAACACTTATGACAAATGATACTTTTCATGCGTGTCATTGCTGATAATTTTTAGTATCTAATATTCATATTAATTTTATAAAAACACTGAAGCAAAAATATTAATTTTTTTTCTATGTTTGCTTATAAAAAAGATTACTTTTAAATGCATTACTCATAGTTGTTGCCTAAAAATTTGAAAAAAAGACCTAATGCAATGTATTTTCATGAAAAATGCTTTGGGGGACAAAAATTATTTCTTTAGCGTTCCTTTATTATTTACTCTTTCCTTCGTTTTATTTGGCATGAACTTAGAAGAATGGCATTTCTGAATAAAAACAATCCTACATGGATTACCTATCAAAACAAATGTTTGTTGTTTTAATACTTAAACAAACATTAGACATTTTTACGAAAAATACAGTTATATTGTTTTTGTAGTGACGTATTGCTGAAACATTTATTAATGGTTTCACATTTTTACGAAAACAACAAAACAACATCTCAGGAACACACTTTATTAAAGATTCCAATCATGAAAGATTAACATTTGTGTACGAATTGATAGTATTTAAGGAAAAATAAATAATTAAGTCATATAGATTTAAAAAAAACATGAAAGAAATGAAATTTTTTTACTATGGCTGTATGCATATAAAAAATTAGTATTTAATCTGAATGCGCTTATCAGAAATTGATTGTCTTATCTTTCACTGAATGAAAAATATTTATGGCACTATATCAATTCTTTAGAGAAAAGCTTTCGAGGACATCAGTATTTCTTTCACGTTGGATAAATATTTGCTCTGTCCAATGCTTTTTTTTTTGTATGAAAAGTCCAGAATGCCATTTCTGAGAATCTTATACTGACAAAACATCAGTAGTTTGACTCATTACGTAACGCAACATTTATAATTTTAACAAAAAAGGTTTAAAAATATTAATATATTTTTATAATGACACATTGGTAAACTCCTAAGTGATCATTGTTTTTTGTGATTTAATTGAATAGATTCCCAGGAATAATTTTTTAATCGTTCTTTTTCCTTCTTTTGGTTTCTGACGTTTCACAGTTTAATAAACTTTCTATGAAAGACAAATTTTGTCAACATCGCTTATGTTTGATATCAATCTTTGGAGTAAATAATTTAGAAGTTTAATTAGTTTTAGTAGTCAACAGGGCATGTCATATAAAAAACCCAATTGAATAACGTGCAAATTCAGAAAGATATCGGCGATATAGTGAGGTGAATTTCAGGTGGTTTATAGAAGTAGCTGTATGATAAGAGATTTTTCACAAATTGTCATTTTTTATTAACAGATTTACTACAAAGGAATATGCACTAATTATAACGAAATGGCCATAAGTAGATTTTGAACGAAAGCTTAGATTTTGATAATTCTTATTTTATAGAATGATCTTGTTCTCAGGGTTCTTCCTAAGAGAACTAAAACATCAATAACAAAATCATATCAACGTCGCTTATGTTTGACGCAATCCTTGAAGTAAACTACTATTGAAGAACATTATCCCCAAAACTTGATGAAAGAAATATTTCCGTATATTTTATTTGATTACATGAAATCTAAACAAATTTTGGTGCGTATATGTACCTCATTCTGAATACTAGACCTACGTGCTGATACACAAATCGTGGCTGTCGTAGACGGATTTTTTCACCGTTTGTACGGTCCCTTGAATTGGAATACCAATGATTTCGAAAACTTTTCTCCCCCTTAGTTTTCTGAGATTAAAAAAGTCAAAGAAAACTGTTAGAAATACCGGTGTCTAAATTCAAGGGACCGTATAAACGCTTACAATAATCCCCTACGACAACCGCCATTTTTGTGTCTGCGTGTAGAGGTATTATGCAGGGGGTGGTGGTACATGTGTGTTTTACTCAGTTTTCATTATATATATATATATATATATATATATATATATATATATATATATATATATATATATATATATATATATATATATATATATATATATACCGGGTGTCCTAAAAATGACTGACTAATTTTAAAGTTCAATAACATCTAAACGGTGACAGATAGTTAAAAAATTCTTGTAAGAGAGTAATGTATAACAGCAGTTTTTTTTAAATTGCGATTCCTGATTTTAGTTAAAATTATCTACAATAGATGGCGCTACGCGTAATAAACATCCAATCGAGACAAAAGTAGAAATTACACAGCATTGATGTGAAGGAAGGAGGTTCAATACATGGAGTTGGTCTCATTCACCAATAAAATCTTATTTAGAGTCGGGGCCCTAAGAACAAGATTGTGTTAGCGAACGAGACCCACTCCATGTATTGAACCTCCTTCCTTCTCATCAGTGGAGGGTTATTTTAGTTTTGGCCTGGATTGCACTCCTATCGCTCGCAGCGTCATCTATTGCTGGTAATTCGAACTAAAATAAGGAATCGCAGTAAAAATCTCCTGACATCTTGCATTACCCTCCTTCAAGATTTTTTTTTTTTTAATATCTGTCTTTTTTGGTAGTTATTGAATTTTAACATCAGTCAGTACATTTTAAAACACCCGGAAACTGCGAACATATATGATTTTTTCTTACAAGAAAAATGTAATAATAAATTTCGACTTAATAATTCGGTGAAATCTGCGATTAAATAAGTCACAAATTTCTTATAAATTTTAGTGGTAACAAAAAAAAAAAAAAAAAAAAAAAAAAAAAACGTAAAAATTGGCAGTTATGTGTTATATAATCAGAGCGATTATTACAAGGGCTTTGATATGATGCTTTTCAAAATTTGAGTAAATATAAAGAATGAATTTTTTTAACAACTTTATTTTAGTATATTACTTTCCCTCATATTAGACGGGCTTTACCTAGTAAAATAAACTTTATTATTAAAAATTTTAATTTGCATAAATCTATCAAATTTAAAATTCTAGGAAAATAAAATTTAAAATAACTTTGAAACTTATATTCTAATCAGGAAACAAAAAAGTCATGCTAAATTTAAAAATATGGAAGAATACATCCTTAATTTATTCATACTGTTTCTATAAAAACATCTAAGCAATGAAACTCGCTTCATGTCTACATGCAAAAACAAATATATATATATTATTTCAATTGAATGCATTATTCATAAACTGATGTCTATATTTACACTGAAAGAAATCTAATGCAATGCATCAATTCTCCCGAGGAAAGCTTTTCAAGGACATCAGTACTTCTTTCGCTTTCTATCAATATTAACTCTTTCGTATGTTTTATTTTCTATGAAAACTTTAGTATTCCACTATAAGAAACCTTACAATAATTACCTATCAAAACAACAGTTTGTTACCCCAGTGTTTATCCAATAATTGTCTTTATATTTTAAAATTTTAAAAATGAATTTTTCTTTATAATAACGCATTGCAAAAGTATAAATGTTGGGCGTTTTCTTAGATGCGTTCGTAATTATATAAATACGTTAGCACCTATAGAGTCGTCGTCCGATCTATTTTTCTGTTCTCATATAACAGCGAAAAAACTACCCAAACAAATGGTTTGAAATTTAAAATATATAATAGTTGCAAAATGTTGTCGAGTCATTTAAAATTTTATGAAAATCAAAACAAAACTTAAAAAGATATTCATAAAAATATTTATTAAGAAATTTGAATTAAAAAAAAATCGGTGCTTTCTTGTTATAAGATCTTCCGAGGATTAATTGTCAAGCGACCGAGATGTATCGTCAAGTTATCTGACATGTATGATGTTATAGTCATATATGACGTATATGACATTTTATAAACTCCATGAGCAAGTTATAGTCATATATGACGTATATGACATTTTATAACCTCTATGACCAAATTATAGCCATGTTATTCGTTCTATTAAATCCTATCATACGTAATTAATTCAATGATATCACATGATTGGTAATGATTCTAGGTTACCATGGTGATTACGTCCTATTTAAGATGGAGTCCTATTATCTCCGTATTACTGAATTTAAAAACCGAATTTGCTTACAAAATTGTGTAATTATAGGAATCCTATAATCTACCGACAGTTTTTTGGATAGATGTTTCCGGAGAAATAGATACTAAATGAAAAAAAGACGAAATATGGATTTCAATTTCTGAAATTTTCAAAGCTAGGTTTAAGTTTCCCATTAGAATTTTCAGTAAATGTAAACAAAAGATAAAATGTTGCGAACTTAAAATGTACTTATTTTATTACGGAAATTAATCATATCATAATAACAGACGATATAATTCATGTCACCGAAATAATAACAGTACGAACGCACCTCATTTGTCACGTTTGACGTGCAATTTCCAATTTGTTTTCTGTTAATTTGCATTATATCTCGAAATAACTTTTGATAAATTACATTGGGATTAATCCTACTTCTTATTTATTTAAAATCCGATATATATATTAGTGAAAATAAAATTCGCATTAAGGAAATTTCGCATCTTCGATTGAATATAATTAAAAAATATAATATAATTATAGTAATTGTTCTCACAAACACACACACAAAAAAAAATTAGAAACCCATAACATTTACAACAATGATGTTTTTTTCTTCTTATCATTGCTAATATTTTAAGATTCCAATACTGTTATAATTTCTCCTACTTATTTATTATTTAG
The DNA here is from genome assembly GCA_963931845.1 of Maratus michaelseni. Lineage (NCBI taxonomy): Eukaryota > Metazoa > Arthropoda > Arachnida > Araneae > Salticidae > Maratus > Maratus michaelseni. The sequence goes on from OZ007600.1 coordinate 100,140,220, forward strand.
ATTGACAATGGACATGCATGTCTCAAGTAAACTCATTATTATTTTTTTAATAATCTACAGCTAAGTATGCAAGATATGTCAAAACCCCAAACTCCTTAAGACGAAATGAAAAGACCTAAGCAAACACAAATCAAGACGCGATGCATTGTGGTAACTCAAGCGCATTCTGATTTGAATAGAAGAGATTGTAAATTTAGAAAGTAATTGCTCAATTTGTTTTCTGTTTGTAATACTTTTAGTGCATAAAAACTCTTTGTAAAAGGAAAACAAAAGTAAATCCAAAACATTACAAAAAAGCTTAATTTCGAATCGATTTAAACAATTAATCCAAGATATATTTGTTTCCAAATAAAATAACAAAATGAATAATTCTCTTATTTTTGAAGAATCTTACTCATAATTGAAAACTTTTATCTCTTTCCAAAGAGTCTTTCTTGAACTTTTGACATACAGTTAGGTAATAGGTAATTTATTTTAAGTAAACTTGTCCCAATCAGTAAAAGACTTTCTTAACCTTACCCTTTTATCTTTAGCGAGTTGATTGATAGAATCAGATACCTTACTTTATATTTTCTTCATATTGTGTCTTTCACATATTAGCAATCAGATTGCCAAAAATTTGATGTATAAGCAAAAACATCAATGTATTATTGGATACAGTGTAGTAAATACGTATCTCTCTGCAATCAGAAAGTACCCTCTAAAAATAAAACGTAAACACACACACACACACACATATATATATATATATATATAATATATATAAGCACATGGAACAAATACGAATAAAGATAATTGACATATTCTCAAATTGGTGAAGATTCAACTGTAATCGGTTCCGCGGGGACTTATTACCGTCGGGAAAATCTCCATCAGTAAATTTGAAATAAAATTTGTTATTTAAACTTATTATACCCGCAAAATTTTTGTCATAATTAAAGCAAAAATATCTATTCGTTTTTACTGGTGGAAGTTTGCCCCGGCAGCCCTGCGGTTCCACCATATCATGGCTACATAAATAATCCACTTGCCAGTGTCAGTAAAAAAGATTGCACTACCTTCTACCAGTAAAAACGAATAAAAAGTGTTGTCTTCTTTATGAAAAAATTTTTTTTTTTTTTTTTTTTTTTTTTTTTTTTTTAAATAAAGCGAACATTTTAATTCAAATTTACTGGTGGAAGTTTGCCCTGGTAGTAATCACGCCTTATTGATACGGTGTAAGCAAACAACTTCCACCATCTTTTGACTTCATCCTCAGTTACTTCATCCTTGCATGTGATAAACACTGTATGTGCCTTCCGCATAATTTATAGCTCGATTTAACTGAAACGAAGATTATTTGAAGATTATTTTGAAGATTATTTTGAAGATCTATTGCTACATCGCTTGAGTTACGACCAGGCATTATGTGGCGATTTGTGCTTATCAAGTTGTGTTCAATATCTCTTAAAGTATGTACCACGAGTTTTGAAACACCATGTATAATGTAATTAAAAATTATTAGTACGAACATTGTAGAGTGATGATACAGGTCAAGCAGCGTTGAATTCAGGGGTGGCCCGGGGGGGGGACATTCCTCCCCGGAGCATTGAAATGTACCCCCAGAAGCTTTTAGACTTTATGATTTTATTGGTCAAAAGTGCAATTTCCCCCTAGAACTCTATAATGCCCCTCCCAGAGTCATAGAAATCCCCCCGGAGACAAATGTCTTAATTCAACACTGCACGTCAAGTAAAATAATTTTTGTATTGGAAACACGTCAATGAACTGTTGGAAACAGGTCAATCAATATCACTAAAGATAATAGAGTTTCCAATGACTTTTTATCATATAATATACACAGTATATGGTTCAGTCTGCTTAATGAGTTGCAAAGTGAATAATATTTTATTACCCCCCCCCCCATCCCCCTCTTACTCCTCTGACCCATATACCAATAGTAAATGGCTTCACCCAACAAGTCCAGATGAAGAAATGGATTTTCCCTAGTTCCCGGATAAAGAGACAGAAAATTTAAAAGCAAGGCGTTGGTAACAACTGTTTTTAATTTATCCCTGATGATGGCTATGCGTACAGCTGAAAGTACTCGGAAGTAATTTTCATTGTATAATATAAATGTGGTTTAACATATTTTTACGATTTTGGTGGCTTTTAAATAATAAAGTACATTAACCCTTTAACGGATAAAGCACTTCAATTGCTAAAATGTTGAAATAAATGATTGACACCGGAAACTATGAACAAATTTATTTTTATATAAGGAAAAAAAAAACCCGATATTTCACATACATAATAAATGGAAAACATTTCTATTAAACTTCTGCTGTCATTGTTGAATTTCGTAATTAAAATTTTGTGGTTTCGTAAGGGAAACCAATGTCCGTTAAAGGGTTTAGTGTCATTTAATTTTTTTATAATTTTAAAGATGCATTGATGTATTCTATTCATTTATTTGCCTTGAAAAAGGTGTTGAAATACATTTATTCGGTAAAAAATTATAGTGGGTTTCACTCCAAGCCAAGCTCGGATGTCCGTTTGTAATTTGACCGAAAATGAAGATAATATACTCGCGAAAAATGGCTTCGCGAAACTTTTTAGTAACGATTATTTTTCGCGTCTAAACAAAAATGAACTAACCGCACTATAATTCTGAATGTGGCTGAAAGTCATAGCTGAAAACTTCTATAATTTTTAGAAATCAATTTTTTGGAATGGATCTCGTCGCCTTATTTAATCTCAGAAATTTTCTATTAAATAAGTCGAGGATTACTATTAGAAATGTCTGGTAAAATCACGATAGTGGGCAGCTATGTGACAGTATAAAGAGTTATAATGAATGACTTCCAGAATATACCATGATGTCATCAGATTGCCAAAAATTTGATGTATAAGTAAAAACATCAATGTATTACTGGATACAGTGTAGTAAATACGTATCTCTCTGCAATCAGAAAGTACCCTCTAAAAATAAAACGTAAACACAAACACACACACACACACACACACACACACACACACACACATATATATATATATATATATATAAGCACATGGAACAAATACGAATAAAGATAATTGACATATTCTCAAAATGGTGAAGCTTCAACTGTAATCCGTTCCGCGGGGACTGATTACCGTCGGGAAAATCTCCATCAGTAAATTTGAAATGAAATTTGTTATTTAAATTTATTAATCCTGCAAAATTTTTGTCATAATTAAATCAAAAATATCTATTCGTTTTTACTGGTGGAAATTTGCCCCGGCAGCCCTGCGGTTCCACCATATCGTGGCTCCATAAATAATCCACTTGCGAGTGTCAGTAAAAAAGATTGCACTACCTTCCACCAGTAAAAACGAATAAAAAGTGTTGTCTTCTTTATGAAAAAAAAATTAAGGTTTTTTTTTTTTATTATTATTATTTTTTTTTTAAATAAAGCGAACATTTTAATTCAAATTTACTGGTGGAAGTTTGCCCTGGTGGTAATCAGGCCTTATTGATACGTGTAAGCAAACAACTTCCACCATCTTTTGACTTCATCCTCAGTTACTTCATCCTTGCATGTGATAGACACTGTATGTGCCTTCCGCATAATTCATAGCTCGATTTAACTGAAACGAAGATTATTTGAAGATTATTTTGAAGATCTATTGCTACATCGCTTGAGTTACGACCAGGCATTATGTGGCGATTTGTGCTTATCAAGTTGTGTTCAATATCTCTTAAAGTATGTACCATGAGTTTTGAAACACCATGTGTAATATAATTAAAAATTATTAGTACGAACATTGCAGAGTGATGATACAGGTCAAGCAGCGTTGAATTCAGGGGTGGCCCGGGGGTGGGACATTCCTCCCCGGAGCATTGAAATGTACCCCCAGAAGCTTTTAGACTTTATGATTTTATTGGTCAAAAATGCAATTTCCCCCTAGAACTCTATAATGCCCCTCCCAGAGTCATAGAAATTCCCCCGGAGACAAATGTCTTAATTCAACACTGCACGTCAAGTAAAATAATTTTTGTATTGGAAACAGGTCAATCAATATCACTAAAGAAAATAGAGTTTCCAATGACTTTTTATCATATAATATACACAGTATATGGTTAAGTCTGCTTAATGAGTTGCAAAGTAGTGAATAATATTTTATTCCCCCCCATTCCCCTCTTTCTCCTCTGACCCATATACCAATAGTAAATGGCATCACCCAACAAGTCCAGATGAAGAAATGGATTTTCCCTAGTTCCCGGATAAAGAGACAAAAAATTTAAAAGCAAGGCGTTGGTAACAACTGTTTTTAATTTATCCCTGATGAAGGCTATGCGTACAGCTGAAAGTACTCGGAAGTAATTTTCATTGTATAATATAAATGTGGTTTAACATATTTTTACGATTTTGGTTGCTTTTAAATAATAAAGTACATTAACCCTTTAACAACGGATAAAGCACTTCAATTGCTAAAATGTTGAAATAAATGATTGACACCGGAAATTATGAACAAATTTATTTTTATATCAGAAAAAAAACCCCGATATTTCACATACATAATAAATGGAAAACATTTCTATTAAAATTCTGCTGTCATTGTTGAATTTCGTAATTAAAATTTTGTGGTTTCGTAGGGAAACCAATGTCCGTTAAAGGGTTAAGTGTTATTTTATTTTTTTTTAATTTTAAAGATGCATTGATGTATTCTATTCATTTATTTGCCTTGAAAAAGGTGTTGAAATACATTTATTCGGTAAAAAATTATAGTGGGTTTCACTCCAAGTCAAGCTCGGATGTCCGTTTGTAATTTGACCGAAAATGAAAATAATATACTCGCGAAAAATGACTTCGCGAAAAATTTTAGTAACGATTATTTTTCGCGTCTAAACAAAATTGAACTAACCGCACTATAATTCTGAATGTGAGTGAAAGTCATAGCTGAAAACTTCTACGATTTTTAGAAATAAAGTTTTTGGAATAGATCTCGTCGCCTTATTTAATCTTAGAAATTTTCTAGTAAATAAGTGGAGGATTACTATTAGAAATGTCTGGTAGCCAAAAATCACGATAGTGGGCAGCTATGTGACAATATAAAGAGTTATAATGACTTCCGGAATATACCATGATGTCATCATATTTCACACATTTCACTGTTCTGTTAAACCGAACATTTTCATTCTGTTTGTAAATAGAATTTAAACAAAAATAGAAATAACAAGACAGCTTCTTTACATCATGTAAACTTACAGATGAATCCGGGGGAAAATAAAACATTAATAAAACATAAACACACGCACACACCCACACCCACACACACACACACACACACACACAAATAAATATATATATACAGGGTGATTCTGAATTCATCATCAATATTTGGTGGGCAGGTAGGGAATAGGAAAAGAACACTATTTCACATAGGAAAGCATAGGCACAAACGAACGCATGACGGTGTATAGAGGGCGCTTTGTGTCCGCATCTCCCATGAACGCGCATAGCTGTCTGCCGTGTGCAGCCAGTCGTCATTCGACAAGGTGACTTCGCAGAAGTAACATGAACCGGTATACGTTTCAAGAACTTGCAGATATGCATCTAACTTACGGTGCCGCAGGAGAAAGCTGTCTTAGAGCTAGGCAAATGTATGCAGAGCGCTACCCCAACCGGCGCGTGCCACAGCATCAAATGTTTTCACGTGTTCATCGACAACTGTGCGAAACTGGATCATTTGCTGGTATTAATGTTGATCGAGGCAGCCGCCGATCAACACGGACAGTTTCAGTCGAGGAAGCTGTCCTACAGTCTATCAAAGAACAGCCAAGTTCTAGCACACGAGGTATGGCTCGCCAGTTTGGAGTTTCACAATCAACAGTGTGGCGGATACTAAACGAGGAACGTTTACATCCTTTTCATTTGCAAAGAGTGTAGTTACTGGAAGCAGAGGACTATCCCAAGCGTGTTACTTTTTGTCAGTGGTTCATGCAGAGAACAGCCGTTGATCCCAATTTCCCAACGTATGTTCTTTTCACAGATGAAGCGTCCTTCACTCGTGAAGGTGTCTTCAACACACACAATTCGCATGTGTGGGCTAATCAGAATCCACACGGTACGAGAGTTAGAGCTGCGCAACAACGCTTTGCCGTCAATGTGTGGACTGGGATCGTCGGCGACTTTTTGCTGGGACCGTATTTACTACCATCCCGTTTAGATTGCGCAAACTACCTCATATTTCTTCAGACTGTGTTACCGGGTCTTATGAACGAGGTTCCTGCTGTTATTCTCCGGCGAATGTGGTTCCAGCATGACGGCGCTCCAGCACATTTCGCAAATGATGTGCGTTGTTACCTGACCAGAAAATTTGGAGCTCAATGGATTGGTCGCGGTGGACCGGTTTGTTGGCCACCACGGTCACCGGATTTATCTCCAATAGACTTCTTTGTATGGGGTGCCATGAAAAACATGGTGTACGAGACCCCTGTTGCCAGTGCTATGGACCTTGTAGCACGCATATCGGTTGCCGCCGCAAACATCCGGGAAACGCCAGCCATATTCCAGAAAGTTCGGTTGTCCATGCAACGTCGTTGTGAGGCATGTACTCTAGCAAATGGTCAGAATTTCGAGCACCTCTTGTAAGTCTGTACAAAAGATGCACAAATAAATGTTTTTTCTCTTACCACTTTCTTGTTATGTTTTCTTTCCATCATTTAACCGGATTCATATTGCCCTACTACATGACGTCTGCGCCCATGCTTTCCTATGTGAAATAGTGTTCTTTTCCTATTCCCTACCTCCCCACCAAATATTGATGATGAATTCAGAATCACCCTGTATAAGCACATGGAACAAATGCGAATAAAGATAATTGACATATTCTCAAAATGGTGAAGCTTCAACTGTAATCGGTTCCGCAGGCACTGATTACCGCCGAGAAAATCTCCACCAGTACATTTGAAATGATATTTTCTCGTTATTTAAACATATTATTCCTGCTAAATTTGTGTCATAATTAAGGCAAAAATTTCTATTCGTTTTTACTGGTGGAAGTTTGCCCCGGCAGCCCTGTGGTTAAGCCATATCGTGGCTACATAAATAATCCACTTGGCAGTGTCAGGAAAAAAAGATTGCACAACCTTCCACCAGTAAAAACGAATAGAAATTGTTGCCTTCTTTATATATAATAATAATAATAATAATAAGGCTTTTAAATAAAGGGAACATTTTTATTCAAATTTACTGGTGGAAGTTTGCCTTGGTGATAATCAGGTCTGCTTGATCCGGTGTAAACAAATAATATCCACCATCTTTTAACTTCATCCTCAGCTACTATTTCCTCCTTGCATGTGGTAGACACTGTATGTGTCTTCCTCATTATTCATAGCTCGATTTAACTGAAACGAAGATTATTTTGAAGAGTACCCACAAATTAAACATTAAAAGACGATTTAATATAGTGATGCAGATCCTAAACCTACTTTAATTAAAAGATTTTTTTTTTAAATTTACATTGCAACTTTCTGGTTATTACCGTTTTATGTTGAATTATCTTTTTATTTTATAATTATTGTACAATTTTACACTTTTTTAATACTCTTTTGTGTTAACCAAAGAAATATTCAATGTTTTATTAAATAAATGAATCAGTAAAAATTAGTTTCATATGAAAAAAAAAATATTGTTTAGGTATTAAAAAGAAGATGTTGTTTTTCTTTAGAGTTTAAGATAACGTTATACTAGTTCATGAAATTATAAGTAAAATTTTGAAAATGAATATTTCTCATTTTTTTAAATACATAAATTTAATAATAGCTGTAAACAAGTGTCAGTTATATTAATATAAGGCAGAGCTGCCAAGACTCCGGCTTTTTGAATACCAGTATTTTAATACAATAAATCACGTTTTATTTAATCGGAGCATTTTGAGGTTTAAATTAACAAAATTTTTTCTAATAAAATACTGGTATGCAAAATGCCGGAGATTTAGCAATTCTGATTTAAGGTATCTGACTACGTTTAAAAAGTGGTTTTCGACCAAAATTGTCAAAAACATTTTATTATATTTTATTAAAGCCGAACTTTTAACCTTTCCAAAACTGTATTTATTTTTATTGTACGATAAATAGAACCATAGTTGTAGCGGTTTTTAAACTACTCAACAGCTGACACTTAAACCGGAAGTACTGTTTAAAGGACCGGAAGTGCTATAAGGTATTAACTGGGAGAGGGGAAGCAAAAATATGGCCTTTTAGAAATAAACAAAGGCTCAGTACTTGAAAAAAAGAGTATGGCTCATAAAAACAGCGAAGTTTAGATGCATATTACTGTGGAAATTCTTGTAGTAAAACATAAATCTAAACTTTAAATGCATATTTTGGAATATGTAATTTTTGGTGAAAATCCTATACGCAAAACATGATTTCTCAAAAAGGTATTAGAATATCCCAATGAAATTTAAATTGGATGTTGTTTACATTATTGTGAAGGCAATGAACTAGAGATTTAATTTTAGAATAAATATTTTTTGTGTTATGAATGTTTTCCTGGAATGACATCGATGAATTTTATGAAAATTAGCATGTATAAAATTGTGACATGCTGATATAAGTTTTGAAACATTCAAAATATTTATTAGATTTTAGATCATTGCCATTACCAATGTAATAAGTATGAAGTGTAAAAAGGAAATTAAGATACATACAATATAATTTTCTGTAGGGCGTTTTGCGTATTGGACCAAATATCACTAAATTTTACCACAAAATTCCCCATTTACCAAAATTTCATCAATGAATCAAACAATTTTTATTTTTTTCAAACTCTCTAGTTATAATCTTAATAAAAATAAGTTTAAAAAATAATTAAATAGCTTTTTGGAAAAAAGTGCTCCGTACGTAGTCAGGCACCTTAAGCTAATTAATTTAAGTAATTCAAAATTTCGCCTACTATTACATAATGTTTTTCTTCTACGAAGTAAAATTTTAACAAAGCTTTAAATTACTTCAACTAAATTTTAATAACCTGCCACATCAGTCTATTTAAAAGGCTTGGCATTTCACAAAATTGTTTTTGTCTCATTAACTATGTCTCTCTAGTTAAAAGTGATTAAATACCAGAACACCCTCTAAGTATAAGACGAACAGAAAAAAAAGAAGGAAAAAATAACAAAAATTAAGCCTAATGCTTTTTTTTTTACTTTTTTAAATGTTAAGAGCAAAATATCGCTGAAGGACATTGAAGAAAAGTATAAAAAACGTATGTTTTTTATACTTTTTGAAATAAACGAAATGTTAAAATTTTCCTCGCACATACGTAACTATTTTTCTCAGATAATCTCAAACTGTATAATATTTTTATATGAGATAATTTTATTTTACATTATGTTTGAAGAGAGTCATTTTTTTTTTTTTTTTTTTTTTTTTTTTTTTTTGCGCTATTAGAAATAAACATATATTAGAAAGTCAACACTAACCATAATTACGATAAACTGACATTAGAAATAAACATTAATAATTATTTAATTGTATCATTAAACACATAGAAACGACTAAATGTCTTGTAAATATCATACAGGCCGTTGCATTTTTAGAAAAAAAGAACAATGCGCAGAAAAATAATTCTGTAGCAGTATCAATATTTATTTAAAATAAAAAACTACTCTTCAGGCGTATTTGACCTATATTTGTAAATAAATAAATTTTGTTTTCCAATGTTAATGTATAATATGTGTCTTTCATATAAATTGTCTACATTTATATTTTTAAAAATATAAATTTTTCTTCAGTTGTAAAAGTTATTATTACTTATTGATGTCTATTCTAATTATAGCATGTGCTCAAAGGTTATACGTATGTACAGTTAAGTACGCACAACTTAACCTAATTTAAACTATAAATTTACAAAAGCTCATTTATATTATTTAAAAGAAACAATGTGTCCTGAAACATTCCTCTGTGTGCGTTTTTTAACCCATTCAGGGGCAAGCAATTTTGTTTCTGTAACGTCGAATTCACACCGGTATTTACGAAAGAATTTTGTTCAAAATAAGGAAAAGCAATTTTTTAATTTTTCCCGTCAAAGTTTAAAAAGTAAAATTTAATTAAAAGTTTCTGGTTTGAATCGGATTAAAATTAGAGGGTATATAATATATACCACCACCCCTCAAAGGGTTAAAATTATAATAAGCTTAAATGAATTTCAATTGGAAATTAAAAAAATTGAAAAATTCTGCATCATTTTGTACATTTCTCTATATTTAACAAATTCTTGTATTTTTTTTTATCCATGTGTTTTGTGTTATATTTTCAAACTTTTTAAAAACTATTTCGTGTGTTTTATTACAATGATCACTAATTATATTATCCCCGAGGTCCATTTCAAAGTATTGGCAAACTTCCACGGTCCAGAAAACTTCCCCACTCCAACTCTTTACACGGACCACCTCCCTCACGCTACCAACTACTCTACTAACATAGGCTATCTGCTTTGAGTAATAAAACATTTCATTGAAATCAGTTGTTATTTATGTGCAAACCACAATGAATAGCAGACAAATAAAGTGCATAAGTACAAATATTTTTTTATTATTCATTTTAGACTACAAGGAAATCAATACAAAGTACATATAAATTCGAAAAGATTACTCACTAAAGTTAATTGTGATTAATAAATGTCCTATAAAGTAACATTTTATTGTAACTCGAATATTTCCAACTATAGGACAGCATTGTTGCTCTTGAAACCATATGCCGCTTCAATGGTCCATACACCATTACGCATAAGTCATACACCATTACGCATAAGTGAAAAACTGTTGTTGACCAGCTGCACAACGTTCTCAATTTTATCAAAGCCAGTAAATCTTTCCTGAAATTCAAATTTATGATTTTCCACAAAACCTTCAAACTGGCCCCAATTACAAACAATACCCTCATTACTGTTACAAACCGACTTAAGGTATAAAAGTAAGCTGCGTCGCAGGCGCCCTGAGGGAGCGCACCGCACGTAGGTGACCACCGAACCCATGTCCTGAAAGACATTTATCGCGCCAGTAGCTTTTTTTCGCTACGGCGCTTCGGCCGGTCAGAGAGCCGCTCCCCACTGCGGACCCTCTAACCTTGAACTCACATGTTGACGACGTAGGTCGTTGTGACACGCGGTGAAACTACGGGGAGCCACCGCGAGACACATGGAGACAGGCCGGCGTCCCCCAACAGCTTCGGAGCTGGAAACCCAAACGGGTACCAGGCCCTAGGCCTTAAGTCGGGATGTTCCAACCCGTACTTGCTTTACCACAGTTCGAGGGGTGTGAAAACCTACGGAGGTAGTCACGTTTCCTCTCGCAGACCGACTTAAGGTATGGAAAATGTACAGGTTATCCGCTCATATCTTCAGAAAAGAAGTCAATCGTTTTTGAAACCTTTTTATTTCTGTGAAAGTTTCACCCACAAATTTACTGCCTTGTATTTTGATGTTGAAGAGATTCATGTGCCGAAATAGATCAGTCGAAAATGCGACGGTTTCCAAGTTTTTTTCAACGTGAAGCAGAAAGCCTAAATGCTCACTTGCTACATTTTTATCACTAGTTGAAAGAAATTCTTTGTTGTTCTCCAGCATTGAAAATAATATTTCAAGCACCAAGTCTTTACTTAGCCAATTCACTTTGTTATGGAGAAGAACATTTTCAAACTAAGCATAAATCTCTTCAACAAATTCCCGTAATTTCGCGCGTATGCGCCGCGTCTTAGTTAAGTCTTTTTCAAACCGGAAATTTTAATGAAATTAAGAAGTCAAATAAGTGCTAACCAGAAGTAAGTCACATTTTATTTAAAATAAATTCTGGTAGGTAATCGAATTGTCTGAGGTACGGCGTTTACGCGCGAAATTACGGTATTTAACCCTTTTTAACCTGACGGTACTTATAAGTACCACTTTAATCCCTTTGCGACGAGCGTCTTTTACAGAATTTTTAATCTGTTGCCACCAGTTTTTCAAATGAGAAATTTTCACCTAATTGAATCGCAAAAATGCTATGACTAGATAAGGAAAACGTTACATAAAAAAAAAACTGGTGGGAATAATCGAGGATTCTGAGCATCTTATGCGTCACGTATTCGTGTCGCTCGTCCCCAAGGGGTTAATAAAACACCTATATATTCGTAATATGACCGTTTTTCCCCTCGGTAATCACAATGGCACAAATAGTGTATTTCTGACAGCAGGCATGAGATGGCAAATTCAATCACATATCCTCTTTCTTTGCATTGTAGGGATTTTACATTTGCCACGCTACATTCGAAATCCATTTTGCAATAGAATTGACATGCATGTTGTTCTTCATTTGAGTAATTTTAGTGGTTTGTTACCGGTTATTTAGTACTATTATTTTCTATACTTTACAGGTGAACATTTCCTATATTTTATTTGAAGTTTACTATTTGAAATTTACTATTTTATTTTATATCATAGGGTAAAAAATTTATGGTGGTTACAGTTGCATAATTAATCACTAAAACACTATAAAAATTATTTTCCTCTTTCCTATGTTTATTCTACACCAAAACTTATCCAATGATGCAAAAATACAATTAAAAAGTAGCTGGAAAATTAATTCAGGATATAAAGGGTTAAATTGGTGGCGTTTAACAGATGATTTGGACAGTGTTTTAATTATTTGTATTATTATCGTTTGAATTTTATTCTAAAGACTAGAATTTAGATCGCAACACAATACAATTTGATGAATGATACAGTGGTAGGATATAAATTTTCATTGCTTTTCCGATCCCTGTGAGTCGCTGAACCAAGCCCTACACCCAAGAATTGCAGTTTCCAGTCTATAATTACCAGTATAAAGTTTTTCATATCCAATCCATCCAGCGTGGTTGAAATACTCTGTAAAAGCCTTATGCAAATTTTCTATCGTAGTAGTTCCTGACGTAGATCATCAGAAAATTAATTACGGGTTCTGTTCAGGTAGCATGCAAAAATAATCCGTTATACTGTATGTGTGATGTCTCAAGATTCTCTCCAAAGCCAAAGCGTAGCAATCTGGTGCAGCTAAAGCTTGATTCAAAGATTTATAGTTATCATCTGGCAAAACTGTAAATCCTTGTTTTTGAAGAAGCAGATAAATGAATACGTGGAATAGTGTATCAACGATATCCTTTTTATTCTCAAATAAGGCATTTCCAGCATCCAGCATGCTCTGTTTACAATATCTGCATCACCATATTGCTTCTACGGCGTGGCTAGAATCCAAATAATACGTAAAGAAACCTCTGAACATTTTCTTTCTCAGTCAGTCATAGATCGGTTCATGATTTGCGCCAGTGCTACGTAATCTGAAAATAAACGATGAATTTTACTTTTCCGGAGAAAATGTAAAATATGTTCAGGTGTGTGTTCGTGTAGTTTTCACCAAATGTTTTGTGTTTAGTCTCATAATGGCGTTCAATATTGGAACTCTTAATTACATCTACAGTTTTCTGACATACAACACAAAGACGTACTGATCCAACACGTTTTGGCAACGTGAAGAAATTAAAGTCAGTCCATTCTGGTAGAAACGGTCTGTTCTCCGATTCAATTTTTCTTTCTTCTTTTTCATCATAATGCGAATGAAACACAGTCCCCGCGTCAAAAAGCTTCATGTTAACGAGAATTTGGTATAAGAATAAACCTAATAAATACACCGTGTGCACTGATACAAGAGCTAGACCAGACTAAAAAAGTAAGAGATGGGAGAGAGCACGAGCAAGTATTTTTCATACCTCAAGGAAAAAGTGGTAACTGTGTTTGTGTGGTGTAGTTAAAGTTAGGGAAGAAGCTACCCTCTTCCACAATTACTACCTGTATCATACGTGTTGTATGCTGAAACATTATGATATTCTGTTATTCACAATTTCGCCGCGGTCCGTACAAAACTTGCCTGCGGTCTGCATGCGGACCATTTGGATCATTTTGTCACCACTGATTTAGAATGCCTAACATGCTCTTACAAATGTGATAAGGACATATTTACTTTTTGCATCACCGCTTCACACTTGCACGAAAAAAGAAAAAAATATATCCGTCCTATAAATATATATTTTTTTCTAATTAGTTTTAGTTATCTATTTTCTTTCTGAAAAAATATAACAAATTTCCTAACATTTTTCTGAATTCACATGAAGCATTCTTTCACAAACATAATGTGTCACAATTTATACATATATATATCCATTTGTATGTACATACACGGGTACATACATACATACATGCATACACATGAAGCATATAATAAGATTTACTGGTAAATGATATATCCATAAGGGATACTTTAGGTGATATAGTTGCCATAAATTGCTGCTATATTTTATCAAACTGTAAGTAATGTTCGCCTAAAGATTCATTATATTTGATGCTTAAAAAATGTTCTTTAACGGAATAAAATCTCAAGAGAATGATAATGATATCTCGAAGCATTAATAATGAAGCTTCATAAGCATTTTTTGTAAAATTTTCTTTAATCTTTTTCTTTTTGTGGATCATAGTGCTATTAATTTAAATACCACATTAATCAGTATAATGTACTATACCTAAAGAATATGTTTTTTCTAATGCTTTATAATTTATTAAAAAAAACTACCCACAAATATTCAACGTTTTCTAAAAGGGAATATTGATTCTTTAGTGATAAAAATGGATAATTATCTGAAAATTGCTATTTTCGATTATTTTAAAGCGAATTAATATCTGAAATATTCAGTATTATACGCTGCGTATTGTTTATAACTATTATTTATGTTATAGATGTTTTATAAGAACTCCGTTTAAAGAAATTATTATTTAAAGTTACAAAAAATAGTATCTTTATTCTATATTATCTCTATTCACAACAAAACTGTATATTAATTAGCAAAATATTTTGTTTAAAAATTGAAAGTGGCATTTGATAGGTAACATGCTGATTTTTCATTTATATAGCAATCAGGTACAAACGTAGAGTAATAAGTGTAAAATTTATGTAAGTGCTGTTATGTATAGCAATTTTGTTGCTTTTTTTAACTCTTTTCCTTTTCCAATGGTATTTATCAGATTGTTATACTAATGTCAAGTACGTTTAATTTATAATCTATCCATTTTGAGATTGGGTAGTCCTAAATCTTTCGCAAATGCTAATTACACGAATTCGCCTGTTAAAGTGCTTATTGTTCTACAGATTGAATCCTCTTGTTTGCTTGGAAAAATTTCAAAATATCCATCTTGCTTCGAACAAAAAATTCATTGTATATCAGAAAAAAATGTTGCCATGTTATGCAAATCGCAACATAGTTTCCTTTAGGTTTTTCAATGGTATTTATCACATGATTATACAATTGAAAAATACAGGCTTTCGCACTGATTCGTTTTCTGAATTCGAGTATTTCCGAAGAAATGATTTTGTGCTAGATTCAAACAGAGATACACTTCGGTGTATGTTTCTACAAGATTCTTTAGAGAAATCTAAAAACCAAGATTTTTCTTTAAAAAAGTGGTAATTAAAAGCAGACCAAGCGGGAGCCCTGCAATATTTCTTGAATTTTATAATCTACCTATTCTGATATTAAGTTGTGTCAAGCTAACTTTTTCACATACGGAAATTCCACGAATTCCACGAATCTCTTATTTACTTACCAAATTTCATACTTTTGATTCTGAGAGATTGAACAGCATGGCATTTATCGGCTTATACTCAGAAACATTAGTACTTGATCAGACGACTATGGTAATCTTAATGATATAACGAAATACAATTCCGATGTAAATAATGAAGCTTTTTTATTGTGGAAAACCATACTTTGTGAAGCAAAACTGAAGGTTAAAGTTAATGATAAGCGCCATGCAAAAAAATTGGATTAAATAATTTTAAACTCCCATACATGCAGTTTTATAAATGTGATTGCAATAAAAATGTGATTTCACTAGTTATTTTAATTACAGATCTCATGAACAAAATATTTCTTTAAAAATTATAAATTATTTAGTTTTTTTTACCTATTTTTCGTGTATGTAAAATCTTAAATTTTTCCTTTTGATCTTTATTTTATGGCTTATTTTCTATTACAGCATCAAATACTAAAGATGAAAAGAATCATTGAGAAAAAAATAAAACTTTTTAAATATTCAAAACCAAACAAACTGCAAAATACATTTCTTGAGGTTGTATAGCTGCGGCTGGCGGCTTAATGTCCCACGTTGTTTTAGATTAATTCAAAATGTATATATTTTTTATTTTAGGGCACAGTTGCGATTGCGTGATATAATTTTTTATCTTGCTAGATATATGCTCTTTGCCATCGGTTTTCCCGTACAGTTTCCTCGTAAAAACTTCCATAAAACTTATTACAAAATTCTAGAAATTGCTGGTGGGAAAGAGAATGCCCATTTCGAATAGGACGATTCGATATATTAACATAGTTGAGATATTTTATTTTATTATTTAGACCAAAGAAAATTCAAGAAAATTAATCTTCTTTCCTGCCATAAACGAGAAAATCCGCTTCAATAATGCTTCGGAATTAGTAGAAAATTTTTTGTCTTTGAGATAATATATCAACTGCGGAGTTTTTATGATATATTTTTATTTTGTATTATTAGGTATGGCTAGGAAACACTTGTTGCACCCATGTGTATTTTTAGTTTGAAACTTAGTTTATATTAAATAAAATGAAAGTAATTTATAAAGGCGTACGTAGTCTATATGTATGATTGTTTTTATTAATCCTGGTTTAACTCTATTTCTTCTACATAAAAGTTTAATTATTATTAACACTAGAACTACCATGAGCCGTCATTTTGACGGTTACCAAATGAATATATTCTGATTCGAACCAGGAATTTCTTTTTAAAATAAATTAAATATAAAACTCATAGAAATATGTTAAATGAATAAGTTAAGTCGTTTTAAATAAAATTTCCGGTGTGAAACAGTTTTAAAAAACTTGAGAAAAATTTTCGGTAGTTCTAGTATTAAATACATGTAGGCCACAAAGTGGAAGATCATCAATTTAGTTTGCATTACAATAACGAATTTGTTAACGATTGTAGTTACGAACTACAATCGTTAGATTGCAAATTCTCAGATGTATTTTCGAATCGTAAATAATGTTCTTAAACGAGGACGTTAAACATCTATTTAACCCTTTGAAGGGCTCTGGTACAGTGACTCAAAAGTTTAGGCACAATAAAAAAATGTCATTTATTAAAAAATGAATGAAGAATTAAACAACACTATATTGTTAGTACCATACTATTAGTACTTATTAGATTCCCTAAACAATGATGGACATGAAGTATAATGCCATTCTTTGAATTTAGCATAGAATTACAGTGATCAATGGCTAATAATAAAATAAAATTCAACTCGCTAAATTGCATCAATTGATTCTGGATAAGATTAGGAATTTTCCTCAAGCACAGCATACAAACGCCCCCTATTGATTGATGAAAGTCAAAATCGAACCAGCATCTATTTATGCCAAGGTCTATTAGTTTTCGTGATATCGTCGCTACCATGTCAAACTATTGAATATGAAAAAATGTATTTTTCATTTCTTTTAAAAATGAACCGATTGGCACCACTAAATTTTATTAGAATTCTCCAGGTAATAAAAATACTAACAAAATTTCTGTTAAGAACATGGTTACCAGTTTGGCCTTTTTTTTCAGAGGTGCCGAATTCATACCGGAAATTTTGAGAAAAAAAATTTCACTTTAAGTAATCACGAAATAGGCTGTCATTATATAAAGCAAAAATTTCTAATTTAAATTTCTGGTATGGATTCGAAATTTCTGAATGGAAAAGGACGCCAAACAGGCAACCCTGGTGATGTTGCAACCCTGAAACCCTATTAAAAGTTAGTGGTGACAATCGGCTCATTTCTAAAATTAAAAAAAAAATGCATTTTTTCACATTCGATAGTTTGACATGGTAGCGACGATATAGTCATCGCAAAAATCGTGAAAGAACAGCATAGCAACGCCACCTGTTGAGTAATATGCACGCAAACTTTATAGGTATCTACGTAAGTCAAGGTCTAACATAATAGGAAGTTTGATAAATTTCCTTGCATTAGTTATTGAAATATATCTATTTTAGAAATCGTGAAAAATGCAGCATAGCAGCGCCACCTATTCGGCAATACACGCCAAAATCTAATCAACACCACTTTATGTCAAGTTCTAAATGTATCTGATGTTTTATTAAATTCAGTGAAGTAGTTCGTGAGATAGACTGCCACAAAATGTTTATCACTTACAGACAGAGATGCAGGCGGACAGAAACATAGACAGCCTCACGAACAGATAAGTTATAAAAAACAGTCATATTGTGTTCAGAATCTTCTAAAACGTACAAATCCGTTGAAAACCGGAGTCTAAATATTTCACGAAATCCAATACTTTCTTCATATAGAAGGAAGTAATAAATGGGTACATTAACATAACTTTTATAAAAAAAATTTAAAAATCTGTAACTGTCTTAAAACTTTAGGCACAATGGAAAAACATACATCATTTAACGTTTTTACATGATTCTATTAATTAACACTTTGCCGTCCGGCGACACTACAGTGGTGTCGTTCGTAAAGTAACTTAATTTTAATCCTTAAATTCTACATTGGCACCAGAATTTTGGAATGAAAAATTCCCTTTTATTAAGTACATGAAGAAACGATTTTATTTATTTTCTTATAAATTTGTTTCTAAATACTGGCGTCAATCAATCATTTCAACATTTTACGAATAGAAGTATTTTTACGAGACATGCGTACGGCAAAGTGTTAATAGTATTTCCATGGCTTCTGATAACTTTAAATAAACGTGTTTCTATTGAATAAATGACTTAAAAAATATATTCGTGGGAGAGAACACCATGTTTTTACAATGGCCACTTTTAGTAAAGTCATGTTGTTTTCTATTATTGTATATTTCACGAGTTAAGATACCCGAAATGCTCTCAATTGTGTTTAAGTCCGGGTGTAAAAATGGCTAATCTCAAACGTTAACATTTCAACGGAAAACCACTATTCGTGCCATATGAGTTGTGGGTTGAAACACTGAGGACCCCCTAATATGTCATAAAATGAAAGTGTATGTTGCTCTAGTATCTCTTGAAACTTTGTTAAATTTTGTTTCCCATGAAGAAATGTCAGGCAGGTTTGGCAATCATGTCCAACCCTTCCCAGGGCACCAGAGATTTACTGCCTTGTCGTCTACTGAATAAAGTATGTGGATGTTTCCTGAGCTCATGCTTGGAAAAACTCCAGCCATCCGAGACGTATATCCAATGGCACTTCATACTGTCACTCCAGGTGATATGACAGTATGACGATTCGAATGCAAGCTGGCAATGTGCGTTTTACACGATGTCTACAAACATGGATAATGGCATCATGATGCTGCATACAGAGCCTGGATTGATCAAAGACGACGTGAGACGCCATTCCTGCGTCATATAGAGCATCATGATGCTAGCATCCATGTTTGGAGGCATCGTGGAAAACGCACATTGCCAGCTTGTATTTGAATCGTCATACTGTCATATCGCCTGGAATGACGGTAAGAAGTGCCATTGGATACACGTCTCGATAACCTCTTGTTCGCATTTCCGGCAATTTCAACAGCAGCCGTTACATTTCTGACGTGTTACGGCCCGTGGTTCTGCCTTACCTTCGATGCCTCCGCAACTCTACGATTTAACAGGACAATGCACGACCGCATGTTGCTCGTACTATCCTGACCGTCCTTGATACAGAACATGTTCGACTGTTGCCCTGTACGGCACGTTCTCTTCATTTCTCACCAATTGAAAATGTCCTGTCAATGGCTTCTGAGCGACTGGCTGGCCACCACTCGCCCGTCACTGCGGTTGATGAACTGTGGCATAGTATTGAAGCTGCATGGACTGATGTATCCGTACATGACATCCAATCTTTGTTCGACTCCATGGCTAGGCAGATAAATGCTGTTGTTGCGGCCAGAGGTGGTTGCTTTGGGTAATGTTTTCTTGGGATCTATGCCTCCAATATTTCTGAAAATATAATCAATTGTCCTTCCTATTATGATGTATTTGTCGAATAAATATCATTCTGTTATTTGCATTCCTTCATGGTGTTCCATTCTGGATTGCCAGCAGTGTCAATTATTATACTGATAAAAGCTAAATAAATAAGTATTTTTTTCTAAGCATCAAGTGTTTTTAATTTTTTTATTTTTATTTTAAGTCTTTCTTTAGAGTTGTTTTTTCTACTACAGCGAAAAATGTAACGATAAAAAAAAACATAAATGAAAACTCAATTTCTTTAAATATTAGAATAAACAAACTACCCAAGTTAAATTTCTTAACGGTTTACAGAAGCTTCTGACAATTTAATGTTCCAGTTATTTCATTCTCTTTTTCGAAGCTAAATATTTATGGTTGCAGCCGCGATTGCATGATTTACAAGCATACCCCAAATACCTTGTTTTTTTATGTAAACCGAAGAAAATTCGAGAAAATTAATCTTCTTTCCTAAATAAAAAAGGAAATCCCATTTAAAGTTAATGCTGCAGGGTTAGTAGAAAGCATTTTGTTCTCGGGGTAAAATATCAACTGGAGGAATTTCATGGTGTATTTCCTTTGATCTTATTTTGGATGATGACAAACACTAGCTTCGCTTATTTTTTAAAAAATTTAAACTTACTAATTTTGGATATTCAGGTGTTAGTTATTGCATGAATGGCGTTTGATGTGAATGAATTATTGTAGCTTGGAAAATATCATAGGTTAATCTACGACAGTTTTTGGAATCAAAGAAATTTTTAAAATATAATCAGTGTGCATATAGAATTATAATTTGAGTGCGTCTTATGTTATCGCCTTATGTTATCGTCTTATGTTTTCGCCTTGTGTTATTGCAATAAAACGCTACAAATTCTACCATTAACCCTTAATTGCATAGTGATGTAAATTTCCATGACTTTTTATTTAACTTTTAATAAATAAATCAACTTCTTCACCACCACTATATTTATTTGAAATATTAATTAAATAATTTCCCGTGAACTATGTTGCTGAACAAAGTTAAAAAACTATCTTAAAATTTCTGGTGTCTAATATTTAATATGTGTATAAAAAAACACAATTGTAAAAGAAAAACTCATGCAAAGAAGGGTTAAACGTGGTGATTAAAAAACTAAATTGTTTTTTCCTTATCTGAATGCGCACCTTGTATATAATTTAAATTAGCAATGTTTGTGTTAATTAAACTCTGTTAATTTAAAGCTGAATTTCTTTAACCAAATTAGAAAATAAAACCACTGTTCGAAATAAATTACATGCAGAATCGTTTTAACTCTATTAAACATCAATTTCCTGTAGAATATAACTTCTCTATGAAATATCACGTTCTTATTTCAATAAGCCATATAAAATATTGTGGTTGTATTTGAGTACTACAATTTACGAACAGTATATTCACCTAATTTAGTCACCGAATTTTTGTTATTAAATAAGACGAATATTATTTTCCGCAAAAAGTGGTACTTCAGTTTTAAGGAGCCCAGGAAACCGTGATCTAATATTGCTATTTTGATCGATGTAATATTTTCATTTTGATACAAATATAATAATTTAATGCAATTTCACGTATTATTATAAACTGTTTTAATTTCATTTTATTTAGTAATATATCGTTCTGACATTGATCAAACCGTTACAATAACAACACCAACAAAAAAATCACCGTTATTTGCTATAACTTCTTTTTAAGTTTGCGTTAACTTATGGGGGTTCTTAACACATTAGTGACGGCTAGTTTTCGTCTTCTAAAGAAGAAGCTCCACCTATGGACGTTAAACTTGCATGTTACATTATTTAATAAAAATGTTTTCTCTGGTCGTGTTTATATTATAAATGTATGTATATAATAATGGTATTGTTTCTAATCGAAGTATTTATATGCATAGAACTCTAACTGTAAAAGTACGAATTTTGTGTATGTGTTTTGAGAAATAATGTGTAACACATAATATGTACCAGTACCGCTGTAAGCGCCATTATACATGTTAAAAGGTGGGAATTCCCGTCTTCCTTCAGTATGTGTTATTTGGAACTTTGTTTAAATTGATAGCGGACTATATAAAATATATATATATGTCATTTGAAGTTAGCTATATGCTCTAAAGTAGTGCTTCCCAAACTTTTATACCTCGCTTTCCACATGAAGAGATACATGTACTTGGCGACATCCCGTCCTCTTTTTTCAGTTGCGAATAGTCATGAATAGAAAAGTAGAAAAAATAACAACGAAAGGATATAAATAAACATACTTATATTTATATTTAATGTAAATTTTACAGGTAGCAACTTTTTAATGTAACAGTTGAATTTTGTTATCCGTGAACTTTTGTTGAGTTTTCAGTGTTAGGATCATTAAATATGATCGTATGTAATTTTTAACAGCAGGTACTAGACTGTTGTTATATTTTGCTTGTCAATGACATGAAAAACTTTCCACGGACTCATTTAGCTGTACCGTGTTGCATGTTGGATGTTGACAGAGTGTCCATGGCTTACCTCGTAGAACTACTTTTCGTATTCCAAAGGAGTACGCATAGCACACTTTTGGAAAACCTGGGCAACAATGTAAAATATATCCTAAAAAAGACAAAAGACAGTAGGAGAACTCCGAGGGTTCCATACTGTTATGTCATGTACTTATTACTGTAAAGCTTGGATCTGACTGCCATTACTGGCGGAACAGGCGTTATCCTTCAAAAGGAGACTGTTCTAAAAAAGGTAGCTCCTATAAGAGAAGTTTTTACCGGAAAAAATTAAAAGACTTTTCGCTTAAGTAGAAGCCATCGGCTGGCTGTAGTATTAAATATATCACAGGATCGCGAAGCAAACCGCGCAGAGGTGACTGTGCTCCGATATGTTGTACACCACTACATTTATATTGAAATATTTTTTTTCTTTAATCGATAAATTCTGCGATGACGTACTAAGAATATTGCTACATAAATTTAGTGCTGTACAATATACCGGAATATAATCACCCCTGACTCTCATTAAGGGTAGCTTGGGTAACTAGGCCAAAGGCTATTTTATAATAAACCGCTGGTGTCTTTTAAGTTTTAGCGGTTGGCAACTTTACAGCATCACCTGTACTTCTTGAAACAACGCGTGTGAGTTCAATCGTAACTCTGCCTTTGCTTCGATAGATTGTCGAAAACGTAAAAGTTTTTTTTTTTTTTTTTTTTTTTTTTTTTTTTTTTTTTTTTAACAACGTCGATTTGATTGAACTTCCTCGGCTTTTTATCAAAATACGGTCTGTACTTTTATTAATCAATCTTTAAAAAAATATTATGCTAAAATACATTAATGTTATTATTATTAGTTCATGTTGCAAATTTAAGTATGGTGTTTCAGTTACCCCATAAATGTTTCAAGAACGTGGTAATTGGGTCATGTATCAGGGGTAACTGGATCCCAGATCGCCCAGTTACCCCAACAGTTATAAGTAATTTTTTGAAGCTGCTCTTACTACTGGAAATTAAGTTTTTCTTTGTATTTTGTTTGCAATAAAGAAAATTATATACCTACAATTGTTTAACTGAATACACGTTTATGTATGTAACTTATGTTTCTGTTTATAAAATAACTACTAAGTAAATAATACTTAGTAGCTGCTAGATGAGATATTAAACACTTAACTAATTTGGATTGTTTTTTTTTACTTTTAATACAGGATATGGCGTGAAGATATATTAGGAAGACAAAGCGGCTGGCTTTTCTTACAGTGTTGAGTCAAAGAAAAAAGAGAATGATATATTTAAATTTTTACTGACCCATTTTTTCCCAGATTGTTCTTGCTCATTTCCTCCCTAAAATACCATTGTAACTTTTCTACTTTTAACCTATACTGAAGTATGTAAGTACATACTTAATTAATAATGGTTTTGTATAAATAAACGTAATAATTACATATTTGGGGCTTTTTTAAAACTTTGACAGAACAGGTTTCCCTTAACGTTCTTTAGTTGATGTATAATTTGCATGATCTGCTTAGCTTTAATTTTTTAAAGATATTTACACTTGTTGCAACAGGCCCTGATGCCCTAACTCTGGGGTGTCAAACTGTGGCCTGCCTGATACCACTAAATTTTAAAAGAAATTGTCGACTTCTTGACCTCCCAGAAACTCGATTATTAAGTAACCAAACGTTTACTATAAAATTTTAGTGGTATCCAGCGGTTCACAGTTTGGCATCCCTGTCCTAACTTAATCAAAAGGAACGAGTGTGGAACACAGACCTACCTGGTCCAGTTGCCCCATAAAAAGGGGGCAACTGTACCCTTGGAGAGGAAAGATTAAATATATTTTTAATTAATTTATAGACAGTAAGGTGCAATTTTGAACATTTCTGTTTGATACAGTGAACCTCACTGAACACATTTACAAAAGTTCAGACTTTAATTCAAAATGAATATTGGCTTGAGGAAGCTGAATTACCAGAAACTCCAGAGTCACAATGTAAAATTGAGTTCCAGTTACCCCAGCTACCCTTATTAGATATTCGTTTAAACTTGGTATCTTCAGCCGTTCCTGAAAAAAAAAACCGGTTGTCGCAGACAGACAGTCAGACAAGTTTTTCAGGTAATAAATCGATACAGGATAATAAATTATGTTTTTCGGATTTATTTCCTTTAACCCCTTCAGGGTCAAAGCACTCTTGCAGCTAAAATATTGAAATGATTGATTGACACCAGGATTCATGAACGAATTTACTTTAAAATAAGGAAAAGGTTTTCCTCATGTACCTTATAAATTTAAAATTTGATTATAAAATTCTGGTGTCATTGTGGCACTTTGGGATTAAAATTAAGATGTATATATAATATACCGGTGCCCTTTAAGGGGTTAAATGTACTATAAGACCTTCCTTCATACCAAATTTCAAGATTCTAGCTCAACGAGGACTACCATATACGTTTTGAGGGTGAATGTGCATAAAAAACTTTGTTTTAAGGTCGTTACTTTTTATTACATTGAGTGAGAAGCTGGAGAACTATTTATGCAGCTATCTATTTATGCCAAGGTCTATTAGTTTTCGTGATATCGTCGCTACCATGTCAAACTATTGAATATGAAAAAATGTATTTTTCATTTCTTTTAAAACTGAACCGATTGGCACCACTAAATTTTATTAGAATTCTCCAGGTAATAAAAATACTAACAAAATTTCTGTTAAGAACATGGTTACCAGTTTGGCCTTTTTTTTCAGAGGTGCCGAATTCATACCGGAAATTTTGAGAAAAAAAATTTCACTTTAAGTAATCACGAAATAGGCTGTCATTATATAAAGCAAAAATTTCTAATTTAAATTTCTGGTATGGATTCGAAATTTCTGAATGGAAAAGGACGCCAAACAGGCAACCCTGGTGATGTTGCAACCCTGAAACCCTATTAAAAGTTAGTGGTGACAATCGGCTCATTTCTAAAATTAAAAAAAAAATGCATTTTTTCACATTCGATAGTTTGACATGGTAGCGACGATATAGTCATCGCAAAAATCGTGAAAGAACAGCATAGCAACGCCACCTGTTGAGTAATATGCACGCAAACTTTATAGGTATCTACGTAAGTCAAGGTCTAACATAATAGGAAGTTTGATAAATTTCCTTGCATTAGTTATTGAAATATATCTATTTTAGAAATCGTGAAAAATGCAGCATAGCAGCGCCACCTATTCGGCAATACACGCCAAAATCTAATCAACACCACTTTATGTCAAGTTCTAAATGTATCTGATGTTTTATTAAATTCAGTGAAGTAGTTCGTGAGATAGACTGCCACAAAATGTTTATCACTTACAGACAGAGATGCAGGCGGACAGAAACATAGACAGCCTCACGAACAGATAAGTTATAAAAAACAGTCATATTGTGTTCAGAATCTTCTAAAACGTACAAATCCGTTGAAAACCGGAGTCTAAATATTTCACGAAATCCAATACTTTCTTCATATAGAAGGAAGTAATAAATGGGTACATTAACATAACTTTTATAAAAAAAATTTAAAAATCTGTAACTGTCTTAAAACTTTAGGCACAATGGAAAAACATACATCATTTAACGTTTTTACATGATTCTATTAATTAACACTTTGCCGTCCGGCGACACTACAGTGGTGTCGTTCGTAAAGTAACTTAATTTTAATCCTTAAATTCTACATTGGCACCAGAATTTTGGAATGAAAAATTCCCTTTTATTAAGTACATGAAGAAACGATTTTATTTATTTTCTTATAAATTTGTTTCTAAATACTGGCGTCAATCAATCATTTCAACATTTTACGAATAGAAGTATTTTTACGAGACATGCGTACGGCAAAGTGTTAATAGTATTTCCATGGCTTCTGATAACTTTAAATAAACGTGTTTCTATTGAATAAATGACTTAAAAAATATATTCGTGGGAGAGAACACCATGTTTTTACAATGGCCACTTTTAGTAAAGTCATGTTGTTTTCTATTATTGTATATTTCACGAGTTAAGATACCCGAAATGCTCTCAATTGTGTTTAAGTCCGGGTGTAAAAATGGCTAATCTCAAACGTTAACATTTCAACGGAAAACCACTATTCGTGCCATATGAGTTGTGGGTTGAAACACTGAGGACCCCCTAATATGTCATAAAATGAAAGTGTATGTTGCTCTAGTATCTCTTGAAACTTTGTTAAATTTTGTTTCCCATGAAGAAATGTCAGGCAGGTTTGGCAATCATGTCCAACCCTTCCCAGGGCACCAGAGATTTACTGCCTTGTCGTCTACTGAATAAAGTATGTGGATGTTTCCTGAGCTCATGCTTGGAAAAACTCCAGCCATCCGAGACGTATATCCAATGGCACTTCATACTGTCACTCCAGGTGATATGACAGTATGACGATTCGAATGCAAGCTGGCAATGTGCGTTTTACACGATGTCTACAAACATGGATAATGGCATCATGATGCTGCATACAGAGCCTGGATTGATCAAAGACGACGTGAGACGCCATTCCTGCGTCATATAGAGCATCATGATGCTAGCATCCATGTTTGGAGGCATCGTGGAAAACGCACATTGCCAGCTTGTATTTGAATCGTCATACTGTCATATCGCCTGGAATGACGGTAAGAAGTGCCATTGGATACACGTCTCGATAACCTCTTGTTCGCATTTCCGGCAATTTCAACAGCAGCCGTTACATTTCTGACGTGTTACGGCCCGTGGTTCTGCCTTACCTTCG
This sequence comes from Maratus michaelseni, assembly GCA_963931845.1. Lineage (NCBI taxonomy): Eukaryota > Metazoa > Arthropoda > Arachnida > Araneae > Salticidae > Maratus > Maratus michaelseni. The sequence continues at coordinate 100,167,493 of OZ007600.1, forward strand.
ATGCCTCCGCAACTCTACGATTTAACAGGACAATGCACGACCGCATGTTGCTCGTACTATCCTGACCGTCCTTGATACAGAACATGTTCGACTGTTGCCCTGTACGGCACGTTCTCTTCATTTCTCACCAATTGAAAATGTCCTGTCAATGGCTTCTGAGCGACTGGCTGGCCACCACTCGCCCGTCACTGCGGTTGATGAACTGTGGCATAGTATTGAAGCTGCATGGACTGATGTATCCGTACATGACATCCAATCTTTGTTCGACTCCATGGCTAGGCAGATAAATGCTGTTGTTGCGGCCAGAGGTGGTTGCTTTGGGTAATGTTTTCTTGGGATCTATGCCTCCAATATTTCTGAAAATATAATCAATTGTCCTTCCTATTATGATGTATTTGTCGAATAAATATCATTCTGTTATTTGCATTCCTTCATGGTGTTCCATTCTGGATTGCCAGCAGTGTCAATTATTATACTGATAAAAGCTAAATAAATAAGTATTTTTTTCTAAGCATCAAGTGTTTTTAATTTTTTTATTTTTATTTTAAGTCTTTCTTTAGAGTTGTTTTTTCTACTACAGCGAAAAATGTAACGATAAAAAAAAACATAAATGAAAACTCAATTTCTTTAAATATTAGAATAAACAAACTACCCAAGTTAAATTTCTTAACGGTTTACAGAAGCTTCTGACAATTTAATGTTCCAGTTATTTCATTCTCTTTTTCGAAGCTAAATATTTATGGTTGCAGCCGCGATTGCATGATTTACAAGCATACCCCAAATACCTTGTTTTTTTATGTAAACCGAAGAAAATTCGAGAAAATTAATCTTCTTTCCTAAATAAAAAAGGAAATCCCATTTAAAGTTAATGCTGCAGGGTGAGTAGAAAGCATTTTGTTCTCGGGGTAAAATATCAACTGGAGGAATTTCATGGTGTATTTCCTTTGATCTTATTTTGGATGATGACAAACACTAGCTTCGCTTATTTTTTAAAAAATTTAAACTTACTAATTTTGGATATTCAGGTGTTAGTTATTGCATGAATGGCGTTTGATGTGAATGAATTATTGTAGCTTGGAAAATATCATAGGTTAATCTACGACAGTTTTTGGAATCAAAGAAATTTTTAAAATATAATCAGTGTGCATATAGAATTATAATTTGAGTGCGTCTTATGTTATCGCCTTATGTTATCGTCTTATGTTTTCGCCTTGTGTTATTGCAATAAAACGCTACAAATTCTACCATTAACCCTTAATTGCATAGTGATGTAAATTTCCATGACTTTTTATTTAACTTTTAATAAATAAATCAACTTCTTCACCACCACTATATTTATTTGAAATATTAATTAAATAATTTCCCGTGAACTATGTTGCTGAACAAAGTTAAAAAACTATCTTAAAATTTCTGGTGTCTAATATTTAATATGTGTATAAAAAAACACAATTGTAAAAGAAAAACTCATGCAAAGAAGGGTTAAACGTGGTGATTAAAAAACTAAATTGTTTTTTCCTTATCTGAATGCGCACCTTGTATATAATTTAAATTAGCAATGTTTGTGTTAATTAAACTCTGTTAATTTAAAGCTGAATTTCTTTAACCAAATTAGAAAATAAAACCACTGTTCGAAATAAATTACATGCAGAATCGTTTTAACTCTATTAAACATCAATTTCCTGTAGAATATAACTTCTCTATGAAATATCACGTTCTTATTTCAATAAGCCATATAAAATATTGTGGTTGTATTTGAGTACTACAATTTACGAACAGTATATTCACCTAATTTAGTCACCGAATTTTTGTTATTAAATAAGACGAATATTATTTTCCGCAAAAAGTGGTACTTCAGTTTTAAGGAGCCCAGGAAACCGTGATCTAATATTGCTATTTTGATCGATGTAATATTTTCATTTTGATACAAATATAATAATTTAATGCAATTTCACGTATTATTATAAACTGTTTTAATTTCATTTTATTTAGTAATATATCGTTCTGACATTGATCAAACCGTTACAATAACAACACCAACAAAAAAATCACCGTTATTTGCTATAACTTCTTTTTAAGTTTGCGTTAACTTATGGGGGTTCTTAACACATTAGTGACGGCTAGTTTTCGTCTTCTAAAGAAGAAGCTCCACCTATGGACGTTAAACTTGCATGTTACATTATTTAATAAAAATGTTTTCTCTGGTCGTGTTTATATTATAAATGTATGTATATAATAATGGTATTGTTTCTAATCGAAGTATTTATATGCATAGAACTCTAACTGTAAAAGTACGAATTTTGTGTATGTGTTTTGAGAAATAATGTGTAACACATAATATGTACCAGTACCGCTGTAAGCGCCATTATACATGTTAAAAGGTGGGAATTCCCGTCTTCCTTCAGTATGTGTTATTTGGAACTTTGTTTAAATTGATAGCGGACTATATAAAATATATATATATGTCATTTGAAGTTAGCTATATGCTCTAAAGTAGTGCTTCCCAAACTTTTATACCTCGCTTTCCACATGAAGAGATACATGTACTTGGCGACATCCCGTCCTCTTTTTTCAGTTGCGAATAGTCATGAATAGAAAAGTAGAAAAAATAACAACGAAAGGATATAAATAAACATACTTATATTTATATTTAATGTAAATTTTACAGGTAGCAACTTTTTAATGTAACAGTTGAATTTTGTTATCCGTGAACTTTTGTTGAGTTTTCAGTGTTAGGATCATTAAATATGATCGTATGTAATTTTTAACAGCAGGTACTAGACTGTTGTTATATTTTGCTTGTCAATGACATGAAAAACTTTCCACGGACTCATTTAGCTGTACCGTGTTGCATGTTGGATGTTGACAGAGTGTCCATGGCTTACCTCGTAGAACTACTTTTCGTATTCCAAAGGAGTACGCATAGCACACTTTTGGAAAACCTGGGCAACAATGTAAAATATATCCTAAAAAAGACAAAAGACAGTAGGAGAACTCCGAGGGTTCCATACTGTTATGTCATGTACTTATTACTGTAAAGCTTGGATCTGACTGCCATTACTGGCGGAACAGGCGTTATCCTTCAAAAGGAGACTGTTCTAAAAAAGGTAGCTCCTATAAGAGAAGTTTTTACCGGAAAAAATTAAAAGACTTTTCGCTTAAGTAGAAGCCATCGGCTGGCTGTAGTATTAAATATATCACAGGATCGCGAAGCAAACCGCGCAGAGGTGACTGTGCTCCGATATGTTGTACACCACTACATTTATATTGAAATATTTTTTTTCTTTAATCGATAAATTCTGCGATGACGTACTAAGAATATTGCTACATAAATTTAGTGCTGTACAATATACCGGAATATAATCACCCCTGACTCTCATTAAGGGTAGCTTGGGTAACTAGGCCAAAGGCTATTTTATAATAAACCGCTGGTGTCTTTTAAGTTTTAGCGGTTGGCAACTTTACAGCATCACCTGTACTTCTTGAAACAACGCGTGTGAGTTCAATCGTAACTCTGCCTTTGCTTCGATAGATTGTCGAAAACGTAAAAGGTTTTTTTTTTTTTTTTTTTTTTTTTTTTTTTTTTTTTTTTTTTTTTTAACAACGTCGATTTGATTGAACTTCCTCGGCTTTTTATCAAAATACGGTCTGTACTTTTATTAATCAATCTTTAAAAAAATATTATGCTAAAATACATTAATGTTATTATTATTAGTTCATGTTGCAAATTTAAGTATGGTGTTTCAGTTACCCCATAAATGTTTCAAGAACGTGGTAATTGGGTCATGTATCAGGGGTAACTGGATCCCAGATCGCCCAGTTACCCCAACAGTTATAAGTAATTTTTTGAAGCTGCTCTTACTACTGGAAATTAAGTTTTTCTTTGTATTTTGTTTGCAATAAAGAAAATTATATACCTACAATTGTTTAACTGAATACACGTTTATGTATGTAACTTATGTTTCTGTTTATAAAATAACTACTAAGTAAATAATACTTAGTAGCTGCTAGATGAGATATTAAACACTTAACTAATTTGGATTGTTTTTTTTTACTTTTAATACAGGATATGGCGTGAAGATATATTAGGAAGACAAAGCGGCTGGCTTTTCTTACAGTGTTGAGTCAAAGAAAAAAGAGAATGATATATTTAAATTTTTACTGACCCATTTTTTCCCAGATTGTTCTTGCTCATTTCCTCCCTAAAATACCATTGTAACTTTTCTACTTTTAACCTATACTGAAGTATGTAAGTACATACTTAATTAATAATGGTTTTGTATAAATAAACGTAATAATTACATATTTGGGGCTTTTTTAAAACTTTGACAGAACAGGTTTCCCTTAACGTTCTTTAGTTGATGTATAATTTGCATGATCTGCTTAGCTTTAATTTTTTAAAGATATTTACACTTGTTGCAACAGGCCCTGATGCCCTAACTCTGGGGTGTCAAACTGTGGCCTGCCTGATACCACTAAATTTTAAAAGAAATTGTCGACTTCTTGACCTCCCAGAAACTCGATTATTAAGTAACCAAACGTTTACTATAAAATTTTAGTGGTATCCAGCGGTTCACAGTTTGGCATCCCTGTCCTAACTTAATCAAAAGGAACGAGTGTGGAACACAGACCTACCTGGTCCAGTTGCCCCATAAAAAGGGGGCAACTGTACCCTTGGAGAGGAAAGATTAAATATATTTTTAATTAATTTATAGACAGTAAGGTGCAATTTTGAACATTTCTGTTTGATACAGTGAACCTCACTGAACACATTTACAAAAGTTCAGACTTTAATTCAAAATGAATATTGGCTTGAGGAAGCTGAATTACCAGAAACTCCAGAGTCACAATGTAAAATTGAGTTCCAGTTACCCCAGCTACCCTTATTAGATATTCGTTTAAACTTGGTATCTTCAGCCGTTCCTGAAAAAAAAAACCGGTTGTCGCAGACAGACAGTCAGACAAGTTTTTCAGGTAATAAATCGATACAGGATAATAAATTATGTTTTTCGGATTTATTTCCTTTAACCCCTTCAGGGTCAAAGCACTCTTGCAGCTAAAATATTGAAATGATTGATTGACACCAGGATTCATGAACGAATTTACTTTAAAATAAGGAAAAGGTTTTCCTCATGTACCTTATAAATTTAAAATTTGATTATAAAATTCTGGTGTCATTGTGGCACTTTGGGATTAAAATTAAGATGTATATATAATATACCGGTGCCCTTTAAGGGGTTAAATGTACTATAAGACCTTCCTTCATACCAAATTTCAAGATTCTAGCTCAACGAGGACTACCATATACGTTTTGAGGGTGAATGTGCATAAAAAACTTTGTTTTAAGGTCGTTACTTTTTATTACATTGAGTGAGAAGCTGGAGAACTATTTATGCAGCTATCTATTTATGCCAAGGTCTATTAGTTTTCGTGATATCGTCGCTACCATGTCAAACTATTGAATATGAAAAAATGTATTTTTCATTTCTTTTAAAACTGAACCGATTGGCACCACTAAATTTTATTAGAATTCTCCAGGTAATAAAAATACTAACAAAATTTCTGTTAAGAACATGGTTACCAGTTTGGCCTTTTTTTTCAGAGGTGCCGAATTCATACCGGAAATTTTGAGAAAAAAAATTTCACTTTAAGTAATCACGAAATAGGCTGTCATTATATAAAGCAAAAATTTCTAATTTAAATTTCTGGTATGGATTCGAAATTTCTGAATGGAAAAGGACGCCAAACAGGCAACCCTGGTGATGTTGCAACCCTGAAACCCTATTAAAAGTTAGTGGTGACAATCGGCTCATTTCTAAAATTAAAAAAAAAATGCATTTTTTCACATTCGATAGTTTGACATGGTAGCGACGATATAGTCATCGCAAAAATCGTGAAAGAACAGCATAGCAACGCCACCTGTTGAGTAATATGCACGCAAACTTTATAGGTATCTACGTAAGTCAAGGTCTAACATAATAGGAAGTTTGATAAATTTCCTTGCATTAGTTATTGAAATATATCTATTTTAGAAATCGTGAAAAATGCAGCATAGCAGCGCCACCTATTCGGCAATACACGCCAAAATCTAATCAACACCACTTTATGTCAAGTTCTAAATGTATCTGATGTTTTATTAAATTCAGTGAAGTAGTTCGTGAGATAGACTGCCACAAAATGTTTATCACTTACAGACAGAGATGCAGGCGGACAGAAACATAGACAGCCTCACGAACAGATAAGTTATAAAAAACAGTCATATTGTGTTCAGAATCTTCTAAAACGTACAAATCCGTTGAAAACCGGAGTCTAAATATTTCACGAAATCCAATACTTTCTTCATATAGAAGGAAGTAATAAATGGGTACATTAACATAACTTTTATAAAAAAAATTTAAAAATCTGTAACTGTCTTAAAACTTTAGGCACAATGGAAAAACATACATCATTTAACGTTTTTACATGATTCTATTAATTAACACTTTGCCGTCCGGCGACACTACAGTGGTGTCGTTCGTAAAGTAACTTAATTTTAATCCTTAAATTCTACATTGGCACCAGAATTTTGGAATGAAAAATTCCCTTTTATTAAGTACATGAAGAAACGATTTTATTTATTTTCTTATAAATTTGTTTCTAAATACTGGCGTCAATCAATCATTTCAACATTTTACGAATAGAAGTATTTTTACGAGACATGCGTACGGCAAAGTGTTAATAGTATTTCCATGGCTTCTGATAACTTTAAATAAACGTGTTTCTATTGAATAAATGACTTAAAAAATATATTCGTGGGAGAGAACACCATGTTTTTACAATGGCCACTTTTAGTAAAGTCATGTTGTTTTCTATTATTGTATATTTCACGAGTTAAGATACCCGAAATGCTCTCAATTGTGTTTAAGTCCGGGTGTAAAAATGGCTAATCTCAAACGTTAACATTTCAACGGAAAACCACTATTCGTGCCATATGAGTTGTGGGTTGAAACACTGAGGACCCCCTAATATGTCATAAAATGAAAGTGTATGTTGCTCTAGTATCTCTTGAAACTTTGTTAAATTTTGTTTCCCATGAAGAAATGTCAGGCAGGTTTGGCAATCATGTCCAACCCTTCCCAGGGCACCAGAGATTTACTGCCTTGTCGTCTACTGAATAAAGTATGTGGATGTTTCCTGAGCTCATGCTTGGAAAAACTCCAGCCATCCGAGACGTATATCCAATGGCACTTCATACTGTCACTCCAGGTGATATGACAGTATGACGATTCGAATGCAAGCTGGCAATGTGCGTTTTACACGATGTCTACAAACATGGATAATGGCATCATGATGCTGCATACAGAGCCTGGATTGATCAAAGACGACGTGAGACGCCATTCCTGCGTCATATAGAGCATCATGATGCTAGCATCCATGTTTGGAGGCATCGTGGAAAACGCACATTGCCAGCTTGTATTTGAATCGTCATACTGTCATATCGCCTGGAATGACGGTAAGAAGTGCCATTGGATACACGTCTCGATAACCTCTTGTTCGCATTTCCGGCAATTTCAACAGCAGCCGTTACATTTCTGACGTGTTACGGCCCGTGGTTCTGCCTTACCTTCGATGCCTCCGCAACTCTACGATTTAACAGGACAATGCACGACCGCATGTTGCTCGTACTATCCTGACCGTCCTTGATACAGAACATGTTCGACTGTTGCCCTGTACGGCACGTTCTCTTCATTTCTCACCAATTGAAAATGTCCTGTCAATGGCTTCTGAGCGACTGGCTGGCCACCACTCGCCCGTCACTGCGGTTGATGAACTGTGGCATAGTATTGAAGCTGCATGGACTGATGTATCCGTACATGACATCCAATCTTTGTTCGACTCCATGGCTAGGCAGATAAATGCTGTTGTTGCGGCCAGAGGTGGTTGCTTTGGGTAATGTTTTCTTGGGATCTATGCCTCCAATATTTCTGAAAATATAATCAATTGTCCTTCCTATTATGATGTATTTGTCGAATAAATATCATTCTGTTATTTGCATTCCTTCATGGTGTTCCATTCTGGATTGCCAGCAGTGTCAATTATTATACTGATAAAAGCTAAATAAATAAGTATTTTTTTCTAAGCATCAAGTGTTTTTAATTTTTTTATTTTTATTTTAAGTCTTTCTTTAGAGTTGTTTTTTCTACTACAGCGAAAAATGTAACGATAAAAAAAAACATAAATGAAAACTCAATTTCTTTAAATATTAGAATAAACAAACTACCCAAGTTAAATTTCTTAACGGTTTACAGAAGCTTCTGACAATTTAATGTTCCAGTTATTTCATTCTCTTTTTCGAAGCTAAATATTTATGGTTGCAGCCGCGATTGCATGATTTACAAGCATACCCCAAATACCTTGTTTTTTTATGTAAACCGAAGAAAATTCGAGAAAATTAATCTTCTTTCCTAAATAAAAAAGGAAATCCCATTTAAAGTTAATGCTGCAGGGTGAGTAGAAAGCATTTTGTTCTCGGGGTAAAATATCAACTGGAGGAATTTCATGGTGTATTTCCTTTGATCTTATTTTGGATGATGACAAACACTAGCTTCGCTTATTTTTTAAAAAATTTAAACTTACTAATTTTGGATATTCAGGTGTTAGTTATTGCATGAATGGCGTTTGATGTGAATGAATTATTGTAGCTTGGAAAATATCATAGGTTAATCTACGACAGTTTTTGGAATCAAAGAAATTTTTAAAATATAATCAGTGTGCATATAGAATTATAATTTGAGTGCGTCTTATGTTATCGCCTTATGTTATCGTCTTATGTTTTCGCCTTGTGTTATTGCAATAAAACGCTACAAATTCTACCATTAACCCTTAATTGCATAGTGATGTAAATTTCCATGACTTTTTATTTAACTTTTAATAAATAAATCAACTTCTTCACCACCACTATATTTATTTGAAATATTAATTAAATAATTTCCCGTGAACTATGTTGCTGAACAAAGTTAAAAAACTATCTTAAAATTTCTGGTGTCTAATATTTAATATGTGTATAAAAAAACACAATTGTAAAAGAAAAACTCATGCAAAGAAGGGTTAAACGTGGTGATTAAAAAACTAAATTGTTTTTTCCTTATCTGAATGCGCACCTTGTATATAATTTAAATTAGCAATGTTTGTGTTAATTAAACTCTGTTAATTTAAAGCTGAATTTCTTTAACCAAATTAGAAAATAAAACCACTGTTCGAAATAAATTACATGCAGAATCGTTTTAACTCTATTAAACATCAATTTCCTGTAGAATATAACTTCTCTATGAAATATCACGTTCTTATTTCAATAAGCCATATAAAATATTGTGGTTGTATTTGAGTACTACAATTTACGAACAGTATATTCACCTAATTTAGTCACCGAATTTTTGTTATTAAATAAGACGAATATTATTTTCCGCAAAAAGTGGTACTTCAGTTTTAAGGAGCCCAGGAAACCGTGATCTAATATTGCTATTTTGATCGATGTAATATTTTCATTTTGATACAAATATAATAATTTAATGCAATTTCACGTATTATTATAAACTGTTTTAATTTCATTTTATTTAGTAATATATCGTTCTGACATTGATCAAACCGTTACAATAACAACACCAACAAAAAAATCACCGTTATTTGCTATAACTTCTTTTTAAGTTTGCGTTAACTTATGGGGGTTCTTAACACATTAGTGACGGCTAGTTTTCGTCTTCTAAAGAAGAAGCTCCACCTATGGACGTTAAACTTGCATGTTACATTATTTAATAAAAATGTTTTCTCTGGTCGTGTTTATATTATAAATGTATGTATATAATAATGGTATTGTTTCTAATCGAAGTATTTATATGCATAGAACTCTAACTGTAAAAGTACGAATTTTGTGTATGTGTTTTGAGAAATAATGTGTAACACATAATATGTACCAGTACCGCTGTAAGCGCCATTATACATGTTAAAAGGTGGGAATTCCCGTCTTCCTTCAGTATGTGTTATTTGGAACTTTGTTTAAATTGATAGCGGACTATATAAAATATATATATATGTCATTTGAAGTTAGCTATATGCTCTAAAGTAGTGCTTCCCAAACTTTTATACCTCGCTTTCCACATGAAGAGATACATGTACTTGGCGACATCCCGTCCTCTTTTTTTCAGTTGCGAATAGTCATGAATAGAAAAGTAGAAAAAATAACAACGAAAGGATATAAATAAACATACTTATATTTATATTTAATGTAAATTTTACAGGTAGCAACTTTTTAATGTAACAGTTGAATTTTGTTATCCGTGAACTTTTGTTGAGTTTTCAGTGTTAGGATCATTAAATATGATCGTATGTAATTTTTAACAGCAGGTACTAGACTGTTGTTATATTTTGCTTGTCAATGACATGAAAAACTTTCCACGGACTCATTTAGCTGTACCGTGTTGCATGTTGGATGTTGACAGAGTGTCCATGGCTTACCTCGTAGAACTACTTTTCGTATTCCAAAGGAGTACGCATAGCACACTTTTGGAAAACCTGGGCAACAATGTAAAATATATCCTAAAAAAGACAAAAGACAGTAGGAGAACTCCGAGGGTTCCATACTGTTATGTCATGTACTTATTACTGTAAAGCTTGGATCTGACTGCCATTACTGGCGGAACAGGCGTTATCCTTCAAAAGGAGACTGTTCTAAAAAAGGTAGCTCCTATAAGAGAAGTTTTTACCGGAAAAAATTAAAAGACTTTTCGCTTAAGTAGAAGCCATCGGCTGGCTGTAGTATTAAATATATCACAGGGATCGCGAAGCAAACCGCGCAGAGGTGACTGTGCTCCGATATGTTGTACACCACTACATTTATATTGAAATATTTTTTTTCTTTAATCGATAAATTCTGCGATGACGTACTAAGAATATTGCTACATAAATTTAGTGCTGTACAATATACCGGAATATAATCACCCCTGACTCTCATTAAGGGTAGCTTGGGTAACTAGGCCAAAGGCTATTTTATAATAAACCGCTGGTGTCTTTTAAGTTTTAGCGGTTGGCAACTTTACAGCATCACCTGTACTTCTTGAAACAACGCGTGTGAGTTCAATCGTAACTCTGCCTTTGCTTCGATAGATTGTCGAAAACGTAAAAGGTTTTTTTTTTTTTTTTTTTTTTTTTTTTTTTTTTTTTTTTTTTTTTTAACAACGTCGATTTGATTGAACTTCCTCGGCTTTTTATCAAAATACGGTCTGTACTTTTATTAATCAATCTTTAAAAAAATATTATGCTAAAATACATTAATGTTATTATTATTAGTTCATGTTGCAAATTTAAGTATGGTGTTTCAGTTACCCCATAAATGTTTCAAGAACGTGGTAATTGGGTCATGTATCAGGGGTAACTGGATCCCAGATCGCCCAGTTACCCCAACAGTTATAAGTAATTTTTTGAAGCTGCTCTTACTACTGGAAATTAAGTTTTTCTTTGTATTTTGTTTGCAATAAAGAAAATTATATACCTACAATTGTTTAACTGAATACACGTTTATGTATGTAACTTATGTTTCTGTTTATAAAATAACTACTAAGTAAATAATACTTAGTAGCTGCTAGATGAGATATTAAACACTTAACTAATTTGGATTGTTTTTTTTTACTTTTAATACAGGATATGGCGTGAAGATATATTAGGAAGACAAAGCGGCTGGCTTTTCTTACAGTGTTGAGTCAAAGAAAAAAGAGAATGATATATTTAAATTTTTACTGACCCATTTTTTCCCAGATTGTTCTTGCTCATTTCCTCCCTAAAATACCATTGTAACTTTTCTACTTTTAACCTATACTGAAGTATGTAAGTACATACTTAATTAATAATGGTTTTGTATAAATAAACGTAATAATTACATATTTGGGGCTTTTTTAAAACTTTGACAGAACAGGTTTCCCTTAACGTTCTTTAGTTGATGTATAATTTGCATGATCTGCTTAGCTTTAATTTTTTAAAGATATTTACACTTGTTGCAACAGGCCCTGATGCCCTAACTCTGGGGTGTCAAACTGTGGCCTGCCTGATACCACTAAATTTTAAAAGAAATTGTCGACTTCTTGACCTCCCAGAAACTCGATTATTAAGTAACCAAACGTTTACTATAAAATTTTAGTGGTATCCAGCGGTTCACAGTTTGGCATCCCTGTCCTAACTTAATCAAAAGGAACGAGTGTGGAACACAGACCTACCTGGTCCAGTTGCCCCATAAAAAGGGGGCAACTGTACCCTTGGAGAGGAAAGATTAAATATATTTTTAATTAATTTATAGACAGTAAGGTGCAATTTTGAACATTTCTGTTTGATACAGTGAACCTCACTGAACACATTTACAAAAGTTCAGACTTTAATTCAAAATGAATATTGGCTTGAGGAAGCTGAATTACCAGAAACTCCAGAGTCACAATGTAAAATTGAGTTCCAGTTACCCCAGCTACCCTTATTAGATATTCGTTTAAACTTGGTATCTTCAGCCGTTCCTGAAAAAAAAAACCGGTTGTCGCAGACAGACAGTCAGACAAGTTTTTCAGGTAATAAATCGATACAGGATAATAAATTATGTTTTTCGGATTTATTTCCTTTAACCCCTTCAGGGTCAAAGCACTCTTGCAGCTAAAATATTGAAATGATTGATTGACACCAGGATTCATGAACGAATTTACTTTAAAATAAGGAAAAGGTTTTCCTCATGTACCTTATAAATTTAAAATTTGATTATAAAATTCTGGTGTCATTGTGGCACTTTGGGATTAAAATTAAGATGTATATATAATATACCGGTGCCCTTTAAGGGGTTAAATGTACTATAAGACCTTCCTTCATACCAAATTTCAAGATTCTAGCTCAACGAGGACTACCATATACGTTTTGAGGGTGAATGTGCATAAAAAACTTTGTTTTAAGGTCGTTACTTTTTATTACATTGAGTGAGAAGCTGGAGAACTTCACAAAAAGTGGGGCCGTGGACCTTATTATTAGATATTAGTTTCAATTTGGTACTTTTAGCCGTTCCAGTATAAATAAAACTGTCTTGACTGACAGACGGACAACAACGTGATCGTTTAAAGATTCTGTTTTTTTTACCTTTTGAATTACGAAACCCTAGAAATTAACTTTGTTTGGTAATGTTAGTCACTGTTGAATCCAAGCAAATATTTCTTTTTAATCAGTTTTCCCCTTTTCTTGATTTATTTTTATTTTTAATTTTTGAATGTAGTACAATATAAATTGCAAAAATTCAACATACGAAAAGGAAAAAACATTAAATATTGAAAAAAAAGAAAAAAACAAATGTGAGGTAAATTCATTGTGTTTATATTATGTTCTTGGCGATTTATTATTCCACGTTTTTCATTTTCGTTTTCTAAATTTTCTATTTTCTGTTGCAAATGAGATTACATGATTCATTAACATACCTTAAATTCATTGTTTTCCTAATGTAGACTGAAGAAAATTATAAATAATCAATCTTCTTTCCTAACATAAAAAGGAAAATGACTAAGAGAAGGTTGTATTGTTAAACGATAAATTTTCATTCCTGAGGTGTTTCATAAACATTTATTATATTTTAGGTATTTTAGAAAAAAATTTTGAACCTTATGTTGTAATCTTGTAAGCAATTGTTGGGTTTATATTCTTTTTAAATTCATATACGTTTGACATGTTATTGTGGTAATTATGATAGTAGTTTAATAGTATAAGCAGTTGATGATATAATGAGAGTTCAATAAGAAATAATTGTTTAATACTTACATAAATCGTTTTTTGATTTACTATTTTGGTTCATACCATATTTTCATTTTCATACAAAGATATTTCATTTTCAGTAAAGATAGTTAAAAAATATATCAAAGATATTTCAAAGATATTTCATTTTCAGCAAAGATATTTCATTTGACATAAAGATATTTCATATACAAAAATATTTCAAAGATATTCCATACTAAGTTTAACCTCTTGGGGCCTGAACTTGAAAAAACACTACAAATATATATTCATTGCTTTTGCATAAACAAAATGGCACCATAAATTACACAAAGAGCCTTTTTTCTGAAATTGGTATTTCAGGGGACTGGTAATTTATGTTCAAAAATATGCATCTAAAGTAGCCATCCCCCTTAAAATATCAATTTAATTATCAATAACCTAAATTCACGCAGTAACAAAATGGACTGCTTTAAATAAGTGAACGATCAACAAATCATCATTTTTTTTAAGGGTTTAAGTTAAATAAATATGATAATACTTACTTTTTAAGCCACACTGTCTTGAAGGCATTTTGCAAACTCAGATGAAAATCGCATTGATTTTATGAGAAAATAAACATTAGTGATGTCATTTACTGATCTTGCACCGCCCCCTGAATACTAGGCGCGCTGACAAAAATGGCGGCTGTCGCAGGCGGATTTTTTTTTAGCGTTTGAACGGTCCCTCGAACTTCAACACCAATAAAATCTAAAAGTTTTCTTCGCCTAGTTTTTTTTTAGATCAAATAAGTCAATGAAAACTTTTAGATATTATTGGTTTTGAAGTTTGAGGGACCGTTCAAACGCTGAAAAAGAAGTCCGCCTGTGACAGCCGTCATCTTTGTCAGCGCGCAGGCCTAGTATACAGGGAGCGGTGGATCTTGTTCCAAAGCAAAAAAGATTGACACATAGAGAAGTAAAATGTGACTAAATGAAACAGTTTAGTCTCTATGAGGAAAAGAATAGAGTTACACATTTGTGTACCTCAGGTCTGATGAAGTTAAGTACTAAGTTTTAATATTTGATGAGCGTTCTTAGTGTTGCATGATAGTAACCAGAAAATTTTATTCAATTAAATGTAGTTTCTTTCTACAAAACGGCTGTTTGGTTTTATTTATCAAGTACAGTACAGCGTCGATTATTTGAGCTCCAATTAACCGAATTCTCCAATTATCCGAATACCCCTTTATTTGGCTGAATGCTTTATTTCAGGGCGGTCCTTGAAATCGAAAATGTTTTGCAGATCAGTGGATCAAGAAAAATGAAAACGAATATTATGAAAATGATCCAGGCTCATCACATGATGAAGCCGTTCAATGTTTGGAAACAGCTTTGAAATGATTGGAACTTTAGGAGAATACTGATATTATTCAACTTATGTATTTAAAAAGAATTCGTGATATAGCAGCATTAAATAAAATGTCTTCTATAACGCAAAAAAAAAAAAATCTTTTTTGCTTAAATTTCAAATTTTGCAGTGCTGAAAATGATAAAAAAAAACACACAAAAATTAAAAAGATAAAAAAGGACAAAAACACACACATACAATTTTTGAACATGCCAGTACTAACATTTGTCAGCCCTAATTTTGTTTAAAATCTGAAGAAAAAATGTATACGCACAAACGATTTTTTTAATCTACTTATCCAATACAATATTTTTAAAAACATACATTTGTTCTATAAAAAAAAACCTCTTATATGTAAAAATTATATTTTAGCATAGTCAAGAACATCCCTGAAAGTGTCTGTCCAATTATCCAAACTTTTGCTTATCCGAATTAGCGCCGGTCACGATAGGTTCGGATAATCGGAGTTTTACTGTATAAATTGCTATTTGTTACTGGTGAACAGAGAAAAATTAAGGTTAAAAAAGACCACAATGGTACTAAGAGGGTAATTATACCCTAATAGTTTTAATACAGTAAGATTCTATTTAGTAAGAAATGATCACAGCGTGGCAACCAAAAAATTTAGACCACTATTTGCTACGCTAGATTATTTTTAACACAATTATTTCAAGTTGGTAAAGCAATCATACAGGTTGTAATTTTCCAACTGGACGAAAAATGTCCGGGCCAGGATTCGAACCTGCGATCTCTTGGCTGAAGCCGCCACGCTCTACCAACTGAGCTATCCCGGTCGAATCTGGAGGGCATAATTCATCCAGTTAACCTTATTGATCATAGCATCTGGTCTGATATTTTAATCAGCTCAACAGAATGGACCGCAGGTAATGGAACTCCAGTAAACGTTGGATACGTGATTACACTAGATTATTTTTAACCGAATACATAATCATTTTTCAACTATGATGGAAAATGTTAAAAGGAAGATAAACACAAAATAAGCTTGACAGCACACCAAGTAAGTACAAAATTCCTTTTGCTGACAAATCACTGCAAGAATGTTCTACTAATTCGTACAATATTTTCTAGATGAAATTCCTATACTACTATTTGCTATATATCATAGAATTACATATAATTAATTTTACATAAAGTGTTTCATAATCTATGCTGGATGCATAATTTTTCTTTCTTTTTTTTATTTGAGTTTATTTGAGTCTGCATATATTAAGTATTTTAGGGTGGAATAAAAATTGCATAATTTTATAATATCTCTCAGACACGTTTTTTTTTTTATACAACTGACCAAAGAAAATTTAAGGAAATATTTTTTTTAAATTCCTATTACATAAAGGGAATTTCATCTAGAAAATATTGTAGGAATTAGTAGAACATTCTTGCAGTGATTTATCAGCAAAAGGAATTTTGTACTTACTTGGTGTGCTGTCAAGCTTATTTTGTGTTTATCTTCCTTTTAACATTTTCCATCATAGTTGAAAAATGATTATGTATTCGGTGGTATGTCTGTGTTCCGTCTGTCCTCTATAAATCTCGTAAAAGTACCGTAATTTCCGGCGTATAATCCGCAGCTCAAAGAGTCGTTTTTCGACCCAGAAATTTTATTCAATAATTGTAGTTAAATATTTACAGCGATCTTTTAAGTTACATTTTATAAAATAATATTTCTGGGTCGAAAAACGACTCTTTGAGCTGCGGATTATACGCCGGAAATTACGGTACTCGGATTGCCGTGTAATGTTCATATGTTACTGAAGTTTACTGTAGAAAATTTAGTATTTAAAATTAATTGTGTAGCATTAATATTTCGTTTACATGGACATATAAGTAAATTCGTTACATTATGGTCAATGAACAAAAAATTGTCTGTGGTTCTTTTTATTGATATTACGATATTTCAAGCATAATGATATGCATCACGTGGACGAAAACATCCTTTCTCAAAAATGTAAAATAAGTTGCATTAATTATTTGTTTACAGGGACGAACGAAAGTATCCCATTATATTATTATCTGTCACAAAAATATCATTTGTGATGCATTTTAATGTTTTGATACTTCAAACATGATGAAATAAACAAGTTGGAAATTGTACGTCAAACGTTACAAACGAGGTGCGTTCGTACGCATGTTTTAGAATTAAATTCATGATATCCCGTGCGTAGAACGGGTTAAACAGCTAGTTAAGTATGTATTTTATGACACTGTTCATACAAATATCTTAACTAGTTATATAAATATTCAGATATATATGTATCAGCTAGTTATATAAATATTCAGATCTTGATGATTTTTAATTCTGTGAAATGAATTATATCGTCTGCAGATTAATTTCTGTCATAAAATAAGTATCTCGGTCGCTTGACGATTAAACTTCGGAAGCTCCTATAACAAAGAAGCACCAATTTAAAAAAAAAATTCAAATTTCTTAATAAATATTTTTATTAATATCTCCTAAAGTTTTGATTCGATTTTAATAAAATTTGAAATGTCTCGACAAAATTCTGCAAAGATAATATATTTTAAATTGGAAACCATTTGGTTGGTTAGTTTTCGCGTTGTTATATGTGGACAGACAGACAGACAGACGGACGGACCAAACGACGACTATAGGTGCTACGTATTTATATAATTACGAACGCACCTAAAAAGGTTCACTAACAAGGAAAGTCTCCTTAAAGCGCATACTCAGAAAATTATTTAAAAAAAAAAAAAAAAAAAAAAAAAAAAAAAAAAAAAAAAAAAAAAAGCTTATGAAATTTTTCATGTACGTTATAAAGGCTCAATCAAATTTAGCTGTGGAATCCCAGTAGAAAATCTGTAAAAAAATAAAATATTTTCGCGAATTTGGCACAAAAATACGCGATTTGGCAAACAACACTTTTTCCTCGCCAAATGCAAGAAATATTAATGCATTTGGAAATTGGTTGTTAAATAAGGGTTTAATACTTTATCAATTTAAGCTTAAACAATTAAATAGTTTATTATTTTCTGTAAGCTTTCATAATAGGTATACAAGTTGCGTATCGCTGCAGTTCTTTAATTTTACACGATTGCGCAGGCTGGATAAATTTTAAGTATATTTTAACTGCAACTGCTCGATTAAAAACGCCCTCCTAATACATTTGTTTGTTTTGTTTGTTTGTTTATTGAGAACATACATCTGACTTGTGTGCTTGACATCAAGTGCCTGCTTCTAAGTCATCGTCAATATACAGGGACGAGATAGCCACAAGGAAATTTACAACACCAGAGAGTTACATCCGGCAGCTCCACAAAGTGTGTGCAATGGAGCTGGCAGGAGTCGAATCCGCCGACCTGACTCCTACGCTCTTAAGCGATTAGCGGAATAGTGTCTTAACCACTCGGCTACGGAGGCCCCTCCTAATACATTTCGATATTGAATAAGTCGTAGTTTCCATGGCAACAATACTTATCTTTTTTTGTCTCCCACACTAACAATATCGAAGTCAAATTGACAATGTTTAATTTTGATTTTGAAACATTTTTATCAATTTAAATTTTGTTCTAATCCATAAAATACGATCGTTAATTTTCTTTATATATACATATAAATATGTATGGTAAAACAGTAGTTAAAAAATTGTATTTATTTAAGTTAAACTTACTTTAACTAGTTCAGTATGAAGAGTTGAAAAAGTTTTTCCAAGAGGGTATTTATCCTAAAAGCGGTTATTTAAAATTATTTCATTGTGTGTCCGATCAGAATAAATCGCCAAAAATACGAAATTTTCATATTTTATTTTACGGACGTTATATCGAGGTTCCGCAGAAATTTTTTTATAAACGTATATAATCTGATGAGAAGGATATTCTGTAGGTTTTTAAAATTTTTATGAGTATGCGCCTATGGAGACCTACCTTGTAAGATGCACTACAACATATTTTCTATACATTTGGGAGTGTGTAGCATTAACAGTTCATTTACAGAGACACACTGATATAAAAAGATGATAAATTTGGCTGATGGAAAAAGGCTTCATGGTGCAAAATAAAAATAAACTAAAGGGGGACACGATTAAATGTTCAAAAGGGAACACAAGTTAAATTCCTAAACCTGATCGAAATAGTGATTCCGTACCAATAAATGTTGGCCACAATAACAAACCACCTTAGCATCCCGAGCAACAACCTGAAATAGCTGAAAACTAAAAGTACATATTATAAAACACTTCATGCTAATTAAACAAAAAATAATAATACTTTAGAGATTATTCTCGATTATTTATTTGAATATGAGACATGTTAATTATTACACAATTTAATATTAATCATAATAAGAATGCATTCAAATAATGTGTTATCATATAATATTACAATTTTTACATGTGGGTGCTCCATATTACTATTAATTTTTAACTATTTTAATCTATCAGCATCCATCAGAAATTATTGTCAATTATTTAACATATATATTCATTTAAATGCAGTAAAAATATTTGTTTCACCTGTAGGCACATTTTTTCTTTATTTTTGTTGATTCATGCACATACGATTGCAATCTTTTTGATGAACGCTGTCACTTTTTCAAACATGCATTAAGAAGCACTTTGTAACTTGTTTACACATTTTTAAACTAGTAGATAGACTTCGCACTGCACTAATATATAATACTGGAACAAAACTTTCACTTTTCACAAACACAGAAACTCACTAGGGTGGCTCCTCACACGAGAAAATTCTCGAATGAATGGAAAACCACCCTTCTTTCGCTTGAGACTTTATACCATCCAACACACTGCTCGTTGAAAAAAACACTAGTCATTCACATGCGTTGCCATTCCGAGTGAAGGAAGCTTGGTCGAAAAATATCCGGTATTACCACTACTTCGCGCGCCGATGGAAGAAGATACAGCGAGAGAAATTCTTCGTATGCAGGCGTTCGCCAGCTGCTGCGAGTTTAGTAACGATGTTGCGAGATGTTTGTTGGTGCGTTCGCTGATTTATAAAGGCAGATGCGCTGACACGGAAAGACAGTTCTTTTTGCATATTGCGCTGAACTTTAAAGGCTTTTTTGATGACTTGACTGAGTTGTGAAAGGGGTTTTTTAACATCTCCCCCCACCAACAGCAAAAAAAGAGGCGAACACTGTTCTGAAGAATAGTTGATAATTGTTGAAAATTGATGTGAAATGTCCTGGAGTATGCGAAAAAGTCAAAGTTTCACAAATGCATACAGATGAAGAAATGTTCGTGAAAAATTTTGCAAAAAGTCACTGAAAGTTTCACAAATGCACACAGATGAAGAAATGATGAAGAAATGTTCGTGAGAATTTTGCGAAAAAGTCACTGAAATTTTTACAGCTGCATACAGACTTAAAGAAATGTTCGTGAAAAAAAATAAAAAATTTTATACACAATGCTACTGTAATCATTAGAATTGTATACACCACACATTATAGGATACAAAAATTCAATAATTATATTTAACCAGCATGAATATGAAAATGTTTACAAAAATACACACACACCAATACATATAAACTACAGAAATACCTAGATTGCTTTAACTTTCTGCAATATATTTTGAGTTGTCACATTCAACATTTTCAAACTACTTTTTATTGTACCATATATTATTCAATTTTCTGAATTAAGTTCAATGAATATTGAAATTTACCTTGTAACTTAAAAAAGATTTCACAGATATTCTAAACAATTATGAAAATACATATGAGGAAATCATTCACATATTTTCCTTTTTGACTCAAATACAAAATTAAAAAGGTAAAGTTCTAAAGGGGGACACGATTAAATGTTCAAAAGGGAACACAAGTTAAATTCCTAAACCTGATCGAAATAGTGATTCCGTACCAATAAATGTTGGCCACAATAACAAACCACCTTAGCATCCCGAGCAACAACCTGAAATAGCTGAAAACTAAAAGTACATATTATAAAACACTTCATGCTAATTAAACAAAAAATAATAATACTTTAGAGATTATTCTCGATTATTTATTTGAATATGAGACATGTTAATTATTACACAATTTAATATTAATCATAATAAGAATGCATTCAAATAATGTGTTATCATATAATATTACAATTTTTACATGTGGGTGCTCCATATTACTATTAATTTTTAACTATTTTAATCTATCAGCATCCATCAGAAATTATTGTCAATTATTTAACATATATATTCATTTAAATGCAGTAAAAATATTTGTTTCACCTGTAGGCACATTTTTTCTTTATTTTTGTTGATTCATGCACATACGATTGCAATCTTTTTGATGAACGCTGTCACTTTTTCAAACATGCATTAAGAAGCACTTTGTAACTTGTTTACACATTTTTAAACTAGTAGATAGACTTCGCACTGCACTAATATATAATACTGGAACAAAACTTTCACTTTTCACAAACACAGAAACTCACTAGGGTGGCTCCTCACACGAGAAAATTCTCGAATGAATGGAAAACCACCCTTCTTTCGCTTGAGACTTTATACCATCCAACACACTGCTCGTTGAAAAAAACACTAGTCATTCACATGCGTTGCCATTCCGAGTGAAGGAAGCTTGGTCGAAAAATATCCGGTATTACCACTACTTCGCGCGCCGATGGAAGAAGATACAGCGAGAGAAATTCTTCGTATGCAGGCGTTCGCCAGCTGCTGCGAGTTTAGTAACGATGTTGCGAGATGTTTGTTGGTGCGTTCGCTGATTTATAAAGGCAGATGCGCTGACACGGAAAGACAGTTCTTTTTGCATATTGCGCTGAACTTTAAAGGCTTTTTTGATGACTTGACTGAGTTGTGAAAGGGGTTTTTTAACACACACAATTGAGTTTGTTTATAGGACTGAAGATGGTCAATAATTGCTGAAAGTGCTTTCTTCCGCTGTGTTATGCACTTTTAAACATCCAATTTTTAGTGTAGTTCATCATGTGAATAATAACAACTATAGGTCATATAGAGGGCTGAACAATATGAGGGCTGAATATAATCTCATGAGGAGAATATTCTGTAATTTTTTCAAAATTTTATGAGTATGCGCCTATGGAGACCTACCCTGTAAGATGCACTACAACATATTTTCTATAAATTTGGGAGTGTGTAGCATTAACAGTTCATTTACAGAGACACACAATTGAGTTTGTTTATAGGACTGAAGATGGTCAATAATTGCTGAAAGTGCTTTCTTCCGCTGTGTTATGCACTTTTAAACATCCAATTTTTAGTGTAGTTCATCATGTGAATAATAACAACTATAGGTCATATAGAGGGCTGAACAATATGAGGGCTGATTATAATCTCATGAGGAGAATATTCTGTAACTTTTTCAAAATTTTATGAGTATGCGCCTATGGAGACCTACCTTGTAAGATGCACTACAACATGTTTTCTATAAATTTGGGAGTGTGTAGCATTAACAGTTCATTTACAGAGACACACAATTGAGTTTGTTTATAGGACTGAAGATGGTCAATAATTGCTGAAAGTGCTTTCTTCCGCTGTGTTATGCACTTTTAAACATCCAATTTTTAGTGTAGTTCATCATGTGAATAATAACAACTATAGGTCATATAGAGGGCTGAACAATATGAGGGCTGAATATAATCTCATGAGGAGAATATTCTGTAATTTTTTCAAAATTGTATGAGTATGCGCCTATGGAGACCTACCTTGTAAGATGCACTACAACATATTTTCTATAAATTTGGGAGTGTGTAGCATTAACAGTTCATTTACAGAGACACACAATTGAGTTTGTTTATAGGACTGAAGATGGTCAATAATTGCTGAAAGTGCTTTCTTCCGCTGTGTTATGCACTTTTAAACATCCAATTTTTAGTGTAGTTCATCATGTGAATAATAACAACTATAGGTCATATAGAGGGCTGAACAATATGAGGGCTGATTATAATCTCATGAGGAGAATATTCTGTAATTTTTTCAAAATTTTATGAGTATGCGCCTATGGAGACCTACCTTGTAAGAATAACTACAACATGTTTTCTATAAATTTGGGAGTGTGTAGCATTAACAGTTCATTTACAGAGACAGACAATTGAGTTTGTTTATAGGACTGAAGATGGTCAATAATTGCTGAAAGTGTTTTCTTCCGCTGTGTTATGCACTTTTAAACATCCAATTTTTAGTGTAGTTCATCATGTGAATAATAACAACTATAGATCATATAGAGGGCTGAACAATATGAGGGCTGATTATAATCTCATGAGGAGAATATTCTGTAATTTTTTCAAAATTTTATGAGTATGCGCCTATGGAGACCTACCTTGTAAGATGCACTACAACATGTTTTCTATAAATTTGGGAGTGTGTAGCATTAACAGTTCATTTACAGAGACACGCAATTGAGTTTGTTTATAGGACTGAAGATGGTCAATAATTGCTGAAAGTGCTTTCTTCCGCTGTGTTATGCACTTTTAAACATCCAATTTTTAGTGTAGTTCATCATGTGAATAATAACAACTATAGGTCATATAGAGGGCTGAACAATATGAGGGCTGAATATAATCTCATGAGGAGAATATTCTGTAATTTTTTCAAAATTTTATGAGTATGCGCCTATGGAGACCTACCTTGTAAGATGCACTACAACATATTTTCTATAAATTTGGGAGTGTGTAGCATTAACAGTTCATTTACAGAGACACACAATTGAGTTTGTTTATAGGACTGAAGATGGTCAATAATTGCTGAAAGTGCTTTCTTCCGCTGTGTTATGCACTTTTAAACATCCAAATTTTAGTGTAGTTCATGATGTGAATAATAACAACTATAGGTCATATAGAGGGCTGAACAATATGAGGGCTGATTATAATCTCATGAGGAGAATATTCTGTAATTTTTTCAAAATTTTATGAGTATGCGCCTATGGAGACCTACTTTGTAAGATGCACTACAACATATTTTCTATAAATTTGGGAGTGTGTAGCATTAACAGTTCATTTACAGAGACACACAATTGAGTTTGTTTATAGGACTGAAGATGGTCAATAATTGCTGAAAGTGCTTTCTTCCGCTGTGTTATGCACTTTTAAACATCCAAATTTTAGTGTATTTCATCATGTGAATAATAACAACTATAGATCATGTAAGGGCTGCACGGAAGAATACGCATACATTACCCGATATTGACAGGAGTTGCTAAAATTTTGCAAGTTTAAAGTTATATTTGGCTTACATTTTTTAATGTTATATATTTTTTAAATTGTTTATTTACATATCTCACTTCAATGTATGAAAAAACGAGATTTCTTAATAATAATCTATTATTGTTGTAAAGGGTTTCACATATGCATCGCTGATGGATGATCTTTCGTTCTTGTTAAATATTAAATTTAGATATTTTAAATATTTTGTCATGCTAGAAACGACATAATGTTTTGCATAATTTGTAAAATATATATTTGACTTCCTTAAGTATATATTGTCCCAACTTTATAAATTTTTATAAATCTATATTATAGTATAAAATTATATTTAATATAAAATCGTACTTAATTAAAATTCCACATTTTTCAATATTCATTTTCAAAATATTCTTTTTTCAGCTACATTCTAGTTTGTGTGATTTATTATCGTTGCTCAGGTACTTTGTTTTTTTTTTACCTAAACAAAACAAAATCAAGGAAAATTAATCTTCATCGTAACATAAAAACAAAAACTTCATGTGAAGAAAGTTTTAGGATTAGAAGAAGAAATTTTTACCTTCAAGTGATATATCAACAGGAAGAATTTTATATTTTAATTTATTTTATCTTATTTCGGATGATGACACAAACTTGTTAATTTTATTTTTGAATTTAAATCTCCTTAAACACTATATCATCAAAATGTTGGATTTTAGACGTTTTTTCTCACATTTAGCCCCTTGCCTGTAGAATATATTTGAGAAAAACGAGCTAAAAATGGAATTTTTTTTCTTAAACCCCTTGCCTGTGAAGCCCGACCTGAGTTCGGGCAAGAGAAAAAATCGGTGTTTCAATTCCGTGAAGCCCGAACTCAGTTTGTTCAATGCATAATACGTAATTTACCATTTTACCAATAGATGGCGATACTTGCGACGAAAAGTTCGGTAGTTTCGCGCCATTTGTCGGATTTTTGTAATTTTGCAGTTATTTCCAAATTTCATTCAAACCACATTCTGTTTGACAGGCAGGTATAGAAATTTTTCGCAAGTTAAAAGTTTCCTTGCATTGTTTTTAAGCATTCGACGAACTGAGTTTACGGATTTGAAACACCGATTTTTTTTCTTGCCCGAATTGTGTTCGGCCGTCACGGGCAAGTGGCTAGAGAAATACTTGACGAATTTTTCTGGAACTTCAGAAGTGTAAAGAATATGCGTGACCTCATATTTTTCATTGAAGATTCAATAACAAAGACAATTAGGGGACCAACAAAAAATCAAATAAAAAATATACTATTTGCAATTACCCTGAGAAATAAAATGCTCGAAATGACATGTAACTTTAGAAGATACCTATTTGCAGTGTTACCAGTGAACTACTTTTTTTAAAATCTGTTTTCTTGATTGCCAACAGATTTTTGGGAAAGTAAAATTCGCCTTATTTAATGAGAGATTCAATAAGATGAAAACACGGCAAATTATACCATTTCAAACAATTTGGAAATTGTACGTTAAACGTGACGAATGAGGTGCGTTCGTTTTATAACTAGTTTCACAATGTAAAAAATCATAATTATTATTTCAGTGAAATTAATTATATCGTCTCTGGTATGAGCGAAATGAGCAAGCCTTTTTTATTAGGGTTTCGTTCATCTCACGAAACCCTATTACTCCCGCTTCGTGGTTCGTCTGTCACAGAGCCATTCCCAGAAACTATGTAACTTACAGAGTTAACACTTTGTGTGTATAGCTGAATATCAGCTCTAAAGAGCTCAAAATATTAAAATTTGAAAAATTCCTATTATTTTAATAAATAGAGATAAAAAAACCAAAATTCTAACAGCCTTTTCCTATTAAATTTAAACATTTTTCGTTATAGCAGACGCCAAAAATTAAAAATCCTCAATGAAATTCTTTCTACAATAGTTAATTTTTTATCAGACGATTTCCGCGTGAGAAATGAAAATGAAATAAAAAGTTTCACCAATTGAAAAAAAAAGATTAATATGAAATAAAATTGATTGACGTCATAGTGGTAATAAAACGGAAAGGTTTTTCAATAACACAAGGAGTATGAGTATGTATATGTCACAAAGCAGATTAATATCACGTCATTAGAGAATTAAAAAGAAAATATGACGTCATATCGGATGTTTAACGGATTTTTCAAATGTTTCAGAATAATTCAGAGCGAGTATCAATATGAGTAATAGAGAATAGTAAATATATGAGTTTGAGGAACGTATTGAATCATGATAAAACCCGATTATGGAAATATTCACATATTTTAGCATTTTGAAGGTGTACAACATGTTTAATTTTGAAATTATTATTTTTTTAAATATCGCATTTAGTCCACATGACAGATATTATTATGACAGAACATAATAGCGGGCTGGTTTAGATATTCGAAAAAACGAGAAAAATAGACCGGTAAATTTTTACTTTATAAAAAACATGACTTTTTTTTGGTTGCTAAATGAAATTTATTTGGATTTATTAAAGAAAGGATAAAGTGTTTTGAAAGGAATATTAAACGAAACCCTTTGAGCGATCTTCGATCACACTTACGCACTTGTTTCTTATTACAAATGCTGCGTTTACAAATGCGATTTTTTATACACCACACAACGCTGCAAAATACACCATGTAGATCTTGTTTTGCGAATGATTACCTCCATGGTTTAATATTTTTATGACTTATAATGAACGAATCTCCTGTGTTTATTTACTGTAATGGATTGAGATATTCGGATGTTAACGTTACCTAATTTCCACTCAAGTTATATCATATTCTATACATTTTTAATGTAACTTATCTCTCAAGCAAACAAATGTTTTGAACGATCTTTCTAAAAATGTAACTTATATGCAATTTTATTCGAAAATATAATTTTGAATAAAAAGGGCCGCATGGCATTTGAAAAAAGAAGTGGTTTGTCCGTATCTGTTTTCCTCAGACACATAACTTGAGCTTTTATTAAATAGATTACCTATCGTAGGATTTAATAGAATGAAGAAAACTTTTATTTAATATCTTTTTAAGTTTTGATTCGATTTTCATAAAATTTTAAATGACTCGACAAAGTTCTACAACGATAATATATATTAAATTTCAAACCATTCGGTTGGGTAGTTTTTTTGCTGTTATATGCGGACAGACCAGACGACGACGACTATAGGTGATACGTGTTTATGTAATTACAAACGCGTCTAAAAAGTGAAAAGTTTTATTTATTAATCTTAACCAGAGGTGCCAAGTTCTCATTAATATTACGTAATATTCGAGTTAATTTGACCCAGGTTTAATACGTTTCGCACCAGAAATTTTTTTAAGAAATTAAATTAAATAAATTCCATGTAGAAACCTGAAATTAAATAAATAAAGATTCATCCAATAATTTTTCTGGTTTAAAGCGCTGTTAAACTTCGCAGATTAAACAACATATTACGGAAGATTAGTGGGAACTTGACACATCTGATCTTAACCCATTTATGCCTAGCGTCCCAATTTTGGGACGCTTTAGTAAAATAGGAAAAGTGCATTTCATACCACTTTTTTTTTTTTACAGAAATTTGGTGTGTTATTTTATCGAGGAGTCCTCTATGAAATACGACACAAAATTTCTATTTAAAAAAAGTAGTGTGAAATGCACTTTTTCCCATTTTACTAAAGCAACAACGCTAGGCATAAATTTGTTAACCATTCTGGCGTGAAAATAAAATCATCCTATAAGGCTATATTTTTCATTTATTCTTCATTTTTAATTTTTATTTCTAGCACTTTTAACAAATGCTAACGTAAAAATAAATAAATAAATAAATAATAAAGAGGCAAAATAGATGGAGAAAATGTAAATGTTTATATATTCTAAACACAAATAATAATGTAGGGTAAACTTCCTGAAGTTTTGCAGCTGCTGCAGAGAATTTCACGTTATTTTCTGTTCTTTATCAAACTATTCTAGGTTGCAGTTAAAATTACGTAATAAATCACGTAGTTCAGATAGTTTGTTGTCTTGTGTAAACCAAAGAAAATACAAGAAAATTAATCTTCCTTCCTGGAATAAAAAAGGCAATGTCGTCTAAAGAATTTTGTAGGATTAGTAGAAAAAATTTCTTCCCCCAGGTGATATATCAACTGGAGGAATTTTATGATACATTTTATTTTATCTTATTTGGAATGCTGACAAGCACTTGTTGCGTTTATTCTTCCTTTTTTATTTTAAGACTTTGTTGACCAGCAAATTTCTGTAAAGGGATTGGTGGAGGCTGCATGTTCTTTTTAAGCTGAAGCCATAGTGTTAATTAAAATTATTTACAAATTTTACATTCATACATAAATATGTTAAATATTTGAATAAAATTAAAGTACACACACACACACATATATACAGGGTTCGTACGGATTAAGAAATTTTCCAGGATTTATACCAGTATTTGTTTTTATAGAAAAAAAATCTAGGTTAAACTCGAGGAACTTCGCCTTCTTTTAAGCAGAGATTTTCTGTAATAAAATACTGGTACCGAAGAATTTCCTGGTCGCAAAATTCCAGGAGGCGTACGAACCCTGTATATATATCTATATATATACTGAAAGTTTGAATTTGTTATTTACAAACATTAAATTTCCTTGCATTCTAAATCATAGCTTTTTCTTCTAATTTCTCATCATTATTATTGATAAATTCATTAAAAATGACTGTGCATTAGTTTGTAGAATCGTTTAAAATATGATTTTGTAATAAAGGCATTTATGAAATACATAGAATTTTTTATGAAACTTTCAAGTTTTTAAAATATGAATTTAAACGGAAGTTAAAATGGATATTCAAATATCTTATAAATGTGCAACCATCTACTTTATTATATTTGTTTTACAAATTAAGCTAAAATGTGGAGCATTTCCAGGAGGGAAAAAACACATTTTTAGAAAACGGCATTTAAGGCATATTTCAGCATTTATCTTCAATTTAATTTTGTAAACACTTTTATAACTTTTGAAAATATTAACCTACAAATCATGCAGTTATTATTGTTCAGAATTAAGCCCATAGAATATTATTATGACAAAAATGATAATTTGATTATTTTGGCGATTTTTACCAATTTTAATGTCTACCTTCCCTGCAAATATGGCTTTTGAAACATGTGAAGTTCCATCCTTTTCTACAATTCTTTGGAACACTGAATGCCTAGATAATTTTAATTATAAATAAATAACTACTATAAAAGTAATATTTATTATAAATAATAATTTGTAAATATTTAACATTGTAAGGATTTTATATAAAGATTCTTATAATTTAAGAAAATGCACCCAACTGCAGGATATAAATACATATTCTTTCTGATAAAACTTTACTAACAATTTATTCATGAAAAATTACATATATGACTTACATAAGTTTTATTTTCCAGTACAATACAAACAAATAAATAAATATATATTTTTTAAACATAAAAAAACTAAAAAAAAAAATCGTGAAGTTTACTGTCTGCTTTTGAATATTTAAATTTTCACCTTTTTGTTTCATTAAATTTTTCAAAGTTTTTTATTTAAGTCGGCAATCAAGATTGCGTGATTTATTATATTAGCTGAGATACTTCTTTAGATCATAGAAAATCCAAGAAAATCAATCTTCGTTCCTAACATAAAAAGGGAAATGCCATCTAAAAAATGCTGTAGAATTAAAAAAAGAAATTTCTACTCGAGGTAACGCATCAACTTGAGAAATTTTATGATATATTTTATTTTACCTTATTTAGTATGTGGACAAACACTTGTAGCGTGTTTCATCATTTTATGTTTTAAACTTGTAACATACCCTTCCGGGATATTCACTTGAAAGGAGACCTTGACACAGATTTAACCCTCCGCCTACCAGACGCGTCTAGAGGACTCGACAGACACCTTACAAATGACTATGTATACCAGAATTTATTTCATAAAATAAGTTAAATATAAAACACAAACAAGTAAATAACAAGAACGAAAAATCATGCATCAAGCATAGATTATGAAACACTTTCCAACACAGCCAGAAAACTGTAACGAAACTTAACGGTTAAATAAGGTGAAAGAAGACATGCAAGTAAAAAGTTTAGAAAATATATAACGCATTCAAAAAATACAGTTTTCGAAATTATTTTCCAGTGTCAAAAAAGTAGGCGAATTATTTTGTGCAGCCCTATGATCAATAGATGTAGATATATAGTAAGATAAAATTTTGTTCAGTTAGAATATTCACATTAAGCAATTTCAGCCAATCGATAGAAATGCACCCGAAATATTTTGTACAGCCCTGTTTATTATCGAGAAGACTTTTGTACACACCACATATTAAGCTAAAAGGCAACTTATAACTCACTCGCAGCAATTACCAACCGTAAACGACAATGTATCTTTTTCTTTGCGTAGCTCTGCATATGAATTTATTTATATTCCCGTATTTCTATTATCTACTAAATAGGTGTTCAGCAGGAAAATGCTTAAACACAATTAAAAACTACCCTTAAGAAATTCATTCGCATAGTCTGTAATACTTACGAATTCCTTTGTGTAGCCCTGTATATGATCAACCGAGTTTATAAACACAGCCGTACTATGAACAAAATATTTACACTTAAAAACGCAAACCAAAGTTGAAAACGCACTTATCACACATAGACTGTAAATATCTCACATGTACTGTAACCAATATATTTTGTATGTCCCTGTAAATAAACACAATGCACACAAGAGAGCAATTTATAGTGCACTTCAGTAATGCATATAATTTTCATTATGTTTGAAATAGTGAAATATCGCTGAATTACACTGCAAACGATTTTCTCCCATAGAACGATGTGTAATAGAATTCTTTTGTTTGACCCTGTAAATAAATAATAAATACTTTGCACCCGATATTATACAAAAAGCATGTTTTAATGTGCTTCATAATTATATATCAATTACATTATGTTTTAAATGACGTAGCAAATATATTGAAAAGATTATTCCCCATTGACTATAATGTAACGGAATACTTTTGACTGTCCCTGTAAAAAAACTATAAGGGCTACACACTTCAGTTGAAATAGGGAACATGCTATAGATAACGACAATAACATATATAAATTTTAGGGCAATCTGAGCATATTTACGGGAGTTAGAGCACGGACAGAAGGCCAGACGGCAGACAAACCGAAGTTATAAACACTTTTCAACTAGGTTGGAAAGTGTTAAAAAAGTTAAATAGTTTTAAATAAATAGTTTGGTGTGAAATGTTTTTATCATCGTTGAGTAAAATATCCGGTAGTTCTAGGGTTAACCAAACACAAAAAATTTATTTATAACATTAACCAGCGACTTAGCAGTAGGGAGTGTAGTTTAAATACAGACGTTCACAAAAAGCTAAATTTTATGAAAGACTGAGAGCGGCGATAATTCTTTCCCAAAACTTATTAAACTTAACTCCGCTTCAAATGACATCACCGTTCGCTCTACAGAAACCTAAAAAAGTCACTTCAGTCGATAACAGTAGGAAATGGAATCCCGTGGATTACTAAGTCTCTTTATTCGCAATAGAAAGGTCAACATCTTACCAAATTGACGAAAGATTACAGCTGATGTCTCTCTAAACTGCTAGTCAGAAACTCGGCTTGCAGATAAAACGTATCACATTTTCACGACAGAACTCATTAACCCGAGGGGAGGGAAGGATGCAATCTAATATCCACTCATTTTATCCCCTACAGCGCTATATATAGCTACTACACAACCACAGTAACCTAATAACATATAGCTGCAATAATAACTGCGACAACCATATTCCCGGCGATCCGTGGGTACTCTGCGAAACTTAAAAGAAATGGCAGAATAGATCCACTCATGCATAAATGTTAGAATTAAAGCCACCACAATCGCACGCAAAATCTCATAATTCACTAGTGCGCTAGACTGCCTTTGTAAAAGAGTAGCTAGAGGTCCTCTATCAGAAACTTACAAATATAAAAAATTTATTGTGTTAGTTAAGAGCCTACGCTAGTAACGCAAAAATACTCGCAAGCTAATTTTAACCCAATTGGAGAGTTATTTTCAAATTTCTTGCTTGCATCTCAATATTTCTAAAATATATTTTTTTTGCGTAGGACATCGGAAGTCGATGTCTCATTGGGTTCTTTTTTTTTCTTTTTGATATTGGTTGCAGTTTTTTTCTTCTGACCAGGAAACCACGCCTTTAGTGAAATAATTAAAAAATCAAAATAATCAGCAATCGAAAGAGCATAGTGAAACGTGTTTTTTTTTTGGACGCATAAATCATTTGCCTTCGTCTCGACGTTATAGATATATAAAGTCTTAAAATCTGCTATTTTATAGAAAGGAAGTAGGAGTCGATAGGATTGAAGGAGGAGTCGTTAAAGTAACAACATCATCAAACTCCATTCACTTGTCCATTTCCAGTTTAGTACGCCGCAATACTGCGACATAATTCGCTATGCTTGGTACAAGTCTGGGTTAGTGTATACTCGGCCACTTCCATTTGAAATGGCCTTGCAATTTTGTTTTTTGCAGGAGGTTCATCATTGCAGTCATTGCACTAGATTTAAGTAAGTTCCTGAAATGTTCTTTGTGGCACGATTTTCTTCGCTTCAATCATTATTTGGTTCAGTGCCATATCTGTCCACAACATTTTTTTGCGGGCTTCTTTCATTTTTATATTACAACATCTATATATGTTTTGTATTTCACATTAATCTGATTATTAAAATTTCTGAATCAGAACCACGCCTTTTCCCCTAAAGCTCTCTAGGAAACTTTAAGACTTTATTACTCGATAACAAGGAGTTGAGGGCATATGACTTATGCGTCAAAAACATGTTTCACTATGCTCTTTCGATTGCTGCTTATTTAGATGTTTTTTCATTATTAACCTAAGACATGGTTTCCCGGTGATAATACTTTCACTTTTACCCCTTGAAGGGCACCGGTATATTATATATACCACTTAATTTTAATCCCAAAATACCACAATGACACCAGAATTTTATAATCCAATTTTGAATTTATAAGGTACATGAGGAAATGCTTTTACTTATTTTAAAATAAATTCGTTCGTGAATCCTGGTGTCAATCAATCATTTCACTATTTCAGCTACAAGACTACTTTAAGAACCGGTTCCGTATGGATTCTCTAATGGAATTGAGAGTATTTTTCCATTGGTGTCAATGTTCTTCATGTGAAATCCTCTTTCTCTCTTTAAAAGCATACCGGATGTCACACAAAACGTTTCTTCTACAGTTCTAACAATTGTCACCTGTTCGAATCTCCTCCAAATATTTTGTTCACTAGTGCTCACATCCATCAGTTTAAACTTAAATTCCAGAGCTCCCAAATGGTCCACTTTTTGGACAGTGTTGCCAGATAGTCGAAAGTTAATTTCCCCAAAAGTTCTGAAATTTTCCCCAAATCAGTGTTTTTTTCCGAAAAAATCCCCAACTCAGTTTCTACTCAAAAAAGGAAATTTTTAAATTTTAATTTATCACTACAAAAAATATTTAACTAATTTAAGCTCAAAAATTTTCCCCAAATCAAACCTTTTTTTTCAAAAAATTCCCCATTTACAAAACATAAATATTAAAACTCTTACATGTAATTTTTATTAATATACTAGCTGTTTAACCCGTTCTACGCACAGGAGTTCATGATTTTAATTCTAAAACCAAAATGAAAATAAAAATAACAATAACTTTAAAATATCTAAATAAGAAATATGAATTCCCCTGTTAAGGTGTTGAGTTGTTCATCTATTCGATTTAGAGAAATACTTTTCTGCTACTGTGCATTTTTTTAATGAAATTTAATTTATCATGTTGCCATGGCAGCAGACGATAAAACGTTATCTTTGGAATGAGGGAATAAATAGAATACAAACTTTTGTTAATGTTTGTGATAAAAAAATTTTCTTTATTTTTAAAAAAAAAGTAAAAATTAAGCGCAGTTAAATAATCTCTAATTATTTGCATGCGAGGTAAAATAATTATCGTAATAACCGCTACAGCTTCTTAGTATAGATGTTTCAACAACGTGACTTTTTGCTTGACGCTTGACGACAACCGTAACAACGAAGCTGAGTGACACGACACTATAGGTGTTTACTAATACGTGCTGTGTGATTTTGTAAATTGAGTCGGCGTATTTCTTTAATTAATTTACAAATATGTAATCAATTTTAGTAAATAAGCTTTTAAAATTTAAATGTCTTACGTGGAAACTTTGGTTGGCGTTGAAAAAACAAGATATACACGTAAAATTCAAGCTATAGGAGTTGATCCGTATTCATTGGATTCTAAGAAATGGTCCAATAATCCAGAATGTCTACCTAATATTGTATGGGGAGATATCATCCATTACTTAGTGTATCTGATCTGTAGTGTATCTGTAGTGATCTTAGTGTATCTGTAGGGATCTTAGTGTATCTGTAGATAACTGACAAAATGTCAGTTATCTTAAAGTGTTAAAAAAAAAAAAAAAAAAAAAAAAAGAAGAAGAAGAAGAAAGGAAGAATGAAACACATAATTTTTTCTACAGCCAGTAGACGATTTTTAAGGCGTGACCAATTGTTTGCTATCTGGAATGACTAGAAGATGCAATTAAAAAATATATCAGAAGAATTAAAGGAAGCATTTAAATAACGGTTGTTGAAATAGCATATAAAAGTCCACAGAAAAAAACATTTCATTTAGATATTTAAAAAAAATAAGTAACTTTAAAATAAAATCAAGGGTCGATCCAGACAGAAACTGGCTCTGTTTAGGGTCCCTTGACGAAATTCTATTTAATAAAAATAGCCCGTTCACAAAATTCCTTTTAATAAAACAGGCCCCTTTACAAAATTTCACGTAATAAGAGACTTCTTTGTCACAAAATTCCATTCCATAAAAGCAACCTTTCCATTAATTAATAACTTTGCTAGTATTTGAAATATGCAATCTGAAAACAAAACAAGCTTACCAGAAAAGAAATTATCAGTAGGATAACTTGAACTTACAGTTAATAAAGTATATAAACTTAATAAATCATAAATGTTTGGTTTTAATTAGAGTATTTTTTTGTTTCAAAATTGTAATTTTCCTAAAAATATAATAATTTTCTGAAAAAAAAACAAAAAAACAAAAAAAAAAAAACATTTTTTTATTTCAGTATGGGAGTATCCAAAGAAAAAAAAGCATGCATCAACCCCTGCAAATTTAGAAATATGCTCCTTTTTAATAAGATTTAAAAAATAATAATAAGATTTTAAATTTTCACTTACTTTTAAATTCTGGTACGTTTTCCCAGTCTCTTTTATACTTGCGAACTGACATTTTTACTTTAATCTATTACTTTCTTTGGTAAAATTTCTTTTAACAGAAAATGAAAATTAAAAATATATACATAGCTATTAGAATTAGATAAATCTGCGTAAATTATAATGTTGAACACGAGAATACTTCCGATTTTTACTTCCGATTATTTCCTTTTTCCGAAATCAAAATGAAAATCAAGTTTGAGACAGATCCATCGTTTTCCGATGACTCGTGAAACAATAAAAAAAAATCCCCAAGTTTTCCCCAGAAATGTTAATCGTCCCCAATAATTTCCCCACGAATTACTTGTCCCCAAAAAAATTCCCCAGACGATTCAAAATTCCCCAAAATGGGGAAAAAATCCCCAATCTGGCAACACTGTTTTTGGATATCAGAATTTTGTAAGAAAGCTTTTCTTATTTTATTTTTTTTTTTTGCAAATTGTACAGAAACTTACCACGAAAATGTTTCTTAAAAAATACTGGTATTCAGAAAGTTTACCATTTGGGAGCACTGAAATTGTCAAAATACAATATTTTTAACTGAAATATAGTGCGTCTCAAAAGTATATGGACAGGCGATTTTTTGAAATAACGGTTCAAAAAATGAAGCAATAATCACGAAAAACATAATATGCATATAGTATCATAACATAAATTTATTACAGCAAAAAATAAAGTATAAGTTTTACAGATTTTTGGTAAAAAAATAAAAATAAAAATAGGCTGTCCCAAAAATATGTGGACTTTTCAAATATTTTGTATTTAAATTCAAATTTTGTATCAATTTGTTTTAATTATCTTGAAAACCCTATCAGGCATGCTTCCAACTAGTGTTTGGAATAAGTGCGGCTGTAAAGAGAACCAACTCTGCTCTACTTTTTACTGTAATTTCTGAATAGTAGAAAACTGCCGACCATGGGCTTACGCATCTCGTGCAAGTACTCCTCAAAGGTTTTCAATTGGATTCAAGTCTGGACTCATGGCTGGCCAGTCTATAACAGTCACTTGATTCTGTTTAAGCCAAGCTGCTGTTGAGTGGGACGTGTGAATCGACGCATTGTCCTGTTGGAATTTCCAGCTTTTCCCCCCTAAGATGTTTCCGATTGGAAGTAGATTGCTTTTATAGACATTTTAATGGTCCTCAGAGCACTGTCGACTATTAAGAAAAGCAATATCCGTTGTTCCGTTGAAACAAAATGCGCCCCACACCATTTGTGAACCCCCCCCCCTCCTTTTTGCCGACTAAAGAACACGCGAGGTTCTTTTCGTAAGTCATGCCAATATGCCATCAGGGCCATCCAAATGGAATTTTTTTCGTGTCACTGAAGAAAACATTTAACCATTCATCCGTCCAATGCATGTGTTTTTCAGCTCAAAGAAATCGAGCCTTTCTATGGTGCACTTTCAGCATGGGTGCCCGACATATTCTGCGATATTTATGATTTTTGCTTACCTGTATGCGACGGTGAACAGTAGATCTGGAAAAAGGAAACGCCAAAGTCCTCGCAATTTCACGAACAGTCTCCTTTTGGGTTGAAACTGCTCGCGAAAAATTATCTATCTTATCTTAGAGATGTTTTTCTTGGTCGATCTGAACGCTTTTTTGCAATCGTGTTGTCACTTTTTGATAAAATTGCATAAATTCCAGATCTGCTACGCTTCATTTATTTTGCAATATCATAAACTTTAACATTTTGAGCCTTTAAACGCCAAATTTTAGCAATATCAGCAGCAGAGAATTCAACGTTACGAGTCATTTTCCAATTATTCGACAGTTGAAGAAAGAGCAGTGATTTCATATTTCGAAGTGGTTACGTCACAAGTACAGTACGCGAAAATGCAAATTTTTCTGATACGGTTGTAATAAAAGCAATTCGTTTCATTGTCCATATATTTTTGAGAGATCTTATTTTGAATTTTATTTTTTTACAAACAATCTGTGATATAAACATAACATTTCTGTATCGTAATAAACTTATGTTATGATTCCATATGCTAGTTATTTTTTTCGTGATTATTGCTTTATTTTCTTAGCTGTTATTTCGAAAAATCGCCTGTCCATATAATTTTGAGACGCACCTTAACAAGATATAACCATATTAATATGGACATTTAAAGCAACAGTTAACTAAAACACACACAAGTCAGCATTATGTTAACGAAAACCTTATTGATGAAAGACCAGATTTATTTACAAACCAGTTATTATATATTTACATGATAAATTATAAGCGACAAATTCAACATTCTAAAAAAACTCCATTAGGCTGTTTATCTATATTTTTTTAGTCAGTCAAATCCAAACATATTTTCTGACCTCGTTCTAATACTTCATCATCTGTGTTGTTTTTGAATTTCAGTTCTTGCATGTAAAGCTGTCACGTGAGCCAGGCACCACCGAAGGGTGCTGGTGTTGTCATCTATTGTGAGGGAATTACCTCTATGGAGATAGGAATCCCCATATTAATGCCTCCACGAAATGCAGTAATGATCTTTAATAAATAAAAATTTTTGAGCGTGCTCTTGGTAAATTTTAGTTGCAACACAGTTTCTAAAACAAATAAATTGCTGTGATTGCAAAATAAAATGACAGATTGCTTTACAAGTCTGACAAACACCTATTTCTATAAGAGTTGTAAGTAAGTCCTCCAGGACAGCTCATTTGGCAGAGCAATGGCACCTTCGGCCAAGAGGTCCCTGGTTCAAATCCGGGTCCGGACATTTTTCACTCAGTTGGAAAATTACAACTCTTACGATTTTTTTATCAATCAGAATTATAGCTGTTAAAATTATTCTAGTGTAATTACGTATCCAGCGATTTCTGGACTTCCATTACTTACGATTTACTCTGTTCAGATATCAGACCAGATGTTATGATCAATAAGGTTAGCTGGTCCTCCAGATTCGTCCAGGATAGCTGCAGTTGGAACTTCAGCCAAGAGGTCCCAAGTTCGAATCCTGCAATGGACGTTTTTTCGCACAGTTGGGAAAATTACAACTCTTATGATTTATCTACAAATTAGAAAATAAATGTAGTGTAATTTGTATCCAGCAATTTTTGGAGTTTCATTACCTACGATTTATTTTGTTGAGCTGATTCATATATAAGACCAAATGCTATGATCAATAAGGTTAGCTGAGTGAATTAGGTCGTCCAACTTCGTCCAGGATAGCTCAGTTGGCAAAGCAATGGCAGCTTCAGCCAAGAGGTCCCTATTTCGAATCGTGGCCTGGGCAGTTTTCGCCCAGTTTGAAAATTATAACTCCTATGATTTAATTACCAATTAGAATATTTGTGTTAAATTTAATCTAGTATATTATATTACTACTGCGAACTAGTCAAATTTTTTTAAACATTTTAATCTGGAGTATTTAGAAGGAATGCTGACGAATTGTTAGCATATGCCCCCTTTTTCTTTGCCTTTTAAATATCCGATATGGATGCCCTTCGTTACTCCGCAAATTTCCGATCAGTAAATCAGTTCTTGCCATTCAGTTGTGAGCATGTTCATGTCAATTAAATCGAGGGAATTACCGTTTCGTTATTTCATTTTAGAAATGGATTTTGAAAACAATGAACTAAAAACCTAATATTTAATAAAAACCATACACTGAAATACAGGCGCCAGAAAATTGGTGATTTTGGTGGTTATAGAATAAAAACTTCGTAACCAATCCGAACGGAAAGTTTAGCACTGACGACAGGATATATTACTACACGAAATTAATGTCATTAAAAGTGCAACTGTGGCATTTCTCTGGCAAACCTGACTGAGGTAATAGATCAAGATCAAAGACCTTCCCGACCTACGCTATAGTATAAAACCTATAATTTTTTCTATGGATTCATACTATATTAGGTAAGAACGTATGGGTGTTAGCTAACTTGAATTAGGGAGAAAAACATATTTTCTTCACCGACGAGAAAGCTATAAATTTTATATACTATTATCACAGAAGGATAAGCAGCAAAATCCATTTTTATAATTTTGGTGACAAGTAAATACGATGTAAAAAATTCCGAATTTCACGTTGTAATATTTAAATGGTAGCGACAACGCAAAACTGAATCGTCAAATCAGAAATGATATTTTATTTCTGTCGTAAATTAACATTAAAATATTGTTACACACTTATATATAGTAGGTCCGTTTATCTTTGTAATTGACACGTAGAATCAGTTCAAGGTGATAAAAGTCTCTGCCATCACAGGTTTCTCGCTCGGCTAGCGATGCAGTTTTAAGAGTGGTGACAGGGTGTCACTTTAGTGGTTTTCTCTCGAACGGTAAGCTGAAACTATTTCACAATAGAGACTGGCTGTCTCGGATATTTCCTCCCTTCGCTGGTGTTCAGCGAGTCTCAGCCCCGGACTTGGTGTCCATCACGATGATTTCAATAACACTCCCGGGGAAGATGATTCTCCACTCTAGAAGGT
The DNA here is from genome assembly GCA_963931845.1 of Maratus michaelseni. Lineage (NCBI taxonomy): Eukaryota > Metazoa > Arthropoda > Arachnida > Araneae > Salticidae > Maratus > Maratus michaelseni. The sequence goes on from OZ007600.1 coordinate 100,207,548, forward strand.
CTTAAGATCCGACCTTCTCAGTTGATCTCCAACATCCAACTCCTTGCTCCAGCCTGCTCTTCGCTGCTCCGGAGGGAAGGGGGTTTTGGGCGTTTTCCGGTTTCTCAATGCCCAATAAACTCCGTTCCACCTCTCTTATTGGGGAATAAGAATTTTCACTTGGCGCCACGTTGCCAATTTGTGTCTTGTCACGATCTAGGGAAATACCCTCGTTTCATTGCCTCTGTAGAAAAATCATATCGATCACCTTCCCACTGAACCAAATTCTGCACGTCAATTTTCCTTTGAGCACCCCAGACACCGCGGCGTTGACTTGGTCGTGGGAAAATACCTTTCCCAGGCGTGAGAAAATAGTCTAGGATGGAAAGCTTCATTCAATGTTCCCACATAATTTAATGAAGCTATTCACTTGGCCAATCTTTAAAGCTTGGCTCAGCAGTAATGCTATCGCTTGCGCTGGAATGCACAGATAATGCCCTCTCGCTTGCATTTACAGCGAACATTTTACAGTACCCGGCAGGATGTGAGACCAATCGGATAGGTCTGGCTGTTTAGAAAATATCATAAAACAATCTCCCGAATAACATATGTAAAATTCTGCCTTGATACTATGACGCCGGTTGCCCGATTATTTATCGAGCTTTAACCACATGAAGTGCACAGGTATATTATATATACCAATTAATTTTAATCTCAAAATGCCCCAATGACACCAGAATTTTATAATCAAATTTTGAATTTATAAGGTACATGAGGAAAAGATTTTACTTATTTTAAAATAAATTCGTTCGTGAATCCTGGTGTCAATGAATCATTTCGATATTTTAGCTACAAGATTACTTTGCCACTGAAAGTGTTAAAGCGTCTGGCGAAAGTTATAACCAGCGCAGCGGAAAGCGTCTGGCATTAGTGGAGATGGGTTTCTAACACCGTCCTATTAAACATATTAAAAAAACAGATTTGATACATTAACGTAGGTTAGCAACATTTTTTTTGTACCTTTAGTACCTTTTATCTGCCAAAAGACCCCTGATTCAAGTTAGCGAATACCGATACGTTCTTATCTACTATAGTATACATCCATAGAAAAAATCTTGGGTTTGATACTGTAACGTAGGTCGGGCAGATCTAGTATCATCTTGGTCTATAAGAAATATATACCCAAATTTATGATACAGTTTTGTCATTGCTTAAAATATAAACTTCAAGGTAATTATATTTTTACGAACAAATAAATACAATTGATATTTTCCTAAATTCTTCTATATGAATAAATACGTTTACATTTCTTGATATTGAACCAGTAAAAGAGATTTTGGAGCACTCCATTTTTACTGTACTGTATTTTTACTTTCTTCTATCTATAATAGAAGAAAGTATTGTAATCGAAATTTTTTTCGACTTCCGGTTTTCAACGGATTTACACGTTTTAGAGGTCAGAGATTCCGAAAAACATGTTTTTACAAAATGTCCGTCTGTCCGTCTGTCCGTCCGTCCGTCTGTCCGTCTGTCCGTCTGTGTGTCTTCATTGTACCATCTAAAAGTGTATGATGTTATGCTTCAAATTGAACCAAATTTTTTTTCTATGTTTTTGGCTATGGCAAGCAGGTTCTATCAGAATTTGGGGATATTTCGATGAAAGGGGGCGCTGTGATCGATATTTTTGTTCCATTTTCACTATTGTACCATCTAAAAGTGTATGATGTTATGCTTTAAATTGAACCAAATTTTTTTTCTATGTTTTTGGCTATGGCAAGCAGGCTCTATCAGAATTTGGGGATATTTCGACGAAAGGGGGCGCTGTGATCGATATTTTTGTTCCATTTTCACTATTGTACCATCTAAAAGTGTATGATGTTATGCTTTAAATTGAACCAAATTTTTTTTCTATGTTTTTGGCTATGGGAAGCAGGTTCTATCAGAATTTGGGGATATTTCGACGAAAGGGGGCGCTGTGATCGATATTTTTGTTCCATTTTCACTATTGTACCATCTAAAAGTGTATGATGTTATGCTTTAAATTGAACCAAATTTTTTACTTTTTTCTATCTATAATAGAAGAAAGTATTGTAATCGAAATTTTTTTCGACTTCCGGTTTTCAACGGATTTACACGTTTTAGAGGTCAGAGATTCCGAAAAACATGTTTTTACAAAATGTCTGTCTGTCCGTCTGTCCGTCCGTCCGTCTGTCCGTCTGTCCGTCTGTGTGTCTTCATTGTACCATCTAAAAGTGTATGATGTTATGCTTTAAATTGAACCAATTTTTTTTTTCTATGTTTTTGGCTATGGCAAGCAGGTTCTATCAGAATTTGGGGATATTTCGACGAAAGGCGGCGCTGTGATCGATATTTCTGTTCCATTTTCACTATTGTACCATCTAAAAGTGTATGATGTTATGCTTCAAATTGAACCACATTTTTTTTCTATGTTTTTGGCTATGGAAAGCAGGTTCTATCAGAATTTGGGGATATTTCGACGAAAGGGGGCGCTGTGATCGATATTTTTGTTCCATTTTAACTATTGTATCATCGAAAAGTGTATGAAGTTATGCTTCAAATTGAACCACATTTTTTTCTCTGTTTTTGTCTATGGTATGGAGGTTCTATTACAATTTGGGGATATTTCGACGAAAGGGGGCGCTGTGATAGCCATTTAAAGATTTAAAATTCAAAAAGATGTGCAAATAAAAAATAAAAAATAGAAATCCTAAAACTTTTTTTCGTTAAATGTTCGGCTTTGATCCGGGGAATCCGGAGCAGTTTTTGTTTTGCTTCTATCTTCAAACAATGGCTGAGATAGAGCGGTTTGAAATTTTAGGGTGACTGACATTTTCAAACAAGACAGCAGAATTCATCCATAAACGGGTTTAATTTAGGAGTTTTAGTTAACATGGTTTCGGCAAATTTTCTTTCATTGTGTCACGATTAATGCTATTATATGCTTATCACTATATATTTATATTCGCCAACGTCAAATTATCGCCAAACTTGGCAACAGTTTGCTGAATATCGACAAATTTGGCGACCAAAGTAAGTTGCCGTAAATGAAGCCAACTTGGCTGTAGAGGACTAATTTGGCGATATTCTCATTCAAATTCAATGTTGACGAGAACTGGGATTGAGTCTTCTTTATTTAGGTTCCACGCATTTTACCTTCGTGTTTTCCAGTAAAATTAGCTAAAATCGTAAAACAAAGGAATAAGGAGGCTATCTATTCCTGTCGTTCAAGCCAGAAGGACTTTTCGTAGTTTAGTATACATCGATTGTTCACATCCCTGTAACCCGACGATTCGCAAGCAGCTGACGTACAACAGAATGACGAAAAATATTGATTTTATTGGCGAGGTGATAGCGAATTTTGAAGTATTAACATGACTGAGATAGAAGAAAGTTTTGGGATTGGCACATCCGACTAGTCTTATGTTGTTGTCGTCGTGTCAGAGAAAGTGCCATGGCACTTCTCAGAAAGAAGAGGTGCCAGAGCCTCAAGAGAGTTTGGACTTCTAGAGCTGGTCTCTTAATTTTGAACCAATTCCAGATGAGAGACCTGCACCTGGATTAGCATGCCCAGGGGTATCGTTTTCAAACTTGGAGGGCATTGAAGCCACGAACAGATTTTACGTGCACCAGCTCCCATTAACGTACACGGTCCCACAGCAGCCGAAGTCGAGAGAGGTGGTCACCCTCCCAAACACTGACCATGGTGGATGCTGCTTCACTTTCGGTAATCTTGACGGAAATTGAGCTTAATCATCTGCGCCACTGCGGGACTATTGCCCGCGTTTGGCGCCTGGGTGCAATTTTCATATGTAAAAACAAATAATAAAAATAAAAGCAAAATTCTTTCTACAGTATTTTGTTGACTTTACTGAAAAATTCTCTTTTCTGAAGTGATTTTTCAGCAGAAAGTATTTAATATAATATTTTATTTATTTCTTATTTGGAATTCTGACACACACTTGTTGCATTTATTTTTTGTTTTATGTTTTAATCGTCTTTATTAAACATCTTAAGGTACAATGATAATTACAAGATTTATTAGCATAGCTCGCATAATTTTTTTTTTTATGTAGACCAAAAGAAAATTCAAGGAAACTAATATTCCTTCCTAACAAAATAGAGAATTTCCATCTAATGAATGTTGTAGGATTAGTAAAACACACTTCGTCCTTGAAGTGATTTATTAACTGGAGAAATTTTAATTTACTAACTTGACGTGCTCAAAAACGCTTGTCGCATTTATCTTTGTTTTTGTGCTTTAAATTTACATATATTAAATATTTCGTCTTGTTAGAAATGACATAATGGAGAATGAGAATGTGTACAATTCTATCACAATGTTTGAATGGAATTTCTCGCTTTGTTCGAATCGGAAAAAATATTAAAAATTCCGGAAATAAATATGACTTTTACGAAATCTGCAATTTAAATATTAAATAGAAACTTTCTAACCTGAAATCGTGGTGCCATGCTCTTTAGAAATTCTAAGAAGTGTACGCATCTTGGTCATAATGATACATAATAGTGCATTTTACTTATAACTATATACCTATAGTAAATATACATAATTTTTCCAAATATTATTAATTTGTCTGTTCAATATCTGCATTTTAGTATAAATTTTTATTTAATGTAAAGTGTATTTATTTAATAATCCTCATATTTTTTTTCTTTTTAATCTGCTGTCTAAATTGCGTAATTCATTAAACGCTTTTCAGATTTTTCGTTTTCTTATGTAAACTAAAAAAATAAAATAAAAATAAAGTAAAGGTATCTTCCTTCGTAAAATGAAAAAGAAAATTCCATCTAAAGAATGTTGTAGGATTCGGAAAAGAATGTTTGTGCTTGGTATAATATATTTTATTTCATTATATTTGATATACTGACAAACAATTCTTACATCTCTGTTTACTTTCTTGACATATAGTTTAATCCTTTCAAGGACTGTGGTTTCAAATTTGGCCACTTAATTTTAATTCCAACTGTCAAGCGACACCCAGATTATTTTAAAAATTTTTAATTTTATAATGAAAGTGAAGGCAATAATGTATTTATTTTGTAAGAAATTCGTTTGTAAATTCTGGTAAATTCACTATTTCACGAATAGACCTCTGTGCCTGAAAGGGTTAAGGAAATTATTGCAGGGCAGCCGCTAGAAACTATTTTTTTAATTCTGTCTCGCACCACTTTGTCAAAACAAAAATCTTTCACAGTTGGAATTTGGTAAGAGTAAATTAATCCGAGTCCCTGGAACCATGGTCTTTGCATATCTAGCAGAGCTGCCAAGTCTCCGGCTTTTTGGATACCAGTATTTTAGTACAGAAAAAGTTGACTTGTTTAATCGGAGCACTCTGCGATTTAAAAGAAAACATTTTCTCTAATAAAATACTGGTGTACAAAAAGCCGGAGACTTGGCAGCTCTGATCTAGTAAGAGCAATGTGTACACTTTGATAACATGTCCAAGAGAAATATACTACAAAATTTAATTTTTAAAAATAGTGGTGCAAATAAAAGCTAAAAATAGTCACCAGTAGCAGCCCGCGCAATATTGTAATCATGATTTGTGTGTGGCTTCCATTTGGTGAAGAAGATGTATCAGACTACTGTGGCAAGAACTGTATAGATTTTTGTAAAAATCGGCAGACGAATTAAATATTTACTCCATCTTTACCTTATTCTAAAAAGATTATGCAACTAATTCTAGTAGAAAACTCACCAAGGAAATGTGATAGACTATTAATGATAAGTACTGTGGCGATGCTATCAAGCGTTGGTTACGAAGAAGTAATGTCTCCAGATTCAAAACGGGAGGTCCAACGTTTTAGACTCTGGAGCCTCATGGCTCTTTCAAAATTTGATGTTTATAACTATCTAGTATTAGAAATTATTCAATAACTACAACATTCATCAAAATATTTTTACATTAACCGCGTTAAAGAACACCCAGGTGTCGCTGGTAATGAATTGTCCGATCCACTGGCGAAGTCCTCAAAAGAAGACAAAAATTTAACACAATCATTTGTTCCACTTCCACTTTCAACTCTAAATATAATTAAAACAACATCTGCATCGTAGTTGCCAATTGCGCTGGTCCACAGAACGGGTGGGTCATTACACAAGAGATTTCACACCAGAAGTCTCACAACAGTTCCAAATACAAAACAGATATTTTTACTTATTTTTAACCAACCACGGAATATTTCAACAACACATATACAAAAATAAACATGACTCACCACTTTGTATCTGTGGATCACAATCTTTACAGTACATTCTGAATTGTACACTAACTGCACATTACCATATTAAAAAGCCAAACAATATGCATTTATGTGATTGTCTGATCTACCTGCTCGACCTGCCGGTTATTTGAAATATAATAATAGATTGTATGAAATTTATAGAAAACAATGAGTTCTTTTTCTCAAATCCTCTGCTTTTTCAGCTTCCGGCCAGCACTTCTATTCTCACTCTCCCGAACAGGAGCTTTTTAACTGTTTAAATTTGTATTGTTTTATCAGAGATAGTAAATTCCGGCATTTTCACATTGTAAATTTTGTACATATTTATCAGTTCATATTATTATGTTGTTTTATTTTCATTAATCTCTGTAAAGTAATAAATATCAACTTGTTTAGTATTATTATGCCACTATACGTCTTCACAAGCATTGTATATTCTTGCCCAATCATCTTTTACCTTTACCAAATTTGTTAAGTTAAACTAATGTGCACCCTTAATGCAGTTAAGTATGTAAAGCTACAGATAGTTAGATACGTTTAGTTAAATAATTGTGCACTTTAAATATTGTAAAAACTGTCTAACCTTCAACACATTGTATGTATGTATGCCCCTTGAAGGGCACCGGTATATTATATATACCACTTAATTTTTATCCCAAAATGCCACAATGACACCAGAATTTTATAATCAAATTTTTGAATTTATAAGGTACATGAGAAAAAGCGTTTACTTATTTTAAAATAAATTCGTTCGTGAATCCTGGTGTTAATCAATCATTTCAATATTTTAGCTACAAGAGTACTTTGCCCCTGAAAGAGTTAAAGTAAACAATGGGTGTTTGTCTTCGCCTGAGGGTTGCACTTATACTGTAAAGCAAAAGTTGGGTTCCCGAGCCGGTCATCCCTTGTCATCCCCGTGTTAGAAGTTAATACCCCTGCTGGGCGGGAATTATTTTCCTTAGACTGTAATTTAACCTAATTTTTTGTATATCTCTGTAAATAAACGTTGAATGCTACGTACGCCATATTCTATAACAAGCCTCTTGTAGTGCACCTCAACTATATATATTTATCAATTTAAATATGTTTGAAAAAGCGAAACTATATTAAAATACACCACAAATGATTTTCTCTATAGACCGTAATGTAACGGAATTTTTTAGAGTGTAGTTAGTAAATAAACTATAAATGCTACATATTTCATTTTCAGTATCGAACATGCTATAGTAAATCTCAGTAACATATGTCAAATGCATGACATTCCGAGTTTATTTACGCGAGTTAGACTATGGACAGACAGATAGCCAGACAAACCAAATACATAAATACTTTTCAACTATGCTGGAAAGTGTTAAAAATTAATCTTATCTTCTTTCGTAACATATAGAGTGATTTTCAATCTAATTTTTTTGTAGGATTAGTAGAAAAATGTGTTCGTACTTGAGACAATATAACTATTGCAGGAACTTTTATGATGTATTTTATTTTATCTTACTTGGAATACTGAGAAGCACTTGTTGCGCTTATTTTTTTTTCAATTTAAAATTAATAATCTTAAATACTATTTCATGCCATTAGTTCTGAGATAACCTATAGTATATGTCCATGCAATATTTTCATTCTAATAACACCTTGTAAACAAATACGGCAATGTTCCTTGCTATACAACAAATATTTTCTTCGTAGTTAGACAAGATTCTGGAAAACCTTTCCATGTCCTAAGAAAATGTTTGGTGAATAACGAATCAGAAATCTCAGAAGCAATGGGTTTCCGAAATTATTATAAAAGTTTTTTCCGAAATTTATTATTGTTCTTATCTTAACAGGTTTTTGTTGACAACGTTGATATTTCCTGAATCCCGGTATGGATAGTTTACTCTGAATTATCAAAAACATGTGTTAGAGATTAAAGCTGTTCTTTTTTAATATATTGTATAATTGTTTGTCTAATATTTTACCGAAAAATTTAGATCCTAAGGATAATTTGGTTATTAATATGCACTTTGAACGACAGTACAAATTGTTTTGTATTTAAAAATAAAAATGAAGTTTAAAAAAAAAAGTTACATTGGATTTCAAATAATCTTTTGAATAAGTTACTATCTATCTTTTCTTTTTCTTTCTACAGTTTCGTGATTTATTTTTTAATACAACAAGAAAAATGTACAAATGTAAATATAGAAAAATTTATGAGAAAGTTAACAATATTAAATATACAAAGAACAAATAAAGATTTGTTGTAACTATGTTCCAAGCTATATATTTTTTTCAGAGTTTTTTACTTTAGGAAGGTACTGAGATTGTGTGATTTATAACAAAGCTTAGCCACTATTTTTCCTTATGTAGTCAGAAGAAAAGTCAAGATAGTCTTCCTTAATAACTTTAAAAAGAAAATGTCTCAACATGTTGTTGTAGGATTAGTAGAAGACACTGCGTCCTTGAGGTGATACGTCAAACTTTTTATGATACATTTATAAAATTGAGGAATTTTGTGATACATTTTATGTTATTTGGTATAATAACAAACACTTGTTGTATTTATCTCTGTATTTATATATTAAACTTTCAAATATAAAATATTTATTTCATTTTTTTTTACTTTCTTCTATCTTTACAAGAAGAAAGTATTGGATTCATGAAAATTTTCGACTTCCGGTTTTCGACGGATATATACGCTTTAGAAGGTCCTGAACACGATTTGACTATTTTTAGAAAATGTCTGTCTGTGACTCTGTGTGTATGTGTCAAAAATTTTGTGGGCGCTCTATCTCAAGAATTAATGCTCGGAATTTAATGAAACTTTATATTCAGTTAGTCCTTGATATAATTTGGTGCTGATTAGTTTTTGGTAAAAATTGCCGAGCAGGTGGCGCTGCTATGCAGAATTTTGCAGGATTTACACGATTTTAGCGATAGTCACATCTCAAGAAATAATGCATGGAATTTAATAAAACTTGAGTTTCAGTTAGACCTTGATATAAATTGGTGCTGATTCTTTTTAGTGTATGCGAAACCTGTGTGAGATAGAAGAAAGTTTTGAGATTGACGCATCCGACTAGTTTTAATTTAGACAGTTACAGAAAATTGATAAAGGTAAAATAATAAAAGCAGTTAAGATAAAATGATAGTATTGTGAGAATGTATAGAAGGTGTTTCGAATGTAATCAAACAAATTTTCAGGGTTGATAATATTGTTTAAGAGAATTTTTTCTTATATATACAGGGTTGAAATCTAATTATTTAACCAAATATGCAGAGTTTCTCACTAAAGCTGAGCCCAAATTTTCGTTCATAACTTTAACAATAATGAAGATACTTAAGAGATATTTTCACCAATTTAATTTCCCTTTATACGAAGTGTGATTATGTTGATTGAAGTAATGGAAGTGCACAATAATTTGGTCATTGATACAATATATACTGTCAGTTACATTTTTTGCATAAATATAAAGGGTCACAATCTACTTATTTAACCAAATATGCAGAGTTTCTCACTGAAGCTGAGCCCAAAGTTTTGTTCACAACTTTAACAGTCATGAAGAAACTTAAAGCAGATTGTCACCAAATTAACTTATATTTATACAAAGTGTGACGATGTTCGATTGATGTAATGGAAGTGCACTATAATTTGGTCATTGATACAATGTGTACTGTCAGTACTCTCATCTATGGAATGTCTAGATCATTTTTGGTTAAACACAAATGGTAATTATTTCTGAAAATTTCAAAGTGACGATGTTCGATAGAAGTAATGGAAGTGCACTATAATTTCGTGATTGATACAATGTGTACTATCAGTTATACCCCCATCAATGGAATGCCTAGATAATTGATGTTTAAACACAAATGGAGGTTATTTCTGAAACTTTTCACATTGTCATCTCATGTCTCAAGAAGCAAAATAAGTCTGCTGAAAATATCGTTAAAATATATTTATTATTGTTAATTTTACAAACGGAAATCCGAGTTCAGCTTCATGTGATATATCTCGTATTTTGAATTAAATAAGTGGATTGTAAAACTGATTTCCTTTCTACATTTTTTTTTGCTTAATGTGTTTTGTCACACTTCAAAGATTGTATCATTAGTTTCCAAACTCCCTGTATATGTCCGTCTAATGTTAATATTATGTGTAATATAATATCTATATTTTTAAACAAAGAAATAACATTGATTTTTAAAAAAAGTTAAAGATTAATATTGTAATGTTAATTGCAAATGAGAAGGGTTGGGTATTATCCATGCCAAGAAAATACAATCTATTTATTATATATTTCAAAAACTGAAAACATTTATTAATAATAACTTAAAACATTTTCTTCATACTTACATATTTACTTACTGACATATATGCACCTTACATCTGTTAGTATTAAATGCTTTCATAATATTTCTACTTACATATATTTGTACATATTTTTTATGAGGAAAACATAAATTAATTTGTATTGTAGCTTCATAAATCACTTACATTTTGACATACATTTTTATTTATACAATTATAGTGTGCCTACATTTTATACCTATTCACTTCGCATGCAAGCATACAATCTTGTATACATCTGCATACATCTCCATGTATTTTGCATACAAGCATGCAAGATGTGAATCCGCTCTCTCGGAGCAGACGGAACCGCGGTCCCCCTTCAAGACTGTTGTGAAGGAGGTGGCCCCGATCACGGAAGTTTCCTCCAGAAAAACTTAAAAGCGAAATTCTTGCAACATACATTTATAAGTAGTTTACAATAGATATACCACATCATAATATTTCATAAACATTATAATGTATATACCTGTTACAATAAATACAACTTGCATTACATATAACATACAAGCTGTCCGAAAAGCCATTTCTGATAACAAACCTTATTCATATGCGCTATAATTGAGATAGACATGCGAAACAGGTGCCAAAACGTTGGGAAACTAAGTTTTTTTGTTGCATGTTTCCGTAACGTGGCTGTAATGTAGCTGTGTCAGTGTACAGGAAACTTTAAATGTTCAAAAATCTGGAAAAAGCGTATCCTCTGGTAACGAGACCCTTTTGGAATCCGTAATTTGCGTGCGGCCGTACGCACTGATTTCAGCTGAGCTTGATGGTCGGCCAATTCTCGTTAAGTGGTCCGGTTTCACGGACGTTGCTACACTACAGCCACGTTACACAAACCTACAACAAAAAGAAAACTTGGTTAGTTTAGCCAACTTGTTGGCACCAGTTTCACATGTCTATTTTATATACTGAGGATATGAATAAATTTTGATTTCGTAAAGAATTTTCGGACTCTCCGTGTATTGCTTACATTAAATCATGAGCAGTAGTGAATTAAGTAGTTGCTGCAAAAAATATTATGATGCCACTGCTAGTGATGTATTTTCCTGCACAGGTAATACGGCATTTAAATAAAATTTATCCTGATCAGTTTACTAATAACTCTGTGTCAAAGGATTTTTTTTTAAATATGATCAAATGTTAATTTAAAATCGCTTCACTAAGTCATAGAGTCGGAATTTCAGAAATAAGTTTACACATTAATATTAGTTAAATGTCTGAACTAAATTAACTTATGAGGAATTTCATTATCCTCATAAATGATGCCCATATTTATATTCTTCATACTGTACGTGTTGAAAATCCAGCATTTAAAAAATCATTCAACTTAATTTCTTTATTGCAATTTTTAATCACAAGGATTTGGTAGTAATTTGGTTTTCCAACTGAAGCCAAAAATTTAATTAAGTATAATTTGAATGTGCATGATATTTCTTATGGTTCTGTAAAAATATGCGAAAAGTTAATTTTCTTCATTGAGAATTTAAATCTTATAAATATACGCAAAATATCGTATGTTTGAGACAGTATATTAACTCATTTTTATACTCGTAAGTATTTTTCTAAAAATCCGAAAATCCAGCGAATAATTAAAAAAAGAAACCGAAATGTGAAAATTTTCTAAGTATAATGAAGCTATGAATAAAGAAAAGGAGAATAGTGCTCTGTAGTGTATGGTAGTTGCGAGTGAAATAACTGAGATGTAGTCACAACACGTCTTTCGTTATTTGTTTTCATCGGAACAACAGCGACTGATTACCGCCGGAACAAATTTCCACTAGTAAATTTGAACAGAAATGTTCGCGTTATTTACATGCCTTATTCATGCAAATTTTCTGTCAGAAATAAAGCAAAAATTTCTACTAGTTTCTATTGGTGGACGTTTTACCCAACGGTATTATAATCTCTGACACTGACATGAGACAGGAGTATTGTTTATGATGTCACAATATTTCGCCTTTTTACCGCCGCGGCCATAAGTTAGAACCGGCGCGCCGCCGGCTCCAACTTCCAGCAGTGAAACCGAATATGTATTTTTGCCTTAATTACGGAAGACATTTTCCCTGAATAAGGCGTTTAAATATGGATAATCTTTTTTTCAAATTTACATTGAGGGGTACCCTCCCCCCCCCAAAAAAAAAATCCAACAAATGATTAAAAAATGAAAATGTGAAAATTTTATAGGTATGAGGAAACGATATATCCCGTTGTGTCTACCAGTTGCGAATGATGTAAGTGGGTATGTAGGCAAATGATGGATGCTATTGTAAGATTACATATAATCAATGAAACCTGATTACAGGCGGGGCAAACCTCCACCAGTAAATTTGAATGAAAATGTTCTCTTTATTTAAACGCCTTATTCATGCAAAATTTTTACCATAGATAAGGCAAAAACTTCCACTCTTTTTCACTGTTGTAATTTTGTCCCGGTGGTATTACAATCTCTTTCATTGCCATCGACAGGATACGATAATTATTTATGTTGTCACATCACCGCCCTCTGAATACTAGGCCTGAGCGCTGACACAAAACTTGCGACAGTCGTAGGTGGAAATTTTTCAGCGTGTGTACGGTCCATTGAAATTTAATGCCAATAATTTCTAAAAGTTTTCTCCGCCTTACTTTTTCTGAGATTCAAGAAGTCAAAGAAAACTTTTAGAAAATACTGGGGTGTAAAATTAGGAGACCGTTCAAAGGTTTTACAAATTTCGCCTACGAGTTCCGCCATTTTTGTATCAGCGCTCAGGCCTAGTATTCAGGGGGTGGGGTCACAGTCCAGAGTGACGTCATTCATGACGATACCGGTACTAGGTTTATCTTTCAAGTTAGTAAAATACTTTCGCAAAATTTGCACAGATATCTTATCCTGTTACTCAATGACGTGGTCTGTCTAGCCTTACAGAGTCGAACGCTCTCTAGGTAGTAAAAGGCCAGTTGTCATCTTAAGCAAAGACGACGGCTTCGCTCCAGCTTAGCTGTTTTCCAAATTTAACATTTAAAATGTTTTAACTTTTAATTTCATTCTGGCATACTTTTCTTAACCTTATTTATATGACTTCTTCCTGCCTTACCATTTCGCATTGGGTTCCATTCACGTTTCTAATAACCTTTGATTCTAATTGTATTATAGAAAAAAAATTGTATTATTTTTCATTTACTTTTTCCTTTAATTTGTATTATTATTCTTTGATTTACTGTTTGTATTTTATAAGTTCGAAAAAAATAATTCTATGGCTCTAATGAGAACTTTCCCTCTCCCTTCCTTACTGCAATACTCTTTCATTCTGTCACTGTCAAAACTCACGTAATCTTGCACTCCATACGAAAACTCATCATCATGTGAGTTTTACTACATCCCAACACACTGCTGAACTGTGAGATGAATTATACATTTTCTTTTACTTAGGTTACGCGACGCGGCATTGCGCACTGCGTAGATACTCTATTGCTCTTATTCACTATCAACCTCAACCTAGAAACCTTGTTCGAACGCTCAAATGGTATTCATCATTAATCTGATTGGACATCGACCGTGATAAGGTCCAATCAGGTTAATCGGGGATTTCATTTATGCGTTCGACCGAGGTTTGCTAGGTTTAGGTAGATGGTGAATAAGAGAATTAGACAACAATAGACTTTGACTAGCGTAACTGCAGGAGATGACTACCGCCGCGGGACACTTCCACCAGTAAAAACGAAGAGAAATATTTGGCTAATTATGACAAAAATTCTATATGAGTAAGGCGTTTAAATACGTAGAACATTTCTTTTCAAATTTACTGTTGGAAGTTTGCCCCTTCGGATCCGGTTACAGTTAAAGCTGCAACATTTTGAAGATATGCCAATTTTTCTTTATTCATAGTTCAATGATAGGTATAGAGCAGCACTTCCCAACCTTTTTCTTAGATTTTTCATTTATGCATACCCTTTTTGACATAAACCTGTTCCAAATATTTTTTGCTTTCGTTCATTAGTAATTTTATTATTCTAGTTGCTAATGTTAGATGCAGTTCTCTTTAGAATAGCAGTTTTCAACTACTTATCCATTTTGAGCCACAACACGATATCAACATAAAGTCCCCCAAAACAGTAAATATTAGTTAAAGATCTCAAATTAGACACTCAGAAAGAAGGATTGAAGCTACTTCCATTGATACGCGCTAATGGATTTTTACAATTGCTTCCAAGTCGAACACTAAAATTATGATCTACTTCCAAATGGGTTTCAAATAAAATCCTGATACGATTAATGTTTTATCTACATATTTATTAAAGTTCTAGAAAGTAACTGATATTTAAAGGAATGTCGTGGGGGGGGGGATGCAAGATATTATTAGGAGTGAGTGGCTGTAATAGCAAAAAGTAATCAACCAATTACTGAGTTTTGTCATTTCCCATCATTTTCTGCGAATAGACTATATTTTACTTTCAAGTAGGTCTCTCTTTGTAAAGTAATAGTTAGCAGTTTTTTTACTTCTTTAATTTTTAAAAACTTTTTTCTTTTTTCGTCCTTAGTAGTCTACTTTTCACGTACCCTCAATCAGACCACAACGTACCCCCAGGGGTACCACTTGGGGGCCACTTTATAGAGATTTACAATTCATGACTAAAACTGCTGCAATCTGGCTTGAATTCTCCTATTGAAAATGGGCATGCTCTTTACCCCAGTAATATCCAGTAATTCTTCATAAGTTTTCTTGAACGTTTTTACGATTAATTAAGACTATTGATACTATACGGAAAAACAGGTGGGACAACGCATTCCCAGATTGGGTGGCAGAGTCCATCACTGGCTGCAATTACTGAGGGGCAAAAGGAATTATTTTTATGTTCGAATGATTAATTCCCAAACTTCGCATTCTTTTGAAAATTTAAACAATAAATTTTGGAAAAAAAAGAAAAAAAATCATTTGAATATCATAATAACTATTTCTGTCTGTCACTAATTGAAATCCTAACTGTAATACACTGTTCAAAAAAATTTGGGGAGCAAGGAAAAAATGAAGAAAACCGTACGAGACAGCCATGCATGGTCAGTCATAAAATGAAGAGTACACGTGTTTCAATGCGCACTACAGAAAAAAAGACGCAAAAAAATTGTAAGGGAGCTTTAATTATTTTAAAAGATGGAAATAACATGAAAAAAAGGTACTTTAGGGTAACGATTTGGTTACATGTAAATGACAAAAAAATTACTGTTTAGAAATGATGCAAGATGTTTAATATGGCGTGTGGTCCCCTCAAACGGCTAAGACTGCTGCACACCTTTTTTTCCATGGATGCGATGAGGTTATCGATAAGACTTTGGGGAATACTGTCCCACTCTTCAAGAAAAGCAATCTCCAAGTCCCGGACAGTAAAAGAAAGCCTTGGTGTGACTGCAATGAATCGTTCGAGTATGTTCCAAACATGAGCTATCGCATTCAGGTCAGGACAGCATGCTGGCCATTCCATACACCTTACTGTTTCAGCTTCAGGCATGTTCTCCACCTGACGAGTTGTATGCGGTCTGGCATTATCATGCAAGAAATCAAAGTAATCACCATGGCTGCAGCGTAAGGTACAACATGAGGTCTCAGTATCTCGTTTGCATATCTTTGGGCCATTAGAACGTAATTTCGAATGATATGCAGGTCCGTACGTCCACCTATGCTGATTCCACCCCAAGCCATGAACTCACCTCGTCTGTAATGTGATCTTTCATGAACGAATGTGGGGTTATTGCGAGTGCCCCTTAACTCTATACCGAAACACGTTGGGTGTCACTCTAGACTGAATAGGGACTCGTCTGTGAGCAGCACTTGGCTCCAATCACGTTGCCTCCAATCTCGATGTTCAGAAGCCGATCTTCTTCGGGCCGCACGGTGGCTTTAGGTAAACGGAATGCAAACTATAAGCCTACGTACATAGAGACTACTGTGATGAATCCTTTTTCGGACTGTTTGTCTGGACATCCTTCATCCTGTTGCCAGGAGCAACTGTCTTTACAGCTGAATAGCATTGACTATTCTGTTTCGACGAGCTGTTAACAGGGTATATCGGTCATCCGTTGCTGTGATAGCACGTGTTGACCTTACTTTGGTCGACGTCTAGCATATTCCTTTTTATTGGATCCGATTCCACAGCATTGCAATGACATTTCTTGCGACTCTAACAGCGGCCGCGATACTTCACTGTGTTTGCACGGATTGAAGCCTCCGGCTTCAGCGCCAAGCCATGGATTCCGGTAAATCAAGTTGTTGTGACATTTTCAAGTCACCTTTGTTCAAATCAAAAGCTGAGCAATTGAATTTAGGGAATGAGACACTGAAACAGACGTTTCTGTGAAATCCCGATTTTTGCACTTATCTCCCGTTTCTGGATTTTGAAGTCATAAACTTTGATTTGGATATGAAGTTTTATTTTTTTGTTTTCTGCTACGCTTTAAACTATGGATGTTTTAATTTAAGTTACTTAACGGTGTAAGTATTTTCGTAATTTTGTTAAAACCACGTGCTTCTCTAAATGTTTTGAGCAGTGTATAGTATATGCAGAACAAACTTGATTAACAAAACATTATAAAGACCATTTTTAGAAACATTTTTCTTTTTTATTACAATAAAATTTTACAGTTGGAAAATGTCAATCAACCTCTTCTTATGATGTTTAATTCAATAATAATTCAAATAGCATTTCGTGATATATAGAAATATCCGATAATTGAATCTTGACTCATGCGTTAGCGTTCATTTATAGGACATTGCCTTGTTCTACTTTAGGCACCATTTTCACTTATGATACAACTTTAAAAAAAATATATGGTCATTAAGGAAAAAATCTTAGCAAAGCATGTTAACGAAATGGATATAATTTATTTATTAAAATTGTATTTATTTATTTGAAAAGGCACAAACTTTCATATTTATATCTTGTATTCTCTGCATGTATATGAATAAAATTCGTTTCTTAATTTTTTTGAAAAAAATACTTTGAAACATTAATAGATAAGAAGTTAGAACAAATAGCTAAGCAGTTTATTTAACTTTAATTAAACAAATTTCTGTGGGCTTATGCTCCATGGTAAATATATGTATATATATATATATATATATATATATATATATATATATATATATATATATATATATATATATATATATATATATAATATTTTTTTCATTTGATTTCAGAGGCATTTGCTGCAATGGAAAACGTTTTATAAATTAACTCGGCTCAATTAATTTGTTTTTCCTTTCACACTGAATACAACGTTGAAATAGATTAATCTTATTCGCAAAACGTACGCTGGAGTTTCCACATAAAATATAGCTCCAGATAATTTACTTAAATGTTTCGCTTTATTATTCTTCATATTACAAATGGGAAGAAATATATATAAATTACATAATTTCATGATATTACGAAATTCCATTGCATTTCATGACATCGGACGTGTGGAGACACTTGTTTCATTATTATAGTACTCAAGAAATAAGAGATAAGTTCGAACTTAATTTACTTTGTAAAAAGAAGTCACTGAGATAGTAAATCACATTAAATAAGTAAAATCTATTTTTTTCAAAGAGTATATCAACTCATTTTTAAATCTTGTAACGGTTTGAAAAACAGAAAAGTTTTAATTTCGAAAATCCAACGATTCATCATAACAATTACGAAAAATCATGCATCAAGCGTAGATTACGTAACACTTTCCAACACTTCCAAAACACTTTTAAATAACTTTACCTTTTAATAAAGTGAAAGATGTTGTCTAGCTAAACAATTTTGAAAACGCATGGCACATTTAAAAACCCAATTTCAGAAATTACCAACATTATTTGTAAATATATTCTAATTAGTTTGTGCACCCCTGTATATGAACTATAGATATGTATAATCTATTTTTTCAAACAGTATATCAACTCATTTTTGAATCTTGTAATGGTTTGAAAAACAAAAAAAAATAATTTTGAAAATCCCACGATTCATCATAACAAGAACGAAAAATCATGCGTCAAGTAAAAATTATGTAACACTTTCCAACACTTCCAAAACACTGTTACATATCTTTACCTTTTAATAAAGTGAAAGATGTTGTCTAACTAAACAATTTTTAAAACGCATTGCACATTTTAAAGCCCAATTTCAGAAATTACCGACATTATTTGGAAAAATATTCTAATTATTTTGTGCACCCCTGTATATGATATAATAGATAAAATGCTAAATTTTTGTTCCGTCAGGAAACGCATAGCACAGTTTAAAATACCCCTTCTGAACTTTCCGTAAATAAAAGAAAATGTACTAGAGGTCTTCTGTGCTGCCCTGTATATGATCTATAGAATTTATACACACCAAGTAAAAGGCAAAAAAAAAATAATTTGAAAACACGTTCCGCATCTCAAAACGCACTTCCAGCAATTATTGTCAAGAGACAGTAGTTGAACCGATTTTTTTTGTGTTTCCTGTAATTGAACAATGAATGCTATACACACAACATTCTATAGTAAGGCTCGTGTAGTGCACGTCAATAATATATATCTACCGTATATACTCGTGTATAAGCCGACCCCAAAATTCCTGATGAAAACATGTTTAATACCAGTATTTTACAATAATGTTCTTAGTCTTATATAATTCACAATTAAATGAGATAAAGCAGGGCGTAGAAAATTATTCAGAATTACTGGTGTTAAACTTGTTTGCATCTCGGTTTTGGGGGTCGGCTTATACACGAGTATATACGGTATTTCAAAATGTGTGAAATAGTGTAACATCATTAATATAGACCGCAAATGATTTTTCCTCATAGAACGTAATGTAACGGAATTCTTTTGAGTATCCCTGTAAATGGACTATATGTGCTACACTCTTCATTTTAACAAGCGAAACATTCGCGAACAAGCCATAATAAACTGCGATAGCATATATCAATTGCATGAAATTACGAGTAAATTTACGCGAATTAGAGCATGGACAGACAGACAGACAAACCGAATTCATAAACAATTTTCTACTGTGTTGGAAAGTGTTAAAAACGTAAACGTGAAAAATTAATAGTAATAGAGAAATACAGGTCATGATTTAAACTGCTGCAATCAGGTTCGAAAACTGGTATTCAAACCTGTCATATGTTTTCCCATAATTAATCTCTAGAAATGTTTATTATTAACTTTAATAGAAAGTTTTTACGATTAATTAATTGATGAAAACCACGTGGAAGAACTAGTGGGAAAGAGCATGTCCAGATTGGGAAGCTGTATACGCCACTGACTGCAATTGTATCTGTAATATAAATGGAACAAACTTGACAGACATAACATCTTTAAAAAAATCTTTTTAAGTATTTTTCTATTTTATTAAAATGAAAAAATTACAGTTGAAAAATAGTTAGTAATTCTTTTCTTAAGATTTGTACACTGTTAAAAATTTGCAGCAAACTGTCCAGTCATTTGACCGTTTTTTGTAAAAACCGGTTACCTAACTGTAATTTAATTCTATTCTGACCATAATATGCACAATAATATGGTCAGAAAAGAGTTAAATTACTATTATGTAACCATTTTCTATAAAAACGATCAAATGACTGGACAAATTGCTGTAAATTTTGAATGACATTTCTGGTCATTAAGAAAATGACATTTCTTGTTATTAAGAAAATGACATTTCTTGTTATTAAGAAAATGACATTTCTTGTTATTAAGAAATATCCCGTAAGTGAAATATCCGATAAGTGATTGTTGATTCATGCGGTATGCATTCCGTATAGGATATTGGTTAGTTTTAACTTAAGCACCGTTATTACTTAAATTTTAACTTTTAAGAATATATAAATTAGAGATATAGAAAATACCCCAATAGAGCATGTTAACTAAATGTATATAACATTTCTAAATTTAATTTCTTAAAAGGCATATTGCCAACATAGAGAAAAAGTACCCAAGCCGGGACATGAACCCGGGTTATCAGAATAGCGCACTGACGTTCTACCAACTGAACCACTTGGGAACGATACTCAGCCTGGCACTTTCTCATGTTGGCAAGGCTACAAACGCAACACAAGATGGAATACTTTCCGTCAGCCACCAACCCTGTAACAAACACGAAACCAAAGAAAATCCAGCACCGATAATTGAAAATCTATATTTAATACTCGGAATTTTTTTTTTTTTTTACTGACAACCCGGATTCGAGTACTTTTCGGCTTGGGTACTTTTTCACTATGTTGGCTATACACCTTTTAAGCAATTAAATTTTGAAATGTTATGAATTCAAGCCGTGTGAAATTTTCAGTGTAAAACAAAATTCCGAGTATTAAATATAGATTTAAATGGATGTAATTTACTTATTAAAATAGTTTTTATCGATTCATAAAGCACACATTTACATACTTATGTCTTGTATTTTCTACATATATAAGAATAAAATTCGTTTTAGAATTTAAAAAAAAATACGCAATGTAAATAAATAAGATGCTAAGCAGTTATGCAGTTTATCAAAGCCTAAACTGATCAATCAGTTTCTATACGCTTATAATTAACGGTAAAAAAATATGTATATGTTACTGTGAAAGACCGAAATTGGAGAATGTTGACTTTCACCGGTGAATGTCAACAAACTCCAAATACGTCGGTGAAAGATCGAATACTTCATTACATTCTTGTACATTCGGACCCTCACCGGTGTATGCCGACAATCACAGATATGCTCTGGTGGAGGTCGAAAAGAGAGGAGCTTGAATCTCTTTCTCCCTTGCGGTAGCTAGCGTGAAGGTGTGACGTCCCGATCCGTACATTCAGGCCCGGAGAGAAGTGTTACTGACCTGCGCGCGCAGCGAGATCATCTAGAAGGCCTTGAGCCGACAAAGAGGCGACTGGCTGTTTCCAGCCAAATCCTTTGTTCTGGTGGAGTCAGTCCGCTTTGTCAGTCTTACGCAAGGTTTGATGGTGAGAGCAACGTTTTCTTAATTTTTTTTTCCGATACCCTAATTTATACAGAATGGATACTTCAGTGAATCGTGATCTTTTTCTTGAAAAGTTAAATGCATTAATTGCGGGTAAACGAGAAGACAATTGTTTTATTTTTCTCAAGAAAAGTGTTCTAAAATACTTTCTGAAGTGGTTTCTGCTAAAACTAAGTGCAACACACCTTTGGATTACAGACGATTAAAACGTTTTGACGTTTTAAAAATTAATGATGAAGAGAAGTTAATTGTACCATTAAAACCAGGAGAAACGAATATACAGTATTATGTTACCAATGAGGAATTGTTCAGTATACTATATGAAACTCACACCAGAATAAGCCACGGAGGAAGGACACGTATGCTTAAAGAGTTGCAAAATAAATACAAAAATATTACATATGAAGTTGTAATGCTGTATTTAAATTTATGCAAACAGTGTCAAATGAAACACAGTGCACCTAAGAAAGGTATTGTTGTGAAACCAATGATCAGTTCTGAGTTAAACTCAAGATGTCAAATTGATCTGATAGATCTGCACTCAAACAGAGATGGCGAATATAAGTTCATAATGGTGTATCAATATCATTTAACTAAGTTTGTCCAGCTATGACCTTTAAAAACTAAGAGGGCGTAAGAAGTACCGTATCACGTTCTTCCAATATTTTTAACATTTGGTGCTCTAGCAATATTGCAATCAGATAATGGTAGAGAATTCAGTAATCAAGTCATATCCGAAATATGCGCTATGTGGAAAGATGTTAAGATAGTTCATGGAAAGCCTCGTCACAGTCAAATACAAGGCTCAGTTGAAAGGGCCAATCAGGATATACAGAATATGCTAACTGCATGGAAGAACCATAACGATACAAATAAATGGTCAGAAGGTTTACCCTTTGTTCAATTTGCCAAGAACACTACATACCTCGAAGGAATACGCCAAAGTCCTTATGAAGCCGTGTTTGGCGTTAAAGCAAAAAGAGGCATAGCATTGTCTTTTTTGTCTAGCAAACAAATCGCAAATATCGAAACCGAAGAACAACTTGAAGAAATTGCCAATACTTTTGAAACCGAAGAACAACTTGAAGAAATTGCCAATACTTTTGAAACCGAAGAACAACTTGAAGAAACTGGTAATACTTCTGAAAAAAATTTGAGCGGTGGTCATACCGAAAACCATATTCCAAAGAAAAATATTGAAGAGGACTTGCAATCTACCACGTCGTCACATCAAGTTCTGACTGAAAAACACGAGTTAATTTCTATAAAAAGAACGGCCGCGAAAGAGAATCTTCTACTGCAAGCAACAAAAATGTTACGAACCTCACAAAAACAATTTCCTCCTGCTCAAATTGGTAATACTGTACGAATACAAGTCCCTGATGTCGACCGTGGTCGTACAGATAACCGAAATGTGTTAGCGGTTGTTGTTGGAATAGAAGACTCCGACTTCTATAAACTTGCAAATGAAAATGGTACCCTCAAGCAGCTTTACACACGTAATCAGTTCGTAATTTGTAAAGAAAAGTTACTTTCCATAGATGAGATTTATTCTAAAGAAATTTCGCTGAGAGAAGCAGCTGCAGCTAATTCGAGAAGCGGTGGGCAAGGCTATACACGCTGTCATTGCAAAAGGAAGTGTTCCACAAATAAATGCAGTTGTAAAAGCAAGGGTCTCTTGTGCAATTCAAAGTATCATAATAGTTTAAGTTGTTGCATTAAATAAGATTTGAATCACATAATTTAGTAAGTTTTTTATTACTATTATTTTATTTTCTCATTTTGAACGTGCTGTATAATTAAGTAAGTTTTTAACTTCTATTATTTTCCTTTCTGATTTTGAATGTACTGTATAATTAAGTAAGTTTTTAACTTCTATTATTTTCCTTTTTCCTTTTGAATGTACTGTGTGTTTTAAGTTCTTAGTCATTCCTCTCAGAAAGAGTAGCGAAAAATTTATCGCGACTGAATTACGGAGAAAAAAATATAAATCTCGTACATGTTCAACATTCACCATTAGTGCATGGTGAATGTCGACATTTACCGGTTTATGTCAGAAATAAGGGTATTTAGCAAATATTTCGGACATACACCAAGCGACTATGTGTTTGTTGACACTCACCGGTGAAAGTCGACATTCTCCAGATTTTGGTGTTTCACCATAACATATATAAATAATTTTTTATTTGATTTCAAGAGGCTTTTGCTGCGATGGGAGATTTTTGAAAAATTAATTCATCTCAGATGATTAGATTTTTCTTTCACACTGAACACAAAATTGAAATACATTAATTAATCTTATTCACAAAACTTACACTGGAGTTTTTTCATAAAAAATAGTCCCAGATAATTTTTTTTATCATTTCGCTTTAATATTCTTCATATTATAAAAGGGGAGAATATATATATATATATATATATATACACTGCTCAAAACAATTAAAGGATATTGCAGTTTTAGGTGGATTTTGTATCTGGGAAACTTTTTAGCTGATTGATACATGGTCGACAGACATAGTAGGTTATATGAGAATAAATTACACATGTTTGGCAGAAAAAAATGCATTTTATTGCGCATTTGTGTACAAAAGGAAAAAAACACAATTTGTGCATATGAGAAAAAAAGAATAAGAAAAGGTGTTTTCTTCAAAGAAAATCATTTTCAGTAGGGGGTATGGTATTCACGGGCGGCCAGCAACGTTGAACACCTTTGAGGCATGGACTCAATGAGGCTATTAATGACGAGTTGGGGTATTCTGCCCCACTCTTCCAGAAGAGCTCTTTCCAGTTCTTGGAGAGTTTGTGGGGGTTGTTGGCGGCCAGAAACTCGTCTTCCTAGAGCGTCCCAAACGTGCTCGATTGGATTCATGTCTGGAGAACACGCTGGCCATTCCATTCGAACGATTCCTTCCTCGAAAAGGAAATCCTCCACCAGGTTTGCACGATGTGGCCTGCAGTTATCGTCCATTAAAATGAAGTTATATCCGATTGCTGCAGCGTAAGGGACTACAATAGGTCTGAGGATCTCATCCCTATATCGGCGACCAGTCAGAGCTCCATCTCGAATGATGTAGAGGTCAGTGCGCCCGTCAATGGAGATGCCACCATACACCAACACTCCTCCACCGCCAAATCTGACACTTTCGTGCATGAACGCAGGATTATATCTACTGCCACGGTCCCTCCAGATGAAAATACGCCTATTATCCGGATGCAAAGAAAAACGGGACTCGTCAGAAAACAGAATATTGCTCCATTCATTTCTCCTCCAGTTGACATGCTCGGTTGCCCACTCCCTGCGGTCGCGACGATGCCTTGATGTTAATCTAACACATACCATCGGTCGGCGAGCATACAGACCTACAGCATGGAGCCGGTTTCGGACAGTCTGAGTTGAAATCTTGGTGCCTGTAGCCGAGCGAAGGTGTTGTTGGAGAAGAGTAGCGTTCATGTTTCGGTGTCTCCGAGCTGTTAATGCTAAATACCGATCTTCATTGGGCGATGTTGCCCGTCTACGACCTTGCCCTGGTCTTCGGCCTGCACATCCACTCTCCAAAAAACGGTTCCAGATCCTGGAAATGACACTTTGTGACACTCCAATGGCTTGCGCTACTTCGGCTTGAGTTTGGCCCCCTTCTAACCTAGCAACAATTCTCCAAGCTTCTGAATCTGTCAAATGACTTCGCTGAGACATCGTACTCATCGAAACAAAGCAATCACTGAATGCCTATCATCCTTGTCTTCATTCTCTTTTATCCAGTTGAAAGTCAAATTTCATTCGCTGCCGCTGAAGCGACGTTTTTGACGTCGAACTCAAAATTTGCATACTCCACAGTTTGAAAACCAGAAAAATTTGCATTTGTGATTCTCTTCTTCTATTTTCGGCAAAAAAAAATTTCGTTTATATCTTTATTTTATATAAAACTTCAAATATCCTTTAATTGTTTTGAGCAGTGTATATAAATTACAAAATTGCATGACATTATTGAATTATATTGAATGTCATACAATGCTTAATTTGCACTGGAGCTCACCAGAACTCCGCTCCGGTACTTCTTTGTTTTTATTGAATATTTAAATATTGGTCAGAATTCAGCGGATCTCATAAATACTGCGCTTCGGAGCCCGCCAGAACAGCACGGTTTGTTTTAATAGTTGATACAAAGAAATTATTCGCAAGTAGGATTTTCTGAAAATACCCCACTCCTGATTTTATTGTTTTTCTTGTGTTCTTTTATTAGATTTTATTATATATAAATTCATATAGATATATCTAAAATACAGGGTGATTTTTTTTTAAGTTGTGAAAGTAAAACCCTATAACGAAAGAACCACTGATCCAAATGACCGGAAATTTCATCAGCATGCTCCCAAAGCAATGGGAATTTTTTGGCATGGTTAGAAAAAACTTAAAATCTCACCGACAGATAGCGCTGTATATGCAGTAAAGTCGGGAGAGGCAAGACACACGCACATTAGATACTCTTCACTCTGTTGTGAAACATGCGGTTTCATGTTTCCAACTCGTAGCTGAAAACATTGGACAGCACACTGAAAATCATATGCGTTAGTTGCGCAGTTCTGTACGAATGTTTTACTCCATATTTTTTTATTTCGTTCTGTTTCTGCAGGTGTTTGCAGTTTCTTTTCCCAATTACTGCATTCTGTATATCAAAAACATACAGAATGCAGTAATTGGGAAAAGGAACTGCAGAAACAAAACGAAATAAAAATATGTAGTAAAACATTCGTACAGAACTGCGCAACTAACGCATACGATTTTCAGTGTGCTGTCCAATGCTTTCAGCTACGAGTTGGAAACGTGAAACCGCATGTTCCACAACAGAGTGAAGAGTATCCACTGTGCGTGTGTCTTGCCTCTCCCGACTTTACTGCATATACAGCGCCATCTGTCGGTGAGATTTTAAGTTTTTTTTAACCATGCCTAAAAATCCCCATTGCTTTAGGAGCATACTGGTGAAATTTCCGGTCATTTGGATCAGTGGTTCTTTCGTTATATGGTTTTACTTTCACAACTTTAAAAAAAATCACCCTGTATATTAAAATTTTTCTTTTGTTAAAGACCAAATTGCTTTAAATTTTGCAAATAATGTTTGAATCATGCGGGATCGTTTGAAATATGCGGGTGGAGGGGAAGGAGAGACACTTCGGTTTTTATTGTAGCAAAATATTAGATCTCTGGAATTTTTTGTTAGAAATTAAGCTGTGATGTCATGATATTGTACATGTAGAGACACTTGTTCCATAATTATAATTCTGCAGAAATATGAAATATGTTAAACTTAATTTACTCCGTAAAAAGAAGCCACTGAGATAGTAAATCTTATTACAAGAAGCAAAATTTTTAATTTGCAGACAGTGTATTAACTTATTATTTAATCTTGTAAGTGTCTGAAAAAAAAATTAAAATAAATAAAATAAATTCCGAAAATCCAACCAATCATCATCATGGAAACGAAAACGTTATTTTTTTTTTCGGTATAAAGAAATACAATTCATGGTACTTTTATGTTAGCCGATCGCCTGTGATATATATACATATATATATACGCATATATATATATACAGATATATAGATATATCATATACACACATATTTATATATATAAGTATATATATATGCGTATATATGCATATATACATATGTATATGTGTGAGTGTGTGTGTATCACTGGATCCCGGCTATCACAAAAGTACCCAATTCATCATTTAAACTGCTGCAATCAGGGGTAAATCCTGCTATTCTGGAAGTCTTAAATATTTTTTAGAAAAAAAAGTTAGTGAATAGGGCGATTTTTAAGGGAGCTGCAGTAGGAGGACAAAAAGGAACCAACTGGTAGTTTTGAGAAGGGACCTAAGAGGAAAACATCTTAAAAAATCCTAGTACGTAGCGCTTTATATCTTCAATTAGTCGAAATTAAGTACAGGGTATAAATTAATCATTAGAAAACAATTTTAATGAAATAATTAAAAAAGAGCTTTTAGACCCCAATAAAAATATGAGGGTGGTGGCCCGGGGAGAGGAGTCCAAGTCTCAACTTTAAAATTATGTATTGAGAAGGTGACACATTTAGGAGGTTGAAAATTGCATGTCGCATAAAAAGTTCAAGAGTCCCCGAATCAGGACCCAGGGCGCAAGGGTCCTGACTGGAATGTAGAAATGGCAGAATAACTTGTCGCGAATCGAATTTAATTAAATGTATTTTTGGCTCCTGCTAACAGATGTTTTCATAGATGCATCTTTCTAAGCTGTGTGAGAAAGATGTTTTTCTTTTTGTAGATCTATCTTTTCTAAGCTGTGTGAAAAAAATGTTGTTGTCGAAAATGGTTTTGTGGAATGATTTGTCGGCACGGAAGTGAGAGAATAAATATATTCGTTATGTTTTTTAAAAGGACTGTTTTTCACGTATAGAAATATTATTTTTCTTTTGCTTTAAAAATGACGAAAGTATTGAAACGGGTAATTTCAATATTTTGAAAATCGCTATGTCGTGTATTTGCGATAATAACTAAATGGAGAAGAGGCCACAAAAACGAAAAAATTCGATTAAAAGGGGACAAGTTATTTAAAATTTAGGGAACAAAAATTTCAACGGGGCTCCAATACCAGTTCCCAGGGGGTCAGGGTCTTAACTGGAACATAGAAATTGGGAAAATATTAAATGGAGAAAGGGCCGCGAAAACAAAGAAGATCGGATAAAAAGGGGGCATGTTAGAAACAATTTACGGTACAAAAACGTATAGCGTTTCAGGCGGCCCGGGCCTTAAAGAATTAAAATTCTGAGCCTCAGGTGCATCTGAACCTGCCTCGGAATATCCGTTCCCGAATTTTCAAACTTCTACGTGTGGTAGATTTTGCTAGCGGTTGCACACAGACACACAGACTTTATTTTCTTCGTATAGATAGATAACGAAAAGAACTAAAATGTGTGAGGAATCATATTGCAAAAAACTTCTTTGTCTTCTTTACTTGATGAAAATGTTTTTCCTCTTAACGTTCTTTAAGAGGATACAAATAAATGTTAGTCAGATGATGATAAGCCCGGACTATAAGGACGGTGGTAGGACGATTTACAGTAAAACTTTTGTTTCGTTACACTTGTTGTGTGCGGAATTGCATTGTTCAAGAGAAGATGAGCATTCGTACTGGAACTGAACATTTTGAGGACCAATTAGCAGCTTCAATTCACTTCAAAATTAACATTATTATACTGCATTATACGCACCTGGTACTTGAAGAAACGTACAAAATAACCCATAAATACCTAATAATATCAGTGCAAAATTTGGCAGTTTTACTTTTTGTGTGGTATTCCTTTACTCTGGATCACATTTTTTCACCTTCTTGGCGACCATCTTTTAAAAACTTGTGACATTTAACCCTTTACTTTCCGGCACAGTGGTCCCACTCCGGGCACACCTAATTTTAATTCCAAACTTGCATATGGCACCAAGAATATTTTAATAAAATTTTGTTTCTATAATGAAAGCTTAAAATAAGGAGTTCATATTTTCTTTAAAAAGTCGTTTGGAAATTCCGGTGTCAGTGAGAAATTTCTCATTTTACGAACAGACTTTGTCTGTGCCAGAAAGGGTTAAATATTTGCGACCTCCATGAGTGTTATTTTAGAATGAATATAACATTCCATCCTCCATGGAGTAAATATTACATTCAATTGTGTCAAAATTTAATATGTTTGACATATCCATTTGTTGAAAGCTTTCTAAGAATAATTTGTGCGAAAGGACTAGTAATTACTTTATGCATATTCATAATGCTAGCGATACAATAAATAAATGTATGGAGAATAAAATGATGCAAAGCAAATTAGACCATCGTTAACATATCATAATTGCCATTACAACAAGTATAATAATTTTCTATTGATATTAAAAATGTTATTTTATTAGTATTAGTATTTATCTTATTAGTATTTCTGTCGGATCTACCCTCACAATTACTTTTTAATATATTTATAAAAAATATTTATATTATTTTAATTATTTATGTCTATATTTATGACAATATAGAATATAAAATATTTATAATATTCTATATTGTCATTTAAAAATCGCACTTTTTGATTATGGGGCTCCGAAATGGTACGCTTTTTAATACCAGTATTTTCTAAAGAAAAGTTTCAGGGTTGATTTTTACAACATTTGCAACAGAAATATTCATCGAGGTTGCTTTCTAGAAAATTTCTAAGAAAAATATAAAAATAAAACTTTTCTTTGAATATACTGGTATTCAAAAAGCGGGCCATTTTTAAGCACTGTAATTACCGTAATTTCCGGTATATAAGCCGCGGCTCAAATAAATCTGTTTCCTACCAGAAATTTAATAAAATATAACCTATTTGTGCATGGAACTTATTTTACCTATTTTAATAAATAAAATTTCTTGTTCGTAACACAATTTTTTTATTCGCGGCTTATAAACTGGAAATTACTGTAATTGAATATCCCTCACAGTTTATTCACTACATCGTAGTCATTTGTAATAAAATATTTTAGTGCATTTTTAACTTTAAATTTGGAAATATTTTAATTTTTAAAATTAATTCTTCTAAATTTTAAATATAAAACATTAAACGCGGTCGGATAATTAACTTTACTCTCTGAAAACGTATGTCACTTATGAAGAATCTAATTATCCTTACAATTAAAATCTTTTATCTCTCACATAAAGGCAAACACAGAATTTAAAAGACTTCTCTATTTAATTAATTCATTTAGTACATTATTTTATTTTGAGTAATTTACTGATTTATGTGGTTTTTTAACTGACGTCAAACGCTTAATTGAATACCATTGAATTTAATTATAATTTTTCCATTAAACTTCTGGAGTAAACGTACAATAAGCCAAATTATTTTCTTGATGAAAAGGTTTCGTTATTTCTGAGATAAAAAGAAGTCATTAAAATTGTATCTTTTGAATAAACATTTTTAATTTGTGCAGAATATCATCTTCTATTGATTATTTTAAATAGCTAAAACGAGAATTATAAAAGTTTTAATGGCTTAAAATTGTAATGGCTAAATATCATAGGGACAGCAAATAATTAAAAAATGCATACCATCATTTATATATCGAGAATGTTTGTAGGGTGTTTGTTTATTTATTTTAATTAAGCATAAACAATTAGCATCACAAATAGGAATGTTGGCAAATATTAAATTGCCACGAAGTATTTATCAGCTATACTTCAAAACTTTCAATCAAGAATTAATAATGGAAAAACTAGTTACATATATAAGTTGAATAAATCATAGTAGAACCTGAATCATATTTCTGTTGAGTTCATTTTCGTACTTTTTCCACAGAAATATAACTTACTTCGTAATTAAGCTCCAGTAATCATTCTTGAAGAAAACATGATTTATCTTGTTTAATAGGTTGGACACAAACATGCTAACAGAGTTAAGTTCCTAATCCAGAAGATGGTACAAATTATTTATCTTCGCATGATATGATATAAAAGAAATATATACTAATAAATTTATTCTACCCATCTGATCTAACGAAGAACGATATGACAAGAACAGAACAGTGGGAGGGGAGGGACAGCGCTAATATTGCAAATTAAAGCACAGTAGTGACTCTTGAGAAGACGAGGTTCACAAGCACTTTACTACCAGCATTTTAATAAAGAAAATTTTTCCTTGTTTAATCATAGAACCTTCCATGGATTAACAAGATCAAATCTTTACTAATACACTGCTCAAAACAATTAGGGAAGAAAGCAAAAAATTAAGAAAACCGTACGAAAAGGCCATGTATGGGCATAAAATGGACACAACAAAATTTGTAAGGTAGCTTTATTTTTTTGACACGATGGAAAAAACACGAAGAGATGATTTAAGGCAACAATTTGGCTACATGTAAATGACAAAAAATGTATTGTTTAGAAATGATGCAAGATGTTTAATTTAGCGTGTGGTTACCTCGAACAGCTAAGTAGCTGCACACCTGTTTTCCATGGATTTGATGAGGATATCGATAAGACTTTGGGGAAATATTGTTCCACTCTTTAAGAATTGTCACTCTCGAAGTCCCGGACAGTAAAAGAAGCCATTGGTCTCGCTACAATAAATCTTCTGAGTGTGTCACAAACATGCTAGATCGAATTCAGGTCGGGAGAATATGCTGGCCATTTCATACACTGTATTGTTTCAGCTGCAAGCATTTTATACACCAGGCGAGATGTATACGATCTGACATTACCATGCATAAAAACAAAGGTATCACCATTGCTGCAGCGTAAGTTATGACATGAGACCTCAGTATCCCTTCTGCATGGCTTGGAGGCGTCAAAGTGCATTCCTAATGATACGGAGGTCCGTACGTCCACCTATGCTAATTCCAACACATAGCATCAACCCACCTCGTCTTTAATGTGATCTTTCACGAACGAATGTTGGGTTATTTCAAGTGCCCCTTTCCCTCCATACCAAAACATGTTTGTGTTACACCCCAGAGTGAATCGGGAGTCGTCTGTAAACAGCACTTGACTCCAATCACGTTGCATGCAATCTCGATGTTCAGCATCCCACAATCTGCGGGCGGTATTGTGGCTTGGGGACAACGGAATACAGACCATTGGCCTACGGGCATAAAGACCACTCTGATGAAGCCTATTCCGGACTGTTTGGCTGGACACCCTACGTCCTGTTACAAAGAGCAACTGCCTTTGCAGCTGAGTAGCATTGCCTGTTCTGTCTCGACGAGCTGTTAACAGGATATATCGGACATCAGTTGCTGTGGTAGCACGTGGCCGGCCTTGCCCTGGTCGACCCTTGCCCTGGTTACATATCTTGATTCTTGGAAGCGATTCAACAGCTTTGAAATGACATTTCTTGCGACTCCAACAGCATCCGCTACACTTCGTTCTGTTTGCTCGGATTCAAGTCTCCCGCTAATACGCCAAGGCATGGATTCCAGTAAATCATGTTGTTGGGACATTTTCAACTCACGTTTTCTGAAGACAAAAGCTGAGTAATTGAATTTCCCAACTGAGACAGTAAAATAGGCGTTTCTGCATAGTCCCGATTTCTGCACTTATCTCCTTTTTCTGGTTTTTGATGTCATGAACTTTGATTTGAATATGAAGTTTTATTTTTCTGCCTTCTTCTACGCTTTAAATTATGGATACGGAGGTCCGTACGTCCACCTATGCTAATTCCAACACATAGCATCAACCCACCTCGTCTGTAATGTGATCTTTCACGAACGAATGTTGGGTTATTTCAAGTGCCCCTTTCCCTCCATACCAAAACATGATTGTGTTACACCCCAGAGTGAATCGGGAGTCGTCTGTAAACAGCACTTGACTCCAATCACGTTGCATGCAATCTCGATGTTCAGCATCCCACATTCTGCGGGCGGTATTGTGGCTTGGGGACAACGGAATACAGACCATTGGCCTACGGGCATAAAGACCACTCTGATGAAGCCTATTCCGGACTGTTTGGCTGGACACCCTACGTCCTGTTACAAAGAGCAACTGTCTTTGCAGCTGAGTAGCATTGCCTGTTCTGTCTCGACGAGCTGTTAACAGGATATATCGGACATCAGTTGCTGTGGTAGCACGTGGCCGGCCTTGGCCTGGTCGACGACTAACATATCTTGATTCTTGGAATCGATTCAACAGCTTTGAAATGACATTTCTTGCGACTCCAACAGCATCCGCTACACTTCGTTCTGTTTGTTCGGATTCAAGTCTCTCGCTAATACGCCAAGGCATGGATTCCAGTAAATCATGTTGTTGGGACATTTTCAACTCACGTTTTCTGAAGACAAAAGCTGAGTAATTGAATTTCCCAACTGAGACAGTAAAATAGGCGTTTCTGCATAGTCCCGATTTCTGCACTTATCTCCTTTTTCTGGTTTTTGATGTCATGAACTTTGATTTGCATATGAAGTTTTATTTTTCTGCCTTCTTCTACGCTTTAAATTATGGATGCTTTAATGTAAGTTATTTATCAGTGTAAGTATTTGCTTAATTTCGTTAAAACCACATACGCCTCTAAATGTTTTGAGCAGTGTATTATAAAGAAGTAACGTTTGTTTGTTTTTTGTTTGTAGGGGGTAATCTCTAAAACTACCAACCGATTTCAAAAGTAACAGTGGCAAGTTGATGGTGACAGTCCCTGTTCCAACATAGGCTACATTTTATGTCGGTGCCACTACACCAAAATGAGCGCCGGAGCAAAAACGTTGCAAGATTTCGATTTTTGTGATACTGAAGGGGCTTTAAACTTAAAATTTGGCATGGCGGTTACGTTTAAGATACAAATGCTCGCTAAAAATGAATTCTAAAAATATTCGAAGTTAAAAAGTGCGAAATGAGCGGAAAGTGTTCGAAACGTTCGAAATTACAATTTTTATAGATTTGTTAGGGATAGAAACGTTACAGAAATGGCTGCTACCTTTAAGATGAAAAGGCACACAGTGTACAGTTTTTTCTTTAAATTCGAAATTTAAATGGGTACAGGAGAAAAAAGTTTAAATTACGATTTTTGGGATACCGAAAGGAATAAAAACGTGGAATTTGGCATGACGATTAATTTTAAGATACAAATGCTCATTAAGAACTGTTTCTAAAATATTCGAAATTTAAAAGATTGGAGTGAGCGGAAAACATTCTAAAAACGCTCTCAATTACCATTTCTATGGATATGTTAGTGATACGAATTTGAATTTTGTCATGACTGTTACTTTTAATACGTAAATGATCGCACAGAATAGTTTTGAAAAATCGGAAAATAAAAAAAAATTCAGGATAGAAACTTGAAAATCGACATGGCTAATACTTTCAAGACGCAAATTCTCACTCAGAACTGTTTTCTAAAAATTCAAAATTTAAAAGGATGCAGCAGCAAAAAACGTTCTAAAATTGCAATTTATGCGATACAGTTGGTGTAGAAAACTGGAAGCATGGTGGTTACTTTTAAAATGTATATGCTCTCCATGAACGCTTAAAAAATCGAAATTTAAAAGGCTGAAATGAGCATGGCTGTTACTCTAGAGATATCAATGCTAGCCCAGAACAGTTTTCTGAAAATTTGAAATTTAAAAGGGTGCTGGAGCAATAAACGTTCTAAAATTCCGATATTTGTGATAATGCGAGACTAGAAACTTAAAATTCGGCATGCTGGTAATTTTTAGGTGGCTTTCAATACAAAAAACTATAAAGCTACCTATTGCAGCCATTCGGAGGAAAGCAATTCCGGAATATTTCGGTATATTTTCACCGATCATGACCCCCAGACCACAAAATCACCCTCCGTTCAAATGTTGATTTATATATATATATATATATATATATATATATATACACTATAATGCCATAATTGATGGGAACTTTCAGTTTTAAATATTTTTTTCGAATATTTTAAAATATACATGTCAGATTCATTTGGTGTATTAGGATTAAAAAGAACAGGTTTGATTTCATATTTATCAATGTTGATTTGATAAGTAGGACAATTAGGGGACCAACAAAAAATTAAAGAAGAAAATAATACTTGGGATCACCCTGTAAAATAAAATGCACGAAATGATTTACCGCTACAGAATATACATAGGCAGACATCGTATAATATGTGTACTCATTTGTGTTAGAATAGCATGCATATTAATTGAGATATAGCGATTTTTTTAAAAAATTAAAAAAATTCTTGCATGTTTTTTGCTTATAAAATACAGGGTTTTTAACCAAATTTAACGTCAGTTTCAGAAAAATTGACAAAATGTAGTAGAAATCATATAGTGTGATTGAAATATAAATATATTAAATATTTAAGGAAATATGGGCAGTTGTATGAAATAATTTTTATCTGCGCATGCGCGAATGATAACAAAAAAACTTTTTGCCTAATTTAATACTCAACACTATGGAACAACTTATAAAAAAAAAGCAGTCAAATATCGTAAAAATTCAGAGAGATATCGGCGTTAGAGTGAGCTGTTTTTTAGTTTCTGACTAAAACTCGCTGAATGATAGGGGATTGTCCACAAATTGATATATTTAAGCTATCTGGCAGCGTTCGGAGAAAATTTTTAGAAAAAAACAATTTAATTATAACTTACGCTTACGTTTAGGAAGATTTTGACTCTAAACTACGAGGAAAAGGAAAATATAGTCCATACATTGATTACATCTAGGTAAATTGAGGAGTTTATGGTAAAATTTTGTGAAATTTAGCCCAATAAATAAAACACTCTACAGTAAATTTTCGAGAAATTACGTTTTGCGTATTAGACCAGTAAAATTAGGAAAGTTTGCCATAATACATGCTAGGAGATAAAAATTAGTACAGTTGTTCATTGATGGCTACTGATGACTATGTAAAAAGTCCTGATGGATAGGAGGTGAGTGGGGTGGGGGAGGGTTCAAATAAATTACTTTTTTTAGTTTTTTACAAAAATCTCAGAAACTGTTGGTTTTCATGAAAAACTTGCTCCGATATAAATTAAAGAACATAAAATTCTCTACAAATGAGAGTTATATACAGTGGATCCTCGATTATCCGTCAGCCAGAAAACTGGAGCTTTGACGGATTTTCCGCAAAAAATTCACTTTAATTTCAATTTTATTTACTTAATGTCACCATACTAAATGCTACAGAGATAAAAATTGGTACAGTTGTCCCGTGATGGCTACTAATGACTATGTAAAATGTCCTGATGGATAGGAAGTGAACGAGGGGAGGGAGGGGTCAAAATACTTTTTTAGTTTTTTGCAAATATCTCAGAAACTGTTGGTTTTCATGAAAAAATTACTCTGACGTAAATTAAAGAACGTTAAATTCTCTACAAATGACAGGTATATACAGTGGAACCTCGATTATCCGTCAGTCACGAGATCAGAGCCTTGACGGATTTTCCGCAAAAAAAAATCACTTTAATTTCAAATTTATTAAATACCAATGGATCCGTGCGAAAATTTCGCACTGCGGTCTAATATTTTTTAACAATATCTAATATTTTTTAGACTCAGGTTTAATTTTCTAAAGGGAAATTAAGGACTAAAAATATCTGCAAACAACATTACTCAAGCCTGAATATCATCTAATTTATTACATCAAAGTTACTATTGAAACAGCCCATTGATTTCCAATACTGTGATATTATTATGGATGGTGGTTTCTTTCTTCACAAATTCCCTTGGTCAAGAGGTTCCACTTTTATTTCAATTTGTGAAGTATAAATCTCTACACATTATAAAGAAAAAGGCTGTTGAGTGGTTTTTGATGGC
Organism: Maratus michaelseni; assembly: GCA_963931845.1. Taxonomy (NCBI): domain Eukaryota; kingdom Metazoa; phylum Arthropoda; class Arachnida; order Araneae; family Salticidae; genus Maratus; species Maratus michaelseni. Next base: position 100,244,352 of record OZ007600.1, read on the forward strand.
TACTCCGACATTGCCAACAGCACGAAATTAGCAGAGCAAAACCGAAGATGTGCACTGAAGAAGTCCGTGGATATTAATTTCAACGGGGAACACAGAGGTTTCCGTCAACCAAGAGCTTCCTTTCAAATGAAAAGAACAAATCAAGATTAACAGCTGTGCTTTCGTCCAAATTGAAGGAGAATGGAATATCTTGCCGGAAGAGTACTGACAATGCAGATACCCTAATTGTAACAACAGCCATTGAAATATCTTCTTCTAGTGGCAGAGTGGCAATTGTTGGTGAGGATGTTGATCTTGTTGTCCTCCTATCGCCCTAACTCCGCTCGAACAAGAAATTTTCGTTAAGCCAAGTAGTGGAAGAATTGAAAAAAAATATTATTTTCTCACAACAGTTAATTCAAGAAACAAGACATCATTCTAGACCTTTATGCATTCACTGGATGTGATACGACGTCAGCCGAATTCAAAAAGTGGAAAACAAAAATTTTCCAGCTGTTTCAGCAATGTGAAGAGGTACACAAAATTGCTGACCATGATGCTGTTGTAGAAGCAGGAAACCAACTTTTTTCTTTAGATTGTATGAAGCACCTCCCACATCTACATCCCTCAATACTTTCCGATACCATTCTTTCGCCAAATCTAAATCGAATGTCAAACCTGACATTTCAATCCTTCCACCAACAGAAGTAGTGGCTAGAAAATATTCTATCCGGGTGTACCATCAGGTGCAGCTGTGGTTTGGCCAGTAACAACATGCCGAACTCTGGGGCTGGGAACAAAAGCAGAATCGTCTGGTTCTTATTACAACTAAGGAACTGATCGCACCTGAGGCTGTCTTAAATACCATCTTCTGCATATGCACCACTGGGTGTGGAGCTAAGTATGGGTACAGGAAAGCAGCCATTAACTGCACACTCATCTGCAACATTTGCCATGGTGACTGTCTGAATGCTACACTTATAGCTATAAATACAGATCAACAGGACGAGGAAGACGATGAAGATGTGATTATGGATTCAGTCATGCTGAGAACGCCTTCTAATGTAGCGTCCACTTCAGTTGATGATGATGTGTCAAGAAAAAAAGAACATTATGACTTAGTAAGTATTTGCTTAATGATAAATTATTACTTTCATTGTTCTCAATTATGTTTTGTCGCGCTTACACAGTTCCACGTGAAATAACATTTTATTAATAATAAATATAAATATTTGTCTGCAGTACCAGGGTGATAACAACAGGACAAGGAAGAAGATGAGGTGATGATTATGAATCCTAACAATCCATCCACTTTCATAATTACACAATATTTACTTAATTATAAATTAATATGTACCTACTTTTAGTTTTCTCCAGTTTTATATTCGCAATTATAATATTTCACATTCATAAACATTTCATTAATAATAAATATTTTTCTTTCATAAACAACTTACCTGGCATTATTTCATGCAATATTGCAGTATTAAAGTGTTTACTGTCTTCCTTTTTATTTTGCAAAAATATTTAATAAATTTGAATAGACATTGAGTAAATAAATATCAAATTAAAGTAATTTTTTTTCCGGAAAATCCGTCAAGGCTCAGGTTTTCTGAATGACGGATAATCGAAGGTCTACTGTAAATACCTGTCATTTGTAATGAATTTTGTGTTCTTTAATGTCAGAGTGATTATTTGATGAAAGCCGACAGTTTCTGAGATATTTGTAAAAAACTAAAAAAGTATTTTGCCTCCCCCCTTCCCTCTCCTCGTTCACTTCCTATCCATCAGGACTTTTTACATATTCATTAGTAGCCATCACGGGACAACTGTACTAATTTTTATCTCTGTAGCATTTATTATGGCGACATTAAGTAAATAAAATTGAAATTAAAGTGAATTTTTTGCGGAAAATCCGTCAAATCTCCGGTTTTCTGGCTGACGGATAATCGAGGTTCTACTGTATATAACTCTCATTTGTAGAGAATTTTATGTTCTTTAATTTATATCGGAGTAAGTTTTTCATGAAAACCCACAGTTTCTGAGATTTTTGTAAAAAACTAAAAAAAGTAATTTATTTTAATCCCCCCCCCACTCACCTCCTATCCATCAAGACATTTTACATAGTCATCAGTAGCCATCAATGAACAACTGTACTAATTTTTATCTCCTAGCATGTATTATGGCAAACTTTCATAATTTTACTGGTCTAATACGCAAAACGTAATTTCTCGAAAATTTACTGTAGAGTGTTTTGCGTATTGGGCTAAATTTCACAAAATTTTACCATAAACTCCTCAATTTACCTAGATGTAATCAATGTATGGACTATATTTTCCTTTTCTTCGTAGTTTAGAGTAAAAATCTTCCTAAACATAAGCGTAAGTTATAATTAAATTGTTTTTCTAAAAATTTTCTCTGAACGCTGCCAGATAGCTTAAATATATCAATTTGTAGACAATCCCCTATCATTCAGCGAGTTTTAGTCAGAAACTAAAAAACAGCTCACTCTAACGCCGATATCTCTCTGAATTTTTACGATATTTGACTGCTTTTTTTTTATAAGTTGCTCCATAGTGTTGAGTATTAAATTTGGCAAAAAGTTTTTTGTTATCATTCGCGCATGCGCAGATAAAAATTATTTCATATAACTGCCCATATTTCCTTAAATATTTAATATATTTATATTTCAATCACACTATATGATTTCTACTACATTTTGTCAATTTTTCTGAAACTGACGTTAAATTTGGTTAAAAACCCTGTATTTTATAAGCAAAAAACATGCAAGAATTTTTTTAATTTTTTAAAAAAATCGCTATATCTCAATTAATATGCATGCTATTCTAACACAAATGAGTACACATATTATACGATGTCTGCCTATGTATATTCTGTAGCGGTAAATCATTTCGTGCATTTTATTTTACAGGGTGATCCCAAGTATTATTTTTCTTCTTTAATTTTTTGTTGGTCCCTAATTGTCCTACTTATCAAATCAACATTGATAAATATGAAGTCAAACCTGTTCTTTTTAATCCTAATACCCCAAAAGAATCTGACATGTATATTTTAAAATATTCGAAAAAATGTTTAAAACTGAAAGTTCCCATCAATTATGGCATTATAGTGTATATATATATATATATATATATATATATATATATCAGATCTATGTCATACGATAACACTCGTATTTATAAATCAATTTGCATTAAACTAATTGTGTGTATTAAGCTTACCAATGTCTCAACCGAATTCGTTGGCCAGCTTGGTCCGCCATCTTGTTTCAAAATGGCGGCCACTGAAAAATTTAAAACTAAAATAAATAGAAAAAAGTTGAAATTTCAAATTTATTTTTTGCTTACGTGTTACGCCTTTTTACAAGGATTCCGTATCATATTTTGTTTTACCTCTTTCTTAAAAAAAATGGTTGAGATAGAGCATTTTGAAATTCTAGGGTGGCTGACATTTTGAAACAAAACAACGCATTACAAAAACACATTAATTTAAGTGAACGCGATTTCTCGCAAATTATTATCTTTCATTGTTGTAATCATTTTCCCAATCATACGTATAAAACTATATATTTATATTCATTAGCGCCCAATTCTCGCCAAACTTGGTGACACTTGACGAAATATCGCCAAATTTGGCGAACAAAAATAAGTCTTCATAAATGAAGATAACTTGGCTATAGTTGACTAACTTCGCAAATTTCTTATTCAAAATCAGTATTAACGAATCTTCTTTGCATTTTAGCTTTCTGTTTCGAGTAACATTAGTTAAAATTTTAAAACGAAGATATAGGAAAGCTACCTTTTCCGCCTGGTATAGGCCGGAAGGACTTTTTTTAATTTCAGTGCTCGCTAAAAGGGTTTCTAAAAAAATTCGAAATTCGAATGACCAGGAAACGGTCTAAAAATCTTTTAAACTATGATTTATCACAAATTGTTAGGTGTAGAAACTCAAAACTTTACATGGTTGTTACTTTAAAGACATAAATTACATACACAGAAAAGTTTTTGAAATTTTAGAAATTTTGAAGTATGCAGGTACAAAATACGTCCTAAAATTGCAATTTCAAAGATATGGTTGTTAAAGAAACTTGGAATTTGACATTGTGGTTACTTTTAAGATGTAAATGCTCGCTGAGAAAGGTTTCTAAAAAAAATAGAAATTTCAAATGAAAAATTAAATGAACGAAAAGCCTTCAAAATACATGCTAAATTACCAATTACTTGGATTTAATTTTAGTTATTCTCTTTTATTTAAGTCTCATGTTCGCCAAAAGCAATATAAGAATTAAATTTACTCAAAATGTGGCTTAATTAGTATTTTTTTAACTATCCGTAGCAGCAGCATTTCCTCTAATTAAAATATACACACGAATACTACTTGACATATTTCAACAATTATGCGAGCAAAATGTAAATGTTTGCTAAGAAAGGTTTCTAAAAAAATTGAAATTTAAACCCTTCCAGCGCGGTGGTCACAAATATGACCACTTAATTTTAACCCTACAGTGCATGAATTTCAGGTAGCTTTCAATACAAAAAAGTATAAAGCTACCTATTGCAGCCCTTCGGAGGAAAGCAGTTCCGGAAAATTTCGATATATTTTCACCGATCATGACCCCAGACCCCAAAACCACCCTCCGTTCAAATGTTAATATATATATATATATATCTGACCTGTGTCATACGATAACTCTCGTATTTATAAATCGATTTTGATGAAACCAATTGTGTGTATTAAGGTCACCAATGTCTCAACCGAGTTCGTTGGCCAGCTTGGTCCGCATTTTGTTTCAAGATGGCGGCCATTTAAAAATTTAAAACTAAAATAAATATACAAAAAAATTAAAAATTCAAATTTATTTTTTAATTACGTGTTAGGCCTTGATACAAGGATTCCAGAGCATTTTTTAGTTTACCTCTATCTTAAAAAATGGCTGAGATAGAGTAGTTTGAAATTCTAGGGTGGCTGACATTTTGAAACAAAACAGCACAATAACGCGATTACTCGCAAATAATTTTATTTCATTGTTGTAATAATTTTTTCCATTCATACGCATAAAACTATATATTCATATCCGTTAGCGCCAAAATTGGCGACATTGGCGACAAAATTGGCAAAATTGGTGACATTTGGCGAAATATCGGCAAATTTGGCGACCAAAATAAGTCTTCATAAATGAAGCCAATTTGGCTATTGCTCAATAATTTGGCGAATTTCTTATTCAAATTCAATATTAACGAATCTTTTGTAAACGTTTCTTTGCATTTTAACGTGCTGTTTTCGTGTAACATTAGCTAAAATTTTAAAACGAAGATGTAGGAAAGCTACCTTTTCCTCCCGGTACAGGCCGGAACGACTTTTTCTTTTAGAATTGTGTTTTTTTATACGTATATTAAGAATTCGACACCAGAAATTTTAAGATAAATTTTTAACTTTATTTAGTAGCATATTTATGCTAATTTTACAGGATTAATATTTCTATATATATATAGTGGTCGCAAAGAACTTGATGCATTTATTAAAAGTTGAATAGAAAGTGTTGCCAATTGGCTACACTATGCAATATAGGGTTAATTACAAACTGCCAAACAGCACTCAGAATATTTTACTAAAATTTTGCTGTTATAATGAACTTGAATGGGCGTATAGAAACGAAAGTATCAATTTTTTAAGAAACTCGTTTTTAAATTCTGGTGTAAATCAATCATTTCACCAGTTTGCAAAGAGAATTACTCTTCGCCTGAAAGGGTTAAAAGAATCAAATGAGCGGAAAAGTTCTAAATTACGATTTGGTTGGATTTATTCGTGGTATAAATTTGAAATTTGGTATAGTGGTTACTTTTAAGATTCAGATGCACGATATAAACAATTTATAAATTACCATTCAGCTACGAGGACAATACCCATCTAGGCATTTCTCACTCGTATATGTCGGTAAGGCTGCAATCGCAGCACAAAATGGAAATGTCATCATCAGCGCGGAATGTTTTCGGGCGATTATCACTGCTGAAAATTAAGAGCCTACGCTAGTCACGCGAAGAAACGCTCAAGCTAATGTTAAGTCTATGGGAAGATTCTTGCGTAATTTCTCGCTGGCATTTTAATACTTTTAAATCATTTTTTTGCATAGGATAGCCGAGGTCGATCTCTAACGTTGTTAGTTTTTACTTTTTTGATTTTGGTTACAGTTTTTTTTATAAGCGGAGATTTTTAATTTTGGAACCGGTTGGAACTGGTTCTGAAAATAAAAGTGCTCTTATATATAAAAAAAAAACTGGAACCAAAATCGAAAAAGTAAAAACTAACAACGTTACAGATCAACCTCAGCTATTTTATGCCAAAAAAGCATTTAAAAATATTAAAATTCGAGCGAGAAATCGCGCAAGAACCTTTCCATACTGCATGACTTTGTATGTCCTCTGAAGTATGCCGCAGAGTTGCGCGCTGATAATGACATTTCCATTTTGGGCTGCGATTGCAGCCTTACCGACATATATGAGTGAGAAAGGCCAAGCTGGGTATCGTCCTTGTAGCTCAATGGTAGAGCATTGGAGCGTTATTACAAGGATCTGGGTTCGATTTCCGGCTTGGACATTTTTCACTCTGCTGTTTTACGCTTACTTAGCAAGGTAAAAATTTACATGTTTATTATTCAATGTTTTTGGGCGATTATCACAGCTGAAAATTAAAAGAAAAATTAATTAAAATTATTTGTAAGAATAACAATCAAGTTCTTAGAATTACGGATATAGTGAATATTTTTCTAAAATTTCAAAGGCAAACACTTATTTTTCTTTACATTAAAAAAGCGTGGAGACGATAATAATAACGTCTTATTATTCCTCTTCAAAACCAAAAAACGTAAAAAAAAAAAGAAAAAAAAAGAAAGAAAAAAAAACGTAGCTTATTTTTGGGATACTATTTATTTGGCTTATTTTTGTACACTAAAAAACATCCGGTTGCTTCATAAGATCTCAACAGAACATAATATTTCTGTGTTACACATCCAAATTTAATCTTTTAACCCAAAGAGAATTTTTTCTAAAAAACCAACGATATGAAGTAGGATATAAAACTGATCATTGAATAAAATTTGGCAGTTTCATGATATACACCTTAAACAGTGACTATACGCAGCAATTCTTTCAATTACGTATATCTTCTCTTTTTTTTTCATATAAAAATATGTGTAAGTTTTAGATACATATTTATTTATCAGAAAAAATAAAATGTGATTTTTTTTAATGTCTCGACTGCTTTTGATAAGAGCAGCAATGCCAGAATTTTCTAAAATAACTGTGTTTAATTTTCTTGTCACAATTTTTTTTTATTAAATCGAATTTTAGAAAATAGTGTTTGGAATAAATGTCAGAACAAAGTAAAATTTGCTAAACAATGTAATCAGATTAGAGAAAGTATTATGGATAATTCATTTTAAATGTTTATCAAACCAGTTACAAATTTAACTTTCAAAAGGCGGAAACACATCTTATGTATGGATAATTTAATTATTTGCTTAATAAGTGATATTATTAGCGGTTTTAATCATTCTTTATGTATTACTAAAGGAATACATGTATTACATGTTTTAATTAAATCTTTTATTGCAACTTTTCTTTCAATACAATTGTCTAATTACGCTTATTTGTTAAATGATATACAATAACTTATTAAAAATCTGTACGTACTAATTATCCTTGTTTAAAATTTCCTTTCAGTTATATTCTTTCTTGCAGATTTTCATTCAATGACATTGTTTAATTATAAGTATTTCTCAAGCAATACTGAATAACTAAATAGAAATCTTCTTGTTCGAATTATCCACTTTGTTACAATTTTCGAAAAAAAAAGTAAATAAAAGTCTTCATAGACTGTTTTTAAATCTTTATCAGTGTGTAACACATATTTTATTTTAATTTTAATTTAATTTTATTTTATTTTTGTGAAATCATGAAGTTATGTAAAAAAAATATCATTGGATTAATAATTTTGTATCTTATTTTAAAAAAGGGAGTTTCTATATATTCCGGTATATCTTCTCTAATATTTATATTAATATTTTTAGGTAGTTTTAAAGAGACAGAATAGTTATATAAATATGTAAAGTTTCACCTCTTTTACTTTAATAAACATTATAAAAAGTGTAATTAAAATTTAAAAAAAATGTTTTTATATTTCCAATAAAATTTCAGTAGGACTGAAACTACGCCTTAAATCTTTAAATAGCAGTACAAAGGATGTGGATTTTATTTTCACTTTGCTTAACAGCGTACAACCAACTTGAGTGAAAAATGTGTCCAGACCAGGTATTGAACCCAGATACCTTGGTATACCGCATCAAGTGCTTTACCAATTAAGCTATCCCGACAACACCTAGTCTAATATTTATTTCACTAACATCCATTGGTAAGGCTGCAACTCCGCAGCGCAAGATAGAATGTCAACATAAGCACACTATCAGTGGCGTACATGAGACGAATAAATTCCCAGCATCGGATAATATATAACTTTATTTTTTTTATTCTTGTTTATTTTTTCTTTATATATATATATATATATATATATATATATATATATATATATATATATATATATATATTTATTTGTTTCCATTCAAATTGGTTGTACACTTTTAAGCAAAGCGAAAAGAAAATTAACATCCTTTGTAGTGATATTTAAAGATTTAAGGCGTAGTTTCTTTCCTACTGAAATTTTAATTGAAAAAAAAAACATATTATCCGATGCTGGGAATTTATTTGTCCCATATGCACCACTGATAGTGTGCTCATGTTGACAATCTATCTTGCGCTGCGGAGTTGCAGCCTTACCAACGGATGTTAGTGAAATAAGTACCAGACTAGGTGTTGTCGGGATAGCTTAATTGGTAAGGCACTTGATGCGCTATATCAAGGTATCTGGGTTCGATCCCCGGTCTGGACACATTTTTCACTCAAGTTAATTGTACGCTGTTAAGCAAAGTGAAAAGAAAATCCACATCATTTGTACTGCTATTAAAAAAAAATGCTTTATGAGAAAATTTGAAAAATAGTTACTACTGCTTAGGTATGTGTTATTACATTGTGAAACTACATAAATTTATCATTTTTAAATTGTCTGGAGAAAATTATAAATAAAAAAAATTAATCATTTATGTAATCTGTTCCCTTTAAAATTTTAAAATAAAAAGCCTAGTAGTAGAAGTATGGATCTTAAAATACGCTGGAAAATGAACGTTGGAAATGAATCCTTCAGCGAAGTTCTATGTTGAATTCCTTTAATTGCGTATCTCAGTATAAAATTCTTTAGAACTGAAAAGAAAATTAAATAATTAGTATAAGAATTGTAACAAAAAAATAAAAATAAAAAATAAATAACTGGTTACTTCAAACTAGTTTTATAAACATTAATACTTTTAGGTAATTTTGAAGAAACATAATTGTTATAAACAAATGTAAATTTGCATCTTTTTAACTTTAATAAACTTTATAAAATGTGTAATTAAATTTAAACCAAAAAAAATGTGTTCTGAGAAAATTTAAAAATAGTTACAAATGATTACTGTTTAGGTATTTATTATATATCGTGGAACTATATAAATTTATCATTTTCGGAATTGTCTGGAGAAAATTGTAAATAAAAAATATAATGTATTTTTGTAATATGTTCCCTTTAAAATCTTAAAATAAAAAGCATAGTAGTAGAAGTATGGATCTTACATTACATTGGAAAATTACTTGTTTAGCGAAGTTTATGAAATTTGCGTTGAATTCCTTTATATAGCGTATCTCAGTATAAAATTTTTTAGAAATTTAAAAAAAAATTAAATAATTAGTATAAGCATTGTAACAAAATAAAATAAAATAAAATAAAAATAAATAACTGGTTACTTCAAACTAGTTTTATAAACATTAATACTTTTAGGTATTTTTGAAGAAACATAATTGTTATGAAAAAAACATGTAAATTTGCATCTTTTTAACTTTAATAAACTTTATAAAATGTGTAATTAAATTTAAAAAAAGTGTTCTGAGAAAATTTAAAAATAGCTACAAATGATTACTGTTGAGGTATTTATTATATGTCGTGGAACTATATAAATTTATCATTTTCGGAATTGTCTGGAGAAAAAAAAAATGTATTTATGTAATATGTTCCCTTTAAAATCTTAAAATAAAAAGCATAGTAGTAGAAGTATGGATTTTACATCACATTGGAAAATTACTTCTTCAGCGAAGTTTGTGAAATCTGCGTTGAATTCCTTTATATAGCTTATCTCAGTATAAAATTATTTAGATCGGAAAACAATTAAATAATTAATATAAGCATTGTAACAACAAAAATAAATAACTACTTACTTCAAATTAATTTTATAAACATTTCACCAAATATTTCTAATGAAAAACATGTATATCCTTATAATCTTCTTGTCTGAACAGTTGTTACATTTTATTGAATATTCATAATAAAACACTCTTACATTCAAGTATTCTTCTTATTATTTATTTAAATGTATATTTGATTAAATATTCATGACACAAGATTCTGACATCAAAATGAATTTTTCTTGTCTAAATAATTGTTATGCATATCTTAAAAATAAAACAACGTGATAAATTAACAATAAAAAAGTGTTATGTTAAATAATCTCAGCGGAAAATAAAAAAATAAATAAAATATTTATAACAAATACACACATGTAACTGTTAGACGAAAAATAAAATAACTTAACAAACAATGATAATTAAATTTCGAAATGACTAGCTGCAAAATATAGCAGAAAATCTAATTAAATAATTTAATTTTAATAGAATTAAAAATAAATGCAAAGGGGAAAAATATATGAGTTTACTGTTTACAAGGGAATTTATTTAAAATACTTGTTTTTAGATATATACGTAAGTGAAAATAATTTATTTATCAGAGATAACTTTCATCATTTCGTTTGTTTTTATTATTATTATTATTATTATTATTATTATTGTGTATTCCAGTTTTTTCCGGAAATATCTAATAAATCAAAAATTATTTCGCAATATTTACTATGCACAAGCACCTAAAAGATTTTTTATGTCAATCTGGGATGTCTTATTAATGAAACAAATTTGTTCACGATAAGCCTAGCTGCCAACAGTTACATTTTTCCGCACCATTATTTTCGAACAGTAGCGTTCTTTATTCGCAAAAATTCTACAGTTGTATAAGGCAAAGATTGAAACTCGGAAATAGTGGTAACATAAAAGCGTATGGAAAAAAAAGTCTAATAAAATTACCATGTACTATTTTCAATCTTTCTTTCCAAATTTTACAAATGTTGGGAAAATACCTATGAATTATTCCGCAAATGTCAACAATGACATTGGTACAATCAGATTAGTAATAACGTATACTGGAAAATCTTATGCAGGGGTTAAAACTTGGTAGCTATCTGCATATCAAAATTTGAAATAATGTTTACATTTTCATTGCCAACCTTCAGTTTTGACAAAATATTGTTATGAATTTTGTATATATCTGTAAATATTCCATTTGTTTAAATTTATTTTATTTTATTATTGTGAAAATTGCAGTATTATTAATGTGTTTCCTATTGAGCATCATGTAACTCAATGCTAAAGGCCTCAGATGGTTTGCAAGGAAAACAACTTTCCACCCTCATCTTTATAATGGAAGTCTATGGCAAAATCGCCAAGGAATGGGTTCATCGACAAGTTGGCGATGGTTTTGGCGACTTATTTTTGTCGCCAAATTTGGCGATATATCGCCAAATGTCGCCAAGTTGGCGACGGATTTGGCGACTTTTTGTGCAACCCCCCCCCCCCCCCTTATACCTGTACATTGGGATCCTTACTCGCTTTGGTTCTCTATCGAAAGTTAAAGAACTTTCTGGTAATTTCTAGCATCTGAAAGCTCTGGAATAATCTGGAAAGATCTCTGAAACCTATATAAGGACCTCCATCAGTTCAGTTGAGTTAGTTGTCTGACAACTGCGATTGAATTCATACGAGAGGCTTTGCATTGAGAACTGTGTTTCTCGGATCGATTTTGTCGTTGATACGTCGTATTGAACGCATTGTTTCTGTGTGAAATTTTGCTGTGCTTTTATTGGATTTGAAGATTACTGAATATCTTGTAATTTTCAGAAGATATTGGTGTTCGTATTGCACTGTTTATAGTGAATAAAGCCTTTTGATTGTTCTTATATATCGGCACCAGTCCTTTTGAACCCCGAGCTCACAACATTTGGTGTCAGAAGTGGGATTGAATGCCGATCACCAGAGCAATGGAGGGTGAACTGAAACAATTATTGGAGAAATTAGCTGCAAATCTTGGCGAGTTGAAAGAAGAAATGAAGAAAGATATGTCAGCGATGGATGAGAAAATGACTGCGAATCAGGCTGAGATGTCAACCAACCTTGCTGAGTTGAAAGAAGAAATGAAGAAGGAAATGACTGAGAATCAGGCTGAAATGAAGGAAATGTCGGAAGAAATGAAGAAGGAAATGTCAGCGATAGACGAGAAAATGACTGCAAACCAGGCTGAAATGAAGGAGATGTCAACCAACCTTGACGAGTTGAAAGAATTAATAGATAATAAAATAACATCTTTAAATGAAAGAATTGACAGCGTGGAAAACAAATTTGAAGGAAGATTTCAAGAAATAGAAGAAAATGTTCAATTGACAGCCAAAACCGTAGAAGAAAGAGTAGAAGAAAAAGTTCAAAAGATCGCCAAGACCGTTGAAGAAAGCATAGAGAATGTAAAAAAGATTTGGAAAATGTGAAGAAACAAAAGATAACTGCCGAAAACTATCCCGAAGATGTCAAGTATCAATCTATGCTTCCTCGTTCCTGTATTAAACTCTCGACCTATGACGGAAAATCCTCATGGTCAGTTTTTAAGACACAATTTGGGATCGTAGCGGACGCCAATGGATGGGATTCCCAGACAAAGGCTTGCCAGTTAGCTGCTTCTCTACGAGCTGATGCTGCCGACGTCCTACAGACTTTGCCTGCAAATGAACCGCTGGATTTTGAAACGCTCGTCAGTGCCTTAGAATTGCGCTTTAGCGAGAAATGCATGAAGGCATATAGCAGACTCCAGCTCAAATCTCGACAGCAGAAATCCACTGAATCCCTGCAAGAGCTTGCTACGGATGTCGAGAGACTTTCACATCTTGCTTATCCTGACTGTCCGACTGAAATTAGAGAAAGCTCGGCTCTGCAGCATTTTATTGATGGTGTGCGTGACTCTGAGATCCAGAAACAACTCCGGATTGCAGATCTCAGTGACTTAAAAGGGGCTTTAGTTTATGCCCTGAAATTCGAGGCAGCCCAGCAAGCTACAAGGAAAGATCGACACTTTGTGAGAGTAGCCAACATGCCTCAGACGTCGGATAGAGCTGTGGAGCATTTACAGCAGCAGGTGAAGGACATGATGAGGCAGATGAACTCCTTGATGGTCAACAAAACTGGCAGAAAGATCAAGTGCTGGAAATGCGGTGGAGAAGGCCATATTCAAAGAAACTGCCTAAAACGACCCAGCACAGAAGGTAATAGCTCCCCACGAATGGCGGAGCAGGAAAACTAATTAATGGCCATCTCGCGGGGCGGAGGTTGCCAGATTTTGAGAAGCCCCATTATCAAGTGTGTCAAATTTCTGCAAGAAGTTGCGGCGAGAACGGAGTTTTTATAGTCGGGCGTGTGAATGATTTGCCCTGTAATATGATCATCGATACAGGAGCCAATGTGATCATCATTCGGAAAGATCTAGCTCACCGGCTAAAGGAAAAACTCCTCTGGACCCCGCCCCGTGTTATCCTCCAAACCGTGACCGGGGATAAGATCGACATACATGGAAGAATGAAATTGAAAATAAAGTTTGGGAACGCCGCTTACCATCATACAGTCTATGTAGCCGATATTTCAGACCCTTTCATACTCGGACTGGACTTTTTAAAAGAGCATGGATTTACACTGGATTTTAAGAATAATGAGTTACGCTCTGCTCAAGAAGATGTCACTATTTTCAAACTTGGAAATGAGTCTGGGTCTATTCAACGGATCACAGCCAAGGCAGATGTTATCATCCCTCCTCGGACCGAAATGATGATACCTGGATTAACTGGAAACGAAAGTATTTTCCAGTATGGCTTGACTGGATATCCTGAGAAGAGCCCAAAGGGAGTGCTAATAGCATCAGCACTGGTAGATCTGTCGAGAGATGTCATACTTGTGAGAATTGCGAACGTAAGTGAAAAATCTTGAATTATCCAGAAGGGTGAAGTGCTTGCAACCTGTGCTCCAGTCACCTGTGTTTGCAAAGACCCGAGCTTGACGTTGTCGGAGCCGCCTACAAGTTTAACACCTGAAATTGGACGAAATGAAAATTTATCTCCTAAACAGAGACATGCCGCAGAAAGACTGTTCCAGGAATTTAAGGATGTGTTTTCTCAAAACGAGAGTGATATTGGTCGCACTTCACTGACACGGCATAGAATTGATACTGCCGGCCATACACCGATTAAACAGCATCCCAGACGTTTGCCGTTCGCTAAACAAGAAGAGGTTTATAAGCTCTTACAAGAGATGCAGGATAGTGACATCATCGAACCGTCATCAAGTCCGTGGGCCTCTCCCATCGTGTTGGTCCGAAAGAAAGATGGCTCCACAAGATTTTGTGTGGATTATCGTAAACTTAATGATATCACGAAGAAGGACAGCTATCCTCTACCAAGAATAGACGACACGCTAGATACTCTTTCAGGACATAAATGGTTTTCCACACTGGATTTGAAGAGTGGATATTGTCAAGTAGAGATCCATCCTGATGACAAAGAGAAGACCGCATTTACTACTGGACAAGGACTTTGGCAATTCAATGTTATGCCGTTCGGGCTCTGCAATGCTCCAGCAACGTTCGAGCGCCTCATGGAGACAGTGTTAAAAGGCCTGACTTTTGAAGCTTGTCTCATCTACCTAGACGACGTCATCATTGGTGGCCGCACGTTTGAAGAACATCTAGAAAATATTCGAAAAGTGTTAACGAAGCTAAGAGCGGCGAATTTAAAGCTGAACCCTTTGAAATGCAAGTTCTTCCAACGAGAAGTAAACTATTTGGGACACATCATCTCAGCTGAAGGTGTTCGAACAGATCCTGAAAAAGTGTCTGCAGTAAAGCACTGGAAACGTCCGGAAAATGTCCATCAGTTGCGAAGCTTTCTGGGACTATGCACTTATTACAGAAAGTTTGTACAGGGGTTCTCCAACATCGCAAGACCCTTGCATAGGCTCACTGAAAGCAAGTAGAAGTTTCTATGGACACAAGAATGCGAGAATTCCTTCCAGCGGCTGAAAGAAGCTCTCACATCCTCTCCAGTCCTTACCTCTCCAGACACTGACAAACAATTCATTGTGGACACGGATGCTAGTCATGAAAATGTCGGTGCTGTACTTTCTCAAGAAATAGATGGCCAAGAACGAGTCGTAGCATACTGGAGCAAATGTTTATCGAAACCAGAGAGGAATTATTGCGTCACTCGTAAGGAGTTATTAGCTATAGTGAAAGCCATAGAACACTTCCATCACTATCTCTATGGCAGGAAATTTCTATTTCGTACTGATCACGCATCCTTAACATGGCTGATGAATTTTAAGAACCCAGAGGGCCAAGTAGCCAGATGGATACAACGACTCCAGGAATACGACTTTGACATCAGGCATCGTAAAGGCTCATCGCATGGAAATGCTGAGCCTTATCAAGAAGACCGTGTCCCGAAAGTTGTCGCTATTGTTCCAGAGCGGAGAACAAGTATAATCCCGAACATGTCATACGCCAGACGAAGGCTTCACTATCAACGCCACCAGATCCCTGGAGTGATGAGAAGATTCGAGAAGATCAAATGGCAGACTCTGAGATCAAACCAATCTTGGAGTTATTAGAATCTTCTAGCACGAAGCCCAGGTTGGAAAGACATCTCGACTTACAGTCCTACGACGAAGCAATATTGGGCTCTTTGGAACTCTCTCCACGTCAGGAATGGTGTCCTGTTCCGAAAATTCGAATCGGAAGATGGGAAGACATCTCGGTGGCAGATGGTACTTCCTCGATCCCGAATACCAGAGGTCCTCAAGGAATTACATGGCAGTCCCACTGGTGGCCATTTTGGAGTCATGAAAACATTACACAGAGTCCGAGAGCGCTTCTTCTGGGGAAAAGCGAGAGCTGACGTCGAACAATGGTGCAAATCTTGCGATGCATGTGCAGCTCGGAAAGGACAAAAGAAACGTAGCAGAGGAAGACTACATCTCTACAAGGTAGGAGCACCTTTTGAACGCATCGCCCTTGACATCCTAGGTCCTCTTCCAAGAAGTGCTGATGGCAACAAATACCTCCTTGTTGTCATGGACTATTTAACGAAATGGCCTGAAGTTTATGCCATCCCTGATCAAGAAGCTTCTACGGTTGCGGATGCCTTGGTACACCAGTGGATATCAAGGTATGGAGTTCCCCTTCAAATGCATTCTGACCAAGGGAGAAATTTCATATCTGCTGTGATTGAGGGTCTCTGTCAACTTCTCGGAATGGACAAAACTAGGACGACGCCTTTACATCCACAATCGGATGGCATGGTTGAGAGATTTAATCGTACCATCCTCAACAATCTCTCACTGCTAGTCTCAAGAAACCAACAAGACTGGGACCAAAAACTTCCCTTGTTTCTTCTCGCCTATCGCAGCGCCGTCCATGAAACAACCGGCTATTCCCCGTCTCAGATGCTTTTCGGTCGTGATCTTCGTCTACCTTGTGATCTGATTTTTGGTCGCCCTCCAGATGCGCCTTCATCGCCAGAGGGATACGTGCAGAATCTCCAGGTTTGATTTGAAGACGTCCACAACTTGGCTCGAGAGCGGATCAATATACAGACGGAGAAGATGAAGACCAGGTACGACACGAAAGCCACGGGACATCAATTCAAAGAAGGTGACAAGGTTTGGTTTTATAATCCGACTCGACGTAAAGGACTTTCTCCCAAACTGCAATCGCACTGGGATGGTCCTTATACAGTCCTAAACAGACTGAACGATGTCGTAATTCGGATCCGAAAGTCACCAAGTTCGAAGCCTAGAGTCGTTCATTACGACAGGCTGGCTCCATACTATGGCCATAGTACTTAGTTCATTGATTGTAAATAGTGTAATGTAAATAATGTAAATTAGTGTGACCATGGTCTTGTATATAAGTTAATGTAATAATTTTTTTGCTTAGCATTATCATTATTAATGTTATTATTATTTAAATACTTGTATGTAATGATGTCTATGCTTTAATTTAATTTAATTTTAAATAAGTGTATATTTTGTATAATTCAGCATTATGAATGTGTTTAATTGTTATTTTGCATGATCTTTTAATCACCCTTCCATTACTGCTTCCTCTTTTCAAAACATTTGAAATTGTACATCTAAAGCGTTTAATAACTTTCTAAATATTATTAACAATAGCACCAGTTCCATTTAATCTCCAAATTTCGCGAATTTCACTTTCTTTTAATTCTGTACCTCGTGGCATGTTTGTAAATGCGTGAAGTCGGTTATCGTCTGCTTTAGTTAACTGCTGATGTCATAACAGTGTGCAGAAATTTGCGTATTTCGAAAAAAAGCAGGTGTTTTAATTAAAATGTTAGGGTGTCTTATAATTATGTAAATAGTATTTTTCATTTTTTCTTATTAAACTCTATAAAAATATCATTTCTGTAAAACAACTACGTGTGATAACAGAATAAATTTATGTTTTTGTCGTTTTTGATAAAGCATTTTTAACCTCTGAATCTTTTTTTTCACTGTATGTCAAATTAGGTAGGTGTCTTATAATTATGTCCACCACTGTATGTCGTATATACATCATATACACATGTCATATAAATGCATCATATATGCATCATACGTGACTATAAATTAGAAACATACGTCAAGAAATGTTATATATATATCATATATTATTATAATGTTATACATGCTTTATAATTAGGCGATAAAACTTGGTCGCTTGGCGATTCATCCTTGGGGGGGGGGGGGCACTATAACACGAAAGTACCAAATTTACAATATAATTATGAAAACAGAAACAAAAATATTTTATCCTTGGAAGCTGCTATAACACGAAAGTACCAAATGTCTACATTATTTTTCATATCTGATAATTTGCATCTATCCTTTTTGTAACTTTAACATTTTTGTAACGATTTTATGCCTTTCTATTGTCTATTTAAAGATAAATTCTTCTAAAGTTACAGAATTTCGTTAAAAACGCTTAAAAAATTCTTCTAAAATTACAGAATTTCGTTAAAAATGTTTAAAATAGGAAAATGCGAACATCATTTGGTCCATTCTCGATGAAAAGCAACCACCATTTTCCCAATGGTAACAATATATATATATATATATATATATATATATATATATATATATATATATATATATATATATATATGTATATGTATATGTATATATAAAGTAAAAATTTACCGATATATTTTTTCTCGTTTTTCGAAAATCTGAACCGGTCCGATAGCGGGCGAAGCTTACTATTATACTCTCATATTAATATCTATCATGTGGACTAAATGCGATGTTAAAAATTAAAAAAAACACAAAAACTCCGGGAGTGCCGACAGAAGTGAAAACATGAATTTCAATATATTATATACTAGCTAACCCGCCCAGCGTTGCCCGGGCCCGAGATAATTACAATCTCAGAGAAAGGTGTTAACCCCCTCCCTCCCCATACCCGCAAATATAATGAATAATTTGTTCAAGAGAACCACCGTCACCTACATTAACGTGATCATTAAAAAAAGAATTACATTTTTCTGATAATTAGAACATAACGAAGACTCTACGCTAAAATAGACGGCCCCTTCCCGACCTCAATTTCAAATCTATATCTTAATTAGTTACCTAAATTTTTGTTCATTAGTAAAAATTGGCAATTATTTCCTTTCATTTTCGCAATCTAAATGGAGGGTTCGGCCCGAGATACAGATCTCTTTGTAGTTCAGTTTTTAATGAAAGCAGATCACTGTCTGAAACTTTCTCGGATCGTTTTCACTGGCGCCGGCAGATTTTTGGCAGTTTTTTGCATAAATAAAAAAAATTACCAACGGAATTTTTCAAAAATCACATATTCAGATACAGAAGATTTTTTTTACATATTCTCAGAAATTTTCAAATTGATATCTCAATTAGTTTTCTTAAAATTCGCTAATTAGTAAAATAATTTCGAATTTGTTCATTTCCGCTTGCAAATCCAACGCGTCAGTTCGTTTCTTTCGCCATTTTGACTGAAAAGATGACATGTTAGAAGCGATGGTTAATGAGAATCTAATTAATATCTAGGCTAATTATCAAAATATTAAAATTCTGAGGCTCAGGTGCACATGGCCAGACCTTGGACAATCCACGCCTAAATTTCCAGACTTTTAGGTGGGCTAGATTTTGCTAGCCATCGCCAACAGACACACACATAGAGCGAAACTTTCTTTTATTAATATAGATATAAAATATTAATATTAATAAATTTGCAATAGAAAGTTTCAAGAATTCTCGCTAAACTATCCGCAGCTCAAGCAAGAACTTAAGAATTGCCAATTTGTAGTGACAAAATTGCCTCTTAGAAGTGTTCTAATTTTTTATTTAATGTTTTTAAAAAAAATCCTATTATCCAAATTTTTATGAGTATTAAAAAAAATGTTTCCTAAGCATGGGTATAATTTTTGTGTGAAAATATTTAGCTGAAAAAAAAAACAGTAATTCATGAAACACTCGACTTTCATCCAAAGATTTCTAACGAAAAACGTCCCTCTAAAATGTATGTATATATATATATATATATATATATATATATATATATATATATATATATATAACTTTAAGTAAAATTTAACCATTGAAACATAAGAAACTGACCACATACACTGAAATCCCGATACCAAAGAGCCCTGTCAATTTACAAATTAAAATTGTAGTCCTAATAAAAGTAACATTATTAATTCAAATTAAGAAGAAGAAGAAAAAAATAAATAAATAGAAAATAAGGAATGAAATATAAACCACACGAGTATATACACAAATAAAAGCTTATAAAGTAATTTACTTTTTCAAGGGCAAGAAAATCACATTTATAAGCAAAGAACGATTGTTTTCTGTATATGACACCAGCTTTTGCTAAATATAGTGCCATATCTTGCCCGAACAATCGCTGAAACTATATTGAATAACAAGACCTTTACAATGGAATATTATAAATTATACATACAATTTGAAAAGGAGTGTGAAAAAGAATTAAAAAAAAATTAAAAAATATATATATTACTTATATTAATAATATCCCAAGATATTTAGTATATTGTGAGCACATGTACAAAGTTGTATCCAAAAGAAGAGGTTAAATTCACAGTTAAATAGAGAATCCTTTAGATCATAAATTGTAACCTACAGTTACAGTTATTTTTATTTAACTAAATAGATTACAACATTTTAAAAAATGTAGAAAAAAAAATTATGATATACATATAAATAAAAACCATTAATTATTTAATTTTAATTTTAATTTAATAAATTAAAATATATAATATTACTTGATAATTTGAAAGTATTTCATAGATATTATTACCTCCATACTAAATTTCCAAGTTTTAATATTTTAAATAAGCTATACTACTGCTATCTATTGTAAAAATATTAGACTATTTTAGCATACTATCAAATACATTGCTGCTGACATCTGGTGTACAGATATTCTACTAAAACTTTAATATTGTATTTATAATTACTTATATGCAGCTGTAATGTATTGTAAATATATTAATTTTACTAGTTAATATTAATGATATATATAGAGAATAAGAGTTACTAGTATAATATAATTTATATTTTAACTAACCCATTTAAAATATATCTTAATTTAACCCAAACATTAATGTAGAATCCATATGATGCTTTCATTTTATAAATTAGTATTATACTTAGAAATAACATAGATTATTCAATATGGTAATGCACTTATTATAATTTAAATCCAGCTATTTAAATAATATCTACCATGAAAAAAATATATAAAAAACATAAATATTAATTAAATTAAATGATCTAATAATAAAATAAAATAAATAATATAAAACTAAGAGATATGTTTATTAGTGTACTATATTTAATAAATATTTAATATTTACTAAAATTAAATATGTTTAACATATTAATATTATATTGTATTGATTATATATATATATATACATAATAAAATACCACTGTTTAATTTACATAAAAATAATCTATAAGTATATATTAAATATAATATATGAACCTACTCTACATCATACCGAACTATACAGAATACATGTACATACTTATATACATAGGTGTTGGTTACAGTAACAGTGTCGGGAGTTCAATGGTTTTTTCCCATCTCAAAAAATGTCCAACGGGCCTAAAGAAATTTTACCTTCAAATGTACAGAGGTGTCGGTAACAATGTCGGTTACAGTAACAGTGTCGCGAGTTCAATGGTTTTTTTCCCATCTCAAAAAATGCCCAACGCGCCTAAAGAAGTTTTCACTTCAATAAATTCTTCATCATTGCAACTGCATGTACTTTCATGAATACACCTCTTTAGGTCTTTTGCATATCCATTATAATTAAACATAACACGGCCTAAAGGCTTATCATATTTAAATGGCTTAACTATTTTTACTTTACTCACTGGTAGTAGATCATTGTACTTGTTTAAATATTTACCCAAAATTAACTCCTTTATAGCAATTCCCCACAAAATCCAATATAAAATAGATCTTTTCCTCCGTACTTTTCTGACAGTTCTTTAAATTACAATATCTCTGTAGATCCCGTTTCTTGATTCTATACCGCGATAAATCCAAGCCCAAATCGTTATTAACATTTCTTGTGCTAGATTGTAAAGTTGTTAAAGTCTCCGGTATCAATTTCTTTTTTATATTAAATATAATTCCCTTAATGTCATTTTCCCTTCGATTACCATCACAATTAAATATTGATTTTTCTATTTCTTTACAAGTATTTAGATTTTTCGAAGTATTCAAATTGATATTATTTCTAATATCACTACTGATAAACTCTTTCCTTATATCATGTTTTATTTTGTCATAAATAGATTTTGTCATCATCTTTATTTATCCAGATTCCTACTTCTAAAATTCTGTAGGACATTCTTCTTGCAATATATATATATATATATGTGGTGATTTTTAAGGCCGAGTTGCTTGAGTAGTAACATTTTTTAATAAATGTTTTTTTGAAAATAAGATGGGCTCTTTTCACATAATCAACCGAAGGGGAAGTTCCAGTACTCCACATTAGATAGCGTGTGTACGTAATCATAATTAAGCATCTCATTCAAGAACACAGAAGTTTTTATTCTGAAACTTAAATTGACATCAGGGAAGAATCTGCTTTCACTCGAGTCCTCTTTTCGTTTCAATCACGGCTCCCACTACAGCAGAGCACGATGGCCATTTATTTAAAATAAACATTCCGCAGGCATATAAGAAAAAAACATACTGGACTCCACGCCAATACCAGGTAGAGATTCCATCATTAACCTAACAAATCAAACTTCGAACTAGCGTCTCTCTATTCGACTGTTCTTATACGAATACGTCTAGCTTTCATCAGTGCATCACATCTTCGGAT
Organism: Maratus michaelseni; assembly: GCA_963931845.1. Lineage (NCBI taxonomy): Eukaryota > Metazoa > Arthropoda > Arachnida > Araneae > Salticidae > Maratus > Maratus michaelseni. The sequence goes on from OZ007600.1 coordinate 100,267,072, forward strand.
CTCCGAATAGAATGCTCTCCGAAACGGAAAAGGCGATGATATATTCTTTCAGTAAGAGTCGGAATACATGGTCACGTGCGCCAATCGTGAGCTGGGATTCTTTGCGCTGGCTCCAGAATAAGGTAATAAAATGGTTTCCGCTAATTTTTGGCGCGAAAGAAAATTCTCGAAAGTTCCATGATGTTCGATGATTTAGCTATGACCCAGAGTGTTTTAGGTTAATTGATTATCGTTAGTTAATTGGTTCGAGAATATGGAATGATTTTAACTTTTAGGGAAAGAAAAAAAAGAAAAAGAGAAATGGTTTATCGAATTTGGAACATAGCCAGAATGGGATTAGAATAAATGCTTTGACATTTTAATATAAAAAAAAAAAGATTTTATGATCTGGCGAATTATTTTTAATATCGGAACTGATTAAAATAAATACAGTCTTTTTAGGAATTTAGAAAATTAAAAGGGAATTATGCGGGTTTTTTAAGTATGAATATTAGGGAGTTTTATAATTTAAAGATAAAGACGCGATTTCTTGAACTAATTAGCAGCCATTGAAATATTGAATTTAGATATGAGGTTTTTTCGGAATACATAGAGTTAAAATATTTTAATAAACGGAGGAAATAAATATTATAGAGTAAGTTAGACTAGGATGGAGTAAAAATACTTTGGTTTATAGCGATAAATTTAAATTTTTTTATATTATCCCCCCCCCCCCTTAAAAACTCTTGACTGAACAAGCTGTTTTATAAACGGCGGTTTCAGACGAGAAAAAAAAAATTAAATTTTAAAGTTGTCTAGAGTGAGCCTGCACTGGCATTGGCGAAAGAGAAGAACTTAAAAAGAACGAAGTATAATAATTTTGGAAGTTAACAATTTTGAAGAAGGACGTGAAAGAAGATCTCCCTGAAATACAAAAATGTTACAATCTCACTTACCATTTGTAAGTGCACAAGAAAAATACAATAAGAATAAATAATAAATATTAATAAACAAGAAAAACAGGATAATAATAGTAACAAAATTTTGCTTTTACCAAGTTCACAACCTTTAGAATAAGTAGTCACTAGCAAATTGTTAAAACAAAGTTTAAAAAAAAAATTCGACTTCATTCAAATTTGAGTTCATTAGATCCAACTGTTTTATTTCAGTCTCTTTCTTGGATCGTGATAAGTCCTCATTTTGTTTATAAAAAAAAAATGGTTACTGCAGTCCCTTTCTTAAAAATACAGTTTTTATGTAAAGGCTGAAAATAAAGACATTACTCCATCAAAATTTTAAAACTGTAGTCATTCTTACCAATACTTTATAATGACTTTATAACGCTAGCACTTGTCACAACATCTTTCTCTTTCTCTTAAGTATCACAGTAAATCTCTCACATAATAAACAAGTCAAATTATCTCTTGGTCGTTTATTGTACTTGGAATATGTTATCTTTGTTATATCCCTGTGGGATCTGTTATATTTCTGTTGAGATCCCAACATCTTTAACTAATTTTTGTCAAACATTTTTTCACTAATAAGTAATATAACTCTTCAATAATATAAATAAATGCTATAATAAAATTCAATTCATAAACATAACAATAATAACTTTCAATATAACTAATACTTCTCAACATATGTAGTAATTCATAATATAATTCAATAGTAGAAATAATAATATTATAATAACATTTGTATAATTTAAGAAAATATCACAGTTTGTTTATTTATTGTTAGGGAAAATATTGGTTGAGGAATAAAATAATTACATAGCAAATAAATAAATTTCTTATTTTTTAATCATATAAGAAAGTATTTTTGCCAGTCGAAAGTATACAAAAAAAATATAATAATAATTTCAAAATCCAAATAAATTTAAATCTAAATATTTAGAAATTGAACTCTCAACCAGTAGTTCCTTACAATAATTTTTTCCTCTGATACCCTTTTACAAAATTATACTGTTAAGTTATAAGTATTCATATCCTAAATGCAGAGAGTTGTTTTTTTGACAAACTTAGAATAAATAAAGACAATACATAACAATAAAAGATGTTAATTTTGGCTGAGAACTGGAATACAAAGGCAATTTTGTTTAAATACTTAATTTTCTATTGTCACACAAAACAATCACTGTAAAATCACATCATCACTATCCAATAATTTATATAATTATAGAAATACTTATAAACGGTTACTATTTGATTATCTATTGAAGTAAATAACATAATATTAAATTTTTGAAACAATTGGTTTAAGAAAAAGTAAATAAAGTAAAAATAGTTTATTTTGATATAGAATTAAAACATTTAATTTCATTTTTCAACATCAATTTGACAATTCCTAAAATCAAAATACACATCTTATGCCTGCATAAGGTGTCTACTCAACCTCAAAAACTCTTAAAAACAAGTAATATTCTCGTTGCGCACCAAGAACATACCTGATAATGTTGAAAACTATTGTAATAAGAGATATTTAAATAATTAGAATTTACTCTATTGTTTTTACTTTAGTTTGATTTTGTGATGGTGATTGTGATGTCTGTGGTGGTTTTGATTGTTGTTTGGGTTGCTCATGAAATAGTCTGAAATTATTTGGTGAAAAATATGGCCGTAATTTTGACACATGTACAATAACTGAATTTAATTTAGTCTCATAATTAAAATTGTCTATTTCATAGGTCACATCAGAAAGTTTATTTATTATTTTGTATGGCCCAGAGAAAGTAGGTTCTAATTTTCGAGTGTTAGGATATTTAAATTCTTCACAAATTACATAATCTTGTATTTCAAGTGAAGATTCAACAAATTTTCTATCATAGAGTCTTTTACTTTTAAGGTGGAATTCACAAGTTCGCGCTTTTGCAATTTTGAGTGCTTTATTAACAGGAGGGTAATAATTTTGTTTTAAAGGAGATTCATAAGGTAATTGACCATAAAATAAATAGGCAGGTGGGAATTTGGTTATGGAATGTGGTGTGTTATTGTATTCTTGGATGACTTGGTCTAATAATCTAGTCCAAGGTATTTTAGAAGAAATGGAATTAACTTTACATTTAAGTCTAGTAACTATAGTCTGGTTAACTCGTTCTACCTTACCATTGGTTTGGGGGTGATGTGATGATGTAAAACGTTGTTGAATATGATATTTTCTGAGGAATTTGTTGAATCTTGGAGACCTAAAAGATTTATGTCTATCGCTAAGTATTGTTTTAGGTGCTTGTATATTGAAAATTTGTTTTAAACAGTTTGTATATGTTTCGGTAGTAACACTTTTGGATGAAAAAGCCCAAACAAACCTAGTTGCATGATCTATTATTATGTGTAAGAATTTTTTTTTTGAATTGTAATAATTAAATCCACCCACAGTATCAATAGAAAGACATTCAAAAGGTTGATCTGTGGCTGGCATAGCTTGTAACAAGCCAAATCTTTTTTGTTTTGGTTTTTTATTTCTCTGGCATGTATCACAATGTTTAACAAATTGTGTAATGTCTATTGTCATGTTGGGCCAATAATAGTTTGGAGATATTAAATTAAGCATTTTTTGTATACCTAAGTGTCCAAAATTATCATGAGCAATATGTAATAATTTTCTCCTGAGTGACATTGGTACTACTATTTTTTTGAATCCTTTTCTCTGAATAATTATAATCCCATTCTCTTTTTTGTATTTTCTGTCACAAACATTATCTTTATCTTGCATCGCTATAATTTCTTTTTTGTCCAATAATAAACTTACATGTTGATTAAGATAAGCAACAGGATTTCGTGACAACATGTCCGCTTCGACATTTGTAGAACCTTTTTGATACTTGATCTCATAATCGAACATGCTAAGTTTTAAAGACCATCGAAAAAGTCTACCTCTTAGATTTTTAACATTCTTTAACCATACCAGAGATGCATGGTCGGTATGGATTGTGAATTTAGTACCATGAAAATAGTGATAAAACTTATCAAGAGTATCTATGATAGCAAGGCATTCCAATTCAGTTATAAAGTAATTTTGTTCATAACTCTTCAAAATTCTAGAATGGTAAGCAATAGGATGCAAAAAATTATCTTTCCCTGGTTGTTTTAGAACTGCACCTACTGCGACCTGAGAGGCATCTACAAACATGTGGAGGGGTAATTTTGGGTCATAAATTTTTAGAATTGGTTTTGCAATTAGAGTATTTTTTAATTTCTCAAAAGAGTTTTGACTTTCTGAGTTCCATTCCCATATTGTGTTTTTCCTAAGTAATTTATTGAGGGGGTATCTAATTTCAGCATATTTATCTATGAATTTGTGATAAACATTAATGGAACCTAAAAATCGTTGTAGTTCTTTAACATTAGAGGGAGGTTTTAATTTTTTAATTGTCTCAATATTGGTATTAGCTGGAGTTAAAGTCCCATTGCTGATCTCATAGCCTAAGAAATTAATTTTATTTTGATTTAGTTTACATTTAGAAAGTTTAGGTTAAGGTTTTCTAATTTACAGATTTCAAAGATTTTCGCTAAGTGATTTAAATGTTCTTCTAGAGAGGAGGAGAAAATTATGATATCGTCAAAATAATGACAAGCAAAATCAATTTTGTACTTATTGAGGATTCTTCTAATGGTTCTATTAAATATTGGGGGCCCTGTCTTTATACCAAAGGGGAGCACCAGCCATTCGAAGAGGCCAAAATTGGTGGCAAAAGCTAATTTTTCTGTATCGGATGGATGTATTGGTATGTGCCAGTAGCCAGAGGCTAAGTCCAAAGTGGAAAAATACTGGGCACTACTCAATTTATCTAAAATTTCATCGATACGAGGTAAAGGTTCTGCATCGTTTTTAACTATTGCATTTAATTTCCTATAATCTATACATAGTCGGGTCTTTTTACCTTCCTCTCTTTTCATAGCCAAGGTGACGGGGGCAGAATAAGGACTATTGCTTTCTTTTATGAGACCAGCCGCTAACAAAGATTGAACTTGATTTTTTATTTCTTTTTCTTCTAAGGGGGAAGTTCTGTAGGGCCTCAAAGATATAGGTAGGTCAGATTTTAGTAAAACGCGTTGTGGTTCAATATTTATCTTACCCACATCATATTTATGTTTTGCAAAAATATCCCTATAATTTTGAACTATTTCCCTTAAATCCCCATTTTCAATTAAATTTATTTCCCCAATTAAATCTGAATCATAATCATTAATATCACGAAACTTTTGAGGAGTCATTGAACTTCTGTAATCAGGCTGCACGTTACAATCATTGTAATTAGCTGCAAAAAAGTTCTGAGTATTCACAAAATTTTCATTAGTATATGGTGATACTTTGTCATCATTATATCCATTTAAACTCTCATTACTATCACCATTTGTTAATAACTCATCTTTACATGAAATAATATCTTCATTATAAGTTGTTATCAAGTTACCACCATTAAATAAATTCAAACTATCACAATCAGAAGTTATCAAGTTATCATTACCTTGTTGCAATTTATTTACAGTCACAGTATTAAAATGAAGTGATCTCTCATCATGTATGGATATACTCCTATTTATAATCTTCCTTCCCTGTTTTACTGTACAATTCTTACAATTTATATTTAAATTAAATTTAGAACTTTCTTTTAACCCCAAGATGCAGTAATCCAAATCTGTATCACATACTAAAAAGTTAACATATTTTTGGATTTTACCCACTTTAAGAAGAATACTACACTTTTGATTAATTTGTAAAAATCCCTTTGCCTGACCAATAGTAACTGGAGGAACAATTTCAATTTTAGAATTCAATTTTTTAACAAACTTTAGTGGTAAAATTGCGATAGTTGAGCCGGTATCGACGACGCATGGTAAATTATAATTATTCGTATATCCATACACAATTAATTGTCAAACATTAGGAGTATCAATTGGAAGAGTATCAGAGGGTGTTGAGTTGTTATTAAAAATACACTCTTTTTCCCAGTGAAAAGCATTCATTACACCCTTGTTTACACAAATTCTACATGGCCTAGATGGGTACTGGTTCTGAAAATAATTGTTTTGTACTCTGTTTTGAAAATTTCTAGGTCTTTGAAAATTATAGTTTGGTCGAGGAACCCAGTTTCGAGGAGAATTAAATTAATTATTGGGCCGATTTGACTGAATCCAATGCCTAGGAGTATTAATTTGTTGAAAATTTGGTCTATTAGGCTGGACACTATATCGAAGAATGTCAAAATTAGTTGCATTAGGTTTACTTGGTAATGATGGACTTGTAACAGCAGGGGTGGAAACTTCCACAAATTGATAAACAATTCTATAACATTCTGTCGTACTCTCAGGAGGGTTAACAATTAGATAATTTTGATATTCTGGTTTTAAACCATCGGTTAATCCTTGTAGTAATATAGTTTCACATAAATGCAATTTCCTACCAATTTCAATTTTCTTTCTAAAATAAGTTTCTAAATTACTTAAACTATCCAATTTCAAAGCAGAAAATTCAGAAAATTTCGGGATATTTACCCTAATAAAATTCTCAGTTAAGATATCAGCTATCTGTTCGTATTTAGTGCAATTAAGGCAATCATTAATGTAAATTTTAAGAGCTTCTCCCTTTAAATTTTGAGAAATATTTTTAAACTTCCAATCATCATCCTTCTTTTCTTTTTCACAAGCATCATCAAAGTATTTTAACCACGCTTGTATCTCAACTCCTAAATCTGGATCAAATGCTATAAATTTTGGTTCTGCCATAATATTTAATCTAACAAAAGAGTTAACTCGATCTTCTTTTAAATATCCGGATCTTAAATACATTAAATGTTAAACTTATAACACTATATACCATACAAATAACGAAATAGATAAAATAGTAAATAAATATGTAATTTACGATCTCAGTAACATTTTAAAAATAATAGAATATATATATATATATATATATATATATATATATATATATATATATATATATATATATATATATATATATATATATATATATATATATATATATATATATATATATATATATATATATATATATTTTTTAAGAATATCTGTTCTTAAAACATGAAAATATAAAATTTATACCGCTGTCTTTAATATTACAATGACGTATCACACGAAATCATCAAATAAATTAATTAACCTTAACAACACTTAAATATTTGTATACAACTATATTTGCAACAGAAATAATTTTTAAAACAGTAATCTAATCAACATATAATAGCATTTAAACCCTGTAATTTTCAGAGTAGATTAAAACTTAGTTTGCTATTAAATAAACAATGAAGAACAAGAAAAATAAAATATTTTAAAAATAACAAGTAGTAAATATCAACATATCAAAATATCAATAAATAAAAATACCAACTTACAGTCATTCTGGACATATTTCACAAGAAGATTTCCTGACAATACCAAGTCGTACACTTTCCTAATCCCTTAGGATCAACTTTACGAAATCTTTTTATCACCGAAACTTTCGTGCATTGGCTTACTGTAAAAAGACGTCTCCGGTCAGAACAAAAGTATGAAAATGTTCCATCACTCGATAATTCCTTCAAAATTAAACTCGAAATCCATTGAAACACAGATAAAAAAATCCTGTCCGACTAAAATAATTCTGTGGTGATTTTTAAGGCCGAGTTGCTTGAGTAGTAACATTTTTTAATAAATGTTTTTTTGAAAATAAGATGGGCTCTTTTCACATAATCAACCGAAGGGGAAGTTCCAGTACTCCACATTAGATAGCGTGTGTACGTAATCATAATTAAGCATCTCATTCAAGAACACAGAAGTTTTTATTCTGAAACTTAAATTGACATCAGGGAAGAATCTGCTTTCACTCGAGTCCTCTTTTCGTTTCAATCACGGCTCCCACTACAGCAGAGCACGATGGCCATTTATTTAAAATAAACATTCCGCAGGCATATAAGAAAAAAACATACTGGACTCCACGCCAATACCAGGCAGAGATTCCATCATTAACCTAACAAATCAAACTTCGAACCAGCGTCTCTCTATTCGACTGTTCTTATACGAATACGTCTAGCTTTCATCAGTGCATCACATCTTCGGATCTCCGAATAGAATGCTCTCCGAAACGGAAAAGGCGACGATATATTCTTTCAGTAAGAGTAAGAATACATGGTCACGTGCGCCAATCGTGAGCTGGGATTCTTTGCGCTGGCTCCAGAATATGGTAATAAAATGGTTTCCGCTAATTTTTGGCGCGAAAGAAAATTCTCGAAAGTTCCATGATGTTCGATGATTTAGCTATGACCCAGAGTGTTTTAGGTTAATTGATTATCGTTAGTTAATTGGTTCGAGAATATGGAATGATTTTGACTTTTAGGGAAAGAAAAAAAAAAAAGAAAAAGAGAAATGGTTTATCGAATTTGGAACATAGCCAGAATGGGATTAGAATAAATGCTTTGACATTTTAATATAAAAAAAAAAAGATTTTATGATCTGGCGAATTATTTTTAATATCAGAACTGATTAAAATAAATACAGTCTTTTTAGGAATTTAGAAAATTAAAAGGGAATTATGCGTGTTTTTTAAGTATGAATATTAGGGAGTTTTATAATTTAAAGATAAAGACGCGATTTATTGAACTAATTAGCAGCCATTGAAATATTGAATTTAGATATGAGGTTTTTTCGGAATACATAGAGTTAAAATATTTTAATAAACGGAGGAAATAAATATTATAGAGTAAGTTAGACTAGGATGGAGTAAAAATACTTTGGTTTATCGCGATAAATTTTAAATTTTGTTATATTGTCCACTGGGTTTATTTTATCATTATGCATTATAACTTTGTTGATGTCATTTTTTTCATTACAATTAAATACAAAATATATTTTTATTTGTATACATGGTGTTTAAGCATTAATGTAACGTATATAAAGTACGTATTTACATGTGAAAAGTTTGCGCCAGTGAAAATGACGTTATGCTTAGCTGGAAATGCATTTTAGCATTGATAAAACTAAAGAGAAAAATTTATATGATCGTGTCAACATGACGTATTTTTAACTGATTTTTCTTTTCATAATTATAAAGATTAGAATTGGAGCCGTCATTGATTTCTTCATCTTGATTGCATACCTTCATTACATGTTACCAATTACTTTTTTTTTTAAATTATAGGTTAGAAGATTTCCTTTTTTAATAAAAAAATCACAAAAGTAAAGGATTTCAGGAAATTTAAAATTATTAAAAATAGTGTTATGGTAGAATTTCTTTTGAAATAATGATTGTATTTTTAGCTAGAATAAACAATGTAAGACAAATATTTCATAGGAATTATTTTGGTAGGTTTATTATAAGTTCATTTCACAGTTCCTTATTAGCACAAAGTCCTATTTCTTTCACTGTGAATTTCTCTTTCGATGTCAAATATGTTTTCTACTTTTTGACGCCAGCCAAAATACAGTGGCAATTTTTAGAAATGTACAACGATTGTGACAACAAACAGCGCTATCGCTTTAGCTTTCATCGTGCTTACATCACTTCTAAATACTACAAATTTCTATTTTTTACTACACTTTACAATATTATACAATTTCAATTCTTACATCATCAATTAGAAAAAGAATTAGCTTTCGACTGAAATTTATTTGAAAACTGCCGCTTAATTTAACGACTTTTTAAATAATTTCAAGCATGAAAAGTTTTTCAATTCTATCTTATCAATGACCACCAGTTTGCTTCAATAATGTAAAATAGCCCATGTGAAAGTTGCCACATTTGAAAATAGATTTCCCTAACCATCATAAAAAGTGAATAATAATAATAATAAAAACAGTGACAAATCATCAAATCAGATTATCCATAAGATTATCCATCAGATTATCCATTTTGGCGCTAAACGAAAATCTGTCAAAAAAAAAAAACTATTTTCAGTTTACGTTGAACATAAAATTGATATGTTGAATTCGTTGATGTATATGTTCCATCAGATATCAGAATATGCTAGGAATTGTATATTTATATTTTTTTACGTTTGCCAACTGTATAAGAGGGAAAATATCCCCGACTGTGATGGAAAAGGGATAATCATCCTGACTATGTAAAAGAACCGAAGAAACCATACAAAAAAATTACACTTGAAAACATTAAAAATCTCCTTCATCTGCAGATTGATTTATTATTGTAAAAAAATTCTTCATCTTTACATAAAAATGTATTAGCTTAAAACAATGGATGCGTTTTAGAAGATATGGGTTTGAAACGAACAATGATTAAAGCGGACATTTTAAAACTTTTAATTTAAACATTTAAAAAAATTTTTAACTCCGAATTTCGACGATGCTTTTGGGCAGATGAAATGCGCATAATAATAAAGAAGCTTATTTTACTGATATTGTTATAGTATTTTTTTTTCTGTCCAGTTTTGACGGGTTCCATCTAGTTATATATTAATATATAATTATATAAATATTTCATATATTATATATTTAATTATATAAATATTTAATATATTATATATTTAATCATATAATATAATATAATACTACTGTTTAATTTACATAAAAATAATATATAAATAATTTTCATAAAAAAACAATAGCGCACAGGCAAGCATGGGGCGCGCGACGCGTCCGCCCCGTCCTACCTGATACCGAAATATACACAATACATGTACATACTTACATACAGAGGTGTCGGTTACAGTGACAGTGTCGCGAGTTCAATGTTTTTTTCCCATCTCAAAAAATGCCCAACGCTCCTAAAGAAGTTTTCACTTCAAATATACAGAGGTGTCGGTAACAGGTCGGTAACAGTAATAGTGTCGCGAGTTCAATGGTTCTTTCCCATCTCAAAAAATGCCCAACGCTCCTAAAGAAGTTTTCACTTCAAATATACAGAGGTGTCGGTAACAGGTCGGTTACAGTAACAGTGTCGCGAGTTCAATGGTTCTTTCCCATCTCAAAAAATGCCCAACGCTCCTAAAGAAGTTTTCACTTCAAAAATCAATTTCAAAATTAAACATGTTGTATAGAGACCTTCAAAATGTTAAAATATACCAATATTTTCATAATTGTGTTTTTATCATGATTCAATACGTTCCTCAAACTCATATGACGTTATAATCACCTGCTGAAGTCATATCTACTCGCTTTCTCTATTACTCATATTTATACTATCTTTGTATTATTCACAAACATTTGAAAAAGTACGCTAAACTTTCAATTAAACTTGTCTTGGAAAATGATTATTTAACAATGCTTACACGATTGATATCGCACCCCCCCCCCCAATATATATATATATATATATATATATATATAATTTAACAAATTACGATAAACATTGGAAAAATGTTCCAAAAGCTTTTTTTAGAAGAAAAAAAAAAAAAAAAAAAAAAAAAAAACGTATTTTTGTATTATAGCGGCCCCACAATTATGATTATGCCAAGGTTGCAGTTATGATTTCGCCGAGATCAGTATATATGCATCCTATATACGTATATATATTTTCCAAACACTCCTATATGTGACATATATGTCATTATATACATATTATTTACGCCTTATACAGTGGTGGACATAATTATAAGACACTTACCTAATTTGACATGCAGGGAAAGAAAAGATTCAGAGCTTAAAAATGTTTTATCGAATACATCAAAAACATAAATTTATTCTGTTATCACACGTAATTGTATACAAAAATGATATTTTTATAGAGTTTAATAAAAAAAAATTAAAAATACCATGGACAAAATTATAAGAGACCCTAACATTTTAATTAAAACACTGCTTTTTTTCGAAATATGGAAATTTTTCTGCACGCTGTTATGACGTCAGCAGTTAACGAAAACAAACGATAACCGACTTCACGCATTTACAAACATTCCACGAGGTACAGAATGCCCCAACACATTTTATAGCATTCTTTAGGTCTTCGACATATGTAAACTGCCTCGCATTTCGGTAAACCTCACGAGCTAAGATCCCCCACAAATTTTCGATGGGATTTAAGTCTGGGGAGCGAGAAGGCCACGAAAGAACATTGATACTTTGCTCTGAAAGCCACTTTTTTGTTACATGTGATGTATGAATCGACGCGTTATCGTGCTAGAAAGTGTAGTTTTCGCCACAAAGAAGTTCACCGTATATGGCTAGTTGATCTTTAAGAAGATTCTTATACTTTTCGGAATTCATTCTTGAATGCACAAACACGATATCGGTTTTCCCTTGAACCGAAAAATCAGCCCAAACCATTACTGAGCTTCCACCCATTTGGCGGCTCATTTGTAAATCAGGAGACTTCCGTAAATCATGCCAATAATAGTGAAACCCGTCAGGACCATCCAGGCTAAACTTTTTTTCATCAGAAAATAACACAGAGTACCATTTGGAGATCCAGGCCACAATTTGTTTAACGAGGTTTAAACGGTCCATTTTGTGCCGCCTTTGAAGCGGTGGTTTTATCTTCAATTTTTTAAATTTCACATAAAAAGCATTATGCAACACCCTGCGAATGGTTCTCCTTGAACAATTCAGTTTCAAAGCATTTTTAATGCCTGTAGTGGTCATCTTATTCTGTGTAGCGAGCGAAAGCACATGGCGTCTGTCTCTCGAGGACAAGCAAGGAGTACGTCCACATCTTTTAATCACCCATCCATTACTTCCTCTTTTCAAAACATTTGAAATTGCACATCTAAAGCGTTTAGTAACTTTCGAAATATTATTAACAAAAGCACCAGTTCCATTTAATCTCCAAAATTCGCGAATTTCATTTTCTTTTAATTCTGTACCTCGTGGCATGTTTGTAAATGCGTGAAGTCAGTTATCGTCTGCTTTAGTTAACTGCTGACGTCATAACAGCGTGCAGAAAATTTGCATATTTCGAAAAAAAGCAGGTGTTTTAATTAAAATGTTAGGGTGTCTTATAATTATGTCCATGGTATTTTTCATTTTTTTCTTATTAAACTCTATAAAAATATCATTTCTGTAAAACAACTACGTGTGATAACAGAATAAATTTATGTTTTTGTCGTATTTGATAAAGCATTTTTAAGCTCTGAATCTTTTTTTTTCACTGTATGTCAAATTAGGTAGGTGTCTTATAATTATGTCCACCACTGTATGTCGTATATACATCATATAAACATGCCATATATATACACATCATATATGCATCATACATGACTATAACTTGGAAACATACGTCAAGAAATGTTACATATATATATCATATATTATTATAATGTTATACATGCTTTATAATTAGGCGATAAAACTTGGTCGCTTGGCGATTCATCCTTGTGGGGCCGCTATAACACGAAAGTACCAAATTTACAATATATTAATGAAAACAGAAACAAACATTTTTCATCCTTGGAAGCTGCTATAACACGAAAGTACGAAATGTCTACTTTATTTTTCATATCTGATAATTTGCATCTATCCTTTTTTAACTTTAACATTTTTGTAACGATTTTACGCATTTCTATTGCCTATTCAAAGATAAATTCTTCTAAAGTTACAGAATTTTGTTAAAAACGTTTAAAAAATTCTTCTAAAATTACAGAATTCCGTTAAAAATGGTTAAAATAGTAAAATGCGACCATCATTTGGTCCATTCTCGATCAAAAGCAACAACCATTTTCCCAATAGCTACAAATATATATATACTAGCAAGCTACGCCCGCTACGCTGGTCAATTTCTCTTAACGAACCTTTAATCAAACAAAATATTGACATTTCATAGTTCACTTTTATATTTTAACAGAATAATAAGGCTACTATAATTTGTGGCTCGTGCTATAGTCAATATAAACGTCAGGATACGTCGCCCTTATCATTATCTTTTCGCTATGGTACTCCATTGTGAAATTTGGTAATTTTTTTAATTCAATATTTGAAAAATGGCATAATCATTAAATTTGAAATTTATATTAAGAAATATACATTTTTTTACCTTTCAAAGGCAGTTTGTTTAACAATTTTCTGACAAATACTTTTCGAGCTATTATTTTTTTCAGTAACTTCAAATGTTTCATTTTCCGAGATTAATCTGTGGAAAAGATTAGCGAAAAACCCAGTCGTCAGAAACGCATAGCTTTATATTAAAGAGGATGTTGGAGAAGGGATTGTCACCATCACTTTTGAAATCGGTTCTGTAGTTCCAGAGATTCCATAGAAATTGTAATTTAGAATGATTTTAGAACGCTTTTCGCTCATTTCAACCTTTTAAGTTTCGATTTTTTTTAAATTTATTCTTAGAGAGCATTTACATCTTATAAGTAACTACCATGCCAAAATTGAAGTTTCTAGCTCCTTCAATATAAAAAAAGTCGCAATTTTCGAATTTTTTTCACTCCTGCACCCCCTTAGGATTAGTGGTACCGACATAAAATATAGCCTATGTTGGAGCAGGAAGTGTCACCATCAATTTGCCACCATCACTTTTGAAATCGGTTCTGTATTTCCAGAGATTCTATAGAAATTGTAATTTAGAATGTTTTTAGAACGCTTTTCGCTCATCTCACGGTTTTAAATTTCGAATTTTTTTCGAATTTGTTCTTAGAGAGTATTTACATCTTATAAGTAACTACCATGCCAAATTTCATGTTTCTAGCTCCTTCAGTATAAAAAAAAAATCAAAATTTTGGAAAGTTTTTCGCTTCTGCACCCCCTCTATGGCAGTGGCACCTACATAAAATATAGCCTATGTTGGAGCAGGGACTGCCACCATCAATTTGCCACCATCACTTTTGAAAACGGCTCTGTAGTTCCAGAGATTCCATAGAAATTGTAATTCAGAATGTTTTTAGAACACTTTCGCTCATCTCACAACTTTTAAATTTCGAATTTTTTTAGAATTTATTCTTAGAGAACATTTACATCTTATAAGTAACTACCATACCAAATTTCATGTTTCTAGCTCCTTCAGTATAAAAAAAATCGAAATTTTAGAACGTTTTTCACTTTTGCACCACCTGGGGGTAGTGGCACCGACATACAATATAGCCTATGTTGGAGCAGGGACTGTCACCATCAATTTGCCACCATCACTTTTGAAAACGGTTCTGTAGTTCAATAGAAATTGTAATTTAGAATGTTTTTAGAACGCTTTGCGCTCATCTCACCATTTTAAATTTCGAATTTTATTAGAATTTGTTCTTAGAGAGCATTTACATCTGATAAGTAACTACCATGCCAAATTTCATGTTCCTAGCTCCTCCTGTATAAAAAAAATTGAAATTTTAGAACGTTTTTCGCTTTTGAACCCCCCTGGGTGTAGTGTCACCGACATAAAATATAGCCTATGTTAGAGCAGGGATTGTCACCATCAATTTGCCACCATGCTTTTGAAATAGCTTCAGTAGTTCCAGAGATTACCCCCTACAAACAAACAAACAAACAAAAAAAACAATCTTTACTACTTTATAATATTAGTATAGATTTCATTAATTAAAATAACAACTGTGCCGTTACAGTCTTATATTTTATTTATTTATTTATTTTGATATTTCAATGGCAACGTTCTCCCGTTTATTTGGCATTACAGTTTGGCGATAGTTTTTTGTTATGAAAAGTGGTCGACGGCATAACAGAGAAGTACCCAACATGGTAGCTAAAACGCCAATTGGCGAGGTATCTGATTGCGGAAAATTAGCCCGAAATCGTATGAATAACTAACTACCCAAAGAAAAGGGGAAACATGGCTGAAGACTGAAAACAAATAAAGAAGCAATATATACTAAACAGACCTTCGAAACTTCATTTTAGCAATCACGTTTTATTTTAAATCGTGGCGTTTGCAGAATTAAAAATTACACACAATTACATAATTACATAAATCCTGGACTAACATAAATACGGATTACACATATCCGTAAGAATAATATTCCATTTCCAATTGAACAGTTAATGTTTCTATCTGTAAAAATAAACAAAATAATTAAATAACAAAAAGATTTAATTTGAATTTCTTCCATTGCTATAGTAACGGATGTATTTTTAGAAATTCTCACTTGTATTGTTAGAATTGTTAGATTTTGACGTCAAAGACTTCGCCGAATTAGAAAAATGTGCAATATCTCACGAACTATTTGACTTATGAGTATTTAATTAATACCATTCGATTCAGCATACAAAAATACATTAAAATATGTTATCATTTGTCACGTAACTATAATACCCGATTTTTAAGGAATTTTTTTAAAGTTTGTTCCCCTTTTTACCCCCCTTAGGGGTGGAGATTTTGAAAATCCCGTCTTAGTGCGCCTCTACATACTAAGAATTATTTTTCCTGCAAGTTTCGTCGTTGTAGGTTCAGTAGTTTTGGCTGTGCGTTGATCATCTAGTCAGAAAGGACTTTCTTTTATATATATAGATAAAGTAAAAATTCACCGATATATTTTTTTCGTATTTTCGAAAATCTGAACCGGTCCGATAGCGGGCGAAGCCTACTATTATACTCTCATATTAATATCTATCATGTGGACTCAATGCGATGTTAAAAAAAATCAATTTCAAAATTAAACTTGTTGTATAGAGACCTTCAAAATGTTAAAATATGCCAATATTTTCATAATTGTGTTTTATCATGATTCAATACGTTCCTCAAACTCATATGACGTTATAATTACTTGCTGACGTCATATCTACTCGCTTTCTCTATTACTCATATTTATGCTATCTTTGTATTATTCTCAAACATTTGAAAAAGTCCGCTAAAATTTTAATATGACTTCAGATTAATTTTCTGTTTAATTCTCTAATGACATTATATTAAGCTGCTTTCTGCATTTACACATACTCATACTCCTTGTATTATTGAGAAATCTTTGAAAATTTTAGTTTTATTACCTATATGACGTTATATTAATCTTTTTAGGTGCGTTCGTAATTATATAAATACGTAGCACCTATAGTCGTCGTTTGGTCCGTCCGTCTGTCCGTCCGTCTGTCTGTCTGTCCGTCCGTCTGTCTGTCCGTCCGCATATAACAACGCAAAAACTACCCAACCAAATGGTTTGCAATTTAAAATATATTATCTTTGCAGAATTTTGTCGAGACATTTCAAATTTTATTAAAATCGAATCAAAACTTTAGGAGATATTAATAAAAATATTTATTAAGAAATTTGAATTTTTTTTTTAAATCGGTGCTTTTTTGTTAGAGGAGCTTCCGATGGATGTTTAATCGTCAAGCGACCGAGATACTTATTTTATGACAGAAATTAATCTGCAGACGATATAATTCATTTCACAGAATTAAAAATCATCAAGATCTGAATATTTATATAACTAGCTGATACATATATATCTGAATATTTATATAACTAGTTAAGATATTTGTATGAACAGTGTCATAAAATATATACTTAACTAGCTGTTTAACCCGTTCCACGCACGGGATATCATGAATTTAATTCTAAAACGTGCGTACGAACGCACCTCGTTTGTAACGTTTGACGTACAATTTCCAACTTGTTTCAATTGGTGAAACATTTTTTTAATTTTCATTTTTCATGTGAGAGATTTGCTGTCAGAATTTTGGTTTTTTAATCTCTCTATATTAAAATAATACGATTTTCTCAAATTTTAATATTTTGAGCTTCATAGTAGGTATTTCGCTATGTGTACACAAATCTTCAAGCCTGTTTCTACGAACGGCTCTCTGACGGACAGACAACGGAGCGGGGGTAATAGGGTTTAGTGAGATGAACGAAAGATGAACGAAACCCTAAAAAATAATACTATCAGAAGTATTAATGAAAGATTAATGTATAATTGGAACTTGAAACCAAATTTATATTTTAAATATTTGCAGCAGCTTTTAACATTTAAATTTACGTATAGTGAAAATGTGAAACTCTAAAAAGTCAATTATATTAATTAACGAGAAAGAAAAATCATGCGTCAAGCATAGATTTTGAAAGACTTTCCAACATTTAGAGAATACCTTGACAAAATTTTGCTGTTTAATAATGTAAATAAGATACTGAACAAAACATTTTAGAAATCACATAACACATTATAAAACCAGAATTAAGCAATTACCATCCTTACTTGAAAATGTACTCCATTTTTTTTGGCAACCCTGTATTTCATCTATAGATTTTCACATATTTTACGTATTATACTAAAATTTAATTTAAAACGCTTAATAGATTGAAAATGCACTTTCCACAATTTCTACCAATAGAAGAAAACGTACTAGAATTCTTTCGTATAGCCCTGTATATTACCTACACGCATATTATGGTAAACTTTAATTCAGGCTAAAAAATTCTTAAAACTACTGAAATCACATTTGCAGAAATTATCATCCATAGGCGGTCAAGTATCCAGTTCTTTGCGTGGCTTTGTATATGATTTTATTTATAGTCCATAAACATCTCTTAGTATACTAAATATACTTCATCTTGAAGATAGATTCCTCAATTAAAAACCACCTTTAAGGAATTAACGTCAAACTCAGTAATGCTTAAGAAATCGCATTCAACCTTTGTCTAACCCTGTATATTATCCATAAAATTTATACGCACCACGTAGTATGTATACATTTAGTTAAACATAAAAATGCATACCATAACTGAAAACGCACTTCCAGCAATTATCGCAAAAGACAGTACTTCGGATACGCTACTATATCCGAAAACTTTTGTGTGACCCTGTGTAAACTGGGCTTCATTTGCGCCGGAGCCCACCGGAGCTCAGTTCCAGTACTTCTCTGTCTTTAGTAAATATTTAAATATTGCCCAGAATTCACGGGAGCTGATAAACACTGCGCTCCGGAGCGCAGTGCAATAACGCTTCCGAAAAACAAATCCTAAATTACCCTTTCCTCCCCCCCCCATATACAATCTTTTGTATCAGAACACTTATAAGTGACGTAAAGTGTCGCTCACGTAAGATATGGAGATGAAACAGGCTCGAATTTTATATCAGTCTTCGGATTTGGGTAGGATCGGGCTCAATCTGTCTTGAATTCAAAATTTTATTTCTTTCCATTTCAAATCATTTTAATGCGATTTTGATCATAATAAAGATTAGACAAAAATAGTATTTTTCTATTCTACATAGCTGCGAACTATTCATTTTTTTTTTTGTTTAACACCATTTCCAAATCATAATTCTGAGATTATTTAAACGCAGAATTCAGCGATTAAATAACATTAAGATTAGACAAAGGTTTCTATTTTTAAGTAGTAATAACTAAAAAGTGGAATAGTTGATAGCTAAGTATACGAAGATGTATTTAAAATTTTATTTTGCTACATAAAAAACTAGTCGTTGGGGGCCGCCGTAATACAGGGTCATTTATAATTGCCTCCGGGGTTTCGAAACGTTATAGTAAAAAAACGAAGACGAATATGAAAAAAAGAAACATATGAAATTATTCCGAAACTATTCAAGTTTTACTTACATAAATTACAGGTGTTCTATGTCTGAACCCTTGGTCACACGGCATACATCCATGCGATAGTCCAGTTCCTTTCATACTCCGTTTCTTTAAATCTGAATCAGTGGTGTCAGTTCAACGGGCCTTTCGTAATAAATATCGAAAACAGGGACCAACTGACAAAACAATTCATGTGTGGTACCGGAAATTTAAAGAAACGGAGTATGGCAGGAACTGGACTATCGCATGGATGTATGCCGTGTGACCAAGGGTTCACACATAGAACACCTGTAATGTATGTAAGTAAAACTTGAATAGTTTCGGAATAATTTCATATGTTACTTTTTTTCATATTCGTCTTCGTTTTTTTACTATAACGTTTCGAAACCCCGGAGGGAATTATGAATGACCCTGTACTTACCCATCATGGATATGCATAATGTAAAATATTAAAATAAAAATGTGTAAACTACTTATAAAATGCATTGCAATTCAAATAAAATCGTGGCTTGATGACGCCACAAACTTTAAAGGCTCGATTACGGAATTGCTTGAAAGAAACATCCTTATAACTCCAAAAATAATAATTCTATTAACTAGCGAATAAAATGATTAAGCGTCATTTCATCTGATTAAGCGTCATTTCATCTGATTAAGCGTCAAATTTACAATTAAAATATATCTTTGAAATTTGAATGAAATACAGGGTCATGAAAAATCGAAGAGTGTGGAAAATAGGATTCCAAATATCTGGGCAACTAATTATCCGATCGACTTCATGCTTTATGCAAAATTTATGTTTTTTTATTGTCTTTTATATTCATTTCTTAAAATAACCAATTTCGAAAATTTTTATGTACCTTTTATTAGAACGAATAATTCGAGAGTCCGAGAAAAATAGTTCCGGTTAATCGAGGTTATTGAAATGAAATAGGCTTCTTCTCATTATGACATACTAAGTACATACCACATTGCAAGTCTCTATCTCAAATTTTTCGGGAGATAGAGCGGTTACAGACACACAGACGGACGGCAAAATTTTTTTTCTAAAAATATTTTTTTCGGAATCTCCAGTGTCTGAAACGTGTAAATCCGTCAAAAATTTTTTTTTCGATTTTCAAAATGATTACAAGACTTACCCTATACTACGTACGATGGGTAAGTAACAATGCTTAAAATTTTGAAAATATTGTATGAAATATAAATATGCAGATTAGAGAGAGGGCGGGGGGGATGGGTACGCTACGGGTGTTAGGACTGCAGAATATTAGGCCTCCATTACTTTTTTCCTTAGAAATTAAGCCCTGTGTGTAAATGAATGATAAATGCTCTATGCACATTATTTTATTCAGCAAATATCTTCTGGTAAACCTCAGTAATGTATATCAACTTTATTATACTAGGGGGCTCAGCCCCCTACTCGCTAACGCTCGCCAACCCCCCGTGAATTGCGAAGCAATTCACATTAAGACCGATACGCGGTCACAGCTCGCTTCGCTCGCTCGCCCCTTTTTTTTCAGCAATTCTAGCCGGAATGAGTTCTATCATAAAACATTTGAATATATGATATTGACAATTTTTTTAATGTAAAAAAGTAATTCTCCGTTGAAAACACAACTGAAAATGTATTTAGTTGGCGCTACCAATGAGCATATAAATCTTTTAAATACTTTATATTGCCTATTAAATACTTAATAGGATCTTTTGTACAGCACGACTTAAATTCGTTAGAAAAAAAAAAACTACGTAGAAATTATTTTTTACTTCCTCAATAAATCAACAGACAGCGCCAGGTGCAATCTACAAAGTTGATTTTTTTCTTCTCCGACTTTTGAATGAGTGAAATTCGTAACTGAATTCTGAATAAAAGTTGAGAATTCATTTGAAATTAACGATATTGCTCATAATTAAAATGAGAAATCATCTCAGACGCTTTGGATTACGTACATGTTATTTTATTTTTAATAATTGCTAGTTTGAGCTTCATTGTATGGTTTCAATGCTCTCACACTGACGGCCATATTGGAGGTGGAGCTAATCTAACACAATCTAGTATGTTCATTGGTCTGAGCTCTGGAAACTACGGTTGTTGCAAAACCATAAGTTACAAATTCAGCCCTATTTTCGCGCCACGTAAGACAAATATATATATAGATTCGAAATAGTGTAGCATAATTAAAATACGCTGCAAAAAGTTTTTCACGTAGACCATTATGTGACGGAATTCTTTTGTGTGTGCCTCTAAAAAAAAATACAGGCTTTCCAGCCCCTATTCTACAGATTACATGTTTTTAGTTTGCTTCACAAATGCATGTGGCGATTTTCCAGTACTGAACTCCAACTCGTTGATAGTTGAATATCACCATATTATGATATAATTATTTATATGATTATGTTTATAATTATAATTATCATATTCTGATAATCTTAATATTATCTAAATTTTTTAATATGCATAACAATTTCATTATGTTGCAAATTGTGTAACATCATTAAAAGACAATTGAAACGATTTTTACCGCTGAGCATTATGTAACGGAATTCTTTTGTGTGTGCCTCTAAAAAAATAATACAGGCTTTCCAGCCCATATTCTACAGCTTGCATGTTTTAGTTTACTTCACAAATGCATATGACGATTTTCCAGTACTGAACTCCAACTCGTCGATATTTGAATATCACCATATTATGATATAATTATTTATATGATTATGATTATAATTATAATTATCATATTCTAATAAACTTAATATTATCCAAATTTTGTAATATGCATATCAATTTCATTATGTTGCAAATTGTGTCACATCATTAAACGACACTTGAAACGATTTTTTACAACTGTCTATAATGTTACGGCATATTTTTGACTGTCCTTGTAAACGAACTATAAATGCTACAAACTTCATTTTTAAAAGCGATCGTGCTATAGTAAACGTTCGTATCATATAAAAATTACAGGGTAATCTGAGTATATGTACGAGAGTTAGAGCATAGACAAACAGACACACGGACAGATAAACTGAAGTCCTAAACATTTTTCAAATTTGTTGGAATATGTTAACAAGAACGAAAAAACATGTGTCAAGCATATATTATGAAACACTTTCCAACACATCCAGAAAAATGTAACGAAAATTCAACGTTAAATAAGGTGAAATAAGATATGCAAGTAAACAGTTTAGAAAACATATACCACATTGAAAAATGCGGTTTTTGAAATTAACTTCCATTGTAAAAATGTAGACTTATTTTGTGCAGCCCTGTATATGATCTGTATCTTTGGATATATAATACATAACATGATAAAATTTAGTTCAGTTAGAAAATTGATATTTAGCAATTTTGGCCAACTGATGGAAATGCGCTCGAAATCTTTTGTAAAGCCCTATATGCACCTCAGTAATGCATGTAGTTTTCCTTATGTTTGAAATAGTGAAACATCATTAAATTACACAGCAAACGATTTCTCGCCGTAGAACAATGTATAACAGAATTATTTTGTTTGACCCTGTAAATGAATTATAAATGCTTTGCACGCCATATTCTACAAAAACCATGTTTTAATGCGCTTCATAATTATATATAAATTTCATCATGTTTGAAATGGCGTAACATCATCAAAATGCACTTGAAACGATTACCTCCCATTGACTGTAATGTAACTGAATACTTTTGACTGTTCATGTAATAAAAGTATAAGGTGCTACACACTTCATTTGCCATAGAGAACATGCTGTGGTAAACGACAATAACATACAAAAATTTCAGTGCAATCCGAGTATATTTAAGCGAGTTAGAGCACGGCTGATGACAAACAAACCGAAGTCACAAACACTTTTCAACTAGGTTGAAAGGTGTTAAAAATGTGTGACTATCTTTAAACGCAGTTTTCATTGATTTTATTCATTTATTACCTATATTAAAATTTCATTACGTTAAAATCTGAACACCCTCGCAATTAGATTATACGTGATCGATAATACATTTCCTTTAATCACCATGTTCTACAAACTCAGTCTAAAGATTTTCTGTTCAATTAATTCCTACATTGCAAGATTTTTCCTAACAAGATTAAAGAATTTTATTTTATCTATTAACTTATGTCAAATAACTCATTAGGAAACCTCTTGCTTAATTAATGATTTGTTGGAATTAGTAAAGATTAAATTTCCAAAATTTATCATTCTTAAAACAAGATTTACATTAAAATTAACATAATATCATGAGAAAGCATTTATTTGTAGTTTCATATATTCCATTCTCCAGTGTTTCTAATCTTTTTATTAAAATATATTATTCTAATATAATTATAAGGATATATATTCTGACATCAATGCCCCTGGTAATTCTTTTTTCTATGTATTTAGAGATTAAATAGATAATAAATATAAGCAATAAACTCAAATACGAATGTCTGTCTCTTACTATAAAATAAAGGATTTATTTGTCTCTAAACATTTTGCTCCGGGATATGAATTACCAAAGTTTCAAAATTTTATAGAAATAAATATTTTCACTTTCGAAAAATTGATTTACATACTTTTTACTTTCTTCTATCTTTACAAGAAGAAAGTATTGGATTCATGAAAATTTTCGACTTCCGGTTTTCGACGGATTTATACTTTTCAGAAGGTCCTGAACACGATTTGACTGTTTTTAGAAAATGTCTGTCTGTGAGTCTGTCTGTCTGTGACACAAATTTTGTGGGCGCTCTATCTCAAGGACTAATGCACGAAATTAATTAAAACTTTATATTCAGTTAGTCCCTGATATAAATTGGTGCTGATTAGTTTTTGGTGAAAATCGCCCAACAGATGGTTCTGCTATGCTGCATTTTTCGGAATTTCCGCAATAGCTATATCTCAAGAACTAATGCACGCATTTTCATCAACCTTCAGATTCTGTTAGACCTTGACATAAATAGATGCTGATTACGTTTTGGTGAAGATATCCAAACAGGTGGCGCTGCTAAACCACTTTTATCATGATTTTTACGAAAGCTATATCTCAAGAACTATTGCACGGAATTTCATCAAACTTCAGATTCTGTTAGACCATGACATAAATAGATGCTGCTTACGTTTTGGTGTAAATAGCCCAACAGGTGGCGCTGCTATGCTACTTTTTTCATTATTAACACGATAACTATATCTCAAGAACTAATGCACGGATTTTCATCAAACTTCAGATTTAGTTAGACGTTGACATAAGTTGTTATTGATTAGGTTTTGATCTAAATCATCCAAAAAGTGGCGCTGCTATGCTGTATTTTGCAGGATTTACACGATTTTAGCAATAGTCATATTTCAAGAGCTAATGCACGGAATTTAATAAAACTTGATATAAATTGGTGCTGATTCCTTTTAATGTATGCGAAACCTGTGTGAGATAGAAGAAAGTTTTGGAATTGACACCATCCTCCTAGTTTATCTTATTTTGAAGCAATACTTTAACAACACGCGCAGCATCCCTTAATAACATGCATCATCACAAATATTGCAAAATTACATCTTTAATCAGCCTTCGATAGACTAGACGGCGTAATTTAAAATACATGTCACGTCAAATCGTTGAAGGAGTTTTATACATTTTGACTGCATTTTAAATAATATTCGAAGTAATTTTTTTTCTAATGAACAAAAATTACCGTTATAATTCTTCAACTTGTAACAACATTCGTCTTTCTTCAACATTCGAATATCTAATGTCGGAAAATATTTTAATTAATTAAATTATTTTACTCTATGTAGCCAAATCTTTCCTCAAATTAAGAGCCTAGCTTAGTCACCCGATAAAAGTCGAAAACTAATATTAATTCTATGTGAGCGTATTTTTCAAAAATTTTTATTATTATAATTATTATTATTATTATTATTGTATACGATAGCTGATGGTAATCTCTAAACGGGCCTCTTTTCAATTTCTCGATTTTGGTTGCATATTTTTAAGAAGGTACTTTCACTTTCGAAAACGGTTCTGAAAATGAAAGTGACCTCATAAAAATTTCTGCAACCAAAATCGAAAAAATAAGTAAAAAGCCCGTTTAGAAATCGGCGTCAGCTATCATTTGCCACAAAAAAAAAAAAAAAAATAATAAAAATAAAATAAAAGTGAAAAAATAAAAATAATAATAAAAATAAATTTGGAAATTGTACATTAAACGTGACAAATAAGGTGGTATTACTAGCGTGCTATAACTTCGTACTATGACTAGTTTTATAATGTAAAATGATCATCGTTACTATTTCAATAAAATGAATTAGATCGTCTGTTATGAACGAAATGGGCATGTCTTTTCACTTATTACATATGCCACATTTACAGATACGAATTTTTTTTCCGACACCAGAAGACAGCACTGCAAGATTCATCATTAAGATCTTGCTTTGAGAATGATTATCTCCATGGTTAAAATTTTTATGGCTGACGATGAAAGAATCTCTTGTGTTTATTTACTTTAATGGATTGAGATTAGTCTGTCAACCTAATTTCAACTGAATTTATATCAGAATCTATAATTTTTTTGTAACTCGTCTCTCAAAAGAAACAATTTTTTTAAATATCTTTCTAAAAATGTAACTTTTATGCACTTTTATTCGAAAAAATAATTTTGAATAAAAATAGCCTCCGGGAAAATGAAAATAGGTTAGCACGAATTTGTTTTCCTCAATCACGTGACTTGAGCTTTTATTATATAGATTACGTATGATTGGAATTAATAGAATAAAGAACACTTTTATTAATATCTTTTTAATTTTTGATTCGATTTTCATAAATTTTGAAATGACGCGAAAAAATTCTCCAACAATTATATACATGGTGTTTTTTTTTTTAAACTGATACTATTCAGAGCCGTCTGTAGCTCGTTCTAATAACTGGATTGACACAAAATTTTGTGAATGGACTAAGAAAACCATGGGAAAAAAGATTCCAACAAAAAAAAATTAGTTCCAATCACCGCCGATAGGGGGAAATGTGGCGCTGTACATTGAAAAAACCCCATCAGAAACAGACAAAATTAATAATTTGGATAAAATGCCACGTTTTATTCATCATTTACACTTTCCCTTTCGTTGATCGCAGTTGAAACATCCATTATCACTTTTTCTGCCACCGGTTTACGTCCTCTGCCTGACCGAACTGCTAGCGAGCCTGTTTCTTCGAATTTCAGAATCATTGCTTTCAATACATTAACGGATATAGGTCCTTTGCGCAGTTTATGGCGTGTTCTAAGTAAACGAAGAGCGGCTGGTGCATTGTACTGGTTACAATATAAGAACTTCACAAGTAACGCGCTGCGGTAACGTGAGATTCATTTTCAACCTGAGCTGAAATTGTTTCTCGGTGTTTTTCGCATGCATTTATAACAAACTATTTGCGCTACTGTCGCTTGCGTAAGTAAAATTTTGCATTTTCATTTTTTGCCCGTATTTTATGCTAATTCCCAGTTGCATAAATGACCACAGCGCCACATATCCCCCTATCGGTGGTGATTGGAACTAATTTTTTTTTTGTTGGAATCTTTTTTCCCATGGTTTTCTTAGTCCATTCACAAAATTTTGTGTCAATCCAGTTATTAGAACGAGCTACAGACGGCTCTGAACAGTGTCAGTTTAAAAAAAAACACCTGTATATTAAATTTCAAACCGTTATGTAGTTTTGCGCTGCTATATGCGGACGGACGGACCAGACGACGACTGTAGGTGCTACGTATTTATATAATAACTAAACCACCTAAAAAGCATTTCAAAATATTGAAACTCAAAAGAGAATTTTGAAAAGATCTCTTCCATGGTTTTAACATAAGCTTGTATGTGTGATAAGCATGCACATAAGCATGACTAGTGTAGGCTCGTAATAAATAAAACTTCTTTAAAATCAATTATCATGTAAACATTTATGATTAAGAACTAAATGAACTACGTGAAAATAGCGCAAATGTAAATATATGTGTTGAAAATGTCAGACAGCAGTTTCGTTCAACCCTTTCAGGGTCAAACAATTGTGTTTCTGTAATGTTGAATTTTCACTGGAATTTTCGATAGATTTTATTAGAAAATAAGAAAATGTAAATTTACAGTTTTATTTTATTTTTTCGCCAAAGTTCTAAACTGAAAATTTTATTCAGAATTTCTAATACAAATATTGATTAAAATTAAATAGTATAGAATATATCTCATCGCCCTTCAAGGAGTTAACAAGGGACAGATATTCAAGCGTTACATGATCCATATTTTACAATTTATGCAACAAGTTTGTACTTCGGAAATACACCTTCAAAAAATTTTACCAAGAAATCACGCCTTAGTGTAATAATGAAAAAATATAAATAAGCAGCAATCGAAAGAGCATAGGGAAACGTGTTTTTTGACGCATAAATCATTTACAATCGTCTGACCGTTATCGAGATATAAAGTCTTAAAGTTTGCCCATTTATTTATTTAATTTAGAGAGAAAAAGCGTGGTTATGATTTTAAAAAATTAATAGTCAAATTAATATAAAATACAAAATATATTTACATTCAGTAATATAAAAATGGTAAGAATTCCGCAAGAAAAAAAGAATGCTATTGACAAATATGGTACTGAACAAAAAAAAATGATTGAAGCATAGAAAATCGTGGCACCAAGAACAGTTCAGGAACTTAAATCTAGTGCCGTGTTTACAACAATTAACCTCCTGCAAAAAATAAAATTACAAAGTCGTTTCAAATGGAAGTGACCGAGTTTGCACTAACCCAGACTTGTACCAAGCATAGCTAATCATGTCGGAGTATTGCTGTGCACTAAACTGGAAATGGACAAGTGACTGGAGTTCGTTACGTTGAAAACGTAACGACTCCTCCTTCCATCCTCTTAAATCAATAAATTAGCAAATTTTAAGACTTTATATCGTCGCTACTATGTCAAACTATCGAATATGAAAAAATGCATTTTTCATTACTTTTAAAAATGGGCCGATTGTCACCACTAAATTTTATTAGAATTCTTCGGCTAATAAAAATACAAATAAAATTTCTGTGAAGAACAGAGTTACCAGTTCGGACTGGTGTTCGGACTAGAAATGCCGAATTCATACCGGAAATTTTGAGAGAATATTTTTTACTTTAAGTAATCACGAAATATGCAGTCATTATATAAAGCAAAAATTTCTATTTTAAATTTCTGATATGGATTCGAAATTTTTGAATGGAAAAAGATGCCAAACTGGCAACCATGGTAATGGTGCAACCCTGCAACCCTATTAAAATTTAGTGGTGACAATCGGCTCATTTTTAAAAGTAATGAAAAATGCATCTTTTCACATTCGATAGTTTGACATGGTAGCCACGATATCTTGATAACGGGGCGAAGAGGGCAAATGATTCATGAGTCAAAAACACGTTTCACTATGCTCTTGCCTTTGCAGCTTATTTAGACTGTTTTTATTATAACACTAACTGCGTGGTTTCCTGGTTACATTCGTGTACAGCTTGATTTAAACGTTCCATAAATGGCCAAATCGACATACCTAAAAGCATAAAAACGTAAATTACTTAAAATCTCAAGATTAAAATTTTTCTGATTTCAAAGAAAATAATTTTATAAATGTGAATTGATATGTTGATTTATAATACAAATTAGGATATGATTCTATATCTATAAAAAGAGATAGAAAGATGAAATAAGTAAATAGATAAAGAAAGAGATTAATATATTATATTGAATTATACTTACATGTGTAATGTGAAAAAAATCACAAATGACGAATGCTTAATAAGACCAGAAAAAATAGTAATAATGCAAACAAGTGTCTCTTAACATAAAAGTTATGAAATTCAGTTTATAAATATATTTACATTTTGTAACATGAGAAAGCACAATCGGAAATATATATCGGAATATTTCTCTTTCCCTACACTGCAATTCACATGGAAGCTGCAGTGCATGTTCAGCGGAGAAGATTAATGTGTTTTAATTTCGTATTCAGTCTGCAAATAAATAAAAATATCTGAGACGAGTTAATTTATCAAATGTTTGGGCGTTGGAGCAAAAAAGTTGCGAAATCAAATGAAGAGAATGATTTATATAAAGTGTGGAATATAAGAGAGTAAATATTTATCTTGTTAGTTTAATTAAGCTGCATAGCTGTTTCTTAACTTTCTTAGAAAAAAACCCATTGCTCAATGATGATGAGTATTCTCCTATTTGGATAGCTGGGAACTTTTACGACTTTTGTTGCCACAATTTTTCATGAATATCATCTTTATTTCAATCGCAGAAATCTGCGATTTTAATACTTAAAAATACTGGTAACAATAAAGCGTAATAAGAAAAACGATTTAATTTAAAATGTCAGTAAGCAGGGAATTTTCAGTGAGTTACCAGTATTTTCTTATAGAAAAACTCGTCTTATGTAATCGCGCGATTATATAAGGCGAGTTTTCCTATAAGAAAATACTGGTAACTTCCCTGAAAATTCCAGGACTCCGTACAAACCCTTAGTAAGTAAAGTGTAAAGTGTTTTATATTTGCAGTTCATATTATGGTTGGTTTGAAAAAATGAAGAATAATTTTCTTTTTCATATTCTGCAAACAAAATAAGACATAAATGTGTCCATTGTCTTCTTCCAGAAATATAGTTTATTTTCTTAATAAAAACTAAGTTTCTTTCCTTTTTACATATTTTTAAAAGGAAAAAAAGATACTCTATTATTGGGAAGCTAAGGGCGGATGGTCAGAGAAACGGCCACACAAACAGGATTTATAAACACTTTTCAACTATTTTGAAAAGTTTTAAAGACAATAAATTACGCATTTTTTATATATTTATTTATTGCTTTTTCACTTGCCTGTTTTAGATATTAATATGTATAACTAATTTAGCTGTCACAATTTCTGTTTTTTTTTTTTTTATATCAACAAATATACAATTTAGAAAAAGATTTTCTAATATCTCTGAAGGATTTTTTTTTTCTTTCTAACAAAATATTTTGTAACAAATTTAAATTCATTCTTTATTTGCTAATTTCCGCGTTGCTGATTGTGGTTCTATTTTGTGATCTTAATTACATAGTATTTTATGATAAATTAGCGTTCTCATTATCTCTCTTTTATACTTATTATTTTTCTTGTCGTTATCTCGAAGCATTAAGAGAGAAATTTTTTTTTTGGAAGAAGTAGTATAATATCCTTATTATTCGTATATTCAGAAATATTTTTTCAACAATAACGCATACGAAACTTCTCACACTGTTCCTAATTAGATAGAATGAATCTCGTATATCTTAGTACTTAAAATGGTCTTTAAACAGTTTTTAAAAGGTTTAACAATAATGACACAAAACGTTCCCATGGGTATTATATCCTCTGAAAAAAAAATATCTGCAAAATATGCTAATTAAATTTTCCAGCAGAGCTGAAATTACGCTAGAAATTACTTATATAACGCAAAGGATATGAATTATTGCTTACTGCTCAGTGGTATAACCAACAGTGTGAAAAAATGTCCAGACAGGGATCGAATCCGGAACCTTTGGTATTACGCAACGAAATTTAATTAATAATTTCAGCTTTGGTGGTAAATTCAATTAGCATATAAATATTCACCGATATTGCATTCAATTCGGCTCATGCATGCCACTGAAGATGTGTGCTCATGATAGACTTTCCAGCAGTGTCAATACACAAGAGTAAGAAAATGCTAGACTGGATGTTGTCGGGATAGCTCCAAATAGTAGAACACTGGTACGTAATACCAAGGGTTCTATCCGGGTTCGATCCCCGGTCTGGATAATTTTTCACTCTGAGTGCTAATGCTGGTTATACGCTGAGTAGTAAATGATAATTCATATCCTTTGTGTTATATTTGGAAATTATTTTGTTAAATTCAAAGACATATGAGTAAAGTACGAAAATAGCTCATCAGTGTATCAGTAGATATATTAAAATCCACAAAAGCATTACATAAATTAATTACAATAATATGTTTGTTTTGAATTTGAAAATTTGCGTATAGTATACATAAAACATTGGTAGTTCTCCAAATTCTACCCCATTGATGATGGGCAATTTTTATTGAAAAAGCATTTAACAATAATGAAACAAAATGTTCCCGTGGATATTTAAATCCTCTTAGCAAAAAAATTTGAAAACAATTTTGTTAAAAACATAATTCTATGAGTGTATCACGAAAATAGCTCATCAGTTTAAAAGTAGATATATTAAAATTCACAAAAAAATTATATAAATTACTTACAATCGTATGTTCGTTTTGAATCTGAAAATCTACGTATTGCATACATAACACCATGCTAGTTCTCCAAATGCTATCATCCTAACGATGGGCAAGTTTTATTGACCCGATACTGTCGGGATATATTTATGCTTTTACTATTGTAACTAATTTATGTATTTTTTTGTTACATTTAATGTATCTACTTATATGCTGATGAACAATTTTCAGCCTTTATTCATATAAAATATAGTGTAAAAGTTTTTTAACAAAATTCTATGCAATAGATAAAGTTATTTATTGAAACAAAAAATAAACAAAATAAATATAGGTCATATTTAAGAGATTAGTTTATATTATACATATATTTTATTGTAGGTATATTAATTACTTTTTCACTAATGCATTATAAAGATAATTCTTTAATTTCTACTTCCTTTGATTCGAAATCGCTTATTAAGTAATTGCCAAACTATGTCGGCTGGATTTTTTCATTATAAAAAATAGATTATTTCACTATCAAAAATAGATTTTTCTGACGCATTAAGCCTTAGACTGCCGAAGATACACATGTGTCTCGATCGGTGAGGATACTAGAATTTTAAGAATTAAACACACGGAATAACACAAATATTCACCTGCACGTTCTTTACAAGCAGGGAATATAAAGCACACGATTTGATATTTTCATACAAATGAAATGAGCTTAAATATAAAAAGATTATTTCCACAGTCTATCCAATTTCAATTAGAGAATCACTTAATGTAAGTTATAAATTCTATCCTAATACCGATATAATATAAGGCCAGTATTATTTATATTGGCTATATTTTGATTTTAGCTTGGACAATATTGGTAATATAAGGCATGAAATACTGCCAAACAATGAGAGGATTATATTTTGCAAGAAATATTTTGTAATTTCCTAATCAATACATCTATACTAATAAAAGAAAGTTTCGCTCTGTCTCTCTCTGTGTGTGTGTGTGTGTGTGTCTGTCTGTTGGCGATGGCTAGGAAAATTTAGACCACCTAGAAGGTTGGAAATTTAGGTGTAGATAGTCCAAGGTCTGGGCATGTGCACCTGAGCCTCAGAATTTTAATACTTTGATAATTAGCCTAGATATTAATTAGATTCTCATTAACCATCGCTTCTCAAATATCATCTTTTAAATCAAAATGGCGAAAGAAACGGACAGGCACATTCGATTTACAACCGGAAATGAACGAATTCGAAATTATTTAACTAATTAGCGAATTTTAAGAAAACTAATTGAGATATCAAAATAAAAATTTCTGAGCATATGTAAAACAATATTCTATATCTGACTATGTGATTTTTGAAAAATTCGGTTGGTAATTTTTTTTAATTTACGCAAAAATCTGCTGGCGCCATTGAAAACTATCCGAGAAATTTTCAGACAGGGATCCGCTTTCATTAAAAACTGAACTACAAAGATGTCTGTTTCTCTGACCGATCCCTCTCATTTAGTTTGCGAAAATGAAATGAAATAATTGCCAAATTTTACTAATGAACAAATATTTAGGTAACTAATTAAGATATAGATTTGAAATTGAGGTCGGGAAGGGTTGTCATCTGCCGGCTATATTAGCGTAGCGTCTTCGTTATGTTCTAATTATCAGAAAAATGTGATTCTTTTTTTAATGATCGCGTTAATGTACGTGACGGTGGTTCTCTTGAACAAATTAATCATTATATTTGCGGGTATGGGGAGGCAGGGGGTTAACGCCTTTCTCTGAGATTGTAATTATCTCGGACCCGGACAACGCCGGGCGGGTTAGCTAGTTCAATATAAAGTTAATATTTCACTAACCAGGCATTACATTACAAAAATCTGCTATGTAATAACAATATTTCTGTAAGTGATACGTTTTTGAAAATATTCGAGATGTAAAACCAATATTTAAACAAGATTAGTAATTTAATGGAGGTATAGTAACAGGGTTCGTACGCATCAGGAGATTCGGGAGATTTTATGTGTTTTAGTACCAGAAATTTTGTTGAGTACTGGTTGCTATTTCTGAAGATAGCATTTTTTTTCATTAAATAAGCCAAATATTACTTTACGAAAATTCTGATAAAAGGTGCTTGAAAGTCCTTGAAGCGTACGAACCCTGAGTAAGGAAATTTAAAAAATGAGAAAATTTATTTTCATATACAACTCGCAATATTTAAATAAATATTGTAGCTACCAGTTTGCTTTTAGCATTCAAACATACTACTTAAGCAAACTTAGTGGCAGTGTGTAGTAGTTTTATTTCCGTAAAAATAAGATTTTTGTTATAACTAGATATAATTACACACAAAATATTTTGAAAATAGAAATATGAAACAGAAGAAAACGCGGAATTAGGCTGGTATTAGAGTACAAAAAAGAGGTTTGTATGGCAACAGGGTATCCCTTAGATTTGAGGTTCCTAAAATATGGTATGCGTACCAGTACTGGTACGCAAAGCTCTGGCTACTTCTACGCAAAAGTGCGATGTTGGTACGTAAAATGAAATGCCAGAATAATATTATATTCTTTCTATTTCATGAAAATAGATTTTAATACAGTAAAGTTATATAAAATGGTGATTTGAAATCGAACAGAATATGGGAAGCTCCAATTTCACAATTTTTCCTATAGTTTTTGCATTTCGTTTGATACCTGGTGGTACGCGAAAGTATGAACTTCGATTTAGCGGTAACTCGGTCTAAAAGTTTGGGAATCCCTGCCTAGATTATGCAATAGAGTGAAGAAAAGTTTTAAATTCATGAAGACAGTCAGTTAAAAGCTAAATAAAGACTGAAAAACATTTTACACGAACCTGCAGACGCAGTCTGAAGCAATTTGAACCTTTACATAAAAAAAAGCCTAACAGTTATTAGAAAAGTTTCAAATACAAATATTATACATTAATCTTCCTATAAATTATTCGGAATTTTTTTTAAGTTGCTGATTTATTGTAAATGAGTCTCCTTACCACCTTCATGATATGTTGTTGAAAATATTCGAGATGTAAAACCAATATATAAACAAGGTTAGTAATTTAATGGAGGTATAGTAAGGAGCATAAAAATTTTTTGAGAAAATTTATTTTCATATACAACTCGCAATATCTCTATAATAAAACCGTAAGTCATGTGACTGTCATCAACAATTCCGGAATGTCCGCTTCACGTTTTCGTATGCCAGGCGGCCATTTTTATTCAAAATTATATTTTCGAATAAAACTTAATAAATGTTACATTTTTAGAAAGATCGTTCAAAATAAATTAATATTTGAGAGATGACTTACGTTCAATTATGTATATTCTTCATAACTTCAGTTGAAATTAGCCTCGCAATTCAAATTATCTATCCATGAAAGTAAACAAAAACAAAACAAAAAAAGATTCATTCGTCGTGAAGGTTTAAAATATTAAACCATTAAACCACGGAGATAATCGTTCGTAAAGTAAGTTTTCCGTGAAAGATTTTTTGGAGCGCTGCCTGGTGTCAAAAACATAATTCGTACCAGTGACACAATCAAAGTTTACCATAATTATGTGCTATACAACTCACCTTCATTCTTTATCTTTTCTTAGCTGAATGTAAACAAATACAACTCCTGTAATGATATTTAATGAATCAAATTTCGAAACAAATTGTCAGTTAATTTGGTATTTATGTATTATACGTGCAAGGAAGAGAGACCACTGAAAATGATTGTTAATCACCAATCATATTTACCATTATTAATGACCAATCGCTTTCAAAACAGTAATTTAATATACATTTACAAAATACATAACATCATTAAGTACTTTTGTGTTATTTGGGCGCAAATCTCGCCAATAGCATATTTAAAATCGCCAATACCAGCTTTTATTTTTCGCGTGTGCAAATTAGAAACGATACTTTGATTTTGAAATCAAATGTTCTGATGGAACAGCTGTCGTAGACGCACCGGGGCACTATATTAACTATAGAGTTGCAATATAGAGAGAAAAATCGGATTGCTGTAATTAGAATTATAGGCGGTAATGTTGGCGTGGCGTATTTACAAGTTACGGATCTTAATAGTCAGTAGACATTAAGCAGAAATGCCAAAGTAAGGGAATTATGCAGTTATGAAAACTCTTGAACTATATCAAAATAGGAGAACAGAGAAAAACAGAGTCGAACAGAGATCGGCATCTAAAAGGAAGTTCGTGAATTTTAATGAGATTCTACGCCACGGGTCAAAAGTGCTGACAGCAAATATGGTTTAAAAGAAATGTGATTATCAAAACTGGCTTCCAAAAGTTCAATGTTTCACCAAACCATACTCGAAAATTACGTGTTATAATATGCACCCCGATTATGTCACATTATTCAAGACGTTTTAAATGAGAATAATGATAGATTTTCTAATCTCCCGTAATCAAGTCTACAGCCAAAGGTAGCGAGAAACAAAAAAACAAAAAAAAATATTGGCAACAATATGGTTCAGTGTAAATGTGGATATCATTAAAGACTTTTACAAAATAGACTTCAATGCACCAAATCGTATTAACTAAAATACGCCATTTGGCAATGGATCCAATTACGGAAAACTACTTAATATGTTCAAGAATCTCCTCATTAGCAAACATATTGCAACTGATAAGCAAACGGATATGAAGCATAAATGCTTAAGTTGGTTAAGCGGTTTTTGTCAAGAAAGATGAAATACATAACAACAAAAAATATGCGAAATGCTACCATGATCGCAAAAGTTTTTGATTTGTCTATTAGAATATTCCGGTTTGGCGAAGGATTACGGAAAAAAATAAATTATGAATAAAAGTAACGTGTTATAGTGCTTTTAACATACATTTAAGGGAGACCAAACTGGTCGCCAGTGGCGGCTAGTTTAAATAAATATTGTAGGTACCAGTTTGCTTTTAGCATTCAAACATACTACTTAAGCAAACTTATTGGCAGTGTACAGTAGTTTTATTTCCGTAAAAATAAGATTTTTGTTATATCTAGATGTATCTTGTTATATCTAGTTATATAATTACACACAAAATGTTTTGAAAATAGAAATATGAAACAGAAGCAAACGCGATATTAGACTGGTATTAGAGCATAAAAAAGACGCTTGTATGGCAACAGGGTACGCCTTAGGGTAGGGGTCCCGAAAGTATGGTACACGTACCAGTACTTGTGCGCAAAGCTCTGGCTACTGCTACGTGAAAGTGAGATGCTGGTACGTAAAATGAAATACAAGCATAATGTTATAAAATAAAAAACAGAATGAATTTATCACTTTGGAAATTTTCGAATGAAAATCGGAGACTGTAAATAC
The DNA here is from genome assembly GCA_963931845.1 of Maratus michaelseni. NCBI lineage: Eukaryota > Metazoa > Arthropoda > Arachnida > Araneae > Salticidae > Maratus > Maratus michaelseni. The sequence goes on from OZ007600.1 coordinate 100,303,944, forward strand.
TTTTTGTTGTTGTTGTTACTAGAAATGTTTGTTATAGCAAACTCTCTGAAATCCGCACGCGCTGCTTATGATACAACAAGTTTTCCAGAATTATACACATGTAATTATTAGATTTGTACCGAAAAAAAAATCAAATCTGTAAATAAAGACTTAATTTAAAAATGAATCAATGAAACAGTTTTAATTAGCAGAATGACCGTTTTAAACCTGTTTTGTTATATTGTATTATCTGAAGGTAAAGTCTGAATCCGTGAAAGTAGGAGGAGATTGTTCGAATAGGAAAAAATACGGATTTTTTTTTTTTTTTTTTTTTTTTTTTTTTTGTACTGATTACTTCAATGTTGAGTTTTATTTTAAGCATAACTAGGGGGCTCTGCCCCCTACGAGCTGCGCTCACCAACCCCCGTTCTGACACCGCGTGATTTAAAAACACTCTGATTTGATCATCTCTAAAACGATTACGGAAGATTGTATTATAATTGAACAACCAGTGGCGATCTGCTGTAACAGGGTTTCCATTCATTTTCCTTTCACTGACAGATTTTAAGGTCGCTGTTGAAACAGATTACAACTGTAACTGTCACCAAAATATATGATTTAACGCCAAACGTGCATAATTGAGGCATCGCGTCACTTTCAGTTGACATCAGATGCGTTACGTTACACGAGTTAGTTTTTTCATCGGGGAATTTTTAATTCAACGCTTATTTGTCTTTTGATACTTCTCCATTACCCCGTCAATCAATTTTCATATATATATATATATATATATATATCGTTAAATTTTAACACCAAATAAACAAATAGAAGAATTTTGACATTGGAAAGGAAATATTATTATTTACGCTGTTTAAAAAATTTGCAATAATAGGTAAAAGATATGTCGAAATAAATTGATCTCTCATGAAAATATAATTATTAATTGAAATTGTTTGGAAATATTGTTATTTGATCATTTTAAATGTGACGTAAATTTCCCTAGTAACTCGTATTTCTCTTTTTAATATTCACGCGCAAGTATATTTTTATTACGTCATTTTCTACATTTATTGCTTTTAACACGTGATCATTTAAATATTATTTTAAAGTTTTCTTTCCGTTTTTAATAGTCTCGTTTATATACATTTCTTAATTGAAAGGGAATATTATTACGTGCGCTATTTTACAAATTGCCAACGGTTCAAATAATGGAATTTATGAAACATGAAATAATTCTTCGTCAGAATAATGAAAATTTTGAATAAAAAATTGAAATATAACCTCAAAAAATGAGTCAAATTGAAAAAATAATTGCAGTCTGCACACCGCAACCTTGTAAACTATATCCTTACAAATTATGGTTAAATTCTCGTGCATAGTTTTCATTTCTATAAAACTTTTATAAGAAAATTATTTTGACCAACTTTAATATTAAATATCTCTTAAAATAATTCTTCGATTTAAAAACTGTCTACTTCAGCGTGTTTATCGAACATATCTTTATAAAACCACCAATTTTTAAATTTTTATTTGCAATAGTTTTCTGGATATTAGTCCAGAAAGACTTCAAGGCACAAAATCTTAATTGACAGCGGCGGCCGCGGTGGTTACTTTTTTTTAATATAGAGAGATTCATTATTTATTTAAGCCTGCCAATTGAAATTTTTCTCTTCTTCTGTACCAAATGTGTAAGTTTCTTTTTATTTCATGGAAATGGATTTTAATACAGTAAAATTATTTGAAATCGAACAAAATGTGGGATGCTCCGCTTTCACAATTTTTCCTATTGTTTTTGAATTACGTTTGATACCTAGTGGTACGCGGAAGTATGAACTTCGATTTAGTGGCAAGTCAGTCTAAAAATTTGGGAACCCATACCTTAGAGCTTAGAGTATGCAATAGAGCAGAAGTGCCAAGTGTTAAATCTATTGTCCATGTTTTATTTATTTCCTTTTTTATCCTCTCATATTTTATTCTCGTGATGCATTTTTTGTAATATGTAACGTGAATTAGAAATTGTTTACTGCTGTTTTTAAATATTTTCATGGAATAAGGTAGAAATTTCTACTGCTGAATAAAATTATGAGTATTTTGAAAGCTTAAGAGGTTAATTGACTTCTTTCTGTATGCTTTAAGTTAATAATTGGCGTCCGCATTATCTTTAGAAAGCTGAGGTGTTAAAATAACATCTTTTTGAACGCTTTAATTAACATTTTGGCGTGTCCGCGACAGGACGAGATTTATTGAAGCAAGATGTTTCAAGCCGTAAAAGGTTTTAAAAAAACCGATTTAAAGTTTGTAGTAGAAGAACTTGGTGAAACGATTCCGCAAGACTATACGATTGCAACACTAAAAGAAATAATTTTGAATAGTAAGGAATATAAGCAGGATCCTGATTTTGTACAAGAAATTTTATCCACAGCCATTGCTGAAAGAAAGGAAAAGGAGAAGTTACAATTAGAAAAGGATAAGGAGAAGTTACAATTAGAAAAGGATCAAGAACTACAGTTGAAAAAATTGGAATTAGACCATCAATTAGAATTAGCAAAAATTCAGTCACAAGGGCAAATTCAAGGTGAGTACATTTCAACTGTTAATGAAACTAATGATTCTAAACGAAAATTTACGTTACCTAGGTTAGAATTTCGTCAATTTGATGGGGATTTAAAAGAGTGGCTACCATTTTGGAGTCAATTTGAACAGATTCATACTGATGAGAATATTGTGCCCGAAAATAAATTCCTGTATTTGATTCAAGCAACAGTAGCTGGATCTAGAGCGAGGGAAGTTGTAGATAGTTTTCCGCCAACTGGCGCTAACTATGCCAAAGCTATAGAGAGTCTTCAAGCTCGTTTCGGTCGAGAAGATCTTTTAGTTGAAGTATATGTTAGAGAATTATTGAAATTAATCATATCAATACAATCAAAAGAAAAGTTTTCCCTTACATCTTTGTATGATAAACTTGAATCGTATTTAAGAGCTCTTGAGACATTGGGAGTCACAACAGATAAATGCGCCTCAATATTATATCCAATGGTAGAATCTTGTTTTACTGCTGAATTTTTGAAAGCGTGGAACAGAACCTATACGTCTTCTGCTATTTCCGATCCGAAAGAACGCCTAGATAATTTAATGAAGTTTATCAAAAGTGAAGTTGAAGGCGATGAAAGAATAAATTTGGCAGTGGCAGGTTTTGGCTTCGCGAAAAAATATGATGATAGAAACTTTAGAAAAAGGAAAGATTACACCGATGTTTCTAAACGTTTACCAACTGCTGCTACTCTATTAACAACTTCTTCAAAGCAAGACTTAAGAAAAAATTGCGTTTTTTGTAACGGAAGACATCTGAGTTCAGAATGTTTCTCAGCACGGAAGATGAGTTTTAGTGAGAAGCAGAATATATTGAAAGACAAAAGGTGTTGTTTTTTATGTTTGGCGTCAGGCCACTCAACGAAACAATGTAAAGCTATCCTGAAGTGTTTCTTTTGTGATAAAAAACATGCATCTGTGATGTGTCAAATGCTCGATAAAAACAAATTAAATGAAAGGAAAGGGGAAGAAAAATCGTCTGGAAATGAAGTAAATATGGCTAATGTCAGTAGAGGAAATGAAGTAAATATGGCTAATGTCAGTAGAAATCCCAAGGTCTTTCTTCAGACGCTCAAAGCAAAGATCACTTCAGATAACAAAAAGAAAGTTGTTCGACTGATTTTAGACTCAGGTTCACAGAGATCGTATATTTTAAAACATTTAGCTGAAGAAATGAAGTATTTACCTCTTCGAGAAGAAAAAGTCGCTCATTCCCTTTTTGGCGGAGTCATAACAAAGGAATATAATCATAACTACTACAAGATAAGATTAAGCGATTTGAAAGAAAATTTTAAATGCAATTTTGAGGTTTTGGACCAAAACATTATCTGCGAAAATGTTATGCCTGTAGGGAAGGGATCCTGGTATAAAGAATTATCGGAAAAAGGCATCACTCTGACGGATATTGGTGAGACTCCTGAATCTATTCAAGTATTGATTGGAGCCGATGTAATTGGAAAATTACTGACAGGTCGTAGAGAAATATTGTCGTCTGGACTAGTAGCACTGGAAACACACTTAGAATGGACCTTAATGGGAAAAGTGCCTCAAGATAACGTATCTAAAGAAAAGTTAGCTTTAACAGTTACATCTATGTTCGTGAATGAAGCAGAAATTAGCGATTTATGGAAACTCGATTTACTTGGAATAAATGATCCAATTGAAAAACAATCTAAAATGGAGATTGATCGTCAGGTAAAAGAGCATTTTTTACAGACAGTAAATATGAATGAAGATAATCGTTACGAAATTTCTTTGCCATGGGTGGAGGATATACCACCTTTACCCGATAATTTCAGTTTAGCCAAGAAAAGATTAATTAATGTTACAAACAAGTTGCTTAACAATAACCTTTATCAAAAATATGAACAAGTGCTTTTAGGCTGGCTTGATGATAAAATTATTGAGGAAATTTCCGAGTCAGAAATGAATCTTTACGGAAACTATTTGCCTCATCGACCAGTAATAAAAGAAAGCAGTACAACTCCCATTCGTCCAGTGTTCGACGCATCAGCTAGAATACAGAACCATCCATCTCTGAATCAATGTTTACATTCTGGACCAAATCTCATTGAATTAATTCCTGACATTCTCTTACGTTTTAGAGAAAAGAAATTTGGCGTTGTAGCTGATATCAGGAAAGCATTTTTACAAATCGCTGTACGGAAAGAAGATCGGGACTTTTTGCGTTTCTTGTGGTGGAACGATCCAGAAGAGAGAAATATTAAAATGTTTCGGCATGCTAGAGTCGTGTTTGGAGTCAAAAGTTCCCCGTTTCTTCTTGCTTCCGTCATCGAATATCACATAAAAAACGATGAAGGATACGATCCGCATCTTAAAGAGCAATTGCTGAGAAGCTTTTATGTTGACAATGTCGTTGCTAGTGTCCATACGCAAAAGGAATTAGAAAAGTTTATTGCTGATTCTAAGTGTCTTATGGTTAAAGGTGGATTTGATTTGAGAGGATGGGAACATACAGAAGAAAGAAAAAATAGCGGAAATTGCGAAGAAACTGCTGTACTAGGATTACAATGGAACCGATTTCTAGACGTTTTGAAGGTTAATGTAAGCTGGACGAAAGATATAAATTTAGAAAAAATATCTAAACGAATCATGCTATCAGTTGCACATAAAGTTTTTGATCCTATTGGTTTTACGTCTCCTGTTATGATTTGTCCCAAGATGATGTTGCAGAAAACATGGAAAGAAGGTATCGCCTGGGATGAAGAAATTGCAAGTGATCTAAAATATGAGTTTATTGAATGGTTTCGCGAATTAAATATTTTACAAGAAATTCAGATTCCAAGATATATTCAGTTCACCCCAGATAATGTAAAAGATTGTACTCTTCACACATTTTGTGATGCAAGTCAATATGCGTATGCTGCTGTTATATTTTTGAGGATAGCAAGTAAAGATCATGTTGAATTATTCCTTCTTGCTTCGAAATCCCGCATAGGTCCTTTGAAATGCGCAACCATACCTAGAATGGAACTTTTAGCTGCTTTGATTGGTGCCAGATTGGCTAAATCAGTAATTGACGCATTGGGCTGGGAAGATATGAAAAGATATTTTTGGAGCGATTCCACGACGGTTCTTGCATGGATATCCAGAAAAGAGAACTGGTCTGTGTTTGTTAGAAACAGAGTTCAAGAAATAAAAAAATTGAGTGACCCTGCTTTATGGAAACATATACCTGGTGAAATGAATCCAGCAGATCTGCCATCTAGAGGCTGTAAAGCAAAGAAGCTGGTATCTCTCAAATGGTGGGAGGGTCCATCTTGGCTTCGAGATCCTGAAGAATATTATAAATATATGAATTTCACATGTCAAAACATAAATGAAGAAGATATTGAAAAAGAGAAATTGAAGTCTACAAAATTACTGGTTAATGTTGATGAAAGTCCAGAGAAAACCTGGTACTACCGGTATTTTTCCAGTTATGAAAAAATCGTGCGTCTTATTGGTTGGATACTACGTTTCAGACATAATTCTTCTAATCCAAAAGAACAAATTAGAGAAGAATTGACAAGTCGTGAATTTAAGAAAGCGGAAACGAAGATAATTTGGATGATACAACAGGAATGTTTTTCCCATGAAAGCGATGAGAGATTGAAAACTCTTGAGACGTTGAAAGATCAACATGAAATAATACGTGTAAAGACTAAAATTATGTATAGACAAGACAATGTGGATTTGCTCACACCTATGGTTGTTCCTTCAAATCATGAAGTTACCAAACGATTAATTTTACATTTTCACCTCAAAAACTGTCATGCAGGTCCTCAGATTCTTTTAAATTTGCTCAGAGAAAAATACTGGATTCTGAATGGAAGAAGAACTGTGACTTCTGTTTTATCCAAATGCACCATTTGTAAAAGATTTAATTCTAAGAATTTGGAATCTTCTCCTGTTTCTCTACCAGAAAATCGAGTAAAAGATGCAGCAGTATTTCAAATTATCGGTCTTGATATGGCTGGCCCTCTATTTCTTAAAAATAATCAAAAGAGTTGGGTTATCATATTTACATGCGCTATCTACAGAGCTGTACATTTTGAACTTGTTACTTCAGCATCTACAGAGGCTTTTTTGATGGCTTTAAGAAGATTTGTATCACGCAGAGGAAGATGTTCTATTATATATAGCGACAATGGTCCGAATTTTATTGGTGCAGCTAATTTTTTGAAAAGATTGAATTGGAGTCGCATAGTGAAGTATGGAGCAACCAATTCAATTGAATGGAAATTCAACCCACCGACTGCTGCATGGTGGGGCGGATGGTGGGAGAGACTGATCAGAGTGATGAAAGATCTATTAAAAAGAGTCTTAGGACAAGCTTGTTTGAACTATGAAGAGATGATAACTGTATTGGCTGATTGTGAAAGTATTATAAATTCTCGACCACTAACTTACATGTCAGAGAAAGAATCTATCAAACCCATATCTCCAGACATGTTTTTGAAAGACATTCATGAGTGTGATTTACCAGACGTTGATGCAATCGAGGAAAACTCTCTCACTAGAAGGCTTAAACATAGGCAAGAACTGCAAAAGGATCTAAGAAATCGATTTAGATCAGAATATTTAGGTCTACTTATCCAACGGCCGATCGGGAGACGATTCCAACGTTCAGTGGCTGTAGGAGATATAGTCTTGGTGGGAGCAGATAACAAGAAAAGAATTAACTGGCCATTAGGACTTGTTACAGAGCTCATTCCTGGTAAAGATGGAAAAGTTCGCCTTTTAAAGTTACAAACGTCTCATTCGCAGATACTTCGGCCAGTTCAAAGAATTTATCCTCTAGAAGTGTCATCGAGTGATTGTACCAAAATTAATTTTCCTAAACCAACTTTGAATGAAACTAAGGTTGAGCCTTCAAAGGACGAATCACAAGTTAAAAAGACTAGATCTGGTAGAATGATAAAAATTCCAGAGAGACTCGATTTATAATGTTCATGTAAATGTATTTATTTAATGTGAAGTTTTGATTATACGACATAATCAAAAGGTGGGAGGATGTTAAATCTATTGTCCATGTTTTATTTATTTCCTTTTTTATCCTCTCATATTTTATTCTCGTGATGCATTTTTTGTAATATGTAACGTGAATTAGAAATTGTTTACTGCTGTTTTTAAATATTTTCATGGAATAAGGTAGAAATTTCTACTGCTGAATAAAATTATGAGTATTTTGAAAGCTTAAGAGGTTAATTGACTTCTTTCTGTATGCTTTAAGTTAATAATTGGCGTCCGCATTATCTTTAGAAAGCTGAGGTGTTAAAATAACATCTTTTTGAACGCTTTAATTAACACCAAGCTCTCATTAATCTTCCGTAATACGTGGGTTAATAATTTAACCCAGGTGCACCAGATTTTTATTGAGAAATGAAATAAATAAATTCCAGGTAGAAACCTGAAATTAAATAAATAAAGATTCACCAAATAATTTTTCTGGTGTGAAACGTTGTTAAACTGAATCAGATTGAACCATATATTACGGAAGATTAGTGGGAACTTGGCATCTCTAAATAGAGTGAAGAAAAGTTTTAAATTGATGAAGACAGTCAGTTAAAAGCTAAATAAAGACTGAAAAGCATTTTACACGCCAATGAAGACACAGTCTGCAGCAATGCGAAGCTTTACATAAAAAATCAAGCCTAAAACAGTTATTAGAAAAATTGCAAATACAAATATTATGCATTAATCTTCCTATAAATTATTCGTAATATTTTTTAAGTTGCTGGTTATTGTAAATAGGTCTTCTTACCTCCTTCAAGGCCAAGTAAGTGTCTGCCTATAATGTGAAATTTCCGCCATAATTTTCGAAAAACAAATTAAATGAAAATAAGGAATGCACTTTTACAGCTTTTGTGACAGAAATTATGAAAGTAAAATTTTGTTCACCAATTCTGATGCATATCTTGATTAAAATTAAATTTATATATTTTTTAATTGCTATAAGGTGTAAAATAAAAACAGTATAAACACAAAAAAAACTGGTTTTATTAGACTGTTTACATGTTTCGACTCCATCAAAGCCATTATCAAAAGAAATAAGAATTTTTGTAATTTTTAGACATAGACACATATTATAAATTACAAAATTGCGTAAAAAAGGGCACAGAATTCTATGAAATCGATCAAAACTTTAAGGGGATTAAATTTAAAAAATACAAAATTTAAATTTTTATACGGCATTCGTACAAAAAATTTCAAAATGAGTAAAATGTGCGCCATACAGTAAAAGGTTCACGTACAAAATTTCAGCATTTTATCATAAAAAGTTGTAGAGATATGTTTAAAGAAAGTTGGTGAGAGGGTAATCATTAATTAAAATGTAAATGTTTACAGCTAGAGTTCGGATGATGCGACTCAGAATTGCATCATAAGCAAATAAAATATGTCTCGTTTCTTTAGTTTTGCTTAAAAATTAAAAAAATTATGCTTTCTGAAAAATACCTTAAAATTTTATATGACGAATTATAGAATAAAACTTGTAAATGGCATAGTCAATGAACATTGTAACAGCATAGACATGTTTGACAGAAATGTAAACATAATGTATACATTTTGAGCAAGCTTTGTACTCTTTGCGTAAGACTCCTTAGCTTGAATAAAAAATGCGTGGCACCCATCCACAAATGGGCAGGACATTGCCGGCTTTAACTATCTGAAGCCTGACTCGGCCCGGTAGTAATCTTAACCATGGGTACGACAGTGGACGGAACAGGTTCGGTCTCCAGAAAGGGGTCCGTGACATCCTCGACCCCGAGTTTTCCTGGAAGTTCATAAGAGCAACCATGGCCCTGCAACTAATCAGGGGCTCCCTCCTGAGATTTGCTATATCCTCGGTCGAGATCAGGAAAAACTTATGAAGGTGACCACTAGTTCTTATCCAGGGAATGGACAACACACCTTAAAAACTAAGTTAGTAACACACAGATAGACACAAAAAATAGGAAAGCTTTCCGACCCTCGCCACACGTCCAGGTGACTAGGCTGGCAATGCCGTTGGGCCGGAGGAGATTAATTGAAAGCAAAAAGGTGGTCCAGCCGGACCGTGGAGTCGGACCGTGGACCCTTAACCTGTCGCTTACCCTCGATAGGCGCCAAACTTGAGATTAGCTGTCTCCGGCGCCCCCCGCCAGGTGCCCTGGATACGACCAAGAGAAGCACTCATCTTGGCTATGTCCTGGAGTGCCGAAATCAGGCCGAGCGAGACTCAGTCCACTGGATAACATATCCGGTTTGGAATCTCCGGACGATACTTAGAACTGACAAGCATGACCGGCGAAAGCCGACCAGCCTGATGTTCCGGAAGCGGGCTCCGTCATGGACCCTGCTTTATCCCATACTTAAAAATGAATCCGGCCTCCACAGCGTCCTCGGCCGTTGCTCCCGTTCATCCTCCTACGCCCCGAAGTGGCAGGGTTGATTCAGGAACACCCGGAAGGGTACCTGTCCCTCTTTGCGTAAAGTTATCATTTCTACACATTTTAGATACTTTTGTACCAATAAATAGCACAATTATTACTTATTTATGAAATCATTGTTTTCTTTCGTAATTTGTGTACGACCCCTGAAAAGCGATCATCTGACATGATTTTTACTTACCCCTCATACATAGTATAGGGTAAGTCTTGTAATCGTTTTGAAAAAAAAAATGACTTATTTACACGTTTCAGACACTGGAAATTCCGAAAAACATATTTTTAAAAAAAATTGCCTTCCGTCTGTCTGTGTTTCTGTGTGTCTGTAAACGGTCTATCTCCCGAACAAATCGAGATAGAGAGTTTAAAAATTTGGTATGTACTTAGTATGTAATAATGGGAAGAATATTATTGAATTTCAGTAACCTCGATTATCCGGAACTCTTTTTTTCGGACTCTCGAAAATATTCGTTCTGATAAAAGGTATATGAAAATTTTCGAAACTGTTTATTTTAAGAAATGAATATAAAAGACAATAAAAAAACATAAATTTTGCATAAAGAAGGAAGTCGATCGGATAATTAGTTGCCGAGATATTTGTAATCCTATTTACCACACTCTTCGATTTTTCCTGTCCCTGTATTTCTTTCAAATTTCAATTCAAAGATATATTTTAATAGAAAATGAGACACTTAATATGACGCAGTAAACCATTAGTTAATATGATTATCAATTCTAGAGTTATAAGTATATTTCTTATACGCAATTCAGTAATAGAGCAATTAATGTTTATGACGACATCAAGCCACGATTTTATTCGAAATGCAAAGCATTTTATAAATAGTTTACACATGTTTCGTTTTCATATTTTATATTATGCATATCCATGATGGGTAAGTATTACGGTGGCCCCCAGCGACTAGTTTCCCTTTGCGAACTCATATCCAGGCATCGAAAAGTGGTTTAAGACAGCCTTTTTGTATTTTCAAATCTCTGCAACTTTTTATGACAAAATGTTGAAATTTTGTACTTGACCTTATTAGTGTTTGGGGCATATTTTATTCATTGGGGAATTTTTTGTACGGATGCCGTATAAAAAATTTTATTTTGTATTTCTTCAAATTTAATCCCCTGAAAATTTTAATCGGTTTCATAAAATTCTATACCTTTTTTTACGTAACTTTGTAATTAGAAATATATGTCTATGATCAATACTTAAGGTATAAAAGTCGAGGTCAATGTTTTGGTACACCCTGTATATTATTTTAACACTAAACATACCGTGACCAGTCATTTGATTGAAAAAATAAAAATATTTTGATTCGAGCTAGAATTTTTTTTTTCAAGAAATAAGTAAAATATAAATCACACAATTACCGAACAGTTGATGTCGGTTAAGGGGCTTCCGAGTTGCAATTAACTTAACGCTCAGTCTATTGCAAGTAGAGTGTCTTGTATTAAATTGTGCCGTTGGAAAAAGTTAAGATGTAGTATTAAGAATCTACATCAGTCATGCGAAAAAACGCATAAGCTAATGTTAAGTCTATGGGAAGGTTCTTGCACGATTTCTCGCTCGCATTTTAATATTTTTAAATGATTCTTTTTGCATAGGATAGCTGAGGTTGATCTCTAACGTTGTTAGTTTTTACTTTTTCGATTTAGGTTCCAGTTTTTTTTATATAAGGGTACTTTCACTTTCAGCACCGGTTCAAACCGGTTCCAAAATTGAAAATGGCCGCTTATAAAAAAATTGTAACCAAAATCAAAAAAGTAAAAACTAACAACGTTAGAGATCGATATCAGCAATCCTATGCAAAAAAAAAAAAAAAAAAAAAAAAATCATAGAGGGTTAAACAACAAAAAACAAAGGCACTCAAAAGAGCCAAACTTTTTTTTTTTTTTTTGTATAGTTTAGATATTAAGTTTTGATTAAGAAATTAGTTAGTTATAATGCGGAAATATAATTACTGAGTAAAAAATAAGAGAGAGAGAGAAACTTACAGCTGTGGTAAGAAGTTAAATATGATAATTAAATAGTGTTAAATAAAAATTATTATTGTGTGAAATATTTTTATAAAACTTGAGTAAAATTCCCAGTATGTTTAGTGTTAATAACTGAAATTCAATATTTTGCAAAAAATTTTTGGTATATTATATTTCTTATAAATTTACTGTAGGAAAGTTTTAAAAACATTTTGATCTGACCTTCTATGCACCGCAAAGTGTTTTATACATTATCTTTCATGAAAGAAAAATCAAAATATGCCTTCTAATACAGTATTAAAAACGCATTTTTAGTAACAATTTGAATATATTTTATGTAAAATATATTATTATTATACGATGTTGTGTTGTGTTAAATTAATTATACACATTATTCTCTATAAAAAGAAAAAAACTAATTCTGATTTTAGAAAGAACTCTAAAATGCAAATGGTAACAAATGGTATGCGAAATACTTGCTACCTAAAATAAAACTTGCTGCTAAATAAAATATATTTAACCGTGTAATTTGTAATGTAATATAAAGTTTATTACTTAACTATAATTATTTGCTTGAAATTGACTTCATTTATAACGCAATAAATAACTATTTAATTACCGCAACTGTTAGTGATTATATTGGCTCATCGATTTCGTCTCGAAAATTCGAAAATGCTAATACCACCCTTCCCCCCCCCACACACCTAATGATTATTTAATTATTTCCTTTAATTTAGAGTTTTACTCAATAAGATTACATAACTAATGACGTTTGTTAGTTGTTGTCGAATAGAAATCTTGTGAAACAATGTATTCTTCTTTTAATAACTGGAATTCGAGGTTTTAAAATATCTTTGGTTTATACCAGTATAAAGATTTCTGTGCAGTATTTTATGAACTTCTGATCGTTAATATAGTACCATTGATCTTTTTGTTATTTTTTTATGAAAAACGAAAATTAAAAATCATGCATCAGGCATGGGTTAGGAAACATTTTCCAACAAAAAGAGAATATTATCAAGATATTTCATTTTTTCATAAAATGAAATGAAATATCCAAGTAAACAATTTAAAAAAAACATAGCGCAGTAAAATACAATTTACAGAGATTGCTCTCCGTATTCGGCAATGTTTGCGAATTCTTTCTTGCCACCCTGTGTATGATCTGTAGAATTTATACACACAACGAAATGCACTAAAATTTAATTCTGGAAGCTACACCTGGAAGCCCATATCCAACAATTATCTATTTCTACAAAACATCTATCGAAAAAGTCCTTCCGGCCTGTACCGGGAGGAAAAGGTAGCTTTCCTATATCTTCGTTTTAAAATTTTAGCTAATGTTACACGAAAACAGCAAGTTAAAATGCAAAGAAACGTTTACAAAAGATTCGTTAATACTGAATTTGAATAAGAAATTCGCCAAATTATTGAGCAATAGCCAAATTGGCTTCATTTATGAAGACTTATTTTGGTCGCTAAATTTGGCGATATTTCGCCAAATGTCGCCAATTTTATCGCCAATGTCGCCAAATTTGTCGCCAATTTTGGCGCTAACGGATAAGAATATATAGTTTTATGCGTATGATTGGGAAAATTATTACAACAATGAAAGAAAATAATTTGCAAGTAATGGCGTTAATGTGCTGTTTTGTTTCAAAATGTCAGCCACCCTAGAATTTCAAACTGCTCTATCTCAGCCATTTTTTAAGATAGAGGTAAACCAAAAAATGATCTGGAATCCTTGTATCAAGGCCTAACACGTAATTAAAAAATAAATTTGAATTTTTAATTTTTTTGTATATTTATTTTAGTTTTAAATTTTTAAATGGCCGCCATCTTGAAACAAAATGGCGGACCAAGCTGACCAACGAAAGCGGTCGAGACATTGGTGAGCTTAATACACACAATTAGTTTCATCAAAATCGATTTATAAATACGAGCGTTATCGTATGACATAGGTCAGATATATATATATATATATATATATATATATAAATCAACATTTGAGCGGAGGGTGGTTTTGGGGTCTGGGGGTCATGATCGGTGAAAATATATCAAAATTTTCCGGAACTGTTTTCCTCCGAACGGCTGCCATAGGTAGCTTTATACTTTTTAGTATTGAAAGCTACCTAAAATTGTCGGTAGGTAAGTTTGCTATAATTAAACCATTTTAGTATACAAATTCGGTTTTTAAATTAAGTAATACAAGAATAAAATGACTGCATCTTAAACAGGGCATAATCACCATGGCAACCTAGACTTGTTACCTATCATGGGATACATTTGAATTAATTATGCATGATAGGATTTAATAGAATGAAGAATGTGATTATAACTTAGTCATAGAGGTTATAAAATACCATATACATCATACATGTCAGATAACTTGGCGATACATCTCGGTCGCTTGACGATTAAATCCTCGGAAGCTCCTATAACAGGGAAGTTCCGATTTAAAAAAAAAATCGAATTACTTAATAAATATTTTTATTAATATATTCTTAAGTTTTGATTCGATTTTCATAAAATTTGAAATGACTCGACAAAATTCTGCAACGATTATATACATTAAATTTCCATCCATTCGATTCGGTAGTTTTTGTGCTGTTATATGCGGACGGACGATGGACCAGACGACGACGACTATAGGTGCTACTTATTTATATAACTACTATTTCAAATTTTATGAAAATCGAATCAAAACTTAAAAAGATATTAATAAAAGTTTTCTTTATTCTTTTAAATTCTATCATACGTAAACTATATAATAAAAGCGCAAGTGATGTGATTGAGGAAAACAAATATGGGCTAACCACATTTATTTCAACTTGCCAAGTGGCCATTTTTATTCAAAATTATTTTTTCAAACAAAATTGCATAAGAGCTATATTTTTAGAAAGATCTTTATAAAAAATTGTTTGCTTGATAAATGGGTTACATTAAAAATGTATAGATTCTGAGGTAACTTCTGTGAAAATAAGGTTTTCCACAGAATATCTCAATTAATTAAAGTAGATAAACAAAATATTCATTAATCGTGAGTCACAGAAATATTAAACCATGGAGATAATCAATCGCAAAGCAAGATCTCCTTGGGGAATTTTACAGCGCTTCCTGGTGTCGAAAAAAAAAATCGCATCTGTAAACATGGCATACGTAAAAAGAAAATTAAAAAGGCTCCCCATTTCGCTTATAGCAGACGATATAATTTATTTCACTGAAACAATAATAATGATTTTTTTACATTGTAAAACTAGTTATAGCACGAAACGGACGCACCTCATTTGTCACGTTTAACGTACAATTTCCAACTTGTCTATATTTCTAGCATATCAGTAAGTGAATGAAAAATCGATTAAATTATTCCATCTCTACGTAGAATAATCAAGTTAAGAGTGTACACTACATAATCTAACATAATCTTACACTACATAATCTAACGTCTAATATTTATTACCTGCGCCTGGCTAATGGAAAAATGCGTTAAAGTTATTTTATTTATTAATAATTAATTTATAATAATATTAAAATGCTGTATTGTCCGTATTTTAAGTCTAATCTGTATTCTATTACAATTCAATTTCTGCTAATTTTACCTACTCACATTATTGAAAAATAAAACTGCACCAGTAGTCTTGTGCGAGGAGATTGCACTCTAATGTAATATTGTTTATCAATGTCTTATAATTTTTAGAAGCAGAATAAAACTTCTAAAGAAAAAATTAAACATAAAAACATCTGCAAACAACATTAGTGAAGTCAGAATATCATGTCATTTATTCTATGAAAGTTACAGTAAAAATGTGTGAGAAAAAAATTAACAATCGTATTTTAACTGCAACCGATGATGACGTCATCCGCTTTGGGAAAAATATGGGAGAAAGAAAAATAAATTGAATACATATAAAATATAATTTAATCTAATATAGCAAAGCATACATTTTAGGTTACATATGACACTACTTAGATCGATCAATGGTATTTTTTTCTTCTAAATATTGCAATTTCAATTTTGATTTTTAACCATATATACAGAGGTGCCAAGCTCTCACTAATCTTCCCGTAATATGTGGATTAATTTGACCCAGTTTAACAACGTTTCGAAACAGAAAAATTATTTCATGATTCTTTATTTTTTTAATTTCATATTTCTAAATGGATATAGTATTTAATTTCATTTCTTTAACCCATTTATGCCTAGCGTCGATGCTTTAGGAAAATGGGAAAACGTGTATTTCACATCACTTTTTTTAAATAGAGATTTGGTGTCATATTTTATCGAGGACTCCTCGATAAAATAAGACATCAAATTTCTATAACAAAAAAAAAAAGTGGTGAGAAATGCACTTTTTCCCTTTTTACAAAAGCGTCCCAAAATTGGGACGCTAGGCATAAATGGGTTAAAAAATTATTGTACGAAACGTGTTAAACCTGAGTCAAATTAACCCACATATTACGGAATATTAATGAGAGTTTAGCACCTCTGCATATATATAAAATAAACCCGTGCGGAAATGTAATATACTTCATCTTTTTTGTATTATTATTTTTTTACAACATTGTTGAGCATGAAAAAATGCGGTATTTTATTTTTGCGGCAACACTGATTTGATACATTTCATTTCATTTATGAAATCTAAGCCGATTTAATTTTTAATAAACGTCAATTTTTAATCAAAAAACATGTTTTAACAAAATGTGCGTGTACTATATCAGAAGCCTGTTTAAAATTCTTTCATATAGTATCTCATTAAACGTTCTGTGTTTTCTATTTGTTTAGAAAAAGGGATGTTGACAACAGAAATAATATATATATGACTAGCTGACCCCCGTCCGGCGTTGCACGGGCCCGTGATAATAAATTAAAAAATAAAATCAAGTTATTATTATTTTATATTTTTAACCCGATTTTGTATGAAATTATATTTTAAGATGAAAATTTCGCGGAAAAATATTGATATTTAGGGATTAATAATAGAGCTCATTTTCTTGTTTTTTTACCTAGGGTCGTTTCATAGTTTTAAAATAAAAAGTTATTTTTGTCCGAGCTCTTTGAAATCTTTATTGGTGATAAATAAAACGGTTTTACAGCCCGTGTAAAAATTTCGTGAAAAAATATTGTTATCTAGTTGTGAAAGAAATGTTTTCTTCCCACTTTTTGTTTGTTTGTTTGTTTTCGCTTCGGCCCCTTTAAACATAGCAATAAAAAATAGTTTTCATCTTCCGAACTGTCTGACATTTCAATCGGTTATAAATATAACTGCATCCAAACTCTCTTTACAATTTTGCGCAAAAATATGCATATTTAGTAGTGAAAACATGAGTTCTTTAAAAAAAAAGCTTTAGCTTTCAACCTCAGAGCATAAATGTATTAGAAGGTCTATGTTTTCAATGCAATGGTATGGATTCATCCGTTTTCAATCAACCCTTTTCAATCCCTCTTTGGTTAAACAGGTGAGGGTTGGGTTAATTAATCAGCTTTCCCGTTTCTGAGGGTAGAAGACTTAAAAAAAACGTTGACGCATGCGCAAAGAGACGATTTTCATGTGGATTTGACAGAATGCGCTTTTCGTTTTAAATATATAGATGATTTATTCTAAAACAAAATTCCATCTTTACATCTTTACATACAAAAAAAAAAGAGTTAATTTAAATAAAAGGATGCCATAAAACCCTCTTAAACTGAACTTTCATAATAATTTAAAATATATTCATAATGAAACACATTTATATCATAGGATCATTTTTGTATAAACAAACGATACAATTTATTAAATATTCATAACAAAACTCTGTGATAATAAATAATTTTTCTCGTCTAAACAATTGTTATATTTATGACATTTATAACAAAATATTTCGACATTATAAAACATTTTCTTTTAGAAATAAATTAAAAATCAACATAGAAAAAATCGCTAAATTAACAAAAAATCAAAATAGACAGTGAAAAGTAATTATTTATAACAGATTCAAAAATACAAGTGTTCAAACAAAAATAAAATCACTGCACGAACATGGGTAATTAAATTCCGAAATGACAAGCTCTGAAATGTAACGTAAAATCCAATTAAGAAAATTCAATTCTTCAATGGAATTAAAATGATACGTGAAATTAAAAAGCTTATCTCTCTTTGTTGTTTATAAGTTAGTTAATTTAAAATGCCTGTTTATTTTTAGATTTTAGGGAAATTAATTTATTTAGTAGATATAACTTGTATTGTTTAATTTTTAAAATTATGTTGTCGTTTTCCTTTTAATGATTTTTTTCTGTAGTTATTTTGGAAAAGCTGTAGATAGATACACAGAAATATTTCAAGTTATTTTATTCAGTATAAGAAGTTAACATTTTTCAAATGTCACTCTGAATTTTCCCGTTATTCAAAAAAGTACTTCACGTTGAAATGTGTTATGCAAAATTGTAAATGTATTTAAAATCTTTCACCTCGAATGGTACATATTTAAAAGAATTATGGCCAGCTTATAGTTTCTTGGAATTTTGTTTTGTTTTGATGGACATCCCATCACAAAAAGTTTGCAATCAAACTGTTACACACACACACACACATATATATACTACCTATCTTTCAATATGAAAGCTAAATTAAATATTAAAATTAAATCAACATAACTTGACTGACTGACTGGTCAATTTCATTTAGTGAGCAGTTGCTTAAAAAGAAAATCAGATTTAAAATAATTAAATTAAAGCAGATTTGTGTGAACATATACCTATATGCATAGTCCGCCGAAAGTAACTTGGCCAACGACCTTGAAAAACTTTGGGATGCTTTAGAGGACTAAAATTTCCGTGATTTTTACGATTTTGTTTTCAGTTACGAGGAAAACAGATATCACCTTCGAACTTTTTACATTACTAGGGGGCTCTACCCCTTACAGGCTACGCTCACCAACCCCCGTTCAGACACTTCAGACTCTAAAAACACGCTAATTTGAACTTCTTTAAAACGATTACAGAAAATTGAATTATCCTTATGCGATCAGTGGCGATCTCCTGTAATCGGGTTTTCACTTATCATAAATTCTAATATATATATATATATATATATATATATATATATATGCAAATTTTATCTTAAAAACGGCTCTAACGATTTTGACGAAATTTTGTATCCTACTGTTCAGAAACCCATTGGGCTAGAACACATGTTCGAGAAAATTCGATAAGTGGGTCATTTCGGGACATTTTGGGTCATGGTCAAGCTAATTGTATTTAAAAAACGGTTCAAACGATTTTGACGAAATTTTGTATCCTACTGTTCAGAAACCCATTGGGCTAGGTCACATGTTCGAGAAAATTCGATAAGTGGGTTATTTCGGGACATTTTGGGTCATGGTCAAGCTAATTGTATTTAAAAAACGGTTCAAACGATTTTGACGAAATTTTGTATCCTACTGTTCAGAAACCCATTGGGCTAGGTCATATGTTCGAGAAAATTCGATAAGTGGGTTATTTCGGGACATTTTGGGTCATGGTCAAGCTAATTGTATTTAAAAAACGGTTCAAACGATTTTGACGAAATTTTGTATCCTACTGTTCAGAAACCCATTGGGCTAGGTCACTTGTTCGAGAAAATTCGATAAGTGGGTCATTTCGGGACATTTTGGGTCCTGGTCAAGCTAATTGTATTTAAAAAACGGTTCAAACAATTTTGACGAAATTTTGTATCCGACCATTTTCGGGCACGAGAAGACTATTGAGCTGGGTCACATGTTCGAGAACTTTCAATTAGTGGTCATTTTGGTCATGGGTCATTATGGGTCAAGCTATTTTATTTTAAAAACGGCTCAGATTTTTACACTAAATTTTGCATCCTATGGTTTTCGGGCACGAGAAGACTGTTGGGCTAGATCACATGTTCGAGAAAATTCAATTAATGGGTCATTTTGGTCATGGGTCATTATGGGTCAAGCTATTTTATCTAAAAACAGTTCAGAGGATTTGAAATAAATTTAGCATCCTACAGGTTTAGGGAACGAGAAGACTATTAAGCTATGTCACATTTTTGAGAAAATTCAATTAGTGGGTCATTTTGGTCATGGGTCATGATATTTGAACTCAAATTTAATTTTCTTCCCTGTTCGTTTCCCTTTGACTGGGGCTTTTAAGGCCAAATCAACTGCTGTTCAGGCAGCTAACGACTGTTTTCTTTATTGATTAATTAATATCAATTAAACATGTGAAATAGCTTGTATAAAATGCTAAGTAAACAATGTCGCTGCCTCATAGAATTTTATAACGACACGAAAAGAAAATTGTTTTAAATAACACGTTTTAAATGTATTGTTTCCAATATAATGTAATTTTCACCAATGTTTTCTTCCTATTTTCGATATTAACGAAAAAATACAGTTTTTAATTGAAATAAAATATTATTATTTGCGCTATTAAAATTTGCAACAACAGGTAAAAGATTTTTTTGAAACAAAAAAATATATATATCGTAATTATATACGAAAATCACTTATTGTTAAATTACAAATGTATTTCCTTAAAGTGCTAAAGATAATCAAATAATATTTCTGAACAGTTTCAATTAAAAAATATATTTACACGAGAGATTTAAATTTGAGATGTAATATTTGCTTAAAGTGATTAAGAGTACACAAAAAGGCTTAGAAATACCTTTTAATGTGTAAATCAACATGTTTCATACTCTCAAACAGCGACTGTTTGTCGCAGTTTGATCGTATGAAACATGTTGATTTATACATTAAAAAGTATTTATAAGCCTTTTTGTGTACTCTTTATCACTTTAAGCAAATATTACATCTCGAATTTAAATCTCACGTGTAAATATATTTTTTAATTGAAACTGTTTAGAAATATTATTTGAGCATTTTAAATATGGCGTAATTTTCCCTATTTACTGCCTTTAACATGTAATAATTTAATTATTATTTTAAAAAATTATTTCTCGTTTTAATATTCACGTGCACATTCATTTTGTACGACGTAAACTATATTACACGTAAAAGGTAATTATAAACCTTTTTGTGTACTCTTTATTACTTATCTCGGATTTAAATCTCTCGTGTAAATATATTTTTAAATTGAAACTGTTTAGAAATACTATTTGAGCATTTTAAATATGGCACAATTTTCCCTATTTACTGCTTTTAACATGTAATAATTTAATTATTATTTTAAAAAAATTATTTCTCTTTTTAATATTCACGTGCACATTCATTTTTTATGACGTAAATTTCCCAATTTACTGTTTTTAACACGCAATCATTTAATTATTATTTAAAAATTTATTTCTCTTTTTTAATAGTCACGTGTAAATATAATTTTAATTGAAAGGGAATATTATTATTTGTGTTATTTTACAAATTGGCATTAATATAAAAAAATCGCCTTTTCTAAAATTGAAATGAATTTTTACCGAAACAATTTAAATTTGAATTGAAGACTGAAAAAAACCCTATAAAATGTACTCAAATCAAAACAAATTGCAGACTGCACACCGCAAACTTGTCCACTACGTCCCTGCAAAATATGGTTAAATTACTACGCTTAGTTTTTGTATAAAACTCTTTTAACGATTATATTAACTGATTTCAACATTAAATATCTCTTAAAATATTTCTTCGATTTAAAGATTCTCTACTTTAGCATTTTTACTGAACATTTCTGTATAAAACAACCATTGTTTATATTTTTATATGCAATATATTTTTTAAATATTAGCCTAGAAAAACCTCCGATCACAAAAAAATCATTTACAGCCTTGACAGCATTAGTTACTTTTTTTTTAAAATAGAGAGATATGTATTGACATTTCACTTATACATATATTAATTTTATTTTGTTTAAAAATGGGTAATGCGTTTTATGCGACGGACAGTACCTTAAACTACCAATCTGGCGACCGTTTTTCACGGTCACAATCATTTTAAACAAATTTGGTCACCAAATTATGATAGAGCATTACATTTTCCAGAGCTTATCCCTTTCCGGGACAGACAAATTTTGTTCGTAAAATGCGAAATTACTGCCTGACACCGGAATTTACAAACGACTTTTTTAGAAAATAAGAACTCCTTATTTTAAGCTTTCATCATAGAAGCAAAATTTTATTAAAATTTTCTTGGTGCCGAATGCAAGTTTGGAATTAAATTTAGGTGTGCCCGGAGTGGGACCACTGTGAGGGTTAACCCTTTCCGGCACAGTGGTCTCACTCCGGACACATCTAATTTTAATTCCAAACTTGCATACGGCACCAAGAATATTTTAACAAATTTTGTTTCTATAATGAAAGCTTAAAATAAATAGTTCGTATTTTCTAAAAAAAAGTCGTTTGTAAATTCCGGTGTCAGTCAGCAATTTCTCATTTTACGAATAGATTTTGTCTGTGCCGGAAAGGGTTTTAAACTAATAATTAATTTAAGAAGTTGATTTTTGACAAAGGGGCACTCATTTGAACAAAAACGGTAATTTTTTTCGCTTTTTTTCTGTTTGCGAGTTTGAAACAATAAGAATGAAAATTATACTTTTCGCTGGTATAAGCTCCAGCAAAAACGACTAAATTTCTTTAAAAAAATGATGAAAAGCGGTCGAATATCTTCAATGGTTGGAGTATCATAGTTGAGATTTATTCCAACAGAGCGAAATATACCGGGACCAGGACTCGAACGTAGGTACTTTGGTTTGCAGTGCTAACCCTCGAGCTATACCAACTGGCATATTTCACTCTTATTTGTTGGACAAGGCTGCGAACTGCAGCGCTAATTTCATTCATCCGAGCTATAACTATAACATTTTACATTATCCATCTGAAGTAACGCGGAAACTCCTGTATACCATCTAATTAGGTCAAAGTACCCAGGTTCGATTCCTGGTCCCGGCATTTTTCGCTCTGTTGGAATAAATCTCAACTACGATACACCAACAATTGAATATAATTTACCTAGTTGAAAATACTTTTCTCTGTTCATTATGATCGGTCGAATCTTCTTTAGAAAATCGAGTTCTTTAGAAAAATGGACACCCAGTTTGAAAAACATGCAGAAGTGCCAAACCAAGCTCTCACTAATCTTCTGTAATATATACGTTAATTTAACTCCGATTTAATACATTTCGCACCAGAATTATTTTTAAGAAATGAAATTTAAAATATTCCATGTAGAAATTTGTAATTAACCAAATAAAGAATCATCAAATATTTTTTTCGGGTTCGAAACGTTGTTAAACTGGGTCAAATTAATCCACATATTACGGAAGATTAGTCCCTTCGCGACGAGTGTCCTTTACAGAATTTTTAATCTTTTAACACCGGTTTTTCAAAACAGAAATTTTAGCCTACTTGAATCGCAAAAATGCTATGATTAAAGAAGGCAAAGCTTACAATAAAAAATAACTGGTGGGAATAATCGAGGATTCTGAGCATCTTATGCGTCACGTATACGTGTCGCTCTTCCCAAGGGGTTAGTGAGAGCTTGGCACCTCTGAACATGGTTTCAAGATGAATTTTTTCGAAATAGTTTTCGGCATGGTTACGAAACGCATTTTCGACATGTTTTCTGTTGTTTTTCTGACTTGGGTTCGAGGTGGAATAAACTTCGAAAGTAGCGCTGCGCATAGAAATCCGTTTTCCGTTAACGAGAAAAAAAAATATTGTTAAGGATTAGATTATCACGATACCGCTTTAGAACAACAATCTATATAATTAATTGACACACAAGATGCAAAATCTACGAAACTAAGTACGGGTTTTTGATACAAAGATTATATCAAAAGAATTGTATGTATATGGAATAAACATTTGAAATTTTCATAAAATTAAGTTCAGATTTAAAAAAACAAAAACAAAGATATCGATATTTAGTTATCTCTCGTATAATCTAAAGATACATTACAAATTTTTCAGGCTATTTGTTCGATAATTGTGGAATCCTTAGCATTTTGATTACACGCTGAATATGAAGAAATACGTACTCAGAAAAATGAGTTTAAACATTTCATTTACCAAAAAATAGATATTAAAGAGAAATACGTAAAAATAACCATATCTTCTTCCTTTACTGTTTATCAGATCGTCAAGAAATTTTAGCAAAATATTCTTGAGATGTAAAGGTTCATTTTAAGAAAGAAATCTGAAATTGGACATTTTTGTCAGTGTTTGTCAAAATAGGAAGTCCCCTTAAAAAAAATTTTCAAACATTTTAATAAGTACTCATAATGAAACACACGTACGTTCTAATAATCTTCTTTAATAAATACTTTTTAAATAATAATTTAATATTCATAGCAAAAACATTTTTGCATTAAAATATTCCTTTATTTTAAACAAATGTTACAGTTACAGTCTATTGAATATTCATAGCAAAACACCCTGACATTCTAATATTCTGGTTTTCTAAATAATTACTAAACATGACCTAAAAATCAAAACAAAAAGCTTCTTAAATTAACAAAAGAAAAAGGAAATTACTTTAAAGAATTTGCAGTGACATATAAATAATTATTTATGACAAATGCAGAAATGCAAATACTTACTTAAAAACATAATCACTAAACAAACCTAGTTAATTAAATTTCGAAGTGAAGATCTGCAAAACGTGATGCAAAATCTTATTAAGAATTTCAGTTCTTCAATTATATTAAAGCTAAATATGAAGTTAAAAAGCGTAAGAGCTAGTTGTTTACTGGAGAGTAAATTTAACATGCTTATTTATTTATTTTTTAAGTGTAGATTTAATACAAATAAATGAGTTAGAAGAGATAACTTTTGTTACATCATTCGCATAAACGATATTATTTTTTTTTCTTTTTGTAATGATTATTTTCAGTCATTTCCAACCGTTGTCTTATCTTTAAATATACAGAGATTGTATAATTTAGAATGCAAAGTAAATTAGAGAATTTCTAAATATTGAACTTTTTTTTCTATTATTAAATTGCTTCAAATTATATTTAATCATGTTACGTAAAATAATACATTCTGAGAATTAGAAAGGCTAGGAATATATATATATATATATATAGCACTAATGTTCATGTTGCTTTACAATATTCATATTATTCTAAAATCTTTTCTGGCAACATAGTAAATCATTTTCTAATTCTAAATTTGGCAACATGTAATGATTTTTTGCAATTCATTACACTAGTTTTGGTTGTGTTCATGTGTGGTTCATGTGGTGCACAGGTATATTTTTTAAGGTATTATAGGTATGGATTCTTTCCTTTTTAATATTGTATTTATTTTTTATTTTTTCACAGGTTTGATTCAATGTTTATGAGCAGGTAGTCCCAAAATCATATTCTTTAGCAATGTTATGTCTAATATGATGATGAAACCTCTCATTTCATTTTATTTGTGGTATTTAGGCATTTGGGACTTGATAATTCTGTCTAAATTCCACAAATTTCATTTCATTTCATTCATTTAATTCCATTTATTCAATTTTTAATTTAATTTCTTATTCTTTTAATATGTTTTTGTATCCATATTCAGAGTGTTGGGGAATCTTTCATTGACAACTAATTATTACATACTTAATCATTATTTCATTGTTTAAGTTGGTGTTATGGTAATGTTTCATTTATGGTTATACATATATATATATATATATATATATATATATATATATATATAAACTAGTATATATAAACTAGAGTTATTCCCACTTTTTGTACGCGTTGCCACAAAATATTTACTCTGGCTAATTCTAATAAAATTTGAAATTTGAAATAGTGAAATTGTTTGGCTGACGCCAGGATCAAAACGGATGATTAAATGCCGTTGCATATAGGTGGATTATAATCCAGGAAGTAACATAGGCTATGTTTTATTTACGTTATTCAAATATTTTTCTTAATAATTCAAAATTTCATAATTTTCATTGGGAATCAATGGACGTTTTTCCTATAAAATTTAACTATGTTTCTTTATTGTTGCCAACAATTCAAAAACCGTAATAATAATTTATCCACAGCAATTTGTTTTCAATTGAAAGATTTCCACGTTCAAAATGAAATCGATTTAATTTTTTTTTAAGTTTTAGAAAAAGGATCAACACAACGTCATACTCTAAATAAACGGACATTTTTAAATATTTGGTTATAATTCAAGCAGAAAGCAGATGAATATGTTGCTATATCTGTAACAAAAAGAAAATTTTCTTAGTTCAGCAGCAGTAATACATTTGTTAATAATACAAGGAGCATCTATATGAATAAATATAGGAAGCATGTGTTTATGACGTCATATTTATAACAAAAAATTGAAATAATTTTTACCGATGCTAATTAATAAGGATGAATTACAGGATGAACATACAGGGGAAAATTTTCTGTCAAACAGTTTGTAAGAGATTTCGCTGGGGAGATAATTGACGTCTTATTATATATTAATGGCGTAGATGGTTACTATGAAATAGGTTGTACTGGATCGACACAATTTACTTTTTCGTTTATAGCGCCCTCTGGGAGGAAATAAGGTAACCAAATTTAATTTTTTTTTTTTTTTTTTTTATGTTTCATTGTATAATAGCTCTATTGAAATTAAAAATAGTTGGCCAGATGCAACACAATTTTCTTTTGTGTTTATAGCGTCTCCTAGTGAAAAAGAGGGTAACTATTATTTTTTTTAATTATTTTTTACGGGTTATTTGAAATAAATTATTTCCATAATGGTCTGCCATGATCAAATTTATGTTTAATAAAAATTTTCACATGATGTTTTATGCTGGTAGCGCCCATGGTGGAAGATTGCCTAACTAAAACTTTAAAATGGAATTTTCTTATGTTTTCTCATATGCCACCCATGCTCCAAGTTAAAATTAGGTAATATTGATTCAAAAATTATTTTCGACTACTCATCCAATCTGTTTAAACTACATTATGGGTAAATTAAAGCTTTCTATTACAGTGCGGGCGAGATATTATGATTTAATGCCTGAGGAAGACCACTCGGCTAAGGGCGAACCCCAGCCGTTGAGCGCTTAATGTCGTCCCCGAAAAGAGATATTATGATTTTAAGAATTAGGCCGTGTAAAAAAATTATGTGGCGGAGTGGGAAGGGGCGCGTTTTGCCCTTTCGGGAGGGGAGGGAGAAGGGCGCGAAATACAATAAAGCGATCTGTTTTAAACTTTAAGATATTTTATAACACATAACATAATTTTTAAAAAATGAAGCCGCGTCAAAAATTATGGGGAGGGGGGGGGCGCGTTTTGCCCACACGGGGGGGTGTGCACTTTTCTAAATTTTGCCGAAACCTCTCATGTAATATATCGTTGGAAAGGTCTGTTACCGCTAAATCATATTATGCATCTAAGGTATCCATCCCCCCACTTTGCCCCCCCAAGTGGTGTACTTTTCTAAATTTTGCACACATCCCTCATGTGATACATCGTTGGAAAGGTCTGTGACGGCTTAATCATATTAAGCATATCCGGTGTCCATCTCCCCCACTTTGCCCCCACAAGGGGGGAACTTTTCTAAATTTTACCGATACCCCTCATGTGATATATCGTTGGAAAGGTCTGAGACCGCTTAATCATATTATGCATCTCCGGTGTCCATCTCTCCACTTTGTCCCCCCCAAGGAGGGTACTTTTCTAAATTTTGCACAAATACCTCATGTGATATATCGTTGGTAAGGTCTGTGACCGCTTAATCATATTATGCATCTCCGGGGTCCATCCCTCCACTTTGACACCCCAAAGGGGGGTACTTTTCTAAATTTTGCACACACCCCTCATGTGATATATCGTTATACCCGGGTCAGAGGATCGTTCGGTTAGAGATTTATAGTATTCAATGTGCAAATTAAGGGATTATCCGGTGCGTGCTTAGCACGACCGGTATAACGTGCCGAAGGCAGCGGGGACCCAGGTTAGAGTTTCATTCGGTTCGAGGTTTTACAAGATTCTATGCGCCGATGTAAATTAGGGGCCCGCTAGCGGTCGAAGCCAGCTAGTTTTCTTTTTGTATTATATAACAAAAACTCTCGACACATTCACTGTTTACAATTATATTCCAGAACATTCTGCTCATATATACTCGTTATTATTTTTATACTTCTGATTATGTGATAAAACAACATAAGATTTTATCGATAGCTTTAGTGTCTCTTTCCAAAGTGGTTGCAAACGTATTTTGCACAATGGAATAAAATTATTTGCAAAAATGAACATGATTCGTTTATTATTATTTTATGAAGATGAGAAACTATCCGTTGAAGTCCGTTATATATTTTTCTTTTGTTAAAAATTACTTGTATTATTTCAATTGTTTACAGAATAATCAATGTTTGAACTGTATATTTCATATTACCAATGCTGATTTTTATCTCTGCAGTCTTTTACATACTTGTCTCGTGTGAATCTTATCTGCTTCATATTAATTTGTTATTAAAATACTTGAGATATTAAAAAAAGTAACTTACAAAGCAAATAAAAAAAATTATTTCCATATTGTTAAGCCCGAGAAGGGACAGATATTAAAATTATTTTATTTAGTCAATGCTACAATAATGTTGCATTTTTATATTAAATCTTGTTCAGTCTATTTAATCTTAAAAAATTAAATTTAAATTTGAAACATGATTTTAAAGCAACTTTAAAGCATTTAATTTAGTTGGAATGAAATCTAAATAAATCTTCAACATTTTTTTCAGTTTTACATGCATTGTGGAAAATTTGTATTGTAGCAAATTCTAACAGACAAGAAACATGAGAAGTTCAAATAATTTAAAAAGTTGAAGATTTATTTAGATTTCATTTCAACTAAATTAAATGCTTTAAAGTTGCTTTAAAATCATGTTTCAAATTTAAACTTAATTTTTTAAGATTAAATAGACTGAACAAGATTTAATATAAAAATGCAACATTATTGTAGCATTGACTAAATAAAATAATTTTAATATCTGTCCCTTCTCGGGCTTAACAATATGGAAATAATTTTTTTTTAATTTGCTTTGCAAGTTACTTTTTTAAATATATATATATATATATATATATATATATATATAGAGAGAGAGAGAGAGAGAGAGAGAGACAACAATATATATGTATATGTATCTACACTGCGCAATGATGCATAAATTAATTAATTAAAATTTAACATTTAATAAATCTACTGGTTTACTGGCTGCTACTATATTTGAATATATATACTAAAATTATCATATGTTAAAATTTAACCGTTATTAAAGGTATAAAATTTAGGTATTAAAATACGACAGAACTTTTGCATCAACCTAATATGTTTAATAATTTAATATTCTTATATATATATATATATATATTCGCCTTATTTAATCACAAATTTATTTGATAAGGCAAATAAGTAAAAAAATTACAATTTAAAATTTGTTATGTATCACCACCCTAAGTATAAGTAGACATATTTTTTCAAAATAAAAATTCGCGCAGTGTAGAGTTAAATTTACAGTTTTGTTGTAACAGAAAATAATAATACAGTTGAACTCGGTTAGTACGAGAAACAAAGTATATATAAAAGTGTTCGCATTAACCGTTACTCATGAAACCCGTGAAGATAATAAAATGTTAAAAACATTCTGTTAATTGCTCTAAATACTTGAATGCTAAAATTAACTTAATATCATAAAGTTAACATAAAATATTCTTCCTACTTTTGTGGATATCATTTTCCTTAGACAGGTCTTTTCTTTAGATAAAATTATAGTACTGAAGTCAAAGCATCTAAAGAACTAGTAATTCCAAAGGACATAAACGACACACATTAAAACAACTGACCATATCTCTTTTTCAAGGAAAATCTTGGTTAACTTTGGAATATTCACTGCAATTTTTGAGCTGTTGATCTCACATGTTCTTTTCATTTTAGCAGTGAAATAACAGACATAAAAAGGCTGGTTAATATGGCTAAGAATACGAATTTGTGGAAAGAAACAAGTAAAGTTTTCCTTCTATTACCATGTCTCATTTGGAAATTTTATAAAGCGGTGGTGGTATGTCCTTATTTCATCCTTCTTTCTTTCACTCTGACAATGTCTCCGGGCATTCTTTTGCATTTTTTTTGGTTGGGGGGGGGGGGGGATCTCCATCGAAGTTGAAATTCTGTCTGGTAAAAATGATAATTATTACATTTTGACAGACAGATATAATGTAGAAAAATTATCGGAGAGAGGGGACAGAGTTCGATAAGAAAAGGGGTATTTTTAAATTCTAACCTACTTTTCGCCGAAAATCACGTGACATTGAAATGAATGGAGGCTTTGTTCGTATTAGCTGTAGTCCTGCTTTTTTAGCTCGTAAAAAGCATAAAATATTAATATAACTTAAATTATAAATAATTCTTAACGTGCAAATTGGTCGTATTAACCGCGTCCTAGTTTTAGCCGTGCTCATATTAAATGAGTTCGATTTTATCTATATATTTATCCCTACACAGCGCAGTGATGCATATATCAATCAAATTTTAACATTCAAATTAAAGTGTAATTATTGCTTAAAGTGATAAAAACCATAACACAAACGGTTTAAAAATAACTTTTAATATATATTACATATGTTTCCTTCACTCAAACGGCGACATCTTCAGATCAAAATGATAAATAAAATATTCCCTCAAAGTTTTTGAAAATGATATACATAAATCACGAGATCACATGTCCAATGCAAGCAGGTACTTAAATTGGTCAAACTAGAAAACGTAAAAATTATTATTTTATTTTTATTTTTATTGCTTTTTCAATATGCAAAGCATCGCGTGACAAATTTCAGGTAATTAAAAAGAAGCCGATTCGTTGCAAACGTTATCGTTTCGCAAATATATTTCTATTGATTCACGGATGATGGATGGGAAATAAACTCTTGATGGAAAAATTATTTTACTATTCTTGAAATCAATCTGCAACGGCTCTATTCCATATAGTCTAGCTAAGTAAGTAGTTCTTCTGTCTTAAGTGTGTATGCTTTAGCTAGACTACATAGAATATAACAGTTGCAGATTGATGTCAAGAATAGTAAAATAATGTCAAGGGTTTCTTTCTCATTCATTATCCGTGAATCAATAGAAATATATTTGCTAAACGATAATATTTGCAACGAATTGGCTTCTTTTTAATTACCTAAAATTTGGCACGCGATGCTTTACACACTGAAAAAGCAATAAAAATAAAATAATAATTTTCATTTTTTGCAGTTTGACCAATTTAAGTATCTGCTGGCATTGGACATGTAATCTCGTGATTTATGTTTATCATTTTTAAAAACTTTGCGAGAATATTTTATTTACCATTTTGATCAGCTGATGTTGCCGTTTGAGCGAAGGAAATATATGTCATCTATATTAAAGGTATTTTTAGACCTTTTGTGTTATGTTTTTTTATCAATGTAAGCAATACTTACACTTTAATTAAATTTAACAAGTGATTTTATTATATTACTTGTAAATTTTAACATTTAATAAATCTACTTAACACGTTGAGTGCCATGTGTACCGCCGGCAGTGCAGATTTTATTTTCATTAGAGTGGCATGTGTACCGCCGACGGTGCACACTTTATTTTTATTACAGTACCGTGTGTACCGCAGTGCAATGCAAACCGTGTATATGCAAATCAAAATTTAAAGCATATTAATTTTGTATGCATTCCAATAACATACATACATTACTGTTGTTCTATGACACCTATATATAGCATTTTTTTATTTTATTTTTTTAATTAATTTCTAATCTAATATTTAGGATGACTTATAGAAGAAATAAAAAACATATTTTGTTTACAACTCAAAAATTTATTTCAAGACCATTATAATGAAACAACACAATTCATCATTGTTATGATTTCCGTAAAACAAAACAAAACAAAACAAAACAAAACAAAAACAGAAAAAAAACTTGCATGCAATTTTATTGCTAATTCTGGTTATTACTAAAATAAAAACAATATTGGTACCGTTATAAATTGAAAACAAAGAAAAAATTTAAAAAAAAAATAAAATTAAAAAATATTTGACTGACAGCCGGTGGTGCATAAAACATGTTTTTTTTTTTTATAAATTATACTCACACTTGTAATAAATATCACTAAAGATATTAGTTTACTGAGATATGTAATAATAGCACCCTATGAAAGCTGAATTCATATATATGGTGGCACTCAACGTGTTAAAGTGCAAATTGCTTATAATAACCGTGTCGTAGCTTCAACTGTGCTGAAAATAAGTTCGACTTTATATACTTATAAACTATGTATCAGAAATGTAAAGGCAGGTAGAGGGGACCCAAATAAGCAGATTTCGTATAGTAATGTGGGTGCGGAAATGCAGCGTTGAGGCAGTAGAGGACGCTGTTGAGTTCGGCGGATGAAAGCGTTTAGCTGGCTTGAATCTTCATTCCCCGCACGAATCGCCCCACCAGTGGCTAAGAGGTTCCACTCTTAAAGCTGGTAAACGGGAGGTGCTGGGTTCAAACCATTGTCACGCTCGTCGACCTAACCATTCGGAGTTGTCAGTGGTTTTCTTCTAACCTTGCGTAAATACTGGTTAGGATCCCTTAGAAAGACTCTCACGGAGGGTACTCCCCCTTAGGGCCTATATTCCTCGTGTAGTTACTCGCCGTCATAAAATCAACCAACCAACCCCGCACGAATTTCGATCAACATGCATCGTTACACCGATGCGGAACTTGTCATCATGCATTTCATGTATGGGGCAGCGAAAGGAAATGGAGAATATACCGGGTGGTTATAAAATAAGTATCTCTATTGGGAGCTGTCTGTAGCTTGAAGGTATAACCCGGATGAAACCAAAATCGGTAAACTTACTATTCAAGAAGGGGGAAGAAGAATGGAACAATAAAAAAAATAATTGCAATAATCACCGACAGATGGCGCTATTGAGAGTGAAATGTAAGGTGTAATACAAGAACAAAAAATTAAGGCGTCAAACCAGATGGAATACCTAATTTGTTGGAAAATGTCACAGTGAATGTGACTATGCTTTCGCATTGCGGTGCCGATCATGTTCAGATTCCACATGGCCATTTTGTTGGAGGACACAATCCAGGCGGTACACGACGTGCTCAACTGCGGAATGTAATGCATCAGGAGTGATGTTTCCCACATGTTGTGATATGCGGTAAAGTCATTGACGTTTGTGACACCTCCACAGTACACAATATTACACATTACATGTAATACTATACAATATTACACATTACATGTATATATTACTCAAAAGCCCCATCTGTCGGCGATCATTGCAATTCTTTTTTTTTTTTTTATTGTTCCATTCTTCTTCCCCCTTCTCGAATAGTAAGTTTACCGATTTTGGTTTCATTCCGGTTATTCCTTCAAGCTACAGACAGCTCCAAATAGAGATACTTATTTTATAACCACCCTGTACATGGAACAAGAAATTTCTTGACAATGTAGTTGTTTTTGCGAAAAAATAACATATAGTATGAATTTGAAACCAGATTTCCATTCAAAATATTTGCAAACAGATTTTAACATTTAAACTTTATTCACTGTTTCCTTGCGAAAAGTGAAATGGCAGTTCAGTTATAAGAATTAACAGTTTGTTAAAGAATACAGTTTTAAGTAAAACGCAAGTTGCATTAATTATACTTAATTTATAACTTATGTGAAAATTTCCTTAATTTAAAAATCAATCATCCACATAATTAGAGCATCTGTGATAGGTAGATTTCCATTAATTCCCGTGTTCAAAAGCTTTTCCGTTAAATTAATTCTTAAATTATAAGATTTTTCCCAAAAGGATTAAGAAAATGTATTTGCTTTGTTAACTTATGTAAAATCTTCTCGCGTAATTATTCATTTGTCGAAATAATTGAAGATTAAATATCAGAATTTATTTTTTAAACCTTTTTTAAAAAGTTATAATAATGTTACGAAGATAAATTCAGGTACTGCTACAGATTAATGACAGTTTTTTGTATGTAGATTTTAGAAGAATGCTTTTTTTTCACGTATTAAGTATAGCAGAAAAATATGTCAGAAACATAGAAAAATATTATTAGGATTTAAGAAAAGGAGATATTGTCTTAAAAGTATCCCACTACGATGGACATCCATTTTTAAAAAAAAATAACCAAAGATAAGTATGTTTGTTTCAAATAAACTAGCACATAAAAAAGCAATTTCATTTTCTATAAATGTTTCGATACAATTTCATTTCAATTTTTAAAATGTTTTGGAAAAATAATGCAATATTTGATATTTACAAAAAAAAAATGTATCATGACAAAAATAATCATACTAAAAAGTTATAATCATAATATTACGTATACTAATTTTTTTTTTCAATAAATATACTGTTTGAGATACTAAGGCTACAACCTAAGCCATAAAATAAAAACGGCCCCATATGTACTCATTCAAATTATCACTTTGAAGATTTTTCATATGTTTTCTGCATGTTGATTTATAAAAATAGGTACAAAATTTCAGGACATTATCAGACACTCAAAGCAATAGATGATTACACGCACAATAGCACATAA
Source organism: Maratus michaelseni (assembly GCA_963931845.1). Lineage (NCBI taxonomy): Eukaryota > Metazoa > Arthropoda > Arachnida > Araneae > Salticidae > Maratus > Maratus michaelseni. The sequence continues at coordinate 100,338,417 of OZ007600.1, forward strand.
CTCGTAGGCATGCGGTTTTATATAAACTAATGCATCCAACCCGGGCTTCCCGGAATAGAGATTATATGTGAAAACCATTTATTTTTTTCCTTGAAAACTCTAATAGATTTTTTACACATATTTTTTTAGCCACACACAGGGTGGCTTATTCTTTCAATCTCTATCATTTTTCATGTTTATGAAAAGTCACAGCAATCCAGCGTTGCCACAGATTAATTTCGGAAAATGAAACATTTGAAGTTACTTAAAAAATTAATAACTCGAAAAGTATTTGTCACAAAATTGTTTTACAAACTGCGTTAGAATGGTAAAAAATTGTATTTTTCTTGATATAAATTTCAAATCTAATGATTATGTCGTTTTTCAAATATTAGATTTCAAAAATTACAAAACTTCACAATGGAGTACCATAGCGAAACTTTTACGCGTAAAAAGATAACGATAAAGGCATTGTGGCTCGACGTGTATCGTGTATACTGGCCATAGCATGAGTAACGAATTATAGTAAACTTATTATTCTGTTAAAATATAAAAGTGAATTATGTATATACATTTTTAAAAAATAAAGAAAAACATTTTATCACAAACATCAACAAAATTTTTTTTTCTATTTATTCGCTTATTCCAAAGATATCGTTTTATCGTCTGCTGCCATAGCAACATGAATTAAATTTCATTAAAAAAAATTGCTCAGTGGTAGAAAAATATTTTTCTAAATCGAATGGTTATTGAACAACTCAACACTTTAACAGGGGAATTTTTATTCGTTATTTAGATATTTTAAAATTGTTTGTTGTCATTGCGTTTTTATTCTGAGTTACAGCTAGTTTATTTATTTTTTAAATAAAAGCCGTGTGTGGCAATCTATATTCGGCCTTATAGCAGAATTTTCCCCTCTTGTTATTTATTTATTAATTTATATTGCACCCTAACAACACCAAAGAGCATTTTTATATGAAATATGTCAATAATATAATCAAATAAAATTTTGAAATTTATTAAAAACAGAAATTTCGCATTGGCTTTGTGCCAGAAGTTAATAGCCGACGAAATAGCTAAAATTTTCGTTATTTACAGCAGTTTTTATTATTATTATTGTTATGATAATTTCAGTGGTTTTAAAAACTTATTTAAATTACATGTCTCTATTTTATTTACTTTTTAATGAAGTTTTAATTTCGTTATTCACTATTAGCTGGACACAAATGCTGAACTTTTTATATTGTTTAATGTACAAACGGACTAATATTTTGTAATCGTCAGCAAGCGATAGAGATAGATTTTTAAAAAAATCATGCTTGAAATTTAATTTAAATGCTATAATAAATGAGTCAAATGCGATCAAGGTTTCAAACAAATTGCATTTGAAAGTAGATTTTTTCCCCTGTATAACGGTGTAAAAATTTAAAATATGCGATGTTTAGAAATTTTTAAAATTTCAGTAGCAAATATCGTAAAACCGAAATTTCATGTTGCCATTCGCAAAATGACGTCGTTACGCACGGACACGTTTGTCTTTTATATATAGATAGAATTTTAAATTTTGGAAATAGAAGGTTTATCGTAAGTGATTGTTCATGAAAATCATATTTATTCAGAAGACACACTTGAAGTGTTTCTTTCTGAAAATTACGGGTGTCCGAAAATTATTGGGCACATTTCAAAATTATGTAAAACAAAAACTAGATAGTATAGAAACAAAATGTGTTTACTAATTTACAATAAAAGTACAAAAGTTAATACATGTCGATGCTAGATCCCTTGGTTACCTGTAGTAGCTATGTCCAAGCGATACTCAATTTCATTCCATGTATTTGAAAGCATCTGTGGAATTATGAATGGAACAACAGCTGTGATACGCTGCTTCAGTTCCTGCAAAATAGTACAAGCCGTCTGATACACATAATCCTTCACATAATTCCAGATGAAAAAATCCAACGGGGTTAAATCTAGAGTTCAAGGAATTGGACCACCACGACTAATCTGACTTTTGAGAAAAAAAAAACTAGGAATAAATATGCTGCGAAAAAAACTTTAAGAAACATGTTATTAATATGTGACATCGAAAATCCACCACTGTTCTTAGCTTCTTTTTTCATAATTTCGTAATGTGTCCAATAATTCTTGGACACTCTATATATATAAAAAATACCCATAGGAAATTCCTAAAATTCTATAAGATTTCATGTTGTAACTTCCTTAACAACTTAACAGGCTTGCACGAACGCCGCTCGGTCAAGAAGAGTTTGCTTGCTGTCTTACTAAAAGCTTTTGGATACCACTAATTTTTAACTATAATGTTTGATTTATTATTTGGTAGCTAGTTTTCGATTGTGTAAGGCAAATGTTTTCGTACGGAAAAAGTAGTGTCCAGTCCTTATTTTTAGTTTATTGTGTCAAAAAAAAATGTTAAGGGATTAATTCCAACATTAGAAGTTCTGTTATTTCTTGAAGCTATTAAAAAGTACAGTCAGTTATTTATATACATAATTTATGTTTGAATGCTGGAAACCAAAATATTCATAACTACAGACTTCCACTTATCACAAGAAAAAATGTTTTCAACAGCTAATTTTGCAGCCTTTCAAATAAGACAATATAAAAAGAAGAGGCATGTGTCAAAAATGCCTATTACAAAAAAGAAAACTATTTCGGAAAGCTAATTACACAGACTTTCAAATCAGACAATAAAACAATTGAGGCATTTGCCAAACATTGGCTATTCAAACAAACTGAAATAAAAGCAAAGTATATATGGATATAAACCAGTAACAACACATAAGCTTTTAATGAAGGATATTCCGAAATTCTTGACATTTCTAACTAGTACATCTACAGATCAGAGGCCTCAACGTCAGCTCTACAAATCATTGTTCATTAACCGCTTTGGGACGAGCGTCTTTTACAGAATTTTCAATCTTTCACCACCGGTTTTTCATAACAGAAATTTTCGCCTACTTGAATCGCAGAAATGCTAGGATTACATAAGCCAAAGCTTACAATAAAAAATAACTGGTGGGAATAATCGAGGATTCTGCGCATTTTATGCGTCACGTATATGTGTCGCTCATCCCCAAGGCGTTAATCTTACTAATTTTCAACATTATCTGAATAATATTTGATATACTAAAATTCTTTCTTTTAAGTTATTTATACATTTATAAAAATATATAATTTATTGAAAGTTCCGGAAATTTTAGAAGTACCACATTAAACACAATTTTATACAATGATAGGATAAACTACTTATTACTATTTTTTTTTCAGAATAACAATACATTACTTCAGGAGAGAGGTGCCCCCTTAACCCCCGTAGTCGCTTTAATTTTATATTCTCAATTTCCAGTAATTGTACTATTTCATATCTTGAGTATATGTCTGAATATATTTACTATTTTAAGTTCATTAGAATAACCATCTCTTTCTACAAGAGATTTTATACTATCCTTAAAAGAATACTTATATTTCAACCCTTAAACATCATATGTTGCTGAAATTGAATAAAATTTCGTGTATAACATATATTTATACAAATATAAGTTCCTCTTATGTGACCTATATTCATTTTATACATTCAACGTTTTTATTATTTTCATTTGGAAGACCGATTTGGTAATCTTTCTTTAGTAGTTAAAATAAATTCTCATCTATTTCATTTAAAAAAAAGCATATTAAAATATAAATCACCCGAAAATTAGCTATTTTGTTAATATAATTGAGCGCCAAAATAATGCGATTCACTTAAATTTTCCTTTGTTGATATTCTTTGAACTATAGTTGCTTAGCAACCATTTAATGAAAGAGAGAAAAAAAATGCATTGACATTTTTGTACAAAATGAGAAATTAAAATGTTTCATATCTTTCAAATTAATGCATAACATTTCCCAATAATTTATACAATTAATTTCGAAATTCTAATAAATATATTGGCAAATTTTCAAAGCGATTGGATTAAATTAAGATATCCATTTCGTAAATTTAGCATTTACAATTATCGCAATGCGACATTTTCTTTTCGGTGAATGTTAAAATAAAAAAAAATCGCCTGACCTTCCCATTGAAAAGCATTATGACCTAAAACGAAATGTGCTATATATTTCGAACAAATGAACCAAATGTAACTAAAAACTATATAGATAATTCCGGGTACCTCGCCAACATACCTACCAAAAATCAAGCTAATCGGATAATTTTTGTGGCAGTTGTTACGGAACAGACAGACAAACAGACGGAAACCAAAACTTTTCGGGTCTCCATAGTGAGCCTCAACTGACGTTTCGGCAACTATACTTTTGCCGTTTCATTCTGCATAAATATATAATATATATATATATATATATATATATATATATATATATATATATATATATATATATATATATATATATATATATATATATATATATATATATATATACAGTCCGAGCCCAAAATACAATTTTAAATATAAAGCAGGATTAATATATATATACTAGGGGGCCTACCCCCTGCGAGCTACGCTCGCCAACCCCCGCTCAGACTTCAAGGCCTCTAAAAACATGACAGCGTGCTTTGTTTTAAAAACATTGGTAAATCTGTATTTGGGTTGCCATGCTTTTAACGTTTTAATGCGGCATTTTTTTTTATTATCATGGCCTCATACACAGCTGTTGCGACAACTGACGACTGTTTTTGGGATTGATAAGTAAAATCAATTACAACTTGAAAACCAGCTTGTATAAAATGGTTCGGTTTAAATTTTGGCTACCTCTCGGACTTTTATAACAACGATCTGTATTCTATTCTTCCTTTATGTTTAAGGATGAGAAAAATCTCATCTGCTTGTGAATAGCATTAAGAACCACGGTATTGAAAAGTACTATGTTATAGACATTTTCAGTAACATGTTTTAATTTTCTCTCTATTTTAGTGCACCATCATGCATATTTTCATGTTATTTTAAATATGTAAATTATTTATTTTAATTAATATGTATATACGAATTTTGTAATAATTATTTATCATACAAAATTAGTTAAATATTTTGTGCATGCATGCCTGCATTTATTCGGCATCAATTGATGAGATATTTAAACAAATTTGCTTTCCGCGATAATTTTACGCCATGTTATGTCACTTGAATATTGTCCATAAGAAAATCGGGTACTTTTCCAGTATAGCATCCTTTGCTTTTAGGTTTGGCGTAATTCGAGCTTCAAAAAGGGATAGATTCGTTGCCAAAAGTTATGAAAACAATCCCAATGAACTTTTGGTGCTTTTCTATTATAGGGGTCTTGACGCTTTTTTTAAAAAGCTTGGCGCAATTCGGGCATCAGAAAGTGAGATTTGGTGCCAAATGACATAAACAGCCATGGAAACAAATTCGACAATTTTTTTGTTTATATGCGTATTTTAATTATACACATATTATTATTGTTTTTTTTCTATACAAATTACTTCTGATTATATATAAAATAGGATAAATGACATTTTACGCTAAACAAATTGTATAAATATTGAAAAAATGCTTCTGTACACAAAATGACAAAGTGAATAGGTTGACAGAAAGTATGTTGCCAAATTTCCTTTTCCGCCAAGGCTATTTTCCCTGTTTCGTCAAGGCCCCAACTGGAAAAGCACCGAACGTTTATGCTTGTTTATACATGTATTTATATGTATATATACAATTTATTTATAATTGTCGTTCAATTTACCTCTTTTTGTACATAAAAATAGATAAATGGCTTCTTTATATTAAATAAATTGTATAAACATAAATGGCATATTTACATAAATGACGTCATTTGGACGAATTTATTCAAAATGTTTTCAGTTTATAAGTTAAATTAAATGCTGACAGACGATTGAATCCTGACGATAGAAATGTGATTTTTTTTTCAAATTTTCCTGAAAAACATAATTTAATCACAATCTTGTCTTCATTATCGATTGAAATAAAAGATAAATTCAAATTCAATTTGAAAATGATGAATAAAAAGAAATGAAAAATCCCTATCGGGATCCTTTTCAATTTTTTTTCCCTTTTTTGTCACAAAAAACTGAGTAATTAGTTGCCATCATTACAGAAATATCATTAAAATTAGAAAAAAAATTAATATCTCGAAAACTAATTCCAATTTCAAAATTCTATTACCAGTTTTGACATCCGCGGATTTTTATGGACAATTGGTATCAATTTCACCATCAAGCGTTTAATATTTTATTAAAAATAGCCCTGAAACATAATCAGTCGTTTAATCAGTCGTTTCATAAAATCGTTTCATAAATTCGTTTCATAAAATCGTTTCACAAATTCGTTTCATTAGGATTTTATATATATAGGGTAGATATATTTTTATTTATCAATAGCGTAATTATTTTTTATTTAAAATGCTATTACCGCAAGTAGAACAACTATGATCGATTATATAATTTCGTGATATTCTGTGTTTTACAGTGGCAGTATTTAAAAGATTTTTTCTTCAATTAATTGTTAAATTATGGAAATTTTACATTTAGGATGAACGAACTTTATTTCTTTTGCCAAATCTTTTTTAAAAAGGGAAATCTCAGTACTATATCCAAATATCTACTACAGGAGTCCAGAGTAATAAAACAAAGTGATTGCGCGTCAGGCTCTATCAGGTACAGAGTTGACAAAACTGCTTAATAACAGATAACAAACAAACAATTCTTGTATCAATCTTGTTTTCAATCCCGAGCCATCACAGAATTCCTATTATTTAGAAAAAGTGGTACTCGAAAATACAGCACCTATAGTAGCGGTTCTCAACCTGCTCTTTGCGGAGCTCTAATCTCTCCTTGCATCTTGCCAGCGGGCTCCGAGACTATTCCAGAAACATAAATACAAATTGAATAAAATTTTAATTTAAAAATAAAACAGCGTTATCATGAATGGAACAACAATAGGAGAATTGTGTAAAAATAAGAAAACATAAATGCCTCATTAACCGTTTGAGTGCTATGAAGCGCGATAGCGTCGCTATGTATCTGCGGATCAAACAAATTTTGTTTCAACCCAGAAATTTTATTCAATATTTCACATCATTTAATTTTTATTCAACAGTTTAAGTATTTACAGCGATCTAGTGAGTTACATTTTATAAGATAAAATTTCTGTGTTGAAACACAATTGCTTGTTCCGCGGATTATCGGCATTTTGTGGATCATATTACTGCACTCACTACGAATGTAAAACCCACTATATTACAAATTGTTTGTTTCATTGATATTTAGAAGACTTTTTTGACATTGTCATGTATTGGCAATATCGTGTATATTCATAGTAGTTAAGAATAACTAGAGTATAATGATAATGTTCAATATTTTAAAATTATAATTTCATTTAATGGACATTGCACGGTTGTTTAGATATCTGTGTACATTACAACCCCTTACTATCTACCCCTTCTTCTTCCGCTCGATAACATAAAATTTTAACGCAAATACCTTTAAGACATAATACATAGCGTTTCATAGCTTCCAAATTCTACGCTTTTTTCTTAGCTTGCTTTTCTTTACCTTTTTTCTAAACAATTCCATTAACCCCATCGCGACGAGCTTCCTTTACAGAATTTTTAATTTTTTACCACCGGTTTTTCAAAACAGAAATTTGCGCCTAATTGTATCGCAGAAATGCTATAATTAAATAAGACAAAGTTTACAATAAAAATTAACTGTGGGAATAATGAAGGATTCTGAGCATCTTATGCGTCACGTATACGTGTCGCTCGTCCCCAACGGGTTAAAATGTAAAAGGATTTTTTCTTTCTGTAATCAGTGATATCAGTTACTAAATTAAGTAAGAGCTTATCGGTAAATTTTAGTGGTACAAGAAAAAAAAACGTTGCCAGCTATGACCGAGTACTGTAGGTCTAAAGGGCTCCTCCATACATATTAGTTCTGAAAATTCTCGAAATTCTTTATATATCAAAAATGTTGGGAACGTAAAGTAAATAAATATTATTTGTTCTGAAATTTTCAAACAGAGAGATATTAAAAAGATATTCAAAAATGAGAAAATAACACTACCCGTTAATTCAATTTTAACTCTGGTTTCCTTATGTCTGACTGAATGTACTGAATTTAGACAAGTTTACATACACATTGCAGAAATATTTATCAAAAAATCTTTCCAATCATTTCAGTTATCCGATATCATATGAAATATTGGAAATTACATAAAAACTTTCTTCTGTTATTCGAGAGAGTCAAATTTGTTACAAATAACATCGCCTACGACGTCTGAATTAAATTTTATTCTTCCAAGTTTTTCGAGAAATTATTATTTTTGCATTACATGACGTTTATCGCACAAAGCGTCCATTTTAATTTTAAATTTAATGTATCTTAATGATGGTTTAGTGTTTTTAAATTAAGGTATGATTATTTATTTTTATAATAATATTTCGACACCACATTAATTTATTAATATTAACCAAACTTGCGTAAGTGGAAGAAGTATAGGACTCTTAATGAACTCGCATAACACGGATTTTAACACGGATTACCACACACAACCGCACCACCCAATGGCTTTAGCTGCACTGACAGATTGTTTCATTTCAAACAGGTTTTGACGGGATGAGTCACTAGTTAAAAAAATATTCAGAGATGTAGTGACAGTGACTCGTTATTTATTGCTTCCGAATGGATGGATCTTTGAGTTTGAAGATAGCAAATCCATATGTCAAAATCAGGATCTTCAATAACTAAAAAACGTGTTGTGATAGAGCATTTTCGATTACATTTTCAATTTCAGTATAGAAAATTCTTTAAGACACAATCGTTGATTTAAATGTTCTGAAATTAATGTTGAAAAGTATTAACAAAAACTAAATGTAAACAATGTTCATTCAAAAAAATAAAATAATAATAAAATTTACCATCATTCTGAGAGCCTGATTAGCGCGGTGGCAAACTTTTCCGAGTAAATGTTTTTGCATTTATTAGGCCCGAAATTTTACGTTTCACACTGCGGAAATCAAGCACTGATTAATCTGTTATGTACACTTAAAGTAGAGGATTTACTATTTTTGGCGCGGTATGCTCTAATAATGATATTCAAATAATATAGCGTTATTAACCCATTAACGCCCAGTGGCATATCTTTAGATCACTAGACTTAGTGGCAAGAAACGTTTTTCACACCAGTAAATATGAAGATAAATATATACTCTCTTTCACGAGACCAATCCCTTGATAAAATAATATAAAAAATACCCTTCTTTTAAAAGTGGTGGGAAATTAAAATTTTAACGAAGAAAATAATTTGGGCGTTAATGGGTTAAAGTCACAAAAATACAAATTCATATTTTTGAAACAATTTATAGCAGGTGTTATTCGCCAGTTTGTCATGAAACAAAATTGAAATATTTATTTGTTCGATAACTATTACGGACAAGGGAGCAGAATTGAATAGTCGGACATGCAGAAATACGTTTTCTCATATGAATTCTTGTTTAGAAACATTTAATTTCATATTGTGGGAAATATGAGAAACGATTATCGATAAAAAAAATCGCTTTTTTAACATCGGAATAAAAGTCTGAAACTTATTTGATATCGCAATTTAAAACTATTTAGTTATCAAAAAATTTTCTACTCATAGAGATTGTTTCAGCAGAATTAACTGTAAATACATTTATCCGTATTCTATTAATGTGATATACAAATATGCCTTATGGACATACGTAATGCTAGGATTGTAATTATACTTAATTTTTGTACATGCTTTCTGAAAAAGTTATTCTAAAATTGTTAAGTAAGCATTGTTAAGTAATATTTTGCATTATTTTATGAAAAAAATTTCGAATATTGAAGAAAATTGAAAATAATAGATTGTTTACTAGTTACAAGTATATTTGTTTCATAAATCTAAGTGTTAAATTTGCCAGAGGAATTTAAGAAGTTTTAATTCCAATTTTTGTTGTATAAGATATTGCTAAGATTTTACAGAAAAATATGTACTTACGTCTTCTGTTCAGAAATATCTTAAACGTTTTATATCATTCAATAAAATAGAAATAAAACTTTTAGCTAAAAATATATTTTACATACATCTATAAATTCTACATATAATATTTTAAATACATCTCTAATTCTATTAAATGCATCATGTATTTTAAATACACTATACATTTAAATACATCTAAACATATGAATGTTGTCTGAATTAAAAATAATTATTCTATTTTTATATCCCAGCACAAGCAGAGATTTCCAGCACTAGCTAGAATTTTAAAGAGTTTTTGCTAATCTTATCTACTTTTGAATGCTTCTAGGCAAATTAGAGCACTCTTTTAAGATAAAAAGGAGAAAACGCATTAAAAGAAGCGAGAAAGGCAAAGTATCTTGTTAAATATACCATCCTGTAACTAAAGTAAAAAATCTGAAATAATGATGCATGACATCTTAAAGTGTCTGACTTTCATTCAAACTTCTTTCGACTAAAATTTTCTTTTGAGAAGATGAAAGGAAAAGTGAGAAAGATTTTAAAATTCTTTTACAATTTAAAGGAAAAAGGAAACGTTTATCTTTCGAAAACATTTCTCCCAAGACATGTGTAATGGAAAAAGATCTTACAAAAAAGGAAACATATTTCCTTCTGTTTATTTTTCATTAAATACGGTGAACAATAAGTTAATTTTAAAGGACAAAAGCAGTTGTATAGCACTTTTGTTTTTTTCTAAACATTTATTTCCTTTCTTTCTAGCAGTATGTGTAGAAGGAACATATAATTTTTGTTTTGAAACATCATTTGTTAAATTTAATACATAATAAAGAATTTTCTTCAACAGTGAAATACGCCAACAATTACAATTTGCTAATTACTGTAGAATATAAAAATAAAATAAATAAATGCAGTAATATCTGTCAAAACTTAATAACAAGGATCCAAAAACGTATTGAGTTTTACGAGGGTAGTTTGAAAAGTTCTCGGCCTAACACAAAGATGGAACAAGTATGACCAAATACAATGATGTTTGTAAAGTGTGGTCCATTAAGCTGTTATCACACGTACTCTCATATCATAAGCAATATCAGATATTTCCTCCGAAACATGTTTTTCAAGAGGAAAACTCTCAAAAACGCTCCGTGTGATCGATTGCCTCTCGTAACTTCTTCAAGCGCTAACTTACCGCCGTTTGTATTCCCTATGATAGATATCAGCTCTAAATCTACCAATCAGAGCTCTCTAAAAATTCCAATATGGCTACCGCCAGTGAGTGAACATATTATGTTTAGCGTGGTCGCAGATATTGAAACAAAAAATACAGAAGAATTAAGAAAAAAACAATATCTTTGGTAACACAGGGACCAATTAAACACGAAAATAACTTAAAAAATGTGCAGTTATTTTGAAATTAAAGAATTGCGTGGCGGCGATTGTCCTTTCGGAGTTTGCTGTTTTCCACTACCGATAAGAACTTTATTTACTAATTTAAAGTTATTTATTACGTTTATTTTATTTTCAATTCTTTATATTATTTGTTATGTTTTAATTTCACTGTTGTAGTCGCTTATTTATTTTTCAAACTTTATTTTTTTAACTACTTTCTGCAACTGTATTTGGCGTAATTTAGTACTTGTTACCAAGTTATGTCGCCAAAATAAAATTGTAGCTGACATGTAACAAGGTATTTTATTTCAATATAAATTAGTCTAGCCTCCTTTTAGCATGTAGCTTTCAAAGTCTAAATTTTTTAGGGGAGGGAGTGGGGGGACAGAAAATTTTCTTATACTTTTAGAAAAATAAAATTTAATAAATAAAAATTTAATTTAGCAGTTATTTATAGTAATAATTATAATATTTTCCCTTTTAATAACTTTTTTAAAAACAATCTTTGTAATCCGTTATAAATTTAAAAAAAAATACTTAATATACATATACTTATTGTAATTGTAAGATTTTGAAAAAAAAAATATCCGGTGTATTGGGCCCATGCTTATGATATTAAAGAAAATAAAATAGGAATCTTTGTTTAAGGCAGTATTTCTCAAACTTTTTTTACTCACAGGAGAATTAAATCCATAATTAAACTTGTGCGTCACACTTGAATCTAGAATTAAACTACCTTAGCATATTTAAATTAAGATGATGCAAAACCGTATGAAAGAAATATACATCTAATAGATCTCATCTTACAAAAAATTCTTCAGTAATATTTTTACACTAGTTCAAATATTTCTATTTCAATATTTTATTAACTACAGTCACATAAATTGTTGCATAACTACTGCGAACGGTATCTGAAACAGCTTAATTAAAACATGAATAAAAGGCAAAATTAACCCAAAATATACTGTTTCTGTACTAAACATTATTTTTATAATCATAATTAACCTATTTAGAAGTTTATAGCGATAGTGCATGGACTCCAAATGAAACAAAAATTCACTGGTGTCTGCCATTAGACTTAACATTATAAGTTAACTGCGAAAATTGAAAATGGCAGTGGTCTGGGAGATCGCTAACAGCAGTTAAAGGTTAAACATGACTTATTAACCTTTCAGAAAAACAACTATTCACTAAAAATTTCCAGTTTAAGTATAGATACTGGTAACCCTATGTTTCGTTTGGAAATTTCAAACTACCGCTGGAATCGGTTGAATGGTAAATTTTAATTATAATAGTCCTGTATAAAACGTTTAGTACATTAACAGTATCCTATGAGTTAATCAAGACTTTTATTCATCTTTCAGTAAAGCGATCGCATAGATGCACAGTAGTTACGCGACAATTTTTGTCACAGCAGTTGAGGGTTAAGGACTCTCAGACCAAGGGGTGAGAATCCGCTTTTCAGTCTTTTTTCTTTTTAATTATTCAATTTCAACAACCCTAAAATTTTGGTGTATAAATTTAAAAAGTTTATATGTTTTTCAATTTTTTAAGCAAATTGTGCACCTTTTTTACTTTGTATTATAATAAATTACGCATATAACGCCCCCCCCCCCCCCCCCCGTCCAATGAAAATATTTTGCTTCCTTTCAAAAGACCATGAAGCGGACACAAGAAGATTTTTTTTTTTACAGTTTCGTCTACTTGTGTGTATGTAAGTCTCTGAACTATTTTCACTGAAAATCTTATTTTTATGGTTTAACATTTTAATATATTTTTTTGTTGTTGTTGTTTTCTCGCTTTAAAATTAAATGCAAATATTTTTATCACTGTACAAAGAAAAGGGAAGTTTCTTATGCATTACTTTTAATGTTGTAAATTAACAGGGAAAGCATATACATTTGACATATTTGAAACTTCTAGAAATCAATCCTTCTCAAAATTTCTAAATTTATATATTTTTGAAAACGAAAAATGAATTGTAAAGTAAAACTTTCCTAACAGAAGTAGATTTCTAGAATTTTTAAATATGTGAACCCAAAATAAAGCTTATTCTGTCAAATAATTTTTAAGTTATGTTTAAAAAAGCACTTGTCTTGCAATCTGTTTTGCGACGAACGAACATTAATTTAACATTAGGAAGTGCAAACATAAAACCTGCACATAATTTCTAAACTACTTTACCCAGTGACTTTCAGTTTGATACACGAAGGTAAAATTTTCCGAAAAATCTAAATATGATGTCGAAATTAGGAGTTAGTACTAAAAGTTTTAGAATATGTTACAACTGCTATACGTAACTTCACCCCCCAGCAAAATTTATGTACAGCATTATTATCAGATGTTATTACTAATCGATTGGTACTTGTGACAATGATTTGCGGCAGAGTTAGTAGAGGGTGTTACTTCTACTTCAGAACTGTACACTATCTATATATTTAAAACGCTAAGCGATTTCTTTCGACAATCCGTGAGAACAAACTACTGCATCAAATTACATCATTCTTTTTTTAAATGAAAGATATTTGGACACAGATTTTTTATCGTGCATTCGTTTGTTCGAAAATTTAATTAATTAACCGTAATTTTCAATTAAACTTTTACGTCTGCTAATGACGTCATAATCGGATAACGCCAACTGTTCCGAAGCACAGAGTTTATTTTCTAAACTCTGTGGTTGAATAAAAGAGAAATAATAAATATTAAAAGCACGCGGTTTTAAGGCCGAATTTGTTAATTTGCAAGTTAAATTTCGGTAAAAATACTTATCCGAGTGTTTTATAAGCGAATAAAAATTCATATTTATTGTGACGTCACGGGAATATTGTCCATTGGGTTTATTTTATCATTATGCATTATAACTTTGTTGATGCCATTTTTTCATTACAATTAAATACAAAATATATTTATATTTGTGTGCATGGTGTTTAAGCATTAATGTAAGGTATATGAAGTACGTGTGAAAAGTTTGCGCCGGTGAAAATGACGTTATACTTAGCTTGAAGTGCATTTTAACATTGATAAAACTAAAGAGGAAAATGTATATGATTGTGTTAACATGACACAATTTTACTGATTTTTGCATTCATAATTAGAAAGATTAGAATTGGATTTCCTTTTTTAATAAAAAAATCACAAAAGTAAAGGATTTGAGGAAATTTAAAGTTATTAAAAATAGTGTTATGGTAGAAAAAAATCTTGAAATAATGATTGTATTTTTAGCTAGAATAAACAATGTAAGACTAATATTTCATAGGAATTATTTTGGTAGATTTATTATAAGTTCATTTAACAGTTCCTTATTAGCGCAGAGTCCTATTTCTTTCACTGTGAATTTCTCTTTCGATGTCAAAAAATGTTTTTCCACTTTTGGACGCCAGCCAAAATACAGTGGCAATTTTTAGAAATGTACAACAGTTGTGACAACAAACGCGCTTTTGCTTTAGCTTTCATCGCGCTTACATCACTTCGAAATACTACAAATTTCTATTTTTTACTACATTTTACAATTTCAATTCTTACATCATCAATTAGAAAAAAAATTAGCTTTCGATTGAAATTTATTTGCAAACTGCCGATTAATTTAACGACTTTTTAAATAATTTTCAAGCATGAAAAGTTTTTCAATTCTATCTTATCAATGACCACCAGTTTACTTCAATAATGTAAAATAGCCCCGGGGAAAGTTGCCACAATTGAAAATAGATTTCCCTAACCATCATAAAAAGTGAATAATAATTAAAAAAAAAAGTGATAAATCATAAGATCAGATTATCCATACGATAGAACATTTTGGCGCTAAACAAAAATCTGTCAGGGAAAAAAAAGAAAAAAAAGACTATTTTTAGTTTATGTTGAACATAAAATTGATATGTTGAATTCGTTGATGAATATGTTCCATCAAATATCAGGATATGCTAGGATTTGCATTTTTTTATTTTTTTACATTTGCCAACTGTATAAGAGGAAAAATATCCCCGACTGTGATGGAAAAGGGATAATCATCCTGATTATGCCAAGGAACCGAAGAAACCATACAAATTTGAAAACATTAAAAATCTCCCTCATCTGCAGATAGATTTATTACTGTAACAAACTTCTTAATCTTTGCATAAAAATTGATTAGCTTAAAACAATGGATGCATTTTAAAAGATATGGATTTGAAACGAACAATGATTAAAGAAGACATTTTAAAACTTTTAATTTAATCATTTAAAAACTTTTTTAACGTCGAATTTCGAGGGTGCTTTTGGGCAGATACAATGCACATGCGCATAGGAGCTCATTCGGTTGCATTATCACAGGGAGGGGGGAAATGTGTGCTTTATTTACTATGTTCTGTTATTTACTGAATATGATATAAACGTAGGAATATACTATTTGTATATACTTCATAGGTCCATGAATTTTTTTTCTTGCCGTGGGGAATATGGTGGTAATGTCAAACTGATTTGCATAACACAGTTATTTACGGATTGTTTGTTTGGAATTTGCATCGGAAATAGTACTGTATTTGACTGGCTGGGGAATTTTTTTTTTATAAAATATTTGAAAGACTGTTTTATACGCACCCCTTCATAAATAATAAAGAAGCTTATTTTACTGATATTGTTATAGTATTTTTTTGCGTCAAGTTTTGACGGGTTCCATCTAGTATGTATAAAAATAAGGATCGTGTTTTTGAAGCGAAAAATATCAAAAACTCATTTAAACTTTCGAAAAATGATTTAAATCATCAAAACCAAGGAAGAAAACACTGCAAAAGAGAGGAACCTATATGTAAATTCTATTGCGTGTTTTAATTTCATTACATTCAATATCTAACATGAATTGCATTTAAAATATGTAAAATATAATAACTGAAAATGTCATAATAGTGATTTTGGCAAAAGAACTAAAACTTGATTTTGAATCTTTTTTGCGTTACAGATTTCGGCTTAGCGATAAAGTGCGGTTCCAATACATGTTACTAAAAACTAGTTTTAATATACTATTTTTTCTAAGTCACTTAATACTAATAGTTGCGAATTCTGAATATTTACAGGTAATGAAAGATGTAAAGTAAAGATTCAATTTCTATGGACTCTATAATTTGGAATTTTAATGTTATATTACCAAGAGTATTGTTTTTATAATCTATGAATTTTAAGTAAAATAATCATAATATATGTATATATATATATATATATAAAAACAGAAACGATAGAAATTGCAACATATAAAATGTTAGCACGTGATAATGCTTACTGTTTATCAATCGAGCTCTACACTAAATATTAAAACACCTAGCTGCAATTTCTCACCAAATGCTACACCCTTTCTTTACATTTGCAGATAACTGTCAGTATTGACAATAACCTTAGTTGCAGCGTGAAAGTGTAGCTTCAAGCAAGCGAGAGGCAATTGCATATACTTCATATTGTATAGTAGTCCGTGTGATAACAGCTTTAGATGACATGCTGCCGAGTCTCAGACGCGTGAGTTCATTGGATATTGCTGGGCGATAAAGGAAAATAAATAAGTTTTGACATTTTCTAAAAAAGGAAAAAAATTGAAGTTGGAGCTGTCATAAAATACATTGTTAAAAAAGGTTTAACCTCCATGAACATACAAAAAGAGTTACATTCCACCTTAAAAGATTCTTGTCCTTCGTATTCAATAATAAAAAGTGGGCTGCTAAATTTAAACTTGGTAGAAAATAAATTCATGATAATGAACGCTTAGGACGCCCAAAAAACCGCTACGACCGACGAAATCGTCTCAAAAATTCACAATACCGTATTGAATGATCGCCGATTGCAGATACGCGAACTTGCTGACATTGCAAACATCTCGACAGATCGTGTCCACTACATTTTAAACGATCTTTTGGGTATGAAATACGTTTTCGCTCAATACGTGCCGCGTTTGTTGAACGTCGACCAAAAACGCCAAAGACTCGTGAATCTGGCCTTAAGAGTCTTCTGAAGTGAATTGTGTTACAAGTGGGAAAAAATGAAATTTTGTCAAAAATCTTGTATTTTCTTTGTCAGGCCGAGAACTTTTCGAACTACCCTCGTACAGGGCTGTAATAAAGAATTTCGCACAAAAGAGTATGTCTTAAATCTATTAAGTTTCAAGAGTACTACATTGAAAAATAGTATGAAATGATGTTAAAAATATTGTGCTTTCACTGTCAGGGCGAGAACTTATCAAACCACTCTCGTAGAGTAGACGTGTTTCCGTTTCAACAGGAATAATTATATACTTTTATTTTCATCAGAACAATCGAAATATTCCGTTTAAGGCAGGAGTTTGCTATAGATAGGTTCCGATTTTACATGTTTTACTGCATATTAAATAAAAGACTAAATTATCTAGTACAATTTCTAGTACGATGTTTAGAACATTATTTACAATGCTTTTAAAAATAGATTATAAATACACTGGCCTCCAAAAGTTAAGGTACAAACAGTCTTCTGTGCCTAATTTGAAAACAAGTTAACAAAAAGACATAAAATTTAGAGGAATTTTGCTTTAACCCATTCGCTGCCAACCACGAGTATACTCGTGGTTTCTCAATCTAACATTACGAATTCGTACCGGAAATTTCGAAAGAAGAATTTTTATTTTATGCAATCACGAAATGTCTGTAATTAAATAAAGTAACAATTTCTATTAGTATATTATGGTATGAAGTCGAACTTTCTAAATAAAATAAAACTCCGGTAATTTTAAACTGGCATTGAACGTGTTAAACAGTTATTTCTCAAATTTTATTTAATTTTAATATGAAACAGGACTTACAAATAAAAAATCACATTTTTTGCAAAAGTCCACTATTTGATTAAAATAAATAAATAAATGGCAGTTTTTTGAGAAAAAAAATAAATAAACGGATTTTAATAAAGCATGTGTCCAGCCCTACTTGTAATGCGTTTGTGGCATCGACTTACCATACTGTCAATTAAGTTGTTGGGCACTGGAGTGGGAAACAAAGACCATACTCGGAGAAAATCTTGTTTCAGCTCATTTAACGACTTCGGAGGAGGCCTTACGGCAGCCACCTATCTGTCGAGATAGTCCCAAAGAGGCTCCATCAGATTAAGGCCCGAAGATTGGGCTGGCCATTACATTAGCTCCAAACCTTGATTCTCAAGATATTCATCAAAAACTCTAGCGCAATACTATCGCGCATTCTCACCCATTAACATTAATTCATAACCAATAGCACCAACATACGGTGTGAAAAACGGAGCAAGGATTTCGTCCTGATATTTCACAGAAGTCGGGGCTCTTCCATGGCATACATGGAAGTCACTGTGGCCACCGGAGAGATTCCAGTCCAAACCATGATTCCACCTCCTCTATACCTGTGTCTTTCAAAAATGCTACATAGGTAGAATCTGATGTCTTGTTCTCTCCAGATCAGCATACGAACTGAATCACTCTCCAAAGCAAACCGGGACTCGTTTGTAAGCAATATGTAAGCCTATTGTTGTCTGTTCCAGCTAACGTTCTCTCTTAGCCAACGTAAACGAGCACTACTGTGTTGTCGAATAATAGGGCCACACACAACGGATCGTCTTGCATAGAGTCCTTAATTGTGAAGACGTCTGTGCACCGTAGTAGAAGATATTGTCATCCATGTTGCCTTAGGATGATCTGAAAAGAGCTGAGCCACTGATGCTCCTCCTTCTGGCCAAAAGAGCTAGAAAGCAATCTTGTGCAGGGGTTGTAGCCCCTGAGCGGTCTGGAACAAGTCTTCTTGATACTGAATTTCGTATTCAAATTATTTCCACTGTCTTTGGACCAGATTACGAGACACATTTACGAGACACCAGATTACGAGTCTAGTACAAACTAGACTCGTAAGATGCGACAAGTTGAAGCTATCCCAGCATCAACTTGTGGTAACCCGATTGCCTGCCATCTTAACAAATCAGGTAAACGACATCTTCTGCATATATGGACAACAATATTTTAGAACCAACAATTGAAGATTAACAAGCATAAAAAAATGTCCACACAAATTTACATAAGTAGGATATTCGCAGTTTTTCCCACCTGCCATATAAGTGTCCAATTCTTTAAAAAAATAGACATGATGGGTATAATCATTGCATGGTTTTATTGAAGTTACTTAAAATCATTCATATAAACGACATTTTGTACATTTAGTTTCTTTCTTTTAATAGTGAGTGTCAAAAAACTGGTTATAACTTAACTTTTGGAGGCCATTGCAAGATAATATAAAAATCACAAAAAAACCTTTTTAATAGCATAACAGTTTTCAATTAAAAAAAATATACTCTTTATAAAAGGGCACATCTATTTTTTCCCACGAACTACCTAAAATATTTTGAGTCTCGTAATAAATCCTTGTAACATACACATGTTTGTAGAGTATAAAAAAATATACTATTCGTCTTATCTACATGTAGAACATAATTTTAAAAATTATTTTTTGCTTTTGCATAATTTTCAACATATAACATAGCTCACAAATTTACGCTTTTCCTTGCCACTCTTTTAAATTAAGAAAAGGGTTTGTTTAATCGTAGACTTCTCGATTAAACAAGACAGGTTTTACATATTAACTAATCAGATATACCAATCCCTGAACTTTCTTTTATCTGATGCATGTTAATACTTCAAAATTCGCTATCATATCGCAATAAAATCAATATTTTTCGTTATTCTGCTGTATGTCAGCTGATTGCGAATTGTCGAGTTACCTGGATTCGAAAAACCTTTCGTTGCACCAGCAGCCGATGTGAAACACGGTTACGAAAAGTTCTGGTCTGTACCGGTGGGAAAATACAGCCTCCCTTGTTTTAAGATTTTAGCTAATTTTCCTGAAAAACACTATGGTAAAATGCGTAACCCGATTACAGAAGATACATTCTCAGTTGTCGTCAATATTGAATTTGAATTAGAATTTCGCAAAACTAGTCAGCTATAGCCATGTTTGCTTAATTTATGGCAACCTATTTTTGTCACCAAATATGGCAATATTTCGACATGTGACGCCAAGCTTGGTGATATTTTGACGCTGGCGAATATGAATATAAAGTGTTATGGATATAAGAGTTGAAACGTTGGTTCGTTGCAACAATGAAAGAAAATTTGTCAGAAAGCATGTTCACTAAAACTTATAAATTAAACCCTCTTATGGTGGAATCCTGCTATCTTGTTTCAAAATGTCAGCCACCGTAAAATTTCAAACTTCTATTATCTCAGCCATTTTTTAAGATAGCAGCAAAACACAAAATGCTCCGTAATCCTTTGATCAAGGCCGAACATTTAACGGAAAAAAGGTTTAGGACTTCTAATTTGTTTGTACATCGTTTTGAATTTGGAATCTTAAAGGGGCTATTACACCGCGCACTTCCGGCAGAATATACACAAATGTAACTGGAAAGGCCATACTAAAAATACATGAATAAAATTTGGTTCAATTCTATGCAAAATTTCATACAATTTTTAATGATACAATAATGAAAATGGAACAAAAATCGCTATCACAGCGCCCACTTTCGGTGAAATATATTCAAATTCAAGTGGGACCAGTTGGCTATAGCCAAAAACCTATAACTTAAATTTGGTTCAGTTTGAAGCATAACTTCATACACTTTTCGATAATACAAAGAGGACAGACACACGGACACACGAGCAAAAAGACACACGGACAGACAGGCATTTTGTTTAACCATGTTTTTCGGAATATGTGACCCCTAAAACGTGTAAATCCGTCGAAAACCGAAAGTCGAAAACTTTTCGATTACAATACTTACTTCTATTATAGATAGGAGAAAGTAAAAATAGTGGAACCAAAAAAGTGTAAAAGTTGGGCATATGATATTCTTACATATGCGTTAACACATAATATACACTCATTTATAAGCGAAATAAATGTACTATATAGCTGTTTTTTATTTGCATGTTTCAATACAATTTGAAAATAATTAATATAAAAATCTCAACCTATAATTTTGCGATGCTATTTTAAAAGATTTCTTAAAAACGTTTTTTTATATATGTCGTCGTCACTATGTCAAACAGGAAAACATGCGATTTTTATTACATTTAAAAATGGCCGATTCTCACCACTAAAGTTTAATAGAATTCTTTTACGGGGTTGCCAATTTGACCTCGTTTTCTATTCAGAAATTCCGAATCCCTACCGGAAATTTAAAATTGAATTTTTTTGTTTTATTTAATGACAGACATTTCGTGATTATTTAAAGTAAAAAAATAATTTCTCAAAATTTCCGGTATGAATTCGTCATCTCTGAATAAAAGAGAAGGTCAAACTGGAAATCCTGTTCTTGTCAGAAATTTTATTAATATCCTTTCTAGGCGAAGAATTCTAATAAAATTTAGTGGTGACAATCGGTCAATGTTTAAAAGTAATGAAAATGGCATTTTTCATATTCGATAGCTTGACATGGTAGCGACGATGTCATTATTTACAAATTAAACTAATACTAAAAACAATATAAGTATTTCAAAAAGTAAGTAAGATCTTAGGTTAGAAGCATCTTAATTAAATTCTGAAAGTATTTCTTAGTATTTTTTAAGTGTTTCTTAGGGTTTTGTACAATATATCGCATTTCAACTCAGATAAATTACATGCAACTTGATTATATACAACTGACAAGTTAATTGAGACGTGAATGTTAAACTGAAATACTTGTTTTCTTATTGAACCTTTCTAAGTCTACAAAAATTTTGAAGGTTATAAAAAAAGTACATATAAAACGTGATAACCATGTATAATACTGACAATCACTATTGTTTGCGAAAAGTACCGTGTGTCCTAAAAATGACTGATGGATTTTAAAATTCCATAATTTGCAAACAGTGACAGATATTTAAAATATTCTTGCAGGAGGATTATGTAGGATGTCAGGAGTTTTCTTACTGTGATTCTTGATTTTAGTTCGAATTTCGAAGAACAGATGGCGCTGACAGCGATTGGCGTTCCGTCGAAACCAAAACTGACGCCACTCAGAATTGATACTTTTTTTCAGCGTTTGAACGGTCCCTCGAACTTCAACACCAATAATTTCTAAAAGTTTTCTTCGCCTAGTTTTTCTGAGATCAAATAAGTCAAAGAAAACTTTTAGATATTATTGGTGTTGCAGTTCGAGGGACCGTATAAACTTTTTAAAAAATCCGCCTGTGGCAGCCGTCATTTTTGTCAGCGTAGTATCCAGAGGGCGGTGCATCAATGCTGAGGGGCGTCAGTTTCGGCCTCGACTGAACGCCAATCGCTGTTAGTGCCATCTATTGTTTGAAATTCGAACTAAAGTCAAGATTCACAGTAAGAAAACTCCTGACATCATACATAACCCTCCTGCAAGAATTTTTTAAATATCTGTCACCGTTTGCAAGTTATTGAATTTTAAAATCCATCAGTCATTTTTTGGACACCCTGTACCTGACACCACTTTTTGCGAAAAGCAAGGTGCGTACACACCTTAAAATTTCCAAAATGTCTCGTACCGTTATTTTAGATTAGAAAATTTCTATTTAATATTTCAACAGCAGAATTCGTAGTCACCGTGTTGAATCGCATGGTTTGTAATATTGTTTTGTGATTGGATAAGGTTAAAAATTCTATTCGATAATTATACTAGAGCTGTACGCGCGCTTTGCAATGCTAGGATTATTATTATCCTTATTACTTTCTATTTATAATATGTATAAGTATTGTAATAGAAAAAAATTTTTACTTCCGGTTTTCGACGGATTTACATGTTTTAGGTGTCAGAAGTCTCGAAAATGTTTACACAAAAAAGTTTTTATAAAATATATGTTTGTCCATGTGTCTGTGTGTGTGGCCTATTTCTATCATCGAAAAGTGTGTGAAGTTGTGAATAGAATTGGACGAAATTCCATATATACGTTTTTGACTGTGGCCAGCAGGTACAAGTTAAATTTGGGGATATTCCGCCGGACGAGGGCATTGCGATAAAGTTTTTAGTGCCACTGTCGTTATTGTATTATAGAAAATTGTATGAAGTTATGCATGGAATTGAACAAAATTTCACAAAATATGCTTTTTGCTATAGACAGCAGGTCCCAGTTGAATTTGGGCTATTCCTCCGGATGGGTGCACTATGATTTTTGTGCTATTTTATAGATTTTTCGTAATTATATTTTACACAGGCTGCTCGTGTAGCGAAGGGTGCTACGTATCCAGATAACCCAGCGATTCGAAAGCATCTAACGTACAACAGAAACACGAAAAATATTCATTTTATTGGGGCTATGTTAGCTAATTTTGAAGTATATTAAAATGTATGAGATAGAATAAAGCTTTGGGAATGGCGCTTCCGTCATTTTTTAATGCTTTTTTAAAAAAAGAACTTATTTTATGTTATGATAGAGCATTGTTAATTAATATTTTTGATATTTTATACAAATCGTTCCGAATAGCGAAGAAACTTGAAATTTACACAATTTGCCTTGCCTCGAATATCTTCATATAATCAAACGTTAAAATTACAAAAGCAGTATTAGGAGATTTAAGTCCCACTTACTTAATTTCTCTTGCATAAAATACTTTTAAGCTTTTTCCAAAAGAACATATGTATCATGTTTTGGATATATTTTATGTGTTGTATGCCATTTAATGAAGCAGAAATATAATGTTTACCTACAAAATATATTTAAAAAATATCTATATCGTGTAGTATGTGTGTTGTATGAATTAACACTTAAATTCCTAGAGTATCAAATTTGTAACACTTTTTATTTAACTTTTATTAAATAAATCAAGTTCTTCGCAACCACTATATTTTTATCGAAATATTAATCTTGTAAAATTAGCATAAATATGCTACTAAATAAAGTTAGAAATATACATTAAAATTTCTGTTGTCTAATCCTTATTATAAGTAAAGAATCATGCATTGAAGGGTTAAGGATTAGACACCAGGAATTTTAAGATATATTTTTAACATTATTTAGTAGCATTCTTTTGTGTTCTTTTATAGGATTAATATTTCAATATAAATATAATTGTTGCGAAGAACATGATTTATTTATTAAAAGTTAAATAAGAAGTGTTGAAAATTCGATACTCTAGGCATTTAAGTGTTAAAAGTATATATTCTCTGTTTATATCACATATTACGTAGTAAATTAAAAGTATGTACGTAGTAAATATGACGTAGTAAATTTTATAGAGTGACTGATATTGCTATTTACTTTTGGGCGTTTCTAGGAAAATTAAAGCACTCTTTTAAGATTAAAGGAAAACTTGCATTAAAAAAGGAAAGAAAATATCTTGTTAAATAAAGCATTCTGTAACTAAAGCCAAAAATCCGAAATAATGATGCATGAAGTCCTAAAGTTTTTGACTTTCATTCAGATTTTTTTTCGATTCAAATTTCCTTTTGTTACGATGAAAGGAAAAGTGAGAAGGAATTTAAAATTCTTTAACAATTTAAAGGAAAAAGAAAACGTTTATCTTCCGGAAACTTTTCTCCCAAGACATATGTAATAGAAAAAGCTCTTACACAAAAGGAAACATGTTTCCTTCTATTTATGTTTCGCATTAAATGCAGTCCTTGTGAACAAAAAGTTGATTTTAAAAGAACAGAGGCAATTTTATAACACTTACGTTTTTCTTAAACATTTATTTATTTTCTTTCTAGTTGCATTTATAAAATAAACATGATAAATTTTGTTTTGAAACATCTATTGTTAAATCATTTGCATTCGAAACGTACTTCACAGGAATTGATAAATTTTTCATTTATATAATGGAAACAGGTTCGCGATTATTTCAACTAATATTTATTCTTTTAAATTTTCTGGTATGGATTTGAAATAGCTGAAAAAAAAGAAAGAAATTCCTGAATTGGATGCATCTATGTGCAAATGTTGCAAATGAGTTAAAAAATAGGCAATAAATTGTTTTCGATTGATTGAAATGCACCAAAAGTTTCAATTTCATAACTATGGTAAACAACAATGGTAAGAAAACACTACTGTAAAACTCATCAAAACGCAGTTTTAGATGTGTTTCCGTTTTAACAAGTATAATTACATAATTTTCTATTTCTCAGGTCAATGATTTTTTTTCTTTATGAGGCAGGATTTTATTATAGAGAAGATTACAGAAGTTTGAGTATACTTTAAATAAATTAACAAATTACCAATCTAGATAGTACTCTCTTACAGTGTTTAAAGCATTTTTCACAGTGCGTTTAAAGAGCGGTTTACAATAATAACTTTTACTTAAATATACCACCAGCTATTTTTTATTGTAAGCTTTGACTTATTTAATCATAAGATTTCTGAGATTCAATTAGGCGAAAATTTTTGTTTTGGAAAACCGGTGGTAACAGATTAAAAATTCTGTAAAGGACACTCGTCGAGAAGGGGTTAACCCCTTCAAGGGCACCGGTATATTATATATACCACTTAATTTTAATCCCAAAATGCCACAATGACACCAGAATTTTATAATCAAATTTTGAATTTACAAGGTGCATGAGGAAAATCTTTTACTTATTTAAAAATAAATTCGTTCATGAATCCTGGTGTCAATTAAGCATTTCGATATTGTAGCTACAAGAGTACTTTGCCCCTGAAGGGGTTACCTATCAAACCGCTTATACTTACCGTAGTAAATCCATGTGTGATTTAAATGTGATATCTAAAAAAACATATCATTAGTTATAACTATACATAGAACATAATTTAAAAAAATATTTTTAGCTTTTGAATACTTTTCCAAATATAGTATAAGTGCTAACATTTACGCTATTTTCTTACCACTATTTTGGGGGAAAATTTGGCCTATTTAGATTTTCTCGATTACACAAGACAAATTTTACAATTAAAAATAGTGGTAACAAAAAAGCGTCAATGTTGGGAGCTATGATATTGTTAAAGTATATGCTAATAAATAATATATGCTAGTTTTTAAGAAAAATATGTGGACAATAAATCTGTTTTTTATTTGCATGTTTCAACAAGAATTTTTGTTTAGTTTAATGTCGAATATCCAGCATAAATTTTTGCGATCACAATTTAAATTTTTTTGAACTTGAAGAATCCTTAAAGGATTTTGAAAAAAGCTATTTTTATGTATGTCATTATTTAGGAATTAAATCAATCTAAATAACAAAAGTTTTCTAGAAGTAAGTAAGATCCTAAATCTATATTAATTAAATTATGAAAGTTGTAAAGCCGAAGATCGAAGACGTACATTTCATGTGTAGACGCATCACTAGGTAAAAGGCCGTCTGGTCATTTTTTTTAACTTTATTTACACACTTACAAACACAATTGACAACACACTAGGTAAAAGGCCGTCTGGTCATTTTTTTTAACTTTATTTACACACTTACAAACACAATTGACAACACACTAGGTAAAAGGCCGTCTGGTCATTTTTTTTAACTTTATTTACACACTTACAAACACAATTGACAACACAGACGCAAAGGTAAAATACTCGTAGTAACAATGATTTTGTTTTAGTTTCATCACTCGGAACTACACATCTTTTCACCAGCACACATCAGACTCCGACCGCTAACTAACGCTCTGAGATTCTTCTTCAGCAAAACAGTTCAATTTCATCTCTTATTGGACGAGTACTGCCATCTATCGGTGGCCTGGAGAAAATAAGTTCTGTGAAAGAGCTCTTTACACTGAAAAATAAGTTATCTGAAAGTAAGTTCTTTACAAAGTATTTCTGAATATTTTTTGTTTCTTACAGTTTTGTGCAATATATTGCATTTCAAATCAGATAAATTACATACAAGTTAATCGATAATGTTAAGTAAATTGAGAAATGAATACTAAATTGAAATAATTATCTTATTATTGAACCTTTCTATGTTCATAAAAATTTTCACGGTGATAAAAACAGAGGGTGCCAAGCTCTCACTAATCTTCCTTAATACGTGAGTTAATTTAACCCAAGTATAATGCATTTCGCACCAGAATTTTTTTTAAGAAATAAAATTAAATATATTCTATGTAGAAATTTCAATCATTTGACTGGCTGGTGTAAATTATCAGCCCTTCCTCATTCTTAAAATATTTATTTTACTTTTTCTCTCTTGACTGGACACGTCGCGCCATCTATTGCATCTCTTACGCACTAATTGCCTTTTTTAAGATTTAAATCTTCTTTCGTTGATTTCGACTGCCGCATATCGTATTTTTATGCGTTCTTTTCACTTTGTTTTCTTTTTTTTTACTTTATTAAATATACTTTTCTCACATGGCTCCTTAAGATATGCTATACCACTACTCATCTACAGGAAGTTGTTATTCCAAATAAGGTATCCCATTGAAGCTATAATCTGTTCACTGTTCACTGAAATTAACTAAATAAAGATTCATCAAATAATTTTTCTAATTCGAAACGTTGTTAAACTGGGTCAAATTAATCCATATATTACGGACGATTACTGAGAGTTTGGCACCTCTGGATAAAAAAGTATGCATACAACAGGCTTTATCACAGTGGTATTCATTATTATTTTTGAAAAGTGTTCTCACACCACTATTTGCGGAAAGCAAGGTGCGTACATTTTTTACAATTTCCGAGGAGTCTGGTACCACTATTTTAGTTAGAAAATTTTTGTTTAATATTTCAATAGCAGAATTCGTAGTCACCACATGGAATCGCTGGATTTGTAATAATTTCCGGAAACGAATTAGGGTGAAATATTCGATTCAAAAACTGTGGTAGAACTGTACCAGGGTTCGTAAGCTTTGACCGCTATTTTTTAATAGAATATTTCGGCTTAATTATATACAGAAAATAATTACAAATCCTGAAATTAAACGAGGTGTCTACAATTTTTGCTATTTAAATATTAAATAGAAAATTTTATTACAAAATTGTGGTAAAAGCGTATGAACCCTATGTACGCGCGCTGGCATAAAGCAAAATTTGTCTAATTTAGTGACAAAATTTTTGTCATTGAATAAGTTGAAAATTTATATATTAAAAAAGGGATGTTTCACCCGACGGCCACAGAGTTAGTACCACTGCTTTATAAGATACATAAATCAAAACTAGTCGGATGTGCCAATGCCAAAACTTTCTTCTGTCTCAATCATGCTAATACTTCAAAATTCGCTATCACATCGCCAATAAAATTAATATTTTTCCTCATTCTGTTGTTCCCCTTCCTCCGACCCCCGGGGGGCGGAAAGTTGGGGGGGGGGACTTTCATATTCCTTAATAGATTTTTCAAAAATATCGAACATACATTTTGCCGTTTTTCAATCCTATGTATATTTCTCGAGTTATTTGACCGTTTCCAGACTTTTCGGACACCCTGTATATAAGCGTGAAACCAGCGATATGAGCGTGAAACAATTTACACGGCTTTTTTAACGAAAAATGTATCATTTAATTAAACTAAAAACAGAAAAATTTTACTTTCTGGAACTAAATTTTTACCTACATCAATTAAATGGTCGTTATACAAGTGCACGTAAAAAGTTTTCAAACACCACAAATTATAAATTTTTATGTTTGGTCAGCGAAAAATGATTTACCTACTTTATGGGTCTCTAAATATGTTTTACTACTCCGAATGATATGAAAATAAAGATAATTCAAATGATGAACTAGTCATTCGTTAAATAAACTTTTATTACAATTCCATAACAGATGGTGCCGTAATACTTTAGATTTCATTTTTATAAATTGAATGAATTAAATACAATTCGTGGTACATCATATATCCATTAGTATTATTTGCTTTTAATATTTATAACATGAAAAAAGGCACCCTGTAAATAAACATTAGTGTACTTATCTGTACATAACGCCTACGTTCCCAGCGCCTGATTACCGCAGCGTCAAATTTACAACAGTATTTTTATAGTAATTGTTGCCTTACTTAAACGCAAAATTTCTATCATAAATAACCATACAAAAATACTATCCAGGTATAGTAGAGGAATTTCGACTCTACGGTAATCAGGCTCTCTACTTTTCCAGTAAAACATTTACTAGTAAAAGTGTACTGAAAAATTGAACTTCCTAGAAATACCTCTCATTCGGAACAATATAGGGTTAACAGAAAATCTTGCCTTGGTTATAAAGCATTGTTACAAAATCACAGTTGAATGTATTAATGTATCTTATGTATCATTAGATTAGTTCACTTTTAACAGTTTTGTTGTGCAAATTAAGGGGCTCTACGCCCACATCTACGTCGAGGAATCCTCCACGCTCTTCTGACATTTCTCCTTTTTTTCTTTCTTTTCTTTTTTTTTCTTTTTTTTTTTTTTGGTGCTATATCAAGGTGCGAGTCTTTGTTAGCTGTTGCTGACATTAAAGAACTGATAGGTAGGACAAAAGATGCTGTGTGTACTGTAAAAGAAGATATGCTTGCGAACACTTGGCGAGAACTAGAATACCGTGTTAACAATCTCCGAGCTACCACAGGGTGGCTAGTGGTAGGGGAAAAAACAATCAGTAAAAGTGAGAAATACCAGTATATTCTTATAGAAAAATTCATGTGCATTGTTTGATCGAATAATCAACATGATTTTTTTCTGTAAGAATATACGGGTGTTTTTTTTTTTTTTTTTTACTGTATTTTTCCCTGACCAGTAGCCACCCTGTACCAAAGGGGCTCCCATTGAAATTTCATGAAGTATGCAGTCACATTAAAAACTTTATAACAGTATTTAAAATGAATCCAAACAACCATATGTTCAATTATAATAGTTTGTGCACAAGGAATATTTATAATCAGGGCAAAACTTTATGCTCACCCTGTACAATACATTTCAGAAGTTTTTAAAATTTTGTAAGTTATTCTTCACTAATCCTGTATATCATCAACAAAATTCTATGTGTCAATATTTATAAATGCATAAGAATATAGCACTACCGTTTCCTTTGGAATCCACGTTTTACAGCAAAAGGTTTATTTTTCGCTAGTGTCATTCATTTAAATATTTCATTAATAAGAAAAAGATTCTATAAAAAATCATTTTGGTTATCATAAGTCAAGGGGAAAGCAAGGACCATACATTCCTCAGAATGGCCATAAAATATGTCATCACAATTTTAGATTACAAATTTTCTATTCAATATTTAAATCGCAGTATTTGTAATAGCCTTATTTAAACATAGAATTCCTACTATTTTCTGTGCTTTAATAAGCCAAAAAAAATTTTTATACAAAAATTGTAGAATTGTACGCACCCTCGGAAAAAGTATGAAATTCAAGTTAAAAAACACATTGAAATAGTTCTTTAATACTTCACCATTATTTACTGGTCATACAAAATTTAACTTCGCATTTCAAATTTCAATATGAAATTATGTAATTTTCGGCTTTTCGATATAACATTCCTACGATGAATAGTTTTACTTAATCTAATAAAATAATTAGTTTTAATCTTGGACGGTAGATTGCAATAGATACAAGACAACAAATGTAAAAAAAGGCGTATACAAAACTGTTATAGAACTTTTATTTTGACCCAAAAAGTATAGAACATTTAATATGAGTAATTCGCAGCTGTATACAACCATATTTCGAAATGGTTTTTATAACCATATTTTATCCTAATTTTTTAAAACTTTGCACGGATTTATGAAACACCCTATGTATATATATATATATATATATATATATATATATATATATACTAGCTGGCTGTCGTCCACTAGCGGTCCCGTAATGACATTGGGCCCTCGAATTCAAACATACCTCGTAAAAACTGTTCTAATAAAAAACTCTACCCTGCTCCGTCATTTCGCGCGATCGGGAAGAAAGCGTGACCGTTTGAAGTCTTGCACGGCACTCTTCCCTGCCGAATTCATTCACTCTTTTTTTACACCAGGCAACATCGTGAACGATTACCTCCATGGTTTAATATTTTAAATGTTCACGATGAATGAATCTTTTGTATTTAAAAAAATTTCCTAAGTGTTAACATTGTTTATAAAGATGATTTATCAATATTTGTCTGTAAGGTGCAACAATACAAAATCAACAATCACAATGTACTCAACAATGGTACAAAAAAGTACAAAAGCCTGGCATATGGAAAAGTAAAGCGGACATCCTGGAATTGTTGATGACAGTCCATGCTTAACACTTTTATTATATATATATATATATACATATATATATATATATATATATATATATATATATATATATATATATATATATATATATATATATATATACCGTAATTTCCGGCGTATAATCCGCAGCTCAAAGAGTCGTTTTTCGACCCAGAAATTTTATTCAATAATTGTACTTAAATATTTACAGCGATCTTTTAAGTTACATTTTATAAAATAATATTTCTGGGTCGAAAAACGACTCTTTGAGCTGCGGATTATACGCCGGAAATTACAGTATATATATATATATTATATATATATATATATATATATATAATTATAATATCTATGAATTTCAAAAACATATCAAGTTCTAATATCATTCTACTAAAATCTACAAAGAGATAATTAATGATATTGTGTAATCAGAATACCACATAGCTAATAATTAACTTTTGCAATCATAAAATTACCATAGCATGTGCTTCAATGGTAATTAGCCAAATTTACTCATACCTGAAGAACATTTAAAAAGAAAGAGAGAGAAAGGGGAAAAAAATTATAAATTGGAGTTGCTATTAAGTAAACACAAATGGATTAATAAATTAATTATGAACATTATTCAGTGGAAAAACTGGACAACAAGAGAACCAATCAAGAATTGGATATGAAAAAACATATGTGGATGTACTCGTCAGCTTGGCTGCACCCACATGTGTTTTAAAAATTATTCAGTATTTCATAATTCTACTGGCATGATGCTAAGAACAGTAGAATCAGCCAAGTATGCTGAATTATTACCAGACAACAATTGGAAAAATTTTAAATTGGAAATATGTAAAATGTAAATAAAAAGCCATTAAGAAATATATAATATATCACTTACAACGATTATCCTAAAATCTTTATAAATCACCACACTAAATTACCACCAGATATCATTTTTGAAATAATATTGGAAATAAGAACCCTTAAATTGTAGAAAAAATGTTTTACTCACAAGAATGATCCAGAATCTTCAATATATAGCAACTTCTGCATAATGATCAATTCCACATGGCACATATCAAACATGTTGACATTCGAGTCGAGTTGAGAGAAATGATTTGAAAGACAAGTTGAGAGCTCATTTTTTTTAAAAAACACAACTCGATCAATGACACCCCAACACAAAATAATTCAAAAACACACAAAACTATTCTGTTGATAATACTCTTATAACAAAATTATATCCGTGAATATATAATTACTCCATCTAATTTTAATTCCTGAAAGTAAAATTAATATACAAGCAATAGCTCCCTCTATAGTTAAATTAAAAATAATATCTATAATATCATCAACTAACTAAAACGTAAAGTGTCGCCATCTGTTGGTATTATAATTATTCATAATTAATATTTAGTTACATATCCATATTATTATTAACATAATCACTTCATTAGATTTAATCAATATATAAATTTTAATAAACAATACTTCCTTGTAGTTTTTACATTAAATTCGAATAAAATCCTACAATATGAATAAATATACACAGAATTTATTCATCCTGCACAGCATTTCAGATATTCTTAACAAGAGTATATTTTGTAAAAGAGATATTATTTAAAAACAAAGTGCTATGCTACCAGCTGTGTTAAACCACTGATATATATTATAAACTTATAATTAAATTATTAATTTTTTATTGTTACTTCTACTTAAATATATTTTAGACTTGTTATTAAATAATTAATGTATTGTTTATACTTATACTTAATTATATTTTATATTTCATAGATTAATTTAATATCAAATTAAATAATTATTATTATTACTACTGTGCTTCAATCAAATTTATGCTATGCAGTAATTAAAAATACTTATTAAATTTAATTTCATAGATAAAAATAAAAAACTATATATATATATTTATACACTTTGCAAATAGATATGTTTGTGAGTTATAATAACCAATGTTATCCATATATAATTTTATGTGTTATTGTATAAGTTAAATTATAAATGTATGAAAACTGCTCATCAAAGACACCCTAAACATATGTGATCGGCAACGCACAATCACATACTATACAGAGTGTATATAATGTTCAATCAAATTTTAAATTTCCTAATATGTTATAATTGTATTAATGTATGTTATAATTGTAATATTATATCTATTGTTATATGTTATCGCACATTAAAACAAAAATTTATTACATACAGTGCTAATAATTAAATGATATAATAAATGTTATTTAAAAGAGTTGATAATTGAATTTATCATAAAAATTGGATAACCATATATTTTTGCTTGATCTCGAATAAATCTAATATTTTTGTTTTTATTTATATCTGAGCATAAGTATTTTATACGATGTAGATAATTGATAATTATATTTTTATATACAGATTTATGTAAACATGAAGCATAATTGGTAAAAATATTTACTTTAAATGGAAAATCAAATCTCTTATCATAAATATCAAAAATTAATTTATAATTATTATTAATATTGATTTTTAAGTCAAGAAAGTTAATATTATTATTAATTAAATCATTTTCGCTTAATTTAAGTTGAGTAGGATAAAAATTGAGTGGTGATGTGCAATTTTTTTCATTGAAATAAAATATGATAATGTCATCAATATAGCGATAAAATACATAATCATTGTTCGTACTAATATTTCTTTCATAATAATATAAGTAAAGGTCAGAGAGAATACTAGATGCTGTTCCGCCCTGCGGAATTCCCTGGCATTGTTTATAAATAATATTGTCATATATGATGTAATTATTATGCAATGTAAAATTTAGTAAAGTTTAAAAAAAATTTACTGAAATATGTTCTTTTAATTTTAATTGAGATTTAAATTCTTTAAATAATATACACATTGTTTTATGTAAGTCTTTTATATCAATGTTATTAAATAAATCATTAAAATCCAATGTTTTTATGAATTTTACCGGATTGATATTATGTATTTTATTAATGAGTTGAAAACTGTTTTTTAGGCAATGTTGGTTATTATGTTTTAACGTTATATCATATATCTGCTTTAAAATATTAAGTAGTAAATTACTTGCATTATTATTATATGTGTTACACCCGATGGTAACAGTGCGAAATTTAATAGGATTTTTATGAAATTTTGGAATTATAACAAGATAAGGATAATTTAAATTATTACATTTGATTTTTAGTAATTTGTGATAATTTAATAATTTTCTATTATTTATTTCAATTTTTAATTTAGTTTTATTAAAAATATTACTTGTGTTGATTGCATTGTGAATTAACACTTTATAATATTCTTTACAAATGATAGCATAATTATTTGGAGATTTATCTACATAAGTAATTATAAATTTGTTTTGTAATTCTGATATATGTTTATTTATATTATTAAAAGCTGCATGTGTAATATGATGATAATTTTTTATAATTTCATTTTTCATTTTATCTATAACAGAAAATCTCCATTCACTAAAATACTCGAT
Source organism: Maratus michaelseni (assembly GCA_963931845.1). Classification (NCBI taxonomy): domain Eukaryota; kingdom Metazoa; phylum Arthropoda; class Arachnida; order Araneae; family Salticidae; genus Maratus; species Maratus michaelseni. The sequence goes on from OZ007600.1 coordinate 100,373,318, forward strand.
TGGTTTACTGTAATCAATAGCAATTTTATATATAAATAAATCAATATCTTGAATAAACTGCAATATTATGGATTTGATATTACACTTATATGGAAGGCGAAATTTTGTTCCATTATGCATTAAGTTTTGTAAAATAGGTTGTTCTACAATATTAAGATCACCAGTAATGATATGACCATGTGTTGTATTTATTTACTTTTGATATTTTGGGTCATTACAATAACATGGGTAATTATTTGAAGAGACCATTTGTTTTGCAAAAGAATTGTAATTAAAAATTTTACGTCCAAGTGTGCGATTATATTTGTATGTCTTGTGAATGGTAAAATTTTTTATTGGAAAATTGTTAGTAATGTTGTTTATTATATTGTGTAAATTGATATTATTAAATACATGATTGGAAAAATTTATAATTAATTGTGTATTATTAGTTTTATATTTAGGTTCATTAGAAAGACATGTATTTAATAGGTTTGCTCTATAATGTAGAATATCATAAAAGATATCACAAAAACGTGTTATATATATATATATATATATATATATATATACGCAAAACCAAGATGCATGTCTTTAAAAAAAAAATTTTTTTTAATATATTACTTGAACAAAAAAAAAAAAGAATGTTCGCAGCTATGTATATACACAGGTTTTCTGAATAACATTACTGTTTTATTCGATGTTATTAAATTATGAAAAAAAAAATGAATATATCGTAACAAGTAAAAAAATGCAAATGTTTCTAATTCCAGCACAACCCTATTAATATATACACTTGACGGAATAAATTAACAAATCAGATTAAATAAAGAATTATCATTAAATAATTTAATGAAGTACATTATTAATTGGCTGCTGTGCCACAAAAAATTGTTTAACCATCCAATTAACATTTTTATTCTTTCAATGGTTATTATACTTTTAAAAAAATGTAATTCTTGCACAAAAAGTTTAATAAAAAGGAAATTTTTAAGCATTTTTACATACCTGCACTTTAGTTCAAAGTGTAAAAAAGAAACAATATGAGAAATCAGCGCTGATCAATTTATACATACCTTATTTTTTCTCACCTTCTTGTACTTCATTTTAATTAAATGAGTACAAAAATATTCTGAGATTTTTTCCGGAAGGATGTCTCAAGGACCGCCAAAATATTTGATTTATATAATAATCGAATAAAGATTATATCTAATACTTTTTCTATTTTAATTATTCTAAATATATATTTATTAATGGCGTTTTATTATAATAATATTATAATTTCATTATTATGAATCGTAATCGTAAATCTTTTACGGAAAGAAAAATATAAAAGGTAGGATGATGCAAGTATTATTCAAAATGTGCTAATGATTTCAATATATTCTAATTAAAAGTTCAAAACATTTTTAAGTATGCGAAAATTAAAAAATATATATACCAGGTGGTTATAATGTAAGTATCTCTCTTTGGAGCTGTCTGTAGCTCGAAGGAATAACCCGAATGAAACCAAAATCGGTACACTTACTATTCGAGAAGGGGGCTTCAATGACTTTCCGCATTTCACGACATGTGCAAAACATCACTCCTTATGCGTTACATTCCGCAGTTAAGCACCTCGTGCACCGCCTGGACTGTATCCTCCAGTTCAATGGCCATGTGGAACCTGAACTTTATCGGCACTGCCATGCGAAAGCGTAACCACATTCACTGTGACATTTTCTAATAAATTAGGTGTGTCATCCGGTTTGACGCCTTAATTCTTTGTTTTTGTATTACACATTACATTTCACATTCAGTAGCGCCCTCTGTCGGTGATTATTGCAATTATTTTTTTTATTCATCCATTTTTCTTTCCATTCTCAAATAGTAAGTGTACCGATTTTGGTTTCATTCGGGTTATTCCTTCGAGCTACAGACAACTCGAAATAGAGATACTTATATTATAAGCACCCTGTATATTTCAATGGTACAAAATATTGCACCTGTTGAAAACCCATTTCAGTTGAAATAATCATAATTATAGGATGTAATTTAAAGTAAATTCTGTAAAAAGTAATAGTAGTTCTCTAAAGTGTATTAGAGTATTTAATATAAATATATTAAATATTCTAAAAACCTAATTTTTTTAAATTTTTTATTATTCTAATAAATCTATAGACGATAATTTTGGGGAAAAATTGCTATTTAGTTATCGTAAAATAAAATTTCAAATGAATGAAAAAAGGAGTTGATGCAAGAGCATTATCACGCTGTGAATTTTTATTAATTTCAAGTGACGCTAAACCACGAAGACTGCTTCTAATGTTAATAATTATAATAAGGAAATGATGCTACATCTCCAGCAACTATATTCACATAGTTAACAGAACTTCAGAAATTTTTCTCCTTGCTGTAGAACACACAGACTTTGTCAGCTGTAGTCATAGAAAATCAGTCGGCTATACGAAGAAAAATAATCGAAGATATTTTTCGTGCTTGCCAGATAATAAAGAAAAAATATATGTTTGGATCCGCAGTTTTACATAAAATAATTCTTGAAGGACTGTAAATAGGAAAAAAACAAGTTGGAAATTGTACGTCAAACGTGACAAATGAGGTGCGTTCGTACTATAGCTAGTTATATAAATATTCAGATCTTGATGATTTTTAATTCTGCGAAATGAATTATATCGTCTGCAGATTCATTTCTGTCATAAAATAAGTATCTCGGTCGCTTGACGATTCAACCTCGGAAGCTCCTCTAACAAGAAAGCACCGATTTAAAAAAAAAAAAAATCAAATTTCTTAATAAATATTTTTATTAATATCTCCTAAAGTTTTGATTCGATTTTAAAAAATTTGAAATGTCTTGACAAGATTCTGCAAAGATAATATATCTTAAATTTCAAACCATTCGGTTGGGTAGTTTTTGCGTTGTTATATGCGGACGGACGGATAGACAGACAGACGGACAGACAGATGGACGGACGGATAGACAGACGCACGGACCAAGCGACGACAATAAGTGCTACGTATTTATATAATTACGAATGCACCTAAAAAATGTCTCGTCATGTTCGCCATAATTAAACATAACACCAAAAAGTGGAGTGTGTCCGAATTACTAAACAGACACAAAAATAACTTAATGATAACAATAACGGACACCGCATTATTTCTAAAATCATTAATTGCAATAAAACGAACATACAGTGTTTTTCTGTTCCCACACTTAAAGAGAGTAAAGTATGGTATTTGAAGTAGACTCAAAACCAACAATGGCAAAAAAGCGAATGAAAAAAGATAATTAATGGATGCTGTTTTCGTCAGGAGTACAGAACTACTCAAAGCCATAAAATTAGTGAGACAGTAGAGAGTTACAGTTAACTTGTATACTGTCTTCAAGAAAGAGTTTTAAGTATTTTAATTGAATGTTAGGGTTAATGTTTCACCATGATAATGCATCATTTCATTCAGCAAGATTGACAATGGTATGTCTTGAAAAGAAACGTATCAAAATCCATCCAATTTTTCCATTTTGATATGTGTGATTTTTCGTTAAGTGTAAAAAAAAATGCATACATGTCTTTATCATTTTGAAAATGAGATTGATGAGGTTATGAAAGATTTTTTTTTTATCGATTCCTGTAAATGGAAGGATTGTAACATTCATCTTTGAAATATTCGCCTGCAAAAAGTCCATTTTTTGCAATGATTTATTAGGATCGTGCAAAAGTTCTGTCGTATTTTAATACCTAATTTTAGTACCTTTAATATCGGTAAAATTTTATTACCTGGTACTTTTATTATACCTCCTCGCTTTCAACTGATAGATAAAATTATTAGGTATTAAAAATTGATATTAAAATGCAACAGAACTTTTTCACCAACCTAACACTTTGCACATTCCAAAGAGTATGTTTAACTTGTATCGTTTAGTAGTACCGTAATTTCTGGTATATAACAAGCGGGTCAAATAAATCGGTTTCGAACCAGAAATTTTAATTAATAATTAAAATTTCTGGCTCGAAACCGATTTATTTTAGCCATGGGTTATATACCAGAAATTACGGTATCTAAAAAACTTCAGTGTGAGTGTTGTATTTGCACTTTATGAAATTCATCAACAAAACTTGTCTGTTAATCTTTTCAGGGGCAAGTAGATTAGTTTCTGTAATGAAAATAAGGAAATGCAATATGTATTTCGAAGCGATAGGAACTGCACTTTCTCTAGTAAGGGTTGGGAAAGTTTGTTGCCTAATATAAGTTTCACAAGTTTATGCATCAATAAATATGCTTAGAAGATATAAAAATCTATTATTTCTGATAAAGGCATGCCGATATTTTATAGCGGAAAATTGTGCGAGCAAAATTAAAAATTCAGTGAATGCCTTTAGCAAAAAAGTACGGATTTATAAACACAAGTATACTCGTGAGAGCTGACAGGAATTCGTGTTTGTAGATGTTGAACTCCAGTGGCGGTACTTTTATATTTTATAAGAAAAATTAAAGTAAATTACAAAAAAATCATTTCATCAATGAAAGTAAAATAATTTTTCCCTCCAGTCTGCACTATCCATCCATAATAAGATAAACCATAGAAGTAGTAACACGCAAAAATACAATATGTAACGATGCAGCATATTTTAACTTACCAAAATTGTGGCTCGAGTTACTCCATGGTTATAAATATGGAAATAAACAACCAAGTAAAAATAAAAGATAACGTGTGTAATTTTAAAAAAAGTACATGAAAATTAAATGATAGCATTTCAAATAATTACTTCAAAGACCGTACACGTACAATTACAGAATATTATAATTTGTTTTCGAAAATAGCTCGGAGTGAGCCAAAACATGTCAACAATCTAATAAAAGTTATTTTACTAAATATTATGTTGTTAATTTACACCTTTTAGCATATAAAAGAAATATATTATTACAAGGTGTTATAATTTATTATATTATTAAATAAAATGTACATATGTATGAATAAAAATTCATATATTAAACAAACATAAATGTTAATTAGGTTTCATAGCTTTTTGTATCATTTGGCAACAAATCTCACTTTTTGAAGCCCGAATCACGTCAAGCTTTTTCAAAAATCGCCAAGTCCGCTATAGTGGAAAAGTACCTAAAAATGCATCACAAGCGTACAGCTTTCATTATACTTTATAGTATCATAAACCTATCAGGCGCTCACTCTTATTTCTTCGAAGCTCATCTTTATTAATTCGAGTTTAATGGTATGAACTAGATCAATTTCATTGCTGTAAGCGCCACACTTTTAACAATAGCATTTACATAGGATAAAAAAATAGGATACTAAAAAAAGTTTTTTTTTTTTTCTGGGCTAAGTTTTACAACAAAGCAAACAATATTACATCGCCTAGAATACATAGTGTGGAAAACGGTTTTATCGTTTTTAGTTCAATATTTCCGAATTCAAACCGGAAATTCTGAAACAAGAATTTTTATTTTAAGAAGTCACGAAATATCTGCCATTAAGTAACCAAAATAACATTATAGAGAATTTCTGGTATGAATGCGAAATTTCGGAATTAAAAAAAAGCCAAACTGGCAATGCTTTAAAAAGTGCGACAAAAATTGTAACCGATAAACATGCAACGATGCGGTACAATAATAAGGAGATCGCAGCCACATCTGCTTTAAAAATAGATTTACCTCTAGCAAAAGTATCCGTTTCACTATTGACAACATTAACATAATTTCGGTTAATACAATCTTCTTGTAAGTGTATATTTCAGATGTAGCTGATTTTGAAGTTAGTTTTTTATCATATCAGGGAATTAATCTTTCCCACTCTTCTAGCAGAAATTCATCCTTTGGTATGCTAAATAGGGATAGTTTCTAGTTTTCTGTCTTGTTTCGAGTACGGCAACCAGGCACAAAAGAATGCGTATAGCGTTTTTGCCCATGATCAATATCATTCATATTTTCAAAGCTTATGAAAATCACTATCCAAGTCAAGGAAATAGGATATAATTTAATTATTTAAAATATTTACCACCAGCTGAAACGTTTTCTCAGCTCGATTCTTATACAATGTTTGCGTTGAAAAGGGCTAGCAGACAGTGGCATAGCCAGAGGGGGAGGGGTCTCAAATGCTCTGGAAACCAGTAATATTATAAAGTTTACTTCGCCTTCAATATGGCAGAAATTCTCCGATTAGATAAAGCAAAAATATTTTTTATAAAATTAGTGGTGTCCAAACCATCTGGCCCTCCACCCTGTCTACGCCACTGCTTGAAGATGTCGCTGCGATAGACCCGTTATCCTTTCAGCATTGTTCTACATCTATTCGACTAAATCTTTTAGTACTATTTTCTAGCCGTTTTCCACACTATGTATTCAAGGCGCTGTAACAATATGTATTCCATAACTCACAACCAAATTAATGTTAAATGTTCTAACATGTTTCATTCAGTAACCCGTTTTTCAGCGCAAGGCCGTCCTAGGAATGAACACTTATGCTGCTCCACCTCTCGCACACCTTAAGAGTGGTTCAGAACGCCTTAAACCTCTTAAATACCAAAAAAATAATAATAAGCAAAAAAAAAATATGTTGTATTATCTTAAACTCAGAGATGAAAGCGCTGCGCCACAAATGGCGAATTCTCACCACTAAATTTTTATAGTATTCTTCGAGTTATTAAATTTCAGAATTTTTGTCATTAAATAAGATGACAAATACTATTAAAATTTAGTGGTGACAATCGTCCATTTGTGGCGCAGCACTTTCATCCCTGTCTTAAACTAAATCACTTGGTTCCTGGTAGGACGAACAGACGTATTCTGAGAAAACAAAATCTCGAAATTTAAAATTTCTTTTTTTATTTCTAGATTTGACTGATAAACACCTTATAATTGTAAATACAGTACATACAATTTGGCATTTTTTATATTCAAAAATTCCAAGTTCATACCAGAAATTCAGAAAGTAATTTTTGCTTTATTTAACGACAGACATTTTGTGACTATATAAAATAGAAATTCTTCTTTCGGAATTTCTGGTATGAATTCTAAATTTCTGAATGGAAAAAGTTCATTGTGGCAACCCTGAGTACATATATTAAAACATTCTAAATACGTATATTACAGGCTGGGACATATACGTCCCAGTGGATTATTTTCATTCTACTCGTACCACTCTTTGATTAATAATCACTGCCATACCGTTATATTAGTATATATTCAAGAAACATCTACCAGAAAGAAAAAAAATGTAAAATGTGGGATGATAGTAGCAAAACATTGTAAATACTTCTATTACAGTGTTGGAACATATACGTCCCAGTGGACTATTTTCATTCTACTTGTACCACGCTTTGTTTAATAAACCATGCCATACAATTATACTAGTATATTTTCAAGAAAAATCTACCAGAAAGAAAAATAAATTCTAAATTGTTGGATGATTGAATATAAAAAATAACTGACCGTCCTGTATTTTAATCAAAGTGTTAATTAATTCTAATTATATTCGAAACTATGAAAAGGTTTACGAAATTTTGTACTCAAAATTAAAATCTTTTGGCTCTTATCAATGCTTAGCAGCTTTCCCCTTTTAAACATTTTAAGAAGTCAAACAAAACTTTGTACCTCTAATTTAGTTTGGGAAATATTAAGTAGCTGACAGTTTGATTTTCTTAACCTTAATTTGACACGATTATTTGGTTCATTAATATACAACGGGTTATTCGAAAGGATTAAAAAATATTTATACCTTCTGGAATTATGTATTAAAACCTAATATAAAAATGTAATGAAAATCACAAAACGTTGAATACAGACACAATTTTTGAAAATTGTTAGATTTCACTAATACAGCAGGTAAGTTAATGATTTAATTGTCCAGTTATTTTTTAGGTTAATATAGAAAATGTGTCTTAATGTATATAGGTTTACTTTTTACATTATTTTGGCATTGTATAGTTCCTGCAGTTCTTCCAACTGATCCCTTTTTGAAATGACCGCTTTTTTGAAAGAAAAGTCTTCTTTCTGCATTTTGCTTGCAAATGTGTAAGAAATCTGCCACGAAGTTTTCTTCTGTCTCAAATTTAGTATAACCATAACTTTAATAATTTCTTAGAAAATACTGGTATTCAGTGCTCGCTTGTGACTGGCTTTATTTGAGGCACTAAATGCATGTCTGCCAAATTCATTCTTTTCTTACCACTATATATTAAAAGAAATATTTGACTTATTTATTGGCAAAAAGATCAGAAACTGCTGTATTCGTGAAATATAATAATTTTCGAAAATTGTGTCTGTTTTCAACATTTTGTGATTTTCATTACATTTTTATATTAGGTTTCGCTACATGATTCCAGAATATATAAATATTTTTTAATTCACATAAATAAATTTCTTTAAAAATAGTGGTATGAAAAGAATAAATCTTTCAATTACGTATTTAGTGCCCTAAACATAGTCAGTCAAGAGCCGGCACTACTGGTATTCAAATAGTGGACCAGTCCTGCTACAGGCAAATTAAAAAAAAATCACAAGAGTCTATTGTTTAAGAAAAATAAAAAAATAAAGTGTTGTGAAAAGTAACAACTTTGTTGAAATAAGAAATTAGCTGCGTGCCATCCCGTTGCTGCATTTAGATTCCATGAGATTTTCGAATATTTTAAAGAAAAATAAAGCTAATTTTAGTGTACATTTAGAAGCAATAAAAAATATTAATTTTGTCGAATACTAAATTTCAGGTAAGAAATCATATTTATTACGTAGATTAAACAATTTTTAATAAAAGAGAACCTGTTTCATGACATCATTTGTCAAAAGCATATAGCTCCTTGAAGTGTCTTTCTAATTTCCGGGCTGGAAGAATAAAAATTACTTATTTTTACGAATCCATTTTAACTTACTTACTTACAAAACTTACGAAATTATGAACTTTTTACTTTACTTATGAAAATATTTCTCTTTTATTAAAATTAAATCTTTAAAAATTATAATTGCTCGCTACACCCTTCCACCTTTAACGTCCTTGTGAAAAGTTTTAACAACCGTCTAAGTTGAATCTTTATAATTTTTCTTTAAGTTTAATTCTTTTGAATAGCATGCATAATTGTCCAGTTGTATGCAAGGCGTTAATTTTGTAAGGTGTAATGTTTTCTAGATGTCAGTTTGTCCATAGACGAATTTTTAATGTTTAGAATAATCTAATTTACGAAACCTGAATATCTGAAAATAGATTTTTATAGCTTCGAATATTATTTAAAAAAATATTTTAATAATTGTTTTTTTTTTTTTTTTTTTTTTTTTTTACCATCTTGGATTCTTCTCATTGAAAATAATTTCCCCATTCTATTTTAGAGAGAAAATGATGTAAATAAAAATATAACAATACCGATTTGTTTACCCTTTTCTGTTATGTATCTACAACTATGAAATAATTTATTTGTGATCTTTTCAGAAATGCTATTAGAAATTTCACAAACTTAAAATTAAGAAACCTAATATAAATAAGAACTAAAAGATCTTAAAACACCATCAAAAACTTTTAAATGCACTAGGTCTTTCGAAAGATCTGAGTCTTTTTTCGTCAGGCGCAAAAAAGACGTGCATCTACTATGAAAGCAGCAGCAAGACTGAAGTGAGAGATAAGGGAAAGGAACAAGCTGAAGAAACAGCCAACAGGAAAGTAGAAAACAACAGCCAATAGGAAAACAGAAGACAACAGCCAATCACAGAAGAGTATAATCAAAACAATAGAACACAAAGTAGAAGGGGAATAAAGAAGAAAATTGAATAATAATAATAATAATAATAATAATAATAATAATATTCATGAAAATAAAATAAAATAAAATAAAATAAAATAAAATAAAAAATAAATTATAATAAAATGAAAACACACATATATATTAAAATATGGGAGCGGATTAAATTAAGAAATAAAAATAAATTTCAAATAATAAATTTTAAAAGTTTTTGATGGTGTTTTAAGAAGATCTTTCAGTTTTTATTGTTTCACACCAGTTTCAACTTATTTTCTTTCCCAATATAAATATCAAAGCTTCGAGTATCATGATGACTTCCTTGGATCCTTATGAATAGCTGGTGTACTGTTAATCCTTAAATAATCCTATTGTTGGCGGAGTAGATGTGAAATATAATCACATTTTTAAGTAACAGGTGTGCCCTGTATTAGCGGTAATGAATTCTTGGCATAATCTTCCTCAACACCAATAAAATTTATGGACATTCGAATGAAAAACAAACATCGTACTTCTTATTTCGATTTTGAAATTTTAACCTGTTTTCCAAAACTGATTAACCCCATAGCAGGGTTAGCAGATTGGCCTTTTTTTATTAAAAGATTTCGAACTCTTACCGGAAATTCTGAAAGAAAAATTTTCACTCTAAGTAATCAGGAAATGTCTGTCAATGAATAAAGAAAATAATAATGTAGAGAATTTCTGATATGAATGCGAAATTTCGAAATTTAAAAAAGGCCAAACTGGCAACCCTGCGTCATAGCTGCCAACTATTACATTTTTATCTTTCCACTAAATTTTAATAGTATTTGTCTTTATTTAATTGAAAATTTTGGCGATTATATAATTAAAAAAATAATTTTAAAAATTAGTGGTGGAAGTTTTCCAGATTGCCCTCATTAAGGCTGCGCTAATGGATACTCTTATTAGGACTTGACAGGCTCTGATATACGTATTACATAATTGATTTTAATAACTCATTAAAAGCAGGTATAATGTTTTTGGATAATATCATCGCTCTATAAATGAATCACTCTATCTCGCTACTAGATCAATGCGCAAGAAACATTTCTGGATGTTAATATTTATCAATTTTAATGAAGCCAGTAGAAGAGTAGTAGACTGTCATTGGTATAAATTGTGATGCATAAATGAGCATAATGTCTATTTCACTATAAAAATAAATAATCATACTTAAGTTTAAAACATAAAAACAACAATAGGATACATTAAAATTAAAAACAAATTAGACGTTTCGTGCTATAAACTTAGCACCTAATCAGTAAAAACATCAGTATGGACAATTGCAAAAGGGCAAGTCATTCAGAGTTAAAGTTGAAATTGCATATCGCGCAAAACTGTATAATCTTCTAGAACGTCGCAAGACTCATTCAGTTGTGATTTCTCTAATTAAGTATACCAACTTTCTAAAAATATTCTGCTAGCATATACGTATGTTGTTGTCTAGCCTTAAAATATTAGCATTCGTAAACTCCATGGTGTAATCTGTTTTCAGAGCATGAATGACGATCTTCGAACTTAAAGTACCTTTCTTAAAGGCACATTCAGGTTCTTTTAATCTAGTCTACAGAAATCGACTAGTTTCACCAATGGAACTGCAGTTCAGACACGGGAGTTTATAGATCACACCTTTTAATTTGGATTTTGGATATTTTACTTGAATCCCGGTAAAAAGAACTGAGTAGATATTGTGGGTTGAATGAGATATATATCTTGAAAGTTTTAAAAAGCATTGAAAATTTTTCTGAAATATTTTTGTAATATGGGATTGATACATATACATTGCCTTGAAATGGAGGAGAAGTAAGCATACTTGAATTAACAGTTTCATTGAAAATCTTTTTGCACCATCTTATTGGGTAATCATTACTTTTAAGATCAGAAAATATTCTTTTTTTCTCAATATTAAAATTCTCAATATTACTATTGTATTTAACAGCTCTATTAAGACGTAGAATGTTTTTATATTTTAAAAAATATGTCTGTTGTTGGGATGAGGTTTTTTTAATTGAGCTACAGGTAGAAGTGAATAGCTTTCAAGAAAAAATAAAATCAAACTGACTAAAAAATCTGGAAAGAAAATTATTTTGAAAAAGCTCTGATTACTGATGAGAATTATAGAGGTGTACATCTAAAACTCATCATCGGAGAATAATCCGTTTAATACTTTCATGGGTGTTAATAGGGGATGCCATCTAATCAGCATCTATTCGAATAAATATTGCATTCTTACAAAATATATAAAATAGTCTTACCTGTATCTGGTTCTTCGTAAAGCTCCGGGCTAGTTGGGCTTTCTTTTTGAATAAAATTATTCTTCTTAATTAAAATAATAGCTCATTAAAGCAGAATGAAGAAAACTCTTTACGAGGAATAACAAAACATATATTGCATAACAGGTACAGACTTGGAGCACAAACTTAAAACTATTTACATGTTGATTACAAAAGGGAACTAAACGTAATTTCTCATTTAAATACATTTTCGTTAGTATTCTAGTTTTAATTTTATTCTTATAAGTTTTAGTAAAATGAGTTCTTTAGTCATTCCGTTTGATCTGAATTGTCTGGAAAGTACCAGACATCTAAGTCCTTAATCAACGTTGTGTGAACGCTCTATTTACTTTTCTGACTTCTGACAGTTACGGTCGCAAAGAAAGTGTCGCACGTCGTTAAGCCATGGAGATAAGGGTGCGACTTTGCAACAATGAGAAAGCAATTCTATTTCTAACAATTTAAAGTGATTGAATATCGCTAGATGTACAACCAAATTAATTTTCAAATATATAAATTATTTTCATCACGTAACTTATACAATCAAAATATCATTAAAAAATTCTAGGTTCCATTACTAGGTTCCATTACGAAGTTCCATTACAACTCCCTATAAGAGGTTAAAGTTATACTTTTCCTATAAACTTTAACAACAGAGGAACAATTAGTTTTATTAAAACTTATCTTTTTACTTCCTCTTATTACTTTCTTCTATCTTTACAAGAAGAAAGTATTGGATTCATGAAAATTTTCGACTTCCGGTTTTCGACGGATTTATACGTTTTAGAAGGTCCTGAACACGATTTGACTATTTTTAGAAAATGTCTGTCTGTGACTCTGTGAGTCTGTCTGTCTGTCTGTATGTGACAAAAATTTTGTGGGCGCTCTATTTCAAGAACTAATGCTCGGAATTTAATAAAACTTCATATTCAGTTAGTCCCTGATATAAATTGGTGCTGATTAGTTTTTGGTAAAAATCGCCCAGCAGGGGGCGCTGCTATGCAGCATTTTTCGCGATTTTCGCAATAGCTCTGTCTCAAGAACTAATGCTCGGAATTTAATAAAACTTTATATTCAGTTAGTCTCTGATCTAAATTGGTGCTGATTAGTTTTCGGTAAAGTTCGCCCGGCAGGGGGCGCTGCTATGCAGCATTTTGCAGGATTTACACGATTTTAGCGATAGTCATACCTCAAGAAATAATGCACGGAATTTAATAAAACTTCAGTTTCAGTTACACCTTGATATAAATTGATGCTGATTCTTTTTAGTGTAGGCGAAACCTGTGTGAGATAGAAGAAAGTTTTGGGATTGACACATCCGACTAGATTTTAGTTCATGTTTTAAAACTCTCTTGACAAACAACGTTTATAATCGTGTTTTGAAACAAACGTTATTAACTAACGGCTTGACCCGAATAGTTAAATCCGTCTATGAATTTTTCTTGCATAAAAGTTTTGTAAATGTTTTTCAAAGAAAGATACATAATTATCTATATATTTAAAACGCTAAGCGTTTTCTTTCGACAATTCGTGAGAGAAAACTACTGTATCAAATTGCATCATTCTTTTTTTAAATGAAAGCTATTTGGACGCAGATTTGTTATCATGCATTCATTTGTTCGAAAATTTAATTAATTTGCCGTAATTTTCAATTAAACTTTTACTACTGCTAATGACGTCATAAAGTCGGCAATTCTGATAACGCCCACTGTTGCGAAGCACAGAGTTTATTTTCTGAACTCTGTGGTTGCTATAGGATAAAAGAGAAATAATAAATATTAAAAGAACGTGGCTTTTAAGCCAAATTTTTTAATTAGCAAGTTAAATTTTTGTAAAAATATTTATTCGCGTGTTTTATAAGCGAATAAAAATTCATATTTATTGAGACGTCACGGGAATATTGTCCATTGGGTTTATTTTATCATTATGCATTATAACTTTGTTGATGCCATTTTTCCATTACAATTAAATACAAAATATATTTTTATTTGTATACATGGTGTTTAAGCATTAAAGTAACGTATGTAAAGTACGTGTAAAAAGTTTGCGCCGGTGAAAATGACTTTATGTTTAGCTTGAAATGCATTTTTACATTGATAAAACGATAAAACTAAAGAGAAAATGTATATAATTGTGTGAACTTGGAGCCGTCTTTGATTGCTTCATCTTGATTGCATACCTTGATTGCATGTTACCAATTACTTTTTTTTTAATTATAGGTTTGAAGATTTCCTTTTATAATATAAAAATACAAAAGTAAAGAATTTCAGGAAATTTAAAATTATTAAAAATAGTGTTATGGTAGAAAAAAAACTTGAAATAATGATTGTATTTTTAGCTAGAATAAACAATGTAAGACTAATATTTCATAGGAATTATTCTGGTAGATTTATTATAAGTTCATTTAACAGTTCCTTATTAGCACAAAGTCCTATTTCTTTCACTGTGAATTTCTCTTTCGATGTCAAAAAATGGTTTTCTAATTTTTAACGCCAGCTAAAAGACAGTGGCAATTTTTAGAAATGTACAACGGTTGTGACAACAAACGGCGCTATCGCTTTAGCTTTCATCGCGCTTACATCACTTCTAAATACTACAAACTTCTATTTTTTACTACATTTTACAATTTCAATTCATCAATTAGAAAAAAAAAAATTAGCATTCGATTGAAATTTATTTGAAAACTGCCGCTTAATTTAACAATTTTTTAAATAATTTTTAAGCATGAAAATTTTTCAATTCTATCTTATCAATGACCACCAATTCACTTCAATAATATAAAATAGCTCCCGCGAAAGTTGCCACAATTGAAAATAGATTTCCCTAACCATCATAAAAAGTGAATAATAATAATAATAATAATAATAATAATAATAATAATAATAAAAACAGTGATAAATCATAAGATCTGATTATCCATAAGATAGAGCATTTTGGCGCTAAACGAAAATCTGTCAAAAAAAAAAAAAAAAAACTTTTTTCAGTTTATGTTGAACATAAAATTGATATGTTAAATTCGTTGATGTATATGTTCCATCAGATATCAGATTATGCTAGGAATGGTATTTTTTTATTTTTTAAAGATCCATTTGCCAACTGTATAAGAGGAAAAATATCCCCGACTGTGATAGCAAAGGGACAATCATCCTGATTATGTCAAGGAACCTAAGAAACCAAACAAATAAATTACATTTAAAAACATTAAAAATCTCCCTCATCTGCAGATTGATTTACTACTGTAAAAAAATTCTTCATCTTTATATAAAAATTGATTAGTTTAAAACTATGGATGTGTTTTAGAAGATATGAATTTGAAACGAACAATGATTAAAGAGGACAATTTAAAACTTTTAATTTAAACATTTTAAAACTTTTTTAACGTCGAATTTCGACGGTGCTTTTGGGCAGATGCAATGCACATGTGCATAGGAGCTCATTCGGTGGCATAATCACAGGGGGGGGTGCTTTATTTACTATGTTCTTTTATTTACCGAATATAAAATGGACGTAGGAATATACTATTTGTATACTTCATAGGTCCATGAAATTTTTTTCTTGCCGAGGGGAATATGACGCTAATGTCAAACTGATTTGCATTACACAGTTGTTTACAGATTGTTTGGTTGGAGTTTTCATCGGAAATAGTACTGCATTTGACTGGGGGAAAAACTTTTAAAATAAAATATTTGAAAGACTGTTTCATACGCACCCCATCTTAAATAATAAAGACGCTTATTTTGCTAATATTGTTATAGTTTTTTTTTCGTCAAGTTTTGACGGGTTTCATCTAGTACTATATAAATTTGTATATAGTAATATATTTAAGAATGCATACATTTGAAAAAGCTACCTTGGGTAGCCAGTGCAACAAAAAACATATAGAAAAGTGATGTGCTTCCATTGTTTTTTGACAAAGGTTTATTTTATTTTTTATTGCTGGTCAATAAAGTGTTAAATGCAAGTGAATTCGACGCAAACCAAAATGCGGCATTTCCATTCTCAAGCATATATTTCGCATGAGTTGATATTATATATATATACAGGGTGTCTCAAAAGGTCGTTTACAAACTTAACATGCTGGTCTGTCATATCATGATAAACAAGATATACATAGGAACTTGTGTTCGAAAATGCATCCTGCGACCGCTAGAGGGCGATGAGCGCAAGCTTACGGGAGAGTGAAAGCGTAATCATTTCAGGCAAAGACGTTGCAGAGAAGGATGAATCGGTTTAGTAAAGCAGAATTGGCCGATATGCTTTACGTGTATGGCGCCGCGGATGGAAATGCCCGAGCGGTGGTACGGATGAACCTTCAGCGTTTCACAAGCAGACGTCACCTAAGTCATCTTTTGTTTGGACAATTGCATCGCAGATTGCGTGAAGCAGGAGCTTCCCAAGTACGTAGCCACATCGATCAAGAACGCACTACACGCCCGCCCGTCGAGGAAACCGTGCTACGGGAATTTGACAGGAGGTACCCGCAAACAAGTCTCCGAGCAAGCGAACGCGTCTTGGGTGTACGTCGTTCCAGTATTATGCGCATACTGCATGAGGACAGGAACCGGCCCTACCACTTACAAAGAGTACAGGAATTGTGCGTTGACGATTATCCCCAACGCGTTGCATTCGCACGCTGGTATTTGTAACAACGGGTCGCACAGCCGGATTTTCCCATTTTGAACGGGTCCATGAATTCATGCGGCGACGTTGTGAAGCATGCATTGCGGCGAATGGAATGAATTTTGAACATCTTGTGTAAATTAAACCATGTTCTTTAATAAAAGTCATATTAATACCTCTTTCGATATACTTTCTTTCTTCCCCTCCACACCTGCGATCATCGCCCTCTAGCGGTCACAGTTTGAATTTTCGAACACAAGTTCCTATGTAAATCTTGTTCATCATGATATGACAGACCTGCATGTTAAGTTTGTAAACGACCTTTTGAGACACCCTGTATATATATATTACAATGTCTTATTCTTTGTTCTTCACATGTGTTTTCATTTTTAAATATATATATATATATATATATATTTAGATATAGATATATAGATATAGATATATAGATATATGTGAGATGCTATTCCATATCATAGTAAATTATGTTGACAAGCTATTGACATATTTTTTTCTGATTAGTGATGTATTGGTAGAGTCACTAATTTACAGTCGTAAGTAGATTACGATAGAAGGCCATGTTATGGTTGATTTTATGACGGCCGATTATCTACACGAGGGATATAGGCCCTGGAGGAGTGCCCTCCCTGGGGGTATTTCTAAGGGATCGTAACCCGTATTTACGGCAAGGTTAAAAGAAAACCACGGAAAACTCCGAACGATTAGGTCGACGAGTGTGACAGGGATTTAAACCCAACACCTTCCGTCTACCAGCTTTGAAAGCAGAGGCCATGTTATGAATACATTGGGAAATATCCCCATCAAATTTAAAAGAAGCTGCATTATCATCAACGAATTTATTAAACTTCACAAAGCAGTGACGATTCCACTAATTTACTTGTTTAGAACTCATATCTGGGCTGTGTTACGTCAGAGAAAAATAATGAAGATATTAGCATATTAGAGCAGGGGTGCAAAAATCTAGGCGCCAATGGGCCGATTCCCACCACTAAATTTTTAGCATTCTCCTTCTAATAAGAATACTGATAAAATTTAGACGAAGTATACGAATAAAATTTGGCGAAGAAAACAAATAAAATTTTGTTGTGGGAAGCAGCCAATTGGCGCCTAGATTTTTGCACCCCTGTATTAGAGGTACATTAATTTAAAGAACATCTCCTCCAAGTGACATAGGTTTATTTAGCAAGTCGAAAAACATACGAAATCTGCTCTCCAAGGCTGTGTAACCTCGTTTTATACTAGCAATTAGCGCAAGAATATTTTGACGTGCCTTATGGACGCGCCAACGGAATTCTAGTTAGGAGGAAGTTTAAGGGAAGACAGAGGAATGGCTTGCTTAGTAAATGGTTGAAAAGGATGAGCCAGGCGGGCAAATTGTGACGTAACGTCTGAACTCTTTATCAAAAGCGTAGAAAGAAAAAGGTGAATAATTTAGACGAGGGAGTTGCTTGCATGAAATGCTGGGATATCGAAGAATAATTTTAATTTAAAAAATCGATATTAAGAAGTATTCTAAAGAAATAAAAATTTAATGTCTCAAATATGAAGGAATAAATTAGGTTTTTTTTACAAAGAAGTGTCGCTTTTAACAGATTAAGATATTTAGAATAAGAAATAAAAAAAAACAAATGTGTTGATTAAAGGTATGGAATTAAAATATAAATTATATTTAAGATAGTATTAAAAGACAGGGAGAAAAGGTAGATATTGTAAGAATGTGGAATAAATTAATTAAGGTGAAATGGCGAAAATTTTTATTATTACATATATATATAATATATCACAGCCCTACAGGGGGTTAAAATTCTACTTTTTCTATGAACTTTAACTATAGAGGAACAACTACTTTTATTAAAAACTCTTTTTTTCCCTCTTATTTTCAGTTCATGTTTAACTCTTTTTACCATCCACGTGGATAATCGTATTTTAAAACCAGCGTTGTTGACTAAAGGCGTGTCATCAATGCTTAATTCCGCTGATGTAATTTTTCTTGCATAAAATTTTATAAGAAATTTGTAGTAATTTGATATATAAAACAGAACTGCAACTGACGACTATTTTTATGTTCTTTTCGCATCACTGTTTAAATATATATATATATATATATATTATATCTCTCTTGCACATGTTGTCAAAGTGTATGTGAAAACATTTTGTTTTGAGAAAGTGGTGCGAGATAGATTTAAAAAATACCGTCAGTGGCAGCTCTGATAGTAAGATATTTAACAATGCATAAATTTGAAAAAAGCTATCTTGGGCAGTTAATGCATCAAAATAATTTAGAAAAGGGTGGTGCTTCTTTAGTTTCTTCACATTTTTTATCTAATCAACAAAGTGTTAAATGCAAGTGGACTCGACGAAAACCAACATGCGGCACTTCCATTCTCCAACATGTGGTCATTTTACTCCCACCTCTATTATAGCATATTTCGTAGCCTAGTGGCAATGAGTTGGTGTATGCTTTCGCCAATTGTGCACTTAAAATATTCATTTAGGGGCAATTTGGTGGTTTTATTTCAAAATTCGAAATTTAGGAGTTTTTTCACTATTATTCTTAGCAGGCGTGATATATTCGAAATATTATTTGCAATTTTAGAAAATCATCTTTATTTAACTTTCTGAAAGAAGATTTCTGAAACATAAATTTTATTTTACTTGAAACATTAATACGTATATCAAGTCAAAAGCAGAACCATTTTGTGTTAACATGAAAATAAAAGCAGATCAGCAAAATCTTATCATTTCCGTTAGATTAAGAGAAGTGCCAGGTTTTGTGACGAATTAATCATTTATAACACATAATAACAGCAAATACCGCAAGCACCGATAAAATAAATCAGACGGAATTAATAGGAAAATATCATTTACAGTTGGAAGATTTGATACGGTGCAATTGTTACATTTGCTGGAATAAGTTGTATTACTTTCCTATTATAACAATGATAGGCATTAAATAATGTTATGTTCAATATAAAAAAAATATTACAAACATTCATAAAAATCAATATACGGAGAAACAGGAGAAAAGAGAAAAAGGAAAAAGAATTTATTATTAATAATTCAAGGGGTGGTGACCAGACCACTGCCCCCTGAATTCTAGGACTACGCGCTGAAATGCAAAAAGGCGGCTGTCGTGAGCGGTTAATTTTCAGAGTTTGTACAGTGCCCCGAATTTGGACACCAGTATTTTCTAAAAGTCTTCTTTTATTTATTTAACCTAAGAAAAAAATGTGGAGAAAACTTTTCAAAATTATAGGTATTCAAATTCAATGGACCGTACAAACGCTGAAAAATATCCGCCTTCGACATAATACTAGGCCTGCGCGCTGACGAAAATGGCGGCTTTGGCAGGCGGATTTCTTTTTCGACGTTTGAACAGTCCCTCGAACTTCAACACCAATAATATCTAAAAGTTTTCTTTGACTTATTTAATCTAAAAAAAGCCAGGCGAAGAAAACTTTTAGAAATTATTGGTGTTGAATCTCGAGGGACCGTTCAAACGCTGAAAAAAAATCCGCCTGCGACAGCCGCCATTTTTATCAGCACACAGGCCTAGTATTTAGGGGGCGGTGAACAGACCCTCAATGACGTAAAGTTAATTGTAATATTTGACATTAAAAGATTAAAAACGAAGTGGTAATCTTGATTTCAAGATTATTCAAAGCATTTAGGTTTTGTTGTAGCCGTTTGATAATTGAAGGTGTATACTGCAATGAGAAATATTCATAGAAAACATTTTTAACCCCTTGAAAGGCGGAGAGGTGTTACCGTTATTTCCACCGTATAATCCGCTGATCAAACAATCATGTTTCGACCCAGAAATTTACAGTTTAGGAATGGTAGAAACAGCAGAAGTTTTCCAGGGTTTAGGGAAATAGGAATATTTCAGAATTGCATTAGTGATATTGGTAAAATATAAAATACAATTTATTGTTAAGTTTTTTAAGGCAATTTTAGTGGTATTATCATAACCGGGGACTTTTCGAATTTTGAGATTTTTATTAATAATAGAGTCGTTAAGTGGTTGAATTACAGGGTGCATGGAGAATTCATTGGGTGGGGTAGATAAGAAATTATTAACAGTTTCATGAACATTGAAATAATTTTCAGGGTTAGCCAGATAGGGATTAGAGGAGAACTGCTCGACATACATTTTAGCAAGAATTTCTGCTTTATCTTTATCAGTGTATACTTTAGTATTAAAAGCAGTGAGGCGAGATATGGGGTGTAGTTATTATTGCGTTTTTGTTTAATATTCCATAGATTGTTGTCTTCAGGAGAAAGAGAGCTAAGGAAATTACACCAACTTTTTTGCTTTTCTTTAGTTACACAATTTTTTATTTTATTTTTAATACGATTAATAATAATTTTAAGGGTGGGATCTCTGGTAGCTTGATAAAATCGCCGGGTGTTATTTCTTTGTTTAAAAATATTGTAAATATAGTTTGGAAGACTGAAAGATTTATTATTTTTGAAATAATGACAAGTAGCTTGCTTTTGGGCAGTGATAATTAGGATTTGAAAAGAAGTTACACCATTGTCAATATCATTGGTGTTATTGACGGTAGGTCAGAGTTTAATTTTTTTTTTTAATTTACTCCAATGCAAAATTCGAATTTTGAGATTTTTATTAATAATAGAGTCGTTAAGTGGTTGAATTACAGGGTGCATGGTGAATTCATTGGGTGGGGTAGATAAGAAATTATTAACAGTTTCATGAACATTGAAATAATTTTCAGGGCTAGCCAGATAGGGTTTAGAGGAGAACTGCTGGACATACATTTTATCAAGAATTTCTGCTTTATCTTTATCAGTGTATACCTTAGTATTAAAAGCAGTGAGGGGAGATATGGGGTGTAGTTATTATTGCGTTTTTGTTTAATATTCCATAGATTGTTGTCTTCAGGAGAAAGAGAGCTAAGGAAATTACTCCAACTTTTTTCTTTTCTTTAGCTACACAATTTTTAATTTTATTTTTAATACGATTAATAATAATTTTAAGGGCGGGATCTCTGGTAGCTTGATAAAATCGCCGGGTGTTATATCTTTGTTTAAAAATATTGTAAATATAGTTTGGAAGACTGAAAGATTTATTATTTTTGAAATAATGACAAGTAGCTTGCTTTTGGGCAGTGATAATTAGGATTTGAAAAGAAGTTACACCATTGTCAATATTATTGGTGTTATCGACGGTAGGTCAGAGTTTAATTTTTTTTTTAATTTACTCCAATCCACAGCGACAGAAGGGGAGGGGAAGGGGGTTCACAAAACCGCTTTCGAAACCTACAGGAAGATAGTCCGAACTGATGCCATTAATACCAGATGAAGAAATTGGCAAAGAAAGATTTATAGAAATGACAAAGTCAATAATGGAGGGTCGGGAATTACCATACCCAAAATGTGTAGGTGTATTGGGTGCATGGAGAAAATGATCTAAGTGTGTGATTAGGTTGTGGTAGTGATCTGATACGTTGCATGGTTGAATGACAGTTCCATCGTCGATTAAGAGCATTATATTCACTGGCGATTAAACAGTGCGTATTTTGTGAAAAGAGTTGTGTATGGTGATTGATAGGGAAATGTCGTGAGTATGGAGCGTATACAGAAAGAAAGTTAATATTAATATGTGACAATTGTACAACAATTCCCGTAATATCAAGAACGGTGAAAGCAGTGTTTTGAACAGTGTAGTGAGGAATGTGTTGTTTAATGTAAATGGCAGTGCCGCCTCGGTTACTACCGGAGCGTGTGGTATGGTAAAGTAAAACCAGAAATTTTGATGCGACAGGCAGGAATAAAGACTTCTTGAAGGCAACTGATATCAATATTAGGGTTTCGAAAATTAAAATTACGGAATTCATTAAATTTATTTTGGAGGAATAAACAATTCCTGGTTAAGACAATGAGGGAGTTACGATAATAACTACTCATGGTTCGATAGGTTGATCTCATTTGCAAGGGTGTTGAACTCTTGAATAATAATAAACATTTTTTCCATTGGATTAGTATATTTTTTAGATTTAGCAGCTATATTTTTTATACATTTTAAAAATTTTGTTATCTGGAAGATTTCTTCAATATATTACAATGTTTGAAAATTTTCCTGTATTTCGTTAGTGTAGCTAGATGAGATTCGAGCTGAGATTGAGTTAGATGTGGAAGTTGGGTGGGAAGTGGATTTTAAGGTGTTATTAGAGGACTCAGTAGTAGAGGAGAAAGGAGTGTATATAGTTTATATTGCATTGCCTTTCTTTTATTCTTTAACATAGCAGCGCTAGTCACTGTGAAACGATAGTCTATTAAGCTTACGGTGATAAGATCACTTTCAGTGTAACAACTCTTTTTTGACGTTGTGCTGTAGAATACAAAGTAATGTAAATTTTAGCATTACTATCTAAAAAATGTTGTTTCACGGACGTCGGTATCATTTTTGCAGAAGACCATAAAGCGTTCGCCTTTAAGAATTATGAGGGATTTTTCATTATTTATATCACAAATACATATAGCGATATCAGTCCATTTCTCGATAAATTCAATGTAGAATGGATTGATTCTGGATTTAGAATTGCCGGAATGTTGATCTGGAATGACATTACCCTGCAGGTTTAATCCATTTTTACAGCTTCGGGGTTGGCATCTATATCTAAGGCAAGGTTTCGAAATTTCCCTCATTATGTTTCCGTTTAGTACCTCTAGAAACAGTTGTAAAGTCATCATATATTCTAACATTAAATAAAACAGCATGGTAGTTTGTTTAAGGGTAAAACAGCATAAAGAAAAATAAGTTGAGTTAATCAAATTATTATAGTTAGTCTGCTCCCTAAGTAAAGTAAAAGTCTGTTGGCAAGTTGTTCTTACCTCTTGTTGATTTGCTTCAGAATTCTGGTATCTCTCTTTGGCTCGAAGAGTAAGTATATAGTAATCGCAGAAATTGAAGAATTTAGCGATTAGCTGCTTAGTTTGATTATCATAAGTCGGAAAATTTGCTAGAAATTGCTGATAAAAGTCCGTTTGAATAGTTCCATTCACAATATTTTGAAGTGCAGAGTTTCCAAGTCTCCGGCTTTTTGCATACCAGTATTATCTTACCGAGAATGTTGTTCTTTTAAATCCCAGAAAGTTGGGATTACATAAAACAAAATTTTCTGTATTAAAACACTGGTATCCAAAAAGCCGGAGACTTGGCAGCTCTGGAAGTGTATCAGCCATAACGTTTGCCTTTGCCGTTGACCTTCAACACACATGCCAAAACCTTTTTTAACCTCTTAAAAAACGTTGCACACAATCTCATTCAATACGAACTGGAGTTACGCTACATCGCCGAAAAACGAAGTAAATATTCACCAGATAAACAGATATGCGTCTTATACGCTCAAGAATATCCGAGTGACTTACCTATTTGTTACTGAACAGTTGCCGCACAGTTGAAACAGCATTGAAGGGCTACCTAGTTGCGACCAATTTAATGTCCGGACAAAAAATTAGATGTCTTGAATGGAAGTGATCAGTAGAAAGAGAGTTAAACTGTCGTAAAAACTGCTTAAGGAAAGCAAAGGATAAAATAAGAGTAGAGCAAATAAAATTTTTGAAATAGTAAGTAAAACCGTAGTTATGAACTACTGATGAAGGTTGAAAAAAAGAATAAAAAGTGAAAGAAAAAATCGGAACATGTCCGAAAATACAAACAGTCAAAAAAGCTGTCAGTTAAGCAGGAAAAGGTTTTAAAAATAAAAAAGGCACCCTTCAGTGCCATATAATTTTCTTTTCATTATTAATTATTTTTTATTTGTTTTCCTTAATGTTGCAATATACAAACAACAGTTTAAAAAATCAGATTTTTCCAGAAAGGTAAAGAACCAGAGAAAATTGTCTATGGGAGAGAGTTTAAATTTTCTGAGTTGCAGAAGGCAAGTAATTTAGAAATGGATAATTTTGTTTAGTAATTTCAGCTAGGACACTGTTGCGTTTTTGAGGAATTTTTTCGAAAGATTCAATTTGCAGTTCTGCTTTGATTTTGTTAAGTATTTCAATAACGGTAGGAATAGCATTTGAAAATTCCTGGAGCTGAGTTGGTGGTGGTGGTTTGGTTTCAGTTATGAGCTTTTCTTCAGAAATTTTATTTTCTTTGCTTTTCGGAGAATTTTGACTGCTAAGCAGCATTTGAATAACTTTTCCTATATTGAGGCTTGGAAGGATATTTGGAGCATACCTTGTAGCTTGCTGGGTGCGGGAGGCCGCAATTCCACTGCAACCTACGCATTTAGGGCTATTGTGGAACTGAGCCGCTACATTGAAAATATTTTGACAGCGGTAGCATTGCGTGGCCTTTTTAGATGGTCGGAATTTGTCAACTTTAACTCTTAGTTTACAAACTTTTCTAACAGTGAAAATTTCTTTGGACATATCATTTTTAAGGAGTTCAACTAGGCAGACTGGAAAAATTCTTCCATCTTTTTAACTTTTCATTTGGGAAATTTTGAGAATAGTAAAACCTCTGAAAGTAACGGTTTCTTTTAAGATTTCCGTTTGCATTGATTTAGGAAGCTCTTTGATTTACTGCTTTTAATAGGATATCTCTGTCTGGAACGATGTAGTGTTGTATCCTTTGTTCTTTCAAGTATTCATGGATGCCCATTTTGTCCCTCAACCTGGTAGTCGAAAGCAAGCAGGTATAATAAAATTATCAGGTATTACAATTTTACAGCTATAAAAGGTATTAGAATTAGGTTTTAAAATACGACAGAACTTTTCAATCAACGTAATATAACCCACTTAATTTGAATACCCCACACCTTACCACAATATCCTTGTAAGTAAAAAAAAAAAAAGCCATTTTGAATGTTGTCTTTCTTATTAATTTTGTAATGTGCAAAATAATACAAATCTTTTTCATGAATTTAATTAAATATTGACTTAATTCATCAACGAATTTAAAGGAAATTCCCGAGTCACTTTCAAAAAGAATATTTTCAAACAAATATTTGTTTAAGTATTCAAAGTTTTTACAAAAGAATAGCTTGAGTAAGGTGTTTGAATAGTTTTTTCAAACGTCTGAAAGAATGTTTCGCAAAAGAGAGTTTTAATAGTTAGAAATATGTATTATGAATACTTTTTATATTACATAGCTAACAAAGATAAAGAGTTACATAGAAAACAGTTAATTGTTTAGGTCTGTATAAAAAATTGTTAGTAATCACATATTTTTACATTATAGTTGAAAAAAAATAAAAATCATGGAAATGTATTTATTTAAAATTTAAAGATAACAAGAAAGAATAATCATGCATCAAGCATAGACTGTGAAAGCCTTTCCAACATATCCAGAATACTGTAACAAAACGACGCTTTTTAACATGAGATTAATTTGATATTTAATATATTTAATAAAGCAAAATATGATGTCTATGTAAACAATCTGAAATACGCATAACTTATTAGCAAACCCGATTTCAGCAATTACCATCTACGAAACAATATCCGATTACTTTTGTGCAGCCCTGTATATTGTCTATAGCAGGACTGTCGAACCTGGCACCCGTTATTCACCATAAAATTCTTACTGAAATATTTGTCTTATTCAATCTCCGAATATCTCCGATTAAATATGGCAAATATTTCTGTAATAATTTTCTGGTGAATTGCGGGCGCCCGGTTGGACAGCCCTGGTCTATAGATTTGTAAATGTCCTACTTAGTATGCAAAAAATTCAGTTCAGTTACAAAGTTAAAAATTCCTGTTCAGCAATTTCTGTCAATAAACGGAAATGTACTCGAGATCTTTCGCGTAACCCTGTAAATGATCTATAGAACTTATACACACCAATTAATAATCAAATTATTAGTTAAATTTAAAAACGCGTACCGCAACTGAAAACGCACTTCCAACAATTATTATTCAGAGACAGTACTGTAACCAAATTCTCTTGTGTGTCTCTGTAGTTAACTATGAATTCTATGCACATCATATTGTATAGTAAGTATCTTGGAGTGCACCTCAGTGATATATGAGGGGGTTAGAATAACAGTGGAGTAAGTCAATATTTAGTAATTTGTGAAATAAAGGGTTTTGTGAAACTTGTCGTATTTCCGTTGCATTAAGTGGTCCAACTTGTTTTGCCCTCTAGCGACTAATTTGCCCTCTAGCGACTAAATTTTGGCTCTTTTATGTAAGTCTTAATTTTTCACATTTGTGTATTCATTTACGAATGAATAGGAAAATAAATTTAAAGACTAAATTTAAATAATACATTTTTATTTAATTATAAAAAACAGGCTTACGTTTTACGTAAATGTTTTCTTTATTTTAAAACTGGGTTCATACGGTATTGGGCACATAATTTTAGGTTTTCTACAGTTAAGACATTATTAAATGTGTCTTAAAATGAGTAACATATTTTCATTCTTCGATATCCTTTTCCTGTGTAATTAAAAACAAATGTACAGTACAAAACATAATAAACATGCATGAAGTACAATCGTTTTTCTTTCTTTTTTTCTTTTTTTTTTTTTTTTTTTTTTTTTTTTTTAATCCGTTTTGCACGGCAGTCTAGAGTGTCTACTGCATCGAGAATACGTTTAATAAAAATATTATGAACAGCCTCTGAAATAAAAAAAATAAACAGTAAAATACGAATTTATAATCCTAATTTATAAATCCCCATGACCTCGAAAATACAAATTTGAACCCCTAAATGATATATCATTTGTGTGGGTTTCGCCATAAACGAATATTTTAAGGATGCTGAAAGAGTGTATAATACTATAACCACAGTGAGTTACAACGCGCTTACACAAAAATGGTGACTGTCGTAGGCGGTTTGTTTCAGCGTTTGCACGGTCCCCTGAATTTTGCCGCCAAAATTTTTAAAAGTTTTCTTTGACTTATTTAATTTCAGAAAAATTAGGCAGAAAACTTAGAAATTATTGGTATTCAAATTGAAGCGATCGTACAAACGCTGCAAAAAAGTCGCCTGCGATTGTAGCCATTTTTATATCAGCGCGTAAGCCTAGTATTCAGGTGACTGTGGTATAACAGGGTTCGCAGCATTCTTAATTTTTTTTTCACTTTGCTACCACTATTTTAATACAATAATATTTAATTTACATTTTTATTGCAGTTGACTAAGATACCTACTCCTGAAATTTTTAATTTGAAATAATTATAGCAAAAGTTGAAATTCGCTGAGTGCCCTGACGTATAGCCGTCATTTTTCACTAATCAAAGTGTCTGTGATTTAACTTTTAAATACCAGTGTTAAGTTATTTTCGAAATTTACTTACCCATCATACGTAGTATAGGGTAAATCTTGTAATCGTTTTAAAAATCGAAAAAAAAATTTTGACGGATTTAGAAGTTTTAGAAATTAGAGATTCCGAAAAACATATATTTAGAAACAGAATTTTGTCGTCCGTCTGTGTGTCTGTGTATCTGTATGCATGTATGGCTGTGTGTCTGTAAACGCTCAATCCCCCGAACAAATTGAGAAGAGACTTGAAATTTGGTATGTACTTAGTATGTAATGATGGGAAGAAGCTTATTGAATTTCAGTAACCTCGAATATCCGGAACAGTTTTTTTCGGATTCTCGAAATATTCGTTTTCATAAAAGGTATATAAAAATTTTAGAAATGGTTTATTTTAAGGAGTGAATATAAAAGACAATAAAAAAAAACATAAATTTTGCATAAAAAATGAAGTCAATCAGATAATGAGTTGCCGAGATATTTGTAATCCTATTTTTCACACTATTCGATTTTTCAAGACCCTGTATTTCTTCTAAATTTCAATTCAAAGATATATTTTAATTAGAAATGAGATGCTTAATCCAACGCAGTAAACCGTTAGTTAATAGTATTATCATTTTTGGAGTTATAAGGATGTTTCTTTTACGCAATTCAGTAATAGAGCATTTGAAGTTTATGATGTCATCAAGCCACGATTTTATTCGAATTGCAATGCATTTTGTAAGTAGTTTACGCATGTTTTATCTTAATATTTTATATTATGCATATCCATGATGGGTAAGTATTACGGTGGCCCCCAACGACTAGTTTTGTTAGTTGTAGGGTTTCTGGAATAAGGGAAACCAACATTTATATGGTCAGTAAATCTTATATTATATGACGGGTTTTATATCACTTAGAATCTATCATAAATCCCACCCAAACATTTATTTATACTTTATATGACAATAAACGAGAAATAATGTTATATTTTAAGATTATGTATTAATTAAAGCATACACCAATTAGTATTATTATCTTTTAAATTTGCAAAAAGAACGAACATTTTTCATAATACAGCGCTAATAGAGTACTGATATTATTGAAATATTTTTTTGTAAAGGGAAATGAATAAATACAATATCAGAGTTTCATATGCTATATTTTATGCATACTTTTCTAATATTGGGAAAAGAAAGTCATTTTTAGTTAGACAGACATGAACGAGAAATTTAAAAAGGAACATATTTACCTGCTAACTAGTAATTAGTGGGTTTATCTTATGAGGATCTCTATTAAATTTTTCAATATTTTTCGTAGTACGAACACGCTTTCAATTAAATTCTAACATATTTTAATTATTTTGGTTAGCTAGGTTGGTTGGTTGGTTGATTTATGACGGCCGATTATCTACTCTTGGGATTTAGGCCCTAGGAGCGAGTGCACTCCGTGGGGTCTTTCTAAGGGATCCTAACCCGTATTTACGGCAAAGTTAGAAGAAAACCACGGAAAATTCCGAACGGTTATGTCAACGAGCGCGACAGGGATTTGAACACTCACCTCCCGCCTACCAACTTTGAGAGCAGATCCTCTCAGCCACTGGTGGGTCTTGGCTTGCTAGGGATTGCAATCCCTCAAGTTGCGAGATCCCGCCGGTAGACTTTGTTTCATAAAGAAAACTCTGCCAAAATTTAAGAATAGATTGTTTTATTTTATTTAACCCATTTGCATCGTTAGAGTGCTGTTCAAGAATTTCTTTTTTATTCAGAAATTTCGAATTCATACCAGAAATTCTGTATAGTAATTTTCGCTTTGTTTAATGACAGACGTTTCGTAATTACTTAGAATAAAAATTCTTCTTTTGGAATTTCCGGTATATATTTGGAATGTCTGAATAAAAATAAAACTCTTTGAATGGGCACATATATGCGCCAGTAATACAAATGACAATAACAGTCACTTTTTGTGACTGAAAAAAGAAAAGAAAATTTCTAAATTTCTAATAGTTGTTTCGGTTTTAAATAATCAGTAAATTCACATCACTGCTGACAGCTAGTTTTGACGCCACCAGAAATAATTCAAAATATGTACATGGATTTTCGAATATTTATCTTTGGTTTTTAATCACGGAAAGTATGCCATTACCAGGCTCCCAAATAGTCTGCCAACTGAATATCAATAATTTTTAACAGAAAATTTAATGGTAGGATTCTACAACATTTTAGAAAAAAATTATCCCCGAAGGATGTTCCTACAAAATTTGCAAGAAAAATCTAAAAATAACATTTTTCTAAGAAAATACCGATGTTCATAACGCGGACCATTTGGGAACCCTGTCATTAAATAAAACAAATGTATATTATAAAGAAACAAGAACGAAAAATCATGCGTCAAGCATAGATTATGTAACACTTTCCCACGCTTCCAAAATAATTTTGCAAACATTACCGTTTAATAAGCTGAAAGATAACATCTAAGTAAACAATTTGGAAAACGCATAACATATTTAAAAACGTAATTTGAGGAATTTCCAACATATATTTCCAACATAGACAATATTCGGAAAAATATCCGAATACTTTTATTCAGCCCTGTATATGATCTATAGATTTGTATATATACTACATAGGATGCCAAATTTTAGTTCAGTTAGGAGACGCGTAGCGCAGTTTAAAAATCTCCTTCTGGAGTTTCTGTCAATAAACGGAAATGTGTTAGCAAACTTTTGTGCTGCCCTGTATATGATCTACAGAATTTATACACACCAAATAATAGACAAAAAGGCAGTTAAATTTAAAATCGCGTTCAGCAACTTAAAACGCACTTCCAGGAATCATTATTAACAGACAGTAGAGAATTATTTTGTGTCCCTGTAAATGAACGATGACTGCTATACACACAATATTCTGTAGTAAGCCTAGTAAGCCTCTTGTAATACACCTTAGTGATATATATAAATTTCAATGCGTTTATAATAGTGAAACATTATTTAATTAAACCTCAAACGATTTTTCTCCATAGACGTAATGTAATGGAATTCTTTTGACTGCCCCTGTAAAGTAATTATAAGGCTATGCACATCCTATTCCATATTAAGCTTCTTGTAATGCACCTTAGTGATATATATCAATTACAATGTGTTTGAAATTGTGTAACATCATTAAAATAAATACCAAATGATTTTTCCACATAGACCGTAATGTAACGGAATTCTTTTGAGTGTCCCTGTAAAAAGTGCTACATACTTCAGTTGAAATAGTGAACATGCTATAGATAACACGACAATAACATATAAAAATTTCAGGGAAATCCGGGAGTTAGAGCACGGACAGACGGACAGACGGCCAGACAAACCGAAGTCATGAACACTTTTCAACTATGTTGGAAAGTGTTAAAAACGTGTCCGTGTGTAACGCTGTTGTCATTTTGAGAATGGCAACACTTGGCGATGAAATTTGGGTTTTGCAATATTTGCTACTGCAATTATTTTTATTTTTTTTCTAAACATCGCACATTTTAAATTTTTACACCGTTATATAGGGAAAAAATCTACTTTCAATTGCAATTTGTTTGAAAACTGTATCGCAATTTACTCATTTATTATAGCATTTGAATTAAATTTCAAGCATGATTTTTTTTAAAATCTATATCGCTTGCAGTCTATTACAAAATATTAATCCGTTTGTGCTTTAAACAATGTAAAACATTCAGAATTTGTTTCCACCTAATATTGAATAACGAAATTAAAAATTCATGAAGCAATAAATAAAGTAACATAAATAAAACACAAATTTTAGAATGTAATTTAAAGAAGACAGGTAGTTTAAATAAGACATGTATTTTAAATAAGCGCTTAAAACTGCTGAAAATACCAGAAAAAAGACTGCTGTAGATAACGAAACGTTTAGCAATTTCTACGGCTATTAACTTCTGGCACAAGGTCAATACGAAATTACCCCTTTTAATAAATTTCAAAATTTTCTTTGAATATATAGTTGACATATTTCATATAAAAGTGCTCTTTGGTGTTCTTAGGGGGCAATCTAAAAAAATATTAAATGTAAAAAATCAGTTAGAGTTTTCAATAAAAAAAATAAATAGTTTTCACATATATTCTCTATCCCGGGAAGCCCGGCTTAGATGACCTAGTATCTTTAAATGAAAATTATATTTTTGTTATTTTTAATTTAAAAAAATAACCGCTGACTGCGGGATTTAGTAAATTGCGTGATTGCAAACATTATTATATAACATAACATAACATTACATTAACAATATTATTATATAACATAACATATTGATAGCAAACATTATTTTTTTCCGAATTTTCGTAACAAATAGTTTTATATTATCTTTTAAACCCCTTACGATTTTCCGACGAAATAGAAATGCATTGTTGATTTAGATATAATTTGAAAAACAATGATTTTAAAATCTCCTTTTAATTATTATACCCTGTATTATAATCTAATTACTGTGAAATAAAAAATAATAATTAAAATTTGTTTTTTATTCTAAATAACGTTAACCAATACACTAATTGGAAAAATGTGCATTCTATAATAATGAAGAATAACTTCTAATTAACTTTTTAAAATCTGCTGAAAACGTTTTGTTTAAATATCTAATTAGCATTTAAATTACTAGCTTAAAATTGAATCAGTGTACAATAGTATAACAAAAACACTTATAATAAATACATCTATTTTTTGTTTCACTCTCATTAGCATAGTAAATGCAATTTAAATAAAGAGTGATAAATCTTTGTTGAATAATTAACACATGCTTTTTTTCTTCTTTTTCTCATACCTAATTTAAAAATTCGATTAACAAAAAAATGTTTCCCAGTTTTTTTTTCTTGAAATAATTGTTATTTATTTATTTTGGTTAAAAGTGTACGGTTTTGTGTTAATACTAACATTTAATAATAAATATGACAAATTTAGTCTCCGAATGTTAATGATTTTTAACGATTAAATAAGACAAAAAAATCTGTTAAATTTTAGTGCTAACATAAAACCGTACTAGTTTGCAGCTATTATAATATGGATTTGATAAAAATAAAAAAGGATTTCAGTTTCTTTTATTTGTGCGGAATTTTTGTCATTTAACTACATTGGATAAAAATGTTTTCAGAAAAATCTGAAATCAATCCAGTTTTTTGGGTGAAACGTAGCTATCTCAACGTTGGAACGCACTAAATGATTTTTTTTTCGACATTTTGACGGATATTGCTTTGAGACCTATAAGCTACAAGGCTGTTGTCTCGAACGATCCATATTTTTTATTCACAGAAATACATACAGGGCTTTGGCAAATTACATAAATCTTCTTCTTGAGGTGTCTTACCAGGATTCGAACCAGTGCCCTCACCGTGGAGGTCACCTCCGGCACCAACCACGCTGCCGGGCCGGCTACTAAATGTTATTGAGGTTATTTTAAACAGACAGAAAAAAATAAAGTGTAAGTGTTTATAGTTGACCAAAGCCATTAGAACTTAAGCCTGATCAGTTAAATAAAGAATTTTCCCAAGTTGAAAATAGCGCCCTCTTACAACTGATATTTCTTTTTACATGCTGCAAAACGAAATGTCTAAACCAGAAAAATCAAAAAGTGAAATTGAAAAATAATAATCGAGATGAAATGGGTTAACTAGATAATTCTACCGTAATTTGTATAGGCTCCCCAGTGAAATCATGTATGAATTACTGACTACGACATTCATAGACCCAGTAATAGGAAACGTCCTCGGTTTTCTAGTATTTTACCAGAGTAGACCTTATTTGGTGCTATTACTTTTTTTTTCATTTTTGTCTTTCTTAAAAAAAAAAAAAACCTTAATATTTATGTATTTTTCTTAAATACATTTAAAAAAATATCATGTATTTCTCGTACATACACCTATACTTCATCTTACTATTATATTTATTTATAATGTATGGCAATGTAAAACTGCCTTTTTTTTTTTTTTAAAGCAATCACTTTACCATTCAATTTACATTAGCAAGCGAATGTTGTTCCATTAACAGTCAAACACACACTTCTCTTCAATCTATATTTTTGTATTTCCAAATTTAACCTACTTTTCACTCTTAATCGTATAGATCAGTGGTTCCCAACGGGGGGCGTACGCCCCACAGGGGGGCAATTTGACTTTTCAGGGGGGCAATTCCAGATTTATGTGAACCAGTATCCTTTGAATTGTTTTGTAATAGTAATGCTGTAGACTGAAAATAAAAGTTACACATTCAAATTTAAAAAACAAAATTAAACAATTAAGTTTTTTATTCACTTGTTAAAAAGTGTCCATTCAAAAGTTTTAAATGCATCTGTACCAGAATAATTATAGAAAACACTTTTTAAGATATTTAGATACCTTTCATATATTTAAAACTTCTATATAATATTTCTGATTTAAAAGTATTTTAGCATTTTAAACAACTTTTTCGACTATTTATTGAATGAGTCGCACTAAAATATGTCACATGGACATCAATTTACACATGAAACTATTCAAGTATGTATTTAACAATTACTTGACGGCCATCCTTTACAGAATCTTTTATCATATTTTATTCTGATTAGAAATTGTTTTGTAATTTAATCACAGAAATTCTGTGATTAAATAAGACAAAAATATTTTATTCAAATTTATTGATTGGTCTAATCAAGGATTCTGAGCACTCTATACATCACACATACGTGGTGACCGTTGCGAAGAGATTAAAACTGACCCTTTATGTGCCAACGATACTTTAAACTACGAGTAGTGTCAGATGATTATAAAAAATATTTGATTCATCCATTACCTTCAGTATGTCTCAGGATCAATGTTAAATGTTTTTTAATCTATCAGTTCTTTCGTTTAAATTTTTAGAAGAATTATATTTTTTGGGGGGAGGAGGGGGGGCAATCATCATTTTAGAGATGCTTTGGTGGGGCACGGCCAAAAAAGGTTGGGAACTACTGGTATAGATTCTCCGCACTATATTTTTTTATTCAAACACGCCTTTTTCGTGACCTCACACACTTCTATAATTTGATTGGCTGATGTAACTCACAGCCCCTCCTCTCTTGCTTCTTTCACAAAATAAATGTTTAAAGATATCTCTCCAGTAGAGGATATGGCATTCAATCTCTTGCTTATTTTACGCACTATATGTTTTTTTAAGCTATCTAATATCCTAGTATGCAATAGATTGACCTGTATCGCATATTTTATGCTTTCTTTTACATATTTTTGTTACTTTAAATTATTATAAACTTTCTTCACATGGCTGTCTTAAGATGTGTTATAGTATAACTCATATACAGGGAGTGGAGTTATTTTTAAATAGGCATCCCCTCGAAGCGTTCAACTGTTTCGCTGTTTCGGTTAACTAGATGAAGTGCGGCTTTTGTTAAGTTATTCGGATAGGTGGGCTTACACGGCAGATAATGAAATCTATGAATAACTTAGTTTTTTTTTTTTTTTTTTTGTCCACGAATTTTTGTTTTGAGAACTCACCGCAGAAGGAAAAAGTGGCGCTCATGTATGTGAAAAACATTTGTATATGCTGCGCACGCAGCACTTTGGTTTTGAACACCGACCGCAGAAGAGTAAAGTGCACTAGTGAGCCCTAACAAATTTAATACGAATTGTGCATGCTCTAAGTATAATTACTGTGTAGCTGACAATATTAATGTTTTGATAAATATAAGTTTATTAACCAGATTCGGACCAGCATTACGCCATGTAAATGTAAGTCCTGTGAAAAGAACAACAAAAACGCAAATTCAACAAAGTCCAAACGATGTTTCCAAACAAATTTAAACGCTCATTATTTTTTTACCCTTTTGGAGATACGTAGTCAATGTGAACTGCAAAAGTGTTTAAAATAAGGTAGGGATTAAGATTATGTTGATGAAACAGTCTTGCCACTATTTTTCAAAAGATGACGCTTTCTAAATTTATCTACGGTCTCTGGATTTTGTAAGTTATTTTTTCCTTAATCCACGCGCACGCGTGTGGGCGTGTCTGAAGCTTTTACACATAAACTAGCTTTTTATTTAATCTATATTATAAAGGTAAAACGTGTCCGTGCGCAACGCTGACGTCATTTTACGAATGGCAACACTTGAGGATGAAATGACGGAATGAAAACACGTGACAGTTTTGCGATATTTGCTACTGCAATTTTTTTGATTTCTAAACATCGCACATTTTTAATTTTTACACTGTTATATAAGGAAAAATCTACTTTCAAATGCAATTTGTTTGAAAACTGTATTCTAATTGACTGATTTATTATGGCTTTTAAAATTATTTTCAAGCATGAATTTTTAATCTCTTTTTTTAAATTCCTATTATTACCTCACACTCTCTCTATATATATCTTGTTCAAATTTTCAATTGTTAATAAAATATTTTCTATTCATCCACTCAAGTTCAAATACATTTTTTTAAACTTGTAGTGGATGACACTTTATGTTAATACAGTTGTTTCAAATGTTAATTCATTAATTAAATTTAATTAATTAATTTTAGTTTTAAATGGGAGAAAAAAATTCCTCCCATTGTTTTCAAAAATGAAATGAAAGATTTATCTCAAATGAGTGATGCCACAGAAATAAAATACCGCAACGATGATTATAAAATAATGTTCAATAAAGATAACGTGGGACATTAATGCTGCACGGGTTTATTTTATATATTTATGATTAAAAAGTAGGAATTGACATATTTTTTTTTTATTTCTTGTTTTCAATTTATTATGCCTTCCTGTTGTCACACCTTAAAAATAAGCTCAATAATTAAAAAGAAAATGCTAACACGAGTATTTTTTTATAAGCCAATAAAAATTCAGAATCAATCATTATATGAGATGTAATCTTCCCAACTGAGCGAAAAAGTCCGGGTCAGGATTTGAACCCGGGATCCCTTGGCTGAAGCTGCCAATGCTCTACCAACTGAGCAATCCCTACGAATATAGTTGAACTAATTCACCCAGTTAACCTTAATGATCATAGCATCTGATCTGATATCTGAATCAGCACAACAGAATAAATCACAGGTAATTGGACCTCCATAAACGCTGAAAACGTGATTACACTAGATTAATTTTGACACAATTATTCAAATTAAATAAAAAAAATCTTATGAGAGGTCGAGGGATCCTACAGCTTACGGAATTGTAATTCTTGTTGAAAACAAACTTTTAAACTTTTACGAAGTTTCGTAACAAATAATCTTATGTTAACTTTTACACATCTTACGATTTATCGAAGAAATATAGATGTTTTGTAAATTTGTTCAATTAGATACAGATTTCTACAAATAAGCATTCGATTATCTCACTCTGTAATATAATAAATTACTGTGATAATTTTTTTAAAATCTTTTTTTACTTCTGAATAATGTTTAACAAAACACGTACTGAAAAAATGTGCATTCCGTAATTAATGAAGAATAATCATATATATTATTTCTCCTGTCAACATCCCTTTTTCTCAGAAAATACGAAACGCAGAACGACGAATGAGATAGCATATGAAAGGATTTTGAACTGGCTTCTGACATAGCACACTTAACATTTCGTTAAAACATGTTTTTGATTAAAATTTGCTGAAAATTAAAAGTTAAATCGGCATTGTTTTCATAAAAGAAATGAAAGGTTTTCTTCAAATTATTGTTGCCACATTATATGATGCTCAGCAATTATTATAAAAAACACCGCACGGGTTTATCTTATATTTATGATTAGAAAGCGAAATTGAAATTGAAATGTTTAGATTTATATTTCTATGTCCCATGTTTTTCCGAAGCGGATGACGTCATCTTCTAATGCAGATAAAATGCAATTGTTATATTTTTCTTTCTCGCGCGTGCATTTTGCAATCTTGGATCAGTTTTTACTATAACTTTGATGGAATAAATTAGATGATATTCTGGCTTGACTAAAAAATAAATGTTGTTTGCAGATATTTTTATACTTACTTTTTCTTTAGAAGTTTAAACCTGCATCTAAGAAATATTACATATTGATAAAAAATTGTACTTCTCTATTATCCCGTCGAGCACTTTTCATAACAAAAAACTATCGCCAAATAAACGGGAGAACGTTGCTATTGGAATATCAAAATAAATAAATAAATAAAATATAAGAATTTAAGGACACAATTGTTATTTTAATTAATGAAATAACTAATAAGTTAGTAAAACATAATGAAAAATACGCGCAAATGTCGAGTTAAAAACCATTTGATAATGTAAAAAACACGTATAATGCTTCTGACATCAAGTAAATGGGACTGCATTTTTGGCGTTTAATCTTACATTTTGGCGATAGTTTTTTGTTATGAAAAGTGGTCGACGGGATAATAGAGCAGTACCTAAAAAATATTAGATTTCAGTGCGAAATCCTCTCACGGGCCCTCTGGTTTCTCATTAATATAATAAGTTTCAGAAATATTTATTTTTAATCTTCGGAAAAACTTTTTGTTTAAATATCTAATTAACATTTATATTGCTAACAGAAAATTCAATCTGTATACAATACGGAAAAAAAAAAACACATATAATTCATCCATTTTTTACTTTTACATTCTCATTACAATAAATGCAATTTAATTAAAGAGTGATAAATCAATGATGATTAATTAACACACTCTTTTTTTTACTGTTCTGAAAACTAGTATCTATTCGATAAACGTAAAAATGTTTTTCTGTCTTTCTTTCTTTTTTTTTTTTCTTTTTTTTTTTTTTTTTTTTTTTTTAATTTTAGTCGTTTAACTACATTGTCTGAAAAAGGTTTATTCTGAAAAATCTTAAATTAGTCGCATTTTTTTTTCTCAGGAGCATAATTATCTCCACATCGAAAACTACTAAATTTTATAGAGGTTTTTTTAAACACACGCAAATAAACATAAAGTAGTATTTATAGCTCACAATAGTAATGATTTGATAAATATAAATATATTAACTAGTCTCGGTTGCATCACTCTGCCATATGCATGTAATTCAGAGAAAAAAACAACAACAACAATAATAAACACAAGTTGAAAATTGTATCGTAAAACGTGACAAATGACGTACGTCGTACTACAACTAGCTTTATAAATATTCAGATCTTGGTGCAATAGCTGTTGCACTCTTAAGCAAAAATGCATGAATACAAAATTTATTTTTTGTGGAGATTTTCATATGATAGATATTAATTTTATTTTATGAAATTAAGTTTCAACACTTTTACAAATAATTAATTACAATTCTATTACATTAAAATCAAGCAGGGCGTTCGCTCTGCCAAGCCAAGCTTTAAAAAAAAAAAAAACGCCACACAAACAACGCCAAGAACTGAACTAGACCGCTACTGCTTATTTACAGGAATCAACTTCGCAATGTTAAATCGACAAAACATGCCAGATTAAAATATCAGATATATAATAAACCAAGCGTCGCAGAAATAAAAAACGAAAACTAGAAGAATCTAATGAAGAATTTCTTCAATTTAAGACCAAACTCATCTTCATAAGTGATTTATAAACAGAGATATAGATTTTTTTAAAAAACGTTGAGTTACTTAAAATGATCACTTTTTTCTTCGTCAAACTTTTTTTTTCAAACAACCTACAGACCTTAATATTCGGCAGAATAAAAAAAGAATTGCATTTTTGGACAAGTAATTACGTAATCTGTGTGCTTTTATAAAATTCAGTGTAAAAAAATATTATTTTCTATCCTTAATTAGCAAAAAACTGTTAATTAACTTGGCGATTAAAAAATTATGCCAAAACAGATACAAAACCCGCCAACGACCATGTACCATCTATATAATAAAACCGTAAGTCATGTGACTGTTCCGGGATGTCCGTTTCACTTTTTCATATGCCAGGCGGCCATTTTATTCAAAATTATTTTTGCAAATAAAACTGCATAAAAATTACATTTTTAGAAAGATCGTTCAAAATAAATTAATATTT
The DNA here is from genome assembly GCA_963931845.1 of Maratus michaelseni. Classification (NCBI taxonomy): domain Eukaryota; kingdom Metazoa; phylum Arthropoda; class Arachnida; order Araneae; family Salticidae; genus Maratus; species Maratus michaelseni. The sequence goes on from OZ007600.1 coordinate 100,413,151, forward strand.
GAGAGATGACTTACTTTCAATTATGTATACATTCTGCAATAACTTCAGTTTAAATTAGGTTCGCAGTTAAAATTCTCTATATATGAAAGTAAACAAAGAAAAAAGATTCATTCGTTGTGAATGTTTAAAATATTAAACCATGAATTTTTGGATCGCTGCCTGGCGTAAAAAAAATAATCCGCACCAGTGAGACAGTCAAAGTTTACCTTAATTCTGTTCCATACAACTCAACTTCCGGATCTTTTTTGACGTAAGTTGAACTCATGTAATAATATTTAATGGAAATATTTAATGGAATAAAATGGATCAAATTTCGAAAATAATTGTCAGCTTTTATTTTTTGCGCGTGCAAATTAGAAACGATACTTTAATTTGAAATCAAATGTTTTGATTTATGATAATTATTATTTTTCTATTTTCTATTTTAAATGAAAAATGTGAACGTCATGTATTTTAAATTGAAACAGCTGTCACGGACGCACCGGGGCTTGCGCGATTTTTGTTTTGCGCCAAATATGTTTAAGAATCTCCGCATTAGCGAACATATTGCAAGTGATAAGCAAACGGACATGAAGCATAAATTCTTAAGTGGGTTAAGCGGTTTTTGTCAAGAAAGATGAAATACATAACAACAAAAAATATGCGAAATGCTACCGCGATCGCAAAAGTTCTTGATTTATCTATTAGATTTTTCCAGTTATGCGAGGGATTAAGGAAAAAAATAAATTATGAATAAAAATAATTTGTTACAATGCTTAACATACATTTAAGGGCGACCAAACTGGTCGCCAGTGGCGGCTAGTCTCTATAATAAAACCGTAAGTCATGTGACTGTCATCAACAATTCCGGAATGCCCGCTTCACTTTTTCATATGCCAGGCGGCCATTTTTATTCAAAATTATTTTTTCGAATAAAACTTAATAAATGTTACATTTTTAGAAAGATCGTTCAAAATAAATTAATATTTGAGAGATGACTTACGTTCAATTATGTATATATTCTTCAATAACTTCAGTTGAAATTAGCCTCGCAGTTAAAATTCTCTATCCATGAAAGTAAACAAACAAAGAAAAAAAAAAAAAAAAAAAAAAAAAGATTCATTCGTCGTGAAGGTTTAAAACATTAAACCATTAAACCATGGAGATAATCGTTCGTAAAGTAAGTTTTCCGTGAAAAATTTTTTGGAGCGCTGCCTGGTTTCAAAAAAATAATTCGTACCAGTGACACAATCAAAGTTTACCATAATTATGTGCTATACAACTCAACTTCATTCTTTATCTTTTCTTGATGTAAGCTGAATGTAAACAAATACAACTCCTGTAATGATATTTAATGAATCAAATTTCGAAACAAATTGTCAGTTAATTTGGTATTTATGTATTATACGTGCAAGGAAGAGAGACCACTGAAAATGATTGTTAATCACCAATCATGTTTACCATTATTAATGACCAATCGCTTTCAAAACAGTAATTTAATATACATTTACAAAATACATAACATCATTAAGTACTTTTGTGTTATTTGGGCGCAAATCTCGCCAATAGCATATTTAAAATCGCCAATACCAGCTTTTATTTTTCGCGTGTGCAAATTAGAAACGATACTTTGATTTTGAAATCAAATGTTCTGATGGAACAGCTGTCGTAGACGCACCGAGGCACTATATTAACTATAGAGTTGCAATATAGAGATAAAAAACGGGTTGCTGTAATTAGAATTATAGGCGGTAATGTTGGCGTGGCGTATTTACAAGTTACGGATCTTAATAGTCAGTAGACATTAAGCAGAAATGCCAAAATAAGGGAATTATGCAGTTATGAAAACTCCTGAACTATATCAAAATAGGAGAGCAGAGAAAAACAGAGTCGAACAGAGACCGGCATCTAGAAAGAAGTTCGTGAATTTTAATCAGATTCTACGCCACGGGTCAAAAGTGCTGATAGCAAATATGGTTTAAAAGGAATGTGATTATCAAAACTGGCTTCCAAAAGTTCAATGTTTCACCAAACCATACTCGAAAATTACGTGTTATAATATGCACCCCGATTATGTCACATTATTCAAGACATTTTAAATGAGAATAATGATAGATTTTCTAATCTTCCGTAATCAAGTCTACAGCCAAAGTTAGCGAGAAACAAACAAACAAACAAAAGAATATTGGCAACAATATGGTTCAGTGTAAATGTGGATATCATTAAAGACTTTCACAAAATAGATTTCAATGCACCAAATCGTATTAACTAAAATACGCAATTTGGCAATGGATCCAATTACGGAAAACTACTTAATATGTTTAAGAATCTCCTCATTAGCAAACATATTGCGACTGATAAGCAAACGGATATGAAGCATAAACGCTTAAGTTGGTTAAGCGGTTTTTGTCAAGAAAGACGAAATACATAACAACAAAAAATATGCGAAATGCTACCATGATCGCAAAAGTTTCTGATTTGTCTATTAGAATCTTCCGGTTTGGCGAAGGATTACGGAAAAAATAAATTATGAATAAAAGTAACGTGTTACAGTGCTTAACATACATTTAAGGGAGACCAAACTGGTCGCCAGTGGCGGCTAGTCTGTATTATAATAGCACAAATCAGTTACAAGTTATAACAACATCAAATTTCATCTGCAAGTCAGCCATTTTCTTCTGAAGATATTTAAAAAAATAATAAAACTTCATAATTATAAGAACACGCATTTTATCAAACAATTAAATATGACTGCAAACTGTGGCAGATGACTGTTTCCAACAAGAATAAGTATGATAAATTCCCGTAAAGCGTATCGATCTGGGTGGCTCAGTCGCAGAGAGTCGGCGCGGTGTGCGTAAGGTCCCAGGTTCGAGTCCTGGCCCAGGTCAATTTTTCACTCGTGTTTGTTTAGTGCATTTAATTGTCTGATAAAATGCGTGTTCTTAAAATATTGTAAAATAAAGTAATCAGACGTAGTGTTTATGCTTTAAAAAATATTTTAAATATATAATATACGTTTTTGAAAGATCTTTAAAAATAAATTAGTTTTTGAGGGAAGATGTACCTTCTAAAATGTATACATTAAGAGTTATCGGTATTTAAAATTTCTTTCCAAACGTAAACAAAATTTTTGAAATGAATTAAATGTGATTCATTTATTTCTAAAAAAAAAAAAAAAAAAAAAAAAAAAAAAAAAAAAAAAACACGGTAAAGGACAGGCATTTCGTTCGCAGGAATACCTTTCACGTCATTTTTCTATAAATTAATGAAATCCAGTTGTTAAATTATTTTGTTTTAGAAGTGAAATTTCCATTTAAATTTATTGTAACAGTACAATGTTTAATTGAATAAAATAATGTAAATCTAAGAAATTGCTAAGAAATTCCAAACATGCACAGGGCAATGCAAATAAATAAATAAATAAATAAATAAACAAAAAATAAATAAATAGATAAATAAATAAATAAATAAATAAAAATCAGCTTTCATAAATTCTAAAAATTGTTCATATATCTCAATTACAATATAAAGGAGGGTTTATTTTTATATTATTCTACATATAATAGTAATTTCAGCAAATATATTAAATTCCAATGCGATCTGTTTTAAACTTTAAGATAGTTTATAACACATGATAAAAAATTTATAAAAAAGAATGGCGCGTCACAGTTCGGGGAGAGGATGGGGAGGAGCGTGAACAAAATTAGGAAGTATAATAAGGCTATCTGTTTGAAACTTTACGATATTTTATCACACATAACATAAATTTTAAAAATAAAGCTGCGTCAAAAATTATAGGGAGGGGCGGAGCGAGTTTTGTCTACACAAGGGGGGGGGGTGACACTTTTCTAAATTTTAACGATATCCGTCATGTCACATATCGTTACAAAGGACTATGACCACTTATTCATGTTATGCACCACAGGTGAAACCCCCACATTTTGCGCCCCCCCGACACTAATCATGTGATATATTGTTCGAAAGGCCTGTGACCGCTTATTCATATAATGTATCTTCGGGGTCCATCCTCCCACTTTCACCTCCCCCCCCCCAAAGGGGGCACTTTTCTAAATTTTGCCGGCACCTCTCATGTGATATATCGTTGGAAAGGTCTGTGAATGCTTAATCAAATTATGCAGGTGGGGGGGGGGGGTATTTTCTGAATTTTGCACATATCCCTCATGTGATACATCGTTGGAAAAGTCTGTGACCGCCTAATCTTATTACGCATCTCCGGTGTTCATCCCCCACTTTGCTCCCCAAACGCGATTAGCTTTCACCACCAGTGGGCGCTTTCCTATCTCTGTTTCTATGGGTCGGATCACGACGGGGTATGGCTCATTCGACTCGACATCTATAGAGCTTTCCGATTTTAGTTCGTTTTTTCACCACCAAGGGGCACTTTCCTATCTCTGGTTCTATGGGCTAGATCACGACGGGGTATAGCTCATAGATACGTTAACTTGGCCCCCCCACTTTCGAAAATTTATATTTCAAAGATACCAGGAATTAGCTCTCAATTAGCTCTAATTTGCTCTCTAATATTAGAATTTGCTCTGGTTATAGTACCGCGATATTCCAATTAGAACGGTGGGGGGGCTAAGTTAACGCTAGCCCCCCCCACCTTCGAATATCGAAGTTTCAAATATGCCAAAATTTAGCTCTCAATTAGCTCTAATTTGCTCTCTAATATTAGAATTTGCTCTGCATTCGGTATCGAGATATTTCAGTTACAAGAAGGGGGGCCAGCCCCCCACCTTCGAATATCGAAGTTTCAAATATGCTAAAATTTAGCTCTCAATTAGCTCTAATTTGCTCTCTAATATTAGAATTTGCTCTGGTTATGGTACCGCGATATTCCAAATAGAATGGTTGGGGGGGGGGGGGCTAGCGTTAACTTAGCCCCCCCACTTCCGAATATCGAAATTTCAAATATGCCACAATTTAGCTCTCAAATAGCTCTAATTTGCTCTCTAATATTAGAATTTGCTCTGGTTATGGTACCACGATATTCCAAATGGAATGGTTGGGGGGGGGGTAGCGTTAACTTAGCCCCCCCACTTCCGAATATCGAAATTTCAAATATGCCAAAATTTAGCTCTCAATTAGCTCTAATTTGCTCTCTAATATTAGAATTTGCTCTGCATTCGGTATCGAGATATTTCAGTTACAAGAAGGGGGGCCAGCCCCCACACCTTCGAATATCGAAGTTTCAAATATGCTAAAATTTAGCTCTCAATTAGCTCTAATTTGCTCTCTAATATTAGAATTTGCTCTGGTTATGGTACCGCGATATTCCAAATAGAATGGTTGGGGGGGGGGGGGGCTAGCGTTAACTTAGCCCCCCCACTTCCGAATATCGAAATTTCAAATATGCCACAATTTAGCTCTCAAATAGCTCTAATTTGCTCTCTAATATTAGAATTTGCTCTGGTTATGGTACCACGATATTCCAAATGGAATGGTTGGGGGGGGGGCTAGCGTTAACTTAGCCCCCCCACTTCCGAATATCGAAATTTCAAATATGCCAAAATTTAGCTCTCAGTTAGCTCTAATTTGCTCTCTAATATTAGAATTTGCTCTGGTTATGGTACCGCGATATTCCAAATAGAATGGTGGGGGGGGGGGCTAGCATTAACTTACCCCCCCCATCTTCCGAATATCGAAATTTCAGTGAATTGATAAATCCATATCTGTTTGAGCTTTACTTTTTTTTTTCATAAACTTAGCATAAATCTAAAATTATTATTTCTTTAAATTTAAGATTTGACTAATTTAATATTAACATTTTTTTGATTTTTTGTTTTTTTCCCTCTTTTTCTTAAGAAGGTGTTTTTAAATTTTCATAACTGCTTATTGTTTCTATTTACTAATATTAAAAGGGAAAATATATGCCTAGGAATTTAATATTTTGAAATAACTTTCTCGTTGATTATTAATCTTTACATATCTTTATGTCATAACGTAGCAATGGACTCAAATAACAAACATTTGAATTCAGAACAGAATGTTTTGCGGAAATATGGAAATTAGCTACATTTTCTATCAAATATTGTCAATGTAAATATATTTTCAAAAGAAATAAATTTTATTTTATTTGATATCTTCTTAACTCCTTTTTTTTCTAATTTTTAGAAAAATTACTTTTACGTTTACAGAATTTAAAGTAAAGACAAAAATTACATTTTACCAAAGTTTAACGAACATATCATTTGCTGAAATCTAATTAATGTAGTTATTTTGTGTTTAAATGGCTTATCAAATTTTTTTTAAGGGAACAAAAAAACATTTTATAAACGTTTATGCCATTATAGGTTAACAGAATAAATAGAAGGTAAAAAGCAATAATTCTCGTAATTATTAAAAAATAATTTTATTTTGAAGCCATAACTTTTTTTATTCTTTATACTGCTTTTATCCTTAACTTTCTTTCTTTGAATTACATATTATAAGTAATTTCTGTAAAATAAAATTATATTATTAACATTTTTAAAAATTATTTCTCCATGTTGAGCCTGCTCTTTATTTTCCTATTTTCTTCTTCTTCGACTGTTCTTTTTTCTTCGGTTTTGAATATTCTTTTTGAAACATAAAATATTTTCATTCTTAGATGCATGGACATTTCAGATATTCTTATTTATATTACATGTAAGAAAATCAGTTCTGTATTTTATCTGTGCCAATGTTTAGCAAGCTACATCTGGAGTCGAACATTGAACAACGACATTTTATGTCTTTTGGATGAAGCATCAAATTTAAAGGTGAGTTTCATTTTCTTTAGTTTATTTTAAATATTTTCAAACAATAAAATCTTAATTAAAAATTTGTTTAACCCCTTACCTGCTTTGCCCGAACACTGCTCGGGCAGGAAGAGTTTGCTTCTTCGTTACTAATATGTTTGGGATACTACGAATTTTTATCTATACTCTTCGCTTTATTAATTGGCAGACATTTTTCGATTATATAAGGCAAATATTTTAGCACGGAAAAAGCCATGTTTTGTCCCTATTTTTAGTTTATTGTGTCAAAATGAAAACGAAACTCTTTAAGGGGTTAATGTTTTCTCTAAGGTCGTTAATATTCAACGTCTTGATGGAAGTGGTTCTTTCTCTTTTATTTTAAGCTTTAAAAAAATCTTATTAACTAAAAATTTATGTAATCTATACAATAAGTAGTATTCATGTAATTTTTAGAATATGCATTAACATACAATAAAAATAATAGAGTATAATTGCATTTGTATCAAGGTTGGGAAAGAACCCCCCCCCCCCCCCAAAAAAAAAAAAAAAAAAAAAAAAAAAAACTTTTTATTTGGTTTAAATCAGGTTTTTTTGGTTTAAACCGTGTTTTTTTTAAACATCTTTATAGATGAATATTTATTGATAAAAATAGACATTATTGGACATGTAAGTAGTATAACTTCATTTGAAAATAATTTTAATTACCGTATATACTCGTGTATAAGTCAAATAAATTTAGACAAAATTTGAGTGTTGAACATGGGGGGTCGACTTATACACGAGTTAGTAGAAAGAAAAAAAAAACTAAAGAAAGAATATTTCACACTCCGGAAGAAGTGTGATATAGTGGAGTGAAATACCGGAGTCGCCGGGTCTAGGCTGGAGAGAGAAATAAAAGCGGACAATGGTCATTTCCCTGGGATTGACTAAGAAAACTTAGCAATAACGTCGCTGTAATTGTTCTGCACTCATTTTCTCTTGGGATAGAATTTCCTTTAATACAGGGAATTCTTTTCAACATTTTAATCCCCTTTTTAAAAAAAGTTCAACTTGAGAATGCTTCTAGATTTCTCTCCTAAAAGTCCTAAAATAGAAAGAAGTGCTATATTTTAGCAGTCTAAGAAGTTGTTTACCCTGCAAATAAGGCTTGAATAGATTTTTCAAAGATTTTTTTTCTTTTTAAGTATCACTAAATTGATGTAAATAGGTTTCAAAATAGTTTAAGCTTCTTCAGTTTCACATAATTATACAGATTTAAAATGTTATTTTTTTTTAAAAGTCTGATTAGAAACGTAATTTAAAAAAAAGTATTACAAATTTAATAAATATTTATTATTATTATTATTATTATTATTATTCTCGATTATAAATCATTTTTCAACTTACTACCAGAAATGTGGTTCGACTTATACACGAAAATTCAATTTTTTTCAAAATTTTGCGTAAGAATTAGGGGGGTCGATTTATACACGAGTCGACTTATTCTAATGTTTATCATATAATAACATAACATTAGAATCCTGAAGGGCAGGGAATATACAGAAAAAAATTAAAAGTTGCAACTCTTTTGAAACAGGTGAAACAGCATTTTATTTATTTTTTGACATCATCACTTATTATATCACTAGTATAATTATACACTGAAAATTTTCATTCTGCAGCCAGTGATGTATTAGTAGTAAAAAAACCAGAGGGTATACGCTTTAGGCAGAGGGTATACCCTAAAAAGTATATGCTATAGTGTTTGTAATAAGTGCTGCAGCTTTTACTTTTCTTAGCATCAAATAAAGTTATTATAAACAATTTAATGAGAAACATAGCGCCTACACTATGAATATGCATTAATTTACCTTTCTATATAATACTTTGATCATATCATCTGTGTTTGTGCGTGCATGTGTCAGAGAGAGAGAAATCCCCCCCCCCTATAATTTCTTGAGCACCTCCTATTATTTACTTTTAGCTACAGCCCTGAGTCTAAACAAAAGATATGTAGATTTTTCAGCACCTTTGAAACCGACAAATTACAGATAAACGTGATTCTAATATGGGTTTCTTTTAAAATTTTCCTAAAGAATCAAATTTTAATATAAGCTGTTATTTTATTTATTTATTTTATTTTTTGGAACTTAAGGTGCCTAACTCCGCAAGTACTTTTTTTAGCATAACTTAGAATTACATTCATGCTATAGATGCATTCGTCCTCTTTTTGTTTGGAGCCCAAACCCAACGGTTTGAAATCCGAACCCGGGTCCGACAGTATGCGGCAGAAAATTATTAATAACATTTTAAAATTGTTTTAAGATTTATTTTATTATTTAAATATATCTCGTTACATGGAAATAAGTATTAATCCTAAATACTCCTTTACGTTTCGTGATTTTTCATGTCTCTGAAAATCCGTTTAAAGTAACAAATTTGTTATTTATACCCAACTAATGGCAGAAATCAAAATTCTTATATTATTATTTTTAATATAATTGTACAACTTTGGCAAATAATTCTGTTTCCCAGTAATTTTAGAAAAGGACTTTAAACAGAAAAATACCATAGACAAGCGATATCCCACGGCTTTTTTACGTTATTATCACTGACCATGCACAGGATTCAAAATAAGGTAAAATATTTGTACTTTTGTCCTATCAATAACAACTCAGTTCCCTTTTAAACAAATTTTTAAATGAATTTAAAGCACTTTAAGAAACATAGAGTACGTTCTTGTTTCTCAATTAGCAAGTTTTTTTCCCCTCTTTTCAATTTGTGAGAAAATAAATTAAAATATCTTATCTTGAACTCACTCCAGCCAAAAGACGGGCAAAATTCTTTTAGACCTATAGTCCGTTTCGTGCCCAAACTCGGATTCGAACCGATCCCGTTTCACATCTCATGCATGCTTAATAAAAGAAAAAAAAGCACAAATGTTCAACGTTTGGTAAAATGGTAAATCAATCACTTATTCATACATGTGTGTGTATGTTTGAAAATTTTGTAGTATCCCAAACATATTAGTAACGAAGCAAGCAAACTCTTCTTGCCCGAGCAGTGTTCGGGCAAAGCAGGTAAGGGGTTAAACAAATTTTTAATTAAGATTTTATTGTTTGAAAATATTTAAAATAAACTAAAGAAAATGAAACTCACCTTTAAATTTGATGCTTCATCCAAAAGACATAAAATGTCGTTGTTCAATGTTCGACTCCAGATGTAGCCTGCTAAACATTGGCACAGATAAAATACAGAACTGATTTTCTTACATGTAATATAAATAAGAATATCTGAAATGTCCATGCATCTAAGAATGAAAATATTTTATGTTTCAAAAAGAATATTCAAAACCGAAGAAAAAAGAACAGTCGAAGAAGAAGAAAATAGGAAAATAAAGAGCAGGCTTAACATGGAGAAATAATTTTTAAAAATGTTAATAATATAATTTTATTTTACAGAAATTACTTATAATATTTAATTCAAAGAAAGAAAGTTAAGGATAAAAGCAGTATAAAGAATAAAAAAAGTTATGGCTTCAAAATAAAATTATTTTTTAATAATTACGAGAATTATTGCTTTTTACCTTCTATTTATTCTGTTAACCTATAATGGCATAAACGTTTATAAAATGTTTTTTTGTTCCCTTAAAAAATTTTTGATAAGCCATTTAAACACAAAATAACTATATTAATTAGATTTCAGTAAATGATATGTTCGTTAAACTTTGGTAAAATGTAATTTTTGTCTTTACTTTAAATTCTGTAAACGTAAAAGTAATTTTTCTAAAAATTAGGAAAAAAAAGGAGTTAAGAAGATATCAAATAAAATTAAATTTATTTCTTTTGAAAATATATTTACATTAACAATATTTGATAGAAAATGTAGCTAATTTCCATATTTCCGCAAAACATTTTGCTCTGAATTGAAATGTTTGTTATTTGAGTCCATTGCTACGTTATGACAAAGATATGTAAAGATTAATAATCAACGAGAAAGTTATTTCAAAATATTAAATTCCTAGGCATATATTTTCCCTTTTAATATTAGTAAATAGAAACAATAAGCAGTTATGAAAATTTAAAAACACCTTCTTAAGAAAAAAAGGGAAAAAAACAAATAATCAAAAAAATGTTAATATTAAATTAGTCAAATCTTAAATTTAAAGAAAAGTTTATGAAAAAAAAAAAAGTAAAACTCAAACAGATATGGATTTATCAATTCACTGAAATTTCGATATTCGGAAGTGGGGGGGGGGGGGGGTAAGTTAACGCTAGCCTCCCCCCCCAACCATTCTATTTGGAATATCGTGGTACCATAACCAGAGCAAATTCTAATATTAGAGAGCAAATTAGAGCTAATTGAGAGCTAAATTTTGGCATATTTGAAACTTCGATATTCGAAGGTGGGGGGCAGGCCCCCCTTCTTGTAATTGAAATATCTCGATACCGAATGCAGAGCAAATTCTAATATTACAGAGCAAATTAGAGCTAACTGAGAGCTAAATTTTGGCATATTTGAAATTTCGATATTCGGAAGTGGGGGGGCTAAGTTAACGCTAGCCCCCCCAACCATTCCATTTGGAATATCGTGGTACCATAACCAGAGCAAATTCTAATATTAGAGAGCAAATTAGAGCTATTTGAGAGCTAAATTGTAGCATATTTGAAATTTCGATATTCGGAAGTGGGGGGTTTAAGTTAACGCTAGCCCCCCCCCCTCCCAACCATTCTATTTGGAATATCGCGGTACCATAACCAGAGCAAATTCTAATATTAGAGAGCAAATTAGAGCTAATTGAGAGCTAAATTTTGGCATATTTGAAACTTCGATATTCGAAGGTGGGGGGGCTAGCGTTAACTTAGCCCCCCCCCCACCATTCTAATTGGAATATCGCGGTACTATAACCAGAGCAAATTCTAATATTAGAGAGCAAATTAGAGCTAATTGAGAGCTAATTCCTGGTATCTTTGAAATTTAAATTTTTGAAAGTGGGGGGCCAAGTTAACGTATCTATAGCTCATTCGACTCGACATCTATAGCCTTAACGATTTCAGTGCCCGAGGTTTGTATAGAACAGATTGCGCTACCTGGTGGTGGAAGATAGAACTTGAGCGTGCGCAGCACGACTGCTATACAGTGCCGAAGGCAGCCGGGACCCGTGTCGGAAGTTCGTTTGTTTAGATGTTTATACAATTCGATGTGCAAATTAAGGGATTATCCGGTGCCGAAAGCAGCGTGGAACCAGGTCGGAGGTTCGTGGTTTATCTTATTCGAGGTTTTAAAATGATTGAGGCCCCGGTGTAAATTAGGGGCCCGCTAGCGGGCGAAGCCAGCTAGTGCTAATAATAAAAGAGCGTGATATCACGTTTGATTTCAAATGCAGCGCTGACACGCTATGTACGTATTCCATTTTTATTCATTTAATGGATTAGTCAGTGATATTTTTTAACGGAGGATAACAAGTATTATAACAAGCCACATTTAGTATGTTGTTTTTAAGAGTGCAATTAATTTAATTGAAAAATCTACTGCTATTTCTAGTTAACCCTTTAAACAATGACTGAAAGTAAAATGTAATTTTAAATTATTTCTCATGTTTAGATTATTTAAATTATGTTCAATATATTTAGAAAAAAGAAATGATATCTACAAAAACAACTTTTCAAAAGTAAAAAAAGGCCAAGCGTAAAAAAAAAGCTGTGGCTAAAAAATGGTGTGATATCAAATTTCCAAGCTATTATATTGCTTATTTAACTTTTTTCCATTAAATAAGTTATCATATATATAAGTCGAGTGCCTACGTATATGTTAATAGAAATCGTTTTCTCCTGTACTAAATACATCCTAACGAGTTTCTGAAAATTCAATTTTTTTCAAATTATGCATGATGGGCTTGGCGGCCATCTTTCCATATTTCTAAGCACCCAAATTTCTAAAATAAAAGCGTAATATGTTTGCAATGTAATATTTTTATAAAAATTTCGAACTTCATATTCTAACTACGGACAGATAAATTAGATAAGACTGATATTTTGATAAATTGATTTTTACTAGTTTGAAATTAATAATTACTCTAAAAAATAAATCATAAGATGAATCTTTAAGATAAGTCATCATTATCTTAAGACACAATTTTCAGAGCATACAAGTCTATAAATGAAACTCTTAAATATTTGCTTAAATAACAATTTTGAACTTCGGATTTTAACTACGGATTTGGGTGGTTAGAATTTTGTGAATAATATGCAAAGATGGCCGCCAAGCCCATCATGCATAATTTGAAAAAAATTGAATTTTCAGAAACTCGTTAGGATGTATTTAGTACAGGAGATAACGATTTCTATTAACATATACGTAGGCACTCGACTTATATATATGATAACTTATTTAATGGAAAAAAGTTAAATAAGCAATATAATAGCTTGGAAATTTGATATCACACCATTTTTTAGCCACAACTTTTTTTTTTTTTTTTTTTTTTTTTTTTTTTACGCTTGGCCTTTTTTTACTTTTGAAAAGTTGTTTTTGTAGATTATACTATACGCAAGTATCCAATACAAGACAATATAAAAAAAATCATCGTTATTATTTTAGTGAAATGAATTATATCGCCTGTTATTATAATATGATTAATTTCTGTAATAAAATAAGTACATTTTAAGTTGGACACATTTTATCTTTTGTTGACAGTTAGTGTAAATTCCATTGGGAAACTTAATCCTAGCTTTGAAAATTTCAAGACTTGAAATCCATATTTTGATTTTTCTGTATTTAATATCTATTTCTCCGGAAACATCTATCCAAAAAGTGTCGGTAGATTATATGACTGCTATAATAAAACAATTTTAGTATAAAAATTCAGTTTTTAAATTCAGTAATTATGGAAATAATAGGAGTCTATCTTAAATAGGACGTCATCACCATTGCAACCTAGAATCATTACCTATCATAGGACATCATTGAATTAATTACGTATGATGGGATTTAACAGAATGAAGAAATCTTTTATTAATATCTTAAATATGATATAATCGAGTTCATCCTAAACATGACCTAATAGAAACTTTTATTAATATCTTTTTAAGTTTTGATTCGATTTTCATAACATTTTAAGTGACTCGACAAATTTCTACAATGATTATTCATATTAAATTTCAAACCATTCGGTTGGGTAGTTTTTGCACTCGTATATGCAGACAGACGGACAGACGAACGGATCCGGCGACGACTAATAATGCTACTTACTTATATAATTACGAACGCACCTAAAAAACGCGTTTTCAAAAAGCCCATCCAGGGTCTCAATCAGGTTGAAAAACACACATTATTTTTTTACCTGTTGGAGATACGATAACTGTAACGTAAAAGTGTTTAAAATAAGGTATGTCTTAAGATTATGTTGATGAAATAGTCCTGCCATTAATCTTTAAAAAGTGACACACACAAAACATAAATTTTTTTTGTTTAGTTGTTGGTTATATACCCTTTTAAATTTAAAAGTTGCACTCAGAAAAAGGAATTGATTAAAACTACAAAACTTTTTTTGTTGAGTACATTTTGGTTGTTTTAGCAAAATTGGAGTAAAATGGAACCATTTTACTTCAATTAACAAAACATTTTTGCTGACAATACAAAATTTTTTTTGGAATTGCAAAAAAAAGTGGTTTTCAACAAAAAATTTGTTTTTGTTGATTCAAACAAAATTTCCATTGACCTATATTTAAACAAAATTTTTGTTTAAATATGGTCAGTAAAAATTTTGTTTGAATCAACAAAAAAAATTTTTTTTTTTGCAATTCCAAAAAAAAAATTTTGTATCGTCAGCAAAAATGTTTTGTTAATTGAAGTAAAATGGTTCAATTTTACTCCAATTTTGCTAAAACAACAAAATGTACTTAAAAAATATGTTTTGTAGTTTTAATCAGTTTCTTTTTCTGAGTGTGGTTATATACCCTTTAAATACAAAACTGATTTGTGCGTAAAAGTGTGAGAAACACCCCATGAATTTGGTAATTTAAAACAATGATCTACAAGTAAAATCGGAAAAATTCCATTCTAATAAGAACCAAAGTCCCCGAGTTTGATACTTTGACTTTTATAAAATTTTGGAGCCTTCCGGGATTAACAAACAGGAAAATGCGGTTTTTGTTCCTAAAAGATCAGAAATTTCATAAAACTAGCAGGCTACGTCCGCTTTGCTGCTCGATTTTGACAAACAAAACTCGAATGATAAAAACATCTTTTAGTTCCAATTTCTACCCCAGGAGGCTCATTCTGTTCTAAACAAATCCCCGCTGCCCCATTTGCCTATATATGCCGGCAGGTTTGTCTGCCACTGGTTTTGGCTTTTCAAAGGAAATGTTTTCTGTATTTTTCTGATTGTTATTTATTGTCTGAGACTATTTCTGCGTAGGTGGTTTCGTTGAATGATGTCGGGCGATTTCCTGCCACCAATTTCTCTATAAACCTAATGGGTGGTGCTCCGGTAGGTTGATTCCATTTCCCCTTTTCCTACGGCACTGAATAGTTGGCGTGCTGCGCACGCGCTGCAAAAATAATCTAGTTCCAACTTCCACCGCCAGGGGGCGTAAGATCTATATACGTTTAACATCAATGCGATATTTAAATTACGACCGAACTACCTCCCCCCTTCAAAATTTAACCAATGTCCTTTAACATTAGCAAATATCGGTCACTTTTGAAATAGAAACAAAATAGTGCATTTGGAACATTAACAAAATGGCACATTTTTTTTTCACTTTGCACTTTATTTTCTTTCCTTTCAGACGTCTGGGTCAGTTTTTTGCAAAAATTAAGAAAAAATACGTGCCGATTTCTAGAAAAATTGGACTTACGGATACAGAAAATCTTTCTATATATGTGTGAATTTTAAATCGATACCTGAAAAACTTTTCTTAATATTCGCAAATTAGCAAAAAACCACTCGTTTTCATCGTTAAAGGGGAAGTAACCGCTTTTCTGCCGCCACGTACCTTAGCATTTAACTGTTTATTGCTAGCTAAGGATTACAATCCAACAGGTACAGATTTTTTTCTACAAAAAATCGGACACAATTTCCAAATTATTAATATTTTTTTACTTTATTAAATGATTATCACAAAACAATTACTTTTTGAAATTCTGATAGAAATTTTGAATTAAAAACGTGTTAAATTGGCAAAACTGCTAAGATCAGAAATGTCATCATTTGACATCAGAAATGCAAACTAATTACCTGATTTTTCAACTAGTTACCTTTGATTTTCTTAATCATGGAATGTCTGTCATTAAATAAAACGAATATTTCTATTCGAAAAGCATGATAAACTTTTTAAAATATAAAAATTCTGATCGCAGTAGTTTGCAGCTTGCGTAGTTGCAATACCTATTGAAATTAAACTTTTACACTTTTTCGAAATTATGAATATTTGAACATTTGAAGGAGTGTTGCTTTGAGACCTATAGCTACACAGGCTGTTGTCTGGGATGTTCCATATTTTTTTATTCACAGAAACACATACATGACTTCGACAATTAGATAAATCTTCTTGATGAGGACGGAATAAACACAAAGAAATTACGTCACCGAAGAAACACAGCCCAGACCTCCAAAATGAGTGTGCAATGGAGGTGACGGGAGTTGAACCCGTCGCCCTGACTCCTACATTCTCAAACGATTAGCGGAGTGCTGCCTTAATCACTCGGCCACGGACGGGCCCCTTTTTCGAAGTTTCATAAAAAATAATTTTATGTTGGTTTTCAAACATCTTACGATTTACCAAAGAAATAATAAATACTTTGTATATTTGTAATTTAAACATATTTTGAAAACTGTAATACAACAAATCGGCATTCGATTATCTAACTATGTAATATAAAGTAACTAATGTAAAATCAAAAAAATAATTAAAATTTATTTTGTTCTCTAAAAAACGTTTAACAAAATACGTATTGAAAAAATGTGCGTTCCATTACTAAAGTAGAAAACTTTCTAATTAACATAATACAACTTAGAAGTATTTATTTTTAAACCGCTGAGGAACGTTTTGTTTAAATATCTAATTAACATTTATATTGCTAACAGAAAATTTAATCTATGTACAATAGGGCAAAAAGATACACATAATTCTTATATATTTTTTTATATTCTCAATAGCATAAATGCAATTTAATTAAAGAGTGATAAATCAATGATGATTAATTAACACATTATTTTTTTAACTCATTCTGATAACTTATATCTATTCGGTAACCGTTAAAATGTTTTTCAGTCTTTCTTTCGTTTTTTGACGAAATATTTGTCATTTACCTACATTATTGGCTAAAAAAGATTTATTTTGAAAAATCTTAAATTAGTCGCATTTTTTTCAGGGACATCATTATCTTAATGTCAAAACCTACTAAATTTTATAGAGGTGTTTTTAAAACATACGCAAATAAACATAAAGTAGTATTTATAGTTCACAATAATAATGATTTGATAAATATAAGTATGCTAACTAGTCACGGACCGTCATTTCGCCATATGCATGCAATTCCGAGTAAACAACAACAACAACAATAAAGAACAAGTGGGTACGTGTGATCGAAGATCGAACAAAGGGTTTCGTTTAATATTCCTTTCAAAACACTTTATTCATCCTTTAATAAATCCAAATAAATTTCATTAAAGAAAAATTAAATTAAATTTAAACAAAATGTTTTTTATAAAGTAAAAATTTACCGGTCTATTTTTCTCGTTTTTTTTTTTTTTTTTTTTTTTTTTTTTTTTTTTTTTTTTTGAGAAAATCTCAAGCGGTCCGATAGCGGGCTAAGCTATTATACTAGGTAATAATAATATCTGTCATGTGGACTAAATGCGATATTTAAAACAAATCAATTTAAAAATTAAACATGTTGTATAGAGACCTTCAAAATGTTAAAATATGCGAATATTTC
Source organism: Maratus michaelseni (assembly GCA_963931845.1). NCBI lineage: Eukaryota > Metazoa > Arthropoda > Arachnida > Araneae > Salticidae > Maratus > Maratus michaelseni. Next base: position 100,430,793 of record OZ007600.1, read on the forward strand.
CAGAATCCAGTTTTATCGTGACCTACGTTATACATGGCCGCACCATGACTCTTATGACGTCACAGGGACTGGATCATCTTTACACGGCGAGATGAAGCCTGAATAACGAAATACACGATTTTGAGATGGACACAACTAAAAAGTTTTTAAAAATATACTACAGGTTTTTTTTAATCTGTTAAATTTATTAATGGTGATCTACAAGTAATCCCATGTGTTGGTTACTAGATAGCAAATTAAACAAATTAGATATATTGTTTAATTATTTTCAATTTACCAGCATCTGATAATATTTTAAAAGGTACAGCTGTCTCATATGCAGCGGGGTTGGCGCGATTTTTGTTTTGCGCCATTTTGGCGAGAAAAATCCCGCTTTCGGGTACCTGTTAGACCTATCTTGCTTAACAGCTTATTAGTTTCATTTTATTATGAAACAGTTTATTTTATTTGAAAACACACAGAATTTTTTATTATAAAGACACACAAATTATTTTATTATAAAACGTACACAATACTTAATATATTGTAAAATACACAATGTTTAATTTAATATAAAACACACGCAAATTGCTCTAACAGGTTGCCACACCAAAACAAAATCTAGCCAATATCGCTGGGTTATATTTTTATATTGTATTTGGTACTTTATTGTATTTGTACCGTTATACGGACACCGTTGTCGCCAAGCATACATTTGCATACATTTAATACATACATTTACATACATACATTTATATACATTTACATACATTCACATACATTATGCATTAGCATACATTTTGGCATGGTGTCCGTATAACGGGTTGGGTTGGGTTGATTATTGACGGCCAATTATCTACACTAGGGATATAGGCCCGGGGGGAGTGCCCGTCGTGGGGGTCTTTCTAAGGGAACCTAACCCGTATTTACGCATGGATAAATCCACGGCTCGAAGAAAACCACGAAAACTCCGAACGATTAGGCCGACGGGCGCGATTGGGATCGAACCCAGCACCTCCCGTCTACCAGCTTCGAGAGCACAACCTCTCAGCCACTGGTGGGGCGTCCGTATAACGGAAAAGTACCTTGTATTTTTTTTTTTTTATATTATTATCATTATATATTTTTATTACACATATTTTTTTACAAAATTTAGGCTGTTAAAGACCAACTCGTTTATTTAATTATTTACAGCAATATTTCCCAAAGAACGATATGCAATATACTAAAACTATCCCTGAAAAAATATCGATGGAGGTTCCATCGAAATTCATTCAGCAGAATCTTTTAATAAGGCTAATGTTTCATAATCGGAATTCCCCCCTAATTCTATAACTAAGCAAATATAGATATATATAATAACAAATAACTTTATAAATATAGATGTGTAACAAAATGTATATGACCTGTATATATTATGACATGTAACAAAAGTGAAAAATCATAAGAAGGTCAAAGATTTATTTTGTTGATACAGTACATACAGCTTATGGAATTTTGCAAGATAAACAATAATGAATTATATTATAACAGACTGTAAAGAATATTTTTTGAGTCATAATCAGAAATTTTGGTACTGTTTACGTATAGCGCTCCCTGACAAATAATTACAAAACAAATGGTTAATACATTTTAACGTCACACCTTCATCAACTTTACCATGAACTTAAAACATTTTTTTATAACATTCAGCTACTAATTACTGATCTGTAACACATATCTACGAAATAATCTCTCTAAAACTATCACTCATTCACATTTTCAATAACAGATTTTGCTTTGCTCATCTTCGGTTTTCGGTGTTATATATACAATACGTAAAAGAGCAATAAAATAATTATTTTGTCTTTGCACAATACTAATTTCCATCTCAAAACTACAATTGAAAGCAAACTCGCTGAAAAATGTTTTGTTTCGCCACAAAATCTCGGAATAAACAAATCAAAGTTTCTATTTCCCTTAGTATAAAAACGAATTTAATTGCAATTGCGCTATGAGGATACATCTAAAGTCTGTTTTAACAAACCATTACGCACGCATTGAAAGCAATTTTTAATTGCAAATTATTGCTAATTAACTGTATAAATATAATAATACTTTATACATATAGTAGATGATGATGACATGATTTCTGTAATCGGATTCGTGGTCAAGCTTTCGCTTCAGAAAAAAACAACGTAGACGAAAACTTTGCTGCAAACAATTCCTTAATTTAATAGTAATAGAATACAAATATGATAATAACAAAAATCTTTAGAAACTTACCTTGCTTTACAGGAAGCAATACAATTTTCAAAGTTTTTTTTCATCGATAAGACGTATTTTTAAATGTAAACAAACATTTCATTACGCGAAAGCCTATTCAAAACTTGATCTGTTCTCTGAGAAGTTTGATCCAATGATCGTGACGTCATTACCCTGACGTCAAACCGTGAGCGGGCCATGTATAACGTAGGTCACGGTTTTATCATGATTCCATAACGTTATTTAAAATCATATGACGTTATAATCACTTGCGGACGTCATATCTACTTGCTTTCTCTATTACTCATATTGATACTCTCTTCGTATTATTCTCAAACATTGGGGAATGTCCGTTAAACTTCCAATATGACGTCAGATTAATTTTCTTTTTAATTTTCTTTTTAATTCCCTAATAACATCATATTAACCTTTTTTCTGTACTAACACATATTCATACTCCTTGTATTATTGAGAAATGTTTGAAAATTTTCGTTTTATTACCAATATGACGTCATATTTTTTTTTTTCAAGTGGTAAAACTTTTTATTTCATTTTCATTTTTCACTTGGAAATATTTCAATAAAAATTTAATTTTTGTAGAAAGAATTTCATTGTGGATTTTTAATTGGAAAAGGTTGTTAGATTCTTGTTTTGTTATCTCTCTATAAAAAAATAATATATATATTTTTTAATTTTAGGATTTTGAGCTTCATAGTAGGTATTCAGCTGTAAGTACACAAAATTTCATATCTATAAGTTATACAGTTTCTGAGAAACGGCTCTGTGACGTATAGACAACGAAGCAGGACGAATATGGTTTCCCAAGATGAACGAAATCCTAAAATCATGCTTCAAGCATAAATTATGAAACAACTTCCAACGCATCCACAAAACTGTAACCAAAACTTCACAGTTTACTAAATAAACAATTTAGAAAACGCATAACACATTTGAAAACCCAATGTAAGCAATTACTACCAAAAGTCAAACAAAATATCCGAATTCCTTTATGTAGCCCTGCATATGATCCTTATATGTGAAAAATTTGTATTTATACACACAGTATGCTAAAATTTACTGCATTTTGGAAATATACAGCACAATAAAAAATTCCTCTTCAGCATTTTCTGCTATTAAATGGAAATGTACATGAGATATTTGAGCAGCAATGTTTATGATCTATTGAATTTATATGCACCAATTAATATGCAAAAAATTAGTTCATTTAAAAATGCGTACCACAACTGAAAACGCGTTACCAGCAATTATTGTTCATAGACTACTGTAACCAAATTCTTTTGAGTGTTCCTGCAAATGAACGATACATTCTATGCATACCATATATGCAGGGCTTCAAATGGCGACTATTTTTATATTTTATTAGCACCACTATTTAAAAAGAAAAAATTTCTACTATATTTTTTATACATATGTAATGTTATCAAAGGGTATGTGAAAAAAATATGTTTTGAGAAAGTGGTGCGAGATAGAATTAAACATGTGGGTAAGCGTGATCGAAGATCGCTCAAAGGGTTTCGTTTAATATTCATTTCAAAACACTTTATCCTCTCTTTAATAAATCCAAATAAATTTCATTCAGTAACCAAAAAAAAAAGTCATGTTTTTTATAAAGTAAAAATTTACCAGTCTATTTTTTCGTTTTTTTTTTTTTTTAATATCTAAATACCCGCTATTATATTCTGTCACAATAATCTGTCATGCGGACTAAATGCGATATTTAAAAAAATAATTTCAAAATTAAACATGTTGTACACGTTCCAAATATTAAAATATGCGAATATTTCCATAATCGGATTTTTATCACGATTCAATATGTTTCTCAAACTCATATATTTACTATTCTTTATTACTCATATTCATACTCTCTTTGTATTATTCTCAAATATTTGAAAAATTCGTTAAACTTCCAATATGACGTCAGATTCTCTTTTTAATTCTCTATGACGTGATATTAACCTGCTTTGTGTACATAAACATACTCATACTCCTTGTATTATTGATAAATCTTAGAAATTTTCCGCTTTATTACTACTATGACGTCAATCAATTTTATTTCATATTTATCTTTTTGCAATTGGTGAAACTTTTTATTTCATTTTCACTTTTCACGTGAAAATCGTCTGATTGAAAATTAATTATTTTAGAAAGAATTCAATTGTGGATTTTTAATTTTTGGCATCGGCTATAACAAAAAACGTTTCAATTTAACAGGCAAAGGCTGTTAGAATTTTGGTTTTTTATCTCTATTTATTAAAATAATACGAATTTTTCAAATCTTAATATTTTCAGCTCTTCACAGCTGATATTCTGATTTATACACAAAGTTTCGACTCTGTAAGTTACATAGTTTTCGAGAAGGGCTCTGTGACAGACATACAACGCAGCGGGAGCAATAGGGTTTCGTGAGATGAACGAAACCCTAAAAATCGTCGCAAGTAGCAGCACTTCATATTCTACAGTAAGCGTCTTTAACCCTCTCAGGGGCAAGAACTTGTATTCCTGTAACGTTGAATTCTCCCCGGAATTTAGGAAATAATTTAGTTCAAAATAATGAAAAGCCATTTTTCAACATTTTTCCGTCAAAGTTAAAAACGTAAAATTTAATTAAAAGTTTCCGGTTCGAATCGGATTAAAATAGGGTTAAGTGTACTCTAGTTGCATGTATCAATTTGAATATGTATAAAATAGTTTAACATCATTAAAATTCGCTGCAATCGATTTTCTTCGTAAACCGATTCATAAACTGATGAACATTTAATTCACGATCACACACACACACAAAAAAAAAAAACACCTAACAACATGGAATACACAGACGATAATACTAAAAAAGTTTTAGTTCTTGTTTTGTGAACGACGTCATCATTTCACTTCAATTCAGTTCCTATTACTGACGCAACAAATATTACATCATATGGCACATGCCAAAATCGAAGTAAAATATTTTATTTTCATAGATGAAAATGACCGTTACTTTTTAGAATGGTGTATGTCATTTTCATAACAGGGAAAATTCTGCATTCAGGGACGTGGTTATAATTAACCACAGTGATATTGATATGTTTGAGTTTTTTTAATGTCAATGACTTTTTTATATATATGACGCCATTTATTGATAAGAAGGAAGCTTTTGATTTTGATCGACCGTGATTTTTATTCAATGAGAAGAGAAATGAAAATGCACGTTTTCTAGCAACCAAGACATCATTTTTATTGGTAGAATCATTCCATTTTACTGAGATTAAAAACCTACAAACACAGACTCCCTGTTAAAAAAATAATAATTTATGCACGTTTTTCAATTTTTATTGAAACTGCTATTCATATGTGGCCAAAATCCACAACGAGATTTCAATTCAAACTTTCATAAATTGTCAGTGTATCATTTTCGAAAAAGGCTAAATTATTCATCTTTTAAAATTTTGCAGTTTTTCTTTTTTTTTTTCTTATACGTTTGATTTTGATCTTCTTAAAATTATATCATCGACATATTTTTAAAGTTAACAGCTATTTCATTTTCTTATATCTCATTAGAACTCACTGACAAGTTACGAAATTGAAAACCTATAGCAATTCAAGAGGAAAATCAGTATGGATTCTTCTATGTCTAGAAGTTTAAAACTTGAAAGAAAAACTGTCATTAACAATCCAACACCCGAAATGATTAACGTAATAGTAAAGAATGCTATTAAATGCATTAAAAGCCCTGATGGTGCTTCTGTGGAAGATGTTTGTAAGTACGTTGAATCAAAATACAATATGGAAGTTTTGAAATCAAGCGTCATCGAATCCTTGAACGTAGGTGTGAATATTGGAACATTCCAGAAAGTAAACGAGAAATATTTCCTTGAGGGAATATCCTCCAGAAAAAAAGTCATTACGAATATGGACACAGACTCTCCTTATCCTGAAATGAACCATGCTTCCATGTCTGCGAGTTTAAATCCTGAAAGTAATGCAGTTATTGAAATTGCCACTCCTGGAATGGTCAGCACAATGGTTATACATGCAGTCAAATCCCTAAAAAAACCCAACGGTTCTTCATTAGAAGACGTTTGCAAATGCATAGAAGACAATTATGACATCAAAGTTTCGAAAGACGACATCTATAAAATCTTGAAAGAGGGCGTAAGTGTTGGAATTCTCGAGAAAATAAGCGGGGAATATTTCCATGAGAAAGAAACCTCCAAAAGAAAAGTGTTTGCAGAGGAAAGATTCAAAATGGCTGAAGAGAAGACGGAAGATCGTGAGCAGAAAGCAGAAATTCAAATTCCCACTCGTGCCATGATTATAATGATGTTGATGTATTCAATTAAGAACTTGAAACAAGCAAACGGCGCTTATCTTGTTGACATCCTTTCATACATCGAAGAAAATTATCGCGTAAATATGAAGTTTTTTGAATTCAGCGTCGGCCATATTTTGAGTGACATGGTACATCAAGGAGTACTGGAAACAACAAACGGAGCTGATGGTAGAGAAAGATTCAAAATCAAAGAATAAGAAGGAAAAAAATAACTACACCAAAACAGCTAATCCAAAGAGAAATCAGAAAATTTTAATATAGATCACAGCTTTCATTATCATGAATCACATTTAAAGTTGATATAGATTAACAATCATAATTAATTATTTTTGTTTAGTTTAACTCGTTGTTGTGATTTTAAATAAAAATTTGAATAATTGAGGCTTTTTTTTATGTCACTACTAATTTTAGAACAGATGTCGCAGAAGCATCGGCGTTGGCGCGATTTTTTTTCTGCCCCATTTCGTATACCTGCTAGATTTTTTTTTTAACTATGAGAAAGTTTATTTTATTATAAAAAATACACACATTTTATTATAAAACACACACAATTTTTATTATAAAGCACGCACAATTTCTAGGCACAGATGTCATACACGCACCAGGCTGGCGCGATTTTTTTCCACCGCCAATTTGGCGAAAACTTTGTTTTTGAATAAACTGTTGTTTTAAATTACACACATATTTAACGTCTGCAATCATCGTTATTTTAAACATATATAATATAATTAATTAATAAACAGACATACATACATACATTCAATACAATAATCCAACATGGAGTGAAAAATTAGCCAGAGCCAGGAATCGAACCTGGGTACACAGAGTTCCGGGCTGTTGCTCTAACCACTGAACTACTCCGGCCGACCCCTGAGTCTGCAATTTCCCACTAATAAACCATGTTGGAAAGAAGGTCATCAGCCATCTACCAGACAGCCAAGACGACCGGACAACGGTGAATAGATTTTCTATTCACCGAGATAGATATAATAGATAATCTATTCACCGTTGTCCGGTCGCCTTGGCTGTCTGGTAGATGGCTGATGACCTTCTTTCCAACATGGTTTATTAGTGGGAAATTGCAGACTCAGGGGTCGGCCGGAGTAGTTCAGTGGTTAGAGCAACAGCCCGGAACGCTGTGTACCCAGGTTCGATTCCTGGCTCTGACTAATTTTTCACTCCATGTTGGATTATTGTATTGAATGTATGTATGTATGTTTATTAATTAATTATATTATATATGTTTAAAACTGTTGTTTATTTACTTTTATTTTTTAGTTTAATTCTATAAGTTATTTTTATTATGTATATCAATATTTATTTATATAAAACTATCATTTATTTATTTTCATTTCTTTTTTTAAAATAAAAAAGTATTTCATTTATTACGTTATTTTATTTTTATATTGAAATAAAAAATCACGTGCTATTATTGCATGCTATTTGTAACTAATGTTCAAAAGCCAAGTTTTCGCCAAATTAGCGGGGGAAATATCGCGCTAACGTGGTGCATATATTACATATGTGTCAATTTTTATTATAAAGCACACGCATTTAATTTATAATGGAACAAACACCATTTGGTACTTAAGTATTATCCGGGCCAAGAGATAGATTGCCAAAAATGGTTGTCAATTGCCAAACTTGTTTATCGTTGCCAATAATGTGCAAAACGGTAATTTAATATTGTTAAATAGATAAAATTGTTTAAAATGGTAGATAGTATAAAATAAATAAATAAATAAATTATGTAAACAAAAATAAATAAATAAGAAAAACTGTAAATTACAATGAGAAAATAAACTATGAATTATACTAAACAACTATACACTATAATAAATATACTATATACTTGTCAAAAAAAGGGTTACTGTAATTAGTATAATTGGCGCCATGCTTGGCTCAGTTGTATCTGACCTGGCTAGGATCAAGGCCCCCTTATCATAGTATTATGATAAAGGAGTCTTGGCTAGGATAATACGTAAGTGCCCACCATTTTTATTATAAACACACACAAGTTGTCTTATATGTTTAATGGATGTGGAACAGATGTCGCAGACGCTCCGGGGTCGGCGCGATTTTTGTTTTCTGCCATTTTGGTGAGAAAACCCCGTTTTGGCTACCTGTTACGCCGAGCTTGCTTGACAGTATGTTAGTTTTATTGGTACTTCTCGATAATTCCATCGACCAATTTTCACAACAAAAAACTATCGCCAAACTATAGGATTTAACACCAAAACTGCAGTCCCATTCGCTTGACATCACGTGTTTGTTATGTCCTCAAGCGGTTTTTAATTCGACATTTACCTGTATTTTTTATTATGTTTTACTGATTTATTAGTATTTTGTTAATTAAAATAACAGTTGCGTCTTTAAACGACGGCGCCATGATATTAAAAGAGAAAACGCATTGAAAAAATGTTGCGATACATACCGGGTGTCCCAAAAATGACTGATGGATTATAAAATTCAATAACTTGCAAACGGTGACAGATATTTAAAAAATTCTTGCAGGAGGGTTATTTATGATGTCTGGAGTTTTTGTACTGTGATTCTTGATTTTAGTTCGAATCTCAAACAATAGATGGCACTGACAGCGATTGGCGTTCAGTCGAGGTTGAATCTGACGCCACTCAGCATTGATGCATCGCCCCGTGAATACTAGATGGCGGCTGTCTTTTTTCCCATGGTTTTCTTAGTCCATTCACAAAATTTTGTGTCAATCCAGTTATTAGAACGAGCTACAGGTGGCTCTGAATAGCGTCAGTTAAAAAAAAAAACCACCCTGTATATATTGGGTACTTCTCTACTATTCCGTCGACCACTTTTCATAACAGAAAATTATCGCCAAACTGTAAGATTAAACGCCAAAAATGCAGTCCCATTTATTTGATGTGAGAAGCATTATACTTGTTTGGTATGCTATTAAGTGGTTTTTAATTCGACATTTGCGTGTCTTTCTCATTATGTTTCACTGATTTGTTATTTATTACATTAATTAAAATAACAATTGTGTCCTTAAATTCTTATATTTTATTTATTTATTTATTTTGATATTCCAATGGCAAAGTTCTCCCGTTTATTTGGCGTTACAGTTTGGCGATAGTTTTTTGTTATGAAACGTTGTCGACGGGACAATAAAGAAGTACCTAAATAAATAAATAAATAAATAAATACAAGAAATTCGGAAAAGCCCCACTCACCAACATGTCAACTTATTAAGCTTAAACAATAACATTTACAATATATTAATGAAAACAGAAAAAAATAATGTTGGATATGTATTTATTTACATTATTTTTCTTAATTTACGGGTGGTAAATAAATGTTTGAGACGTCAGTTGTAACTGATCTGTTGTGCGTAACTATGCATTGCAACATTTTTTCAATACTTTTTCTCTTTTAATATCATGGCACATCCGGCTGTTTAAGGACGCAATTGTTATTTTAATTAATAAAATAACTAATAAATCTGTAAAAAATAATGGAAAATACAGGTAAATGTCGAAATAAAAATCACCTGATGCCTTAAGGGGAATCTTCACTCACTTGAAAACACCCGCTCGCTAATGTTAAACCTATGGCCAGGTAGTTTTCGAAATTCTCGCTTAAATTTGAATATTTTTAAATGATTTTTTCTGAATAAAATTGTTGAAGTCGATCCCAAATATGGCTATTTTCTACTTTTTCGATTTCAGTTGCAGATTTTTTTTAATAAAGGTACTTTCACTTTCAAAACCGGTTCTGAAAGTAAAAGTACCTTTATTAAAAAAATCTTCAACTGAAATTGAAAAAGTAAAAAATAACCATATTAGGGATCGACCTGAATTATCTTATGCAGAAAAAATCGTTTAAAAATATTCAAATTTAAGCGAGAAATTCGAAAACCCATAGGTTTAACATTAGCGAGCGGGTGTTTTCAAGTGAGTGAAGACTCCCCTTAACAAACACGTGTAACAATTCTGACGTCAAGTGAATGGTACGCCACTATCATGCATTTTTAGACTTAAATTCTATAGTTTGGCGATAGTTTATTGTTATGAAAAGTGGTCGACAGGATAATGGAGAAGTACCAAAATTACATACGATGAGATGCGACACATTATGAAATAAAGTGTTCCTAGTTTATGTTATATCTTATTTTAACATTTTTGAAATGAACTAAGCCTAATCATTAATAGACCCGATTACGCAATATTTTGTTACTTGTATTGATATGTTCGTTTTTACGTACTTTATTATTATTCTATTTGGTACTTACGTATTATAGCGGCCCACAAGGATGAATCGCCAAGCGACAAAGATTTACCGCTAAATTAAAAAGCATATTCGATATTATAGTAATATATGAAGTAGATAAACTTTCGAGGCATGTATGGCCAAGTTATAGTCATATGACGCATACATGATGTATATATGTGACAAGTATATAAGACGTAAATAATATGACTATAATGGCGTATATGGCACATACATGAGTGTTTGGAATATATATATGTGCGTATATATGATGTATATCCCGCTACGCTTTACGATGATCTTGGCAAAATCATAGCTGCAACCTTGAGACAATCGTAATTGTGGGGACCGCTATAACACGAAAGTACCATATAGGAAAGCTATTTTTTAGTAAATTTTTTAAAGATATTATATTGTAATGATAAAATATTGGCTATTTGTTACTAGTAGCTAATGTTAAAAGATTGGTAAGAAAAAAAGGGTTGGCGAGATTCAAAAAATTTGGCGATCAATGGCGCCCGGCTAACATAAAAGTGCGAAAAAAATTGTTATATAGGAGCACATTGTTCCATATTTTTTTATATAATTATTTTTGTAAATTTAATTTGTTTAGTGAAGTTAAATATTTTCCTACACATTCCATTAAATATGGAAAACTTTCTTGTTTATCAAAATCCATAAATACGTAAAGATGCGTAAATATTTTGGGTACTTAAGTATTATCCGGTCCGTGTCTCACACAACTGAGCCAATCATTCTAATTACAGTAACCCTTATTTTTTCACAAGTATGTAATGTCATTTAAAGATTTATGGTGTAGTTTCAGTCCTGCTGAAAATTTAATTAGAAATTTAAGTATATAGTTTATTTATTATAAGGAAAGGGTATGTTTACAGACACTTCCGTCAACCAATCTACCACTGTATTTTTGTCATAGCCATCATTGCAGGAATCGACATGACGACGTAAGCCAATCATATAATAGACATGTTAGACGTAGACCAATTAAATCGCCCGTTCTCCTACTCATGTGTACAGTAGGATCCATAAAGAACGTACAGGTGTTTCTTGGTATCCAACAGTAAATTGACCAACAGTGACGGCAGCTGCCCTTTCTTTATAGTTTATTTATTTATTATAGTTTATAGTTTACAGTTTTTTGTTATCTATTTATTATAGTTCATTTATTATATTTATTGGTAATTTTCCGTTATATGGACACCATGCCAAAATGTATGCTAATGCATAATGTATGTAAATGTATGTATGTAAATGTATGTAAATGTATGTATTAAAATATGTATGTAAAAGTATGTATTAATAATACGTAGTATGTATAATATGTATGTATATATAATACGTAGTATGTATTAATAATACATATATGTAAATATATGTATTAAATGTATGTAAATGTATGCTTGGCGACAATGGTGTTGTATAACGGAAAAGTATCTATTTATTTATTTATTTTGGTACTTCTCTATTACCCCGTCGACTACTTTTCATAACAAAAAACTATCGCCCAACTGTAACGCCAAATAAACGGGAGAACGTTACCATTGGAATATCAAAATAAATAATTAATTATTATCTATATAATAAAACCGTATGTCATGTGACTGTCCTCAACAGCTCCGGGATGCCGCTTCACTTTTTGATATGCCAGGCAGCCATTTTTATTCAAAATTATTTTTTCTAATAAAACTGCATAAAAGTTACATTTTTAGAAAGATCGTTCAAAATAAATTAATATTTGAGAGATGACTTACGTTCAATTATGTATACATTCTGCAATAACTTCAGTTTCAATTAGGTTCGCAGTTAAAATTCTCTATCCATGAAAGTAAACAACAACAACAAAAAAAGATTCATTCGTTGTGAACGTTTAAAATATTAAACCATGAATTTTTGGACCGCTGCCTGGTGTAAAAAAAAATAATCAGCACCAGTGAGACAGTCAAAGTTTACCATAATTCTGTTCCATACAACTCAACTTCCTTCGGATCTTTTCTTGATGTAAGTTGAACTCCGTGGTTGAACTCATGTAATAATATTTAATGGATCAAATTTCGAAACAAATTGTCAGCTTTTATTTTTCGTGTGTATTAATTAGAAACGATATTTTAATTTTGAAATCAAATGTTTTGATTTATGATAATATTTCTTATTTATCTATTTTCTATGTGAAAGAAAAATGTGAACGTCATGTATTTTAAATTGAAACAGCTGTCACGGACGCACCAGGGTTGGCGGAATTTTTGTTTTGCGCCATTTTGGCGAGAAAATCGCATTTTCAGGTACCTATTAGAGATTACTAAAACAGCATATACTTTTATTTTATTATGAAATAGTTTATTTTATATTAAAAACACACACACAATGATTAATCTTACTTATAATAAAATCCAAAGGCAAGAAAGTGTCTGTAACGGTACCGGGCTGTACCACTCTGATCTGCGAGTCGACCGTAGTTAAACGCCATGTTAGGCTTACTGAAAAATATATGCTAACACATAATAACACTAAATGATAATATCTTCTACTTGAAATAACGTCTGTTCAGCATATTTTCGTATAAAACATGCATATCATATCCAGTTATAATGTTATAAGTTTTAAATTAAAAATAACAGATTAAACATCCGATTACCTGATGTAAATAAACGAATAATGTTGCCATTCAAAAACACAAATCCCATATCTACAAAAAAAAAAAAGGAATGACTCTTTGAACGTTTCATTAAAATATCCAATTATGCTCTTAAAATATTTGTAAAAGCATTTTAAAGTCTTTAAATATTTAAAGGATTTTCTAAAATTTATTTCTGTAAGCATTTTATTCCTCAAAATCACTTTTTCAGAAATAGCGATGATATCTTTCGAGGCTTTGCGATGCAACTACCAGCATTTTAGATTTCGTTCATAAATGCTATTCTGGCGCCATCTTCTGACAATAAATACAAATTATACGTTTCTGTTAGAAAAAAAATAAATTAATAATACAACTTTATTATAATTTACATAATAATAAAGTTGTAAAATAATATAAAATGTACATAAGCATATTTTTAGAATAAGAAAATTCAGGATGTATTGATTTATTACAAGATCAACTTTTTTTAATGATTTAAATTATTTTTATTATTAATTTTGAAAGGGAAATATTTGACTTTGTGTAAAAATTAATGCATTCTTTTAGATTATGAAGAAGCTAAAAGATCGTTTTCGTCTTATTGAGAGCGAAAATTAATACCTACAATTTACTAACCATAGTTAATTATTGAGACCTTAATTAATTATTGAGATCATTATTAGGATTAAAATTTTAATTATTCAGAAACATATTTGGCAATTTTGAGTTGAAAAACCAAAATAAGGGAAAAGATTACGTTTCGTAAAATTTACCATTAACATAAGGTATGTACATTCAGGATGTATTGAATTATTACAAGATCAACTTTTTTTAATGATTTAAATTATTTTTATTATTAATTTTGAAAGGGAAATATTTGACTTTGTGTAAAAATTAATGCATTCTTTTAGATTATGAAGAAGCTAAAAGATCGTTTTCGTCTTATTGAGAGCGAAAATTAATACCTACAATTTACTAACCATAGTTAATTATTGAGACCTTAATTAATTATTGAGATCATTATTAGGATTAAAATTTTAATTATTCAGAAACATGTTTGGCAATTTTGAGTTGAAAAACCAAAATAAGGGAAAAGATTACGTTTCGTAAAATTTACCATTAACATAAGGTATGTACATTCAGGATGTATTGAATTATTACAAGATCAACTTTTTTTAATGATTTAAATTATTTTTATTATTAATTTTGAAAGGAAAATATTTGACTTTGTGTAAAAATTAATGCATTCCTTTAGATTATGAAGAAACTAAAAGATCGTTTTCGTATTATTGAGAGCGAAAATTAATACCTATAATTTACTAACCATAGTTAATTATTGAGACCTTAATTAATTATTGAGATCATTATTAGGATTAAAATTTTAATTATTCAGAAAAATATTTGGAAATTTTGAGTTGAAAAACCAAAATAAGGGAAAAGATTACATTTCGTAAAATTTACCATTAACATAAGGTATGTACATTCAGGATGTATTGAATTATTACAAGATCAACTTTTTTTAATGATTTAAATTATTTTTATTATTAATTTTGAAAGGGAAATATTTGACTTTGTGTAAAAATTAATGCATTCTTTTAGATTATGAAGAAGCTAAAAGATCGTTTTCGTCTTATTGAGAGCGAAAATTAATACCTACAATTTACTAACCATAGTTAATTATTGAGACCTTAATTAATTATTGAGATCATTATTAGGATTAAAATTTTAATTATTCAGAAACATATTTGGCAATTTTGAGTTGAAAAACCAAAATAAGGGAAAAGATTACGTTTCGTAAAATTTACCATTAACATAAGGTATGTACATTCAGGATGTATTGAATTATTACAAGATCAACTTTTTTTAATGATTTAAATTATTTTTATTATTAATTTTGAAAGGGAAATATTTGACTTTGTGTAAAAATTAATGCATTCTTTTAGATTATGAAGAAGCTAAAAGATCGTTTTCGTCTTATTGAGAGCGAAAATTAATACCTACAATTTACTAACCATAGTTAATTATTGAGACCTTAATTAATTATTGAGATCATTATTAGGATTAAAATTTTAATTATTCAGAAACATGTTTGGCAATTTTGAGTTGAAAAACCAAAATAAGGGAAAAGATTACGTTTCGTAAAATTTACCATTAACATAAGGTATGTACATTCAGGATGTATTGAATTATTACAAGATCAACTTTTTTTAATGATTTAAATTATTTTTATTATTAATTTTGAAAGGAAAATATTTGACTTTGTGTAAAAATTAATGCATTCCTTTAGATTATGAAGAAACTAAAAGATCGTTTTCGTATTATTGAGAGCGAAAATTAATACCTATAATTTACTAACCATAGTTAATTATTGAGACCTTAATTAATTATTGAGATCATTATTAGGATTAAAATTTTAATTATTCAGAAAAATATTTGGAAATTTTGAGTTGAAAAACCAAAATAAGGGAAAAGATTACATTTCGTAAAATTTACCATTAACATAAGGTATGTACATTCAGGATGTATTGAATTATTACAAGATCAACTTTTTTTAATGATTTAAATTATTTTTATTATTAATTTTGAAAGGGAAATATTTGACTTTGTGTAAAAATTAATGCATTCTTTTAGATTATGAAGAAGCTAAAAGATCGTTTTCGTATTATTGAGAGCGAAAATTAATACCTATAATTTACTAACCATAGTTAATTATTGAGACCTTAATTAATTATTGAGATCATTATTAGGATTAAAATTTTAATTACTCAGAAACATATTTGGCAATTTTGAGTTGAAAAACCAAAATAAGGGAAAAGATTACGTTTCGTAAAATTTACCATTAACATAAGGTATGTACATTCAGGATGTATTGAATTATTACAAGATCAACTTTTTTTAATGATTTAAATTATTTTTATTATTAATTTTGAAAGGGAAATATTTGACTTTGTGTAAAAATTAATGCATTCTTTTAGATTATGAAGAAGCTAAAAGATCGTTTTCGTCTTATTGAGAGCGAAAATTAATACCTACAATTTACTAACCATAGTTAATTATTGAGACCTTAATTAATTATTGAGATCATTATTAGGATTAAAATTTTAATTATTCAGAAACATGTTTGGCAATTTTGAGTTGAAAAACCAAAATAAGGGAAAAGATTACGTTTCGTAAAATTTACCATTAACATAAGGTATGTACATTCAGGATGTATTGAATTATTACAAGATCAACTTTTTTTAATGATTTAAATTATTTTTATTATTAATTTTGAAAGGAAAATATTTGACTTTGTGTAAAAATTAATGCATTCCTTTAGATTATGAAGAAACTAAAAGATCGTTTTCGTATTATTGAGAGCGAAAATTAATACCTATAATTTACTAACCATAGTTAATTATTGAGACCTTAATTAATTATTGAGATCATTATTAGGATTAAAATTTTAGTTATTCAGAAAAATATTTGGAAATTTTGAGTTGAAAAACCAAAATAAGGGAAAAGATTACATTTCGTAAAATTTACCATTAACATAAGGTATGTACATTCAGGATGTATTGAATTATTACAAGATCAACTTTTTTTAATGATTTAAATTATTTTTATTATTAATTTTGAAAGGGAAATATTTGACTTTGTGTAAAAATTAATGCATTCTTTTAGATTATGAAGAAGCTAAAAGATCGTTTTCGTCTTATTGAGAGCGAAAATTAATACCTACAATTTACTAACCATAGTTAATTATTGAGACCTTAATTAATTATTGAGATCATTATTAGGATTAAAATTTTAATTATTCAGAAACATGTTTGGCAATTTTGAGTTGAAAAACCAAAATAAGGGAAAAGATTACGTTTCGTAAAATTTACCATTAACATAAGGTATGTACATTCAGGATGTATTGAATTATTACAAGATCAACTTTTTTTAATGATTTAAATTATTTTTATTATTAATTTTGAAAGGGAAATATTTGACTTTGTGTAAAAATTAATGCATTCTTTTAGATTATGAAGAAGCTAAAAGATCGTTTTCGTCTTATTGAGAGCGAAAATTAATACCTATAATTTACTAACCATAGTTAATTATTGAGACCTTAATTAATTATTGAGATCATTATTAGGATTAAAATTTTAATTATTCAGAAACATATTTGGCAATTTTGAGTTGAAAAACCAAAATAAGGGAAAAGATTACGTTTCGTAAAATTTACCATTAACATAAGGTATGTACATTCAGGATGTATTGAATTATTACAAGATCAACTTTTTTTAATGATTTAAATTATTTTTATTATTAATTTTGAAAGGGAAATATTTGACTTTGTGTAAAAATTAATGCATTCTTTTAGATTATGAAGAAGCTAAAAGATCGTTTTCGTCTTATTGAGAGCGAAAATTAATACCTACAATTTACTAACCATAGTTAATTATTGAGACCTTAATTAATTATTGAGATCATTATTAGGATTAAAATTTTAATTATTCAGAAACATGTTTGGCAATTTTGAGTTGAAAAACCAAAATAAGGGAAAAGATTACGTTTCGTAAAATTTACCATTAACATAAGGTATGTACATTCAGGATGTATTGAATTATTACAAGATCAACTTTTTTTAATGATTTAAATTATTTTTATTATTAATTTTGAAAGGAAAATATTTGACTTTGTGTAAAAATTAATGCATTCCTTTAGATTATGAAGAAACTAAAAGATCGTTTTCGTATTATTGAGAGCGAAAATTAATACCTATAATTTACTAACCATAGTTAATTATTGAGACCTTAATTAATTATTGAGATCATTATTAGGATTAAAATTTTAATTATTCAGAAAAATATTTGGAAATTTTGAGTTGAAAAACCAAAATAAGGGAAAAGATTACATTTCGTAAAATTTACCATTAACATAAGGTATGTACATTCAGGATGTATTGAATTATTACAAGATCAACTTTTTTTAATGATTTAAATTATTTTTATTATTAATTTTGAAAGGGAAATATTTGACTTTGTGTAAAAATTAATGCATTCTTTTAGATTATGAAGAAGCTAAAAGATCGTTTTCGTCTTATTGAGAGCGAAAATTAATACCTACAATTTACTAACAATAGTTAATTATTGAGACCTTAATTAATTATTGAGATCATTATTAGGATTAAAATTTTAATTATTCAGAAACATGTTTGGCAATTTTGAGTTGAAAAACCAAAATAAGGGAAAAGATTACGTTTCGTAAAATTTACCATTAACATAAGGTATGTACATTCAGGATGTATTGAATTATTACAAGATCAACTTTTTTTAATGATTTAAATTATTTTTATTATTAATTTTGAAAGGGAAATATTTGACTTTGTGTAAAAATTAATGCATTCTTTTAGATTATGAAGAAGCTAAAAGATCGTTTTCGTCTTATTGAGAGCGAAAATTAATACCTATAATTTACTAACCATAGTTAATTATTGAGACCTTAATTAATTATTGAAATAATTATTAGGATTAAAATTTTAATTATTCAGAAAAATATTTGGAAATTTTGAGTTGAAAAACCAAAATAAGGGAAAAGATTACATTTCGTAAAATTTACCATTAACATAAGGTATGTACATTCAGGATGTATTGAATTATTACAAGATCAACTTTTTTTAATGATTTAAATTATTTTTATTATTAATTTTGAAAGGGAAATATTTGACTTTGTGTAAAAATTAATGCATTCTTTTAGATTATGAAGAAGCTAAAAGATCGTTTTCGTCTTATTGAGAGCGAAAATTAATACCTACAATTTACTAACCATAGTTAATTATTGAGACCTTAATTAATTATTGAGATCATTATTAGGATTAAAATTTTAATTATTCAGAAACATGTTTGGCAATTTTGAGTTGAAAAACCAAAATAAGGGAAAAGATTACGTTTCGTAAAATTTACCATTAACATAAGGTATGTACATTCAGGATGTATTGAATTATTACAAGATCAACTTTTTTTAATGATTTAAATTATTTTTATTATTAATTTTGAAAGGAAAATATTTGACTTTGTGTAAAAATTAATGCATTCCTTTAGATTATGAAGAAGCTAAAAGATCGTTTTCGTATTATTGAGAGCGAAAATTAATACCTATAATTTACTAACCATAGTTAATTATTGAGACCTTAATTAATTATTGAGATCATTATTAGGATTAAAATTTTAATTATTCAGAAAAATATTTGGAAATTTTGAGTTGAAAAACCAAAATAAGGGAAAAGATTACATTTCGTAAAATTTACCATTAACATAAGGTATGTACATTCAGGATGTATTGAATTATTACAAGATCAACTTTTTTTAATGATTTAAATTATTTTTATTATTAATTTTGAAAGGGAAATATTTGACTTTGTGTAAAAATTAATGCATTCTTTTAGATTATGAAGAAGCTAAAAGATCGTTTTCGTCTTATTGAGAGCGAAAATTAATACCTACAATTTACTAACCATAGTTAATTATTGAGACCTTAATTAATTATTGAGATCATTATTAGGATTAAAATTTTAATTATTCAGAAACATATTTGGCAATTTTGAGTTGAAAAACCAAAATAAGGGAAAAGATTACGTTTCGTAAAATTTACCATTAACATAAGGTATGTACATTCAGGATGTATTGAATTATTACAAGATCAACTTTTTTTAATGATTTAAATTATTTTTATTATTAATTTTGAAAGGGAAATATTTGACTTTGCGTAAAAATTAATGCATTCTTTTAGATTATGAAGAAGCTAAAAGATCGTTTTCGTCTTATTGAGAGCGAAAATTAATACCTACAATTTACTAACCATAGTTAATTATTGAGACCTTAATTAATTATTGAGATCATTATTAGGATTAAAATTTTAATTATTCAGAAACATGTTTGGCAATTTTGAGTTGAAAAACCAAAATAAGGGAAAAGATTACGTTTCGTAAAATTTACCATTAACATAAGGTATGTACATTCAGGATGTATTGAATTATTACAAGATCAACTTTTTTTAATGATTTAAATTATTTTTATTATTAATTTTGAAAGGAAAATATTTGACTTTGTGTAAAAATTAATGCATTCCTTTAGATTATGAAGAAACTAAAAGATCGTTTTCGTATTATTGAGAGCGAAAATTAATACCTATAATTTACTAACCATAGTTAATTATTGAGACCTTAATTAATTATTGAGATCATTATTAGGATTAAAATTTTAATTATTCAGAAAAATATTTGGAAATTTTGAGTTGAAAAACCAAAATAAGGGAAAAGATTACATTTCGTAAAATTTACCATTAACATAAGGTATGTACATTCAGGATGTATTGAATTATTACAAGATCAACTTTTTTTAATGATTTAAATTATTTTTATTATTAATTTTGAAAGGGAAATATTTGACTTTGTGTAAAAATTAATGCATTCTTTTAGATTATGAAGAAGCTAAAAGATCGTTTTCGTATTATTGAGAGCGAAAATTAATACCTATAATTTACTAACCATAGTTAATTATTGAGACCTTAATTAATTATTGAGATCATTATTAGGATTAAAATTTTAATTACTCAGAAACATATTTGGCAATTTTGAGTTGAAAAACCAAAATAAGGGAAAAGATTACGTTTCGTAAAATTTACCATTAACATAAGGTATGTACATTCAGGATGTATTGAATTATTACAAGATCAACTTTTTTTAATGATTTAAATTATTTTTATTATTAATTTTGAAAGGGAAATATTTGACTTTGTGTAAAAATTAATGCATTCTTTTAGATTATGAAGAAGCTAAAAGATCGTTTTCGTCTTATTGAGAGCGAAAATTAATACCTACAATTTACTAACCATAGTTAATTATTGAGACCTTAATTAATTATTGAGATCATTATTAGGATTAAAATTTTAATTATTCAGAAACATGTTTGGCAATTTTGAGTTGAAAAACCAAAATAAGGGAAAAGATTACGTTTCGTAAAATTTACCATTAACATAAGGTATGTACATTCAGGATGTATTGAATTATTACAAGATCAACTTTTTTTAATGATTTAAATTATTTTTATTATTAATTTTGAAAGGAAAATATTTGACTTTGTGTAAAAATTAATGCATTCCTTTAGATTATGAAGAAACTAAAAGATCGTTTTCGTATTATTGAGAGCGAAAATTAATACCTATAATTTACTAACCATAGTTAATTATTGAGACCTTAATTAATTATTGAGATCATTATTAGGATTAAAATTTTAGTTATTCAGAAAAATATTTGGAAATTTTGAGTTGAAAAACCAAAATAAGGGAAAAGATTACATTTCGTAAAATTTACCATTAACATAAGGTATGTACATTCAGGATGTATTGAATTATTACAAGATCAACTTTTTTTAATGATTTAAATTATTTTTATTATTAATTTTGAAAGGGAAATATTTGACTTTGTGTAAAAATTAATGCATTCTTTTAGATTATGAAGAAGCTAAAAGATCGTTTTCGTCTTATTGAGAGCGAAAATTAATACCTACAATTTACTAACCATAGTTAATTATTGAGACCTTAATTAATTATTGAGATCATTATTAGGATTAAAATTTTAATTATTCAGAAACATGTTTGGCAATTTTGAGTTGAAAAACCAAAATAAGGGAAAAGATTACGTTTCGTAAAATTTACCATTAACATAAGGTATGTACATTCAGGATGTATTGAATTATTACAAGATCAACTTTTTTTAATGATTTAAATTATTTTTATTATTAATTTTGAAAGGGAAATATTTGACTTTGTGTAAAAATTAATGCATTCTTTTAGATTATGAAGAAGCTAAAAGATCGTTTTCGTCTTATTGAGAGCGAAAATTAATACCTATAATTTACTAACCATAGTTAATTATTGAGACCTTAATTAATTATTGAGATCATTATTAGGATTAAAATTTTAATTATTCAGAAACATATTTGGCAATTTTGAGTTGAAAAACCAAAATAAGGGAAAAGATTACGTTTCGTAAAATTTACCATTAACATAAGGTATGTACATTCAGGATGTATTGAATTATTACAAGATCAACTTTTTTTAATGATTTAAATTATTTTTATTATTAATTTTGAAAGGGAAATATTTGACTTTGTGTAAAAATTAATGCATTCTTTTAGATTATGAAGAAGCTAAAAGATCGTTTTCGTCTTATTGAGAGCGAAAATTAATACCTACAATTTACTAACCATAGTTAATTATTGAGACCTTAATTAATTATTGAGATCATTATTAGGATTAAAATTTTAATTATTCAGAAACATGTTTGGCAATTTTGAGTTGAAAAACCAAAATAAGGGAAAAGATTACGTTTCGTAAAATTTACCATTAACATAAGGTATGTACATTCAGGATGTATTGAATTATTACAAGATCAACTTTTTTTAATGATTTAAATTATTTTTATTATTAATTTTGAAAGGAAAATATTTGACTTTGTGTAAAAATTAATGCATTCCTTTAGATTATGAAGAAACTAAAAGATCGTTTTCGTATTATTGAGAGCGAAAATTAATACCTATAATTTACTAACCATAGTTAATTATTGAGACCTTAATTAATTATTGAGATCATTATTAGGATTAAAATTTTAATTATTCAGAAAAATATTTGGAAATTTTGAGTTGAAAAACCAAAATAAGGGAAAAGATTACATTTCGTAAAATTTACCATTAACATAAGGTATGTACATTCAGGATGTATTGAATTATTACAAGATCAACTTTTTTTAATGATTTAAATTATTTTTATTATTAATTTTGAAAGGGAAATATTTGACTTTGTGTAAAAATTAATGCATTCTTTTAGATTATGAAGAAGCTAAAAGATCGTTTTCGTCTTATTGAGAGCGAAAATTAATACCTACAATTTACTAACAATAGTTAATTATTGAGACCTTAATTAATTATTGAGATCATTATTAGGATTAAAATTTTAATTATTCAGAAACATGTTTGGCAATTTTGAGTTGAAAAACCAAAATAAGGGAAAAGATTACGTTTCGTAAAATTTACCATTAACATAAGGTATGTACATTCAGGATGTATTGAATTATTACAAGATCAACTTTTTTTAATGATTTAAATTATTTTTATTATTAATTTTGAAAGGGAAATATTTGACTTTGTGTAAAAATTAATGCATTCTTTTAGATTATGAAGAAGCTAAAAGATCGTTTTCGTCTTATTGAGAGCGAAAATTAATACCTATAATTTACTAACCATAGTTAATTATTGAGACCTTAATTAATTATTGAAATAATTATTAGGATTAAAATTTTAATTATTCAGAAAAATATTTGGAAATTTTGAGTTGAAAAACCAAAATAAGGGAAAAGATTACATTTCGTAAAATTTACCATTAACATAAGGTATGTACATTCAGGATGTATTGAATTATTACAAGATCAACTTTTTTTAATGATTTAAATTATTTTTATTATTAATTTTGAAAGGGAAATATTTGACTTTGTGTAAAAATTAATGCATTCTTTTAGATTATGAAGAAGCTAAAAGATCGTTTTCGTCTTATTGAGAGCGAAAATTAATACCTACAATTTACTAACCATAGTTAATTATTGAGACCTTAATTAATTATTGAGATCATTATTAGGATTAAAATTTTAATTATTCAGAAACATGTTTGGCAATTTTGAGTTGAAAAACCAAAATAAGGGAAAAGATTACGTTTCGTAAAATTTACCATTAACATAAGGTATGTACATTCAGGATGTATTGAATTATTACAAGATCAACTTTTTTTAATGATTTAAATTATTTTTATTATTAATTTTGAAAGGAAAATATTTGACTTTGTGTAAAAATTAATGCATTCCTTTAGATTATGAAGAAGCTAAAAGATCGTTTTCGTATTATTGAGAGCGAAAATTAATACCTATAATTTACTAACCATAGTTAATTATTGAGACCTTAATTAATTATTGAGATCATTATTAGGATTAAAATTTTAATTATTCAGAAAAATATTTGGAAATTTTGAGTTGAAAAACCAAAATAAGGGAAAAGATTACATTTCGTAAAATTTACCATTAACATAAGGTATGTACATTCAGGATGTATTGAATTATTACAAGATCAACTTTTTTTAATGATTTAAATTATTTTTATTATTAATTTTGAAAGGGAAATATTTGACTTTGTGTAAAAATTAATGCATTCTTTTAGATTATGAAGAAGCTAAAAGATCGTTTTCGTATTATTGAGAGCGAAAATTAATACCTATAATTTACTAAACATAGTTAATTATTGAGACCTTAATTAATTATTGAGATCATTATTAGGATTAAAATTTTAATTATTCAGAAACATATTTGGCAATTTTGAGTTGAAAAACCAAAATAAGGGAAAAGATTACGTTTCGTAAAATTTACCATTAACATAAGGTATGTACATTCAGGATGTATTGAATTATTACAAGATCAACTTTTTTTAATGATTTAAATTATTTTTATTATTAATTTTGAAAGGGAAATATTTGACTTTGTGTAAAAATTAATGCATTCTTTTAGATTATGAAGAAGCTAAAAGATCGTTTTCGTATTATTGAGAGCGAAAATTAATACCTACAATTTACTAACCATAGTTAATTATTGAGACCTTAATTAATTATTGAGATCATTATTAGGATTAAAATTTTAATTATTCAGAAACATGTTTGGCAATTTTGAGTTGAAAAACCAAAATAAGGGAAAAGATTACGTTTCGTAAAATTTACCATTAACATAAGGTATGTACATTCAGGATGTATTGAATTATTACAAGATCAACTTTTTTTAATGATTTAAATTATTTTTATTATTAATTTTGAAAGGAAAATATTTGACTTTGTGTAAAAATTAATGCATTCCTTTAGATTATGAAGAAACTAAAAGATCGTTTTCGTATTATTGAGAGCGAAAATTAATACCTATAATTTACTAACCATAGTTAATTATTGAGACCTTAATTAATTATTGAGATCATTATTAGGATTAAAATTTTAATTATTCAGAAAAATATTTGGAAATTTTGAGTTGAAAAACCAAAATAAGGGAAAAGATTACATTTCGTAAAATTTACCATTAACATAAGGTATGTACATTCAGGATGTATTGAATTATTACAAGATCAACTTTTTTTAATGATTTAAATTATTTTTATTATTAATTTTGAAAGGGAAGTATTTGACTTTGTGTAAAAATTAATGCATTCTTTTAGATTATGAAGAAGCTAAAAGATCGTTTTCGTCTTATTGAGAAAGAAAATTAATACCTACAATTTACTAACCATAGTTAATTATTGAGACCTTAATTAATTATTGAGATCATTATTAGGATTAAAATTTTAATTATTCAGAAACATATTTGGCAATTTTGAGTTGAAAAACCAAAATAAGGGAAAAGATTACGTTTCGTAAAATTTACCATTAACATAAGGTATGTACATTCAGGATGTATTGAATTATTACAAGATCAACTTTTTTTAATGATTTAAATTATTTTTATTATTAATTTTGAAAGGGAAATATTTGACTTTGTGTAAAAATTAATGCATTCTTTTAGATTATGAAGAAGCTAAAAGATCGTTTTCGTATTATTGAGAGCGAAAATTAATACCTATAATTTACTAACCATAGTTAATTATTGAGACCTTAATTAATTATTGAGATCATTATTAGGATTAAAATTTTAATTATTCAGAAACATATTTGGCAATTTTGAGTTGAAAAACCAAAATAAGGGAAAGGATTACGTTTCGTAAAATTTACCATTAACATAAGGTATGTACATTCAGGATGTATTGAATTATTACAAGATCAACTTTTTTTAATGATTTAAATTATTTTTATTATTAATTTTGAAAGAGAAATATTTGACTTTGTGTAAAAATTAATGCATTCTTTTAGATTATGAAGAAGCTAAAAGATCGTTTTCGTATTATTGAGAGCGAAAATTAATACCTATAATTTACTAACCATAGTTAATTATTGAGACCTTAATTAATTATTGAGATCATTCTTAGGATTAAAATTTTAATTATTCAGAAAAATATTTGGAAATTTTGAGTTGAAAAACCAAAATAAGGGAAAACATTACGTTTCGTAAAATTTACCATTAACATAAGGTATGTACATTCAGGATGTATTGAATTATTACAAGATCAACTTTTTTTAATGATTTAAATTATTTTTATTATTAATTTTGAAAGGGAAATATTTGACTTTGTGTAAAAATTAATGCATTCTTTTAGATTATGAAGAAGCTAAAAGATCGTTTTCGTCTTATTGAGAGCGAAAATTAATACCTACAATTTACTAACCATAGTTAATTATTGAGACCTTAATTAATTATTGAGATCATTATTAGGATTAAAATTTTAATTATTCAGAAACATGCTTGGCAATTTTGAGTTGAAAAACCAAAATAAGGGAAAAGATTACGTTTCGTAAAATTTACCATTAACATAAGGTATGTACATTCAGGATGTATTGAATTATTACAAGATCAACTTTTTTTAATGATTTAAATTATTTTTATTATTAATTTTGAAAGGAAAATATTTGACTTTGTGTAAAAATTAATGCATTCCTTTAGATTATGAAGAAACTAAAAGATCGTTTTCGTATTATTGAGAGCGAAAATTAATACCTATAATTTACTAACCATAGTTAATTATTGAGACCTTAATTAATTATTGAGATCATTATTAGGATTAAAATTTTAATTATTCAGAAAAATATTTGGAAATTTTGAGTTCAAAAACCAAAATAAGGGAAAAGATTACATTTCGTAAAATTTACCATTAACATAAGGTATGTACATTCAGGATGTATTGAATTATTACAAGATCAACTTTTTTTAATGATTTAAATTATTTTTATTATTAATTTTGAAAGGGAAATATTTGACTTTGTGTAAAAATTAATGCATTCTTTTAGATTATGAAGAAGCTAAAAGATCGTTTTCGTCTTATTGAGAGCGAAAATTAATACCTACAATTTACTAACCATAGTTAATTATTTAGACCTTAATTAATTATTGAGATCATTATTAGGATTAAAATTTTAATTATTCAGAAACATATTTGGCAATTTTGAGTTGAAAAACCAAAATAAGGGAAAAGATTACGTTTCGTAAAATTTACCATTAACATAAGGTATGTACATTCAGGATGTATTGAATTATTACAAGATCAACTTTTTTTAATGATTTAAATTATTTTTATTATTAATTTTGAAAGGGAAATATTTGACTTTGTGTAAAAATTAATGCATTCCTTTAGATTATGAAGAAACTAAAAGATCGTTTTCGTATTATTGAGAGCGAAAATTAATACCTATAATTTACTAACCATAGTTAATTATTGAGACCTTAATTAATTATTGAGATCATTATTAGGATTAAAATTTTAATTATTCAGAAAAATATTTGGAAATTTCGAGTTGAAAAACCAAAATAAGGGAAAAGATTACATTTCGTAAAATTTACCATTAACATAAGGTATGTACATTCAGGATGTATTGAATTATTACAAGATCAACTTTTTTTAATGATTTAAATTATTTTTATTATTAATTTTGAAAGGGAAATATTTGACTTTGTGTAAAAATTAATGCATTCTTTTAGATTATGAAGAAGCTAAAAGATCGTTTTCGTATTATTGAGAGCGAAAATTAATACCTATAATTTACTAACCATAGTTAATTATTGAGACCTTAATTAATTATTGAGATCATTATTAGGATTAAAATTTTAATTATTCAGAAAAATATTTGGAAATTTTGAGTTGAAAAACCAAAATAAGGGAAAAGATTACGTTTCGTAAAATTTACCATTAACATAAGGTATGTACATTCAGGATCTATTGAATTATTACAAGATCAACTTTTTTTAATGATTTAAATTATTTTTATTATTAATTTTGAAAGGGAAATATTTGACTTTGTGTAAAAATTAATGCATTCTTTTAGATTATGAAGAAGCTAAAAGATCGTTTTCGTATTATTGAGAGTGAAAATTAATACCTATAATTTACTTGACATAATTAATTATTGAGACCTTAATTAATTATTGAGATCGTTATTAGGATTGAGATTTTAATTATTCAGAAAAATGTTTAGAAATTTTGAGTTGAAAAACAATGATAAAGAAAAAAATTACGTTTCGTAAAATTTACCATTAACATAACTACCATTAACAGTAAAATTTACCATTAACCCTCTATATTACCTAATATTACCTTAACGGTTCAGGTCAGTTTTCCCTATTGTCGATAAACAGTATATGAATATTTTTATCAATTATTTAAAATTTTAACTGAAAACCCCAATTTCTATCCACCGTCCTAGGACGGGCATTTACACTAGTTTATTATAAAGTGGGTTAAGCGGTTTTTGTCAAGAAAGATGAAATACATAACAACAAAAAATATGCGAAATGCTACCACGATCGCAAAAGTTCTTGATTTGTCTATTAGATTTTTCCGGTTTGGCGAAGGATTAAGGAAAAAAATAAATTATGAATAAAAATAATTTGTTACAATGCTTAACATACATTTAAGGGCGACCAAACTGGTCGCCAGTGGCGGCTAGTTAAAATATAAGAATTTAAGGACACAATTGTTATTTTAATTAATGAAATAACTAATAAATCAGTAAAACATAATGAAAAATACACGCAAATGTCGAATTAAAACCACTTGATGACATAACAAACACGTATAATGCTTCTGACATCGAGTAAATGGGCCTGCATTTTTGGCATTTAATCTTACAGTTTGGCGATAGTTTTTTGTTATGAAAACTGGTCGACAGGATAATAGAGAAGTACCTTTATTTTATATTATTTATCATTTTTAACAATGTTATGCACTTAAAAATGTTACATACTGCTTTGAACGTAATTGGTAACGATAAACAAAATTGGTAATTGACAACTGTTTTTGGCGATCTATCGCCTGGCCCAGATAATACGCAAATACCATATGTTGAATGTAACTATTGAAAAACATATGTATAATTTAATTTTTAAAATAAAAATATTTCAAATAAAAGAGCATGGCGGGAAAATAACAGTATATTAAAATTCATTAAGATACAACTAAATGTAAATATATTTGCTTGAAGGTGCGTAAAAACATACATAAAACATTTAAAAGCACATTAAAGTCCTTTTAAAAATTCCAAAACGTTTTCAACCGAAACCCGGTCATCATCAGTGGAAAAACTAATTGCTCTGTCTTTGCGAAGGTACCATCATTGTTAAATAATAGTTTTTGATTAAGAAAAACTATGTTAAATCAAATCCAATAGACCAGTAGCATTTTATTTTCTATAAAATTTCTTTATACACTGAGTTAACGCTTTTATAAATTAATTATAATAAATGAATCGTTAGTATTTGTATGCTATAGTAAACATCGTAAATGTATATAAGCTATAGCACTCATTTAGAATCTCTTATGGCGTACATCACTCATTTATTCAATAATTAAATATTAAAATATTTAATGCAGAATAATATACGTGCAGAATATGTGCAGAATATGTGCAGAATAATAGTAACTAAAAACTTACCAGTTCGTCAAAATCTATGTCATATTTAAGCTTCTTAATGCAGATTAAAAATACTTTCAGCAACACACAAAATTTTGAGGATTTTTTTCTTTTTTACTTGTAGTGGCAATTCTAAATTGTTTAGGAAAACACATAATCCGATTATAAATCCTCTGATTGGTTGTTTTGCATAACAATTGTCTAGCTTATTTGAGTAAACTAAATTGATTTAGCCCTTAAGACGAATACATCGCGATCTGCATATTAAAGTGGTCTTTCAAAAGAAGCATTTAATTAACTTATGTAAATGGAAATCAAAGAAAAATCTTTGAAGGTAAACCTACAGAAAATTTCTAAATCGAAACATATTAAATGAAAAAACTGAAAAACACATCTTCATCAACAGCGCATATATGCGTGCATGTCAGGAATTTTTTTTTT
Organism: Maratus michaelseni; assembly: GCA_963931845.1. NCBI lineage: Eukaryota > Metazoa > Arthropoda > Arachnida > Araneae > Salticidae > Maratus > Maratus michaelseni. Next base: position 100,461,257 of record OZ007600.1, read on the forward strand.
ATTCAGAAATTCCGAATTTATACCGGAAATTTCAAAAGTAGCATTTTTTCTTTAAATAATCAATATACGTCTGTCATTAAATAAAGCAAAAATTACTATTAAGAATTGCTGGTATGAATTCGGAATGTCGGAATAGAAAATAAATTCCTGAAATGCACGCATATATGAGCTATTGATGCAAATGAGCTAAAATGCATTTAAATTCCGTATTTGTGTTTCAGTACGTCATTTTTTAAAGAGATTTTGTTTAATTTCGATTTCTTATATCTTTTATTCAGAAATGAATTGAAAATTTCGGTCGAAGACTTCAAGAAGTTTAAAATCGTGTCGAAGCGCTCTCCTCTAATTGGTGATTATAATATTGTAAATAGTCACAATTCACACGGTGTATTCACACATTATCAGGTGATTACGGTGGTGGGTCGAGCATTGCAATCCTATTTTTGGTCAAGAAATGGCGTATAATTTTGCATTTGTGGACCGGTGCTCTGTCCTGCAAACATGACCATATTCCTTGCTCCCGGACATTGGAGTCGAACTCGAACACATCTGGCCTATAAATGATTTTAAAACACCCACGTATTAGTCAACATTCCACTTTTTGAAGATTTTCTATAATTCGATTTGCCAATGATGGTACAGGCCGTGGATAATCTTCATTACTCACTCTACCATCACGAAATCTTTCATACGACTTTGTACTCGTTGCTTCATTACCATAAACAGTAGCCATCATTTTAACACGTTCACTGCCGGGTAAAAATTACCGAAATTTTATTTTATATAGAAAGTTTGAATTCACACCAGAAAATACTAATAGCAATATTTAGTTTATTTAATTACAGACATTTCGTGATTACATAAAATTAAAATTCTTCTTTCAAAATTTCCGGTACGAATTTGTAATTTTAGATTGAAAAACCACGAGTATAATTGTGGTTGGCAGCTAATGGGTTAGTGTTTCTGTGTCACTTTAACCCAATTTTACACAGAATGTAATGCTGGCACGTTGCTCCCTTGTTACTTTTCCTACCGAGGTTTAGAAGGCAGTGTCAATTGTTACCTGATTGTATATAAACTAGTGCTCTTAAACTTTTACAGAAGATAGTCTTAATGTAACGGTTGTAATCAAAAATATTTTCTCATACATGGCGCTGGTAGTTACATGAAAATAAAATCTGTTGCCTATGCCACTGGACATACTGTGTACTTTAAAATTTAAATGTTCAGGTTTAAAAATGAGTTTGTGTAAGTTTTGAACAAATAAAATTCAAAATATGTAACTATGCATTTGTATAATTTTTACAACATCAACAGTAAAACTACATCAAATAATATTGAAACTGGTTTTTGTCCTAACTTATTAAAAATCGAATGTATCCGAAAAATACTCAAAGAATATAGCTTAAAGGACCCAACCACCCAACCTCCGAAGAAGAGCGACTGTTTTAATTTAAGTTACATTTTAATAGGTTTTAAAATAATTTGTATGTGACATGTTAAACAGTAGTTAGTTTAATTAATGAGTATATCCGCACGCTAAAGATTCATATTAAGCATAGCTCAAGTTTTGTAATTGAAAGAAATGTGTAATACAAATTTCAAGATACAAACTGAAATTAAGCCATCAATTAATATTTATGTAATAGCTGATGGAAGTTGGTAAACCAGATTTTTGACTATTGAAAAATTTGAAAAAGGAATTGTGAATAAAATAATTTTATAAACTGAAGAGATCGTGGATATGATTTTAAGTTTAAACTTAATGTCTATCTATAAGTGCAAATAATTTCTTACAAAATTTACGTTAGGGGCCGTTCAAGTATTACGTAAGCATATTTTTAGTCATTTTGTACCCCCTCCCCCCCCTTGTAAGAAAATATAAGCAAATGCTAGACCCCCCCCCTTGCTTACGTAAGATTTTATGACAGTTTATACATCAAGACTTCTTGACAGATAAAAAGTTACCAATAAATTACATTATTAATCATACAAATTTATATAAATAGGCATATAGGGATTGTGATATCAAAAAATACAAAATGGTTTTAATATATTGTTGTTTATTGCATTAAACAAACCATTGTTTAAACCACCAAATTCATTGTTTAATGCTTATGTAAGAACTGTCGTGACCCCCCCCCTCCCCCTTGTCAGAGAAAATAAGCAGACTCTGGACCCCCCCCTCCCCCTTTACTGCTTACGTAATACTTGAACGGCCCCTTAATGAGAAAATAACATCAATAAAGAAAGAATAAAGAATCCATTATTTCTATTTTCTTGTCTTTTTACACAGCATTGTAATAATGGAACTGCCGCTATTTGAGGTTTTGCAAAAATAACCATAACACATAAAAATACCTCGGAAAATAATTTGAATTTTGACTTCGAGAAATTTAAAATCACGCATCTGAATTTTTAGGAAAATGCATTGTTTATTTCATCTTGCAATTCATCATATTTTCAGAGACGTACATGTGAAATTCCTACACTTATAACAAAAAACGCAGAGACATATTTTATTAGTGTATATAACTGCTATTAATCTCGTGGATTAAAAGAAGAAAATTAAATGCTACTTTAACTGTGTTAAACACATTATCAGAAAATATTTTGTTAATATAATAGTTAATAGTACTTTAGCGTTGGTTTCAATAATTGCTGTAATTACGCAGAAATTAAGTATACTTTAATAAGGTTTCTCTATTTTCAATTATCTTAAAAAACCTTACAATCTTACATTCATTCTATATATTAAGACTAAAACAGGAAGAACTAATGAGTTTCCACATGATGTATTCAATGCTTAAAAGTTAAAAGCCTTGTTCTGTTCTAAACTTTTTTTTTGTATCCACAGATATTACTGAGAGATTATAATAGCTTTTAAGCGCCATGTTAAATCATAATTATCTTCATTTATGGATACGTCAGCACTTTGAATGATGCATATTCGATATAGCTTTTGTAATTAAAAGACAGCTGTAATATTGTCTGAGTGAAAACAGACTCATACATAGCACAATATTACTTTGCCCTATATACAGCTACGATAGATATTAAAACCTTTCGTCAAGCATAAATCAAAGAATATTTAACGGATTTCTTTCAAATTTTCACAGAAGGTACCTATAAAGGTGACAACGAGGCACATCTAATTACCAAGAATAAATTTCAAACCGTTTGGAAATTACATTGAAAAATAGATTAAAAGAGAACACAATTAAAGTACATACACCACAAAAGTTTAGTGCGTACGTCATTTTCACCGGCGATAGATTTTCGTAGACAATCGGATTAGAGCCCGTGGAGCAAAGCAAAATGCACACACTTACCTTACCCGAAACCGACAAAAAAATTCTATCGAGCCGCAATCTGATCCGAAGACGACAAAATTATTTGCTTCGGCATGCAACCCAATCCGAAACCCGACACGAACCTGAGAAAAAAAAATCCATCGAATTGTAAATCGATCCAAACCTGGCAAAATAGTTTTCTTCGCCACGTAACCCGACACACTTCATCCCGAACACGAGCCACATCCCAAAAGGAAATGGAATTAATCGTTCGTTTAAATATGAAATAAATAAAACATTTATTTTTTTATTTTTTTAAATTAATAGCAATAGAGTAATGCTTAAGAAGATCCCCATAATAATAATTTAAAATCAGAAAATATATTTTTTAATAATTAAAAAGTATCTACTAATACACACGAATGAAATTAAACTGTAATTATAGCAAAAGTTTAAAAAAAACTTAATAAAATAAGCTAAATTCATCTGAAATATAGTTATCTTTATTTTCATAAATTTGTTTCTGAAAATCCCAATATCCCGACTTGCGAAAACCTACATCTCACCAGAAAGAAACATTTTAAAGTAAACCCGTCACACTGAAAAAAATTATAATCACTCTGATCCGAATAAAGGAAATTGGGGAGAACCCGACCCGATTCAGAGGTGTCCGCTACTCAGAGATTTTACTACATTTGAATATTAAAGGAAATAGATATGTCCATTTTCAACATAAAGGATAAATTTAGTATTAGTGATATAATTGTAGAATACTTTTCAAAATTTCATTAAAAGAGTTAGTAGAAAAGTTAAAAGAGTTGTTAGTGTTCGGGTTGAAACATTTCGGGTTCAGGTTAAAATGTGTTGGTTTCGGGTCGCGTTTCATGTCGACGGAAATTATTTTCTTGGGATCGGTCGGGTTGTGGTTCAATAGAATGTTTTTGTCCGTTTCAGGTAACGTCTCGGGCTGACGTCAAATGCATTCTTCCGGTTCGGGTCGGGATTTGGGTTAGCTTCAATTTTCAAGTTCGGGTCGGGTTACGTGACGACGTAAATTATTTTGTTGTGTTTGAATCTGGTTACAGTTCGATGGATTTTTTTTGCGAGATTGGGGTCGCGTTGCGTGACGATGGAATTTATTTTGTCGGGTTCGGATCGGGTTATGGTTCGATGGAATTTTTTTTCGGTAGAGGGTCGGATGTCGGGTAAATTTAAGTTTTCATGTTCGGGTCGGGTTGCGTGAAGATGGAAATTATTTTGTCGGGTTCGGATCGGGTTACGGGATTTTTTTTTTTGTCGGATTGCGGGTTAACTTCAAAATGGAATTTTCAGTTTCGGATCGGGTTGCGTTTCGACGAAAATTATTTTGTCGTTTTTGGGTAGAGTTGCGGTTCGATGGAATATTTTTATTGGATTTGGGTCAGACTTCGTGTTGACTTCGAATGAAATTTTCAGATTTCGGTTGGGTACATTACGGTATTTGGACAAAATATCCATAAATGACCATATCTCAGTTAGCTTAACGCTCCCTAAGCTCTTTACAATAAGCCTGAAAAACATCAAGCTTATTGCAGAAACGTAGATGGTTCTCCAATTAGCCCGGCACTTTGCAAAGAGTCGGATTTCGCAATTAGCCTACAACATATATACTAATTTATAGAACATGTACAGGGCTGCAGCAAAGAATTTGTATATTTTTCCGACTATTGATGGTAATAGCTTTGTGTTTTCAAATTTTTTAAGTGTTTTCCAAATTGTTTACTTAGACATCAACTTCCACCTTATTAATCGGTAAAGTTTTGCTAAAGTTGGAATGTGTTTCATAATCTAGCTTGACGCATGATTTTTCTTACTTTTTAAATGTTTTGTTATAATTAGAAAATTGTTAAACATTATGGCCGATAAACAGTTGAGAAACGCTTAACCCTTTCAGGGGCAAAGTACTCTTGGAGCTAAAATATTGAGATGACTGATTGACACCAAGATTCACAAACGAATTTATTTTAAAATAAATAAAAGCTTTCCTTCATGTACCTTACAAATTCAAAATTTTATAAAAAAAATTTCTGGTGTCATTGTGGCATTTTGGGATTAAAAGTGGTATATATAATATACCGGCGCCCTTTAAGGGGTTAAATTCAAGGCAATGGAAAAAGCTTGGCAATACCTGTATTATATACTGTCTAATTAAGAGCTTAATCTTGCTGAAGAATGCGATAATTCCTGCACAACCAAATTCGTTTCCAAATATTTCTTCCGAAAATCCCGGAGAAAGAAAGAATGTAAGAAAATAACTTATCATGAACAATACAATGCTAAATTGTTTTTATAAAAAACAAACAACAATATGTATGTAACATATATACGTATTCTTTCTTAAAAAAAGTAAAATGTCAACATAAACGTTAAACATTTTTCCAATAAATGTGTAAAAGTACTTAATTACATTTTCTCTTTTAAAGTTCTTTTCCTTTACTATCCATGTAGAATAACTTATGGTCATCCTATAAAATGATTTAAAAAATCAGAATATATCCTTACGGTATACTGATGCATACATGGATCAATTTATATTTAACTTTTAATAAATAAATTCAATTCCAGGTATGATAGAAAATCAAGAATCGAAAGCAACTTGACAAAAAAATAAGAGATCACAGATGACATCGAAAGGTGGAGATCTTGCTGAAAAACTATGTCAAGAAGTTTAATAATCATAAAATTTGTATACACATATCTTACATATTTACAGTATTTAAACCAAATTAATGAGAGCGTCAGTGCTCCAATTTCATTTTCAATATTTGTGATAAAAACGTCACATCTTTCAAATCATAAAAAACGTTTTTAAAGAATCCTTTTATTGCGTTTTATTCTAAACACAGAGTGCATTCTAGGAGTGGAAATGGCAGGCTATAGCGACGCAGCGCATCTGTCTAGGGGAAACTAGAATAGGCGAGGATATCGAAAATGCAAGTCATATTTTTTTAACAAAAGAGGACGCTGTAAAATTTGGCGGCTGCCTTTAAACAGAATGTCATTAGATTACATGTTAAATTCCGAAAGTATTTTACTCGATTATTTTTAATTATAGCAATTATATGTCATAAATATAAGATGGGATATAAATGTTTTATTCCGGGATGTAGATCGGGATATGATGATGAGATAAACAAAAGAAAAATCGAAGATTTTTTTTTTTTTTAAGTATGTTTAGAGCTCCAAAGATGAGTGCTTTTTATTATACTTTAATTTTAAATTATATGCATGTAATCATTTTTAAACTAAGAAATTTTTATTCTAGTATATCGATCTTAGTGTATATGTTTGTAAAATGTTATACTTAATGAATGCTAATGTCTGTGGCTAATTGACATGGCCATTTAAATTGTCTTATAGAGTGCTATTTGTTTGGCTGTAATCTGAAGCTGTTTTTATTTGAATAATACTTTTAATCTCTAAAAATTATACGTCCATTCCGTATTTCTTCGCAGTACAATATCCGTGATATTTATTTTTAAATGACTACTATTCAGATGCTTCTGTCAGGATGAACTCTTATTTAAAGAGTTATAAAAAGCAATCGAAATGCCAAATATCTATTAAAATATATGCATGGTGTGAAGAAAACTTTATTTAATGAAATTTCTACTTGTTTGACTTTTTTAAAGTTCAAATTTTCAATCAAAAACATTTAAAAAATGAATGCTTTTCGCATTGAAAAGCATTGCAGAAGCAGGTTAGGATAGCCTTCAGTTTACCGTGGCGCCATCTATAAGGAGAAAAACTGTATTGTAAAATTTCAATGTTACTTTCCCCTCCATCTATCTTCCTCCGGGGTCTAAATATTCTTTTTTCGTCACAGGTTTTTAAATGTAATATAATTGAACCTTGAACTTAGAAGAAGTTCACTATTCAATAATTAAATGGGCTATTAAATAAAGTTAAAAATATCTCTTTAAAATTTCTGGTATAGAAGATTAAATAAAAATATAAACAATTGTACTACCAAAAGAAAAATTCGTGAATTGAGCGGATATAAAAATATGACGTATATACAAGTATGCTTAGCTATAAAAATCTGAAATTTTATTTGAATGTTTTCACATGAAAATAATAATTTAAGTAATTATTATATTTTATTACTTTCACAAATAAACATACAGAATTCATAAGAAAATTGCTTTCATACAAAAAAGAATGTATTTTCATCAAAGGAGCAAAATAAATGCTTTTGTATAAATAAATGCCCTTATACACCTTTTATACTACGGCTATATTTTCTTTTACTATTCATTCAGATCCTTTCTGTTAATGTCATTATCCTATTTTCATGCATTGTTGTGTAATAGAAAAATTATGATAAATAATTTTCTATAACTTCCATCTTCTTATTAATGATCATTATAGTATGTTCTCACAAAGAGTATCGTAAACTATTTATAGTTATTGTGAGTAATGATTTTTTTGAAGGTTTTGAAAAAATAATACTGTTATCATTATATTTGTTATCTTTAAAATAAATTGTTTGTTGTTATATGGTTTATGTATAATTTCAACGTATGGTCTTTAAATATAAAGTGTTTGTTTAAATAAATCATTTTTTATGATTCTTATATTTTGATATTGATCATTGTAGAAAAATTATATACATTCAATGTCACATGCATTATTTAATGCATACATTTAATGGCAGTTTTATAATAATAAAGATCTTTAATTAGCAGTAATAAAATATCTTCAAATTTAGAGAGTGTTTTAGTGTTTCCCATGTGTTATTTTGTTTTTTGTCTATGTGTAAGTTTACATAACATTAAAAAAAAAAATTAAAACATATTAAGAATTTTTAATAACAAATCTTTTTGTAAATTAAGTGGTGTCATCCACTGAAACTGTGTAGAACTGAAAATGCATTTAATAAAAATATAGAAATTTTTATTTGTGATGCCGAAGCCATAATATGAGTATGCGATCTAAAGACATATCACATTCTCATATCTTTTTAGGACTTTCCAGCATTGTTGGAAAGTTTATGAATTCGGTTTGTCTGTCTGTCTATCTTTCTGCTGTCTGTCTGTCCGTGCTCTAACTCGGGTAAATGTACTCGGAATGTCATTAAATTGATATGCAGTGTAAAGGATCATCTAAAAAACGCGGATCGGCATGCTATTTTAGAGGATATTAATAGGCCAGAACGTATCAGCAGGATAAAAGGATGAATAAGTAAGGATTATGCTGATAGATTGGGTCAGATAGTAGGTAGAACATCTTTTCTGAATCAAGAGGATTAGGTGCATAAATCTTCTGTAATCATGCTGTTATTGTCCCCAGCTTTTCCACTTTTAGGCTTCTGGTAGGTTATAGTTTTTCCTTTATATAGGTTATTGATGATTACTATGGCATGTTCGGTATTGAAAATGAAGTGCGTAGCATTTATACTCATTTTACAGGGACAATCAAAATAATTCCTTTACATTTTAGTCTATGGAGAAAAATCATTTGCTGTGCATTTTAATGACATTACACTAGTTCCAGTATACTGACACTGATATGTATTACTGATGTGGAGTGTAGAATGCTCACTATAGAATACAGTGTGCATAGCATTCAACATTCTTGTGCCGGGACACACAAACTAATTTGATTACAGTACCGTCTATCGACAATAATTGCTGCAAGTGCGATTTCAGTTGTGCTACGCGTTTTAAAATTAAAAAACAAATTGCATATTACTTGGTGTGCATAAATTCTGTAGATCATATTCAGTGCTGCAGAATATATCTTTAGTACATTTCCGTTTATTGATGGAAATTGGTGAAAGGGAATTTTAAACTATTCTATGCGTATCCTAACTAAACGAAAGTTCAACTTGCTATGTTAGTAAATATACAAATCTACAGATCATATACAGGTCTGCAAAAAAGGATTCAGATATTTTTCCGACTACTAATGTTAATTGCTGATATTACGTTTTCCAATGTGCAAATGTGTTTTTAAAAAATTGTTTACTTAGATATCATCTTTCACATTATTAATCAGTTATGTTTTATTGCAGTGTTCTGAATGTGTTGGAAAGTGTTTCGTAATCTCTGCTTGATGCATAATTTGTCTTTCATATTATGTCTTTAATACATAAGAAAACATTAAAAACTAATTAAAATTTGGTATATTTTTTTTTTGCTATAAATGAAGCAAATGTAAATTTGTGCAGAGTGGCAGATGAAAATCGTAGAGATGAAAACTATATGCGAATGGTAAATTCATTGAGATATAGTAGGAGTCGGTAAATAATTATCCAAATTAGACACGGCGCACTCTTGAAGTTATATCGCTCCAGAGCAAGAAAAGTATCACCAGAGTAGTTATTGAGAAGACCGCTGATTACGCTATGTGTCACTTTGCTGTAACTTTGAAGGGCTCGCGATTAGTGTTGCCAGTAGGCTACTTTTTCAAATTCAGATTCCTTGATTGCCAACACTTTTTTAAGTAGAAATATTCCCTTATTTAATGATAGATTAAATAATGCGAGATTAAGGCAATTACTCTATTTTTAAAAAGCGGTGGGAATCAAACAATCTGAATTGTTTTATAAAAAGTAGCCTGCTGGCAACAATTTACGCTAAGACGCTCGCTAGCTAATGTTAAACATATGGGCGCGTACTTTTCGAATTTCTCGTGTGAATTTGAATGCTTTTAAACGATTTGTTTTGCATAGGATAGCTGAGGTAGATCTCTAATATGGCTATTTTTTATTTTTTCGAGTTTGGTTAAATATTCTTTTAATAAAGGCAACACGCTGCGAATTATGCTATCTTTGTTGTAGGGTGTAGCTGTGTAAATCGCTGTTCAAATTGAAGGTGTTATCCATGAGTTTTCTACAATCCTTGGAGTACTTTTACTTTTGAAACCGGTACACATGTAATACACATTTATGCTATTAAAATTGTATTTGGAAATATCTTTTCAGGAAAACTTTGAACATAATTACCATGTATCATTGGATATAGGGGAGACCGGGGAAAAATGAAGAGTGGGGCAATATGACGAATGTCTTAATTTTTCCGTTTTCCACTAGGTGGCAGCATCAACCGGACACTACTGGCTCTCCTATCGGCCGTTCGTTAAACAATACTATAGAGACGCTGAAATCGCCATTTTTGTGTGATTTGTGAAGCTTTGATTGTTTTTCGCTGCCACGTTATAACGTTTATGCATGTGTAAATAAGCTCTGCTACAGATACTGGTAAGATATATCATTTCTGTTTAATATTTACGAGTAACTTAGTTTAAATACTACTTACTACCATGAATAAATGTCAATTAATCGCCTTCCTTCATGGGAATGCAAACGAATATTTTTAAACAGGCAGTCCGGGGCAAGATGACGAGCTCGTCATCTGGCCCCGTGTTTCGGAATATATTAAACTAACTATGTTGTCCATTCTATTTAAATCCTGTAAACGCTTGTTTGTCTGTGTGTTTGTTCGCGCGACCTAGCGCTTCTATCTCCTCTGGGGCTAAGGGGTGCATGGGATCGGGGGAGGTGTTGTTCGAAAGGGGGCGACCAGAGGAAGACATTTTTGCCATCCGCTAAGCCCTCCCAACCTAGTCTCCAGAAAGAAAAACCCTATCGGGGTCCGCATCTCTACTTCCAAGCGTCCGATCGGTACGAGGAGAGTACCGTTCAAGGGGGTCAAGACCTCCCCCCTCCCCCGCTGGTCCCCCTCCTCCCAAAAAAATCAAAAAGCGTTTAAGGACAACTTCCGGCATTGTGACCCACCAACAGAAGAATAGATCCAGTGCTGTAAATGCCAAGAGTGGTGGCATGAGGAATGTTCCAATTATGAAAATGGCATTTTTATTTGTGACTATTGTTAGCTGCACAACTAAACACTTCAACATTACGTTACACTGCATTATGCTTAGTTTGATACTTTGTAACATGTAAAAACACAGTTATCATTTGTTAAACCATGTAAAATATTCAAAAGATAAAATATTTTCAATCTTTTTCAGTGTTGCAATCTTGCCCCAAGGCCAAAGTCATCCTGGGGCAAGATGACGATATGTTAATGTTATGAAAAAATAAAATTATCATGTATTTTTTTTATTTGAAAAATTAAACGGTAATGTATTTAATACTACAAAGGTATACTCTATCAGTTCATGTAAAATTAATTTTACTATTACTTCAATATAAATTAATAAACAACAAAAATTGTTAACATAGTCATCTTGTCCCGGTCTCCCCTACTACAAAATACTAAACCATATATATACTGAGTTATGCAGCTTCATTAAAATAAATATATTAATATGTATTATACATACCGGCAAAAAGCATAAATACTTAATTATTTGAAAATATATCTTTATATATCTTTTTTGCAGATTATAGAATGGAAAACATAAACCGCAGAAAGATGATACTTACAAAAACTATTTAACTGGCAATTTATCATCGTTTCAATAACATGTAGGGCTCTACTCATCTAAACATCATAAAAGATGTAAAGAAACTCCAACAGTCAAAAAATAAATTATGAATGTGTATGAAATAACATAAAACTCGACGTTACAGGATTCATTCATTCATTCTTTTTTTAAAAATCAATACAGAATATTTTCGTTCCTTCATTTTTTTTTGGCTTTAAATCACATCTTTATATTTTTTAAACATTTAAGTTTTCTTTTTAATAGATTCAGATCTTTTATCATGCCTTTTATTTGCTATTTTTCTGTCTTTTTTTCTGGGATCTATTTGCAAGTTTTTTCTACAGAGTTTAAACAACTGGTACGATAAAAAGTTATTATGGTGAAATTTAAAGAATGTAGCATATGCAAAATTTAGGTTAAGTAATAATTATTTTTAGATCATTCTCTTTTGCTATAAAAATTCTTTGACAAGCAATTTATAAATCTATAAAAAAATTACATAAACTAAAAATTTTGAAATTACTAAATCTGGTAATTTTTCAAATTACTTGTATCTGAATTGATCTGCTTTCAATGTGGGATTTTGACATTGTGAATGTGGCTTTGATAAATAATAATCATGTTTGCTTGAAACACGTGTGACTTTTTAAAATTAATCCTAAAATTATCCAAATATTAAAATATAGGGTTAGTCCATTTTTTCAAAGCATTTTCAGGCGCATTTATATTAAACATATATACATATTTATTTTATTCAAAATTATTATGTTTTTAACTTAATTTTGGGTATATTCATTAATATTCTTTATTCAAAAATATCTCTTTCACTTTAACCTCAAAATATAATTTATTTTCTCATATTAAAAGCAATCTGCGTTAAATTCGAAATGTTCCTTAAATCTATTATTTATTTCAGTTGCGGTTAAGTCTGTAGTTGTAATGCATTTTTCCAGATGTCCATTTTACATTTTCACGGTCGCCCTACCTCTTTCTGTACCATAAACAAAAGGGCAAATTAATGTAATTTCCCAGCTGCGAGTTATGCCGTTTCCTTTATCTAAAATCCATTCCCAGTGTGTTGTCCCCCGAAATTACTAAATTATCAATCGCCAAATGTGAAAGCCTTGTTGGCGAGTCTCTCAAATATTTCATTAGATACCTTTAACGTAAAATATTCTTCTCGGTATCTAGGCTTAGTGTGTATCGAATGTTGGCGGCGCAATCTATGAGAAAAAAAAAACATAAGATCTGGTTGAACCTTTGTTCTGCCAACAGCTTAATTCTCTGATAAAGGGAGACCACCCCTGACTATCTTATATGTCTCAATGTTAATAAAGAAATATTTCAGCTGAAGCAAGTTTGTTTCCTTTCTACATATATGACTGCTTCTCCTCGTGAAACGGAATAATGGGTATATTGCCCTGGTGCAACGCTAAGATTAAAATATATCTGCTTTCTATCAAACGGCTATTTGTATATCTCTCTTGGAATACAGTCCCTTCTACAAATATCTCTCATGCAGAGAAACAATATCATAGAAACTATGCCACAAATCCATATCTGGCAAAACATTTTAATTACAAAATAAAATAAATGTGCATGATTGATCTCGAAATGATCTAAACTTAAAACCCACAAAAAAAACCATGAAACATTATAAAGGAAATTTTGAAAAATATACTGTGTAGCAAAAGAGTGAATAATAAAAAACATAATATAAATGCTGTCAAATTACACCATAAAATATTACAACATTAAAGAAGTGAGTATAAAACATCACATATTTTTACTGAATGGTGTATAAAAATTTAAAATTTTACACATACATTAATATTAAAATATCTACGTTTCGACCACCATCTATGGTCATCTTCAGGAAAATTTTCTTATATTGCTTTTAAAAATTCAAATGCGAAAAACAATCCGTCCGTTGCCACAATATTATTGAAGTCCAAAAATTAAAAATTAACAAGGGTAACACTCAACCATCGTACCAACCAACCACAAGTAGAAACGATGCATCGATTAAAGCGATGGAGATGCTTATGCATCGTTTCGACTTGTGGTTGGTTGGTACGATGGTTGAGTGTTAGCCTTATTAATTTTTAATTTGTGGACTTCAATAATATTGTGGCAACGGACGGCTTGTTTTTCGCATTTGAATTTTTAAAAGCAATATAAGAAAATTTTCCTGAAGATGACCATAGATGGTGGTCGAAACGTCGATATTTTTAATATTAACGTATGTGTAAAATTTTAAATTTGTATACACCATTCAGTAAAAATATGTGATGTTTTATACACACTTCTTTAATGTTGTAATAAAAAAACATTATACAAGTTTAATTCGGTTAATTAATTCTGTTAATTAATTAAAATATTAGCACTAGACTCAAAAAGTGTTATTCAAGATATAACCTCATTTTTCATTATTTGTCATGTCATCTTTTTATGTAAATGAATATAACTATAATGTTAGAGAATGAAAATTTTAACCAATTGATTTCCATACCAATAGAATGTTTTTTTTAATAAACGCTTTCAGACCCAGATACAGCGTTGCCAGTGGGCTACTTTTTTAAAATTCAGTTTTCTTGATTGCCACCAGTAATTTTAGAAACCGAAATTCGCCTTATTTCATGACAGATTAGATAATGCAAATATCAAGCAAATTAATATCATTTCAAACAAGAACGAAAAATCATGCGTCAAGCATAGATTATGTAACACCTTCCAACGCTTCCAAAATAAATTTACAAATCATACCGTTTAATAAGCTGAAAGATAACATCTAAGTAAACAATTTGGAAAACGCGTAACATATTTAAAAACATAATTTCAGGAATTTCCAACGCATACAATATTCGGAAAAATATCCGAATACTTTTATTCAGCCCTGTATATGATCTATAGATTTGTATATATACCACATAGGATGCTAAATTTTAGTTCAGTTAAGAAACGCGTAGCACAGTTTAAAATTCTCCTTCTGGAGTTTCTGTCAATAAACGGAAATATGTTCGCGAACTTTTGTGCTTCCCTGTATAGGATCTACTGAATTTATACACCACACGTAATAAACAAAAAGTGAGTTAAACTTAAAATCGCGTTCAGTAACTTAAAACGGACTTCCAGGAATTATTGTTAACAGACAGTAGAGAATTCTTTTGTGTGTCAATGTAAATGAACGATGACTGCTATACACACAATATTTTGTAGTAAGCCTCTTGTAATGCACCTTAGTGATATATATAAATTTCAATGCGTTTAAAATAATGGAACATTATTTAAATAAACCGCAGACGATTTTTCTCCATAGACGTAATGTAACGGAATTCTTTTGACTGCCTCTGTAAATTAACTATAAGTGCTATGCACACCCTATTCCATATTAAGCTTCTTGTAATACACCTTAGTGATATATATCAATTACAATGTGTTTGCAATTGTGTAACATCATTAAAAAAACCGCAAATGATTTTTCCCCATTGACCGTAATGTAACGGAATTCTTTTGAGTGTCCCTGTAAAAAAACTATAAGTGCTACACACTTCAGTTGAAATGGGGAACGTGCTATAGATAACGACAATAACATATAAAAAATGCAAGGCAATCCGAGCATATTTACGGGAGTTAGAGCTCGGCCAGACGGCAGACGGCAGACAAACCGAAGTCATAAACACTTTTCAACTAGGTTGGAAAGTGTTAAAAAGTGGTACCAATCAAGAAATATGAATTTTTAAAAAGTATCCCACTGGCAACACTGCCCAGATATTTAATTGATGTTATTTATTACCGTATATATTCGTGTATAAGCCGACCCCCCAAATTCGAAATAAAAACATGTTTAACACCAGTAATTCAGAATGCTTTTCTACATCATATTTAATCTCATTTAATTCTAAATGATATTTCCAGACGTTTTTCCTGGATCTAGCAACCCAGGATATGTAGGCATATTTTAAATCATTTTTCGCATAAATGTAAGGATTTACAGGCAGAAACACTTCTTATATTCTGAAAGTAGGTTTTTCGAAGATCTTCGAGTTATACTCGTGTCATAGGGGGCATGAACAGTTTACAGTGCCAGTGTCTTTCTTTCAATTTCTTAATAAATAAAAATTGGGAACTTTCCACAACTCTGGTTTGGGTTTTAATGTGTTAATACCATTCGTATTTCTGGTAAAATACTATCAAATCACATTTTTACACGCAATATAACAGTTGTAAATTATTTCTTAACGTAAGCAATTAAAAATATTATTTTATTTTTATGAGTTTAAGAAACACACTAGAAAATAATTTTGTGACATGCTGTAAAAGAACTTAAATATTTTATTAAATAGATATGAAAAATAAAATTTGTAACTCTATATTTTTAGCCACTATGGTTATCTTAGGTATTAAAAATTTGAACAATTTTAATTCAAATGTACTAATTTCAATAACATTTCAAAGATTAGGAAATTTCAAATCTACTAATTCATTCTGGATGACATTGTTTGGTAATTTATCTTTTAAAGGAGATTGTGTTTAATATCAAATTATCAAATATATTTCTGCGAGGATTTCAACACTTTACAATTTTGAACTATTCTCATACAAAGCATTGTTGACTTGTCAAAGTTTCAATAAATTTTGAAGTTAAATTTGGATCAGGAAAATATTTGTTTAGGAAAATGTTGCCAGATATATAGAGATCAATATTTTGACAGTTGCTGACACTTTCATTGTGTAAATCAGAATACGGACGGAAAGAGCCAATTAATTAATGATATTAGAAAAGGTTAAATGGAATTCAGAATTTTAGTTATTCAAATTATTAAAGCAAAAATAATGTTATGAAAACAAAATCGATAGGAATATTGATTTTTTGAAATCTATACTAATAAAATGAATTTCGCTCTGTGTGTCTGTTGACGATGGCTAGGAAAATCTAGATCACCTAGAAATCTGAATATCTAGGAGTGGATAGTCCAAGGTCTGACCATGTGCACCTGAATCTCAGAATTTTAATATTTTGATAATTACTCAAGATATTAATTAGAATAGCATTAAACATCTCATCGAAAATTCCATCTTTTAAATCAAAATGGCTATAGAAAAGATCTGCTGTTGTGGATTTGCAAGCAAAAATGAACGAATTCGAAATTATTTTACTAATTATCGAATTTTAAGAAAACTAATTAAGATATCAATTTGAAAATTTGTGAGCATATGTAAAAAAAAAATTCTGCATCCGACTATGTAATTTTTGAATTTATGCAAAATTTATTCAAAAAACTGCCAAAAATCTGCCAGTGAAAAAAATCCGAGTAAGTTTTAGAAAGGGATCTGCTTTCATTAAAAACTGAACTACAAAGAGATCTGTTTCTCTGGCCTATCCCTCCATTTAGTTTGCGAAAATGAAAGGAAATAATTGCCAGTTTTTACTAATGAACAAAAATTTAGATAACTAATTAAGATATAGATCTGAAATTGAGGATGAGAAATGATGTCATCTGCCGACTATTTTAGCTTAGCGTCTTCGCTATGTTTTAATTATCGGAAAATTTTAATTCTTTTTTTAATGATCACGTTAATGCAGGTGAAGATGGTTTTCTTGAACAAATTATATTCGTTATATTTGCGGGTATGGGGAGAGAGGGGGTTAAGGCCTTGCTCTTAGATTGTTATTATCTCGGGCCCGGGCAACGCATGGCGGGTAGCTAGTACATTATAAAATAGTGTTGATCAATACAAACATTTAAATTGTTGGAAATCAAGATTTTTTAAATATATTAATACAAATCAGAAACACGTCAACAGCTTTTCAAAAGTAAAAAAAAAAAGAACCTATTGATTCATTCTAGATTACTTTTTTTTAAAATCTGAAGAATAAAAGGAAATAAAAGAAAGTAAAAAAGCAAAATGAGAAAATAAAAACAAATAAACGAAAGAAAGAAACCAAATGCAGATATACTAGAAAATACTTTTGACTAATGCAAGCAAATCCATATACATTATTAATATTTTATTACTTTAATGCGATTAATATTATATTGTGTTAATTATTATATCAGAGATTAGAAAATTTAAAAAACTACCACTCCTTCTGGATGGCAGTGTTTTTAATTGATCATGAACGTAAGATTTGTTTGATATCCGGTTTCCGCATACATTTTGTGCCGGAAGTTACACATTTTATATATGATGTGACGAAGTAAAAAGATATTTTTACTATAGCGGCCTTGTAGCTAATCATAGATGGCAAATATATTTGTAGATGATGGGGCTGTTTTTTTTTTCATTTTGCATTGAAGCGAAGGGCATCGTTTTCTGTTTCGTCAATAGTGGAATGTTGTTTTGTGTGATCGGGTGCATGACAATTTCCTACAGATCAGTGCAAAGAGCTCTTATCCAATTTCATTGCGCATAAGGCGTAAAGCCAAACAAGCGCAGAAAGAAACATTCGAAAGGGATTAGGGCTGCTCCAGAATAATCCTTTATTCTATTCAAAATTAAAAGAGAAAACAACTAAATAAAAGCACGTGACAATCAGCAGCTTTTTAATGCTTTCGTTACAATCAATGGCAGCCAAGTTTTCATCGTTCCAAAAAACGATCGTTTAGCCCAGTCAAACTGTAGTTTGAGGTGGAAAATTCTTGTGTAATTGTTTTTAGTGGCTTATCTTATGTTTTTGGGGGGTGCTGAATACGAATAGGAAGTTGTCCAACAAAATTTCTTTCGGCAAATTTGTTTTTTTACAAAAAACCTGTAAAAAACGGACTTTTTTTCGTTTTTTTCAAAATAACTTCAAAATTGTGCATTTTGCGTGAAAGTCGGCAGTATATGAGTTAAAGAGAATAACATTTCCTACATTTTATGTAATGAAAGTTTCTTTCTATGATAAATGGTTTAGCCGTGAGAGTGCCGCAAAAATGGGTATTAAAAACAAAAAACTGTAAAAACCGGGAATTACGGCACTGTATGTCGATGTAACATGGAAACAAACCATTTAACGCAAATATTAACCATCAGTGATACTAAAGATTATATTATTGACTATATTTTATGCATTTAAGTTAGGGGAAAAGTGTGGATCTGGCACCAGTAGAAGTTGGGAGCAGTGGAGTATCTCCACTTCCTCTCAAGAGTCAAAGGTGCTCCTCCTCCGGTGAGCTCGTACTCTAAGAGAAGATAAAATTTTGAAAAAGAGGGTGAAATTAGGTACAGGAGGTAAAACTATCTAGAATCGTCAAAAAACAGTAATTTTTGGAAAATAGCAATAAACACTTTAAAAAAAATTCAATTGAACAATTACATAAATATAATAATGAATCCTCTTCAGACACACAAACAATATTTTTTATTCAAAACTTAACATTTAAATATGTGTATGTTTTTGCTCCCAGCCCCCGTATTCTAGAAATTTCTGAAATGGCAGTTTCATTGCAGGCAAATATGCAACAGATTTTCACTAATTTTTACTCCTGACTGCAAACTTGAACAATCGGTTGCTGACAACATATTATTTTTACATGCCATGAGTGGTTGTGATACTACTTCAGCCTTTTTCAAAGTAGGAGAGATGAGGTTTCTTCAGACTCTCAAAAGAAACCCGGCATTAATTAAAGCCATTGAAATTTTTAAAGACCCTATGGCAGATACTGATACAATTATTGATGCTGGCAATCGTTTTTTGACTTCCTTGTACAAATTATCTGACAAGGAAACCACGTCATTAAACAAATTGAGGTATCTATGCTACCTTAAGTCTGCATACAAGGCACCAACCCATATGGCGTCCCTACCTCCTACTGAGGCTGCAGCTAAACAACATTCTTTAAGGGTGTATTTTCAAGTTCAGCAATGGCTTGGGAATGAAAAAAATCCTGAACAATGGGGTTGGAAAAGCACCAAAGATGGTCTAGAGACAATAACCACGCTAGAGCCATCAGCACCTCAAGCTGTTCTAAAACTCATTTCTTGAAAATGCAAGAAGACATGCCATAAAAACTGTGGATGTAAAAAAGCAGGCCTCAACTGTTCTAATATGTGTCTGAACTGCGAGAGCAGTTGTAATAACATGCCTAATATTAAAATAAAAGAAAACGAGGATGACACGGAATACCCTGAAGTACTTGAAGGTTATTATACATAAAAATTATACATAAAAATTCCATTTCACATTTATTTTTTCATTTATTTTTAATTTGGTGTGGTCAAAATATGTATCCCAATACAGTGTGCATAACTAGTCATTATTTAACTAAGTCATTACATAACTAAGTCATTAATTATTTTTTTAAAACGTTGGTACGTAGTATAATAGCTTTTTCGCTCCCTGATTTGGGTTCCAAAAGTGACCGATTCCTGAAATGAGCTGTAAAAGAGGGCTGATATTAAAAAGAGGTAAAAATAATATTATGATAAAATGCTGTATGAATCTTAACTTACTTATAAATAATTCCACCGTTTAAAAAATATTGTACGCACCAGTTCTTCTCCGGAGCATAAGTTCCGATCCTCGGTACAAAAACGGCTTTTCGCGCCCGTATGCGTAAATAGCTATTATATAATTAATTTCTTTTTTATAGTTGTAGAAGACCTAGAAGGCATACCATCAGAAACCATGAAACCATTGGCCAAGAGGACTCGGTTTGACTGACAAGTTCATTTCAATGTCAATAATAATTTAATAATTAATATTGTATAACATGCATACCTACCTATTTTACTATATTATTTAACATTAAACAGTTTTCATAGTAATCAATCGTGAATCCCTATTTATCATTTTTACCTATATAACCTAACATCAACGTTTTACATATCTGCACACATGTATAATGTTGCATTTAAGTTATATGCCTTCAATAAGGAGGTGGATGACTACTTCGTGCATTCGTCATTGCGTTTTTCATAACTATTCAAGGTCCAAGAAAATTACTTGCGCATAAATTGTAGAGAATTTTATCTACTTTTTTAAAGTATAGTATAATGTATACAGTGAAATGTTTATTTTTAGTCTTATGAACAGAAAGGCTGTAAAAAAACGTGTTTCTTACCATTTTCCAAAAAGTACTGTTTTTGCGCCGATTTTACCTAGTTTTACTTCCTGTACCTAATTTTACCTCTTTTTACAAAATTTTATCACCTCTGAGAATAAGAACTCTCCGGAGGAGGTGCTACTTCGACGCATGAAAGTAGGTGGAGCTACTCCACTGCTCCCAACTTCCACTGGTGCCGGAACCGCACTTTTCCTTACTTTAAATGCATAAAATATAGTCAATCATATAATCTTTAATATCACTGATGGTTAATATTTGCGTTAAATGGTTTGTTTCCATGTTACATCGATATACAGTGCCCTAATTCCCGTTTTTTTACAGTTTTTGTTTTTAATACCCATTTTTGCGGCACTCTCACGGCTAAACCATTCATAATAGAAAAAAACTGTCAATACATAAAATGTGGGAAATTTTATTCTCTTTAATTCATATACTGCCGACTTTCACGCAAAATGCACAATTTGTGAGTTATTTTGAAAAAACCGAAAAAAGTCCGTTTGTTTACACGTTTTTTGTAAAAAAAAGCAAATTTGCCAAAACAAAATTTGTTGGACAACTTCAGATTCGTATTCAGCACCTCCAAAAACATGAAATAAGCCACTAAAAACAATTACACCAGAATTTTCCACTTCAAGCACTTTTTGAACACAATTTTACTGGGCTAGTTTCTTTGCATAAAAAAACAATTTAATTTGTGTAATAAGTGCTAAATAAATTCTTAATTTGTGTAATTAATGTATTTATTAAATTTAGTTTGATTTGTGTAGTTAAATTTAAAAAATAAAATTTTTCTCAAAGTTTCTTTCTTTCTTTCTTTTTCTTTCAGTCTTTTCTTCACTTAAAAGAAATATTTATTAGATTTTTTTTATATAATCACCAAATACGCCAAAAAGCTCAAAACGGAATTTCTACGGCGTATATTGGCAAACCTTATATTTATAAATTTTTTCTTAATTTTGAATAAACTATATACGACATGCACCAAAAAGATTCTCGAACTCGTAAATACATTACGATAGAAATACCCAAATATCCTCCGTAAAGCTAAGATATCATCGCTCCACGTAATTATAATATCTTCGGTTCCTTTAAAAATTACTGCATATTCAACGGTTCACTTACGACAAGGAAAGGCAGAAAACCATAGAAAAATTCATCTGTAAACAATCCAAGAATTTCTACAATTAAGTCATCTACTCCCTTCCTACGCACTGGGATCGATGCATCAATATTAGTAACAATTATGTGTAGGTGTCATGTTAGACTTACCTTACTTACATACCTTAGACTTACATACCTTATAATAGAACACAATTGCGGTACAAAGCATTGTCGTCTAGACAAAAGTTTAATGGATGTCGAAGTTAAATTTTGAATAGTAATACATTCAAACAGAAAAATGTTACAAAATATATATCAATATATTGATAACTACTATCAGTTGTATTGTGTAAATCAGGATACTATAAGATGAAAAGGCAGAGTAATTAATTATTATTTGAAAGTTTAAGAAGCTGGTAAAATATAGTTTAGAACATATACATTCTAAATAAAGTAGAAAACTTCGTTGATATTGCCATATAAAATAATAAAATAATCACTTCATTCTGTTCACACTTCATTTGTTTTGGAAAATTTAATTACTTGGATCTTCAATCAGGTGTAAATAAGTGTAAACGGGCGTAAAAAGACAACCGCACAAAACGAAGTAAAGAGGAAATTTTGACAAGCTGGGAAGGGAGAGGATGATTCCATTCAAAATGAAAGCTATAGGAGAAGAAGAAAGAGCAAAGGGATGAAAGGAATTCAAGATCTGTTTAACCCTCTGAGCGTTTTGAAAAAGGGTAAAATTGTAATGTTGTTTTCTCTGCATTTTGTTTTAAATGCTAAAAAAATAGGATTCTTTCAGCATTATAAATAAAACTTAATTACAAATATGAATGTAACCCTTGAAAGTATTAATCATTCTTCAATGTTTTGAAAATTCATTAAATCTATAGAATTATATTATTTTAAACATTGAATATATTGCAGTGAAACCTGGAGCTTAGCGAACGGAATATTACGTTCTACACGCTTAGAGGGTTAAAGCACAGACAACTGAAAAAAGGCATTGAGAAGCAGTTTAAAGAAATGAGAGAAGTTAATTTTAAAGAAATAATCGTTAAAATTATTAATTAAATTAAAATTAAAAAATAAAACTAACATTTATTAATATAGAAAAAAGGAAGGCATAAATATTAAACAAGCAAGAATCAAATTCGTTAAGAAAAAGGAAATAAGAAAAAAAAATATTTTTTCAATCTTTTTAACACATTCTTTCTTTTTCTTTTTTTCGGAATAATATTTCTTCTTTTAATGCAGCAATATGCAACATGACATGCGACATACTTACATGATCTACAGGGTGTTTCATAAAAGATGGCCAAAACGGAACAGATGTGTTACTATCACGCTAAAATGTAAACAAAAGATTGGCGACTGTTTGTTTGGCGCGATTTCCAAGACTGCGCCAAACGAATAACTTGATACAATGGCTAAGTTGCCATTAAAGAAAAAAATCCCCTAAATTTGGCGACTTTTTTCTTTTTTTTAACCGATAATTTTTTTTTTTTTAGCGTGAGTGTAAAGCATCTAAGCCGCCAAAACTTTAAGAGGTGATAATACACATCCAAACAAACAACTTTCATCAAATAATGCATGGTCGGAAATAAAACGCAAAGGTGCTGGCGCATTTGGCGACTTAGTCCATGCAAACATTAAAGCCCCATTCCTGTTGCGAGTAATTGGGAGAATAACGAAAATATTAGCATGAAAATGTGATATGGGAAAGAAGAAGAAGAACACATATGCAAAATTTCGCTTCGATTAATACATAAAAGCCGCTGATCCGAGTGTGCATCTGTCAATCGCGGTAGGAACGTATCGGAAGATGTTTCCCTTCACTAATAAGGTAAAGGCTGATATGCATTTTATCTACGGAACTGCAAATGCAAATAGCTCAGATGCTCACTGATTATACGGGGAGCGATTTCCCAACATGCGGTTGCCCGACCGTAAAACTTTTGAGCGCTTGCACCGACAGTTGCTTGAGACGGGATACTTTCTCGTATCCTGGTCGGATGCAGGTTGTGCAAAGACGGAAGGAACGTTAGTTGTGCAAGAAGTCATTCTGGATATGGTGGCTGATCAGCCAAATGAAAGTACACGAGCAGCCGCTAGGCAATTACATGTATCGCACTGCACGGGATTGTGAGTAATGATGAATGAACGTTTGCATCCTCATAATATTCTACGAATCCAGGAACTGTGCTTTTTACGGATGAACGTACATTCACACGTGAAGATGCATTTAAAGCCCACAATCAACATGTATGGGCGAATGTAAATCCACATGTCTGTTATTCACATGCTCATCAGCGACGCTTTTCTATCAATGTATTAATCGGTGACCACCTACTGGTTCTTATCTTACACATTGACGGGTGAAAACACCTCACGTTCCTGCAACTGGTGTTGCCAGATATGTTGAACGTTTTTCACCCACACATCCGGCAGGTAATGTGGTTCCAGCAAGATGGAACATCAGCCCATTATATACGAGACGTGAGAAACTAGCTGGATATAACATTTCCCAACCGATGGATTTGGTGAGGTGGTCCTGTAGCTTGACCAACGCGCTCGCCAGATCTTTCAAGTATCGATTTCTTTTTGTGGGTAAAGTTAAAGGATCTTATTTATGAGACACCCACTGAATATGCAGAAAACCTCGTCGCCTGACTTTCGGCCACTGCAGGGGAAATGCGCTATATGCCTGTTGTTTTTCAGAAAGTTCGGCAATCCTTTCTTTGCCGTTGTACTGCATGAATAGCATACACACTACCGGTCACTGTTATGAACACTTATTGTAATCACGTGTCATTAAACTTGCCTTTGTCACTTAATCGTTCTTTGTGCGTTTTTGCCTCATATAACAACATCATCTTCGGACCCCTCTAGCACCTTTGCGTTTTATTTCCGACCCTGAATTATTTGATGAAAGTTGTTTGTTTGGATGTGTACTATCACCTTTTAAAGTTTTGCCCATCTTTTATGAAAAACCCTGTACACAGCTCGCATATATTCACAAAGTGTATCAAAACTGATGACACGAATTTTAAGCGAAGATAGAAACTTATAAACAAGCACAAATATCCATCAACGAGGGGCCGTAATTCATGCGATGAAACACGAGATCACGGATGGCGAACCTAAAGCACGCGACAGGATATTTTTAGCCCTGCATTAATTGAGATTCTATATCAAAATAATCTCAAATTACCTATAATTCTAAACTCTATTATTGTTTGACTCATATTAATATTCGACATTGACTCCCCGTAAATATTGTTGCCCTCTCATGTTGTACGTGAATTTGATTCACCCAATTCCGGCTGTTTTGGATTTAAAATACTTACCTTATATACTCGCGTATAAGTCGAGTACAAAATTTGAGATGAAAATAAGTTCAATACCATTATTTTACAGCAGTTTTTTTTTCTCCTTAAATAATTTAGAAGGAAATGAGATAAAATAACCTACAGAAATCTAATATGAATTACTGGCATTAAACCGGTTTTCATCTCGACATTAGGGTCGGCTTATACGCGAGTATATACGGTATTACATTTTAAGAAGGAAATAGAAATACAAGGTGCATAAACTCCTTAGAATTTCTAAGGCGTCTTGCACCAATATTTCAGAAATTTTTTTATTTAATATTTCAACCACAGAATTTGTAATCATCTCATTTAATTGCAGAATTTGTAACACTTTTATGCGATTAAATAAGGCGAAAATTTCTGTTAAAAAATTGTTGTAGAACGATACGCATCCTATATAAATATTTCTCTTTTCTTACGGTGGATTTAGGTACCACTATATATAATGTTAGATCTTCAGACATTAAAGACTTCATGTCCATAATTAATACAAATAAAATTGATATTCCTTTACCACTCATAAACAAAACGAATCACATTGAACACCAAATCAATGTAAAATAACTGTTACACTGTTATACTAATCTCTGCTATAGCTCTGTTATAACCCTAAATATAGTAATAAAATAAATATTCATATAATAAATACTGTAAAAAAACATATGAGATATAATCTTCCGAACTGGGAGAAAAAATCCAGGCCAGGATTCGAACCCGGGATGCCTTGACTGATGTTACCAATGCTCTACCAACTGAGCAATCCCAGACGAATATGGCTGAACTAATTCATCCAGTTAACTTTAAGGATCATAGCATCTGTTCTGATATCTGAATTAACACAACAGAATAAATCACAGGTAATGGGACCTCCAGTAAACGCTGGAAACGTGAGTACACTAGATTAATTTTGACATATCTATTCAAATTTGTAAAGACATCATATGAGATTTCATCTTACCTACTGGGCGAAAAAGTCCGGGCCAGGATTTAAACCCAGGATTTATAAAAATCATGATAAAACGCGATACTTAGCAGTGCTGTTTGACGTGTGATTTTTATAACCTTACTCATTCTTCTAAACTTGGCATATTTCAAAAAGCATGCATAATGAACCTTTGTGGCATCAACATAAAATACCATAACATAAATTTTAACAGGATAAAATAATGTAATATAAATACACACGATATAAATATACAAATAATATAAATAATGATTTAAATATACAAATTTAATCTTTCTGAGATCACAAGGGGACATCTTGGTGCATTTTACTGCTGAAAATCATCGAAATTTCGTAAAATTAAAAGCATTATAATTTCGCAAGTTTTGCCTTGCTAAAATGGAATTTTAGCTGTTTTGCTTGCAAGAGCAGTAAGAAAAGTTTTTCCGCTATAACTTATAGATCCTAATGACCGTATAAACATTCAATTTCTTAACATTTTAAAAAATAAACATTTTGACATAAATACATTTTTATATATGAATAACAACATTTAAAACATTTTGCAACCTAAAATATACCACTAAAACTCATGATTTAAGAATTAGCTAGTGGTGAACATTAATGAGGAACACAATGTATAACATACTGATTATCATGCAGTGTATACAATCTTTCACCCAAGTTGTTTTCAAAAATTCCACTATCCGGCCTGTTATACTTTGGACCAGGGGTGCATAAATCTAGGCACCAATGGGCCGATTCCCACTACTAAATTTTTAGTATTCTTCGCCTAATAAGAATACTGATAAAATTTAGGCGATGTATACTAATAAAATTTGACGAAGAATACTAATAAAATTTAGTAGTGTTAATCAGCCCATTGGCGCCTAGATTTTTGCACCCCTGCTTTGGACATTTAAAAGAATATAAACACAGATGAACAAAATTAAAAAGAACTTCATACAATCATTTCAGTATTAACATGAACGTAATACAAGCATGAAAAATTATGCATCAAGTACAGATTGTGAAATACTTTCCAACACTAACAGAATATCACTAAGAAATTTCATTTTTAATATAATGAAATGCGATATCTATATAAGCAATTTAAATAAAATGCAGCGCAAACAATATTTTCCTATTAGACTATAATATAATGAAATTATTTTGCGTTTCCTTGTAAACGAGCTATGAATGCTACATACCGTATATACTCGTGTATAAGCCGACCCCCAAATTCGAGACAAAAACACGTTTAATACCAGTAATTCAAAGTGGTTTTCTGCAACTTATTTAATCTCATTTAATTCTAAATTATTTAAGACGGAGAAAACCATTGTAAATTATTGGTATTAAATCTCTTTTCATCTCGAATTTGGGGGTCGGCTTATGCACGAGTATATACGGTACTTTTATTTTGAAATAGCAAACATCCTATTTTAAACCTCATTAACATATAAAAATAGCTGTCAATCCAAATATGTTTATGCGAGCTAGAGCACGGACAGACGGCAAGAAGGCCAGACAGGCAGACAAACCTAATTCATAAATACTTTTCAACTATCTTAGAAAGTGTTAAAAATGAACTTACAATTTTAGTCCCCAAGTGACTGCAAAATCAGGGCTGCCACTGGCGACCATTTTTTCAAAACAAAATTATTTCGCATACACATTGACAACACATGCAAGAGACATGTGCAATATAGAGATGTGCATTGACAAAATGTGCAATATACTACACAATTTTTTTAAAATAGTGGTGCGAATAAAATATAAACATAGTCGCCAGTGGCAGTCCTGCTTCCCTACTACTTAAAAGCTATGTGATGAAAAGAAATAAGCTTCATAGAAATGAGCTTCATAGATTTCTTTTATTTTGAAATTAACTTAATTACTGTTAAAAATTGTGTAATAACAGTAAACACCCAGTTTCAAAATCCATTTCAGCGTTCCATGAAATTAATTTAACGGAATAACTCATAACAAAACTTACGCTTGAATGCCGCTGGCAATATTTAACATTAATTATAAGGCACATTCGAATATTTAGATTACTTATTATTATAGATAAGCTCGATGTGTGTGTTTAAGGCGATAAATTTATCCCTAGTAATATTTTTTATTTCAGCTTTGGTTTGAATGAAGAATGAAGTTTTCTTTCTTTCATATTATTAGAATATTCAATACAGCATCTGAAAAATATAACTTAGAAAATTAATGTGGTAATTAATAAATAAAAATTATAAATATATGAAGTCGTGTAAATAGCTTACTTTAAGTATAATTGTTTGTTATAAAATATTTAAAATTAACTTTGTCGAATGATTAGTGTTGTGTTTATTGCTACAGTTAATTACATCCAATGAAAAACATGACATGTAAAGAATGCAACAAGGTTTTGTGACTCTTTTACCGTAAAAAGTTTGTCTAATTGATTCTGAAAATTTCATTCACAAATCACTTCTAGTCTCTAAATTTTTAGTTAAAGATTATTTTGTGACTTGGTAATTACGCAGCTAGAGAATGCGACGGCCTTTGCTTACATTTTAATAATTGAGTTTATTAATAAAGTATTGCAGGGCTGTCCAACCTGGCTCCCGCTATTCACCAGAAAATTCTTACAGCAACATTTTGCTTATATATTCGGGGATTGAATAAGGCAAATATTTCTATAAGAATATTCTGGTGAATATCGGACGCCAGGTTGAACAGTCCTGAAGTATTGCATAAAATAGTATTTATTATAAACATTGGACTATAAACATTGGACTTATACATAATTGTAGCGTGGACTTAATTTTACATAATAGTGTAAGCCCGGTTGCGAAACATCTACTACTATCGAGCTGGTTGGCCGGAGTTTTGATTGTTTTTTTTTCTATGTAACGTGAATACGTATCAGACAAACCCTTTTAGTAAGACCTCAACTCAAAGGATCCCTCCATTAGGCTTGTAGCCCTTGCATTCATAATCGGTTTAATCAAAGTATCCCATCCCATCTAATAACATGAATAGTAAGGTGTAATAACTTACTTCTGCTGCGTAATTGCCAAGTCACAAAATATTATTTAACTAAAGATGTAGAGACTAGGGGTGATTTGTGAATGAAAATTTCAGAGTTAATAACAGGGATAAACTTGGCTTTACACTATATCAGAACTTTGTGCGGTAAAAGAGTCAAAAGACTTGGCTGCATTTTTTACATGTGACGTTTTTCACGGGATTTCACTTTTTTTTTTGTAAGTAATCCTCCTTTTCTTGACAATGGGCCCTTTTTAGACATCATCCACTTGTTTAGACTAAGCCCACACTCTGTACCTATTATTTCCAGGTGTTAAAAATTTTGAGCTTTAGTTCCATTTGCAAAGTCCTGTAGATAAAAATAAGTTTCAAGTTCCTAGACAAGCATTAAGTTATAGGAGTGGGGGGGAGTCAAAAGTATTCTCAATTGCTTCCAGGAAAGGTGCTATCCATCTGAGATGTCAGAGCTAGATACTTGATTTTTGGCAAAAAAGTACTGTTTAGAATACAAAGGGAGACGAAATACTTGATATTTAGCATAAAAGCGCTGTTTAGGATTTTGAAAAAAAGACAACATAAAAAATCCCCGAAATTCCAACAAATCAAACTCTTTTCGATTTTTTTTTTTTTTTTTTTTTTTTTTTTTTTTTAATTCTTTTTTTCATAATTTCCGGTTTTTTTAATTTTTTATTTCTTTGTATCCTAAACTTTACCTTTGTGCCAAATGTCAAGCTTTTGGGACTACAAAATCAAATTATTTTCAATTTTCGATTTCATATTACTTTTAAATGCTAAAGGTGTAAAATTAACAACAATAATATAAATTAAAATAACTTTTATTAGTTGTTTTACATGTTTCGACTCTTCTGAGTCATTTTCAAAAACAAATAATGTAACGATGCGGCATCTTTTAATTTACCGAAACTGTGGCTAGAATTACTCCATGCTCAAAGATATGAAAATAAACAATCAAGTAAAAAATAATAGATAACGTGCGTAATTTTTTTAAAAAGTACATGTAAATAATAACTTCAAAGCCCGTGCAGCTTTAGAATATTCTCATTTTGTTTTTGAAAATGACTCAGAAGAGTCGAAACATGTAAAACAACTAATAAAAGTTATTTTAATTTATATTATAGTTGTTAATTTTACATCTTTAGCATTTAAAAGTAATATACTATTACAAGGTATTATATTTTATTATTTCGATTTTATGTTTGAATTTTCCGAGTTTTTGAATTTTTCCTTTTATTGAATCGTAAATACAACCTTTACACCTAATTTTCAATTTCTATGACAAAAAGATCAAATTATTTTCAATTTTTCAATTTTTTTTTTATTTTTTCAAATTTTTTATTTTTTTTCCGAATTTTCCGGATTTTTTTTATTTTTTCTTATTTTGTATCCTAAATACCTTTACCTTTATTCCAATTGTATACCCTTTCCTTTATTCCAATTTTCAATTTCTAATGCTACAAAATAGAATTATTTTCAAATATTCGATTTTTTTATTTTATTTTCTAATTTTATTGAGTTTTTATTTTTTTATTTTTCTGAATCCTAAACACTACCTTTACACCGATTTTCCAGTTTCTAAGACTACAAGATCGAAGTATACTTTCAATTTTTTTCCAATTTTCGAAAAAAAATTACGAATTTTCTGGATTTTTTAATTTTTTAATTTTTTAATTTTTTTTTTTTTTAAATTCCTAAACACTAATTTTATAGTAGAATATATAGAATATTACTTTTAAGTAGAAGCTTTTGTGTGATACGTAAAGTTGTTTTGATTATAATAAAATAAAATTAGTATTTTACTTAATTTTAAACACAAACCCAGCATTTAATAAATAATGTCACATTATAATACAGAACTATTGAATAATAAAAAAAAAAGTAACCTTTTAAATATTCGTACAGTAGCAAAATAGCTACTAAACATTCCGATGTTTGATTAGAAATATTCGCTATGATTAATAAAACAT
The DNA here is from genome assembly GCA_963931845.1 of Maratus michaelseni. Lineage (NCBI taxonomy): Eukaryota > Metazoa > Arthropoda > Arachnida > Araneae > Salticidae > Maratus > Maratus michaelseni. The sequence goes on from OZ007600.1 coordinate 100,492,475, forward strand.
TTTGCCATTAAATAAGTTTACTATTTAGAAATAGTGGTATAGAAAAAAAAATGCCATGTGGTACAGATTAAAAGCACAATTAAATCGATAATAATTTGCTTAATAAATGATAAGTATTCTCTAACATTTTGTAGGAAAAAGGATTTATAATAAACAAGTTGGTCAAATTTTATGTTGTTTGCATATTACTAGAAAATATTTACTTTTGTGAGATAAAGTTAAATTACGAAAATTGTGTTATTTATAAATTTCTATAAACGATATAGTTTTACGAGGATACAGTCAACCATCTTTTACGATATCATTTATGCTTCAATAAGTTTTTAAAAGTTAGAACGCACTTTTCGTGAAAACGGCTTTCTGTTTAATTATCTTCGGTTGTTAAAGATATCGTGTTCAAAAATTTGTTTATAAAATCACTTGAGACTAAATAACGAAATTTCTAATGCATACATGAAAGTTTGTATAAGATATGTAGTTTACTGAATAATGTAATAAATATATTATTTCTCGAAAATTCGAGAGCATCGTCTGGATAAATTAGATGTTGTTGTAAAATAAATATCTTTGTTTAGATTATAAGACAATTCGTTTAAAATTGTATTTAATGTTAAGCATAAAAATATCTTTTTCATACATATCGTCATAATAATAATAAAAAAACTACTATTTACTATTACTACTATAACTTATACTACTATATTTGAAGTAAACAAAAATATTACGTCTGAACATATTTATATTTATATTAAAATCATTAAAATGTCAGACATTACATTGCAATTACATAAAACATTAAAAACATATTAAAATTGGACGTTTCGGATTTACATGAAAATCCCTCATCAACAAACATTTTTCTTAACATAAGTCGCAGTTCAAAAATATCAACACATAGAAAATGCAACGTATCAAAATGTACTGTACATACTGTGAAATACTGTAACTTTGGCCTCGACATTTTGATACGTTGCATTTTCTATGTGTTGATATTTTTGAACTGTGACTTACGTTAAGAAAAATGTTTGTTGATGAGGGATTTTCATGTAAATCCGAAACGTCCAATTTTAATATGTTTTTAATGTTTTATGTAATTGTAATATAATGTCTGTAATTTTAATGATTTTAATATAATTACACTACTATAGTCTATTATTGCAATACAATTGCTTGCATAAATATTCGTATCTATATATATATATATATATATATAGATAAAAAACTACTATTTACTATTACTACTATAACTTATACTACTATATTTGAAGTAAACAAAAATATTACGTCTGAACATATTTATATTTATATTAAAATCATTAAAATGTCAGACATTACATTGCAATTACATAAAACATTAAAAACATATTAAAATTGGACGTTTCGGATTTACATGAAAATCCCTCATCAACAAACATTTTTCTTAACATAAGTCGCAGTTCAAAAAGAACCATCTTTTGGTGCTGCTTCAACCATACGAAGGTGCAATCTCGTTCCAATATTTGGAAAATTGCGTTGTTTCAACCGTAGCTCCAAATGTCGGAAAGAGGTTTCACCATCTTATGACTGCAGCACCAAAAGTTGGTTCAAACCAGGAGAAATTTTTTTACAGTGCATAAAAAGAAAAAAATGAATGATTGAGCTGAACAAAAGTAAGTATTTTCCGTATATTACTAAAAAATATTTATTCTTGCGAGATAAATTAAATTATTCTAATTGCTTAGCTAATAAACTTGCAAACAAACGTTTCATTTTATAAGAATGCATTCAATCTAATTTTCTAGTATTTAACATTGAGATCTCTATAAATACTTGAAATTTACAGTACATTTTGTAATGAATACTGCTTTTCTGTTAGTTCTTTAACTATCTTTGGTCATTAAAGATATTGGATTTAAAATTTTATATCGAAATTTACCTGAGGTTGAATAAAATATTAACTAATGTTTGGAAATTCCTACGTTTTCATTAATACACAGATGCTAAAATTAACTTTAGATCCCAATATAAATAAGCATATTTGTAGGAAAGTGAGCTTTATAGAAAGAAGCACGCGATTGGTACAATAATCAGCCCACGGCTGTCGCAGGCAGATTGCTTTTATCATTTGTACGACCCCTTGAAATTTCATACCAGTAATTTCTAAAAAATATTCTTTGGCTTTCTTTTTTACTATTAAATAAGGTGAAGAATGCTTTTTGGAAGTAGTGGTATTCAAATTCAATGCACCGTACAAACGCTGAAAAAAATCCTTCTACGACAGCGACAATTTTTTTTTTCAGCGTGTCGGTTAGTTATTCAGAGTCAGGTTCTGGAATGAGTTCTAGTTGAGATGTTGTTCGAAATAGAGTTGCCTTTAGATTCAGCAAACTGCTACAAGTACCTTTAAGATCTAGTTGTTTGACGATACAACTTAATTTATTTGGCTATGATGTCATACACTCACGCAGTTTTTTTTTTAATCGGTTATAAAAAGAAAAAAAGTCGCCAAATTTAGAGGATTTTTTTCCTTTAATGGCAACCTAGCTATTGTATTGAGTTCTTGGCTTGGCGCGGGCTTGAAAATCGCGCCAACCAAAAAGTCGCCAAACATCGCTGCGTGAGGGTAAAGCATCTGTTACATTTATTTCATTTTTCTTACAAAACCTCATTTATAAATAAATTTTGTGCGGAATATGTAGGTGCTGAATTTAAAGTAAAAGTGTGTGCACTAGATGCTACACTAGGACTTACTGGATTAACTGGATAATACAAAAATATTACTTTTGAATAATGCAGCAAAATAATATCAATTATTTAGAAAATATTTTGGAAAGTTAGGAAATAGATAGCTTATAGGAAAATTGTAATAATATTTTATTTAATTTTAAACGTATAAACCCCATTAATCAACGAATAACGTCATACTACTAAGACGTGAGCAGATTTTGTCAGATTAAATTACCGTATAAGGTTTTTCTTGAAATAGCCTGTTAACCAACCTTATTGGATTTTTTAAATGAAAATTTTTAAATACGAATAGGATACTTAAAAGTTAAACAATTAAAAGTTTAAATCTCACAGTGAAACATATATTTTTTATACAGCATTTATATGTTTCACAAAAGTCATAATGTTTGTTAAAACGTTTATTCTGAATAGTAAATAATGCTTTTGTGGACATCATCAAACTGTAAATGTTAATGTATATTGGAACTCATAATTCATAATCTTCGAATATTACCTATGGGGTTTTTATTTCAGTTAATTGTCTCTAGATGGCAGCACTAAAATTTGCAAAGCTCTGTCTGTACGGTATAGCCATTTATTTTATTTTTATTGTACTGTAAGTAGCCACTGGATGTTTTGTAGCAATGTAATCTGTGTGCTTTGATGTTATGTCATGTCGTTTGTATATTAAACCTCTAGTTCCTATGCCTCACTCGTGCATATCATTTAAGCATTTAGTTATTTTAATTAATTAATCTTCCAGACATCATAAATGGCGATGATGGATAATTAATAAAACTTCTCACCAGAAATGTGGGGATAATTTGCAAGTGGAGAGATTTTGCAAGGGGGAATCCATCTCTATTTCTAATGCGGCATATAAGAAAAAATTGATTTGATACTTCCAAACGTTACAAATTTTGTTCATGATAAGCAAAATGCGAGAAATTCCGATGCTAAAGTAAAAGAATTTAACATAACCAGAAAGTAGCTTTAAGAAATTACACTTCTAAAGCCAAGTGGAAAATTGGTCTCATTATTGCAAGACAGGGCAAGCTACATTATAGAATTTCAGTAAGTTCAAATATTTGGAAAAGACATGTTGATCAAATAACGAGCGTAGGTTCAAAGTTACATTTAACTTATGACAAAAATTCTGAAGAAAGTGATGCAGAAAGTTACAGAAGTGAAAATACAGTTGTTAAGCAAGGTGATTCTCAATTAATGCATCCTAGTGTCACAGATCTTCGAGCAGCGGACCCTTCAACACTAAACACCAAATCCTAAACAAGCTGACTTTTCCCACCCAACTACTTCAAGCTGGCTCTTGTGTTCCAAATAATCCATGTCCTAAACCTCTGACTCTGATATGATACCTCCAGTTCCAAAACATACTGTTCCAAACAGTACATTGCCCCACCAGTGGCTGAGAGGTTCTGCTCTCAAAGCTGGTAGACGGAAGGTGCAAGATTCAAACCCCTGTCGCACTCGTCGACCTAACCGTTCGGAGTTTTCCGTGGTTTTCTTCGAACCTTGCCGTAAATATGGATTAGGATCCCTTAGAAAGACCCCCACGGAGGGCACTCCCCCTAGGGCCTATATCCCAAGAGTTGATAATCGGCCGCCAAAAATCAACCAACCAAACAAACAAACAGTACATTTGATCACGATGCAGAACTCAAAAAAACTAATTCTTCATCTAGATCCCCACAAGTACCTAGACTTTCTGCAAGAACTAGAAGAGTTCCTAAGTTCCTACCCTACTCAAATATTAAGTAGGGGAGAACTATGGTTTTTTTATTTCAGTTAACTGTCTCTAGATGGCATCAATAAAATTTGAAAACCCCTGTCTGTACGGTATCGCCATCTATTCCATTATTTTTATTGTACTATAAATAGCCTATGGATGTTGTGTATTAATGTAATTTGTGTGCTGTGACGTTATGACTTGTCGTTTGTATATTAAACCTCTAGTTACTAAGCCTAACTCGTGTATCTCATTTAAGAATTTAGTTATTTTAATTAATTACTCTTCAAGACAACATATTACTTTTAAAAACAATTTAACAACAGTTAACCATATTTTTATTTCAGAAAAAACAAATTAAACTTTGCTATATATTTTATAGCTAAAACATTAAAACTTCAAATGTTTTTATACATATATTCATGCTTTGCGCCAATGTGGAATCGTTTCTTCTATTAAAATGTATCTACCTCTAAGGTTATTTGTATTCCATTAAAATAAAATGTGATCAGATTGCTAATTTAATTATACGATTTCAAATTAAATATTATAAAATGTAACAATGCTATCTAACATTAACTAAAAACATATTATGAAAAGCTATACTTATGAAGACCAAGACATTTTATTCATAAACTACAGGAAAATGTCAACTATTGTGCATTATATAACAAATAGAAATTGTGTAGCGTATAAAGATTCTTAAACGGTATAATTTTACTTCGATGTAGTCATTCATATTATGATACTGAATATTTATGCTTTAGAAACTATTCTAAAGTTACAACATGCTTTATAACGAATACTGCTTTCAGTTATTTATTTTATTATGTTTAATAATAAAATTACCAATTTTCAAACCTTCTTTCAAAAATCACTTGAGGCGAGTTAAATAATTACTTAACACTCTGAAAATTTGAATACGATGAGATATAGTTTGCTGAACAATACAATGCTATTATTTCTAAAGAATAAACTAATATCACATGAATTATTTCAAAGAATTATCTCGAAGATAGATATCATTGTTTACATTGTAAGGAATTTCTATTAATAGTTTACATAATTTTAAATGTAAATCCATTTATTTAATAAATAATGTCATATAAAAAGAAAACAATGTATACTATTAATATACACTATAATTATACCTACATAAATATTCGAATATCAAAAGAATAAAATATGATTAAAATGAATATAATGAGATTATTATTTATGAAGTATACATTAAAAGGTGTTGTCTAACAATATGTCTAGCGAATTAATTAGAGAGGCATTTTGAACGATATAGATATTTAATATATAAGGGTGACACGTCTAACATTGTTTGTAAAGAAATTGTAATCTCTATAATTTCATTTATAGCGAAAAGTTACTATAAACCAAATGGAGTAAGTTATGTAATCCTTGTATTGCTAGGAAATATTTATTTTTTTGTGATATAATTCAAGTATGAAAATTAGAAAATCTATATATTTATGCAAACAGTTTACGATGCATTCAGTCATATTTTCCAATTTTGAGAATTTATAACTCAACAACTATTTTAAATGTACAACACATATTACAATGAATATTACATTTGGATAATTTTTAACTTATGTCTGACCATGAAGATCAAACGCTACTCGAAAACATTCGCAAGCTAATGTTAAACACCCGCCCTTTGAATACTGGGTCTTTGTTTTGACACAAAAATGGCGGTTTTCATAGGCGATTTTTTTAAGCGGTTGTACAGTCCCCATAATTTAGACATCAGTAATTTTCAAAAGATTTCTTTGACTTACTCAATCTCAGAAAAATAAGGCGGAAAAAACATTCAAAAATTATTGTTATTCAAATTCATGGGATTGTACAAACGCTGAAAAAATCCGCCTACGGCAGCCGCCATTTTTGTGTCAGTGCGTAGGCCTACTGTGTGGCTGAGATGAGAAAGACTCTGGAACCAGTCTTGACTCAGTCTTGTTGCCAGGGTAACTGGTCAGTCGCCTTTACTTTACGGAAGATCGGCATTGTATTTTATTGCCAGTTTTCTCACATTCAATCGGTCATTCCGAGAATTATCAGTCTTTTATGCTTCCGCTGCTACGGACGAAGTTCTCTCCCCACAAGTTTTGGAACCTTCGAAAACAAGAAACCCACTCAGGTTTTCTAATCTGAGTCACACAGTAGAATTCAGGGGACGGTGGTTAAACCTGCGTTCTTTTTAAATTTCTCTTTTGCATTTCGATATTTTAATTTTTTTACCATAGATTACCAGAAGTCGATTTCTATTTTTTTTTACTTTTTCGATTTTGTTTGCAGGTTTTTTTTTTTTATGAGGTTACATCCAATTTTGGCACCGTTTCCGAAACTGAAAGCATTCTCAAATTAAAAACTGGAATTTAAAAAAATGGAAAAACATCAGGTTAACCTCAAATTTACTATGGAAAAAATATATCATTTAAGGGGTCTGAGGAGTCTTACTTTTCTACTGAAGGTGCAATTTAGCATAATGTCATATTTAAAGTTATTTCTGATTCTCTATAAAACACAAATGCATAAAATGTTTACCACTGACATGGTAATATATGTTCTAAGTATATTACAATTATTTCAGTATTCTACAACTGATAGTTTACTTAATTTTCATTGTTTAATTTTGATAATAAATTTAAGACATTTTTTCCACTTACGTCCAATGTGTGCAAGACTGTAGCAGAACTATTGGTTCTACAGTCCCAAATAATATTCACAATTATTTACAACTAATGTACCTTGAACGTAGCAATGAAAAACTTAGTTTTTTTCCTAAATTTAAATTTAAGTTTGAAAAAAAAAATCCCTTTTATCTTGAAACAAGAACGAAAAATCATGCGTCAAGCATAGATTATGTAACACTTTCCAACGCTTCCAAAATAATTTTACAAATCATACCGTTTAATAAGCTGAAAGATAACATCTAAGTAAACAATTTTGAAAACGCATAACATATTTAAAAACATAATTTTAAGAATTTCCAACATATACAATATTCGGAAAAATATCAGAATACTTTTATTCAGCCCTGAATAGGATCTATAGATTTGTATATATACTACATAGGATGCTAAACTGTAGTTCAGTTAGGAAACGCGTAGCACAGTTTAAAATTCTTCTTCTGGAGTTTCTGTCAATAAACGGAAATGTGTTCGCGAACTTTTGTGCTGCCCTGTATAGGATCTACAAAATTTATACACACCACGTAATAGACAAAAAGTGAGTTAAATTTAAAATCGCGTTCAGAAACTTAAAACGCACTTCCAGGAATTATTGTTAACAGACAGTAGAGAATTCTTTTGTGTGTCCCTGTAAATCCTTCAACTGTGTCCTTCCCTGTGTACTTCTGTAGTAAGCCTCTTGTAATGCACCTTAGTGATATACATAAATTTCAATGCGTTTAAAATAGTGAAACATTATTTAAATAAACCGCAGACGATTTTTCTCCATAGACGCAATGTAACGGAATTCTTTTGACTGTCCCTGTAAAGTAACTATAAGTGCTATGCACACCCTATTCCATATTAAGCTTCTTGTAATGCACCTTAGTGATATATATCAATTACAATGTGTTTGAAATTGTGTAACATCATTAAAATAAACCGCAAATGATTTTTTCCCATTGACCGTAACGTAACGGAATTCTTTTGAGTGTCCCTGTAAAAGAACTATAAGTGCTACACACTTCCGTTGAAATACGGAACATGCTATAGATAACGACAATAACATATAAAAATTGCAGAGCAATCCGAGCATATTTACGGGAATTAGAGCACAGCCAGACGGCCAGACAAACCGAAGTCATAAACACTTTTCAACTAGGTTGGAAAGTGTTAAAAAACGCTAATTTTTAATAACCCATGCAATCACAATGCTAAATTTGAAGTATAAGTTATTCCTTGCTTCAAAATGAATGTATTTTGCAATATTCATAAAAATTGCTTTCATAGGTTTTATAGAAATGTTTCGCCCAATGGATGCAAGTCAAAGAACAATTTTACATTTTATATCAAAATTAAACATTAAATAAACCATTAAAATATCTGTTGTAAAATATTAAAATAATTACCCTAAACAAAACAGATATGCTGTCAGTGGTAAAAAAAATGTATGCATTTGTGTTTTTGGGGAAAAGAGAAATAAAAGTAAATGTGACATGATGCTATATTGTACCATTCAGTGAAAACACTCCTGAGACTCCTTAACAAATATTGACAGGCCAACGAGAAATTTGAAAAGAACGCCGACATTGGATTAACATTAGCTTGCGAGTGTTTTCGCATTGCTAGTAGAGATCGACCGAAATTTCGGTTTCGGCGCAAAATTGGAGTTTCGCCGAATATTCGTTTTCGGCGAAACTGCTGCCAAAATTTCGGCCTGACCGAAACTCGACCGAAACTATCTGTATTTCAAAATCTAATTCCTTCTTTCTGAAATTTTCAACTTTACTCATTGATATGAGTTGTATCGGCTCAAATGAGACACTGTTTATTGCTGTGAACTCCACTATTTATCATTATCGGTCATGACTGATCCATGATGCGTGTGTAAACTATAAAGCAAGCAATGCATATATGACTAAACTTAAAAGCCGCTTATCACGTGATCTTTAAAAGCTGCAAACTTGACAGTAATAGAAAATTTTTACTTTGAAACTCCAGATTGCTTCGAATGCTTTATGAGAAAGGTGTTGTTAAAACATATGAAGATTTACGAAATTTATTACAAAAGAGATTCTATTACAAAAGAAATTTATTACAAAATATCGAGGTATGTATACTTAAAATATTTTTTTATTAGATGAAATTCGTATAATTGGAAACTATTTCTGTCTTATTGATAAATTAATTACGTTTTATTTTATATGAAAATAAATAGCTTTGGATAGAGGCACAGAGAGTCAACTTGGTACCGGAGATAAAATTTTCAAACAGGAGTGCCATTTCAATACTTCCTTAGATAGGCAGGGCGTGGCAAAACCCCTTTTTTTGGGGGGGGGGGGGGTGTGGAGGCGGTGAGTGAGGAAAGATTTATTTTGATCTTATTGTGCACATCCTAAAAGAAAATTGACAACTGTTACATTTTTATCCTTATATATATATATATTTAAAATTATCTAAAGTGCAAAATAATGTTAAACATGTGTCACTTTCAGAATATTGAAATGGAAAATAAAGTTTATAATTAATAATTTCTAGGCTTAAAATGTTGTCTTAATGCTAATTTTCCTTTTTTAGTCAAATTTAACAAATTATTTTAGCTTTTGTGCTCTTTACTTAAACTTTTACTTAAACAATTACTTTTACTTAACCAATACTTACCAATTACTAAACCAACCCTTTAAATGCAATTTAGATGCAAAAATATTAACGAACTGAAAATATGACTATATTTCAAAATTAAATATTCATTATTGAATTTGTTTTACATTATTTAACTATATTGTTAATTAATTATTGACAAATGCCTATAATTATCGGTTGTTATAAAATAATAAAATATAAAAGTTGTATTATTCATGTTTCATTTTTGTTTGAAACCTATACACGCACATATATTTGTACGTTTGTTTGTTAGTAATGTGGTTCAATACACATATAATTAATAAAGTAATTAGTAATGTAATTGGTTATTATTAAGAAATTATTAATTATTTGCTATTAATTAATTATTTGATTAGTATTTATATGCAATTATGTATGTATTAATCATTTTTTAAATTTTTTGACATTTTCGGTTTTGATTTCGGTTTCGGCCGAAAGTGGGAGGATCACCGAAATTCGGTTTAGGTTTCGGTTTTGGTCTTAAAACCTGTTTCGGTCGATCTCTAATTGCTAGCATACACTGTAAAAAAAAAAGACAAATATTACTCACCCATCATACGTAGTATAAGGTATGTTTTGTAATTGTTTTGAAAATCGAAAAAAAATTCTAGGATTTACACGTTTCAGACACTGGAGATTCCGAAAAACCTATTTTTAGAAAAAAAAAATTGCCGTCCGTCTTTCTTTGTGTTTGTAAACGCTCTATCTCCCGAACAAATTGAGATAGAAACTTGAAATTTGGTATGAACTTAGTATGTAATAATGGGAAGAAGCTTATTGAATTTCAGTAACCTCGATTATCCGGAACTATTTTTTTCGGACTCTCGAAATATTCGTTCTGATAAAAGGAATATAAAAATTTTCGAAATTGTTTATTTTAAGGAATGAATTTGAAAGTCAATGAAAAAACATAAATTTTGCATAAAAAATGAAGTCGATCGGATAATGAGTTTCCGAGATATTTGTTATATTTTCCACACTCAGCATATCCACTCTTCGATTTTTTAATGACCTTGTATTTCATTCAAGTTTCAATTGAAATATATATTTTAATTGGAAATGAGACGCTTAATCCGATGCACTAAACCGTTAGTTAATAGGATTATCAATTTTGGAGTTATAAGGATGTTTCTTTTACGCAATTCGGTAATAGAGCATTTAAAGCGAGGCTAACGAAAAGAAAGGCTTCCACGGTACTTTGCGCGTATCTTTTTTTACAGACCGCCGGAGTCACGTGATGCTCCAATGCACCAATGCAGGTGTACGAAAAGAGCATCACGTCACTCTAGTGGTCTGTAAAAAATGATAAGTGGAATGCACCGCGGTAGCTTGTCTTTTTCGTTAGCCTCGATTTAAAGTTTATGACGTCATCATACCAGGATTTTATTCGAATTGCAATGCATTTAATAAATAGTTTACACATGTTTTATTTTCATATTTTATATTATGCATATCCCTGATGGGTAAGTATTACGATGGCCCCCAACGACTAGTTTCTTAATCTAGGAAAATATAATATAACCACAGGCGAAAATATACAATAACGTCTTCCGGGTTACCCGTTATTCCGAAAAACGTTCTTAATCTTTAGAAACCTCAGAAACTAATTTATTTTCAAGATTTAAAGAAACATTTATAAAAACAAAGTTTCTATTGCTGCTACTGATTTTCGAAAACGTTTCCGAGTAGTTTTTATAGTGTATTAATCATTAAGAGAGCGTGTGATACAGCTTTATAAATAACCTTCTTTCCTTCGTGTTTCTCGTCGTTCACTCCTTTTTAAATTTTAAAGCTCGATATTTTGCCACATACCATTTTTGTTCTTTATCTTTCTATAGGCTCAGAAGAATGCAACTAATTTGCAATAAACCAGTTTATTGAACACGTCGAAACATCACACAGACATGGACATACATAAATATATAAGGAATACCAGTAGCCGCAGTTACAATATTATTATTCGTTCTTTCAACACCTATAATTTACTTATTTTCATACCGTGCCCACAGCACCATACAACCTGTCACTCTGGCCTCCCGCCAACAACTGTTACCTTCTCCCCTTCATTCCGCAGCAGAAAAGAGAAAAGAAAAGGGTTGCCATAAACCTGACGTCACCGGCATGACCTAATTCTCTTTCCGCGTTTTGATTTTCGCTTCGCCAGCATAAATTTTCAATATTTACATCATCCCCTCCATTTGATTGCCTTCCCCCTTTTTCCTTTCAATTTCATCTAATTGCGTATAATTTACCGGCGCCAAAGAACATTTCTGTCTGTCATCTTCCAAAGAACATTCCCTTCCCCCTTCGTTACTAGCTAACTGTAATATTTCATAAACATCCGGTGTTATAATACACGTCCCATATAATTTATCCGTAACGGCAAACAGTACGTCTACACTGTTGTTAAATATACAATTTGACTCTTCGGATCTTAAAGCTACAGGTAGTGTCATAAGATTAGCAATTACTTTTTCTCCAAAAGCCGATATTAACTGAATTTTTGAATTTTCATTATTTCTAAATGAATCCGGTAATTGATTAGAGTTTATTACAGGTATTTCTGCCACGCTATCAATAATACATTTAACTCCTTTCCCTTTTATCCACAAATGTTCAAATTAAAGTGGTTGCGTACTTATTGGCTAGTTTCCAAAACATTCAACCTTGGCAATTATTTTATCATCATGTTTATTTTTTCCGACAAAAGAATCTCTTTTTGTTTGATTTTGCAAACTTCCAATTTTATCTTTTTCTCTATTATTCGGACAAAATCGCAAATTCGTCGTTTGTTTACAAAGTCTACATTCTTTTGGTGTGTTTAATTTTTTATCGCTAAGAAAATTAAAATTATTTCTAACATGGGGTGGTATATATTTTCCATTATTGTAATTTCCAGTTCCGGATTCGTCATGATTGCGGGGTTTTACCGGTTTATCATATAATTCGAAAATGTTCTACCCTTCGACGTAAACCAATTGTCGCATACTTCCGCAATTTGTCGTGGTTTTAACCAATTATCTAATTGTTTTATCCTGACATAGCTTCGCGTCTCCGAATCTAGTGAACTTAATAATTTATCGCTTACAATTAACTCATTAAGCGTGTCAAAATCATTTACTTTTCTCAGTTCACAATAGAAATCCCAATTGGCTCTAAGTCTATTCGCGAATTGCAAATGATTTTCGTTTCTCGATCTCTTCGCAAAAAGAAAGTTTTCTAGCAAGCCTCTGGTGTGGGTTGAAATTCTTTTAAGATTAACGCCTTAACCTTTTGGTAATCTTTAATTTCTTCTGTGTTTGCGTACACTAACAAGTGCGCCGCCTGTTCTCCTACCAAATTAAACAAAATCTCCACCTTTAATTCCTCCGCGACATTTTTAATTTCGAATGCTTTCTCTAGCAAAGTAAAAAATAAATTCCATGATTCGGGCCTACTGGGGACTGTAATAGTCAAAGTTTTGACGCTTTTGATTAGTGTTTCTAACGAATTAGGCTTAGGTCCATCCACCCCTGTATCAGAATTTTTATACTCGCTCTGGATTTTAGCCATTTCTATCTGAGCTTTAACTAATTCTAGCTTAGTTCTTTCAATTTCTAATAATGTATCTTGTTCTGTCTTAGACTTTTCTTTGTCGACTTTCGCGACTTCTGCATCACACTTCTCTCTTTCTATGTGGTCTGACACCGTTGTATTTAAAAATTCCTTTATAAATTCATTATCTTTTGAATACTGATCACTTCCCTCAATTAATGCTTTTAAATCAATTATCCTGTGCTGACTCTGTACTTTTAGGCCAAATTCCGTGGCAACAACAACTAAGTGTTCTTTCCTTAACCCTTTAATATTAAACATTTTTGTTTTTAGTCTTAGCACTTATTTATTAATACAATAAATATACTCTATAAATATCTATACTATCTCGTTTCAAATAAAGTTCATACTACCAATAATGATATATATAAATCTTCATAAATATTTCTCAAACATTATTCTATTCTGCAAGTTCTTTTTTATTTGCTTCAGGAATAAACATACAAAAACATGCAACGTACTTAGAATCAGAGCTTGGATTTATGATTGAAGTAAGTTGCATGTTTTTGTATGTTTATTCCTGAAGCAAATAAAAAAGAACTTGCAGAATAGAATAATGTTTGAGAAATATTTATGAAGATTTATATATATCATTATTGGTAATATGAACTTTATTTGAAACGAGATAGTATAGATATTTATAGAGTATATTTATAGTATTAATAAATAAGTGCTAAGACTAAAAACAAAAATGTTTAATATTAAAGGGTTAAGGAAAGAACACTTAGTTGTTGTTGCCACGGAATTGGGCCTAAAAGTAGAGAGTGAGCACAGGATAATTGATTTAAAAGCATTAATTGAGGGAAGTGATCAGTATTCAAAAGATAATGAATTTATAAAGGAATTTTTAAATACAACGGTGTCAGACCGCATAGAAAGAGAGAAGCGTGATGCAGAAGTCGCGAAAGTCGACAAAGAAAAGTCTAAGACAGAACAAGATACGTTATTAGAAATTGAAAGAACTAAGCTAGAATTAGTTAAAGCTCAGATAGAAATGGCTAAAATCCAGAGCGAGTATAAAAATTCTGATACAGGGGTGGATGGACCTAAGCCTAATTCGTTAGAAACACTAATCAAAAGCGTCAAAACTTTGACTATTACAGTCCCCAGTAGGCCCGAATCATGGAATTTATTTTTTACTTCGCTAGAGAAAGCATTCGAAGTTAAAAATGTCGCGGAGGAATTAAAGGTGGAGATTTTGTTTAATTTGGTAGGAGAACGGGCGGCGCACTTGTTAGTGTACGCAAACACAGAGGAAATGAAAGATTACCAAAAGGTTAAGGCGTTAATCTTAAAAGAATTGCAACCCACACCAGAGGTTTGCCTAGAAAACTTTCTTTTTGCGAAGAGATTGAGAAACGAAAATCATATGTAATTCGCGAGTAGACTCAGAGCCAATTGGGATTTCTATTGTGAACTGAGAAAAGTAAAGGATTTTGACACACTTAATGAGTTAATTGTAAGCGATAGATTATTAAGTTCACTAGATTCGGAGACGCGAAGCTATGTCAGGATAAAACAATTAGATAATTGGTTAAAACCACGACAAATTTCGGAAGTATGCGACAATAGGTTTACGTCGAAGGGTAGAACATTTTCGGAATTATATGATAAACCGGTAAAACCCCGCAATCATGACGAATCCGGAACTGGAAATTACAATAATGGAAAATATATACCACCCCATGTTAGAAATAATTTTAATTTTCTTAGCGATAAAAAATTAAACACACCAAAAGAATGTAGACTTTGTAAACAAACGACGCATTTGCGATTTTGTCCGAATAATAGAGAAAAAGATAAAATTGGAAGTTTGCAAAATCAAACAAAAAAAGATTCTTTTGTCGGAAAAAATAAACATGATGATAAAATAATTGCCAAGGTTGAATGTTTTGGAAACGAGCCAATAAGTACGCAACCACTTCAATTTGAACATTTGTGGATTAAAGGGAAAGGAGTCAAATGTATTATTGATAGTGCGGCAGAAATACCTGTAATAAACTCTAATCAATTACCAGATTCATTTAGAAATAAGGAAAATTCAAAAATTCAGTTAATATCGGCTTTTGGAGAAAAAATAATTGCTAATCTTATGACACTACCTGTAGCTTTAAGATCCGGAGAGTCGAATTGTATATTTAACAACAGTGTAGACGTACTGTTTGCCGTTACGGATAAATTATATGGGTCGTGCATTATAACACCGGCTGTTTATGAAATATTGTAGTTAGCTAGTAACGAAGGGGGAAGGGAATGTTCTTTGGAAGATGACAGACAGAAATGTTCTTTGGCGCCGGTAAATGATACGCAATGAGATGAAATTGAAAGGAAAAAGGGGGAAGGCAATCAAATGGAGGGGGATGATATAAATATTGAAAATTTATGCTGGCGAAGCGAAAATCAAAACGCGGAAAGAGAATTAATGATTAGTTGTATCGAAAGGAAAGATGATAGTGGAGATTTAAATGCAGGTCAACGATCAGATGCAAGTATATACAGGGAGCGACAGAAGAGTTGCGAAACGTTACAAGGTGCTTTCAATGACGCGGAAAAAGGTAAAAACGGGTTCGTTATAGTAGATAATTTGCTTTATCATAGAGAAAGAGTCACGGGGGATTGCGTTACGCAATTAGTGGTACCAAAAGTGAGAAGGGGTGAAATTTTAAAAATTGCACATGAATCAATTTTCGCTAATCATCTCGGCATGAAAAAAACAAAAGAAAGAATTCTTTATTCATTTTATTGGCCGAATATATCACGGGATGTAGAGGATTATTGTAAATCTTGTAAAGACTGTCAGTTACGGAGCAGAGAGAGGGCTAGCGATCAAATACCTATTGTCCCAATTGAGAGACTGGAACTTCCGTTCGACGTTGTGAATATTGACATAATTGGAAAAATTGAACCACCTTCACCCCGTCGACATCAATATGTACTTACCTTAGTGGATCAACATTCGCGGTGGCCGGAGGCGGTCCCGTTAAGAACAATTACGGCTAAAGCTACGTGCGATGCATTATTAGAAATATTTATGCGAACAGGGATACCGCGCGTAATAGCGAGTGACCAGTGCAGGAATTTTGTTTCAGGTTTAATACAGGAGTTTTATGCTAGGCTAGGAGCGGCTCCTAGATTTGCAACGCCAGGGCATCCGCAAAGCTCGGGATTAGTGGAGCGATATAATCAGGTTCTGAAACGCATGTTACACCATATAATTCGGAGCGATTCTAAAAATTGGGATAAACACATTCCTTATTTATTATTTGCCTATAAAGAAATTCCGAATAGTACCACGGGAGTATCGCCATTCAAATTAATGTACGGAAGGGGGGCGAAGGGCCCATTAGCAGTATTGAAATCTACATGGTCAGGAGAAATACCACTACCCATAAATCTGGGAAAGAGCGCAACTGAATATCTTCAAGAGTTAAAAATTAATTTAGAAAGGGCGGCGGAGCAAGCGGCAATAGTAGTGGAATTTATACAAGGCTCGTATGCGAAGTACGCTAATCGGGGAGCGATTTACAAGGAATTTAGACCAGGGGACCAGGTATATCTATTAATCCCGGATTCCACGAACAAACTTTATGCTAGGTGGACAGGACCAGCCGAAATTGTAGCACGCTGTAAGCCTGATTCTTACAAAGTAAAATTAATAAACGGGAATGTTAGGAATATCCATGTAAATAAAATAAGAAAGTTTACTCCTAGGGTACGGGCGGTGGGAGTAATCTTCGAAAATGAAGAAGAATTAGGAGAAGTCCATCCCACCCCCAGTGTGAAAGATAACCCAAATTTATTTGACATAGAAGAAGTAGATTTAAAGCACCTAGAAAATACAGAAAGAAATGAGATGTTAGATGTATTATACAAATATAAAGATTTATTTTAAAAAAAGGTACAAATAGCTAAGGTAGGAGAGCACAAAATTAGATTAAACGGCGAAGAAATGAAAAAGCCATATGTTTATAGAATTCCAGAGGCGTTGAAGCCACAAGTAGACAAACAAATCGAAGAAATGCTAGAGTTAGGACTGATTGAAGAGAGTGATGCGGAGGCGCCACACCCGGTAGTATGCGTAATGAAGAAAGATGGGGCCCTCCGACTGTGCGTAGATTTCAGAGCTTTAAATGCAGTTACTAAAACTGACGATTTTCCGATGGAAAACGCAACGGATCTTTTGTTCAATATTGGCAGGGCCAATGTAATAACTACAATCGACTTGCTGAAAGGATATTGGGCCATACCGCTGGAAGCAGAAAGCCAGGGTTTGACATGTTTTAAGACTCACAGGGCTCAATATCGCTTCAAAGTGATGGCCTTTGGGCTCCGGAATGCAGCTGCGACCTTTCAGAGAGAAATAAATAAAGCACTTTCAAAATACAGAAACTTTGCTAGAGCGTACATCGACGATATCGCTGTTTTTTCAGAAACATGGGTAGATCATATTACGCATCTTGACACGATATTCTCTAAACTTCGAGAAATACGGTTCTCGGTGAACCTGAAGAAGTGCCCCTTTGCGAAAAACCAGATAAAGTACTTAGGACATGTCATCGGGTCCGGCAGCCATCGAACCGACCCAGACAATGTGGAAGCCATCCGAAAATTAGCTGTCCCACAGACCAAAAAACAACTTAACCCTTTCATGGTCATGAACGCGTATACGCGGTCAAAGTTTTTTACTTCTAAATGGTCATGGGCGCTTATAGACGGTCAGGATTTTTTACCTCTAAATGGTCATGGGCGCGTATGAACGGTTCAGATTTTCTACTTCTAAGTGGTCATGACCGTCTGTGTGCGTTTTTCTCACCCCCCAGACTGGGCGGTAAAGAAGGCGTTTATCAGCACACTCCCCCTTCCCACATATACAATGGATGTATAGGTAGACCATTTGTCAACTAGATTATTTGTATTTTAGTTGAATGCCTTACAGATTTGGTTAGAAAATGTCTCAGAGAATTTCGTTTTCTGTACAGGCTCAGAATGACATTATTTCAAAAAGGAAACAACTTCATAGAATATCATTTTTTAGTTATTATTTTATTTTAAAACTCTCGTCCATACGATTCTAATCCATTACATTTATTATTATTATTTAAAATGTTTTGCCATGTTAAATTTATTTAATTTTTTTTAAATGAATACATATGTTTTTATTTTTCTAACAGTATTTCAATTTATTTTGTTTAAATATATTACTAAATAACTAAAATCGATTTTTCTTTCTTTTTTCTTCTTTTTTTCTTTTTTTTACTTACAGCACTTTTGCTCTGTAATAGTAACAAATATAATAATACCCAAATAATATTAATAATACCAAATTAATATTACACTTCAAAAATTATTTACTAATTTACTGTTGTTGCTATACCAATTATAGCATAACTTTATAAATAAAACAGTGAAACCTGTCTATAACAATACTGAAGGGATCAGAAAAAGTATCAATATAGACAGGTTACATTTATAGGCAAGCTCAAGAATGTTAATTGATTCAGAGTACATAGTAGAATAATTATTATATATTGATGGAATATTAGTTTAACTTTCTTAGAATTATATATGCAGATGGAAATTTTTTTTAACTTTCTAGAATTATACAATGAAATTTAATTTATTTCTTATAAATAATCAGAATTTTGCATTATTAAATAAATATATAAAGAGTGTACAATATAAATAAATCTGATAAAAATCATATTTTCATTACATTTTGTCAGATTTGTAAAATTACACGAATAAGTGATTAAAAAAGAATAGGAATTTACAATTTTTACCCTTAAAAAGAGAAAGAAATTGCAGATTATTTATTAGAATATGAAACCAAAGAAAAATAATTTGTGTAAAAAATGTGTATTTGGATGTCTAAATGTAGACGATAAGACCGGAAATATTACTTCACAGACATTATTTAACATTCACATTTGGTTTGATACTTTTAAATATAATAGCACCATTTTCGTACCATTTTATGGAAGAAGAAATCATGTTTTTGATCAATTAATTCAAAGGCATGTACAGGTGTCATCATAATTTTCCTTTAGTTTTTATAAAGACGCCCTGTTAGAACTAAAAGGAAAATGATGATTAGTACTTTCACTGAATTAGTACTTTCACTTTATTAGTACTTTCACTGAACACCAATAAAATTGATTGATTAAATTTTAATACTCCTCAATATTTGTAAGAGCCTTAAATATATCTTGAAGAATTGATTTGATGTAAGAAAATTATGCACAAATTTTTCATTTTTAGAGACATTCAGTTGATCACTATGTTCAAAATTGCCATTATAATTGTTGGGATTAAATTAAAGACTGCAAGCAGTTGTAGATGGTTTTATTAGTCCAATTGCTCGCATTTTTTTAACATTTCAGCAAAAGTTACAGGCCCATAGCTGGGGGGGGGGGATTCTGGAATTTTTTTTGCCCGTCCGAGTATGATCGACTCGATCCCTCATCAAAACATTTTAAAATGTCCGTACTTTTCTTTATCTCCTTTTTTTTTAACTTATTCTTTCAGACAAGACCGAAATCATAGACACCCATCCCAAAGACCCTTGTATAAAACTTTTTTTTTCTCAATCCAAAAGATATGGAGATTGCGATTGCGGCGTAAGACATTTCTGGCTTTGTTGCTCTCTAGAAATCCACTTTACCGCCTCCTCAATGACTCAAATTAACGGCTTTAGAAAATAACAGTTTAAACATTATCCTGTAAACAATTTGACTCAAACGGATTAGCTGTTGTTTGTGAAAATGGTTTTCTTTGTACAACTGTCACTGTCACAGATGAAATTTACTGTAATCTGGCGCGGTTGTTTCAATATTTCATGGCTTGACAGACAGGTTCCCCAAAACAAGCAAATATTATGTTTTACAACTATGTATTTTTGTCATTGTTAACGTGGCAAGGTTGCTATAATTCTGGGCTTTTAGGGGCTTTTCAACAAATGTGGAAAATATCCGTTGACGTCTTTTTTTACATCGTTTTAAACGATAAAAGTTTGTGAAATCAGTATCACTTAGAATTGCAATATCTGGAAGGGATTTTTCAGAATAAAGATGATTTCTAGTGAAACGAAAAAGAAATTGGAAATTTAATAAAAATGTTAAAAGACCATTAACATTTTTCAGTGGAAGGCTAGTATAGGAGTAAAGTGTATTAGGAAAACTAATGAACTTTATATAGTCATGAATACTAATTGTTTCAGTTTTAGTTAATGTTTCCTAAACAAAAATTTACAAACAATATTCAATTAATGTTGTTTGTAGAAAAAAACATTTTTACCCGCTCAACTATGCGAAACTTTATAATAGATTCACGGACTTGTTTTTACATATACAAACATTAAATTCTCAGGCATGATTATTGAAAGGATTTAGAATCGAACACCATTCTTCATTTTTTGATAAGTGGATTTGACTTTCGTGCATTTAAGAATAAAAATGTATTTGTGGTTGTGTTAGAAAATAGAGTTTCGCCTTGAGAATATTGTTAATAGTCACTTCACTGTTGTTGTGTGATTCCCAAATAAATATGATTTTTTTTTCTTTTTTCTTTTCCTTTTCTTTCTTTTTTGTATTTTTAAAAAGACAAAATGTTTTCTGATTTTGAACATAGAACTTTCATTTTAATAATTTATACAGAATATTCTTTTTTAGTTAATCATTTTTTTTTATTTTCATGATGGGTTTTATTTATGTTACATTATGTTATAATATGGCTTTTTTTAATTAAATTTATTTATTATTTATTAAATTATTTCTCTAAAATAATTCTCTGTATCTTTTTTAAACTTGTCTAAAATCTTTTTTTAATACTTGAATGCTTTATTAATATAAACGAACATAAAATAGGTAAATTAAAACTATTTATTTAAAAAAAACACACACACACAATTTATTTTGGTCATTTAAAATATTTCATTAACCTATGAAATCTTTTCGTGTTTTAAAACAAGGCTTGAAATTTTACTTATAATACTTTAACAAGAAATATTAATGTCGTGCCGTTCTTAGATTGTGAAACACTTTCCAACATTATGAAAATATTGTCGCGAAATTTTCATATTTTCATACTCTTACAAAAAATTTATAAATAAAGTCTAATGTAAATCTTTTTTTTTTCTTTCTGTTGATAATATTGAGCAGTCATTGCCCACAGATCACCACTCGTATGACAAAATTCACAAAAACGCGTATATTAATAAGCATGATGCAAAAAAAGTTTAGACACAAAGCTTAGTCTTCAACAAAGCAAGCCATTTTCTTAGAAAAAACTTATATAAATAATTAAATGCAAGGTGTCGATTAAGTCTCTAAAATCGAAAGCAATGGCTGACCACTTCATTCACTCATTCAGTGTTGAACAATCTTATTTAAATCTTTGTTTTCGTGAAAAATCTTATGACTTCATCACGCATAATCTAGACCATAATTCAGTTAAAGAAATTTATAAAATTTTAATTTCTGGATTTTTACACATAAGTGTTTGACACGAAATTTCACACACAATGTCACCAAGCTGGCAGCAAAGTTGCAAAGTTTTCTGCTAAGATCGACATCTATACCGGTCTATACATTCTACCCAGTATTCAGAAATGACTGTAAAATTACATCACAAAAACAGCGTATATACACGTAAAATATATTTTGACTGTTTATCGAGTTATAAGCGATTCGTGTCACCTGACGACACGATTTTTCCCCTTTCTTGCGCTGCTGCCTCGGATTTCGGATAAAAACGCTGACTTTGGGAGTATGTTTTGAAAGATCTTCTGCCTTTACATGGGTTCTTCACATGGGTTTTCATATATATATATATATATATATATATATATATATATATATATATATATATATATATCAGGGGTCGATCCAGGAACAATTTGGGGCCTACTTAGGGTCCCTTCACAAAAATCTATTTAATAAAATGGGCGCCTTCACAAAAATCAATTTGATAAAATGGTTCCCCTTCACAAAAATCAATTTGATAAAGTAGGCCCGGCTCCTTCACAAAATTCTATTCCATAAAAACTGACTATTATTTATTTGTTATTTTGTGATGTTTTAAAATGTGTAATTTGTAAACAAACAAGTTCACCAGAGAGGAAAACTTCGGCAAAAGGATTTTAAAAAGTTTTTTTTATAAATGCTTGGTTCCAGTTTGATTAACTGGATTTAAACTTTCGTTACAAAATGTTATTTTTCACAAAAATATAATAAATTTCACAAAAATAACCTTTATTTTTTACAAAATCCCCCCCCCCCCCCAAGAAAAAAACCCTGCATCGACCCCTGTATATATATATATATATAAATCAACATTTGAACGGATGGTGGTTTAGGGGTATGGGGGTCATGTTCGGTGAAAATATACCAAATTTTTTTGGAATTGCTTTCCACCGAGCGGCTGCAATAGGTAGATTTTTGAATTGAAAGCTACCTAAAACAAGATCCATGAAGAGACTTATTATCCCGAAGCTACAAAATAAAGAAATAAATTGTTCAAAAAAGAAAAAAAAGAGAAAAGAAAAGAAAGAAATGAAAGTAAATAACAATACAAAAATAACAACCATTTCTTTTACAATTATCTTATTTAGAAAGTCTGCAATCTGAGGCATCTTAGATACGTAAAGACTTATTCCTGGTAGGTTTGATTTAATTAAAAAAAATTATATATCTGAATTTAACTGAATCTGATACCACATATTAGAAGATTTTATTTCGCTAGCTTATATTTACAGTGATGATATAGTAAATAATCAAGTTTTATTTGAGGAATGAGATGTAGTGTTTCATTAAATATCCCTACTGGGATAAAATATTAAAAGACATTAGATTGTAACTCATTAATATAATGCAAGTTATTTACGAAATAGTTTAGAATTTATTATTTGATAGTTTTTAAAATCAAATGGAAATATAACATTTTCTATTTCTTTTACTTTTATTTCCTTTATGTTTCTTTCCTTCTATGTGAATAGAATGTCACCTATCTGTTTAGACAGTGCAAGGAATTTTTCGAAAGGGGATTATAATGGGGTGGGTAAATCAATCACGCTGAGAACCTGCACTTGACAAGTCTGACCAGATGCGCCCACAATGAACTTCAATAGACCATTCATTACCGAAGGTGTTTTACAGGGGGGAAAGCAATTTCACCATGTTACTGCTAAACTTTTTACAATTTGAAACTCTTGACCATTTATAAAGATTTTGAGCACGTCCTCGTCAACCCTTTCCAAGTAAAAAATATGAAAACAGCCTGACCGTGAATGGGTTAAGAGTGTCCTCGTATTATGCAATTACTACCGCGATTACCTGCCTAAGTATGCTGAAACAGCATACCCTCTGACAGAACTTACTAAAAAGAACAGTCCCGAGAAATTGTGCTGGTTGGAGGAACATGATAAAGCTTTCAACGAACTAAAGAGGGGTCTCGTTGAGGCACCTAGTCTTTATACACCAAATATTGGACTTCCTTTTACCATTCAATGTGACGCATCTGCAATAGGCATCGGTGCATATCTATCTCAACAGAAGGATGAGAGACTAGACTATATCCAGTCAGTTATGCCAGTCAAAAGCTCACCAAAACTCAACAGGCTTGGCCGACCATTGAATGGGAGGCCTATGCGGTTATCTGGAGTCTAAAGAAGTTCGAGACTTGGATTTTTGGTTTGCCCGTGGAACTTATCACCGATCACAATCCACTGACTTTTATCACCAAAAATGCTCCCCAATCTTCTAAACTGCAGCGATGGGCACTGGCTTTGCAGAAATATGACATTACTATTTCACACTGTCCTGGTGCAAAGTTGACGAACGCTGATGCACTATCGAGACTGGAGACAACAGACTAATAAAATTGACTGTAGACTTTTTATGGACAATTAATAACTTTTATGAAAAAAAAAAACTTTTGATAGTTCACAGTTGTTTGTGTGGCAGCTGTAATTCTATACCATCTATTTCATATTAATTTGTATTCTGTTTCTTATTGTTATTTGTATTTAGTATTATGAAACATTAATTGTATTTTTATATTGCAGTAGCTAGCAGCGAAAGTTTCCAGAAATGGGTCAGGATGTTTAAGTATTTTTTTTGTATTTCTTTTTATATATATTGTAGTTTATTAATGTTCATTAGTAGTTTACTGTTAAAGAAGGAAGTACAGTGACGTCACCAGTCTGGATTTCAGATTGCAAAGGTGGCATACCCCTTTTACAATCTTAGGTGGGGGGTGTCATGCCGTTGACGTCAGGTTTATGGCAACCCTTTTCTTTTCTCTTTTCTGCTGCGGAGTGAAGGGGAGAAGGTAACAGTTGTTGGCGGGAGGCCAGAGTGACAGTTGTATGGTGCTGTGGGCACGGTATGAAAATAAGTAAATTATAGGTGTTGAAAGAGCGAATAATAATATTGTAACTGCGGCTACTGGTATTCCTTATATATTTATGTGTGTCCATGTCTGTGTGATGTTTCGACGTGTTCAATAAACTGGTTTATTGCAAATTAGTTGCATTCTTCTGAGCCTATAGAAATATAAAGAACAAAAATGGTATGTGGCAAAATATCGAGCTTTAAAATTTAAAAAGGAGTGAACGATGAGAAACAGGAAGGAAAGAAGGTTATTTATAAAGCTGTATCACAAACGTCTTCCGGGTTACCTACGATTCCGAAAAACGTTCTTAATCTTTAGAAACCTCAGAAACTAATTTATTTTCGAGATTTAAAGAAACATTTATAAAAACAAAGTTTCTATTGCTGCTACTGATTTTCGAAAACGTTTCCGAGTAGTTTTTATAGTGTATTAATCATTTGTCTCAACCTGGAATATAGTTTTTTTCCCGGATGTTATCAATTCTGAAGCAAAAATTTTCCTCTTTAACATTACCTTTTACAGAAAAACAAGTTAAATTGATAGCATTAGCATTAACATTAAAATTAAATGTCTTCGCCAAATGTTTCGTATGATGCTTACGTTAACGGAATCTATTCAGCCTTCAAAATAATCCCACTTGCAGCGCTAATAAGCCGCTCAAAGCAATCCAGAGAGAGTTATATTTCAGAACGTGTGATAGTATATGTGATTGAAACGTTAGACAGAATCTTTGAATAACATATATTTTAAAATTAAGATTTTATTTAAAACATATCTATTTTAACATTTATTCGAAAATTATATAATACTGTTGTGAGCTCGGGGTTTGAAAGGACTGATGCCAATATATAAGAACAATAAAAAGGCTTTATTCACTATAAACAGTGCAATACGATCACAAATATCTTCTGAAAATTACAAGATATTCAGTAATCTTCAAATCCAATAAAAGCGCAGCAAAATTTCACACAGAAACAATGCGTTCAATACGACGTATCAACGACAAAATCGATCCGAGTAACACAGTTCTCAATGCAAAGCCTCTCGTATGAATTCAATCGCAGTTGACAGACAACTAACTGAACTGAACTGATGGAGGTCCTTATATAGGTTTCAGAGATCTTTCCAGATTATTCCAGAGCCTTCAGATGCTAGAAATTACCAGAAAGTGCTTTAACTTTCGATAGAGAACCCAAGCAAGAAAGGATCCCAATGTATAGGTATAAGGGGGGTGTGGTTGCACAAAAAGTCGCCAAATCCGTCGCCAACTTGGCGACAAACATAAGTCGCCAAAACCATCGCCAACTTGGCGATAAACCCATTCCTTGGCGATATTTCAATAGACTTCCATTATAAAGATGAGGGTGTAAGGTTGTTTTCCTTGCAAACCATCTGAGGCCTTTAGCATTGAGTTACATGATGCTCAATAGGAAATACATTAATAATACTGCAATTTTCACAATAATCAAATAAAATAAATTTAAACAAATGGAATATTTACAGATATATACAAAATTCATAACATTGCCCCCCTCTCAAGGACTGCACGTCCCGGGCAGTTCAACCTTTGATCGGAAAGCAAACCCGTTACCAACAAATGCTATACTATTCAAAACACTTAAAGCAAATATGCAAAATAACCATTAAACACATTCATAATGCTGAATTATACAAAATATACACTTATTTAAAAAAAGATTAAATTAAATTAAAGTATAGACATCATTACATACAAGTATTTAAATAATAATAACATTAATAATGATAATGCTAAGCAAAAGAAATTTTTACATTAACTTATATACAAGACCATGGTCATACTAATTTACATTATTTACATTTCACTATTTACAATAAATGAACAAAGTACTATGGCCATAGTATGGTGCCAGCCTGTCGTAATGAACGACTCTAGGCTTCGAACTTGGTGACTTTCGGATCCGAATTACGACATCGTTCAGTCTGTTTAGGACTGTATAAGGACCGTCCCAGTGCGATTGCAGTTTGGGAGAAAGTCCTTTACGTCGAGTCGGATTATAAAACCAAACCTTGTCACCTTCTATGAATTGATGACCCGTGGCTTTCGTGTCGTACCTGGTCTTCATCTTCTCCGTCTGTATATTGATCCGCTCTCGAGCCAAGTTGTGGACGTCTTCAAATCGTGCCTGGAGATTCTGCACGTATCCCTCTGGCGATGAAGGCGCATCTGGAGGGCGACCAAAAATCAGATCACAAGGTAGACGAAGATCACGACCGAAAAGCATCTGAGACGGGGAATAGCCGGTTGTTTCATGGACGGCGCTGCGATAGGCGAGAAGAAACAAGGGAAGTTTTTGGTCCCAGTCTTGTTGGTTTCTTGAGACTAGCAGTGAGAGATTGTTGAGGATGGTACGATTAAATCTCTCAACCATGCCATCCGACTGTGGATGTAAAGGCGTCGTCCTAGTTTTGTCCATTCCGAGAAGTTGACAGAGACCCTCAATCACAGCAGAGATAAAATTTCTCCCCTGGTCCGAATGCATTTGGAGAGGGACTCCATACCTTGATATCCACTGGTGTACCAAGGCATCCGCAACCGTAGAAGCTTCTTGATCAGGGATGGCATAAACTTCAGGCCATTTTGTGAAATAGTCCATGACAACAAGGAGGTATTTGTTGCCATCAGCACTTCTTGGCAGAGGACCTAGGATGTAAAGGGCGATGCGTTCAAAAGGTGCTCCTACATTGTAGAGATGTAGTCTTCCTCGGCTACGTTTCTTTGGTCCTTTCCGAGCTGCACATGCATCGCAAGATTTGCACCATCGTTCGACGTCAGCTCTCGCTTTTCCCCAGAAGAAGCTCTCTCGGACTCTATGTAATGTTTTCATGACTCCAAAATGGCCACCAGTAGGACTGCCATGTAATTCCTTGAGGACCTCTGGTATTCGGGATCGAGGAAGTACCAACTGCCACCGAGATGTCGTCCCATCTTCCGATTCGAATTTTCGGAACAGGACACCATTCCTGACGTGGAGAGAGTTCCAAAGAGCCCAATATTGCTTCGTCGTAGGACTCTAAGTCGAGATGTCTTTCCAACTGGGCTTCGTGCTAGAAGATTCTAATAACTCCAAGATTGGTTTGATGTCAGAGTCTGCCATTTGATCTTCTCGAATCTTCTCATCACTCCAGGGATCTGGTGGCGTTGATAGTGAAGTCTTCGTCTGGCGTATGACATGTTCGGGATTATATTTGTTCTCCGCTCTGGAACAATAGCGACAACTTTAGGGACACGGTCTTCTTGATAAGGCATCAGCATTTCCATGCGATGAACCTTTACGATGCCTGATGTCAAAGTCGTATTCCTGCAGTCGTTGTATCCATCTGGCTACTTGGCCCTCTGGGTTCTTAAAATTCACCAGCCATGTTAAGGATGCGTGATCAGTACGAAGGAGAAATTTCCTGCCATAGAGATAGTGATGGAAGTGTTCTATGGCTTTCACTATAGCTAATAACTCCTTACGAGTGACGCAATAATTCCGCTCCGGTTTCGATAAACATTTGCTCCAGTATGCTACGACTCGTTCTTGGCCATCTATTTCTTGGGAAAGTACAGCACCGACACTTTCATGACTAGCATCCGTGTCCACAATGAATCGTTTATCGGGGTGTGGATAGGTTAGGACTGGAGAGGATGTGAGAGCTTCTTTCAGCTGCTGGAAGGAATTCTCGCATTCTTGTGTCCATAGAAACTTCTGCTTGCTTTCAGTGAGCCTATGCAAGGGTCTTGCGATGTTGGAGAACCCCTGTACAAACTTTCTGTAATAAGTGCATAGTCCCAGAAAGCTTCGCAACTGATGGACGTTTTCCGGACGCTTCCAGTTCTTTACTGCAGACACTTTTTCAGGATCTGTTCGAACACCTTCAGCTGAGATGATGTGTCCTAAATAATTTACTTCGCGTTGGAAGAACTTGCATTTCAGAGGGTTCAGCTTTAAATTCGCCGCTCTTAGCTTCGTTAACACTTTTCGAATATTTCCAAGATGTTCTTCAAACGTGCGGCCACCAATGATGACGTCATCTAGGTAGATGAGACAAGCTTCAAAAGTCAGACCTTTTAACACTGTCTCCATGAGGCGCTCGAACGTTGCTGGAGCATTGCAGAGCCCGAACGGCATAACTTTAAATTTCCAAAGTCCTTGTCCAGTAGTAAATGCGGTCTTCTCTTTGTCATCAGGATGGATCTCTACTTGCCAATATCCACTCTTCAAATCCAGTGTGGAAAACCATTTATGTCCTGAAAGAGTATCTAGCGTGTCGTCTATTCTTGGTAGAGGATAGCTGTCCTTCTTCGTGATATCGTTAAGTTTACGATAATGCACACAAAATCTTGTGGAGCCATCTTTCTTTCGGACCAACACGATGGGAGAGGCCCACGGACTTGATGACGGTTCGATGATGTCACTATCCTGCATCTGTCGTAAGAGCTTAGAAACCTCTTCTTGTTTTGCAAACGGCAAGCGTCTTGGATGCTGTTTAATCGGTGGATGGTCGGCAGTATCAATTCTATGACGTGTCAGAGAAGTGCGACCTATATCATTCTCGTTTTGTGTAAACACATCCGTAAATTCCTGGAACAATCTTTCTGCGTCATGTCTTTGCTCAGGAGATAAATTCTCATTTCGTCCAATTTCAGGTGTTAAACTTGTAGGCGGCTCCGACAACGTCAAGCTCGGGTCTTTGCAAACACAGGTGACTGGAGCACAGGTAGCAAGCACTTCACCCTTCTGGATAGTTCTAGACTTTTCACTTACATTCGCCATCCTCACAGGGATCACATCTCTCGACAGATCTACCAGCGCTGATGCTATTAGCACTCCCTTTGGGCTCTTCTCAGGATATCCAGTCAAGCCATACTGGAAAATTCTTTCGTTTCCAGTTAATCCAGGTATCATCATTTCGGTCCGAGGAGGGATGATAACATCTGTCTTGGCTGTGATCCGTTGAATAGACCCGGACTCATTTTCAAGTTTGAAAATAGTGACATCTTCTTGAGCAGAGCGTAACTCATTATTCTTAAAGTCCAGTGTAAATCCATGCTCTTTTAAAAAGTCCAGTCCGAGTATGAAAGGGTCTGAAATATCGGCCACGTAGACTGTATGGCGATAAGCGGCGTTCCCAAACTTTATTTCCAGTGTCATTCTTCCAAATATATCGATTTTATCTCCTGTCACCGTTTGAAGGATTACACGTGGCGGGGTCCAGGAGAGTTTTTCTTTCAGCCGCTGAGCTAGATCTTTCCGAATGATGGTCACATTGGCTCCTGTATCGATGATCATATTACAGGGCAAATCATTCACACTTCCGACTAGAAAAACTCCGTTCTCGCCGCAATTTCTTGCAGAAATTTCACATACTTGAAAATGAGGCTTCTTAAGATCTGGAAACCTCCGCCCCGCAAGATGGTCAATAATCAGTTTTCTTGCTCCTCCGTTAGCGGGTGAGCTATTACCTTCGGTGCTAGGTCGTCTTGGGCAGTCGATTTGGATATGGCCTTCTCCACCGCATTTCCAGCACTTGATCTTCCTGTAAGGTTTGTTGGCCATTAAGGAGCTCATCTGCCTCATCATGTCCTTCACCTGCTGCTGTAAATGCTCCACAGCTCTATCCGACGTCTCAGGCATGTTGGCTACTCGCACAAAGTGTCGATCTTTCCTTGAAGCTTGCTGGGCTGCCTCGAATTTCAGGGCATAAACTAAAGCCCCTTTTAAGTCACTGAGATCTGCAATCCGGAGTGCTTTCTGGATCTCAGAGTCACGCACACCATCAATAAAATGTTGCAGAGCTAAACTCTCTCTAATTTCAGTCGGACAGTCAGGATAAGCAAGATGTGAAAGTCTCTCGACATCCGTAGCAAGATCTTGCAGGGATTCAGTGGATTTCTGCTGTCGAGATTTGAGCTGGAGTCTGCTATATTCCTTCATGCATTTCTCGCCAAAGCGCAATTCTAAGGCACTGACGAGCGTTTCAAAATCCAGCGGTTCATTTGCAGGCAAAGTCTGTAGGACGTCGGCAGCATCAGCTCTTAGAGAAGCAGCTAACTGGCAAGCATTTGTCTGGGAATCCCATCCATTGGCGTCCGCTACGATCCCAAATTGTGTCTTAAAAACTGGCCATGAGGATTTTCCGTCATAGGTCGAGAGTTCAATAGAGGCCCGAGGAAGCATACCTTGATACTTGACATCTTCGGGATAGTTTTCGGCAGTTATCTTTTGTTTCTTCACATTTTCCAACTCCTTTTCTACACTCTCAATCCTTTCTTCTACGGTTTTGGAGATCTTTTGAACTTTTTCTTCTACTCTTTCTTCTATGGTATTGGCTGTCTTTTGAACTTTTTCTTCTATTTCCTGAAATCTTCCTTCAAATTTGTTTTCCACGCTGTCAATTCTTTCATTTAAAGATGTAATTTTATTATCTATTAATTCTTTCAACTCACCAAGGTTGGTTGACATATCTTTCTTCATTTCTTCCGACATCTCCTTCATTTCAGCCTGGTTTGCAGTCATTTTCTCATCTATCGCTGACATTTCCTTCTTCATTTCTTCCGACATTTCCTTCATTTCAGCCTGATTCTCAGTCATTTCCTTCTTCATTTCTTCTTTCAACTCAGCAAGGTTGGCAGTCATTTTATCATCCATCTCCCCTAATTTCTCCAATAATTTAGTCAGCTGTGCCTCCATTGCTCTGGTAATCGGCATTCAATCCCACTTCTGACACCAAATGTTGTGAGCTCGGGGTTCGAAAGGACTGATGCCAATATATAAGAACAATAAAAAGGCTTTATTCACTATAAACAGTGCAATACGATCACAAATATCTTCTGAAAATTACAAGATATTCAGTAATCTTCAAATCCAATAAAAGCGCAGCAAAATTTCACACAGAAACAATGCGTTCAATACGACGTATCAACGACAAAATCGATCCGAGTAACACAGTTCTCAATGCAAAGCCTCTCGTATGAATTCAATCGCAGTTGACAGACAACTAACTGAACTGAACTGATGGAGGTCCTTATATAGGTTTCAGAGATCTTTCCAGATTATTCCAGAGCCTTCAGATGCTAGAAATTACCAGAAAGTGCTTTAACTTTCGATAGAGAACCCAAGCAAGAAAGGATCCCAATGTATAGGTATAAGGGGGGTGTGGTTGCACAAAAAGTCGCCAAATCCGTCGCCAACTTGGCGACATTTGGCGATATATCGCCAAATTTGGCGACAAAAATAAGTCGCCAAAACCATCGCCAACTTGGCGATAAACCCATTCCTTGGCGATATTTCAATAGACTTCCATTATAAAGATGAGGGTGTAAGGTTGTTTTCCTTGCAAACCATCTGAGGCCTTTAGCATTGAGTTACATGATGCTCAATAGGAAATACATTAATAATACTGCAATTTTCACAATAATCAAATAAAATAAATTTAAACAAATGGAATATTTACAGATATATACAAAATTCATAACAATACGTTTAGCAATTTAGTGTCAAAGTGTTTGTATATAATGAAATGAATCAGCAGTGAACTGCGATAACAGATTGAGTATTAAAAGTAGCAAAATTTTAATTTAAAATGTTCTATAAGTTTTAGTTAAATGTATTATTATTTTTACAAGAAGGTACAAACAATATGTCATTTAAAATAACATGCAATGTTTAGAAAGTCATTTAAATTTGCAGCACTACTAACAAAATACATTTAACTTGAAATTTACTCGAAAAACTTATAACACTAATGGCAGTTTTATTTCAAAGCGTTTGTATAAAGTGATCGGAATAAACAACTCGTGCTGATAAGAGATTATTTGTTGAAAATAAGAAAATTTGATTTTGAGATAAACGTAACAGTTGTAATTTCGACTAGCATTGAAAGACTATGCCATCTCAAATGTTTTGAAAGTAGCTTAATTTTCAAATAGTATGGACGTAATACTTTGACTTTATAATTTACTCGAAACAGTTCTAAAACTATTAGAAATTTAATTTCAAAGTATATTTTTAAGATGATACATGTGATAAAATACGACTGTCACGAATCTGATATTTTATTTGAAAAATATTAAACATGTAACTAGAAATTTGTCTGACAAGTTTGAATGAAATATAATTGTTATCTTATAAACTAGCATATACTGAACATGTCATACACAATATAATGATATATTTTGAAATTCATTTAACTCTGAAACGTTTATTGACAAAATATTTTGAATGTGTAATTTCGAAATTATTTCTTCCGGTTAGATACCTTAGATTTTGAAACTTTAAAAGACATTTCTTAAACTGAATGTTATGAAAATTTAATGTCAATATATTCATTAAAACTTTTCTATATTTTAAACATTTATTTGGAAAAGATATGAAGTTATTCGCAATAAAGTGCGTATCCATTTATAATAATACGAATGAGCAAAGATCATGATCACGTGGACATCACCAAAAATTTTAATGATGATTTTTTTTTTACAAGTTTCAGTTAAGTGAAGAAACTATCGTTTGGATCGGTGTGTTATACCACGGCCTAACTCGATTTTTCTCCTTCCCTTTATACGGCCGTAACAAAAGGTCATTTTCCCTTTGTTCAAGAGGAATCAGAGTTCTTCCTCGGAGGAACGTAGGTGGCGCTATTACTTACCATTACTAATGGAGAATTTCGTTTATCTTCACGTTTCGTTCGTCAAAACTATTTATGAATTGAGATATATCCGAGACTAATAATAAACCCTTTATGGGAATGTGACTTAAACGAGCATAAATAAATATATGCTCATTAATATGTACAAAATGCTTGCCCATCATTAAAAAAAATATCGCAAGGTATTTTACAAATGAAGCCAATTTATCTGCATATAAGAACTCTTTATCAAGAAAAATTTTAAAGTTTACTTAATTTTATAATATTTATTGTATATTTCACTGTAAAAATTATCAGTGTTTAAAGTCTAATCAAGAAATAGAGTCTGAATAGATTTATGAATTAATATTTTAAAAATCTGAAAAAATATTCTGTAATTTCTGTAACCAATATTCTAAAATTTCTACAAAAACTATTCTCTCATAAATGGAGTAACATAATGCTACAGCAAAAAAAAAAAAAAAAAAAAAAAAAAACTTGTTCATTCTCTAAAATAATAAAACCTGTAAAAATTATTATGAATTTGTTAAATAATCCATGTTTTGAGAGAAAAAAAAAAGCGATATGAGTTGATTGCCAGATATTGGCGAAATAGGTTTTCTTATTCTGTTGATATTATGAAACATGAAAGTATATTTTTATTTTTATATACATACTTTTTACCATGACTTTCCAGAATTAGAATATAATATTTAATTTTATATGCAATTCTATTATATTTCTATATGCTTATATATTTCAGATCAGTACCTATAATGGTTAAATTTATTAAAAATTGTTTTGAATGTACACATATATTACATATATTTTAAATAATTAAGAATCGTGTAAAAATAATCCATTATTTTAGAAAAAAATATTCGATATGAGTTCATTGCCGGATATTGACGAAGTTTCTTAATTTTCTTACTATTGTGAAACTAGTAAATATTTTTTTAATTTTTTGCTGTGTATTTTACACTCAGAATTATCAATGTTTCAAGTAATCAAGAATTTAAATGTATATAAATATATAAATTTATTTATAATGTTTGTTTTGCATTTTATAGTAGCGTGTTATTTAAACTATTTTTAATTGCTTAAAGCATTGTATTTATTTATTTTATCTCTAAATCTTTTAGTTTTTCCTGTTTGTAGTAAAGAAAACGCCGAAGTAAAAGATAGATATGTTACATATAATGCTTATATATTTCAGATCAGTACCTATAATGATTAAATTTATTGAAAATTGTTTTGAATATACATAAAAAGATATACATATTTTAAATAATTCAGAATCGTGTAAAAGTAATACATGTTTTGAGAAAAAAAAATTCGATATGAGTTCATTGCCGGATATTGGCGAACTTGCTTAATTTTCTTACTAATGAAACTAGTAATTATTTTTTAAAAATTTTTACTGTGTATTTTACGCTCAGAAGTATCAATGTTTCAAGTAATCAAGAATTTAAATGTATATAAATATATAAATTTACTTATAATATTTGTTTTGCATTTTATAGTAGCGTGTTATTTAAACTATTTTTAATTGCTTAAAGTAGGGGTGCACAACCTGTGGCCCGCGGGCCAAAAGTGGCCCGCGATCGGATTACTGGTGGCCCGTGGATCAATTTCGCCGATCGGACGCAAAAAAGCGCGAATTTCAACCATCGGGTGTGTAAAAATCACAAATTTTGTCGATCGGGTGCGTATAAATCGTAAATTTCGCCGGTAGGGTGCGTATAAATCGCGAATTTCGCCGATCGTATGCGTAAAACTCGCGAATTTTGTCGATCGGGCGCGTAAAAATCATGAATTTTGTCGATCGGGCCCGTAAAAATCGCGAATTTTGCCGATCGGGTGCGTATAAATCGTTACTTTTGCCGATCGGGTGCGTGTAAATTGTAAATTTCGCCGATCATCTGCGTAAAAATCACGAATTTTGTCGATCGGGCGCGTAAAAAGCATGAATTTTGTCGATCGGGCCCGTAAAAATCGCGAATTTTGCCGATCGGGTGCGAATAAATCGTTACTTTTGCCGATCGCGTGCGTGTAAATTGTAAATTTCACTGATCGTTTGCGTAAAAATCGCGAATTTTGCCGATCGGGTGCATAAAAATCGCAAATTTTGCCGATCGGGAGCGTAAAAATAGTAAATTTTGCCGATCGGGCTCGTAAAAATCGTGAATTTTGCCGATAGGGTGCGTATAAATCGCGAATTTCGCCGATCGTATGCATAAAAATCGCGAATTTTGCCGATCGGGCACGTAAAAATCGTAAATTTTGCCGATCGGGCTCGTAAAAATCGTGAATTTTGCCGATAAGGTGCGTATAAATCGCGAATTTTGCCGATCAGGTGCGTATAAATCGTAAATTTCGCCGATCGGGCACGTAAAAATCGCGAATTTTGCCGATCGGGCGTGAAAAAATGACGAATTTTGCCGAACGGGCGTGAAAAAATCGCGAATTTTGCCGATCGGGTGCATAAAAATCGCAAATTTTGCCGATCGGGAGCGTAAAAATAGTAAATTTTGCCGATCCGGCTCGTAAAAATCGTGAATTTTGCCGATAGGGTGCGTATAAATCGCGAATTTTGCTGATAGGGTGCGTATAAATCGCGAATTTTGCCGATCGGGCGCGTAAAAATCGTGAATTTTGCCGATAGGGTGCGTATAAATCGCGAATTTTGCTGATAGGGTGCGTATAAATCGCGAATTTTGCCGATCGGGCGCGTAAAAATCGTAAATTTTGCCGATCGGGATCGTAAAAATCGTGAATTTTGCCGATAAGGTGCGTATAAATCGCGAATTTTGCCGATCAGGTGCGTATAAATCGTAAATTTCGCCGATCGGGCACGTAAAAATCGCGAATTTTGCCGATCGGGCGTGAAAAAATGACGAATTTTGCCGATCGGGCGTGTAAAAATCGCGAATTTTGCCGATCAGGTGCGTATAAATCGTAAATTTCGCCGATCGGGCACGTAAAAATCGCGAATTTTGCCGATCGGGTGCATAAAAATCGCAAATTTTGCCGATCGGGAGCGTAAAAATAGTAAATTTTGCCGATCGGGCTCGTAAAAATCGTGAATTTTGCCGATAAGGTGCGTATAAATCGCGAATTTTGCCGATCAGGTGCGTATAAATCGTAAATTTCGCCGATCGGGCACGTAAAAATCGCGAATTTTGCCGATCGGGCGTGAAAAAATGACGAATTTTGCCGATCGGGCGTGTAAAAATCGCGAATTTTGCCGATCAGGTGCGTATAAATCGTAAATTTCGCCGATCGGGCACGTAAAAATCGCGAATTTTGCCGATCAGGTGCGTATAAATCGTAAATTTCGCCGAACGGGCGCGTAAAAATCGTGAATTTTGTCAATCACTAGGAAAAAAACTGAATATTGTCAATCACACGTGGAAAATAAATGCAAGATTTTTCTATCCTTGCCAACTGAAATGGGTTATACTGACTAAGGAGGTGGTTGAGTATAGGGAGCTAACTCTCCTTTTATAAAATTAGCAATTTTATGAACATTTAGGCCGATTCTCTCCCTCCTTCCCCAAAACAAAATTTTGTTCACCCTACGGATGTTGGCTCGCGACAATCCAGTCATTTTTGTGACTGGCCTCCTCTTATAAAGGTTGTGCACCCCTACTTGATATCCACATTTTATGACTGAATATGTTAAGAAGTACAATTTAATATATGTTTCTCCTCCTCTCCACCTTCATTCTTGAAAGCAGAATTTTTTTTCGACATTGGCAATCTTTAAAGTTAAATTTACTCCCTCAAATAAAGTCAAGGAGTATTTTCACTCTTTGAAAATAATCTTAGCTATATCTCTTGTATAAATACAAACGTAAACTGTTGATATATCATTGCCAACAGAACTGAATACGTTGACTGGGAAGGAAAGAACCTAGGGGGCTAGCCCCCCCGTCACACCTCCTGTAAACAAAATTCTACTGATGGTGGCCCTCGACAACCCAGTCATTTTTGTAAGTGGCCCTTCGCTTAAAAAGGTTGTGCACCCCTAGCTTAAAGCATTGTATTTATTTATTTTATCTCTAAATCTTTTAGTTTTTCCTGTTTGTAGTAAAGAAAACGCCGAAACAAAATATGCATATGTTATATATACCTTTTATAATGAATATATTGCAAAGATTCTTGTATTTTTATGTATAGAAGTAGCCTTATAAGCATTATTTATGGTAAGTATATCGCGCCATCTACCGGCAAAAGTAGCCCTTTACGATTCCGAAACTAAGGGGTGATTGTGAAGGCCGTATGAGGGGAGAAAGAATCGAGTTTGGCCGTGGTTATACAAACCACATATCATGCAGAAAAAAAATGTTTTGAATTTCGCATAACTCTATAGTGATTAACGTGAATAGCGTGATTACCGTGAATAGCATGATTACCGTGAATAGCGTGATTAACGTGAATAGCGTGATTAACGTGAACGAAGTAGTATTGACATTTTTTTTTTTTTTTTTGCAAAGTAACCTAATTATAAATTATTTCATTCAATAACTATTATCACTTTAAAACATTCACAGACGAATTAATGCATATGGTTAAAAAATTAACATTTAGTGCCAGAGTTCTATTCTTTTTTGTATGGAAAATATAGCTATCTAAAAAACTTTTGTTAATGATATACCTGTGAAATTTCTTGTTATGTATTAATTTAAATATTTTAATCACAGTGTGGAGAATGCATAAATGTTATTTTTATTTATTTAAAAGTATTAAGATATGTAAAATATTTCTTATGTTTCTACACTTCTCGCACGAAGCAAAAAATCCGCAATTGGAATTTTCATACCACGGATTTTATGTAGACGTACATGGCAAGCACTCGAGCTAACGCAGGTGTTTCAGGCGGTACAACTACTGTTTACTTTCTAAGCATTTTCACTTCGGAAATTTTACGGGAACCAAGGTTTATAGATTCACTGAACTGTCGCAAAGTATATTAAATTTATAAACCTACGCAGTCTAAAATTAACCAGTATAAAGCAAAACAACAACCACAAAATAGAGTAATCTGAATTTCGCTGTGGAGAATTGTTCAAAAGATTATTACCTTATTTTTTAATAAAATATGGAGTTGTATAAAGTAAGAAATATAGCACATTATACATTATTCTATTCTATTCTGCTGCAGTACTTAGATGATATTCCTACAAAATATTTTCGTTTATATTACATATTATATTATATTATATTATATTACAAATTTTATATATAATATTTGTATTATTAAAAGAAAATGGATGAAATTTTGGAAGTAGATATCTTTTAAGATAGACGTATAAGATGATGGACAACAATGTAGCTTTCATAGGTATGCTTGCTTACAATTACAAAACTTCAAAAATTTCAAATAGCCACGCCCACCTTTGTTCACTGCAAAATAATTTCCTGAATGACAAATCATAAATGACGTGATAAAGATATCTCTAACAGTAAAAAATGCGATTTAAACTAACCGGGAAGATGCGTGTAGTGGGAACAGAAAATGAGTCCAAACAGGCGACGAAAATAACGTATTTTAGTCGAAATACAAAATTTTGAAATGCGTATCTTCACACTTGATGACACATCACTTTCGGAAGATTGTGGTTAACAATAAATCATTTTATGTCCACTATATCCCTTTGAGGGGCGGTGGTATATATTATATACCACCTAATTTTAATCCGATTCAAACCAGAAACTTTTGATTAAATTTTACTTTTTTAACTTTGACGAGAAAAAGTTGAAAAATTGCTTATTCTTATTTTGAACTAAATTCTTTTCTAAATTACGGTGGGAATTCAACGTTACAGGAGCACAAGTGCTTGCCCCTGAAAGGGATATAGAATATCATTTCGAATGATGTTTTTCAAGTCAGACGCACTTAGCAACTGGACGCACATATCTTGGATTTCAAACACTTTAAGAGACAAAAGTCCATTGGAGTGAGTTCATGCGATTGCTATGACGACTCCAGAAACAAGAAATAGCGGTTACCTGAAATATTTTGAATAATAAGAATAATTTGCTATTCTTTTTCACTTATTTTCAGCTATAACTCAATTATCAAAGGTTAGTTACACGCTGGCTGAAATATTTTCTTTCTGTACCTGATTGTTTATCGTCTTTCCCAAGAAATGTTTCCAATTCTGCTTACATACTTTTATTTGTCCGACTGAATTTATATAATCTCGCCCCATAAATCTAATTTTATCTTTATAATTTTTTTTAATTCTTTGATTATTTCATTTATAGAAATTACCTCCCCAATTACCTTATTAACTTTGCTACGTTAATGGTTATTGAGAGTAGATGCTTTGATATTAAATCTTGGGGCTTATTTATATTATGCTCAAATTAAATTAATCTTTTAGGCATTTTGTGTAAAATTGCAATCATTTTAGCAAACATTATACAGTGGGTGATCGGTTAACGAATTTAATCCGTTCCAAAACAAAGTTCGCTAACCGAATTGTTCGTTAACCAATCATAGATTTAGTATAGATTTGTATGGGAATTCAATTAATTCGTTCTTAAAAGCTAAATAATATAAAAAATAATAATAAATTCTCCCTAAATTTATTTAAATGTAATAATAATAAAACACGCATTGCATACATAGAGTGTTGTCCTTCCTTCAGTCATGCTGTTTTTGAGTTTATGAGGCGTTAAATATTTGACAAAAGCTTATTTTTTTCTTTCTGGAATTTTCAATCTTCCCATTTTAATAGGGTCCATATTAAAATGGGTCCATATTAAAATGGGTCCATATTAAAATGGTCCATAGTGTCCATATTAAATACGTCCGTATTTAATATGGACAGATCGCAGTTTCATGGCTTTGTCCATGTCGTTACGTACTTAAAATAAATCATATAAGTTTATTACTTTGACGTATCAAAAACTTCATTAGTTCTCTAAAAGATTGTGTTTCCTGCACAGCCCGATAAAGCTCCAGTGGAGCCTAAAACCTGTTAATAATTTAGGAATTAAATTTCAGTTAAAATAATTAACTTGCAATTAAAAATATTTCTATAAAAAAGGACACAAAGTATAAAAATTAATGTTTTTGTATTCTTCATTCTAATCTGAGGGCCCTAAAATATAGGTCCTGAACCCCCAGGTGCCCTTGAATAAATTAGGCCATAAGTATACAACTGTTAAAATGTTCTTTAAGTCTGTAATAGTAGATGCAATTAAATACAAGCTCTGCAAATCTGAAACACAGCATTGCTTCTTCTTGGCTTTGTTTTGTTAGGTGTTCGTTAACCGAACATGTGTTCGTTATCCGAACATAAAATTCTCTCGCGAAAGTGTTCGTTAACGTATCTGTTCGTAAACCGAACAGTTCGTTAACCAATCACCCACTGTACATTATATTTTTTTCATATTTCTTCATAGTTTTTATATTATTCTTAACATTTTTTCAACTAAAATTTAATTTTGTGTCTTGTGATTTTTTTTATTAAATTATAAGTATAGACTTAGTATCTTGACACAAAATCACAAATATTTTATGTGTGCAGGAGGGTGAGAACTATTATTTTGCTTCATATGAAAATTAATTTAGGAAACACTCTGCCATATAGTATACTTTAAAATACAACAAAGGAAGTTAGAAACGTTAAAAACTCCCCTTCAATTTTCAAATTAATTGAACTTAAATCTGGCAGTCCCATTTTTTAATTACATGCCATCATGGATTTTCCATCACACAATACGCAATATATAACTTGATTCAAGATAGATGTTTTGACGATTATCCATTAAACCTCTAATGATAGAATCACTCTTCGAATTACAAAAAGTATACTAATCAAGTAAAGCTTTTACAGGGCTCCCAAATGGTCCGCCAACTGAATACCAATATTTTTAACGGAGAAATTCATGGTAGGTGTCTACAACATCTCCGCAAAAATTTACCTCCGATGTTGGTTTCTTCAAAATTTGCAAGAAAAATCTAAAAATATTTTTTTTTCTAAGAAAATACAGGTATTCAGCTGGCGGACCATTTGGGAGCATTGCTTTCAGGTGTCCAAGAGGCCCATATTAAAAAATAAAATTTAATTTTTATACGACCCCCTATTTCATAATATAAAAAAAGTTTTCCAACATCACAGAAGAACATTTAAAAAAATTCCATTATTTTACGATCAAGACTTTAAGTATTATATTTTGTTTTTATACATTTTCACCGTTCTTCGGCATAAGGAACGCTTTTTTTAATAATGTTCATTTTTAAAATGTTTATAAACCTCCAAGTCAAAAGTCCACAGACAAACTTTAAGCGATGAATGAGCACACTATAAAAATAAGTGTGAAAGTAAAAATAGTTTTTTTTTTTTTTTTACAAAAGACTCTTTTATAAGTATTCAATGATTATCTTAAAAATATCCCCCTTTATTTATTGACAGCAATGTATGTGATTCCAAAAAATTCCATCACAAAACCTTGACTGGGTGTGAATCCGATTATGGAAAGTTCATATTTCTATTTACGCATAGTAGAAAACACGAACTAGCGCATTTATTTATAAAATTATGCTTTTTACTTTGTTTCTTTTTTAAGATATGACAATAAGAAAGGAAAAAGAGGATTATTTATAGTATCAATTTAATATTTCTAAATTGTTTTCTCAATGTGTAATCATAATTTATTTAATAAACTCTTAATTGATAAAAGCGTATTTTTTATATTACTATCTTTATTTTTCCACTATATTTACTATCTACTTTTTCGTCTTAAAAATATTTGATTGTTGATCTATTTTGGCGCATAATTACATCCACTGTTGTTGGAACTTGTATACACAATTGTAACCCTAGCGGCTATTTGGCGATTTAGCCCCTTTGGATAAACTGGAATATGCCTTTAAAATTAATGCATTAATTTATAATTAAATTCTAAAAACATTAAAATGTTGTATTGCCATTGTAAACACACCTGTATACATAATTTTTATAATTCTAGTATATTATAGGTGGCTGAAAATTCAATTACAAAATTCCATCTTTACATGCAAAAAACATGTTGAGATAAATAAATATAGTGTAAAATTTATGTATAGAAAACCAAGCCGTAATCCATTTATCCAGTCAAAAATATAGGGTGTGTCACACGAGCCTTAACCTGAAATTATTTTCATTACTTTAGCAATAACGAAGATATTTTAACTGAATTTGTAACATATTTGACATTCTGTGTGTGAAATGTAATGATATCACGAGAGGTGGCAGACGTGCATACCATCCAAGGCTTAACAAATGCGATCGCCAGG
This sequence comes from Maratus michaelseni, assembly GCA_963931845.1. Lineage (NCBI taxonomy): Eukaryota > Metazoa > Arthropoda > Arachnida > Araneae > Salticidae > Maratus > Maratus michaelseni. Next base: position 100,535,199 of record OZ007600.1, read on the forward strand.
TCGCCACTGGCAACCTCTTTTTTACACGGCGACCAAGTTCTTTAGTCTGGCGGGTTTTATTATTGATACCGAAGAAATGAGAACAAACAGCCTTTTGTCTCGCCCCCCCCCCACCACTACTTCTGCGCAGGAAGCAGTGCTCTCCCTCCTCTGTCGTACTTCTAATGGAAGAACCCAGTTTAAAAGGACTGTTTCCACATTTTCCATCTCATGCACCTAAACAGTTATTCATCTCCGCTCTAGGCAGCTAGCATATCACGTGAACATATAGGGGGAGGGGATGGTTTCAATAAAACTAAGAAATAGCATCAATTCAGCTTCTGTGTCATCTAAAATTGGGCACTAAAATTGGGCACTAAAATTGGGCTAAAAAAATGCTCACGATTTTCTGTAAGTTTAAATTACATTTTTTGTGTTCAGAATTAAAGTGATTAATCTATCAAATTCATTTTATAGACTACCATATAAGTGATTATAAATATTTCATTTGAAGTAAATCGATAAACTTAATTAAAATGCAGGCACTTCATTAGAAAACTTAGTTTATATTATCTTTCTAAATGTAACTAATAATTCTAAGCTATGCTTATTATTTCTTCTCAATTAATTCATAAAAGAAAATATTTGTGCTTTTTGAAAATCAATGACAGGAAAAGGAGGGGTTATATAAATATTTTTTCACTGCCGACTAAAATTTTTTGCCTGCTTCCAGATTTGACTACATTTGTAAAGCCCTAATACCACACAGATCCAAATAGCGTAGAATTAGGCACCTGGAATTTCCGAAGATAATTAAGATAACATACGGTCTCACTGCTAGAAATACTGCTTACTTCACCGTGCTGAGAAGTTTCCTGATGTCATTTTATTTCATACAAAGTAAAATGCATCTGATGAAAAAATCGCTGAAATATCCTTATTTTTATTTTAACGCATTTTGCCAAATACACTGTAATTACATTTTTAGTTAATCAAACACTTTATTTATTATTAACAAATACTTTACATCTATTAACTTTTAATGATGAATATTCGATGCAACCGAATGTAAAACATTCTTACTATATTTATATTTTTAATTTATAGCTTAATTTATATTTTGACATCTTCTTCTAGAAAATATACACTGGTCGAATTTTTTTAAAGTATACTTTAAAATTAGATGGATAAATGGTAGAAGTTACAGAAGTCCGTCCATCTAATGATTTTAAACTACTAGAATGTATTCGGGCAAGTTTGAATTAAATTGAAATATTTATTTTGGCAATATTAACAAGTCGGACATTGTAAGTTAAACGTGACAAATCAGGTGCGTTCGTTTTTTTAACTAGTTTCACAATGTGAACAAAGCATCCTTATTATTTCAGTGAAATTAATTATATCGTCTGCTATGAGCGAAATGAACATGCCTTTGTTTTTTTCTTATTACTTAGGCCACATGTACAAATGCGAATTCCTTTTTTCTACACCAGACATCGCTGCAAAATTAACCATGGAGATCTTGCTTTGTCGAATGATTACCTCCATGGTTTAATATTTTTATGAGTCATAATGAACGAATCTCATGTGTTAACTTACTCTTATGGATTCTGATATTCGTCTGTTAACGTAATTTCCACTGAAGTTATCTCAGGATATATACATTTTTAAATGTAAGTCATCTCTCAAACAAACAATTTTTTTCAACAATGTTTGTAAAAATGTAACTTTTATGCAATTTTATTCAAAAAGATAATTTTGAATAAAAATTTCCGCCTGGTTTAGGAAAAAAGAAGTGGTTTGCCCGTATTTCTTTTCCTCAGTCACACGACTTGCGCTTTTATTATATAGATTACATACGATAGGAATTAATAGAATAAAGAAAACTTTTATTAATATCTTTTTAAGGTTTGATTTGATTTTCAAAAAATTTGAAACGACGCAACAAAATTCTGCAACGATAATTGCTATTAAATTTCAAATCATTCGGTTGGGTAGTTTGTCGCGGACGGACGGACGGAGAAATGGTCAGACCAGACGACGACTATAGGTGCCACGTATTTATATAATTACGAACGCACCTAAAAAAGGGCATCTGCTGCAAATAAAAAAATTAATTTTTGGAAAAAGACTTTTCATTTTTTTTTTTTTTTTTTACAAATACTGTACCTCTACTACAGGGTTCGTACGCTTTTTTTACAATTTTTAATAGAATTTTTTGTCTTATTTAAATGCAGAAGAGTATTACAAATCCTGCAATTAAACGGGGTGTCTGAAATTTCTGCTATTTAAATATTAAATAGAAAATTTCTATTTAAAAATTGTGTTACAAGCGTAAGAACCCTGTACTAGCTTTTAATAAGGAATTTTCCATGCAATCAAATGTACAACTTTCAAAATGTCGGTTAATCGAAAGGAAATTTGTGTTTAGGGTGCTAGTTTTGAACACTTTCAAACTTAATTGAAAAGTGTTTATGAATTCGGTTTGTCTGTATTTCTGTCCATGCTCTAACTCTCGTAAATATACTTGGATTGTTATGATATTTTAACATATTATTCAATTTTGCTATAGAATGTATGGAGTTGAAAATGAAGCGTGTAGCACTAAAAGTCCATTTACAGGGACACACAAAAGAATTCCGTTACATTATGGTCTATATAGGGAAAAATGGTTTGCAGCGCATTTTATTGATGTTACGATATTGCAACATGCGGAAATTATTGTGTATTACTCAGGTGGATTACAGTATGCTTTTACCGGAGAATACAGTTTGTAGCTTTTATAATTCAGTTACAAGGACGTACAAAATAATTCTTTTACATTATAATTTATGTGGAAAAATCGGTTGCGGTGCATTTGATTTGATTTGATTTGATTGCCTAAGAGGGACTGCTCAAACAAGGAAACCAAGTCTGTAGAGCTTAGTATCCCTCCCGGTCCCTAAAAACATGTTTCTGCGGTGCATTTGAGCATGTTACGATACTTGAAACATAATGACATTTAAAAGGATCACTAAGGTTCAATACAACTTATCTTCTATAAATTATGGAGTGCGTAGGATTCATCGTTCATTTACAGAGACACACAAAAGAATTCGGTTAAAGGACTGGCTATGATATGCAATTGCTTGAATTGCCTTTTCTGCTGTGGTATGCATTTTTATTTAATTTTAAGTGCATGACGTGTTGTTTAAAAATTCTGTAGATTATATACAGGGCTGCACGAAAGACTTCGAATATAGGCAAAATGGATTTTTATTGAGTAATGTATTTTTTGAATTGCTTATTTATATATCTCGTTCCATTCTAGGGAAAAAAAAATATTTTCTTAATAATAATCTGTTAGTGTTGGAAAGTGTTTCATAATCTTGCCGGATGCATGATTTTTCTTTATTGTTTTTTTTAATATAATGCTGCTGCTTTATTTTAGGAAAAATACAAACATATGTAAAAGTAGATACATTCATTACTATCGCTCCGATTTATTTTCAGTTTTTTAGTCTTTTTATCTAATTTTTCTCGCTTACCCTAATTCCGTTTTTACCCTTAAATACATAGTGATGCGAATTTGCATCACTTTTTAACACTTTCCAACCTAGTTGAAAAGTGTTTATGACTTCGGTTTGTCTGGCCGTCAGCCGTCTGGCCGTCTGCCGTCTGTCCGTGCTCTAACTCCCGTAAATATGCTCAGATTGCCTTGCAATTTTTATATGTTATTGTCGTTATCTATAGCACGTTCCCTATTTCAACTGAAGTGTGTAGCACTTATAGTTTTTTTACAGGGACAGTCAAAAGAATTCCGTTACATGACGGTCTATGGGGAAAAATCATTTGCGGTTTTATTTTAATGATGTTACACAATTGCAAACACATTGTAATTGATATATATCACTAACATACATTACAAGAAGCTTAATATGGAATAGGGTGTGGATAGCACTTATAGTTAATTTACAGGGACAGTCAAAAGAATTCCATTACATTACGTCTATGGAGAAAAATCGTCTGCGGTTTATTTAAATGTTTCACTATTTTAAACGCATTGAAATTTATATATATCACTAAGGTGCATTACAAGAGGCTTACTACAGAATACTGTGTGTATAGCAGTCATCGTTCATTTACAGGGACTCACAAAAGAATTCTCTACTGTCTGTTAACAATAATTCCTGGAAGTACGTTTTAAGTTACTGAACGCGATTTTAAATTTAACTCACTTTTTGTTTATTACGTGGTGTGTATAAATTCTGTAGATCATATACAGGGAAATATAAAGTTCGCGAACACATTTCCGTTTACTGACAGAAACTCCAGAAGGAGAATTTTAAACTGTGCTACGCGTTTCTTAACAGAACTAAAATTTAGCATCATATGTAGTATATATACAAATCTATAGATCATATACAGGGCTGAATAAAAGTATTCGGATATTTTTCCGAATATTGTATACGTTGGAAAATCCTGAAATTATGTTTTTAATTATGTTATGCGTTTTTCAAATTGTTTACTTAGATGTTATCTCTCAGCTTATTAAACGGTATGATTTGTAAAATTATTTTGGAAGCGTTGGAAAGTGTTACATAATCTATGCTTGACGCATGATTTTTCGTTCTTGTTATTTAACTTTCAAGTTTTCGCAACCACTATATTTATATAGAAATATGAATGGTGTAAATATCATATTAATATGCCAATGAATAAATTTCTTAAATTTTCCGGTGTCTAATTCTTAATATAAGTATAAAAAACACAATTTTAAAATAAAAATGCATGCATATAAGGATTAAAAGTATAATTTATTTTATTTTAATGTTTTGACGCATTATCCTAGTAAATGTGGCCCTATCTGAAATCTAAAGTTCAAGAACTTCTCAAATTTATAAAATGACATATGTGTGGCAATCGATAAGTTTCGTATATTAGCTAAAATATTTTCTGACGAGTTTGAGTTAAATTAAAACAGATATCTTGAAGAGAATACAAATGGTACTATGTCGACAATAAAGGAATAATTCTGAAATTTATTTTTAATCTTCAGAGCTAATAACAGCAGAATATTTTAACTAGGTAACAATTACAAGTTCTTCTTTCAATGATTTTTGAACACATTTATATGTTCAAATACTTTACCTCTAGCAGCCTTGAAGGATTTATATTTAACGCAATTCCATCTAAAACATTAGTAACATATTTCAATTTTAAAGGTATAACTAATTTTATTTTAATATTCGACGTATCATCCTAAAAGTACGACACTATTTGAAATCGAATTTTAAAGAACTGCTTAAAATTAAGCAGATAACTGATAAACACTGACAGAAGTGCGCCCATCGAAAAGTTTCGAATTTTGAAATAGAAAGTTTTCTGACAAGTTTAAATTAAATTGATGCAGTTATTCTGGATATATTACACATGAAGACTGTCGTCCAGGATGGAAAGGTTCTAAAATTTATTTTTTTTAGAAATTTATTAAAAGCAAAATATTTTGACAAGATATACAATTGCGACATTTTGTTATAAATAGTTTCTATTTATTTATCACTAGCAAAACAGTCGTTTTGGCACACGTGGATGTTGAAATATTCCAACAAGAATTTGCGCGATTATTTACACTAGGAGAAATTATACTGCTACGGTTAATTTAATATTGCTAATTAAGTCATATTTTGAGGGACTATCATTCTTGTTCTCTATTATGTGAACAACACAACACTCAGAAAAAGGAATTGATTGAAACTACAAAACATTTTGGTTGTTTTAGTAAAATTCAAGTAAAATTGAACCATTTTACTTGAATTAACAAAACATTTTTTGCTGACGATACAAAAATTTTTTTTAGAATTGACAAAAAAAAAAAAAAAAAAATGGTTTTCAACAAAAAAAAATTTGTTGATTCAAACAGAATTTCCATTGACCTATATTTAAACAAAATTCTTGTTTAAATATAGGTCAATAAAAATTTTGTTTCAATCAACATTTTTTTTTTTTTTTTTTTTTTTTTTTTTTTTTTGAAATTCCAAAAAAAAATTTGTATCGTCAGCAAAAATGTTTTGTTGATTGAAGTAAAATGGTCCAATTTTACTTGAATGTTGCTAAAACAACCAAAATGTACCCAAAAACATGTTTTGTAGTTTTAATCAGTTTCTTTTTCTGAGTGAAGACTTGATGGGCGTTATATATAAATCAGAGTGATAGTAATGAATATGTACATGTACACTTACATGTACAATACTCTTACGTGTATTTGTATTTGTCCTAAAATAAAAGATCAGCATTATAAAAAAAATAAAAACAAGAAAGAAAAATCATACAACCAGCATAGATTATGAAACACTTAGAGACACACTAAGAGATTGTTATTAAGAAAATATATTTTTTTTTTCCAAGAATGAAACGAGATATATAAAATGTGGAATTTACAAAATACATTAAACAGTGAAAATCCATTTAAAACGATAAATTACACTTTTAAACTGGAGTTAGGGCAAGCTAGAGAAATTAGACAAAAAGACTGAAAAACGGAAAATAAATCAGAGCTATAGTAATAAATGTATCTACTCTTACATGTGTTTGTATTTGTTCTAAAATAAAGGAACAGCGTTATATAAAAAAAAACAAGAAAGACAAATCATGAGAAATGGATGAGAAAAAATTTCATTCCAGTTCATTTGCAGCATCCGTTAAAAAATAAAAAATAAATAAAAATAAAAATAAACAAATACGATACAGTCTTAGGGGTCGTACACTTTTACCATATTTTTTAATAGAATTTTTCTATTTAATATTTAATAGAAGAAATTGAAGACGCCTCGTTTAATTGCAGGATTTTTAATACTTTTCTGCATTCAAATAAGCCGAAAAATTCTATTAAAAAATTGCGGTAAAAGCATACGAACGCTGGTACAGTTCTACTACTGTTTTTGAATCGAATTTTTCGCCCTAATTAGTTTCAGGAATTTATTACAAATCCAGCGATTCAACGCGATGACTACGGATTTTGCTATTGAAATATTAAATAGGAATTTTCTAATCTAAAATAATGGTACCAAACTCCTCGGAAATTCTAAAAAGAGTACGTAAATAAAGTAAATTGTTTTTCGCCAATAGTGGTGTGAGAACATTTTTCGAAAATAATAATGAATATGTAGATGCATTCAAATAAGGCGAAAAATTCTGTTAAAAATTTGTGGTAAAAGCGTACGAAATCTAATCATTCAACTGAATTTCTTTACAGTAGTTTTTTATTAAGCAGGATTTGTTATTAATTCGGTTTTCCAACTGATGCCGAAAATTTAATTAAAAATAATCCGAATTTGCATGATTTTTCTTCTGGTTCTGCAAAAAATATGCTAGAGGTTAATTTTCTTTGCAAAATAAAGTCACTGAGAATTTAAATCTTGTTAACATAAGCAAAATATCTTATCTTTCAGACAGTATATTAACTCATTTTCATTCTTGTAAGTATTTAATTTATGGTAAAAGTGTTCGAACCCTATGTCTATTTGGGAGCTATGTTTATCAGCTATCATACAGTGAAAGAATTTTTAAAATCGGTTTTTACAAAACTTTCTTATCAAGTATTTATATCTTAAAAGTAAGCACTATACCAAATTTAAAGTTTCTAGCCCCCATAGTATCACAAAAAATAGTAATTTAAGAAAGTTTTTTTTTCATTACCCTTTCAAATTTCGAATTTTCTGCTTTATAATAATAGTATAGATTTAAATATATAATTTACTTTAAAATTATATTTGAAGCATTCTTTATGGAAGTATGGTACTATCTGCAATTCAGTTTTAAAGAACAGTCAAAAATTATATATATATAAATGCAGCGCCTGCAAGTTTTAAGCTTTTCTGTTATGACTAATTTTTAATTGTAAAATTTGCCTTATTCAATCGCAGAAAATCTCGATTAAATGAGACATATGTTTTTAATAAAAACAGTTTTAAGAAAAAAAAGTCCTTCCGGCCTGTACCGGGAGGAAAAAGTATCTTTCCTATATCTTCGTTTTAAAATTTTAGCTAATGTTACACGAAAACAGCAAGTTAAAATGCAAAGAAACGTTTACAAAAGATTCGTTAATACTGAATTTGAATAAGAAATTTGCCAAGTTATTGAGCAATAGCCAAATTGGCTTCATTTATGAAGACTTATTTTGGTCACCAAATTTCGCGATATTTCGCCAAATGTCGCCAATTTTGGCGAGAATTTGGCGCTAACGGATATGAATATATAGTTTTATGCGTATGATTGGGAAAATTATTACAACCAGTGGCGTAGCCAGGGAGGGGGTCCAAACGCTCTGGATACCAGTAAAATTTTAAAGTTTTCTTTGCCTAGATTATCGCAGAAAGTTCTCCGATTACATAAGACAAAGAAAACTCTACAAAATTAGTGGTATGAAGAGCATCTGGACCCCTACCCTAGCTACGCTACTGATTACAACAATGAAAGAAAATAATTTGCGAGTAATCGCGTTAATGTGCTGTTTTGTTTCAAAATGTCAGCCACCCTAGAATTTCAAACTGCTCAGCCATTTTTTAAGATAGAGGTAAACAAAAAAATGCTCTGGAATCCTCGTATCAAGGCCTAATACTTAATTATATTTAAAAAAAAAATAAATTTGAATTTTTAACTTTTTTGTATATTTATTTTAGTTTTAAATTTTTAAGTGGCCGCCATCTTGAAACAAAATGGCGGACAAAGCTGGCCAACGAACTCGGTCGAGACATTGGTGAGCTTAATACACACAATTAGTTTAATCAAAATTGATTTATAAATACGAGCGTTATCGTATGACATAGGTCAGATATATATGGATATATCTATATATATAAATCAACATTTGAACGGAGGGTGGTTTTGGGGTCTGGGGGTCATGATTGGTGAAAATATATCGAAATTATCCGGAACTGCTTTCCTCCGAACGGCTGCAATAGGTAGCTTTATACTTTTTTGTATTGAAAGCTACCTAAAAGAGCGCACTGTTGGAAACTATGTAAATGATGGTTAGTGTCAGAAGTGTGTCTATGGAAGAATTTCGAATACAGTCGAACCCGGTTAAGACGCATTTCAAGTGATTGGAAAAAAGTTGCAAATTAAGCGGGATAGCGTATTAACACTAGAACGACCGGAAATTTTACCCAAGTTTTATAAAAGTGTTTGACACCAGAATTTTTATTTAAATTTATTTAACTTATTTATTAATTTTATTTCTATTATGAGTGTGTGTAATTTACATTTTACTTATTTTATGAAGAAATTTCTGGTTCCAAGCGAGATCATTCCGTTCGGTACCTGTCAAAATAACCACTAATGGTCGTTCTAGTGTTAAACACATACTTGCCAATTTCCAACTAATCTTCCGTAAAATGTGTGTTAATTTGACATATATTAATAATGTTTCAAACCAGAAAAATTATATGATGAATTTTTATGGTACTTCTCTGTTATCCCGATGACCACTTTTCATAACAAAAACGCTATCACCAAACTGTAACGCCAAATAAACGGGAGAACGTTGCCATTGGAATATCAAAATAAATAAAATATAGGAATTTAAGTACACAATTGTTATTTTAATTAATGAAATAACTAATAAATCAGTAAAACAAAGTGAAAAATACACGCAAATGTCGAAATTAATAACCACTTGATGACATAAACACGTATAATGCTTCTGACATCGAGTAAATGGGACTGCATTTTTGGCGTTTAATCTAACAGTTTGGCAATAGTTTTTTGTTACGAAAAGTGGTTGACGGCATGATAGAGAAGCACCATTTTTATTTATTTAATTTCATGTTTGTCGGTGAACCAAATTTAGATTCATTTCTTTAAAATATTTCTGGTCCGAAACGTGTTTAATCCGGGTCAAATTAACTCACATTTTACGGAAGGTTTGTGGGAAGTTGGCAGGTATGTAAACGTGATTTGCATAATGTTGCAGGAACTGGGCTTGTTTACACGTCTAATTGTTTAAATGAACTTTAGAGTACACTAGATTAATTTTAACACAATTATTCAAATTGGTAAAGAAATCAGACAAGTTGTAATTTTCTAACTGGACGAAAAATGTCCGGGCCAGGATTCGAACCTGGGATCCCTTGGCTGAAACTGGATGAATTATGCCCTCCAGATTCGACCGGGATAGATCAGTTGGTAGAGCGTGGCAGCTTCAGCCAAGGGATCCCAGGTTCGAATCCTGGCCCGGACATTTTTCGTTCAGTTGGGAAATTACAACTTGTATGAACTTTAGAGCTTTATTTTGTATGTTTTCGGTCAAAAATTGTGTCTGTAATGCAGATTTAGATTGTAATTTAACTTTATTCAAGTTTAACTCATAGTTTTTTATATAGCCGGCTGGAATAATAACTGAAAATTAATATGGATTCAAATATGGTTTTACTCTCGATTAATACTTTACAACCAAAGATAAAGGAATTAAAATAATTTTTCTGCCAGTCTTTTTGTTTTTTAGCACAAACCAAAAATATTAAATCTTTGCAGCACAACCTAGCTATTAAAATCATATTTAGTACGTGTGATAATGAATTACAGGTTTCGTACATTTTTACCAAAAAATTTCTATTTAAGATTTACATAGCAGAAATTGTAGACGCCTCGTTGTTTAATTTCAGGATTTGTAATACATTCCTACATTTAAATAAGGCAGAAAATTATATTAAAAAATTGTGGTTAAAGAGTAAGAACCCCAGAGTTCTCTTATAATAAGTCCTTAATTTTTAATATATTAAAAAAAAACTATCCTTATTAATATTTGTGTAAAAAAGTGTTGTTAGTATTGCAAAACGGACACTGGCAACTAAGTAGAAGATCGAAGGAATTCGCATATTGGTACCGTTCGCGATAAAACTTCAATTATCCCAAATCCTGATTTTATGCGATCGACAACTATCTAAGTCGACATCAGGAAAAGAAAAATAGATTTAAACAAAAAAGAAAATTAAGGAACGAAAAGAAGAAAGAAAAATACTGGAATACGAACTATATGTACCGCTTGTCCCACAAATGACTGGTGGATTTTAAAATTCAATAACTTGCAACCGGTGACAGATATTAAAAAAAAGAAAACTGCCCAGTTAAACTGAGGCCATTGTGCTCACAGGCTATTCACACTAATTGTATATTATACTCTTATTTCAAATTTGTGGCCTTACCACAATGAACCTATATACAAAATTTGAAGAAAATCGGGTAATTCTGCATGAAAACCCCATTTATCTAAATTGAGGGGGGTAGCCCCCCCTTTACCCTCTTTATACTTAACCAATGGACCTCCCCAAACTAATCAGGGAAGTGCCTTACCACAATGAACCTGTATACAAAATTGGAAGAAAATCGGATAATTCTGCAAGAAAACCCTATTTATCTAAATTTCGGGGAGGGGTTAACCCCCCCGTTTCCCCTCTTTATACTTAACCAATGGACCCCCAAAATTAATCATGAAAGCTTCTTACCACAGTGAACCTATATACAAAATTTAAAGGAAATCGGAAAATTCTACATGAAAAACCCATTTATCTAATTTGAGGGGGGGGGGGGTTAGGCCCCTCGTTTCCCCCTTTATACTTACCCATGAACCCCCAAAACTAATCAGGGAAGCGCCTTATCCCAATGAACCTAAAAACAAAATTTGAATCAAAACGGTTATTTCTATCAAGAGTTATCGCGTTACGTACATACATACATACATACAGAACAGGCGGGCACATTAGCTCTCAGGCTTTGATAGCCTGTGAGCTAAAAAAAATTGTTGATGGAGGGTTATGTATGATGTCAGGAGTTTTCTTACTGTGAATCTTGACTTTAGTTCAAATTTCAAACAATAGATCGGGCTGACCGCGATTGGCGTTCAGTGGAGGCCGAAACTGACGCCACTCAGTATTGATGCACCGCCCCCAGAATACTAGGCCTGCCCGCTGAGAAAAATGGCGGCTGTCGCAGTCGGAATCGTTTGTACAGTCCCTTGAACTTCAACACCATTAATATCTAAAAGTTATCTTTGACTTATTTGATCTACGAAAAACACGTCGAAGAAAACTTTTAGAAATTATTGGTGTGGAATTCCGAGGGACATTTCAAACGCTGAAAAAAAAATTGGCCTGCGACAACCGTCATTGTTGTCAGCGCTCAGGCCTAGTATTCAGGGGGCGGTGATTGATGCAGCCCCCCCCCTGATTAAAATGGCGGCTGTCGCAGGAGGATTTTTTTCATAGTTTGAACGGTTCCTCGAACTTCAACACCATTAATTTCTAAAAGTGTTCTTCCCCTAGTTTTTCTGAGATCAAACAAGTCAAAGAAAACTTTTAGATATTATTGGTGTTGAAGTTCGAGGGACCGTACAAACACTGAAATAAAAAATTCGCCTGCAACAGCCGCCATTTTTCTCAGCTCGCAGACCTAGTATTCGGGGGGCGGAGCATGAATGCTGAGAATAGATCAAACAATAGATGGACAAGAGCGCCATCTATTGTTTTAAATTCGAACTAAAATCAAGAATCATAAACTCTAATTACTTTGAATTTCTAATTTAAACAAACGTTAAAATTAATATTAATTTAAAACTTTTACAGTTCGAATTCGGATATGTATTATTTTTTAAACTAATGTAACTCTTTCTCTTATTTTTCAAAGTTTATTTAACAGAATTTTCATGTAATTTTTCTGGTTCTTATTTTCTCCTATGTTATATACTGGGCTGCCATCTCTTGTACATGTTAGATAGGTGCCAACCTCTCATTAATATTCCGTAATATGCGGGTTAATTTGACCCAGTTTAACAACGCTTCAAACCAGAAAAATTATTGGATAAATCTTTATTTATTCAATTTCAGGTTTCTACGTGGAATTTATTTAATTTCATTTCTTAAAACAATTTCTGGTGCGAAAAGTGTTAAACCTGGGTCAAATTAACCCGCATATTACAGAATATTAAGGAGAGGTTGGCACCTATGTAGAAATAAAAAATAGTCGCCAGTGGCAGCCCTGTGTATGTAATTGAACGAGAGTAGAAAATGGCACTCTTGGACATTGGAAAAATTAAATTTTCACTATATCTCGAAAAAAAATTAAATGAAATTAACTGCAAACTTACACACCCATATTTTTGACGATTCCTATTCTGTTTATGTTAAAAATTATGTATGTCATAATTCATAATTTTTTAAATATAATTTAACCTTTATAGTTAAAATTATATTTTTGAGTAAAAGAAAGTCTAGAATATGTTTGAGTCTGTTGAAAGTATTTGACTGAAAACATAAATTTAAATAGCATTATTTTTATGAAGATATTATATTAACCCTTAACCCCTTTGCGACGAGCGTCTTTTACAGAATTTTTAATCTTTTACCACCGGTTTTTCAAAACAGAAATTTTCGCCTAATTGAATCGCAAAAATGTTAAGATTTAATTAGGCAAAGCTTACAATAAAAAATAACTGGTGGGAATGATCGAGGATTCTGAGCATCTTATGCGTCACGTATACGTGTCGCTCGTCCCCAAGGGGTTAAAGAAAGAATTCCGCCAAATTAGCAAAAAACAATTTTAATCTTCTAATATGTTGTTACCATTGTTTGATGCCGGCATTTTTGCACATAAAATTTCGCCTTAAAAATTTCATACTTCTTTATAATTGCTAAAAGGTGTAAAATAAAAAGATTATAAACATTAAAATAGGTTATATTAGGCTGTTGAAATGTGTTTCAATTCAATCTGAGCCATTATCAATTATTATCATTAGATTGAGCTGCAACATATGTCAACAGTCTAATAAAACCTATTTTACTGTTTATAATCTTTTTATTTTACACCTTTTAGCAATTACAAAAAAGTATCAAATTTTTAAATTTGATAAGGCGAAATTTTGTGTGCAAAAATACTGGCATGAAACAATGATAACAACATATTAGGACATTAAAATTGTTAAAAGTGGTGCCATAACAATAATAAATTGAAATAACACATTTAGACAATAAAAATTGGTTGGTGCGAATATGGCGTCATTTGGGGGGGAGAGAGGGGGGGGGGGGCTAAAATTTGTGACATGAATTTAACATTAGCAGCCTGGATTTTTTAACTGGAGCAAACTCCATGAAGATTTAACAAAAATACATAAACAATATACTTTTTGGGGCAGATTTGATCCTCATAACTCAAATAAAGCACCAAAAGTGGTGTTTGTTACCGTTTGAAAAATCGATGTTTGTGTTATGTTTATTATGTCAAGGTCCCCCATTTGAAAATTAGCATTTATTTTCAGAAAGAAGAAAATACTCTGCGTCTAATGGCTCCTATATGATTCTATCGTAAACGGTCTGCGAGCAAAGGCAAGCATTTGTTTTTGTTTCTGTTATACATACTCTACAAAGGAAATTATCGCAGAGAGTTTGTAAATAGTGGTACGAATGTAATATAAAAATAGTCGCCCCTGGTGGTCCTGTTATTACTTAGTAGAACTTTGATAGGATGTAGTAATGTCAACAACGTATTCAAAACTTCCTAATTGAATAATTATATATATATATATATATATATATATATAGGATAGTTCGAACAGTAAATGAACACTTATTAGTTTTTTTAAATATTGATAATACTTTAATATTCAGTAGCTTTTGGTGTCTGACAGTGCAAATACATGTGTTGGTATAACAAATGAATAAAAAATAATAAAAGGAAGTTTATATTTCATTTGTTTGGGATGTTAGGGGTGTCTTAATAAAAATCTATGAAAAAAGCCAAGTAAATGAACAGTGAATGAACAGGCAGCAATTTAAAAACACTCAAGTTTCTGTTTCTTACTATGTTATTCATTTTACAACTTGTACAAATATTTTATAACACGTTTTCACTGAATTACGTGTTTTGAAACCCAGCATGATAATTAACTACTGTGGAGTTTTTATTCTATTAAAATATTTACTAATTGTTCATTCACTGGGGACTGTTCACGAACTAGTCGGAGCACCCTATAACAGCACGATTACGATACTAACTAGACATTCGATAAAGTCTAATTTTAAAAAAATCAAAGGGCATAAAAAGAAAATAGCAGTCATGAAGATTAACACTATGGCAGGAATTCTATGAATACATGATTAAGGAATTTCTTTGTTAGAAGCAAAGGAATTTACTTCCTTTTTATTGAGATTTTATACCTGTATGTATTGCTAGTATTGTAAGTGATTTAGATCGTAAATCAAAAATTAAAATATATTTCCTAATACATGCTCATATGGTTTCAAAATCCATATTATGATAAGAAATTATTAGAGCGTTTAAAATACTTTGTCGGAATGTTTCAGAAATATGTTGAAAATATTTTACTTAATCATTTTCAGAGAAACTTTTTGACAGTTTGCAAAGATTTTTAACGAAAATTTATTATAAATTCTACAAAGGCTCCATATATCATTCATGGAATTCTTCACCTGTCACAGTATCACTTCAAAAAGGTATCATTGAATTTTTTCCCCTGCAGTTATATATAGAAAGTGAAGGTCACAAATTTAAATAGAAAAAAACAAACTTGAAACTTTTACATAACTAGAAAATTTAAAGTTAAAGAGAAAGTTTTCATTTAAATAATGTGAATAACTTTCATCTGACATTATAACTGCACTATTCGTATGCGATAATAAATTAAACGAATTTAAGACTTTTATAAAAGTAATTTTCAAAGTCGAAACTTGTTTCAAATCCAAGTGGAAACCAAGTAGAATATTTGACCAGTTTTTAACATCCGAAATGCTAAACGGTTACAGGACATCGACTGGTCCATCTTTCGAATACCCGTAACTCGAAAGAATATTTTTCGTAAACAATTTTGTAAAAATGCAATAGAACTAAACTTCGTGGTGATGTTTTAACCCATTTATGCCTTGCGTCCTAATTTTGGGACGCTTCAGTAAAAAAAAATCCTGTTTTCTAAAAAATAGACTTACTGACATAGAAATTACTTGGAATTAATCTCTAGATTATACTTTTAAAAAAACATAGGTGGCTGCAAATTTTAAAAGATGTTTTAGTCTTTTGATGTGTTAATTCCACAATTGATACTGATTTTAACGAATTGAAATAGAAAGGCAAAAAAGGTGAGAGATTTCTTCAATTAATAACTCCACGTGTATGTATTTCATGCATATGTATGGAAATACATTAATTTAAAACATGTATTCTTGAAAATTTGGATTTTTTAAATTTAAGTCAAACTATTGACAGTTTACCTAGCGTCTTAAAATAAGGACGCTAGGCACGAATGGCCCCATGTTTTCTCCCATTATTAAAAGTTATAATTTTTAAGCCATTTTATTTTTTTTTTCAAATAGAAACCATACATTTAGCTATAAAACTTTTTAGAAACGTGTAAGATTGTGTAAGACATAGGTATACAAATATCTTGTTGAATTTGGTATTGATTTTTTCCTTATAATGAAAAATATTGCAGCTAGGTTCTTTGTCAGGGAGGGGTTTTACATTATTATTACTCATAAAAAAAGCACAAAAATCCTAAGATGTTTTAAGGAATAAATTGTTAATGAAAACTTAATGTAATCAAAACCAACGTAAAGAAAAACACAAAAAGCCAGTTTTCAATGTAAAATGAAAAGTAAGTGAGTGATAAACAAATGTGCTGAATGAAAAATGAGAAAATAATTCTAGAATAAATTGCATGTTTATCATGTGTATTGCTGCTTCTGTTTTTAACACTTTCCAACATAGTTAAGTGTTTATGAATTCAATTTGTCTGTCTGTCCGTGCTCTAACCCTCGTAAATGTACTTGGATTGTAATGAATTTTGTATACATTATTGAATTTTACTACAGAATGTTCGATATTGAAAATGAAGAAACTGACTATGATCGGTAATTGCTAGAAGTTTGCTTTCCGCTGTGTCCTGCAATTTTATGTAATTTTTAGAGTATTAATACAAATTCTGTAGATTATATGCAGGGCCGCATGAAATACGTCGAATATGGGCTGCAATTGCTGAAGATGGTTTTTAACTGAGTTATGTATTATTTAAATTGTTTATTTAGATATCTCATTTCATCGTATGAAAAAATTAAATATCTTAATACTATTCTCTTAGTGTTGGAAAGGGTTTTATAATCTATGGCGGATGTATGATTTTTATTCTTGTTTATTGATATTTTCTTTGAAAAAAGGGGCTCCTCTTACGAAGCCTTCATAAATGTTTACACTAAACGCATTCTGACTATTGGTAAGTAGTTTGTGTAGGTGACTCCTGATTCCTAACTGTTTTTGCTTTTCTTTACGTTGTTGTTTACACTTATGTATTTATCTTATCTATTTTTTAGTGTATCTTATCTGTTTTTTTTAGTTTTCGAAGTGTTTTCTATTTCTTATTGCCACCAGTGCGCCACTGAAATTAAAATGCACTTCGCTGAGCCAGTGAAATTAAAATATTTACTCATAACATTAGTTTTAAGAATTCCTAACTGTTTCATAACTTACTGAGTCGTAGCATTATGATCCCTTGGGAAACCTAAAAAATACAGAGTATTAGAAACAATCAGGTATAACGACCTCCATCATTATATAGTTGTTAATGAAACGGCCGTAAGATGTGCTAACTGTGAAAGAAAGTCACAAGAAAATGTAGCAAATGTATGGTTGAATTACATGAAAAATATTTCCAAGAATTCCACAGCAATTAAAATTTAATAATATATAATATCAATGTTTTCTTATTTTATATTTTTTGTAGGAAATTTAATATTTGAATTGTATTTTTAAAATTTAAGATCACTTTTGTATAGATTTTGAAAGAAATGACATGCTGGAAAAACCTGTACCCTCACGTGCTCAATTTTTATTTTGTTATATAAATCATTTTTCTTTTACTTTTATTTTTTTTTACTATTTTTCTTATTAATTTCGCACCATTTTCTAACCACTACAGAAAATTTGAAGCGAAAAAAAAAATTCAGGCACTAATTGGTTAAGAAATTTGCAAGAAAATCTTTAAATATTTTTTTTTGTTTTAAAATAGTGGTTTTAAAAAAATAAACTGAGTGGAAACATTTTGATTAACGAATCGTTTGATCGGATTATTAAACGGATAATATTAAGCGTCCATGTTACATTATTTTAAATATAAAATGTACGATTCAGATTTTTACAATGATTAATCTAAAAATGTAAATAAATTTTCATGAGTTTTACATCAAATGAATTTGTCATTGAAGATTAAATATACGTACACACCCACACACATACACACACACAAACACACACACACACATATATATATATATATATATATATATATATATATATATATATATATATATATATATATATACACTACTCAAAACAATTAGGGGAGCACATGGTTTTAACGAAATTATGCAAGTACTTACACCAATAAATAACTTAAATTAAAACATCCATAATTTAAGGCGTAGATAAAAATATAAAAATAAAACTTCATTTGCAAATGAAAGTTCATGACGTCAGAAACCAGAAAAAAGAGATAAATGTAGAAATCGGGATTTCGAAGAAATGTCTGTTTCACTGTCTCAGTTGTAAAATTCAATTGCTCAGCTTTTGTTTTGGTGAAAAGGTGATTTGAAAATGTCACAACCACGTGATTTACCAGAATCCGTGGCTTGGCGTATTAGCAAGTGATTTGAATCCGGTCGAACACAACGAAGTGTAGCAGACACTATTAGAGTTGCAAGAAGTGTCATTGCAAGGTTGTGAAATCTATTCCAAGAAACAGAAAATGTTAGACGTCGACCAGGGCAAGGTCGGCCAAGTGCTACCACTTCAACTGATGACTGATATATACCGTTAACAGCTCCTCGAGTCAGAACAGGCACTGCTACTCAGCAGAAAAGACAGTTGTTCTGGGCAACAGGACGAAGGTTGTCCATCCAAACAGTCCAAAATAGGCTTCACCAGGGTGGTCTCTATGCACGTAGGCCAATGTTCTCTATTCCGTTGACCTCAAGCCACTATGTGGTCCGAATATTGTGGACTGCAGAACATCGAGATTGGAGGTAACGTGATTTGAGTCAAATTCTGTTTACAAACGAGTCCCGATTCAGTCTGGAGTGTGACACCCGACGTGTTTTGGTATGGGGGGGAAAGGGGTAAATCAAAATAACCCCACATTCGTTCGCGAAAGATCACATTTCAGACGTGATGGGTTGATGGTATGGGTTGGAATCAGCATAGGTGGACGTATGGACCTGCATAGCATTCGGAATGACACTTTGACGGCCTAAAAGTATGCAGACGAGATACTCAGACATCATGTCGTACCTGGCGCTGTAGTCATGGAGATTCCTTTGTTTTCATGCATGATAATGCCAGACCGCATACAGCAGGTTTCGTGGAGAACATGCTTGCAGCTGAAACAATACAGCGTATGGAATGGCTAACACGCTCTCCTGACCTGAATCCGACCGAGCATGTTTGGGACACACTCGAACGACGCATTGCAGCGTAACCAAGGCCTTATTTTACTGTATGGGGCTTTGAAATTGCATTTTTTGAAGAGTGGAACAGTATTCCCCAAAGTCTTATCGATAACTTCATCGCATCCATGGAAAACAGGCGTGCAACAGTCTTAGCTGTTCGAGGAGACAACACGCCGTATTAAAAATCGTGCTTCACTTTTGAACAATACTTTTTTTTTGTCATTTACATGTAACCAAGTTGTTGTCCTAAATCATGTTTTCATGTTCTTTCCATTCGTTTCAAAGAATTAAAGCTCCCTTACATTTTTTTTGCGTCTTTTTTTCTGTATCGCGCATTGATACACGTGTACTCCCCATTTTATGTCCATGCATGGCTGTCTCACACGGTTCTCTCCACTTGTTTGCTTCCTACCGTAAAATTTTTGAGCAGTGTATATTCACATAATAGATAAAGCATCTTCAAAGCAACATGTATATTTCTGGCAAATTTCTCAAACAGAAACGCATGTTTATATTATCTGGATCTTGATTAAAAAAATTTACAACATAATAAAATACAGTGCATAACATGGAATATTATAAGTGTTTAATATCAATCATAACAATAACATATGTTTAAATTTTGATTATGTTATTAGTACTCAAAAGTAGTGCAAATTATTTTCCGTAGTTTTACTCAGTGTTACAGACGATAAGTTTGATTTCACATTAAAATAATTCAAAATATTTTATTAAATTTTAGTTTAATTAGTTGGACAGAATATTACATTCGAACTATTATGTCATATACCATAGCTGTCAATTTTTGTGATTTTTTTCCTGCCGCTAATGTTCAATAGAAAATGTGTCTACCCAAAATTTCTGCGATTAAATAAAGCAAAAAATGTCAATAAATGATTAGTGGTAACAGAAAAACTTCAAAATCATCACTTATGCATATACATCAATATTACATATGCTCGTGTTATGATCGCTCGATTAATTGCCGGAAATCATATAACAGAATCCTGAAAAAAATAAAAAAACCTTTGTGCAAGAATATTAAAAGGAAGAATACCAACGTTAAAAATGCTGTTTTTTTGTGTATTACGTCTGCATTTTTAACGTTGGTACTCATCCTTTTAAAACAGAATCCTGCCTTAAAAGGAAAAACTGTATGGTCCCGACGAAATTAATATTAGCAAATTATCTTTGCTAATACAACTAGTCGTTGGGGGCCACCGTAATACTTACCTATCATGGATATGCATAATATAAAATATTAAAATAAAAAATGCGTAAACTACTTATAAAAGGCATCGCAATTCGAATAAAATCGTGGCTTGATGACGTCATAAACTTTAAAGGCTCGATTACTGAATTGCTTAAAAGAAACATCCTTATAACCAGAGGCGTAGCGTCAAGGGGGGCACGGATCACTTTACTACCAGTATTTTTATATACTATATTTGGCCTTATTTAATTCATGCCGTTCAAAGATTAAATAAGGCTAAATGTAGTATATAATTATACTGGTAGTAAAATGATCGTGCCCCCCCCCCCCCCCCCTGACGCTACGCCACTGCTTATAACTCCAAAATTAATAATCCTATTAACTAGTGGTTTATTGCATCTGATTAAGCGTCTCATTTCCAATTAAAATATATCTTTGAATTGAAATTTGGTTGAAATACAGGGTCAGGAAAAATCGAAGAGTGTGGAAATAGGAATACAAATATCTCGGCAACTCATTATCCGATCGACTTCATGTTTTATGCAAAATTTATGTTTTTTTATTGTCTTTTATATTCACTCCTTAAAAAATACAACTTCGAAAATTTTTATATACCTTTTATCAGAACGAATATTTCAAGAGTCCGAAAAAAATAGTTCCGGATAATCGAGGTTACTGAAATTGAATAGGCTTTTTCCCATTATTACATTCTAAATACATACCAAATTTCAAGTCTCTCTCTCAAATTTTTCGGGAGATAGAGCGTTTACAGACACACAGACACACAGACGGACGGCAATTTTTTTTTCTAAAAATCATAGAAACTCGACAGAGTTTTTCGCCAAGCATAAGAAACAGCAATGCATTGAACCGTAAATGAAAGGAATTTCCGCCAATGGATGCCAAACGATTTTACAATTTTTTTTTTTTAACTCTGTCTAGTTTATATTTTGCGGACGGGACAAAACGGGTTTTTGACACATCTATATCTCGCGTTCTATTTATGATAGAAACAAAATTCTTGATTCTATGGAATGGGGCGTACCCAGTGACTCAGAATTCAAAAGTAAAGCAAAATCCGACGAATAGGTTTTCAGTAAATGCGCTTTTAAAAGTGCTGTTTTTTGCCCTTTTTAAATCTTGTTCCGGCCAAAAACTGTTGACAGGGCTACAGCAATGTGTAATTTTCGGATTTTTACGCAGTTTACGTTATTTAAATCGTTTTTATGAGTAGTTCAAACCTTTGTAAGTTTCATGTAAAAATATTAATTAGTTTTTGATTTATATCAGTTTAAAGTTATTGATTCCTATACTTAACATAAAGCAAAAAACTGTTGACAGGGCTACAGCAATGTGTAATTATCGGATTCTTACGCAGTTTACGTTATTTGAATCGTTTTTATGAGTAGTTCAAACCTTTGTAAGTTTCGGGTAAAAATATTAATTAGTTTTTAATTTATATCAATTTAAAGTTATTGATTCCTATACTTAACATAGAGCAAAAAACTGTTGACAGGGCTACAGCAATGTGTAATTA
Source organism: Maratus michaelseni (assembly GCA_963931845.1). Classification (NCBI taxonomy): domain Eukaryota; kingdom Metazoa; phylum Arthropoda; class Arachnida; order Araneae; family Salticidae; genus Maratus; species Maratus michaelseni. Next base: position 100,557,406 of record OZ007600.1, read on the forward strand.
TCGGATTCTTACGCAGTTTACGTTATTTGAATCGTTTTTATGAGTAGTTCAAACCTTTGTAAGTTTCATGTAAAAATATTAATTAGTTTTTGATTTATATCAGTTTAAAGTTATTGATTCCTATACTTAACATAGAGCAAAAAACTGTTGACAGGGCTACAGCAATGTGTAATTATCGGATTCTTACGCAGTTTACGTTATTTGAATCGTTTTTATGAGTAGTTCAAACCTTTGTAAGTTTCATGTAAAAATATTAATTAGTTTTTGATTTATATCAGATTAAAGTTATTGATTCCTATACTTAACTTAGAGCAAAAAAATAATAAATGACCCACCTCTTTTAGGAATGGTCGTATACACATGATATTAAGATATGTTATTACACTCGACCCAAGTAAGCTTCCTATTATAAAAAAATCGTAACATTTAAGGTTCGTTTACAGGGTCTCACAAAAGATCTTTTGATATAGGGCTAAAGAGTTGTGTAATTATCCAATTTTTACGCGGTTTGCAGCATTTGATTTTTTTTTTATGAGTAGTTCAAATGTTTAATATTTTGTTTAAAAATATGAATTAGTTTTTTATGCATACCACTTTAAAGTGATTTATTCCTATACTTAAGATGAAGCAAAGAAATATTAAATGATCTAACACTTTTCAAAAAGAACTTATGCGCATGATGCTAAAATATATTACTACGAATGACCTTTGCTTCCTATTGTAAAACAGAATTGTAGAATTTACTGTTCGTTTACAGGACAACTCAAAAGATTTTTTAATAAGACTAAATGGTTGTGAAATTAGCGAATTTTTACGTTGAAGTACTTGATTCCTGTACTTAACACAGAGGAAAAACAATAGTAAATAGCATAACTTTTGTCAAAGTGGCTATATTCACAAGATATTCAAATATGTTACTACATCCGATTCATTTAAACTCTCTATTGTAAAGTGGCATTGAACCATATACGTTTCATTTACAAGCTCTCTTAGAAGATCTTGATTACATTACAACCAATGTATATTTACTCAGTGAGATGTATTTTAATGATTTTATACTGTTCCAATCTCTGTAAGGCTTTATTATCTTGCTTTAAAATTTAATACGAGTTCATTTTGTCTGCCTGAAAACTCGTCGATCTTAAGCTCTAAATCTATTAAAATATAGTATTTTCATCGATTAAAAAAAACTGTGTTTATCTATAAATATATAATTCTAGCGCATTAGAAATTGAATGAAACAGCGATTACAAAAATCCAACTTTACATTCATGCGCTGAATAATAGAATGTAAAAATGTTGCAACCCGAAGATTAGAAGTTTTGAGTTTAAATATTTGACGTTCATTGAATCTCCGGCTATGACGAACTTAAAATGCTCTAAAAACGGGCCTAGAGCACAATGAAAAGGAAATAACTTCTTAAATTCCACATAAAAATTAAAAATGCTAAATTTCGTATACAATAGGTGATCGGTAACGAACTGTTCGGTTTACGAACAAATCCGTTAACGGACACTTTCGCGTGAGATTTTTATGTTCGGATAACGAACATTTCCGAGAGATTTTTATGTTCGGAGAACGAACACCTCACGAAACAAAGCCATGATGAAGCAATGCCGTGTTTCATATTTGCCGAGCGATACTTATTGCCTCTAATGTCAACTTTGAGAACATTTTAACAGTTGCATACATATGTCCTAATTAATTCATGGACTGCCGGAGATTGGGGACCTATATTTTAGGATCACCGAATTGGAATGAACAGACTATATGAACAGAAATCACTTTAATAGTTTTTATACTTTTGCAAACGTTGCGAATTTTATATATTTCAAATTCTCGAAACATTGAGTTAAAAAACTTAAACAAATAAAAAATTTCTTAGGTGCTCAGTAATTTTCAAAAATAATATATTTAATATGTTAGTATAAAAATCCCTGTAAATTTTTATACTAATAGAAATAGGTTCGTAGAAAAAAAAATGTTGATTATTCTCGATAAAGTATGCTCCATAAACTTATCGTTGTAGTTGACCGAAAAAAAGTGCTTCTTATTTTTCCACATTTTTCTTGAAACTGTAGTATTTTAATAAGTTTGTAAACTACTGTAAAATTGTCTAATTTTTTGTTTTTGAATGTATATAAACGGAAGAGTGATATAAACAAAAGAAAAAGGAAAATAAATATGTCATAAATAATCTGATGAGTACAATGTAAGGAAATTAATATAAAAGTTTCCCCGTTGTTATGGTAGCGACATGTACATTGGAATAAGTCACTCAATAAATTGTATAATTCTGATGTATAATTCTGTTTAGAGCATCACTATTATTTTTTTTGCCCCTTTCATCTTTTCTTTTCTGAATAAAAATGGAATCCGTATAATTGAAATTAAATACCTCCTTACAAAAAGGAGTGATATCTGATCAAAAACAACTCGTTGTAAATGATCCCGCCAAGCCACAAACCTAAAACGTCAGTCATAAAAAGAAGTGATATCACATAAAAAGAAGCTATATAGAAGTGCATACTCCGAGTCCCGTGTAAAAATCTATCACCACTCATAATGTTTCCAAAGGACTCGGAGTGAGGGACAGTATGTGAAAACTGCTTGGCGACCTGCAGACTTTTATAATATATGCAGTATATCAATTTTGAAAATTGAAAAAATAAATTTTTAATTTTTGTTATATCACTTTTATAAATATATTTGCATGCTAAAAAAATGTAAAAACAGAAATAGTTGAGAAACAAGCAGGAAAAAGTATGTAAGTGTGATAATCATTACAATTATACTTTCCAATATTTCTTACCATAAAATTTAATTACAAATATTGTTAAATCACCGTTTCTAAGGGAACTGGTAAAATGGGCGAAATTATTTCTTATTCCGGAATTATTTCTTAAAAAAAAAAAAAAAAATTATGCGTTTCCAATACAAAGAATATTATTGCATATAATACTATTAAAACAGACTAGAATGGCTTAAACAGAACGGATTTTTCACCAGATCTATGCGATTCCGCTTACCCTAGAATTACTGCAATATATCTCAATTCAGTTTAAAGTTTATTGAAGGTGCATTGTTATTAATATGCGTATGACCATTATGTGTGTGTATATACATATATATATATATATATATATATATATATATATATATATTACAAACTCAAAATCTTTACATGTTTACTTAAAAATCCTCTTCGTAAGAGTGGTGTTTCTAGTTTAAATAATGGTAAATAAAATCAACAAATTGATTTTTCAATCTCATAAATAAGAAAGGACATGCAAATACAGAAACTTCAACTTTTTACAATTTTATGGGAGCAAAATAAATAAATAAATAAATGAAATAAAATAAAATAAAATAAAATAAAAATAATAACATAGTGATATGTAATTTCAGGAAACGCAAACATTATAAAAGCCTGCAGGTCGCCAAGCAGTTTTCACATACTGTCCCTCACTCCGAGTCCTTTGGAAACATTATGAGTGGTGATAGATTTTTACACGGGACTCGGAGTATGCACTTCTATATAGCTTCTTTTTATGTGATATCACTTCTTTTTATGACTGACGTTTTAGGTTTGTGGCTTGGCGGGATCATTTACAACGAGTTGTGTTTGATGAGATATGTTTTTCGGAATCTCCAGTGTCTGAAACGTGTAAATACGTGAGAAAAAAATTCGATTTTCAAAACGATTACAAGACTTACCCTATACTACGTATGATGGGTAAGTAAAAACCTGTGAAAAGGAAACTTTTATGGTGCTTTGCGATATCATGTAGGCAGATTCTACTGTTTTTCAAAAATTTAAAATATCTCACCTAATTTCATAATGTTGGGCATTCCACAAATGTGTTAATATTTCCGTAAATCATAAAAGTTGAAGGAATCGGTATAGTCGAATGTGGTTTGTGGGAAATTAACTGTAAAAAATGCGGGTGTCGTTTCAGAATGATAAAAAAAATAAATAGTTGAAACCTTTTTTGATTGAGAGCGCAGCATAAAATAAAATCAATTTGTTTTGTGATCAAAAACGTTTTGTTGCATTTTGAAAAACTTTAACACATATTTAAAAACATTGAAAGCTTATTTAAATTTAATCTTTTTGCGATTAAATTTGACAGAAATTTCTATTGTGTAAAACCGGTGATAAAAGATTAAAAATCTGCAAAGGACACCCGCCGTGAAGGGATTAATTACGCCAGTAGCATAATTCCTTTTGGCGGCAGACGCATTCATCATTCGGTGTTGTAAAAATACTTGTTACGTTTTTTTGCAGTACAAATAAACGTTCAAAATCACAAACATGTTACGACTGTATACATAATTAGCACGTTAAAATTAATAAAACGATAGACATTTAATAAAACACTAAAATACAATGTACATTTACAAGAGCCGCATTTTTCTAGAAGGGGTGGTTCACAAAGTTTGCTGAATCGCCTGTGAACGAAGCAGCCCAGATTCCGCCTGAATATACTGTTTTGCTTTGATTATAACTTTAACTGATTGACTTTGGTTCTCCTTGTGATTGTTTATGTATCTGTAATGTAGTACACTGATGAGGGATTCATAATTGAAACTCGAAACATTTACAACCGAAACGTCTATTTTTTTTATTGTATCTACATTGTATTTTAGTGTTTTATTAAATGTCTGTAGTTTTATCAATTTTAAAGAGACAAATAAACGTTCTTTACAACTTGATTATGTGGTTTTAATTCGCGCAATATCCTTTACTGGAAAATGTTTGAACAACAAGCTTGATCGTTCTGAAACAAATGCATCTTTGTAAAATTAAGGTTCTCAAAAATCACATCAAATAGAACGACCGCATATAAAATACAAATGAACTTTTATTTGAGTATTATACCTTATGTTACTTTCATTGAGTTAAAGTCAATTTAAAATACGAATTTTTTTACCTAACTAATATTGAAACAACAATTGTAAAGGAATATTCTAAAATTTGAATTAGTCTTAAAATTGCCCAAAGATCTTCAGTAGAATATTTTTAAATGTCATCGTAACAAAAAATAGTATAAATAAAGCACAATATGCAAATATTTGCTACATAGTTATAAAATTAATTCCAGAATAAAAAATAGACAAATATTTGTAAAACAGTAAAGATATTAATCTGATATTTTACAAAACAAAATGTATCAAAACGTGTTTATTCTGCAATACTTCATGAAGTTATAGGTATACAGTTTGATCATTATAAATCTTTAATTCGTACTGCAAACTCGTGGATAACGGCAAATTATTATCAAGTTTAAACATTAAACCAATGACGCACAGTGTGGTATTTAGTCCCAAAACATGGCCAAAAATGATTTTTTAAAAAATCGGTTTCCTACCCTCTATGTTATTCCTCAAAAAGTTTCATAGTTACTGCATCCAAAGGCGAAACGTGCAATGTGCTACCACGACACAGCTCACCACGCGATCAGTCCGAAGTTGCCGTTCGCTTCCAGTGATCATGTGATTTTACGATGGGCTCAGATTTTAGTGTTTTAAAATCTCTTGTATTTTTTTGTCTAAACAATTTCGTGGTTGTTCTTGTGATGGATTATTCTGAACCGGGTTTCTACTTTATATACACTACATTTACCTAATGAATATCGTGCGGATATTTTTTCTATATGGCCGACAACTTAGATATAGTTAATAGTGGCATAAATAATTATTTACAATATTTAGAAAGGATTTTGTTATATTTTTAAACATATTTAAGCGATGAAAACTATTGTGTAATATGCAGTACTTAGTATACAAGGCAATTATAAAAAAATCAGCCGCCCGAAACCGCCCCCCTATTTTTAGCGAATTTTTTTGTTGGTTCCTACAATTTTTTATATAAATTACTGCTATTTATTTTTTTATTTGTTTTGATAAAAGGGCCTTCTGAATTAAGATCTATGACTCGAAATGTGTTGTATATCATCATGCAATACTCAAATGAGTCAAAATTTGATGGAAATCATCAATTTATGGAGCAAGAAGTATTGAGAAATTATTTTGAATGTGATCCAAGGACAGCTGAGATGAATCAACAGCTCTCCGTTATTAAAAATCAGTTTAAAAAAATGGGTAGCTACTCATAAAAACATGGACCATATTTGTAGAAAACAATACTGATTCAAAATTAATACAGAAGAATTTGAAAAATATTGCTAAGAGACGGCTGAACTGTATGTGTCGCTATATGGTTTGTATCCCATGTGTCCTATACAATGCACAAGGTACTTCGTCATGGAGCAGACGTTATAAAAGAAGCTATTCTGCCAATAGACCAACAGTCTGAAGAGGATGCAGAAGCTCGCAATCAACATATTAGGTAATTTAAATAAACTACAGAAGAAAGTTTTTGCGAGTGGCCTGTACATTGATGCCCTGAATAGGCTTCTTTTAACTTCTGACCCCCTAATAACTGGCATGAAATGCAACACAAACAAGAAAAAAAAGCCCTTATTTTCTGAAGCTTTATATCTGTTATCAGAAAGTGATATTACAAATTTTAATATTCTTAAAGACAGTAATAGTGATGAAACTGATGAATAAATGCTTTCATTTATAAATAAGACTTTATTTTACCGTTTTCACTCTACAATTCAAATAAAAAAGAAAACTGCTCAGTTAAACTGAGGACATTGAGCTCACAGGCTTTTCACACTAATTGTATATTATAGTCTTGCCTCTCAAAAAATAAAGAAATCGACTGTATATTAAGGGGGATCATACCCCCATTGCCCCCTTTATATTTAACCAATGAACCCCCAAAACTAACCAGAGAAGTGCCTTATTACAATGAATATATATACAAAATTTGAAGAAAATCGGATAATTTTGCATAAAAAACTCATTTATCTAAATTAAGGGGGAGTTAGCCCCCGTTCCCCCCTTTATACTTAACCGATGAACCCTCAAAACTAATCAGAGAAGCGCCTTATCACAATGGACCTATAAACAAAATTTGAAGCAAAACGGTTATTCCTATCAAGAGTTATCGCGTTACGTACATACATACGTACATACATACATACATACGTACATACATACGTACATACATACGTACCTACATACGTACATACATACAGAACCAGTGGGCGCATTAAACTCGCAGGCTTTGATAGCCTGTGAGCTAATAAAAACGTAGATGTGTAGCTTTTAGAGGTATAAAATAATTTTGGCCAGGTTTTGGGACTAAATACCACACTGTGTGACGTAGAAACATTAAAAATGCTTACCTATTATTTTATCAAAACATTTAATAGATTGTTTCACATGATATTCAACTAATGATCATGCATCTCTTAGCTAATGTAAATTCCGCGACCCAACTTATGGATGGTAAATCTTAAATTTACGAACATAATGCATTTCTTTAACGGAATATTCCTACCCCCCCCACCCCCCACCCCCACCCCCTCCCAAAAAAAATAAATAAAATAAAATAAAATAAATAAAAACTTCGATAGGAAACTAAAAAACGTATAGTCGAACGATGAGACTCCAATTATCAGACAGTTTGCTGGCAAAAACGTATCCAATTGATACGTACACACACACACACCCACATATATATAGCTTTAATTAACTTAGGGCATTTTTATATGAAAATGATTCTCACCCATATGTACACAGATACCGATAAACTTAGTGGAGTAAAATTACACTTTTCTTCGTTCTCCTATACAACCCGATGTGAACAAAGATGATAGTTTTGTGGATAGTTTATTGTTTTCGATAGGTTTAATTAAATACATGTTTCCTATTTCCTGTTTTAGAAAACACATTATGGATAAAATTGATAGATCCACAGCTCTTTAATATGTTCTTTGAACATTTAGACGCCCTCCGCGCTCGACTCTTGGTTTAGCCATGAGTGTTTGCAATAGCTAAAATATTTAGCAAAAATGTGTGCAAAAAGTTATCATCGAACAACCAGATAACAAACAGACCCACCACAGATCTTTATTTTACTTCGACTCCATCAGTTCTATCCATGATAAAAAATTATATAAATAAAATTTAGAAAGGCTGATATTTTTTAAAAAAGAAACTGATTTCCACTACTTTTCAATGATTAATTACTTTAATCTAAAAATTAATTATATATAAGCAAAAAGCATTTACTCCTTACTGAAAAAAAGTTCTATGAGAGCTCATGTTATCTTCGGTAAGTAAATTTTAAAAGTTATATAAGCTGTTTTTGTTTTGTTTTTTTCAACGATATCTGCAAAAAACAACTTTTCAAAAGTAAAAAAAAAAAAAAAAAAAAAAAAAAAGAAGCTTTAAAAATTTAAGAAAAAAGAAAAAGGGTTGAAAATTGTGTCCAAAAGTGGTATGGTATCAAATTGCTAAGCATATATTATTGTACTTATTTAACATTTTTTATTAACTAACTTTCAAGCTCTTTGGTTATCATTTTGAGAACAATAATTTTCACTTTATTTAATAGCAGAAATTTATGATTAAATAAGGCGATAATTTTTATATGAAAATAATGGTAATAAAAGAGCGTAAAATTTGGCAGCTGCTTTTAGTTACATGCTAAACGAACAGATCAACGTCCTTGAATGTTGACACGTGGTTCACGCGTGAACGGGCCACGATGCTTACACCCCTGTTGGTTGTCACATGAACAAGATAGCTTTACACCAATTATCGGACTGACACGTGATCAAGGTGGTCTGAAAAGCGGTCGAGAACTTGTACCTTTTGTTGGCTGTCGGACAGCTGTACCTACCAGAGTTGCCAAGTCTCCGGCTTTTTGCACATCAGTAATTTTCTAGAGAAAATATTGTTAATTTAAATCTCAAAATGCTCCGATTAAATAAAACAACATTTTCTATACTAAATTACTGATATCCAAAAAGCCGGAGACTTGGCAGGTCTGGTACCTATCCACGCAACTTGGTGATGTACTGAGATCTGAAATCCTTTGTGTCGTGCTCTTCTTCGTTAATTTTGGGCACGGTTCCAAGAATTAACACTAGGTAAATCTTACCTCTCTACCAAATTGGTGTCATACTGAGAATGCAGATCCTTTATTTTACAGATCTAATCGTTAATTTTTGACATGGTGGTCACCCTACCTATTCACCCAACCTGAGAATGTATGTACTGAGAATGCAGTTCCATTGTTTAGTAGTTCTATTTGTTAAATATGGGCACGGTTCCAAGAGTTATCACTAGGAATTATCTTACCTATCTACCATATTGGTGTCATACTGAGAATGCAGATGCTTTGTTTCGCACTTCTAATCGTTAATCAGGGTTCCCACAGTTTCAGGGTAAACACCAACATTTTCTTATAGAAAGAATAGAATTATGTAACCGCGCGATTACATAAGGTTAGTTTTTCTCTAAGTAAATACTGGTGTATGTCTGACCTGAAGTCAGGGAAATTTCCTGACCTGTAGGAACCCTGTTAATGTTTGACATGGTGGTTACCGTACGTATCCACCTTACATGGTGATGTAAGTACTGAGAACGCAGATCCTTTGTTTTGTGCTCTCGCGGATTCATTATGGGCATGGTTCGGAGTTTTAGCTCAGTCCATCCTATACACCCGACCTATACATCCTATACATCCGACCATCCTCAGGGGTGATTGTGTTCCGGTATTTTGAACACCACTAAATTTATATAGAAGTATTCTTAATAGGTCATCGCCGAATTTATCGATTAAAGAAGTAAAAGATTGTTATATAAATTTAGTGTTGTATAAAATACCGAAACACAATCACCCCTGCATCCTATACACCCAACTGGGTTCCATACTGAAAAAGCAGATCTGTTTTGTACTTCTCATGGTTAATTTCCACACAGTTCTGGGCGTTGACACTTGGGTCTCGTACTTATCCACCTATAGTGACAGCACACAATTACTTCGTTTTTTGCTTCTCATTCTTAATTTTATATCTCTCTTTGCCTAGTGATACTTTTGTTGGTAATTCTTATTTAGTCTTCCTGTATGTTTGCAGTGTTGCACCAATCTTCTGTAACATAACTAGCATAGTACTTACATTGCTGGCAAAACTAGCAGCTATAGTAGTAAATTTGTAGAAATAAGCACAGGAAATAGTAATTTATAGGAAAACCATGGTAGCATCACATATTGAGAAATCTAACAATATAAGTTGGGTTAATTGAACGTAAAAAGGAAACGATTGTGAATGCAGAAACTGCAGCAGCATATATAAAATTTAACTTCTTATTTCATTTTCAGAAGAAATACATATAAAATACACATTCTGAAATTTTCATAAAAGATGCGTGTGTAAGCAATAAACATTTCAATTTATTTAGAAAACTGTTACGAATATTTTTATAAACACACACTTCTCATTCTGTCTATTTACTAATACCAATTTTGTTATTAAAAAAAAAAAAAAAAAAAAAAAAAAAAAAAAAAAAAAAAACTTTCTTTTCAGATTTTTCTTACATTTTTTATAGAAATCTTTTACAAAAAAGTTTCTTCAACAATGCTGGTATTCAAAAATAGATCAATGGAAGCTTTAAACGCACAAATAAATAAAGAATTATAAAGGTTTTTAAAATCCATCAAACTGAATTAAATTTTAATTATGCTTATTTTATAAAAGTAAGAAGATAAATATATCAATAAATTATTTTTCATGGAAGTTCGGAGATATTATTTAATAATTTTATTAATGTTTATTTTATTTTACTATGGATGATTTAGATATAAATAGCTTAAGACATATAATCAATTCCACATCCGTTTTATTTAAACAGTCATTCATGAAGAATTGGCACATAATACCGTCGACCTCTTTCCTCTAATATTAAATAATAAAGGATCCTTTGAAAGAGTTTTCTTCTTGTTTGACACATGAGCGCTCTCTCTGACAATTTAATAATATGAAATGCACAATTGACAACATAATTAAATTTTCCCAGAAATAGTCGGCGTATTATTGCCTTAATATATTGGAAAATGGTAAAGACATTTTCCAGAATTTTGGCATAGAGATAATTTAGTTTATTATTTAGATGGTCCTCTAAATATTAAATAAAATGTAGATATAATGAAATGTAGTTTGAATATGACTTTTAATATTAAATGTATTCATTCTGTGGCGAAGAGTTACGAAATGTATCCTTCAGTTTTTAAATACACTAGCCTCCAAAAGTTAAGGTACTTTTTGACGCTCACTATTAAATAATGAAAATAAAGGTAAAAAATAGTTTATATGAATGATCATAAATAACTTCATTGAAACCTTATGAAACAACTATATAAATCTCTATTTTTTAAAATAATATGGCAGCTGGGAGAAAATACAAATATCTCACTTTTATAATTTGTGTAGATTTTTTTTTTTATGATGGTTGATATTCAATTTTTGGTACTAAATTAGTGTTGTCCATATCTAGGAGATGTCGTTTACTTGATTCGTTAACATGTCGGGCAATCATATGGATGGAAATGGAGTTATCACAAGCTAATGCTACTAGATGTCTTAATGTGTCTCGTTGTGTGGTACAAAGACTCTAGTATCAATTTGAAAATGAAAATTCAGTATCAAGAAGACTTGTTCTAGACCACGCAAGGGTTACAACTCCTGCACAAGATTGCGCTCTAGTTGTTTTTTAGTTGTAAATCATGCTTCATGTTAAAATTATATAAAATTCGATAAATAACTGTTGAAAGCACAATTCTTCTGAATGTCATGTTTTTATTTTCATTTGTTTTCAATTTAGACATAAAAGACTGGTTTTATCTTACCTTTTGGAGGCCAGTATATAACAAACACAGTAGCAACATTTGAAAAATGTGTCATTTATACATCAAATAAATTCATTATATTTTAACATATATCTATAATTATCCATAAATATCATATACTGTATACTAATAATCATGAATTAGTGACAAAACTAATTCTCTTATTATCTGATATTTATAAATGATTGAAGGTACATTATAATGCAATGAGATTTGAGCTGATTTCAATATTTTTAGGAAAACGAAGTTGAGAGACTAACAAATACAAGTCATATGCATAATTTAAATAACAAAATTAGCTATCTTTAAATGATTCTTTAGGAATATATAATGTTCCCTACATCTCCTGGTAAATGTACAAATTTGTCAAATGTATAAATTAAACCAAAATATAAAGCAATTATAGAAAACGAGTCTATAACTGTATCTCTTATTTTATCTTTCATGTAGTCTTACCACTTCACCGTGTGTGAAATAGCACATCAGCATAGCTGCCAACTTTTACGCTTTTTTGTTACCACTAAAAATAAATAGAAAATTTTGCCTTATTGAATCACATGATTTCGGCGATTTAATAACGTAAAATTTACTATAAAATTTTAGTGGTAGGAAAAAAGCGTAAAAGTTGGGAGCTATGCATCACGTACCATAGAATGGTCAATAAAGCAAAGTTGGGCACTATCGGTCATAATCATTTAAGTAATTGTAGCGGCCCATAGTTCAGTTCAGTTAAATATTTATAAATTTAATTATTAACATCGTTCAACTGGCATTTTAAAAAAAAATAATTTATAAACGGAAATGTATTCAAATTTCTCTATGCATTTTATTTTTCCATTTTTTCCAAAGTTTTTAGACACATAATATTTAGACAAAGGGTCAAAAAAGCGAAACTAGAAAAAGTAATTCTTAAGATAAAACAATAAAAGCGACTTAACAGTTATTGCTTACTATCTTAGTGAAGTTTGCCTATTTAACCCTTTCCGGCACAGTGGTCCCACTCCGGGAACACCTAATTTTAATGCCAAACTTTCATTCGGCACCAAGAATATTTTAATAAAATTTCTCTTCTATAATGAAAGCTTAAAAGAAGAATTTCTTATTTTCTAAAAAAGTCTTTTATAAATTCCGGTGTCAGTCAGTAATTTCGCATTTTACGAACAGAATCTGTCTGTGCCGGAAACGGTTAAGTGAGAGCGTACAACAGACTGTTGTGGCAACCCTTTATAATAATTTCTAATCATAGTGCTGCCAAAATCGCTCATATTTACAAACAGTAAACAATCTTACGTCAATTTTTTTGAAGTGTCACTGTTAATATATATATACAGTATGTCCACGTATAACCTGACCGACCTTTATTTTCGCATCCGTTGGTACTAGATGCATACTTCCAATTACAAAAATGGTTTAAATAAGGTAAAGAAATATTTTTAAAGCGATTTGGGTAAAAAAAAAATTATTGAAAAATTACGAAATTTAAATTTTTATACGGTCTCCCGGTCCTATAAATGATATTTAGTAAAAATTTACTGTGGCACTAACAAGTAAGACAAAAAAGTCCCATTCATCTAACATTAAAATTGACCGAGTTATGAAACTTTGAAATGAATGAGTTATACCACTTTTTTGCATCTCAAAACAGATGATTTCGGCCATGCTTTCAGGGGACGTATATAAAGTACTTAAACCTATTTCAAGGTATCTGCGCTTTGAAATAAATCGTACAACTATTGCGATTGAGTTAACTTTTATTAGTTAAGTTACAGATTAATTAAAATAATTGTATTTTAACATATGTTTTATTTTGAAAGGATTTAAAGCTATGATTTCTTTTAATAAAAATTGTTATTTTCATAAGGTTTTATTTAACTTGCAATGATCGTTTTTCCAGTTTAAAATTTGTACTCGAACTTTAACTCACTTTCAAATGTCCGATAGAAGTTAAATTTCACATACTGACTTAAATCCGATGACAATGTAATATTATTATGATTTTCGATGCTTACCATCTTATACATACTTACAAGGTGTCCATAATTAAACGACCCTACTTTAAAGTTGTCTACTGACGAAACTACTGGTCAGAAAATTGTGAAATTTTGTGAAGAACCAAATGGAGGAATGGGAATTTGTTTAAGCGAAAAAAAATTAGTTCAAAATTTCCCCACCAGAGGGCGTTTTTTAATGAATTACACATTTAGCATATATTTACACGATAGGTTACAAATTTTATTACAACAAAACATGTCGAACAAAACTTTTTTCGCGACATGTTTTTAGCATTTCGAAGAAAACATTTCGGTCAACTGTGGAACATACTATCTTACGATTACAGATGGTAGCTGAAAATGATGGCAACATGTTTTGTTGCAATAAAATATGTAAACTATCGTAAATGTATTCTAAATTCATTAAAAACGTCATCTGGTGGCGAAATTTTGAACTAATTTTTTTTCGCTTAAACAAATTCTGATCCCTTTATTGTGTCCTGTACAAAATTTCATAACTTTCTGATCAATAGTTTCGTCTGTAGACAACTTTAAAGTAGGATCGTTTAATTATGGACACCCTGTACATTAGATGATAACACAAAAAATTCGTATAGATTACCGTCAACAAGTTGAAGAAAGAGTTTTAGATTAGGTAATAACGTAAACCTGCGATGGTTGTGTTTTTTAATTTTTATAATTACATTTTATGTATTTTTTAACGCTGAATAAAAAAAATACCTTCACTTTTAACCATCATGTCAGGATTTTTCGCAAATCGTAAATTTCAAGTTTAAAAAATAGCGAAAAATCTGATACTATAAAATAGATGTAAGGCTTTTTTATTCAGTTTAATTTTATTTAATTCGATAATTTATTCAAATTTTTGGCTTATATTGGGTTTTTTTACAGCTAAACAGCTCAGGGAATTGGGAGGAGAGGGGGATCAATTTTAACTTTGAGCTTTTTAACTTTGGAATTAGTGATTTGAGAAAACTTCTGACGTGATGGTTTAAAATGAAGGTCATTTTCGGATTCAGCGCTAAAAAATACATTAGAATCCATTTTCAAAAGTTAAAAAACATGGTACAACCCAAAATTTGAAAGACAGTATAATCTAACAGCATTTTAAAATTTGTATCATTTTGTAAAGAATTGAGGCTGCTGTTTTTCATCCTTTTATTTAACAAAAATTCTGTTATTTTTATCCTCTTATATGTTCAGTACAAATTGTATATTTTGCATTAATATGTCAGAATGATTATAGATTTCACATTTATATTAGATTGCAATGTTAAGTTTGCTCTCAACTATTTTTTGATATATCTGACGATTATTTATATTTCTACTCAGTGAGCTACCTTTTTAAAATTCAGATAACTTGCTTCGCACCAATTTTAAAATATAGTATAATTCCCCTAATTTTTTCATTATTTAATCTGTCATTAAATAAGTCGAATATGTCTTCTTCAAAAAAGTGGTGGCAATCGAGAAATCTGAATTGTAAAAAAGTATCACATTGGCAACTCTGTTTCTACTACATTTGTGAATGACCCCTATTTCGCAGTAAAAAAATACACTCCAACTTAAAACAGCTATTACTCGGTCAATTTTAATGTTAGATGAATGGGACTTTTTTTGTCTTACTTGTTAGTGTCACAGTAAATATTTACTAAATATCACTTATAGTACCGGGGGACCGTATAAAAATTTAAATTTCGTAATTTTTTAATAAATGTTTTTCTTGACCCAGATCGCTTTAAAAATAATTCTTTTCCTCATTTAAACCATTTTTGTAATTCGAAGTATTCATCTAGGACCAACGGTTGCGAAAATAAAGGTCGGCCAGGTTATACGTGGACACCCTGTATATATATATATATATATATATATATATATATATATATATATATATATTATACCGATTATTTGAAAACATAAAGTAGTATTGCGTACTAACAACATATTTAACTTTTGCGTTAAGTCGCCTAAATTTTAAGAAAGCATAAATAAAGACAAGAAAATCGTCTGACAGAGAAACATACATTTTTGAAACTTGGTTAAATTTTTGATGCGACATCTAGCAGTACGATCACTTTCCAACAAAGAAAAAACTAATCAAAATTGAAACGTCTGTTAAACGTTATGCGTTCGCATTCAAAAATAAAATAAAGAAAAAAAAGAAAAAGAAAAAATGAATCATATGTATACCCTCTTTGTTGGATATCCATAAGAAACAATTCATAATTTTAATACAATTCATGAACCATAAACTTGTAGAATAATCATGTAGCGTTCATGGTATTTTCTGTGCTTTGAATAAACACTTCTGTCCTTACTAGTACTTTGTAGTATGTTTTGACCTCATTTTTTTCTGCTTTGAAATTTTAATGTTAAAAACGAGAAACAAATAATAACATAAACTGAGTAAATGAAATGAAATAGATACTTGGTAGAAAAAGCTATATTTAATAGAAAAAAAATATCTGGTTCAAATCATGCAAAACTAAGAACGTTCATTAAAAAATAAAACAACATACTAGGAAGGTTAACTATTAAATAAAGAAGTTATTATATTCGAAAGATATTTCTTCAAAAATTATAAGATTATGTTTTATTCTAAAAATTTTACTAAACATTATTGAAAGCCGTATTTCTTCCATAATGTAGAAGACGCAGGTGTTCAATGCTTCACTCACGTTGAGAAACAAATTTTGTAAATTGTTAATGAAAAGGAGATAACTTTCAGAATATTTTCAAATTAACTTATAAGTATAGTACGAAAGTTTAAGATACAATTAAAATAATTATTATTCTATGTGTTAAAGGCATGAAAATTTTGAATTTTTGTACAAAAATGAAAATAAAAATTTATCTTAGGCATCAAGCTATAAATTTCTGAAAAATGTGTAGGAAAAATAAAGAAATGTGGTGTTACATATTAAGAGTCTTATTTATTTTTCTTTGTAAATAATTTTAGGATTATAAGCTAATCTTATCATATTTATTTCAATCCAGAAACAAAAATTAAAATAATAATACTTACCATTATTATTGCTTATTCATTTTAATTTCTGAATAAGCCACCGAAGAAGTATCTATTTACATAATGTAGAAGACGCAGGTGTTCAATGCTTCACTCACTTCGAGGAAACAAACTTTGTAAATTGTTCATGAAAAGAAGCTAACTTTCAGAATATTTTCTAATTAACTTATAAGTATAGTACGAAAGTTTAAAATACAATTAAAATAATTCTTATTCTATGTGTAAAAGGCATGAAAATTTCGATTTTTTTTACAAAAATGAAAGTAAAATGTTATCTTAGACATCATACTATCAATTTCTGAAAAATATGTAGAAAAAATAAAGGAATGTGGTGTTACATATTAAGAATCTTATTTATTTTTCATTGCAAAGCATTTTAGGATTATAAGCTAATCTTATCATATTTTTTTCAATCCAGAAAGAAAATAATAAAATAATACCATTATTATTCCTTATTCGTTTTAATTTCTGAATAAGCCACCGAAAAAGTACCTATTAACATAATGTAGAAGACGCAGGTGTTCAATGCTTCACTCACGTCGAGGAAACAAATTTTGTAAATTGTTAATGAAAAGGAGCTAACTTTCAGAATATTTTCTAATTAACTAACAAGTATAGAACGAAAGTTTAAAATGGAATTAAAATAATTCTTATTGTATGTGTAAAAGGCATGACAATTTTGAATTTTTGTACAAAAATGAAAATAAACTTTTAACTTAGACATCATACCAATATCTGAAAAATATGTAGAAACAATAAAGGAATGTGGTATTACAGTATTAAGAGACTTGTTTACTTTTCTTTGTAAAAGCATTTTAGGATTATAAGCTAATCTTATCATATTTTTTTTTTCAATCCAGAAACAAAATAATATCATATTACTTACCATTCTTAATGCTTATTCGTTTTAATTTCTGATTAAGCCATCGAAAAGTACCTATTTACATAAGCGATAGAAAATGTCATACAAAGGGTGAAATAAGATGCATTAAGGTTGGCGTCCATTTTAATTTTGAAGTTGCGAACTCATACTGGAAATTTCGAAAGTAGAATTTTTACCTTAACGAAAATTCTCTCAATGAAAAAATTTCTTTTTTGAAATTTCTGATATTAATTCGAAATGTCTTTCCTAAAAAATAGGGCAGACTGACAACCCTGATGATACTTCATAAGTTTCAGCAATATTTAAAATGGAAATAAATGGGTTCGGAACCATATTCTGCATTTAAAATAATTCTTGCTCAAACCGCTGTAAATTTAGGAAATTACCCTTTTTGGCCTTAATCATAACAGATATATAATTGTAGGTGCTTATATATCCAAAAGCACGAAAAAAGAAACTTTATAGGCATATCTTTGAATATTTTGATAAACCACATTAAATTTGCATTATTTTATAAAAGTAATGCGTATTTCTGTGTGAAAGAATGTACAGACCTCATTTGATATTACAATAATTTAAAACGAAAGTTATTCTGTTATAAAATCAGATCAAATGTAACAAGATTGGCGGAAAAAATATTTCAACAAGACATATTTTCTTGATTTTTTTAATTTATTATAATTTTGAGAGAAAATGTTTTCAAAATAAATGTATTTAACTCACAAATCCGATGATGGAAAAAAATTGTGGGAATATTTAATATATAAAATATATAAGTTTTCAATTGGAAAAAAGTATCTGAACATAGTTATTGTAACCCGTCCAATAAGCGGAAAAGATAACTCCGGTTGAACACTGATTTTAATTTATATTTTTACTGACACACAATAGGTTTTTATGAATTTTCAAACAAAAATTTAATATATTTTCGTCTGTGGAAAGAAAAAATAACTCCCTCTTGTTATGCATGAAAAAAATGCCAATTTAAGAAGAAAAAAGATTTTCTTTCTCCATAAAAGTTTTAAAATTAAATATTTAAACGGCTTTAAACTTTAATGGCAATTTTGAACTCACTGAGAAGATTGAAAAATTGCATTACCTATATTGATTTCAAGAAAAGATTTCCGAAACATACGAAAGGCAGTTGAAAAAATTCCCTTTATTAGCAGTTCCTTGTTAGCTGCCCCACCAGTGGCTGAGAGGTTCTGCTCTCGAAGTTGGTAGACGGGAGGTGCTGGGTTCGATCCCAATCGCGCCCGTCGGCCTAATCGTTCGGAGTTTTCGTGGTTTTCTTCGAGCCGTGGATTTATCCATGCGTAAATACGGGTTAGGTTCCCTTAGAAAGACCCCCACGAAGGGCACTCCCCCCGGGCCTATATCCCATGTGTAGATAATTGGCCGTCAACAATCAACCCAACCCAACCCTTGTTAGCTAATTCTTTTTCTTAATATTAACCTCACAGCTTGAAATATCCAAATTATTTTAATAAATTAGCTGAAACAGAAGAAGGGAGAATAAAAACAATACTATTCGTGAAGTAAATTGCAAGAAATATATAAAGTTTTCTACACATTTTTTATTTTTATGGATGGTTTTGCGATCAGGCATGTATTGAATTTGCTAAGTTTATATTTCATTCTTTCAAAGAGCCCAGGAAATACTGTAGAGTAGATAACTTTGAATTTTTTTTTATTCAAGTTCTTTTCTCCTTCTTCTCTATGCTCCTAATTATTTTATTAATAGTGCTTTCTTTATATCTGTTGTCTCTTGCTATTTCATGTATTTTATGTATTTCATTGGTTAAATTATGTGGAGTACAGACTGTAAAGGCTCTCTTAATAAAATGCCTAAATGCAGAAATTTTGTGTGAAAAAGATGCTTGAGCATTATTTCTCTGGGTTCTATGAAAGATTGAAATATAAATTTAGAAAATTCATTATATGCTTTATCGCAAAACAATCCATAAAATTAACAAGAACGAAAAACCATGCGTCAAGCATAGATTATGTAACATTTTCCAACGCTTCCAAAATAATTTTACAAATCATTACCGTTTAATAAGCTGGAAGAAAACATCTAAGTAAACAATTTGGAAAACGCATAACATATTTAAAAACGTAATTTCAGGAATTTCCAACATATACCATATTCGGAAAAATATCCGAATACTTTTATTCAACCCTGTATATGATCTATAGATTTGTATATATACTACATTGGCTGCTAAATTTTAGTTTAGTTAGGAAACGCGTAGCACAGTTAAAATTCTCCTTCTGGAGTTTCTGTCAATAAACGGAAATGTGTTCGCGAACTTTTGTGCTGCCCTGTATAGGATCTACAGAATTTATACACTCCAAGTAATAGACAAAAAGTGAGTTAAATTTAAAATCGCGTTCAGCAACTTAAAACGCAATTCCAAGAATTATTGTTAACAGACAGTAGAGAATTCTTTTGTCTGTCCCTGTAAATGAACGATGACTGCTATACACGATGATAGATTCTGTAGTAAGCCTCTTGTAATGCACCTTAGTGATATATATAAATTTCAATGCGTTTAAAATAGTGAAACATTATTTAATTAAACCGCAAACGATTTTTCCGCATAGACGTAATGTAACGGAATTTTTTCACTGTTCCTGTAAAGTAACTATAAGTGCTATGCACACCCTATTCCATATTAAGCTTCTTGTAATGCACATTAGTGATATATATCAATTACAATGTGTTTGAAATTGTGTAACACCATTAAAGTAGAACGCAAATGATTTTTCTCTATAGACCGTAATGTAACGGAATTCTTTTGAGTGTCCCTGTAAAAAATTATAAGTGCTACACACTTCAGTTGAAATAGGGAACATGCTATAGATAACGAAAATAACATATAAAAATTACAGGGCAATCTGAGTATATTTACGGAAGTTAGAGCATGGACAGACGTCAGACGGCCAGACAAACCGAAGTCTAAACACTTTTCAACTAGGTTGGAAAGTGTTAAAAAGTGTAGTTTGTAAGAAAATAGACCTAAGAGAGCCAAATGATAGCAATATCCTGAGGTTCAAGTCCAGAAAAAAATTAACTACATAAAAAATATATATTACATGAAAATCATTTCCGAAAATTTTATTATTACTATTTATTTTGATAATGGCTTCGATGGAGCCCAAACATGTAAAAAGTCTATAAAAACCCTTTTTTACTGTTTTAAATATTCGATTAAAAGTAAATGGAATATGCAGTTTAAAAGTTTGACAATGAAGTTTTTCTTTTTTTAAACTAGCAGACATTAAAATTCACAAATTTGCTGACCTTCTTCAGCAGAATTATTTAGCCATTTTTTTCTGTTCAAATGTCAAACATTGGAATTCCTTCAATCTATCGTATGGGATATATATATATAACCATTAAATGGACGTTACAACCACCAACAAAAACTGTATAAATATGAATAAAAGTAAAATAACTAGTTGACAACAAAACAGATCCCCCCGACAAACTGAACATAGATACCAAAAACATAGTATTGAAAAAAAAAATAGAAAAAAGGCAGAAAATGAGTAACAGAAAATGAATAATGGACATTTGTGGAATTTAGGCAGAATCTTCAGGTTCCAAATGCCTAAATTTCCACAAATATAATGTGTGGTTTCAGATTCATATTAGCCATAAAATAGCTAAAGAATATGAATTTGGGACAACCAGACCCAGAATGTAGAGAAATACGCAATTAAACAATCATTAAGTTCAAAATAAAACATGATTAAAAAGGATAGAGGGAGAAAATAATAAATAAAAACATGAAATTACCACATTGAAAGCAAAATGCAAACCTGAGTCAGTTTATAATACAAGGATTGAAGTTTTAAGCATATGTTGCCAAAAAATATATATATATTAAAAAAAATGATGGACCATGGGTCAAGGAATAGCATGTAATGCATAGCCAAGCACAAACCCCAATATATAAAACTAGCACCCGTTATAGAAAATTTAAAATTGAACTCCAACATAAAATCAAAAGAATAAATCAATGAGGAACTGCCATCTGTTGGTAAATATATACAATCATATAATAATTTATTACATTATTATATTAAGTTTGAAAACAAAAACTGTCTTAAGACAGATAGTTTATAATTAAACAAAATTATGTTAATAAATTTATTGTAAAAATAATGAATAATAGATGTATTTAAAAAATGAAATTGATGATTATTGATTAATATACCACATAAATATTTGTACCTAGCGACAACATTGCATCATATCTTAAGTTAATTTATAATTAATAAAAAATGTATATAATAAAGATGCTAAAAAATTAATATTAATAATTAAATTTTGAAATTAATTAGTTGCATTTAATGTGGCTACAAACTATTTTAAAATTAAATACACATGATATAAGGGGAGAGGGTAAAATAAAAAATAAAATAAAAATAATAATACATGCATTGTATTCTCATATAAGAAAATAAATAAATAAATAAATAAATAAATAAATAAATATATATATATATATCCTTCTATATATATTTACCTGATAGTCAAGGAAAGATTATAAAAGATAAAGGAGATACTTAAATAGATATATTTAAAGATATATAAAATAAAATAGCGATAATGGATAAATATACATATTTATTTACAAAATATATTGATAAATATATATACATAAATAATTTAAGTGTGCAACAACTTTTGCGAAATCACATGTAAAACAGCTGACATTGACTTCTTTTATCCTGGAATTATTGAAGCGATTTCAATATTTTTTAAAGATTTGGCAGTAACAACTAAATCATAAACGGATTGCTCTGCAAGAAATGAAAATAAAATAAAAATAACTATAGTAAATTACACAGGGTTCGTACGCTTTTACCTTTTTAATAGAATTTTTTGCCATATTTATATCGAGAAAAGTATTACGTATCCCTACAATCAAGTGAGGCGTTTACAATGTCTGCTATTTAAATATTAAATAGAAAAATTCTTTTAAAAAATTGTGGTAAGAGTGTTACATGATTTTGATAAAAAAAATAGTTTTATTTTTTGAAAGTACAGTGGGTGATCGGTTAACGAACTTAATACGTTCTAAAACCATGTTCGCTAACCGAATTGTTCGTTAACCGATCATAGATTTAGTATAGATTTGTATGGGAATTCATTTAATTCGTTCTTAAAAGCTAAATAGTATATAAAAATAAATATTAATTCTCCCTAAACTTTTCCGTATTTAATATGGACAGATCGTATTTTGATGGCTTTGTCCGTGACGTGTCGTACTTAAAAAAAATGGCATGCCCTTTGTAAAAACTTTTAAGATTACATTCATTGACTACAGCATTAAATCATATCAGTTTATCACTTTGACCTATCAAAAACTCTATTAGTTCTCTAAGAGATAGTATTTACTGCAGGGCCTGGATAATGCTTAAGTGGAGCCAAAAGTCTGTAGGAACTAAAATTCATTTAAAATAATTAATTTCCAAATAAAAATATTTAAAATTGGACACAAAATATAAAAATTAATGGTTTTAATCTGATCATTCTAATTTGGTGGCCCTAAAATGTAGGGCTCGACCACCAGTAGTCCATCAATTAATTAGGCCATAAGTATACAACTGTTAAAATGTTCTCTAAGTCGATAATAACCGCAATTAAATACAGTTCGGTAAATCTGAAAAACAGCATTGCTTCTTCTTGGTTTTGTTTTGTGAGATGTTCGTTAACCGAAAATGTGTTCGTTATCCGAACATAAAAATCTCTCGTGAAAGTGTTCATAAAATAATACAGGTTAACACGTGTATTTTTTTATCTTTCTTTCTTGACGAATGGTCAATTTATAGTTCAACTGCTTCCAAAAATATTAAAAGTACATTGAAATCAGTGGCGTAGCGTCAGGGGGGGGGGCACGATCATTTTACTACCAGTATAATTATACACTACATTTAGTCTTATTTAATCTTTGAACGGTATGAATTGAATAAGTCCAAATATAGAGTATAAAAATACTGGTAGTAAAGTGATCCGTGCCCCCCTTGACGCTACGCCTCTGATTGAAATCGCTTCAGTTCCTGATAAAAAGGAATGTACATAAATATAAGATATTTTGTATGTGATTTGATTTTACTACTGTTGTTGTCTTCTTAAGAATATCATTCCTGTGGAAATCATTTTCATGTAATATATATTCTTTTCTACTTACTTCTTTTCCGAACTTGTTGATTCTGAGGAAAGTGCTATTAATTTAAATTTACTCAAGACGTGGGATATAAAAAAAAATTCTTGATACGTGAAATTACTTTTGAAAGTGCATTTTTAAAGAAAATGTTATTTGTCATGCGGTAATAAAAAATCAGATTTTTTTTTCTTTTGACGTTTTGTAAGTATCACTTTCTTCGAGACAGTGAATATTTCACATTTTTATTTTTCCAAATTTTCTTTAAAATATATCCAGATTATGTATTTCCCTTTAAAATCTATTCAAAGTTCCATGAAATCTGAAGGCATTTATCTAGTCTTAGTATGAAATATATCCGACTTATTCAATGGATATAAGACTTTTTCAGTAATTTATTTCTATTGAAAATAAAGTATTATTCATGGTGCGCATAGGTCTATCACATTTTTTTTGTCTTATTTAACAGCTGACGAATGTTAGAAATTATACAATTAAATGTGGATGACTGTGAATTCTTCGATTGAAATATTAAATAGAAAGGTTCTAATCTGAAATAGTGCTGGCAGACTCTTTCGAAAATCAAAGTATTATAAATGTTAGCAAGTTCAATTATTTCTTAAATTATAATTTATTTATATACAGCCCTGCTCATAAAAGCGATAGCATTTTTTTATATGCCAATAGACTCTAAATAATAATTATCTTTCTAAATGTGAATGCTTTTTTTTAGAAAAAATTGTCTACATATTAAAAATTATACCAAATTTTCTATATAAAATGGTAGCATCCACTTTGGACACATTATATGAGTTACTTGTATAAAATCAAAAAACATATAGAAAAATGTTTAGTTAATGTACTTTCTTTAGTATCTTCGTAATCTTTTTTTACTATCTTGATGAATATCTTCTAATCGTGCGTCGGACTTTTTCACTCAGTTGGGAAAATTACATCTCATCTGATATCTTCACCAATTTGAATAATTGTGTCAAAAATTAATATAGTGTAATAACGTTTCCAGCGTTTACTGGATGTCTCATTACCTGTGATTTGTTCTGTCGTGCTGATTCAGATATCAGACCAGATGCTATGATCATTAAGGTTAACTGGGTTTAACTGGGTGAATTAGCTCATCCTTATTCGTCCGGGATTGCTCAGTTGGTAGAACATTCGCAGCTAAAACCAAGGGATACCGGGTTTGAATCCTGGACCGAACTTTTTCGCCTAGTTGGGAAGATTTCTTTACCAATTAGAATAATTGTGTCAAAAATTATTCTAGTCTAATCACGTTTCCAGGGTTTACTGGATGTCCCATTACCTGTGATTTATTCTGTTTTGCTGATTCAGAAATCATACCAGATGCTATGCTCATTAAAATTACCTGGATGAATTAGTTCAGCCATATTCGTCCAATATTACTCAGTTGGTAGAGCATTGTCAGTTTCAGACAAGGGATCCCGGGTTCGAATCCTTACCCGGACTTTTTTGCTCGTTTGGGAAGATTGCATTTCATATGATTTCGTTGCCAATTGAATAATTGTGTCAAAATTAATTTAGTATCTTCATAACATCTGAAGGGGGCAAAGCTTGAGGGTGCAATTCTTAAATCCAACAAACAATTATTCATATCTTCAAAAAAGACATTGAAAAATAATGGACAGAAATATAATCTAGGCGTTTCTTTAATTATAAAAAACATACTTATAATTGTGAAAATTAATAACAAATTCAGGTTAAAATTTTTCCCAATTATGATTTACATGAGACTTTCCATAAAAAAGAGCATCGTCAAAACGTGGTTGTGTAATTGAACAGCTCAGTTTCTATCATTAGCTTTGAATGTATACCTATACTAAGGGTGCGCATGCGGGACATGCAATAATTTGAGCTGAGAGAGTAAACATTAAATTGTTGTCGTCATGTTATCATTCATAATTACCAATTTTAAAATTCATTCTCATAATTACAGAAACAATGTATCTTCAATAGCTTTGGTAAATAGGATTGGCTGTCAAAAGCTACGACCAACAGTCAACAAATCGGAATGTTTCATTCCTGTTATTGAAATCTGTACAGTTTGTTTAAATGTATTGTTGGACTCTGTTTCATAATTCCTTTGTCAAACTAGCATTTTTTTGTTTAATATCCAGCCCTTTTCATAAAAAACCGTGTTATCCATAGTTAACCGGGGCTTCGTGTTAACTATGTCGGCCTTCCTAATATAATAAATGAAATTCAACATCCTAACTATCACAATAAAGAAGCTCTTTGCATTCGCGACCTTAAACCATTAAAACCACAAATAGAAATAATGACTTTATTTTGACCGCAATCATATTAAAATACATTAGCTTTATAGATGAGAGAGCACGTTTCCTTTGATGCTTGTAATAAACAAACATATTTTTCTAGAAACAAACCGAAAAAATAAATGCAAAAAATTCATAGCATTTACAAATATTCTATTTATTATGGTTTAAAGAATACTGACTTTACTTTATAGCCTCTACTGGCGATAAAACATTTTCTTTAAATGGAAACTTTTATTGCCATTCATAAAAATTAAATTTACAATTTGCGTGAAAATGACGTCTTTTTAAGATACTTTAGCTCTTGACGTCAGTCATTAAGTTTTGCTTAAAGAGAAATAAAAACTAAACCTGGAAAAAGTTTCTATTTTACATTTCCTTTATTATATAAATCACAGAAAATATTACCACTGCATTTAAAGTATAAAAACTTTTAGCTATAATGTATCAGATAAAACTGTAATATACAATTGAAATAGGAAATAAAACAACATAGTAGTCATTTTTTTACTGTCAGTTTGATGTCACATTAAAAGCTTCTCAAAGAAAGTGATGTCATATTTAAGAGAATATTTTTTTCCCTAGATACTGTTCTTGAAATTGAAATATCAGTATTATAGAAGATGTTTTATTTCCAAATACATTTGGATGAAAGTACCATGTAATTTTAACGCGCTTATGTATATTTTTATGTAGAAATATTATTAATTTTATATACGGAAATGTGCATTATCTGCTCAGAATGCAGCCAATTTCGGATTCTAAAATATAGCGAGTGGATTTGAATTTTTATTGGCTTATGAAAGCAAAGTAGATGCGTTATCAATTTTTATAAATTCTTGCAAAGTGTTTTATAGTGTGGCATAAGGGAAGAAAATTTGCAATAGAAAAAATACACTGGCCTCCAAAAGTTTAGGTACAACCCGTTTTTTGACGCTCACTATTAAATGTAGGAAAATAAAGGTAAAAAATATGGTTTATATGAATGATGATAAGTAACTTCAATAAAATCTTACGAAAAAATTATACCCATCTTAATTATTTTCATGTATTGGATACATATATGTTTGTCAGGAAGAACTGCGAATTCCCACTTTGGGAATTTTTGTGAAATTTTGTGTGCTTTTTTTTTATGGTGGATGATCTTGAACTGTTGGTACTAAAATAGTGTTGTCTTTGTCTAGGAGATGTCGTTTACTTGATTATATAAGATTGCGGGCAGTCTGGTGGATGGAAATGGGGTTATCACAAGCTGGTGCTGCTAGACGTCTTAATATGTCCAAAGGCTCTGAGGTCAATTTGCATCCAAAAATTCAGTATCAAGAAGACTTGTTCCAGACCGCTCATGGGTTACAACCCCTGTACAAAATCGCATTCTAGCTCTTTTGGTCCGAAGGCGGAGCATAACTACTGTGGCTCAGCTCTTTTCAGATCATCGTAAAGCAACAGGGATAACGATACCTGCGAATACGATACCTAGACGTCTTCACAATTAACGACTCTAGACGACAAGTTGAAGCGAGACGACACGTTGTGTGTGGCCCTCTTAATCGACAACACAGAAATTCCCGTTTATATTGGCAATTATATAAACGTTAGATATATTACTAAAATGTTGGGGTAAACAAACACTTTTGATCAATTTTTTTTAGAACCAATAACAAACTTTTTTAGGGAAAGATCTTTTATCGTGCAGAACAGAAACAAAATTGAAAAGGAGATTTTTCCAACTGAATATTAGAAAACTTTTGAGCGTTTACGTTTCATCAATACTGGTGCATTATTAACAGAAATGCTTACAGATTTTATTGGCTATATTTCCAGTGTAAGCCAATTTTTAACCCGTTTTGTTCCAATATTTTCAATGTAGAGACAATATTTATTTTGTAACAGTGTAATTTTACCAATATTTTATATATAGAACCATTAATTAACTATATACCATTAGATGTACTTTGTATTAATGCAATATTGCGCGCCACTAATAACCACTACACGTTTGCTACTAAAAAATACGCGCAGAGACTTTCTGAAGATTTTCTGTCTATATGTTTCCTGAAGTCCTTAAATACAAATTCCTAAAAGCATTTTTTCTAGTATAATAGTTTTTATAAAGATCATTTTGCACTAGAGGGACGTATGCGTGCTATATCGTCTCTGCAAAATCTTTGAATTTGAACGCCACAATTTTAGAACAGTATTTTTCGCATTCGCTAATCACAGCGATTAAATATATTAAAAAAATAACATTCGAAAATACAAGGGAAAGTCATTAAGTACGTCACCTCTTGGTGTTGTAAATTTCCTTGTACTTTCTCGTCAAGATTTATGTAATTGTTGAAGTCATGATGTGTTTCTGTGAATAAAATAAATGTATATGTATCATTCGAGACGACAGCCTTGTAGCTATAAATCTCAAAGCCCACCACCCTTCAAAGTCAAAGTCAAAGTACGTCAAAAAAGATAATTAAATAATAACTTACAACGATATTCACTTCAAAACTTTTTTTATTTCTCAACATATTCTCCACCAATATTTATGCACTTATATCACCGTTTTATCAGTGCCCCAACACCTGCAAAACATTCTTTGGGTTGCTTTCTCAGCCACATTAGGATTCAAGTTGAACCTTTTCATCATCTGTGAACATCATCTTGCTTCCAAGATGCTTTTTTAGTGGACTAAACAGATGAAAATCGCTTGGGGCTAAGTCGGAGCTGTAAGGTGGATGTTGAACACGTTGCTAACCAAACTTTTGAATTACCTCCTCTGTTCAACTTGAAGTCCTAATGTGGCTCAAGCAGCAACCCAAAGAATGTTATGCAGCTGGTGTTGGGGCACTGATAAATCGATGATATAAGTGCAGTGGTGCAGTGATGGATATAAGTGCAGTGATATATTGGTGGAGAATATATTGAGAAATCAAAATAGTTTTGAAGTGAATATCATTGTAAGTTATTATTGCCGAAACATCAGTGAAGGCTTACTGTGGAGACCCGGAAAGTTTTTGGTTTCTGTCTGTCTGTTTGTCTGTCTGTCTGTCTGTCTGTCTGTCAGTCTGTTCCATGATAACTGCCGCAAAAAATGATCCGATTAGTTTGATTTTTGGTAGGTATGTTGGTGAGGTACCCGGAATTAGCTGTATAGTTTTTAGTTACGTTTGGTTCATTCGTTCGGAAAATATAAAACATTTCTTTTTAGGTCATAATGCTTTCCTATGGGAATTCAGACGATTTTGAAAATTTTCATCCATTTAAATAAAATGGCGCATTTGATTAATGTATTTAATGTGTAAGTTATGAAGGCCAAAAATTATCAAGTCAGGTCTTAAATTATTCAAATTAATTTGAAATTTTGATAATACATTCGTCAGATTTTTTAAATTAGGTGTACAATGTTTGGTGCAATTTTATACATCTGCTCTAATAATATAATACATTTTATTCTATAATTTTTTACAAAATTATTTTCTCATTTTTTACAAAAATTTCCGATGCATTTTTTTTCTCTCTTTCATGAAATGGTTGCTAAGCAACTGTATTTCAAAGAATATCAACAAAGGAAAATTCAAGTGAATCGCATTATTTTTACGCGAAGTTTTATTAAAAATTGCCAATTTTCGGGTTTTAAGTTTTTAATATGCTTTTTTTAATGAAATAGATGAGAATTTATTTTAACTACTAAAAAATGATTACCAAATCGGTTTTCCAAATGAAAATAATAAAAACGTTGAGTGCGTAAATTGAATATAGGTCAAATAAGATGAATTTAAATTTGTATAAGTATACTTTATACACGAAATCTTATTCAACTTCAGCAACATATGATGTTTAGTAGTTGAAATATAACTATTATTTTAAGGATAGGATAAAATCTCTTGTACAAAGAGATGGTTATTCTAATGAAATGAAAATTGCAAATGCATTCATACATATACTCAAGAAATGAAATAGCGCAATTACTGGAAATTGAGAATAGAATATTAAAGCGACAACGAGGGGTTCAGGGGGGCGGAGCCCCCCTGAAATAATGTATTGTTATTCTGAAAAAATACAGTAACAAGTAGTTTATCCTATCATTGCATAACATTGTGTTTAAGGGGATACTTCTAAAATTTCCGAAACTTTCGATAAGTTTATATTCTTATAAATGTATAAATAACTTAAAAAGATTGAATTTTAGTGTGTCAAATATTATGCAGATAATGTTAAAAATTAGTAAGATTAATGAACAATGATTTTTTGAGCTGACCTTGAGGCCTCTGATCTGTAGATTTACTAGTTTAGTTATCTTTTGTGACTTCCGTAATGACTTTCCCTCGTAGTAGGGCCAAAAATTAAAGGAAATAAACACAACACAAAGGGTTAGTATTATGTTAGCAAGCTTCTAGAATTTATTACTATCAATAGAAAATTTGAAGCGCGGTATGTCTAGACATCTATACATTCATTCTACACTATCTGAAACGAAACAGAATTTATATTTCAGGAAAGTATTTCTTATATATAAAATGAATGATGGAAAAATAAATGAAATTTATTCTTCCAGTTTATTGGAAACTCTCTGTGTGCATTGTTTCTTTTAAGGTTAAATTTTATATTTCAGGAAAGGAAATAGTTTAACCTAGAGCTACATTTTTATTGACACATTGAAGCAATAGAGCATTTTTTTCCATCTTTAAAATCTATTTTTATTTCAAAAGCTTCGGTAGACATGTTTAAACATAAATAATGCTTCTCTCCATTCAATGATGTAATGCCTAGTGTTCATTGTTTCTTTTAAAGTTAAATTGTATATTTCAAGAAATATATATAATATAAACTCGAGCTACAGTGTTTTTGACATCTTGAAGTGATAGAGAATTCCCTTTTCTCTCTTTAAATATATTTTTATTTCAAAAGCTTCATGTATATACATTAAAACATTGAAAGATGATTCTCCTTTTTCAATGATGTAACATTAAAAAATGAAGTCTTTCATTGGTTGGTTAGAAAAAGATGCAATTCGTTTGTTTATATTTAAATAAACAATTCTTATTAAATGAAATAAGTACATTAAGCTTACTTCAAAGCTTTGTCGCTATTATCTTACTTATAATAAAATCCAAAGGCGAGAAAGTGTCTGTAACGGTACCGGGCTGTACCACTCTGGGTCTGCGAGTCGACCGTAGTTAAACGCCATGTTAGGCTTACTGAAAAAGATATGCTAACATATGACCACTAAACGATAATTTCTTCTACGTGAAATCATGTCTGTTCTGCATATTTTCACATAAAACATGTATATCTTATCCAATTATAATGTATTAAGTTACAAATTAAAAATAAGGTATTATAAACATCAAATTACTATATATAAACAAACAAACACTGTTGCCGTTCAGAATTTCTAAATCTTGAAACAAATGAATGACTCTTTGAACGCTTCATTAACTCATTAATGCCGGTTGGTACAAAAACTTACCATTTCAGTGATACGAAACTTTTAAATATGAACACCAGTATCTTAGTAAAAAAAAATCATCTTATCTAATGCGAAACTATCAGAAATTCAATCAGTTAAAATAACAGTATGGGAAAACTGGTGTCAACTGGTATCGAAGTATTAAAAGAAGTGTAAAATAAGTCGGCGTTAATGGGTTAAAAAAAAAAAAAAGGTTAATTATCTGATTCTGTTCTTAAAATATTTGTAAAAGCATATTAAAATCTTAAAATATTTTAATTTTGTTTAAAACCTTCAAAAACTATTTTTGCAGCCATCTTTCGTCAATTAATATAAACAATCGAACTTTCATAAAAATACAAGTTAATATTTGCATATAATTAGCATATTAAAATTTAATGTGAAAATTTCAGAAATTACATTTCACTTTGCTAATCATTATCAAAAAAAAAAAAAAAAAAAAAAAAAAGTGAGTCATTCACTTTTGAGAATCATTCATCAAAATTATTTGTGCTGTACTGATTGCTATTTGGCAACGTGAGTTTTACTGCTTTAACATCTTTGTTGATCTTTCTAAATGCTGTTTTGAACGCACGGTGGATTTGAATATGTTCAATCAAATCAGTTGTTATTGTTGTTTTATATTATTTAAGGATTGTTTTAGCGATGCCTGATTAAAATGATGAAACGCCTATTGAACGTTAATTAATTAGACGGCGATTAATTAAAGAAAGACAGTCGAGGTGGCTTGCTTGGAAATCACAAGCAACATTGGACTGTATAAGGGAAGATGGTGCCATCTACCGGTAGATAATACAAACAAATTTTTAAATTTTGTTTCCATCGTAAATAAATTTTTTTTTTCTTATGAAACGTAATTAAAATATAAGGAATAAATAGTACCGAGTAATTTCCATTTAATTTTGCTTATATCATTAAAAAATGAGCTATGTGGTGAGTCAAGCTCTTTAGAAACACATTGATAACACTTTTTTTTTCAGAAAATTTCACACATGGATTATTTTTTTTAAATATTTAATTTGAATGTTTTGTCCATTCGTTGAACTATTTCAAAAATTGAATATTGAGTCAATATCCTGTCATTTTTGACAGGGGGTATATACTAGTATTTAATAACTATGAGGTACTTCACTAAAATTTCCAGGAAAATGTATACAACATATACAGTGTGAACTTATAATTAAAATATATTTTCTCTCGCATAATTCAAGGGGTTTAGCATCGTAAAAATTCTAAATTCAGATCTACAAATTATTTCTCTAAAAGTACAAGCTTCATCATTATTTGAAAATTTTAAGTGATATTTTAGCTGTTATATCCGGAGGAAAATAACCAAAATGGCAAATATTCGTTTAGTACCTAGTAATTTCAGAAGTAAAATAATTATAGATTTTTATTTAAAAATATATTTGCAAGATTGCATTTGTGAGACAGAATAGTTAAAATTGATGGATACTTTTTAATTTTTAAATTATTTGCATACTGCATGTTCCATGCTTATCCATTACATATATGGGCGGTGTACTGGGTACAGCCCGAGTGCAAAACTGTTGCGAATTTGAAGCTAATTACGAGATCAACATCCACATCTCATTTACCATTTTTGTAAAAACTGTTCAATGTTCAACAACTGTTTAAACTTGAAGATCACAATATTTTCTGTTATCTTTCATTTTTATTATTGGTAAGTCACAACTGGCATAAGCTGACTTTGTATTTGTGAAATTTATTCTACTTTCTTTAGTAATTAAATTTGTTCATTTTGACGTTTAGTAATTTTATACTATTAAGTGACGTTATATTGAAGAAATTGATATTTAGTTGATATTTAGTCTTTAAAAGCCTTTGGCATCATAGAATACGTTGCCCGAGGTTACTAAAACTGTCCGTGTAATATTATTCCTAAATAAATTTGTATTTTCTTATCAATTTGATTATCATCACTTTTATGCTACTGCTAAACATTAATTATATAAAGATATCATTAAAAGTTCGTATTTGTGTTTTAAAAGATTTTTGGCCTGCCCTGTTTTTATGTTACTACAAACCATCCGTGTTCATAAAAGTTTACACATAATCTCCATACTCACACACATCAATTTGATGCTTATTACTTTTATGCTACTGCTGAACATTATACATAAATATCATTAGAAATTCATATTTAGGCTTTAAAAAATATTGGCGTTTAGAGTACCGCTCAAGTGATTTTATAATACTACAAATTATCCGTGTTCATAAAAGTTCATATATTACTTCTATACTCAGATACATCAGTTTAATGTTTATTACCGTTATGCTACTACCGTAAATTACAACATCAGTTTTCATAACAATCAACACTTTGTTGAACGGCCACGAATTACTCGTGTTTTAAAACCAATACAATTTGCAAAGGCGTGTCCTAAATACTTAGTTCCGCCTATATAATTTTTACGCCATTAAATATCTATCAAAAAAAGAATGTGTATTTTACACGATACATTTCAGATTGCATTGTTAGACTGTAAGGAATTTTACATGTAATTCACATATTGTAAGATATTCACTGATGTAAAAGTTTGAAAAAGTTAACTAGATAAATTTTAAAAGGAGGCGGGACTTATATTGACCAAAACAATAAATTTCATATTAAAATGACGGTCAACAGTGTGTCAATATATTATCTCTATACTCTCATACATCAATTTGTTGTTTATTAGTTTTATGTTACGACTGGACATTAATTTATACAAGATATCATTAAAAGTTCATATTTGGGCTTTAACCCTTCTTTGCATGAGTTTTTCTTTTACAATTGTGTTTTTTTTTTATACATATATTAAATATTAGACACCAGAAATTTTAAGATAGATTTTTAACTTTGTTCAACAACATAGTTCACGGGAAATTTGCTGTATTAATATTTCTATATAAATATAGTGGTGGCGAAGAAGTTGATTTATTTATTAAAAGTTGAATAAACAGTGGTAAAAATTTACATCACTATGCAATTAAAGGTTAAAATATCTTGGCGTACATAGTGCCGTGTTTTAATGTTATTTCAAACGTGTTACTATAAACTGTTATCGCATACATTAATTTGAAATTTATTACTTTTATTCTACTACTGACCATTACATTATACAAGGATATTATTAAAAAATCATATATGGGCTTTAAAAGATTTTGACGTGTGCATATGTTTTTATGTTACTACAAGACATGTATACTCTTAAAATTTAACACATTATTCGTCGCTACTATGTCAAACTATAGAATGTAGAAAAATGCATTTTTCATTACTTTTAAAAATTGTCCGATTGTCACCGCTAAATTTTAATAGAATTCTTCGCCTAGTAAAAATACTGATAAAATTTATGTGAAGAATATGATTGCCAGTTTGACCTTCTTATTTATTTGGAGATGCCGAATTCATACTGGTAATTTTGAGAGAAATTTTTTTAGTTTAACCCATTAAAGACTGACGTTGCGTTTTCTCAACATTATGTTTCTTACACCAGGTTTTAAGGTAAGACCAGTTTTTTTTAGGATAAATATTCGCTTTATTTGCTGCAAGAAACATCATGATAAAGTAACCCTTAGGTTACTATAAAATAAAAGTAGTGTGAATCGCAATACTGTCCGACCACGTATTGTGTGGAAAATTATCAAGGGAAAAATAAGGACGAATCGAAATACAGCCGCCTCGCAGGAAGAAAGAAGAAATCGAATTACTGAAGAGGGAAACTTCCACCGGTAACTTTTAATCGAATTATTAGTCTTGTTTTAACGCCTTATTCCTGCATAATTTCCATCCAGAAAATTTCTGTTCCGTTTTATTAGTAGGAGTTTTCCCTGCGGTAATCAGGTTTAAGTTGTCACCCCTAATAACTAATCGATTCTTCCATTTCCTCCTTTAAACCGGATGTTTACCTTTCCATCTAATCGGTGGTACAACAGTATTTGTATGTTATTGAGAAACATAATTCGGTCCTTAATGGGTTAAGTAATCACGAAATGTCTGTCATTAAATAAAGCAAGCATTTCTGTATGGAATTTCTGAATGAAAAAGTTTGCCAAACTGGCAACTCTGGCGAAGATTATTATCAAAATTTTGTGGTGACAATACGCCCATTTTTAAAAATAACGAAAAAGTGAATTTTTTTCATATTCGATAGTTTGACATGGTAGCGACGATATCTATACTCACATACATGTTTTCCTTGCTTATTTGATTATATACATACACTTTCATCTTGCAACATACATACAGGAAGTTTTATAAAGGTCTTTCTAAATTTAAAACTAAACAATTCATTATCTATAATAAATTTAAAGATTAAATATGTAATATGTTTATCACTTTACCCCTTGAGAGCGATGGTTAATTTTAGAAACATTTCATTTTAATCCCTAAATGTCAAATTGGCACGAGCATTTTGGAATGAAAATTGTCCTTTTATTAAATACGCGAAGAAAAGCTTATACTTATTTTTTAAATATTTTGTTTCTAAATTTGTTTGTGTAACACAATCATTTCAGTATTTTACGAATAGAAGTATTTTGCCTCTGAAAGGATTAACCCATACACTATTCCTGATTACTTCATGACAAACTTCAACTAGTATTTCTCAATATTAATCGTATTATTTAAATGCACAATTTCTACCATGAATAAGGCGAATCGAGAAAATGCGATGAAAATTTGCCCTTGCGGTAGTCAGGCTTTGTTCATAGAAGAAAACAAAACCCAAAATAACTTAAAAATCTCAAAATGAAACTCGTTTTCTTTTGCGTTTTAATAAATACGAGCATGGAAGACAGAGATATGCTCGGTCAAAATTCAATTTGAGTTCAAATATCATGTCCCATGACCAAAATGGCCCACTAATTGAATTTTCTCAAACATGTGACTTAGCCCAACAGTCTTCTCGTGCCCGAAAACCATAGGATGTAAAATTTAGTGCAAATAGTCGGAGCCGCTTTTTAGATAAATTAGCTCGACCCACAATGACCCAGAAATGACCCACTAATCGAATTTTCTCGGACATGTGACCTAGCCCAATGATTTCTCGTGCTCGAAACTCGTAGGATACAAAATTTAATCAAAATCGTTAGAGCCGTTTTTAGATAAAACTAATTTGACCCGCTTTGACCCAAAAATGACCCACTAATCGAAAGTTCTCGAACATGTGACCCAGCCCAATAGTCTTCTCGTGCCCGAAAATGGTCGGATACAAAATTTCGTCAAAATCATTTGAACCGTCTTTTACATACAATTAGCTTGACCATAACCCAAAATGACCCACTAATCGAATTTTCTCGAACAAGTGACCTAGCCCAATGATTTCCTGGTGTCTCAAAACAGTCGTACACAAAATTTCGTCAAAATCGTTAGAGCCGTTTTTAAGATAAAATTTGCATATATATATACCGGGTGATTATAATTAAAGTTACGATTTCAAAAATCGATAATTTTAAAACTACTGGTCAGAATGACTTGATATTTTAGCAGAACAATCGTGAGGCAATGGAATTTTGTTTGGCGAAGGAAAAAAAATAGTTCCGAATTGTGCCGATAGATGGCGTTGTCAGGGTAATGTCAGGGGAAAGACCAAAAATGTATTCTTGAACCCTTTCCGGCGCGGTGTAAATTTGTTTGCAAAATGATGAAATAATAGACTGACACCGGAATTTACAAACGAATCCATTAGTAAAAAGAAACTTGCTTATTTTCTGGTTCTTAATGAAAGGAAAATTTTAATTAAATATTCTTGGTGCCATTTGTCAGTTTTAGAATTAAAATTGGGTGTCCTTTTTTGTGACCACCGCCCGTTAAAGGGTTAAACATAGGAATGATGTTGCCAAAAGGAAAAAAATAGAGTTCAGAGATTTACTAAAAATTTATTAGCGAAAAGACAAGACTACGTGTTTGCAGCGACGTCAGCGATAATGACAAAAAAAGAAAAAAAAAAGAGCTTCATGGAACAAACACCTTACTGATTATTAAGGCATAAGTTGCTCAATATGCCCTCTCCTTGTTCCGCTACTAATTGGAAGCGCAAAACGGCATGCTCCACAACAGATCGGAGGGTATCTGTACTAATGCAATGGGTGTGTTGTGTGATGCTTGCCTTCAAGTCGGCTAGATTCTGAATCCGCCCGCTATAAACAACATTCTTCAGGTACCCCCAAAGCCAGAAATCACACGGGTTTAAGTCGGGGGAACGTGGCGGCCACGTTGTTGGAAAATGGCGGCTTATGATCCTATCATCTCCGAAATTATCACTCAGTAGCTGCTTCACAGTAGTAGCAATGTGCGGAGGAGCGCCATCTTGCATGAATATTATGCGATCCACACACTGACGCTGTTGAAGTGCCGGAAGAACATGGTTACGCAAAAGTGCTTCATACCGCTTGCCAGTAACTGTGCAGGTAACGGGACCCGCAGGTGTGATCTCCTCGAAGAAAAATGGACCGACGATAAACGCTGCCGTTATTCCGCACCACACAGTGACCTTTTCAGACTGAAGAGGTAATGGCTGTAGCTGGGACGGATTCTCGGTCGCCCATATCCTGCAATTTTGCGTATTTACAGAACCTTGCAAATGAAAGTGGGCTTCGTCAGACCACAGAATGTTCCATGGCCATCCGTTGTCCACTTCCATCCGGGCAAGAAATTGTAGTGCAAAAGATTGACGTGCTTCCAGGTCAGCAGGTAGAAACTCCTGCACATGAGTTATCTTGTACGGATAACAGCGTAAGACGTTCCGTAGGACTTTACGCACCGTGCTGTTCGGCATATCCAGCATTCGGCCAATCCCCCTTGCACTGCTGATTCCAGCATCACTGTCAGTATGTTCCTGTAATGCTGTAGCCACATCTTCCACTGCCGCAGCTGAAACTGGTTTCCTTCCTCTACCCCGTTTAACGTCAAATGAACCGGTCTCTTCGAATTTAGCAATCATTTTTGCAGACCATTTGTTGTTATTGGACCTTTTTTTATGGATTTTAATGTCCGAAACTTCCTAATAGCTGTAAGTGCACAGTCATCGTTCTTATAAAAAAGCTTCAAGAGCAGAGCGCGATCCTTCGTAGTCAGAGTCATGATGAAGCATTCAGGCAAAGAGCTGCTGCTCTGCATTTTTATGGTTGCTATGTCTGCGGTGCGCATGTCACGTATTAGTAATTTGCATATCTTCAGACAATGTGAACCCAGACAGCGCCATCTATGGGCACATTTTGAAACTTTTTTTTTCCTTCGCCAAACAAAATTCCATTGCCTCACGATTGTTCTGCTAAAATATCAAGTCAATCTGACCAGTAGTTTTAATTAAAATTATCGATTTTTGAAATCGTAACTTTAATTATAATCACCCGGTATTTAATTAAAATTTTCCTTTCATTAAGAACCAGAAAAATAAGCAAGATTCTTTTTACTAATGGATTCGTTTGTAAATTCCTGTGTCAGTCTATTATTTCATCATTTTGCAAGCAAATTTACTCCGCGCCGGAAAGGGTTCAAGAATACATTTTTGGTCTTTCCCCTGACATTACCCTGACAACGCCATCTATCGGCACAATTTGGAACTATTTTTTTCCTTCGCCAAACAAAATTATATTGCCCCACGATTGTTCTGCTAAAATATCAAGTCATTCTGACCAGTAGTTTTAAAATTATCGGTTTTTGAAATCGTAACTTTAATTATAATCACCCGCTATATATATATATATATATATATATATATATATATATATATACCGGGTGTCCCAAAAATGACTGATGGATTTTAAAATTCAATAACTTGCAAACGGTGACAGATATTAAAAAATTCTTGCAGGAGGGTTATGTATGATGTCTGGAGTTTTTGTAGAGTTCAAAGAATAGATGTCACTGACAGGGATTGGCGTTCAGTTGAGGCTGAAAATTACGCCACTCAGCATTGATGCACCACCCCGTGAATACTAGATGACGGCTGTCGCAGGCGGATTTTTTTCCAGCATTTGAACAGTCCCTCGAATTTCAACACCAATAATTTCTAAAAGTTTCTTTCGTCTAGTTTTTCTGAGATCAAATAAGTCATAGTAAACTTTTAGATATTGTTGTGTCAAAGTTCGAGGGACCGTTCAAACGCTGAAAAAAAATCCGTCTGCGACAGCCGACATCTAGTATTCAGGGGGCGGTGCATCAATGCTGAGTGGTGTCAGTTTCGTCCTCGACTGAATGTCAATCGCTGTCAGCGCCATCTATTGTTTGAAATTCGAAATAAAATCAAGAATGACAGTACAAAAACTCCTGACACCATACATAACCCTCCTCCGAGAATTTTTTAAATATCTGTCACCGTTTGCAAGTTATTGAATTTTAAAATCCACCAGTCATTTTTGGGACACCCGGTATATAACCACACACAAGATTTGCTCGTATTAGAAAATATGATATTAAAAATTAGAAATAATCTGTGGGATCTTTGATGTAGTTTTCACCATAGCTGTTAAATTTATGCATTTTGAATACCTCTAAATTTAATTTTTTTTTTGTGTTGTTTGTGATTAAATAAGGCGAAATCTGTTATTTAATTTTTGAGTTTAAAAAAAAAGTGTAAAAGTTAGTAGCTATGGTCTTACGCATTAATTTTTACCAGGAATGAGATTTCTCCGCTTTTTTGCATACCAGTATAATCTTACAGAAAATGTTTTTTGGTTTAACATGAACATTCTGCTATTTAAAAGAACAACGTTTTCTCTAAGATTATACTGGTCTGGAAAAAAGCGGAGCAATCTCATCCCTGGTTTGAACATTTTGGCTGTTTAAATTAGAGCAGCTCCGTTTGTTTGACGAATATTTGAACTATTTAACAAACTTTGTACATTAGTTATGGGATACATTGTATATATGTTCTTTAATTTATCTGTATTGTAGTTATGTAGTACTTTAGCTAGTTAATGAGATATTCAATTTTAAAGTTGGAAAATCCTTTATGAAATATCCTGCACAACTTTCAAAGGAACTTTCAATGCACGTTGAAGAAATGCAACAGCCCGTTTATCAATAAATCAGAGTAATATTGATTGAAGAAATTCCTTACATAATCCTAATACAACTAAATAAATTCATTAGGATTATGAAAAAGTTATTGTTTTTTTTTCTTAATAATTTAGGTGAAATAGAAAACAGAAATGAATCATTAATAAATTTTCCTCTACAAAACAGCAGAGGTGCAGCACCGCTTTTTACTAAATGATGAGGGTAGTTTTTCCATAAATAGTAGTTTGAGGGTAGTTTATCAAGGGACTTTACTGTTGTTTGAGAGAATTCATAGAAATAGAAAGTTGGTTATTTAATTGTGTGTGTTTCTAAAGCTAAGAACAAGTGAAATAGTTCAAGAACTCCAAACTGGAAAAATTAAGAGTTTTTTACGAAATAATTATTTGATACTTTTTTTTTCTTTTTGCAGAAATGTATTGGGCACGTAGAATATTTTGAAAAATGCTTCGAGTACATCAACTACAAAGTGAAAAATATACAAAAAAAAATTGTTTGCAGCAAAAAATGTGTTTTACAGGGTTCCTGCAGTTTCCGGGAAGATTTTTTTATAGAAAATTCTATTTATGTATGTTATCGCGCGATTGCATAAGGCGAGTTTTTATCTAACAAGGAGAGGACCAAGCTTGGTAATCACAGATTTTGATTATTTTTATATATTTTGTAGGGTAGAAGCCCCTTAGTCTCAGGTTCAACGGAATTTATACAATGTTCCTTAGTTCTCGAGAAATAGGGGATCTAATATTTTAACACAACTTAAGTACTTACTTTGTAACAAAATTATTGCGTTGGTCGTAGCTCAGTTGTTATGGCGTCTGCTCGTTGTTCGAGGCCGGGATGAGCTACGTTTGTTTTTCTCATTTTTTTTTTTACAAATATACTTGTAACTATTATTTAATAATCCTTATTTAAAATTATAATATTGTGCATTAATTATAATGTTAACCTATTTTATTTTTATTTGTAACTAAATCGTTGTTTAAAACATCATTAAACAGTTAATTTTTTTAATTACTTTTAAAATGTATTTCATATATGCTTTATCGATTCAATGATATTGAACAATTGTGTCAAGTGATTTTAAATAAACATCATTTATATATTGCTTTAACAAGGGAAGTCAATGCTATGATAATAGTACCCTGTTTTTGAGGTAAGAAGCATAATTATATTAAAATTTAGCATAATAATTAAATTACAACGTATTATTTTGCATATTAAAGATTTTTAAATTTGTAATACGTATGCTTGCGCTTTGAATTAATTTATAATTAATAAAATAAGGTATGATTTTGTAACGATTTTGGAATTTTTACTAATCAATAATGGATCTATTTTTTCAAAAAATATTTTTAAATGCTGAGAAATGTTTAATAATGGCTTAAAATTCAAATAAATTAAATTTTAATTTAAATATGATAACATAATAATTAATGTACAATATTAAAAATTATTGAGATTATTAATTATAATTACAAGTATATTTATGAAACAAAAAATGAGAAAAAGCAAACATAGCTCGTCCCGGCCTTGAAGCTGGGCCTTCCGACGAACGAGCAGACGGCATAACAACTGAGCTACGACCAACGTAGTAATTTAGTTACAAAGTAAGTATTTAAGTTGTGTTAAATTATTAGACCCCCTATTTCTCGAGAAATAAGGAGCCTTGTATAAAATCCGTTGAACCTGAGACTAAGGGGCTTCTACCCTACAACATATATAAAAATAATCAAAATCTGTGATTACTAAGCTTGGTTCTATCCTTGTAAGTAAAATACTGTTATTTACCTGACCTAAAGATAGGTAAATTCCCTCACCTGTAGGAACACTGTTTTAACACTCGAGTTCTATCCTTGTATCTATAACATACGGTGTTTTTTTCTTTTTTTTACTGCAAAGTCGCTTTGGTAGACGCCAATATGGTAGAGGAAGTTCGGGTATTATGGAATACAATTAACATTTTGATTTGTAAGTTAACATAAGAAAATAAAATACGTTAAAAGTTAGTAAAACACATACTTTGATTATTTCTTAACCCATTTTTTAATGCTTTTAATGTGAAAGAAAAAAATACATATCAATACTTAGATTTTAAATAAAGGATTACACTTTTAGAGTAATATGTGCCAGTCAGTAATGTGGAATAGGGTTATAAGGAATATTAAAATGACAAGAAAAGCCATGATTTACAAGAATAACAAATATTATATAATGAGTAAACAATAGTACATCATCTACAAATGATCAGATTCCTGGTTGGTTGATTTATGACGGCCGATTATCTACTCTTGGGATGTAGGCCCTAGGGGGGAGTGCCCTCTGTGGGTGTCTTTCTAAGGGATCCTAACCCGTATTTACAGGCAAGGTTCGAAGAAAAACCACGGAAAACCCTGAACGGTTAGGTCGACGAACGCGACAGGGGTTTGAACCCAGCACCTCCCGTCTACCAGCTTTGAGAGGAGAACCTCTCAGCAACTGCTGGGGCCGATCAGATTCCTGGAAAAATTGTTTTAATTCTAACAAAAAACACAAATGTATTTTGTTGTTTTTGCCCCACCACAGTGAACATAGGCCCACATAGCACACATCAGGCATTTATCTCCACTCCTCCCCTCTTTCATCCTCTGAATATTTTCCGTTGCAAAACAGGAACATTGCATTTTCCTGATCTGGTGAGTAACCTGGTAAAAAGTTTATGTCAGATGATACGTCGGAGTGACAAGATTGTTCATCTCCACTAGAGTTGTTTTGAAACAGTTGTATTCTATACTACCCGAAACACTGTCATCGAAAACATAACCTCTTCACTCGTCAACAAGTTAGCATAGAGGTAAACTGACTAACACACCAGTTAACATAACTGTTCAATATAATAATGAACTTGGTTAACATCACTGACACATAATTCTTATAATTAATACGAATTTTATAAAACTTGCCTGAAAAAAACTGCAACAATTGAGAATAAGATTTGATTTCATCGCTTCACTTCAACAACAGGTATCCAAACAGAACTCACCGCAGTGCATTTTGAGAGTATTATTAAATCGTTTGGCAGTTTTACTCTTGGCTGCAGCACTGTATGGACGAGGTATTGAAGTATTCCATATTTCCCAACCATTCTATAATACCCGAACTTCCTCTATATATTAAAGCACATAAACAATGCGTCTGTTTACTTTTCAGTACAATTTAAGACCATATTAATTCAACACGTTACGCTGGAGATCTCAGGTGTGAGTCCTGACCCAGGTTAATTTTTCACTCATATTGGGTTCATTGTACTTAATTGTGTCCGAATATATATGTTCTTAAAATTGTAATGAAAAGTAATCAAACGTATTGTTTATGTGCTTTAATATGTAATTATTAGCCGACGAATATTCATTTACTCATCGTTGCTAGTGTCATCTCGTGCTGCATTATTTTATGGTCTGTGACTCATTCTAACATGTATAAGTGTGAGAAATTGCCAGGTTTGGGTATCGCCTTGTGTAGCTCAGTGGTCAGAGCAACAGCACGTTACGCTGAAGGTCCAAGGTTCGAGTCCTGGCCCAGGTTAATTTTTCACTCATGTTGGGTTCATTGTATTTAATTGTGTCTGAATTAATATGTTCTTAAAATTCTACTTAAAAGTAATCAGACGTACTGTTTATGTGCTTTAATGTGTAATTATTGACCGATGAATATTCATTAATTCATTGTTGCTATTGTCATCTCGTGCTGCATTATTTGGTGGCCGGTGACTTATTCCAACATGTAGAAATGTAACAAAATTGGCAGGCCTCAATATCGCCTTGGGTAGCTCATTGGTCAGAGCAACAGCACGTTACGCTGAAGGTCCCAGGTTTGAGTCCTGGCTCAGGTTAATTTTTAGCTCACAGGCTATCAAAGCCTGAGAGCTAATGTGCCCGCCGGTTCTGTATGTACAGTCGTGGAAAAAAAACAAAAACGGAACACCCACCACTAACTCTTCAACAAATTATAGTAGAAGGAAGTGACTGGTACCAAACGATTGGAAATAAAGTCTACTTTTAAGTGATGTATATAAAATTTGCTTAGGGGGCCATATACATATAAAAACACACCCAAACTTTATATTTTTCAATAGCAAGACCCAAATTTGACAATATATTT
The DNA here is from genome assembly GCA_963931845.1 of Maratus michaelseni. Taxonomy (NCBI): domain Eukaryota; kingdom Metazoa; phylum Arthropoda; class Arachnida; order Araneae; family Salticidae; genus Maratus; species Maratus michaelseni. The sequence goes on from OZ007600.1 coordinate 100,602,220, forward strand.
GAAATCTGAAGTTCAAACTATGCCTAGATACCAAATTTCATTAAATTCCTACGATTAGTTTCTGAGAAATTAATTACATTATAATGAGCATATTTAAGGGGCTGTGTCCAAATTGAAGTTCGGTACTCGATTGTTGAAATGCAGCAGAATGTCACCTTTTAAGGTATTATGTTTTACCGATATGACCATTTTACTCACTTAATAAATTTCGGTTATTGTTATATGCTGTAAGATAATGTTTACAAATGTTGGATTATCTGATTTTAACCCCTTGGGGACGAGCGACACGTATGCGTGACGCATAAGATGCTCAGAATCCTCTATTTTTCCCACCAGTTATTTTTTATTGCAAGCTTTGCCTTATTATATCTTAACATTTCCACAATTCAATTAGACGAAAATTTCTGTTTTGAAAAACCGGTGGTAAATTATTAAAAATTCTGTAATAGACTCTCGTCACGAAGGGATTAAAAAAACCATAAGATTATTTGTAATTAAAATAGTCTTAGAATATGTAAATGTTATTGGAATTTTACAGGTGCTTTTATAATGCTTTTTCTCAGATTTTGCATCTATTTAACTCGCCTTTTTTTTAGTTTATTGGCAGAAACGTGAATAATATTGACAGATACGAAATTTAGAATTTAAAAAAAAATAGTATAAAGCAGCGTAATGAAACAAAGTAAAAATAACAAAAAAAAAACGCAGATAAATTGTTTTTTAGTCTGAAAATAAATCCAGACATTGCTTTTTTTTAGTAGCGAGAGGGGGGGGGGTGTCTTGTTTTGAGATATGTTCGCAGAATTTACATTCCGATTTATTTGAAGACCTAAAACTAAATATATGTTATAAAGACATCTGAATAACTTTACATCCGTTACTCTCCTTCAGAATAGGGGTAATAATTCTATGATTAAACCTATTCTGGTAGTTCATTTGAAATTTTACAATTAACTCATTAATGCCTCCTGGCAAGAAAACTTGCCATATGACATTTATTATTTATTATTTTTATTATTATTATTAGATTTTTTGCACACTGCTAGCGATTGGGAAATAATCTTGCCTATCAGAAAACCATAAAAATAACTTGTAATTTTTTTTCAATTAGCCTGTTTAATCGAATAGATTTAAATACGAAAGTTATAGAAGAAATATTGTAATTTTTTCTTCGCAATAAACTACCAATATAAATCTTACCTATTAATCCATGTTGAAACAGTTTGAAGAGACACTTGAAAATGCCCAGCTATATAACGAAAACTTCTTCCAGCTTGCCACATGCCAATCATTTGGCCTTTCGTTGCTTCAGTTAATTGTGGGACGATTTTGTTTCAGCAAATACTCTACACATATGCATTTATAATAAACTTTACTTCAAACATATATACTGCAGAAAAAACAATATAGCTTTATTAGACTGGAAAAGAAGCTATAAATCCATTTAAAGGTAACAAAAATGATTAAGTTTTTTCTAAGGTAGAACTGATCATATTTTTCAAAAATGAGCCTTATTAATTTAAAAATAAAAGCGAAACTATTTTCCATAAATGAAAACATATATCTCATGCAAATACGTTTTACGTAATTTTAATGAAAAATTTTAAAGCAGACATTGAAAAAGTAAAAGAAATATATATATATATACTAATAAAGGCTGGGGTTCTGGTGCCTCGCTATCTTATATCTTACTACAATCGCAGGTCGTTGTCAGAGTTGTTTAACGTAAGATCACGAAGCATTGAAATACGGTTTACGCATTGTTTATAGTGTAAGACAGACTTAATCTCTAAGTTTATCAAGTCACTATAATCCCAGGCTATGAGTATAATATTTTCTCAAAGAGGAATGAGAGCTCTCCGACCCGAATATCGATTCTTACCACTAAATTTTAATAGTATTCTCCAACGTATAGAATTTCAGAAATTTTGTCCTTGAGTAATGTAACAAATACTATTAAAATTTAGTGGTGTCAATCGGGATTTCAAGTCGGAGCGCTCCCATCCCTATTCAAACTATGCTTTAATGCACATCATAGACGGCCCCTTAAAGCAGCATTTTGTCGTTTTTTAAGCATAATTTGAAAACTACTTGGAAAAAAAAATTGAAATTTTGAATACACATAAAGCAGGACATAATAAATATAAATCCATCAAAAAAATTGTAGGTTGCAATTCATAATTTTTTCGAATATTAATTTCATAATTCATAATTCATATTATAAAATTTTAAAAATTACAAATTTGACGTAGTTATGTTTGGGTTTTTGAGTTTTATAACCAAACAAAACGTTAGCACATTAGGATTATAATTTCAGGAGATATTAATAAAAATATGAAAATGTAATTTAACATTAGAAGCTCTAAAATTGAATGTTTATAACTCAAAAACTTATCATCCAAATGACTTAAAATTTTGTATCTAGGCATAGTTTGAACCGAAAATTTAAAATATCATGTCAAAAATGGGTGTTGCCATTGAAAAAATTAAAGTTTAGGCTGGTTTTAATATGTAGATGACCCCTTAAGCAAATTTTAGATACATCACTTAAAAGTAGACTTTATTTCCAATCGTTTGGTACCAGTCACGTCCTTCTACTATAATTTGTTGCAGAGTTAGTGGGGGGTGTTCCGTTTTTTTTTTCCACGACTGTACGTATGTACGTGACTTATTCCAACATGTAGAAATGTAACAAAATTGGCAGGCCTCAATATCGCCTTGGGTAGCTCATTGGTCAGAGCAACAGCACGTTACGCTGAAGGTCCAAGGTTTGAGTCCTGGCTCAGGTTAACTTTTAGCTCACAGGCTATCAAAGCCTGAGAGCTAATGTGCCCGCCGGTTCTGCATGTACGTATGTACGTAACGCGATGACTCTTGATAGAAATAATCGTTTTGCTTAAAATTGTGTTTATAGGTTCACTGTGATAAGGTGCTTCCCTGATTAGTTTTGATGGTTCATTGGTTAAGTATGAAGGGAGAAAGGGGGGGCTAATACCCCCCTTAATTTAGATAAATGGGTTTTTCATGCAGAATTATCCGATTTCCTTCAAATTTTTATATAGGTTGATTGTGGTAAGGCGCTTCGCTGATTAGATTTGGGGGCACATTGGTTAAATATAAAGGGAGGATTCGGGAGGCTAATATCACCTTAATTTAGATAAATGTGTTTTTCATGCAGAATCATCCGATTTGCTTCAAATTTTGTATATATGTTCATTGTAATAAGGGGCTTCACTGATTAGTTTTGGGGGTTCATTGGTTAATTATAAGGAAGGAACGGGGGATGATCCCCCTTAATATATTGTCGATTTCCTTATTTTTCGAGGGGCCTATTGCAAATTCTTTGAAATAAGAATATACAGTGATCTCTCACTTATACGCGATGCTCAGTAATTAGTTTTCCATACCACTATTTTAAAACAGTAAAATTCGATTTATAAATTTTACGATTTAAAAAGACGAAAATTACCCTAAAAGAAAACTGGTGCTGAAAAATGATTTCCGTGTATCGCGTATAAGTGAGAGATCACTGTAAAATACAATTAGTGTGAATAGTCTGTCAGCTCAATGCCCTCAGTTTAACTGGGCAGTTTTCTTTTTCATTTAAATGATTGATGACTTAGGTATTAATGTTTCGAGTGAAATTACAAGTTCTTCTGTTTAATTTGAAGTATTTTATTCAATTAAATTGGGTTCATTGTAACTAATTGTGTCTGCATTAATAAGTTCTTAAATGGTATATATCGTTTACTTTTTGTGATTAAGGGCAAAATAACACATATTTCTAGTTAAATACCACATTTCCTCGAAATATCGCTGTATAAAGTGTATAAATATGGAAATTATTCCCTATGATATGACAGATACAACGACAGTAATAACGTAATTTTCTGAGGGTAGTACTCGAGTATTGAGTACGATTTCAAAGTGAATTGTATAAAAAGTGTGCTTTCAGTAATGCATTAATGTAATGAGAAAAAATGTAAAAAATCGAATTTAGAATTTTTCATACTTCATAAAGGTCCAAAACATATTGTGTGTGCATCAAAATAATTTGATAAATGATTTTTTCTTTAGCTCTAAATCTTTTCTGTAATAGATTTTGGAGGTAAATCTTCCATCATATTTATCCATCTGTTTGCTTAAAAAATTGGATTTTCCAAGCTGTATCATTCACAGTCTAGTTTATTTTGTAGACAAAAAAGAAACAGAAGAGGAAGAAGAAAAATGCAGAAATCATGAGTACGAAAATATATGTTTTCAGTATATGATATTTTATTTTTAAATTGCATTTAGATTAATTTAAGTTTAAATTTTTATCATTTTTTCCAATAACATGGCATAGCATTTTTGACACTAAATCATATATACAATTTCAAAATATCATTTTTACGTTGAAATTATTTATATCTTATAAAAACATTAAATATGTATTACGATTTCAGTGTTGTGGCAAATAAAATGCATATATATTTAATAAAATATCTACAATTTAATTTAATTTTATGAAATTAAATTAATTGTGTTATATATATATATATATATATATATATATATATATATATATATATATATATATATATATATATTATGGATCTTGCAATTAATTGATAGTATTGTGCCGATAATACATTCTCCGAAAATATTTTCTTTCCTTTTACTTTTTTCCAGATTGACATTTATCATGATGTGAATTGCAGTTATTTAAAATTGAGAAAAAAGTTACAGACTGTTCGTTTGAATTTTCTTTAAAAAACAGTTCTAAAAAATATCATTTTTCTGCTCTTTTATAAGTTAGAAAGTTTGCGTGTTGTTCAATATAAGGTTTCATAAAAGAATAGGGAAAATAATAAATTCTTTCTGGTTTTTATTTTTTTTCTGTTAAAGAAGGATTTTTTGTTTATCATATTTGTTTTCTTATAGAGAAAAACTGTTTAAATTCCTATTATAAAAATAGTTATATACTTACATCAGTAATTATATACTTATTTTTTCTGACAATAAATGGTTTACTTAAAACGTTCCAAATAATATAATACATACAGAGTAGTGAAATGAATAAAATTGTCTATCAGTTCCACAAACTAACGTATAGAGTCGGGAATGAAAATAGCTACAATATACTATAAACGTTTTGCTTTCTTTTTTTGATGCCCAGATTTAATACGTAATGGCTTTTTTCCTGCAGTGTGTTGGGGCCTGCCTGGAAATTTTGGTCTGTAATAAGTGCACTGGAAATGTCACATGTATTCCGGTCTGGTCTGTAATGTGTCCATTCTTTGCCCTGCCTTATAAACTTTCAGTGGCCTAAGTGATGACATGGTTCTCAAAAGTGTCGTATAACAAGGAAAATACATCAGCAACTCTATATGGACGTCCTCCTGCCTTAACCTATATGTATTGATCGTCTGATGTTATCGTGCTGAGTGTCCAAACTCCTCGAAAAATAGCTGTCCATTTGCACCAGTAACAGTTCCGTTGATAAATATGCGTCCCACTAGGCATTTGATTGCATATCACATCATACCTAATTTCTAATCTAAAGGTGGCCTATTTTGAACGTGTGAATAATCACTAAACCAGGGTCTCCAGTTCCCATAACTAAAAAGACGTGTTTTTGAATATTACAGACAATTTCTAGTCCCAAATTTTTACGTTGGATTGCACAGACGGTGGCGCTTTTGAAAATATTTTCAATTAATTTCTTTCACAGCAGGAGTTTCTCTAAAGCTGCAAATAAATTTGATCTAATAATAACGGCCTTGTGATATTTTACATTTTAACATCTTTTCTTGGCTACCTTCTATATACGCAGTAAATCCTGTTAACCCTTCTTTGCATGCGTTTTTCTTTTACAATTGTGTTTTTTTATACATATATTAAATATTAGACACCAGAAATTTTAAGATAGATTTTTAACTTAGTTCAGCAACATAGTTCATGGGAAATTTACTGGATTAATATTTCTATATAAATATAGTGGTGGCGAAGAAGTTGATTTATTTATTAAAAGTTAAATAAACAGTGATGGAAATTTACATCACTATGCAATTAAGGGTTAAACTAAAACCATTTCTAAACTGAGAAAATATCCTTTTTATGAGGGCTTCCGTCTCAGTATGTATAGCTGTATGGAACGATGCTTTTAATGTGTACCACAACAATATTTCATGTTTAAAGTAGAATTCTGTTATAGACTGAGTCCGTGTGTCGCTGGTTATGCGGTACTTATATATTTCTTTCTATTACACACACACACACACACACACACACATATATATACCGTAATTTCCGGCGTATAATCCGCAGCTCAAAGAGTCGTTTTTCGACCCAGAAATTTTATTCAATAATTGTAGTTAAATATTTACAGCGATCTTTTAAGTTACATTTTATAAAATTATATTTCTGGGTCGAAAAACGACTCTTTGAGCTGCGGATTATACGCCGGAAATTACGGTATATATATATATATATATATATATATGTATAATTATATATGCAGGATGTCCCATAACTACAGCCCAAACTCTGCACAGCCTGATTCCTCGTTGGGAGTACATAAAAAAAAATGCCCAAAGAACTGTACTTGTACGATCCATAATTTACGCGAAAAATACGTAAACAAAGTATGACGTCACATCCGGTGCTAGAAAAAAAAACACCGTATATGACATATCAACAGCACTATTTACATAACTTTCCAGACGATAACGTTCAAAACGCGCTTGCTGTGCATATTGCGTCATGCATGCGCGCGCCGTGGAGTGACGTTAAGCCGTCACTGAACTCGTATTTAAAAGACTGCATCTTGCAGCTACCGGCATTCTTCGCATGGTTATCATGTATTATGTTCGTGATTACTGCGACGTGTGCACTCATACATTCTACGGTGCGTTCAAGCTTTCCTTGATATGCACGGCGGACACTTTGAACATTTGCCTTTATAATTTGCAAAGACTGCTGTTGATGTGTCAAACAAAGTTTTTTTTTTCTTGCACTGGCTGTGATGTCATACTTTGTTTTTCGTATTTTTCTCGTAAACTATGGATCGTACAGGTTCAGTTCTTTGGGCATTTTTTATGTACTGCTAATGATGAATCTGGCTGTGCAGAGTTTGGGCTGCATTCATGGCACACCCTGTATATATATTTATATTCATATGAATATAATTTAAATGAGGAAAATAAGTTCTACATACTGAACAAAATATATTTTAAGATCTGAAAATGAAGAAAAAAAATATTTAAAAAAAAATTCTGTTAATTTTAAAAACAAATTCTATAGATTATACTGTAATTCCGTAGCGAATCAATCTTATTTAAAATACATTCTTTCGCGTAATTTATTCATTTCCTTTGTAACCAGCTTTGAAAAATTAATACCCTCATATTCTAATAAAGACTTAAGTCAAACACCTTTTAAACGCATAACCTTTATTGCGGCACCTAATTAAGAGGTACAGTATTCCATTCTCGTGTTTAACCGTGTCAAAAATCTTCTTGGTAATTAATTGTTTTAAGCCGAAACGTCTGTTTCACACTTTGAAAATTCCTAATTGAATAATTTTTGAATTTCCATTAAATCATATATTTGCATGTTTACCTTTATGTAGTATATATATACAGGGTGATTCATAAAAGATGGGCAGAACTTTAAGGGGTTATAGTACACTTAAAGACAAATAATATTAAATAGGAGACTAAGGGTCCCAGACGTATTCCCAAGGAGATAGGGGGCATTAAAGTTTAGGGTCCGAAATTTCAAATGATTATAAAACATGGAAAAATTGGTCGATTCGTTTGCGGTTTTTGCAAAAAATTTTCTTTATGCCAGTATTTTCTTGAAATAAAATTTTAAAGTTCAATTTCAAAAAATGCCGATAGGGGGCGCTTTAGACTTTGGAGTAACAAACAACTATTTTTTAACGTTATTTTTTGTATTTCTTTAAATGATTTCGAAAGCTTAGACTTAAACTTAAATTTTGATCTAAAAATCTGAGTCCTAACGAGTAGTTAAGTAGCGTAAACTGAAATTTGAAATTTGAAACCCTTCTCCCCCCAGAACAAAAATCAGTTATTCCCGATCTTTGTGTCGTAGATTAGGCTCTAACTACTGCCGCGTTTTGCTAAAATTATTCTTTATGTCAGTATTTTCTTGAAAATAAATTTTAAAGAAAATTTTCAAAAAATTCCGATAGAGGGCGCTTTAGACTTTGGAGTAACGAACAACTATTTTATACCGTTATTTTTTGTGTCTCATTAAATGCTTTCTAAAGCTTAGACTTAAACTTAAATTTTCAGCTCAAAATCTGAATCGCTGAGCGTGGTTCAGTAGCGAGGGGAGGGGGTTCAAATTTCAACTTCTGAACATAGTTCAGTTTGCACTACTTAACCATGCCCAACGATTCTGTGCTGTGATACGAGGCAAAAATACAACTTTCGTCAAGGACTGCATAGTCGGAATTCACTCATAAAGGCACTGGCACAGTTGGAAACGTCGCTCATGCAAACGTTAAAGCTCCATTCCTGACGCTAGTCACCGGGTGAAGAAGGAAACAGAAAGTATGCAAATGTCAAATGGGGAAGAAGAAGAACACGTATGCAAAATTTCGACACGATTCAGGCATAAAAACCACTGAACGGTGAGTCAAGTGTAAGTCGCTGTAGTAATGAATCGGAAGATGGTGACCTTCACAAATAAGGAAAAGGCTGAGATGCATTTAATTTACGGAGCGGCAGATGGAAATGGTGCAGAGGCACAACGAATGTACGGAGAGCGATTTCCTAACAGGCGGTTGCCTAACCGCAAAACTTTCGAGCGCTTGCACAGACAGTTGTGTGAGACGGGATCATTTCTCGCTTCCCGGTCGAATGCAGGTCGTGCAAAAAAGGACGAATCAGTAGTTGTTGCAGAAGCCATTCTGGATGTAGTAGCGGCGCAGCCAAGTACAAGTACACGAACAGTGGCTAGCCAGGTGGATACCTCACAGTCCACGACTTGGAGGGTACTGAAGGATGAACATTTGCTCCCGTTTCATGTGCAACGAGTCCAGAAACTGTCTCCAGGGGATTATCCAAATCGTATTGAATTCGCCCGCTGGTTTCTGCAGCAGAACGCGCTAAATCCACATTTTGGACGAACTGTGCTTTTCACCGATGAATGTACCTTCACACGTGAAGGTACATTTAACACACACAATGCACATGTATGGGCGGATGTCAATCCACATGCTACGTATCCACATGCTCATCAGAGACGCTTTTCCATCAATGTTTGGGCAGGAATCCTCGGAGACCACCTAATCGGACCGTACCTTCTTCCTGAACGCCTCAACGGTAAAACATACCTCACATTTCTGCAACATGTGCTGCCAGACCTGTTAAACGTTGTTCCTCCACGCATCCGGCGGGTCATGTGGTTCCAGCACGATGGAGCGCCAGCCCATTACGTACGAGACGTCCGCAACTATCTGGACATCACATTTCCGAACAGATGGATTGGTCGAGGTGGTCCTGTTGCTTGGCCTGCTCGCTCGCCAGATCTTTCACCCCTCGATTTCTTTTTTTGGGGACGATTGAAGGCTCTTATGTATGAGACACCCATTGAATCCCCCGAGGAACTGGTCGCCAGACTTTCCGCCGCTGTAGGGGAAGTGCTCGAAAAGCCTGATGTTTTCGCGAATGTTCGCCGTTCCATTCGTCGCCGTTGTTCTGCGTGCATAACCTCTGGTGGTCACAATTTTGAACATTTATTGTGATTACATGTTAATAAATATGCTTTGGTAACATAATCCTAATTTGTGTCTTTTTACCTCGTATCACAGCACACAATGTGTGGACATGGTAAACTGAACTGTGCTCAGGAGTAGAAATTTCAAACCCCTCTCCCCAGAAACTTAACCACGTCTAACGATTCATATTTTGGGCTGAAAATTTAAGTCTAAGCTTTAGAAAGCATTTAATGAGACACAAAAAATAACGGTATAAAATAGTTGTTCGTTACTCCAAAGTCTAAAGCGCCCTCTATCGGAATTTTTTGAAAATTTTCTTTAAAATTTATTTTCAAGAAAATACTGACATAAAGAATAATTTTAGCAAAACGCGGCAGTAGTTAGAGCCTAATCTACGACACAAAGATCGGGAATAACTGATTTTTGTTCTGGGGGGAGAAGGGTTTCAAATTTCAAATTTCAGTTTACGCTACTTAACTACTCGTTAGGACTCAGATTTTTAGATCAAAATTTAAGTTTAAGTCTAAGCTTTCGAAATCATTTAAAGAAATACAAAAAATAACGTTAAAAAATAGTTGTTTGTTACTCCAAAGTCTAAAGCGCCCCCTATCGGCATTTTTTGAAATTGAACTTTAAAATTTTATTTCAAGAAAATACTGGCATAAAGAAAATTTTTTGCAAAAACCGCAAACGAATCGACCAATTTTTCCATGTTTTATAATCATTTGAAATTTCGGACCCTAAACTTTAATGCCCCCTATCTCCTTGGGAATACGTCTGGGACCCTTAGTCTCCTATTTAATATTATTTGTCTTTAAGTGTACTATAACCCCTTAAAGTTCTGCCCATCTTTTATGAATCACCCTGTATATATATATATATATATATATATATATATATATATATATATATATATATATATATAAGAGCTATAATGCTCTAATACGGTGGATAGATTAATGTTAGAAAGGTACATTATTTTGAATGATTATGGAGGTGGGATGTATTGTCTGGTGTACTTAAGGTAAGTTTAGTCAAATACAGCTGCATTCCTTTGAATATTAATGATAAGGGTATAATTTATATACTTATCTTATTTAATTATTTAAAAAAAGGAATGTCAAGTTGCTGGTTATTAGTTTCTAGTGGATTAAACTTGGTGTATTTTGTGGTGACGATCGTTATGGTATAGTCTAGAAATATCCATTAGTTGTTAGCTCTTAAAGTTGATATCCTATATACATCAATATATTTTAATCTATACATTATCTAAACTTTTACTAGATAATTAAACTCGTTTGCAATATTTTTTCGCTTATATTATATTATGTTTAATTACAGTTTGATTATAAAGTCAGTGTTATTATAGGGATATGTTTATACAAAATATTATACAGCAATGTACATTTTTAAATTATTTTATTCTACATAAATTATAATCTTATTATACTTAGGTTGCATTCTCAAATTACCATTGTGAACTTAATTTCTAGATTCAAAATTTGTTATATTACTTGTAAATTGTGTAATATATATATTTTAAAAGGTATAAATAACCTCAATTTTATATAATATCTTTTTTATCACATGGTTTTAATTTTTTTTAATCTTATATTTACTAATATTTAATATTAACTGTGACATTTTATTTTATTTAAAGATCCTTTATTTTAAATGATACAACAATTTTTTTAACCATTTTAATTTATTTAAATAACGTAAATGTTATAAATGTTTTACAATTGAGGGCTGCACTAAATAAACGCAACTAAAAATACTCAAATTGAATGTAAAGATTCTGATTTCTATTACTCTGCAGTATGTTTTAATATTGATTTGGATTTTTAATTTCTCAAGGGAAAAAATGTAGTAATAGTAATTATTTCATAATTTTATAAACATTTGTTTTATTAAATATTTTTTTTAATATATGCTTTTTCAAATTCATTTCTTTTTATGATAGTTAAATTAATAAATTGTATATATATATTCTTTTTTCTGGCTCATAGATGACAGTAACGTTCCTAAAAATATGCATTCATATATCGCATTCAATATCGATTAATATTACCCATATCGTATCATTTAATCTTAATTTTGTGCTGTAAATATTTTAAATATTTTAATTTTAAAATAGCTTTCATTATTATCACCATTATTAAGATTAGATATCGTTTAAAATAAGATAAACGTATTTATATGTGTATTTGAAATATTTTTAATTTTGTTAAAATATTTTACTTATTTTATTAACTGTCAATGTTACGGTTATACCATGTGCTTTTGTAAAAGTTAACGTGGTTTTTGAAAGTTAAAATGTCACTGGTTGGGTATGTTTTACTGCTTTATTTCTCTTTTTGTTTAACGTTTAGCTTACGGGAAACTTTTTCCTTACATGTCGCTAGCGTACGGGAGAAAAATGACCATTTTAACCCCTCTTCTTAATGAGCGGTCACCGCAGGTTATGTGAGTAGAACCCAATCGCTTAGACACATATGGCTTTCATTAGTGGATCGTGAGAACTCTAGGGATTTTCATTTCCCTAAAAGACCTACCTCTCTCTCTCCTAAGAGATCTCTTTTCTTCCTATTTACCTGACAGAAGTAATCTTGTTAGTAAATAAGTTGTAAATGAATGGTATGATGGAATTTTTTTTTTTCTGTGAAGTAAATGCCATTAAATTCAACTGATTAGCTTTGGCAGAAAGTGTGTGTAAATCGAATAATAATAAATCGGTCTTATTTGGTAATTAAAATTATATGCTAAAATAAATTCTATTTCAAAATACGGCTTTGTAAATGATATTTTTTCGGGTAAGTGAATGTGATTAAATTAGAGTGATTACGTTTTGTAGCAATTGAGTGTAATTGGACTAATGATAAATGATAAATCTATCTTTTTTTCATTGAATGTTTTAACAGCATTTTATTTCTTGAAAAGTAGAATATATATATAAAAAAAAGTTATTTTATAAGCAAAAGAACTAATATTATATGCGATTATAAATCTTTACAGAAGAGCGTTGAACTTTCAGATAATTAAATATGCAATACAAAACAGTGTTCTTTAAATAAGCATTTTAATTTTTTTCTCATCAGGATTCATATTATAACAACAACAACGAATTTTCAAGGGAAGAAAAATGTAGCACTAAATAGGAATCGGTAAACAATACTATAGCGAATAATAAAGCCTTTGATTTTACATATGCTTAGACCCAGTATTTACGAATAGGATTATAATTTAATCTCTAAATTAATCAGTTGAATGTCATTATTATGGAATAGTGGCAGATATCTGAATATAAAAACGCGTCCTTTTTCTTTTCTTTTTTTTTTTTTTTTTTTTTTTTTGACGGAATGAAATATATATTTTCGAATTCAGCGAATTTTGTTGAAGTAATATTGATTTTATATAATTGTGTTTATAACTTATTGTTCTCTTTTAACTTTATCCTGAAAATTAATATTTTTAAAATGTTATCTTGTAATCCCAGGTCAGTTATTTTCTTCTCTTTATAAGTTTTAAATCGTAAAGTTTCATTTATAATTATTTTACTATAATATTTCTTACGCTGTCAAATAATCTAAAATTCTGTATATTTTTTAAAAAAGAAATACTACTTGCTTGGTTTGAAGAAGGCGGACTGTTTCTATCAAAACATGCAAATCTATAACGATTAATATTTTTTATTTTTAAGATTAGATTCGGTTGTATAGACAAGTTCCTTTTTCACAGGTTTTACTAATACAATACAATCAAATAAAAGTGAGGGCATATCTGAAAGATGGTGGAGACGCAGGAAATTGACAAGTGTTTTTATATAGAATCTATGTAATCGAATGACGTTTTATCTTTTTTGGTAAAGACAGAATTTTTTTTTCAGAAAATACTTTCAAACATGGCGTTTTAAATCGAATTTCTGGACGCGGCAGCAAGGGAAAGGGAAAAAAGTGGTCGTCACATGACAACAATCATTTATAACTTGATAAATAATTTATTTATCAACTTTACTGATATTGACTATATACTTTTATTGACTTATACACGAGTATATACGGTAACAATTAAAAAATATTGTTCTACAAGTTTTTATAAAAATATTTTTGCCTAAAAGTACTTATAAAACGTTTTTTATTTTTATTTTTTTAATGTAATAAATTATATATTTAATAAATTAAACTTTAATAAATTCCTGCTATTTCGCAGCAGGTAGCAATCTTGCTTAAATTACCCCATTTCTATAAGTAACCCATTTCTATAAATAAAGCATATAATTTCTAAACACAGAAAAAAAACACTAATGCTTTTTTTTAAAATGCCTGTTACCTAAATGTATGTTATTTTCAAATACGGGTCTGTATTACGGGTTATTACTATTTTAAGGTGGTTCTCAAATGATCTGCTGAATGACGCAAAACTTTCTGACACATTTTCTGACTCATTTTTAAACGCAAAGGCATACAATTGGCAGACTTAACTATGGAAGCGATTTTGAATCGAAATGAGCTTTCCATTTTTGATAAATAAATTACTTATCGAGTTATAAGCGATTTGTGTCACTTGACAACACGCTTTTCTCCTTTCTGACGCTGCAGCATAGGGAATTCGGTTCAAAACGCCGACTTTGACAGAGCTTTCTTAAAAATCGTCTGCCTTTACCAAAAAAAAAAAAAAAAAAAAAAAAAAAAAACGTGTTTCGATTACAAAGTTTCTGAATAACAACACCTGCCAATTTCATTCGTTTCTGAACAAAAATGAATTAAAAAATGTTTCTAAAAGTAGCTCCTTTGGATTTGAGAACAGCCTTAAGTAGCCATTTTGCATTTTCAAGAATGAATATTACATTTTAAATGTTATAAATAAATTGTAGTTAATTTTAAACTGTTATTATGAGGAGGTTGGACATTCTTTCTCTCTCTTTTATTTTATTTTTATTAGATGTGGTGTATTTTTAATTATTGACAATTGCTAATTAGTGGCCAAATTTTATTCATTTTCCTATGACAATACTTCATTAAAACATTGTCACTTTTTGAAAAAAACAAAACAATATATGCGTTTTTAGGAAACTAAAACATTTTTTTTTCTTTGTAATATTATTAAATATTTAAAAAAAATTATGTATGTAAAAAATATAAATGGTTTTAAAATTGTGTAAAAAATTCTAGTGAAAATTCACAGGAAAAGTACGTTATAAAATAGTTTATAAGAAAGCATATTCTTAAAGTAAGAGAATATTCTATATTTTATTGATAATGTTTCGTTATTTTTCAGTGTGCGTAGATAGGAATAAAATAAGAATAAAGACTATTTGAAATTTTCATGCAATTTCATAATTTTCAAGTTTTTTCCTTTTTTTCTTTATTTAAATAAAAGTTATTTAATTTTTTAAAGCTATATAAATGTAAAAAGGGATATTTAAGCTTTTTAATGAGTTCTTCAAACAAATTTTATAAATATTATTAAAATATATGCATATAAATACTTGTTTAATCCTTTTAAAAGTTTTTATCCTGTTTATTCACTAGTTTAAAAATATCGAAAAGTGTTTAGAAAACGAAATTTATTGGGTGATAATGACAATGAAGGGTCGTACAAGAGGGAAACGATAGCAACTCACAGGACGTCTTTAAAATATATCACCGGATTGGCTGATTGGTCTCCTTATCTTTTATGCTATAATAAGTAACGGGCGTTTTACATTTTAAGTCACAGCACTTGTGGGCCTTTAAAAACTCTTCACTCGCATTTAATCTTTAAACCGTCGACTTTCTTTTTAATTTCTTAATTTAAATTTTGCCAATATACATATATATTTTAAAGTGGATTCTTCTTTTAAATTGATTCAAAATGTCTAAGCGGCCCAGGCCAAAGTATTTGACTCCCCAAGAAATAAAAGAACTGTTGGAGAATTCCGATAATGAAATATTCGCCGATTCAGATTCCGAATGCGATGAAGATGATGAAATTAATATTTCTTTCTTGGATGAAAAAGAAACAAATGTGTCAGTTCCAATTACAGTAAATGATGATAAGCCGAAAGTGGATAGTGCTCGAGAGATAATATGGTGCATGCCTTCTGGTTCTGAACAAATAAATAAACTTGATTTTACTGGAACACCAGGTTTGCGGCAGCAGTCTCCATTATCAAACAAATTTAAGGAAATGGATTTTTTTAATCTATTTTTTTCAAGTGATTTATTCGAAGAATTAGTCCTTCAAACAAATGCCTATGCAAATCAACTAGAAGAACTGAAAAATCAAATTTCGAATAATTCACATACAGCAAGATGGTCGAAGACAACAGCAGACGAAATAAAGAGATTTCTGGCAGCAACAATGCTGATGGGTCATGTCGATAAGGACAACATATTAGAATATTGGTCTCGAGATGAACTAATAGAAACACCCATGTTTAGTAAAATCATGGCTCGAGACCGATATATGGCAATCCTCAAATATCTTCATTTTGCAGATAACAGTACGGCGCTAGACAGGAATGACGAACATTATGACCGCCTCTGGAAAATAAGAAAGATTTTTGAAATGTTGAACATGAAGTTCAAAGAATCATATAACCCAACCGAAGAATTATCTGTAGATGAAGTTATCATAAAATTTAAAGGTCGGGTTATATTCCGCCAGTACATCCCCAAAAAACATAAAAGGTGGGGGATGAAAATGTATAAAGTGTCTGATAATTCTGGATATACGTATCACATTGAAATGTATCTCGGAAGGGATAAAACAAATTCCCCTCTAATAACAAATTCTGCTCATGCTTTAGTCATGAAATTATCACAATGTGTTGCAGGAAAAGGCCATAAATTATATATGGACAATTATTTCAGTTCTCCAGATCTATTTAAAGATCTTTTAAAAAATAGAAAAATCAATAGCTGTGGCACTATCAGATTAAATAGGAAAAATTTTCCGAAATTTGCAGAAAAAAGTATTCGGGGAAAAGTTTGCGTAAAATTCTCAGATGGGATGACAGCACTCAGATGGACTGATAAAAGAGACGTGTACATGCTTTCAAATATCCACATGCCTCCTAACTCTGAAAATGATACTGAAAGTAATGATAATAAGAAACCGGAGATTATACAAGATTATAATAAACATATGGGATACGTTGATTTAAGCGATCGTATGGCCAACAGTTACACATTCGGTAGAAGGACATTAAAATGGACTAAAAAACTTTTTTTTCACCTATTAGACTTATCCGTACTCAATGCGTTTTATTTATATAAATCTGAAAACCCAGGTGCGAAACATAAAACATTTCGCATGAATCTCATTCGTCAAATATTAGACGAAACAATTGCTGCTTCCCCATCACGTGCATCTCCCTGTACATCTCCCAGTACATCCAAACGCCCTTCCACGGAAATGGATAACAATAACCACTGGCCATGTCAAAACAAAAAGTGGCGTAGACGTTGTGCAGTTTGTCATGCTAAGGGTCAAGAACGTCGAACTTCTGTTATTTGTGTAAAATGCAATGTAGGACTCTGCATCAGTGATTGTTTCAAAGACTATCATTGTAAAAATAATTAACAAAGGGTATGTTCCATTAATTGTTTTTTTAATTATCTGTGTCTTGAGAATTTTTTTATTTAAATATTTTTTAATTTATGTATTCAGATATCTTTTACTTAGGATCAGAATATTTTACTTTGAAATAAAATTACCTAGTTGACTTATTTGATATAAGATTTGTAAAGTTCAAGTTTGTTCTAGGATAAATGTTACTTTTTTAATATTATCTAATTATTTTGTACCTATATATTTTTTATTTATAATGCAGTATCAAGTTTAATAGTTAATGACTTTTGGAAGTGCATTTTATTTTCAGTTTAATTTAAAATACATACTAATTGAATATTGCTAATTGCAAATATTTACAAAGTATTTTTTATATTGAAAATACTTAGTGGAGAAATTAAAAGTGTATCCAGATATAAAATATGTGTAACTTTTTTATTAAATATCTTTTAAAGCTCCTGAACGTAAATAGTCATCCTGTAATTTTTTTTATGTTGACGCATCGTAAAAAAAAAAATAATAACATTATTTAATTTTGCTTAATTTATGTAATAATATATTTAACATGTACCTAATATGATAATCAGTATATACATATATTAAATGGCATATGTGATTTCCAAAATATTTTCTAAGAAAATAAAATATATAAGTTGAATAAATATCTCTCTTTATTAAAAGGAAAAGTAGAAAACGAAAAAAAACAAGTTGGAAATAGTACGTCGAACGTAACAAATGAGGTGCGTTCGTACTGTAGCTAGTTATATAAATATTCAGATCTTGATGATTTTTAATTCTGTGAAATGAATTATATCGTCTGCAGATTAATTTCTGTCATAAAATAAGTATCTCGGTCGCTTGACGATTAAACTTTGGAAGCTCCTATAACAAAAAAGGCACCGTATTTTTAAAAAAATCAAATTTTTTAATAAATGTTTTTATTAATATTTTCTAAAGTTTTGATTAGATTTTCATAAAATTTGAATTGTCTCGACAAAATTCTACAAAGATAATATATTTTAAATTTCAAACCATTCGGTTGTGTAGTTTTTGCGTTGTTATATGCGGACGGACGGACAGACAGACGGACGTATTATGTTACGTATTTATACAATTGGGAACGCACCAAAAAAGGGGCAGAATGAAAACAGCAGAAAGGAAGCAGACAAGTTTTTAAATATCGGTACCAAATACATTTTATATATATAAAAAAATTGTACGGCATGGCAGTCGCAGAAATGAGCAATCCCGAGAAATATTGTACTATAATATTAAAAAAATCAAATTTTCTATTTAAAATTTTTGTAGTACACAAAATGAAAGTTGTTAATAATTAAGATAAAATCTAAACATCATCTATGTTACTTTTGTTTATTTTTCTCTTTTGTCAAATTATCCTATAAGCAGAAATATTTTCTTTTAAAAATTGATTTTTAAATTTCAATTGCATACTAAGTTATCTAAAACGTTTTGAAGCACAGTATATAATCGTGTATAAGTCAATCCCCTAATTCTTACGCAAAATTGTGAAAAAAATTGTATTTTCGTGTATAAGTCAAATCACATTTCCCGTAGTATGTTGAAAAATTATTTGAAATCGAGGAAAAAAAAATTAATAAATATTCAATAAATTGTATTTATTTATTTATTACGCTTCTAATCAGACTTTATTTTTTAAATTAAATTTTTTTAAACTGTGTAATTATGTAAAACGGAAGAAGCTTAAACTATTTGGAAACCTATTCACATCAATTTAATGATACATAAAAAGAAAAAAATCCTTGAAAAACCTATTCAAGCAACAACTTCTTATTATACTGCTAAATTATAATACTTCTTGGAGTATTCTCTTAGGAGAGAAATCTAAAAACATTCTCAAGTTGAAATGTTTTTAAAAAGGGGATTAAAATGCTGAAATGAATACCCCTGTATTGAAGGGAATTCTATCCCAAGAGAAAATGGGTGCAGAACAATTACAGGGACATTATTGTTGAGCTTTTTTTGTCAATCACAAGGAAATTACCACTGTCCGCTTTTATCTCATTCTCCGACATAGACCCGGTGTCTCCGGTATTTCACTCTGTTATTTCACATTTCTTGCGAAGTGTGAAATATTGTTTATTGTTTATTTTTTACTAACTCGTCTATAAGTCGACCCCTAATTTTCAACTCCCAAATTTTGTCTAAAATTCTTTGACTTATACACGAGTATTCACGGTAATTAAATACAGAGCAATTAAATTAAGTACAGAGCAAATATGAAAGATAACAATATATCTTTCATATGGCAAAATAAATTAAATCAGTTACGAGTTAAAAGGAATTATTATTTCTTTTTTAGATCAAAGAAGCAAGGTGCATTCTTTTTCATTGCATACATTTTATTATAATAAATGTCATACAAAGAAATTTTATGCAATAATAATTGTATGATATTGTCTGTTTCAAATCCTACAGATTAATTAATGTAAGAGTCGATAGGTAAAATTTCATTAGATAATAAATTATTTTAAGAAATTTTTAGTAGAAAGTCAAAATATAATAATAAATATTATAGAACACAGCTATGATCTCAAAGAATCTCAGCATAGGCTTTTTTTTTTACTGTTGAATTCTCTTTGTGAGCAGAAAGAGTTATATTATAAACTCGCTTTGAAAATTCTGTTGCATACTGCACCATCACACATGATATTTAAAAATATACTTTTTGTTACAGCTGAAAAGAGTTACGCATTCCGATGGAGTCAGTCTTTGTTCTTCAAACCAAAAAAAAGAGGCTCTTTTTTTTTTTTTTTTTTTTTTTTTTTTTTTTTTTTTTTTTTTAAATACACTGTTTTAGTAAGAATAATATCATATTAGAAAATATAGTACTATAATAAATTAAAAGAAAATTTTCTGTTTTGATTGGTTTATGGAATTGAAACTTAGAGTCCATAAAAAACAATCACTAGATTATAAAATAATTTTAAGGCAATATTTATGAGAAAACCCAAAAGAAAATTTCAAATATTAGAAAACAAATCTATTGTAATAACAATAAACGTAATCATTTTTACATGACATTATCAACAGAAAGTGACCTGGATAGAAAACAATATATCTTTTGTACAGCATAATAAGGGTTACGCATTTTGATGGAATCATTCTTTCTTCTTCAAACAAAAGGGTAAGATTTATTTTTCATATAAACAGCTTTGGATAGAATATATATCATATCATCATATTGTACAATGATAAATATAAATGAAATTTTCTGTTTTCAGATTTTATGAAATTGGAAATGAGAGTCGATAAATAAATCTTACTAGATGTATAAAATTATTTTTATGGCAATTTTCAAGAGAAAGTCAAACTTAATTGCAAAAATTAGATGATAAATTTATGTTGAAAAACTCCAAACATTATCATTGTTATTTTACACACACACACATAACATATATATATATATATATATATATATTTACTTTTGTAGAGCTGTCTAAATTGTAGAAAGATTTACTTTGAGAAATCAATTTTTTTTAATTTGTGTACAGTACCATACCTTGCTAAATGAATTTTTTATAGAAAGTGAACTGGATAGAAAACAATATGTCTTTTGCACGATAAATATAAAAAATGTTTCGCGTTTCGATGGAATCAATCTTTCTTCTTCAAACAAGAAAGCAAGCTTTTTTCTAAAATACACAGCTTTAGTAAGAATAATATTATATTAGAAAATATTGTACTACAATAATTTTTTTTTAGAATTGAAAATCATACTCGATAAAGGAAATTCGCTAAATATATAAGATAACTTTAAGGGAATTTTCAGGAGAAAAGAAATCTACAATAACAACTCTAACCATTTTTAGATGATATCATCAACATAAAGTGAAGTGGGTAGAAAAAATATATATTTTGCGCTGCATGAAAAGAGTTACGAGTTTCGATGGAATCAGTCTGTCTTCTTCAAATGAAAAAAGAGAGGTTTGTTTAAAAATATACACAGCTTTAGTAAGAATAATATCATATTAGAAACCATTGTTCTATATTAAATTTTAAAAAGTCTGTTTTAATTGTTTTGAGGAATTTAAATCAGAGTCGATATGTCGATATTTAAAATTCACTAGATGAATAAGATAATGTTAAGGCATTTTTCATGAGACAAAAAAAAAAAAAAAAAAAAAAAAAAAAAATGCAAAACTTAGAGAACTAATCTATGTTTAAAACTCTAAACGTAACAATTTTTTCATCACATGTACATTTTTTCTTTACTTTTGCAGAGTTCTCTAAATAACAGACAGATTTCCTTCCAAAAAATTTGTGTTTCATATCATCTGCATAATGAATTATCAAAAGAAGGCAAACTAGATAGAAAACAATGTACCTTTTTGCTGTATGAGAGTTAAATGCGTAATGGGTTTCAATGGAAACTATATTTCTGCATTTGTAGACTATGCTTCATACTAGATCAATTCCAACACAATTATTCAAATTGGTAAATAAATCACATGAATTGTAATTATCCAACTGGACGAAAAATGTCCGGGCCAGGACCCGAATCCGGGATCGCCCGGCTGAAGCCGTTTAACTGGACGAGTTATGCCCTTCAGATTCGACCGGGATAGCTCGGTTGGTGGAGCATGGCAGCTTCAGCCGGGTAATCCCGAGTTCGGGTCTTGGCCCGGACAGTTTTCGTCCAGTTGGATAATTACAACTCATATACTTGATATATAGGAAATACATATTTTGCATGTGGAATGAAAGGAGTTATGCGTTTGATTTCAATATTTTCTTTTCTTTTTTAGACCATAGAAGCAATCTTAATTAGTTTTAATTATGCAGCATTTATTAGAATGTAGAACATTCAAAGAAATTTTGTACTCAAATTAAATGCTCTTTTTTACATTTTTTGTAAAACAGAAAGTGAAATCGATAAATAATTTTTCACCAGTTATATAAGATATTTTCAGGCAATTTTCAGATTTTTTTTTTTCAAATTAAATATCCTGTGTTTTATTTTATTGCTTAACAACTTTATTAAACAGGAATGAATTTTTCAGAGAAAATATGTATAATAACAAAATAAAATAAAATATTGAAATTGCTTGATATATTTTCGAGAAAAAAAATATGGCAATACAGTAACTTTATAAGATTTCGAAATACCTGTTGCTTTCTTAATCGTTCATTCACCCGTTCATTTACATGTTTTAAAAATAATTATATATTTGAAAATTAAGTAAGGAATTAATAATGCAAAATTTAATATTTTCTGCATAAAACTAATATTTTATTCGAATCAGACGATTTCGGAATGAATTACTTGCAAACAGCTCTAGAATTCGATTAATTGTTAATGTCATTTTTAAACTGGCAAAATACATTTGCATATGCAGAAAATCAACATAGTTATTTAGTTGTCTTTGAGCATAAAATTAAACGTTTCATAATACGTTTGTACTGTGCAAAGACAATTATTTTTATTTTGTTAATTTTAAACTAAGAAATGTTTCCAAATTAATTGTATTTTTATTTAAATATTAATATGTATAATCATTTGATTTCCGTTCAGTTCAATAAATAAAGTTTGCTAAATAATTTTAAGATATCTAGTACGTTATTGTCGATAATAAAAAAAAAAAAAAAAAAAAAACAAGACACTTAATATTCTAAGAACAAAAGCTTAAAATCATCGGCACTAAAACAATTCACTGAAAATAATGTATTTATTATCATGTCACAAACATGAATTATCTTCCAATAATGCGGGAAAAGTGGGGTAGAAATAGAGATATAAAGAAAAAAGAAACTAAAGTCATCCCAGTGAAAAACGTTTACATTCTTTACTGCAGAACATTTCCCTATGTTTCCCTAGGATAAGAAATATCTTCCCTAGATAATTTCCCGTCTCCGATACCCAGCCTGACCCCTACTGAGCTCAACGATCTTGATTATTTCCTGCACGCCACGCTTGAGGGGTGGAAATTTTCGGGATGACGCTAATCCCAACCCCGTATTTTTAAGCATTCTTTTTCTTGGGATTACGGTAATCCCACCGTAAGCAAAAGGTTAACAATTCTTTATTCAGTATGTTTTTGTGTTTAATAATGTTGAATATTCATTGATTTTTGCAGGTATCATGTTCAATTATTCAATATTTGTCCATTTTTATTCCATTTTCTTTAAATTTGACTACTTAATTGATCAGGAAATTTATTCTAAGTATCTGACTACGTTTAAAAAGTGGTTTTCGACCAAAATTGTCAAAACGATTTTATTACATTTTATTAAAGCTCAACATTTTACCTTTCCAAAACTGTATTTATTTTTATTGTATGATAAGTAGAACCGCAGTTGTAGCGCTTTTTAAATTACTCAACAGTTGTCATTCAAACCGGAAGCACTAATTAAGTTCGGCTTAGGCCTATTTACTCTAACATAAATCAATTACATTTTACTTATATTAGTGTAATATTACCCTTGAGAAAGTTTTCACTATATAAATTTCCAATTGCTTCTTGTAATAATTTTTATCTTCTGCATATTGAATTTTTTTCCACATATCTTTAATTATTTCTTCCCACTTATTTTAATTTTGAGAATCTTACATTTGTGGATATATATATATATATATGTATGTATTGTATCATAATTATCGGTTTATCTATTGTCGAATATTTATATGATGTAATCGTTATTATTAACAATATTAACAAAAGTTTGATTATATATATATATATATATATATATATATATATATATATATATATATATATATACATTTACAATACTTGTAAAAAATCTGGCCACGCCAGTATCTTTTAAGGAATATTCAATTGCAATGAAATAAAAGCTGATTTAGTGGCTTTGTTTAGAATAAAAACAACTGTTTTCACAATTAAGAACCAACGAGTGGGTAAGTGTGATCGACGATCGCACAAAGGATTTCGTTTAATATTCCTTTCAAAATACGTTACCCTTTCTTTAATAAACCCAAATAAATTTCATTTTCCAAAAAAAAGTAATGTTTTGTATAAAGTAAAAATTTGCCATTTTTCTCGTTTTTTCGAATATCTGAACCGGCCCGACACCTAATATACTCTGTCATAATAATATATGTCATGTGAACTAAATGCAATATTAAAAAAAAAATCTATTTCAAAATTAAACCATGGTATATAGAGACCTTCAAAATGTTAAAATATGCGATTATTTCCTTAATCAGGTTTTTATCATGATTCAATACGTTCCTCAAACTCATATGACATTATATGACCCTTGCTGACGTCATATCTACTTGCTTTCTCTATTACTCATATTGATACTCTCTTTGTATTATTCTCAAATATTTGAAAATGTCCGTTAAACTTCCAAATTGACGTCAGATTAATTTTCTTTTTATTTCTCTAATGACTTCAAATTAACCTGCTTTCAGTACTTACACATACTCATATTCTTTGCATTATTGAGAAATGTTTGAAAATTTCCGTTTTATTACCAATATGACGTTATATTAATCTTTTTTTCCAATCGTGAAACTTTATATTTCATTTTCATTTTCACATGGAAATCTTTCAATAGAAAATCAATTATTTTAGAGATAATTTTTTGGGGGATTTTTAATTGTTGGCAACTGCTATAAAGAAAAATGTTAGATTTTTTTTCTCTATATTAAAATAATACAATTTTTTTAAATTGTATGGTTTTCAGCTTCATTGTAAGTACACAAAATTTTATGTCTGTAAGTTGTATAATTTTTGAGAACCGGCTCTGTGACGGACAGATACCGAAGCGGAACTAATGGTGTTTCGAGAGATGAACAACCCCCCCCCCCCCCCCCCAAAAAAAAAAAAAAAAAAAAAAAAAAAAAAGTATTTCTTTTGACTTTTAGGCAAATTTATATAGGTAATTTTAGGTAGTCTGCTTTCATCGAAGTGATAACTTTTACTGCACGATATGTTACTGCATGTTTACACCACTGTTTTTGATAGTAAACAAACACTTAATGCAAAACTTTAGATGAAATTCCGGCTATATGGCAATCCACTCCATGGAAAGCGGGCGAAGTACAATGCTGAAAAACATGTCTCCAAGCATAAAAATAATTTTCTTTTACACATTCCTATCAATTTTCTGTGTTGAATCAGTTCGGAAATAACATATTTTGTTATTTTTATCATACTCCATTCATATACAAATAGGAAAATGCACGATAAACAAGCAATGTATGATTCTTTCCGGGGGTGTGCTCAGAATTTTGACAGGTACTGTATATATATATATACATTGACCTCTCACTTAATACGCAATGTTCAGTAATTACTTTTTCGTACCACTATTTTAAAACAGTAAAATCCGATTTATAAAATCTGCGATTAAATAAAGAGAAAATTACTTTAAAATGAAACTGGTGCTGAAAAATAACTACCATGTATCGCGTATAGGTGAGCGGTCACTTATATATATTCTCGGATATTTATTTGATATCTTTCAAGTATATTATAATTATAACAACGAATTATTTAAATATTTTATTGTTATATACATATAATATATTCGTAGAACGCACTACAGTAAACGACATTTAAAGGTAACACGAAGATCAGACGTACAAAAGTACCAAATCACATATTTTTCTTTAAAAACTTATAAAATACCTTTTTTTCTAACTACTTCAATATTACACATTTGAAGCTATTTTGTCTTACAGCTGTTAAGATAAAACCGTTGAGAATAACAAATTGATTCAAAATGATTTCCATGATTACAAATTAAAAAAAAAATCTGGAGCGACGCCTTTCGACTTTCCGAACGCTTTACAGATTATAAGCATTGAAATAAAAAGTAATACGAAAATAAATAAAAATTTAGATCTTAATTTCACAAAGACGAAATGTTTCGTTTCCACTTGTGAAAATGACCCCATGTTCTACAGAAAACACAGACTTTCATTCAAAAATCTTTCTACGAATTTTTATTCCTCCTATTCTGAAATGAATGCATGCAAATAAAATAATTATTGAAATTGAATTTACATAGTCATGCTAGTTTAAGTTTTAGTTGTATTAAATAGAGGTATTTCAAAAATTTTCCTCAACAACTTCCAGTATTTACATTTCTCTACACTTTTATCATATAAATACCTTATCAGATAAATGCGTTTAACTGAATTTGAAGTTTGACGAAAATCCAGGCATTAGTTCTTGAGATAGAGCTATTGCGGAAATCGTGAAAAATGCAGCACCGCCAGTTGGGCTATTTAAACGAAAAACGAATTAGCACCGAATTATACCAAGGTGAATGAAATTGTGAATGAAATTGTGAATGAACCAAGGTGAATGAAACAAGGTGGTGAAATCGTACAGTTTCCAACTTGTTTTATGAGTATTGAACTTATATTGGAAATATTCCAGTGGAAAGCTAATATTGTGCTGTTTTTTTTTTTGTTGTTGTTTTTTTTTTGTTAAAAAAGATAAATATTTTTGCCAAAGTTGGCAAAAAATGTTGGCAAAAAATGTCTGGACTCGAATATTTGGGTAATATTTTATGCAGATAAATGCAATGTCGGCCATATATGGGATCTGTATATAGCCGATATTGGTCAGGTATTAGATAATGTGTATTGAAAAAACTAAGCATAATCCGATTTTTTAACAATTAATTTCAGAATATTTGTATTTTACTATTTTTAATAAAGTAAATATTTTCTCCCATTAAAGAATTTCAAATTTAAAAAGCTATAGAAAGAAGCTACTGAAGCTACACAAATCTAATTATATTTTCAGTGTTAGGAACTTTTTCTTTTTCCAAACAAAATACATTCTATTTTAAATATTAAATTTTTCTTATTAAGAATCTTAATTTCAGAATATATTTAATCATGAAACATTCAAGTTTTTATTCTAATAAAATGTTACATCTAAAGAACTAAGGTTTGACTTTTTTTTTTAAAGTTTAAATAATTAAATATATTTGAAACAAAATGTTAGAAACATTTGTGTTTAATACAGAATATTTTCACGCTCTACATATACCGAGTGCACCATACGTTCGTTAAAATTTTAAAAATTCATTAAAAATAAACAAATGATGCTAAAAAATTGCAGTTTTCAGAAATATGATTCGAGGGAGATCAGATTATTTTTAATAACAAAAAAAATTGTGGTTAAAAAAATTACCGGTTAAATGCTATAACAAGCGGGACACTTGGCGGCGTTGAATTTGACGAAGCGATAAATGAGTGTTTCTTGCTGCCGGTATGTTTCTCACGTTTTTTCCACGCCTACTGTTGTTAATTGTTGTTTGTTCTGGAAATTGGATTGAGTTTTGAGCTCTAAGCAAAGATAGAAGAAAGTCTTTATTGGTTTCTTGTGTGTCGGATTTGTTGAATTACGTTTGTGGAATGTGTTTTGAGAAGTTTAATGGTTTGACGTTTTGTCGTATGTCATAGGAGGACAATTCCTGTGAAATATATATAAAAAAACGAAAGATGAGAAAAAAAGGTGTTTAATATATTATTACAGAGACGACACTATTTTTCTATAGTCTTTTTGGCAACAAGACCGTTTATTTCAATATTCGGTAGATGTCGCTATATTTGCTTGTATACGTTTATTCATGCTGATTAAATTGTAATGTGATTAAAAGATGAATACACACAATAATAACCAAAGCTAAGTGAATTGTTGTTGATTTTATTTGATAAGATGTATTTCATGCATTTTAGAGATTGCTGCAAAGCGAGTTTCACGCATCCATGGGGGGGGGGGTCGGTTAATGTACGCGAAGCGTACATATATGTAATTTACCAATGGCTGCTTGTATGAGTTTCGTGCATTCTAGAGATTGCTACACCGCGAGTTTCATTCATCCAGGGTTTTTTTCTCGGTTTATGTACGCGAAGCGTACATATATGTAAGTTACTAACCGCTGCTTGTCTGAGTTTCGTGCATTCAAACAATCAGGAATCTCGATATGCTACCCAATCATAAACTGTGTACTTTGTGGCAGAGAACTCAGTACTTACACAGTTCCTATGAGAATTTCTTTCACGAAGTAAACATTGATTTTATTCCGTTTTGTGACAATTTACAAAGTTTTAGCAATGTGGAAAAAATAACTAAAAATTTGTAAAAATAGAAAAATCCGGAGGAAAAAAATTGCTAAATGTTTGTAAAAATTGAAATATTCGGAGAAAATATTGCTAAAAGTTTATAAAAATACAAAAATACGGAGGAAAATATTGCTAAAAGTTTCGAAAAAATCGTGATCAAAAATTTGCTAAAATTTTGTAAGTAGTCGGAAAACGGAATAAAATCGATGTTTACTTTGCGAAAAAGCTTGCCGTAGGAAACACGCGTTCTGATTGGGTAGAATCTGGTGGTTGCCTATCTTTCAGTTGGCGCGCTTAAAAAAAATCGCCTAATCGGGTGTCTCGCTTGTTCTAGGATTTGGCCAAATTACCGATAGATGGCGCTGGCATGCATAATATTAAGCAGATGTATGCAATTTAGGCTTATAGTAAAATATCCATTTTTGCGGAGCGTCTGACAACGTTCAGTATCCCAGCACATGAAACAGGCCCTTTTCTCGTCTTCATTCATTTTGCCATGCGGAATTTTCTCATTGTGACAGTTGCTGATTCCGTGTTCTTGTAAAAGAGTTTATCAGCAGCGTTTGATCTGGAAAAGATAACATACTGCTGGCATCAAATGAAGAATATGTTCATAGCTGCCAACTTTTACGCTTTTTTCCTACCACTAAAATTTTATAGTAGATTTAAACTTATTAAATCGACGAAATCATGTGATTCAATAAGGCAAATTTTCTATTAATTTTTAGTGGTAGCAAAAAAGCGTAAAAGTTGGCAGCTATGATATGTTCGAATTGAGGGTATTTTTTTTTAGACCGCTGACCAGGCCCCTACCTGCCAGGCTTTGCCTAGTTTAACGAGTTGATACCTGGCAACGGGGCGAGAATTCACCTGCTCTTTGCTTGTCGAAGATGTGTTTGTTAAATCTATAGGCCGACGTGGCTTCAGTGTGTCTTGTTTCTTTAATTGCTTTTTCTTAGTTGGCCGGTTGCTAATTGATTTTTGATAAGGAGGTTCAGCACTGCGCGGTGTAGCGCAGTCATGCCGGACGGATGTGAGATGCTGGGATAATTACTATTTCCTCGCTGCATCGCTCATCCATACGTCATGCCACTGCTACTCGAGTTGGTCTCGTAATTTAGAACCTTGATCTGGTGACGAGACCTTCGCAGACTAGGCACTCCCAGAGGTGTAATTCACAGGTAACTTGGAGGAGTTTACACCCACGACGGTTTTTTCATCCCCGGCGCCATTAGCGTACATGATCGTTCCATCTGAAAAGGAATGGGGTTAGACATTTTATAGCACTTTTAATACTACAAACTAAGTGCTATTTTTAGACTTTAAGTACTATTACTTTACTTTGTTGTTTGTCTTATTTATCTATAGTTCTACCCTACGATAATTTTAACTGAAACTAAATATTCTAGAGTTGCTTATTCCTACAGGGACGACATTATATGCATAATTTACTAAATTAAGAGAGGGTTTGATTTGCATACATTTGCTCCATATTATGTATGTCAGTGCAATCTATCGGTAAATTTGTGAACCTCTCTCTCTTTTTTTTCTTGATGTTATTAAACACAAATTCGATCTAATAATCTAATCCCATTCCTGCAAACTGCAATTTTTTAGCATCATCTGTTTCTTCTTAATTAATTTTTAAATTTTAACGAAATTTGGCGCACCCGGACCTTTTTAACCTTTCAAAAAATTAATTTTCGGTGTTTGCTTTATTCTGAATCTTTAAACATTTCTGAATACGATGCAAGGAAAATGCATTTAAAAATCTGCGTTATTTCTTGGGTTATAATTGTTTATATAAGGTGAATATATATGAAGGTAAATGGGTATTGAAATTTTAGAATGTGTTTTCTCAGATTAGTACATTTTGAGTCTGCACGCACTGTTACTTTCAAACTATATAAATTACATTTTTAAAATTTTAACCACATGAGCGTTTCCTGATGGTCTACAGCAGCGGTTGGGGGTACGTGAAAATAATATCGGTAATGGCGGAAATCACAAAAATAGTTGAACTGAAAACACATAAAAAAGGTGATAATTTTGGATTACAATGTTAGTCTCATACACATGAGACATGTAACTCCAATATGTTACACTCAAAATGAGGATAAAGGCCCACCAACCAGACATAATAATTCATTGATAATGCAATGCCACTAGCTCTGGCCATTACTAATCATATTGCATGAGTATTTATATATTTTCCCCAATCTTTCGCGAAAACTGCCATTGATCATTATACAATGTTCTTTTCCCATCTTTTTTTCTTATTCTTCCGTTTTTAATAATAATTGCAAAACACCTAAATTACTCCATCGTTTCTGGTTTCAATGTTTTATTTTAAAACGTGTTGAAATACAGGCCGTTATTTTCGTTTTCGAATAGGCGGAATTATATAACTAGCGTATATTAATTGGAAAGCTTTCTTCCTTTTTTTTCCTCAAATTTTTTTATTTAAGATGATATTTAAGATGATTTGGTTTTATGTTTAAAATGCATAACTCGTTGTAATGTGGAACTCCGGAGAGTACTGCGACTGCGATTGAAATTCAACCTGATAATTCGGGAACTGCAAGTTCTTCGAAACAATCTGATTATTTTGAATTTCAAGAAAACCTGAGTGTAGCTGTTAATAGGCCTGTTCGGATAACTAATAAACCTAATACTTTAAATAAAATTGTAAAACTGAGCTCAATTGGAGCTCACTTACTGAATAGAAAATATAATAATGAATAATTCTTGAAATATGGATTTTTATTCACGGGAGATGAATAGTTTAATAATATGTGGGGGAAGAGATGGGGGTGGTGGGTGTTTGTGATAAATGGGTGGTACTTCGAAATGCAAAGCCTAAGCGAGGGGTACGTGAAAGAAAAAAGTTTGGGAAGCGCTGGTCTACAGACTAAAACAAAAAAAATAATAACTGTTTTTTTTTTCAGTTGAAAATATCAAATTATTGTTAAATTTTTTCATAAAAATAAAGGCGAAAAATTTCAAAATAGTGAAGTAGCAAAATTGATGGAAAGAATTAATGCAAGAGAAAAGCTTTCTCTTTGTTTAGATTTTATCAAAATTTTAAAAAGTACAATCCAAAGTCTTTGTGTCTCGTTAATGTAAAGACATTGTTTCTGAAAAAAAAACCCAGTAATGCTCCTTTTCAGTTAAAGTTCCTTTTGTAAAGAAGAAACGCAAATTGAACAAAGCATTTAAGATATTTTATATCCAAGTGAAAGAAGAAACTTTCCTTCAATGAATTTTCTTTTATTCGTGCCATTTTAAAAGTAAAACAATTTGGGAACTTTTAGGTTTCTTTATTTTAGGTTATATTACTTTTTCTCGTTAAAACATGATAGTTGATATCACAAAAGATAGCATTATATATAAGGAATTATAAGTTAAAAATGGTTTATATGTTTATTTTTTTTTTGTTGAAATACGCATATCTCAAGAATATATCTAGATAACATTAAAAAAAAAATCTGTAAAAATCATCAATATTTTTTTTTTTGTATTGAAAGAAACACTTGAAGTTTTCTTTTTTTTTAACCAATATATAGATTAGAGATTAGATGAGCTCAACACTAGGCTGGGAACGGGCTCGAGTTCAATTTTTATACCAATATTCGGGTTCGGACGACTCGGGCTCAAAAAGTGAAAATTTTATTTATCCACAAATTGAAAAATGAAAAAAAAAAACTTGCTATTTGAAAAACAAGAATGTAGGCCAAGTTTCTTAAAACGTTTTAGAATTCTTTGAAAATATGTGTAAAAGAGAATTCATTTGTTATTGGTGGGATATTAAAAAAGAAAAGCTATCTGAAACTGAAGCCTTTTCACAGTCAGTATTAGTAACTTAAAGGACCCAGAGGGAGATCCCTTTTCCCATCCCTTTTCTATACCCGCTTCCTTTTTCAAGTCCTTTTGCAGAATTACTTTAATACAGAAAACATGTCATCCTCTTTAATAAAAAGCTATGCGTTGCTGACGACTGGGATTTTCGATAATTGTTGCCACAGATTAATCTCGGAAATTGAAACATTTGAAGTTGCTGAAAAAATTAATAGCTCGAAAAGTATTTGTCAGAAAATTGTTAGTCAAACTTCGTTAGAAAGGTAAAAAATTGTATTTTTCTTGATATACATTTCAAATCTAATGATTATGCCGTTTTTCAAATATTCAATTTAAAAAATTAACCAAATTTCACAATGGAGTACCATAGCAAAATCTTCACGCGTAAAAAGATAATTATAACGGCCATGTGTCCTGATGTATACTGGCTATAGCACAAGTCACAAATTATTATTATTATTACTATTTATTATTATTATTATTATTATTACCTTACTATTTTGTTAAAATATAAAAATCAATTATGATGCCACGAGTGCGTGATGTTTATTTAATTCTAATATAATCATCTTAGAAACAAGGCTTTGGACAAATTTTTCGAATGGGACTAATAAATTGGCCAATACTGTATATTATTTTGAGTTTAAAAGAGGAAAGGTGGGGGAGCGCTTTAAATTATTTAGGTTTCCTCAGGAACTTTTGGTCAGAATTGAAAGTTAAATATATCAAAACGTCAGAAATTAAATCGGCAATAACTATAACGACTGCCCTTCAGTTCGTTTGGATAGATTTTCATTTAAAAATATAAAATCATTCAACATTAATTTTAGGTATTTTTACGGTTATTATCACGGGACCGGGCAACGCCGGGCATGTCAGCTAGTTCAAATAATAAGAATTGTGACTTTTGTGGATTTCTGTAAGTGGTTGAGTATAAATAAGAAATTTGCTATTTTAAAGAGATTCTCAGGGACGTAAAAATTATGAAGCGTTGTCATGAGAGAATATTTAGGATTAATACTTATTTCTATATAAAAGGAGCCCGACCTCATTCCTAATATATATGATAACAGGCAACACATTTACTTACATAATTATGAAAAAATATATAATATGAATTATTGTATAAAAATATTGTGTATAGTAAACCACACGTTTTTACTAAATGGTGTATAAAAAAATTATGTAAAATTATACTTTAAAATTACATCAAATTGACGTTTCGGTCAACTTCTATGACCATATTCAGAATATGATGTTAAGTAACAATTACACTTATAAACAAAAGGCTTCCATCTTGAGATAACGTGTGGTTTACTATACACAATATTTTTTATACAGTAAAAACGTGTGGTTTACTATACACAATATTTTTTATACAGTAAAAACGTGTGGTTTACTATACACAATATTTTTTATACAGTAAAAACGTGTGGTTTACTATACACAATATTTTTTATACAGTAAAAACGAGTTGTTTACTATACACAATATTTTTTATACAGAAAAAACGTGTGGTTTACTATACACAATATTTTTTATACAATAATGTTTTGATGGTGTAACGGTCCAGCTCAATCATTTATATAATATGAATACAATTATAATTGTAAGATACCCAAAGTAGTATAACAGATCAATATAACAAAATTAATATAATTAATATCAGCTACATAATAAATATAAAAGAAATATAGTAACGTAGTATTTCCAAGTTCCACTAATAGAAAATCAGGAGATGTTATTTAAGGGATCAGACTTTTCTCAATGTAAAAAATCTTTTATTTTTTAAAGGTAACATTATATAGTTGAAATTTAAATATTTTTGAATAATATTTAATGAGTGTTGATAATTAATAGAATCAATAATATTTAATAATGCAATAAAATTTAAAAAATAATCTTAAACATAAAGAAAAACTGCGTACACAACTGTAATGTAAGTACGACTGAATGTAAACAGAACTTTCGACAATTGTAAAGTAAGTACGACTGCACGTAAACATAACTTTCGACAACTGTAAAGTAAGTACGACTGCATGTAAACAGAACTTTCGACAACTGTAAAGAAAGTACAACTGCATGTAAAAAGAACTTTTGACAATTGTAAAGTAAGTACGACTGCATGTAAACAGAACTTTCGACAGTTGTAACGTAAGTACGACTGAATGTAAACAGAACTTCCGACTAGAAAATGTCGTTCAGGCTGTCGTTATGTAATTTTAAATTAATTATAAATAAGCAGATTTTATCTTCCTAGAAATAAATGGATTAAATGGAAGTAGGTGTCTCATGCTTGCCACAGGAATTGCGATACATGACGACATTGCATCTTGTGCTGCAGGATTGTAGCTTTGCCAACTTATAAGAGTAAGGTGTGCCAGGCTGGATATCGTCCAGTTAGCTTAATGGTAGAGCATTGGCACGCAATGTCATTGATCCTGGTTCGAACCCAAGTTTGGACACATTTACATTCTGTTGGTTTCACGCCTGATTTAACAAATAAATCAGCGATTACAAATTCATCTAGTATTTCTACAAGCGTATTCAAATTTTAATATATATATATATATATATATATATATATATATATATATATATACATATATATATAGATATATACTACTTTCAGATACTTAGGGAAATGACAGAATAGTTCTCATTCCTGCAAAGATGTTAGAATTCAAGACACCGCGATCGTTCTTAAAGCTCACTCGTCCACTAAATTACCCTTATAAAACAGTAGTTATGAAATATGCCACAGGCTACAAAAGTATTCTGAAAAGAACAAGTTGGAAATTGCACGTTAACACTAGAACGACCATGAGCGGTCATTTTGACCGCTACCAAATGAATATATTCCAATTCAAACCAGAAATTTCTTTTTAAAATAAATTAAATATAAAACTCGCAGAAATATGTCAAATAAATAAGTTAAATAGTTTTTAATAAAAATTCTGGTGTGAATTAGTTTTATAAAATTTGAGTAAAATTTTCAGTCGTTCTAGTGTTAAACGGGACAAATGATGTGCGTTCCTTTTACAATTACTTTCACAATGTAAAAAAATTATCTTTATTATTTCAATAAATTAATTATCTAATATGCTATGAGCGAAATGAGCGTGCCTTTTTTTTTTCAATTCCTACTATTAGTTCACACCCTCTATATATTTATATATCTTGTTCAAATTTTCAATCTTTAATAAAATACTTTTTATTCACGTTTGACATACAATTTCCAACTTATGTTTTTAATTAAATTGATTAATTTCATTAATTAAATTGACTAATTTCATTAATTAATTCATTAATTTCATTAATTAAATTAAATTAATTAATTTTAGTTTTATGTTTTTAAATTTTCAATCGTTAATAAAACACTTTTTATTCATCACTCAAGTTCAAATACATTTTTTTTAAACTTGTAGCGAATGACACTTGATGTTAATACAGTTTTTTCCAATATTAATTCATTAATTAAATTAAATTTCTATTTTGTCACTTAATATTGTGATTCTGTCATATGTATATACATATTTCTATTAACGTTAATTATTTAATAAAAAGTAACTAAAATAAAAATTTTCTTTGTTGACCTAAATAGGAATTGACTTACTTTTTTTGAAAAATGTATATTGCTTGTTTTCTTATTACGCATGCAATGTTTACAAATGTGAATTTTTTTTCGATATCAGACAGTGCTGCAAAATTCACCATGGATAACTTGATTTACGAATTATTACTTACATGGATCAATATTTTTATGGCTCATATAGAACGAATCCCCTGTGTTTATTTACTCTAATGGATTGAGATATTCGGCTGTTAACCACTGAAGTTATCCCAGAATCTATACCTTTTTGATTGTAACTCATCTCTCAAGAAAACACTTTTTTTGAACGATCGTTCTAAAAATGCAACTTTTATGCAATTTTATTCGAAAAAAAATTTGAATAAAAATGGCCGCTTGGCGTATAAAAAAAGAAGTGGTTAGCCCGTATTTGTTTTCCTAAGTCACATGACTTGCGCTTTTATTATATAGATTACGAGTGATAGGATTTAATAAAATAAAGAAAACTTTTATTAATATCTTTTTAATTTTGATTCGATTTTCATAAAATTTGAAAAGACTCGACAAAATTCTGCAACGATAACATATATTAAATTTCAAACCATTTGGTTGGGTAGTTTTTGCGCAGTTAGATGCGGACGGACGGACAGACGGAATGAACAGACCACGTCTATAGCTGCTATTTATTTATATAAATATGAACGCACCTAAAAACAAAACATATCTGTTTTAAAAATTCACAGTAGAATAAGCACTCTTAATCGATTTTAGTAAACCTAAAAATTTTTCTGTTTAAGACAAATTGGGACTTCCAAAAGAGAAATTTTTAAAACTATTTTCATATATAACAACTTAACTATCCTGGTCTTTAATAGTATTATGTAACTTGTTATTCTTCCTCGTGTAGCGTTTTAATGCATACAATAAATCTGATGCTAATGAGACTTTTTTATTGAGAGGATAATGAAAATACTTAATGCTGATGTTTTCTTGCTTTGTGACGTATTATGTTTTATTTAAAGTACATCTGGGTCTCAAATAGCTTGTTGTCTTCATTAAGAATTTTTATATTAAAAATTTAAGTTAAAAAGATCATTTAACGAAAACAAATATTCTAAAGTAACGGCACTTTGAAAGAATGGATGATTCAATTTTTGTCGTATTTCTGAACAAGAATGTTTTAATTAATTTTTCAGCAGCGCTGAAATTCATGTCTTCATTAAGAATTTTTATATTAAAAATTCAAGTTAAAAAGATCATTTAATGAAAACAAATATTCTAAAGTAACGACACTTTGAAAGAATGGATGATTCAAATTTTGTCGTATTTCTGAACAAGAATTTTTTAATTAATTTTTCAGCAGAGCTGAAATTACGCTGTAAAAATTAATGAAACATAAAGAATGTGAATAGTCACTTTGCTAAACAGCGTACAGCCGATAGAGTGAAAAAATGTCCAGACCGGAGTTCGATCCCGAATCCCTTGGTATAGCGCACCAAGTGCTTTATCAATTAAGCCATCCAGACGACATCAAGTCTAGCATTCTTCACTCTTATATGACAAGGCTACAATTTTGCAGCACAAGATGGAACATCAATCATGAGCACAACACAACTGGCAGGCATGAGACAAATTACACCCAGCATCGGTTGAATACTAATTATTTTTTTAGCAAAGCTGAAATTACGCTGTAAAAATTAATGAAACATAAATGATGTGAATAATCACTTTACTAAACAGCGTACAGCCGATAGAGTGAAAAACACATGCAGAACAGTGTTGTGCTCATGGTTGACGTTCCATCTTGTGCTGTGAAATTGTAGCCTTGCCACATAAGAGTAAGAGAATGCTAGACTGTATGTTGTCCGGATGGCTTAATTGGTAAAGCACTTGGTGCGCCATACAAAGGGATCCGGGATCGAACCACGGTTTGGACAGTTTTTCACTCTATTGGCTGTACGCTGTTTAGTAAACTGATTATCCACATCATTTATGCTTCATTAAAAAAAATTACATATATTTAGGTTTGATACTAATTCTAACAATTTCATGAAACATTAATGAGAAAGAAAATTCATGCACCAAACATACATAGTGAACCACTTTCTAACGTATTCCGAATACTTCAAATCTACAAAACTACACCATTTAAAAAGCGGATAATACTATTGTAAACTGAATTTCAACAATTACCCTATATAGTCGTGAAAAAATCCGAATTCTTATGTGCAACCCTGTATATAATCAATCGATTTGTGTATGTACTGCATAGTATGTAAAAATTAAGTAAGTGCTGCAATTGAAATGAAAATAAAATTAATGGAATTATTAATATAAAATATTTTATTAGGTTAATCGGGAAGATTCTTCCGTCTGGTAAAGTTGGTTCGTACCGTAAAAATCTATCATTTAATTATTAGACATTAATTCCGATATCTAATGTCTAATAATTAACGGGCAAAATTTCCCGGTACAAATTGATGTTCCCAAACGGAAGGTACTTTCCGAACAACCAGTTAATTTTATTGTTGAAGTAAATGCTGTTACATTCCTCACATTATAAATTTAATGAAGTTTGAGAGATCTTCTAAGACCAGAGGAAGCGCCCGCTCTGCGGTCACGCCCACCATTCAACTACTCTAGATGAGTACTATCAAATGTATCCCCATAGGATTTGGTTTTACGGATAGTGTTCTGAGGTATTAGGGGTTACATAGGTTTAGGAGATTTTTTTGAGGTTAAGAGGTATTTCATTTAAAAAATTAAAAACATTTGCACCCTTATTTTCGATAAAGAATCCAAATTCTTCATCAAACTTTAACAACAGAAATTGCTAGAACACTATGAATAGAATTGTAAGAGATACTGGTATAATGAAACAACCAAGAGTAATACCCATACGCGGAGCTTAATATTAAAGAGACGAAAACATGCTATCGCGAATGTCTCCACAATCAGATATGATTTTTACAGTACATTATTTTCTTTTTTTAGCTTACGTGTACGTAAGAAAATCTCTAATAATTTTGCATACGAATTTTTTATTTAAAAAATAAATCATAATAATCCCAAACGAAACAGCAGAATATACCGGCTGTCCCAACAAGAAGCGACTCTTTTTAAAATTATATATTTTGAAACGGTAAACAACGGAAATACCTCGTTTGTTGCATCTTCATTATATAAGCAAAACATTTTTAACCATACGATTTCAAAATTAGTTTAAAAATGCAGCAGTAGGTGGCACAGAAAATCTAAATGACAATATTTTCCAACATTATAATAAATATCCGCCACTTGCAGCGATAAGATGACGTAATCTCATAAGAAAACTAGCCGATTCCCATGAATATGTTTCATTAAGAAAATCCTCACATGCCTTACAGATGTAGTGTTTCAGATCCGCTAATTTTGAGAGATTTGTAGTTAAACTTTGTCTTTTAAGTGTCCCCACACAAAGAAATCGCAAAGATTCAAAAACAGCTTAATTAGTTTTTAGCTTAGTTTAAAATCATCTGAACATTTGTATATGTGACCTAAAAGTGAAAGAAAGAAACCTGAATGATTATAGAATATACAGGTATTTTCTTGAATAAAATTTTATGTGCAACAATAGGGGTGAGGAAGTGCCAACTACATGCTTTGGTATAAAAGCATTCAAAAAAAGAAAATACTTTGATACAGCCTAATAATTTTGAAATCATATGGTTTAAAAATTTATAGCTTTTCTAAAAAAGATGCAACAAATGGGAGATTTCTATCGTTAATCGTTTTCACATTACTTAATTTTAAAAAGGATCCCTCCTCTTTGGGACACCACGTACGTGTGCATTGGTGAACGTTAATTTTTATGGTGCACATATCTTCCAAAATATGCCATTAACAATATTCTTCTGATACGCAAAATTAAGATATGTGTATACGCTTCTAAAAAATCAAATAACTATGTATTTCATTCTTATATTTTTCAATCCTTAAACCTTTGTTTCTAAATGAGTTCAGATTCTTCTATTTTTTGTTATATGAAAAAATATTTTAAAGTACACTTTGGAATCAAATTGATATAAGATATACATATATATTTTTCTAATTTGTATTTAAATTCTTTCCTTATAAAACATCATGCATATGTAATTTGTATGTGTATAAAATAGACAAATGGAACTAAAATATCTTGTGAAGATGTCAGACACAAATAAAAATATACAGTCGCAAATAAATTCTACCTAATTTTAAGAACACTCAAACATGAGTAATTACTTGTTTGCAGTGAAATGTTTGTCATTTACTATCCAAGGTATTGTAAGGTTTCCAGATTGTTTCTTTTACTTTTGATTAACGATCACATGTTACAAAATTTATTGTCAGGTGAAAATCCAAAAGTCTAAAGTTAAGCTTAAAAGAATAAATTTAAACAATTTCTTTAAAAAACTGCTAAGCTAAGAATTTTCTTTCTTTCAGATTTTTAACTTTTAAACTTTTGAGATTACGTACGATTACTTTTTTTTAATGTACACAGAGTGTTTTTTGTGATATAAATCCCTACAATTATAAATTTATACGTGACATTTACTTTACACGTAACATATTTTGCCAAGAAAACTTATTGATTACGCTTTTTCCTGTAAGAGAAATTTTATTGTTCGTACGAAATTTTTTTTAACCATTATCTACTTGATAAATTTCTACTGCATATGTTAAGGAAAATTAAAAGAAAGATATTATTGTTTAGGGATTCTGGTAGAAGCAATACAAATTTTCCATTTTGCTTCGAGCCCTGTTACTAGGCTACTCGATCATAATTTGCTAACATTAAATTAAGTTGATGCAAAAGTTCTGTCGCATTTTAATACCTGTTAATTTTGTTACAACTGCTTGCTTAGAATTGATTTGTAAAATTATCAGGTATTACACTTTTACCGGTATTAAAGGCGTTAAAATACGACAGAACTTTTACATCAACCTAATATTTTACACCTCACCATTTTAACCGTCTACATTCTAAATATTGTTTGCGTAAGGCAGTGGTACGCACTACGTTTTGTGAAAGGTTTTATTTATTGACAGTATTTTTATGTTTAATTCAATTACTGGGGAGTATTTTTATATTCAATTGTACTGTACTATATTTTACAAATTGTTTTCTTTCTGGTAGATTTCTCTGACAAATTTCCTAGTATGAGCATGTGGGAAAAATTATTTTTGAAAAAATCCACCTGGACGTATAGTGATTGCCGCTGGCATAAGATGTCCCAAGTCCCAAGTATGGAACTCTGAATAAAGTGGAAGTGACATATCCTTAAAATGGTGAAGCTTCAACTGGGCAAACGTACACACCCATAAATTTCCACGAGTAAATTTGTATAGAATTATTCTTATTTAAACGCCTTATTCATAATGAATTTCTGTCAAATTTAAGACAAAATTATCTATTAATTTTTACTAATGGAAGTTTGACAAGACGGTAGTGAGGCAATGCGATTCTGCCATATTGTGAAAACATAAACAACATCCTGTAAATATCAGTGAAGCAGATTTTGATTCTGCCGGGGTATTTCAATCAGTAATTAAAAATTAGAAATTTTTGCTTTATTAATGACAGAAATTTTGCATGATTAAGTCGTTTAAAAAAGGCAAAAAATTCTATTTTTTACTAATGGAAGATGATGATCGAGCCATGCTGATACGATGTAAGCAAACAGCAGTCGCCATCTTGTGACTACATCCTCAGTTACTTCATTTGCAACTGGTTGACACTACACTAAATGTCTCCTCCTTTTTATTCATTGCTCCATTGTCCCAAGTCATAACCAAAGAGTTAATGTAGATGAAGATATCTATTAAATAAAAGTGGTAACTTGTGGCTCGCCGACCACATAGTGATTGC
The DNA here is from genome assembly GCA_963931845.1 of Maratus michaelseni. NCBI lineage: Eukaryota > Metazoa > Arthropoda > Arachnida > Araneae > Salticidae > Maratus > Maratus michaelseni. The sequence continues at coordinate 100,643,915 of OZ007600.1, forward strand.
CGCTGGCATAAGATGTTGCATACCGACCAAATATATCGTATGTTGAGTGCCACTATTTCCGAATAATATTATCAGCGGTAGAAATTTATGATTAAATAACAAAGTCTATTATTCGAAAAGCGTCGTACTTGATATTAGTGATTTTGAGAAAAAAAAAACGATGCAAAAAGAGGAAAAGCAAGATATTTTTCCCCCGTAATTCTGATAAAATTACGGATTTTTAATGATGATTTTGGCGTGTTACAATTTTCGGGAGTATTACAATCAATGTTTGCAATTTATCGGATTTTTAATATCAATATTTCTTAATAGTACTTATTTACCTTATTTAATAACAGAAATTTCTTGAATAAATAAAGCAAAGGTTACTATTCGGAAATAGTGGTATGAAACAATCCACTAAATTTGTAAGACTGATTTTAATGCATACCAATTCAATACATGCAAAATTAATGAAAAGTAAAAATAATTCAATTGACATATTTTTACAGTTACCCATAAAATATTAACAATGTTAGATAAGAATAGGCATATTTGTCAACCTATTACTATTGTTATGTAGGAACGGGGCTAGTTTGGCACAAGTTAAACATGTTTCTTTACAGAAAGAGTAATAAATAAAATTAAAAACTTTCTTGGAAAATCATAAAATTTCAGGAATAATAAAACATTAAATAAATTTTCTTTTTCAAATCGTATTTCGTTCCTAGTTAATCTAATTTGTTATAGGATATAGCTGCAAGCTTTTTTCTTTCTTTCTCAGGTCAAATAAACATAATTTAAACCATCAAATCTTTATAAAACTTTTTTAAGTTGTTGTTTGACTTCATTTATTAAATAAAATTTCTTTCTAAAAACACGTTTATTAGACTTGAAATTGTTTTTTCGTAAAAGTTGGAAGCTATGCAACAGGATTAATCAAAAGTAGTAAATTACAAATAACGTAATGATTCAACTAATTTCGTACACCTGGTTGTTGTTCGTATCAATAAAGATTGAATATTTTAAAATATGCAACTTTTAGGAATTTTGACTTTTCTAACGAGAAAAATATTCGTCGAGCATTTAGCCGATTCATTTACTGATTTTGTTAATATATTTGTTTATTTTTAAAAACTTTGAGAAGCTAGGCATAAATAAAACATACGAAAAGTACATTAATTCAACAAAAATATTTGCAATTTAGCAAAAAGTATCAGAGTAATAAAAACTTATCAGGCAAACAAAAATTAATATGCAGCATAAAAAATAATGCGTTTCAGGTTTTTCTTTATATATATATTTATTATAATATGTAATATAAACTAGAAAATTTAAATATTCTTTATTTGCTCATTGTCAAGAAAGTCAGATTCTATTTAACACTTGAGATAAGTTAGAAGACAGTTTAAAAGTTTTATTTATAATTTTCTGTTTTGCTTTACATAAAAAAATATTATACCTTAATTCATGAATATTAATCTATTGCAACTAAGAGTAATTGTTTATAATTCGAATATTTATTTTGCTATATTTGTGTAAAAACTAATACTCCCTAGCCATATTTTATTTTAACAATTATTCCCTATACCTTATCTTCTGGGGAAAATATAAAGCAATATTATATTATCCTGAAAAAAACTCTCTTGAATCAGCTATTCTTTCTGGGTACAATCAATATTTGCCCCTTCTTTCAATTTATTTGAGATGATCACTGATTTATCCCACTTCCATTGCTGCCAACCTTCCGGCGTTTTCCTTTAAATAAAAAGAAATATATTACAACCAGATTTTTTTTAATGGTGAAAATATATAAACAATGCATGTGTGTAAAGTCATATTCTATTTTTTTTTTTTTTCGAAGTATGTATTTCTGATTATAAATAAATAAAAAAACTGAAGGATGGCAGCTAAATGGAATGAATAAAGTGGAGGAGACACATGGTGGTGTGTCTGTCGGTTGCAGGTGAAATAACTGAGGATTATATCAGAAGATGGCGGCTGTTGTTTGTTTACATCGGATAGGGGGCCGGTTTAACGCCAGGACAAACTGCCACCATAAAAAACGAATCGCAATCTTTGCCTCATTTATGACAGAAATTCTGCATGAATAAAGCGTTTAAATACAGTAAAAAATTATATTAATTTACTAGTGTAAGCCGTTGCGGATATCAAATTTACTGACATTGACAAAAGTATTGTTTATATGGTTACAGTGACTAGAATACATAGTGTGGAATAGGGTTTTATCGTTTTTTAATTCAAAATTTTCGAATTCAAACCGGAAATTCTGAAACAAGAATTTTTACTTTAAGAAGTCACGAAATATCTGCCTTAAGTGACGAAAAGAACATTATAGGGAATTTCTGGTATGAATGCGAAATTTCGGAATTAAAAAAAATCCAAACTGGTAATGCTTTAAAAAGTGCTAAAAAATTGTAGCCGATAAAAGTGCAACGACGCGGTACAATAATAGGGCGATCGCAGCGACATCTGCTTTAAAAATAGATTTACCTCTAGCAAAAGTAACCGCTTCACTATTGACACCATGAACATAATTTCTGTTAATAAAATATTCTTGTAAGTGTATATTTCACATTTAACTGATTTTGAAGTTAGTTTTTTATCATATCAGGGAATTAATCTTTTCCACTCTTCGAGCAGAGGTTCACCCTTTGGTATGCTAAATAGGGATAGTTTCTAGTTTGCTGTCTTGTATTGAGTACTCCAACCAGGCACAAAAGAAAGCGGATCGCATTTTTTGGCCATGATGAATATCATTCCTATTTTCAAACCTATGAAAATCACTATCCAAGTCAAATGAAATATGGTATAATTTAATTATTTAAAATATTTACCACAAGCTGAAACGTTTTCTCAGTTCGATTCTTATACAATGTTTGCGTTGATAAGAGCTAACAGATAGTAACGTACCAGAGAGGGGGGGCAGGGGTGTCCAAATGATCTGGAGACCAGTAATATTATAAAGTTTTATTCGCCTTCAATATCGCAGAAAAATCTCCGATTAGATAAGGCAAAAATATTTTTATAAAATTAGTGGTATCCAAAACTACCTGGAACTCCATACTGTCTACGCCACTGCTAGAAGATGTCGCTGCGATTTACCCGTTGTCTTTTCAGCATCGTTCTACATTTATTGGATTCAATTTTTTAGTACTATTTTGTAGCCGTTTTCAACACTATGTATTCAAGGCGCAGTAATAGGGTGGAACCACAGGTCCTGACTACCGCCAATGGAAACTTCCGTTAGTAAAACGAAATAGATATTTTTGCTTTAATTATGTCAGAAAATTCACAAGAATTAGCACTTAAATAAGGAGACATTTTCTATTCAAATTTGCTGATGGAAGTTTGTCCCAATGGTAATCAGACCTTATGAAACCAGTTACATTTGAAACTTCACCATTGAGGTTATGTCAATTTCTCTTAATTCATAGTTCCATGGGCAGCTATGCACGACTTACATTTATGACACGACTTATATTTATCGTACATTTATGAAGTAGATCTACAATTTTTTTACTAAATTGAAATCTGTGTATTTAAAAAAGATTTTATTGTTAAATCTGTGTAACTTTTGTACACAAAATATAAAATTAACTATAAATACTTTTACATGGTATCTTATTTAGAACTGCATTAAACTCATTATATCTTTTTTAATAACTTTATGCTATAAAAATAAAATTTGTTACATGCTCTTGCTAAATTATCAAACTTGCGAAACTTTCTACACTTTTTATTTAAAAACTGTGATAATTTGAAATAGAAAATTTGTTCAATATTTTATTTTTTAGTTAACTTCATATCTTACTTAATAAATGAAAGAATTGTACCACTGTAAAACGTTTTATAAAGAGGATTTAATGGTTTAAATTATATTTATTTGATCTGAGAAAAAGAGTAAAAATTGGCAACTATATCCAATAAAAAATTCTATTAATTTGACCAGAGTCAAACACGTTTTGAACTACAAATTTATTTAAGGTATCATTATTTATGCAATTTAATGTTTCAACTCGAAACGATTTTGATTTCATTTATTAGATAAACTTTGTTGTTCAAGACCTGTCTGACTTGGGTCAAATGAACCCAGATTCACGTAAGAATAGTCTTATGATGGGAGTAGTATGATATATTTTTACAACGCTTTAACCACTTGACATATCTAATGTATAAAAATGAGAATTTGTCTGTGTGTCTCTCTGCATTTCTATACAAATCCACAGTTTGGAAGCCAGAATTGTGAAATGTTATATATAGGTGTATTAAAACACCGTAAAGGCAACTAAAGCAATCCAGAATCAAAATAATGTACAGTTAATATTTAATTAATAAAAAATCAAAAATCTAAGAGCCTTTTCCAATCAAATTTAAAAAAATTTTCGTTATAGCTGTTGCCAGCAATGTTATCGACAGTAAAATTCTTTCTACAATAATTAATTTTCTATTGAAAGATTTCTACGTGAAAAAAGAAAAAGAAACAAAAAGATTCAGCAATTGAGAAAAATATTAATATGACGTCATATTGGTAATATAATGGAAATTTTCAAACATTTCTCAATAATACAAGGACTATGATTATGTGTAAGTACAGAAAGCAGGTTAATATGATGTCATTAGAGAATTAAAAAGAAAATTAATATGACATCATATTGAAAGTTTAATGAACTTTTTCAAATGTTTGAGAATCATACAAAGAGAGTATTAGTATGAATAATAGAGAAATTAAGTAGATGTGACATCAGCATGCGAATATAACGTTATATGGGTTTGAGGAACGTACTGAATCATGATAAAAACCCGATTATGGAAATATTGACATATTTTAACATTTTGAAGTTCTCTATACAACATGTTTAATTTTGAAATTGATTTTTCTACACAAAGATTCTAAAAATGTCGGACAACGGTACTTCAGATAGTAATATATAAATCTATTTCTTTTAAGTTTTATTTCAATTTATGAATCTTAATTTCTTACTATGAAAAGGTTCCTTCTTAATTATGAAATGTTTTTATGTTGTTTTATTAATTTCGCATAAAAATTACAAACTCTAACAATTTTTTTTATTCCAAAATATATTCCTTACATTTTACATTCTGAAGAAAATGTAAAGCAGTATTATAGTCTCCTGAGTAAAACGCTTTCAAATCCGCAATTCCTTCCCTGCCCCATCAATATTTGCTCTTTCCTCCACTTTGTTGGAGATGAACATTGAAGTATCCCCACTTCTTGGAAATCGTACATTGCCTTAAGAAATAAAACTATAGATTTTAAATCCGTGTATTTTAGAAAAGTTTATTATTGGACGTGTGAGATTTTTCACACGAAATAACATTTTAAGTAAAATATTTTGTTATGTGAAATTTTATCTAAAAATAAAAATTCATCTTTTTCCATTTAATGGCTATATGCTATAAAATAATACTTTTTTGATATAGTTTCTAATAATATGAAGTTGGTAATGTATTTATTTAGAATGCTTAACCCTTAAATGTCTAGAGTTATCAAATTTGCAATAATTTTTATTTAACTTTTAATAAATATATCAAGTTCTTCGTAACCACTATATTTATATCGAAATATTAACCCTGTAAAAATCACATATCTATGCTACTAAATAAAGTTAAAAATATATCTTATAAATTCTGGTGTCTCCTTAACCATTCAATGCATGAATGTTTCTTTTAGAATAGTGGTAGGTTTTTTTCCTTATATTAATGATTAGACGCCAGAAATTTTAAGATATATTTTTAACTTTATTTAGTAGCATATTTATGTTACTTTTAGAGCATTAATATTTCGATAAAAATATAGTGGTTGCGGAGAACATGATTTATTTATTAAAAGTTAAATAAACAGTGTTGCAAATTTGATACTCTAGGCATTTAACCCCTTGGGGACGAGCGACACGTATACGTGACGCATAAGGTGCTCAGAATCCTCGATTATTCCCACCAGTAACTTTTTATTGTAAACTTTGCCTTACTTAATCACAGCATTTCTGAGATTCAATTAGGCGAAAATTTCTGTTTTGAAAAACCGGTGGCAAAAGATTAAAAATTCTGTAAAGGACGCTCGTCGCGAAGGGGTAAAGGGTTAACCCGTTGAAGGTCTGCGGGATATTATATATTCCACTTTATGTTTAACTCCAAATACCACAATGCCACCAGAATTATGGAATAAAATTTTGTTTTAAAAATATACGTGGAGAATAGCTTTTACTTATTTTCAAGTAAATTTTTTTGTAATTCTTGGTGTCACTCAATCATTTCAACATTTTAGCAACGGAACTACTTTGCCCATGAAAGGGTTATAATGCTTGTTGTGTAAACATATTTTATCTTTTGACGGTTGTATATTATTTATATCACTAAAATTTAATTCCCAAATGTCCTTATCGCACCAGAATTTTTAAATAAAATTTCGTTGCATAGCGAATGCGAAGTATAGATTTGTTTGTAAAATCTGGTCTCACTCAATAATTTCAGTATTTTAGCAACACAAGTAATATTCTCTCTGAAATATTGAAATTGTTAACCTAAGTTTATAAATCTTATTTTTTACGAAAAGAATACCTAAATTGTGAAATGTTATTGATATGCAAAAGAGAATTAAGAATAATCCCTAGCATTTTTTTAGTTCCAAAAATTTCTAGTGAAAATATAATGGAGCTATTGATAAAGGGGAGGAGACATATAGAGTAGTCTCGACTGGTTGCAAGTGAAATAAATGAGGATGTAGTCCCAAGATGGCAGCTGTAGTTTGTTTACATCTTATCGGCGCCTTCTTACCTCCGGGACAAACTTCCACCAGTAAAAACGAATAGAAATTTTTGTCTTATATATGACAGAAACTTTGCATGGATAGGCGTTTAAATAAAGCAAAAAATTCCATTCTAATTTATTGGTGATAATTTGCCCCAGCGGTAATCAAATTTACTGACATTGACAGGAGGATTCTTTATGTAGTCACAATATGTCGGAACCTCAAGGCCTGGCTACCACCGGAACAAACTTCACCAGTAAAAATCAATAGATATTTTTGTCTTAATTATGACAATAATTTTGATAAATAAGGGAGAAATTTCTATTCAAATTTACTGGTGAAAGTTTGCGCCGGAGGTAATCAGACCCTACTGTACCGGTTACATTTGAAGCTTCATTATTTTAATTCCTCTTTATCCATAGTTCTTTGGAAAAATAAAGCAATATCCTATATTTTTGGGGAAAAGCACTTTCTGAGTACATAATTCTTTTACGGTCCCATCAATAATTGCTGTATTTTTGCTCTTTGTTTGAGATGTATACTAAATTAACCCATGACAGCTAACTTTTAAACTTTTCTCTTACCACTAAAATTTAGTAATAAAATTTTCTTTTATTAATCGCCAATATCTGCGATTACATAAGGTAAAAATTTCTGTTAAATTTTAGTGGTAACAGAAATAGCATAAAAGTTGGAAGCTACATATGCCACCTGTTGAAAATCATGTAGTGCGTTATAAAATAAAATTAGACATTTTATGCTTACAGACTAAATGAAAAAATGTGTATTTGATATTAATTTTTTTACAAAAGCTATGAGATTTTTGTGCATAAAAAACGCACGGACTAATAATTTATTTTGCATAATATGTTATTTATAAATCCATAAAGCGTTTGCTAATCAATTCGTTTATATTATAAGAATAATATTTGTTTGGAGACATTTTTAAAATGACTCTGCTGAAATTCTGAAATAGCGTCTAACAAATAAAGAATAAAATACTTCTTCATGCAAATAATAAACATAAAAATTATGTTATGTTAGATAAATACAAAGTAATATTTAAAGTTTAAAAGACTTCATAACTTCTCACGATTTGTACATTTGTTACATCTCATCATATTAAATATCTTATTAGGAATAAAGAGATAAATCATCCACATACCTCTTTATTAAAAAAAAAAGAGTGACTAATGCTGCAGCTGCCACCAACGCTACCGTGATTAAATGTAATGTGCCCCTTCCCTTTCTCGGCTGATAATAAAATTCTACTGCATATAAAATTATAAAAAGTGGTATTTTTATACAGAAATGTATGATAAATAAGCTGAAATCGTCAGTTTTTAAATCTAAGTTTTTAAAAACTGGCGATATACTTATCGCCATTTTAGGTAAAGTGGAATTCCTTCAAAGGGATAATTTATTTACCATTCTTAGCATTTCAACGTGCGCCTTCCAAAATTTTACTACAAATGTAATAAAATCAGATTTGTAGTAAAATTTCTTATTGTTCTAATAAGATAAGGCGGCAAAATTAAAATGTCATGTTTAATAATGATGTGTACATCTGTTTTTTAACGCGTTCCTTAAAACTATAATTACATATCTTGCGTTTGTAACAGAATAACTACTGAAACGTAAAAAGTACGACACGTGCTTACCCGCGCATAAAGTTACAGCGCGACCGTTGAGAGATATGATTTACCTTACTGCATATGTGCTGTGCCTGTAAAAACTTTAAGGACAGCGAATAATGTTAATTTTTGGATACATTTCAAATCAGATGAAAAAAAAGTATGCTATAATGGGTATCATAAAGTTAAAAAGGTAATAAAAAATCGACTAAATTTATCTCTAAGTATTTTATTACGAAAATAAAATAATTATACAAAAAAAAAACTATTTTCGCCTGTGTACAAACTTTAAGGCCAGCAATATAAAAGCAATACACTTTTGAATAAACAAATACTTAACCCCTTGGGGACGAGCGACACGTATACGTGACGCATAAAATGCTCAGAATCCTCGATTTTTCCCACCAGTTATTTTTTATTGTATGATTTGCCTCATTAAATCTTAGCATTTCTGCGATTCAATTAGGCGAAAATTTCTGTTTTGAAAAACCGGTGGTAAAAGATTAAAAATTCTGTAAAGGACGCTCGTCGCGAAGGGGTTAATGTGTTGTGCACCCACCATTGCTTTTAATGACCGCAAATTTATATTAGATTGTTCGGAAAGTTTCTTCCGTTTGGAAAAGCCAATTTGTACCGGAAAATTCTACACGTCAATTATTAGAGATTATATAACAGAACTAATGCCTAATAATTAAATGATAGAATTTTCGGGTACGAACCAAATTTCCCAAACGGAGAGAATTTTCCGAACAACCCAATAGCTTTCGTGGACATTAGTAATTTTTCACATATTTCGGGACTGGTTTTGTACCATTCACGCTCAATCGCAGATCTGAGTTCTGAAGCTGGGAAAAATGCCTTCCATTTTTCTAAACTCAAATAAATTCATTTTTCCCCTGCCAGAAATATTGCAACAGGTGGAGGATGGTCAGAAAAGATTGTATGCTTTTGAATTTACTTTTCCTGAAAGAAATGCAAGTGACCCATTGCCTTTAAACGAAAAGCCGCTCCATGTCATAATGGATCACCCACCTAATTGACTTTTTCAGAAACTTTCTTCTTATTTTCTCAAATCATGCCGATAATACTTTCAGCCATCAGGATCATCTAGGTTTCATTTTATTTCATCCCATAAAATAACCTGTAGCTATTTGTCCTCCCAAGTCATCACTCTGTCTAGCAAACTACAAACGTTGGGTTTTGTGTCTAATAAAGAGGATTACACAATTTTCCTGTACATTCGAATAATAATTGTATTGCAGATCGTTTTCTTGCACACATTGAATCCAGTCGTTCGAAAAATTTCTTTAATTGAGTATTTTGTAGTTGATGCTAACTTTAAACTCTTTTTTCATCTCTGGGTTATAAGGTTTATTTTGGTCTGCGTCCAGCTTTTTTTTCTGTACTCGATTTTTAACCTTAAAAAATTGTTTAAGAAGGTCTTATATTTTCCTGTCTACAACCCATTCCTAGCAATGAAACAGATTCAAAAGTACCTTTTCTTATGCATATCTTGCTTTTGACATTATTATAAAATTAAGAAAACTCTTAAAAGAAAGCACGTGAAAAATCACTATAGACATGTGTTTTTGATGTGCAAATCAATAATAGTTATACGTAACATTTCTATAAGAAAAATAGTAGTATCCTTAATGTTTTTACAACGGCGAAAATAGAGTTTGGTTACATAATTATTATTTTTGCAATAAAAACTTCACAGATACATTCTTTTTTTCACTTTTATATTTGTATTTGAACTTTATGATCAACAATAAATTTCCATTTCGAATTTTCTCTTTTTAACTTTATAAAAACTTTTAAAATTTTTTGTTGTCCTTAAAGTTTTTACACGCACTGTATATCCGTTTAAGACCCTTACATTACGATCGTGATGGTCAACATTAGTATGTATTTTATTTTTTAGTAATTTAGAGTGCTTAAATAACCCCTAGCAATGATAGCGACCATACTTCCAGGAGCATAGTTTATATTTTTACAGTCAAATATCACCTATGTGCAGATTTCCTGATTATGAAGGCCGATGAATTGTAAATATGTCCATTTTGCAAAATGCCTTTCTTTTTAAAAGCATCTTATTACTATAAATTTTTATGTATCTTTCATACGTTAAAACACACAGATGTAATTTAAAGTTTTTGAGAGTATATTTTAGTTTTCAGTAAAAATAATTTTATGTCATTCAAATTATTTTCAGAATCTTTAAATCTCTTTTTGTTTCGAACGAATATATACATTGCGATAATATTGCAATTGCTTCTAACACAAAAACAACATTTCTCTTAATAATATATGAAAATAAAAATAAAAAGCATTCACAAAATTTACCAGATCACAGTGTGATAAACCATAGTAGCGGAAACGGCAATTAATTGATTTTTCAGACAATGTCATGAGCACGATTAAACGTAAATTATTAGCTTTTATGCTGAATATATAACTGTAGTATATATAACAACTACACAACCACAGATACCTAATTATCGTATCATTCCACAAAATAACCGCGACATTCAGATTCCCGAAGATTCAGACATAATTTGCGACATTTAAAGAGATGACGGAATAGATAGCTCAATCACGTACAAATGTTAGAATTCAGGTCAAAACGATAACACGCAAAATCATAAAACCTCACTAGACCACATAGTATCTCCATAAAGCAGTAGGTAAACATTGTGCTGCAAACCCATGGGTTAGCATATTAGCATGAGAGCCAAATGAGGAGGAGCTTTTACCGATGTTCGTGGATTCGAAACCTGGGTGGAGTGACTTTGCAAGGTTTTCAGGGTTTTCCTTTTCGAGAACGATAGTTCATATCACTATAACTTCAAAAGTCCTCCCAGAAGTCTCTTGCAACAAAAAGCCAAAACAGGCCGATGCTTAACAATATCTCAACCTCCCACATAACAATATCTCAACCACAATATTTTTCAAGAATATATATTTCTCTGTTTGTTTCGAATAGAACGTATTTTCATATTGACAACACAGCTGGGTTTCGAAACATTATTAATTATAATAATTATTTAAACAAGCCGTAAACAGTTTAATAAAGAAACACGGTTTAAAAAAAAATCTGTATTTCCTGCAATGAAGTAAAAATCCTGAAAAATATGGAAACGCATTAATAAACAATAATCAATCAAAGTATCGGAAAATAAATTAAGCCTTTCGATAAATGAGTTTTCACAGCAGTCCATGAGTCATGCTTTTTATCATAATTAGCTAATGTCGTATTCCTTATCATAAGAAAGAAAGACATATCATAAAGTATGCACAAAATTCCATCATAGAGCGCGAGGAAAATCAGCATAGTAAAGTAGAAGGCGATGAAGAGATTTTTCTGTCATGAGCACTGATTAACCATGAAATATTAGCTCTTATTGTCATTAATGAAAAATATGGTTACTCTTATAGTTTTTTTGTAATGAAAAAAAATTTATTCGAAATAAAAGTTTTTCTATAGTTAAATTAACCTTGTTAGGATTTTTAAGCTTGTTATTTATTAGTTAATCTTGTAATTAAGCTTGTTATTGTATTTTTTGCTTCTATAAGTAAATTAAGCTTGTTTTGTTTCTATAATTAAATTAAGCTTAAATACAGCTAAATTAAGCTTGGAAATACACAAACATTTAAAATACTAAATTAAGTTAATACATATCAAAGTATATATTACCTTTCAGAAGCAAAAAAATTGAAAATAATTATTTATTTCAACCCATATTTTATCATCGTTCTATATAAAGCTTTTATTCGGTAATTCTAAATTCTCACCAGAAAGTTTGATTAGTTTCTATTACTTTATATATTATTGATTATTTCGTGAATAACATGAAATAAAATTGCTATTAAAAATTTCGTGGTCTGAATTAAAAATTTTTGAATAAAAACTCCGCCGGATTTAGCGTCCTATATATAGGACGATGGTAAAATATAGATTAAGAATCATTTCTCTCTTTTGTTTCTAGTAAAAATATATTGTATTAATACGTGTAGAACTGAAGTTTGAAACAATAATAATATTCCTTATAATAATGAATAAAGTTAAAAATAAAAAGTATCCACAAAACATTTTCGCATAGTGCGATAAAACTATTGTAACTCAGAAAGCGATCATTGATTTTTCTGACAAAAGCATGAGCGCGATAAAATATGAATTATTAGTTTTTATACTGTTAAAAAAATGATGGGTAGTGTAATACCTTTCATGGTGAAGTGGGACTCAATCAAAGGAATACTATATCTTATAGTTATTTTTTTGGCACAGGTATATAATTGCTCTAAAGCTTCATATCATTGTACATCTGGCCCCACCAGTGGTCGAGAGGCTCTGCTCTCAAAAATGGCAAACGTGAGCTGCTGTTTTCGAACCCAATTGCGAAAGTCGCCCTAATAGTTCGGAGTTTTCCGTAGTTTTCTTCGAACTTTGGATAACCTTGCGTAAATACGGGTTATGTTCCCTTAGAAAGACCCTCACGAAAGGCACTTTCCCCTCGCGCCTATATCAATAGTGTAGTTAATCGTCATAATATCATCACCAAACATTGTACATCTATATTATAAAAACAAAAAATTTCCCGTGAGTAACTCTGATACAGGTGTGCAAAAATCTAGGCGCCAATTCGCTGATTCCCGCCACTAAATTTTATTACTATTCTACGTCAAATTTTATTAGTATAATTCGTACAAATTTTATCAGTATTCTTATTAGGCGAAGAATACTAAAAATTTAGTGGTGGGAATCGGCCCATTGGCGCCTAGATTTTTACACCCCTGCTCTGACATCATATTGATTGTGGCAAAATATGACTAATAAATTTTGCTTTTACTGCATTTTTGTAAGCTTCTAAACATCCCACAATTTCAATTTTTACTCCGTAGAATAAGAACAAAAGTATATTTTAAATACATCTTGAAAACTGCTTCTCAATTTACGTATATATATATACGAGGGGCAGTCGGAAAATAAGTTTCCCCTGGCGACTGTGGACAGATGTGTGCATGAAAGACAAAAAATGTAATGAGACATTAAAGATAAAACATAACTTTATTTTTTCACATAAGTACCAAGTACATTGAGACATTTGTCATACCGCTTTATAAGCTTCAAAAAGCCCTCCAGGAAAAAATCAGGGCTTTGCATACGGACGAAGCGTTGAACGGCTATAGGCGAAAGACGACACAGCAGGTGAACACGAACGTGCAAGACACTGATACCATTGGGTAGAGGTCGACCGCGATCAAGCAGATGGCGCTGTTGCAGTGCCTGCGCAGATGGTGCTGTTGACTGCCGGTTGGATCTCCTTGAGTAATTAAAATACTAAAGTAAGTGAATTAATATGTTAAATTAAATATGTTAAAAGTACAAAAGAAAAATAACTTTGAGAATCTGTATTCCTCTTCTAGTTTCGAACAAAAATGTATTGTGCTCCCACAGCAATTAAGTCTAAAAGGAAGTGAGTTACATTTACTTACTCAAAACTAGCCAGATAAATAATACAATTACTTCTTAATTATTCGTACAAAAATATGTAAGCTGTGCTTACCTTGTTATACGGTGTAATCCTTTTTATGATGCAGCTAATTATGCTTGCTTTGAGAATATGCGAATTTATTCTCATTAAATACAGCGTGAAATCTTTGTAGAAACACAACACATGGTTACTTCTTAAGTACACACTTTATATCTGAAAAACTACAATAAAAACTTGATTAAATAGTTACATTCTTATAATATAAAAAGTAAAGGTAATTTAGATCCATAAATGGTTAAGCTTCATCAAAGTTCAGGAGCGTATTGCTTCCAGAACGCAGTTTTATTAATATTGGACGAGCGAATTGTTTATGTCCTTTTGACATGAAGTTTCAGCGCCAACTAACTAATAAAAGGGGCTCTTGAATGTTCTCACACGGAATTAGTCCGTCGCACATTTCACAAAGGGTTTATTGCTGATTAAACAGTTTTTACTTTCTTTAAAATGCACATTGCAGTGATTATCTCTCTGTAGATCTGTAGTGCTGCTATCTGGTGGGGTTTTGAGGAAGTTCCATTTCTGGTAGTGGCGACACCTGTTGGCAGCCGATGGAACGAACGCATATATCACAAATGGCGGAACAGATGAAAATCAATTTCTGAACTGTTTCCAACACCTCCCCCCCTTTTCATCTGAGCCCTGTGGTGGTGTAAGTTGAAGTTCTGTTCTCAAGTGCTCAAATTGAGGTTTGGGGATGGGCTTGGTAAGGATGTCAGCTACCATCCTTTTCGAAGGGCAATATTCCAGTGTGATCACCCCACTTTCTTTTAAATGTCTCACGTTGTGGTACTTTATGTCCACGTGTTTCACACGGGATTGCTGTTTTTCATTTTCACTCAACTTTATACATGCGATATTGTCCTCGTATATTACGATTGATAAAGTTTGATTCAATTCTAGGTCTTTTAGTAGGTTAAGAACCCATTGAATTTCTTGCGTGGCGTTGGATACAGAGATATACTCTGCCTCTGCAGTCGATAACGCTACACAGTTTTGTTTTCTTGATGTCCAGGACACGAGATTGTTCCCCAATTTTAACACATTCCCAGTTGTGGACTTCCGATCTTCTCTATCTCCTGCCCAATCTGAGTCACTATATGCAGTTAGTACGGGCGGCTTATTTTTGTTTACAGTTAGCCTCAAGTGCTTAGTGGTATGCAGGTATCTTATTACCTTTTCTACCGCCTCCCAATCTGCTTTTCTGGGATATTCGTTCCTTCTTCCAAGGATGTTTACCGTGGCAGCTATGTCCGGTCTGGTTAACGTCGCTATGTATAATAACGCTCCTACAGCCTGTCTGTATTGTTTGTTGTCACTTAGTGTTTCACTGTTTCGGTCTGCATTGAAATAGTCTGTGCGCATGGGCGTGTATGTGGGCTTTGATTTGGACAATTTAAATTTTTCGGTTATTTCCTCAATTTTATTCTCTTGGTCTAGCTCAAGGTTTCCGTTGTCTAGCCTTTTAATATTTATTCCGAGAAATTGCGATACCCTGCCGAGATTCTTAATTTCGTATTCCTTAGATAATTCCGCGTATATATTGCGCGTGTTTTCTTCGCTTGCGGCGACTAAAATATCGTCCACGTACACGATTATATAGGAAATATCCCCGTTTTCGTTTCTCTTATATAAGCACTGATCTGAATTGCACTCCTTAAAATTTAAATTTCTTAATGACTTGTTAATTCTTATGTACCAGGCCCTTGCGGCCTGTTTTAGCCCGTATATTGCTTTCTTTAGCTTGCACACCTTATCTTCCTCCCCTTTTACAACGTATCCCTCGGGTTGCTTCATTAGGACTTCTTCGTCTAAATCTCCATGTAAGAATGCCGTCTTTACATCTAGGTGTGTAATATTTAAATTTTTATACACGGCGGCGTTTAGGAAGCTTCTTATTGTGGTGTGCGCTACCACCGGTGGATACGTTTCATCGTAATCGCTTCCGTATTTTTGCGAGTAGCCCTTCGCGACAAGTCGTGCCTTATATCTCTCTACCTCTCCGCGTGCGTTATATTTTGTTTTAAATGTCCATTTGCACCCTATTGTACGTTTTCCTGGTGTTGGTTTCACCAATTCCCAAGTGTTATTCTTCTTTAACGACGTAATTTCTTCATTTGCGGCCTCTATCCATTTGTTTTTTATTTCAGGATCCCTGATATTATTTATGTCTTCCCAATTTTTCGGATCTTGTAGTTTACAGATATTCGCGCTTATCCCGTAGCGGTCAGGGGGGACACCTCTGTTACTTCTTTGTGACCTACGCGGTTCAGCGGTACTTTGCTGTGGGGTGTCGTTTTGATTTTGTTCATCATTACTTAGTTCAATCTCCACGGTTTCAGTAGGTGTCTTTGAATCATTTATGTTTTTATCAATTTCGCTTGCTCCGTTCTCAAGGAATTTTACGGTTCGCGATATTATCACGTTGTTTCCCCCTGTGTATATTCTATACCCTTTACTACGATTATCGTAATCCAATAGAATGCCTTCAACGGCCTTTTTGTAAAATTTGGATCTCTTCGATTCTTCGACATAGGCGTATGCCTTACATCCGAAAGTCCGTACGTTCGATAAATCGGGTTTTCTATTATTCCACAGCTCATAAGGTGACTTATTGTTTTCGTTTGCTTTGGTAGGCAAGCGATTTATCAGGTATGTTGCTGTAAGTACAGCTTCGCCCCAAAATTGGTTCGGTAAGTTCGCGTCAGATAACATTGTGCGCGCCATCTCAACTATAGTCCTATTTTTGCGTTCGGCAACACCATTCTGCTGGCTGCAGTACGGGACGCTCAACTGGTGTTCTATACCGTTTTCTGATAGGTAACTCTCAAAACTATCTCCTAGATACTCCTTTGCGTTATCGGATCTGATTGCTTTTATAATTTTTCCGAATTTATTCTTCGTTAGGGCTAAGAATTCTTTAAGTTTCGTTATTGCCTCTGATTTATGCGAAATCAAATAAATCATTGTAAACCGACTGTAGTCATCAGTGAAAGTTATAAAGTATTTCTTTCCGCTGAGTGTTTGTGTATGCATTTTTCCGCAGATATCTGTATGTACCAGATCTAATGTTTCCTTTGATCTATTAGAAGCGGTTTTGGGGTAGGGTGCAATCGACAGCTTTCCCTCGACGCATTTTGTACAAACAGTTTCATGTTTACAATTGTGTATTTCTATGCCCTCAGCTAGTTTGTGTTTCGCGAGATGTTTTAACGCTTCAAAATTTTTGTGTCCCAGCCTTCTGTGCCAAATGGATATGCAGTTTTTATCGCTGCAAGATGTTTGAATTTGCGCGTTATATCCGTAATCGTCTTTGGGTTGTAATTCATATAAATTGTCATTTAACCTAGCTGTAAAAATTGTGTGGTTATCCTTCACGAACGAGCATTTCTGTTTTTCAAATATTACTTTGATGTCATTTTCGGTGGCCCTTTTTACCGATAGCAGATTGTTCTGCAATTCGGGACAGTATAGTACGCTTTTAAGTGTAATGGAATTTTGTGAATCTATTTTAATGTTCACGTCTCCCAGACCTTGTGAGCATAGCCGCTTTCCGTTCGCTATTGTAATATCCCCGAAGTTTCCTGGCGTAAAATTTTCAAAATTGTGCTTTGACATTACGACATGCCTAGTACATCCAGAGTCAATTATATATTTTTCTTCATTTGGTGTTTGCTCCCTGTTTACAGAGATGGGTTCGATTTTATCTTCTGATGTTTTGTCGTCGCCGGGGGGAACCGAGCTATCTAAATCTTGATCACTATCAATTTTGTTATTGAAGCAATAGTTGGATGTTTCCTTGGGATTGTTCTGGGCATTTTTGTGGCCAATTGTGTTGTTTCTATAGTTACTGGAATTATTAATAGTTTTATTTTTAGTCCAGTCAGGTCTTGCGTTATTGCAGTGTTGGTTTTATTTCTCAAATGGTAGCATTCTGATGTTGTGTGGTTTTGCCGTTTGCAGAATCCGCAATATTTTCTGTTTTTGTTCTGTCTGTTGGATACTCTATACGCGGTTTCGCGGGCATTTGTGTTGGATTGTTTATTTTCAGCCCGGTGCTTGAATTCATCTAGTAGTTTTGTCTTAACAAACTCTAAAGTGAGATCGCTTTCATCCCTAGCTTCGAGGCCTATGATGAGAGGATCATATGATCTAGGGAGACTGCACAATAAAAGTGCTACGATATGAGTCTCCGGAATTTCTTTGCCAATGGCGTACAATTTATCCTTTATTGTTAGAATTTCGTTGATGTGGCGGTTCATGTCTCCTCCGTCGCTTAATTTTTGTGAGTATAATTTTCGTAGGAGAAACAATTTAGACGATAAGGTGGATCTTTGATGCACCTTCTTCAACATGTCCCAGATTTCTTTGGCGGTTTTTAAGTGCTTTATATGACAGATTAGGCTGTCATCTATCGAAAGATTTATTGTTGCCCTAGTTTTCCCATCGTTTTTCTTCCATGCATCGTCGGGAGTTGCAGGTGGGTTTTGGGTAACATATTTAAATAAATCTTCCCTAATTAACAGCATTTCTAGTTTGAAAGCCCATAGTTCGTAATTACTGTCATTCAGCTTTTCGACAAGCGATATATCCTTCGCGGACGAAGTAGCCATAATTAAATGTTGAATGCTACGTTATATAAATGTGTATATATATTTTTCAGTTATTTATATTTATCATTAGTCTATATATATATATATCACAACATAGTGACCTATATAATACTTCAATATTCATTTAGGTTAATTATCTACCGTTTTGTTCATCATATATTCTATTCAATGTTTATTATTTACTTTTGCATTATCAATGATCAATAGCAATAATTATATGTTATATGCTCCAAGAAAAAACAATATCAATAATATATCTCAGAAAATAATACCAGTATATGTAATAAATAAATTTCACTTATAATACAATACTTATATCATTACCATTTTTTTTTTCTGGTCTAGTTTTTTTTTTTTTTTTTTTTTTCTTATTTTTCCTCTTACTGAGTCTCAATAATCTAAAAGGAAGTGAGTTATATTTACTTACTCAAAACTAGCCAGATAAATAATACAATTACTTCTTAATTATTCGTACAAAAATATGTAAGCTGTGCTTACCTTGTTATACGGTGTAATCCTTTTTATGATGCAGCTAATTATGCTTGCTTTGAGAATATGCGAATTTATTCTCATTAAATACAGCGTGAAATCTTTGTAGAAACACAACACATGGTTGCTTCTTAAGTACACACTTTATATCTGAAAAACTACAATAAAAACTTGATTAAATAGTTACATTCTTATAATATAAAAAGTAAAGGTAATTTAGATCCATAAATGGTTAAGCTTCATCAAAGTTCAGGAGCGTATTGCTTCCAGAACGCAGTTTTATTAATATTGGACGAGCGAATTGTTTATGTCCTTTTGACATGAAGTTTCAGCGCCAACTAACTAATAAAAGGGGCTCTTGAATGTTCTCACACGGAATTAGTCCGTCGCACATTTCACAAAGGGTTTATTGCTGATTAAACAGTTTTTACTTTCTTTAAAATGCACATTGCAGTGATTATCTCTCTGTAGATCTGTAGTGCTGCTATCTGGTGGGGTTTTGAGGAAGTTCCATTTCTGGTAGTGGCGACACCTGTTGGCAGCCGATGGAACGAACGCATATATCACAAATGGCGGAACAGATGAAAATCAATTTCTGAACTGTTTCCAACAAAGTCTTATGTAATAATATATATATTTTTAATAATCATAAAAAATAGTGATCGAACCCTCCTCAAAAGTTTTGTTCTCAGAGCGAGAGTAACCATAGTGACAGGGGAGGCAAAGAATTGATTTTTAAGCCCAAATCATCAGTACATTATTATCTTTTATCCTGCAAAATGAGAAAAATGGGTGCACTTTAGTCTACTAGGTAGAACTCATTCAATCGAATACATTTCCTATTAGTTACGTTTTTTTTTTCTTCTTTTTCACTGTAACTTTTAATGAGTAGAGAATAAATATACGAAAGTAAGTTACATGTTTGAAAACGTCTATTAGCTCTTAGAAAAAATTAATAAATCAGAAAAACAGCATTTCATAATGTTTGCTTCTTGGTTTACTACAATTAGACAATACATTTACTTCGAAACACTAACTAGATCATTTTCATTATCATTTGTGATACATTATCATTTATGAAAATTATATATGTATGTTCGTTAACATACATACAGGGTGTAACTGAAATGCTTCAACAAACTTTGAGGGATGATAGTACTCATGAAGACGAACAAAAAATGCAATGGAACATGGGGTCGCAAATGACGTTTAACCCCTTCAGGGGCAGTGGTATGTTTATGAAAGCGCTTAATTTTAATTCCAAAACGCCATAATGGCACCAGAATTTTGCTAAAATCTTTTCCATTTAATATGTATGTGAAATATAGCCTTTTTCTTATTTACAAACAATTTTTTTTATAAATTCCGGTGCCAGTCATTTATTTCAACATTTTAGTACTAAAAGTAGTTTGCCCCTAAAAGGCTTAAAGGATACAAATAGAGAAAATGCGTCTGAAAATGGACTGGCACCGGAATTTACAAAAAAAAAATTGTTCGTAAATAAGAAAAAGGCTATATTTCACATAAATATTAAATGGAAAAGATTTTAGCAAAATTCTGGTGCCATTGTGGCGTTCTGGAATTAAAATTAAGTGGTTTTTTAGACATACCACTGTCCCTGAAAGGGTTAACCCTTTCAGGGGCAAGCACTTGTGCTCCTGTAACATTGGATTCCCACCAGAATTTAGGAAAGAATTTAGTTCAAAATAAGAAGAAGCAATTTTTGAACATTTTCTCGTCAAAGACAAAAAGAAAAATTTAATTAAAAGTTTCTGGTTTGAATCGGATTAAAATTAGGTGGTATATAATATATACCACCGCCCCTCAAAGGGATAAATGTCATTTGCGACCCCGTGTTCTATTGCATTTTTTGTTCATCTTCATGAGTACTATCATCCCTCGAAGTTTGTTGAAGCATTTCAGTTACACCCTGTATATAATACGTTTCTCTGTCTATTCTATTCTAGGAAACCATCTACATTATTCTCATTTTTAAACTCACGCGAGGGGGTTGAATTAAATTCATTACTACGGGTCACCTGTCTCCCAGGCTACCCGATCTTCCAGTACTACAAATGTCATGTTTAATTTCATATTTTAATAATAACTGATAAAGTTCAGCTTCATTTTTAGATTGTCGCATTTCAATATAGTCTTATTACCACGTGTAATAAAATAATAAAATATCAGGAAAGTCTTTGAAAGTTAAATAAATCTAAGCTTATTTTTCTGTTCAAACTTCTTCAGAAAAATTCGGAATCTTTTTGAAAGACTGTTTGCCTTAGGGCCTATTACGATAAAATTCCTTACATTGGAGACATTTATCTCGTACACATGGAAATGCCTTTTTAGGTGCGTTCGTAATTATATAAATACGTAGCACCTATTGTCGTCGCTTGGTCCGTCCGTCTGTCTGTCCGTCCGTCCGTCCGTCTGTGTGTCCGTCCGTCCGCATATAACAACGCAAAAACTACGCAACCGAATGGTTTGCAATTTAAAACATATTATCTTTGCAGAATTTTGTCGAGACATTTCAAATTTTATTAAAATCGAATCAAAACTTTAGGAGATATTAATAAAAATATTTATTAAGAAATTTGATTTTTTTTTTAAATCGGTGCTTTTTTGTTACAGGAGCTTCCGAAGTTTAATCGTCAAGCGACCGAGATACTTATTTTATTACAGAAATTAATCTGCAGACGATATAATTCATTTCACAGAATTAAAAATCAGAAAACATCTGAATATTTATGTAACTAGTTATAGTACGAACGCACCTCATTTGTCACGTTTGACGTACAGTTTCCAACTTGTTTAATTCAGCATTTGATTGCTCATAACGTTTTTAGTGTTCATTTGTAAAATCAAATACTTATATTTTCTAACTACTGTCATGCATCATATTTTCATGAACATTTTATTGATTTCATTCTTACACAGTCAGTGGAAAGCAAACTTTCCATTAAATTTTCATTCTTAAATGCCAAAATTCTACGAGGAATTCTGAAAAGCAATTTGCTTTTATAATGCAAGCGATATTTAGTAACATCTCCCACACCATGAAAATAAACTCTAGGTTATGATTCAAAATTTGTTCAGACGCCGTTTGCAAGAACCACTTCGATTCTGTTTGCTTGCAATAAGAACATGACACCAAATATAACAAATACAACAATTTTATTTTAACAATACGCAGGAAGTATCAAAGTTGGGGTGGATTAGACTTAATTCAGATGGTGTGGAACTAAATTCAAATAGGAAGTACTAAGATGAGATAATCCTTTTCCAAACTTGTTTAATTATAAAGTGATTAAATCAGCTGACAATGTCCTAAGAGTTCCTTTTATTGTAACATTAATATCCATTTAGAATATCTTTATAAAGTCTGATGAAACTCCGTGTTTTATTGTTAACTAGCTGTTACCCGTGACTTCGTTCACGTATCATTAAAATAAGAATAAATTCATTAATTAAGCAAAATATTTCATTCCCGATAATTAGAAACGTAAATAATTAACTAACTCTTGATCACATTCCATAGGAGACAATACAGTATTTCTATGTTATAGAGGCCTTGACATAACTAAGTTTTAGAAAAGTGAAATTTTGTGACAAATAATCACGAAAAGGAAACTGCAACCAATAAAAAAGGCGGGCCAAATAAAATCGTGGAAATCGGCGAATTGTGTAAAAACATATGTCAAGTTTACCTGGTAAACCATTTTACTTTTAACGCCTTTGTGAAACGTTTTAATAGCCATCCTTCAAAGATAATGGAAATAGTATATTCTTTTTCATTAAATTCAATTCTTGTGAATAGGGAGCAATAATTGTAGACCTAAATGCATGGAGCTTAAATTTGCCTCCTTGATTTAATCTATAACTACAGCGCCAGATTTTAGGCGCTGTACTACAACTGAAAAAAAAATCTTTATTTCTAAATGAAAATATGTTGACAGACGATATTTGTTCTCCAGAATGAATTGACTCATGAAGTTTGAATTTGTGAAAATACGTTTTTATTTTTAAAAAAAAAATTACTGTAATAAAGATTTTTTTCTTTCACCATCTATTCAAATTGAAAATAAATTATTTTTTTCAGTTTTAATGAGAAAAAATATATTATTCCGTTTCATTTCTTCTTTTTTATCCACAAAATTAGAATAATTTAGTTGCCATTTTTAGAGCAACTTCGTTAAATTTATATAAAAAAAAAATAATAATCATATCTCGGAATTTAAATCATTTTTTTTTAAATTCTGAGAGTTTATGACATCCTCTGCGAAATACAAACAGGCGGTCATATTTTAATATAATAGATTCTTAATTATTTTTATTTTCCTAATAATCATGGTGTGGTTTTTGGCAAAAAACTCATCTGTATGTAACTGATATTCATGCATAATAATCGTTAGCTAAAAAAAGCTAAAAAAAATATTTAATTTTTTTTTAAAACATGACGTGAAACTCATCTACTTTCTAAACTTGCCGATTCTTGTATTATTAATATAATGAATTGATTCACGCTCCTTCTAAAACACATTTGAAAATTCCCATTTTATTTCAAATATGACGTCACTTTTTCCTCAGAGAAATCTCTTTTAAATGGCACAATTCTTGTTAATTTTCTTTTTCTGGTAATCAGGACGTAAATTTTAGCTGAAAACTCACATTTGTGTGTAACTGGTATTCAAGCTAATTATTAATCAGTATCAATAAAAAATATTTCAGTTTTTCATCTTAAATATTACGCCTATTATCCATTTACTTTCATTATACATTGATATTCATGCTCCTTGTATTATTACGAATATTTGAAAATACATGTTTAATTTATGACGTCATATTTGTCCAAGCCGAGGAGGATCTTTTCATAGTTCCATGGTCCAAGCGAAATCTATTTTTTAATAATATAATTATTGTTGCACTTTTCCTTCTAATTATAACGCAGTTTTTGACAGAAAAATATCTTTTTATTTTAACCGATATTCATACTTCATGTATAATAACAAATATTCCATATTTTTGTTTCAAATATCACGGAAATTCACCTTCTTTTGAATTTTTTTATTTTTCAGTTTTCACGTGAATATCGTTCAATTGAAAATTAGTTGTTGGGGAAAAAAGAATTCCGTGTTTTTATTTTTGTGGCAACGATCAAAGCCCTAGCAACGATAAAGTAAAATGGTTAAATTGTATGGAAAAATGTCCATTTATTCTCTATGAAAATAATGACAATTTTAATTATTAAAGAAAATATTTGAATAAAATAAACAAAAACCAGCCTATGTTAATTTGAGGATTATAATCAACCTATATGCAAAAATACAGGATCATTAAATGCTCCATTTTGACGCTGGCTTCAGCCTAACATTTGCACACAATCAGATTTATAATATTATTAGGATTGACCGTGGTACTTCTTTATTTGAAGTATAAAAATATTCATCTTAGCAAAAAGATGATTTTCGCAGTCGTTGGTTCTATCATAGAAACTGCAATTAGAAACTACTTTACCAAAGTTTGAGAAATAAAACGAGTGAACATGCTGAAGCCAGGTTTGCAAATGCTAGAAAAAACCCCGGATTAAACCTGTAAATAAACCGGGTTTTTGGGAATGAACTGGTTTGTTTGGAATAAACCGGGTGTTTGTAAATTATACGTAGGAATAAACCAGGTTCTGTAGAAATAAACGAGGAAAAATAAGTGTTTTTTGCAAATCCAGCTGATACACTTTGGAGAGATCTGTTGCAAATTCAAAGTCACTTGCTAAAATATCTCTATTTAAATTACACAGCCACAGAAACTTATTAACATGGATTCACAAAATTACACATGACAACCAATTTAGAAGATCAATTTGCACTATATGAAAGTTAAAGCAAGACAGAAGAAATTTCTTTTTAAGCCACAATGTTAATAATGCAAATGTATACAATATATTACGAATAAAACTCGTCCATCTTGTAGTACACTTATTAAAGAGTAACCAGGCATACTGTCACAAATTTACCATTAAAAAAAATTTACCCCAAGAGTATTTGAGTTTTAGTTCCACTATTTCCAATTTCTAAACCAAGGCTTATTAACTTGCAGAATTTAATTCATTAAGTAGAGTGAATACTATTAAACTGTTCAATTTAATTCATTAAATAAATGGAATGTCATAATTGAAATTGCATTTCGGAGAGATCTGTTGCAAATCCAAAGTCACTTGCTAAAATCTCTCTATTTATATTACACAACCACAGAAACTTATTAATATAGCTTCAAAAATTTACCCGTGACAACTAATTTTGAAGATCCATTTTCACTAGATAAAAGTTAAAGCAAGACAGAATATATTTCTCTTTAAGCCACAATGTTAATAATGCAAATATATGCAATATATTGCGAATACAACTCGCCCACCTAGTAGTACACTTATTAAAGAGAAACTAGGCATCCAAGAGTGCTTGAGTTTTAGTTCCACTATTTCCAAATTGCAAACTAAGGCTTGTTACTTGCAGAAATTAATTCATTAAGTAAAGTGAATACTATTAAACTGTTCAATTTAATTCATTAAATAAATGGAATGTCATAATTGAAATTGCACTTCATAGAGATGTGTTGCAAATCCAAAGTCACTTGCTAAAATCTCTCTATTTATATTACACAACCACAGAAACTTATTAATATAGCTTCAAAAATTTACCCGTGACAACCAATTTTGAAGATCCATTTGCAGTATTTCAAAGTTAAAGCAAGACAGAATATATTTCTCTTTAAGCCACAATGTTAATAATGCAAATATATGCAATATATTGCGAATACAACTCGCCCACCTAGTAGTACACTTATTAAAGAGAAACCAGTTCCCCAAGAGTGCTTGAGTTTTAGTTCCACTATTTCCAAATTGCAAACCAAGGCTTGTTACTTGCTGAAATTAATTCATTAAGTAAATTGAATACTATTAAACTGTTCAATTTAATTCATTAAATAAATGGAATACCATAATTGAAATTGCACTTCGTTGAGATGTGTTGCAAATCCAAAGTCACTTGCTAAAATCTCTCTATTTATGTTACACAACCACAGAAACTTATTAATATAGCTTCACAAAATTACGCGTGACAACCAATTTTGAAGATCCATTTGCACTATTTGAAAGTTAAAGCAAGACAGAATATATTTCTCTTTAAGCCACAATGTTAATAATGCAAATATATGCAATATATTGCGAATATAACTCGTACACCTTGTAGTACACTTATTAACACTTTGCCGGCTGCATCTCTCGTAAAAATACTTATATTCGTAAAATGTTTGATTGACACCAGAATTTAGAAACAAATTTATTCGAAAATAAGTAAAATATTTTCTTCATGTTCTTGATAAAAGTATTGTTTCATTCCAAAATTCTGGTGCCAATGTATCATTTAAGGATTAAAATTAAGTTACATTACGTACGACGCCACTGTGGTGTCGCCGGACAGCAAAGTGTTAAGCCTTTCCGGTACAGACGAAGTCTGTTCGTAAAATGAGAAATTACTGAATGACACCGGAATTTACAAACGACTTTTTTAGAAAACATGAACTCTTTATTTTAAGCTTACATTGTAGAAACAAAATTTTATAAAATATTCTTAGTCTCCAATTCAAGTTAGGAATTAAAATTAGGTGTGCCCGGAGTGGGACCACTGTGCCGGAAAGGGTTTAAATAGAAACCAGGCAGACTGCTACAACTTTGCCAGTAAAACATTTTACCCCAAGAGTGCTCGAGTTTTAGTTCCACTATTTCCAAACAGTAAACCGAGGCTTATTAACTTTCAGAATTAAGAAAAGTGAATACTATTAAACTATTCAATTTAATTCATTAAATAACTGGAATATTATAATTCAAACAGTGGTGCTCAAATTCATGGTTCGTGTTAGAACCCCTTTAAAAAATAAAAATAAATGCAATCCTTCTTGCATTTGTGAAAATGTTTCCCACTTCTTAAAATATAAATGGAATACAGAAAACAAAAACCCGCATAATTATAAAGTATATGGAATTTTTTCTAATGAAGCTTATTTGTCGAAAAATTCGCGTCGTTGAAAATATTTTAATTTAATTTATTTAAATATAGTGTAAATATTTGCTGTAGAAAACTGCATTTTTGAAATTAAATTATAGATGTTTAGTGCTGTCTTAATCCAATTAGAAAGCAGACAAGCTCTTTGTTATAAACATCAATTTTGTTTTTGTAAAAATATCGCCAGATATTATTTGAAGTCTAGACAAATAAGTTTTTTTAAATGAGAGAACAAGAATGTTCATTTAGCTTATATGAAGAAATACGAAAAATTTTATTACTCAAACTGGCATAACAGCAATTATCGAGCAATTAAAATGACTATTATGTTGATATTTTTAGAAAAGCCTTTTTTTACACTTCTTTTTTATATAATGTGAAAGCGTAAAAACTTTGCCAATATTTCAAAAGATTTCTTTGTGAAACAATGCATGATAGTTTGCAAAAATTATACATTTATAAGAACTGTCAAACTCTGGAAACACTTTAGAAGAAAAATAAATGAAATGGGTTAAAAATAATCAATTATCTCAAAATAACGAAAGTTTAAAAGTAGAAATAAGTTTTATTTATTTATTTATTTATTTATTTATTTATTTATTTTTTTTTTTACAGATTTAAAAATTAAACCTTCGAACTGTGTAGCCCGTTTCTGCGGGAAAGGAGTCAAAGGCGGAAAAATAATTTCGGATGGGAGAGGTATTTAGATAAATGATTATTTATTGTTGCAATAAATTAACAAATCATCAAAAAAGTAAGGATTTTTTTTAACAAATTTTAAAGTTTGAGTGCTGGGTAGAAACGATTTTATTCATTTATTTTACTTATTTATTGATTTATTTTTTGGAGGAGGGGTTGTTTTTAGATAAATTAAGAAAATAAATTAAAAAATCGAGATTCTCATTTTTAAGTTATTACTTATGTCTTTAAATAAGTTTTTTTTTTCATGCGATAAAAAATTATTTTATGAAATTTATTCCATTTAATATTACTGCGAATGTTAGTTTTAAGATTTTTTATTAATACAAACTGCATCATAACTTTATCACCAAGTAATAAAAATATAGTAGTTTAATGCATGTTTATATGTATACCTCTATTTAATCAAATTTTATATTAGTATAATTTATATTTCTATTCTGAAGTATTCATGTAAAATAAATTGATGCCTATTAAATGGTAAAAATGATTTATTTTTAATATGGCATTACACAAAATCATAATTACATGTAATTCTTTTACACTTTTTATATGTGGCACTGTTAAATGTTTAAACCAGGGCTTAATAAATGCGGTCGCCCGGCCACCACTGGCGATCAGGTTTTCTATCCGGCGACCAAGCTTTTTGATTTTTAAACAAAAAATATTTTTGACTGTTATTTCTAATTTGGCAAAAATAAGTTCATCAAATGCAAAATTGAAAATAATAAAATCAGAAATATTTAACTCGTTTCGACCGCAAAATAAGCCAAAAAATATTTTTCTGATTCACTATTTCATTGATCCCCCCCCCCCCCCCATCAGGTATAGATTTTGAAGGATTCGGAAATCAGCATTTTCCGAACATGCCGGTTAGTTGAGTCTTTACAGTATTTTTTCCTCTTTTTTTTCAGAGATATGTAATTTTAATAAGTTTCATTTGAAAACTTAATTTATATTACCTTTATAAATTATCTATTATTCTAAACTATATGACTAATAATACTAAATTATGCTTGTTATTATTTTTTTCTCAATTAATTCATCACAAAAGACTTTCGTGCTTTTTCAAAATAAATGACGTGGGAGATGGGAGATGGAATATTTTTTACTGGCGATTCGAATTTATTGCTGGCTACCAGATTTTATCGAATTTGTAATGCCCTGGTCTAAACTATTTATTCTTTAAATGTCTAAACTATTTACTCTCGAATTTTCTCATGTGATTAAGTAAGTAAATTTGCTCGTCACCTTATGCGATGACGCCAAGTCACGTGTCTGGATTTGAATGTCTCCAAACGTTTGAGTAATTTCCTGGCGACATAATTCAGCCCGTATTACAGAAGTCTTAACCTTACCATTTATATCAAGTGTTCAATAAGGCTTCGTGTATCATAAATCTTGTTGGCAATGAAACTGCGTGTTGTCGAACACTAACAGAGAAACCTACCAGAAGAAAGTGACTACTGATTGGAAAATTGTTATGACGTGTCCAGACTTGCCAGGTCTCCGGATTTTTGCAGACCATTATTATCTTAGAGAAAATGTTGTTCTCTTAAATCGCAGAATGTTTCGATTACACAAAACAACATTTTCTGTACTAAAATACTGGTATCCAAAAAGCCGGAGACTTGGCAACTCTGCGTGTCCATAAACACCTCGCCTATGAGACATGTTTTGGATATTAACCCTTTATCTACCGAATTATGAATCAACAAATTGTTCAATCTCAATTATTATCATCCTTGATGTCTGAAGGTATATTAGACAATTTATATTATAATAATATGAAATTTAGATAAGGTTTTTCATTAAAACTGATTTAATAAGGTGGTAGTAATAGCTCTTTTTGTGGAATATTAACAAGAATAATTAGAGATTAATTAATAGAAAATACTGTTAAGGAAATATCACAATTCTTTATCGGAATAATGTAAATAAATGTATTGTGATCCTATCATTAAAATAGAAAGGTTTTTATAGTTGCAAAATTTTCATATAACAATTTTTAAAAAGAGAAGATCTACACTTATGTAAAAGGTTGAGAAAAATACCACTTTAAAAAATATTTAGCTTTCACTGTTTTGCTGTGCTTACCGAATGTGATCTAGAAAAGTATTTTGTATAAAAACAAAACCTTTTTATCATTATTAGGCAGATTAAAGAAATTTTATACAAAGTTTTATCTGATGGTACTTAAAAGTACCATCAGTAGATAAAGGGTTAAGGGGACTAATTAAGGGGAAAAATTAAAAAAATCGCACATTTCTAACTTTTGAAATGTTCCATGCGCACTCCTAATTTTCAGATTCTTTTGAAATTTATACCCCTTACATCCTCTATACAATAATAAATAAATTTTAACATAAAAAATTGTATATCAGGGATATTATAATGTGGAAATTTATGTGCATAAAGAAATATATAAAGCTATTTTTTGAGAAAAATAATACATATTTTTATTTTTTTTCTGCTTATCAGCGAACTTTTACCATTCATGGCAACTTCCGTTCTAATATGTAAAAAGTATCTCATAAATAAATGTTGTCATATTTTATGCAAAAGAAATGCGCGACATTTTAAAATATAACCATTAGCAATTACTTTATAAATTAAAAAAACGACTTATTTAAAAGATTTCTACTATGTTAACACCTAATATTTTGAGTATAACTATTTGATCTTTCCATTGATAAGTCTGCCAATTTTTAAATTTATCTATTGAAAATTGTAGGATTTGAATTTTAATGTCTACTGTCCCCTTAAACTCGTTGTTTTTGACATATTATAGTGACACCTATAAAACAAATCGCGAGAACACGTGGCAGGTGAATTCTAATTGGGAAAGTTTTATGGATGGTAAGGAAGTTTTGATTAAAACGTATATAATTATCGGGTTAAACAGCAGACATATATTTTTTGCACTTGCGAATGTGCGTCTATTTAGGAATTTGTTTTTCAGAATCCATACCGGAAATTCCGAAATAGTAAATTTTTCACGAAACGACTCTTATTAAATAAACAAAAATGACTACTGAATCACACCTTGCAATGTTTGCACGCTTTTACCGCATAATTTTAACAGACTTTTTCTATTTAATTTTAAATAGCAGAAATTGTAGATGCCTCACTTAATCGCAGGATTTTTAATACTTTTCTGCATTTAAATAAGCAAATTTTTTTTTTTAAGTGTGGTAAAAGCGTACAAACCCAATATTAATCTGTGAAGTTTTGTTAAAATATTCTGAATATGTTCGAAAATGTTTCTTAATCAGTGCTTGATGCGTAATTTATCGTTGATTTTTTTTTCTTTTTGACCTACAAAAAATAACGATAAACACAAAAATATATATAATAAAATATTTCAAAATTAAATACTAGAAACACGGATATAGAAAAATACCATATTTCTGAAAATCTTTTAAATACTATTTATTTGCATAAAATGTCAAACAATAATTCTTCAAAAATCTTTTCCTCGAAAGATTGTAAAAACAGTTTATATTTAATACTGTCGTAATCCAATTAGGATACAGACAAGTCCTTTTTGTGAGTATTTTGATTTACTTTTTTTTTGTAAAATTATTTTAGATATATTATTCGAAATCTAGACAAATATTTTTGTAAATTGGAGAACAAGAATCCTTTTTTAGCATATTAAATGGATCATAAAATATTTTATTACTGAGAATTTGATAACTTTAAAATGTAAAATTGGCATATTATTTCTTTTTATGTTTTAAAAAACGCAGTAAATCCTGTCTTTTAGAATCAGATAGCATATAAACTATAAGTTGATTTCGAAATATTTGCTTGTGAAAAAAATGTGTAAGAACAAAGAAGTATTGCATTTGCAAAA
The DNA here is from genome assembly GCA_963931845.1 of Maratus michaelseni. Classification (NCBI taxonomy): domain Eukaryota; kingdom Metazoa; phylum Arthropoda; class Arachnida; order Araneae; family Salticidae; genus Maratus; species Maratus michaelseni. The sequence continues at coordinate 100,675,590 of OZ007600.1, forward strand.
TTTTTGAAAAGAAGGGGAAATTCTTTGGGAGAAAAAACATGTCGGTTTATTTAAAACACAAAGATTGAAAAGCAGAAATAAGTAGTAAGTCTACAGAAATATGTTAAAAAATGGGAAAAGTTATTATGCGAATTTTTTGTCATATCTACTAAGTGTGTAAAATGTTTAGAATTTTCAATCATTATGGCATCGCTATTTCAGATCAGAAATTATTTCCTAATGCATTTTCTTCTGATTAAAATGCTTCTGCGATTAACCAAAGAATTTGTAATATTTTTCTGCGATTAAATAATGCAAAAAAAAAAAAAAAAAACTATTAAAAAAGTTTGGTAGATCTGGAAGTGCGATGGACTTTTAAGATATAATCTGGAAGACAGCAAAAAAATCTAGTTGTCAGTAAAAAATACTGTAAAAGCTGAATTAACTGGCATGTTTCGGAAATGCTGATAGCAGAATGCTTCAAATGTCCGGATAGTTAATTACAATCTTCTACAAAATCCACAAAATGTATATACGCTACAAAATCTAGATACTATGAGGAAACTATGAGGATTTATGAAATAATGAAGCAGGAAAACAATTTTTGCCTATTTTCCTGTCGAAGTTAGCATTTTTTATCATTGTATCCGATTTTAGATTTCACAGAGGCTAGATTGACACAATTTCTTACTGTTTGTTTTACCCTCCCCCATTCTAATCACATGACTTGCTAGTTGGCTAGAAAGGAAATGAATGATGTTTTCTATGCATGAGATGAAAAATGTCTGTTAAAGTCTGTTCTTCCATTCAAAGTACGAGAGAGGAGGGAGATCACTGCTTGCCGCGCATGAGTAGGGGTGGTGAAAAAAAAATCCCGCTTGTACTAATTTCTTAGGGGAATTTTTATTTTAAAAAAATGCAGATTAAATGACTTGGTCGCAAGTCGCGACCTGGCGACCACATTTGTCAAGCCCTGTATATATATATATATATATATATATAAAATACTAAAACCACATACTTTACAACTAATCCCAAAACACCTGAACAACAGAGAAAAATTAACAAATAACCATTAAAAATTCATACAAAACTATAAACAAAACTATAAACAAAAAGAACTCAACCGATGGAGACAGGTAGAGATACATTTAAAAAAAAAAAACATGCTTAAAAATTATTTAAAAAACCATAAAATATCAATAAATTGAGATAAAGTTTTTAAACAAATTAGATTTGATAATACATTTTTTCTATTTAATTTGGTGAAATTTGAAATTGTGCAATGTTTAGAAGTTAATAAATATCCCAATGAAAGTGATGAGATCGTTGACACGGTCGATATGACGTGAGTGTTACTCAAGAACACGTTTTTTGACACTTTTCAACATAGTTGAAAAGTGTTTATGAATTCGGTTTGCCTGTCTGTCAGCCTGCCGTTTGTTTGTCTATTTGCTGTTTGTCATTGTTCTAACTCGAGTAGATATTATCGAATTACTATGAAATTGATATATGTTATTCAGGTTTACTATGGCATGTTCGGTATTAAAAATGATGTATGCACCGTTTATAATTCGTTTGCAGGCACATTCAGAAGAATTCCGTTACATTACGGTTTGTGGGAAAAAAATCACTGTATTTTAATAATGTTACACTATACCTAACACTTTGAAATTGAAATATATCACTCAGTTGCACTACAAGAGGCTTATTATAGAAAAGCTCGTGCATTTATCGCTCATTTACAGGGACACAAAAAATAATTCGGTTACAGTGCTGTCTATGAACAATAATTGTTGGAAGTGTGCTTTCAGTTGTGGTTCATTTTTTTCCTGTTACTACATGGTGTGCATAAATTTTATAGATCCTATACAGGGCAGCACAAAATATCTCTAGTACATTTCCGTTTATTGGCGGAAATTGATGAAGAAGAATTTTCAACTGTGAATTGCCTTTCCAGGTGAACTAATTTTTTACATATGACGTAGTACATATACACATCTATAGATCATATACAGACCTGCACAAACTCATTCGGATATTTTCCCGCCTATTGGAAGTGATTGCTGAAATTAGGTTTTCAAATGTATTATGCGTTTTCCAAATTGTTTACATCGACCTCATCTTTCACATTATCAATCTTTGAGGTTTTTTTTTTATAGTATTCTGAATATGTTGGAAAGTGTTTTACAATCTTTGCTTAACGCATGATTTTTCGTTCTTGTTGATTTATAATTTAGATAGATAAAAAAAAAGTTTAATATAAACGTTACTATAGCTTGTTATATTATTTAAAAAAAATAAATATATAAAGATGATTTTTGTTACTTTTTTCGAATACAGTAGACTCTCTCAAATCCGCACAGCTTGGGACCAGAGGTTGTACGAATTTTTGAATTTTGCAGATTTCTGGTCAGTGTTTTGTTTACATTTTTTAAACAGTAATTTGAATATATTAATGCACTCAAAATTATCATGAATGCTTACAATAAAGTAAAATATTAATAAAATAATTCTGGGAAATAATGTAAAGGTTACATAAATAATTAATAATACTTGACTAAATATGCACAATAATGATGAGATAAATTTTTCTTGAATTATTCAGTGAAACTCGCCTCATAAAGGTACACTAGTAATTTACATCAAAACCATAAAATTACAAAATTCTATTCGATATTTGGCCAGATTTAAGAAACAAAAAAGCGTGATTAATGCATAAATGTATTTGATAAAAAGATCAATCACTACTAATATCAGTGTTATCTTGAAAATTTTCAGAAATAAATTTATACTTCCTTTATGAAAAAGCAAGAGTTCAATGATATTAACCAGACTTACATAATAAAATGAGTATGGGATGATATCAAAATAAAAAAGCTTGAATTTCCCTCCTAGGGTTGTGGATTTCAGAGAGTCTACTGTATAAAGAATTTGATTTGTAACAACACTATTTTTAATAATTGAAAGTAATTTCGTACATACTTAAAATTTAACATTCAAAGTTAAAGTGTATGATTTAAAAAAAAAAAGCCTAGCTACCACTATTTTAATATGTTAAAAAAAACTTTATTTAATGACAAAAAACTTTGCTACCAAATATTATCTTTTAGAATTTTTGGTGGGAAACGAATTTCAATAAAAATATCGAAGACTCCGCCCACATAGTTTCGGCAGCGAATGGGTTAAAGAAACATGGAATATAAATGTATATCATTAAACCATTCATTGCGCCATTTGTTATTCGAACGTGTTTAAACAGCAAGAAATATTTATTCTGGCTTTTTTCTATTTTAAAAGCAAAATAGAAAAAAAATATTTCCTTCTGGTTTCCCATACAGAAAAATGAGTTTACTATTTTTATGAATGAAATTTGCAAATTTCTTATTTTGGATTGCACAGAAAATACATGCTGTTTAGAAAAATTAATTCGTACCGGGAAATTTTATAATTTAATTATTAGACATTAATTCCGATATCTGATGTCTAAATGTTAATAGGCGGAATTTTCCGGTACAAATTAATTTTCCCAAACGGCACGAATTTTCAGGACAACCCAGTAAAATAAGTATTTGTTCTTATGTGTAAGATTCCAGTTTTTAAGTGGGTGTTTTTGTAAGTTCAATGTAAACAGCAAAATGATAACAAAATCTAATTTAAAAGCAGATTTTTTTTTATTGCATTATCATAGTTAAGTAAACAATCTTATAGGAATTTTTAAAACAAGAATCGTGTTTAGACATCAGTTATGAAACAAATGTTTTTAACAGTGATTTAACAAAGACATCTTAATTTATTTTTAAAACTTGTTATAGTTTCTACATTTAAAACTTGTTCAGTGACGTAGCCAAGGAGGGGACCCAAATGATCTGGATACCAGTAATATTGTAAAGTATTCATCGCCTTGATTATTGCAGAAAGTTCGCCGATTAGATAAGACTAAGAAAACTTTACAAAATTTGTGGTATCCGGTGCATCTGGACCCCCACCTTGGCTACGCCACTGCTTGTTATTGTTTTAACTTGATTTATTTCTATTTAAAATCCAGGCTAGCCAAACGGAGGAATTCGTAAGGTAATCGAAAACCAATGGCAGTGTTCTTTGTAAATATTTTAATATTTTAATACGGTTTTGTAATACTGAAGTTAATTGATTATCAAGTCGTTGCCACCATCGGTATGCCGTGAGCGTTATTCACGGACACGTTTTTGCTTTTCATATAAATAGATATAAAATGTTAATACAAATGTTACTATAGCCTGTTATATTATTTAAACAAAAAAAGCAATAAATATATGTATACAAAATTCTTATTTTTTTAGAATATAAAGAATTTTTATTATAATAAAGTTATTCTAACAAAATAAAGTAACTTTGTACACACTTAAAAGTTAGAAATACATCTAATATAAATGTATATCATAAAATTTTACTTTTTTACCATATTTTTTTGCCATATTTTTACTATATTTTAATAAAAAGATAAATTTATTCGGGATTCATTCTGTATGAAAAGTATAAGAGCAAAAATATGTCCCCCTTGTTTCCCATAAATAAAAATTTCTTTAATCTTTTTTAACAGTGCAATTTACAAAAGTAATTTAAAATAAGTACATGTTCTTATGTGCAAGATTCCACTTTATAAGTGGGTGTTTTTTGCAACTTTAATGCTATCAGCAAAATGATAACGAATAAAATTTAGAAGCAGATTTTTTTATTGCATTACCATAATTAAGTAAACAATCTTATGGGAATTTTTGAAACGAAAATCGTGTTTAGACACCAATTATGAAACAATTGCTTTTAACAAACAATGACTTAACAAAGACATCTTAATTTATTTAAAAAATTTCTTAGAGTTTTTGTTAATGTTTTTTTCTTTGATTTATTTCAATTTAAGAATCTACGCTAGCCAAGCGGAGGAATTCGTGAGGTAATGGAAAACCAATGGTGGTGTTCTTTTAAATTTCGCGTTTGCATTTTAATATTTTAATACTCAATAAAAGTTAATTGATTATCAGATCGTTGACACCGTGAATGCCGTGAGCGTTATTCACGTTCATGATTTTTTTCCATATAGATAGATATAAAAAGTTGTATATAAATGTTACTATAGCTAGTTATATGATTTAAATAAAATAAAGCAATAACTAAATATATACAAAATTATGTCTTTTTATTATATATATTTTTTATTATATATGGCTATATAATTTTTATTATAACAACGATTATTTTAACAAAAGAAAGTAATTTTGTGCTCTCTTAAAAGTTAAAGAGGCATCTAATATAAATGTGTATCATATCTTTTTTTTTATCATATTGTTTTTGCCATATTTTAATAAAAATACAAATTTATTCTGGATTCATTCTAAATGAAAAGTAAAATAGCAAAAATATGTCTCCCCGGTATCCCAAAAATAAAAATTTCTTTAATATTTTTAACAGTGCAATTTACAAATGTAATTTAAAATAAGTGTATGTTTGTATGTGCAAGATTCCACTTTATAAGTGGATATTTTTCGTAAGTTTAATGTTATCAGCAAAATGATAACCAAATCAAATTTTGAAGCAGATTTTTTATTGCATTATCATAATTATGTAAACAATCTTATGGGAATTTTTAAACGAGAATCTTGATTAGACAACTATTTTTAAGCAAATCCTTTTAACAAACAGTGATTTAACAACGACAATTTAATTTTTTAGCACTTTCCAACCTAGTTGAAAAGTGCTTATGACTTCGGTTTGTCTGGCCGTATGGCCGTCTGCCGTCTGGCCGTATGGCCGTCTGCCGTCTGGCCGTCTGCCGTCTGCCGTCTGTCCGTGCTCTAACTCCCGTAAATATGCTCGGATTGCTCTGCAATTTTTATATGTTATTGTCGATATCTATAGCATGTTCCCTATTTCAACGGAAGTGTGTAGCACTTATAGTTTTTTTACAGGGACACTCAAAAGAATTCCGTTACATTGCGGTCTATGCGGAAAAATCATTTGCGGTTTATTTAATTAATGTTTCACTATTTTAAACGCATTGAAAATTATATATATCATTAAGGTGCATTAGAAGAAGCTTAACATGGAATAGCGTGTGCATAGCACTTATAGTTACTTTACAGGGACAGTCAAAAGATTTCCGTTACATTACGTCTATGGAGAAAAATCGTCTGCGGTTTATTTAAATAATGTTTCACTATTTTAAACGCATTGAAATTTATATATATTACTAAGGTGCATTACAAGAGGCTTACTACAGAATAGTGTATGTATAGCAGTCATCGTTCATTTACAGGGACACACAAAAGAATTCACTACTGTCTGTTAACAATAATTCCTGGAAGTGCATTTTAAGTTACTGAACGCGATTTTAATTTTAACTCGCTTTTTGTCTGTTACGTGGTGTGTATAAATTCTGTAGATCCTATACAGGGCAGCACAAAAGTTCGCGAACATATTTTCGTTTATTGACAGAAACTCCAGAAGGAGAATTTTAAACTGTGCTACGCGTTTCCTAACTAAACTAAAATTTAGCATCCTATATAGTATATATACAAATCTATAGATCCTATACAGGGCTGAATTCGGATATTTTTCCGAATATTGTATATGTTTGAAATTCCTGAAATTACGTTTTTAAATATGTTATGCGTTTTCCAAATTGTTTACTTAGATGTTATCTTTTAGCTTATTAAACGTTATGTTTTGTAAAATTATATTGGAAACGTTGGAAAGTGCTACATAATCTATGCTTGACGCATGATTTTTCGTTCTTGTTATATACATTCTTCGAGTTTCTACATTTAAAACTTGTTATTGTTTTTATTTTGTTTATTTCCATTTAAGAGCTTACGCTAGCAAAGCGGAGAAATTGATAAGGTAATGAAAAAAACAATTGCAGTCTTCTTTTTAAATTTCTCGTTTGCATTTCAATATTTTAATACGGGTTTTAATATTCAATAATAGTTAATTGAGTTTCAGATCGTTGTCACCGTCCATATGCGGTGAACGTTATTCCCGGACACGTTTTTGCTTTTTATATACATATATATATAAAGTTTAATATAAATGTTACTATAACTTGTTACATTATTTAAACAAAATAAAGTAAGAAATATATGTATATAAAAAGTTTCTTACTTTTTTTTCAATGTAAAACTATTTTATTATAACAACGCTATTTTAACAAAAGAGAGTAATTTCGACAACACTTAAAAGTTAAAGATACATCTAGTATAAATGTGTAACTAATGTAAACCATAAATGTAAATAAAACATAAATGTAATATAAATGTAAGACAAATCTAATATAAATGAATCATTGCGCCATTTTACTATTTTACCATCTTTTAATATAAAAATACAAATTTAGACCGGATTCATTCTATGTGAAAAATAAAATAGTAAAAATATATCCCCCTTGTTTATCATAAAAAAAAATTCTTTAATCTTTTTAACTTTGAAATTTACAAAAGTAATTTAAAATAAGTACTTGTTCTTATGTGCAAGATTTCATTTTGTAAGTGGATGTTTTTTGTAAGTTTAATGTTATCAATAAAATGATAACAAAATATAATTTAAAAGCATATATTTATTGCATTATCATAATTAATGTGTTCGATGGAATGTCGTTCCAATATCTCAAATGGTTCTCGTTTCGAGTCCCAACCTGGACGTATTTTTATTCAGTAGCAAAAGTTATTATTATTAAATTGATTTATTTACCAATTGGCATGATTGTATTAAAATATTAATAAAAAATTATACTTCTATTCTCAATTTATTTACTTTATCCTTCATCAAATTGGGAGCAACCGATAGGGATGGAAAAAATATTTTGCCATCATGGCAGTCACCTCTATATTTTAGGTAGCTTTCATTACAAAAAGCTACCTATTGCAGTAGTTCGGGGGTGATGCTTGTCATTTAGATCAGACTGCAGGATTTTTCTTTAAACGACGCCATTCATTCTATCAATCGAGATTCAACACTTAATCAAATAAGTTAAACTTTCACTTATTCTAAAATATTTCTACAGATAATCAAACTTCTTCTTTAAAAACTTAAACAACAATTTATTTACATATTTAACAGGGTATTATTATTTTAGCACACTCATTTGCGCGTTCAAATTATCACCGAATAATCGGTTCAGAAAAGTTACATAATCTAATTAGAAAAAGAATAAAATCAAAGAAAACAAAAAGGCTCGTTGCCACAACAACCAACAAAATCGTCTGGTTTCAAATAACCAAGGAGGAATTCACAGCACACTGCCCACGGCTGAACACTTAGTTCAGCATCTACAATTCTTAAACAATTTAATAAACATTAGAGTTTATTTACGTACATGACAAACATTTTCGGTAACATACTTACATATACATAGATATTCAAAAGGCTAAATTAATACAAACAATTCTGGAATCTAAGAAGAAAAAATAAAACACACGAAATGAATGCAAATTAAACAATAATAAAAGTAAATATGAGTAACCAAAGAAATTAAATATTTAAGAATATAGTTTTTAGTGTCCATCAGTCCACCAAGTCCAGTTCAAGATTACATAAAAGTTGCACAGGTCTTTTGAGATCACCATTTACATTCTGTAATACACATGATCTTATTTTAGAGTCACGCCCATATATAAGTTCTTTAACATGACCACATTTCCACATATGTTTCGGGAGCTTTTCATCATGAACTAACACTACATCGTTTACTTTGAACTTAGGCGATGAATTTATGTTTTTCACTTAAAAAGCAGATCTAAGTTCTAACAGATAGTTGTTTCTCCACCTTTTCCAAAAGTGATCAGTAATCTGTTGCTTATATTTATATTTTTTCATCCACAAGATCTTATTGGATTTTTCTTGGGTGCAAATTGGTAATCCATAAGAAGGTAAGGACTTTAATCGTTTACCAACTAAAAAATGAGATGGTGTCAAAGGTGATGGTTCAGTATTTTCTTCGTGGAGGGGAATAAGGGACGTGAATTGATCACAGCCTCTATTTCAGTAAGTAATCTTTCTAGTTCTTCAAAAGTGAGACAAGTTTTGACAAGAACCTTTTTCAAAGGTGTTTTTACTAATCGTACCATTCTTTCCCAGAAGTCGCCCCACCAAGAAGCCCTGGGGATTATAAACTTCCATGTTATCTTATTCTTTCTCTAATAATCAAAAATTTCTTGCTTAGAAATTCTTTCCCAAGCGTCTTTTAACACCAAATCTGCTTTAGAAAAGGTCTTTGCATTATCACCGTATATTATTTTGCAGAATAATATTCTAGAGAAAAATCTTCGTAGTGCTAAAATAAAGGTTTGCGTACTTAGATTGGTGACTAGTTCTAAATGTATCGCTCTAGTTACAGCACATGTAAATACAACAATATAAGCCTTTCCAGTACCTTCAGAAGTTTTATAATAAATTGGGCCGGCAAAATTGACGCCAGAAGTCTCAAAAACTGGTGTTTGGATGATTCTGTCTTTTGGTAAAGGGGCTATTTTCACCTTTCCAGGAGTAGCATTAAGTTTTCGACATATCATACATGATTTTAAAACGGATTTTACGCATCTTCATCCTATTATTATAAAATACCTTCCACGAAGCTGAACTAAGGTGAAAGCTACACCGAAGTGGAGCATTCTTTCATAAGCATCCTTAATGAGTAATTTTACAGAATGAGATTTATTAGGAAGTATCCATGGATGCTTTTCCTTCTCTGCTACTTCAGAAAACTAAAGTCTTCCAGATAATACAAGTAAGTTATTTTCATCGAATTGTGTATTAAGGTTGTATAGAGGAGAATCTTTATTAAGTGGTTTCTTTTGCTTAAGTGCCTATATTTCAACTTTAAATGAAATTTCCTGAATTAGTTTTACCCAATACTTTTCTGCTGTTTCTGTTTCTGAAGCACTTAAAGGTCCTAAAATTTTAGTGTTTCTCGAATCGGCATTATGAATAAAACGCATTATCCAGGTAGTAATGTTATACACTCGATTTAAACTACTAAATTTTGTCATATCAAAAACTAGTTTGGGAGTAGTATTTGATTCATTACACAATATAGTTAAATTTTGGTTTTGATTTCATTTCAATAAAAGCTTCGTGATCAGTTTCTATAGTCTTTTTGGAAGGCCACGTACGTTCCGGTAGTGAGAACCAAGGTGGGCCGCACCACAATATTTTATTACCCATTAACTTCGATAAGTTTCCCCTCGTGTAAGCAGATCTGCTGGATTTTCTTTTCCAGGATAATAATTCCAGTCTTTTGGATTCGTCAATGACTGAATTTCTGTTACGCAATTGGCTATGAAAGGTTTCCACTTTGTAGTAGTACCCCTAATCCAACATAGAGTTATTTCAGAATCTGACCATAACTTTACTTTTAAATTTGGGATATGTAATGCTTGTTTCAAATATTTCCACATTTTAGCGGCAATTAATGCACTGATAAGCTCCAAGTGTTGAATGGTTAACCTCTTGAGGGGGGCTATTCTACATTTACTACAAACAAAACTTGTTTGGCTTTCAACCCAAAAAAGCGACTGATCCATACCCTATAAGGCTAACGTCACAGAAAATGTGAACTTGAGTATTTTTGGAAATGTTTATTCCATTAGGGAAATATTTTCTGGGTATTTCAAATCGGTATTTAGACCTCATTTTCCAAACTGAAAATTTGCAGAATTTCGGAATTTTTCTTTTTAAAAATATAAAAGCTTTTTAAATTGAATTTTATTTTCTAAATGGATGTGAAACAGATCAATGCACCATATCGTGACTTTTTCCACCACTTATTTTAAAAAGTGTAGGATCTAGATTGAAAATAAAAGTGATAGTCAATATTTGGACCTTCATATATTTTTAAAAATCACTATTACAAAATAGTTTATAATGCTAAAGTAATGAGACTTTTAAGAAACTTCTTTGAAATTGAATTTTATATTAAAAAAAAGTTTTTTAAAATCTCAAGCAGTATTTGTACAAAGTTTTTATTTACTAATTTTAGTTATCGAAATTATTTCATACAATAAAGTTAGTTATATAACATATATATATTTAATATTGATAATTTAATGAAGAAATACGACGCGTTTAAAATTTACTGAAATTGAAAATTACACATGGTTAAAATATATATTTAAACAAATTTAATGTTATAAAATATATTTATATTTATAAAGTAATGAGTCTTTTTGAAAATACCCCTTTGAAATATCGTTTTATATATTTAAAAAAACAAAACAAAAAAAATTTTAAAATATAAGGCAGTATTTATCAATAAACTACTTCAAAAGATAGAAGAACATAACAACATTCGATTTTTCTTTCTATATTAAAAAAATTACCATTAAAAAAAATTATAATGCTAAAGTAATGAGTCTTTTAAGATACTTCTTTGAAATTGATTTTTAAATTTAAAATATTCTTTTGAAATCTCAAGCAATATTAATGCAACGTTTTTATTTACTACTTTTAATTAGAGATATTATTTCATTAAATAAATTTGGCTATAAAACATATTTTTTTAATTTTGATAATTTAATGAAGAAATATATAAGGCGTGTTTTAATATTTCTTAAATTAAAAATTACATATGATTAAAATACATATTTAAACAAATTTAATGTTACAAGATATATTTATAACTATAAAGTAATGAGTCTTTTTGAAAATACCCTTTGAAATATCGTTTTATATATTTTCAAAAAAACAAAAAAGATTTTAAAATCTAATGCAGTATTTATCAATAAACTACTTCGAAAGAGAGAAGAAAATAAGGACATTAAATTTTTCTTCGGCAAAAAGATTCAATACAATCTTAAAAGATAAACCTATTACTATACAATTTTTATGATCGTGTGCATGCGATAGTTTTTTACTAGTTACATTTTCATTTCTCAAGGATATATGACTATGTCGAAGTGACTTTTTTATAATAAGCATTAAAAGAAGTTATTGATGTGATATTTATTACCAAAAAGAAAATACAATATTTATTTTAATATATTTACTATGTAGTATATATGCGAGCATTCGAAAACAGAATGGTAAAAAGGAAATCTTCGAATAGTATTTAATAATTTACGCTTTTAAATCTATAGTCTTTTTGTATTAAGCTTTATTAAGAAGAAATGGTGCTTTTTAAGTGCTATGATTCCAAGTAATAAAAGAGAGTGAGTAATAAATAATTTTTTTATCTAAAACTGACACAAATTTACCTGCATTTGGCATACCTTTGAAAGATATATACCTGATTGTATACCTTTGAACGATTATTATACCTTTGAACGAACTATTTATGATACCTTTGAATGAAAAATTATCTGACAATTACGTATAACATTAATAAGCGAAACTGTAATTTGAAGATTTCGTATATATATATATATATATGTATATAACATTTGCCATGCGATAGCACTCGTATTTATGAACCTACGTATAGTCCAATCATTTGGTAGAAAATAAAGGAAAGTTTTGGTGTAGTTTTTGGGGGGAGTTCCCTTTATGTTTTTTGGGTCAGTGAACATGAATCCGAGGTTTTCCAACAAAATTTTTTCCGAAAAATACGTTTTTTTACAAAAGACGTGTAAAAAAACGGACTTTTTTCCGTTTTTTCAAAATAATTCCAAAATTATACATTTTACGTGAAAGTCGGCAATATATGAATTAAAGAGAATAAAATTTCCTACATTTTATGTACAGAAAGTTTTTTTCTCTGATCAATAGTTTAGCCGTGAGAGTGCCTGAAAAATGAGTGTTAAAAACAAAAAACTGTAAAAAAACGGGAATTACGGTACTGTATGTCAATGTAACATAGAAACTAATCATTTTACGCAAATGTTAACTATTAATGTTACTAAAGATTATATGTTTGACTATATTTTATACATTTGAGGTAGAGGAAAAGTGCGGATCCGACACCAGGGGAAGGTGGGAGCAGTGGGGCAGATCCAGCTACTCTCATGAGTCCAGGGTGCTACTCCTCGGGAGAGCTCGTATTCGGAGAGGCGGTAACATTGGGAGTGGATAAAAGAGAAAAAAAAACTATAGAAAACGGGAATTATGGCTCTGTATCGATGTAATATGAAAATTTACCATTTTAAGGAAACGTTGACTATTAATGATACTAAAATATATAGGATTAACTAAATTTTACAAAGAAATTGCCTGATAATAAATACGACGACTCATTATCAATCATTATTTAATTATAAATAATTATGTAAATTAGTAACAAATATTAGTAAGTTCCGCAAAAATAGGTGTTAAAAACAAAAAGGTGGGAATTACGGCACTGTACGTACGTCATATGATTAACTATATTTTATGCATCTGAGGTTCATTGTTTTCTTCATAACTAAAAGAATTCAATTCGTCATGGGTGGGGGGTTATTATTGCATAGGGTTGTTTGGCCTAAGAATCAGCCTTTTTCAACAATCTGCGATAAATATGTTGAGTACGTACAGTCACGGTACCTACCGTAGGCAGTAGTTGTCTTTGATGGCTACCCTAATGACTTACAAGGTGGTACAAAAACTGCTGAGCGTATGAGACGAGCAAGGAAACATTCTTCAACGGATATATTGTTTGACGGTACAATGATACCTACCATTTTCAAAGAAAAGTTTCTTGCTAACCCAAAAAACAAGGGTCGGTTAATATCTATGATGAGTGATAAGTTCTCATCAGCAGATATTACATGCAAGCAAGCAAAAGAAGACGCAGACACCTTGATTATAAACACTGCTTTGTCCTTGGCTGCATCAAATGAGACGGTGATTATAGTTGGGGAGGATGTAGACCTCTTGGTCATTTTGATAGCTCTCTGCAGGGCTGAAAACGTTTTCTTTTTAAAACCTGGAAAGGACACCGTTTCTCCAGTGATATTTTCTCCAATTAATGCTGTGAGTTCAACGGTTGCGGAAAACATCCTCTTCCTACATGCTATGAGCGGGTGTGATACAACGTTAGCACCATTTTTGCAAGGAAAAATGAAGTTCCTCAAAACTCTTGTGAAGAATTCAGATGTTGCTGATGCTGTTAAAGTATTTAAAGACTCCAACGCTACTCAAGAGATGATTGCAGCTGCTGGGGAACGTTTACTGGTCTTGCTGTACGGTTATAGTGGAACGAATGTGCCTTCGCTGATCCACCTAAGGTATAATTCGTACAAGAAGTCAGCATTTAAATACAATTCAAATATTGTTGCTTTACCACCATCTGCAGCTGCAGCACAACAGCAGTCTTTAAGAGTATATCACCAGGTGCAGCAATGGTTAGGAGTTGAAAAAAATGCTGAAGAGTGGGGATGGAAAAAAAAACAAATATTGGTCTTGAGCCTGTATTTACTTTACTACCCCCTACTCTCCCTGCGTTGTTGAAGCTTGTATCATGTAAGTTTAAAAAGAACTGCCAACAAAATTGTGGGTGCAAGAAGGCACCAAGTGTTCCAACATGTACCTCAACTGCGAAGGGAACTGCAACAACATCTCAGTGGTGAATCAAGATGAGGAAGACGAGTTATAACCTGAAACGAGCTGGAGATGGATTGCCCACCCATTGAATCCGTGGACCCAATGGAAGAGGAACAAGCCATGCCACAAGGTATGAAATATTTACCACTAAGAAAACATTTATTCTATAATATTGGTAGTAAATAAAAAATCCACTAATTCCATACGTCTATTCTCTATGTTGTAGATGTCGATGAACAGCAGGGACCTTCAACTAAAAGATTGCGGAAATAAGAATTTTGCTTTTTGACTTCATGTAAATATACTAATGTTTGTTACTAATATACATAATAATTTATAGTTAAATAATGATTCATAATGAGTCGCCGTATTTATTATCAGGCAAGTTCATTGTAAAATGTAGTCAATCATATAGTTTTTTTTTATCATTAACAGTTAACGTTTGTTTAAAATGGTTAATTTACATATTACATCAACGTACAGGGTCGTAATTCTCGTTTTTTACAGTTTTTTTGTCTTTTGCACCTCCCAATTTTACCGCCTCTTACAATATGAGCACTCCGGCGGAGAAGCACCTTCGACTCATGAGAGAAGGTGGAACTGCTCCACTGCTCCCACCTTCCCCTGGCGCAGGATCCGCACTTTTCCTCTACCTCAAATGCATAAAATATAATCAAAAATATAATCTTTAGTATCATTAATGGTTACCGTTTGCGTAAACTGGTTAGTTTCATTGTTACATCAACATATACTACCGTAGTTCCCGTTTTTTTTAGAGTTTTTTGTTTTGAACACCCTTTTTTGCGGCACTCTCACAGCTAAACCATTGATCAGAGAAAAAGCTTTCACTACATAAAATATTATTCTCTTTAATTTATATATTGCCGACTTTCACGTAAAATGCACAATTATGGAATTATTTTGAAAAAACAGAGAAAAGTCTACCCAAAAAACATAAAGGAACCCCCCCAAAAAAACTACACCAAAACTGTCCTTTATTTGCTCTTTTTTATCCCCTAATGCCTGGACTAGTATATGAACCCCCCTAGTACATATATATGTGTGCGTGTATATACACTTACAATAATAATATAATAAATAAATAAATGAATAAACAAAATGAATATTATATTTAATATATAATTTTTTTTCAAAAATGTATTATTTACTTAAAAAAAAATCATATCCCATTTTCAAGATGTGCACATTTTTACCACAATTTTCAAAAAGAACTTTTTTTGCCGAGATTAATTGCAGAATTTAAAATTCTCAAAATAATCGCCTGCAGTTTTTTTTTTAATCAAAAGAAAACATATTAGGTAATGATTTCTAATTTCAAATAGTAATCACTTGGAAATGATAAGGCCCATAGTTATAGACATTAAAATGTTTTATAGATATTTTTTTAGAATTTAAAAATAAATTTGAAAATTATAGTGTTTCCATTATTTTTTATTAGTAATTTTTGATTGAAATCGCTAAGTTTTGCATAATTTTTTGGTACAGATCATACTATGTTTCCGCAAGTACTGTTATAAGCTCCTTGATCGAAAATACAAATATTTCAGTTTTTCATGGTCTGTAAAAGGAATATCGAGCTTCAAACTAAACAATGAGGTTTTCCGTATTA
Source organism: Maratus michaelseni (assembly GCA_963931845.1). Lineage (NCBI taxonomy): Eukaryota > Metazoa > Arthropoda > Arachnida > Araneae > Salticidae > Maratus > Maratus michaelseni. Next base: position 100,691,680 of record OZ007600.1, read on the forward strand.
GATTGACAACCTGACCATATTTTATGTAGCACATAGTCTAAGAAAGACATTTCGGCACTGCAAGCCATAATTTTTGCCCTTTCATGGGCAAAGTACAGTGGAGCATCGATTATCTGAACCTCGGTCAACTGAACGACTGGTTAGCCGAACGCGTTCCGGAAGGCTAATTTTAAATTTGCGCTCCATGCACTGGACACTAACTACCCTTGATAAAGTTTGGAATAACCTTCTTCCATCAGATGACTCTACCACTGCACCTGAAGAGCCAACAAACAGTGAATTTGTAACACAACTGGCTGAGTTGATTCAAGAATCTGCAGGATTTGAAGACTGTGACCAAGAAAACATTCAAGAATGGCTCAAATGTGATGTTGTTGGCCACCAAATATTGACGTACGATGAAATCCTTGCTACTATCATGGACGACCAAAGCCCTTCAGAAGAGGACGAGGACGATTTATTGACGAAGAACAAGTTGAAAACGGACCATCCAGTGAGGAAGATTTTCGGTGTCTAGAGACAGCCTTGAAGTGAGTGGAGCAAAAAGAAGAGTGTGATTCTGTTCAACCGCTTTCATTAAAACGTATAAAAGATTTAGCACCAAGAAAAAGCGTGTCCTCTCTGAAGCAACAGAAAATTTTGGACTTATTTTCTTAAAATGTAGACCTAAAGTACTGCACTTTTGATTTCCTGCAGATTTCTTTGATCATTTTATTCATTTTATAGTTTGTTCCTTTCTTCTTGGTGTAAGCATTGTAGTACAAAATACATACATATTTGTGTTTATTATCACTGTTTATTTGTTTTACTATGTTTATATAACCCTAGTATGTTTTTAAAAAAATGCTCGGTTTTCTGAAATCAAATCCGAACACCCCGGTCACCTATTAGTTCGGATAATGTATGAAATTTTGCTTTTCACTTTTCACGAATTTCTTGTTGTGCTAGAGTTCTATAAATTGTGGGCACAGCTGTTTGTTTCAATGAACATACAATATTTTCAGAATTTCCGAATTTAGTTATCAATTGTTAAATCGATATTAATCAATATATTAATTAATATATTAATATTAATTAAATTATGATTATGAAATGAGAAAACAATTTAGAAATCTTGTATAGAATGTTTAAATGATGCTTTTTGAAGTGAAAACTTTTTTAGGAGCGTTGGGCCTTTTTTGAGATGGGAAAAAACCATTGATCTCGCGACACTGTTACCATCACTGTTACCGACACCTCTGTATATTTGGTGACGATTCTGCAATAGCTGGGGCATGTTTTGAGATGGAAGAAAACCATTGAACTCGCGACACTGTTACCGACACCTCTGTATATTTGGCGACGATTCTGCAATAGCTGGTTCAGGTAAGCAACCAGATTTGCTTAAATTAATATCTCACTTTGACAGCAAAAGTGATATTAGTCTCTATTTAGCATTATTTGAAAGACAAATTTCTCGAATGAATATAATAAAAGAAAATTGGGTCACACATTTGTTAAGTTTAATTCCGTTAAAAATCGCCAATATTATAGCTAGAGAGCCAGAAACATTGGCGAACAATTATTTTTCACTTGTTGCCATACATATAACTGAGCAAACATTTCAATTTTCTTTTATAAGATCACGCGATTCATCATTAAATATTTGTCTAACATTTGCTGTAATACAAAAATGCTTTTTTCCTTTCCTGTTGCCGTATCTGAAGAACAATCAAAACACATATTTAAATTTCTGATCAGATTCACTAGTTCGCGCGTTCTACCAAGCAAAATTAAAAGCAGGGAATTTTTAATGATTTAATACTGACTCACATCAAATTCATGTATTGTAGCGGACATGTTTTGAAAAACCATAATTTGTAGACATGAAATTTGTCGTGATCTTAAACTTTGAATAACTATTAAAAATTATACACTATTTATCCACATTCAGTGTGTTACGTTTCACACAATAATTGATAAAACTTTTACACAATGTTTCTTAATTCAGATTTTCAGAATAATTTCAAAATATTATTCTCTTTTTTATGTAAATAAATTGTTCAATGTGTCAAATGATCATTTTTAGGTACGTTCGTAATTATATAAATTCGTAGCACCTATAGTCATTGTCTGGTCCGTCCGTCTGTCTGTCCATCCGCATATAACAGCGCAAAAACTACTCAAGCGAATTGTTTGAAATTTAATATATATAACCGTTGCAGAATTGTGTCGAGACATTTCAAATTTTATGAAAAACGAATCAAAACTTAAACATATACACTGCTCAAAACAATTAAAGGATATTTCAAGTTTTATATAAAATAAAGATATAAACGAAATTTTTTTGCCGAAAATAGAAGAAGAGAATCACAAATGCAAATTTTTCTGGTTTTCAAACTGTGGAGTATGCAAATTTTGAGTTCGACGTCAAAAACGTCGCTTCAGCGGCAGCGAATGAAATTTGACTTTCAACTGGATAAAAGAGAATGAAGACAAGGATGATCGGCATTCAGTGATTGCTTTGTTTCGATGAGTACGATGTCTCAGCGAAGTCATTTGACAGATTCAGAAGCTTGGAGAATTGTTGATAGGTTAGAAGGGGCCAAACTCAAGCCGAAGTAGCGCAAGCCATTGGAGTGTCACAAAGTGTCATTTCCAGGATCTGGAACCGTTTTTTGGAGAGTGGATGTGCAGGCCGAAGACCAGGGCAAGGTCGTAGACGGGCAACAACGCCCAATGAAGATCGGTATTTAGCGTTAACAGCTCGGAGACACCGAAACATGAACGCTACTCTTCTCCAACAACACCTTCGCTCGGCTACAGGCACCACGATTTCAACTCAGAATGTCCGAAACTGGCTCCATGCTGTAGGTCTGTATGCTCGCCAACCGATGGTATGTGTTAGATTAACATCAAGGCATCGTCGCGACCGCAGGAAGTGGGCAACCGAGCATGTCAACTGGAGGGGAAATGAATGGAGCAATATTATGTTTTCTGAGGAGTCCCGTTTTTCTGTGCATCCGGATAATAGGCGTATTTTCATCTGGAGGGACCGTGGCAGTAGTAATAATCCTGCGTTCGTGCACGAAAGTGTCAGATTTGGCGGTGGAGGAGTGTTGGTGTATGGTGGCATCTCCATTGACGGGCGCACTGACCTCTACATCATTCGAGATGGAGCTCTGACTGGTCGCCGATGTAGGGATGAGATCCTCAGACCTATTGTAGTCCCTTACGCTGCAGCAATCGGAGATAACTTCATTTTAATGGACGATAACTGCAGGCCACATCGTGCAAACCTGGTGGAGGATTTCCTTTTCGAGGAAGGAATCGTTCGAATGGAATGTCCAGCGTGTTCTCCAGACATGAATCCAATCGAGCACGTTTGGGACGCTCTAGGAAGACGAGTTTCTGGCCGCCAACAACCCCAACAAACTCTCCAAGAACTGGAAAGAGCTTTTCTGGAACAGTGGGGCAGAATACCCCAACTCGTCATTAATAGCCTCATTGAGTCCATGCCTCAAAGGTGTTCAACGTTGCTGGCCGCCCGTGGAAACCATACCCCGTACTGAAAATGATTTTCTTCGAAGAAAACACCTTTTCTTATTCTTTTTTTCTCATATGCACAAATTGTGTTTTTTTTCCTTTTGTACACAAATGCGCAATAAAATGCATTTTTTTCTGCCAAACATGTGTAATTTATTCTCATATAACCTACTATGTCTGTCGACCATGTATCAATCAGCTAAAAAGTTTCCCAGATACAAAATCCACCTAAAACTGCAATATCCTTTAATTGTTTTGAGCAGTGTATTATTAAAAGTTTTCTTTATCCTATTAAATCCTGTCATACGTAATCTAGATAATAAAAGCGCAAGTCAAGTGACTGAGGAAAAGAAATACGGGTTAACCACATCTTTTTCCATATGCCAAGCGGCCATTTTTTATTCAAAATTATTTTTTAGAATACAATTGCATAGAAAAGTTACATTTTTAAAAATATCGTTCAAAAAATTGTTAGCTTGAGAGATGATTTAAATTAAAAATGTATAGATTCTGATATAACTTCAGTGAAAATTCTGTTAACAGCCAAATATCTCAATCCAATAAAATTAATAAACGAAAGATTCATTCATCGTGAGTTATAGAAATATTAAACCATAGAGGGAATCATTCACAAATCATCACATCACCATGGTGATGAATTTTTACAGCACTGTGTAGTGTCGAAAAAAAATTCTTATCTGTAAACATGGCATACCTAATAAGAAAAAAAAGCATCCTCATTTCGCTCATAGCAGACGATATAATTTATTTCACTGAAGTAATAACGATGATTTTTTTACACTTTGAAACTAGTTATAGCACGAAACGAACGCCCCACATTTATCACGTTCAACGTACAATTTCCAACTTGTTTAAAATACTTATGTATTTATCATACAATATTTTAAATTTTCCATATGTTACACTTGTTTGTTTAAAATTGTGTGCATTGAATTGGTCCTTCAAGATAATCTTGTTTACGCGAAGATGACATTAAAATAAATTTCTTTAAAAAATATTTATTATCATTTTTATATACTCAAGTGTACGCATATTAAATACTTTTTTATCCTCTTTAATAAAAAGGTACGTGTTGCTGACGACTGGGAATTTCGCTAATCGTTGCCACAGATTCATCTCGGAAAATGAAACATTTGAAATTACTGAAAAAATTAATTGCTCGAAAAGTATTTGTCAGAAAATTGTTAGACAAATTGCGTTAGAAATGTAAAAAATTGTATTTTTCTTGATATAAATTTCAAATCCACTGATTATGCCCTTTTTCAAATATTGAATTTCAAAAATTACCAAATTTCACCATGGAGTACTACAGCGAAAACTTCACGGGTAAAAAAATAATACTAACGCAGCAATGTGTCAGCACGAGTCACAAATTATAGTAACCGTATTATTCTGTTAACCCTTTCAGGGGCAAAGTACTTGTGTTTCTAAAATGTTGAACTCAGTGGCTCACACCGGGATTTAAAAACCAAAATTTATTTCAAAATAAGTAGAAGCGTTTCTTCACGTATATTATAAAAGTAAAATTTGATTCCAAAATTCCGGTGTCAATGTGGCGTTTGGGAATTAAAATTAAGTGGTATATATTATATACCACCGCCCCTCAAGGGGTTAAAATATAAAAGTGAATTATGATGTCACGAGTGCATGATTTTTATTTTATTCTCGACAAATACTAGATGCGTCATTTCTTTTTAGTTGTGAATAATATAGGTTAATTCACGTTATTAAAAAATGTAGCTATAAAACATATAAATCAAGGGAAAACGGTAGGTAATAAATTGTAAACGTAATAGTAAACCGTATTAAAAAAACACAACTTAGTGAAATAAGTATCCGTTTTTATGTTATTTTAGGATGTTCCAGGTAAAGGTACAGATTACTTTAAAATACAAGGTTCAATTCACCGATATATTTCGTTTGATTCAAGGTTCTTTTGGAGAAACCGACCAGCGCAGCGGGCGTAGTCTGCTAGTTATTTATAATTTTTGTCAACAACTTATGTAAAAATAACATGAATTGCAGTCATGAAAATAGTCGTGATTTTTAAGATAAACATTGAATAAGCATTAAAAATTATGCACTGTTCATCCACTTTCAGTGTAATTCTTCAGTGTACTTTTCACATAGTAATAATTCATAAAATTTGTACACAATGTTTTACAATTCAGGTTTTCCGAATTTCAAAATATTATTATCTTTTTAATGTAACTAAATTTTTCAGTGTATCAATGCAATATTTTTTTTAAAATACTGATCACTTTCTCATAAATCAGTTTAAGTTTTTCATACAGTACAATTTTTTGTTAAAAGTTGTGTTTATTCAATTAGTTTTTCAAAATAATCATGTCTACGAAGATTACAATAGAAAAAATTATTTTGAAAAATACTGATTATCATTTTTAAGTAATCAAGTACATGAATAATAAATGTCTTTTTTATTTCTTTTTGTTTGAAGTATGTGAAAAAATAACCTTTTATTTTTTTAACACTTTCCAACTTAGTTGAAAATTGTTTATGAATTCGGTTTGTCTGTCTGTCTGTCCGTACTCTAACTCGCGTATATATACGTGAATTACCATGCAATTGGCATATGGTATTGAAGTTTACCGTGGCATGTTGGGTATTGTCATTGCTCTAACTGGCCTAAATATTATCGGATTGCCATGAAATTGATATATGTTATTGAGTTTTGTTATGGCATATTCGGTATTGAAAATAGAGAGTGTAGCATTTATAGTTCGTTTACAATGACACTCAAAAGAATTCTGTTACATTGATGTTTAAGGAAAAAATCGTTCGCTGTGTATTTTAATGATATTATACTATTTAAAATATACTTAAGATGATATAAATCCCTTACGTGAATTATAAAATGCTCACTATAGACAAGGATGCGCATCGCTCATTTACAGGGACACACAAAATAATTCGGCTTACTGTCTATGACCAATAACTAATGGAATTGCGGTTTCACATGTCGTATGCGTTTTCAAATTTAAGACATTTTTTGCATATTAGTTGGTGTGTCTAAATTCTATAGATGATATACAGTGCTGAACAAAAGAATTCGAGTATACACTTTTGTTTACTGACGGAAATTGCCGAATGTCTAATTTTCAACTCTACTGTGCGCTTTCTAACTGAACAAAATTTTAGCACACTATGTAGTATATATACAAATCTATAGGCCATATACAGGGCTGCACAAAATAATATGGACTATTGACTGTTTTTGCTGAAATTGGACTTTCAAATGTGTTATGCATTCTCCAACATTTTTACTTAGACATCATCTTTCACCTAATTAAACGGTTAAATTTTCTTAAAGTATTCTGGAAGTGTTGGAAAGTTTTTCATAATCTATGCTTTACGCATGATTTTTCGCTTTTGTTTTAATATTTGTTTTACCTCCTAATATATTATAACCCGGATCAATAATGTATTTATTTTTTGCAGTTTTCTGGGGGAATGGGCTCACTGTAGACTATTAGTCTTTTCTCTCACAAACTGTAGGATTTCAAGTAGCTACGTTTATTCCCGTGTTTAACCGGAAATTGATGTTAGATAAAGAAATGATTGAACATCGCAAAACAGAGATTTTTGGAACAAACTTTCCACATTCATTTCCTATCAATTTGCGATTGTTTTCGCTATTTCGAAGCAAAGCGTTTAATACTTTTATTTTAATTTCCAAACTAAACGAATGCTTTTTTTATTTGCAAAGAAATTGAATTTATATGTGATTATAAAAATTATAATTATTTGAAAATATTAATCACAGTTACATACTTTTAAGAAACGTAATAAGTCACTTTTTATTTATTTACTTGCATCATGAATTTCATCTTTATTCAGAAATTCCAAGTTCATGCCGGAATTTACGAAACTAGAATTTTTGCTTTATGTATTCACGAAACGTCTCTCACTACATCAACAAAAATATTATTTCGAATTTCCGGTATGAATTCTGAATTTTTGAATAAAAATGAAATTCCAAAAATGCACGCTAATTATGCAAATGGGTTAAAAATCATTGGTGTTTATCATTTTCTACAAAAATGCTTCAGAAAACTTTTTGTTTTACTTTATTCTTGTATTACCTCGTAATATAATACAATTCTGACCACATGAAAATGAGTTAAAAGTCATAAATGTGTATCATTTTCTACAAAAATGCTTCGGAAAACTTTTTGTTTTACTTTATTCTTGTGTTACCTCGTAATATAATACAATTCTCACCACATGAAACTGGTTTAAAAGTCATTAATGTGTATAATTTTCTACAAAAATGCTTCAGAAAACTTTTTGTTTTACTTTATTCTCGTGTTACCTCGTTATATAATACAATTATTACCACTTGCAAATGGGTTAAAAGTCATTAGTGTTTATTATTTTCTACAAAAATGTTTCAGAAAACTTTTTGTTTTAATTTATTCTTGTGTTACCTCAATACAATTCTGGCATAGTTCAATAATATGTTAAAAGACATTAATGTTTATCATTTTCGACAAAAATGCCTCAGAAAACTTTTTATTTAACTTTATTATTGTGTTACTTCGTGGGCTAAAGTCAGTGGATTCGAAACCATGCAGACTTGCTCTGAAAGTGCTCCGATGACTGGCTGAAAAATCAGCAGTAAAAGGTAAGTGGGAATGCTTTCTCCGGTAAATATTAACGTCTAAACTAATTCTGAACAATATGAGCCATGCCATGTCCAAATCGGTTAAAATTTGAATGAGTTATGTCCATTTTAGTGTTGTCACTATAGCCCAATGGCCAAAATACATGGCATTCGAGCGTCAGTGTCAGCCATTTTATTCAGTACCTCACGCGCGCAAAAATTGCTAATATTATGTATATTATTTTTATATTCACTCTCATATATATGTTTCTAACCTTGTAGTACCTTTTATTAGTCACTTTAAGCTGTATTTTTCGCGTAATAAATTTTTTAAATTTCAAAATTCTGAAAAACCCGCCTTCTCAACCACTTTTGTTTTTTTTTAACTACCTTAAATTCATCCGTTCTCTTAGCCTTTTGGTGTGTTCTTAGACTTAGAGCTCCGATGCATCCTCTAAAATTTTTGGAATGCTGGCTCAATTTTAAGTTTAAGATGGAGCCTTCCAAATTTCGCAAAATTCGATTTTTACACCACTTTCCAACCCTTTCGATTTTTTTAATATACTTCCAATTTTTCTATCACCCTGTAACTTTGTATGTACATCAATATGGAGCTCCGTTAGCACCTCCAAAATTTTTGGAGCACTAGCAAAATTTTAAGAAGGGCTTTGGGCCTTAAGTTTTCATTTTTGGCCCCTGTTTACCAACTTTTCAACTTTCTTAAATTTTTTTAAAATACTTAAAATTTTTTGTTCACCCTGTAAATTTTTGAGCACATGTAATTAGTGCTTCGATTGTCTCACAAAAATTTCTGGAGCGATAGTTAAATTCTAAGTTGGTGTACCAGCTTAGTTGTTATAAATCCGGTGCACTGCAAGCAGTCACCGCGTGGTTGCTTGTTTACGTAAGTACATCTCTTTCTAGCTCCCATTATTTTAATTATTTAAGTGTGCCCGAGCGTGTTAAATGCTCATTTGACTTTGTAAAAGGTCTCGCTAAGCTCTTTGGGGGCATTTTGGCATATTTTCAGTGTTTTTTTATACCTTTTATGAGCATTCTGCCAAATCTTGTCACGCTCCACCTTTTCGCACCTCATCATCGATATTTTTTTCAAGTGTATATTCTTAAATCCCTCGTAAAAAATACTTATTATATCTTTATCTTAATTTTGTTGTATGCTACAGATGCTCAATTAAATTAACTACACACTGATGCCATTCTTTTATCACCCATTTTATTTTAAGTGTATGTTTTGTATCTCTAAAGTGAAATTTTCTTATTTTGTAATCAATGGCGTCGATTATAAGAGATCCACGCCAAAATTTCCCAACGATTGGTTGGTTGGCTGTAGGATGACGCTGCATAAAACTAGTGAAGGCAAACTCAATAAGACCTGAGATGCCTTCATTAGAAAGAGTAGTGGCGTCTGAGTTGGTTGCTTAGCAACCAGCTTCTTGTTTGGAGGCAATGAACACACTCGCCCAGCTTCCAGTAAACTCAAATTATAAATTCTAAAGTCCTTCTCGCATTGCATCCTGGGTAAACACGTCATTTCCAAGCAAGAGTATTTAAGCTAAGGAATTAATTTACAGGATTCGAACCTGCAAACTGAATAGTTTTCCAGGCTTCAACCTGAAATACACTCCCTCGCTCCTTTGCACATGTTCCCGCATCTCCTCACAATAGCGTCATTTTTATGGCCTTTCAATTTATACAATCAGCCTTGCACAGTATATCTCTCTCGGGTGCAGCTGCACTCGCTTTTTGCTGGACATTTATCTCTTCATGGGCTGGTCTCACATGGTTCTCCCAAAATTCACCCATTTTACTCTATCTAGTATTATCTTCATTATCTCTATTCATTTTTTTTTTTTATTCTCATAATTCTCTTTGCCGGAGAGAGTATCCCACATAACCTTTATCGCTAACGTAAATAAAGTTCTTAACTCAGAAATATAAGAAGAAAAAATATATATATATATTCCAAGAAGAATAAATCAATCACAAAGTGAAAGCTCAAACTCATAACTCGAAGACAAGAACAACCCGAGATATACAAAATCGACCAACAGTCAACACACAAAAACAAGAAACTCACAACAAATAAAAATGATAACCCCATCAAATCAATCAGACAAAGGACCGCCACTCCAACAATTATATGATATAGAAACAGGTAAAAGAAAAAACCTTAACGTTCACGAAATCCTCGCACAAGCAATCGGCCACTACAGAAGACACAAAGGAAGAAACAATGAAGGAGCAGACAAATACCTACAGTGGCTGCAAGTAGAAATAACAAAAAACATCGCATACATCAAAAGAAATGCATCACAAACACAAGATTCAACCCAACAAACAAAAATAACAAACACACTGGAAATATTCAAAGATGTAGATCAAGACTTCATTGCCTACCTGCATAGGGACACCAACCGACAAAACGTGAAAGATTTCCTGGATACTAAGCCCACATTCAGAGCATCTTTTAGACAAATGTGCAAACACCTCAAACAACACTCACCAGCAGGCACTGAAGGAGCTAACACCTTGCAAGAAAGAATAGTAACTCATCTCAAAGATATGCACAAAATCAAAGAAGAACTAGAACAAATCAAGGAAGGTGAGGTCCAAACAGACAACATAGAAGAAGAGTCCAACCACAACACACATCACCAAATACAAGAAAACAACACGGCATCCCTAGAACACAGAATCCAATCCCTGGAAGAAGACACAGAACGACTACAAACCAACACACTGGAAAGAGAAAACAAACAGCAAGCAGACAGAAAACAACTGGAGGAAAGAATTGAACACCAACAAGCCACCATAAAAGAAAGAGAGGACAACATAGAAAAATTAACAGCAGAACACAAAAAAACCCTCGCAGATCTCTACTCCAAGATGGATCTCCTCACTCAAGACAATCAAAGACAAAAAGAAGAAATAAACCAACTGCATAAGCAGCAAGAAAAGCAACAAAACTGCCAGATCCCGAATGAAGACGAAATTGAGCGGATGACCAAAGAAGGAGTTCAACAACTCCTGATAAAAATAAAGAACCAACTCCCACACGTCCAGAACACCAGAATGCTGAAAGAAGCCATAATAAAACAAAACACCACAAACACAGAAAAAATATTTCAAAAAATAGCAGATCTGGAATCAAAAGTCTCAGCACTTATCAAGAAACACAAAACACCAGCAATAGAAACACCAGAAGATAACAGCACACACGACTCATACGCAGAAAAACTGAAACAATCAGAAACAGGCAGACCATCACAACCACAAACAAGATTAACAGCATCTTCAACAGCCAGGAGATACTCCAAAGGGGCAATTTTACTATCTAGAAAATCAAACACGTCTCTAACGATGTTCTCAATCAGAGAACAAATACACAAAGCCCTTAAAAAACACAAGAACGTCCCACCTATACATTGTACAATAGCAAGAAATAAAACAACATTAATAGTGAGATCAGAAACAGAAGAAAATGTCGACACCCTGTCGGATATAATACACCAATCAGAAGACATATCACGTCTGGTATCCCAAGAATTTGTAACAGAAAAAAGGAAAAAGCTGATAATACTAGGCATCCCGAAGTCGATCACACATGACGAAGTATTACAAGAAATCAACAAAAAGACAAACGAAGACATCGAACAACATTTACACATACATAAAGAAATATCAAAAGAAAATTCACGAACATACCAATTAGTAATAGACCTCCCAGAAGACCAAGCCTTGTTACTGCACAAAGTGGGTCGACTATCGCTCAGCCTCATAACATGCAAAATAAGGACATACTCCCCAATAATTCGTTGTCAAAACTGCCAAGTCTTCGGGCACTCCTCTACCAACTGTAAGAGAAAAACGGCTTGTGCATATTGCATGGCAGAACATGAATCTGAAAGATGTCCGAAGAAAAACCACCTGCGACAACACAGATGCTTAAATTGCACCTACACGCAAGATCAAGATGGATACCCCTACCCAAATAACCATAGCGCCAACTCAGCCGGATGCCAAGTCTTTCAGGACCTCTTCCATAATCGCCATCGTGCACAGAACCTAACAGCAGAGAGTTCGCGATGGTAACAACCCCAAACCCAACAACCACACCAACTAGCAATAGAACAACAACACCAAAATTCAAAATAGCACAAATAAACCTTCAAAGAACAAAATCAGCAACAGCAGACCTCATAAATCACTTAATAGAAGAGGATTACTCAATAGCCTGTCTCCAGGATTGCGCAGTCACCAATAGAAGACCGCACGGATTACCATTATCCCTGCCTTCATATGCCTCGCAATCCAACAACTGCCACACAATCATACTGGACAACAACCTACAACATATACGAACACAGCAACACCAAAATTCAGTATTCATTAACGTTACACTCCAAGATATAATTATTACAATCGGCAATCAATACTCCCCGCCGTCAGCAGATCTAAAGGAAGACCTTCAAGCCTGGACAAACAAGAGAGGCATGAGCAAACACCTGATACACCTGGGAGACTTCAATGCTCATAGCCAACTCTGGGGGTATCCATCGGACGACGACAGAGGACACCATCTCATCACACATATGAGCCAACACCACTTAATCTCGGCAAACGACCTACACAGCCCACCCACATTTCAGACAGAAAGATCACAAGGATGGCCGGACGTCTCTCTTTTCTCGTTCCCCGTATTCTCTAGATTAGAAGAGTGGACTGTGGAAAAAGACATGAATTACGGGGACCACCGCTTGATCACCATATATCTAAACATAACAACCCCAACTCTCCCGAGAAGAAGATACAGAACGAAGAACATATCGTTTAAAAAATTCAATCAACACTTAACCTCAAGACTAATAGAAAGAAACATTAACTTCCAGCAAATAAAAAGTAAAGAAAACTTCGATACACACTACAATGAATTAATACAAATCATACAAGAGACAAGTGAACACACTCTCAAGAAGAAAAGTAGCACACACAAACCCTCGATCAACTGGTGGTCTCCGGAGCTCCGAAAAACAAGAAACTACGTCCGGGCACTCCGAAGACAAACAAACTCTCCAACATCCACACAAGCCCACAAACAGAAATACAAACAGGAGCGAGCCAGGTACAAGCTTCAAATCCAAAAAGCCAAACGAGAAGCATGGCTGAGATTCTGTCAGGCAACAACAGATCCCTATGGGAAAATGAAGAAAATTGCCTTCCAGGACTTTCACAAGAAAGAAACATATGCACTGGCACACTCAACAACAATCACACACACCAAGAAATCATTTTACAAGGACCTCACAGAACACATATATGGAAATTCACAGATTACAGACACCATAACACCAACACCAGACAAGACGGCCCCTCCATTCACCGTAAACGAGTTAAAAACGGCAATATACAGCTTCAACAAAAACAAGGCCCCAGGAATAGACAACATAGACCATCCCATCACAAGACAAATATTCAAACATCACCCACAACTACTACAAGACATTTACAACACACTCCTCAAGCTTAACTACTTCCCGACAGCATGGAAGCAGGGGGAACTAGTCTTCTTCTTGAAAAATGGAAAGCCTCCAACAGAAGCGGACTCGTATCGTCCGATTTCCCTGCTGCCAATCCTGGGCAAAATCTTTGAGAAGCTAATACTAAAGCGTATCCTACATGAACTACACAACACACCAAAACTAGCACCGTCCCAACATGGATTCGTCCCAGGAAAATCGACGGAAACGGCAATCCAAGAAGTGCTGTCCATCATAGATCTAAGCAAACAAGAAGACAACTACACATATCTCATCTCTCTAGACTTCCACCATGCCTTCGACAATCTACCTTGGGATGCAACAGTGGAAGAGCTCGAAACCTTAGAACTGAGCAGACCGTACATAAACACGACAAGATCCTTCCTATCGCTCAGATCTGCGTACACCAACTGGCTCTCTGGAGACCTTCACTGGTTCAAAAAGGGCTGTCCCCAGGGGTCGTGCTACGGCCCGTTTCTCTGGAGAATATTCATCAATAAGATCCTGATAATCCTCAGAGAAAAGGGATTCAAAGTGGTGGCGTACGCAGATGATATACTTCTAATCATAACAGGTCGCACCAGGAAGATCATAGAAGACAAAGGCAACGCAGCTCTCCAACTGATTCAAAACTGGGCGGATTGTCATTCCATTCAAATAACACACGAAAAATCAACAGTTCTGCAAATAAAGAATCGTAAATATCTCAAGCGTCCACCCACACTAAAAATTAATAACAGATCCATCAAACATAACCCCACACTAAAATATCTCGGCTTAGTTCTGGACAGCACACTTTCCTTCCTACCACATCTACATGCCAAGAGATCAGAAATCAACACAGCAGTCCAAAACCTCCTGAAGTTTGCAGCCTCACAACGCAGTATCTCAAAAGCAATACTAAAAATATGGAACAACACAATCTTAGAAAAGAAAATAACTTACGCTGCAGCAACATGGTTCCCCAAACTACAAAAATCCCACGGGCTGCGACTCCTCTCAGCAATTCAGGCACAGTGTCTGCTTTTGATCTCCCGTGCATACAAGAAGACAGCAACCTCAGCTCCCTGCGTCCTCACGGGAACAATGCCACTCTCACTAAGAACAGAGAAAACAGCAGCCCAAGGAGCAATCCTTAGGCTAGGCATCCCCATGGTTGGAATACAACCAGATATGTATCAACCGAAATTTATACCAACAGAAATTATACCATACAAAACATATTTTGAATGGGCAGAGAATGCAGAGGAGCAGCCAAATTTGCAAGTATACACGGATGGATCGAAGACTGACGCTGGTGTAGGATACGCTTTCTGCATCTACAACAAAGAAGACACAATAACAGAACATCAAATACACCTGGACACCTCAAACTCCGTTTACCAAGCGGAGCTGCTCGCAATTTCCGACGCAATTTCCTGGCTGCAAACATCCACACACGACAAAGCAACAATAAATTCAGACAGCCTTTCCAGCTTAGTGGCACTTACAGACATGAATACAGAAAATTATCTAATAGGTCAAATAATAAAGAAACTGCAAAACACAACAAAAAAGATCCTCTTCAACTGGGTAAAAGGCCACTCAGGAATTGCGGGCAACGAACACGCTGACAGACTCGCCAAGGAAGCCACACAACCGGACACATCAATAAAACACATCTTCCACCCAGCACCTCCATCCTACCTCAGAGGACAACTAAAACACAAATACACATCTAAATGGCAAGACCAATGGACAGCGGAGCACAGGGGACGAAAAGCCTACAGCCTCTGTCCAAAAGTCACCGAGGACTTCCTGGTCCCACACCGAAACATCTACCTGTACATAACCAACCACGGCCCGTTCCCATCATATCTCTCTCTCTTCAATAAAGCCCCATCTCCATTCTGCACATGTGGAAAAAGAGGAGATGCCACCCACTACACACTCAACTGCCCGCTAACGTCAGCATATCACATAAGGAAACCGGCATTACTGAGGACCTCAGTTTGGTTCCACCACGTCCTCCATACACCAAATCTACAACAAAAAATAATAGACTGTGTCCATCTCCTAGAACACAATCAGCAACTCTTTCAAATGCCTCCAGCACACCTTCTAGGAAATGTCCTGCCCTCAGACGATGATGAAGAAGAATAACCCTCATCATTGACCACAAAAATAGCGGAAACACAGTAGTGTAAATAATTCCATTCCCTCAGTAAAAGCCTAATGGCCTATTGGCCTCATCTGTATTTTTTTTTTTTTTTTTTTTTTTTTTTTTTTTTTTTTTAAATAAACTTGCCAAGCAGGGCTTGTAGAGCTTAAGCCGTATGGTAGGCCACCCTGCTTGGTTGAATCTGTGTTACTTCGTGATATAATACAATGCTGACAACATGCAACTGGGTTAAAAGTCATAAGTGTTTATCATTTTCTATAAAAATGCTCCAGAAAATTTTTGTTTTACTTTATTCTTGTGTTACCTCGTAATATAATACAATTCTGACCAACAGCAGATTTCCTCTTTTGTCTTTTTTTTTTTTAAATGTTCACTGTAAGCCTTTTCTGTAAAAAGCTGTTGCATTACAAGAAGTTACATTTGACCCTGTGTTTAAGAGGAAATTGATGCCATATAAAGACATGATAGGAGATTGAAAATAGAAAACAGAGATTTCTTGAACAAACTATCCACATTTATTCCGTATTAACATGTGATTAATTTTTATCTTCCGACACAAAGCGTTTGAAACTTTCGTTATTGTCGAAAGGGCTACGAGCTTTAATATACTCTTTTTATTTGTGTTCAATGAAATTGAATTATTAAACTATAATTTATTATTATTATTATTATTATTATTATTATTATTATTATTATTATTCGCATGTAAATAAAAGTGAATCGTGTTTTTAGAGACTTTTCTTTTCATATATATGCAGCAAGGTTAGTTTCACAATTTTCAGGCAATATGTTTAAATATTCCAAACAATCATCGTTATACAGCTAACAAAAAAAATATGAGAGAGATGTTGTTTAAAAGATATGAAAAATTGTATTATGTTTTTGAGGCTGTTAGTTAGCCATTTTAATTAAAAACTAGCATTACGTATACTTAATTAATAAATCTCGTATATATATGTATGTACATTTATTATTACCTTATAAAAAATAAATCAATATATATATTTTTTTGTTTTATGATGCAAATATTTCTCAGAAATTCATCACGTCGTGTTGTTTCATGACAATAATCGCGTCTACAGAATTTAGACAAAAAAAATATTTAATTAATATGTATGTATATAAATCACATTTATATACATTAAAAAACGTAATAAGCGACTCATTATTCATTAAATATCATTAGTGTTTATTATTTTGAAAAACATGCATGAAAGAAAATAAACTTTGTGTTATTCCGTTATGTACTACAATACTGATCAATCGTTTATTTCCTCTTTTGTCGTTTTCTTGGAAAAAAGTTCACTGTAAACTATTACTCATTTCTCTAAGAGGTCATAGGATTCCAGGTAGCTATGTTTATCTCTGTTTTGAATCGGAAATGGATGTCGGATAATGAATTGAAAGATGATTGAAAATAGAAAAACCGAGATTTCTTGAACAATCTATCCATTTTCATTTCCTATCAATATGTGATTAATTTCTGTATTCCGACACATAAAGTTTGACCCTTCTGTTATTTTTGTTTTATGAGCTTCAATGCACATTATTTATTTATTTTATTTTTATTTTTATTTTTATTAATTGGTATTGAAAAGATGTGGAATTATTGCACCATAATTTATTATTATTACTATTATTACTATTTGAAAGTAAGTAAAAGTGAGTAGTTTTCACAGAAAAAATTATTTTACATTTTAACATTTATGTTACATTTTATATGCAGCACGGTTACTTTCACAATTTTCCAACGATATATTTAAATCTTACAGGAAATCTTCGTTGTTTGGCTAACAACAACATCAACAACAACAAATGTGAAAGATGTTGTTTAAAAGATATATCAATATTATGTTTTTTTGAGGTCATTTGTGAGAGAGACATTTTAATTAATACTGGTAATTTTTCATCTATTTATTAAATCACGTATATATATACTTTATAAATATCACATAAAAAATTAATTTATATTGCTGTTGAAGATACAATTTTTTCTCTGAAATACATCACGCTTAGTTCAATCTACGGAATTCAGTAATTACAGAATTCACATTAAAAATTATTTTGTTTAAAAAATATACATGTCAATCACTTTTATATAATTAAAAAAAGTCGAAATAAGTGACTTTTTAATAAATGTCATTAGTTTTTAGCATTTTCTACAAGTATGCATAAAAAACGTCTTGTTTTAGCTTTTTATGTGTGTGTTAACCCGTAATATATTGTAATTATGACCAACAGCTTATTTCATCTTGTGTTGTTTTCTTAGAAAAAAAAATTAACAGTAAACTATTAGACATTTCTCTTTGAAATCGTAGGATTTCAAGTAGTTATGGTTATCCCTGTCTTGAACCAGAAATTGATGTCAGATAACGAAATGATAGAAGATTGGAAGTAGAAAAACAGATTTTTTTAAACAAATTATCCACAATCGTTCCCTATCAATGCATTAAATTTTGTATCGACACAGAGCGATTGACCCTTCACTTATTTGCAATTTATGACCTTCAGTGCACGTGTTTTTTTTTTATATTTAAATAAATATAATTATTAAATCCAACTTTATTATTATTACTATTATTAATATTTGGAAGTAAATAAAAGTGAGTTGTTGGTTTTTGCAAAATAATTTTTCTTATATTTATATGAAATACGGTTATTTTCATAATTTTCAGGCAATTTATTTAAATCGTCCAGGAAATCTCCGTTATTCAGCTAACAAAATAATATATACATATATATAGGGTGTCCACGTATAACCTGACCGACCTTTATTTTCGCAACCGTTGGTCCTAGATGCATACTTCCAATTACAAAAATGGTTTAAATAAGGTAAAGAATTATTTTTAAAGCGATTTGGGTCAAGAAAAACATTTAACAAAAAATTACGAAATTTAAATTTTTATACGGTCCCCCGGTCCTATAAGTGATATTTAGTAAAAATTTACTGTGCCACTGTTGTTGTTGCTGTCGTATCAGAGAAAGTGCCAAGGCACTTTTCTGAAAGAAAGGGTGCCAGAGCCTTTAAGATAGGTTGGACTTCTACAGCTGGTCTCCTAATTTTGAACCAATTCCAGATGAGAGACCTGCACCTGGATTGGCACCCCCAGAGGTAACGCTTATACTAAACTTGAAGGACATTGGAGCCACGAACAGATTTTGCGTGCACAAGCTCCCATTAACGTACACGGTCCTACAGCAGCGGCAGTCGAGAGAGGTTGTCACCCTCCCAAGCATTGACCTTGGTCGATGCTGCTTGGCTTTCAGCGATCTTACGGGTACCGAGCTTAACGGTCTGCGCCGCTGCGGGACATACTGTGCCACTAACAAGTAAGATAAAAAAAAGTCCCACTCATCTAACATTAAAATTGACCGAATTATGAAACATTGAAATGCATGACTTATGCTACTTTTTGCATCTCAAAACAGATGATTTCGGCCGTGCTTTCAGGGGTCGTATATAATGTACTTAAACTTATTTCAAGGTATCTGAACTTTGAAAGAAATCGTACAACTATTACGATTGATTTAAATTTTATTAGTTAAGTTTCAGATTATTTAAAATAATTGCATTTTATCATATGTTTTATTTTGTGAGGATTTGAGGCTATGATTTATTTTAACAAAAATTATATTATTTTCATAAGGTTTTATTTAACTTGCAACGATCGTCTTTCCAGTTTAAAATTTGTACTCGAACTTTAAATCACTTTCAAATGTCCGATAGAAGTTAAATTTTACATACTGGCTTAAATCCGATGACAATGTAATATTATTATGATTTTCGACGCTTATCATCTTAATAATACTCATATTAGAGGATAACACAAAAAAAAATCGGATAGATTACCGTCAACAAGTTTAAGAAAAAGTTTTAGATTAGATAACATAAACCTGCGATGGTTGTGTTTTTAACACTTTTCAACTTAGTTGAAAAGTGTTTATGACTTCGGTTTGTCTGCCGTCAGGCCGTCTGTCCGTACTCTAACTGCCGTAAATATGCTCGGATTGCCCTGCAATTTTTATATGTTATTGTCGTTATCTATAGCATGTTCCCTATTTCAACTGAAGTGTGTAGGACTTATAGTTTTTTTACAGGAACACTCAAAAGAATTCCGTTACATTATGGTCTATGGGGAAAAATCATTTGCGGTTTATTTTAATGATGTTATACAATTTCAAACACATTGTAATTGATATATATCACTAAAGTGCATTACAAGAAGCTTAATATGGAATAGGGTGTGCATAGCACTTATAGTTACTTTACAGGAACAGTCAAAAGAATTCCGTTACATTACGTTTATGGAGAAAAATCATCTGCGGTTTATTTAAATAATGTTTCACTATTTTAAACGCATTGAAATTTATATATATCACTTAGGTGCATTACAAGAGGCTTACTACAGAAGATTATGTGTATAGCAGTCATCGTTCATTTACAGGGACACACAAAAGAATTATCTACTGTCTGTTAACAATAATTCCTGGAAGTGCGTTTTAAGTTGCTGAACGCGATTTTAAATTTAACTCACTTTTTGTCTATTACTTGGTGTGTATAAGTTCTGTAGATCATATACAGGGCAGCACAAAACTTCGCGAACACATTTCCGTTTATTGACAGAAACTCCAGAAGGAGAATTTTAAACTGTGCTACGCGTTTCCTAACTAAACTAAAATTTAGCATCCTATGTAGTATATATACAAATCTTTAGATCACAGGGCGGAATAAAAGTATTCGGATGTTTTTCCGAATATTGAATATGTTGGAAATTCCTGAAATTACGTTTTTAAATATGTTATGCGTTTTCCAAATTGTTTAGTTAGATGTTATCTTTCAGCTTATTAAACGGTAATGATTTGTAAAATTGTTTTGGAAGCGTTGGAAAGTGTTACATAATCTATGCTTGGCGCATGATTTTTTTCTTGTTTAACTTTTATAATTACATTTTATGTATTTTTTAGCGCTGAATAAAAAAATTACCTTCACTTTTAACCATCATGTCAAGATTTTTCGCAAATCGTAAATTTCAAGGTTAAAAAATAGAGAAAAATCTGATACTATAAAATAGATGTAAGACTTTTATTTAGTTTAATTTTATTTAATTCAATAATTTATTCAATTTTTTATCTTCTACTGGGTTCTTTACAACTAAATAGCTCAGGGGTCCGATGAGGTTGGGAGGGGAGGGGGGATCAATTTTAACTTTGAAATTTTCGATTTGAGAAAAATCCTGACGTGATGGTTTAAAATGAAGGTCATTTTCGGATTCAGCGCTAAAAAATACATTAGAATCAATTTTCAAAAGCTAAAAATCATGGCACAACCCAAAATTTGAAAGACAGTGTAATCGAACAGCATTTTAAAATCTTAATTGAGGCTTTTGTTTTTCATCCTTTTATTTAACAAAAATTCTGGTATTTTTATCCTCTTATATGTTCAGTACAAATTGCATATTTTGCATTAATATGTCAGAATGATTATAGATTTCACATTTATATTAGATTGCAATGAAAAACATTCACATTATTTTGCTCTCAACTATTTTTTTGATATATTTGACGATTACTTATATTTCTACTATATTTGTAAATGACCCCTATTTCGCAACAAAAGATATACTCCAACTTTAAACAGCTATTACTCGGTCAGTTTTAATCACAGATAAATGGGACTTTTTTTATCTTACTTGTTAGTGTCACAGTAAATGTTTACTAAATATCACTTATAGGACCGGGAGACCGTATAAAAATTTACGTTTCGTAATTTTTTAATAAATGTTTTTCTTGCCCCAAATCGCTTTAAAAATAATTCTTTACCTTATTTAAACCATTTTTGTAATTGGAAGTATGCATCTAGAACCAACGGTTGCGAAAATAAAGGTCGGTCAGGTTATACGTGGACACCTTGTATATGCAAGAGATGTTGTTAAAAAATATAACGATATTATAGTATGTTTTTGATGGCGTTAGTGAGTTATTTTAATTAATAACTGGTATTTTTTACCTAATTATTAAATACCATATATATATATATATATATATATATATATATAATAAAACTTTTGTTAATAAAAATCATTAAATCATATAAATAATCGACAATACATTATATATATATATATATATATATATACATTATCATATAAAAAAAAGTTATTCTTTTATTTTTGATACAACTGTTTCTCAAAAATTCGTCTCATAGAATTGGTTCCTGAAAATAATTGCGTCTACAGAATTCAAATTAAAAAATTATTTTTCTTAAGAATATATATGTTATTCACAATTACATACTTAGAAAAATTAATAAGTAACTTTTTATTAACTACCATTAGTAGTTATCATTTTCTAAAAAAAACCTTTTTTTAAATTTTATTTTTGTGATACTTTATAATATGCTGCAATTCTGATTGCAATATCTTATTTCCTCTGGTTTTTTTTTTCATTTTCATGGAAAAAGGCTCACTGTAAACTATTAGGGATTTCTCTTTGAAGCTACGTTCAAGTAGCTATGTTTATCCCGGTGTTTAACCGGAAATTGATGTCAGATAATGAAGTGATTGAAGATTGAAAATAGAAAAACAGAGATTTCTTGAACCAATTATCTGCATTCATTTCCTTTCAATTTGTGATTAATTTCTGTATTCCGACATAGAGTGCTTGACTTTTTCGTTAGTTTCATTTTTTGAGATTCGATGCACCTTTTTTTTTTTTTTTTTTTTTTAATGTTAAAATTAAATTTAATAATTTATTATTATTATTATTATTATTATGTGCATATAAGTAAAAATTAGTCGTTTTTTTCCCCTTCTTCTTGCAAAATTTACTTTTTTTCCATTTATATGCGGCATGGTTACTTCCTATGATTCATTTAAATCTTACGGAGACACTTCATTATTCAACTAACAAAAAAATATATGTGAGATGGTGTTAAAAAAGAGTACAACAATATTATTGCCGAAACGTCAGTTGAGGCTCACTGTGGAGACGCGAAAAGTGTTTGGTTTCTGTCTGTCTGTCTGTCTGTTTGTCTGTCTGTTCCGCGATAACTGCTGTAAAAATGGTTTGATTAGGTTGATTTTTGGTAGGTATGTTGGCGAGGTATTCGGAATTAGCTGTATAGTTTTTTGTTAAATTTAGATCATTCGTTCATCAAAATATAGAACATTTTATTTTAGGTTATAATGCTTTCCTATGGGGATGCAGACGATTTTTCAAATTTCATTTTTATCTGAAATGAAAATGGAATATTTGCATAATGTATTTAGACGTAAAATTATGAATGCTAAATTTTCGATATGGATTTCAAATAGTTTTAGAATTTTGCCGATAAATTTAATAGAATTTAGAAATTAATTGCTTAAAATATTTGAAAATGTTTTTGCATCTATTCGGGAAATACAAACATCTTATTTTCATATTTTTTTACAATTTTTTCAAGCATTTATTTTTATGTTCCACTTTAATTTATTTGTTGCTTAGCAACCATATTTCAAAGCGTGTAAAATAATAAAATTCAAGGAACTGGCAATATTTTGGTAATATATATATATATATATATATATATTATTTATTAATTTTTTTATTATTATTAAAATGAATGCAAATGAGACTACGGGCGGATAAATGCCTATTTATTAAAAAAAAAAGAATAAGCAGTTTATCAGAGTTTTAGAATATCATTGTATAACACTGTGTTTAATTTAATTATTCTAATTTCTGGAACATTCGAAGAATTTTATATGCTTATAAATATGCATACAATTGAAAAAAGAATAATTGCGAATTGTACGATGTTAAATGATATCAAAAATGAGATTTAAAAAACAAATGACTTGTAGAGCTGACGTTGAGGCTACTGATCGGCTGATTTACTAGTATTATTGTTTTGAGGTAATTAGTGAGTCATTTTTTGCCACAACGTCCATGAAGGCTCACTGTGGAGACGCCAAAAGTTTTTGGTTTCCATCTGTTAGTTTGTCTGTCTGTCTGTTTGCCTGTCTGTTCCGCGATAACTGCCGTAAAAAGTGCCCGATTAGGTTGATTTTTGATGGGTATGTTGGTGAGGTACATGGAATTAGCTGTATAGTTTTTAGTTACATTTGGTTCATTCGTTCGAAAAATATAGAATATTTTGTTTTAGGTCATAATGCTTTCCTATGGGAATGCAGATGATTTTCAAATTTCATGTTTGACTGAAATGAAAATCACATATTTGAATAATGAATTGAAACGTAAAATTACTGATGCTAAATTTTTGATGTGGAGGTTTTAAATATATCAAATAGCTTTGAAAACTTACCGATATATTTATTAGAATTTAGAAATTAATTGTTTAAATTATTGGGACATTTCTTGCATCTGTTTGGGAAATGTAAAACAATTTATTTTCATATTTTTTAGAAACTTTAAAATAAATTTATTTTTACTTGCTCTTTAATTTATTAGTTGCTTAGCAACCCTATTTCAAAGATATCAAAATAATAAAATTCAATTAATTCTCACTATTTTGCTGCAATATTTTATTAGCAAAATAATTTATTTACGAGAGATATTTTAGTATTCTATTGACATGAATGAGAATTTATTTTGATACAAGTTTATTTTTTTATCTAAAAAGTTACATGAATAAGAAGTTCATGAGAATTTCAGAATATCATTGCAGAAACCGTGTTTAATTTAACTCTTCTAATTTTTGAAACATCCGAAGTATTTTATATGCCTATAAATATGTATTTAATATACAAAAAATTAAATTCCGGATTGTAAGATGCTAAATAATTTGAAAAGTGAGATTAAAGTGAGATTAAAAAACAATGACTTTTTGAGCTGACGTTGAGGCTCCTGATCTGCAGATTTACTAGTTAATATCTGGTTTTATTTTACCTAATTATCAAATCGCGTGTATATTTTGTTATACCCAGAAAAAAGTTTTGTTGAATCAACAAAAATTTGGTTGACCCAACAAAACTTTTTGTTTAAATATAGGTCAATGGAAATTTTGTTTGAATCAACATTTTTTTTTTTTTTTTTTTTTTTTTTTTTTTTTTTTTGTAATTCCAAAAAAAATTTTTGTATCGTCAGCAAAAAATGTTTTGTTAATTCAAGTAAAATGGTTCAATTTTACTTGAATTTTGCTAAATCAACCAAAATGTACTCAACAAAACATATTTTGTAATTTTAATCAATTCCTTTTTCTGGGTGTACTAATATCATAGAAAAATATAAATAAATCTATACTTTTATATATATAATATAATTGTTTCTGAGCAATTTGTAACACAGAGTTGATACCTGAAAATAATATAACTGTGTTAACAGAGTTCATATTAAAAATTCGTTTTCCTTAAATATATATATATATATATATATATATATATATATATTAATCACATTTATTTATTTTTAAAGAGCATAGTGGCAAAGATTACGAATTTGGAATTCCACTATTATTAATTTTTTTTTATGTTCTACGCCTCAAATAATCACAGAAATTCGCAGAACATCTCTGATTACGTAAGCGGTAAACGTTAAAAAAAGTACAGTGGCACTTAAATTCCGCACTCCTTGGCACCTATGTCTGTTTATCATTTTCTACTAACATGCCTGATTTTCCTTTTATTTTATTACTGTGTTATCCTGGAATGTACAACAATTCTGATCAATTTCCTCTTCTGGTCGTTTTCAAGGAAAAAATATTTACTGTAGACTATCAGTTTTTTCTGTCAGAATCCGTAGGATTTCAAGCAGCTATTTTTATTCCTGTATTTAACCGGAAATTGATGTTAGATAAAAAAGAATGTCAGATTAAAAATGGAATGAAAGCAAAATTAGTTTTTTTTTTTTTTTTTAAACACTTTTTTACAAGCAATCAATGTTTATATAAAAATCACCTCTGATTTTATGACTGAAATACGTGTAGTTCTAAACAATCTCCATTACAATACGTTAATTTTTTGCGGTTCTGATTGTTGAAATATCTTTGCTTTTATTTGCGCTTGAAATAAAAATTGAAAAGTAGAGATAATAAAATATATATACTTTTTGCTCTGTTTCTTTTTCAAGATATGCGAACGGGAAAGGAAAAAAAAAATCATTTTTCAAGCTATGTATTTGGTATTTATAAATTGTTTCCTCAACGTTTAATCATAGATTAATGTTAAAATTTTAAATTACAAAAAATATATTTAAAAAAATATTACACTCTTTATTTTAATTTTAATTTTCTACTTTTACTTACCCATCATACGTAGTATAGGGTAAGTCTTGTAATCGTTTTGAAAATCGGAAAATTTTTTTGGCGGATTTACACGTTTCAGACACTGGAGATTCCGAAAAAAAAAAATTAAAAAAAAAAAAAATTGCCGTCCGTCTGTGTGTCTGTAAACGCTCTATCTCCCGAAAAATTTGAGATAGAGACTTGAAATTTCGTGTACTTAGTATGTAATAATGGGAAGAAGCCTATTAAATTTCAGTAACCCGATTATCCGGAACTATTTTTTTCGGACTCTCGAAATATTCATTCTGATGAAAGATATATAAAATTTTTCGAAATTGTTTATTTTAAAGAGTGAATATAAAAGATGATAAAAAAACATAAATTTTGCATAAAGCATAAAGTGGATCGGATAATTAGTTGCCGAAATATCTGTAATCCTATTTCCACACTCTTCGATTTTTCATAACCCTGTATTTCATCCAAATTTCAATTCAAAGATATATTTTAATTGGAAATGAGACGCTTAATAAGATGCAATAAACCGCTAGCTAATAGGATTATTGTTTTTGGAGTTATAAGGATGTTTCTTTTAAGCAATTCAGTAATCGAGCATTTAAAGTTTATGACGTCATCAAGCCACGATTTTATTCGAATTGCAATGTATTTTATAAGTAGTTTACACATTTTTTATTTTAATACTTTACATTATGCATACCCATGACGGGTAAGTATTATGGTGGCCCTCAACGACTAGTTTAATGTTTAAACTATTTCGTTGGTGCATTTTCACAGATAAATAGCATATTTTAGACAGTATGGTTTGGCGATTTATCACCTGAGGCCGGACAACGAAAAAATGCATCAAAATTAATTTATTAATTTTAAATTAAGTTCTAAATTATTATAAAATGCTGTACATTCATCGGAAACACACCTGTGTACACGTTTTTTTCTTATAATTTTAGCCTATCAAGAAGTGAGTGAAAAAAGCGTTTTACAAAAATCTATCTTTACCTACAAAAACCATGTCGAGTTAAATAAATTAGTGTACAATCAGAAATTTCTGGAACAAACTTTCCAGATTCATTTAATATCAATTTGTAATTAATTCCACTCTTCTGAAGCGGAGTGTTACTTACCCATCATACGTAGTATTAGGGTAAATCTTAAAATCGTTTTGAAAATCGAATTTTTTTTTGACTAATTTACGCGTTTCAGACACTGGAGATTCCGAAAAACATATTTTTAGGAAAAACAAAATTGCCGTCCGTCCGTCCGTCTCTGTGTCTGTGTGCCTGTGTGCCTGTAAACGCCCTATCTCTCGAACAAATTAAGATAGAGACTTGAAATTTGGTATTTAGTTAGTATGTAATAATGGAGAGAAGTTTATTGAATTTCAGTAACCTCGAATATCCGGAACTTTTTTTTTGGATTCTCGAAATATTCGTCCTGATAAAAGGTATATAAAAATTTTCGAAATTGTTTATTTTAAAGAGTGAATATAAACCATTATAAAAAAACATAATTTTTGCATAAAGAATCAAGTCAATCGGATAATGAGTTGCCGAGGCATTTATAATCACATTTGCCACACTCTTCGATATTTCATGACCCTGTATTTCATCCAAATTTCAATTCAAAGATATATTTTAATTGGAAATGAGACGCTTAATCCGACACTGTAAACCAACAGTTAATAGGATTATCAATTTTGGAGTTATAAGGATGTTTCTTTTACGCAATTCAGTAATAGAGCATTTAAATTTTATGACGTCATCAAGCCACGATCGATGCTAACGAAAAAGAAAGGCTACCGCGGTGCTTTACGCGTATCTTTTTTACAGACCGCGGGAGTCACGTGATGCTGGATTCCACCAATGCAGGTGTACGAAAAGTGCTCACGTCGCTCTAGCGGTCTGTAAAAAAAGATAAGTGGAATGCACCGCGGTAGCCTGTCTTTTTCGTTAGCCTCGGCCACGATTTTATTCGAATTGCGATGCATTTTATAAATAGTTTACACATGTTTTATTTTCATATTTTATATTATGCATATCCATGATGGGTAAGTATTACGGTGGCCCCCAGCGACTAGTTTTGTTAGTTCGACTAGTTTTGTTCGACTAGTTTGTTAGGGTTTCTGGAATAAGGGAAACCAACATTTATATGGTCAGTAAATCTTATATTATATGACGGGTTTTATATCACTTAGAATCTATCATAAATCCCACCCAAACATTTATTTATACTTTATCTGACAATAAACGAGAAATAATGTTATATTTACGACTAGTTTAATATGCTACTCATAAAATTTAAACACGTACAAAAACTCATTTCACTTTAAAGATTTTGTAGATAAAAAAATGGCACTTGCAAGAAATTTGAACATGATTCTCGTTTTAAAGATTCCCATAAGATTGTTTACTTAATTATGTTAATGCAATAAAAAACTGCTTTAAAATTACATTTTGTTATCTCACGTAACATGAAACTTTAAGAAACTTCCATTTATAAATTACAACAAGTACTTATTTTAAAAGAATTTTGCAATTTCCATTGATAATAAGATAAAAATTATATATATATTTATGCGAAGAAGGTAAAAAAATATATTTTTTAATTTTTGCTTTTCATATAGAATGGAAACATAATACATTTGCCTTTCTTTAAATATGTTTTATTAAAAGAAATACGAAATATAAAATGGCGCAATAAGTCATTTTATGATACACAGTTTTATGAAATATATCTTTAAATTTTTAATGTGTACGGAATTACTTCCATTTGTTAAAAAATCGTTATTAAGGAAAAAAAATGTTTTTATATTAAAAGAAGTAAAAAGAAAAATGTATTTTTTACATATTTATTACTTTATTTTTTTTTAAATAATATAACTAGCCATAGTAACGTTTGTATTAAAATTTGTATATTTATCTATATTATAAAGCAAAAATTTCCCCATGAGTTATGTTAGCATCACATCGACGGATACAGCGATCTGACAATTAATTAACTTTTAGTGGAAAATTTGTTTATTTCTAAAAATTGTACAATTTTAAATTTTACACCGTATAACAGAAAAAAAGTACTTTCATATGTAATTTGTTTATAAACTATCTCATTCTATTGAATATATATATATTTTAAAAATAATTTTCAAGCATTTCTTTTAATCTATCGCGTGCAGGTCTCGATTACGAAAGATTAATTCGTGTGCACTTAAAACAATATAAAAATGGTGAACGATTTTTTGTTTCCTAATAATATTGAATAACGAAATTATAACGTCATTAATTGATAAATTAAAAGTTAATAATATAAATAAAACACAAATTTATATACATGCAATCGACCGAGGAGCTTAAACCGCTGAAATTATCAGAATCAAAAAGTCTGCTGTAAGTAGCGAAATCTTAAATCAATTCTAATGATTATACTATACGAAAGATGTTTTTTCATGATTTGGTAGTCAATTCTATAGAGCAACTCGTATAAAAAGACCAGTTAAATATGATGAAATCTGAGAAAGATATACAATGAGCTAACTGGCAAATTAGGTGTGTGTGTGTGGGGGGATCTCTTATCATCCATTAGGATTTACGCCTCAATTTGTCAATTAGCTCACTGTATTGCTAATATCTTTCTGAATTTTCACGATATTTCACTGGTCTTTTTATAGGAGTTGCTCTATTCTGTAGAATTGACTACCAAATCATGAAAAAAAATATTTCGTATAGTTTGCGCATGCGCAGTTAAAAATTATTTCATACAAATGCCCATATCTCATCCAATATTCAATATATTAATTTTTTAATAACAATATATTGTTTCTACTGTTGTTGAAGTCAAACATGTTCTTTACATCTTCGAAGTTCAAGGACAATTCGTTCAGAATTTTAGTAGCTATTTGACAAACAGTGTAAAAAGCGAAAGCGTCCGGTCACTGCTCCTTAATTTTTGGACGGCTGTGTATTTTTCCTTACTACGTCGTTTAGAGACATTGACAAAAAATATCATCAACTCGAGTCTCTTTCAGGCGCACCTCACCGGTTACTTCATCATCTTAGCCGATTTCAATTTGTTTGAATATTTATGGTTTCTAACGTATGTCCATGCATAACTTTCGAACGGATGCACCTATTTTAATTTTTTTGTTAGAATGCTTCGTTCTGGTGGAAGTCCATTTTTATTTTCATTAGGATACAAGAATGGTATATTTATCTTTGACTTGTCTATTGACTCTTCCCTGAATAATACTAAACGGACCTTCCAGGATCCTGGTTGCCAATGGAAAAAGCGCTAGCTCCCATGACAATACCGAGGGCCCGAAAGTCTTAACGCCCATACCGATACGGATGAATTCAAAGTTTCAGCGCCCCCGGCAGTAAACAAGAGAAGGTTTTCCCGGTTCTCCTGAAAATCCCGTCAAGTCGTAGTGCCCCTTCCCAGGTTGATGACCTACAGTTATCCCGCGCCCATCACAGCAAGAAAGAGAAGGTTCACCCGCAGCTCCTAAAAATCCCATCGCATGATAAACTAGTCCTTGGAAGCCACCGTAATACTTACCCATCATGGGTATGCATAATATAAAATATGAAAATAAAACATGTGTAAACTATTTATAAAATGCACTGCAATTCGAATAAAATCCTGGCTTGATGACGTCATAAGCTTTAAATGCTCTATTACTGAATTGCGTAAAAGAAACATCCTTATAACTCCAAAAATGATAATCATATTAACTAACGGTTTACTGCGTCGAATTAAGTGTCCATTTCCAATTAAAATATATCTTTGAATTGAAATTTGGATGGAATACAGGGTCAGGAAAAATCGAAGAGTGTGGAAAATATAATTACAAATAACTCGGCAACTTATTATCCGATCGACTTCATTCTTTATGCAAAATTTATGTTTTTTATTGTCTTTTATATTCAATCCTTGAAATAAAAAATTTTGAAAATGTTTACATATCTTTTAACAGAACGAATGTTTTGAGAGTCCGAAAAAAATAGTTCCGGATAACAGAGTGACTGAAATTCAAGAAGCTTCTTCCCATTATTAAATTCTACGTACATACAAATTTCAAGTCTCTATCTCAATTTGTTCGAGAGATAGAGCGTTTACAGACACACAGACACACAGACATACAGACACACACATATACAGACACACAGACGGACGGCAATTTTTTTTTTTTTTAAATTGTTTTTCGGAATCTTCAGTGTTTGAAACGTGTAAATCCGTCGATTTTTTTTTCGATTTTTAAAACTTATACAAGACTTACCCTACGTATGATGGGTAAGTAAAAGTTTGCCTCAACTTCCGGAATGCCGTGAAAAGATTTTCCCAGATACCAGTTATCTCCAGGACCCGGTGTCCCAAGTCAACTGTTCTGTGTCACCAATAAAAGTGCATATCAAGAACTAGTCATGAGAAATGTCTCCCAGAGTATCACAAGAAAAGTCTCATCTTCAAAGTGCACAGTTGTGAGATGAAATTAACTATTAATCCTTTCCTGGCTAAATTAATACAGAAGTTGTTCAATTATATTTACATTTTTTAAATTTTAATAACTTAATTAAATGTCAATAGTTATAATAATTATTATGTTAAAATTTTGAATTTGACATATTTGCCTCACAGGTAAAATTACTTTGTGCTGTGCTGTGCTGTTATTCAATGAAATAAAAAAAAGAAGAGAATTAAATTGAAATTTGCTGATTGTAAAACAATTTATTTCAATTAAATGAACAGAATACAAAATTATATTATATATTCTTTTATATATATTTTATCATTTATATATTCTTTTATAAATGAAGTTTGTTTTAACTATGTTTTTTTTGTAGAGCCTATTTTCAATGCGGCTTTGCAAGCAAGTTCATGATCTGCTTCTTTGTTTTCTATTTCTTTTTTACTAAATTCAGACATCGTGGTGGTCAAAGTGATAAGGAAAATAATTTATTTTTAAAAACGATTTAAAAGACCAAATGTAATTTTGGAATTCATAAGCATATTGCTAAGAAAGAAAAAAAAATATGCCTCACTTTCACGTATATTATTCCCTATTGAAAAGACGTCATCTTTGCTAATGCAAAAACGGCAAAAATTTTCTGAAATTTGTGAAAAAATTGAATGAGTTTAAGTTGGAATTTTCGCTCGAACTCGCAGCTTTTTTGAGTTTCGCTCAACACATCGTTCATTTTCTAAAAAGTGAGTCAAGCTCAGCTCAAAGCTCACAGAAAGTGAGCGAAACTCGTGAGTTTCCGCTTAATGAGCGCGCTCAGTTACAACACTGGTTTTAATATACTTACATCTATTTGAATTTCAGTTTACGTCTATGATAATTAAAAGAGTTTATCATTTAAACTACATATTTCGTTATCGCAATTTTTAACTAGAAATTTCGAAAGATATTTAATGTATATTTTTTAAAACATCGATATATCTTTATTTGATTAAAGCAAAATTTTAGCAGCCTGGTACCATTTCAATACAAGTAACATTTTAAGTAGTCTTTTTAAATAATAATAGTTTTTTTAAAAAATCTTTTTTCATTACATTTTCAATGTATTTTATACCGTCTTTTTTAATATCCTTCTTAAATTTCCGTAATTATTTTTATATTTTTTTATTCCAGGTCAGTCAGTGGTTTATAACACTTTTCAACATTGTTGAAAAATGTTTATAATTCAACTTGTCCGTCCATCTTATCGTATTCTAACTTTCTTAAATATATACGGATTGCCATGCAATTTTCACATGTTATTGAGATTTAGTATAGAATACTCGGTACTGAAAAAAAGTGTGAAGGATTTATAGTTTGTTTTCAGGAACACCCAAACGAATTCCATTACATTATGGTCTGTAGGGAAATATAGTTTATAGTGCATTTTATTGATATTACAATATTTCAAACATAATGAGAATTATAGGTACCACTGAAGTGAACTACAACATGCTTTCAGGAGTACAACGTAAAAAAAGTGTTGATTTTACAGTATAATACTGGCAGTTGAGGTGCCAGTATTATACTGTAAAATCAACACTTTTTTTTGCAGTGTGTAAATGTAGTATGTATAATTTGTTTACGGAGACGCACAAAATAATTACATTACATTAAGATCTATGTAGGAAAATAGGATGCGGTGCAATTTAATGATGTTGTGAAACTTCAAACATAACGAAATTTAAAAGGGACACTGACGTGCACTACGAAATATGTTCTGTAGTTTATGGAGTGCGTACCATTTCTCGTTTATATACAGGGACGCAGAAAATAATTCGGTTACAGAACTGACTTTGATCGATTATTGCTGGAGGTGTGTTTACCGATGTGTTAAGCATGTTTATGTTTACATAATTTTTAGTGTATTACGTGTTGTGTATAGATTCTATAGATCATATACAGGCATGCACGACAGAATTCGCCCACATTATCGAATATGGATTGCAACTGCTAAAAATGGCTTTTGCTGAGTTATGTGTTTTTTAAATTCCTTATATAGATATATCATTTCATTGTATCAAAAAAGGAAGTTACTTAATAATATTCTTTAACTGTTGATAAGTTTTTAACACTTTCCAACATTAGTTGAAAAGTATTTATGAATTAGGTTTGACTGTCCGTCTGCCGTTTGTCTGTCTGTTCGTGCTCTAACACATGTAAATATATTCAGATTGTCATGCAATTGATATATGTTATGGAGGTTTACTATCACATGTCCGGTATTGAAAATGAAGTGTGTAGCACGTATACACTGTAAAAAATTTTCGGAACGTTTCAGAAAATTATCCTGAAACATTTCGCATATTTTACCGGAATTTGAAATTTCTTTATGTCCCACGTCAATTACGGCAATAATTCGTGTAATATTTTTGAAAGGTTTCAACTTTTCCGTAAACTACATTCTGCGCATGCGTGCTTCATGATTTATGTTCCATTAGCCATTTTGATAACTAAAGAAGAATAAAAAAAAAACAGCTGCCTAGGTAAGTAGAGACAAAAGCAATCTGAACAAATGCCATTTTTTGTTTGGATATCAACCGATAAAGTAAGTAGCTAAATTAAATTTTTTTGTGCTTTATTATTTGAATTTTTATTTTATCAGTAATACGAAATTTTAAAATTTAATTGCTTAAATAAGACACTGAATAAAAAAAAAAAGTATATTGATTATTTTTTATAATGCCTAATTATGGAATAATTATTCTTTGTAATAAAAACTGAATGTATCTGCCAATTGGGAAAATGCTTTTTATTAAAATGTATAGATAAGTAATGTTTCTCAATTTTCTTTTGAAATAAGCTTCCTACTATTTAATACGAGAATTGCATTAATAAGTTAAAAACATTGTGACATATATACATTTTTTAAGATAAACATCATATTTAATTTTAAAAATTTCATAGAATTGCAGTACAATCCAATACAGTTATGCTATTAAAAATTAATATTTTTAATAATTTATGAAATAAAGCATATTTAAATATGCCACAAACGGTGTTTATAATTTTTGTATTGCTTTATGAAATTTAGCCTTTTAACACTTTCCAACTTAGTTGAAAAATGTTTATGACATCGGTTTGTCTGCCGTCTGGCAGTCTTTCCGTACTCTAACTCCCGTAAATATACTCGGATTCACCTGAAATTTTTGTATGTGATTGGCACTTACTATAGCATGATCCCTATTGAAAATGAAGTGTGTAGCATTTATAGTTTATGTACAGGGGCAATCAAAAGTATTCAGTTACATTACGGTCAATGGAAAAAAAGCATTTCAAGTGCATTTTGATGATGTTACGCCATTCGAAACATGATGAAATTGATATACAATTATGTAGCGCACTAAAACATGCTTTTTCTAAAATAGGGTGTACAAAGCATTTGTTATTCATTTACAGGGTCACACAAAATAATTCTGTCACACAAGGTTCTACAGGAAAAAATCGTTTGCAATGTAATTTAGTTTCAATATTTCAAACATAATGAAATTTATATGTATTACTGAGATGCATTATAAATTGCTCACTGAATAGCATGGTGTGCATTGAGTTATCGTTCATTTACACGGACACACAAAAGAATTCGGTTACAGTCTTTGTTCGATAATTACAGTCTATGAGTGATAAAAGTGTTTTCAATTTTGGTTTGGATTTTTAGGTTTGACTAAATGTCTGCATAGTACGTGGTGTGTATATATTCTGTTGATCATATACAGGGCTACACAAAGGAATTCGTATGTATTACTAACTATGAGAGTAAATTGCTTAATGGTATTTTTAATTGTGTTACGCAGTTTCCTGTTCAACTATATTTAGTATACTAATAGAAGTTTGTGGAATATAAATAAATTCATATACAGGGCTAAGCAAAAAACAAAATATGTTGTCGTTTATGGTTGGTAACTGCTGGAAGTGAGTTTTAAGTTGCCTTATGCATTTTTTACCTTAATTAGATTTCAGCTTAATATGGGGTGCGTACAAAAATCTTTAGATAATATACAGGTCTGTACAAAAGATTTCGAGTGCATTTCCATCGATTGGCGAAAATTGCTATATGTGAATTTTTTAACTGAACTAAATTTTATCACTCTATGTAGTATATATATGCAAGTCTATAGGTGATATACAGGGCTGCACTGTATAATTTGACTACTTTTTTGACTAATATTTGGAAGGTAAATGCTAAAACTGGATTTTTAAAGGTGTTAGATGTTTCCTAAACTATTTAATATCTTCTTTCACCTCATTTAACGGTGTAGTTTCGTTACAGTTTTCCAGATGTAATGGAAAGTGTTTCATAATCTATGCCTGATGCATGATTTTCCGTTCTTGTTTAACTCTTTAATGGATGTCGTTTACATGGCGCAAACACCAAAAATTCACAAATTTGCCACAAGTATTTTCGAATAGAAATTTTTGCTTTTATATTTTGGAGATTTTACACGTAAAAATTATTATAGAAAAATACTGGTTGTAAAACATCATACTTTTGATATATATCGGTGCCCTTCAAAGGATTAATGCATTTGAAATCATAGAAAAAATGTTGGTGCTACAAGCGTTTTTCTTTATTTATTTATTTATGTATTTTTTAAATGAGTAATAAAATCAAGTCCATGTTCACCTTTTGTTATCTTTCAAAAAAATTATATATTTTGTTAATCAGTTTTGGTACTTTCTTTAATTTATAAATTAATTAAAATGTCTTTTAAATACATCATTAAGCCTATGTTATATGTAAATTGTTTTCAAAAATCTTATCCGTTGATAGAACCATATATTGTCTTTTTTTCATTTAATTAATTATAAACAATGATTTTAATAAATTTTTGTCTAGGGCAGTTGAAATAATTTTAGAATTTTTAATGTCCCACCTTTCCTATTTATAAAATATGATAGATGTAAAATAATTTTAATGTACTATTTCTCTCATTTTATTATGTAAAATTTGGAAAAAAAAATTAACATAAAAGAAGTTTTTGCACGTTTTATACTTATCTTTTGTATTGCTTATCGAATGTTCTAGCAAGGATGTAAATTATTAAATCAGAAAAAAATTGATTAAAAGGAAATTTTATATTTTCTAAAAACTTAAGATTTTAATAAAGGAATAAAAATAATGTTTGCATTTTTAAAAATATAATTAACATTTTTACACTTTATTTACTCGCGTAAATCCGAGCTCGGAATTGAGTTTTAGCAAGTATTTTTTATATGTTTAGTTATGAGTTTCGATTAATATATATTTGTTGTACAGCTTCGATTTTGTTACCTGATAAATAAAAAATAATATTTTCAGAATTAAAAAAAAAAAAAGTTTCGAAAAAGAACGTTCTGTGAAACTGGAACATTTCAGTATTTTGATATGAAAGGTTCCGAAAAAAGAAATCAGCTGTAAACTTCTGAGAAATGATTAATAAACAAAATATTAGGGACAGTCAGCAATCATAATAAATCTTCACACTGTAAAAAAAATTCCGGAAGGTTCCGGAAAAAAATGGTGGCATTAAGATGCCACGGCTTTTTGCTGTTAAGTTTCACAACAAAGTAGTGAAACATTCCAAGTTGGAATGTTTCAGCATTTTGATATGAAAGGTTTCGGAAAAAAGCGTATCGTGACGCTGAAATATTTTAGTATTTTGATATGAAAGGTTTCGGAGTATATGTTACGGAATGTTTCTGAAAAATTGGAATGTTTCACTACTTTGTTGTGAAACGTAACAGCAAAGAGCCGTGGCATCTTAATGCCACCATTTTTTTCCGGAACCTTCCGGAAAATTTTTTACAGTGTAGTTTTTTTACAGGGACACTCAAAAAATTACGTTACATTACGGTCTATGGTAAAAAATCATTTGCGGTGAATTTTAAAGCTGTTACACAATTTCAAACACATTGAACTTGATATATATCACTGACTACAAGAGGCTTACTATATAATAGGATGTGCATAGCACTTATAGCTCTTTTACAGTGACACTCAAAATATTCCGTTACGTTACTGTCTGTGGAGAGAAATCGTTTGGGGTTAATTTTAATAATGTTTCACTATTTCAAAAATATTGAAATTGATACAGTATATCAATAAGGTGCATTTCTATATCCTTACTATAGATTATTTTGTGCATAACATTCATCCTTCATTTACAGGGACACGCAAAAGAATTCGGTACTATATATTAACAATAATTGCCAGAAGTGCGTTTTTAGTTGCCGAACGCAATTTTAAATTTAACTCATTTTATTAATCTATTACTTGGTGTGTATAAATTCTATAAATCATATACAGGGCAGCACTAAATTCCTAGAGAGAAATTCCATAAGTAGAATTTTAAACATTGCTACGGGTTTCCTAACTAAACTAAAATTTAGCATTCTATCTAGTGTATATACAAATCTATAGATCATAGACAGTGCTGCACAAAAGAATACGGATATTTTTTCGAATATCGTTGGTAATTCCTGAAATTGTGTTTTTAAATATGTTATGCGTTTTACAAATTGTTTACTTAGATATAATCTTTTATCTTATTAAACGGTAAAGATTTGTAAAATTATTTTTGATGTGTTGGAAAATGTTATATAATCTATGCTTGATGCATGATTTTTCGTTCTTGTTTATATTATATACCTGATGCAGGATTTTTCTTTCTTGTTAATATTTTCCACAGCCCTTTTTAATTTGTTTTTACTTTTTTTATGATTTGTTATTCCAATTCAATCAGCACATTTTTTATTTTATAATTTCAGGAGAAAAAAATAACTCTGAATAACATATTAAAGTGTTTAATTGCTGCAAATTTGATACAATTTAAACTTTTCCGTGAGGATAATTTAACGACATTTGAGCTATTCCGTTACCAGTCTGTTCTTAAAGGCTGTGAAATGCAGCGACTAATGAGAATTGCCTAGAGAAACTCCTAATTCCATTTTATGGTTCTAATGTGTTAATTTGCATTTGTTTTTTTTTTAAATTTTCCCTATAATAGTTAAAAGACATTAACATTTAAATTACGTATTATGTTTTTTGCATTTAAAGCTAGACACTCTGAAAGTAATTCTTAACACTTTCTAACTAGTTGAAAAGTTTTTATTAATTCAATTTGTCTGGAAGTCTTTACGTGTGGCCATCTGTGTGTTTGTCTGCCTGTCTGTTTGTCTACCTGTCCAAGGCCTAATTCACATAATTATACTCAGATTGTCATATAATTAATATATGTTATTTAATTTTACCATGGTCTGTTCGATATAGAAAATGAAGTGTGTAACATTAATTTTTTGTCCACAGGGTCACTCAAAAGAGTTCCGTTACATTATGGTCAATGGGGAAAAATCGTTCGCAATGCATTTTAATCATGTTACGCTATTTGGACTCTGTTGAAATTGATATGCATTATTGAACTTCGCTACAAGATACTTACTATAGAATTTGGTTTACATAGCATTTATCGTTCATTTACAGGGACACATAAAATAATTCAGTTACAGGGTTCAGTTACTGTATCTGAGCTATAATTGCTAGAAATGCGTTTTTGTTTTGTGGTATGTCTTTTACATTCAACTAATATTTTGCATATTAGTCGATATGTATATATTCTATAGATCATATACAGAGCTGAACAAAAGAATTCGAGTACATTTCTGCTTATTCAGGGAAATTGCTGAAGGGGGATTTTCAACTGTCTATGTTGTTATGTGTTTCCTAACTAAACTAAATTGTTTAATACTACATAGTATATATATATATATATATATATATATATATATATATATATATATATATATATATATATATATATATATATATATATATAATAATACTTTTGTAAATAATAACCATTAAACCACATAAATAATAGACAATAGATAAACCCATAATTAGAATATAATACATAAATATATCCAATAATTTAAGATTCTCAAAATTAAAATAAGTGGGAAAAATACTTAAAGATATGTAGGGAAAAAATCCAATATGCAGAAAGTGAAAATTATTACAAGACCAATTGGAAACTTATATAGTGGAACACTTTTTCAAGGGTAATATTCCACTAATATAAGTAAAAATGCAATTGATTTCTGTTTAAGTTAATTGCTATGAGCTTAATTTATTAACCCAAATTGCCCAATCAATTACCCAATGAAATTTAAAGAGGATTGAATAAAAATGGACAAATATTGTGTACTTGAACAAGTTAGTAGCAGAATTAATTAATATTGAGTATTATTAAAATACAAAAACATTTTTAAATGAATTTTTAGAGAAAAAGGGAAATTGCAGTAAAACATACCCCAACATTTACATTTTAGCTTTCAGAAGCCACATTATATATATACAAATCTATGTATAATATACAGGGCTGCACCGGATAATTTTTTGACTATAGATGTTAATTGCGGAAACTGGTTTTTCAACCTGCGTTTTCCAAATTTTTCATTTAAACATTATATTTCACTTTATTACATGGTGGAGTTTTATTACATTATTCTGAATGTGTTTGGAAAATGTGTCATAACCATTGCTTCACGCATGATTTTGTTTTTTGTTTTAAATTTATTCAAGATGCATTTCTCAAAATTTCGATGAAATATGATTTATAAAACATATTTTATAAAATGTATAAGAAGAAATATTTAATGAGAATTTAAAAGACGCTTATTTCAAAGTTGTTTCGAAAGATAAATAAAGAATTACTTCGATATTTGGTTCATTCGAAAATAAATAAAAACAAGAACGAAAAATCATGCATCCAGCATAGAGTATGAAACACTTTCCAACACATCCAAAAAAACTGTAACGAAAATTCACCGTTAAACAAGGTGAAAGAAAGCATGTAAGTAAACAGTTTAGAAAACATATACCACATTGAAAAATACAGTTTTCAAAATTACCATTTTATTGCAAAAAAGTAGTCGAATTATTTTGTGCAGTCCTGTATATGTTCTGTAGATTTGAATATATAATAAATAGCATGATAAAATTTAGTTCAGTTTGAAAATTCACATTTAGTAATTTTCACCAATCGATGAAAATGCACTCGAAATCTTTTGTACATCCCTGTATATTATCTAAACACATTTGTACACATCACATATTATGCTAAAATTGAACTCAGGTAAAAAACGCATAAGGCAACTTAAAACTCATATCCAGCAATTACCAACCGTAAACGACAGTGTATTTTGTTCTTTGCGTAGCCCTGTATACGAATTTATTTATATTCCACAAACTTATGTTAGTCTACTAAATATAGTTCAGTAAGAAAATGCATAATACAATTAAAAACTAACCTTAAGCAAATCCCTCCCATAGTTCGTAATACTTATGAATTCCCTTGTGTAGCCCTGTATATGATCAACCGAATTTATACACCACGTAATATGAAAAAAAAGCTAAACTTATAAACGCAAACCAAACTTGAAAACGCACTTATCACACATAGACTATAATTATTGCACGTATAATGTAACCGAATAGTTTTCTGTGTCCCTCAAAATGAACGATAAACGCAATGCATACCATACTTTTAAGAGAGCAGTTTATAGTGTACCTCAGTAATGCGTATAATTTTCATTATCTTTGAAATAGTGAAACATCATTAAATTACACTGCAAACTATTGTTCCCCGTCGAACAATGTGTAACAGAATTATTTTATTTGACCCAGTAAATGAATAAAAAAATGTTTTGTACCCCATATTTTACAAAAAGTATTTTTTAATGCGCTTCATAAATATATATCAATTTCATCATGTTTCAAATGGCGTAGTATCATCAAATTTACTTGAAACGATTATTTTCCATTCCCTGTATTGTGACGGAATACTTTTGACTGTCCCTGTAAAAAAATTATAATTGCTAGACCCTTCATTTGAAATAGGGAACATGCTGTAGTCGACGACAATAACATACAAAAATTTCAGGTCAATCTGTGCATATTTACGCGAATTAGAGCACGGCCAGACGGCAGACGGACAGATAGCAGACAAACCGAAGTCATAAACACTTTTCAACTAGGTTGGAAAGTGTTAAAAAGAAAGAAAGAAATTACCAAAGAGGATCAAGGCCATTTTTTGTCAACAGAAGGTGATATTAATTATTGCTCTACAGACAATAATTTGTTTTCGTTACAAACCGATTTCCATATTAAAAATGCGGGAAATTGATACGCTACTCTCCTATAATTGTGAATTAAAATGCAAAACAGCCCATTAATTTTGCATTCAAATATCTGTCGATGATTTTGTGTGGACTTATTCCACTTCGAATAAAAAAGTCTCATAATATATTCGAATAAATGCGTCAACTTATTACTATAGTTATGGAAAGGTTAAAAAAATGAACGCTGAAATATTTCAAACTAAAAGTTTATTGACTATTTTTGTTTTAAGGAACAGAGAAACGTTTAATTAGATTTTATGTTACTGGTATCTTATTCTCTGTTTGATTTTTAAATTTTCTCTCTAACAGTTAGATACATTAGCATTTAAATTACACATTATGTTATCTGCATTTAAAGCTAGACACTCTGAACTTAATTTATTTTAATTTATGCAGCGTGAATATCGCAAAAGGTCGATGAAATATGATTTATAAAACATATATTTTATAAAATGTATAAGAATAAATATTTAACTACAATTTAAAAGACGTTCCTTTCGAAACGTTTTCGAGTAAGAAATGAAGAATTGCTTTGATAACAGATTCATTTGTAAATAAACAAAGAAAGAAAGAAGTAAATGACTGAAGTGGTTCAGTCCATTTTTTCGTTCTACCGAATATGAGATGAATTCTTTCTCTATATAGTATAATTTTCTCGGTGCTTTAACAAACCAATTCCTAAATTGAAAACGTGATAAATTGATAACGCTAGTCTTCTATAATTTTGAATTGAAATACAAGAGGGTACATTAACTTACCTACAAATATCTCTGGATAAAGTTTTGTGGACTTGATTCACATGGAATCTAAAAGTCCCATATTATATTTGACTAAATGAAAACTGACTCTTATGAGTATAGTTTTCGAAAGATAGAAAAACACCTGAACGGTAAACAAAAGTTAACAAACATTTTATTGAGTATTTTTGTATTAAGAACTAAGAAGAAATATTTTATTAAAGTAATTATTCATTTCTTTCTTGAACATTTTGAGATGAACATCTTTGAAATTATCATTAAATATTTCTTCTTATATATTTAATAAAATAAAACTTTCTTCTTATACGTTTTATATAATAATGTAAATTAAGATAAATATAAAGTAACATAATAGTTTTCTGAAACATATGAATGTATATTTCACAGAATATGTTATCTGATATGCCTTAATACTGAAAAATTCAATGCACTTTTTTTTTAATTTAGTTCAGCGTTCAGTTCTTTTTCTCCCTTTCCACAACCTAATTCCATTTTAGATTTCTAATGTGTTAATTAACATTAGATTTTTAAATTCTCCTTCGAATAGATAAAAGACATTAGAACTTAAATTACTTATGTCATTTGCATTTTAAACTACATTTTCAGAAATTAATGGTTTTAGTTCTATGCTAGACCAATGTCGGAAAATATCGATGAAATATGATTTATTAAACATATATTTTATAAAATGTATAAGATGAAATATTTAACTTGAAACTTGACAGAGGTTCGTTACAAAATGTTCGAGAAAGAAATGAAAAATTACTTTGCTTTGATAAAAGATTCTTTCGTAAACAAATACAGAAAGAAATAAAAACAAGTTGGAAATTGTACGTCAAACGTTACAAACGAGGTGCGTTCGTACGCAAGTTTTAGAATTAAATTCATGATATCCCGTGCGTAGAACGGGTTAAACAGCTAGTTAAGTATATATTTTATGACACTGTTCATACAAATATCTTAACTAGTTATATAAATATTCAGATATATATGTATCAGCTAGTTATATAAATATTCAGATCTTGATGATTTTTAATTCTGTGAAATGAATTATATCGTCTGCAGATTAATTTCTGTCATAAAATAAGTATCTCGGTCGCTTGACGATTAAACTTCGGAAGCTCCTATAACAAAAAAGCA
This sequence comes from Maratus michaelseni, assembly GCA_963931845.1. Taxonomy (NCBI): domain Eukaryota; kingdom Metazoa; phylum Arthropoda; class Arachnida; order Araneae; family Salticidae; genus Maratus; species Maratus michaelseni. Next base: position 100,735,353 of record OZ007600.1, read on the forward strand.
CCGATTAAAAAAAAAATTCAAATTTCTTAATAAATATTTTTATTAATATCTCCTAAAGTTTTGATTCGATTTTAATAAAATTTGAAATGTCTCGACAAAATTCTGCAAAGATAATATATTTTAAATTGCAAACCATTTGGTTGGGTAGTTTTTGCGTTGTTATATGCGGACAGACAGACAGACGGATGGACAGACAGACGGACAGACAGACGGACGGACCAAACGACGACTATAGGTGCTACGTATTTATATAATTACGAACGCACCTAAAAAGGACCAAAGTGGGAAAAGTCAATTTTTTCGTTCACTAGAATTTGAGATGAATTCTTGCTCAATAGAAAATAATTTGTTTGGTGTCGTTACAAACCAAATCTTAGATTGAAAATGTGAGAAAATGATAACGCTAGTCTCTTATAATTGTGAATAGAAATGAAAAAGAGCTCATTAACTTTGCATTTCAATATATTTGAATGAAGTTTTGTGGACTTCATCTACTTAGATTCAAAAAGTCTCATATTATATTCCACTAAATGCACAATCTTATTACTATAGTTAGGGAAAGCTAAAAAAAAACTTGAACGCAGAAATAATTCAAACTAAAAATTTATTGACTATTTTTATATTAAGGCATAGAAAAAACGCCTAATTACGTACTACACTGTTAAAAATCTGCAGCAAACTGTCCAGTCATTTGACCGTTTTTGTAGAAAACGGTTACATAACAGTAATTTAACTATATTCTGACCATAAAATGAGCAATCATACGATCATAATATAGTTATATTATGGTTATGTAACCATTTTCTACAAAAACGGTCAAATGACTGGACAGTTTGCTGCAGATTTTTAACAGTGTATGTTTCTAATGTGTAAATTTCCGTCTGATGTTTAAATGTCTCCTCTAATAGTTACAAAACATTACCATTTAAATCACGTATTATGTTATTTGCATTTCAAAATCGATATTCTAAAAGACATGATTTTAGTTTTATGAGGGGTGAATTTCACAAAATTTCATTGAAATATGATTTATAAAATGTATATTTTATAAAATGTATAAGAAGAAATATTTAATGTTAATTTCAAAGACGTTTATTTCAAAATCTTCGCGAAAGATATTAAAAATTTCTTTGATAAACCATTCATTCGTAAATAAATAGAGAATGAAAGAATGAAATAACCAAAATAGATGAAGTACATTTTTGCATACAGCGCAATTTGATATGAGTTCTTGCTCTATTGACAATAATTTGTTTGGTGTTCCAGGATTGAAAATGATAATGCTAGTCTCCTATAATTATGAATTGAAACGCAAGAGAGCTTTGTATTCAGATATCTCTGGATGAAGTTTTGTAGACTTCATCCACTTTACCCCTAACTTTAAAATTCCATAACCCGGAAAAGGTGATAGATAGAAACATGAAACCAGTGGTATGTTTATTAAAAGAATTGTAAGAATGTTATACGTAAATCACAAAATTTAGTTAAAAATTGCACCGATAGATGGCGCTGAGAGCGTTAAGAATCCTTCTAAAGAGAGTTCAGAAGCATAGAAAGACTAGTCGTTGAAGATTTCGTCATTGAAATCTGACCGCTATTAGCGTATAGTGAAAATAATTCCGAAAGTGGTGTATACCGTGAAGGAACGTGTGTTTATTGTGTTGGAGTACCACCGATTAAGTCAGTCTCTACTGCCACAAGGAGAAGTTTTCAAACGCGATTTAAAGTCGCAAAAAGCCCAGATGGGAAAACAATTCGTGAGCTTTTCAAAAAAATTCAACAGACAGGCAACGTGGCCAATGTGCATTATTTTCACTATACGAAAAAAGTGGTCAGATTTCAATGGCGAAATCTTTAACGGCTAGTCTTACTATGCTTCTGAACTCTCTTTAGAAGGATTCTTAACGCTCTCAGCGCCATCTATTGGTGCAATTTTTAACTAAGTTTTGATTTTTACGTATAAGATTCTTACGATTTTTTTAATAAGCATACCACTGGTTTCATGTTTTTATCTATCACCGTTTTCGGGTTATTGATTTTTAAAGTTAGGGGTCCTTTGTGAAACACGCTGTAAATGCCTTATTATTATAACTGTGGAAAAATTTTAAAATAAACTGATCGCTTAAATAAATCAAACTAAAAGATGATTGACTATTTTTTGTTAAGGCCTAATTCCATTTTATGTTTCTAATGAGTTAATTTTAATTTTAGTTTTAAATTTTCCTTCTAATAGTTTTCGACATTAGAATTTAAATTACTTATTATGTTAAAATAAATGAACAACGCAAAAATAACACAAATACGTATTATTTTATTTGCATTTTAAACTAGATATTCTGAAAGTAATAGTTTTAGTTTTATGCAAGGTGAATTTTGGAAAATGTCGATAAAATATGATTAAACGTATATATTTTATAAAATGCATAAGAAAAAATATTTAATGACAATTTAAAAGACGCTCATTTTAAAATGTTTTCGAAAAGTAAATGAAAAATTACTTTGATAAAAGACTCATTGGCAAATAAAGAAATAAAAAAAGAAATGACCAAAGTGGATCAAGTCCATTTTCCATTCGACGAAATATTTGGATTAATTGTTCTTCTATATACAATAATTTGTTTAGTGCCGTAACAAACTAATTCCTAGATTGAAAATATGAGAAATTGATAGTCTTCTATAATTCTGAATTGAAATGCAAGCGATCCCGTTAACTTTAACCCAAAATATATCTGGATAGAGTTTTGTGGACTTCGTCCACTTCGATTCTAAAAGTCTCATATTGTATTCAACTAAATGCATAATCTTTTTATTATAGCAATGGAACGGTTACAAAAACTGATTGCTGAAATAATTCAAACTGAAAGATTATTGACTAGTTTTGTATTAAGGCCTAGAGAATCGCCTAATTCCATATTATGTTCATGATGTGTTAATTTTCATTTGATTTTTAAATTTTTCCTGTAATAGTTAGAAGACATTAGCATTTAAATTACGTATTATGTTATGTGCATTTTAAACTAGATTTTCTGAAAGTAATGGTTTTACTATGAAAGGTGAATTTCGCAAAATATCGATGAAATATGATTAAACTTATATTTTATAAAATGTATAAGAAGATATATTTAATGAGAATTTAAAAGAAGTACATTTTAAATTGTTTTCGAGAAAGAAATGAAGAATTACTTTGATAAAAGACTCATTCGTAAAAAAAATAAATTAAAATAGAAATGACCAAAGTGGATCAAGTCCATTTTTTTTTCGTTCAACGAAATTTTTGGATGAATTGTTGCTTTATAGACAATAATTTGTTCAGTGCCGTAACAAACCAATTCCTAGATTGAAAATGTGAGAAATTGTTAGTCTTATATCAGTATTCTTCTATTATTTCTAATCGTTAGTATTGTGAATTGAAACGCAAGGGATCCCATTAAATTTAACTCAAAATATATCTGTATAGAGTTTTGTGGACTTCATCCACTTCGATTCTAAAAAGTCTCATATTATATTCAACTAAATGCATAATCTTTTTATTATAGCAATGGAATGGTTAAAAAAACTGATTGCTGAAATAATTCAAACTGAAAGATTATTGACTAGTTTTGTATTAAGGCCTAGATAAACGCCTAATTCCATATTAAGTTCATGATGTGTTAATTTTAATTTGATTTTTAAATTTTCCCTGTAATAGTTAGAAGACATTAGCATTTAAATTACGTATTATGTTATGTGCATTTTAAACTAGATATTCTAAAAGTAATGGTTTTAGTTTTATGCAAGGTGAATTTCGCAAATTATCGATGAAATACGATTAAATTTATATTTTATAAAATGTATATAAAGAGATATTTAATGACAATTTAAAAGAAGTACATTTTAACAATTTCCGGCACAGTGGTCCCACTCCGGGCACACCTAATTTTAATTCCAAACTTGCATACGGCACCAAGAATATTTTAATAAAATTCTGTTTGTATAATAAAAACTTAAAATAAGGAGTTCATATTTTCTAAAAAAGTCATTTGTAAATTCCGGTGTCAGTCAGCAATTTCTCATTTTACAAACAAACTTTGCCTGTGCCGGAAAGGGTTAAAATGTTTTCGAGAAAGAAATGAAGAATTACTTTGATAAAAGACTCATTCGTAAAAAAATAAATTAAAATAGAAATGACCAAAGTGGATCAAGTCCATTTTTTTTCGTTCAACGAAATTTTTGGATGAATTGCTGCTTTATAGACAATAATTTGTTCAGTGCCGTAACAAACCAATTCCTAGATTGAAAATGTGCGAAATAGACAATCTTCTATAATTCTGAATTGAAATGCAAGAGATCCCATTAACTTTAACTCAAAATATCTCTGCATGAAATTTTGTGGTCTTGACCCACTTCGATTCGTAAAGTTTCGTATTATATTCGACTAAATGCACATCCTGTTTCAGCTGTTGAAAGGTTAAAAAATGTCTGAATGCTGAAGTAATTCAAACTAAAAAATTATTGACTACTTTTGTATTAAGGCCTAGAGAAACTTCGAATTCCCTTTCATGTTTCTAATGTGTTAATTTGCATTTGGTTTTTTTCATTTTTCATTTTTCCTGTAATAGTTAAAAGACATTAGCATTTAAATTACGCATTATATTATTTGCATTTAGAGCAAGATTATTTAAAAATATTTTTTTTTAATTTATGGAAGGAGGAATTTGCAAAATTTCGATGAAATATGATTTATAAAAGGTATGTTTAAGAAAAATGTATAAGAATAAACATTTAATGACAATTTAAAAGACTCTTATTTCGAAATGTTTTCGAGAAAAAATTTAAAAACTGCTTTGATAAAAGATTCATTCGTAAATAAATAAAGAAATAAACAGAGAAATGACCAAAGTGAATCATTTTCATTTTTTTCGTTTATTAGATTTTAAGAGAAATTCTTGTCAATAGACAATCGTAATTTGTTCAATGTAGTTACAAACCAATTCCTAGATTAATAATGTGAGAAATTGAAAGAACTTTGAACGGATTCAAACAAATATTTATTAATTTATTCGGCATTAAGGAAAATCAAAGGACATATTCGCTGCAATATACATACCTATTTTATTGCAAAAATAGTTATAGAAGATTTATAACATAATAATTTGATAAAGGATTCAATCGTAAATAAAGAAAGAAATGATCAAAGTGGATCAAATCTATTTTTTCGTTCAACAGGATATACGATGAATTCTTGCTCTATAGACAATATGCCTCATGCCGTTGCAAACCAAATCATAGATTGAAAATGTGAGATATTGATAATGCTGCTCTCCAATAATTATCAATTGAAATGCGAGAGAATTCATTAACTTTACCTCGAAATATCTCTGGATAAAGTTTTGTGGACTAAATTCACTTCGATTCTAAATGTCTCGTATTTTGTTAGAGTAGATGCGTCCTCTTATTACCATAGTTGCGAAAAAGTAAAAAAAAATGCCAAACCCTAAATTAATTCAAAATACAAGTTTATTGACTAATTTTGTATTACGGTCCAGAGAAACGTCTAATTTCATTTTATGCTTGTAATGTGTTAATTTGGATTTGAATTTTTAATTTTCCCTATAATAGTTAAAATGAATTAGCAAATAAATTACGTATTATGTTATCTGCATTTTAAACTAGATATTCTGAAAGTAATGGTTTTAAGGCTACGTAAGGTGAATATCGCAAAATGTCGATAAAATGTGATTTATAAATCATATCTATACTAATATTATAAAGGAGTAACGATTGTTTTTTTTGTTTGTTGTAGGGGGTAAGTTTTGGAACTACCGAAGCGATTTCAAAAGTGATGGTGGCAAATTGATGGTGACACTCCTTGCTCCAACACAGGCTATATTTTATGTCGGTGCCACTGTCCCAGCAGGGTGCAGAAGCGAAAAACGTTCTAAAATTTCGAATTTTTTTTATACTGTAGGAGCTAGGAACATGAAATTTGGCATGGTAGTTTCTTATAAAATGTAAATGCTCTCTAAGATCAAATTCTAAAAAAATTCGAAATTTAAAAGGGTGAGATGAGCGAAAAGCGTTCTAAAAACATTATAAATTATAATTTCTTTGGAATCTCTGGAACTACAGAACCACTTTCAAAATTGATGGTGGCAAATTGATGGTGACACTCCTTGCAACAGCATAGGCATTCTTTTATGTAGGTGCCACTACCCCAGGTGGGTGCAAAAGCGAAAAACGTTCTAAAATTTCGATTTTTGTTATACTGAAGGAGCTAAAAACATGAAATTTGGCATGGTAGTTACTTATACGATGTAAATGCTCTCTAAGAGCAAATTTAAAAAAAAAATCGAAATTTAAAAGGGTGAGATGAGCGAAAAGCGTTCTAAAAACATTCTAAATTACAATTTCTATGCAATTTCGGGAACTACAGAACCATTTTCAAAAGTGATAGTGGCAAATTGATGGTGACACTCCTTGCTCCAACACAGGCTATATTTTATGTCGGTGCCACTGCCCCAGCAGGGTACAGGAGCAAAAAACGTTCTAAAATTTCGAAATTTTTTATACTGTAGGAGCTAGGAACATGAAATTTGGCATGGCAGTTTCTTATAAAATGTAAATGCTCTCTAAGATCAAATTCTAAAAAAATTCGAAATTTAAAAGGGTGAGATGAGCAAAAAGCGTTCTAAAAACATTCTAAATTACAATTTCTTTGGAATCTCTGGAACTACAGAACCACTTTCAAAAGTGATGGTGGCAAATTGATGGTAACAGTTCCTGCTGCAACATAGGCTACATTTTATGTCGGTGCCGCTAACACAAGGGGGTGCAAAAGCGAAAAACGTTCTAAAATCTCGATTTTTTTTTATACTGAAGGAACTAGAAACTTGAAATTTGGAATGGTAGTTATTTTTAAGATGTAAATGCTCTCTAAGAACAAATTAAAAAAAATTCGAAATTTAAAAGGGTGAGATGAGCAAAAAACATTCTAAAAACATTCTAAATTATAATTTCTGTGAAATCTCTGGAACTATAGTACCATTTTCAAAAGTGATAGGGGCAAATTGATGGAAACAGTACCTGCTGTAACATAGGCTAGATATTATATAGGTGCCACTACCACAGGATGGTTCAAGAGCGGGAAAACGTTCTAAAATTTCGATTTTTTTTATACCGAAGGAACTAGAAACTTGAAATTTGGCATGGTAAGTTACTTATAAGTTGTAAATGCTCTCCAAGAACAGTTTCTAAAAAGTTCGAAATTTAAAAGGGTGAAATGAGCTAAATATGTTCTGAAAACATTCTATATTACAACTTTATTTCAATCTTTGAAGCTACTGAACCGATTTTAAAAGTAATGCTCGCAAATTTATGGTGACAGTCTGTGCTCTAACACAGGTTATATTTTATGTCAGAGCCACTACCCTCAGGAGGTTTCAAGAGCGAAGAACGTTCTAAAATTGCAATTTTTATTATACTGAAGAGATTAGAAACTTAAAATTAGGCAAGATAGTAAATTGTAAAATATACATGCTCTCTATGGACAGTTTAAAAAAAAATTAATTTAAAAGATTGATATGAGGGAAAACTGTTCTGAAAACATTCTAAATTACGATTTCTATGGAATTGTTAAGGACAGAAAATTGAAATTTAACAGGGCTGATACTTTTTAAGACACAAGTGTACACACAGAACAGTTTTTTTTAAATAAATCACAATTCAAAAGGGTGAAAGAGGAAAAAGTTCTAAATTACGATTTTTGTTTTTTACTAATATGATTAGAAACTTCAAATTTGGCATGGCGGTTACTTTTAAGATACAAATGCTCGCTAACAATGGTTTGTAAAGAAATTCAAAATTTCAAACGGTGAAATGAACAGAAAGAGTTTAAAAAGCATTCTAAATTGCAATTACTTTGGAATTGTTAGGGGTAGAAACTTAAAATTTTACATGGCTGCTGATTTGGTCGCACATAATTAAAATTTAAAATAGTGAAACGTGCGAGAAGCGTTCTAAAAACGTTCTATATTACGATTATTTGGAACTATTAAGGCTAGAAACTTAAAATTTCGCCTGAATGTTACTCACGTAAATGATCACCCAGAACAGTTTACTAAAAATGCGAAATGTAAAAGGACAGGGGGGAAAAAAGTACTAAAATTTCAATTTATGTGATACAGCTGGTATAGAAGCTTCAAATTTGGTATGGTATTACTCTTAAAATGCAAATTCTCGCTAAGACCGGTTTCTAAAAAATATCGAAATTTAACAGGCTGAAATGGGCAGAAAACGGTTTAAAAGAGTTCTACATTATGATTTAATTGGATTTATTCGGGTTAGAAACTGGAAATTTAGTACAGTTGTAACTTTTAAGATACAAAAGCTCAGTATAAACAGTCTATTAAAAATTCGAAGTTTAAAGGTGTAAACTGAACGGAAAACGTTATAAATTATGTTTTTTTTTCCAAATTGTTAGCGATATAAACTTATAATTTAACATGCCTGTTATTTTTTATGCGTAAATGCTTCCACAGAACAGTTTGTAGAAAACTCGAAATTTAAAAAAGGTTCAGAAGCAAAAAACATTCCAAAAGTGCGATTTTAGTGATGCTGCTGGTATAGGAAGTTGAAATTTGGCATGGTGGCTATTTTTAAGTTTTCAGTACTGGCTAAAAATGATTTCCATAAAAAAAAATCGAAATTTTAAAAATTGAAATAAGCTGAAAAAGTTCTAAAAACCTTCGATTTATCTGAAATTGTTAGGGATAAAAACTTAAAATTTTACATGGCTGTTACGTTATAGAGACACAAATGCATCCATAGAACAGTTTTTAAAATTTTTGAAATTTTAATGTGAGCAGGAACAGAAAAGTTTTAAAATTGCAATTTCTGTGATATAGTCATTACAGAAATTTGCTTAATTAGTAATTTCTGAATTGTCTGTGGAAGTAAAATTTCCTCTAATGAAAATAGGCCAACGAATACCACTTGGCCTTTTTCAAGAATTCCGCGAGCAAAGCCGCGGGTTTTGCTAGTATGTCATAAAATATACACTGTTAAAAATTTGCAGCAAACTGTCCAGTCATTTAACCGTTTTTATAGAAAACGGTTACATAACCGTAATTTAACTCTATTCTTACCATATTATTGCCCATATTATGGTTCTAATAGAGTTAAATTACGGTTATATAACCATTTTATATAAAAACGGTCAAATGACTGGACAGTTTGCTGCAAATTTTTAACAGTGTATAAAAAGAAATATTTAATGATAATTTAAAAAGACGCTCATTTCAATATGTTTTTGAGAAAGATGTAAAGAATTACTTTGATAAAAGATTAATTCGTAAATAAATAAAGAAATAAAGAAATAAATGACCCAAAGGGATCAAATTCATATTTTCGTTCAACGAAATTTTAGATGAGTTCTTGCCCTTTAGACAATAAGTTGCTCAGTGTCGTAACAACCCAATTCCTAGATTGAAAATGTGAAAAAATGATAAATCTTAGTCTCCTATTGTTCTGAATTCAAATGCAGGAGATCCCACTAATTTTAACTCAAAATATCTCTGGATGGAGTTTTATGGACTGGATCTACTTCGATTCGTAAAGTCTCATATTACATTTGACTAAACGCCACCTTTTTTACCATAGTTATAGAAAGGTAAATAAATACCTGATCGCTGAATTCAAACAAAACATTTACTGACTTTTTCAGTATTAAGGCATATCGAAGAACATATTCACTTAAAAATACATTCACATCCTATTGCAAAAATAGTTACAGCAGATTTACGACATACGCGCTAAAATAATAGTTTAATAGATAATCCTTCAAATTTCAACTTAGTTATTAATATTTTATTAAAACTCTATAAGCATTATATTATATTTATTTTACTTTACATTAATGTAGCAAACAAATATTTATTTTTACGTTACGTGTAGATAGATTAAAAATTTACGTACCTGAAATATGTTGTAAAAATCAGTAAAAATCGGTAATTTAACCCATTAAGGACCGAATTATTTTTCTCAATAAAATACAAATGTTGCGATTCATGCAACTTTTATATTATAGCAACCTAAGAGTTACTTTATCATTGTGTTTCAATCATCAAATAAAGTGAATATATATTCTAAAAACAAACTGGTGTTCCTTTAAAACCTGGAGTAAGAAACATAATGTTACGAAAACGAAACGTCAGTCTTTAATGGGTTAAGTCAGTTTCTTTACACCTATTGTTTAAAAGTACATGTGTGATCTATTAAATGCTGTAAATATGTATATTCTGCGATATTTAGAAGCGAATACCTATTCAATCAAAGTGATGATAACATAGACCGTGATATTTTGTGTTACATTTGGGCTTGGTAATAATGGCGGACGGTTTTGTGATTTAGAATATATATATATTACATTATTTTGCGGTAGCATGATTTTAATTTTTCTTTGTTATGTATTTACCACGTATTCAACTCAAAATATTTACTCACGTAACGTCACATAAAATCCATTGACTCATAAATTTGCATACGTTTATATTCGTGCATATATTACAAAAATAGAATTAAAAGTAAAAAAAAAATGTAACGGAACCATAGCTTTGTGAAAACGTATAAACATTGAAGCACATCAAAAATTTCCACCGTGTTTTATTTGTAAATCAAAAATTCGTGAAATCGAAACACTAGAAATAAATGTCTGCATGGGTTCTAGACAATTTTCTGTCATTATATTTGTACCAGGCCAATTTCTGAACTTCATTTACTCCGAACCTTACCGGACTCGCTTTCTTTTTAAAAAATAATTGCGACATTACATATTTGTTTTCTTACGAAATTTATTTTAATTTTATAAATAATAGAAAAATATTTTAAAATATTTTTGTTTTCTTTCATGAAGCTTTGCAGTTATTAGTTTCTTTAACAATCTTTTTCTATCATTCTAAACTAAATTAACTGTTTTCATGAGTTTTGATTAGCATACAATTTTCTAATGCTTCTGACAGTCGTGGAGGTTAAGATAACTTAAACTCGGACCAGAGCATAGTAATATACAGTGGAATGTGTCATTGTACCAGCCAATAAAACAGTTAAAAAACATTGTTAGCTTTTCTTACAAGGAATGTCTCCATAAGCGCATACTCATAAAATTTTGAAAAAAATACAGAATATTCTTCTCATGAGGATATACACGTTTATAAAAAAAAAATGCTGCGGAACCTCGATATAACGTCCGTAAAAAAATTATGAAAATTTCGTGTTTTGGCGATTTATCGCTAGGTTGGCGACACAATGAAGAAAAAAAATACGCATTTACGATAAATACTCTTTTAGAAAAAACGCTTTCTACTTTTTATACTGAACTAGTTTAAGTTTGTTCAACTTAAATAAATTCACTTTTATAACTACGGTTTTGCCATATACATTTATATGTACTTCTAAAGAAAATTAACGATCGTATTCTACGGTTTATAACAAAATTTAAATTGATTAAAAAAGTTTCAAACTAAAAATTAACTGTCCGATTCTGAGCACTATCAATATGACCTCGATATTGTTAGTGCCGGAGACATCAAGAGAAAAGTCCTGTTGCCATGGGAACAATGACTTATTCAAAATCAAAATGTATAATGAGAATGTTTTTAATTGGACAGTTACTGTTAAAATACACTTAAAACTTATCCAGCCGTCGAAACAATGTAAAATTAAACAACTTCAGCAGTACTTAACTTATATATATATATTATATGTTTATAGAAGCAATAATAAACTATTTAATCGTTGAAGTTAAATTCATAAAGTACTACGGATTTTTAAACACTCATTTTACCAGGAATTTTCAAATACATTAAAATCGCTTGCATTTACACTCAGAAAAAGAAACTGATTGAAACTACAAAACATATTTTTTGAGTACATTTTGTTGTTTTAGCAAAATTGGAGTAAAATTGAACCATTTTACTTCAATTAACAAAACATTTTCGCTGACGATACAATTTTTTTTTTTTTTTTGGAATTGCAAAAAAAAAAAAAAAAAAAAAAAATTGTTGTTGATTTAAACAAAATTTTTATTGAACCATATTTAAACAAAATTTTTATTGACCCATATTTAAACAAAGATTTTGTTTAAATATAGGTCAATGGAAATTTTGTTTGAATCAACAAAAAAATTTTTTTGTTGAAAACCACCTTTTTTTGCAATTCCAAAAAAAAAAATTGTATCGTCAGCAAAAATGTTTTGTTAATTGAAGTAAAATGGTTCTATTTTACTCCAATTTTGCTAAAACAACCAAAATGTACTCAACAAAATCGTTTTGTAGTTTTAATCAATTCCTTTTTCTGAGTGTAGCGACGAAAAAGTTTTACTCGCCAAATCGCTTTTTTGCGCTAAATACTCAAAATATTTTATTTTTTTACAGATTTTCTACTGGGATTCCGTAGTTGAGTAGTTCCATTAGCATTTTTTTTTAATTTTGAGTATGCGCTTTAAGGAGACCGTCCTTGTTAGCTTTATTTAAAATCACATCAGATCTTTGATGTTGCAAACATAAACGTTGAATATTAAAACAATATAAGAATCATATTCATTATTAACAGCCACCTGCTACATTAGACGGGGAAAAACCATCAAATATAAAACAGAACTGCTTGCAAAAAGTCATCACCGCCGCCGCGCTTAATGCCATTTCCAACACAATATATATAGTCATTTATTATGTCAAGCCAAACATTTGCCGAAAAGTTTTAATAAAAAAAAGATGCTAAAAAGGGAATGTCAGAAGAAAAACTCTCCGCATACAGCTGTACACAGAAGCTTGCGTAAAATTCGAAGTGGAGAAAGAACATCTTGAGGGAAAGAACACCGGCAATGTGTGGATGAAGAGGATTTTGCTTGCAACTCGGGAAAATATTGTCAGGATAATTAAAAATCACTCAAGACATTTTAACTTGCGAAAAACTGTTATACCTGCTTGTCAGATCATTTGTACTGTTACACCGTATTTCATTAGATTGCGGACATAAATCTGAACATTGTTATACTTGAAAATATTCGCATATATATACTTGTAATATTCTTCTTTTGAACACATTTTAATTGTAGGATAATGTTAATTAAGAAGCATAGTGGAAGTTTTTTAAGAAATCGAATTGAAAGGAGTTTGGTAAACACTGATTACATTGATTTTTGAAACATCGGGTCAGGGCATGAAATTTTCGACTATAAAAAAACCTGTACCAGGAATACCTAGAAAAAAACAGTGATAGCCAATTGGTGGTATGTAATTTAACTTTGGACATAATTCAGTTGGGAAGGTTTCAAAATTTTGCATAATTCGTGTCTTTCTTTTATTTCAATTCTCAGATGAAGTGATGATAATAGTTAGTACACTCAGAAAAAGGAATTGATTAAAACTACAAAACATTTTTGTTGATTACATTTTGGTTGTTTTAGCAAAATTGGAGTAAAATTGAACCATTTTACTTCAATTAACAAAACATTTTTGCTAACGATACAATTTTTTTTTTTTTGGAATTGTAAAAAAAAGGTGGTTTTCAACAAAAAATTTTTTTTGTTGATTCAAACAAAATTTCCATTGACCTATATTTAAACAAAATTTTTGTTTAAATATGGGTCAATAAAAACTTTGCTCGAATCAACAAAAAAAATTTTTTTTTGCAATTCCAAAAAATTTTTTGTATCACTAGATTAATTTTAACACAATTATTTCAAATTGGTAAATAAATCATACGAGTAGTAGTTTTCCAACTGGACGAAAAATGTCCGGGCCAGGATTCGAACCTGGGATCGCTTGGCTGAAGCCGCCACGCTCTACCACTGAGCTAACCCGGTCAAATCTGGGGGGCATAATTCATCCAGTTAACCTTATTGATCAGAGAATCTGGTCTGATATATTAATCAGCTCAACAGAAAAGATCGCAGGTAAAGGAACTCCAGTAAACGCTGGATACGTGATTACACTAGATTAATTTTAACACAATTATTTCAAATTGGTAAATAAATCATACGAGTAGTAGTTTTCCAACTGGACGAAAATGTCGGTTCCAACTGGAAATGTCGGTTCCAATTGGAAATGTCGGTTCCAAATGTTTCCAACTGGACGAAATGTCCGGGCCATCCTGGCCCGGACATTTTTCGTCCAGTTGGAAAACTACTACTCGTATGATTTATTTACCAATTTGAAATAATTGTGTTAAAATTAATCTAGTGTAATCACGTATCCAGCGTTTACTGGAGTTCCTTTACCTGCGATCTTTTCTGTTGAGCTGATTAATATATCAGACCAGATTCTCTGATCAATAAGGTTAACTGGATGAATTATGCCCTCCAGATTTGACCGGGATAGCTCAGTGGTAGAGCGTGGCGGCTTCAGCCAAGCGATCCCAGGTTCGAATCCTGGCCCGGACATTTTTCGTCCAGTTGAAAAACTACTACTCGTATGATTTTTTGTTTCGTCAGAAAAATGTTTTGTTAATTGAAGTAAAATTGTTCAATTTTACTCCAATTATGCTAAAACAACAAAATGTACTCTAAAAATATGTTTTGTAGTTTTAATCAGTTTCTTTTTCTGAGTGTAAGTAATAATTTATACAAGAAAATGCACAACACAGATCAAGGTATTCAAGGAATCTGTGTTTTATGCAGAACTGAAACTTGAAATTATCAAATTTGTTATAATTATTCCTTACTAGTTAACCCATTCACATATGATTTAGTATTGCAAGTACTCTGTGCAATTTTTAAGATGCAGTGTAAATAATAACTTGAAATAAAATACAGGTATCGGACAAAGCTATTCGAAAATTTATAGGATTAAAATAGCAGCACATCCAAGAACGTAAAAATAGTGGTAACTTTGGGTGAAATATGTTCACTCAGGTGATTTTTAATTAGTTATCGTATAATTATACAACATTGTTTGCAATGCATTTTTTTTTTTTTTTTTTTTTTTTTTTTTTTGTAAACGGTAAAGTTGCTTTTTGGTTTCAAATGCCGGAAAGTAACCTAGTCACAGAGAAAACTTTGTTGTAGCGAATGGTATACTAAACATTCGAATTATGGAAGACTCAATATTAGTCCCTAATACTTTCAATTACAGAAAAGAGGAGTTTTTATGCCTATTGTACGTACTGAACAAAAATTACGGAAAAAATTAGCATAATTTTTATTAAATGTATTTCATAGGCACCTCCTGCAATGTTAGTAGGTAATTTTGTAACGAATGTTAAACGTCTTTATGTAGCGCTTAACTATAGAATAGAGTCATAGCCATTGATACTTGATTAGCAAATCATAAAAATACCATACTGTCATGCAGAAACCCCTGACAATTAATTACAAGCACAAAAATGCTCATCTTCAACTAATGATCTTACTAATCATGATATTTATATGTTAGGTACTTTTATGTATATTTCATTACAAAAAAGTATAAAGCTACATATCGCAGTCGTTATAGGTAGCTTTCAATACAAAAAAGTATAAAGCTACCTATTGCAGCAGTTCGGAGGAAAGAAATTCCACAAAATTTCGGTATATTTTCACCGATCATGAACCCCAGACCCCAAAGCCACCCTCCGTTCAAATGTTGATTAATATATAATATATATATATATATGATCTATGTCATACGATAACACTCGTATTTATAAACCAAATTGGATGAAAATAATTGTGTGTATTAAGCTCACCAATGTCTCGACTGAGTTTGTTGGACAGCTAGGTCCGCCATCTTGTTTCAAAATGTCGGCCAATGAAAGATTTAAAACTAAAATAAATATATGAAAATTGAAAAAAAATCAAATTTATTTTTTGCTTAAGTGTTAAGCGTTACTACAAGGATCCCGGAACATTTTTTGGATTACTTCAATCGTAAAAAATGGCTGAGGAAGAGCTGTTTAAAATTCTAGGGTGGCTGACATTTACAAAACAGCAAATTACAAAAAATCAACGATTAATTTATGAGTTTTAGTGAACGCGATTTCTCGCAAATTATTATCTATCATTGTTGTAATCATTTTCCCAATCGTACGCATAAAAATATATATTTATATCCGTTAGCGCCAAATTCTCGCCAAACTTGGCGACACATGACGAAATATCGTGAAATTTGGCGACCAAAAATAAGTCTTCATAAATGAAGCCAACTTGGCTATAGTTGACTAATTTGGAAAATTTCTTATTCAAATTCAGTATTAACGAATCTCCTGTAATCGGGTTCCTTGCATTTTAGTTTGCTGTTTCGAGTAACATTAGCTAAAATTTTAAAACGAAGATATAGGAAAGCTACCTTTTCCTTCCGGTACAGTCCGGAAGAACTTTTTATAATGTAAATACTCACAAAAGATAAATTTTCTAGAACTTTAAAAATAAAGGTAATGTGAAATTAAAAAAAATATTTATGTATCTCAACCACTCTGTAGGAGTAAATAAACTTCAATTTGGAGTTTTCAAAGCAGTTAGCTACAAATCACACTAACTGAAAAGAAAGAAAAAATTACAAGAATTAGCATGAATTTAACATAAAATATACCAAATATGAAACGTGCAACATCACCAAGTTGCATAATCTCATCACTGTAATATTTTTAATATGTTCAATTGAAGTATATAAGTGTTAATTGAAAACAAAAAATAATTTTGTTAAAGTTAAGCGTGTTTTTGTTAAGTGTGTTTATCCTTCTCGTCTATCTGGACCCAACAAAATAAGCAAATTCCACTGATTTTCAACCACTTGTGAATTTAACTTTAGCATATAATAACTTACTAAATAATCGAAAATACTGTTTAACAAATATTGTAAGTAACCGTAATTCACTTTTTAAATAAATGAAAATATGGTTTCAATGTTTTTTTTGCAATTATTAATTTAAGTACTTTCTATTTTTCATTTAAATAATTTAATTTATACTCAATATTTATTTAGTTTTTCATTATTTTATATTCATAGTTATTTCAAACAGATAGATGATATTCCAATACATAACAGAATTGAAGACTTTAATGTTTTGGTAATTCGAAGCAATTTAAGCATTTCCCTTGGGATAATTTATCGGATTATGAGCTATTTCGTAAACTGTCTGGTGTGAAAATCTAGGAAATACTTCGCATTCAGCAGCTAAAGTAAAGTGCTTACGAAACGCTTAATGCAATTTGAAGTTTCTAATGGTTTAATTTCCATCCGACTTAAAATTTACGTGTCTAATAATTAAGAATTTAGCATATTAGCTACTAGTTACTTTATCTGAATTTTAAACGAAAACTGCTGAAATGAAGATTTTGAAATTTATTGAACGTAAATTTGAAAATACATATAAAATATGATATATATAAAAAGAATTTTTCACTAGTTAAAATGGATATTGTATAAAGTGGCTGCAATAGTAGTATGTTTTTGATTCCCAGAGTTCTTATCGTTTGCTCTGTATACCGTAAAAAAATACTTTCAAATAATAGTTTTAAAATTCAAAAAATACAATAAAAAAGTCCTTCCGGCCTGTACTGGGAGGAAAAAGTAGCTTTCCTATATCTTCGTTTTAAAAGTTTAGCTAATGTTACTCGAAACAGCAAGCTAAAATGCAAAGAACCCAATTACAGGAGATTCGTTAATACTGAATTTGAATAAGAAATTTTCCAAATTAGTCAACTATAGCCAAGTTGGCTTCATTTATGAAGACTTATTTTTGGTCGCCAAATTTCACGATATTTCGTCAAGTGTCGCCAAGTTTGGCGAGAATTTGGCGCTAACGGATATGAATATATAGTTTTATGCGTATGATTGGGAAAATGATTACAACAATGAAAGATAATAATTTGCGAGAAGTCGCGATTACTAAAACTTATAAATTAATCGTTGGTTTTTTGTAATGTGCTATCTTGTTTCAAAATGTCTGCCACCCTAGAATTTCAAACTGCTGTATCTCAGCCGTTTTTTAAGATAGAGGTAAAACAAAAAATACTCCGGAATCCTTCTATCAAGGCCTAACACTTAAGCAAAAAATAAATTTGAATTTTTAACTTTTTTGTATATTTATTTTAGTTTTAAATTTTTAAATGGCCGCCATCTTGAAACAAAATGGCGGACCAAGCTGGCCAACGAACTCGGTAGAGACATTAGGGAGCTTAATACACACAATTAGTTTCATCGAAATTGATTTATAAATGCGAGCGTTATCGTATGACATAGATCAGATATATATATATATATATGTGTGTGTGTGGGTATATCTATATACCGGGTGATTATAATTAAAGTTACGATTTCAAAAATCGATAATTTTAAAACTATTGGTCAGAATGACTTGATATTTTAGCAGAACAATCGTGAGGCAATGGAATTTTGTTTGGCGAAGGAAAAAAATAGTTCCAAATTGTGCCGATAGATGGTGTTGTCAGGGTAATGTCAGGGGAAAGACCAAAAATGTATTCTTGAACCCTTTCCGGCACGGAGTAAATTTGTTTGCAAAAATGATGAAATAATAGACTGACACCGGAATTTACAAACGAATCCATTAGAAAAAAGAAACTTGCTTATTTTTCTGATTCTTAATGAAAGGAAAATTTTAATTAAATACCGGATGATTATAATTACAGTTACGATTTCAAAAATCGATAATTTTAATTAAAACTACTGGTCAGATTGACTTGATATTTTAGCAGAACAATCGTGAGGCAATGGAATTTTGTTTGGCGAAAGAAAAAAAAAAGTTTCAAAATGTGCCCATAGATGGCGCTGTCTGGGTTCACATTGTCTGAAGATATGCAAATTACTAATACGTGACATGCGCACCGCAGACATAGCAACCATAAAAATGCAGAGCAGCAGCTCTTTGCCTGAATGCTTCATCATGACTCTGACTATGAAGGATCGCGCTCTGCTCTTGAAGCTTTTTTATAAGAACGATGACTGTGCACTTACAGCTATTAGGAAGTTTCGGACATTAAAATCTATAAAAAAAGGTCCAATAACAACAAATGGTCTGCAAAAAATGATTGCTAAAGTCGAAGAGACCGGTTCATTTGACGTGAAACGGGGTAGAGGAAGGAAACCAGTTTCAGCTGCGGCAGTGGAAGATGTGGCTACAGCATTACAGGAACATACTGACAGTGATGCTGGAATCAGCAGTGCAAGGGGGATTGGCCGAATGCTGGATATGCCGAACAGCACGGTGCGTAAAGTCCTACGGAACGTCTTACGCTGTTATTCGTACAAGATAACTCATGTGCAGGAGTTGCTACCTGCTGACCTGGAAGCACGTCAATCTTTTGCACTACAATTTCTTGCCCGGATGGAAGTGGACAACGGATGGCCATGGAACATTCTGTGGTCTGACGAAGCCCACTTTCATTTGCAAGGTTCTGTAAATACGCAAAATTGCAGGATATGGGCGACCGAGAATCCGTCCCAGCTACAGCCATTACCTCTACAGTCTGAAAAGGTCACTGTGTGGTGCGGAATAACGGCAGCGTTTATCGTCGGTCCATTTTTCTTCGAGGAGATCACACCTGCGGGTCCCGTTACCTGCACAGTTACTGGCAAGCGGTATGAAGCACTTTTGCGTAACCAT
Source organism: Maratus michaelseni (assembly GCA_963931845.1). Taxonomy (NCBI): domain Eukaryota; kingdom Metazoa; phylum Arthropoda; class Arachnida; order Araneae; family Salticidae; genus Maratus; species Maratus michaelseni. The sequence goes on from OZ007600.1 coordinate 100,754,928, forward strand.
GTTCTTCCGGCACTTCAACAGCGTCAGTGTGTGGATCGCATAATATTCATGCAAGATGGCGCTCCTCCGCACATTGCTACTACTGTGAAGCAGCTACTGAGAGATAATTTCGGAGATGATAGGATCATAAGCCACCATTTTCCAACAACGTGGCCGCCACGCTCCCCCGACATAAACCCGTGTGATTTCTGGCTTTGGGGGGTACCTGAAGAATGTTGTTTATAGCGGGCGGATTCAGAATCTAGCCGACTTGAAGACAAGCATCACACAACACACCCATTGCATTAGTACAGATACCCTCCGATCTGTTGTGGAGCATGCCGTTTTGCGCTTCCAATTAGTAGCGGAACAAGGCGGAGGGCATATTGAGCAACTTATGCCTTAATAATCAGTAAGGTGTTTGTTCCATGAAGCTCTTTTTTTTTTCATTTTTTGTCATTATCGCTGTCGTCGCTGTAAACACGTAGTCTTGTCTTTTCGCTAATAAATTTTTAGTAAATCTCTGAACTCTATTTTTTTTCCTTTTGGCAACATCATTCCTATGTTTAACCCTTTAACGGGCGGTGTTCACAAAAAAGGACACCCAATTTTAATTCTAAAACTGACAAACGGCACCAAGAATATTTAATTAAAATTTTCCTTTCATTAAGAACCTGAAAATAAGCAAGTTTCTTTTTACTAATGGATTCGTTTATAAATTCCGGTGTCAGTCTATTATTTCATCATTTTGCAAACAAATTTACACCGCGCCGGAAAGGGTTCAAGAATACATTTTTGGTCTTTCCCCTGACATTACCCTGACAACACCATCTATCGGCACAATTTGGAACTATTTTTTTCATTCGCCAAACAAAATTCCATTGCCTCACGATTGTTCTGCTAAAATATCAAGTCATTCTGACCAATAGTTTTAAAATTATCGATTTTTGAAATCGTAACTTTAATTATAATCACCCGGTATATAAATCAACATTTGAACGGAGGGCGGTTTTGGGGTCTGGGGGTCATGATCGGTGAAAATATACCGAAATTTTCCGGAATTGCTTTCCTCCGAACGGCTGCAATAGGTAGCTTTATACTTTTTTGTATTGAAAGCTACCTAATAACTAGATAAAACAACGTTCAATTCCACACTTAAAAAGCGTTATCATTAACAAAAAACATTTCTATAATGTGTTCCGAATTCTTAAGCTGAATAAAATTATTAAAAATTATACTTTTTTTCCTTTTTTTATTCCTTTATTATTTGAACTCATACCGATCATACCGATCACTGCAGGTGTAAAGAAAGAAAAATATATATTAAAGTAAAAAAAAAATACTTTCAAATAATAGTTTTCTTATTAATTTTAAATTAAAAAAATACAGGAAAAAATAACTAGATAAAATAACGTTTAATTCTACACTTAAAAAGCGTTATCATTAACATAAAACATTTCTATAATGTGTTCCGAATTCTTCAGCTGAATTTAATTATTAAAAATTAAATTTTTTTCCCTTTATTATTCCTTTATTATTCGAACTCATACCGATCATACCGATAATCATACCGATCAAACCGAACACTACAGGGGCAAAGAACGAAAAATATATATTAAAGTAAAAAAAAAATATATTTTCAAATAATAGTTTTCTTAGTATTTTTAAATTTCAAAAAATACAATAAAGAATAACTAGATAAAACAACGTTCAATTCCACACTATAAAAGCGTTATCATTAACATAAAACATTTCTATAATGCGCTCTGAATTCTTAATCTGAATATAATTACTAAAAATTATACTTTTTTCACTTTTTTATTCCTTTAATATTCGAACTCATACCGATCACACCTATAATCTTACCGATCATACCGATCACTGAAGGTGCAAAGAAAAGAAATATATAGGGTGAAACCCACAGTTATTGACACCTAACCAGTAACTGACACTTGAGCAAAAATCTTACTCAAATAAGCATTTTGTTGTAAAATTCTGCAAAGTAATATCATCTAGTGGTAAATTAGACACTTGTTTTTATTTTGGAGTCAATTTATTCACAACTAGAGGGCTAAGAACATATTCAATGAGGAAGAAACTTTTGAGAATACAAAAAGTTCCATTTTGAAGAAACCATTTTATATCTAAAATTAAAGAAGTGTTTTTCTAATCTATTTGTAATGCAACCATCCTGTACTTTCTTCTTAAAGTTATACTTGTAAAAATTATTTTAAATATGCATATAATATATTAGGGCAATGATTTAGGGTTTATAGTTATTTAATTTAGCTTAATAGGGGGTGCCAGTTATTGGTTGCTAGGATTTCGTTTCACCAGTCTCTGACAGCGGTGTTAATTATTGGTTATATTAAAGAAAGTTGAAATCTATTATTTGAACTGTTTGAATGCATCATACTAAATTACATTTATTTTGTAGTAAACACCATTTAAATTTAGTTGTTTTACCAGTGTATCATACCAGATGTCAGTTACTGTTTCATAAATGTCAGTTATTGGATATCTGCATTACTAATAATGTAGTGCTAAATATTACTGCTATATACTCTGCATTACTATAACGTAGTGCAGATTACTAAATCCCACTTTTTACAATAAATATTGATGTATTTTGATTTTAAAATAAAGAATAAAGTTTTTTTTTTATCATTTTAATCTTTTAAAATAAAATGTCAATAATGGTTCACTTTGTGTCAGTTTTTTTTTTAATCATTTTAATCTTTTAAAGTAAAATGTCAATAATGGTTCACTTTGTGTCAGTTTGTGTCAGTGTGGTGTTTCAAAATAGGGATGGTGTTAGTTATTGGAGTTTTTGACCCTATTTATGAATAAAATTAATTTTTAATAATAAAATATATAATTTTTCAAAATTTTACCAACAATAATTTTTTTAATACATCTCTACTATCCTTTCAAAGGTAAAGGTAAGTATAAAATAGATTTACAAATTTGTAATAGTTATTTGAACAAGAAATAATCCTTAACGTGTCAGTTACTGGGTGTTTAAACCTATTAAAGAGTTTCCTGTTTTATAAATTCGAAATAATTTAATCTTTTCAATAGGGATAATTTAACGCCCTATGAACTATTTCGAAAACAGTCTAGTGTTAAAAGCTAGCGAATTGCATCACATTCAACAGCTAAAGAGAACCTCTTTCCTAAACGTCTATTTCAATTTGGGATTTCTAAGGTGCTAATTTGCACTTTATTTCAATGTTACACCTGTAATAGTTAAAATACTTTAGAACTTAAACTATTTATTATTTTATCTGCATTTTAAACGAAAAATTTTGAAGAGTGCGTTTTTTAAGCCGCAGTACATCTTCATTTAATTAAAAAAAAATTTAATAGCTTAATATGAATTGTATTGTAAATTATATATTTATGTATAATCTAAATTTTGATTTCATGGAAATACAAGAAAACTAGATAACGCAGCAGGTATTTGTAAATTAAAAAATGCATTATCAACGACATAAATAATTTCTCTAGGGATCCTTAAACACAATTTTAGTGACATCCCTTTATGCATGTAGTCCCAAAACGAATACGTACATTTAAAATTCAACAATTCTTAAACTATAACAAATAGGGATTTAAAATAAGGACATGTTTATAAGTTTTATACGTATTCACAAATGTTATATACAGTAACTTTGCTTTTCAATTAGTAATCTTTGCCTTCTTTAATATCAAGTTTCTGTCATTGCATTAGTCAAACATAACTTTTGAAACTCTGAAAGTATATGTTGGAAGTATAAATATGAATAATATAGGAATAATAATAATAATAATAATAGATGTTCATGAATGATACCAATCAATGAATAATTAAAAATAGTAATATATGTCAATAAAAATACTAATGCAGGGTCATCCAAAAAGGTTGGACAGATTTGAAAGAATAATAACTCTAAAAGTAATTGAGTAAATGCAATTATTTTATTTTCAAACTACTCGACAGTTACCCAAGATTTTTTAGATGTAGCTGTCGTGGCGGTCAGACGAAGCACAGGCGGTAAATGAGAAATTGCGCGGTGAACGAGGCTTCCGTGCTGTCCTTCCTATTTCGTTAATTCCGTAGTGGAAAGCGTATAAGTCTAAAACTATTGGAGGTATGGAAAACATATCAATTAGAAAGTTCTTCAGCATCGTTGATTTAGTATGAAAGGATCCCCTATAAACATGAATTGTCTAAACAAAAATGTGAAAATTGTGAGATTCCATACCCTGATTATTCGGGACATCTGGTATGGTGGCCCATGATTTTCTTCATAAATAATATCTTTAACATAGCCTAAAGCCCCGTTTACTAAACCTTTTTAGGTCCACAAATTAGAACATAACATTACTTTAGACTCAATTGATAAACGAAGAAATGGTTCAAGTCCGTTTGTCATTTCAGAATCGGCTAACTTTGCTTCAGTACAATTATGAAGAGCTTGATTCAGAGCAACAGGTTGACGCAGTTCTTTTAATTTTACATTATTATATTCTTTTACGTCTTTATTCGTTGAAAACAGCCTAATTGCATCTTTAAATAAATGCTGTTCGCTTTTTGAAAGAGACTGTAAGCTTCGATTCATTAATATAACGAATTTAACAATTAATTTTATTTGATTACAATTCTTTTGTTGCTACTTTACAGAAAAAATCATAATATAATTCTTTTAAAATGCCTAAGTATCGTCTGCGTAAGTGATTCCACATAATAAGAATAAATTGTGTGTTTTAATTCTTAACATTGAAAGATACTTTTATAACAGAATGTAAATAATTGAATTAAATGTTTTTTTTTTAATCATTCGATAAGAAAATAATATTGTCAGAATCTACAGATCATACTTTATTTCTATCAAGTCTAAAAATATTTCTTTCCTTAATTAAATTCAAAAAACAGTTTTTAAGATACTATGGCGGATGTATTTATTTAATTCTGATTCTATCTACAATTACTAACTCCATGATTTATTTTTTCTTCTGAAAATATATGTGTTTCATTTTTTATTTACAAAAATGCGTCCGCAAGGGAAATACACGTAAAATAAATTGATTAAAATAATAACTTTTTTGAGGTTATTCTGTAAAAAAAATAATATTGTGCAAATCTACAGATCATAATTTATTTTTATCTTTAATTTCAAGTCAAAATACTGAATATTTTTTTTGTACGATAAAATGTAATTTGTGTAGCCTAGTAAAGGACTTGCTTCGCTCATCCTAATAAAGAAAAATAAAGTCTGGAAATTTAAGTGCGCCCTATATACTCTGGAGCACAATATACACCGGAATATATGGTAATTCGATTTTCCAATATCTCTATGATTTTTAACCATTTGCGCTGGAAAGACTTAACACGTACGGCAATAGATTTTTGCGAATTAGTTGTACATCTTCCAATTATCATACTACTATTTTAATGTAAATATTTGTCTTACTTAATGGCATAATTTTAGTCATCAAATAAGACGAAGATTACTAATAAAATATCATAAAACGAGATTTGGCAGATGTGCAACGAACTCCCAAAAACATTTCGAACGGGTATGGCATATATTTGTTAATGAATATTGTATAGTTGTTAATGATATTGTATAGTTACATATTAAATAAAATTTCGTTCTTTTAACCCTTTGAATACTGAAGTCTAAAAACTCAGTAACATTCAAAACTAGTCGTTGAGGGACACCGTAATACTCACCCATCATGGATATGCATAATATAAAATATGAAAATAAAGCATGTGTAAACTACTTATGAAATGCATTGCAATTCGAATAAAATCCTGGCATGATAATGTCATAAACTTTAAATGTTCTGTTACTGAAATGCGTAAAAGGAACATCCTTGTTACTCCAAAGACTCGGCAACAAATCATCCGATCAACTTCATTCTTTATGCAAAATTTGTTTTTTTATTGTATTTTATATTCACTCCTTAAAATAAACAATTTCGAAAACTTTTATATACCTTTTTCCAGAACGAATATTTCAAGAGTCCGAAAAAAATAGTTCCGGATAATCGAGGTTATTGAAATTCAATGAGCTTTACATGCTAAATTATTACATGCTAAATAGATACCATATTTCAAGTCACTATCTCAATTTGTTCGGGAGATGGAGCGTTTACAGGCACACAGACACACAGACAGACGAACGGCAATTTTTTTTTCTAAAAATATGTTTTTCGGAATCTTTAGTGTCTAAAACGTGTAAATCCGTCATTTTTATTTTAGATTTTCAAAACGACTGAAGACTTAACTTATACTACGTATGATGGGTAAGTAATACGGCAAACGCCCGAACGATGAAATATTTCTGCGAGATTTCTCTCCCCCTTTTTTCTACCTGCTTACTTGTGAGCAGCACAATAAGAAGACAGCTGTCTTCGAAAGCAGAACTTCCCTAAGATCACTAATATAAAAATATGCCCACCTGTTGATTGCAATAATCCCGTACTCTGCGATAGAAGTTGGATATTGAGAGGGATAAGATGGAATACCTGTTTCTCAGGCGCTCTTGCGTTTTGGCAACCGTTTGCCTGGCTGGGCGTTTACCTGGCTTAACAGTTTCTTAGCGAAAGGGTTAATGTCATACTGTAACTTTTGCAGGAGAGTGTAATTAAAAACTGTAGTAAATAATGCAGGATGAGACCGCTTACATGGTGAAGACAAATTTAAATTAAAAAACAAACAATAATCTCCGTGGTAGATTAAATTTGTAATATTGATTTTTGCAGTAGTAGATGAATCAAGAGTAATTTGAAGATTTAAAATACAATTTTTACTATATCAATCCTTTTTCTAAGGAATATATTAATATCAAATTTCTATTCGAACAAGCTGTTAGAAAATCTACTCGACGTGGCCTCCTGTAACGTCACAAATAGCCCAAGTCATAACGTTGACTAAAATGGGAAACGAATCACCACATCTGTTTAACAGAGATGAAATTTAAACCAAAAAGAGGCTATTTTTTTCCATTTGTTTTAATACTTTCCAACATAGTTGAAAAGTGTTTATGAATTCGGTTTGTCTGTCTGTCTTTCTGTCCTTCTTCCCGCGCTTACTCGCGTAAATATATTCATATTGCCATGTAATTTATATATGTTTTTGATGCTTACCATGGTATGTTCAGTATTGAAATCATAGTATGTCGAATTTATACTTCGTTGACAAGGTGTACTCAAACGAATTCTTTTACATTATGGTCTATGAGGAAAAATCGTCTGCAGCGTATTTTATTAATGTTACACTATTTTCAAACATATTGAAATTGATATGCATGACATAGGTTCAGTACAAGATGTCTACTATACAGTAGAATATGATGTGCATAGCAATTATCATTCATTTACAGTGACACACAAAAGAATTAGATCACAGTATTGTCTATGAACAATAATTGTTGAAATTCAGGTTTTAATTGTGGTATGCATTTTCCAATGTAACCAATCTTATCTTGAAATTATTCTCCCAGATGCAATTCAGCAACATCACTCAATTAAATGAGAAAATCACCCAATTAGTGATCTCAAAACAGTTTAACGAACAGATATAAACTTTAGGATTCTTTCTTGTGTTAATGACTGCTATTGCGCCACATAGAAGTACTTTTAGAAACAGATGTATGTTATTGACTTTTAACAGACTATATTTTTATATTTTATTTTGTAGCAAGTTTTTTTTTTCGCCTCACTTAGATGTTCGTTCTGTATCTAAAATGCAATAGCTTTAATAAGACGGAGCTTGTAACTGCTCCATAATAATATATCTATCTTTAACCAAAATGGAGTCCTTCTCTTCTTCTAAAAACACAAATTAATCCTGTATTACTTTTCTGAAAAACACCGAACAACAGATTTACAAAAATGATTTTTCAGAATAATGCTGACAACGAATAAATAATTTTCACATAGCAAATAAGGATAATTCGAAACAGATGAAAGAGTGATTGTAACCGATCCCTAGCCCTCCTGACGTCACGTATTCCCGAGCCACGAAATAAGATGTGTAACCCTTTAAGACCTGAAGAGTTTTGTAGAAATTAAAAGCTTGGATTTTAAACCTAATTAATAGAATCAAATTTATTGAAAAAAGAAAAAAATACGTTGTCAGGTTTCGTCAAGGAGGATCCACACAATTGTGTGGTACAGGCTCGGCTTTAAATCGCAGGGAAACAGGAAATTGTTTTTCTTTTTCCTTAGGATTACCTACACAGTTGTGTAGGTCAGGTCTTAAAGGGATAACAGGTAAGCGACTTTTACTTACCTCTATTTTGTACGAGCAGCATAAAGCCACTGTTAAGGTATTTTCTGTTTATGTTTATTCATGAGAGGGCGCGATTTTGGTATCGGGTGTTTTTGGCTCAACACGCCATACATTTCTTGCATGTTATGCTTATTACTTAGTGCGTATAAATTCTATTCACCATATGCTGGGCAACACTAAGGAATTCGAGTATAATTCCGGCTATTGACGGAAATTGCTGAAGGGGCATTTTCAACCATGTATGCGTTTCTTAACTGAACTAAATTTTTGCACAGCATGCATTATAAATACGAATCTACAAATCATATACAGGGTTGCATAAAATAATTCGGAAATCGTATCGACTATAGATGGTGTTTCATGAAATTGTGTTTTAAAATGTGTTATTCGTTTCCCAAATTATTTCCTTAGACATAATCTTTTATTTTATTAAACGGTGAAGTTTTGCTACAGTATTCTAAATGCATTGGAAAAAGTTTCATAATCTGTGCTTGAAGCTTTTGTTTCTTTTTTGTTTTTTAATGGACTATCTGTATTGTTTTTTCTTTAGCGATTGGGTGGTAAATTATGCACTACACTTGATAAATCTAGTATCATACCGGATTCTTGGTACAATGCAATAGTTGCAAGACTTCATTTCAAAAATATTTCGAGGAAATAATAGTAGTTGAAGAATACAAATTAATCAATGAATGCATAAGAAATATATATATATATTTTGATAAATAGATTCCTAAAAAAAATCAATGATAATTCTTCTAGCACTTTTTTAATGTAAAAAATAGGAGGTTTTTATTTTAGTATTAGAATTACTAAAAGCATTCAAACACAAGTTTTAAGTGATTTTTTCTAAGTGATTAGTTTGAAAAAAAAATCATTAACACGCTATTACATCTTTAAATTAACTGTTACCCCGGATGTTCAATTACTTTAGCTCTAAGATGTTTTTTCCATAAAACTTCCATTAAGCCGATTGCTTTTAACAGCGTAAAAAAAAAAAACTAATTTTCTGAATATTTTTTATTAGTTTTATGACGATAATGTAATTTTAACCAAAGTTCAGTTTTTATAGATGATTTATAAAATGTGGTGTATAAGTCATTTATATAATTATTCAACTGTTTTTTAAAAGGTGAAACGAAGTTTATAATCTAAAAAAAATACATTTTCTTCCTTTAAAAACGTTTTTATTTTTGGAAAAAAAAATTATGATACAAAAATAAATTAATTTTTTAAAGGAAAATTTAACCATTAAGTTGCTATGGAAATAGAACTTTAATAATATTCTCTAAATACGTTAAGATGGATTTGGATTGATAAGATGCATAAAATATGTAAGACAATAATGAAAGATTTTTTGGCAATAATAAAATATTGAATTATTTTGTAATAAAAAGTACTACTTTTTTTATTGCACACTAATAAAAAAATCTTTCTTACTTTAAAACATGAAAATTCGAATTTATCGTATTTTAAAGAAAATGATACTTTAGAAATAAACATATAATTTAATACATAAATTCTACTTAAAGAAAAATAATAGAAAACCCTCCCTTTTGCTCAGATTCTATTTATGCGACACAGTAGTTAAAGTTAATAAATACTTTTCTAATCTGTAGATTCGTACTTACTACGATGGACTCTCGTTAGCCTTTTGATTACAGGTCAGGAATACCGAGTAATTTTATATTTAATCTGAACACAATTTACGAAAATATTTCCTTGTTGTAGATATCTCTTGCAAATATTCGAGTGTAAGAGTATGGCATAGATCAGTTTTTCAAAATGTGATACAAATAGAATAAAAATATAGTCGCTGGGATGTATGGTATCCCAACCTCGTAATTAAAAAGTTAATGCCTATCCGCTTATGTGTGGTCGATGAGGTTAAATTCGTTTTCTCCATCAATTTCTAGTTTCAATTAAAGTTAAGGGCATTGCTTAATGCGTACTAGTCGTCGGATAATGCGGCCAATTTTTTTCCAAATTGACCGTGCAGAATCTAAATTAGTTTTGTAACTTATGTCGAAATAAAAAAATTCCACCTCAAAAACGTGAGAGGTTCAAAAATTGCTAACGTCTGCTTGCTCATAAAATAAAACGAAATGTGATGTAACAGTCCAAATTTCAAGTGTGTCACAAAACTGGAAAATGTTTCAATCATTTGTTCAACTATCGCAAGGAAAAGGGACAGATTACTGCAAATAAACTAAAATTAATTTCCACCACCAAAAACATGAGAGGTTCAAAAATTGCTAATGTCTGTTTGCTCATAGTACCAAACAAAATGTGATGTAACAGAACAAATTTCGAGGGTGTCGCAAAACTGGAAAATGGTTCAATCATTTGTTCAACTATCGCAAGGAAAAGGGACGGATTACTGCAAATAAACTAAAATTAATTTCCACCACCAAAAACATGAGAGGTTAAAAAATTGCTAACGTCTGTTTGCTCATAAATCAAAACGAAATGTGATGTAACAGTCCAAATTTCGAGTGTGTCACAAAACTGGAAAATGTTTCAATCATTTGTTCAACTATCGCAAGGAAACGGGACAGATTACTGCAAATAAACTAAAATTATTTTCCACCACCAAAAACATGAGAGGTTCAAAAATTGCTAATGTCTGTTTGTTCATAGTACCAAACAAAATGTGATGTAACAGAACAAATTTCGAGGGTGTCGCAAAACTGGAAAATGGTTCAATCATTTGTTCAACCATCAGAATGAAGAGTGACTGTAATTACTGTAATTAAAGTAAAATTATGTACATACAGCAATTTCTTTTCATATTTCCTTTGTATATAGTGTGGCAACTCATCCGTGCAGTGCTCTCTAGCTGTTGCTGCTGTGGACAAACTCTAGAGTCTAACTACCCTAGATTCGAGCAACCCATTCATGCAGTCACTCTAGCTGTTTCGACAGTGGACAATTTTCACCAGCGAGATCTACTGGAACTGAGATATGGAAGTACTCTACTTCTCGACACCCACTTCGATGATACTGATTTCAGATGCGAATTTTCTAATGACAGAATCGGACGGGTTGATAAGATGCAAGATCTCTCAAACAGGACTGGACTCACTAGTTCTTTTCACAATGGCAACAGTCGAATCCTCTTGTATTTAAACTGGGATTTATTGACAAGAACAAAGTCAGGAGGTCAGGAGAGCATGACAGAGCTTTCTATGCAAGCTGGACATTATAGCCTTATGTGTGTCTTTAGCAATGCAAAAAGCACGTTAATTTTATTTTATAAATTTCTTAACTTATGTTTGTTAGGTTAATAAAGAATTGGTTAACCTCCATTGGTCTAGCTATTCGTCTACAAACTTTCACACGCAACGATATTAAGCTGTCGGCTACATTGTAAGGCTAAGTTCATGTTACAGGTATGCTCACCCGCATCGCCTCTACAATAGTAACTTATTCTTTTGTTATAACAAATTGTCATTAACTGTTTTTTTTTATTAGAACTACTAAATTAAAGGAAAGATAACCTATATATCTTCCTCAAAAACTAAATTTTATGTATTGAAAACAAGGTTTTTTTTTTTTTTTGCGCCATTTAGTGGCTTACATCACTTGATGCGGACTTCGAATAGTAGGAACGAAAAATGATGTTCCTTAGAAGTCCGCACTAATGGGAGTTCACTGTATACATTTTCCTTAGAAGGGGTTAATGTACTTCATCTAAAAATAACAGTTACTTTGTAATAACCATTACACACGAATTTTGATTGATTATTTTATATCACTGTCAATTTATGTTTCCTATGTTCTCCCAACGTGCAATATATTTTATTCGCAAATATAAATTTTGATATTTAGGGCATTATAAGAAAAAGCGTAATTTTTCATATTTTAAAGATCCATGTAAATTTCAAGATTTTATATCGTTTGTTATGTTTTTGTTGCTTTCAAGATGTTACTTTGAAATTAAATATTAATACTCTTTAATGATTTCGAAAATGATTTGCCCATTATTTTTTTCAAAAGTCATTATTGTTTCGATTTGCTAAAGACGACTACAGTACATACCAATTTTCTTTATCTAAAATGTTATTTCGTTTGTCGAGTCTCCATCAGAACTATTTTGCTTTAACATCAAAGCAAAAACAAATCAAGAGATGTTATAAATTCCATTTGAGTAATGAAAATGCCAGATTTTGTAAGACATTAATCATGTATAACATGCAGTGCGAACAAATAGCGTAAGCACTGTTAAAGGCAATTAATTTTGTATAAAACAACAAGAAAATTTTATTTATGGTTGAAAGATTTGGAACTCCACTATTGTTATATTTGGTGCGGTAAATTGTAATGTTTTCGCAGATAACATAATATAAAAATAAAAATACTTTAATAATAGACTTAATCATTGCATTTCTTGACTAACAAGCATCACTTGTACATTAAAATTAAAAAAAAAGAGATAAGAAATTGATTATTTACGATTGGGAATATGGTTGTTGTTTTCGATCAAGAGTGGACCTGTTGGCGCCTTTATATTTTAAGCGTTTTTAACGTAATTCTGTAACTTTAGAAGACTTTTTCTTTGAATAGGCAATATAAATGCATAAAATCGTTACAAAAATGTTAAAGTTACAAAAAGGATAGATGCAAGCTAACAGATATAAAAAAAAGCCGAATTCAAAAATTGACGTCATATGAGAAATGTTTTATAAAGCAAAAAAATGTGGTCTTCAACTTTAATTTCCTCAAAATACCTTTAGCTCAGACATCAATCTAAACAAGAGTTAAAGTTATTGTAGGAAAGACTCAATAAAATATTAAGGTATATTGGTTAACATATATTGGTTAGCACTTTCCCTTTATTTGCACTACTTAATGTTACTCAATAGCATTATGTTGCTTCTCTTATCAACTTACTCGTTTAAACGATTCTTCCAGATAGTATGTTGTTAAATATCGCACAACGTTTATCGTTTGCTGGTTGAAATATCTGCGACATCGACATGCGATGATGGAAACGCACATTGCTTAAAATCGAATGACAAATGCATCCAACGCTGCCAGGGGTGCGGTGGAGATATTAATTGTGTAGATGGTTCAGACGAATATTTTTTCGAGGGCAGAGAATACCAAGATTTCTTCAACTGTAGCAATGGAAAATGCGTTTATCTGTAGATGGTTCCGGCAAATATTTTTACGAGGTCAGAGAATGCCAGGACCTCTTCAACTGTAGTAATGGAAAATGTGTTTATTTGTAGCAGTATGCAACGGTTATGATGACTGCAGCGATGGTTCAGACGAAATGTTTTTACATAGTTGTTCGCCGTTATTAAATACTTTGATGCAGCTTTCGGAACATTTCCCCAATGGTTGTTGTAATTTGTTAAATTATATTTTGTTTTTCTGAGCTTTAATGATTTCTAAATATTACATTTCTATATAATACTCATTATTTTAGCAAAAGTCATTATTGTTTTGGCTTAGTAAAGAAGCTTACAATATGTACCAATTTTCTTTATCTAAAATATTGTCTCGTCTGTCGAATCTCCATCAGAACTATTTTGCGTTAACATCAAAGCAAAAGCAAATCAAGAGAAGTTATCATTTCCATTTGACTAATAGAAATTCCAGATTGTGCTAGACATTAATCATTTATAACATGAAACACCCTCAAGTAGCGGAAGCACTGTCAAAGCAAAAGCAAATCAAGAGAAGCTATCATTTCCATTTGACTAATAGAAATGCCAGATTGTGCTAGACATTAATCATTTATAACATGAAACACCCTCAAGTAGCGGAAGCACTGTCAAAGCAAAAGCAAATCAAGAGAAGCTATCATTTCCATTTGACTAATAGAAATGCCAGATTGTGCTAGACATTAATCATTTATAACATGAAACACCCTCAAGTAGCGGAAGCACTGTCAAAGCAAAAGCAAATCAAGAGAAGCTATCATTTCCATTTGACTAATAGAAATGCCAGATTGTGATAGACATTAATCATTTATAACATGAAACACCCTCAAGTAGCGGAAGCACTGTCAAAGCAAAAGCAAATCAAGAGAAGCTATCATTTCCATTTGACTAATAGAAGTGCCAGATTGTGCTAGACATTAATCATTTATAACATGAAACACCCTCAAGTAGCGGAAGCACTGTCAAAGCAAAAGCAAATCAAGAGAAGCTATCATTTCCATTTGACTAATAGAAATGCCAGATTGTGCTAGACATTAATCATTTATAACATGAAACACCCTCAAGTAGCGGAAGCACTGTCAAAGCAAAAGCAAATCAAGAGAAGCTATCATTTCCATTTGACTAATAGAAATGCCAGATTGTGCTAGACATTAATCATTTATAACATGAAACACCCTCAAGTAGCGGAAGCATTGTCAAAGCAAAAGCAAATCAAGAGAAGCTATCATTTCCATTTGACTAATGAAAATGTCAGATTTTGTGAGGCATTAATCATTTATAACATGCAATACCAACAAACAACGGAAGCACAGTCAAAGGAAATAAAGGGGATTTGTAATAATTGGGACTGTACTATTGTTATATTTGAGCCGGTAAAGTGTAACTAACGTTTTCACAGATGACATAGTATAAAAATTAAAATACTCTAACAATAGACATAACCAAAGCATTTATCGAACAAACTACTGTACATTAAAATGAAGAAAAAGAAAAATTCATATTGTGTATTTTGTTTTTGTTTCTTTCAATATGTTACTTTGAATTATATTTTAATGCGCTGTAATTATTTCGAAATAATATTCATTTTAACAAAAAGTCATTATTGTTTCAGCTTACTAAAGATGTTTAAGATACATGTCAATTTTCTTTATCTAAAATGTTATCTCGACTATCTAATATTCATCAGAACTAGTTTATGTTAACATCAAAGCAAAAGCAATTCAAGAGTAGTTATCATTTCCAGTTGACTAATGGAAGTTCAAGATTTTGCCAAACATTAATCATTTATAACGTGCAATACCAACAAATAGCGGAATCACTGTCAAAGGAAATGAAAGGCAATTAATTTTGTATAAAACAACAAGAAATTTGATTTATGGTTGAAAGATTTGGGACTCTACTATTGTTATATTTTTGCGGTAAATTGTAATGTTTTCGCAGATAGCATAATATAAAAATAAAAATACTCTAACACAAGACATAATCAGTGCATTTCTTGACTCACAAATTACTGTACATTAAAATTAAAAAAAAGAAGAAAAAAATTTCATTTCATTTTATTATTTTTTTTTTGTTTCTTTCAATATGTTACTTTGAAATTAAATTTTAGTGTGCTTTAATGATTTCTAAATAATACATTTCTAAATAATATTCATCATTTTAGCAAAAGGCATTATTGTTTTGGATTATTGAAGAAGCTTACAATACATACCGATTTTCCTTTTCTAAAATGTTGTCTCGTCTGTCGAATCTCAATCAGAACTATTTTGCGTTAACATCAAAGCCAAGGCAATTGAAGAGAAATTATCATTTCCATTTGACTGATGAAAGTGCAATATTTTGCCAAACATTAATCATTTATAACATACATTATAGCAATACCAACAAATAGCAGAACTGTCAAAGAAAAACAAAGGAAATTAATTTTGAATACAACAACAGGAAAATTGGAATTTATGGTTGAAAGCTTTGGCCGTGTACTATTGTTATATTTGGTGCGGTAAATTGTCAAGTTTTCATAGATAACATAGGATAAAAAATAATATACTCCAACAATAGATGACTTAATCTGTGCATTTCTTGACTCAAAAACTACTGTACATTAAGATGGAGAAGAAGAAGAAGAAGATTTTATATTGTCTGTTTTGTTTTTGTTTCTTTCAATATGTTTCTTTAAAATTAAATGTTAATGCGCTGTAATGATTTCGAAAAAATACTCATTATTTTATCAAAAGTTATTATTGCTTCGGTTTATTAAATATGCTTACAATAAAAGTAATTTTTCTTTATCTCAAATGTTATAACTCGGTAATCGAATCTCCATCAGAACTAGTTTGTGTTAACATCAAAGCAAAAGCAAATCAAGAGATATTATCATTTCCATTTGACTAATAAAAATGCAAGATATTGCCAAACATTAATCATTTATATCATGCAATACCAACAAATACTGTACTATTGTATATTTGGTGCGGAAAGTTGTAACGTTTTCACAGATAACATAGCATAAAAATTAAAATACTCTCACAATAGATGACATAATCAGTACATTTCTTGACTCACAAACTACTGCACATTAAGATGGAGAAGAAGAAGATAATTTTATATTGTCTGTTTTGTTTTTGTGCTTTCAGTATGTTACTTTGAAATTAAATTTTAATGCGCTTCAATGATTTCGAGATAACACTCATTATTTTAGCAAAAGTCATTACTGTTTCGGCTTACTAATGACGCTTACAATACATATAAATTTTCTTTATTTAAATGTTATCTTGTTTGTAGAATCTACTTCAAAAATAGTTTGTGTTAACATCAAAGCAAAAGCAAATCAAGAGAAGTTATCATTTTCGTTTGACTAATAGAAGTGCCTAATTTTGTGGGACATTTATCATTTATAACATACAATACGAACAAATAGCGGAAGCACTGTCAAAGGAAATCAAAGAAAATTAATTTTGTATACAACAACAGGAAAATTTCATTTATAGTTGAAAGATTTGGAACTGTACTTTTGTTATATTTTGTACTGTATATTTCACAGATAATATAGTATTTTTACAGATAATATAGTATAAAAATAAATATATTCTAACAATAGTCATAATCAATACATTTCTTGACTCAAGAACTGCTGTAAATTAAGATGGAGAAAAAGAATTCAACTTGTCTGTTTTGTGTTTTTGTTTTTTTCAATATGTTACTTTGAAATCAAATGTTAAAGATTTCAAAATAATATTAATTATTTTAACAAAAGTCATTATTGTTTCGGCTTAATAAAACGCTTAGAATACGTATCAAATTTCGTTATCTAAAATGTTATCTCGTCTATCGAATCTCAGTCAGAACTATTTTGCATTAACATCAAAGCAAAAGCAAATCAAGAGATGTTATCATTTCCATTTGACTAATGGAAATGCCAGATTTTGTTAGACATTAATCATTTATAACACGAAACACCAACAAGTAGCAGAAGAACTTTCAAAGGAAATCAAAGGAAATTAATTCTGTATACAATAATAGGAAAATTTGATTTATATTTGAAATATTTCATAGAGTACAGTTGTTATATATAGTACGGTAAATTGTAAAGTTTGCACAGATAACATAGTATAAAATAGTACATTGATGAAAATACTCTAAAAATAGACGTAATCACTCCACTTATTGACTGGCGAAATACTGTACTCTAACAAGGGAAGCACTTTTGGTGCAGCTATCGCAGCATTAAAACATGGTGCATTTTAAAGTACTATATTACGAAGCTTAAGATTCGATAAAAGTTTTCTGTTAAAATCATATTTTTTTATTTTACAAAAGCATAACCTTCTGAAAATGTAATTTTTGATGTCAAATATCGTTTTTTTTTTTTTTTTTTTTAAGCAGTTTAAAATACAAATTAGTCAATAACAAGTATAAAATATTGAAAAAAAAATAAAAATTCCTTCAAGAACTTACGAATTTGATTTAAAAAAATACAACATTATAATTCCATTTTTGGCGGCGGGAAATTTTGGCTTTATTTGTTACCGTAGAATTTTTCTCGCTAACCTTGGACAAATGTCATAGTCGTCTGCTGTATGTGAGTAGTAGTTTAGATTCGTAGCACTAAATTTGGCTACATAACTCGCTTTTGGCGTAAAATTAACAATTTAAAATCCAATAATAAAAAGTTAAAAGTACAAAAAATATATATGATTTTAACAGAGAAATTTTATCGTTTCTGTAACTTTTATGTATAGGGCTACAAAATGCACGAAGTCTCGAAGGTAGTTGCGAGCTGCGCCAAAAGTGGTTCTTTATGGATGGGGAGGAGTCAGACGACAGAAAATTTATATTGTTTGGAATGTTTTTTTTGTCGGTTCAAATCGTTATTTTGAAATCAAATATTTATGCGCTATAATGATTTCGAAATAATACTCAGTATTTTATTAAAAGTCATCATTGTTTGATTTATTAAAGACGATTACAATAGATATCAAATTTCTATGTTTAAAATATTAACTCTGCTGTCGAATCTTCTTCAGCACTATTTTTCGCTAACTTTAAGGCAAAAGCAAATCAACAGAACTTATCATTTCCATTTGACTTATAGTAATGACAGATTTTGTGAGACATTACTCATTTACAACATGCAATACCAACAAGTAGCGGAAGAACTGTCAAAAGAAATCAAAGGAAATTAATTTTGAATATACAACAAAAGGAAAATTTGTTTTATATTTGAAAGATTACACTGAGTACTATTGTTATGTATGGTACAGTAAATTGTAAAGTTTTCACAGATAACATAGTATAAAATAATGCATTAATAAAAATACTCTACAAATAGACGTAATCACTGCACTTCTTGACTGCCGAAATACTGTATACTAACAAGTGAACCACTCTTGATGCAGCTCGCACCTAGCATTGAGACCTGGTGCATTTTCAAACCCAATATAACGAAGCGATAAAATTTTTCTGTTAAAATCATATTTTTAAGGTTTTGTTCATCTCACGAAACCCTATTACCTCCGCTCCGTTGTCTGTCTGTCACAGAGCCATTCTCAAAAAGTATATAACTTACAGAGTTGAAACTTTGTGTATATAGATGAATACCAGCTGTGAAGAGCTCAAAATATTAAAATTTGAAAAATTCTTATTATTTTAATAAATAGAGATAAAAAACCAAAATTCTAACATCCTTTTCTTATTAAATTTAAACATTTATCATTATAGCAGATGCCAAAAATTTAAAATCCACAATGAAATTCTTTCTACAATAATTAAATTTCTATCAGACGATTTCCACGTGAAAAATGAAAATGAAATAAAAAGTTTCACCAATTGAAAAAAAGATTAATATGAAATAAAATTGATTGACGTCATAGTGGTAATAAAAAGGATAGATTTTTCAATAATACAAGGAGTATGAGTACGAGTATGTACACAAAGCAGGTTAATATCACTTCATTAGAGAATTAAAAAGAAAATCTGACGTCATATCGGAAGTTTAACAGATTTTTCTTATGTTTCAGAATAATACAAAGCGAGTATCAATATGAGTAATAGAGAATAGTAAATATACGAGTTTGAGGAACGTATTGAATCATGATAAAAACCCGATTATGGAAATATTCACATATTTTAACATTTTGAAGGTGTACAACATGTTCAATTTTGAAATTATTTTTTTTAAATATCGCATTTAGTCTACATGACATATATTATTATGACCGAATACAATAGCGGGCTGGTTCAGATATTCGAAAAAACGAGAAAAATAGACCGGTAAATTTTTACTTTAGAAAAAACATGTTTTTTTTTTTTTTTTTTTTTTTTTTTGCTAAATGAAATTTATTTCTGTTTATTAAAGAAAGGATAAAGTGTTTTGAAAGGAATATTAAACGAAACCCTTTGAGCGATCTTCGATCACACTTACCCACTTGTTTGATTTTACAGCTGCATAACCTTCTGAAAATGTAATTTTATTAGACCAATTATCAAACTTTTAACATAGGAGTTTTCTTAAAATACAAATTAGTCAATAATAAGTGTAAAATATTGAAAAAATGTTCAAAAATTCCTTCAAGAATTTATGAATTGGATTTAAAAAAAATACAACATTATGATTCCATTTTTGTCGACGCGAAATTGGCTTTATTTGTTACCGTAATTTTTTTCTCGCCAACCCTGGACAAAGATCATAGTCGTCTGCTATGTGTGAGTAGTAGTTTGAATTCGTAGCACCCTATTTGGCTGTTTAACCCACTTTTGGCGTAAAATTAACAACTAAAAATCAAATAAAAAAATTCAAAGTATAAAAAAATATAAAAAATATGATTTTAACAGAGACATTTTATCGGTTCTCTAAATTTTATATATAGGGCTACAAAATGCACGAGGTCTTGATGATAGGTGCAAGCGGCACCAAAAGTGGTTCCTTTGTAAGATAGAGAAGAAGAAGACGAAGGAAATTTCATATTGTTTGTAATGTTTTTGTTTCTTTCAAGTCGTTACTTTCAAATCAAATATTAATGCGCTTTAATGATTTAAAAATACTACTCAATATTTTAGAAAAAATCACTTTGTTTGATTTATTAAAGACGATTACAATTATATCAAATTTCTATATCCAAAATATTAACTTAGTTGTAGAATCTTCATCAGCACTATTTGCATTAACATCAAATCAAAAGCAAAACAACAGAACTTATCATTCCCATTTGACTAATGGAAATGCTTGATTTTGCGAGACATTAATCATTTATAACATGCAATACCAACAAATACTGGAAGCACTGTCAAAGAAAATCAAAGCAAATTAATTTTGTATGCAACAACAGGAAAAAATTATTTATGGTTGAAAGATTGCAGAGAGTACTATTGTTACATTTCGCGAGGTAAATTGTAACGTTTTCACACACAATATACTATAAAAATAAAACTATTCTAACAATAGGCGTAAACATTGCATTTCTTCACTCACGAGCTACTATATAATAACATGAAGAAAAAGAAGACGAATAAAATAAATATATATTCCTTGTATTATTATTATTATTATTATTATTATTATTATTATTGATATTGTTGTTGTTATTTACACTCTTTTATTTAACTTTAATTTGCTTCCTGCAATTAACGATTTAATTTTCTAATCACTTTTTTACTCTTTTCCAAATATGGTAGAATTATTAAAATTATTTACGCAGTTATGTTTCTGATGATAATACAAAATTTTTATATTTTTATAACTTAATTATAAATTACAAAAAATAATCTTCAGACATTTTCATTTAACCGAGCGCAGGTAGTTAATCGCCAAATAATCTTGTTACAACTGTATATATGAGTAAAATCCCCAAAGAAGTTAATTATGTGTTACACCTCGCTCTCTAAAATATGCCAACAAGATGGGACACTGCAACAAAGAAATATTTTAAACAATAAAATAGAACACAAAATATAGATAAAAAGTAAAAAGTGTAAAAATATAAAAAACCCGCTTTTATCGGGGTTCCACGCGATCCTGGAATTTTCAGGGCCGGGTACTTTCTTATAGAAAAACTCGCCTTATATAATAGCGCGATTACATAAGGCAAGTTTTGCTATAATAAAATACTGGCATTTTCACTGAAAATTCCAGAACCCGGTATGAATCCGGCTTTATTTATTTTATTATTTTATGTATAATTATTACGTCTTTTTTTTTTAATCTTCAAATATTTTTATATACTAGCTATTATTTAATTTTGTTTGTTATCGTTCTGTCCAGATGTATCTCTGTACCATATCTTGCAATCGATTTATGATACACTGCAATCTAACTTATGTTACATTACAAGTTCATTTTGAATGACAATGATATAAATACATTTTTAGGGCCGTATCACATCAAGGGCAGGATACATAGGCGGAAACATCATATTACAATTTTGATTGAAATTATATACGAGGAGAAGTCAAAAAGTTCCCGAAAATTCGCTACATACATCTTTATTACCACAATAAGTCCACTACGAGAGGGAACGTGACTGCCTCTGTAGGTTTTCACACCCCTCGAGTTGTGAGAAAGCAAGTACGGGTTGGAACATCCCGACTTAAGGCCTAGGGCCTGGTTTCCCTTCTGGGACTCCAGCTCCGAAGCTCAGGGCCCGACTAGAAAGTTTCTGTGCCCAGGGCATTTTCAATTTTTCGTGCCCCCTTAGATTGATTAATTTACTGATACTAGGTTTTTTTTTTCTTTTTTTTTTTCTTTTTTACATATTACACATTTATTTGAAAAGTTTCAACTCAAAAATTAAGATTTCAGGAAAATTGATAAACGGTTCCAAGTATAAAAATAAAATATTTTTTTCTATTATTTATTGAAATGTGATATTAGAGAAACAATGTAAACTCTCCTTTCAGGAAAATCCCCTGCAAGACCATTGCATTACATGTATTTTTAACTTGTTCTAATTTTTATTAATGTTAACTAATTTTTTTGCACAATTTCAGATTTCAAGTGACATGAGCTTGAAATGAGAAAAACTGTATAAAGAAAGAAAAAAGTGTATTCCCAAAATAACTATTAGATTTGTTATGCTTAATTTTCAGAAATAAAAACGTTGGCGCAATTATGATTTTTTTAATGGAAATTCAGATGAAATTGTGAAAAATTTCGTGCCCTTCAGAAATTTCGTGCCCAGGGCACGGGCCCCGAGTGCCCGTGTGATAGTCAAGGCCTGCCGAAGCTGTTGGGGGACGCCGGCCCGTCTCCAAGTGTCTCGCGGTGACTCCCCGTGGTTTCACCGCGTGTCGCAACTACCTACGTCGTCTCACGTGGGTTCAAGGTTAGAGGTTCCGCAGTTGGGGAGCGGCTGTCTGACCGGCCGAAGCGCCGTAGTGGGCCAAAGCTGCTGACGCCATAAAAGTCTCTCAGGACTTGGGTTCGGTGGTCGATTGTGCGCGGTGCGCTCCCTCCTGGGCCCCTGCGGCGCATGTTACTTTTACCACAATAAGGTACACAATTATTTAATTGCCGGCAAAATAGGCTCTGTCAGAAAAAAAAACTTGCTCCGCCGCTTCTGCCATTGCTGAAAGCAGCGAATTTTCGACAACGAAGGTGTGGTGCACCATAAATTTGTACTAGCTGGACAAACTCTTAACGGCCCTTTGTACGTATAAGTTTTGAAAAAAACTGAAGCAGGCAATCCGAAGAAGACGTCCCGCCAAGTACCAAGGAGGATGGTCACTGCATAACGACTATGCTCAACTCACACATCAATTGTTGTGCAGACATGGTTCGTGGAAAAGAATATTCCTCTCCGCCACCAGCCTCCCTGCTCACCGGATTTAGCACCATTGGATTTCTGTTTTACCACCAAAAGAAAATTGGCTCTCAAAGGTAACTGTTTTTACATCGTAGATGACATCAAAACCAACGCGACGGTCGAATTTGGTGAGATATGAAAACAGGACTTTCATCGTTGTTTGCAGCAATGGCAGGAACGGTGTTGTTCTGACGAAGCCTACTTTAAAGGTGATTAAGTAATTGTGTACCTATATTGTGGTAATAAAGAGTTACAACGAAATTCCGGGAACTTTTTGAATGTCCCTTGAGTGTAACTTTTATATGGTTTTATAATATATGTATTTTTGCTCCAATTTTGAATACAAATTCAATGTTAATTTCACTATATATTCAGCTATTTTCAGAGCCGTACTTCATCAAAATAAAGATCTAGTGGCGAAATTCGGTTTTACGTTTTTGATTTAAATCACATTTCTATGCTCAAATGTTGTGCTCAAATTTTGTATGTAAATTTATAGTCGATGAAAATGTGCATTCAAACATTTATAATGTAGTTATAATGTAGTTATACAAGAGAAGTAATTTTACTCACATTTTATCAAATATTTTCTGAAATTTTACTCAAAACTTTAACACATATTTTATAATTCAGGTTTACATTTTCCATTAGAATTATAAAAACGCTTTTAAAGAAAGTACCCCTGCAAGATTTTAAACCCCTTTTTTGTTCATAGCAAATGTAATTTGTCAATAGATAAAAACCCATGAGATTTACACGTAAAACATTATGTGCGGTATAATTGTATAAGTTAATTCTTTTTCTTACAATTCCCCTCAGCAAATTTAATTACGCCATACTCAAATAAAAGTTTACATATAATGAATAGGTAAATTTATTCAACCTTTAGTTAAATATTTTACTTTGCTAAATGTTAAATTTATATTACATTTTATCAAATAACTCTTTCCTTTACAATTTACATTATAATTAATGAAAACATTATCTTAGTAAACACTACAAAAATATGTGTTGAAAGAAGGTTTTAAAGATGGTCCTTTATTTTCTTAGAAAATGCAATTTATCAAATAAAAAACAAAATTTCTTCAAGTTTTACACCCAAAAATTTATGCGATATATATTGCTGCAAGTCTGCTGTGAAATTTAAACTCAGTGCTTTTTAACTCATTCACGAAGTAATTTCCAGTTGTACAGGCATAAAGTAGAAAGTTCCCTTATTCAGAGTATAAAGATACGAATAGTGATTTTCGTTTTCTTGTAAGCGAAATAGATTTTTGAGAAAATGACGAATAACACGTCTAGATCCAATTTTCTGAATGTAAGTTAGACAGAGAGTTGTCGACGTGTCACAATCGGCGATAGTTCAAGATGTATGGATTTAAAAGTAAAACAGGAGAAGTGAGAGTAAAACTCGAACCCTGAAGATTTTGTATCATATCATATTACCGTAAAGCTTAGTGCTATGATATTTTAACTGTTATTCCTTATTTAATTTTATTTTCAACTAACTGACTCATAAAAGAAAAGTCGATAAGGCTCATTAAAATCACTCTTTTTCCTCATAAACTGCTCCGGAGAACTATTAATATTCCGTCAGTGACTGCTCTGACATTACAACCTCCATAACTTTACATGGAATTTTAATTTCTGATGTTACAGAGACAGAAATTGCTTCTTAAATTTACAGTACTTGAGAACAGTGCTATCATCTTAGACTCCTCTGGAAATACCGTACCTTGATATATACAACTGCCAAGAGGCTTTTTTGTCTAATTCACTTACCTACACTGCTGTGAGAAACGCGCTTTTTTCAGATGCTACCTCATAAACTTTTTCAGAGAACTATTAATATTCCGTCGATGACTGTTCTGACATTACAACCTCCATAGCTTTACATGGAATTTTAATTTCTGATGTTCCGGAGACAGAAAATGCTTTTTTAAATTTACAGTACTTGCGAACAGTGATATCATCTTAGAATCCTCTGAAAATACCGTACCTTGATATATACAACTGCCAAGAGGCTTTTTTGTGTAACTCACTTGCACTGGTGTGAGAAACACGCTTTTTGCAGATGCTACCTCATAAACATTTCCAGAGAACTATTAATATTCCGTCAATGACTGTTCTGACATTACAACCTTCATAACGTTACAAGGAATTTTAATTTCTGAAGTTACAGAAGAAAAAATTGCTTCTTAAATTTACAGTACTTGAGAACTGTGCCATCATATTAGAATCTTCTGTAAATATAGTACATTGCTATATACAACTACCAAGAGGCTTTTTGTGTAATTCACTTACTTGCACTGCTATGAGAAACACGCTTTTTTGACATTCTCGTGGTATAGAAATGATACGGCCGTAAGACGTCTAGCTTTCATGAAAAACTGAGCGAAAGCTATCCTAATAATAAACTATAAAAATATTTTAAATATTTCAACCTGCTTTCTGTAATTTACCGTGTTGATGTGAAGAGTCTGCTGAATATATTGATGTTTGTGGTTTAAGAAAGTCTTTTCAGTTATAAGTAGTACAGTAAGTACCTAATTTCTTTACAAATATGCACAAAATAAAAACTGCCTACTTATACCTATAGATCTTTATTGTATTGGGGTGTTCGGAAAGGTAACCCAGGCTATGGCAACCCGCATTCCGAAAGTTAACAATACTCATGTATCCATCCTCACTTGTCTAATCCACAGAGTAAGGACAGAGATCCAACTTCGCCTGAAAAGAGCGACTGCGGCGGATGACTTATAAACTAAATCATCGCTTTGGCGATTTTTTTCGTGATTTTCGTTTAATTGTAACCCTATTCAGCTTGAGTCCGTTTGCTGTTGTCATTTGCACAAGTGCCAATTTTCGGCGTTCGCTATTTGATTTTTGAATCTTGATTAATATTTATTATTGAAATTACTCGTTGAAGATCAAATAGATCATTATAATTCTTCAAAATGTAAGTTATGATTTATTTTCTTGTGTTATTTTTGTTCTTGTTTTTCAAGTTCCGTAATGTTTGAAATATTTTATATATATTCAGTGTTGACAGATTTTTGCCAAAACGTCATGTTAAGGCGAAAAGTTTGTTTTTGGTTTCCATCTGTCTGTTTTCCGTAAAAATGGTCTGATTAGGTTGATTTTTTTATTTGGTATGTTGGCCAGATATCCGGAATTAGCTGTATAGCCTTTGGTTAAATTTGGTTCATTCGTTCGTCAAATATAGAACATTTTTTTGAGGTCATAAAGCTTTCCTATGGGGATGTAGACGATTTTTCAAACTTCATTTTTATCTGAAATGAAAATAGAATGTTTGCATAATGGATTTAGACGTAAAATTATGAATGCAAAATTTTCGATATGGTTTTTCAATACTTTTAAAATTTTGCCGATAAATTTAATAGAATTTAGAAATTAATTGCTTAAAATATTTGAAAATGTTTTTGCATCTGTTCGGGAAATATAAACATCTTATTTTCATATTTTTTTACAAATTTTAAAAACGTTTATTTTTACTTTATACTTTAATTTATTCGTTGCTGATGAATACCTGTTTATTATTTTAATTAAAAGAATAAGCAATTCATCAGAATTTTACACTATCATTGTATAACACCATGTTTAATTTAATGATTCTAATTTCTGGAACATTTGAAGAATTTTATATGAAATATGCATGCAATTGAAAAAATAATAATTGCGGATTGTATGATGTTATATAATATCAAAAATAAGATTTAAAAAACAAGCAGCAACAAGCCGTCGCCTTTTTTTTTCTCTTCCCTCATTTTTCGCCAAGAAAGCGATATATATAGCCGTTATTAGAAACCTTGCTGTGGCCGTCTGTTATGGCCGTAGTTTCTGCGTCATCCGCAGCTATCGCCACTGTCTATGTGTAATCCCATGTTAAAGAAGTTACCATTGAAGTCTATGAGAGTTGATTCTCTGTTTAAATCTCCTTATCTGTGGTCTAATCGATCTCAGGAGCGTGAGTATTGTTAAGTTCTGGAATGTGAGTTGCCATAGTTTAGACAAAAACGGTATACACGCGTTGTGCGTCTTTCGCCATTGTTATTTATAAAGACATTCTACCTATTCTATATCTTTTCAGAATCAGCATCATCTGTGAGAATTTTTGGAACAAATTTGTTATTTGCTTAAACAAAATTTCAGATCGTAAGAAGCATTTTCGTTCAAACCGCACTCAATTGCCTGATCTTATATTGAATTTTAAAGTGTGTCAAGGACTTTTGAGACACCCTCCTCTCTATTGATATGGCCAGTTCCCGATCAAGCCAAAAAGAAGAGGGCCCCCTTCATAGACTGCAACAAAAATTAATCATTTTCGATGACTTAGAAAACATATAAGGACATATTTATAGATACTTGGATAACTATACCGTTTCCCTTTAACCCAATTCTATGCTAAAAGTACAAAATATTGATTGTAATAAGTACAAGGCCGAAACATATTTAAAATATAATCTTTCAGAATATTGCATACCAAATTTGGGGACAACACGAATTCCCACGACCATTGCTCAATTAGACTACGTTGTAGTAAAGCTCTTTTATGGACCTTCAAGAGAATTTCACTATAAAAAGATTGTAGAAAATCATGTTCATAATTGTTTTCATGGAATTTTCTTTAACACCAAATTAGTTGATATTGTATGGGAAAGGAAAGAATTAGAAAAGTGTTCGAGCTCTTTTTTCGGAGACCGAGCTCGACGATTTGACGTACACGAGCTCGCCATAGTCCGAATTTTTTTTTTGTCATCATAGCCCGAGCCCACCCAACCTCGATATTGAAAGCAAACAGCAGAAAATTGTTAATAACATTTTAAAACTGTTTCAAGATTAATTTTCTCATTCAAAAATCTCTTACATAGAAATAAATATGAAACCTAACTACTCCCTCATGACAACGTTTAATGTTTTTCATATCCCTGAATTTTTTAAAAATAAATTTATTTTTATGTATACCCAACTACTGCAAAAACTTGAAAAAGTCAGAATTCTTATTATTTTTAAATATTGCACCGCTACGGCAGGAAAAAATAGTCCTGTTTTGCAGTAATTCTGGAAAATACTTCACATAAAAAGCAAGAATAGACAAAATATATCCCACGGCGTTTTTATGTTACTAGCACTGGAAAGTGAAGAGCTTCAGAATCGGATAGAATATTTATCTTTATAACCTATCAGTAACAATTCAGTTCCCTTTCTAACTGATTTTTAAAGGTTTGTAAAACACTTTAAGAAACTTAGACTGCATTTTTGTTTCTGGAATGGAAAGTTTCGTTTTCCTTTTTTTTTTAAATATGTAAATAAATAAAATTTTCATTTTGAACCTGATCTCGCCTGAGCCCGTGTCTGTCCCGGGCTCGGGCGCAGGCTCAAGCGCTCAATCTGAGTCCATCTCATCTCTAGAAAGAATTTGAAGCATCTATTAAGTATGCCTGAAATATTTACAGCTGTATGTATATTACGAAATTTTTCTCAAATTTATGCAATGCTTCAAAAATTAGTCCATATTACCCATTTATATAAATTAATTTACTCAGTTTCTTAAGGAAAATTCCCCTGTCTTATTTAATGGCAAAAATTCTGCGATCAAATAAGACACGGTGTTTCTTTTCGGAATATATGGCAACAACGCTCAAAATTTGGACGAACATTCACACTGCTGTAAATATCTGTTTTTAAATAATACTATAATACAAAAATTATGATGATAAATTATTTATTTTATGATCTGAAGTTAAAGTTATTTCTTTCTTTTGTGAATTATAATTAAAATTCAATAATTGATTAAAATTTATTAAAACCTTCTAGTACATTCTCTAGTACTTTTATACTTTAGTAAAACACACACTAAAAAAGATATTACCCAATATTGTTTTCTTTACAAATTCTTTTGAAGTAGTTACGAAAGAATAGCATAACAGAAATGTTTCAATGTATGCTTTTTATTCCTGGGAGATATTGTACAAACAATATTCTAATAGTTAGGTTTTTGTATAATTAATAATTATACTACTCATGAATATTACAAGAATTACACAAGACTTTACTAAAAAGTATCTTGATAGTTAAGATCACTTATAATAAATAGTATTAATCATGAAAATTTTCATTATATTTTTAAACAAAAGATATATTTCATAATTGTATATTTTTTCAAGATTCGATTTGCCGTGTAAAAATATAAAATAATAAACTTTTCAAAAAGGATCGATGTCGTTTAGACAAATTAATTATGCGTCGATAAACGCAAAGTTTATACAAAAATGTTAAATCTTAAGGTACCATGTTGCCCATGCTAAAAAAATATAGTTTCCAGAAAATCGCGTTGAAAATTTTAGAAGAAAAAAATATAATTATATATATATATATGTTCAACATACACTTAATTTGCTATTCCTGTGCCATCTGTAGCTTCAATAAGGGAGTAGAATCTTTAGTAGAATCTATTCGCCGAGGTCGGTTTTATCGATGGTGCACGTGCTCACATTTTAGCCCATATATTTCTTAATAATTGAAATTTCACTTTAAATCTTTTTGCACATAATTCTACACACGATAAGGATTTAATTAAAAAATATATACTGATATATATATATTGCAATATACACTTAATTTGCTATTCCTGCGCCATACTGTGGATGCTCTTGTGGCATCTGCAGCTTCAATAAGGGAGTAGAACCTTTAGTATAATCTATTAAGCGAGGTCGGTTTTATCGATGGTGCGTGCGCTGACATTTTTGCCATATCATTCTTAATAATTGAAAATTTACTTTAAATCTTTTTTCACATAATTCTACACACGATAAGAATTTAATTTTTAAAAATATACTGATATACAAGTAAAAATATAAATCCATTTGAACACTACACTGTTGATTAGTTATTTTAAAAACACAAATTGCACAAGTTGTACCTGTTAGTTGCTAAAATCAGTGTAAAAATTGTTTTAAACTCATAAAAAGTTAAAATCCTACATGTTTTGGCTTTAAACCCGATAGCCATCCTCGAAACAACACAAACGACTACTGACCTTTTAAATTTCGACACGAGACTATTGAAATCAACAGTTTGGAAAAAAATAAAAATAAAAATAAAATCAGCTGGCGCCGTCTGTTGACCAAAGCGCGACTCTGTTGACCAAACATTAAACTATGAATTAACTAGGGGGAGAAGGGGGAGGGTTAAAAATGTATTCCATAAACTAGGTATGTTGAAAGAAAAGTTATCATTACAACCTCAATCCTTCCTAATTTTAATCTCCAACGGTTCTCTAATAGCGGCTTTAAATGGGTTATTGAACTGTAATATCTCCTCGTTAGCCAGGCTTTAATAAGTATAATTAAATCTTCTCACTCATTTTTCTTTAATCTACCCACACATGGAGATCTGAATTGTACACCAGATGTGAGTCCTTAACTTCAGAAAAGCCGCTTCCAGATGTTCAACATAAAATTTCGTCTGTGCATACTGCCAGTTTACTTCAAGCTCTCGAGCATCTGTGCTTTCTAATAAACTTAGAATTATTGCAGATATAACTTTTTGCCGCTCTGTTTCAAGTGACGTTATATGGACATTTTTGTTCTCATATATTCTAGCCACTTGAGTTGTCAGTTAGGCATTACAGATATCAAGGACCTCTTCATATTCTGAGAGACGGAACACATGTAAACACTTCAAATCTATCTAACCTATATATACGCGACGAGCAGAGGCCGGAGTAAGTTAGTCTGAGCGAAGCAACGGCTTCCAAGGCTTCTCTAGTGAGAAGGCCTATGTATACGGTCCATGTACCGATGATTAGGCAAGAACTTTGCCGATAAATTGAAAGGACTCTGTTTCCTTGAATGGAAGAGAGCGCGTTGCTCTGAAAATTCTCTACCTTGAGGAACTGTATGTTTCGGCCGCCCAGTGCCGAATAGAACTAACTGGATATCCTGACACAAAATTCCCATGTTTAAAGCTCACATGCTTGCTTATGTATTGTGTTTTGTGTACTGTGAAAAAGTTACGTAATTAAATCCATGTTTGCTTAAAAAAACTGTCTAATGATTACTAATTACGCTACAGATTGGTGTACAGAAGTGGGATGCGATTACGATAATGATTTAAAGAAAAGTCAGTACACGAATTAAGAAAAGAAATTCACTTGAGAGCAAGTCATTGCTTTGATAAACTTTTGCGTTATTAAGAGATTTAGAGTCCATTACTCTAAGAGAAAGAAAAGGAAGTTTAGTTCCAGTTCGGAATTGAGAAGAAGAAACTGAGAAGCCACTCAGTGCATTGATAAGTTGTTGATTGCTGTTTCCAAAAGAGGAAAAAGAAAAAGAAAGACCCTCGTATATTGTCACGATAAGACGAGGCAGTAGAAGGAAGAGCGAATTCTGTTTCGATGGACTGTGCTGAGATGGGACTGTCGCTCTGTTGACGGAAGTAGGACGGAAGTAAAAGGAAGTTCCCTGAATCTCCACACCCCTCCAAGTAGACGTCATTACGTCACAGTGCTGCATTAGCCTTTCCTTGCTAGTTTCCTTGCTAGGTTCCTTGCTAGCCTTTCCTAGTTTTCCTTGCGGAAAAGGAAGGGTTTCTGAAAAAGAAGAAAGAAAGTGAGAAAAAGTTTTCGTCCTGTGCGTGACCTAGAGAGGAAGTCTAGTTTCGGAATTGCTGGTTTAGAAAAGAAGGGTGCTTCTTCGATATCAGCTGTGGATTAGCGTTGGTGTGCGCGATCTAGTGAAGAAGCGTTGTTTGTTGATAAAAGTAAGAAAAGGAAAAGAAAGAAAACGCTGGTTTTTGAATCACTGTTTTGAAAGTCGATTTTCATCGGTGTGTGTGTGTGCTGTGGGCTGGTTTGCCGAAGAATGTTCCTTGTGCTAAATGGGGATAAATCATGTTGCCTTTACAGATCTGAAAATGAGTGAGTAGAAAATTTTAATTTTGGAGTTATTGTTATTGTAAGCTAAAATTTTGTTATTTAAAGTAATAATATTGAATTTAGAATTAACGCTAATTTGAATACAATTTGAAAGAGAAGGTTGTATTTTGATAATTATATGTATCTGTGTTTTTTTCCCTTTTCTTTGAATTTTATTGTTAGAGTAAAATATTGAAAGCTAAAATGTCATATTTTGGTAAAAGTAAGAAAATTGACGTCATAAACCTCGCACGTGAGTTAGAGATTCCGTTAGTGGGTAATGAAACATTACTTGAAATTAAAGCGTTAATCACGGCGGACGAGAATTACGATGAAGTAGTGGTGAAAGAATTATTCGAGACCATTCTTACTGAAAAACAAGAGAAATTAGCTAAGGAAGAGCATGAAAAATCGAGACAGGGAAATATAGAACGGGAGGAAAAATTGAGATAGGAAAATTTGGAACGGGAAGCAAAAAAATTAGAAGCCGAAAAAGAACTAGAAATAAAACAAAAGGAAATAGAGCTAAATCATGAATTAGAAAGGCTAAAAATAGAACAAGGTGTCCCCTCTCTGGCGTCAACATCTAATGAAAATGTTCGTGTAAATGAAATCAGTTTAAAAAAATTAATTCCTGAATTTTCTCCGGAAAAAACGGATATTAGTTTATATCTGGTCATGTTTGAACGTCAGGCAAAACGCATAAAAATAAATAAGGAAAATTGGGTAACACATTTAATCGGACTACTACCAGTAAAAATAATAGAATTAATTGCAAGAGAACCCGAACCTCAATGTGAGAATTACGACTATGTAAAGAAATTATTACTCACAAGATTTAAAATGACCACAGACACGTTTCGTCAGAAATTTGTGACGCATCAGAGAAATGTTGGAATAAATTGGAAGGACTTTGGGTTCGAATTACGAAACTATTTGAATGAATGGCTTGAATGGCTTGAAATCAATTCTTTTGAGGATTTGAAAGATTTAATGGTGGCAGACCAAATTAAAAAAAAGGGTTAAACCAGAAATCAGAGAACATTTTATAGATAAATGGTCCCAAATTAAAACGGAGGAAGAATTAGTGAAAATACTGGATGAATATGACAGTGTGAGAGCGTCGTGTCCAAAGTCGAGGAATACTCGCGATAGTAGGGAGGAAAGAACACGTTCGATGTTTTATGAAAAGCCTGAGGGATATAAACCGCGTGTTAACCCCAACACTAAAGTCACGGAACCGCAGAGCGATATCGAAAGGCAAAAGGCGTTCGAAAAACGCGTGAAATTGAAATGCTATAAGTGTGGTTCGGAAAACCACGTCCAAAGGTTTTGCCCAAAGTTTTTACAAGAAAAACATAGCGGAACCTTGAATAATGTCGAGGAAGAGACTATAGTAAAAAGTCGAGTGAGTTATGTCGGTGCGAGAAACTTGTATAGTAAGAAAGGGTGTAAGAGAGAAGAAATTTCTCGAGAAGATAACTTGCCAATAGTTAGTTTAAATATATTGGGTAAGAAAGTAAATGGTATAAAAGATTCTGGGACAGAACTTAGCATTTTTCGAAGGAATTTAATACCTGAAAAATTCCGCACAGGTGGAAAGGTACACTTGATTCCTGCGATAGGAAAGAGTACTAGGGCAGAAATTGTTAAAGTGCCGCTGTCACTTTGGGATAATGAAGCGGGTAGACATTCGCAACGAATTTATATTACAGCAGCAGTTGTAGCTTCAATAAACTGCGAAGCGTTAGTTACGCCAACAGTTTGTAAACGTTTAGTTTCGTTAACTAGGGAAAAGTTTTCAAAGTCGGGTAACGAAGGTTCAGTTGGAAAATCACGAGATAAATTAAATGTGGTTAAGAATTGTGAGACATTCGAAAACCGCTGTGAGCCTAGTGTTGTTAGAAATGCACCAGAAGTGCATGAGATTAAGAAAATTGAGGCTGAAGAGAATACTTGGGTGTTTGAAAATTTGGCAAATGGTGCTCAAATCGCGGATCTTGGCGATCTAAATGAGTTAGTCACTTTCGCAGAAAATAAGGAAGACATCACCATTAAAGAACGGGATAATTTTGCTGCAAAAGAATATGCGAGTAAAGAATCTCAAACTTACGAATGTTTCAACACGGAGTTTCTGGCTGATAGATTGCCCGAAAGCGACTTAAATTTATTTAAAGTTAATTTGAAAGGTGATAGGTCCATTCAAAATGCTATGGTAAATTTATCAGAGAAAAGGCCTGGTATAATGCGGAATACAAATTTAATGGAATTCATGACTAAAATAAGAACCAAGTTAAGTTACGTATTGTATTTCATTATGTTGATTACAATAGGATTGGTAATAAACCAAGGGTTTCTTGAAATGAATTCAGAAATCGAAAAAGATTCGGTTGAGTATAAACATGTTATATGTTCTAATGAGTGCATTAACTCATCGCGTGTGTTTAAAATGAAAGGGGAAACTGTTCAGAGAGGTTTTCT
This sequence comes from Maratus michaelseni, assembly GCA_963931845.1. Lineage (NCBI taxonomy): Eukaryota > Metazoa > Arthropoda > Arachnida > Araneae > Salticidae > Maratus > Maratus michaelseni. The sequence continues at coordinate 100,789,581 of OZ007600.1, forward strand.
GATAAGCAAAGAAAGTTTCGTTAAAAGAGATAACGTGACTTCGGTAACGCGATTCCTGAATAAGTGGGTCAACACTGCATCCTCCCTTTCTGATGATAGAGGTATGGTAGATCCCCGAAATTTTTTTTTTGAGGAATGCTAGCTAGGAAAGGCGGAAGTAAATGTTTGTTGTTGTTGTAGTTCTTTCAGTTGCGTATCGTCGTGAAAGTTAGATATGAGTTTTGCTGTTGTTCTTAGTAGAAAGAGAAAAGTTTCTTTTTGTTATTGTATTTGATATATTCCAAATATAATGTGGATGGTTTTAAATGAAAGTTATTTATCTGTGTGATAAATGTAAGTGAAATGTTTAAAAAGTTAAGATTTTTATATATGTGTGATATATAAAGTGAAATTATTTAGAAATAGTTGGAAGTATTCGCGTGTTCAGAGAAAATTAAATTTTCTTTTGATGAAATAAATAATTAAGAGCAATTGAATTTAAGTAATAAGAATTATTATGTAACTTTAAGTAGAATAAAGAATTTTTATGATTGTTATACAGTTATATTGTTTGAGTATATAAAGTAAATTAATGCTAGAACTGTATTATAATTTAAACTTTTAATGAAAAGTTTAGAAGAAGTTGAAGTATTTGAGTGTTTAGAGAAATGTGTTTTGTTTAATGAAAGGGATAACAAAGTATAGAATTTAACTGTAATATTTATTATGTGTGGTAGTATAACAGAAAAAGAATGAGTTGAGAGATATTCTAAGGTAATAAGAATTCTGTGAATAAGAATTGTGTATTGTATTGAATTGTGTATATATATATTTTTTGTGTGTTATTGTATTTATATACACCCTTCTCTTGAGAATTCATGTATTCATTATTTTCTAAATTTTAATGAAAATTAAGTTAAAAAAATTTTTAAACTATTTCTAAGGGCTGTATTTTTGCCTTGTAATACAATAACTCTGGAATATTAAGTGAAATTTTTCTAAGGAAAAATTTATCCAAAGAGGGGAGGGGTTGTAACAACTCCTCGTTAGCCAGGCTTTAATAAGTCTATTTAAATCTTCTCACTCATTTTTCTTTAATCTACCCACACATTTAGATCTGAAGTGTACACCAGATGTGGGTCCCTAACTTCAGAAAAGCCGCTTCCAGATGTTCAACATAAAATTTCGTCTGTGCATACTGCCAGTTTACTTCAAGCTCTCGAGCATCTGTGCTTTCTAATAAATTTAGAATTATTGCAGATATAACTTTGTGCCGCTCTGTTTCAAGTGACGTTATATGGACTTTTATGTTCTCATATATTCTAGCCTTTGAGTTGTCAGTCAGGCACTACAGATATCAAGGACCTCTTCATATTTTGAGAGACGGAACACATGTAAACACTTCAAATCTACCTAACCTATATACACGACGAGCAGAGGCCGGAGTAAGTTAGTCTGATTTTCAGTGCAGCGAAGCAACGGCTTCCTAGGCTTCTCTGGTGAGAAGGCCTATGTATACGGTCCATGTACCGATGATTAGGCAAGAACTTTGCCGATAAATTGAAAGGACTCTGTTTCCTTGAATGGAAGAGAGCGCGTTGCTCTGAAAATTCTCTACCTTGAGGAACTGTATGTTTCGGCCGCCCAGTGCCGAATAGAACTAACTGGATATCCTGACACAAAATTCCCATGTTAAACGCTCGCATGCTTGCTTATGCATTGTGTTGTGTGTACTGTGAAAAAGTTACGTAATTAAATCCATGTTTGCTTAAAAAAACTGTCTAATGATTACTAATTATGCTACAGAACCTATAGATAATTCTTGCTTTCTCGATATTAATTACAGTATCATTATTTTTAGCGTAAAACCTCAACAGAGAAATTTTGAGCACTCTCCCGGTTTTACGCTAAAAATAATGATACTGTAATTAATTTCGAGAAAGCAAGAATTATCTATAGGTTCAATAACCCATTTAAAGCCGCTATTAGGGAATCACTGGAGATTAAAATTAGGAAGGATTATAGTTGTAATGATACCTTTTCTTTCAACATACCTAGTTTATGGAATACATTTTTAACCCTCCCCCCCCCTAGTTAATTCATAGTTTAAGTCTTTCGCACTTTGGTCAACAGAGAGCGCCAGCTTATTTTGCTTTTATTTTCATTTTTTCCAAACTGTTGATTTCAATATTCTCGTGTCGAAATTCAAAAGGTCAGTAGTCGTTTGTGTTGTTTCCGTCCCCGAGGATGGTTTTGGGTTTTAAGCCGAAAAATGTAGGATTTTAACTCTTTTATGTGTTTAGAACAATTTTTACACTGATTTTAGCAACTAACAGGCAGAACTTGTGCAATTTGTGTTTTTAAAATATACTAATATATTTTTTAAACATACACTTAATTTGCTATTCCTGCGCTATACTGTGGATCCTTCTGTCCCATCTGTAGCTACAATCAGGGAGTAGCATCTTTAGTAAAATGTTTTCGGTTGGTTGGTTGGTTGATTTTATAGCGGCCTATTATCTACACGAGGGATATAGGCCCTAGGGGGAGTGCTCTGCATGGGGGCCTTTCTAAAGGATCCTAACCGTATTTACGGCAAGGTTCGAAGAAAACCACGGGAAACTCCGAACGGTTATGGCTACGAGCGTGACAGTTGTTTGAACCCAGCACCTCCCGTCTACCAGCTGTGAGGTCAGAATCTGTCAGACACTGGTGGAGCTAAGAATCTTTTCGGCGAGGTGGGTTTTATCGATGGTGCCCGCGCTTACAATTTTGACCATATCTGTTTTAATAATTGAAATTTCACTTTAAATCTTTTTGTACATAATTCCACACACTATAAGGATTTAACTTTTAAAAATATACTACTATATTTTACTGATATCATACTGATATACCAGATATTATACTGATATATTTTATGAAACAAACGATAATAAAAGTAACTCAGGAGGAAAAGACAATATAAGCATAACATAAATCGAATAAATCATCGATTTACGACACTTGCTCCAAAACTAATAAGAACCAGTTCACTCAAGGATAGAACTTTATGTGAAATTCCATCCTATTATACGCAGCAGTTAGTGAGTTAGAGCGTAAACAAATTGTATCACATGCAGAATGATAGACAGATTCACGGACAGAACTTTCCTAAAAACGGTCAAATTGAGTTAAAGACCGTCTAAAATGTATATATCCGTCGAAAACCTGAAGTTGAAAATTTTCACGAATCCAATAGTTTCTTCTTGTATATATAGAAGGATGTAAAAAAAATAATGAAGAAAGAGATGACAAATTTTTCCATGCGTGTTGAAATTTGATTGAAAAAGAAGAAATAGATAATGAAATTTATTTTAAAGTTTTGTTGATCTAATTTTATGAAACAAGCGAGAATAAAAGTAACTCAGGAGGAAATGACAATATAAGCATCTCAGAAATCGAAGAAATCATCGATTTGCGACACTTGCTACAAAACGAATCAGCACCAGTTCACTCAAGGATAGAACTTTATATGAAATTGCATCCTATTATGCGCAGTAGTTCGCGAGTTAGAGAGTAAAAAATTTTTGATCTAATTTAATTGAAACAAGCGAGAATGAAATAACTCAGGAAGAAATGAGAATATAAGAAACACATAATCAAAGAAATGATGATTTAAGGTATTTGTACCAAAACTAATTAGCACTAGTTCATTCAAGGATAGAACTTTATAAGAAGTTCCTTCTTTTTATACGTAGTAGTTCGTGAGTTAGAGCGTAAAAAAAAATTGTCTAACATGCAGAATGATAGACAGACTCACGGACAGAAATTTTCTAAAAACGGTCCAATTGAGTTCAATACCGTCTAAAATGTATAAATCCGTTAAAAACCTGTAGTAGAACATTCTTACGAATTCAATACTTTCTTCTTGAATATATAGAAGAAAGTACAAATAAAAATAATGAAGAAATAGATGACAAATTTTTCCGTGTGTGTTAAAACTTGATTGAAAAAGAAGAATTAGATAATGAAATTTATTTTGAAATTTTGTTGATCTAATTTATAAAACAAACGATAATAAAAACATCTCAAGAGAATTTGCCAATAATACATAAATCGAAGAAATAATCGATTTGCGACACTTGCTTCAAAACTTATCAGCACCAGTTCCCACAAGGAAAGAACTTTATATGAAATTCCATCCTATTATACGCATTAGTTGGCGAGTTAAAGCGTAAAAAAATTGTATCACATGCAGAATGTTAGACAGATTCACGGACAGAAATTTTCTAGAAACGGTCCAATTGAGTTCAATACCGTCTAAAATGTATAAATCCGTTAAAAACCTGTAGTAGAACATTCTTACGAATTCAATACTTTCTTCTTGAATATATAGAAGAAAGTACAAATAAAAATAATGAAGAAATAGATGACAAATTTTTCCATGTGTGTTAAAACTTGATTGAAAAAGAAGAAATAGATAATGAAATTTATTTTCAAATTTTGTTGATCTAATTTATAAAACAAACGATAATAAAAATATCTCAAGAGAATTTGCCAATAATACATAAATCGAAGAAATAATCGATTTGCGACACTTGCTTCAAAACTTATCAGCACCAGTTCCCACAAGGAAAGAACTTTATATGAAATTCCATCCTATTATACGCATTAGTTGGCGAGTTAAAGCGTAAAAAAATTGTATCACATGCAGAATGTTAGACAGATTCACGGACAGAAATTTTCTAAAAACGGTCCAATTGAGTTCAATACCGTCTAAAATGTATAAATCCGTTGAAAACCTGTAGTAGAACATTCTTACGAATTCAATACTTTCTTCTTGAATATATAGAAGAAAGTACAAATAAAAATAATGAAGAAATAGATGACAAATTTTTCCATGTGTGTTAAAACTTGATTGAAAAAGAAGAATTAGATAATGAAATTTATTTTGAAATTTTGGTGATCTAATTTATAAAACAAACGATAATAAAAACATCTCAAGAGAATTTGCCAATAATACATAAATCGAAGAAATAATCGATTTGCGACACTTGCTTCAAAACTTATCAGCACCAGTTCCCACAAGGAAAGAACTTTATATGAAATTCCATCCTATTATACGCATTAGTTGGCGAGTTAAAGCGTAAAAAAATTGTATCACATGCAGAATGTTAGACAGATTCACGGACAGAAATTTTCTAGAAACGGTCCAATTGAGTTCAATACCGTCTAAAATGTATAAATCCGTTAAAAACCTGTAGTAGAACATTCTTACGAATTCAATACTTTCTTCTTGAATATATAGAAGAAAGTACAAATAAAAATAATGAAGAAATAGATGACAAATTTTTCCGTGTGTGTTAAAACTTGATTGAAAAAGAAGAATTAGATAATGAAATTTATTTTGAAATTTTGTTGATCTAATTTATAAAACAAACGATAATAAAAACATCTCAAGAGAATTTGCCAATAATACATAAATCGAAGAAATAATCGATTTGCGACACTTGCTTCAAAACTTATCAGCACCAGTTCCCACAAGGAAAGAACTTTATATGAAATTCCATCCTATTATACGCATTAGTTGGCGAGTTAAAGCGTAAAAAAATTGTATCACATGGAGAATGTTAGACAGATTCACGGACAGAAATTTTCTAGAAATGGTCCAATTGCGTTCAATACCGTCTAAAATGTATAAATCCGTTAAAAACCTGTAGTAGAACATTCTTACGAATTCAATACTTTCTTCTTGAATATATAGAAGAAAGTACAAATAAAAATAATGAAGAAATAGATGACAAATTTTTCCGTGTGTGTTAAAACTTGATTGAAAAAGAAGAATTAGATAATGAAATTTATTTTGAAATTTTGTTGATCTAATTTATAAAACAAACGATAATAAAAACATCTCAAGAGAATTTGCCAATAATACATAAATCGAAGAAATAATCGATTTGCGACACTTGCTTCAAAACTTATCAGCACCAGTTCCCACAAGGAAAGAACTTTATATGAAATTCCATCCTATTATACGCATTAGTTGGCGAGTTAAAGCGTAAAAAAATTGTATCACATGCAGAATGTTAGACAGATTCACGGACAGAAATTTTCCAAAAACGGTCCAATTGAGTTCAATACCGTCTAAAATGTATAAATCCGTTGAAAACCTGTAGTAGAACATTCTTACAAATTCAATACTTTCTTCTTGAATATATAGAAGAAAGTACAAATAAAAATAATGAAGAAATAGATGACAAATTTTTCCATGTGTGTTAAAACTTGATTGAAAAAGAAGAAATAGATAATGAAATTTATTTTCAAATTTTGTTGATCTAATTTATAAAACAAACGATAATAAAAATATCTCAAGAGAATTTGCCAATAATACATAAATCGAAGAAATAATCGATTTGCGACACTTGCTTCAAAACTTATCAGCACCAGTTCCCACAAGGAAAGAACTTTATATGAAATTCCATCCTATTATACGCATTAGTTGGCGAGTTAAAGCGTAAAAAAATTGTATCACATGCAGAATGTTAGACAGATTCACGGACAGAAATTTTCTAAAAACGGTCCAATTGAGTTCAGTACCGTCTAAAATGTATAAATCCGTTGAAAACCTGTAGTAGAACATTCTTACGAATTCAATACTTTCTTCTTGAATATATAGAAGAAAGTACAAATAAAAATAATGAAGAAATAGATGACAAATTTTTCCATGTGTGTTAAAACTTGATTGAAAAAGAAGAATTAGATAATGAAATTTATTTTGAAATTTTGGTGATCTAATTTATAAAACAAACGATAATAAAAACATCTCAAGAGAATTTGCCAATAATACATAAATCGAAGAAATAATCGATTTGCGACACTTGCTTCAAAACTTATCAGCACCAGTTCCCACAAGGAAAGAACTTTATATGAAATTCCATCCTATTATACGCATTAGTTGGCGAGTTAAAGCGTAAAAAAATTGTATCACATGCAGAATGTTAGACAGATTCACGGACAGAAATTTTCTAAAAACGGTCCAATTGAGTTCAGTACCGTCTAAAATGTATAAATCCGTTGAAAACCTGTAGTAGAACATTCTTACGAATTCAATACTTTCTTCTTGAATATATAGAAGAAAGTACAAATAAAAATAATGAAGAAATAGATGACAAATTTTTCCATGTGTGTTAAAACTTGATTGAAAAAGAAGAATTAGATAATGAAATTTATTTTGAAATTTTGGTGATCTAATTTATAAAACAAACGATAATAAAAACATCTCAAGAGAATTTGCCAATAATACATAAATCGAAGAAATAATCGATTTGCGACACTTGCTTCAAAACTTATCAGCACCAGTTCCCACAAGGAAAGAACTTTATATGAAATTCCATCCTATTATACGCATTAGTTGGCGAGTTAAAGCGTAAAAAAATTGTATCACATGCAGAATGTTAGACAGATTCACGGACAGAAATTTTCTAAAAACGGTCCAATTGAGTTCAATACCGTCTAAAATGTATAAATCCGTTGAAAACCTGTAGTAGAACATTCTTACGAATTCAATACTTTCTTCTTGAATATATAGAAGAAAGTACAAATAAAAATAATGAAGAAATAGATGACAAATTTTTCCATGTGTGTTAAAACTTGATTGAAAAAGAAGAATTAGATAATGAAATTTATTTTGAAATTTTGTTGATCTAATTTATAAAACAAACGATAATAAAAACATCTCAAGAGAATTTGCCAATAATACATAAATCGAAGAAATAATCGATTTGCGACACTTGCTTCAAAACTTATCAGCACCAGTTCCCACAAGGAAAGAACTTTATATGAAATTCCATCCTATTATACGCATTAGTTAGCGAGTTAAAGCGTAAAAAAATTGTATCACATGCTGAATGGTAGACAGATTCACGGACAGAAATTTTCTAAAAACGGTGAAATTGAGGAGTTAAAGACTCTCTAAAAGTATAAATCGGATGAAAACCTGAAGTTGAAAATTTTCACGAATCCAATAGTTTCTTCTTGTATACATAGAAGAAAGTGCAAATAATAATAATAATAATAATGAAAAAGGAGTGGACAAATTTTGCCATGTGGTTTAAAACTTGATATGATTATAAAAGAAGAAATAGATAATGAAATTCATTTTAAAATTTTGTTGATCTATAATGACGAAAAATAAAAATAAAAGTAACTCAGGAGGAAATGTTCTCATTTCCTCATGTTCTTTTTCCAATGTTCTCCAACACACAAGAAAATCGCCGACAAATTCAATGCAGAAAACAAAAACAAAAACAAAAACAAAAAATGGAAAGAAATAAAGAAAAAAAAAATAGAGTTCTCGAATGACAAAAAAAAGCTTGAATTTTTCTTTATGCTGCTTTATTAATCAACATTGATTGATATAGAAAATAAAATAAAAATGTTTATGTTAGCTAAGTAATTTTATTAAAATATTCATATAAATGTAAAATTAAAGTAAGTATGAAACCTTTCTAAATAATCTTGATCCATTATGAATCAGTATAAAACATGCAAAACAGGGGAAAAGAATAAATAATAGAATAAAATCTATTTACGGAAAGTGAATTAAAAAACATAGAAAAAACATGGATCAAAGTATTTCCGTATCAAAAGAAGTTAAAAGTGAAAAAATTAATGAAGAAGGTGATGACAAAATCTTTCATGCATAAAGAAAACTTTGTAAAAGGAACAAAGAGATAATGAAATGTAATTTACAATTTATTGATTTAATTTTTTAAGAGAAAAGAAGCAAAAAAGTCACTGAGGAAAAAACTAAGTTTTTTAAAACAGCTAATTGAATACCCAAAAGTTTAGTTTCGAAATGAGACTTATTGGAATTAAAACTGAACGGAAAGAAGAAAAAAAAACTAGGATATTTTTTACTATTCTTTATGAAATTTCATTATGCAACGTTTATTCAATATTTTAAAAATTTACAACGTTGTTTATCTTAGATAGATAATTTCTCAAAATTATTTATTTAATTTTTATAAATATTCCAGTTTGTAAAAATTGTTTTAGTGATTTAATTATAAATCCTGTACTAAATATAATTTTAATAACAAAAAATTACCACGGTTTAAGTTTCTTAAAAATCATGTATTTTCCAATCGTATTTTAAAACTGAGTATTTTATACTATATACTATAAATAAATAAATATTATTTTTAATATTTACGTGTAAATAATTTTTTTAATTATTATTTGCACTGTTTTAAAATTTGGCAATAGTAGGCAAAAAATGACCTTTTAAAAATTTGAAATAAACCTATATCGCAGTTGTCAACCTACAAATTTTTTGTATACCAGTAAAATCTTACAAACATTTTCACTTTATTAAGTTGCCGAAAGTGTACAATTAAATAAATCAAATATTTTTATAAAAATATTTGTATGGAAAATATCGGGAGTTTGGCAAGTACGCTCTATTTAAATAAGGAAAATTTAAACAGAATATTGAAAAAAGAAAACTTAAAAAATTAGTCAGATTTAAAAAAGATTGCACACTGCACACCGTAAGATCGTCTAGTATGTGCCTACAAAAGATGGTCAAATTGCTATGCATAGCGTTTGATCCAATAAAACTTTTATAACGAAACTATTTTGACAGATTTTAACATTAAATATAGTTTAAAATAATTTTTATATTTAAATACTCTCTATTTCAGCGTGTTTATAAAACACATCTCTACAAAACTACCTGTTTTCATATTTTTATATGCAATAGTTTTCTTAATATAAGCCAGAAGAACTTCCGGCCGCGACAGCGGTGGTTACCCTTTTTTAGAAAAGAGAGAATCGGTGGCAATCGGCTACTGCCGTTGTTGCACAAAAAAGCAGAAATGATTCGAATCACAATTGAATCCATTTGGACACTACACTATTAACTAGTATTTTAAAAACACAAATTGCACAAATTGTGCTTATTAGTTGCTAAAATCAGTGTAAAAATTGTTTTAAACTCATAAAAGAGCTAAAATCCTACATGTTTCGGCTTTAAACTTAAAGCCATCATCGGGGAAGAGGAACAACACAAACGACTACTGATCTTTTAATTTTCGACACGAGAAAATTGAAATCAACATTATGGAAAAATTAAAATAAAATAAGCGGGCGCTCTCTGTTGCCAAAGAGCGAAAAACAAAACAATGAATTAACAAGGGGTTAAAAATGTATCCCATAAACTAGGTATGTTGAAAGAAAAGTTATCATTACAAATACAATCTTTTCTAATTTTAATTTCCAATGATTCCCTAATGGCGGCTTTAAATGGGTTATTGAACCTATGGATAATTCTTGCTTTATCGAAATTAATTACAGTATCATTATTTTTAGCGTAAAACCGGGAGAGTGCAGTGGATAACTTTCCAAATTTTATGTCGTTTTTATGCTCTTTTAACCTTTCCAAAAACTTTCTTTTAGTCATACCAATGTAAAAAATTATACTATTATTATTTAAGGTAATGGGGATTTCATAAACACCTGCGAATTGATCAGGGGGGATAGGATCTAATTTACATGAAACTAAGTCAACCAATTTTCTGGGAGGGACAGCAATAAGATGGATATTGTATTTACGGAGGGCCCTTTTAATCCTTTCAAATATAATAGGTATATATTGGAATTTACGATAGTTTGGTTTATTATTGCTAGGGACAGGATGCTGAATTAAATGGCCATTGAATTTTTCTATAATTTTCTGTACGTGATGAGCGGGGAAACCATGGTCAATGGCGATATCTCTGATAAAATTAAGTTCATCTTGGATGAATTCACTTGAACAAACCAGAAAAGCACGCTTGATGAATGAATTGAAGGCAGCAATCTTATAAGTGAAAGTTGTAGAGGCATTAAATAGGATTATTGTGTTACTTCTCATCGGTTTACGATAGTATGAATCATTACGAATCATTATGAATTTATTGTTACATCTTTCTTGATGCCATTTTATTAGTGCATTTAAAAAGAAAGATTATTTTAAGTTGAATAGATAGTGTTTAAGACAAACAAGAGGCTCAAGGACCGTGTGAAAAAAATGGCATACCTTTTTTAACACTTTCCAACATTGTTGAAATGTGTTTATGAATTCGGTTTTTCTGTCTGTCCGTACTCTAACTCTCATAAATATATTAAAAGGAAGAATACCAGTGTTATCAATGCGCAAATAATACACAAAAAAGCAGCAAATAGCTATTTCGAATCTACAAGCGAGATTCCTCTTCAGTACGACAAAGAGCAAAGCCCAACGTTCTAAAAAAAGCAAGACTGGGCAAAACGACAGAGGGGTGGTGTCTTATATACCTGATGCGGATAGAGAACGTGTCAAAAGCAACCAATGAGAAGAAAGCAGCATGAAACAACTGAGTGGACAAGTAGAGCCAAAAGGAACGGAAACAAAAAATCCCATTATGTTGTTTCATGTTGCTTTCTTCTCAATGGTTGCTTTTGACACGTTCTCTACCCGCATCGGGTATATAAGTCACCGCCCCTCTGTCGTTTTGTCCAGTCTTGCTTTTTCTAGCACTCTGTGCTTTGCTCTTTGTCGCACTGAAGAAGAATCTGGCTTGTAGATTAGAAATAGGTATATGCTGCTTTTTTGTGTTGTTATTTGTGACTTTATAGCGTTGGTATTCTTCCTTTTAATATTGTTGCACAAAGATTTTATTCGCTATTCTCATAAATATACTTGCGATGAAATTTTTATATGTTATTGAGGTTTACTATAGAATATTCGGAATTAAAAAGGAAATGTGTAGCACTTATAGTTTGTATTACAGGGATACACAGAGTAATAATCTGTAGCATTTATAGTTTGCATTACAGGGATACGCAGGGTAATTCCGTTACGATATGGTTTATGGGGAAAATCGTTTAAGGTTTTATTTTATTGATGTTACGACATTTCGGACATAATAACATTGAAATGCATCACTGAGACGAGCTACAATATACTATCTCAAGAATATAGAATAAATAGCATTTATAGCTCACTTTCAGGGACGCAGATAAGTATTGCATTACATTATAATCTATGAGGAAAAATCGTTTACGGTGCATTTTATTGATGTTATGATATTTCAAACAAAAATGATAGCACAGAAGTGCATTACATGCTGTCTTAGATTATGGAGTGCATAGAATTTATCGTTCATTTATAAAGACACACTAAAGAATTCGGTTATAGTACTGACTAAAATGTATAATTGCTAGAAGTGCGTTTTTTTGCTGTGTTGTGTATTTCTGAGTATATTAGGTGGTGTGTATAATGTCTATACTTAACATAAAAGCTACACGAAAGAATTTGCACACATTACGGATATGGAGAACAATTCCTGAAAATGTGTTTTTACAGAGTTATGTGTATTTTTAAGTTGCTTATTAAGATATCTCATTTCATTGTATAGAGAAAAGGAATTTCGTAATAATATTGTATTAGTGTTGGAAAGTGTTTGATAATCAATAGCTGATGTATGATTTTTCGTTCTTGTTTAAAAATCCAATTTAAAATTATGAAATTTCAATATTGTTCTATGATTTTTTCCAACGATCTATAAGTAATACAGTGCCCGCGCGATTTGTATCATTTTAAAATTCTAATGAAATTGTAATAGGACCACATTTAGAACCAGACCTTTAAAACAACAACTACAAAACAGGATGGAAATACGTGCATCTGTTTAAAGTTATATAGTTAAAAAATAAAAATAAATTATATAATTTTCTTCGTTGGAAAACAATTAAAAAAATATTGTGACGAAATAATACAGTGGTGGATATAATTATAAGACACCTACATAATTTGACGTACAGTGAAAGAAAAGATTCAGAGTTTAAAAATGCTTTATCAGATACGACAAAAACATAAATTTATTCTGTTATCACACGTAATTGTTTTAGAGAAATGATATTTTTATCAAGTTTAATAAAAAAAATTAAAAATATCATGGACAAAATTATAAGACACCCTAACATTTTAACTAAAACACCTGCCTTTTTTCGAAATATGCAAATTTTCTGCACACTGTTACGACGTCAACAGTTAACTAAAGCAGACGATAACTGACTTCACGCATTTACAAACATGCTACGAGGTACAGAATTAAAAGAAAGTGAAATTCGCGAAATTTGGAGATTAAATGGAAATGGTTCTTCTGTTAATAATATTTCAAAAGTTATTAAACGCTCTAGATGTTCAATTTCAAATGTTTTGAAAAGAGGAAGCAATGGATCGGTGATTAAAAGATCTGGACGTACTCCTAGCTTGTCTTCGAGAGACACATGCCATGTGCTTTCGCTCGCTACACAGAATAAGATGACCACTACAGACATTACAAATGCTTTGAAACTGAATTGTTCAAGGAGAACCATTAGTAGGGTGTTGCATAATGCTTCCTATGTGAAATTTAAAAAATTGAATAAAAAATCACCGCTTCTAAGGCGGCACAAAATGGACCGTTTAAACTTTGCTTAACAAACTATGGCCTGGACTTCCAAATGGTACTCTGTGTTATTTTCTGATGAAAAAAGTTTAATCTGGATGGTCCTGACGAGTTTCACTATTATTGGCATGATTTACGGAAGTCTCCTGATGTACAAATGAGCCGCCAAATGGGTGGAAGCTCAGTAATGGTTTGGGCTGGTTTTTCGGCTCAAGGGAAAACCGATATCGTTTATGTGCATTCAAGAATGAATTCCGAAAAGTATAAGAATATTCTTAAAGATCAACTAGCCATATACGGTGAACTTTTTTGTGGCGAAAACTACACTTTCCAGCACGATAACGCGTCGATTCATACATCACACGCAACAAAAAAGTGGCTTTCAGAGCAAAGTATCAATGTTCTTCCGTGGCCTTCTCGCTCCCCAGACGTAAATCCCATCGAAAACGTGGGGGATCTTAGCTCGTGAGGTTTAGCGAAATGGGAGGCAGTTGTAGTGCGTCGAAGACCTAAAGAATGCTATAAAATGTGCTGGGGCATTCTGTACTTCGTGGCATGTTTGTAAATGCGTGAAGTCGGTTATCGTATGCTTTAGTTAACTGCTGACTTCATAACAGCGTGCAGAAAATTTGCATATTTCGAAAAAAAGCAGGGGTTTTAATGAAAATGCTAGGGTGTCTTATAATTTTGTCCATGGTATTTTTAATTTTTTTTAATTAAATTCTATAAAATATCATTTCTGTAAAACAATTATGTGTGATAACAGAATAAATTTATGTTTTTATCGTATTTGATAAAGCATTTTTAAGTTCTGGATCTTTTCTTTCACTGTATGTCAAATTAGGTAGGTGTCTTAAAATTATGTCCAACACTGTAATAGCATTGTAAATCATAATAAATGGTATATCATCACATTCTTTACGATCGCTCAATCTTTAAGAACGACAAAGCCTAAGAAGTCAAAAGACAGACAAATATATCATTTTAAAATCCTATTGAAATTTAAATAGGACCTCATGTAGAACTAGACCTCTAAAACACACACACACACACACACACACACACAAAAGAAACAAAAACATTATGGAAATCGTTGCATCTATTTATAACTCAAGTTATACAGGGGATAAACACAGACAAATTGTGTAATTTTCTTTGTTGGAAGATGATTAAATAATCATTGTGACGAAATATTAATACAATGGTAAATCATAAATAAATGATATATCATCACATTCGTTACGACTATTCAATTTTTAAGAAAGACAAGGTCTATAAAGTCAAAAGAGAGACAAATATATCATTTTTAAATTCCAAGGAAATTTAAATGGAACCTCATGTAGAATTAGACCTCTAAAACAAACACACACACACACACAAACGAAAAAAAACAGTATGAAAATCGGTGCATCTGTTTAAAGTTACACAGGGGAAAATACAAGCGATTTGTATAATATTCTTCGTTCGAAGACGATTAAAAAATCATTGTGACGTAATAACAATAGCATGGTAAATCGTAATATCATAATTCACATATATCACCACATTCGTTACAATTGCTCAGTGTTTAATAACGACAAAGCCTAGGAAATCAAAAGACAGACAAATATATCATTTTAAAATTCTAATGAAATTGAAATAGGACCCCATGCAAAAACCAGATCTTCAAAACAAACAAAAAAAACAGGATGGAAATTGGTGCATTTCTTTTAGAGCTATGCATGGGAAAAGATACAGACGAATTGTATAATCTTGAAGTGTAAAACACTTTTCAACAATGTTGGAATGCGTTAAAAAGTATTGAAATAATTTCAATAGTTATCGAAGAAGAGATAGGGGAAACTATCCCAAAATGGCATACTTAAGTCAAATGACACACTTTATGTTTCTTAATATTGCCGCTAGAGGCCAGAACTGAACGATACACAGTTATGTTGTGGATTCGATTGGCAACGATAAACATTTAATGGCGAAGGTTTCCAGTTTGTATTTTTCATTGCTTACAAAGAAACTGTTTACACCTTCGTCAGAAATTTTTTTGGACTATATTTTTGTCCTAATTCACGTCTGTTTTATTTCACTGATTACATATCTGAATATAAGGTGAGTACTTATTTTTTTATAGTTTATTTTTTGTATATGCGAAGATTTATAAATGCATGTATTCCCGAATACTGCCTCTGTATATACAATATGGTAATTGTAGGTGAAATGACATGCTACCAGACATATTTACCGATCATGTTTTCTGTGCTTCAGTTGTGACAGAAAGTCCACCGGAAAATAAGGAAAGCAACGACAGCAACACAAGTTCTAGAGATAACAGCCTACCTAGACCTAATCCGTCGATTTTCACAGTTTCAATGTCACCTTCTCCAATTCCAGTGCTGACAACATCTGTTTTCTATACTCCAAAAACGTGTGTATCTTATCAAACAGCAGCATCTTCAAGTAAAGTATCTTCATTTATCAGACAACTTGATGTATCTCCACTTCCTTCTGCACCTCATGTTAGATCATCCTGTAAAAAGAGGAAACATGAAGGTGCAAAAGTTCTGACTATTAATTCTAATATTGCCAAAGTTAAGGCAAAAGCTGCTGAGAAATATAATTCACTCTCAAGACGTGCAGCTCTATAGGCTAAGAAGGAAATTTGTTACATCCAATGATGACGACAAAGACATGGATATTTCTGCTGGTGATAATGATGTAACCTGTCTTTATTGCAATGATTTATTCAGTCACTCAAAACCGAAAGAGAAGTGGATAATATGTGTTAAGTAACTTTATATGTATTACGTTGGGTAAAAAGTTTTCCTCAAAGGGGAGATACCTTCGCGCAAACAGCTGTCATTCGTGCGGTTGTAAGATTTTCAGCAAACTAATTTTTGCATTCGAAAGCAGAGCACAGGAACTACATGACAGTGT
Source organism: Maratus michaelseni (assembly GCA_963931845.1). Classification (NCBI taxonomy): domain Eukaryota; kingdom Metazoa; phylum Arthropoda; class Arachnida; order Araneae; family Salticidae; genus Maratus; species Maratus michaelseni. Next base: position 100,805,945 of record OZ007600.1, read on the forward strand.
AATTTGTTTGCTAAAAAATTATTATCTTGCGCTTCAAAAAAGTGTTTAAAATGGAGATATCACGTCAGCAGATCAGAATAATTATTTACTATGAGTTCCGTAATAAACTCAGTGCGACTGAATGCCACAGAATGATGTGTGGATGTTTAGGAATCAATACCGTTTCTTATGATACAGTCAAAATTTGGTTTCGGAAGTTCAAAGCTGGAAATTTCGACAATGAAGATAAACCACGTTCCGGCCGCACTATTGAAACTGATTGTGAGCAGTTAAAGCAAATCCTTAATCAAGACAGAAATGTTTCAACACGAACTATTGCGTTAGAGCTTAACGTTTGACAAAAAACAATAGTTAACGCTCTAAAATGCATAAACGTAACGTTTAAGTTCAATATATGGGTGCCTCACGAAATGACTGCTGAAGACAAGCGCAGGAGAAAAACAATTGTTTGGTTCTGCTCAAAGATCAAAGGAAAAATAACATTCTGGACAGAATTGTGATTTGTGATGAAAAATGGGTGTACTACAGCAACGCAAGCCATAAAGGAGGGTCGTCAGCATCTGGGAAATCAACTGGTTCGGTTGCAAGCCGTGCCTTAACTAACAAGAAGGTGCTCCTCTGCATCTGGTGGGATTGTCGTAGAATTCTGTACAAAGAGTACCTGAAAAGCAGACAGACTATCAACAATGCAGCAACATGCTAATCAAAGTTCGCGATGCCATTCGCGAAAATGGAAGAAACGAGTTCAGAAGGAAGGTGGTTCTCTTTCATCAAGATAATGCCCGGCCACACGTTAGTACGATGACCGGCTGGACACTCTACAAGCTGGAGTGGGATTTTATGCAACATCCACCATACAGCCCCGACATGGCCCCTTCAGATTTCTATCTCTTTTCACATCTGCAGCTGAATCTTGATGGCACAAACTTCCATTCAAATTAGGAGGCCACAATTTTTCGCAGAAGGGATTAAAAAGTTGCCAAAACGTTGGAAAACGATTGTAGATTTAAACGGAGATTACTATCCTCATTAGCTTTGATGATTTCGTATGTATTTATCATTTTCCAATAAAACACATTTTGGCGGAAAACTTTTTTCTCAACCTTATATATCGATAGAGATCATTCTATCGTAACTTTATAAAGAAAATGTAGTTTGGGTAAAAAATAAAAGAGTATTTCTTCTTAGAATAGTAATTGTTTATTTTTTTAGTTATAATTTCTGTTTTTTAGTGTTTAAATTATTGTGTCGTTGCAATTTCACAGACAGTTTACCTATTTCGTGAAGAGTGGTTTGGCGTATCATTAAATCCATTGTTTTTGTAACTCGTAAACAGTTGTAACCATAAAGAATATTTGGTTATTTATCACCAGCGGTCTGCTAATGGAAAAATGCCTTAATATTAACTTATTAGTTTATAATTAAGTTTTAAAAATATTAAATTGTTGTATTGTCATCGGAAACTAACATGTATATATAAATCTGAGTGAAAAATCGATTACAAAATTCCGTTTTTACATACAAAAATTACTTTTAGTAAAAATTAGAGAGTGTAATAACGATTTGAACAACAATGTAATGTATTTACTTGTTAGTTATCATCTTTCATAAATATGAATACCGTACATTATATTGCAACTTCGATATATCGCTTTCAATAGATCACGCTATATAACTATCATAAAATCATATATATTATTTTTGTTGTCAACGTTCCTTTTTCTATGCATTGACAAAACACACAACAATGAATGATGTTCTTGAATGAGGTTTTCGGAAAGATTTTCAACCGACTTCTGACATAGTGCACTCACATTTCGTTAAAACATGTTTTTTGATTAAAAATTGCAGTTAATTAAAAATTAAATCAGAATTGTTTTCATAAATTAAATGAAATTAAATTCATAAATTAAGTGAAAGGATTTTCTCAAATCAATATTGCCCCAGAAGTAAAATACCGCGTTATATGAGTTCAACAATGATTATAAAAAAATAAGTTGTACAAAAGATATAAAATGGGACGTCTCCGCACGTGTTTATTTTATATTTATCATTAAAAATTCAAATTCAAATTCAAATGTTTATAAGAAAAAGACCCCATCGATCGATCGAAGCAGTGGTATTTCATATGTGCCAAAAATTTATTCTTTGTTATATTAAATTAAATTGTATTTTATATGTACCTGCATCTAAAAAATATTAGGTATTGTTAAACTATATAAGACTAGAGTGAGAAATCCTCGACGGGTTCATTTCTGTTTTGTTAAATTTCTAAATTAAAGAGTATCCCGGTGTGTTCTGACAATTTCTTAGTTTTCGAAATTTTCTAGTGATCCATTTAGAAAATAATTTCCGTTTGAATTCCTAATCGATATTTTTATAACTAACAAATTTCATAATTGTGCGTTTATTAGATCTTCATTAAATATTTCATTTCTATTCTAAAATACTTCAAATTGCTAAAAAAGAATCTTAATGTAAATTGAACTTCCTATTCAGTTCCTTCAGAATCAGTATGTAATATTTTATTAATAGTAAAAAATTGTGCAAAGAGTAGTAAACTCACCTAAAATATTGTCTCAGATTTAAAAAAAAAGGTAAATACTGCCGGTGTGGTTTAAACCTACGACCCTCGGCTTATTAGACCAATTCTCTGAACCACTGAGCTACGGAAGCCTCGCAAACTGTTACTTTTTTAATGTTATTACGCAATAAGCAATGCATCAAATGCACTTGTTTCTTTGATAAAGAAAACAAGTTGGAAATAGTACGTCAAACGTGACAAACGAGGTGCGTTCGTACTATAGCTAGTTATATAACTATTCAGATCTTGATGATGTTTAATTCTGTGAAATGAATTATATCGTCTGCAGATTAATTTCTGTAATAAAATAAGTATCTCGGTCGCTTGACGATTAAACCTCGGAAGCACCTATAGCAAAAAAAGCACCGATTTTTTTAATTCAAATTTTCTTACTAAATGTTTTTATTAATATCTTCTAAAGTTTCGATTCGATTTTCATAAAATTTGAAATGTCTCGACAAAATTCTGCAAAGATAATATATCTAAAATTTCAAACTTTTCGGTTGGGTAGTTTTTGCGTTGTTATATGCGGACGGACGGACCGACAGACAGACGGACGGACCAGACGACGACAATAGGTGCTACGTATTTATATAATTACGAACGCACCTAAAAACGACAACAAACAAGTATCTTATTTTCGTAAAAGGGGAAAGAAAACAACAAAATTATGTCATTTGAACGTAATTATAGTAATATTTTCAAATTGATAAATGAGGGTGGATTTTATTTGTCTAAAAAATAAATGTATTTTTGTCGATTTTATCATTTTGTTATTTTGAGAATAGGATAATCATTTATCTAAACTTAATAATCTGTTTATCTAACTTAATAATCTGTCATGATAAACCTCTCACATTTTCGCTGCACGAAAAAAATAACGAAAAACATTATGGTAAACAAGATCTTGTTATTGATGACGGGATCAAATAACATAGAAAAGTACGTCATATCGATGCAATTGTAATGAAATATTTCAGCATTATAAATAAAATTTGTGTTTCCTTTCAAACAGCCATATCATTTTAACTGATGGATTTATGGAGTCCTTTTCAAATTATGTAGATTTCAAATTTCATCTCCTTATTCTTTTGATATGTTATGTATTGTCCGAGGCTAACGAAAAAGACAGGCTACCGCGATGCATTCCACTTATCTTTTTTACAGACCGCTAGAGTGACGTGATGCTCTTTTCGTACACCTGCATTGGTGGATTCGAGCATCACGTGACTCCTGCGGTCTGTAAAAAAAGATACGCGTAAAGCACCGCGGTAGCCTTTCTTTTTCGTTAGCCTCGTGTATTGTCAATATGACGTAACGGGATGAAATTAAATTGGTTTTCTTTTTGACACTTTCCAATATTGTTGAAAAGTGTTTATGAATTCAATTTGTCTGCCGTCTTATCTTACTCTTAACTTTCTTAAATATATACGAATTGCCATGCAATTTTCACATATTATTGAGGTTTAGTATAGAATACTCGGTGTTGAAACAGAAGTGTGAAGCATTTATAGTTCGTTTACAGAACACCCAAAAGAATTCCATTACAGTATGATCTGTAGGGAAATATCGTTCATAGTGCATTTTAATGATATTACAATATTTCAAGCATATTGAGAATCATAGGCATTACTGTGTTATTGCTATATGTCAACATCGTTGAAAAGTGTTCATGAATTTGGTTTGTCTGTCTGTCCGTCTGTCCGAGCTCTAACTCGCGTAAATATACACGGATTGTCATGCAATTGATATATGTTATTGATGTTTACTATGACATGTTCGGTATTGAAAAAAAATTGTGTACATTTAAGTTTCGTTTACAGGGACAATCATTATAGTCTACGACAAAAAATCGTTCGCTGTGTAGATTAATGATGTTAGACTATTTCAAACATATTGAAATTGATATATATCACTGATGTGCACTACAAGAAGCTTACTATAGATTATGGTGCGCATAGCATTCATCGTTCATTTACAGGGACACACAAAATAATTTTTTTTACAGTACTGTCTATGAAAAATATTTGCTAGAAGTGCGTTTTCCGTTATGGTACGCGTTTTTTAATTTTAACTCATTTTTTCACTATTACTTGGAGTGTATAAATTCTATAAATTATTTACAGGGCAGCACAAAAGATTTCGAGTACATTTCCGTTTATTGACGGAAATATCTGTAAGGAAATTTTCAACACTTTACATTTCGTAACTGAACTAAACTTTAGAATACTATGTAGTATATATACAAATCTATAGAATATATACAGGACTGCACGAAAGAATTCAGATATTTTTCCGACTATTGATAATTCTTGAAATAGGGTTTTCATATTGTTTTCTTAGACATCATCTTTCTCCTTATAAACAGTGAAGTTTTTTTACAGTATTCTGGAAGTATTGGAAAGTGTTTCCTAATCTATGCTTGATGAATGATTTTTTGTTCTTGTTTCTACAGCGTTTCGTTGTTTCATTTTGACTTCACCACATACGATATCAAAATCGTAATGAGGTGAAAAATTAATAAGGCTTTGAACATTATGAACTTTACATTCATGGGCTCTCTATAATTACATTTACTTTAATTATATTATTATGCAACGGGTATTGCATCCAGTCATTTATATAAAGAAGAAAAATAATAACAAAAACAAATATTTTATCATTTCGGCAAAGGAAAAGAAAAAACAAGAAAATTGCATCATTTGAACGTAATCATACTAATGTGATTACGTGATTATAATGAGATTCAGTCCCGCTACCTTACAGATTCAATAGGCAGCGAAAATGACATTAGTTTAGTGCAATTGTTGCAAAAAATTTAGTTTATCAACATTACGCTATACAATACATACAATACATATATAGGGTGGTGTTATGAATGAAAATGCGTTAGTTTTTTTTTTTTTTAATGACGTCACTTTCGCCGATGGAAGATTGAATTATTTAAAGGCAGTAGCGGCTCCATTTATATAAAGAGGAAAAATAATAGCAAAAACAAATATTTTATCATTTCGGCAAAGGAAAAGAAAAAACAAGAAAATTGCATCATTTGAACGTAATCATACTAATGTGATTACGTGATTATAATGAGATTCAGTCCCGCTACCTTACAGATTCAATAGGCAGCGAAAATGACATCAGTTTAGTGCAATTGTTGCAAAAAATTTAGTTGTATCAACATTACGCTATACAATACATACAATACATGTATAGGGTAGTGTTGGTTGTATGAATGAAAATCCGTTAGTTTTTTTTTTTTAGTGACGTCAATTTCGCCGATGGAAGATTGAATTATTTAAAGGCAGTAGCAGCTCGTCAGGGAGTGCTGTTTTACTCTACTATCAGTATTTTGGTACACTAAATTTGACCGTATTTAATCGTGGATTTGATCGTTCTGTGATTGAATAAGACGAAATTTATTTTATGAAAATTCTGGTAGTAAAATGATGCAGCACCCCGTGATGAGCGGCTATTGTTGCTGGAGCTATAATTTTATTATTAATGCGATAGACATCCAGCGAAAACCACAACCACATTATTTTAGAAAATGGTTGTATATTAGTGATAGATTTTTGAATAGAAATTTGTTTTTGACATTAAGTAATGGCCGTTAATGGTGGTGTCGATTTCAGTGAGAAAAGTATTCTGTCAGGTTGAAAGTAGGGCCGCAGCCGGGACCCTAATTCCTAATCTCGGTATTGTCTGACTGAAAAGTGAGAAGAAATTATTGTGACGTAATCACAGTGATTTAATTTCATTTTTTAAACCAAAAAATTACATGTTCATGACCAGGGCTTGATACATTGGCGACTGAGTTTTTATTTTATCTGGCGAACAATTTTTTTTGGTACAAATATTGACTTAAGAAAATTAAAATGTTTTAAGATGTCTCATTATTAATACTGCAAAGTTACAAAATATTAAGTAATAAACTTAGAAATTATATTCAAACAAAAAATATTTTTAACTTTTATTTTAAACTTGGCAACAATAAGTTCAAATGCAAATATTAAAGTAATAAAATCAGAATTGTTTCACTGACTTCGATGGGAAAATAGGCAAAAAAGTATATTCCTGCTTCAGTATTTCTTAGAAATCCTCCTCATCAGATATAGATTTTGCAGCACTCTACTATCCGGACATTTGAAGCATTCAGCAATCAGAATTTCCCGAACATGCCGGTTATTTTAACATTTAGAGTTTTTTTCCGGAAATATATAATTTTGATAAGTTTCATTAGAAAACATAGTTTATATTATCTTTCTAAATTATGTACTATTCTAAACTATGTGACTAATAAGTCTAAAATCTGATGTTATTATTTTTTCTCAATTAATTCATAAAACTTTTGGCTTTTTGAGCTGGGGAGGGGGATATTTTTTACTGGCGACTGCAACTTTTTGCTGGCTAACAGATTTTTATCAAATTTGGAAAGCCCTGTTCATGACAAAGTTTTCTACTTTTATAATCACTCTGCTGATTTTAGATAAGAGCTCGAGTTGGAGAAAATGATTTCACGAATGAAAATTGCGTTTTAAACTCTACAACGATAGAAGAAAAAATATCAGTAAAACTTTTAATTTAGATATATTCCTTTAAAAAAAGTAAGAAGCTACCTAGTGCAGCCGTTCGGAGGGAAGCAATTTCGGAAAATTTCGGTATATTTTCACCTCTCAGATTTCAAAACCATCGTCGGTCCAAAAGTGGATTTATATACAGGGTGGGCAAAACTTTAAGGGAAACAAGCTTAAAACTCCATACAATGTATGGTCATAACTGAAGCTGTGAAACGCCTGATTGTGGAGAGAACCATGTTTTCTACACAAAATATAACAAATGATTGCTGATTTAATTGATGCAGAATAGTGTTACTAACTAGGATGCTAGTATGAATAAAAATTAGAAGAAGAAATAAAGAAAAAAGTATGCAAAGTAAGTACTCAAAAGAGTGTGTGTGCGTGTGTGCGGGGGGGGGGGTGTATCCTAAATTGGACCAAATTTCCTTCAGAGAAATTGAGGGCGAATCAGAACTCATGGGCAAAACTTTAAGGGACGACAGAACACATCCAAACAAGTTATTTTTGGTCATAAAGTGCATAGGTGTATCGCAAGCGACAAATCGATGGCTGTCACTATCATTAAACATACAAAGTGCTGTTATTTCAGACACATAATCATTTCTACCGTGTATTGCAAAAAGGATGGCTGGTTTAACTAATAAAAAAATAGCGGACATGTATTTCATTCACGGTGCTGCAGTTGTAGGTACTAGGGAAGTCCTAATTGTTCATTAAACAGGATTATCTCTACAATCAGAAAGCGCGTTGCAGCACTTTACTGCTTGAGTTTCGACCATGCATATTATAATGTTTTGAGCTTATCTAGGCATTGTTCTATCATCCCTAAAGTTTTGACCAAGAGTTCGAATTACGCTCTATAGGCCTATATATAAGAAAAACAAGTAATCTAAATATAGTTTCATATAGCTTGTTTCTAGAGCCTGTGATATCTGAATGGATGTTGGCTAGCGTAACTCGTAGAGGGCAGAGCCTCCGAGTTATGAAAAAAAAATAATATTGAAGAGTAGTTTTTTTTTATGTAGTTCCGCGAATGAATTAAGCATATTATTGTGATCGTTTTAAGACAAAAACATTTTTGAAGGAAAACATTGAAAAATCATCATGATTAAAAAAAAGTATATAAATTTAGACTTTAGACTAACAGACAAACGCAGGAAATTGTATATTTGTCATCCATGAAGTGAAGTTAAAGTTGCTTTAAATCTTCCAAATATGAGTTGCTACTATTAAATTGGGATTGTACCAGATTAAAACTGTCACACTTTTTCAATGAACATTGGAGTATTTATGTAAAAATACACTCATCCACCGCCTCCTGAATAGTAGGCCTGAGCGCTGACACAAACATTGCGACTGTCGTAGGCGGGTTTATTTTTGCTTTTGTACGGTTCCTTGAATTTGAACACCAATAATTTCTAAAAGTTTTCTTCGCCTTATTTTTATGAGATCAAGTAAGTCAAGTAAAACTTTTAGAAATTACTTTTGTGCAAATTCAGGGGACTGTACAAACGCTTAAAAAAATCCACCTACGACAGCAGCCATTTTTGACTTAGTGCTCAGACATAGTACTCAGGGGCGGTGACTAATTTTACAGGATTTAACACATTGCTAACGGCTAGTTTTCGTCTTTTAAACAGTAAGCTCCGTCTATGGTAATTCCATTTGTATGTTGCACTATATAACAAAAATATTTTTTGTTCGCATTCATATTCAAATGAATGAATATAATAACAGTTGTGTCTAATCGGCGTATTTATGTTCATAGTACACTAACTGTATAGCTATAAATATTGTGTCTATTTTAATGAAATAATGTAGCATATAAAATGCAAAGTAACGCCCGTGAGTGGAGTTACACATTTCCAAAAGACACAAATTCACGTTTGCCGTCAGCAATGTATACGGCCACATAGATAGGGAAACAGTGTTATTACCCCCGACTTAACTCGGGGAACCGTTGAAGTGGTTAAAAGTAATAATGTAGATTATATACTCTTCTCTCAGTTTGTCGTATGGTTTATATAACTAATTATGCGCATAATAAACCATTATTCTACGTTATCCAGTGTTTGTCTGGTGGATGTTAATTTATTATCGTAGATTTGATTATTGAATGATTACCTCTCTAATCCATTTTGCCTTAAACCTGCTCATTCCATTCCTCTAAATTAGTGAATAATTAACAATGGTTTGATCACTAGAATCGGGCTATTAACTGATTGATAATGATAGAATAGTTAATTTATATATCATATTGAGATCTTTCATCCGATTCTATAATTTATACTGTTAGTTTTGCATATAGTTTTTTCTTATTTCTTGACTACCCAAAAAAGGACAAATTGAATTCTTAAATTAGATTTCATGAGTACGTGTCCAAATTGATTTTGAATAAACCAACTTATTTGTTTCGTGTATCTACGTGCACTGTGAAAAATGCTTTGGTCAGTTAATTCAGGATATAAACCAATTGGAGCTCGTGCGATAGGTAATGTATTATATTAAATTTTGACTGTTTGTTTGTATTTCACAACAACCTCTCCAAAAATATGCAGAACTATGGACTGAAGTCGATGTCACTTATACATATGAATCCGTGGATGTCATAATAGCTCTCGGAATTTCGAATTTTAAATTAGTTTCCAGATATTAATTTTTAAGGAGATTTCTGCAATGGTGGATACTAAATCTCTTCATTTATGTGAAAAAATGGGTAAATAATGAGTTTATACGTTTTTTTGTCATTTTCGGAATAATTTTGAAAAGAAAAATATTCTTTTTAATGTGAATAGATGATTTGAACTCACATGACTTAACTCTACGATTATCGTCTGCTATTGGAACTGGTGAACAAATATCTTTGACAGAGTTTCGAGTTTTATAAGAGTATCGAGTTATATAATTATTTTGAATTTACCTTCTCTTTATAAAATGTTTTGTAAAGAATATTCATGTAATTTAATTCCACATTTACTTAATTTTTACCAAAAAGATGGAAGACGACAATAATGTGGAAGCGCGAAAAATACAATTTTCTAAATTTGAAGACAATATGAACGAGTGGTTGCTGATATAACATGGAGCTACTGCGAAACATTAATTTTTAGCACCGGTACAGATGATACATTAAAATGAACACATGTAATTCGTCAAATACCCTTTTCTGTCCATTTACTTAAACGCTGCTTTTCTCAGTGTTTGAGCACCAAATCGATTGCCATGACGCCATATGCATACTAGCTATACTACCTAAGGATGCTGTTTAAAACAGCTATGAGATCCTGAAACGGAATCGCTTAAAGTTGACAACGATATAATTTAAAAAATAAAGTGTGTATTTTAATTCTTAAAACTGAATTGTTGTGAATAATTGTAATAAAATTGCATAATTCACCGCATTCCCTTCGAAATGCATTAAAGGGTGCTTTTAACATATAGCGTCACTTTTGAAATATACGTTATTCAAATCACATATTTTCTTTGAGAAAACTGCAATATTGTAAATTTTGAGTGTCTTTATGAGAAAGTTATGGCATACGCACAGGGTAGAGATTGGGAAATTCTGCCTATATCACAGCAACACGCATTACAAAAGCTTGCAATACTTGACTGAACGTGTTCGCTTCAATGAGTTAGAAAAGTTAACAAGTGATAGCTCGAGGACAATCGCAAGCTCGCTGTGTTTTTACACAGAATCTTCTCGACCAATAAATTTTTACCACCCAATGTATCCACTCTTTTAAAAACACACCCAAATATAATTGCATTTGACTCACGTAACTTGAATAATGTAATTTTTTAAATTTTCAGTTAACATTCATTGTAAATATAATTCCTTCATACAATAAGAAAATTATAACATAAATTTTATATTTTTTTGGAAATATGGAAATACAATAGAATTATTTTTTTCTCCAAAAATTAAAAGATTACATAAAATGAAATTAGAACACATTGGTTTGCTACGAAGCTAGTTTACATTATACCTTTCGCCATCCAAGTAACTATATAACTTAAAGAAATGGTCCATAACGAAAAATATAATATTTAAAAAAAAGAGACAAGACGCTGAAAGGTGCCATGGAATATAAGTAAAACACGCTTAATAACCAGAATATCTTAAATAATTATATTATAGTTTTGTTTTGAATACTATAACAAAAAATATATTATTTCAAAAATCTAGACAAGATGAATAAGCTGTCATGGAATGTAACTAATCAACTTTTAATAATCATAAATATATACATATCGTTTAAAGTTGCGTATAGAATTTAATCGAAATACATAGAGACGCAATGTGCCATTTCATATTCAAATTAATGACAAATCGTCACTTGTTCGAATTCCAAAAAAATAAAGCAGTTTTTTTTCGCTGCGTTTCAAAATCAGAGTGCATTCTGGTAGTGAAAAATAACAGCAGGGTTCCTACAGGTCAGGGAATTTTCCTGACTTTAGGTCAGCAAACACCAGTATTTTCTTGTAGAAAAACTCGCCTTTTGAAATAGCGCGATTAGATAAGTAAATTTTTTCTACATGAAAATACTGGTATATCCTCTGAAAGTGTAGGAACCCCATAAACATCAGTCTTCCACAGTGTCGCAGTGCAATCTAAAAGAATGATTTTTTTCCTACGCCAGGGCTCCCAAGTGGTTCACCAACTGAATACCAGTATTTTCTTAGAAAGATTTTACTTTTATATTTTTCTTGCAAATGTTGCAGAAACAACCTCCAGAGGTAAATTTTTGCGGAAATTTTGTAAAAACCTACCATGAAATTTTCTGTTAAAAAATAATGGTATCTAGTTGGGAGCCCTGTACGCATTTCCTTCCTGATAGAGTTCATCAATCAAAATTCTTATAAAATTATTCTATTATAAAAAATTCAAATTTCATATCAGTGGTAAAAACATCTATTACAATATCAAATTAAAATAAACATTATTATATTCAAACAACACAAACACTACTATCACTTAAATAATCGATCTTAAAATATCAATTAACTATAAATATAAACCAATTTAAAATTCAAATAATGTAACAAAAAAATACTGAAAAAATAAACACAACACAATATGCATACATAATACGCAACACAAAATGATATTAAATAAAAAAAAAAGAAGTACAAATAAAATAGAGAAAAAATATATCGTTTTCAAAAGAATAAAAAAGTTTATAAAAGTTCAACACTCTATATTTTGAAAGGATGCAAATGCTGAATAGTTCTTTTTTAGAGCCTTTCGCTGTTTTTATTTCAAACGAGTGAATGTTATAATGTTTACCAAGTATTACTTTCTGAATTTTTATACGTTCTAGAGAAGTTCATTTTTTAAGTCTTCTTCATTCAAATCAGTATAACTAACATTTAGTATATGTGAGGTAGGATTCTTTAAAGAATAGTTGTTTTTATACCGGGTGTCCCAAAAATGACTGATGGATTTTAAAATTCAATAACTTGCAAACAGTGACAGATATTTAAAAAATTCTTGCAGGAGGGTTTTGTATGATGTCAGGAGTTTTCTTACTGTGAATCGTGACTTTAGATCGAATTTCAAACAATAGATGGCGCTGACAGTGATTGGCGTTCAGTCGAGGCCGAAACTGACGCCCCTCAGCATTGATGCACCGTCCTCTGGATACTAGGCCTGCGCGCTGACAAAAATGACGGCTGTCACAGGCGGATTTTGTTTCAAAGTTTATACGGTCCCTCGAACTTCAACACCAATAATATCTAAAAGTTTTCTTTGACTTATTTGATCTCAGAAAAACTAGGCGAAGAAAACTTCTAGAAATTATTGGTGTTGAAGTTCAAGGGACCGTTCAAACGCTGAAAAAAAAAGCAGCCCTAGTATTCCGGGGGCGGTGCATCAATACTGAGTGGCGTCAGTTTCGGCTTCGACGGAACGCCTATCGCTGTCAGAACCATCTATTGTTTGAAATTCGAACTAAAATCAAGAATCACAGTAAGAAAACTCCTGACATCCTACATAATCCTCCTGCAAGAATTTTTTAAATATCTGTCACTGTTTGCAAGTTGTTGAATTTTAAAATCCATCAGTCATTTTTGGGACACCCGGTATATAGGATACTAGCGGCCTGTCCCGGTTTTGCACGGGTAGACAATGTAATTTTATTATTACATTCGTTTTCCTGAATTTCGCGCTCCAACCTAAAACTGTTGCTGAGATATGGCGAAATGACCTAAAACTTTCGAATCCCCCTTTAACCACCTTCGAAGGGGGGGGGGATTTCTAAATTCACTGAAATACGTGTTTAATAATTTGTTTAGTAGATTTTTTTTTCCTGTATTTCACGCACCTACATAAAACAGCTGCTGAGATATGGCGAAATGTCCTAAAATTTTCGAAACCACCCCCTTTAAAACCCTTCGTGTGGAATTTCTAAAATCACTGAAATGCGTGTTTATCCATTTTTTAGTAGATGTGTTTTCCTGAATTTCACGCTCCTACCGAAATCCGCTGCTGAGATATGGCGAAATGACCCTAAACTTTTAAATACCCCTTCAGCCACCTTCTGGGGGGAGTTTCCAAAATCGCCGAAATACGTGTTTAACCAATTTTTTAGTAGATTTGTTTTAATTAATTTCGCCCTCCTACATAAAAGTTGAGATATGGCGAAATGACCTAAAAAATTCCACCCTCCCCATTTAACCACCTTTTGGAGGGAATTTCCAAAATTGCTGAAATATGTGTTTTATTCATTTTTTAGTAGATTTGTTTTCCTGATTTTCGCGCTCCTACCTAAAACTGCTGCAGAGATATGACGAAATGATCTAAAACATTCGACCACCCCCTTTAATCACCTTCAGGGGGGAATTTCTAAAATCGTTGAAATACGTGTTTAATCATTTTTTTGTAGATTTAATATCCTGATTTTCGCGCTCCTACCTATAACTGCTGCTGAGATATGGCGAAATGACGTAAAACATTCGATCACCACCCTTTAACCCCTTCCGGGAGGGGAAATTCTAAAATTCCCGAAATACATGTTTAATCATGTTTTTAGTAGATTTGTTTTCCTGATTTTTGTGCTCTTAACTAAAATTGCTGTTGAGATACCTCAAAATGACCTAAAACATTCGATCCCCCCCTTTAACCCCCTCCGGGAGGGGAATTTCTAAAATTGCTGAAATACATGTTTAATCATTTTTTAGTAGATCTGTTTTCCTGATTTTCGCGTTCTTACCTATAACTGCTGCTGAGATATGACGAAATGACCTAAAACATTCCACCACCCCCCTTTAACCCCTTCGGGGGGGGGGATTTCTGAAATCGCTGAAATACATGTTTAATCATTTTTTTAGTAGATTTGTTTTCCTGATTTTCGCGCTTTTACCTATAACTGCTACTGAGATATGGCGAAATGACCTAAAACATTCGACCACCCCCCCCCCCTCTTTAACCCCTCTTTGGGCGAATTTCTAAAATCGTTGAAATAAATGTTTAATCATATTTTTAGTAGATTTATTTTCCTGATTTTAGCGCTCCTACCTATAACTGCAGCTGAGATATGGCGAAATGACCTAAAACATTCGACCACCCCCCTTTAACCCCCTTCTGGGTGGAATTTCTAAAATCGCTGAAATAGGTGTTTAATAATTTTTTTAGTAGATTTGTTTTCTGGAATTTCAAGCTCCTACCTATAATTGCTGCTGAGATATGGCAAAATGACCTAAAACATTCGACCACCCCCTTTAACCCCCTTCTGGGAGGAATTTCTAAAATCGCTGAAATAGGTGTTTAATAATTTTTTTAGTAGATTTGTTTCTGGAATTTCAAGCTCCTACCTATAACTGCTGCTGAGATATGGCGAAATGACCTAAAACATTCGACCACCCCCTTTAACCCTCTTCTGGAGGGAATTTCTAAAATCACTGAGACAGGTTTTTAATCATTTTTTTAGTAGATTTGTTTTCTGGAATTTCAAGCTCCTACCTATAACTGCTGTTGAGATATGACAAAATGACCTAAAACTTTCGACCACCCCCCTTTAACCCCCTTCGGGGTGGGGGGGGAATTTTCAAAAATCCGTTCTTATTGCTTGCCTAGGCCATAACAGCAATCTACAGTCCAAATTGCGTGACCCTGACTTTAGTAGTTTCGGCTGGGCATTGATGAGTCACTCAGTTAGTCAGTCACAGATTCCTCTTTATATAATAGTATAGATATTGCTTCTTCCACTTGTACCACAATTTTTTTAGAAGTAAGTATGGGTACATTTTTTTTAAAGAAGGTAATATATTTTCGAACTATCTTCAATTACATCAAAAAAAGTTAACAGGAAGTGGGATTTTGTCGGCAAAAATATAGTGAACTGTCAAAACGTAGTTTTGTTGATCTGTGATTTTTCTGTCTGAGACTGCTGTCATTCATACGTAGATGAAAATTTTAACTTTCGAGATCTCATAACTTTATGGCTATCGTTTATTTCGAATTTATTTGTTTTGGAAATGGAAAAGCTTATTTTCCTACTTTTTATTTCATCTTGGATAAACAATCTGTATTTTTTTACCTTTTTATATTTTGTCGATTGTATTCCACAGTTAGGTATATGGGAAGTAGCTTAAAACAACGACTCAAAGCAGTAATCTGTAAGACTGTGGTCTTCCAATGTTGTCAAAGATCGAACATTAATATAAATATCGTCATGTAGTCTCATTATTTTCAAAATATCACTGTAATTAAAAAAACACCAAAACATTAAAAAGAACCAATTTAATAATTTATATATATATATGTCGTAATAGATTATTGTGTCTTTATTTTCAAATCTATCTTTGAGAAACTTAAATGCTGGGTCATATGTTAATTAAAAATTCCAATCCTTCTATGTAATTTCAAGCATTAGAATTTAAATAGCTTTGAAGATAGTCAACCTTTTCGATTTTTGTTATCATGGATTGAGATTTTAAAAGTATTCCAAAAATTTGTAAACTTAGTAAAATATGTATAATTTTTTATATATATTTAGTTTGGGAAGTTTAACAAATTTGTTCGCATTGTGGGAAGGAGGGGTAGAGATAAGTTTTCTGAATTATTATTCTAAAGAACAATATGATTTTTGTTTTCTTTCAGTTCCCTTGCAGTACGCAAATTCATTAAAGATTTTTTGGCCGCGTATTAATAAGTCGCAGTCATTTTAGCTTCGTAATCATCTAAGTTGAAAACTGGTTCAATTTTATTATCTACCTCTTTTAAATCACAATATTTAGTATATAATTGATTAAAAACTTCTTTTAGCAAATCGAGATTCATTGTTTTATTTTTCAGTGTCGTATCTCTATTACACTACCCAACATCAAAAATGTTTCGGACTCAAAAATAGTTATTTCCGAAGTATTTTGTCTCGCTAAACACGAAAATCAACATAAAAAGTTGAGATTAGCTCTTGTTTTCAAGATAGGAACCAACTTGAGAAATCTCACTATGGCTGTTTTATGGGAAATCGAATGTTCGGAAGTTGGTACTCCTAATAGCTGTAATTTCCCTCAACTTCATTCTCTGTGTAGACTCTTTTTGACATTCTTTTTCCCCAGCAGATGGAAGCACCTTCCCTGGGACCGACCGTCTTTTGAACCGGTAAGAGCGTCAGTAGAACGAAAAAAGATAACAGTGCACGATTTAAGTGACATTCTCTGGTATTCGCCTTACAACTAAATGTAAGCAATTTAATTATATCAACTGTATCAGACTAATCGACGGTATCCATCACTCTACAACAAACCACGTTGACAATTGTTATTTTTGCATAACGCCCTCCATGAATCGAGGTTGGACAAAAAAGAAGGAATCGGTACAGTATCCCAGTGTTCCATCAGCCATTCGGCTCGTTTCTCACTCGGTTAATCTGCCAATTCCTGAACCACCTCAAAATTATGAGATTGAAGAGGATGATGCTGTAGAAGAAGTCTAGACCTGGGACTTCCCATGACCCAGATTTCAAGGCAAAATATTTGAATGAGCCTCACAGACTAAATCAGACAGAATTGAATGATCTCGTAAGAGATCTTGACTTTCCAAAGGAGAAAGTAGAGCTTCTGGCATCAAGACTGAAACAATGGCATCTACTCCAACCAGAAGTCAAGATCACAGAATACAGGACTCGTCACAAGAATCTTCTTCATTTCTTTGAAAAGAAAGAACATGTTGTTGCTTGTACTGATGTTAATAGTTTGATGAATTCCATGAACATAACTCATGATCCACGGAAGTGGAGGTTATTTATAGACTCTTCCAAACTTAGTTTGAAAGCAGTCTTACTACACAACGGTAACATTATTCCTTCCATTCCCATTAGACATTCCGTTCACATGCAGGAAACTTACGGGAATGTGAAATTACTTCTCGAGACAATCAAATACGAGGATCATAAATGGCAGATTTGTGGTGACTCCTGGGAATCCAATTAGGCTATACTAAGTACTGCTGTTTTCTGTGTTTGTGGGACAGTCGAGATAGAAACTCTCACTACATAAAAGACAAATGGCCTTCAATAAATCTAAATCCTGGGGAGAGAAATGTCCAAAATGAGCCTCTAGTTGATCTAAAAAACATTCTGCTTCCACCCCTGCACATTAAGCTGGGATTAATAAAGATCTTCGTGAAAGCCATGTGCAAGGATGGAGAGGCTTTCCATTACCTTAGAGCGAAATTTCCAAGACTGAGTGAATCAAAGGTTAAAGACGGAATCTTTGTGGGCCCTCAAATACGCACAATAATAAAGGACCCTGCTTTTGATAAAGTTTTGGAAGGTAAAGAGAAAGCAGCCTGGGAAGCCTTCAAAGGTATGGTACGAGGATTTCTAGGCAACAGAAAAGCCGAGAACTACCAACAGTTGGTGAAAGAACTCCTACAAAAGTACCAAGACCTTGGATGCAACATGTGTCTGAAACTTCATTTCCTCCACTCCCATCTTGATTTTTTCCCTAAAAACTGTGGAGCTGTAAGCGATGAGCACGGTGAAAGGTTTCACAAAGATATCTCTGTAATGAAACGCAGATATCAGGGTCGTTGGGATGAGTCAATGCTGGCCAACTACTGCTGGACTGTTGCAAGAGATGCTCCGGTGTTGACATACAAGATTCAATTCAAAAGGAATCGTTTGCAAGAAAGGCTAAAAACAACCACTGCTTTCTGAAAAATGAACATTGTTTAATGAAACATGCCTATTGTATTGTATTTATTACATAGGATTTTTTTTTCTTCTTCAATTTTCTTTTAAATCTATGTGTGGGATGTTGTGTGTCTTTCTCCAGTGGGCTGTATTGTATCTTGAAAACAAGAGCTAATAAAAAAATTTCATTTACATATTCGTTTTTTTAAACCCAAAATTAGTAAGAATTGACTATCTAGAACCAGGAAACTGACAAAAATATTTTTTTTGTTGGGTAGTGTTATTAGTCATTTTAGTAAATCACGTTCTTAGGATAATTCTCTTTTCCTTACATACTCCTAAATTAATTAAAGACCAGTTCTCTTCAATAGAACACAATTAAAAATATAAACTAGTCGTTGTAGGCCACCGTAATACTTTCCCATCATTGATATATGCATAATATAAAATATGAAAATGAAACTTGTGTAAATTATTTATAAAATGCATTGCAATTTGAATAAAATTGTGGCTTGATGACGTAATAAACATTAAATGATCTATTACTGAATTGCGTAAAAGAAACATCCTTATAACCCCAAAAATGATAATCATATTAACTAACGGTTGACTGCGTCGGATTAAGCGTCTCATTTCCAATAAAAATATATCTTTGAATTGAAATTTGGATGAAATACAGGGTCATGAAAAATCGAAGAGTGTGGAAAAATAGGATAACAAATATCTCGGCAACTAAAAATCCGATCGACTTCATTCCTTATGCAAATTTTGTTTTTTTTTATTGTTTTTTATATTCACTCTTTAAAATAAACAATTTCGAAAAATTTTATAAACCTTTTATCAGAACGAATATTTCGATAGTCCGAAAAAAATAGCTCCGGATAATCGAGGTTACTGAAATTCAATAAACTTCTTCCCATTATTACATACTAAGTACATACCAAATTTCAAGTCTCTATTTCAATTTGTTCGGGAGATAGAGCGCTTACAGACACACACAAAAACGGACGGACGCCATTTTTTTTATAAAAATATGTTTTTTAGGAATCTTCAGTGTTTGAAAGGCGTAAATCAGTCAAATATTTTTTTCGATTTTCAAAATGATTAAAAGGCTTTCCCTATTATACTACGTATGATGAGTAAGTAAAAATAAATCATTTACTTTTCCCCGATCGACGCACCATAACACAAAAATATATTATTTCGAAAATCGCGACAAGATGATTAAGGTTTCATGGGATGTAAATAAGAAACTTTTAATAAGCAGAATAAAATATACCTCCTATTTAAAGCTATGCACAAGCTAAAACAACACTGTTCTACAACATTATAACTTTCATTCCTCTATGTAATTCTGTAACTTAAGGAAATGGTCTGCGAATAATTAATTGTTATGTCTAGATTGTTGGACGTTTCTCTGGGACATGTTGATAAACTACATTACATTTGTTGGATGAATGATTACTCGCCTATATTCATTATACATTAAACATGCTACTATTCGTGGAAATATGTCAGCTGCAAAACCCACTATGTATCGTCGAGCGAATTTTATATAAAGTTATACAATTAGTTTTAGACCAGTAAACCCTGCAGGGATTTCGCACTGCAATCTTTGTGATCATTTGCTCAAAATTTGTTTCCCATTAATTTTCAATTAGTAGTATTTGTTATACCAAACAACGTGCTTTAACGAAATGTGAGTGCAAAATGTCAAAAGATTAAAAATTTTTCAAATGATACCTCATTCGGGTACATTTGAATGTGTATAGAAAATGGAATAGCATCAGGAATAATATATATGATAATTACATTAAATGAATTAGTGTTTCTTCAGTTTTCATTTTGCGCGTCCTAAGACTATAGTCCAGGCAAATTACGATAAATAAACCTCTAACCTCGACAAAATTGTAATAGAAGTTCTGTTAACTGATTTTTAACCAGAAACCATAAGTGACAAATATAACATGGATTTAAAATATTAAATTTAAATGTATTTAAGCTATGAAGTATAAATGTGATTAATTATGTTTTTTTCCAACAGTGGCTTTTAATGTAAAAGAGAGGGTTCAGAACTTTTATCCTTTTAAAGAAATCTAAATTAAATGCAGATAAGGATTTTTATATGCATCGTGCACAGCTAAGTTCATGAAAATAAGATTATGTACTTAAATTGTTTTATATCCTTTTAATGATGATAGTAAAGTTGAGAAATAACTCAGTTTATCTCTTTAAAAAAATAGAGAAACGAAACCACTTTTAACATTTATTGAATTGAAAACCTATTAACTAGTATAGCATTTAATTAGTACAGCAAATGGTGAATTTATACAGAACATTTTTTTTACACAAAGCTTTTAATTTTGTAGTTATTTCTTCCTTGAAATTCAATTGTACAGGTTTTTCAAAGCAGAATAAAAATTGTTTAAATCTCGTTGGAATCTTAAATTTTAACAAAAATTGTGGTTTCTAAATGTTGCCATTTTGTATTCTTTTCCAGAAATATTTCGTTTTCAGAAATTAGATATACTAGGGCAGAGGTTCCCAATGTGTGCTCCGCGGAGCCCTTGGGGCTCCGCCTTACTTTTCAGGGGCTCCGCGGTGTTCCAGGAAAATAAACAAAACATGAAAGTAATTAGCATATTGCAAGAGAAAATTTTTCGAAAGTAAGTAAGAATTTCTGTGTGTGTGTTTGTGTGTGTCAAAAATAAATACTTCTATAACTGGGTTGAAAAATACTATAATATGTTTTTCATAGTCATGAAAAAATTTGCATTGTACATGTATCCATTTTCTATATAATATTTTTGGTTTGAACTACTTTATTTTATGTATCTGCATTTAATGTGTTTTAAAAATTCGATTCAAAATAAGCTACAAAAAATAGTATTCTGGATCGAATGCACAACGTGAATCAAAAAAGCAAAGGCGCTGTTTATATTATTTGTATTAATTTTTAGTTATTTAAATTTTCTATACTGTTTTTCATAGTTAAACAATGTTTGTCTTATAAAACACTTTGTTATAACAAACTTTACAATAACTTTGTTATTGCCCCTCATTAGATTCATTTTACATTTGTGTATATTGTGTATATATATTTCTTTTTTTTTATAACTTTAATTTCTTTAATCAGTTTATGTTATTTGTATATTTAAATTTTCTATACCGTTTTTCATAGTGAAACAATGTTTGTCGATTAAAACGCCTCTTTTTTGTAACATCTTGTATAATTTAATAAACCCCTCATTAGATTAATTTAATACGTATTTGTATAAGTTGTGTTTATAGTTTTTTTGTAACTTTAATTCTTTAATCTGTTTATTTTATTTTTATTATTTATTAATAATTTAATTTTCTAGGCTGTTTTACATAATTGTACTTAATTTTTAAATCAATGTAGGGGAAAGGGGGGCACAGTGGGACAAAAAGCATTTTTCCTACCATTCAAATACTGAACAATTAAAAACGTATTCATCATTTAGTTAACCTGTATGGCAACACTGTGTAAACTAGTCTGAGTCACATCTCATTTTGTAAGGAAGTTACAGCCTTTTTAACACTTTCCAACCTAGTTGAAAAGTGTTTATGACTTCGGTTTGTCTGGCCGTCTGGCCGTCTGCCGTCTGGCCGTCTGGCCGTCTGCCGTCTGCCGTCTGTCCGTGCTCTAACTCCCGTAAATATGCTCGGATTGCTCTGCAATTTTTATATGTTATAGTCGTTATCTATAGCATGTTCCCTATTTCAACGGAAGTGTGTAGCACTGATAGTTTTTTTACAGGGAGACTCAAAAGAATTCCGTTACATTGCGGTCTATGGGGAAAAATCATTGACGGTTTATTTAAATAATGTTTCACTATTTTAAACGCATTGAAATTTATATATATCACTAAGGTACATTAGAAGAAGCTTAATATGGAATAGGGTGTGCATAGCACTTATAGTTACTTTACAGGGACAGTCAAAAGAATTCCGTTACATTACGTCTATGGACAAAAATCGTCTGCGGTTTATTTAAATAATGTTTCCCTATTTTAAACGCATTGAAATTTATATATATCACTAAGGTGTATTTCAAGAGGCTTACTACAGAATAGTGTGTGTACAGCAGTCATCGTTCATTTACAGGGACGCACAAAAGTTCGCGAACACATTTCCGTATTATTTAACTCCAGACGGAGAATTTTAAACTGTGCTACGCGTTTCCTAACTGAACTAAAATTTAACATCCTATGTAGTATATATACAAATCTATAGATCCTATACAGGGCTGAATAAAAGTATTCGGATTACTTAGATGTTATCTTTTAGCTTATTAAACGGTATGATTTGTAAAATTATTTTGGAAGCGTTGGAAAGTGTTACATAATCTATGCTTGACGCATGATTTTTCGTTCTTGTTTGTTTTTACTATCAGTGTTGGAAAAATGAGGTAAATTTTGCTTAATTAGATTTGAGCAATAAAATATCATCCAATAATGAATATTATTGCATTAATTTAAAGCTTAAACTTTCTTCATTACATGTGTGCAATGTTCTTAATTCTATTAATAAATTTTGTGCAACTTTTGACTTTGGATTTAAAAATACTTCTTGGGGGGTACAGTAGGACATGTTGATAGGGGCACAGTGGGACACGTCCCACTGTGCCCTAATGTAAATATATTTTAGACTATAACAATTTAAAATTCAATTATTCATGTAAAGTGATTTTATTTAAACACAGTAATTTTATGATGTTTAGATGACATATAAAACGTGCCTTTAACAGCCTATTAACCTGTTGCCACTATTATATTATTACTGTTAAATGTTTTTTTAATTAAGTGTTATCTAAACATATTATGAATATTTTTGTCTCTAAACATGCATTAATAATCTGTTAACTTTAAGTGCACACAAAAAGTAATTATGAAAATGAATACTGAAGAAGATTTCATAGCTGCAAGTGCATAGTTGCCAACCTTCCGATTTTTTGAATACCAGTAAAATCATACTAAAATTTTAGCTTTATTAAATAGCAGAAATTGCACGATTCAATAAAACAAATATCTTTTCATAAAAATACTGGTATGAAAAAAATCGGGAGGTTGGCAACTATGCAAGTGGTACCGATGTTCCATCAGCATGTGTTGCTGACATATCAACTACTGAACATGTCATTCTATCACATGAGTCAAGTGAAGCTAGTAAATCTAGACCATTCACAGAAGAACCACAACCAGGGTGCTCCAATTTAAATTTATCTCTGGTGAAAAACCAGAAAGTTGATGAACCTGTTTTGTCAACAGAACTAATAAGGCCTCTACCAAAATGCCATGCACCTGATAATTCTAAGAGGAACCGAAGTAAGAGGAAATCAGAAGTATTGACTGATTCACTTGTAAAAAGTAGAATAGAGCAGAAAACTTTTGAAAGAATTGAAAAGCAAAATAAAGGTAAAAAGAAGTATTCTTCTAATGTTTCGAAATTAATAACAAAAAAAAAAAAAAAAAAAAAGTTTGTAAATAAAAATTTATGGGAAAGTAGTTATTCAGAAGACGAAGATTGGAAGCTCTCTTCAAGTGATATTGTTTCTGACGATGAGGTGGAAGAAAGAGAAATTATTTTTGAGGATGATGTGGAAGAAAGAGAAAGCGTTTCTATTAATATTGGAGATTTTGTATTAATCAAAGTGTGTGGGAAAAAGAAAGGAGCCATATGCTCTTATGTTGCAGAAATAAATAAAAGTGAAATTGACCTTGAAGTGAAATATATGAAAAGACTTTTGCTAGCATACAATTTTGTCTTTGATGATGAGACAACATATTCAGCTGTTCTTGATGACATTAAAATGAAATTACCAAAACCAATGGCTTGCGGAGGGACAGAAAGAACAATGACACGATTATCATTTCCTGTAGACTTCCAAGATTATTCCTTTAATGTTTAATTTGATGTTACTTTATTATTTTAAATTCATCATACATTATTTTGCAAAGATTTTTTCAACTCTTAAATGTGTTCCTTTATTATAAATGTTTGTAGGTTTTATTTGAAAATGGCTTTCATATCTTCTATGTTAAATATCTAAACCTGTATTTAATAATAATAAATGTGTTGTGATAATATAGCTAATTTTGTATGTGCCTTATTCACTGGCCCACTGTACCCCCTTCCCTGTCCCACTGCGCCCCGCCAGGGGGGCACAATGGGACATCTTGAGTACCTTTTGAAAATTAATTATTTTTTAAAGAATAAAATAAGTATAAATTATGAAAAAAATTACAATGAAAGCTAAAAGTTGCCAAAATTTTGCTCTGTATTTGTTTTATTTTTTTAATTTAAAGGGAAGAAATTATCATAAAACAAGTGAAAATTGTCCCACTGTGCCCCCCCCCCTCTTCCCTATGTTGTTGAAAATGCATTTTTTTAACATCTTGTTACTTAACAACCCCTCTTTAAAATTTTGTTTTAATCGGACTTGGCATTGGCTAAGATTCTTATGTTATGATGCCACATTTTTCTATGAGAAATAAGGCTGTAGCAATTTAAAATATATATATTGGTTCTTTACATTTCTCATCACACTAACAATCTAAACTTTTGCCCATCTCCACCCCTTGCTTAGACTTTTCTTCAATGAGTACCCGTCCTGATATAAATTTGACCCCACCAATATATCCCGTTTTGTTAGTAAAGTTTTTCTACTAGTTGCAGTTATTTTAACATTTGTAGTCTTTAACGGTATATTTATTTTGAGGCAAAAACAATGGTGAAAGAAAGTTTCTTTCAAAACTATAATTAATAGCTAAATACTTCAAATAAAACATTAAAAGTGAACGATGCTGCACCTAACAACCCAGGTTATAGCTTTTACCACGCCCACTTAAACACTAAAACGATGATCTGCTTCTAAATGTATTTTTTTAAAATAGTTCAAAAGAAGAAGTTCAGAGGCGATTCGTTTTCGTTGTATATTTAGAAATACTAGAAACGTAAAAAAGAACGAAAAAGAATCCGTAATCCATAATTCTATAACGGATGGGCGGGACTAGCGAAAATGTGTTATATAATTACTCATGGGCGACTGGGCCAACTCATTTTCTTTCTTTAAACGAGTAGCCTATTGGGATTATACAGAAGTCACTATTTGTGAACGAAAACTGTACAACTTACTTTTTTCTGTGTGTGTGGGAGGGGGGGATTTTGGCATAAATAACAATAGTTTCACGTAAGTCCCAACGTAATGCATGACCCAGACAGGGTTACCATTTTGATCTTTAATTCCGAGTTCATACTGAAAATCACGAAAGAATATTTTTTTATTTTGAAAATGGATGCCATTACCCCTTAACCCTTTTACGGGCGGTGGTCACAAATGTGACCATTTAATTTTAATTTGAGACTGTCAAGCGGCACCAAAAATATTTTAATAAACTTTTGCTTCTATAATGAACTTGAAGAAAAGCAAGTATTTAGTTTCTAAAAAATTCGTTTGTTAATTCTGGTGTGATTCAATCATTTCGACATTTTACGAACAGAAGTAATCCGCGCCTGAAAGGGTTAACAGAATTGCTCGAACGTCACTCGTGTAAGAAGAGTTTGTTTTCTTCGTTACTAAAAGCTTTCAGAAACCACAAATATTTTTAAAAATTTGTGCTGTATTTGGCGGAGATATCTCGATTATACAAGGCAGATATTTTAATACAAAAAAGTGGTCCTTATTTTTTCGTCCTTATGTTAACTTATTGTGTCCAATAATAATAATAGTAAATAAAATTGTTAAGAGATTAAATAGAAAATTTGAATTTCAAAATGTCTAGTATGAATTCAAAATTTCTGTATCAAGAAAAGGGCCAAACTGAGAACTATGGCCGCATGTTGGAAACTACTGGTTCGGGCTCTTATCCAGCAGATCTTTCTCTGCTCCATAGGCATAAAAATACATTAATTTGTAAACCATAGAGTACCGTGGGATTGAGGGGCTCCGCCTTAGAAATTCTTCCCAAAAAGAGCTCCGCAAGCCCAAAAGTTTGGGAACCACTGTACTAGGGGATACATCCCGGGCTTCCCGAGTTACAGAATATTGGTGAAAGATTTTTTATTATTATTATTATTATTATTATTATTATTATTATTATTATTATTGAAAACGATCATAGATTTTTTTTTACATTTAATATATATATATTTTTTTAATTGTCCACTAACAACACCAAAAATCATTTTTACATCAAAAATAGCGATTATGTATTAAAATATTTATAATTTATTAAAAGCGATATTTTCGTAGTATATAAGCCGGAAACAAATGGTGAACAATATAATATTATTTTAAGTACATACAGATTTATCTTTCGTAATCGGCTGCATGTGATAGAGAGAGATTTAAAAAAAAAATCACGCTTGAAAATTATTTTAAAAATTACAAAAAAATCAGTAAATTTCGATGCAGTTTTCAAACAAATTGCGTTTGAAAGTACATTTTCTTCCCTATTCGATGTTAGTGATATTTCATAAACGTATTTGTACAATATTAATAAACTAGCTTATCTGTCCTTACCCGGTCTCTACAAAAAATAGTACGAAACCGAAAATCACTCTAAAAATCGGTACACAAAACCGTTCCTATGGTAACCCTTTCGTCTTTCGGAAATTAAATAGAGAGACGTACCCCGAAGCGGAAGTAAATTCAATACCTCCCACCCAATGTTTGGATCATTTGAATTCAAAACGGGTCCGTTTTTGGACAAAAAAAGTTACCGTCCGATTTTCACAAACTTTGCATTTTCGTAATCAGAAAAATAAAGTACGTACATACTGTGAGTTTTGACCTCCATTATTTCTCTTAACACTCGAGGATGAGTGAAAATGATAATATTACGCTGTCTAGGATTATGAAATCAGTAACTTTCTTTTGCGGTTTCGATAAAAATAGTCATTTTCGGTGCGCATTCTGTTCTGAACAAACCTCTTTCCGAACGAGACTTCGGCATTCGTTCCCGCTGCCTACGGCATTGTATTACAGGAGTGCTACGCACATGCTGCAATACCGTTTAGTTTCAATTTCCCCCGCTAGAACGTGCGAAATCATCTTACTTAGTTATCTATGTTTTCATTAGTTCATGTTAAGTTGAATGAAAAAATGCCCGTTGAAATCGGACCCATAGAACCGAAAAAATAAATCTCTCACCTGGTGATTAATATTCAGATATGGTAGTAAACAAGGGCTGAAAAAATGATATACTGAGATATATTTAGTATCTGGGAGGCATGGGAAGAATGTTAGAAAATTCTTGTACATTCAAGAACATTCTAGGTCATTCTCTCATCGAAATATGAAAATGCCCTAGGTCGACTTACTTTCAACCACCCTATCTCCTCCACAGCTACCGACATGCAATCGCCATAGTGCACGATAGAAGACTCGAAGCTACTATCATACACAAACACCCATAGTCTGCACTGGGTAGTTGTGGCTGCAAAGTAAAATATAGGGACACACACGTCTATTTCTATGTATAGATATAGATTAAAGAAATCAAACTACTTAAAATAGGTATAAAGTTAAAAATAGTTATTTTAAACACTCTTTTATAATCATTCAATGTTAATCTTGAAAATCGCATCTACTTCCATGACTGCAATTCATGTTTTTTTTTTTTTTTTTCAAAATCATTCCATTACAATACATAACCTGGGCGTGGGCGCCGAATCCGATTACGTAAAATTCACAGCTTTTTTACGATTGGTAGAAAGCTCGAGCTACAGAATTTATATTTTTTTCTGTGTTTATTTTTTAAGATATCACAGCAGGAAAGACATAGAAGCATTATTTATACTATATTTAAGAAAAAATGTAAATGGATTTCACAACGTATAAACATGAGTAAATGAATATGAAACTATCAATTGATTAAAGCGTAATTTTAACACTTTCCAACCTAGTTGAAAAGTGTTTATGACTTCGGTTTGTCTGCAGTATGGCCGTCTGCCGTCTGTCCGTGCTCTAACTCCCGCAAATATGCTCGGATTGCCCTGAAATTTTCATATGTTAGTGTCGTTATCTATAGCATGTTCCCTATTTCAACTGAAGTGTGTAGCACTTATAGTTCTTTTACAGGGACACTCAAAAGAATCCCGTTACATTACGGTCTATGGGGAAAATTCATTTACGGTTTATTTTAATGATGTTACACAATTTCAAACACATTGTAATTGATATATATCACTAAGGTGCATTACAAGAAGTCTAATATGGAATATGCTGTGCATAGCACTTATAGTTACTTTACAGGGACAGTCAAAAGAAATCCGTTACATTACGTCTATGGAGAAAAATCGTTTGCGGTTTATTTAAATAATGTTTCACTATTTTAAACGCATTGAAATTTATATATATCACTAAGGTGCATTACAAGAAGCTTACTACAGAATATTGTGTGTATAGCAGTCATCGTTCATTTACAGGCACACAAAAAAATTCTCTACTGTCTGTTAACAATAATTCCTGGAAGTGCGCTTTAAGTTGCTGAATGCGATTTTAAATTTAACTCACTTTTTGTCTATTACTTGGTGTGTATAAATTCTGTAGATCATATACAGGGCAGCACAAAAGTTCGTGAACACATTTCCGTTTATTGACAGGAACTCCAGAAGGAGAATTTTAAACTTTTTCGACGAGTTTCCGAACTAAACTAAAATTTAGCATCCTATGTAATATATATACAAATCTATAGATCATATACAGGACTGAATAAAAATATTCGGATATTTTTCTGAATATTGTACATGTTGGAAATATATGTTGGAAATTCCTGAAATTACGTTTTTAAATATTGTATGCGTTTTCCAAATTGCTTACTTAGATGTTATCTTTCAGCTTATTAACCCTTTCAGGGGCGATCACTTGTGCTCTTGTAACGTTGAATTCCCACCCGAATTTAGGAAAGAATTTAGTTCAAAATAAGAATAAGCAATTTTTCAACTTTTTCTCGTCAAAGTTAAAAAGGTAAAAATTAATTGAAAGTTTCTGGTTTGAATCGGATTAAAATTAGGTGGTATATAATATATACCACCGCCCCTCAAAGGGTTAAACGGTAATGATTTGTAAAATTATTTTGGAAGCGTTGGAAAGTATTACATAATCTATGCTTGATGCCTGATTTGTCGTTCTTGTTAAAATATGTATTGTGCTCTTTATTATTTTATTTCTATTTTCTGTATTTTGGTGATTAAACCATTTCATTGTTACAGTTTTGTGGCCAAATGTAATATTTTGGCGAGTGTGATTTGACGCATAATTAAATCCTTTGCTGTTGTAATTCGTATACCATTACAACCATATAGAAATATTCACGTTTTATCTCAGGCGGCCGACTAACGGAAAAATGCCTTAAAATTAAGTTATTAATTTATAATTAAGTTATAAAAATATTGAAATGTTGTATTATCGTCGAAAACATTACCTGTGAACATATATTTTATAATCCTAGCAAATCAGAAAATTTACATACAAAATCAAGTTAAGTTAAATATTTTATAAGAGTGTTAAGAAATGTTTTGACCATTTAGTAATATAACTTTAAATCACTGCTAAAATTCCATAAAACCGTCATTTTTACCAATCTGTGCAAATCAAGTTTCAATTGTAGAATGGAGATTCATCATCTGTACGATCATTTTATATGTCTAAAAGGAAGGCTCGATGAAGTAACAATAATTTAAATTAACATGAAAATTAACTAGTTTAAATTAACACGAATAAAAAAATTATTGTTTACAAGAAATCTGGACTTTTAGAGGGAGCAATAGCTGAGAAGTTTGGGTGATTTCATGGAGTTATTTTAAATTTTCTTGAAACTCATTAGGCGCCATTGCTCCCATAATAGGAACTTGCTTTAGTATTTTTTTCTAAAGTGATTATATGATGTATATAATGTAAAAAGATTCATGTTATATGCATTTTTAATACATGAGATGACTTTTGTAATTTTTTTTTTTTAAGTTTCATGTAGACTTTTATTTTTTAAACGTGTTAAAAAAGTAGAAAAACCGTTTTTTTTTTTGACGCATTTAAAAGAAATATTTTTAAAAAATAACTTTGAAATAAAAATTTTATATTTTTAGATAAAATATGTATATAGCTGTGTATTGTATAAAACAACATAAATCCGGAATTTGATATGTATAATATATCAATCATAATTTCCGAAAGCATAAGTTGTTTCCAAAATAAGAGCAATAGAGCCTAATGGAAGTTTTTTTTTTTTTTTTTTTTTTTTTTTTTTTTAATATGCCTCCGTACATTTATGGAAGTTAATTTTCAGATTACTAGCTATAAAATTGGTAATATCATTCTGAAACTGACATTTTAATTAGATTTCATATAAATTCTTCCAACATTTACATTTACAAAAAAAAAATAATAAAAAATATAAAAATAAAATAAATTAACAGTTCCATAAGCATTTTCATTATCCATCTCTTTATTTTTTCACCATTACACCATTTTTTTCTGACTATTTTACATGGAAGTTATTTGAGAAAGTTTTTATATTAGATTTGGATGTCTTTTGGGTTGTTCCCGAAATCGTTTCTTTGCCACCTGATCACCACATATATCAGATAGGTGAAGAAGATGCAATAGAAAATAATTTATACGACGATTTGCCCCATGATATATATGGTGGAGTAGAACTTTCCGTAAATTCTAAATCGGCAGGCAGTTAAGAAATATTTGATTTAGCGTTTAGAAAAAAACACTAAGACACAGACTTGATATTTTAGACGGAAGTTCAGACGAATCTTCAAATCGGAATATAGAAAAAACTAAATAAATGACAAAAAGAAAAAAAATAGTTAGATAACCAATTTCAGAAAAAGAAAAAACGGAATATATTGCTACATAAAAAATATTCAGTTATTTTCATGTAAAATATTAGGACAAAAATGATGTAATGTGAAAAATAAAGAGGTGGATAATGAAAATGTTTATGAATTCGGCCATTTTTTTTAAATTATAAATGTAGATGTTGGGCTAATTTATATGAATTCATCGTAAAATACCAGTTTCAAAATTATATTATCCCTTTTATATCTAAAGAAAGAACTATCATAAATGCACGGAGACTTAAGTAAAAATTTTGAAAATATTTACCACCATTAGGCGTCAATGCTCCCATTTTGACAACATGCTGATTCTCCTAAATATTAAAAAAAAAATTATATTTTTCAGAAGTACTTTAAAGATATCCTATTCATAAAGAAAAGACAACTGTCCAATATATATATATATATATATATATATATATATATATATATATATATATATATATATATATATATATATATATATAGCGGCGCCTAATGTGTTAAGCTGGGTAAATCATATGGTGTGAAAAAGTCACCTGACAGATCTCAAAAACTCACTTAAATACAGAGAATGATTATCATAAAGTAGATTTCGTAGCAATGAGCTATAATTTAGCAATTGTCAAGTCAAGCTCATTCCCATTTTTTGAAAGCAACCATATACTGAACAATTAGAAGTTCTAAAATTTCGAAATACTTAGAGAAAAAAGTATGCTGAAAATGATTGGAAGGTACGAACTTGGAATGCTGACTTGGAATGCCAATAACATATGTCTTGAAAATCTTAATTTGAACATGTTATAATCTCTGATTTAAAAAAAATCAATTTTTGAAGTCTTCCCGGACGAAAGGAATCATAATTGGCATGGCTTACGAAAAGATATGCATGTTTTTTCAAAGAGCAAAAAATCCCCCTTTTACCTTTTGGTTATTTTATGGTGTGGGCAGGTTTTGGGTGTAATGGAAAAACAACCAAAATGTTTCGAAGAGGCCAGGTGGACGATGGTACATTTTCAGACCTTTTGGAAAAAACTTATCATTACTTGCTTTAAACCTAGCATGGTCATAGAGTTAATAGTACCTGGGTGTAGTTTATGGATCATGAAATTCGTGTAATGGACTGGTCCTCAATTTCAGCTGATTTAAATCCCATTGAAACATCTTAAGTTGTTTTTCTAGTAATGTACACAAATCGAAAACAATACCCAAGTGTTGCCAAATGAAAGAATTCTATATTTTTTTAATAGAAAAATATTAATCAAACTAAAATTGTTCACCAGTTACCAGGTCGTATATTTGCTTTTATTCAAAATTCAACTGTGTGTACGAAGTATTCAAGTAAAACTGGATAAAATAGTAATTTTTTCTATAATATGTACCACGAACTATGCGAAAATAGCAATTGACATGTCCTCAAAATGGTGAAATTTGAACTGTAACCAGATCCGCAAGGGCAAAATTCCACCAGTAAATTTGAATAGGAAATTTCTCTTTATTTAAATAGCATTAATCCTGCACAGTTTCTGTCATAATTAAGGCTAAACTATCTATTCGTTTTTATTGGAGGAAGTTTGCTCCGGCTGCAGTGGTTCCGTCATACTGTGACAACATAAACAATATTCCTGTCACTGTCAGTCAAAGAGATTGTAATACTGCCGGAACAAACTTCCACGAAAAATTCCATAGTCGTTTATATTGTCAATAAAATTTAATTTCCATAAAATTTTCATCAAAATTTGTAAGCAAAGTTTAAAGAAAATTTTTCTTTGAATAAATTAGTGTTTAAAAAACGGGCCGAATAGCATTATAAATAATTAATGCAAGATTTCTGACTTTTTCAACCCAATTTTAACAAATTAAAAAATTAAGGGAGCTTTCAAAACTACGTTTATACTAAACAAAATTTTATGATATTTTATTTTTCAACTTATTATATTTTTCCAAAAATAAGTTATTTTTGCATGACATTTGTATTATTGATTTCTTAAAAAAAAGCCTTGTAAACAGTAAAAAAATTGTCTTTCACTATTAATCCTTTAGATTATAGGGAAAAAAGTAAATTAAATATTAACGGTTTTGAAAGAAACATTTAAATGACTGCTGTATAGCTAAAATTACCTCTGTTTGGGGTAAAATGTTACCAAAGGCGTTTTAGTTATTTTTAGAAAGAAATGCAAATGTTTTTCATCGATCCTTCCGCTAAATTTTGCACGTTTCTCGAGAATCTCTTAGTAAATGAAGGAATGCAGTAAATTATACTGAAAGTGATCCTTGTGGCATTAGCTGAAATTTTTACGTGTTGTAGTTCATAAGTGATGCGGATCATCAAAAAATCTCATATTTGCATCATATTGTCTTAGATGCCAAACTTCCGTTTTTGTTAGTCTTTTTTTTTATGTTTTTTATTTCAAATAAAATAAAAACAGAATTTGTATTTTAAAATAAATGTAATTAAGAATCACGTGAGAAAAGGAAACATTTTGTTAAGTATTTTTTTCTGATGCAAATTATTTTGATTTGAATTGAGGAAAAAACTAGAGGTTTAGCAGCTATATAATATGAAACAAGATCTTCCGACGGGTGTACAAACTAGCCATTTTGCAGAAGACCATTTTGCCTATTAGGACACTTGACCAGCATCGCATGAACAAAAATAAAAATTTCAGGCAATTCCACTGGGGCCATATTTCCATATAATTTGTGCGTGGTCCTTTAATTCTTTAAAGCCCAAGCTTTAAAAAGGTAATTGACTTAGAATCCCAATAAAATAGCCCAACATTATCTATTTTTAAGTTCTCCTTCCTTCTCTGGGTAAATAGTGGAAAAGACGATAATGCTTTCTCCTTTTATTCAAATTTCGACATGTTTTACGCCCCTCTGTTTATTTGCCAACACCTTACAACATCCATCACTGAGAGAAACCAGCCCCTTGACAACGTACCAATCCACTTAAGAGGAAAGAAAATCGTTTCAGCTATAGACCGCTATTACGGGGCTTGATGCATTGGGATGATATCGACTACTGTGGGATTTAAAATGTTAAAAATCCCAAAACTAAATAAAAAATCTCCAAGAAAGTAACTAACAAGTGTAACTTAAAAGTTTTTTGGACGCACCTTAAGTACTTTCATAGTACTGAATAATACAAAGAAAAATATTGCATACCATTACTTCACTTTGAAAAATTAGAATAATATAATTTGTTTTGCTGTTTGTAAAATGATGTTTTTTACATCTTTTCACATTTACTAGTTTACACATTACCAACTGGAAACAAGAAATCTCGTTTCTTTTTCAATAAACATCATTGACTAAGGACGTTGTTTCTGCATTACAGATAGTGCATTTATTTCTTGTCTTTCATGTTTTATTTTCATTTGTAAAGTATTTTATAATAAATCCGTATATCGAAATATATTTATTGATGAATAAACTTGAGATACCTATCTAGGAAACCAATTTACGAAAGACTTTCAGAAGAGGGAGCAGTTTCTACTGTTTTAAAACCCCGATTTCACAAAAAAATATACCATCGGTAATGTGTTAAGATTGTAAAAGCTGTTTCTACTTTTTGATGCATAAACTTGAGAAACCTATCTATAAAATCAATTTACAAAAGACTTTCAGAAGAGGGAACAGTTTCTACTGTTTTAAAACCCCAATATCACAAAAACGTAACATTGGTAGTGTGTAAAGTTTGTAATATCTGATTCTATTTATTGATGAATGAATTTGAGAAACATATCTAGGAATTCAATTTACGAAAGACTTTCAGAAGAGGGAGCAATTTCTATTGTTTTAAAACCCTGATAACAAAATCGTACTATTGGTAATACGTTAAGATTGTAAAATCTGATTCTATTTATTGATGCATAAATTTGAGAAACCTATTTAGGCATTCCATTTACGAGAGACTTTCAGAAGCAGTGGCGCAGCCAGGGTAGGAGTTTAGATTAAAATATACACTGGATACCACTTTTTGTAAGAGTTTTTCTCCTGTCAGTATATTTAATAGAAAAAATTCTGGAATTTAATATGACGAAGTTTACGATACTGAAGTAATGGTATGGTGAACCTCTGAACTCCTATTCTGGCTGCGCCACTCTTCAGAAGAAGGAACAGTTTCTATTATTTTTAAACTCAGATTACTACCAATCATACTATTGATAATATGTTAAAACTGTAGAAACTGATTACATTTTTTGATGCATAAACTTGAAAAATCTATCTATGAAATCAATTTACAAAATACTTTCAGAAAAGGGAGTAGTTTCTATTGTTTTAAAACCCCAATTTCATAAAAAATATACCATTTGTATATTAAAATTGGAGAAGCCGATTCTATTTATTGATGAATAAACTTGAGAAACCTGTCTAGGAATTCATTTTACGAAAGACTTTCAGAAGAGGGAGCATTTTTTATTTTTTTAAAACCTAGATTACACAAAATGATACCATTGGTAACGTGTTAATATTGTAAAAGCTGATTCTAAATGTTCATATATTTCTAATAATATTCAGCGTTGATGTTTTGTTTAATGAACTGTTGGTTTAGAAAACCTTTTCACTTTATTTGTACTTTACCATACTGAAAAAATGTAACCTTATGTAATTTAATTTTAAACAGTTTTCTGTTTTGTCTGATTTTAAAAAAAATCTTTTATTTTCACAATAAAATGTGAAAAGTAATGGAAAGTGAATGTTTTTAGCAAGATGTTTAAAATAGGTACTTTTTATGTAAAAGGCTATTAAGAACATTTTACTTTCTCTTATACATACAAAATGGAAAATATTTTTCACCATTCCTTCAACTAATACTTCCACTTTTTTTCAACGTCAATAAACAAACAAAGAAAAGCAGTTAAACGAAATCTCAAAAAAAGTAACAACCAAGTGTAATTTAAGAACAGTGCGCATGCTCGCATTCAGAATTTTCGCTATTCTGAATTCAGCGAAAAATATTGCACACCATTACTTCGTGTTTAAATGTTAGAATGAGATTTTTCATTATTATCCTAAAACAAATCTTTTTCATGTTTCTACCCTTACCAGATAAGATTCTAAAAGCTGAAACTTTTCATAATTTTTATTTATTTCTCATACAGCCACTGTTTCGCCTACTCACTTTAAACAGCGTTAAAAATAATGAAAAAAGAAAACATATGTTATTTATCTTTAAGAAGCTTAAACTTTTTTTTTATTTTCAGTGTTATTTAAAAATAAAATATAAATAAATATGAAAAAAGGTCTTTTGTAAAACATTTAACATTTCTAGTGCTTTTGTAAATGCTTTTAAACCTTTTTACTTTTTTTTTTCGTAAGGAAAATGTTTTCTCTTTTCATCCAAATAATATTTTCACTTTCTTTGAATTTCTATTAGTACCTAAATATTAAAATAAAGGAAAACAAACATTAAAACAAAATCTCCCAGAAAGTAAGAAACAAGTGTAACTTAAGAAGTTTGCAGATACGGATTAAGTACTGTTGTACCACCGATTAGATGGAAAGGTGAACATCCGGTTTAAAGGCGGAAATGGAAGAATCGACTAGTTATTAGGGGTGACAACTAAAGCTTGATTACCGCAAGGGTAAACTCTCACCAGTTAAACGGAATAGAAATTTTCTGGATAGAAATTCTGCAAGATTAAGGCGCTAAAATCTGCCGAATAATTCTATTAAAAGTTACTGGTGGAAGTTTGCTTCTCCAGTAATTATATTTCTTATTTCTCCCTGTGAGGCGTCTGTATTTGGAATCGTCCTTATTTTACCCTTGATAATATTCCACACAATACGTGGTCGGACAGTACTTTCTCAACGCTGTATAAGGCAGATAAAAATATGGCATAACATTATTTCATGTTGAAAAGCAAGAGATTTTTTTTCCCATGTCCTAAAAGAAATATCTTTGCGTGTTTCTACATTTAATAGTTAAGATTCTTAAAACTGATGTATATATAGTTTATAATTTAAACTTTAAGTATTTCTTAAACAATTGTTTTAAAATAGCATTTCATTTTTAATTGAAAAATGTATACATAATAAAATAAATAATACTGATAGTAATAATCCTTCTCTTTCAATCAGAATCGTCTTCTTTTTTTTTTTTCGTTTGTTTGTTTGTTTGTAAAATACATTTATTCTATTTAATAGAAATTAAATAAATTATCTTACTTCTTCGAAGTTTGCTATTTTGTCGAAAAAGATAATTTCCAGAATTTTTTTTAATTTAGCTGACCAAATGTATTTGAATAAATATGACGTAATTTTATCAAATATATTAAACATTTGTTGCAATAATAGTTTAGATGTTGCCTGTAGACTGTAATATAATTCCAACACTCAGACAAAGTTTAAACGCAAACTATTCATCGAATGCCATCGAAAATGTTTAACATGTCTCACCTAAGAGAAGTAAACAACTTCTAAACATTTTATTGAAATAAAAGAATTGTGACATGTATTGATAATGAACAGAAAATATAGCCCCATTAACAATGAGATTATCCAGTTTTTGAAAAAGCGTTAGTTTAAAAAAAAATATCCAATCTTTTTAATTAACGAACTTTTATAAGCTATATTTCCTTAAAAAAAGAAAAGGAAAAAAAACTACTGCTCGCGGGAAGGACTTGTATAATGTAACAACCTAAAATGCATTATCTACAAAGACCATTGCATGACATAATTATTTCGAGTATTACTGTAAACGAACTATAATAAGTACATTTTTCATTGACGAACTCATTCCAGATATTTTACAAAATCAATACACCATCAAAATTAGATTTTAAATGGTTCAGAATATCGCTTGCTGTGGTTCGGAATATCGCATGCTGTCGTAAAAGCAAATTACCCATCATATACAGGGTGATTATAATTAATGTCCCACTTTTAAAATGCTTGTAATAAAGGAACCGCTCGTCAAAATGACTTCAAATTTGAACTGAATATACTGGAATATGGGGGAAACGGTATGGCATAAGAAAATGGTTCCAAAGTGTATCAATAGATGGCGCTGAAAGCGGCATACTATGCAAATTAAAAGACACTCATGCGCAATTAAAAACCGAATCATGATGTGCTTTTTATGCGGTTCTTGACCTAAGGACAATTAAAAACCGATTTTTCTCATCCTATGTCGTATGACCATGCCGTGGTGGATGGGCTTTCTACTAACAGTACCAAAACTGTTGACTGATTTGGAAGTCACTTGTTACATCAAACTACCGAAACACTCATGCACATTGAAAAATACTGTTGGTTTACTGAACAACTCATGCCAAAGCCGTCGTATTTTGATTAAAAATGACACTTGTAGCTGAATCCACTTTCGTTATGCCGTTTACAGCCCCATCTATTGATACACTTTGGAACTTTTTCTTTCTTATGCCATACCGTTTCCCCCTTCTTCCAGTATATTCAGTTCAAATTTGAAGTCATTCTGACAAGTGGTTCCTTTTTTACAGCATATTGAAAGTGGGACTTTAATTATAATCATCCTGTATATTATATTGTACTATTAACCCTTCTTTGCATGAGTTTTTCTTTTACAATAGTGTTTTTTATACATATATTAAATATTAGACAACAGAAATTTTAAGATAGATTTTTAACTTTGTTCAGCAACATAGTTCACGGGAAATTTACTGGATTAATATTTCTATATAAATATACTGGTGGCGAAGAAGTTGATTTATTTATTAAAAGTTAAATAAAAAGTGATGGAAATTTACACCACTATGCAATTAAGGGTTAAACATTTTGTGGTGGGTTGAACCAACTGCAATAGCATAAGGTGGTGAAATCTCGTTCCAAAATTTCGAGCTGTGGTTTAGCAAGTACTCTAAATATTTTAACGAGATTTCATCATCTTATGGTTGCAGCTACTGAAGCATGGAAAGCTGGTTTAACCCATAACAAATATTTTAAAAGTAAATGTTAAAAAAAGTCACTATAATGGGTCGATTTTTTAAAAAATCAACCAAACAGATGACTGTATTTTTCACGCGTTTCGACGAGTCATTGAACTTTAGTATCACTATTTCCGAGTAGCAATCTTAACCTTATTTAAATTCAAAATTTCTGCCACGAAATAAAGCAGATGTTACTACTCGGAGTAGTTACACTGAAATAAAGCTATCGAAATATACTAAACATTAGCTAAATTGAAGATGCTTTTGTGATTTTACTTTTTCTAGAAATTTCAAAAGAAAGAAGTTTTGTATGTACCACTACTTTGGATAAAAACATCCTAAAAGTATCTGAAAAGTATCTTTACATTTAGAAGTAATCACGATACAAATATACGCAAATACTTTTTTTAGGCTTTTAATAAATTTGGGGAAAGTAGGATAGAACCATATACCTTATAATTAGTTGCTTCGTGAAGCAATTTCTAACAGAATTTAATGCAACTTTTCATTCATACTCTTTACTTATAACGTGGCAGGAAATTAAAAGTTTAGAATTTTTTTGAAACAGAACAATACATTTATTTTACAACTTTAGCTAGCGAACTACAGCAATAAAATTTCAATAATAAATCTAATGATTTATTATTTAACGACAAAAGGAAAATTATCTTCATTACAATTTGGGAAATTGCAGAATAGAAGATCATTTCTTTATCAGCTGAATAGAAATCCTAATTCCTCTTGCAAATGTAGTTTTCTCAGCTTTTTCTTCAAGCATTACTTATTACCTCTTCAATCAGTGTTTTCCAATATCTTTTTTTTATCCAACGCAAGATATTGGTTTTCCCCTAAAAAAACGTGGTTGCAAGCTGTTAAGATGAATTTTTAAACATTAGCAACGGTTTCATTGTGGGAAATATGTCCTTATTATCTATATATGCTACGCATAAAAATATAAAATTTTTCAGTAATTTCAAATGTGACCATATTTATGAATTTTAAAAATTAGAAAAAATATGTATAAAACAAACTTTTAAAGACAGAAACAACATAAATGCCAGTGTGAAAATAGTGTAATAGGCACGATCAAAAATCAATGATTTATTTTCTGTGAAAAGTGTCAATATTGATTTAAAAATATTATCCTATAAGGTAAATTCTGTTAAAAGAATATTACAGGTATATTTATGCGAAAATATTAAAGTACAGCATTTTTCAGATTAATGATTTTCAGAATGATGAAAGCATTCAATGTGGAATTATAACATTAATGATCATTTTCAGATAATTACGTTCAAATGAAGAATCAGTAAAAAAAAAAAATAAATAAATAAGGAAAATAATAAAATGTAGTTTAGAAAAAAATAAAAGTATCATTAAAAAATAAATCATAATTTGGAAGTTCTGAAAAAAAAAATGTTATAAAGAAAAAAAAAAAGGTTCAATTATTTTTTTAATATATATAATTTCTATTTAATCTTCTTAATCAAAAATATATTTCTAAAGATTTCACTAACAAATGCATACAATATAACTATAATTTAAAACAAAACTGGCCCGACACAGCCCGTAAAATATAAAGTTCAGCCCCTGCTCGCCCATGTTTGCTGATAAAAAAAGTTTGTCCCGTCCCGAGTGTAATAAAAGAAAACTGGCCCAATCCCATGCAAAAATAAACAGCTTAAAAAAAACGCAACTGAGGCCATAACTTTATTTCCCACTCAATTCTTAATCAACAGCAAATATTTCCGACTGTATTGGGTTGTCCGGAAAGTTCGTGTCGGTTGGGAAAATCAATTCATACCGGAAAATTCTATCATTTAATTATTATACATTGATTCCGATATCTAATGACTGTAGAATTTTCTGGTACGAATTCATTTTCCTAACACGCACGAACTTTCCTGTAATCACCCGTCACTACGGCAACATTTCCTATCGGTATAATCGCTATACTTTACAAATGCATACTTGCCAATCCCACGCTATTATTCCGTAAAATGCAGGTTAATTTGACCAAGGTTAAACATGTTTCAAACCACAATTTTTTAAAGAAATGAAATCAAATAGTTCCGCATCAACTTATGAAATCAAATATAGAATTATAGTTACATCTAATAAATTTTCTGGTTAGAAACGTCTTTAACCTGGATCAAGTTAACTCACATTTTACGGAAGTTTAGTTGAAGGTTGGCAAGTATGCAATTGTAGGTTTTTAGCTTCTCATTGAGACAATCGATTGTAGAACATCTCGATTGTAGATTTTGTGATTTAAACGATGACTGTCTTGACTGTTATTTTCTACTATTGCGTTTGTTCTCGATAGTTGAATGATCGACAACGCCCATTACTCTAACAACCCTTTGACGTAACCACTCTACATTTGGATGATATACATTTTAAACAATGGGGAAATGATTTATGCGATACAAATGTTTAGTTACACAACTGACCGGTAAGCGGAAGTGTAGCGTTGTGAGCATCATCATGTAATAATTATTAATGACACTACCATTAAGAACTATCATACGGATTGTTATCATGGAATTTTTTTTATTTGTTTAACTACACTACTGGCCATTGAAATTGCTACACCAGGCAGAAATGCAGATAGCAAAATAATATTTATTGGACAAATATATTATACTAGAAATAACAAGTGATTAAATTATCAAGAAATTTGGGTGCATAGATCCTGAAAATCAGTACCCAGAACAACAACATCTGGCAATAATAACAGCACTTATAAGTCTGGGCATTGAGTCAAACAGAGATTGGATGGCATGTACAGGTGCAGATGCCCATGCAGCTTCAACACGATACCACAGTTCATCAACCATAGTGACTGGCGTATGGTGACAAACCAGTCGCTCGGCAACCATTGACCAGATGTTTTCTATTGGTGAGAGATCGGGAGAACGCGCTGGCCAGGACAACAGCCGAACATTTTCCGTATCAAGGAAGGTCCGTACAATACCGGCAACATGCGGTCGGGCATTATCCTGCTGAAACGTAGGGTTTCGCAGGGTTCGAATAAAGGGTAGAGCCACGAGTCGTAACACACCAGAAATGTAACGTGCACTGTTCAATGTGCCGTCAATGCGAACAAGAGGTGACCGAGACGTGTTCCAATGGCACCCTATACCATCACGCCAGGTGATGGGTCAGTATGACGATGACGAATGCACGCTGCCAATGGGCGTTCACCATGGTGCCGCCAAACACGGATGCGACCATCATGATGCTGTAAACAGAATCTGTATTCATATGAAAAAATGACGTCTCGCCATTCGTGCGCCCAGGTTTGTCGTTGATCACACCATTGAAGGCGCTCCTGTCTATGACGCAGCGTCAAGGGAAGCATCAGCCATGGTCTCCGAGCTGATAGTCCATGCTGCTGCAAACATCGTCGAGCTGTTCGTGCAGACACTTGTTGTCTTACAAACGACCCCATTTCTTGACTCAGGTCTCTTGACATGGCTGCACGATCCATTACGGCCATGCGGATAATACGCCTGTCTACACGGCTGCTATTGATAGGGGGGCGTTGAGATGCCGCACGGCGTTTCATATTACCGTCCTGAACCCATCCATACCATATTCTGTGAACAGTCATTGGATCACGACGCACGCAAACAGCAATACTGCGATACAATAAACCGCAATTCCGGTAGGCTAAAATTCGATCTTTATCAAAGTCAGAAATGTGATGGTACGTCTTTTTCCTACTTACACGAAGAATCACAACAACTTTTCATCAGGCAACAACGTTCAAATGCAATTTGTGTATGAGAAACCGGCTGAACAGTTTCCTCATTTAAACACATTGTAGGTGTCGCTACCGGCGCCTGCTTTGTCTGAATGCGCTGAAAAGCTAATCATTTGCATATCACAGCACCTTCTTCCTGTCGTTTAAATTTCACGTCTGTAGCATGTCGCCTTCTTGGTGTAGCAATTTTAATGGCCAGTGTACCTTTCACATATAGAAACTTCTGATCACTCAAAGATGTGGATTGCACTACCAACAAAATGCTATATCTGCGTGATCAAAAATTTGTGTGTATGGTTATGAATTAATAAATTTACTCGATAGACCTTTGTATGATAGTTTTTATTGATGGTACTATTCATATTAATTACATGATAGTAATCACAGGACCTCATTTCCTCTTACAAGCAATTTTTGTAACTAGTTTTTTATTTTGCATTAATCATTTTCCCATTGTTTGAAATAAATATTCTCCAAATGTTGAGACGTTATCATAGGTCCAACCACTCATTAATATTCCGTAATATGCGGGTTAATTTGACCCAGTTTAACAACACTTCAAACCAGAAAAATTATTGGATGAAAATTTATTTATACCATTTCAGGTTTCTACGTGGAATTTATTTAATTTCATTTCCTAAAACAATTTCTGGTGCGAAACGTGTTAAACCTGGTTCAAATTAACCCGCATATTACGGAATATTAATGAGAGGTTGGCAGCTGTGCGTTATGTAC
Source organism: Maratus michaelseni (assembly GCA_963931845.1). Taxonomy (NCBI): domain Eukaryota; kingdom Metazoa; phylum Arthropoda; class Arachnida; order Araneae; family Salticidae; genus Maratus; species Maratus michaelseni. The sequence continues at coordinate 100,849,516 of OZ007600.1, forward strand.
AAGGGTTGTCTCTGCACAGCGTTCCAAATAGAAATACTTTAATTTTAATCATCCAGTATGTGCATTAAAATATTTTAATTCAAAGGGAAAAGACTAATAAACATGAATGTTTAGTAAATTAATAATTTACGTTAGGATATTGATAATTTCGTAAACTTTGCAGATTAATTCAGTTTATTTACAGATATATCATTTAAAATTTTTAGTTAAATGTAAAAAAAGTTTTCATAAAAAGAACGTTGACTCTTAGAAAACAAATTGAAGAAGAAAAGATTTTAAAAAAATTATAACGTTTGCTTTACTGTACTTATAAAATTAAACAATTTAAAAAAAAATCACTAGATTTTTTTAAAACTAGATAGTATTAAATAATTATTATACAACCTTCATAGATTTAAAAATTACTTACATCATTAAAAAGGAAGTAATTAGGAATATTTCCTAATAGTTAATGTATATGAAAATGTTGATTTAAAGATAAATTTATTAAAAAAAATTTAGTTTGAATGAATTTAAATATACATCTAACTTTATTTTCTAAAATAAAAATTTGTAGTTTCAAATATTATTCAGCATTTATAAAAGCTGTCGACAAAACTTTATTATAAATCAAACAGCTTGTATTTGGTTCCACTTCCTATATTTCCTGTAAAAAATATTGCATTTGTTTGTAATGAAATATTTGCTTTGTTTCAATCAATACGTTACAAGTCTTTTTAGAAATAATAACTGTTATTAATTATGAAATAGCAAAATAGAGATAAAGAAGAAAGATTCACTTCAATTCAATGCTTATTAGGTTTATTGCTATTTCAGCATTCCATTCAAAATTAACATTTTCATAAAGTAAAATTTATCGAACAAAAACAATTCTTGTACATTCGTTGATCTAATTTCTGTGCCAATTAAAACGAAAAGAAAATTAATTCCAAGATAAAATGAGAAATTTTTAAAATTACAATGATGGAAACAATATTTGACTTTTTAAAGCTGCTTTTTAACACACGATTAACCAACTGAGATTAAGAATTTAGATTAAGATAAAAGATTAAGATTTTTTTTAAATAAGGTGAAAAATTCTATTTAAAAAAATGTGGTAAAAACGTACGAACCCTGATTACTGACACGCAGTAACAATGATTTTTTACAACAACATTTGCTAGTTCTCATATTATTGAATAAAAGTATTTTGGTAAATAATAAAGGTTTATTCACTTTATACTATATTATATATCGGAAATCTATATACAATCAAGTAGAAAGTCTGGGATAAAAGCAACGTAAAAAATATCCAATATCGTTGTGGAAAAGGGATATGACTTCAATATTAGAATCCTACGCCATGGGTATAACATTTCTCTTTTAGTTAGTATTCGAAATGAACGACTGATATCGAAGAACTAGTCGAATGTACATGATACTCACAATTTCAAGATTGGAAATAGAAAATTGTTTAGAAATTTTCAATTGAGCTAATTGTTGCAATTTAATTCAAAGTATTCCATCCCATTAAATTATTTATAATTTTATATTTTTCAGATTTAAATTATAATGCTCAATTAGTCACAAAAAAAATCTGTAACGTATTCTATTTATTAAATACAAATTGTTTAATTATATATTATATTATGCAAATTTATGCATTAAATTGACTAATGCATAAATAAGCATTTAAAATAGTATCTAGAAATAATTCTCCGTGAAAGGTATGGACATAACGATTAACGAGGTATTTTGATATTCGAATGACTCTTTGGGGCATGCGCAAAAGCATAAATGCCAATCTTCTTATTCTTTTAAATCAATTAAAACCATAAATTTTGTTTTAAAAAGAATTAAAGAAAAAACCACATAACTAACTTTAATCTGCCACTTGACATCATATATTCGGAGTGCGTCAGAAAAATGTATACGTACACTGTTTAACGGGTCATAACTTTCTCATTAAATTCCTGCTATTAGCTCACACTCTCTGTATATATATCTTGTTCAAATTTTTAATCGTTAATAAAATATTTTCTGTTCATCCACTCAAGTTCAAATAATTTTTTTTTAAACTTGTAGTGGATGACACTTTATATTAATACAGTTTTTTCAAATATTAATTCATTAATTAAATTTAATTAATTAATTTTAGTTTTAAATGGGAGAAAAAAATTCCTCCCATTGTTTTCATAAATGAAATGAAAGATTTATCTCAAATTAGTGATGACCCAGAAATAAAATACCGCAACGATGATTATAAAAAACTGTTCAATAAAGATAACGTGGGACATTAATGATGCATGTGTTTATTTTATATATTTATTTATGATTAAGAAGTAGGAATTGACTTTAAAATATTTTTTTTTATATTACTTGTTTTTCATTCTTTTCAAAGTGTAATTAATTGGAAATAATGAGTGGACCAAGATTAACTTTTGAAAAAGGAAAAAATTATTTACAAATACTATTGCAAATATGAAAATGTAGCAGAAGTACAAAAACAATATCACAGGTAGTTTCAGGCGGATCCAGCTATGCGACTTGCAATTCATCGGATGAAAGATAAATTTGAAACGAATGGATGTTCATAGACAACGTTCCGGTACCCCAATTGAGCACACTGAGCTGAACAAAAACAATATCTCAGGTAGTTTCAGCTAGTTCCAGCTGTGCGACTTGCAATTCATCGGATGAAAGATAACTTTGAAACGAGTGGATGTTCATAGACAACGTTCCGGTACCTCAATTGAGCACACTGAGCTGAACAAAAACAATATCTCAGGTAGTTTCAGCTAGTTCCAGCTGTGCGACTTGCAATTCATCGGATGAAAGATAACTTTGAAACGAGTGGATGTTCATAGACAACGTTCCGGTACCCCAATTGAGCACACTGAGCTGAACAAAAACAATATCTCAGGTAGTTTCAGCTAGTTCCAGCTGTGCGACTTGCAATTCATCGGATGAAAGATAACTTTGAAACGAGTGGATGTTCATAGACAACGTTCCGGTACCCCAATTGAGCACACTGAGCTCCAAATATAACAGGAGATCTGTGTTCCTAAAGCCCAACATGATTTCCAGCGGTCAGTGCGGAAGGATACAGTGACGATAATTTTAGCTCGCATTCATGGCAAAACATGCTGTCTATAGCATTCCCCTATATTATTAGTCAATTCTTTATGAATTAGATAAGTATAGCTTAATTATAATAGCATAAATTAGGATAATAGTAAATGAGAATACAGTAGAGTCCCGCTATTCCGAAAATCCGCCTATTCCAAACAGAGTTCAGAAAAAAATGCCGATTTTTTTAAACTTAAAAACAGGAAAAATTAAAAAGACGTTCGTGAAAAACGTGCATTTATTGTTATACAAAGAAGATAAATAGAGACATACATAGAGCCTAAGCTTGATGAAAACGCCTGAAACCAAATTGGAATAAAAGCTGGTTACTTACAGTACATGTCGGTTCCATTTCTACAATTCTGAAGAATTATTTTTAATCACAGCTAAACACAAAAATAACTAATTTACATTCATTTAAGAAGTAAAGTCAGTGACTTTGTTTGTGACGAAGAGCACTGAATCGGCTGGAGGATGCCATCGTCGCATGAACATAGCATCATTTGGTGTTGATGAAATTTGTTGTTCGACGTAGCGTAAGGCGAGATCAAGAGCATTTGCCGCGTCTGTGTGTGATATAAGTTCATTTTGAGCGTTCACCTCCTCCTCTTTTTCTTCCGAGTCGATTTTAGCTGATGATTCTTGCACCATTGCTACGATGTCCTCGTCTCCGTACTCCTGGTGGCCATTGTTGTCAACAGCAGTCCACTCCTCAACACAACTTTCTTCTGCGTCTTCACAGCCAGGCATTTTCTTGACTAGTGGAAGTAGGTGACAGTGTTTCACTGGTGTAAAAGTTGTTTCAGCAAATTCCAATGTAGGCCAGATATTTTTTCATGATTTTTGTATCTCGCCTTTAGTGGTGTTGTCCCATGCTTCTGCAACCCAGTAAATCACATCTTTTATTGTAATTTTCTTAAGTTTTTGCAGGATTATGAGTTCATTTTCATCCCCTTCCAGTAAGGTGCGAAGCAACATTTTTCTGTATTTTTGTTTAATGGACTGCAACACACCCTGGTCCATAGGCTGAAGAACTAAAGTAACATTCAATGGCAGAAAAACAGCTTTGATGTCTCCACAAAAAGTTCCGTTTCTTCCGGGTGGGACGGAGCATTATCTATAATGAGCAGAGGACAATTATGCAATCCATTTTCTCTATTGAACGCAATCACTTTAGGGACAAATTGGTGCTCGAACCATCCCTTCAACATGTTGCGTTCCATCAAAGCAACTTTTTTATTCTTATAATACACAGGAAGTGAGTTGATGTTAAGGTTTTTGAACGCTCATGGTTTCGCCGATTTGCCTATTACCATCAGCGGAAGTTTGTTTGTTGCCGAGGCGTTGCTGCAAGCTAAGACAATTAGATGTTGTTTGTCCATTTTAAACCCTGTTCACCACGAGCCGATCAACGCTGTATAGAGATGACACTAGCAGATGTCCCCGCACTTAATTTACGCCTTAACAAGTCAATACGTTGATTATTATTATTGAAATCCGCCTATTCCGAATTCCCGCTAAACCGAACAGTGCTCGGTCCCAATTAGTTCGAAATAGCGGGACTCTACTGTACTAATATCTGACATTGACAACACGGACTATTTTTTTACTTTTGCCTTGCAAGCTTCATTTGTCTTTCATGCATCTGACCGCTGATTTTGAACTCCTGTTATATATAGAGCTCAATGATTGAGCAGGAATCCGACTCAACACCAAATGAAATGTTTGTTGATGTTTGTGAATCAATAGCCCACCGTTATAAACAGTGCATTGACCAGAACGGTAATAATTTTGTACATCTGCAGTAGAGGGAAATGTTACACATTTTATGTAGATTCATTTGCAATTTAAATATTAATTAAATATTAATAAAAACTGGAGTTATAATCATTCAAAGTGTGCATAGCACAGCCGAAAAATATTAAAACCACATAAAACTTAAGGCGGTATTAAAAAAAAAATATTTTTCCACGCTCAACAACTCAAAATTTTGAGACACATTTTCAGACTCATTTTTAAAAGTAACAACAGGAAACTTGGCGGCGTGATTTATAAAGACATTTAGAAGGGCACCATGTTTTTATTTTTCGTTCAATTAATTAAAAATTTATTTACAGACAATTATTGTCACAGTACGATCATTTTTTTTTTGTTTCCAGCGCATCGCTTCGGGAAATTCGGTTCAAAATGTGCACTTTGACAGCATTTTTTGAAATACATTCTGCCTTTATAAAAAAAATCGAGACAATACGGACATTATAAAGTTTCTGAATAAGAGAACCTGCCAATTGGAAGCATTTTAGAGCAAAAATGAATTTACAAATGTGTCTCAAAATAAGCAGTTTGGATTTGAATACACCCTTAAAGAATAAAATCATTAGGCCAAGCAACCAAAGTGTAATGTATTGCAGATAGTTGTGCCAAGTTCCCAGTAATCTTCCGTGATATATGGTTATTCTGACCTAGTTTAACAATGCTTCAAGCAAGAAAACTTTTTGGATGAATCTTTATTTATTTAATTTAGGTTTCTACGTGGAATTTATTTAAATTAATTTTTGTTTTTAAATTTCTGGTGCAAAAGGTGCTAAACCTGGGTCAAATTAACCCACATATTACGGAATGTTAATGGGAGCTTGGCACATCTGATTGCAGATTGTTCATTATATATTTTTAAAAAAAAGATTGTGTGCAATCTCTTTACATAGAAATTCTATTCATCCAAAATGTCTGTAGAATTCAGGGTTCGTACGATTTTATCACAATTTTTTAATAGACATTTTTGCCTTATTTAAATGCAGAAAAGTATTACAAATCCTGCAATTAAACGAGGGATCGGCAATTTCTGATATGTAACAATAGAAAAATTCTATTAAAAAATTGTGGTAGAAGCATACGAACCCTGCAGAATAAATTTATTTTGAGAATCAGACATTGAAATAAGTAAACCTTTAATTATTGAATAAAATATGTTAATTTGAAGAGTTTTAGTTTTCGTGCTTTCAGATTTTAAAAGAATTGTGTTAATTTATTCAGCGTCACATCCACTTGACGTCAGAGGCATTTCATGTGTTTGTTATGGCATCAAACGGTTTTTAATTCGACATATACATATATTTTTCTTTATGTTTCACATATTTATTAATTATTTCATTAATTAAAATAACAATTACATCCTTAAACGTTAGTGCCATCATATTAAAAAAGAAAAGGCATTGAAAAATGTTGCGATGAATACAATAGACCAGTTTCAACTGACGTCACAAACATTTATTCACCAGCAGAGAGAGTTAATTAATAAAAATAAATATTCAAGATTATTTTTTTTCTGTTTCCATAATATATTGTAAATTTTATTCATTAAACTTACTGATAGTTGACACTTTGGTGAGTGGGGTTTTTCCGAATTTCTTGTATTTTATTTATTTGTGTATTTATTTATTTATTTATTTAATTTTTATTTATTTTTTTAGATTCCAAGGGCAAAATTGTTCTATTTGTTGATTTGCCGTTACAGTTTGGCGATAGTTTTTTTCAATGAAAATTGATCGACGAGGTAATGGAAAAGTATCAAAAAGACAAATAAACGTTGAATTAAAAATCCTTCGATGAAACAACTAATACGTGTAACGCATCTGATGTCAACTGAATGTGACGCGACGCCACGATCATACACGTTTGGCGTTAAATTATATATTTTGGCGACAGTTCTTTTCTTTTTTATAGAAAGTAGTCGACGGGATAATGGAGAAGTAACCTATTTTCAATAGCATCGTTATAAAATTCTCCGATGAAGCGAAATTGTTTTCTTAACCATTTCACGCAAGTTGATTTTTATATCTTTAATTCATCAATTTTTAGTTGTTTCGACAGCAGTTAATTCGACCTTAAAATCCCTCAGTCAAAGGAAAATGAATGGAAACCCGGTTACAGTAGATCGCCACTGGTCGTTTAATTATAATACAATCTTCCGTAATCGTTTTAAAGTTGATCAAATCAGAGTGTTTTTAAATCATGCGGTGTCAGAGCGGGGGGTTGGTGAGAGTAGCTCGTTGGGGGCCGAGCCCCCTAGTATTTAAAAAAAATAATGTATTTGTTTAATACATCAATTATACACTGAAGCACTTTATTCAAACTAATTGTATTTAAAATATTTAGATAATATATATTTTTTATTAGTATATATAAGATATTAATATATATAGGATAATATATTTTATATATTGAACAACCCTTTTGTTTAACATATGACGCTTTTTGTGTAAATTGAAAATTTTAAAGCAACACTTAAAAAAATGAACAAAACATAAAGAGCTGTCAACCCTCCAGGTTTTCGATTACCACTATTTCTTAATAGTATTTTTTCTTACTTAACTGTATCAAACACAACAAAAGTTTTATTCGGAAATGATAGTAATTATAATTCAGTGTTGCAAGATTTAATGGTAGTTAATTGAACAGAAAAGAAACATTCTTTATCAATACATAGCATATGACACTTTTTTGTATAAGTCTAAAAATTTATATTTCTTTAAATATTTTAATAATTTTAACAGAATAAATTTATTAAAAATAATTTTTTTTTATAAATTTTATTTGTTGCATATTTCTAAATTTATTATTTTTTTCCTTTTTCATAGCTTTAAAAAGTACAAAATCATTATTTTCTTTATGCGAATTTTTAATATAATTGTGATATCAACATATTATTTCATGATACATTTTTATTTTGTTTCTCTTTCCAAATGCTCTTTTCCCCCAAAACACTATTTTTAAATATTAAGCGGTTTTTTTTTAATATCATGAACCCTTTTGTTGTTTAGCATAAAATGATTTTGATTTAAAAAAATAAAGCAATATTTAAACTAAAATTACAAAACATGGTACAGATCTGCCAATCCTCCGGATTTTGGATAATGAGTATTTATTAATAGTACTTTTTTCATATTTAATCACATTATTCATTAAAAAAAAAAAGATAATACTGTGTGTTTGGTGAACCAGTGCTGGTATAGTTCACTATGAATTCTTTGAAAGCGGAAAAACCATCACAGCCGACGACTACTCGTCACAGTTGCAAAAGGTTTCAGCTGCTTTGCTCCAAGAACAGCCAGCGCTATTCAACCGTAGAGAAGTTGGCCTCTTCCCCCCATAATGCCAGGAATTACCTCAAACAACGAAAATGACCAGGGTCGCGATCAAAACACTGGGCTGGTATGTTTTGTCTCATTCACATCAATCATTCATCAGTCCGGATGTCACCCCATCTGCCTATTACCTATTTTTGGCCATGGATAACTACCTGCGGGAACAGATACCGAGACAATGTTACAAAGGCTGTAACACAATTTCTGGACTATAAAAAAATACTATTTTCAAAATAGGCATTTATAAGCTTGTTTCTCGGTGGGAACATGTAATTCAAGCCAATGGTGATTATTTGGAAGAATGAAATGTTTAAGAATTTTGTGGATCGTTTTCTATGTCTGATAAAAACCGCACTAACTTTCTTGGTTACCTGGTGCATACTAACAGAAATGGCAAATGACAGGAATAGAACAGTGAATGACTTTGAAAAGGAATTTATATGAAGGTTTAATGCTATTTGGTTAAAATAGAAGAAAAAGCAATAAAAGTATGAGAATGTATTCATTTATTGGAGTAATTTGAATATAATTATTATTTTCTTTTTTAAATTTTAGAAATAAACATTCTAAAAAGAATAATTATAAAAATTTACTATATATATTTTTTAAATATTAAGGAAAATTTAAAAAATATATCTACTAAATTTCTTATTCGCATTTCCAACTTTAACAGAAATAAACTTTTGATACTAGAGTACGAGAGAATCAAACTGGAAAAAGAAACTGCAAGGAAATATAAATACTTTGATCTTCAAAAAAGTCAAATTATATAAAGGTTACATAATAAATGTCAAGCAGTTAGTGTTACGCAATATTTTTACAACTTTAAAATATATTTCTTTTAAATTCAGAAAATATGATGTAACAGATATTTTATTTTTGAAAAACATTTAACTTTTTCAATATTTCTGAGGACGTTTAGAAAAAATCTTTTACATATAGAATTTTGAAAACATTTTGATCTCTTCCCCCAGCAATGACATTTTTTCTCTCTCAGCGTATAGTTATTACTTAAAATTTTACTAGTGAAATTCACACATTATTTAAATGACTTTAGATAACTGAAAAAAAATGAATGCTAAATATTTTACTGACATTTACGTAAAAGATGTTCAATTATAATGTAAATAACTCTAAAAAAGTTATTAATTATTGTGCAATTGAAGAGTAGAAAGAATAATAACAAATTAACTGTCAAAACTATGTGGGCGTGGTCTTCAATATTTCTACTGAAGTTCGTTTCGCACCAAAAATTTTGAAAGATAATATTTGGTAACATTAATAACAAAGTTTTTTGTCATTAATCAAAGTATTTTTGAACATATAGGTTTTTTTTTATCATACACTTTTATTTTGAATGTTGAGAACCACGAGTATACTCGTGGTTCGCAGCGAATGGGTTAACAGGGTGGCTAGTGGTCAGGGAAAAATACAGTAAAAATAAATGGTATTTACTAGTATATTCTTATAGAAAAATTGAAATTGATTGTTTGATCGAATAATCAACATAAATTTTTCTATAAGAATATATTGGTGTTTAGCACTTTTTTTTACTGTATTTTTCCCTGACCACTAGCCACCCTGGTTAAATATGTACTGAGGTTTTAATATAATATTATAACTTTTTAAAAATTCTATTTTGCCTATTTTACACTAAAGTACAAAGTATTTTCCCACAAATATTTAATAGACAAGTTCACCAACATGAAGTTGACTTCGAGTACTCCAGCCAAAACAAAAAATCGAGCATAGAGTCCATTGTCTGGTATACAGTGCAATAACCAGCTGATAAATTGGTTAATTTAAGACACATTTATTTTGAAATGAATTTAAAACAAATCCCAATTACTATTTACGTCTATCGTAAATTTAAACAAATAGTTAAATTACCACTACTTTTGATAAGCTAAATGTCTACTTTAAAACATAACCTTTGAACAAAACGAAATAAACCTAAGACTTTGAAAATGACAAAGAAATTTTAAAGTTTTATTACTTTAGAAAGATAATCTACATGTTTATTCAGCTTGCAGAAAAATAATTATTTTAAATCAAACCTTATAGAAATTAAATATTCTGATTTTCCACAGTCGAACTGAGATTGAAATAGCTTTATCCACGTTTAATACTTAACGTCAACATGAATAATCTTTGAATCTATCGCTATTTACTAAAGCTTCTTATCATTCGAAAACTGCCAGTTCGTATTTAGATTAATTATTCTAAATTCTAACATATATATACATACTTGCTGAGAGAAATATCAAAGTGCAGGAATAGAACACTGAATAACTTTGAAAAAGGAATTTATATGAATGTTTACTGCTAATTCGTTAAAATAAGAGAAAAAGCAATAAAAGAATAAGAATGTATTCATTTATTGAAATAATTTGAACATAATGATTATTTTCTTTTTAAATTTTTAGAAAACACTTTGTAAAAAGAATAAGTGCATGATGTTTTATTCCTTTTTTTGATAAATAATATCATGATACTGGATTTTTTTTTAAAGTTAGGCCAACTATTACTACCACTGGCACAAAGTATGAAATCAGTACATACTGATGGGACAGCTAAAAATAAAATATATGCATTTGTAACAATAAGTGAAAAACTGTAACCTTTCTGCTTTTTAATGTAATATCTTGAATGATAATGCAATACACAAATAAAAAGCCAATACTAAAATAACTTCTTAATAGTTCTTAATAATTTCTTCATACCTTGGCGGGAAACGAGTTTGGAAAGACTTCGATTCGAGGAAAAAAATTGGAATTACCCACTTGTGTACGTTTTCATATTTGGTAATGCGTACGCTTCTTAGACTATCCAAAGAGTATGGTACCCCTATTTCCGATTACATGTGCTTGCCTAATATTTTTTCTTCAGATTAGAAACCTTTCTAATCTTAATCTGAGAATAATTGTAGAGTTTTTCTGCGATTAAATAAGCTGGAAAATTTTAGTTGAAAATTGGAATGGAGCTGTTTGCACCCTGTAATTTTGAATGATATATATAAGATGTAAATATTCACTACGCGTTTTCAATAACATTCATGTATTATAATATATTTTAACAACTATATCATGTTCTTCAGAAAATTTACTAGCATAAATTTTGATTATTATAGAGTTCAAGTAACAATTATAAAATATTACATGATATGTGCAAGCATAAAGTTTAATGCATGCCACAATTTTACTAACAAGGAGACCGCCAAACATGATGCGCACAGATTTTGATGATTTTAAAGTATGTTGTAGGTATCATACCCCTAACTATTCAGGTCAAAGGTTTCCTTCAAATGGGTTTTAGTTTTCGAGAAATTTCGGATTAAAGTTCAGCATGCATTTCAAATACCCATTACTTCGCGCTCTTAGACAAGGTCTCCGTAGTGCAGTGGTAGCGTTCCCGATTTGAGAGCCGGAGATGGGTGTTCTGTCCTCTTGCGTGGCTTTTACCTTTTTTAACAAATTTTATATATTTATCGCGTAATAAGTTTTATGCAGAATTATGAATTCTGCATCTTTGAACTTTTTAATAGTTTTCTAATAAATTCCATTTACATTTTCGAATATTTAGGAAAAATTTATAGTTTTTGCGCAATTTTTATTCGAATATTTCTGCTGACGAAAATCCAAACTAATTTATGTCTTGATATCTCGTCTTTTTAAAACGATTATTGTTTACATTTATGTATATTTACTTATTTATTTATCGTATTTATGAAATAATGCATTTTTTTATTTGCATTTTCTATTGTAAAAAATTTAAATGATTAAAAAAAATTAACAAAATAATATATAATTTTATTATTTGATTTGATTTAAATATATTGAAATATGTTAACTGCTGAATTACTAAAATATTTATCATCACCGACATCGACATTTTTAGTTTGTTAAATATGGAACTAATTGTGTGATACCTATCGCAAAAATATTCTAAACAAATTCCGCATTAAAAATCGCCTTTAAATAATTGTTTTAACAATATTGGAAGAATGTATAAATTAGCATATTATATATTCTTTAAATAAAATTGTGATAACTATATTAAAAAATGCATTAAATTTGAAAAAGAAATTATTTCAAACGTGGTAATAGTCTGCAAAGAAACCTGAGCGAAATGGATAAAAAGAAAATTTTATTTATTCTGATATTGCCGTAAAAGTCACTGCAGACGAATTTTTTCAGATATTTTTTATATGTATTGTAATTTACAAACGATTTTTTATTTCTAGTTGAATTTTTCTGCATGGCATCGACTTGTTAGACTGGAAAAAAAAATATTTGTAATATATTATTTTTTATTTGTGCAAATCAAAAAATGATGTTGAGTTTGAACTTTACAGTTAAATGTATTTAAATAACATAAAAAAATACATATATAACTTTCTAAAACTTGGATATAAGCGTTATTGCTTTAATATTTGATTACTCCTTTTAAGATATGTTGTTGGAATTAATTAGCTTGGAATTTCGTCAATAGAAATATTAATTTCAAAACTGCACAAAAAAGAAAAAAAATTGTAAATTTTCACGACATATTCGAAAATGTAAATGGAATTTATTAGGAAAATATCAAAAAGTTCAAAGATGCAGAATTCATAATTCTGCATAAAATAATTAATAATTCTGCATAACGCGACAAATATATAAAATTTGTTTAAAAAAGGTAAAAGTCACGCAAGAGGACAGAACACCCACCTCCGGCTCTCAAATCGCGAACGCTACCTCGGCACCACGGAGACCTTGTTCAAGATTGCGAACTAATGGGTATTTGAAATGCATACTGAACTTTAACCCGAAATTTCTCAAAAACTAAAGCCCATTTGAAGGAAACCTTTGACCTGAATAGTTAGGGTTACGATCTCTATAACATACTTTAAAATCCTCAAAATCTGTGCGCATCATTTTTGGCGGTCTCCTTGTAAGAGCTATCTGAATTCCAACGATCATTTTACAGTATAAATTTGCACAAAAGTCACATAGCTAAATCATTTCTTTAAACTCACACAAAAGTCAAAAAGCTGTATTATTTCTTTAAACATGCTTCCCATTTTGTTTTAAACTGTATATTTTAAATGGATATCGCTATGTTATCATATTAGGGAATTGTATTGGAATTTATTATTAAAATATCTGATCTCAATTTAACGAACTTCTATTTTACGAATTCCTCTGTTTTACGAACTTTTCCTTGAACCCGAAGTGAGTTCTCTATTTAAAGGAACTTTTTCAAGTGATATAATTTGGTTTCTTGGTATTTTTCAAAATATTTTTGGACATATCAAGGTTAATTTTTCTTTTTACACGTTTGAAAAAAATGCATCTTTAGCGTGTGCTTTTAGAGCATTCCAAAGATGAGACACATATTATAAAATAAAAAGCTATTTCAAACAAAATAATCAGATAAAACGAACAGAATTTTCAGTAAATGAATTAAAAGGGCGATATAAAAAAAGGTACTATCATAAAAAAATTATTTCATTAAATCTAAATATAAAAATATTTTTTTTTTACTAAAACAGTGGGCATACCTGGACAGTAATGTTGTTTTATTCTTTTTCTTTTGCATACATCTTTATGAATAAAGTAACTAAAACAAGTGGATATAATTTATAAACAAATAGTGTAATCAAGTTTTTTATAGGATACTAGCTGATTCGTCCGGCATTGCTCGGATATCAGTAACTCTCTTTTGTGGTTTCGATAAAAATAGTTATTTTCGGCGCGCATTCGGTTCTAAACAAACCTTTTTCCAAACGAAACTCCGGCACTCGATCCTGCTGCCTACGGCATTATATAACAGGCGTGTTACACACGCTCTGCAATATCGTTTATTTTCAATTTCCACCGCTAGAGGGCGCGAAATCATCTTACTTAATTATCTATATCTTAATTAGTTCATGTTGAGTTGAATGAACCATTTCACGTTGCAGAAGATTCCAAATATTTTTTATTACACATTGGTCGAAATATGAAAATGGCCTAGGTCGACGACTTTCAATCACCCTATTTCCTCCACAGCAACCGACATGCAACCACCATAGTAGTGCACAGTGGGAGACTCGAGGCTAATACCACACACAAGCACAAGTGATCTGAGCTGGGTAGTTGTGTCTCAGTCACATTGGGATTTCAAGTTGAACCTTTTCATCATGTGTGAACATCATCTTGCTTCCAAGATGTTTTTTTAGTGAACTAAACAGGTGAAAATCGCTTGGGTCTAAGTTGAAGCTGTATAGTGGGTGTTGAAGAAGTTGCAAGATGATATTCACAGATGATGAAAAGGTTCAACTTGAAGTCCTAATGTGGTTGAGACAACATCTCAAAGAATGCTATGCAACTGGTGCTGGGGCACTGATAAAATGGTGATATAAGTGCATAAATATTGGTGAAGAATATGTTGAGAAATAAAAATAGTTTTGAAATAAATATCATTGTAAGTTATTATTTAATTATCTTTTGTGACTTACTTAATGACTTTCCATCGTACATACTTGGGTTGAGTCAGACCTGCACCTAATTTCGCTTTGGACTGGATGTGTCAGGCAGGATGTGTATGTGTCTGTGTAAAAATAATAGTGATAATGAACCTTTGTTCACAAGATCATTGGAAATAGCTTAATAAATTAAAAAGAAATATTTTCATAAAGTTACTTTTAGTTTATTACTGCAGCTTGCAAAATTATTATGTTTTAACCATCTTTTTTAATTGTTTTCCTATCTACAGTAATTTCTTTATTGCGTGTTCATTTGAATATAATAGTCTGAGAGTCTAAGTGATCAATAATGTTTATATTATTTATTCTATGGCTAGCGGACATATAGGCTGAAACATCCTGTGTATTTTGATTATAGGGTAAAGACTGACTCTTTACATATAGTTACCCGATGGGACAACTTGAAGTAGAATAATGATCGAGTATTTCTTGGCAGTGGTAAGGACTTGCTAACCAAACTGTTTCTAGTTAGAAAATCCCTTTTTTACAAAAGACCTTAATCCTAGATATGATGCAAACACTTGTCATGTCTGTGCATTTGCCCTTATGTACGTTACATAAATGTATGTCTAATAAAGTTCATCGTCTTTGAAGAAACTAAATTTTACCGTTTCATGATTACTAAATAGTCTTATACACAAAAGCATAAATACATAAATTTATGTCTGATAAAGTTCATTGTCTGTGAAGAAATTTAATTTCGCCTTTCAATGATTACTAAATAGTCTTATCGTAGGCTTACAGGTTTATATGGATTTGGCCTTTTTTTTTTCATTGTAGTTTTTCTTCTTTCATTTTATTTTCTTCTACAGGCAAACTGATTCTCTTTATGTTAAACACGCGCCATAAATACGAATGTTAAAACAAAATAACTGAGTACTCAATCTTGAAAACAAAATAATTTTTTAAATATTAAATATACACAATATAGAATACAAAATACAGTAATTCGTACTTAAGTGAAATTCGAATACTTATCGTTCTGTAAAGATGATTAATATTTAGATTGAAATACCCAGAAATCAGCCTTACCCCTAGCTGCCGACTTTTAAGATTTTGTCCTACCACAACTATTGAGCTGAATTTTTTTTCTTATTTAATCATCGAAAATTGAGAATTAATGCAATATTTTTCTGTTCAAAAATAGCATCTTGGAAAATGCGTAAAAGCTGGCATCGATTATTTATTGCAAAAAATCGCACTACCAATCCCATAATGCGATTACTAGCAAGAGTTGTCTAGAGGACCTTCTAGAGCACTAATTAAACCACCTCTGCAAAAGAGCAGATACGAGATACAATGATGACCGCCATTACCCAACGGCTGCTATTAATCCCGCTTCTCCTATAATAGTGCCTGTAATTATATTAGAATAATACTTCATATAATGTGCTATTATACTACACAATTGTAATGGATGCTTTGTTGGTGCATTTATTTTTAAGTAATTATTCTTTATATTCGTTATGAAATACAACAATAATTTTAAATCATATTTATGTGCGTATAAATTGTCAAAGAATGTTTTCTGTAAAGTACTTTTACGACACATTTAAGAAATCATATAATATTCTATATCTTGCGGGGAGCGGCCCCAGGCCGATCGCAGCGCCGAGGCGATACAAAGCCTCTGGAGCGATAGAAGTCGTTTAGAAACTTGGGAGCGATGGTCGGAACGCGGGCCGGCGACCCCCGTGAGCGCACGGCGGCGCGAGCTCATTTTATATCTTATTCTCACAGAGCATGTACTGGCAGAAATTTTAATGTTTTGCTTTTGAGGCAACATTACTATGAAAGAACATTACACAAAATGATCAAGTATAAAATTTATTGCTTGTCGACAGTTACAGAAAATTGTCTGAATTGCTATCGAACATTTTACAGCTTAAATTTATACAAAAGACATAAAGCTGCATTATTCTTTAATATTACTTCCCATTTAATTTTTAACTTTAAATCCAAGATGGATGTGTCAAATAATATATTCTAATATATGCTATAATAATATATGCTTTGTTGGTACATTTATTTTTAAGTAATTTTTCTTTATATTCGTTATGAATTACAACAATAATTTTAAATCATATTTATGTGCGTATAAATTGTTAACCCATTTATGCCTAGCGACCCAATTTTGGGACACTTTAGTAAAATGGGAAAAAGTGCATTTTACACCACTTTTTTTTAGAAATTTGGTATTTTATTTTATCGAGGAGTCTTCGATAAAATAAGACACCAAATTTCTATTTAAACAAAAAAAAGTGGTGTGAAATGCCCTTTTTCCCATTTTACTAAAGCATCGACGTCAGGTAGAAATGGGTTAAAGAATGCTTTTTCTAAGGTACTTTTATGACATATTTAAGAAATCATATAATATTCTATATCATATTCTCGGAAATCATGTACTGGCAGAAATTTTAATGTTTCGCTTTTGAGGCAACAATACTAAGAAAGAACATTACAGAAAATGATCAGGTATAAAATTATTGCTTGTCGACAGTTACTGAAAATTGTCTGAATTGTTATCGAATGTTTTACACTTAAATTTACACAAAAGACATAAAGTTATATTATTATTTAACATTGCTTTCCATTTAATTTTTTACTTTAAATCTAAGATGGATGTGTCAAATAATATCTTGCTTTAATAAATGCTCTCATTAAATATTCCTGTTATTTTATCGGAAATTTTCATGTAATAGCCATTGTCGACATGAACTGTAATAAAACATCATAAAGTTCATTAAAATATATTTTAAGCGTTAAAATAGAGGTATCATGAACATGCATATAATGATACTAGTTTTTAACACTTTCTAACATAGTTGAAAAGTGTTTATGAATTCGGTTTGTCTGTCTGTCTGTCGCCTGTCCGTGCTCTAACTCACGTAAATATATTCGGATTGCCATGCAATTGATATATGTTATTTAGACATATTCGGTATGTTCGATATGGCATGTTCGGTATTGAAAATTAAATGTATAATATGTTTAGTTTTTTGACAGGGACACTCAAAAGAATTACGTTACATTACGGTCCATGGTGAAAAATAATTTGCGGTTAATTTTAATCATGTTACGCAATTTAAAACATTCTTAATTTGATATATATCACTGAGGTTCACTATAAGAGGATAACTATAGAATATGAAGTACATAGCACGTATTACACACCTTTACATCAGGTACACCCAAAATAATTCCGTTACATTACCATCTATGGACAAAAACCGTGTACGGTTTATTTTAATAATGTTTCATTATGTGAAACATATTGAAAGTGATATATATCACTAAGGTGAATTAAAAGAGGTTTACTATAGAATAATAGGTGAATATCATTCATCGTTCATGTACAGGGACACACAAAATAATTCTACACTGTCTATTAATAATAATCGCTTGAAGTGCTTTTTCAGTCGCTGAACGCATTTTTAAATTTAACTCACTTTTTGTCTATTACTTGGTGTGTATAAATAATATAGATCATATACAGGGCAGCACAAAAGTTCTCGAGTACATTTCCGTTTATTGACGGAAATTGCTCTACGTTTCCTAACTGAATTAAATTTTAGCAGTCTATGTAGTTGTAGTATATATACAAATGTATTGATCCATATACAAAGCTACACAGAAAAATTCGGATGTTCTTCGAATATTGTTGGTAATTCCTGAAATTAAGTTTTTAAATATGCTATGCGTTTTCGAAATTGTTTACGTATATATCATCTTTCAACTTATTAAACGGTAAAGATTTGTACAAAAAGTATACAAAAGTGTTTGTTGGAAAGTGTTCATAATCTATGCTTGTTGAAAGATTTTTGGTTCTTTTTTATATTTTAAAATAAATAAATAATCCAATCAATTTTAAAGTTCTAAAATGTAGTTGAAGGATCTCAGTTAAATGCAGTGCTGTTATACATACAAGGATTATTCTATGGATTATTCGGATTATTATTTTTGTTTGTTTGTTTGTTTGTATTCATGTTTCTATGTATGTTTGTATGTTTTTTTTGTTTTGATTAAAACAAATATTATACTTGTTCGCGATGATGCTTAACTAAAAACTGGCATCTGCATTCGTGTTTTTTTGTTTGTTTGTTCGTTTGTTACCGGCGATAACTTGCGCAAGGAATATATGTGCGCAGGGGTGAGATAATACCATCCGGGGGGGAGGGAGCTTTCTAAGGGAATCTAACCCGTCTTTTCGTAAACTAATCAAGGTTCGAACAAAACCACGTAAAACTCGAAACGGCTATGTCGACTAGTGCGACATTGGCTTGAACCAGGTTTGCTAGTTAAGCCTTATTTTGTAAGTCGAGATAACGAATTCATTGCGAAAATTCCGAAGGAAGACTTTTTACTTTGCAAAATCACGAAATGCCTGTCATTAAATGAAGCAAACAATACCATACGTAATTTCTGGTATGAATTGGGAAATTCGGAAAATGTAAGGAAGCTATACCTCCAACCATGTTTCAAATACAGCACACCCCGTCTAGAGCTCCTATACTACAGGCTGAATCATACCGCCATTTAATAACCCAATGGACCGAAAACCAAGCTAAAACCGGTTAGTTTACTGTACTAGTGGACGGCAAGAGACAATGACAGGCACGGCAAACTCATGCTCGTTCGGTTTCCTAATGCTGAGCTGAGTTACAATATGGCGGTTAATTTGGACAATAAGAAATGCGTCAGTAATATGCGTCACAAGGCTAACGAAAAAGACAGGCTACCACGGTGCATTCCACTTTTCTTTTTTTACAGACCGCTAGAGTGACGTGATGCTCTTTTCATACACCTCAATTGGTGCATTCGAGCATCACATGACTCCTGCGGTCTGTAAAAAAAGATATGCGTAAAGCACCGCGGTAGCCTTTCTTTTTCGTTAGCCTCGTATGCGTCAGCAGTATGCGTTAAGGCCCTGAAGCTCCCCTTATGTATTACTCACCTCTATCAGCTTTGAAAGCAGAACATCCCAGCCATCGCGTCGGTTGGGACAAAGTCGCACTTTGGTGTCCCTTTTTATTCTGAAATTCTTTAAAAAGGAATTTTTGCTTTAGGTAATCATGAAATGTCTGTCATTAAATACAGCAAAAATTACGGAATTTCAAAATTAAAAAAGAAGGCAAAACTAACAATCTTGGGTGGAGTTTCTGCAGCTCGCTCTTTTCTAGAATGTTAATAAACTATAATTTTTATTATATTCTGCTTATAAGAACTGTATTCATGAATGAATTTTTTTATGGAATGTGAGCACATAAAAGCAAAAATTTTCTAGACTATATAACAAGTACCATTTTTACATTCTGATATTTTGAATTAAATTATTTCAATTCAGTGCTTGAAATTTCTTTTATTCACTTTCGGTTATGATAGCTATAGAAAATCTATATGTAATCGAAAGAAAGACTGGGAAGCAAAAAATTTCCAATATTTTTACGGAAAGAACCATATTAGAAATTCCCTATTAGAATAAATTCCATATAAATTCCATATTAGAATTTCCATATTAGAAACCTACGCTATAAGTTGTTTTCTCATTTAGTTTATACTAAACAATGCAAAATAAACATCTTATTTCGAAGAACTAGTCGAATGAACATGATACTCCAAATTTAAAGATTGGACATCGAATATTGCTTAAAAACTCTCAATTCAGCTTATATTTTCAATTCAAAGAATGAATTTAAGAAAAAAAATTATAAATATATAAATTAAGATTTAAATTAAGATGCTCAGTTAGTCATAAAATAAGAGATCGGTAACGTAATATGTTCATTTAATTAAAATGGTTTTATCATATAATGTTTTAAATAGTTATACGTTAATTGAACAGACATAAACCTATAATGGATATATATATACACCTTTGTATATCCTTTATAGGTTTATCTTTATTCATTATTACGCCATGTTAATTATATGAATCACATCTATAATAATATTTTTGTGTTAATTACATGTATTTTAAATGCATGGATAAACGTTTAAAAGCGGTTCTTAAAATTTGTTATATGTTAAAGTTATGAAAGATGTGAATTTCTATAATTTAATGATTCTTTTTTTTTTAAATAATAAGCTAATATTTGGTGCGAGGATTGTTTACATCAGCACGGTTTTTTTTAAATAGATGAAAAAGTTGTTACACTTTACAGAGAACTTTCGTAAGTGTTTTCATCTTTTCATCAATTGTTATTCACAAACTCCGAATTCTCAACAGAAATTCCGAATAGTATTTTTTTATTTATTTAATAACCAACATTTTGTGATTATTTAAAGTTATTATAACAGCGTAATTTTAACTTTCGGAATTTTCGGTTTGAATTCGGAATTTCTGAATAAAAGAAAAGTCCAAATTAGCAACCCTCCTGCCAAATGGCACGCAGAATTTTTAAATAAACTTTTACTTTTATAATATGTACGTGAAGAAAAAAGTTTATATTTATTTTAAAATCAATTTGTTCGTTAATTTTGGAGATACTCAATCATTTCAACATTTTAGCAAAATAATTTTTTTGCCATTAAAGGATTTATTCAATTTAAACGTGTACTTATTTCTTTTTCTAAAAATAAAGAAAATTTATAAATTTGAAAAAAAAATAGAATTTTAGTCAATTTATTAAATAATCTGCAGTCTTTTTAAGTGCGTTCATAATTGTAACCTATAGTCGTCGTCTGGTCCATCCGTCTTTCTGTCTGCCCGCATATAACAGCGAAAACAAATACCCACCGGAAATGTTTCAAATTTAATATACGTATATAATCGTTGCAGAATTTTGTCGGGTCATTTTAAATTTTATGAAAAAAATGAATAAGAACATAAGTATATATTAATAAAAGTTTTCTTTATTATATTAAATTCCTATCATACAGAATTAATTCAATGATATCCCATGATAGGTAATGAATCTAGGTTGTCATGATGAGTACGTCATATTTAAGATGGAGTCATATTATTTCCGTATTACCGAATTTAAAAACCGAATTTGTATACTAAAATTATTTAACACATTGACGGACAGTAGGAACAAGTGAAGTTCGAAACAACACTATATGTTTTTGTAATTTTTAGAATATTAGAAGTATAGTTTTACTCTTTCTGCTTAAATAAACTTAATTTTGATTAATTCAGCACCTTTAACCCCTTGAGGGGCGGTGGTATATATTATATACCACCTAATTTTAATCCGATTCAAACCAGAAACTTTTAATTAAATTTTACTTTTTTAGCTATGATGGGAACAATTTGAAAAATTGCTTTTCCATATTTTGAACTAAATTCTGTAGTAAATTCCGGTGGGAATTCACCGTTACAAGAACACAATTGCTTGCCCCTGAAAGGGTTAATTAGGTTGCACTACTTCCTTCACAACCACGTCAGGGTGGCTAGTGGTCAGGGAAAAATACAGTCAAAAAAAGTGATAAACACCAGTATATTCTTATAGAAAAATTTATGTTGATTATTCGATCAAATAATCGATTTGAATTTTTCTATAAAAATATTCTGGTGACTATCATTTTTTTAACTGTATTTTGCCCTGACCACTAGCCACCCTGCACGTGCATACTGAAGCTGCAACTCGTATAACAGGTGGAAAACGAACTTCAACCTAAAAAAATTGTTTCCAAAACATGACACTGGGCTTCTACTTGTATGCCGGTAAATGCATATTTGTGCTGCTATAGCCGTAGTGTCTAAAAACGACCGTTTCGTTTTGGGCGGCTATAGTCATCATGCCACATAGTGAACATCGCTTTGACGGCTATAGACGCAAGTGTCCGTCAACGTGTTAATTACAGCAATCATATTCGTCGCTACCATGTCAAACTATCGAATGTGATTGAATTTTTCAGTACTTTTAAAAATGGGCCGATTGTCACCACTAAATTTTAATAGTATTCTTCAGCAGGGTTGCCAGTTTTGTTTCCTTTTATATTTAAAAATTTTGAATACATAACAGAAATTTAAAATAGAAAATTTTGCTTCATTTAATGACAGACATTTCTTGATTACATAAAGTAAAATTTTTTTTCCCAAAATTTCCGGTATGAATTCGGTATCTGTGAATAAAAAAAAAAGTGTCAAACTAGGCGAAGAATTTTTACTAGGCGAAGAATTCTAATATTATTTAGTGGTGACAATTGAGCCATTTTAAAAATAATGCAGAAGGCATTTTTTCATATTCGTCAGTTCGACATGGTAGCGACGAATCTACCGACAGTTTTTTGGATAGATGTTTCCGGAGAAATAAATATTAAGCAGAAAAAGAGTCTAAATATGGATTTCAAGTTCCGAAATTCACAAAATTTCTTAGGTTTAAGTTTCCCATTGAATTTTCAGTAAATGTGAACAAAAGATAACATTTTGCCAACTTAAAATGTACTTTACGAGCAAAAAATCTATTAATTTCAAAGTGATTTTTGGCTAAATGTTCGGTAGAATTATGAATGAAATAGCCCAGTAAATTTAGGGTTTGAAAGCTAAGTAATTCATAATGAGCTGAAAATTTCAGAATTAGCTCTTTATGACAAGTAAAAAAAAACCTTAAAAGTCTCAGAAGTTCTCATGTGTGCTTCTATCCAAAATGGCCGATCAAAGATGGCCGCTAAGACCTTTTTGCATCGTCCAATGTTTTTTTTTTCATTTCTAAGTCATATATCGATATTTTTTTACTTCTGAAAAAGTCTGTGACCTCTACTTACATCCTGTTTTAATGTATACATAAGGCCTGACTAAAGCAGGGGCACACGGGGCATGTTCCCCGAGCCCCCGTGCCAGAGTGCCAGGCACAAGTGTACCCATCAAAAACAACTGCTTCACATGGAGAGAAGTGTTTCTGGACAAATGTAACATATTTGATTCATATATCTCTGTAGGTGTCGGACTCATTCCAAACCAATGTATCCAAAAGAAATCCTCCATCTACAATAAACGAGCAAGTTGGTGGAGGCTCAACACAAGGCTCAATTGTTTCAATGATGGCAGCTAAAGTTGATTTAACATTCTTCCTCATTGAAACTTCATCAAAGAGGGAGGGAGGTTGAGTAGCCAATTCGTATTTGAGGTAATCTCGTAGATTTTCATTTGACTTGAGTACAGCAGCAATCCTGGTACACAACTGTAGAGGATTGAATATCACAGTTGAATTCCTTATTATCAATGTATTATTTGTTGCCGATATTGGTATAACTCTCTTTTTCCGTTGAAGTTTAATTTCCCCAAATGAACATCCTATGATTGAAGAAAGTAAAATTCACCAACTTTCTTTGCATTGTCACAGTTTGTTTTATCATCAGCAACCAATCCACTAGCTATATTCATCAACAAATGTTTAGGACATTGATTATCGAAAGGATTGTGAAGCAGTAGCCATTCGGATACCTTATTCAAATCAGAATCATCTCTCGATTGTCTGTAAGGCCGAAATTCAACGTGTTGTTCTGAGCATACATAAGTTTTTCACAAAAATTTTCTAATACTTCCGATACTTTCATGTTCATTGGGCAAGAAGCAATCCATCTGGACAAAGTAGAATCTTCCATTCCTCAGCCATGTGTTAAGCTTCCTGCTACTTTTATGGATTTCATGAGACTCTGCTCTATTATCATGTCTGGTGCAACTCCACTCCATGCCCTGTCTTTTCTGCGAATAGTAAAATAACCATCAACAAATTTTTTAAATTCATTGCTTTCCATTTTCTCCATCAATTCTTCTATTTTCTGAATATATAAATGGGCACATTTGGCATAAAAAATTTGGCCTGCTGCATGAAAGTAAGGCATCATAGATTTAATGCTATACAAATGTAATTCCCAGTTCCCAATTCGATCTGCTTGAATATAGAAAAGAATAAGTGTGATCTGTTCCATGTACTGTAACCACAGCTTGCCAGTTCTAGAAAAGTCTCTGCTTTCTGCAGCTGTTTCAATAGAGTTGATCAACTGTTTAATGCAGTTGTTGTCTTGAAGATCTTCAATACGGCTTCCATTTGTCACCATAAGTTCATGAATAGCATCTCGAATTTTGCTTTTGGTATCGTCATCTAACTCGTGCAGAGAGTGTTGAAGAAGTTTCTCATACAGAGTTACGTATGTGAGAAAATGTGCTCTTAAGGCTCTCGAATAAGCATGCCCATTCATCATTTTCTCAATCGTTTGCTTCGAATACAACAATTCCCACAGCTCCTCGATTCCACTGCCTGCCATTAGGTATCCAATAGTACCTAGGTAAGATATGAGAAGATGGAACCCACCCAACAAAGCCCCACGACAACATTTGCCAGAGCAGCTCCCGTTTTTGCTGCCGTGACGATTTGCATAGCTTTCCAAAACAGGGGTTGATCATAAGTCATTATACATGTGTTTTGTCCCAGCTTTTTACATTCTTCTGCTGCATAAACCAGAGTTGAATATATTGTATTTATGTCAGAGGCAGGGTGACTGAAAAACGGAACAGGAACAATACTACTAGTGTCGTATTGCATGGTGCTAATATTCTTGTTGATAACATTCATAAACCCATTCCACATAGGTTCTGGTGTATTTTTAACAAGACGTAAGCACAACCACAACCTATTGGAGTACTTCGCCATTTCTAGATTTGTGACATTCTGTTGGTTGATTAGAATCGGTTTCACTACCACATGAGAAAGACCATTACTGCTTTTTGGGGGGCAGGTTAGAACGTCCGTTTTTCCTAGTGCAGCTATAGTTTCTGCTGCAGGATTTTTCAGTCTTGGGAATTTGGTATCAGAAACTAACTGTTCTGGTGGTGAACTTATTCTAATACCGCCCATACAATGGAAGGTATTATGTCCATCTAAGGTCCTGATATTGAAATCGGCATTATCAAATACCCATTGTGTGAAATGAGACACGATCTGTGAAGGGACAGCATTCATGCAAGAAAACTCAAATCGCCGAACCTCATTATAACTAGCAGACATTACCAAACTCTCCAACCCCCTCCCATATCTGTATGGAGCGCATGCGTAGGAAATTCCTTAATTCACTACCTTTTATTCTTATTCTTATCTGCATTTTTTGTTGAAAAAATGCCTGTGTGTGAAAATGTAGGTGAAAACTCCAAAGAAAAAACGATTTTTATTTTTTTAAATAATTTCAGTTTAAATAAATCGTATTACCGTACATTTATAATTTCTTTATTTTATAAACCTAAGCTCATATTCAAATTAGCATACTTGCTGACTGCATTGGTTTCCTTAGAAGCAAAAAATATTCACTTTTGACATAAATATGCAGAAAAACATCCAACAAGGCGCAATTATTTGGCGACCACAGTTGATCCGCCATTTTGGTTGGAAGCCAACATCGAATTTTTTTAGACTTTTCAGGATCCATTCTATACATATCCAGGAGCTAATCCTGAAAATTTTACCTCATTATGAATTTCTTAGCTATCGACCCCCTTTTTGGTCTAAATTTACTGGGCTAAAATCCATTCCTTATCGAACACTTTCTCTCTCAGCAATAAAATTTCTTTAAAATTTATCAGTATTATCCGACATAGTTTCAACTTTCATGAAGAGCCCCACCTCAACACACTCACAAGAAAAGGCAAATGAATATCCCGAAGTATGCAAGGAATGAAAGAAAGAAGGGAGAGATAAGAACGTTTCAAATATGGCCCCTTTATAATATTTACAATTTAGCGATGGAAAAGAAGGACCTTAAAAAACCTTTATTTGTTCATTTATTTAAATTTGCATTCCGGGCTTCTAGAGAACATGTCTTTTATGACACTGTTAAAATGAAAAGCATATGTGAAACCAATAGCTCGAAAATTGCAATGAATTTTTCAATGTTAGCAGAAATTTTCCGAGAAAATATGATATTATGTTAATACGGCAATTAGATTTATTATATTATATTATATTATATTATACTAGCAGGGTTCTCCCACTACACTGGTCGATTTCTCCAAACGACAACACTTTTCCCAACACTTTTACGTGGAATGTCCTTCCGCATTGCTGAAAACGATACGAACGCCATTGTGCTGTCATAATTTCTAATGCGCAGACAAAATTTGAGCGGTTAACGATCAACTCTTTTAGTTGATCATTTATAGTAGGATTTGGTAAAGAACGATAGAACGTTATGCAATATACTAAAACCATCCCTGGAAAACTTTTTACCTAACAATGCAAATCTCATCGAAATCCGTCCAGTAGAAATTTTTGAAAAGAATGATCTTTCATAATCGGGTTCACCTGATTGTAGAACTTATCCCCATAGCTCTATAACTGAGCAACGGAGAACAATATGTTATATATTAAAACCTTCTCTGAAAAATTATCTAACAAACAGTGCAAGTCCCATCAAAATCCATTCAGCAGAACTCAAGTTATAAGCAGCAGGAACGAAATTCCTTTGTATTATATATGTTACCGTGAAAGACGGAAATTGGAGAATGTATACTTTCTCTGCTGAAAGACAATACATACCAAAATACGTCGGTAAAAGACCGAATATTTGGTTGTATTCTTATAAATTCGGACCTTCACCGGCGTATGTAGACAAGCATAGATATGGTGGAGAAACCGACAGCCGAGAAGTCGAAGTTAACAGAGAGGGGACAGTCTGTCGCCTTTGTTCCTTTGTTCTGCCGCGATTGAGTTCATGTGCCATCTATTTGATTTACTCTAGAACACTGCTGTTTGTCAGTTTTATGGAAGGTTTGCTGATGCGTGCAACGTTTTCTTAAATTTTATTTTTTTTCCGACAACCTAATTTATATTGAATGTATACTGCAGGGAACATTGATCTTTTTTTTTAAGTTACGTGCATTAATTGGAAGTAAACGAGAAGACAATTGTTTTTATTTTTCTCAAGAAAAATACTCTAAAATACTTTCTGATGTGATCTCTGCTAAAACTAAGAGCAGCAGAACTATTTTATTACAGACTATTAAAACGTTTTGACGTTTTATAAATTAATGATGAAGAGAAATTAACTATACATTAAAACAAGGAGAAACGAATATACAGTATTATGTTATCAATGATGAATTTTTCATTATACTATCTGTAACTCACACCAGAAAAGATTATGGAGGAAGAACACCTATGCTTAAAGAATTGCAAGTTAAATGCAAAAATGATACGCATGAAGTTGTAATGTTGTGTTTAAATTTGTGTAAACAATGTTAAATGAAACATAGTGCACCTAGCAATGGTATTGTTGTGAAACCAATGGTCAGTTCGGAGTTAAACTCAATATGTCATGTCGATCTGATAGACCTGCAGTCACACATGGAGAGCGAATACAAGTCCATAATTGTGTATCAAGATCGTTTAACGAAGTTTGTCCAGATACCACAGAAGAAAGTAGCCGTAGCGTGTCACCTTCTAGCAATATTTTGAACATTTGGTGTCCCAACTATGTTGCAATCAGATAATGGTAGACAATTCTGATATCAAGTCACATCCGAACTATGCATTACGTAGAAAGATGTTACGATACTTCATGGAAAGTCTTGTCATAGTCAAACACAAGGCTCAGGATGAACTGCATGGATGAACGATACCGATATAAATAAATAGTCAGATGGTTGTCCCTTTGTTCAATTTGCCAAGAACACTACATACAACGAAGGAATACGCCAAAGACCTTAAGAAGTCATGTTTGTCGTTAAACCAAAAAGAAGCAAATTCATCTTTTTGGCAAAAAAATCTCAAATTTTGAAACCAAAGAGCAGCTTGAAGAAATTGTTAATACTTTCAAAAACGAATTTGAGCAGTGGCCATATTGAAAACCATATTCCAAAGAAAAATATTGAGCTGAAACGCACTACGTCTTCATATCAAGCCCTCACTGAAGAACACGACATTATTTCTATAAAAAGGACGGCCGCGAAAAAGAATCTTCTACTGCAAGCAATGAAAATGTTACGAACCTGAAAAAGAAAATTTACTCTTGCTCAAATTGGTGATACCGTATGAATACAAGTCAATGTTGACCGTGTCTATACAGATGCCCGAAATGTGTTGGCAGTTGCTGTAGGAATAGAAGACTCCGACATTATTTTTTCTCAAGAAATATCACTGAGAGAAGCAGCTGCAGCAGCAGCTAATTCGAGAAGTGGAGGGTAAGGCTACACGCTGCCATTCCAAAAAGAAGTGTTCCACGACTAAATGCAGTTGTAAAAGCAAGGGACTCTTTCGTAATTCAGTGTCATAACAGTTTAACTTATTACAATAAATAAGATTGTATAACATCAATCACATAATTAGGTAAATTTATTATTAGTATTATTTTTTTTCTCATTTAGAATGTTCTGTTCGTTTTAAGTTCAACAGTTAATTTGCATGTGCTGTTACTTAAGATTTCTACTATTTTGACATACATCCCAATATGTTTTAATACTAAAGTATTATTTAAAAACGTAACAAAAATCTTTTTATTCAACATTCACCATCCGTGCATGGTGAATATCGACATTTGCCGGTATAAGTGAGAAATAAGGATATTTAGGAAATATTTCAGACATACACCAAGCAACTATTTCAATCTTGACATTTTCCAAAGAAATTCATCATTCTCCAGATTTCGGTCTTTTACGGTAACACACACATTTATATAGTAGATAGAGTACACACACCCAAATATATATATATATATATATATATATATTACATATAGTATATTATGTAATTATAAGGGTCGACCAAATGAAAATGGTACTGTTGTGATAACTCCACCATTTGAAGAGAAAGATGACTGCGCATGCTCCTATAAAAGGCTTAGAGTGCTGGGAATGTATGCGATATCGTCAGATATCGCCAGGTGCGTTTGTGATAGCGTGGGAGCACGTTAAAAGGCATCGTTCGCTATATGGATGCTTCCAAACGGTGTCAACGCGCGGTCGTGCAATTTTATACAGCCTAATATGTGAGTGCTAGTGAAATCTATCGTCCAATGCAAAATGTGTATGGCACGGAGTGTATGTCACGCAGATCGGTATTCCGAAGGTGTAACGATTTTCGTAGTGGAAGAAGCAGTACTGACGACAGGTCACGACCTGGTCAAGCACATGTGGTTATCACCAAGCTCCTACAAGGTGACAACCTACAACGTGGCTTTGTCTAGCCTATCTGTTACGTCTGTATTACTTCTTTATTTTGTATACTAATTTATATTAATACCATTAAACCATTTCTCAAACAGACTGTAGTGCCACTTTCATTTGGGCGACCCATACATTATATAATGTAATATATACAGGGTCATTCATAATTCCCTCCGGGGTTTCGAAACGTTATAGTAAAAAAACGAAGACGAATATGAAAAAAAGAAATATATGAAATTATTCCGAAACTATTCAAGTTTTACTTACATACATTACAGGTGTTCTATGTGTGAACCCTTGGTCACACGGCATACATCCATGCGATAGTCCAGTTCCTGCCATACTCCGTTTTTTTAAATTTCCGGTACCACACATGAATTGTTTTGTCAGTTGGTCCCTGTTTTCGATATTTATTACGAAAGGCCCGTTGAACTGACACCACTGATTCAGATTTAAAGAAGCGGAGTATGGCAGGAACTGGACTATCGCATGGATGTATGCCGTGTGACCAAGGGTACACACATAGAACACCTGTAATGTATGTAAGTAAAACTTGAATAGTTTCGGAATAATTTCGTATGTTTCTTTTTTTCATATTCGTCTTCGTTTTTTTACTATAACGTTTCGAAACCCCGGAGGGAATTATGAATGACCCTGTATTATAATATATAATTACAATATTATAATTATTAATTTGCGGTAATTAGACTGTATATGTGTGTGTTTTTATATATTTTTTATCTTCACGGATATTACGAGTAACGTTTAATATGAGGACTTTTATAATTCCCTTTTTCCTCGTATTAACCGAGTTATACTGTAATTCTTATGCAAATCAAATATCTAGATTGCTATTTACGAACTAAAATTGGAAATACCTAGTCCAAACTTAATACGTAACGTCAACATTGGAAATCCTTCGCCATTGATTCAAGATTTAATATATGCGGATTCTACGTATAACTATCTACCAAAGTTTATTTTAATTTGATATCTGCCACTTCGTGTTTTGATTAATTAGCTTAGTAACTGGAGTTGCAAAAGGAAAGTACACTAGAGGATTTTATAAATGGAATTTGTATTAGTCATGACCGCTCTTCCGAAAATTAAAATAAAAGTTAATAAATAAACGATGAGATTATCATTAATAAATATTTTTAACAAAATATATATTTGATTTTAATCCTTTCAGGAACAATTAATTGTGCTTCTGAAACGTTGAATTCACACTAGAATTTTCGAAAATATTTTATAGCCAAAAAAAAAAAAAAGTTAATGCATATTTTAAAGTTTTGCATTTCGTTTGTAACATAAGTAATGGAGATAAATTCCTGCTGAAAAATTGTGGTGCGAATCATGAGTTCAATTAAGTTGTATAAAAAATATCTCGTTCTTCAAGCGTTCAAAATTTCATAAATTAAAGGAATATGTTTTATTAATCTTTCGTAGATAATTATTTATAAACATAATTTATTTATTTATAGTTAGAATCTAATTGTTTTATAAACATAATTACTTAAATTAGTCTAACACTTAAAATTACTATTAAAATCTTAAAATTATTACTTCTTTTTAAATGCACGAGTAAAGATCATTTGGACGCATACTTATAGTCGAAATAATGATTACTGAAAAATTATTTTTGAATTTCTATACAGTTTGAAATTCAAAAGTGTTTAATTTGTATCGATTTATTCTGAGTAGCTAGCATAAACCTTTTATAAAATCAACTTTTTAATTTTAAATTCTTAAAATCACTATTTAAAAAATTTTAAGATTTTTACTTCTGTGCCAACATGACATTAAATACATGGCCAGCAACATTGCAAGGAAGGCACTAAATTATTAATTTTTTCAATAAATAAAATCTTAGTACAGTAGCAAGTAAAAGTTTTGTTTCCATGTTTTTCTAATACATTTTATAGAATTTGTTTCTGTTTTATTGTTTGTCCTGGGGTATTACATTTGATTGAAATAAAAGTAACTTAACAGTATCAAGTTTTAAGTTCTATCCTATCTAATTTGAACTTTTAAATTTTATGTTGATTTTTATATGTTTTCAAATGATAAATTTCCGAAAACATATTTTCATAATTTCTACGTTTAATAAAAATAGTAGGAAGATTCGTAAAAAATGAATATTGCTTATATTAGAAATATTTGGGGTTTAATATTCGATTCATCGGAAAATATTTCATTGAAATATCTACTTGTTTAATATATCGCAAGGGTGATTGTGTTCCGGTATTTTGGACACCACTAAATTTATATAGCAATATTCTTAGTATGTCATCGCAGAATTTATCGATTAAAGAAGAAAAATATTGCTATATCAATTTAGTGGTATACAAAATACCGGAACACAATCACCTCTGATATTGGCTATTTTTTGAAAATATTTGCAATGAAATTACACTATTGCAGAAAAAATAATTTTCCATTCGAAATATTGGCAAGGAAACATTACGATATTTCCTGTCAATATTGATGCGATAATGGAAAATGTAAGCACCCTAATGTTGTAGATATCTATTGTAACAATTTTAAGATTAGTGTCTATGGTAGAGGCAAGTAACGTACTTTTAGTGGCCACGTGACATTAACCCGTTCAGGAGCAAAGTACTTTTAGTACTTAAATGTTGAAATAAAAGAGTGGTACCGGTATTTACGAAAAACATTATTTAGAAATAAGGAAAATGCTATATTTCACATGCATTTTAAATGGAAAAGATTTTAACAAAATGCTGGTGCCATTGTGAGGTTTGGGAATTAAAATTAAGTGATTGTATAAACATACCACTGCCCCTGAAAGGTTTAAATAATTACGGTGGACACAAGATAAAAAAATAGAGTTATTAATTCGTTTAGTAAAGATTGCATTAC
The DNA here is from genome assembly GCA_963931845.1 of Maratus michaelseni. Lineage (NCBI taxonomy): Eukaryota > Metazoa > Arthropoda > Arachnida > Araneae > Salticidae > Maratus > Maratus michaelseni. The sequence goes on from OZ007600.1 coordinate 100,882,256, forward strand.
CTGAAATAAAAGTCATGCTTTCATGTATTTTTAAATAATTTATAGCCTTTCGTGTATTGTTCAGAAGAAGCAGACGTGATTGATAGAAAGCTAACTGGACATATTAAAGTAATTTAAAAAACGAACTGATTAAAAATTTGCAATATAATGCCGACTTTTTATAATTTTTTAAGTGAAAATTGTATCAGATTTTTTTTAAACTTTAGATGTAATAAAACCAGTAAGAATATTTGAAACAAATATCAACACAAAGCATATTCAGACGCTTAGCTTTATTCGAAATAATAATTAACGCATCATCCGTGGGTGTGACAGTAAAATAAAAATGCGTATGGAAAATTAACTACCAAACTACTACTACTTTAGAATGAAAGAACTATGCCTTATTTGATGAGAGAATCTTCTCGTAAATCTTCTCAAAAAAGTAAATTTAAACTATACAGTGACCTTTCACTTATACGCGATGTTCAGTAGTTAATTTCTCATACCACTATTTTAAAACAGTAAGATTCGATTTATAAATTCTGTTATTTAATACGGCGTGAATTACCTTAACTGGTGCAGAAAAATAATTTCCGTGTATCACGTATAAGTGAGAGGTCACTGTATTTTGAATAAATAAAATGATTTTTCACCTATTAAGAGTATAGGAACAGTTAACCCTTTCAGGCACAAGGTACTTCTGTTACTAAAATGTTGAAATTATTGATTGACACCAGGATTTACGATCAAATTTATTTTTAAATAAGAAAAAGCTTTTCTTCACGTACCTTACAAAATAGATAGTTTTACATAAAAATTCTGGTGTCGACGTGGGATTTGGTGATTAAAATTAAGTGGGACAGAATTTAACCCACCATGCCGGAAAGGTTTAAGGAATTTAAGTATGATATGCCCTTTGCTGGAATGATTTTTAATTACAACAGTTTGTCAAAAGAAAAAGGTTCAGAAAAAATTGCTTGTTACTGTCATGAGGAAAAATGTTCCAAATATGTTAATTTGATTATGAACATATACTTCTGGAAATTTGGATATTGCATATAAAGCTGACAGCCGTTATAGTATGTTTTTGCAATATATATACGTTGGAAAAGTTATGATTAAAAATATTGTAATTAAACGTTTTACTAACCCTCTGAGCCTTTTGAAAAAGGGTAAAATTGTAATGTTGTTTTCTCGGCATTTTGTTTTAAATGCTGAAAAAATATGATTCTTTCAGCATTATAAATAAAACTTAATAACAAATATGAATGTAACCCTTGAGAGTATTAATCATTCTTCAATGTTTTGAAAATTCATTAAATCTATAGAATTATATTATCTTAAACATTGCATATATTGCAGTGAAACCTGGAGCTTAGTGAACGGAATATTACGTTCCACACGCTTAGAGGGCTAAACACATAGAATTTGTATTTTAAATCAGAAATGTGGTTTACCTAAATCTACTTTTCAAAAATGGGGACATTATATTTTGGGAGATTTACAAGATTTATACAAGAATAGTTTTGACGGAGTATCTAGATATTACTATAGGAATTTTAAAGTCTCTATAAAATAATAAAAAAGAAAGTTTACAATCACCCCAGGTAGTAAAAAGATATCGCCCAATATGTAAAATGTAGTTTCAGCCAATATGAAACTTCAATACTGGCCAACTAAAAATGACCGCCCTCTAAATAATATTTGTGAATATTATTTTTGGACATTTGGCAATGCTGGCCAATATTTACCAACATCTTTCTGACTTTTTGCTTCATTGCTAAATATCACCATTGAACACCGCGCGATATCTTTTTCTATCATTCCAGAATAACATTTTTAGTTAATAAATTATATATATATATATATATATGTGTGTGTGTGTGTGTAAGAAGATGATATGTAAATAGTCGCTTTACTGGAATTATATGAACCAATAATCGATGAACAACAAAATACGAACTTTAATTTCAACTAATACACTTTTGGTCAAAACTATACAATAAATTTACCTTACAATAATTCAGCTAGGCCTAATAACGCCTTTACCGACTATATTCTTTTTATATCTCGCTTCATAGCAAAAATTAGAAAACTGGCTCTTTTCCAAAACTCGTGATCCAAAGTATTTACAGCTCATGCATTTAAATCATGGATAGTGCATTAGAGTGTCAGTTCATTTGATGAAGTGAAGTGTTCAAACTGAAATCCTACAAATCTCTCCCAACTCTTGATCAGCTTTATTAGGACGGGTATTGTCAGTTTTTCTGGTGCGTCAATTCCGCATTCGTCGCAGAGGTTTATTAGATCAATTTTCTTAGTTTTATTTAGAGTTCCCATATCTTTCAAAAACTGTACTTGAAGTGATACGATTACGGTTTCACCTTGCTAATTCGTAACCCAACTTTTGATACTGGCATTTTACAACACTTTACATTTGGTTTCCATTTCACTACTAGTGGCTTATACTTTTAATAATCATGGCATCCGAGCCCCCATAAATGTAAGAAGATGATATGTAAATAGTCGCTTTACTGGAATTATATGAACCAATAATCGATTAACAACAAAATACGAACTTTAATTTCAACTAATACACTTTTGGTCAAAACTATACAATAAATTTACCTTACAATAACTCAGCTAGGCCTAATAGCGCCCTTACCGGCTATATTCCTTTTATATCTCGCTTCATAACAAAAATTTGAAAACTGGCTCTTTTCCAAAACTCGTGATCCAAAGTATTTACAGCTCACGCATTTAAATCATGGATAATAGCATTAGAGTGTCAGTTCATTTGATGAAGTGAAGTGTTCAAACTGAAATCCTACAAATATATATATATATATATATATATATATATATATATATATATCTGTTCGAACCAACCATTTATCTTCTGAAGGTATTCAGAATTATATATCATATTATTAAGTTTGCTATATGTTTCATAAAAATGGCAAACTTATAAGATATTTTAAATTGCATTTGCAGAAAACTATAAAGAAAGGTTTTAACAATCCTATTCTATTAAATTTTGCTTTGTACGAAATAAAATCTGTATATTTTATTAATTTTAAGTCAAAAATATATGTACCTTGAATCAAACATGGATGCGCCACTTATAACTTAACACGTACATAAATTCGCGCCATAAGCTTATTATTAATTATTCTATATAATAATTAAGATTATTACTTAGACGAATAGGAGGGTTCCTACAGGTCAGTGAATTTCCTTGACTTTAGGTAAGATAACTACCAGAATTTATTTAGAGAAAAACACGCCTTAGGACAACACGCTCGGAAAAAAACACGATCGATTACATAAGTCGATTTTTTCTATAAAATAAATACTGGTATTTTTACTGAAAGTGCAGGAACACTGGAATAGTTTCTAACTAAAAAGACGTACTATTGAAACAAAATGTGTATTCTCTCAATAATAAAAAAAACAAAATTCTTATAAGAGTCGGAAATTCGAAAGCGTTTTTAAAAGTTAAACAAGCATACAAAATTACATAAAATGATTTTTTTTTCACGTAAAAGCATTATTATGTGTAATACAATTCTATAATTTTTGTTTTATGAGAATTAGGTTTATGCTTGATATTACTTTTTTTTTAAATACAAATAATTCTACAGCAATAATTACAGATTTCCTTATAAAATGTCTATTTAGGAATATCTACAGATTTTAATATAAAATGTTTCTCTAGAACTTTCCATATAAAATGTTCTATTGCCTTCTTTTTTTAGCAATCTCGATAAATTTCTGTATGAAAATTTTTCCGAAAAATTCTTTTCTGAAAAAAAAAGTTTAGATTCCTACAGAAAAAAAAGTATTTTTGGATTTTCTTTCTGTGCAAATATCACGACAAACGGCCACGTTATATGATCTTCGACGCAAACTATACGAATGGGCGGTTCTTCAAAACCGTCTGTCGTATTTCAGTCAAAATTACAAACTCCGTCAGATATGCTGAATATAGATAGGTATCTTGAAATATCCAAAAATAAATTATGAATGGCGAGAAATATCAATGAATTTTATAAAATAAAAACAGTTTTACGATATTGGTCAAAGTAAACCTGATATTAAGTTTCTTAAAAACGGAAAACTTATTTTCTATGTTATAAGTTATGCAAACAACACTTTTAAATGCTTTATTTTAAAAACTAATTTTAAATTATATCAGTGAATATTTATTGAAAATTTGATGTATGATATTCAACAACATTCAAAAAATGCTCAATATCTGTATAGCATTGTCCACTATATTAGTGCCACTTGGGAAGTATGTAGATAAAACTAAATGAAAATAAAGTAAGCAGTCATACGGAAAAAAACTAAAAGAACTACAGCAGCGCCTCGAATACATAGTGTGGAAAGCAGATTTACGGTTTTTTTGTTTCAAAATTTTTGAATTCAAACAGGAAATTCTGAAACAAGAATTTTTACTTTAGGAAGTCACGAAATATCTGCCATTAAATAACCACGAAATTTCGGAATAATAAAAAAAAAGCCAAACTGGTAGTGCTTTAAAAAGTGCTAAAAAATTGTAGCCGATAAATGTGCAATGTTGCGGTACAATAATAGGGCGATCGCAGCGACATCTACGAATTAAAAAATAGATTTACCCTTAGCAAAAGTAACCGTTTCACTATTTAAAACATGAACATAATTTCTGTTAATAAAATCTTCTTGGACGTGTATATTTCAGATGTAACTGATTTTGAAGTTAGTTTTTTTATCATATCAGGGAATTAATATTTTCCACTCTTCTAGTAGAGATTCATCGTTTGGTATGCTAAATAGGGATAGTTTCTAGTTTGCTGTCTTGTATCGAGTACTGCAACTAGGCACAGAAGAATGCGTATCACGTTTTTTGGTCATGATCAATATCATTCATATTTTCAAAGCTTGTGAAAATCACTATCCAAGTCAAAGGATATAGGGTATAATTTAATTATTTAAAATATTTACCACCAGCTGAAACATTTTCTCAGTTCGATTCTTATACAATGTTTGAGTGAAAAAGAGCTAGCAGACAGTGGCGTAGCCAGAGAGTGGTGGTCCAAGTGCTCTCGAAACCAGTAATATCATAAAGTTTTCTTCGCCTTCAATATCGCATAAAATTCTCCGATTAGATAAGGCAAAAATATTTTTATAAAATTAGTGGTATCCAAACCGTCTGGACCTCCACCTTGTCTATGCTACTACTAGAAGATATCGCTGCGATCGACCCGTTATCTTTTCAGCATTGTTCTACGTTTATCGAATTCAATTTTTTAGTACTAATTTGTAGCCGTTTTCCACACTATTTATTCTAGTTGCTGTAACTTGGGTAACAAACCTTTTCTGAATTAGTGTTTCTAATTTTGCGGATTTTTGTTTTATTATTCGGAAAGCCTATCAAAATTTCGGCATATTAATTTTCATTTTCTTTAATCACCAAAAGTGTGTCATTAAATAAAGCGAAAATCATTAATCAGGTTATCTAGTAGATATTTTTTACATAAAGTATTCTCTAAATCGGCTACACTATTCGGAACATCTTTGTTTCAAACAGAGCCAATCTGTCAAACAAGACAAGATTGTGTCAAGATCCTTCAGTCATACAAATTAATTTTAGAGCATAATATCGCAACCTTATATACAAAGCAATAGTTTTGTTTATTTTTCCGGTTTGTAAAATTTTCATAGATGTTTTCTTGAAAGTCGGACTTTTATGAGCCTGGTAAACGTAAGTAATCTTCGCGTTACTCAAACATGTGTCAGTCATTAAATAAAGCGCAGATAATTATTCAAAAATATTGGCAAGTATTTTGAATACAATATTCTCCAAATTGACAAAAAATGATGGACATATCAAACTTTTGATAGTTAAATCAAAGTTTTAATAGGAAAACGGGGTGTAAATAGCACAGGAAACGACACGCTGTAAATAATCTGTAAATACCACCTCATAAAAGTTTACTATTGCGTTTTTAGTTAAGAAGTCCCGTGACGACACTCGCATGCAAATTTTAAAGCTATGGGAGCGTTGTTTTTAAAATTCTTGTTTGCATTTAAATATTTTTAAATGATTTCTTTTTTATGCATAGGATCATGCAGATGTCTAAACAGGTATATTTTTACTTTTTCGATTTTAGTTAAAAATTGTTTTTCATTTTTATGTTTTTGAGGATACATTAGTTTCGTAGCCGGTTTCGAAATTGAAAGTTCCCTTATAAAATAAACCTGTAACTCACACCCCTACAGCTCCAAATCCTTATCAGAACACATATACCAAGGTCTAACTGAATATCACGTTTGATGGTATGGTTTTGGCTAGATGCCGAACTCAACAGAGTGATTCACTAACGCGAATAGAAAATGTCAGGGGTAGTACACCTCACTAAACAAACACTTTTTACATAGGAAATCTATATCGCAATCCATTTATTCAATGATAAATACAGGCTATCTCATTGCAAGTCGAACCTGCGTTTTATGCATAGTTTTAACAAATATAAAAGTATTTTACCGATATTTTCAGCAGTTTGTTTTTTTAAAATGTGATAACTTCTCAAGAATTGCTGGAAATAGCTACTATCTGCGTCCAAACAACACTCTCCAGACAATTCATAATTTGGAATGCAGCTCACGATACATGTGGGTCACAGACCTAATTACTGTGGACTTCAAGTGGTATCTATCACATTTTACACAAAATAAAGTAAGTCTGCTGAATACAGTAATCCCTTAACATTCGAGAGGGTTAGATTCACGAAAATCTCCGCGAATGTCAAAATCGCGAATGTTGAGACTATTCTCCCGTGTATAAAAGGGGGTTAGGTTTTATGATATTTTTTAATGGAAAAAACAATGAAAATGTAAATAGTACATTTATTAAATGTTAAAAATACATACTCTAAATAAGTTTGAACAATTATAAATTATTGTAAAAAGTATATTTGCTGGTTGATGGCTGAAAAATGTAGTAATATACGATTGCTTGGCAAAACAGATCTTTTGTTTATGGATTCCCATGTAAGGAAAAGTTGCAGCCTCAATTTCTCTTTTAAATTTAAGACTCCTCACTAGCGAGGGATCACATTCTATCGCTTTATCAACAAGTTGTTTTATAATTTTAAAATTTCCGAGACATTTTTTGCAGAAAATATTTCACCTGCAATAAAAAAGTTTTATTTTAGAAAATTTAGTTTAAAAAAAAGACGCTTACCTCCAGTTTCACCTCCAGTTTCTATCTATAATTTTTCTTCAGGGATTTCTAGAAGTTCTTCTTCAGTAAGTCCATCATCATGGGATATTGTCAGATCTTCCACATCTTCTCTCCTCATGTCGTCAAAACCATCACCTCCGACCTGATTAGCCAGTTCCACAATTTCTTCAAGAGGTTTGGAAATTGAAAGCATTTGATTTTCTTTTTGTACCATTTGGGGCTAAATATTTCGCCAACAAGAATTGATCAGCTTTACTTTAAAATCGTCTTTAGCATTGGTAAAGAATAGAAGAGATACCCTATCTTTTGCTGCATTAAAACCTGGAGCTGTGCTTTCCGTTTTGGCAAGAAAAGTTCTCTTCGGCATTTTCTTCCAGAACAAGCCTGTCTCGTCGGCATTAACCCTTAAATGCATAGTGATGCAGATTTGCATCACATTTTATTTATCTTTTAATAAATAAATCAAGTTCTTCGCCACCAGTATATTTATATGGAAATATTAATGCCGTAAATATCACTTAAAATATGCTACTGAACAAAGTTAAAAATCTCTTTTAAAATTTCTGTCGGACCCTTAATATAAGTTTAAAAAAAAAACAATTCTGAAAGAAAAATTCATGCATTTAAGAGTTAACCCCTTCAGGGCAAAACACTCTTCTAGCTAAAATATTGAAATGATTGATTGACACCAGTATCCTATTTTAAAATAAGTAAAAGCTTTTCCTCATGTACCTTATAAATTCAAAATTTGATTATAAAATTCTGGTGTAATTGTGACAGTTTGGGATTAAAATTAAGTGGTATATATAATATACCGGTCCCCTTCAAGGGGTTAAACACTTGTTCTGGAACATATCCGCCTCTTTCAATAATTTTTGTAAGTTCTTCAGGAAATTTTTGAGCACTTACATGATCCGCAGAAGCCGATTCGACAACTAACTTTATGTTGTGTAAACTATGTCTATGTTTGAAATTTTCAAACCACCCTTGCAACATTTACTTGCCTGGAAGTCAAATAAAGTTTCATCCTTTACTTTTATCGCGTCAAATACTTTTTTAGCCTTGGCTCGTATTAAAGCTGCACTTAGCGGCACTTGCTTCTGGTTCATATCTTCTATCCAAATACTTAAGGCATTTTCAGTTTCTTCCAATGACTTGTTCCGTACTTGCGATACGGCTTTTGCACTAGTCGTTGCACTTGCTGAGACGCTGTCTCTTATAGCCTTTTCTTTTTTTAATTGATCGAACAGTAGATTCATTAATATTAAAATAACGACCGACCGTAAACGCTCTTTCTCCCATTCGCAACTTATCTAAAATGTTAACTTTTTCGGAAAGGTTCAAAACTGTTTTCACTCTTTTAGCTGTAGGAGACATGATGAAGTTTCTCTTTTTTAGCAAATAGAAAGAACAAATGTATTCTACGTGGACTTACGTAATTCAAACGATAAACAAAACTTAGAAGGAGCATGCGCATTACCTACTTCGAAGAGAAAATTTGCGTTTTGGTATTTTAATATAAATTGGAGAAATGCCAAGCTCGAACAAACAAAGGGGGGTAATCTATTTTTAGCATAAAATCATGTTTCGGGTAAAACAAAGAAAATTTACTGTAAAAATAAAAATATTCGTTATAAAACGAAATCCGCGAATAACCAAGTTAAGTATTCGCGAATGTTGAAATGTTCTTCATTTTATATTTCGCGAATAATCAAAACTCGCGAATGTTAAGGGATTACTGTATATCGGTAAACTATCTTCATTACCGTTAAAGATATGAACAAAAACGCAATTGCAGTGAGACACCCTGAATTTATGACTGAATAAGTGGAATGCGAACCAGCCATACTACAGAAAAACGGTTTGTTTTAGTAAGCTGTACCACCGCACAAAATTTCTACTCGCGGTAGCAAATCACCCTGTAGATATCATGGAAATCTGAGAAAAATGCAGCATAACAGCACACTTGTTGAACGATATACTACTAAACTTAATTAGCACTAATTTTTGTCAAGGTCTATGAAGGAATATGAAATTTGATGAAATTCCGTGCATTAGTTATAGGAATAGAGCGCAAGAAAAATTTGTGTCTCATACATACAGGCAGACATTTTACAAAAATGGTCAAACAGTATTCAAGACAAACTTGTAAATCTTAAAAAAAAAAAAAAAAAAAAAAAAAACAGGAGTCGAAAATTTTTATGATTCCAATACTTTCTTCTTATGTATATAGAAATAAAAAGAAAAATGCCCAGTTAAACTGATGACATTAAGCTCACAGGCTATTTCTTCATGAAATACCCATTTAGCTAAATAAAGGGGGATTAGCCCCCCGTTTCCCCCTTTATACTTAACGAATGGAACTAAAAATTTAACCAGGGAAGAGCCTTATCAGAATAAAACTCTGTACCAAATTTGAAGCAAATCGGATAATTCTGCATGAAATACCATTTAGCTAAATTAAGGGGAGATTAGCCCCCCCCCGTTTCCCTCCTTTATACTTAACCAATGAACCTCCAAAAGTAATCAGGTAAGCGCCTTATCAGAATAAACCTGTATACTAAATTTCAAGGAAATCGGATAATTCCGCATGAAATAACCATTTATCTAATATAAAGGGGGGATACTCACCCACATTTCCCCTTTTATACTTAAACAATGAACCTCCAAATCTAATCAGGCAAGCGCCTTATCAGAATAAACGTGTATACCAAATTTGAAGCAAATCGGATAATTCTGCATAAAAACCCATTTAGCTAAATTAATGGGGGATTAGCCCTCCGTTTTCCTCTTTATACTTAACCAATGAACCTCCAAATCTAATCAGAGTAGCGCCTTATCAGAATAAACTGGTATACCAAATTTGAAGGAAATCGGACACTTCTGCATGAAAAACCCATTTATCTAAATAAAGGGGGGATTAGCATCCCATTCCCCCATTTATACTTAACCAATGAACCTCCAAAACTAATTAGGCAAGCATCTTATCAGAATGAAACTGTATACCAAATTTGAAGCTAATCGGATAATTCTACATGAAATACCCCATTTAGCTAAATTAAGGAGGGATTAGCCCCCTCCCCTTTATACTTAACCAATGAACCTCCAAATCTAATCAGGGAAGCGCTTTATCAGAATAAATCTGTATACCAAATTTGAAGCAAATCGAGTAATTTTGCATGAAAAACCCATTTAGCTAAATTAAGGGGAGGGATTTAGCTCCAGCATTTCCCCCTTTATACTTAACCAATTGACCACCAAATCCAATCCGAGAAGCGCCTTATCAGAATAAACCGATATACCAAATTTAAAGCAAATTTGGGTAATTCTGAATGAAACATCCATTTATCTAAATTAAGGGGTTGATTAGCCCCCGTTCCCCCTTTATATTTAAACAATGAACTCCCAAAACTAATAAGGGAAACGCCTTATCACAATGGACCTATATACAAAATTTGAAGCAAATCGGATAATTCTGCATGAAAAACCCATTTATCTAAATTAATGGGGGTTAGCACCCGTTTCCCCCCATTTATCCTTAACCAATGAACCCCCAAAACTAATCAGGGAAGCGCCTTATCAGAATGAACCTATATACAAAATTTGAAGCAAATCGGATATTTCTATCAAGAGTTATCGCGTTACGTACGTACATACATAGCTACTTGCATACGTACATACATACAGAACATGCGGGCGCATTAGCTCTCAGGCTTTAATAGCTTGTGAGCTAAAAAGTTAAGAACGTGGTATACAAGAAGCTCTGAGTAACAGGGTTGCCAGTTTGTGCTTTTTTAAAATTCAGGTCAAATTCAGGCCGAATTCAGACCAAAAGTTCTTAACCAAAAGTTCTCATACCAAAGTAATGTTTGTCAAAGTAAAGTTTCACCAAAAGTTCTCAGACCAAAAGTAATTTTGGTTTTATCTAGTGACAGACATTTCTTAAATATATAATGTAAAACTAGTCGTATGTGCCAATCCCAAAACTTTTTACTATCTTATACTTGTTAGTACTTTAAAATTCCCTATCACAGAGCCAATAAAATCAATATTTTTGTCATTCTGTTGCTTGCGCATCACCGGATTACCTTGATGCGAAGCACCCTTCGCTGCATTATCAGCATATATTGAACGCAACTACATATAATCGAGCAAATTACTCAAAAATCGCTACCACAGCGCTCCCTTCCGGCAGAATATCCCAAATTTCAACTGGGACCTGTTGAACATAGCGAAAAACATATAAATGAAATTTGGATCAAATCTATGCATAACTTCATACACTTATAGATAGTTCAATAATGAAAATCGAACAAAAACTTCTATCACAGCGTCCCTCTCTGGCAGAATATCCCAAAATTCAACTGGAACCTTCCGGACAAACATATAATTAAAATTTGGTTCAATTATGTGCATAACTTCATACACTTTTCGATGATACAATGAGGACGAACACACAGACAGACGGCAGACATTTTGTAAAAACATGTTTTTCGTTATCTGTGTCCCCTAAAACGTGGAAATCCTTAGAAAACCTTAAGTCGCAAAAACTTTTGATTACAATACTTTCTTCTATTATAGAAAGTAAAAATTACCATAAAATCACCATACGTTACCATACAGTACTATAAAATACAGTTTATACATTACATGTAACACTTCGATTAACAATAGTGGAATTTAAAATAAGGTTGCACAACCAGTGGGCAGCGGGCCAACATGTTATCACTATTTTAAAATAGAAAATGTGCTTTATTCAATGACACAAACATAGCGATTAAATAAGACAACGGTAAGACGGTAGGACGTAATTTCCATTGGGAAATTTCGGTGGTAAGCGATTTTCAGGTAGGAAGGTTGTGCAGGTTTAATTTAAAATGAGCTCTAGGAATGTGCGTACAATTTCTCCACAATTGTTTAATAGAATTTTCCTCCGTAGAAATATATGATTCCTACGATTAAGTATAGTGATTACGTAATCTGCACTTGAAAAATTTAATAGCATCTTTCTAATATGAAAGAGTGGTGCAAGACTCTTTGGAAATTTCAAGAACTCTACGCAAAATTGCTTTAGATACGCTACAGCATCCTGTTTCAAAACGCCTGGTGCATATAAAATCCGTCGTGGGTGCAAAGTCCTCCAAGTTCCGTGTGAATTATACCTCCGGGGGTTCCTAGTCAGGTGAAGGTCTCATCAAGGTTCTAAATTAGGAGACCGATACCTTTCTCTTTTTTTAATTTTTGCTTTTTTTTTAAATCTGTCAATTCAACAATGTTAAATAGAAACCATGAACCGGCAAACGAACAAAACTGTGGCAGAGCACTGCAGAGATGCCAACAGGACTTTTTCAGGTGGGTCACAGCAATGCTGTGATCAGGCGAATATCGCCCCGCGTCCAGGTACTAAGCTTGGTTAGCGGTATAAAAAAAATATCTATATTTTAAATGACAAACGTGCCCGTGAGTAACGCTGATGTCATTTTGACGTTGACAACACCTGACTATTAAATTTCGCTTTTGCTGCAATTTTTCAAACGTCTAAAAAACGCACGTTTTAAATTTTTACATCGTCGAATATGTATAAAAATGTAAATTTAAATGCAATTTCTTTGAAAACTCCATGACGATTTACTCCTTTTTCTTGGTTTTAAAAATAAATTTCAAGCATGAATTATTATATTTTTACTTTTTCTATCTTTACAAGAAGAAAGTATTGGATTCATGAAAATTTTCGACTTCCAGTTTTTGACGGATTTATACGTTTTAGAAAGTCCTGAACATGATTTGACTGTTTTTAGAAAATATCTGCCTGTGAGTCTATGACTTTGTCTGGGAATCTGTCTGTCTGTATGTGACAAAAATTTTGTGGGCGCTCCATCTCAAGAACTATTAAACTAAATTTAAGAAAACTTTATATTCAGCTAGTCCCTGATATAAATTGGTACTGATTAGTTTTTGATAAAAATCGCCCAATAGGTGGCGCTTCTATGCTGCATTTTTCGCAATTTCTACAATAGCTCTATCTCAAGAACTAATGCACTTATTTTCATAAAACTCCAGATTCAGCCACACCTTGAAATAAATAGACGCTGATTACGTTTTGCTGTAGATTTCCCAACAGGTGGTGCTGCTATACCACTTTTATCATGATTTTTATGATAGCTATATCTGAATAACTAATGCACGGAATCTCATCAAACTTCAGATTCTTTTAGACCTTGACATAAATAGATGCTGCTTACGTTTTGGTGTGAATAGACCAACAAGTAGCGCTGCTATGCTACGTTTTTCATTATTATCAAGATAACTATATCTCAAGCACTAATGCACGGATTTTCATCAAACTTTAGATTCAATTCGACGTAGATATAAGTTGTTGTTGTTCATTAGGTTTTGGTCTAAATCTCCCAAAAGGTGGCGCTTCTATGGTACATATTGCAGGATTTACACGATTTTAGCAATAGTCACATCTCAAGAACTAATGCACAGTATTTAATAAAATTTTAGATTCAGTTAGACCTTGATATAAATTGGTGCTGATTCTTTTTAGTGTATGCGAAACCTGTGTGAAATAGGAGAAAGTTTTAGGATTGGCACATCCGACTGGTTTTAATATCTATTACGTGCAGACGATTACGAACGATTAACCTATTTGCACTTAAAACAATATAAATAGTTCAGCATTTGTACTATTGGCTACTATTGGCTACTATTCCATAACAAAATTAAAACCCCATCAATAAACAGAAAAAAATGATATAAAAATACAAATTGAACAGATATGTAATCAAACTACGTACATAAAACATAAAAATTATCAGAATTAAAAAGCTTGTGCCATGTAGAAATGTTGGACGATTTCCATTTTATTTGAATATATTAGATTGGACAAAAGTTCTTTCGTATTTTAATACCTTAAATATAGGTAAAATTTTAATACCTGATAATTTTATTATACCTGATCAAAGCCATTAAATAATAAGCCCAGTCAGATAAATGGGAAACTTTTCGCAAGTTGAAAATAGCGCCATCTAGCGGTTGGGAGTGCTGCATTCGGCACCAAGAATATTTTAATAAAATTTTGCTTCTAAAATTAAAGCTTAAAATAAGGAGTTCATATTTTCTAAGAAAGTCGTTTGTAAATTCCGGTGTCAGTCAGTAATTTCACATTTTACGAACATAATTTGTCTGTGCCGGAAAGGGTTAATTGCATAGTGATGTAAATTTCCATCACTTTTTATTTAACTTTTAATAAATAAATCAACTTCTTCGCCACCACTATATTTATATAGAAATATTAATCCAGTAAATTTCCACATTTTTTTTTTCATTATAGTTTTAGCTTTAATGTAAAAAATCCCAATAATTAGCAAGCTTTTAAAGGAAGTGCAAAAACAAAACATCGATAAAAATCGTATAAAATATCGATATAAATAAATCGTATCGTTTCTCTGCGACCCACTTCTGTTTTGTCCTCCTTCCGCAGCAGAGGTTTGGCGCTAGTGTGTCGCTAACAAATTTAACACTATCTGACTGGGCTTATTATTTAATGGCTTTGTACCTGATTGCTTTGAACTGATAGATAAGATTATCAGGTATTAAAATTTTACAGGTGTTAAAAGGTATTAAAATTAAGTATTAAAATATGACAGAACTTTTTTACCGACCTGGTATTTTTCTGATTTTTCATTTACCGTAATTTCCGGCGTATAATCCGCAGCTCAAAGAGTCGTTTTTCGACCCAGAAATTTTATTCAATAATTGTAGTTAAATATTTACAGCGATCTTTTAAGGTACATTTTATAAAATAATATTTCTGGGTCGATAAACCACTCTTTGAGCTGCGGATTATACGCAAGAAATTACGGTAAATTTTTGTATCGTTAGAGGGTAGTCAACAAATATATTAAATGTAAAAAAATATATTAGAGTTTTCAAAGAAAAATAAACGGTTTTCAATTTCGGGCTGGATCACCTAGGTTGTTGTAAAATGAAAAACATTTTTTAATTGATAAATTCCTTTTCCAATTGTAACTGTTTAGATTTATTTATGTTTAAAATCATTAACTGAAAAGATGCGGTTATGAAAATGTTCTATATTTATATGTAAAAGACAGAAATAACATTAATTAAACATTGATAATAAGAATAAAAAGTAGAAAGAGAGAGAGAGTGAGATTAAGCATTGACACAAATAGATTAAACATTAAAAATTACCTGCCGTTGTTTTATAATTCATTACGTTGATTTATATCTTTAATTAAATTTCTCAGTTTCTTGTTTGTTTCTTTGTAAAACTGTATTTGCCCATGGCATAAAAAATTAAACTTTATGAAGAATTAAATCTGTCAAAACAGAAACTTTCTAAAAATATATAAATTACAGGTGAAAGAAAAACACTTTTTGGATTCTAAGCAAAAGTTTATTTAATTAAAAATTTAAACGACGCAAGAAAGTAATTTAACGCATGTCCCTGTTTTTTTCTTTTGTTCAGTTTGATATCATGCGAAGAAAACAATGTTTACTGATCTTTTATAAATAAAAAACAATCAAAATCGGAATAATTGAAACTAATTATCTATTTTTCTAAACTCAAGAACACATTTTAAACAAAAATATAGAAATCATCCCTTAGTTTTTAGAAATTATATTTAAATCTTATGGTAATAATATTTATAAGAAGAATGATAGCATTTTGAGTTTGGACCATCTAAGTTCACGATTCATTGCAAAATGGTGAAAAAGTAGTACATGTCATCAATAATTCGTACCTAGTATGCATTCATGTATATTTATAGTTTTGTTTAAATATACTTTTTTTGACTTATTGATAAATTTATACTAAAAAAAAGTGTATAGATTATAACCTGTTTTGATTTTTATATAAAAAGAAACATCGTCAAAATTGTATAATTCTTAATTCTATAAAAAAGGGCAATATTTTAAATACACGATTTGAGTAGAGCTGTAAATTAATATCCCACGATTCTGTATATATGCCGATTTTGTTTATTACTTTTAGCTGACGAAATACGTCTAACATTTATTCGATGATTGAATAAATGTTTTAACATATTTTGGTAATTGGAGTATAAAGGAATTGGAAAAGGAATTTTTTATTTAGTTCGTAATTCGTAACATAAGATAAAGATTAACCTTTTGATTACGGGCCAGAACTGGCGATAGAAAAAAAAATTAGTCATTGGGATGTGCGGTGTCCCAACTCCGGAAGGAAAACGTTAAGACATTCGATTGATGTTTCTGGTTGTCATCAACTTTATACCCTGTCGTAGATAGTTGTATTTTAAATCTATTAATTGCCGTTTCAAGAACTAATTACAGAAAGTTCAAAATTTAAATATTTATTATTCTTAAAATTCATTTAATTAAAAAAATAATTTAATTAATAAATAATTTAAATACAGAGAAAGTAATGACGAGAGAAATTAAAATAAAACGTTTGCTTGTTTAAAGCAGTCACTAGGATTGAAAAAATGACGGAGATGTTATAAAAAACCAAGCACATTACTCTGATTGCCATACATTTTCTTTCTTTCTATCTGTTTCTATTTTTTTATGTTAGAAAGAATAGAACATTGTATATGGAGTTCAGTTTTCTTTGTTTAATTAAAAATTATAATGAAAGTAAAGGGTGCCCCAAAAGGTACGCAGCGTCTAATATGTGCAGATTCGGATAGAGCACGTCAATATGAGTATTGTGAATGGTAACAAGTGGGGTCCCCGAATATAGCGTGATAGTCTAATTACAGGATGAACATTATCATAGCTGCGAACTTTTAAGCTTTATCCTACCACTAAAATTTTATAGTACATTTTATGTTATTAAATCTCCGAAGTCACGGGATTCAATAAGGTAAAAATTTCTATAAATTTTTAGTGGTATCAAAAAAGCGTAAACGTTGGCCGCTATGACGTTATTGACAAATCCGATACTGGGTATTACAAATGACGATGTGTACAACATGAAAGATTCCCCAGATGATCATGCGAATTTGTAGTAACCACTAAAAATTTATAGAAATTTTTGGCTTATTGAATCCCGTGATTTCGGAGATTTAATAAGGTAAAATTTACTATAAAATTTTAGTGGTAGGAAAAAAGCTTAAAAGTTCGCAGCTATGATAATGTTCATCCTTTAATTAGACTATCACGCTATATTCGGGGACCCCACTTGTTACCATTCAAAATACTCATATTGACGTGCTCTATCCGAATCTGTACATATTAGACGCTGCGTACCTTGTGGGACACCCTGTATTAATAAAGAGGTATTGACGTATCATCAAAATGGTGAAGCTTCGACTGTAACCAGTTCCGCCTGATTACGGCCAAAACAAATTTCCACCAGCAAATATGACGAAAATGTCCTCCTTAAACAACTTTCTTATACCAAATTTCTGTAATCAAAATTATCGATTCCTTTTTACTGGTTGAAGATTGCCATGATGGTAGTTAGGCTCTGCAGTTCCGCCATATTATAACTATAGCTCGAGAGCTAGCAGGAAATTTGGATCCGGTATTTAATAAAAGCTGAAAATTGGTAGTATATTATTTCTCCCAATTACGGCATTATGAAATCGTTGATATGACAGCTAGAATGTGGGGGATTCACGACATACGCAATTCGCAACTTGAATTTTTCGATGAACAAAACGGTTCTTGATAAAAGCTACAATTTACATGTATGAAAATATATGTTTTTTTAAACGTTTAACTTATACTGCACATTCCATATACTATATATTATATGTTACTATCATGACAAGCATATTAGCACGAGAGATAGCTGATAATTTGAAGCAGGTACTTGATAAAAGCTGATATTTGGTAGTATAATATTTCGTAACTTACGCAGTTCACAATTTTTCGATGAAAAAAAATAGATTCTTTATAAAACTACAATTTACATATATAAAAATACATGTTTTTGTAAATGTAAGAATATAATTCGCAAAAGAATCTTCCGGTACTAAATACATGGCAGGCATCTTCAATGCTGTTACAAAAATAATTATTGTTTTACATTTAAAAAAACAAGTATTTTCATATACGTAAATTGTAACTTTTATGAAGAACCTTTTTTGTTCATCGAAAATTGCGAGTTGCGTAAGTCGCGAATTTCCCAAGCTTCTTGCCAACGATTTCATAATGCGGTAAGGTAGAAATCAGTGGCGTAACCAGAGTGGGGGTCCAGATGCTCTGGCTACCACTAATTTTGTAAATGTTTCTTTGTCTTATGTAATCGTAAATCTTTCTGCGATTATAGCAGAAATACCGAATAGTAATTGTTGCTTTATCTTTTAATAAACAATTCGCAGTTATATAAAGAGAAAATTACTCCTCGGAATTTCTTAATAAATAAATGAAGAACAAGAAAACTTATAATATTACTGGTATCCAGAGCATTTGGACCCACTCGCTGGCTACGCCACTGGCAGAAAAATCGAGGCTAACAAAAAAGACAGGCTACCGCTGTTCATTCCACTTATCTCTTTTTACAGACCGCTAGAGTAACGTGGTGCTCTTTTCCTACACCTTCATCGGTGCATTCGAGCATCACGTGACTCCGGCGGTCTGTAAAAAAAGATATGCGTAAAACACCGCGGTAGCCTTTCTTTTCCGTTAGTCTCGAAAAATACTATGCTACGAATTTTCAGTTTTTATCAAATACCTGCTTCTAATTCCCTTCCAACTCTCGGGCTACCACATAAGCAATCCTTCTGGCAATGTCAGTGAATTTAATTACCGCCGGAGCAAACTTCAACCAGTAAATTTTAATGGAAATTTTCACCTTATTTAAACGCCTAATGTGTGAAGAGTTTCTGCTATGTGCAAGGTAAAAAATTTTATTCGTTTTCACTTGTACATTTTTGTCTCGGCTTTAATCCGACTGTGATCTGAAGTAAACAAACAACAACCGCCATCTTGAGACTACATCCTGAGTTACTTCACTCTCAACCAAAGCCATTAAGTAATAAGCCCGGTCAGATAGTGTTAAATTTGTTAGCGGGGACACTAGCGCCACTTCATCTGCTGCGGAAGGAAGGCGAAACAGAAGTGCGTCGCAGAGAAACGATACGATTTATTTATATCGATATTTTATAAGATTTTTATCGTTTGTATCGATGTTTTGTTATTGCACTTCCTTTAAAAACTTGCTAATTATTGGGATCTTTTACATTAAAGCTAAAACTACAACGAAAAAAATTGGGGAAATTTACTGGATTAATATTTCTATATAAATATAGTGGTGGCGAAGAAGTTGATTTATTTATTAAAAGTTAAATAAAAAGTGATGGAAATTTACATCACTATGCAATTAACCCTTTCCGGCACAGAGAAATTCTGTTCGTAAAATGTGAAATTACTGACTGACACCGGAATTTACAAACGACTTTTTTAGAAAATATGAACTCCTTATTTTAAGCTTTAATTTTAGAAGCAAAATTTTATTAAAATATTCTTGGTGCCGAATGCAAGCATCCCATCCGCTAGATGGCGCTATTTTCAACTTGCGAAAAGTTTCCCATTTATCTGACTGGACTTATTATTTAATGGCTTTGCTCTCAACCGGTAGACTCCCTCTTCCCCTTTTTATTCATAGCTCCATTAAAATTACATTATACAATAACCTTTCGACTACCAAGACAGGACCCGAAAAAGAGTTTTGTATAATTTTGTCATATGTATAAAAAGTGTACATAATTAGGTTTTACATTTTATTTTTGTAATTTTATATACAGTGTCTCACAAAAGTGATGGGACACTTGTGCTTTATAAAAAGAAACTGCAATAAAATAAATAAACAAACATGTGCAAAAATTTTTTGGGTGTGTTTCATATTTAAAGTTAGTAACAATTATTACATAACATACATTTTGTCAAAATATTAAAATATTAATTTAGTAAAAATACAATTGTTCAGAACGGAGCAAAAAATGGCTCACATAAGTGATGGGACACTTACTTTTCCATCAAATATTTATCCACAAATTTTACTTTTTAAAAGGTTTTAATATTTTGTTGGATTTCCTTTTACTTTTAAAACATGATTTAATCTTTTTGGGATGGATTCGACTATTTTTTTTGTGATTTCTGGAGTGATTTTACCCCATTCTTCTTGAAGCACCGATTTTAGTTGTTGTTTTGAAGAAATGGTGTGTTTGCGAATTCATGATTCCAATTCTTGCCAAATATTCTCTATGGGATTTAAGTCTGGAGATTGTGGTGGTGTTTTTATTATTTCAGGACAGTTATATAGCAGCCAGAGTCTAACGTTCAGAGCAGTGTGCTTGGGGTCATTGTCCTGGTAGAATTTAAAATCGTTATGAAGGTTCAATTTTCGTGCTGAAGATTTCAAATTTTGCTTTAAAATATCAATATACTTGTACTGATCCATTATACTGTCAATAAAAACAAAATTACCAACTCCAGCGGACGACATACACCCCCATACCATAACTCCTCCTCCACCATGTTTTACTGTTGGTACCAAGTTCTGTTTGCGAAGTTCTTCCTGGGTTTTCTCCACACCAAGATTCTACCGTCAGAACCAAATATATTAAATTTACTCTCATCAGCAAATATAACTTTATTCCAGTAATCAGAATTCTTATTTATGTTGGATTTTGCGAAAGCTAGTCTGAGTTTTCTATTCTTTTCACTTACGAAGAATTTTTTCCTGGCTACTCTACCGTGATATCCAGCAGATCGAATTACCCTTCTAATAGTTTCAGGATTAACAATTATTCCATATAATGCTTGTAAATCAGCAGCAACTTTTGAAGCACTAATTCTTGGATTTTTTTTAATATTTCGAACGATAATTCGCTTTATTCCATTGGATAGCTTTGATGGTCAGCCAGGTCTTCTTTTATCCTGAATCATATGATTCTTTTTATATCGTTTAATGATATTGAAAACTGTTGAACGACTCAAGTTAACTGTTTCAGCAGTTTTTCTAATAGATTTTCCACGTTCAATATGCAAATTAATAACTAATTTTCGAATTTCAGGCGAAGTTTCTTTTCGTTTAGCATTCATGACTACACAGAGCTAAAAAACACAAAAATTCCAAAACAAACTGGAGAGAAATACTGCAGACGATTTTATAAATTATTGCCAATTGCTTTTAAGTAAAAATAAAACCCCCAAAAATATTTTTATTGCTTATTTCAGGCGATTTTTGTTGCATATATAATGGTGTCCCATCACTTATGTGAGCTATTTTTTGCTCCGTTCTAAACATTTGTATTTTTATTAAATTAATATTTTAATATTTTGACAAAATGTATGTTATGTAATAATCTTTACTAAATTTAAGTATGAAACACACCCACAAAAAAAATGTGTACATGTTTTTTTAATTTATTTGATTAGTTTCCTTTTGTAAAGCACAAGTGTCCCATCACTTATGTGAGACACTGTATTTGAATATGGTTCCATTGGACCCGATTGGTAATTCTTGCAAGCCTTTTTTGCGGTAGTCGGAAAGTTAAACAAAGAGAAAAACATAAAATGTAAATGAAACCCAAGGAGTATAATCAAGCAAATTAGAAAAAGCGATATTTTTCTACTATGCGGGGCTTTACTATACAGACTGGCAGTTCAGGAATGATCTCCTTTAAAATATAAATATTTTTGAAATTTTTTTATCGAGTTTATATAGATTTTGCCAATTTAGCCAATTTTCGTAATCAGAAATTCCAAATTTCTACCAGAAATACCGAATAGTAATTGTTGCTTTATCTTTTAATAAACAATTCGCAGTTATATAAAGAGAAAATTACTCCTCGGAATTTCTTAATAAATAAATCCGCTAAATTGGCAACACTGTATACATGTTGAATAAAGGTACAAATCTTTAAATCTCTCTTTTATTGGAAGGAATTGTTATTGCAAAAAGTATATTTTGAATATATTTATTATAAACAAATGTTCTTATATATATTTCATATTAAATAACTGTCATATTTTATATAAATCCTTGAGTTGTTTGCCTTTTATTGCAAAATCAAACTAAATCCGAAATAGGACGAGTTTTATTATTTTAATTGCTTTATATGTATGTAGAAAATTTTAACACATATATCTATATTTCACCACCAATTCATTTAAAATAATGTATTAGTTAACACTATGATTACGAGTTGAGGTATGTACGTCCCAGTGAACTATTTGTATTTTATTCCTAGCACATTTTAATAAATAATCTCTGTCATACCATTATAGTAGAATATTTTCAAGGGCAAACTACCAGAAGGAAAATATTTTGTAAATTTTTATACAATTGAAGATAAAAATAGTATTGGCCCATAATCAAAGGGTTAATATAGGCTTCCCACTTGATCCGTTTTTTAAATAACACTTTTAAGAAAATCGCGTTTTTAGATTTTTCTTACAACTTTCGTAAGAAAGTTGTGTGAAGAATTACACAACTTTACTTTACTTTATTACTTTACAACCACACCAGAAAGTAACTCCTGTTAGATATATTGTAAAAACGTAGAAATGTAAGGAAGCACTGGCGACCAGTGGCGGCTCTTGATTGACTTTATTTGGGGTACTAAATGCATGTCCGCCAAATTTATTCTTAATTTTTTTCCACTATGTTTTAAAAGAAATTTTTGCCTTATTAATTGGCAGAAAGTTCTGCCATTAAATGAAAAATGAATTTCTTTAAGAAAATAGTGGTACGAATAGAATAAATCTTTCAAGTTTGAATTAATGCGCAAAAAATTTTCAGTTACGAGTCGCCATTGCTGGCAACAATGTTTACATATATTGTATAACAACATTTTCCATGAGTCACAGAACATCCACAAAACATCATACATAATAATAATAATATTGATGAATATTGTATTTAAGATGATAATTTAAAAAGCATGATATACTATTTTACTGTTTCACATTTCTTTAATGTACAGTTTTTCAATAAAAGGAGGAAAAAAGAATGAACATCCCATGCATTTTAGCCACCAAATTGACGCAAACAGATGGGAGATGTACCTTTGAACTAGAAATTGTATTTACTTTCTGAATAAAAATAAAACTTTTGTAATAGGAGTCATGTACAAAAAAAAAAAAATCCACCTTTAATTTTTTTAAAATAGTAACATCCATTTTTTATACTATATTTTCTTCCGAACGTTCCTACGAACTATGCAGATCGAAAGTAGCTATTATTTATATATTTCTTAATCGTCATGGAAATAGAAAAGTTCCAGTTCAAAATTTGAAGATGCTAATGTTAAATCCACATGACAAACTTTTATTTATATCTTCTTAAAAGGTGAACACCATCACAATCTTTTATTAGTACATATTTTAACTTTTTAACATACAGGAAAATTTTAATCGCTAATTAATTAAGTCTTATGCAACTTTTACAAAATGAAAACTAAAATGCAACTGGCGTAATTTTGTGAGTTAATATTCTCTATATAAATTTAGAAAATAGTGTAAATGATAATGAAAAAAATATTAACTCATTTATGCCTAGCGTCGATGCTTTAGTAAAATGGAAAAAAGTGCATTTCACACCACTTTTTTTAATAGAAATTTTGTGTCTCATTTTTTCGAGGAGTCCTCGATAAAATAAGACACCAAATTTTTATTTTAAAAAAAGTGGTGTGAAATGCACTTTTTCCCATTTTACTAAAACATCGACGCTAGGCATAAATGAGTTAAATATAAATAAATTTTACTAAAGCGTCCCAAAATTGGTACGCTAAGCATAAATGGGTAAGAAATTGTACAGAATTTGTTTGATATAAAAATAAAATAAAATACAGTATAAAACGGCTCTTATTTTATCGAAACTAACTTTTTCCCGCAAATTACACTTTGCTTTAAACGGGGATAGTTCCTTGAAATTATTAAACAGAGTCAGATTACCGCAGTGGCAAAAGGCCAATAGTTTTTTAGTTTAGATACTTTCATCGCATTTCAACGTAGAATTTTGTACCTTGTAATGGTGGAATTTTTCCCCTGCCGTATAAAAATGGGGTTCCACTGCAATTTCCTGCAATTAACATTGTTACCTTCTTTGACAAGTAT
The DNA here is from genome assembly GCA_963931845.1 of Maratus michaelseni. Classification (NCBI taxonomy): domain Eukaryota; kingdom Metazoa; phylum Arthropoda; class Arachnida; order Araneae; family Salticidae; genus Maratus; species Maratus michaelseni. The sequence goes on from OZ007600.1 coordinate 100,906,548, forward strand.
AAAAGCGGGGTTCTATTGTATATTGTTTATATGTGACATTCTGCTACATACCACCAGAACTATATTTTTGCAAGAAAGGAAAGAAACCACATGTATTGTATTACAAAATTAAAAATTCCATACCAATTAAATTTAATGTATAAGAAAAATCCTTCTGTTAATATTCCATTTAAAACCCTAGTTTATTAAAATATTCCCTTTCTTAAAAATATTCCATTACTGTCCATATTTAAAACATTTTTTATCCTAATCTACTTAAATTCACTTTCATTTCCCAACAAATAAGATGTAAAAACACATTTAATAAAATATTTCTTCGTAAAAAAAAGCCATTTTCTTAAATTCTTTATTATATTAAATATTTCCTATTTATTCCTGCATTTAAATCTCTTTTATTTCTTTTACTCTGTGTAAATTCACCATTTCCCATTCCTAATAGTCTAAAAATTCATTTTTTTTTTTTAAATTGTGTTCTCAATACGCAAAAACCGAAGCTTTATTCTATTAATTTCCCGCGTTTTTTACAACTCGATAATGTTCTAGAAGACACTTTTCCCGCCAAAAACTAGGAGAGGCGTATTTCTTCAATATTAATTCTCCAATAACAATGAGTACGCAGCAAAAGTTGAACATGCATTGGGTAATAAAGGTCACGTGTTACGAAATGTTTTCTTACGCCTCTTCGCTTATAACGAAGCGACAAACGCAGAGAGCGTGGGATTTTGTTGTCGAAGTGATGTTAAAATAAACTGCTGAATTGATATCTAATAACATGATGTTGTTCTGTGGAGAGTTATTAAATTTATCGTTATGTAAAGAGAGCATTTCCCAAGAAACTAAAGAGGATTGTTTTTGAATAAAATGGATTCGACTGTCATCGTGTTTTCCTTTTCTGCAATCTACACTTTAATCCGTTGCTGATTAGTAAACTTCGAGTACGTCTGCAATTAATTTGGAGATGTTTGGCATATTTTTTCTTCGACTGTTGAAGAATGTAACATATATAATAAAAACTAAAGATATTAGAAACCACATTTATTAATATTGTGAGCGGATTACAACTAACTTAAATCTAAAATAATTTGCTATATAACCAACGATGTTATTCCTTTTAATTTTTAATTAAAATAATCCTCAAATATTCTGTCCGATAATTACTTTACTTTTAAAATTCTTTCCTAATTATGATGGTTTGTATTCTTAAGCTTAAAAGATTTGAAGAATATATTTAGGTTCGAACATTTCATATTTCTTTATTTCAGAATTAATTTTTGATTGTATTTTCCTTAAACAGTTTTCAAATAATTGGGATTCAAATATGCTGTGCCTGTAGATTTGGAGAGTTTTTGTTTGGCGACAAATATTTCGATGTGTTAGTTCTGATCTTCAGTCTTTAGGGTTGCCTTTTTTAAACGAAATTTCTGTAGATGTAATATTATGTAAATATATTTTTTATAGATATTTTTGTATTTTGTATGTATGTATATATATAATAATGTTATATAAAAATTTATTTCCTTCGTATCCTTCCATTTTATTCGCATTAATATTTTAAAATTAATCTAACTTCTGTCATAGTCAGTATTTCCTTAATCCTTAATAATATCTCTTCCTATTTAAAGTCCTATTAAAAGTAAATATCCGTATATTAATAATTATTTTATTCCAAATCTTAATCTAAAATTTAAGATCATTCGTAGCTTTTATCAGTTCCCCAATCTATAAAATTCTGAGACGCGTTCTCATTTCGAATGTTTTTTAAAAGCCATTTTCTTTTTATTATTATTGCTCTGATTTTTTCGCGCGTTTGGGATTTTAACTACAAAAAAGTACGGGATTCTTTACTGTTTTAGCCTCGCCCTCTAGCCTCATTTGCTGGGCTGGAGCTAGCTTCTTACTCATTGGGTTGTGCGCTCGTGACGTAATTTCTGTATATCTCCGCAGAGAAAACAAAACTCGCCCGCACCGGTCGGAGCACTAGATTTTTGACGTTTTGGGAAGCATAAACAAATATGGTCTGGTGTTTTTATGTCCGTAGAATATTCAACTGGCCCAGTAACATCTTAATACAATGAAGTGAAGCAACGTTAGCCCGAGGGCTTTAAGTTTTAGACCTTTGGGAATTGTTTCTGTGCTGTTCGTCTTCTAATAAAATTATTTGTCTGGAGATTGGCTGGATTTATTGGAAAACTTTGGTGGACTCATTTCATTGCCTTCTACTTCGCCATACTCGCTAATATCGACTGCAACTTGCTATATCGTTGAAGGACTGCCATCTTTTCATCGAATATTATTCATCCTAATATCTCAACCTCGTCAAAATGCTTCACATATATATATAACTTGTATTGCTAGTTGTGAACGATATTTTTATTTTTTTATCTCTACCTTCGAAAATATTGAAAAACAAAAAAAGATTTATAGAAAGTGAGTAATTTTTTATAGTTTTATGTGGACAACTTCTCCATTTTATGATTTAAAGTGCTATTTATATAAGATATACCTTTCTTGATTTTCCCCCAGTTATTTTCAGTTAGTTTTTACGTTCGTTTATTAATTTGCCCCGCTGACAATAATCATTAATTTTCACAACAAGGCTTCTTAGGTTTATTAAATATATTTGCTTATGTATCTTCATTGCTTGTTAAAATATCGAAAATGACGATTTTTTTTAGCATTGTACTTATTTTTTAAGATGTTGCAAAAACACGGTTTAATAAACGTATGTTCATAGATATTTAAAAAGCATGTTTTTCCGCCATCTTGAAAAAAATGGCAAGACGTTAAAACTGCGTTTTGGCGCCATTTTGGATGTTTTCGTCAATTACTAATATATATATATATATATATTATCATTAGTATATATATATATACAGTGGGTGATCGGTTAACGAACTGTTCGGTTTACGAACAGATCGGTTAACGAACATTTTTGTGAGAGATTTTTATGTTCGGATAACGAACACATTGTTCGGTTAACGAACACCTGACAAAACGGAGTCAAGAAGAAGCAATGCTGTGTTTCAGATTTACAGATATGTATTTAATTGCATCTACAATTATCGACTTAGAGAACATTTTAACAGTTGTATACTTATGGCATAATTAATTCAAGGGCCACCGGGTGTTCGGACCCTACATTTTAGGACCCTCAAGATAGAATGAACAGTACAAAAACATTAATTTTTATATTTTGTGTCCCTTTTTAAAGAAACATTTATTAACAGGCTCTAGACTCCACTTGAAATTTATCGGGCTCTGCAGTAAACACTATCTTTTAGAGAACTAAGGGAGTTTTTGATAGGTCAAAATGATAAACTTATATGATTTAATGCTGTTGTCAATGAATGTGATACTAAAAGGTTTTGCAAAGGATATGTCATTTTATTTAAAGTACGGAACGACACGGACAAAGCTATAAAACTTCGATCTGTCCATATTAAATATGAACGTATATTAACCCTATTAAAATGGGAAGATTGAAAACTCCAGAAAGAAAAAAAACTTTTGTCAAATATTTAATAAAAAAAATCATGAAAATGAAAAAAAACATGACTGAAGGAAGGTCAAGACTGTATGTATATAATGTATGTTTCGTTATTATTACATTTAAATAAATTTAGGGTGCATTTATATAAATATTTATAGATTATTTAGCTTTTAAGAACAAATTAATTGAATTTCCATACAAATCTATACTAAATTTACGATCGGTTAACGAACAATTCGGTTAGCGAACATTGTTTTGGAACGGATTAAGTTCGTTAACCGATCGCCCACTGTATATATATATATTCTTTTGTTAAAATCTCATTTCTAATTTTGTAAAATCGGTTATCAGAAAAAAAATCAATTTTTGAAAATATACATTCTGAATTTTTTCCAGATTCTCATATTTCAGAAATATTTCAGAATATATCTTTTCATTTTACTCTCATGAACAAATGAACCTATGCAGATTTACTAGAAGTAAATACGAAGGTTCTGTATGCCTTTGTTATAACCTTCCTTCGAGGATGTGTGTAGGCTAGTCCTGGTGTATAGATGGATTAAACAGTTTAAAATAGAATTTGCCAAGACAGTTGAAATCGTATTGGTGGATAGAACGCTTGCAGCAAACACTGGGAATGGAAGAGGGCCCACACAAAATTGGAAATAATTTCTCATTAATAACTTAAAATGACTTTGCATTAACCCATTTGCATCATTAGTGTGCATTTCAGGAAATTTTTATCTAACACAGAAATTTCGAATTCACACCACAAATTGTTAATAGTAATTTTTGGTTTATTTAATGACAAACATTAACCAATTACATAAAGTACAGTTTCTTCTTTCGGAATTTCTGGTACTACATCTGTGTTCCTGAATGAAAAATAAATTCTTGAAATTTACGCATTCTACATTCGTTAACGATGCGAATAGTTTAAATACAAACATATTAAAGAAAAGTACTTCTAATGTGATAGTTTGTTAAATATATATTTTTTTTGTTATTACATTTATGTAGATTAAGTTTTAAGTCTACTCTATTATTTTCTCTTACTTTTATTTTACTCCTGTTTAGCTTGAAATATTATATGTGTAAAATGTAAACGCTTTCGGATATTCACTGATATTCATTAAAAATTTTCAACTCTTATAAAATGTTAATTAACTTTCACTTGAAATTTTTTTTCTTCACCTACAATTTTCAACAACGACTTTCAGTTTCAATTTGCAATAACCTTTTATAAAAATATTGAATCACGTCTTAAAAGTTTATTTTATAAAATCCTTAACATTTTTAATGAAATGAAAAGATAGTTTAAAGTTAAAAATTTTTTAGAAGTCAGCGCATTTTTCAAATATTTATAACGATAGATAATTAAAATGTAGTGTTCTAATGTCAGTTTTACAAAAGCACACATCATCTGTTTCATCTAATTTGATAAATATAAAGCGTGAAAGTTAATATTAATAAAATAGATGACTGTACTTAGATTTTATTTGTTTTTTAACATAATTATCCTTTACCGAAAATTATATTATATCTTCAAATTAAAATATATAGAAATGTTAGCACATTTGACGAATTGTACGATATTTATTTATATTTCAGTAGTAACCAAAAGAGCATTCATTGCATAAATACGGCAATTTAATTCTGAAGTGCAACTTAACTTATGTGGTAGAAAGGACAGAATGTTTCAAATTTCGCCCGTATTTGAAGAATATATTCTAAAGAAGGGGTTCTCAAACTATGGTACACCTACCAGTACTGGTACGGAAAGCTCTGACTACTGGTACACAAAAATGCGATGCAGGTACGTAAAATGAAATGCCAGCATAATATTATAAAATCAAAAACGGCATAAATTTATCACTTTGGAAATTTTCGAATGAAAATTAGAGACTGTAAACACTTTGTGTTGTTATTGTTGTTGTTTTTACTAGAAATATTTGTTATAGGAAACTTTCCGCACACGCTGCTTATAATACAACCAGTTTTCCAGAATTAAACACTTGTAATTATTACATTTAGGCGTGAAAAAATTAAAATTTGTAAATAAAGATCTAATTTGAAAACTAATCAGTGAAACAGTATTAATTAGCAGAAAAATTGATTTAACAACTCAAGTTTTTTAAAACTATTTTTATTATTAATTTTATTTAAAGCTACTTAACTTACTCATTTAACGTATTTCTGTGAGTTTTATATTTAATTCATTTTAAAAAGAAATTTCTGGTTCGAATCGGAATATATTCATTTGGTAGCCATCGAAATGACGGGTCATGGTAGTTCTAGTGTTAAACATGTTTTTTAAATTGTATTATCTGAAGGTAAAATCTGAATCCGTGAAAGTAGGAGGAGTTAAAACAATGTATATATATATTTTTTTTTTCTTTTCTGTACTGGTTATTTCAATGTTGAAGTTTTACTTGAAATATAATTAATTATTTATTTAAGTCTGTCAATTGAAATTTTTCTAATTTTTCTATTCATCTGCACCAAATGTGTAAGTTTCTTTCTGTTTCACGAAAAGAGATTTTTAATACAGTAAAGTTATTTAAAATGGTGATTTGTAATCGAACAAAATAGTGGAAGCTCCGCATTAACAGTTTTACATATAGTTTTTACACTGCGTTTGATACCTGGTGGTACGCGGACGTATAAACTTCGATTTAGTGGTGCGTCGGTCTAACAATTTGGGACCCGTGTTGTAAAGCATAACGCGTAAAGAGTAATGTGTAATATACTAATTAATTTTTCAGGCGAGCTGAAATTACGTTGTAAATTACCGAAATACAAAGGATGGGAATTATCACTTTGCTAAATAGCGTACAACCAAAAGAGTGAAAAAATGTCCAGACCGGGGTTCGATCCCGGATCCCTTGGTATAGCGCACCAAGTGTTTACCAATTAAGCCATCCGGACGACATCCGGTCTAGCATTCTATCACTCACAGGTTGTAGCCTAGCTATAGAGAGAATGATAGACCGGATGTCGTCCGGATTTCTTAATTGGTAAAGCACGTGGTGCGCTATACCAAAAGGATCCGGGATCGAACCCAGGACTGGACATTTTTTCACTCTGTTGGTAGTACACTGTTTAGTAAAGTGGTATTTCACATCCTTTGTATTTGAGTAATGTGTAATTTGTATATATGCAATTAATGGTTCTGTTCATAATTGACACAAAATGTGACTGAAGTCTTCACGATGAACGGAACGTGTAACTGATATTAGGGCGGATCAAATCAAAACGGAACAGTAGTTATAATTTGCTTTAATTTTGTATGAATAGGGAGACAACTATGTCTAGAGATAGAGCGGGAAGTAAGGACGACAACCCCTACTGCGGAAATGAATTTGTACTGAGTAGTTTCCCTGGGGCCTGCGATATGCGCTGGGAGTCGGACAACAGTATCGTCGTGTAGGCAGTCGATTGTCTTGTCGATTGATTTATAAGCGTCTGAAGAATAAAGAGCACGTTGTGTTATTCGTTTATTAGTTGCAGAAGCAGTGAGGGTGCATCGGAGAAGGAAGGTAGTGTACGGAGAACATACACTGTCATTGACTTGTTTGAAGGAACTGCCTCAAAGATTTCTCCAAGGAATGCAAATATGTGAATGATGATACACTACCTGGTAAATATCACCCCGTCATCACATAGTCACATCGCCATCTTGTCGTCACAGTTTTGTTCCGTTGAAAAGGGAAATGATGGGTCGCAGTTTTTACTCGGAAATCGAAATCATGGACAATGTTCGAAACTGATTCCTATTTCAGGGAGAATACTTCTAGGATCAGGGTATTCACACTTTGGTGAAACCGTGAATAAAGTGCCTCTGTAATTTTGCAGATTACGTTTGAAATAAACAATGTCATTTAATTCTGTGGCTTCTGTGATGCTTTCATTTGATCCACCCTAACATATAGGCTGCGAAATATCTTTGAATTTGAACACCACTGTTTTAACAATTTTTTAAATTTATTTTATTAATTACTGTAGTTCAGCTATTACATAAGCGTTAAAATTCTTATTATAAAAGGTTTATATTTGTTTGGAATCAGTTTGGTGGAAATCCGTAACATAGTTTCTGAGTTATGAAAACGGACCATAGTTATACGCAAAAACCTTGAAGATGGGGGGGGGGGGGGAGGGGCGATATCACTACTTTTCTTCAAACAACTGATTTAGACTACCGGAGTACTTGTTCAAAGACAGTGACCTGCAGAAAAGCTTAGAACTGAAAAAAAAACTCTGAATTTACTATTCAAAAATACTGGTAATTTCTATACATAAAAACAGCCAAACGCTAGGGGCAAATCGAAAAAATGTTAAATTAAAATCATAATATCTGGCCCGCACTCAGCTTAAACATCTTACTACAGAATCTTCTGTTCCCAATCTGCTTCTAATTTATTATTTTTATCTGGGCATAGTTGAAATATTAATAATTAAATACAGTGGTGGCCAAAAGTTTGGACATTTTTTGAAAGTTTCATGTTTTTCAACTTTGTGTGCTTGTAGAATATATTCATTTTCAATTAAATACAAACGTTTACATATCAAATTGAAGGTAATTTAATGTAGAATTTAATAATAAACACAGTATTACAATATCTGTATTACAAAAATAAAGTTATGCTAATTTTAGTAGAACAAACAAACACAAATCGTTTTGAATATGGACGTGTTTTGTAATAAAAGCATACTAGCTAATCATCACAAACACTGTTCTGAGGACCAATCAAATGTCTGTAACTATAGTTTAGGTTATTTGAATGGTAAAAGTGTTAATGTTGTGGAAATATTTTGCGGAATGATGCATACTAGTACAATTAAATAGAGTATTGCTGTTTTTGAATATTTAAAGTCCTTTTTTTAATTAAACTAATTTTAAACAATGTCATCAACAAGAAAAACTAATTGGACATCTACAAAAAGAAGCCGAATTGTCATATTGAGAGAAAATGGTCTCTCTTATGCTGAAATTGCAAGACAGGTTGGTGGTTCAGTGACTTGTTCTGGTGTACGAAAGTTCTGTTTACGTTATGAAAAAACGAAATCAGTGGAAAATAAGGCCAAATCCGGCCGAAAAAAATGCACAAGTGCTACTGCTGATAGAAAAATTAAACGGCTATGCATTGAAGATAGAAAAATTTCATCAGATGCCATTAGATGTGAAATGAATGCGGCGGGTATAGCAGTAAGTTCAAGAACAAGAAGAAGAAGGTTATCAGGATTTGGACTACAAGCTAGAATTCCAAGGAAAAAACCATATTTAAATCAAAAGCAACGCGAAAAACGAGTTAAGTGGGCAAAAGAACATATTAAATGATCAGAAAATCAATGGAAGCAAGTAATCTGGAGCGATGAGAGTAAAATATCGCTCTTTGGTAGTGATGGTAGAAAATACGTGAGACGTAGAGTAGGAGAAGCACTTCATCCTAATTGCATTAAAGCAACTACAAAAAACCCAACAAATGTCATTATTTGGGCATGTATGTTTGCAGATGGTGTGGGCCGAATTCAAGTGATTGATGGCATCCTGAATGCCAAAAAATACATCGAAACTGTCCTGGAACCAAAATTGATACCTTCCATCAAGGATCTCTTCCCCAACAACGCACCATTTATTTTTCAGCAGGATTCAGCTCCATGCCACACAGCAAAAGTATGCAAAGCATGGTTTCAAAATAAAGGCATAGATATATTACCATGGCCAGGAAACAGCCCTGATCTCAATCCAATTGAAAATTTAAGGCGACGTTTGAAAATTCTTGTACGAAAAAAAGGTCCATCCAATAAAAGACAACTTATTGAAGCTATAATTGATTCTTGGCACCATGTGATTACGAAAGATGAACTCCAAACACTCGTTCACTCGATGAAAAGACGCTGTGAAGCTGTCTTAAAAAATAAGGGTTATCCTACTAAGTATTGATTGTGTAAGTATCACTTTAAAAAAATGCAAATCTAAGATAGATCTTACTATTAGTTGCATAACTTTTTTTGTAATACAGATGTTGTAAAACCGTTTTATTATTAAATTCTACATTAAATTACCTTCAATTTGATAAATAAACGTTTGTATTTAAGTGAAAATTAATATATTCTACAAGCACACAAAGTTGAGAAACATGAAACTTTCAAAAAATGTCCACACTTTTGGCCACCACTGTATTGTCTCAGCTCGTAATTAATATCTAAGCTCGTAATGAAAATATAAGAATAGTTTTTAGATTCTTTGAAAGCAATACTTTTTTTTTGCGCCGCCCTGCGCAATTACGGAAGGTGTGCACCCCTCAGATTCTGAGATGGGGACCCTCTGAAAAACCCTAGTCTATAAAAGTCACGTGATGTTTACTGGATTTCCTCTTTTGTCTGGAATATATCTCCAAACATCAGTGGACGCGCCCAGAGAAATCGGGAGACGTTCTGTCATCGTTGATTAAAAATGTTCTTTTTTCCGACTTACAATTAAAAGTTTGTTAATTGATAACTTCTCTTCTAATCGGTTGATTTTTACGAATTTTACCTTCATGAATTCGCAATTTTGTTTTACATCCGTTTGTAAATTTGCATGTCCCTCGGACGATTTTTGCGATTTTTTCGAAAAACGCGGAAACACCCTCAATACGCCAGTTAGGACCTCAGCTGGAACGAAAGATACGGGGTGCATGTGAGCCTCGACCAAGACACGGAAAAAGACAGAAGCTGATTTGTCGTTGCTCTCTCCGCCACTCTCGTCTCGAGGTCAAAAGTAGGCAGGAATGAATTTATTTCTTTGTAAAAGAAAAAATGTTTCATTTCGAGTAATTAAAACAGTTTTGTTAATTAATAACTTTCTTAATTGCGGGCGGACTTGTTCGAGAACTGTAACTCCGGAATTTCCGGATTTTTCTGAATATTTTGAGACCAAAAGCAATTCACTCCGAGCGAAGCTCGCAGTGTTTATCCGGGTACAGATACACACACAGACGTTTACGAACATTAATAATATAGACACGTTGGCTTCGCCCGCTAGCGGGCCCCTAATTTACATCGGTGCCTCGAATCTTGTAAAGCCTGTAATACGATAAACCTCGAACCGAACGAACCTCCGACCCGGATGCCTGCTGCCTTCGGCACCGGATAATCCGTTAATTTGCACATTGAATAGTAAAAACCACTAACCGAACGAACCTCCGATCCGTGTCTCCGCTGCCCTCGGCACCGGATAATCCCTTAATTTGCACATTGAATAGTATAAACCTGTAACTCAACGAACCTCCGACTCGGTTCCCCGCTGCCTGCGGCACCGTATAACAGTAGTGCTGCGCTCGCAATGCAATATACGTTAGTTCCACCTTCCACCACCAGGTGGCGCAAGCTGTGCTATACCAACCTTTGTCACTGAAATCGTTAAGGCTCATGTTGCATCAAATGAGCTATATCCCGTCGTGATCCATCCCGTAAAACCAGAGATAGGAAAGTGCCCCCTGGTGGTGAATGAACAAGCTAAAATCGGTAAGTTCTATCGATGTCAAGTCGAATGAGCCATACTCCGTCGTGACCCGGCCCATAGAAACAGTTATAGAAAAGCGCCCCCTGGTGGTGAAACTCGGAACTAAAATCGATAAGCTCTATCGATGTCGCGTCGAATGAGCCAAACCGGGTCGTGATGTGACCCATAGAACCCGAGTTAGCTGCTAAATCCTTTAGTTACACCTTCCACCGCCAGGGCGGCAATTTGTTCTATGAGCCAAACCCCGAATGAGCCAAATGAGCCCTCTGAATGAGCCAAACCCCGTCGTAATCGGGCCCATAGAACCAGATTTACGGAAGAGCCTACTGGTGGTGGAACTCGGAGCTAAAATCGGTAAGCTCTATAGATGTCGAGTCGAATAAGCCAAACCCCTTCACGATGAGACCCATACGACGGGTGATATTTTGAAAAAAAATAGCAAATTCCTTAGCTTCTTTTTTTTTCCTATACAAAAATCGGGATTTTGCTAAAATCAAAAATTATGATCCAATTCGAAATTTTTTTGAATCCCTGAAATGCCAGCATACTCAGAACAAGGATGCATATATTTCAGATTCGAAAATACGATTATTTTGAAAATTTTATACAGAGTATAATAACTTCAATCATTTTCAAATGCATCATTTTATCATTTTCAGAAATAAACTATTTACAGACGATTTGTCTGGATTGAGTGTTGAACTAAAAAAGCAGGTGTCTTTTTGGAATAGAGCTAAATTCATTTTCCGTTTCATTAATGAGTTTTAATTGATATTTTAAAAATTTACTGGTCGAATTTTATGAATTTTAGCTTTCTAAATTCGCGATTTGTTTTTACGTCTGTTTGTAAATTTTCGTGACGCTATGTTTATCCGAGCCAGAACGAAAGTCATGTGAATTTCCTCCTTCATCCTTCCAGACATCTGTCTGCGGCCAGATGTATCGACTCCCAGCTGCGTCTCCAAAGAAAGAAAAAGTAATTTTATATTGATCGATTTTTAGAGGATTTTTTTGGTTGTCGGGGTCGTAGAGAAATGATTTTTCGAATTTAGAGAAAACAGATGCTCTACCGAATCCGTCTGGCCCCACCAGTGGCTGAGAGGTTCTGCTCTCGAAGCTGGTAGACGGGAGGTGCTGGGTTCGATCCCAATCGCGCCCGTCGGCCTAATCGTTCGGAGTTTTCGTGGTTTTCTTCGATTATGTGGTTTTCTTCGAGCCGTGGATTTATCCATGCGTAAATACGGGTTAGGTTCCCTTAGAAAGACCCCCACGAAGGGCACTCCCTCCGGGCCTATATCCCTAGTGTAGATAATTGGCCGTCAATAATCAACCCAACCCAACCGAATCCGTCTGTCCAAATTCCGAAATTCTAGGCCAGGAACTTCCCAAGATGCGAGTCGGTTAAAAACGTCCTAATACAGAATTTTGCTTAATTTTCTCTCTTGCAACATCGGTGTTTTGTTTTAACTGGCAACCCGTTGAGGAGAAATTTTGTGGTTTTCGATAAAATATGATTTTCTTTGCGAGATCGGTTTCGATTCGAGTAATTAATATTCTCTGGGGGTCGCCCAGAGAATAGTATAAACCTCTAACCGAACGAACTTCCGACCGTGGTCTCCGCTGCCTTCGGCATCGTATACCGGTCGTGCTACGCACGCACCGGATAATCCCTTAAATTGCACATCGAATAATAAAAACCTCTAACTGAACGAACCTCCGGCTCCGGTACCCGCTGCCTGCGGTAGCGTATAGCAGTCTTGCTGCGCACGCGCTGCAGTATACGTTACTTCCATGTTCCACCATCAGGTGGCGCAATCTGTTTATACTATCATAACTGAAATCGTTAAGGCTTTCGATGTCAAGTCGAATGAGCCATACCCCGTCGTCTTCATGGCCATAGAACCGGAGATAGGAAAGCACCCACTGGTGGGTAAGAAACGAACTAAAATCGGTAAGCTCTATTGATGTCGAGTCGAATGAGCCATACCCCGTCGTGATCCTTTCCATAGAAACAGAGATAGGAAAGCGCCCCCTGGTGGTGAAACTCGGAACAAAAATCGATAAGCTCTTGTATCGTCTATCGATGTTGAGTCGAATGAGCCACACCCCGTCGTGATCCGGACCATAGAGACAGATATAAGTAATCGCCCCCTGGTTCTGAAAAACGAACTAAAATCGATAAGCTCTAGTATCCTCTATCGATATCGAGTCGATTGAGCCAAACCGCGTTGTGATGTGACCCATAGAACCCGAGTTGGCTGAAAAATCCTTTAATTACACCTACCACCACCAGGGGCGCAATCCCCCTATACGAACATGACCGAAATCTGTAAAGCTATCGAAATCCAGTCGAAAGAGCCAACCCCGTCGCAATGGGGCCCATACCACCCGATTTCCGAAAGCGCCCCCTGGTGGTGGATCTTGGATATAAGTAAGATAGGTAAGCGCTATCGATAGCGAGTCGAATGAGCCAAACCGCATTGCGATTGTACTCGTAGAACTCGATATATTTTGAAATGAAAATATAAAATCTGATATTATTATTCGAAAAGAGTGGTATAAACTAAGTAACTTTTAAAAAAATGTTATAGAGGGTCCTTATCACTTTAATTATGATGTTTGAAATCAGTTTGGTGGAATTCCGTAACAAAGTTTCTGAGTTATAGAAACGGACCATATTTAAGAGAAAACAACCGTTCCCCTAGTGGTGAAAAAACAAACTAAAATCGGTAAGCTCTATCGATGTCGAGTCGAATGAGCCAAACTGCGTCGCGATAGGACCCATACGACAGGTGATATTTTGAAAAGAAATAGATAATTCCTTAGCTTATTTTTTAAATTTTTTTTCCTATACAAAAATCGAGATTTTGCTAAAATAAAAAATTATGGTCCGAATTCAAAATATTTTTGAATCCCTGAAATGTCAGCCCACTCTGAGCAAGGATGCATATATTTCAGATTGAAAAATCCGATAATTTAGAAAATTTCATACAGCGTATTAAAATTGCAATCATCTTCAAATGCATCATTTTATCTGTTTCAGAAATAAAGTATTTACAGACGATTTGTCTGGATTGGGTGTTGAAATAAAAAAGCAGGTGTCTTTTTGGAATAGAAATAAATTTATTTTCCGTTTCATTAATGAGTTTTAATTGATATCTTTAAACGTTACTGGTTGAATTTTATGAATTTTAGCTTCCTAAATTCGTGATTTTTTTTACGTCCGTTTGTAAATTTTCGTGACAATGTGACGATTTTTGAGATTTTTTGGAAAGAGGCTGGAAAGCGTATAGTACGCCATGTTTATCCAAGCCACGTGATTTTCCTCCTTCATCCTTCGAGACATCTGTCGTCCGATCAGTCTGCGCTCTCCCAGCTGCGTCTGGAAAGAATTAAAAAAATCTTTTTTATCGATCGATTTTTAAAGGATTTTTTCGCTTCTACGGGTCGTACGGAAAGGTTTTTTTGAATTTATGAAAGTGGATGCTCTCCTGCTTATGTGTGTCCAAGTACCGAATTTCTGGGCCTGAACTTCCCGAGATGCGAGTCGGTTTAAAATCCCGTAGTACAGTTTATTGCTTAATTTGCTCGCGGCGTCCCTGCCTTTTTTTAAAAATTGTCTCGACTGGCAACCCTTTGAGGAGAACTTTTGTTGATTTTGAAAAATGACAAATTCCTTTGCCAGATAGGTTTCGATTCGAGTAATTAAAACAGTTTGTTAATGAATAACTCTCTGGACCCAGAGAGTTTATTTTACTACTACTACTGAGTACTTTACTACTACTATTGAGTACTATTTTTACGAATTTTTCGGTACCGAAGCGGTCTTGGTGCGTCGCTTGGTCGCGAAGCCTTTGCGTGTACAGACCGGGAATGCACGGACACACAGACGTTTACCGACATTAAAATATTAAGCGATACGCGATAACCAAGACCATGTTATGGCCTCGAGGCTAGTAAGAAATCAGTGTATGAAGGGTAGCTCACATGTTAATCCTTTGAATACGCGCCGGGACATATCAGTGCTAGTGGACTATTTTTCATTATATTCATACCATTTTGGAAAAACAATCTCTGCCGTAGAATTATATGACATATTCAAGAGAAATCTATCACATTTTTTTTTGTGAATTGTGGTACGATTGAATATAAAAATATTTCTAGTCCTTGGCCGTTATTAAAGGGTTAATAAAATACATTTTGCGGTTCAAACTATGTTTATTTGATTATAAAAAACGGAACGTTAGCAGGTATATATTTTAATAAATACAATTTGCGGGTCTAAGCATGCCTGTTATCCGTGGACTATATGCTGAATATTTTTTTAACTAATTAAGTACTTAAGAAACTACATTAATGTAGTTAATAAATCATTCTGCTGCATGCAGCAAGAAATGAATTCAAAATTAAAACAGATATATATTTTTATTTTATTAGAATTTTGTTTTATTAACATAAAATAATTTCTTATTACATTCCTTTGTATTTATATTTGTCACTACTAGCGCTAAAAATATATTCGCATCGATATTGTATAGTTTAATATTAAAGCAGAGACACTTGCGACATATATTTTATTATTTAGTTGTATATCTTCAAATGATGATTCTTTTTATAGAATGAGATATCTTTTACACAAAAAAGCATGAAGACGAATTTTTAATGTTGTGCCATAGAACTACGGATTAAGATTACTTCAAAATATGATTATACATGGGCTAAGACATAACTGGAATTTTATTATTCGTACTCAAATTAATCTGCAAACATCATCTACGAATTACGAGATAAAATTTTAAACATTTATCCCAGAAAAATGTTACAAATATCTATAAAACGCTATCAGTAATTGTTCTGTCTCAAATAATATTTTGAAAATGTCTTGAAGGTATCAAGTAAATAAGCTGTTCCTAGCAGGGGATAGCTGGTGAATATGAAATAGGTGCACATGTTACCATTTTGGTCATTAAAATCTCTCTAATGGCCTTGGTATCGTCTAGGCTGCCGTCAGTAATCCCAATTCAGTGGATTTTTTTATTCAGATATTTAGAATTCATACCAGAAATTTAAAATAGTCATCTTTGCTTTCTTTTGTAATAACTTGCATTGCGTCATTAAATAAAGTGAAATTTATTATTTAAATATTTTTCGCATGAATTCGGATTCTCCGATTTGCGGAATTTCCAGAACGCATCTTAACATGAGCAATACAGGATTAATGATAGGCAAAAAATTTATTTTGATAATCGACGGAATTCAGTTCTAGTTATTTTGATAAAACAATCATTTTAAGTAATCAAACCAGAATATAGGTTTTTAAGATGTAAAATTTTAATTAAACATTTTCAGCTGCATAATTCAATTGATACATGCCAGAGTATATTTTAACGTTAATGCTATTAAATTCTCATGTTTGTCTGTGAAACATGTTTATTAAACATGAAAATGTTTATTTAAAAATTGACACCATTCACAAAATCTATATTCCTGGTTAATAAAACTGATTGACTCATTAGGAAACTGCTCGGAGACGTTTCCGAAAGTCGGACGGCGGCAAAATCAGCATTATTTTTTAAATGTTTTTTCAATATTAAAAATTCATTGATTTCTGAGGTTTCTAGAGATAAAGAATTATTTTCTGAAAAATGGGTGACTCCGAAGATGTTACTGCATATTATATTTTATTTTCCTAGATTTGAAAACATTTGTATTTTTAAATAGGCTAGACAGCAGTAGGGTGTTCGTCCTCTGAATATTAGCAGTCATCCGCTAAATAGTCCGAGTTTCTAGATTGAGAACCAGATAGTATATAATTAGCATAATTTATCCTCTGAAACCCAAGTAAATATCATCAGACTCTTCATTTTGGAATATATTTGAAATATATCGGAAGGAATCTACACATCATTGTTCGTTACTGATAATGTTAAATATGTCTGTTAAATAACAAAATGATTTTTTGTGAACTGATAGCATA
This sequence comes from Maratus michaelseni, assembly GCA_963931845.1. NCBI lineage: Eukaryota > Metazoa > Arthropoda > Arachnida > Araneae > Salticidae > Maratus > Maratus michaelseni. The sequence goes on from OZ007600.1 coordinate 100,923,522, forward strand.
AAAAAAACAGGTTTAGTAAAACTGATTTATACATTAGAAAACTACTTTCTATGTATACTACACGTATTTTAAATTTTACTCCATTTAATAAATACATAGCGCAATTGAAAATTCCCCTGCAGCAATTTCTGTCAATAATCGGAAATATACGTGAGATCTTTCGAGCAGCTTTGTATATGGTCTATAGAATTTATATGCACCAATTAATATAAAAATATAGTTCCATTTAACAACGAGTCCACAACTGGAAACGAGTTACCAACATTCCTTGTTCATACACAGTACTGTAACCAAGTCATTTTGAGTGTCCCTGTAAATGAACGATGCATTCTATGCATCCATATTTTACAGTAAGTCTTTGTAGTACATCTCAGGGATATGTTTCAATTTCAATACGTTTAAATTAGTGAAACTTTGTTAAAATACGCTGCAAAAGATTTTCCCCCATAAACCGTAATGTAACGGAATTCTTTTCAGAGTCCCTGTAAATTAACCATATATTCTATGCACACCATATTCTTCAGGAAGTGAATTTTAATGCACATCAATTTGAATATGTTTAAGTTATTGTAACATTATTACAATATGCCGCAAACGATTTATCCCCATAAAGCGTAATGTAACGGAATTATTTTGAGTGTCTCTGTAAAAGAACTATAAGTTTAAAACCCTTCGTTTTCAATACCAAACATGCCATAGTAAGTCAGAATAACATATTTCAATTTCAAAGGAATCCGAATACATTTACGCGAGTTACAGTGCGGAAAGAAATACAGACAAAACAAATTCCTAAACATTTTTCAATTTTCTTGGAAATTGTTGAAAAAGGCCATATGAATCATTAGTAAAAAAACACTAAACATTCATAGAGTAAAATCAAGACCAAAACACAATGACTACAGATTTAATTCACAAGTAACAAGCTCAGACTCTGGAATTTCTGTTGAAAGTGTCAAATTACCGTAATTTCCGGCGTATAATCCGCAGCTCAAAGAGTCGTTTTTCGACCCAGAAATATTATTTTATAAAATGTAACTTAAAAGATCGCTGTAAATATTTAACTACAATTATTGAATAAAATTTCTGGGTCGAAAAACGACTCTTTGAGCTGCGGATTATACGCCGGAAATTACGGTAGTAAAATTGTTCTCCGGAATGTTCAAAAAGACTTTCTATTGTTCATTTGCATATAAATCCTTATCTAGAATCCCTAAGTGTTTAATGTTGTTAAATGAATTGCTTTTCATCGTAGTCTCTTCTTCACGTTTAACCCATTTACTTCCATACCACGCGCAGTTCCTTGTATGCATTTCTGATTGAATGCACCGTACGACAAACGGCGGGGCGCTCATAATCATTTACAACAAAATTCGTACTAGAAAGTTTTAATTGTATTATTTTATTTAATTATTGACAAAAATTCGTAAATTAATAAATAGAAGATTTCTGTTCAAAATTTTTGATGCACATTTCCAATTTTGATGAAGTACAAACTCTCTGAGGCAATGGCAAACCCCTTTGTATGGATAGTGCAATATTTAGCAGCGTTAATGTTACCGCGTCCGGGGTAGCCGACGCGCGCTGCAGTCCGGGCCACTGGCGAGAAATATGTTACGAGGACCTTGAACATTTTGCAATCTCTTTGCTGCATGCATCAAGAAAGGAAATCAGAATAAAAACAGCTATAATTTAAATTTTTATTTAAATTACATATTATTAGCATCAAATAATTTATAATTTTTGTAATTACTTTTATCAATAATTTGTATTCAAATTTGGCATTACTAGCATAAAAACTACATTCTCATCGATTTTTTATAGTTTAATTGTAGAGCAGAAACACTTGCGACATATATTTTAATATTTAGTTGTATATCTTCAAATGATGGTTCCTTTTATAGAATGAGATATCTTACACAATAGTGAATAAAGCCGTATATTTAATGATGTGCCGTAGAGCTATAGATTAAGAGTACTTCAAAATATGAATATTTATAAGCTAAGACATAACTGGAATTTTACTATATGAACTCAAATCAAACTGCCAACACCATCTACGAGTTACGAGAGAAAATTGAAAACATTTATCCCAGAAAAATGTTACAAATATTTATAAAACTCTGTCAATCGTTTATCAGTTTCAAATAATTTCGTGAGCAAAATTTTAAGGTATCAAGTGAATAAGCTGTTCCTGGAAGGGAATAGTTGGTAAACATGACATTTTATCACTTTTGTTCTTTAAAAACTTTGCTTCCCATGGTGGTAGCATTTATACTACCATCAGTATTCCCAATTCAGTGGATATTTTTATTCAGATATTTCGAATTCATTCCAGTGTTGCCAATGGGCTACTTTTTAAAAGTCAGATTTCTTGGCTGGCACCACTTTTTAAAAGGGTTTAACCCTTTCAGGGGCGGTGGTATATATTATATACCACCTAATTTTAATCCAATTCAAACCAGAAACTTTTAATTAAATTTTACTTTTTTAACTTTGACGAGAAAAAGTTGGAAAATTGCTTATTCTTATTTTGAACTAAATTATTCTCTAAATTCCGGTGGGAATTCAACGTTACAGGAGCACAAGTGCTTGCCCTTGAAAGGGATAATTCGCCTTGTTTTCGTGTTGTTTAATCTGTCATTAAATAAGGCGATTTTCACTTTTTCAAACAATTGGTGGCAATCTAGAAAACTGAATTAAAAAAAGTAGGCCACTGGCAACACTGATTCATACCAGAAATTTAGAATAGTGATCTTTGATTTCTTTTTTTAATAATTTGCATTCCGTCATTAAATAAAGTTAAATTTATTATTTATATTTTCTCGTATGAATTCGGATTCTCTGATTTGCGGAATTTACAGAACGCATCTTAACATGAGCGACGAGTTTAATGATTGGCAAAACGATTTATTTTGATAATGGAGTGATTTGTGTTCTAGTTATTTTGATAATACAATCATTTTATGTAACCAAACCGGAATGTTAAATTTTAATTAAATCATTTCAGCTGCGCAATTGAATTGATTCATGCCAGAGTGTATTTTAGTGTTAATGTTAAAACTGTTAAGTTTTGATGTTTGTCTGTAAAAAATGTTTGTTGAATGTGAAAATGTACATTTGAAAATTAATACCATTCAAAAAATCTTTCTTCCAGGTTAAGAAAACTGATTAATAGATTAGAAAACTGCTCGGAAACGTTTCCGAAAATCTGAAGGCGGCATAATCAACGTTATTTTTATAAATGCTCCTTTCTGTATCAAAAATATATTGACTTCTGAAGTTTGCTAGATTGAGAACCAGATAGTATATAATTACCATAATTTATCCTCTGAAATCCCAGTTATTATTATCAGAATCTTCATTTTGGAATATATTTGAAATATATCGGAAGGAATCGACACATCATTGTTTGTTACTGATAATTTTAAATATATTTGTTGAACAAGAAAATGTTTTTTTTTGTGCACAGATAGCATCCAAAAAAAAAAAACAAGTTTAGTAAAACTGAATTGTACATAAGAAAACTACTTTCTATGTATACTACAGGTACTCTAAAATTTACTCAAGTTAAGAAGTACATAGCGGAATTGAAAAATCCTCTTCAGCAATTTATGTCAATAATCGGAAATATATGAGAGATCTTTCGAGTAGCTCTGTATATGGTCTATAGAATTTATATGCACAAATTAATATAAAAATATAGTTCCATTTAACAACGTGTCCACAACTGGAAACGAGTTACCAACATTCCTTGTTCATACACAGTACTGTAACCAAGTCATTTTGAGTGTCCCTGTAAATGAACGATGCATTCTATGCATCAATGTTTGACAGTAGGCCTTTGTAGTGCATCTCAGGTAATATGTATCAATTTCAATACGTTTAAATTAGTGAAACATTGTTAAAATACTCTGTAAATGATTTTCCCCCATAAACCGTAGGGTAATAGAATTATTTTCAGTGTCCCTGTAAATTAACCATATATTCTATGCACACCATATTCTACAGGAAGCGCCTTTTAACACCTTCGTGACGAGCGTCCTTTACGGAATTTTTTATCTTTTACCACCGGTTTTTTAAAACAAAAATGTTCGCCTAATCGAATCGCAGTAATGCTGTCATTAAATAAGGCAAAGCTTACACTAAAAAATAACTAGTGGGAATAATCGAAGATTCTGAGCATCTTATGCGTCACGTATACGTGTCGCTCGTCCCGAAGGGGTTAATACACATCAGTAATATGTATCAATTTGAATATGTTTAAAATATTGTAACATTATTACAATATGCCGCAAACGATTTTTCGCCATAAAGCGTAATGTAACGGAATTATTTTGAGTGTCTATGTAAAAGAACTATCTATGCAACACGCTTCGTTTTCAATACCAAACATGCCATAGTAAGTCAGAATAACATATTTCAATTTCAAAGCAATCCGAATATAGTTACACGAGTTACAGTGCGGAAAGAAATACAGACAAACCTAATTGATAAACACTTTTAAACTTTCTTGGAAATTATTGAAAACGGTCATATGAATCATTGGTAAAAAAACTCTAATCATTCATAGAGCAAAATCAAGACCAAAACACAATGACTGCAGATTGACTTCACAAGTAACAAGCTCATATATTGGAAATTCAGTTGAAAGTGTCAAATTAGTAAAATTGTTCTCCGGAATGTTCAAAAAGACTTACTTTTTTCATTTGCATATCATTATATATTATTTCTGCTGTCAACATCCCTTTTTCTAAGAAAATATGAAACGCAGAACAACGAATGAGATACCATATGAAAGGTTTTAGAACCAGCTTCTGACATAGCCCACTTAACAATTCGTTAAAACATGTTTTTGATTAAAATTTGCTGAAAATTAAAAATTAAATCGGCATTGTTTTCATACAAGAAATGAAAGGTTTTCTTCAAATTATTGTTGCCAAAAAAATAAAATACCACATTATATGATGCTCAGCAATTATAATAAAAAACACCGCACGGGTTTATTTTATGCTTATGATTAAAAAGCGAAATTGAAATTGAAATGTTTAGATTTATGTCCCATGTTAGATTTAAGTCCCATGTTTTTCCCGAAGCGGATGACGTCATTCTCTAATGCAGTCAAAATACGATTGTTAGTTTTTTTTTTTTTCTCGCGCCTGCCTTTAGCAATCTTGGATTAGTTTTTAATCTAACTTTGATGGAATAAATTAGATGATATTCTGGCTTGACTAACAACTAAATGTTGTTTGCAGATATTTTTATCCTTTCTTTTTCTTCAGAAGTTTAAACTTGCATCTAATAAATATTACATATTGATAAAAAATGATACTACTCTGTTATCCCGTCGACCTCTTTTCATAACAAAAAACTATCGCCAAATAAACGGGAGAACGTTACCATTGGAATATAAAAAAGTATATAAATAAATAAAATATAAGAATTTAAGGACACAATTGTTATTTTAATTAATAAAATAACTACTAAATCAGTAAAACATAATGAAAAATATACGCAGATGTCGAATGTAAAACCACCAGATGACGTAACAAACAGCATAATGCTTCTGACATCAAGTAAATGGGACTTCATTTTGGCGTTTAATCTTACAGTTTGGCGGTAGTTTTTTGTTATGAAAAGTGGTAGACGGGATAATAGAGAAGTACCTAAAAAATATTAGATTTCAGTGCTAAATCTTCGCACGGGCCCTCTGGTAAATCCTTATTTGGAATCCCTAAGTGTTTAATGTTGTTAAATGTATTGTTTTTCCTTGTAGTCTCTACTTCACTTTTAACACATTAACTTCCATACTACGCGCTGAATAAATTCTGATTGAATGCGCCGTACGACAAACGGCGTGGCGTTCATAATCATTTACACCAAAATTCGTACTAGAATGTTTTAATTGTATTATTTATTAATTTATTGACAAACATTCGTAAATTAATAAATAGAAGATTTATGTTCAAAATTATTTATGCATATTTTAAATAAAATGCGTGGTAATCACGAACGTGTTATGGTCTCGAGGTTTGTAGAAAATCAATGTATGAGTGGCAGTTCACTTTTTAAAAAATTGACGACGGATCGGGACATATCCGTGCCAGTGGACTACTTTTCATTTTACTCGTACAATTTTGGAAAAATAATCTCGGCCACAGACATATATTAGGATGTTTTTAACCCCTTCAGGGCAAAGCACTCTTGTGGCTAAAATATTGAAATGATTGATTGACACCAGGATTCACGAACGAATGTATTTTAAAATAAGTAAAAGCTTTTCCTCATGTACCTTATAAATTCAAAATTTGATTATAAAATTCTGGTCTCATTGTGGCATTTTGGGATTAAAATTAAGTGGTATATATAATATACCGGCGCCCTTTTGTAAATTTTGGTACGATTGAATATAAAAATATTTCTAGTCATTGGTCGTTATCAAAGGGTTAAAAATACAATTTTGCGATTCAAACTATGTTTATTTGATTATAAAAAAACGGAACTCTAGTATGTATATATTTTAATAAATCAAAGTTGGGGACCACGCATGCTTGTATGATGCTGGAACTTTCTAATTAACTAATTAAGTATTTAAAGCACTACATTAATATAGTCAATAAATCTCTTTGCTGCATGCATCAAGAAAGGAAATCAAAATAAAAGCAGCTATAATTTAAATTTTTATTTAAATTTCATATTATTAGCTTAAATTAATTTATATTTTGTGTAATTTCTTTTATCATTCATTTGTATTTAAATTTGGCATTACTAGCATAAAATATATATTCGCATCGATATTTTATAGTTTAATTGTAAAGCAGAAACACTTGCGACGTGTATTTTAATAGTTATTTGTATATCTTCAAATGATTTTTTCTTTTACAGAATGAAATATCTTATATCAATAGTGGATGAAGACGTATTTTTAAGTGCCGTAGAACTATACAATAAAATTACTTCAAATTATGAATATTTATGAGCTGAGATATAACTGGAATTTTACTGTCTGAACTCAAATTAAACTGCAAACATCATCTACAAATTACGAGAGAAAATTTAAAACATATATCCCAGAAAAATGTTACCAGTATTTATAAAACTCTGTCAATCGTTTTTCTGTTTCATACGAGATTTTGAACAAATTTTGAAGGTATCAAGTGAATACGCTGTTCCTTGTAGGGGATAGTTGGTAAACACGAAATGAGTTCACATTTTATCGCCTTGGTCCTTAAAAACTCTCTACTGCTCATGGCAGCCAAGGTTGCCAGTTTGACCCTTTTTTTAATTTAGAAATGTCGAATTCGTACCAGAAATTCTGAAAGAAGAATTTTTTATTTAAGCAATCACCAAATGTTTGTCATGAAATAAACAAAGGAGCATTATAGAAAATTTCTGGTATGAATGCAAAATTTCGGAATTAAGAAAGAGACGAAATTGGCAACCCTGATGGTAGCATTTATACTAACATCAGTATTCCAAATTTAGTGGATTTTTTATTCAGGTAATTCTAATTCCTACCAGAAATTTAAAAAAAAATGTGAACTTTGTTTTTTTTTAATAACTTTCATTCCGTCATTAAATAAAGTGAAATTTATTAGTTAGATTTTCTCGTATGAATTCAGATACTCCCATTTACGGAATTTCCAGAACGCATCTTAACATGGGTAATAGAGGATTAATAATAAGCAAAACGAGTTATTTTGATAATAGAGAGATTTGAGTTCTTATTATTTTGATAACAGAATTATTTTAAGTAATCAAACCGGAATATAGGTTTTAAGATGTTAAATTTTATTTAAACATTTACAGCTGCGTAGTTGAATTGATACATGCCAGAGTATATTTTAATGTTAATGTTAATGCTTATACATTATCATGCTTGTCTGTAAAACATGTTTGTTGAACATAAAAATTTTATTTGAAAATTGATACCATTCAAAAAATCTACATTCCAGGTTAAAAAAACTGACTGATACTCTAGAAAACTACTCGAAACGTTTCCGAATATCGGAAGGCGTATAAAATGAACGTTATTTTTATAAATGCTTCTTTAAATCTCAAAAATATATTGATTTCTGAGGTTTCTAGAGATAAAGAATGCTTTTCGGAATAATGGGGGACTCGGTAGATGTTACTGTATGTTTTCATTTTTGGTTATATTTTATTTTCCTAGATTAAAAAAAAAACATTTGTATTTTTTTACAGGGTAGACAGGGTAGTAGGGGGTTCGTCCTCTGAAGATTTGCAGTCCTCCACTAAATATTCCGAGTTGCTAGATTCAGAACCAGGTAGTGTATAATTACAGTAATTTTATTCTCTGAAATCCCAGTTTCTATTATCAGAATTTTCATTTTGAATATATTTGAAATATATTGGAAGGAATCGATACATTGTTGTTTGTTACTGATTATGTTAAATATGTTTGTTGAACATGAAAATGTTTATTTGAGAATTGATAGCATCCAAAAAATCTATATTCCAGGATTAGTAAAACTGATTTATACATTAGAAAACTACTTTTTATGTATACTAAACGTATGCAAAAATGTATTTCAGTTAGGAAAAACATAGCGCAATTAAAAATTCCCCTTCAGCATATTCCGTCAATAATCGGAAATGTACGTGAGAGAATTTATATGCACCGATTAATATAAATAAAATAGTTCCATTTAATAACGGGTACCACAATAAAAACGAACAACCTTCATTTATTTTTCATACACAGTACTGTAATCAAGTAATTTTGAGTGTTCCTATAAATGAACGATACATTCTATGCATCCATATGTTACAATAAGCGGCTTGTAGTGCATTTCAGGGATATGTATAAATTTTAATACGTTTAAAATAGTGAAACATTGTTAAAATACACGGCAAATGATTTTCCCCATAAACCGTAATTTAACGGACTTCTTTTAAATGTCCCTGTAAATTAACTATACATTCTATGCTCACCATATTCTAGACGTAACGCCTGATAGTGCACATCAGTGATATGTATCATTCAAAATATGTTTAAAACAGTGCAACCTAGTTAAAATTCGCCGCAAACAATTTTTCCCCATACACCGTAATGTAACGGAATACTTTTGAGTGCCCCTATAAAAAAACCTAAATGCTACACACTTCTTTTCAATACGAAACGTGACATTGTAAACCCCAATAACATTTATCAATTTCAATGCCATACGGGTTTATTTATGCGAGTTAGAGCACGGACGGACCACAGACAGATCTACAAACCGAATTCATAAATACTTTCAACTATGTTGGAAAGTGTTAAAAAGAGCCATTCGTTGGTACCATATCAAACTATCGAATATTAAAAAAATATTTTTCTCTACTTTTAAAAATGGGCCGATTGCAACACTAAATTTCACTAGAATTCTTCGTCTAGTAATAATAATAATAACATTTCTGTGAAGAACGGGGTAACCTCATTTTTATTCAGAAGAAATTCCTCTTTTTTATTCAGAATTTTATATGAAAGAACCTTATTTTTATTCAGAGATCTCAAATATATACAAATTTTTAGAAAAAACTGTAGTTTAAGTAATTACGAAATGCTTGTCATTAAATAAACCAAAAGTTTCTATTTAAAATTTCTGGTATGGATTCGAAATTTCAAAATAAAAATAGATGCCAAACTGGCATCCCTGCTGAATAATACTATTAAAATTTAATAGAGATAATCGGCCAATTTTTAAAAGTAATGAAAAATGCATTTATTCACATTCGATAGTTTGACATGGTAGCGACGATGATCCGTCGGTAAACACACGCTATAGCTCTAATAAAATGAATCAAACACCAAAACACAAACTCTTTACATTTCATTCACAAGTAACAAGCTCAACTATTGGAATTGCTGTTGAAAGAGTAAATTTAGTAAAGTTGTTCTCCGCAATGTTCAAAGAGCCTTTCTTTAGACAATTTATATATAAATCCTTATCTGGAATGATTAAACGTTTAATGTTGTTAAATGTGTTGTTTTTCGAGTTGGTAACTTCACATTTACTACAGTAAATTTCATACTTCGCGCCTGTCGTCGTATGCATTTCTAAATGAATATGCCATACGACAAACTGGGACGCTCCTAAAGATTTTCAACAAAATTCTTACTAGAAAGTTTTATAGTAATATTTTTATGTAGATTTCGTAAGAAGTACTACCTATTACATTTTCCCCTAAGTTGTAATTTGTGAAAAAAATTTGCCGATTTACGCCGATTATGACTCCCAGAACCCAAAACCACCCCCAGTTCAAAACTTTATTTATCTATCTATCTATCTATCTATGTCACTTTTTTATGGACATGATAACTGCAATAATTTTGCACAAATCTCTTCCAAACTGATACATAAAATCATGGGGCATAGAATCTCGGTCAAGTTCGTTAATGGGCAAAATCGAACCATGGGGGGGGGGGGGGTCTTTTTGTGAAACTAGAAAAAAAAACATAACTTCTTAATTATGATATGTATCGAATCCGTTTAAAGTTATTATTACTTCTAGGAAAAGGACCGAAAATTTATGTATGGCAGATTTTTTTATATCATTAAAAATGACCCCAAGGGGGTGGGGAAGGATGGTTTTAGAAGAAAAATATTCATAACTTCGTCATTTCCCAAGATATCAATTCCGCTTAAATTTATTATAAATCCTCTTAATATTATCTAAAACTTTTATACTGACAAGTTTTTTATAGAACCAACTCTTATAGAAAAAAAAATTAAAAACAAAAAAATTCCTGCCGGCTCCGTCTGCAAACAAGTTAGATTTCGAAGTGGGTGATCCCAACTGCCGTATCATGGCAAAAATGTAATTTCTTCCGCAATTCCCAACAAACAGGTGCCTCACGGTTTGCGTCTTCGAAATCTACATGGGCCTGTAGGCCGAGCCGTCAGGGATTTTTTTTATTTATTGACAAAGATTCCGTAAAATATTAGTTAGAAGTTTTCTGTGGAGTATTTTTATTCATATTTAATAAAATAGTACGCACTCATCTGCATCGTGTGATGGCCTCGAGGTTTGTAAGGAATCAATGTATGGATGACAGTTTATGTGTGAAAACTTTGAGTACGGGTCGGAACATATATGTGCCAGTGGACTATTTTTCATTTTATTTATACCATTTTTTGAAAAGTATTCTCTGCCACAGAATTTTATTATGATATTTTCAAGAGAAATCTACCACAAAGAAAACATTTTGTGTATACAAATATTTATAGTCCTGGTCTATAATGAAAGGGTTAATAAAATAAATTTTGCTGATCTAACTATATTTATTTGATTAAAAAAAACGGAAAGTCAGCAGGAATATATTTTAATAAATAAAATTTGTAGTTCCAAACATGTTTGTTTGATTCGTGGACTATATACGGGAAATTTCATATTATCTAATTAACTACAACCCTCTGACCGCCGAGCAAAATGGCAAATTTGTAATGTTGTTTTCTCTGAAACTTTTAAAAATGCTGAAAAAAGATAAATTTTCACACTTGATGTAAAAATCGTAAATACATATTATAAGTATAATCCGTGAGACTATTAATCATTAGTCGATGTTTTAGAACGGCATGATATTTGTAGAGTTATTTTAATTTGAACAATGCTTCTATTGCAGCGAAACATATAGCATAGTAAACGGATATATCAGTTCATGGCGGTGAGAAGTACTACATTAATGTAGAAAATAAATCATTTTGCTGCATGCGGCAAGTTATAATTTGAAGGAATCCAAAGCAAGCAACAGTTATGATTTTAATATTTATTCAAATTGATACTATTAGCATAAAATACATTATATTTTGTACAATTACTTATAACATTCAATTGAATTTAAATTTGATATTCCTACCCTAAAAAAATATATTCGCATCGATTTTTTATGGTTTCTTTTTAAAGACGAAAAACTTGCGATATCTATCAGTCTTGATCGATTCTGCCTTAGACAGAGTTTACTGTATACCCACTTCTGTCCTATATTCAGGAGTGCATAGAACTATTTATTTTTAAGTACCACCATTTCCGAATAGTTATCGTGTCTTATTTCTATGATTAAATTAAACATAGATTACAATTCAGAAATAGTGGTGCTCTATAAAATGTCCCACTACGCACCCTGTATAGTGGAATAATATAGAAATTATTGAAAAGGTTCAAAGAATTGAACTAATCTTCTAATTGAGGTAAACCATCTCTAAACTATAAACAAGAAAGAAATATTATTCCTCTAGCATAGATTATAAAACACTTTCCAACACATTCAGAATACAGTAAATAAAATAAAAACTTAATAAGGAGTTTTAATAAACCTGTAATAAGGAAAAATACAATATCTAACTAAACAATTTGAAATCGCATAACACGTTATAAACACAATTTCAGCAATTACCATCAATAGTCGGGAAGATATCCGAATCCTTTTGTCCAGATCTGTAAAGGATCTATAGATATACAGGTATACTACATAGTATGCTTAACTTTAATTCAGCTAAGAAAAGCATTGAATAGTTGAAAATTCCAATTCAGCACTTTCTGTCAATAAACGGAAATATATTTGAGATCTTTTGTGTATGATTTATAGACTTTTTACTCGCCAAGTAATATGCGAAAAATTACTAAAATTTAAACACGCTTACCGCAACCGAAAACGCACTCAACCAATTATTCTTCGTGTAACATATTGTAAACCAAATTTATTTGTGTCTCCCTGTAAATACACGATGAATCCTATTCAGACTATATCCAATAGTAAGCATCTTGTAATGCATTTCAATAATATATATTTATTTCAATATGTTTTAAATGGTAGTTACTAAGTTTGACGAATGAACTATTACTCCACCATTTCTATTGTGTATTAAGCCTAGTATACTAGAATGTAGACTGAAATGTATAATAAATAATTGTTACAAAATTACTTTATAAATTAATATATATATATTTTCCAAAAACAAAGATACTCTAAAGGACAAGGATAAAGGAATAGTATTACGCTGAAATCGAACCATTACTGTGTGAAATTATACGATGTATCCAGAAGCAGCCATGGGGGTGTCCAGATGCTCTGGATACCACTAACTTGTACAGTTTTCTTTGCCTATCTAACTTTCTGCGATACTCAAGGGGAATAAAACTTTAAAACAATTCTGGTATCCAGAGCATTTGAACCCCATCCCTGCCTACGCCACTATCCAGAAGTGCCAAGCTTCTACTAATCTTTCTTAATATGTGCGGTAATTTGATTTAGGTTTAATATGTTTCGACCAGAAATATTTTAAAGAAATGAAAGCAAATAAATTTCACATAAAAACCTGAAATTAATTAAATAAACATTCATCAAATATTTTTTCTGGTTCCAAACGTTGTTAAACTGGGTCAAATTAATCCACATATTACGCAAGATTAGTGGGAACTTGGCACCTCTGACATGTATCTGTCATTGAATTGATGACAAAGTAAAAGAATCAATTTCAGTAAGAGAATCATTTCCACCCTTTTAATTAATACAAACTACGTGATTACAGGAACAATAAAAAAGAAAGAGATAAACACATTCATTATTTCATGATGGCACTGTTATCAGTGAGTCTTTTCCTACAAAAAATCAATAGTGTGTTTCGACCTATGTAACATGTAACAAATTAAATTCCTCTATAGCCTCATTTATACGACAACAGATAGATAACATATTTACGTTCGTTCTCTGGCAAACATTTTATTTTCTTACGTTATTTATTATGTGGAACGCACATGATAATGAAGATATATTCGGACAAGAAATGTGTAATTTGTTTTAGAAACCACCTGCAAATGAAAACGAAAATACGACAGTCAAAATATAAAATTTGTAGAGTTCAAATAAAGTTTACAAATTAAAATAAAATAATAAAGAGTAAAAAAAAATATATATGAAAAAGATGGTGTTAATATATAAAGATATGAAACTTATACATATGCTTATTTTTTCAAGTCTCTCAGAAAATGAATCAGTGATAACAAAGTATTGAAACTGTTATATCGTTGTAAAACCACCTTTTTGGATGTATTCAGTTATAAAAGTAAAAATGGCTTAAAAAAACTCTTTGACAAGCATTAACTGTTTATCTTTAAAATCATGCTTAATTCCAGGACTGCATTTCCTGTGATTCCACAAATTTTCCGTTACATTATATTAACTTAGCATGATTCTCGATTATTGAAAAATCATTTCATTAATTTACGTTTAGTAGGAAAGGGATATTTATTAAAAATAATTATATTTTTTACTCTGTTACTTTTTTAAATAAGGCAACAGGAAAAGAAAGTATTATTTAAACTTTATATTCAGGATATCTAAATAGTTTTCTCAACGTATAGCCATAATTTAATTAATATTAAAGTGTTAATTAATAAAAGAGAAATTTTATTATTATTCATATCAATTATTAACTATTTATATTTTCTACTTTTTTTTCTTCTTCTAAAATATTATGGTGTTGCAGTTTCACAGCCTATCTGCATATTTTGGCGATAGTGATTTGGCGCATAATAAACTCCAATGTTATTGAAATTCGTAAACAGTTGCAGCCAGAAATATAATTTGCGATTAATCACCTGCGATAGGATAACGGAAAAAGGCCTTAAAATTAATTAATGTATTTATAATTATGTTCTAAAAGTATTAAAATGTTGTATTGTCATTGGAAACACATCTGCATACATATTTTTTATAATTATAACATTTTCAGGGAGTGAAAGAAAAATTGATTACACAATTCCATCTTTAAATACAAAAACCAAGTTAAGTTAAAGATTAAATTATATGATAAAAAAAGTTTTAAAGGTAAGCTTTCATTATAATGTGCTGAAAAGGAAAAAAATATATATTCAGTTAAGATCAGTCGATTAAAATAAATATCTTTAAAAAATTGCGAGTGATTTTTTTATCAGTTTGTTTAAAAAAAATAAAATGGATATACAATTTTACATTCAGCTTACTGGTAAAAAAAAAAGATCAACATTTTCCTAAGAATCGAACCCACATCCATTTAGTCACTGAGCGGAACCGAAAGATGGCGTATTTGCCAACCATGCAGATGTTCAATTGCGGAGCATTTCTGAAACAACCAATAACATTTATGTGCATCATAACATTTGCGTACCTTTATTGGACAGGTGTTTTTGCCTCCCGGTTGCGGAGGCAAATTTCGAATATTTTTATTACAAAGTATTGTATTATTACCGGAAATACTTTACACTACAAACAATTATCATCAATTGCGGCACAGAGACAAAACAAGTTAAATAAAATTTTGTAGAAATAAATTAGTGCAAAAGTAAAAGAAGTAAATGAAATTAGCAGCAAAAACATTTCAGGATAAATGTCGTATATCAATGTATTTGTACGTCCTAAAACTCAACACCCGGTCTAAAGGATGTTTGTATTTCAAGAGTGTGCTTCTAATATTTTAAGACCCCCGAAAATGTTAAATATTTTTGACTATCAAATCTTAAAAGTGTATTGAAACTATTATATGGATGATCTACTTACCGGGTGTCCGAAAAATGACTGATGGGTTTTAAAATTCTATAACTTGCAAACGGTGAAAAATATTTAAACAATTCTTGCAGGAGGGTTATGTATGATGTCAGGTGTTTTCCTACTGTGATTCTTGATTTTAGTTCGAATTTCAAACAATAGATGGCAGTGACAGAAGTTGGCGCGCAGTTGAGGCCAAAACTGACGTCACTCAGCATTGATCGAGGCTAACGAAAAAGACAGGCTACCGCGGTGCATTCCACTTATCTTTTTTTACAGCTAGAGTTACGTATTGCTCTTTTCGTACACCTTCATTGGTGCATTCGAGCATCACATGACTCCCGCGGTCTGTAAAAAACGATACGCGTAAAGCACCGCGGTAGCCTTTCTTTTTCGTTAGCCTCGGCATTGATGCACGGCCTCCGGAATACTAGGCCTGCGCACTGACAAAAATGGCGCCTGTCGAAGGCGGACTTTTTTTCAGCGTTTGTACGGTTCTTCGAACTTGAACATCAATAATACCTAAAAGTTTTCTTTGACTTATTTTAATTCAGAAAAACAAGACGAAGAAAGCTTTTATAAATTATTGGTGTTAAAGTTCGAGGGACCGTTCAAACGTTGAAAAAAAACCCGCTTGCGACAGCCGCCATTTTTATCAGAGCGCAGGCCTAGTATTCAGGGGGCGTTGCATCAATGCTGAGTGACGTCAGTTTTGGCCTCGACGGAGCGCCAATCGCTGTCAGCGCCATCTATTGTTTCAAATTTAAACTAAAATCAAGAATCAACGTAAGAAAACTCCTACATCATACAGGGTGTTTTTTTTTTTAAGTTGTGAAAGTAAAACCCTATAACAAAAGAACCATTGAACCAAATGACCTGAAATTTCACCAATATGCTCCCAAAGCAATAGGGATTTTTTAGGCGTAGTTAAAAAAACTTAAAATCGCACCGAAAGATGGCGCTGTAGGTTAACATCAACTGGTTTCCTTCCTCTACCGGGTTTTAGGCTAAGTGAAGCACTCTGTTCCAATTTCAAAACCATCTTCCGTAAATATTCTATCGTCATTGGACCTTTTCTTAAATTATTAAGTGTCCCAAATCTCTTAAGAGCAGTTTCTGCGCTATCATTATTCTGATAATACAGTTTCACTACCAACGCACGGTCGGGTCAATGGCACAGTCATTGCGAGGATATCCGTGGAATAATGAACCTGAGGTGTACGTGCTTCACGCTTTTATCACCACTGTATGTGTGTCGTGAACAAGCTCGTCTCCCAACTTTGCTGCATATACAGCGCCATCTGTCGGCGGGATTTTAATTTTTTTTTAGCCACGTCTAAAAAAATCCCATTGCTTCGGGAGCACACTAGTAAAATTTCAGGTCATTTGGATCAGTGGATCTTTTGTTATAGGGTTTTACTTTCACAACTTAAAAAAAAAAATCACCCTGTACATAACACTCTTGCAAGAATTTAAAAAATATCTGTCACCGTTTGTAAGTTATTGAACTTTAAAATCAATCAATCCTTTTTGGGACACCTCGTACTATCATGCATATCATAGTATTAAAATGTTGGAAATGAAAAGGAGAGACAAATACGAAATTTGCCTACCATCCGCCACTTGAGGAACAGGCGGAATCGTGGTCCTTTTTATCACCCCTTCAAGACTCTAGACTGTTGGGAAGGAGGAAGTCCCGAGCACGGAAGATTCCACAGGAAATATTTAAAAGTTATTTTCGTTAAATCTGTTGGTCAGCCAATTTCCCAGTCCTTCCTCGCTAATTTTAAACCTATGGGCGTAGACTGTATTCGACAGGAAATAATTTTTTTAAATAATTCGAAACTTTTTATAAACAGGAAATTTATATTTTTAAATAAATAATTCCCAGAAAATTAATATTTTTTTGTCTTTTTTCAGTGTGCTCATCTTAAATGATGTCTTTTTTTCCGTTTTAAAATCTTTCTGAAATATATGCTTAATTCAATATTTTATGTGTTAAAAGCTGACGAGCTGTAAGTAACATATTTGCACCTCAGATAAAATTAAGTATAATTTTGACGACTAAGTAAAAGATAGACATCCTTTAAGACGAGTACACAGAAGAAAATAAGTTAAATTATTAATTTCCTCAGGAGATATTTTAAATATCCGAATGCATTCCACGCGCATGGGTTTAACATTAGCGAAGCAATCCCGTTTTTGACAGTGAAAATTAAATATCCAAAATAGCATTGTGAAATGTTTACGTCCCCAAACGTCTAAACATCAAACTTTTATATAATAAATGGATATTTCCAAACTGTGTAAAACGGAAAAAACGAATAAAATTTTAATGATTGGTGCATGTTTGTAATCAATTAATTTAATATCATTACTTTATTACTTTATAAGATATATAGAATCAATTATCTTTTACATATAGTTTTTCAAATGCGAAAAAAGAAACAATTATAATTTTAAAAAATATTTACTATTCATCACTATATCAAGTGTCGGCAGTTATAGCAAACTGCTCTATTTTACAAATATTTAATATATATATATATATATATATATATATATATATATATATATATATTGCATATTCATTAAGTTTACTTTCGTTGCTACATGTCGAAATGTCTTTTCATCAAACTATATTTTTTATTTATCGCATTAGATCGGTAAATATTTATTTAAATGTTTAGAAAAATTGCAACATTAAATCTGAAAGTTAATTGATACAATAATTATTTAGAAAGAAATCAGTCTTTCAAAGCTTTTCATCGCATGCACTTTAATTAAAAATAGATTTTCCGAATAAGATGTCCTTTAAAAGTTTTACATTCAAATGAAATAATTGAATACATGTAAATTCAAGATTTAATGATTGTCATTAAAATTTTAATGCATTTTTAAGATATTAAGTTTAATTTAATTTTTTTTTAATTACTGCTATTTTCTTTTAAATTGATCAGGGAAGTTTTAATAAAAAAAAAATGCGTAATAAAGGAAAAACCATTAATAACGAAATTCTAAATACTAGTTAAGAATTTTTCAGTATAATTCGCCATTAAAATAGTAATGTATTTTATAAAAGTTAAAATAATTTTAATTTTCTTGTAATGGTTGCAATAATTAATATAAAATGTATATATGGCAAATGTATTTCCGTTATTAAAAATAAATATCTGCAAAGGATTTTTTCAATTAATATCTTTTTTTAGTTATTAATTTAGTTTCCTTATAAATTTACACTTAAGTTTATAGAAACTTTATATTTTGTTTAAAATATGCAATTATACCTAAAAGATAAAGTTAAATACTTGTAGTTGACTTTAGATATAGATTTGTTTTTTTTTTTCCTTTTGGAATCATTTTTTAGTTTACATTTTTATGCGAAATATGGTTTTCATTATTATTAATATATTAATAATAACTGAATTATTAATTTGCCTAAGAATTTGCCTAACTCTGACTAAGAATTATTCGAATTCATGGAAGAGTTAACAAAAACAAATTCCTCGCGTAGATGTAGAATCATAACGATGCATTTCTAAGCGAAAGAATGATTAAATAGGGAAAACAGGAAACTAATGAGATTTGTTTTACATTTCACATTGTAAAAAGTATAAATTATAGAATTACTAGATTTTTTTTAGTTGCAGACAATTACTTTATACCATTTTATATTAAGCTATAAAAGGTGATAGTCAGTCAATCAAGAGGAAGTCATAAAATAAAAGGAATCATCATTCCTTTAAAGGAGAAGGTCATTATCACAAGTAATAAATATGATTTTAATAACACGGTTGTTTGTGAGATTTAATATTTTTGGTTGTGTTAAATAAAAAATAGGTTAGCAAGAAAAATTTTTTTGTTTCATTTTTTAGCTGTAATGTACACGCTAAAGCATAGCTTCCAACTTTTACGCATTTGTGCTACCACAAAAATTAATAAAAAATTTTGCGTTATCGAATCACATGATTTCGGCGATATAATAAGTAAAAATTTACTGTAAAATTTTAATGGTATGAAAAAAGCGTAAAAGTTGGCAAGTATGCTAAAGTCATATCTGAATCCATTTTTTTTTCAGTTATACTTTTAGTCGGTCTTAGAAATACACAATGATTCAACTTTAGTACATTAAACTCAAATCGTAAAAGACACTATTTTGCACCGTAAATATGTAAACAAAAGCTATAAAGTTCGTTTAGATGTGTAAATAATCGCAGTTCCTGCAGAATTATACAAATCGCGTTTAATACGTGATCCAGCATAAAACGCGTCTTAACCCGGTTCGACTGTATACATATATATATGTGTGTGTGTGTGTGTATGATTTTTACAGAATTAATATTTCTATATAATTATAGTGGTTGCGAATAACTTTATTTATTTATTAAAAGTTAAATAAAAAGTGTTGCAAATTTGATACTTACTCGGGCATTTAAGGGTTAATGTCTGAGATGCAATTTTGTTCTATTTGACTCTGACTCCGAAATCTAATTGAACTTGCCAAGGGTTTAATTCAACATCAACACATTAATAAAATATAAACGTTTTTTCAGAATAGGCGAATTCAAGAGTTATATCACCACTAATATAAATTCAGTAAACAAATTCTGACTTAAATTAAACTTTCTTACTAATTTTGTAAATCTTATTAAAGGAAATTTCTTTGAAGTCTTTATTAACCTCGTCTTGCTTTTATTGAATGTTAAATGATATTATATTTAACACATATAAAAGAATAAGGCGCGTTAAATTTTTTGTACACAAATTTATTATTTAAAATAAATTTTAGATCCAATGCTTTTTTATAATCATTTAGATGATCTTGTCCCATTAGTCGTCATACGTCTTTGAAATGCATGTAGGCTTATTGTAAATGAACTATTTATCAGTAACACAAAACGAATATTGCAACATAATAGTATTGATCACAACCTTTATAATCCGATTAATATTAATAAAAACAGAGTTAAGTCTTTATAAACACAAGTACTTATTTAGCATAAAAATCGCCTACAGTTGGGCTGAGTAATGTTTTGCTTCTGACTTTGCAACCACCAGATAGAAAACAAATGTTGAGTACTTGTGCTTGTGTAAATGTGGTATTGCTATCTACGATCAAAATCCTTATCATGTAATTAATTTATTTTACGAAAACAATCTAGTGATGGTCATAACGAGTTCTTCGGCTATTCGAATGAATCATTCGGGAATGCTTAAAAACCGTAGCTGCCAGACTTTGCTTCATGATTTTTAGAGAAGTCGCTTAATATAACATGGAAAAACGAATGATATAAAATTTGACTTTAAAAGCATTAGATTAATTTAACCCGTTCGCTGCCACGAGTATACGCGTGGTTTTTCAATCTAGAATTATGAATTCGTACCGGAAATTGCGAAAGAAGAATTTTTATTTTATGTAATCACGAAATGTCTGTAATTAAATAAATTAAATATTGCTATTAGTATTTTCTGGTATGAATTCAAAATTTCTAAATAAATTAAAATTCCGGTAATTGTAACCCGGCAGTGAACGTGTTCAGCACAATTATTCTAATTGGTAAATAAATCATATGAGTTGTCATTTTCTAACTTAGTAAAAAATGTCCGTGCCTGTAGTTGAACCAGAGACCTCATGGCTCAAGCTACATTCATCTGCCAACTCAACTATAGTGGTCGAATTGGAAGGACCTAATTCACTCACCTAACATTATTGATCATAGCATGTTGTGTGATATCTGAATCAGCTCAACAAAATAAATCGGAGGTAATGGAACTCCAGTAAGCGCTAGATACAGTTTTAAATTAGAAATTATCAGAAAGTTAGAAAATGACATCTCATATGATTTCTTTACCATTTAGAACAATTGTGTTGCATATAATCTAGTGTAAGTACAGGTCCAACGTTTACTGGAGTTCCATTACCTGCAATTCATTCTGTTGAGCTGATTCTGATATCAGACCAGATGCTATGATGAATGAGGTTAGCTGGGTGAATTAGGTAGTCCAGATTCGTCCATGATAGGTCAGATGGCAGAGCTTTTTCAGCTTCAGCCAAGAGATCCCTAGTTCGAATCCTGGCTAGGACATTTCTCAGTCAACTGGAAAATGACAACTCATATGACTTAAAAGCAGTTTTGACTATTTGGCTGATTTGGCTGGAGTTCCATTACCTGCAATTCCTTCTGTTGAGCTGATTCTGATATCAGGCCAGATGCTATGATGAATGAAGTTAGCTGGGTGAATTAGGTAGTCCAGATTCGTCCACGATAGATCAGATGGCAGAGTTTTGTCAGCTTCAGCCAAGAGATCCCTAGTTCGAATCCTGGTTTGGACATTTTTCACACAATTGGAAAATGACAACTCATATGACTTAAAAGCAGTGTTTCCTATTTGGCTGATTTTTTTTTAATTCAGATTTCTTGATTGATGCAACTTTTTTGAAATGGAAATATTAGCCTTATTTAATCTGTCATTAATCTCCCAATAAATAAGACGAATATTTTTATTTCCCATATGTGCAATCTGAATAAATAAAAAATAGCCCAACTAACAACTCTAATTGGATGACGTAGGAAATGAACAGACAATGGAACAATAATAAACTTTAAGCATTTTGGTTGCCATATATATGAGAACTGTGAAAGAAATACCATGTTTTTAAAATTTGCTATTGCCCGCACACTGGAAGGTTGAAGTAACTTGAAAGATTAAATGTTTTTTTATGAATTCAAAAAATTATAGTTTGAGACATTTGTCGAACTTCTATTAATATGTTCAGAAAACCGTTAAAGTATTTTATAAAAAATTTAATGTATTTACAAAGAATTTTAAAAACAGTTTTAAAATATTGCAATTCTTGAAACTTTAGAGAATTTTTATTGTTCTTTTATTCATGGATTGTTTAACATTGTAATAATTTACAATTATTTAGACTATTTTCATTATCAAGTTTGAAAAATGTATGCATTAATATATAACTTTATTAATTAATAAATAATATGAAATGCTTCTTTATGGTGTGTGAAACAAAAATATTCTTGTATTTAAAGAATGTCTATGACACTTTGTAAAACATTCGCAAATAACATGCTTGTTAAATTGAATTTATTTTTATATTTTGTGTTTAAAATGCGTACATTAACTTATAATTTTTAGGTTTATTTTCCTTTACTCTGTATAATAACCTAAAGAAAAGTAATTTTGATGAGACATTGATGAGTGAAATTAAATCGTGTTCTTTTTCAGAGGACTGTTTTAAATAATCCATTAATAATAAAATCATCTTTACATAAACAATATATACCGACAAATTATCTTATAACAATTGCACAAAATAATCTTATTAAAATATTATATTTCAGCGGCAATATTAGGATAGTTTTCATTAAAGCTTTAACCCTTCTTTGCATGAGTTTTTCTTTTACAATTGTGTTTTTTTATACATATAATAAATATTAGACACCAGAAATTTTAAGATAAATTTTTAACTTTGTTCAGCAACATAGTTCACGTGAAATTTATTGCAATAATATTTCTATGTAAATATAGTGGTGGCGAAGAAGTTGATTTATTTATTAAAAGTTAAATAAAAATTGATAGAAATTTACATCGCTATGCAATTAAGGGTTAACATTCAAATCCATTGTGTTTGTACGAATTAAAGTTTTGATTGTATTTCGTAATGCATGATATATATATATTGGCTACTTTTAATATATTTTGCCAATGATTAATGAAGTTCTAACATAGATTTTTCAAAACTGATAAATCTCCTTGTCAAATATATATATATATTTTATATAAACATTAAATCTATTCATACGAATTAAAAATTGAACACAACGAAGAAAAAGTAAATATAGTTACGAATTAAAATTATTCTTTTTCAAAAGAATTAGTATTATCTTATTCAAATTTTTAAAAAGAAAATTTTTGTAATGATTTTACTATGAATAATTTTTTATAATCTTTTACTCTATATATTTTACTTCCGTGCTATTTAAATTCATCAGACTTTTTCTATGTTTAGTATATATTTTCTCCACGCGAATTAAATGTTTCACTTTCATTATAAATTGTTTACAAAATAGAATTATTGAACTTTCTTTTTTGTGAAAACAGTAATACATCAGAGAATTCTGATTAAAACAAAATTTAATTAAAATGTTTGTTAAAATTTTTAAAGTTAATATAACAATATGTGATTGTAAAAAGATCTTCTATATATACTTTAAATTCTAATAAATTAAATTAATGCAAACATATATCGGTAAAAAATTAACTCTAAATAATATATTTTGTATTCGTTAAAAATCAGTTTTATATGAACAATAAATTAAAATAATGTTTTCTTTATTATTATCTGTCTTATAACACTTTTAAAATCAAAGCATTATATGAAAAAATCGCCGAAATATTTTTGAGAATATATAAGAAATATTGTAATTAAGAGTGTCTGAATATAGTTACGAAATAACGGCATATTTTCAAAATTATATATTTTTTAATTTCCGAATAATGATTAATTTCTAAAGATGTTTAACACTGATAATACTGTTTAATTTTTTTCAGTAGTGACACATTTACATTTTCGGATTTTTCTTAATTTAATTTTCAAAGGTTTAGAAAAAATATATTATATCCATTTTGCTTGATATATGATTAATTTTTAATAAATGTTTCACTTATAAAATCCCACATAGAGTGACAACTCGTATGAATAGTTTGTAGCATTTTCAGTAATTAATTTACAGCAAGTATTTTTTTATTCTTTGAATTTTTTTAGCATTAGAGTCATACGGAAGGTCCCTATGTATCTGTGAGATGCACATCATCAAATCAATTTATTTGTTAAATAATTCGCATTAGTCATATATTTTAATAATAATAATAATAATAATAATAAACATATATTTGTTCTGAGATGAGAATTTACTTTGAAGAATAAATAATTAATGTTTTAAATATAGAAATATTATGTTGCTTATCTTTGTTAATACTATAGTAATTATTATAGCAAGTAAATAGATGTCAAATTTCAAAGATGAAAAATTAAATAATAATGCTTCAGCGACAATTTTACAAATTATGCTGTTATATCCATGTTCAGTTCTGTGAAGGCAGATGCATATAGTCTGTTCAATTAAATTAAAAACCTTCCGTTTTAAATTAAACATTTCAAATGCTATATTTAAATTTCACAGTGTGAATAAATAACAAATTACGTTAATTGTCAGAACAAGGTAAAAAGTAACCGAAGCGTTTCGCTTCTTAACTCCCACATTTTTAACAGCAATAAATTATGCTAAAATTTAGCGAAATGAATCCTCTATAATGCAATAATCAGTGAATTTTTACTTCATCCATTACGAAAAACTACTGAACTTCTAGACTTACATTTCAACAGATGGAGCAAACCGCTCCAGGTGTACGAATAATACAGGCTCAAAATTAGAAAGAGCAAAATAAAGATGCGTAAAAATATTTTTGTATTTATTTTATTATTATACTAGCTGACTCGCCCGGCGTTGCCCGAGCCCTTGTAATAAACTTAAATCTATTAAAAAACGGAACTCTGGCCACGGTCTACGATGGCTTCGGAACCGTATACCCGGCATGCTCGTACGCTCTAGAAAATCTTTTATTTCCCCCTACCACCGCCAGGGGAGCATTCTGTTCTAAACAAACCACTTTCCGAACGAACTTCTGAGACAGGTCCCCGCTGCCTACGTTACTGTATAGTAGGCGCACTACAAAATTGAGCTGGTTTCGAGAAGATTGGAACATTATTAGCCCAGTTATTGCAATAAGGCACAGTTAGAGAAAATAACCTTGAGTGAGGTGCCGAGGGGAGGGAATGTTCGAGTGTCCTTCAGAAAATGACTAATTAGGAGGCCCACTATGCACGCATAAAAATTCGTTCGTTTTGTTAAGCTAGGAACTTCAAACAAATTTACAGTGTTACAAATTTGGCTTAAACTCTTATTTTTAAATAGTGGTAACCGCCACTCATAAATTTAATTTTATATTATAAAGGGTGACTATTAAGTTAAATATAATGTTTGGAATCACTTGTGTTGAAATCGGAAAGATAGAAGCTGATATATAGAAACGGGGCATAGTTAGAGAAAAACCTTGAAGGAGTGGCCGGGGAAGGGAGGGTTGTTCAAGTACCTTCAGCAAATGACTAATTAAGAGGAGCACTATGCATCTTTCGAAATTCGTTCGTTTTCTTAAGCTAGGAACTTAATTACAAATTTGGCTTACCCAATTATTCTGAAATAGTGGTAACTGCTACTCATAAATTTAGTTTAATGTTATAAAGAGTGACAATTAAGTTAATTATATTGTTTGGAATCACTTGTGTTGATATCGGAAAGATAGTTGCTGAGATATGGAAACGAAGCATAGTTACAGAAAAAAACCTTGAAGGGAGGACGGGGGGGGGAGGGGTTGTTCAAGTGTCCTTCAGCAAATGACTAATTAGGAGGACCACTATGTATGTTTCAAAATTCGTTCGTTTGCTTAAGCTAGGAACTTAATTACAAATTTGGCTTAAACTATTATTCGGAAATAGTGGTAACTGCAACGCATAAATTCAGTTTAATGTTATAAAGAGTGACTATTAAGTTAATTATAATGTTTGGAACCACTTGCGTTGAAATCGGAAAAATAGTTGCTGAGATATGGAAACGGAGCATAGTTAGAGAAAAAACCTTGAAGGAGGTTCCGGGAGGGAGGGGGTGTTCAAGTGCCCTTCAGCAAATGACTAATTAGGAGGACCAATATGCATCTTTGAAAATTCGTTCGTTTCCTTAAGCTTTGAACTTGCTAAAGCTTTGAACCTCATTACAAATTTGGCTTAAACTATTATTCATAAATAGTGTTAACCACTACTCATAAATTTAGTTTAATGTTATAAAGGGTGACTATTAAATTAATTATAATGTTTGAAGTCACTTGTGTTGAAATCGAAAAGATAGTTGCTGTGATATGGAAACAGAGGATAGTTAGAGAAAAAAGGGGAGGGGTTGTTCAAGTGTCCTTCGGCAAATGACTAATTAGAAGGACCACTATGCATCTTTCAAAATTCTTTCGTTTGCTTAAGCTAGGAACATAACTACAAATTTGGCTTACACTATATTATTTGGAAATAGTGGTAACCGCTACTCATACATTTAGTTTAATGTTATAAAGAGTAACTATTAAGTTAATTATAATGTTTGGAACCACTTGCGTTGAAATCGAAAAGATAGTTGCTGAGATATGGAAACGGAGCATAGTTAGATAAAAAACCTTGAAGAGGTTCCGGGGGGGGGGGGGGGGGGAGGGGATGTTCAAGTGCCCTTCAACAAATGTCTAATTAGGAGGACCACTATGCATCTTTCAAAATTCGTTCGTTTCCTTAAGCTTTGAATTTAATTACAAATTTGGCTTAAACTGTATTCGTAAATAGCGGTAACCGCTGTTCATAATTTAGTTTAATGTTATAAAGGGTGACTATTAAATTAATTATAGAGAAAAAAACTTGAAGGACGGGCCGGGAGGGGTGGTGGTTATTCAAGTGGCCTACAGCAAATAACTAATTAAGAGGATCACAATACATCTTCAAAGATTGATTCATTTGGTTAAGCTAGGAACTTAATTTGAAATTTGGCTTAGACTATTATTCGGAAATTCTGGAAACTGCTTTCTAGAAATACACATTGAAGCTTAAATGTAATTAGACCCTTGCCTCTCTTCATTCCCGCAAATATAAAAAAGAATCTGTTAAATAAAGTTTTCTGTATTAACAATCTCCATCATAATATAAATGTCATGTAAAAAAAAACCCGACTAATTGTCATGAAGAAAAATGTGCCTGGAAAATATTTTAATCAGGGCGACGTATGTGTAATTTGTCCTGTGCAGGTGGCGCGACATTCACATGGCTCTATGCTGATAACTTCAATCCATATTGACACTATTTAGTTAGAAATCCTTATTTATGCATCGCTACTCTGGTTTATTTAATTACTTCTGTGAAGAATCGATGCAACCAACCACTGAACCAACCAACCCAAGAGAAAATAAGCGTAATTTTGGTCAGTTTTTTGCATAAATTAAAAAAAAAATACCAACCGAATTTTTCAAAAATCACATAGTCAGATACAGAATATTTTTTTACATATGCTCAGAAATTTTCAAATTGATATCTCAATTAGTTTTCTTAAAATTCGCTAATTAGTAAAATAATTTCGAATTCGTTCATTTCCGGTTGCAAATCCAATGCGACGGTTCCTTTCTTTCGCCATTACGATTTAAAAGATGACATTTTAGAAGCGATGGTTAATGAGAATCTAATTAATATCTAGGCTAATTATCAAGATATTAAAATTCCGAGGCTCAGGTGCACATGGCCAGACCTTGGACTATCCACACCTAAATTTCCAGACTTCTAGGTGGGCTAGATTTTGCTAGCCATCGACAACAGACACACAGACACACACACACAGAGCAAAACTTTCTTTTATTAATATAGATTATTATGGATGGATAATAGTTGCTATAATCCGTATATTGTATTCGATATTTCACCTTGTTTTGTACCTCAACTTCTTCGATTAAAAATGCGTTAAGTAGTCGTGTAATAGAAATTACTTCTATAGTTTTAATTCACACCATACCTAACACTCAAGTAACTTATCCAACATCATAAATGAAGTATTAGTTATTGGTCGTCTTACGAACGAGAAACTGAGAAAAGGAAAATGTAGAAGTTTTTTGTTTTTGTTTTTTGTTTTTTAAGTGAAAACTAAACATGTCAGTATAGTTTATAAAATACGTTTTCATGGTCAGAATTAGGCATATGACGCAAAAGAACAGGAACAGGGTGGCAATTCAAACTCTGAGAGTATTTCATCGTTTTTTATTATGGAAATAGTGCAAATTTTAAATGCAGAATACATAAGCATTTTACATCATAAATAGCAGAAAGGTTTTGTTTAAAAAATATTAATTATATTTAAGTCATCGTATTTACATGATTACACGAGGGCAGTACTTTTACATTTTTTGTGCTACATTATTTCTCAAAAATATACTCAAAATTCGTATTTTTACAATTAGAATACTATGTATATAATTACTTCAATTAGAAGCAATACCATTATTATATACATTAATTTATGATGTATACACGAACAGAGAAATATATTTTGTGAAATAATGGAACATGCAACAGTAACGCCCATAGGTGGAGCTTTCTGGTTAAAAGACGAAATCTAGCCACCACCAATCTGTTAAAAAATGCAGGAAAGTCCTGCACTGCCTAAGAGTAAGTATCTTATATATATTAGTAATATTTTATGTATAATCTACTGCATTTACTGATGTATAAATAAATATAAAAACTGTGTTTGTAAGGAAAAAAGGGGGAAATTATGTATCGTGTATACTGCGTATTTTGCAGGGTTCGTACGCCTCAGGGGAACGATACCAAAATTTTCGAAAAGTAATTTTTGACTAATGTAATGAAAAAAATACTGTGTTTCGATATGGCGACAATTATTTCAAGAAAATTCTGGTATTCAAATCCCTTAAATCCCCCAACGTGTACGAACTCTGTCCTGCTGTTTTAACAGCATAAAATCCTGAAATCGAAGTAAATATTTGTAAAAATCCTCACCCATAATCCCCCCTTCCCTCAAATCGAAAATATTCATTCACGTCTCTAGTCTTTCATAAGTAAAATACCATGAAATTTAGGTTTATGCTATGTTTAGTCTCTTTTCATTAGAAACTTTGTTTTAAAATACTTATGTACACCGGTAATCGATAACTCATATGTCTCATAATATACAATGAGACATAAAAGTGATATTCCTGTACTTTTAACACGAAATTCACAGGTTGTATTTAGTGACATAGTGAAATCATGTTTGGTGTCATATACAGGGTGTTTCACAAAGGACCCCTAACTTTAAAAATCAATAACCCGGAAACGGTGATAGATAGAAACATGAAACCAGTGGTATGTTTATTAAAAAAATCGTAAGAATCTTATACAAAAAATCTCAAAATTTAGTTAAAATAGCAACGGTAGATGGCGCTGAGAGCGTTAAGAATCCTTCTAAAGAGAGTTCAGAAGCATAGGAAGACTAGCCGTCGAAGACTTCACCATTGAAATCTAACCGCTAATACGGTACAGTGAAAATAATTCCGAAAATGATGTATACCGCGGTGGAACGTGTGTTTATTGTGTTGGAGTACCACCGATTACATCCTACTGCCACAAGTAGAAGTTTTTAAACGCGATTTCAAGTCGCAAAAGGCCCAGATGGGAAAATAATTCGTGAGCTTTTCAAAAAAGTTCAACCGGCAGACAACGTGTCCGATGCGAATTATTTTTACTATACGCTAATAGCGGTCAGATTTCAATGACGAAATCTTCGACGGCTAGTCTTTCTATGCGTCTGAACGCTCTTTAGAAGGATTCTTAACGCTCTCAGCGCCATCTATTGGTGCTATTTTTAACTAAATTTTGAGATTTATGTATAAGATTCTTACGATTTTTTTAATAAACATACCACTGGTTTGATGCTTCTATCTCTCACCGTTTCCGGGTTATTGATTTTTAAAGTTAGGGGTCCTTTGTGAAACACCCTGTATGTACAACGGTAAGAAATATTCATAATTAGTCCACGTTTATACATAGCTGCCAACTTTTACGCTTTTTTCCAAGCACTATGTTTGAACTGATAAAATTGTTTAAAGGCCGAAAATTTCTTATTCAATAAGCCAATTTTTTCTGCTTAAAAATGGTGGTGGAAAAAAAAAGTTTAAAAGTTGGCAACTAAGGTTTATAATACGTATCCCACATTTTAGAGAAAATGTTTTGAACAAAAAAGCGCGTTCTACCAATGTTGCCAGTTTTGCTTGCTTTTATATTCGTAAATTCAGAATTATTACTTGAAATTCCAAGGAGTAATTTTTACTTAATTTTGAGATAGACATTTCATGATTACATAAAGTATAAATTTTTCTTTCAGAATTTTCTATATGAACTCGGAGTTTCTTATAAAACAAGTTAGAACTTGTACGTCAAACGTGATAAATGAATTGCGCTCGTACTATAACTAGTTTTATAAATATTCAGATCTTGGTGTAATAGCTGTTATTCGTTGTGAGAGCTTAAGAAGACAAGTTAAAAATTAACGCTATGTATTTAGCACAAGCTGAGATATATTTATATTAACCCTTTCAGAGACAAAGTTCTTCTGCTAAAGTGTTGTGATAATTAATTGAAACCAGAATTTACGAAGAAATTTGTTTGAAAATAATTAAAAAGAATTCTGTGAGAGTCAGGCAGTTTGGAATTAAATTTAACCGCTTCCCATACAAATTTTGTTGAAAAAAAATTGCAAAAAATCATCACATTTTTTTAAAATTTTATTATTAAATACAAGGAAACGATACAAAACAAAATATGTAGGTTTAATTTTGAATTTTTGATTTTTTACGGGTGTAAAAGCATTTTGTTTTAACGTTAGTTTACTATCCCGAGTTATCTTGGGCAATTGGAAAAAAAGTTAAATTATTCGTCTTTGTATTATAGTTTTTGAAACAAGGGACAACACAAAGTCATACCTGACATTCTGTACACTAGTAACTGGTCTCTTTCCTTACTGGCTTACCTCTAGAATCTCTTTTATGGGAGTTTTTATCTCTTTTCTCTCGTCTTTAATAAGGCTACATACAGAAGAATCACTTCCACTATTTTCAAAGACTACCTCTTCATAATCACTATCTGAAAAATCATCGCTTTCGCTATCTTGCATCATCGCCATTATTATTTTTTTCAACGCAACTATCCTTCTTTATACATTACCAGGGTGGCTAGTGGTCAGGGAAAAATACAGTAAAAAAAGTGATAAACACCAGTATATTCTTATAAAAAAATTCACCTTCATTATTTGATCGAATAATGAACATGAATTTTTCTATAAGAATATACTGGTATTTATCACTTTTTTTAACTGTATTTTTCCGCGACCACTAGCCACCCCGATTACTAATCCACAAGCCGACGTATACTATACAATAGGGAAAACACGTGACCAGTCCCACCAAAAGAACCGCGAAACCAACAAAACTTGCAAACTGCCAATCAAAGCTGAATATTTCATTTCATTTTCTCCAGGCCGAGTAAAAACGTGATGAAACAAATCGTACTGACAAATTCTTCTTCGCCCGAGTTTTCTCGGGGTAATAATAAACTGCAATATATACGAACCCGAGATAACTCGGGATAATATCAGGCAAGCGGTTAAGTGTCAGCAACATGCCAACACCGACCTTGTTCAAAAGGCTGAGCGCAAAATATAGATACTTGGGATTCATGCATATGTATTCTGAATGATTTATTCCGAAATTGTAAAGCGCATTTGTTTGCATTTATAGTTCACATAATTAATGAATAGGTATTTCGGCGCTCAATTTCAATTGCAATATTGCATGATAGTATTTATTTAAAAACCAGTTATATGAATTATCCTAGTAATTGCAGAAATAAGTTATGTATTATTATTTATAGTAAAGTAAAACCCTATTATTAAAAGGTATTCTTCTATACTAGTTGAAAATCAGAAAATTTTAGCCGGATGAAACACCCCGAAATACAATGGGACGAACATAATTTTACTGTAATTTTGAAGAAAAGTATAAAGATACACGGCAACAGCTATACCAAGTTCTAATTAACTATCTTATATTTTAGATCATAAAATAAAGTACATTATAAAGCAAAACTATATTTTTAGATTTATTTATAACAATCAAAAGAGCTTACGACTAGCAAATGGGAAATTTATCTTTTTTAAGGGTTCGATTGCGAACTTCCATTTTATTTTATTTTTATTATCACCACAAAAACTCCAAAATCAAAATTAACTAGTTAAAAGGGCTTCTGATATACTTAAACATTTTGCTTATCAGAAAAAAAATCAAATGAAATAAAGTCCGTGGATCTAACTGCCCGTATCATCAAACATCCCCACTCTCGCCATAAATCCTTTTATATGTAGAAAAAAAATCTTTTGTATCACAAAAGGTTTCTACTGCTACTAAAAGAACAGTTTTACTGCTATTAAATTAGTAAGAAATTCTAAAAAGAAATAAATTTCACCAAAACTAATGATACAATAGGTTTTGAAACTTTCTTTTAAAGAATTATGAGAGCTTTTTGAAAATGTTTCAATACAGTGAAAAAAAAATCAATAACATATAAAACATACTTTTTCTCTTTATTATAGTATTTCTTCGACTTTTAAAATAAGAAATTCCAAAGGACAAAAAAGTATTTTTGTTGTGTAACTGTTATATAATCTCTTCTTTTTATGGGAATAATAATTGGGGGGGGGGGGAAGGGAGTGCTAAGCCGCATTTTTGAACTTTTGAGATATATGAATTTCGAAGTTATATCAAATACTCACAGAAAAATATGACGTAAGAGTTTTTTTTTTTTGCCAATTTCTGAGTAACATTTGAGATATTCTGAATAACAATATGGTATCATTTTAGCGATATTACTTTTACCATATTGAGAATCATTAACTTTTTCTAGTGGCGAGATCAAAAACACATATTTCACAACTGGGTTGAGTTGAGTTGATTATTGACGGCCAATTATCTACACTAAGGATATAGGCCCGGGGGTCTTTCTAAGGGAACCTAATCCGTATTTACGCATGGATAAATCCACGGCTCGAAGAAAACCACGAAAACTCCGAACGATTAGGCCGACGGGCGCGATTGGGATCGAACCCAGCACCTCCCGTCTACCAGCTTCGAGAGCACAAACTCTCAGCCACTGGTGGGGCTATTTCACAACTGGATTTTAGTTTTTAAAAATATATACCATAATTTTCCTTAAATAAATTCACTGGTAGGAATATACTTTTTTTGTATTGTATATCAAATAAGAATTGCAAGCATTCTAGTAAAACTTGGGTCAAATATCACAAGGTACCATTATCTTTTTTCTTTGGGGGGGGGGTATGAAATATTTCCCATTGATTGAAGAAATACAAGGAATTTCAAACTATCATTGTACATTTGACATTCAACAAATCAACAAATTTTCTAAAGTGCACTTTAAATTAACAAATAATATTTGTTTGCATATTAAAAAAATGTATATGTGCGCAAACATGCGATTGTCTAGCTTTTTATCGGTAATATATCTGCAAGGTTATTATTCTTTTCATTGTAGCATATGAATTTATATAGGATTATTTAATTATTAGTTTTGCATAGGTCAGAAATTTATTAAAATAAATTCACTTATATTCATATGCTTTATACTTAAAAGTGACATATTTTCAATTTTATGAATGTCTCTGATAATTAAATACTGTTTTCGTTGTAGTTACATGTTTCCAAAAAATACAATACATTGCAACAATGTCTAGACAATCCTTTATATTCTTTTTATATCTATTGATATTTCATACTTTCTCTAGTTTCCCTAACTGCACTTATCTCAGTCTTTAAGAAAATATCTGTTCTATCGTTCATCAACTCACTTATCTAACAGCTTATCTCGTATCTGCAATCAACCTATAAAAAGTAGCATTATACAGAGAGACAAATTATAGATTTACGAAAAAGATCAAAGGATCAAAGGAGGAAATACAAATGCTGTAGCATTAATCTTCTTGAAAGCTAAAGTTACGCAATTATTACAGAACAGATTATTATTTTATTTTATTCATTTCGTTACTTTGATCAATTGCTATTTCAATACGTGCCACGAGAGTAGTATTTTTATAAATTAATTGCATGTCTATCAAAAATCGCACCACTATTTTTTAATAGTAATTTTCGTTTTATTTAACCATAGAATATCTGTAATGAACTAAGAAGAGGACTACTTTAAAAAGTAGTGATATAACACATGGTAGATACACAACTAATTCACAAAACCTCTCTACTATCGTGGCAATCTTTCCAACACAAGTCGTTAAATTAAAAAAAAAAAAAATCTTTAGTTTCTTATAAAAAAATATGGAAATCATCTTATATGGCTCTTCTAACACAGTAAATGCAAAAGTCTGAAATTCAGACGAAAAAGTGTCTGAAACGGATAGTTCAATTTTAAGACGCATTAAAATGTGTTATTTTTTAATGCTTTTTTCCGTCTAAAAATCAATAATATTTCAAGCACTTCGAATGGCTGAAATGACACAATTTTTACCTCTTATTTTTCGACATTAGGTAACCGTTTTCGGCCACTTTTTTTGCTGCTTAACGCTTTCCGGCACAGACAAAATCTGTTCGTAAAATGATAAATTGCTGACTGACACCGGAATTTACAAACGACTTTTTTAGAAAATACGAATTCCTTATTTTAATTTCATTATGAAAAAAAAATTGTATTAAAATATTCTTGGTGCCGAATGCAAGTTTGGAATTAAAATTAGGTGTGCCCGGAGTGGGACCACTGTGCCGGAAAGGGATAATACGCTGCCATGATTGACCACATTGAATCCTTCTTCATGAATGGGAATATTTTTGTGGTAAAGCAGTGTTTGGTTTCTTCCAGAAGCGAGACCTGATAAAGCATCGGGAAACTGGTCCTTAACCCTGTCCCTACTCACCCTGATTTTATGGGATCCAAATATGCTATACAATTTTCATAAATTTGATATTTTATATCTGTTTCGAAATTTGGCTTATTTAAAACCCATTCACAACGAGAATCTTTTACACTTTTTTTAATTCTTAGACACCAGTTGACACCAGTTTTTCCATGCTGTAATTTTGACTTATTTAATCTGTCAAAATTTCAGATTAGATAAGGAGAAAATTTCCGTACTAAAATACTGGTTTCCAAATTTAAATGTTTCGTGCGCCTTAAGTGGCAAGTTTTCTTGCCAACCGGCGTTAATGAGTTAATCAATATTTTAAACTTTTAGAATGCGATAAGATTACTTATGTGTATATATGTATACATAATACATACATAATATATGCATAGATGCATAAATATACATGTATGTATATATATTTATTTAAATATGTATTTATATACTCATATATGTAAGGTCATAACTCACACAGGGTTCGTACGCCTTTTACTATAATTTTTAATAGAATTTTTCGCCTTATTTAAATGCAAAAATGTATTACAAATCCTGCAATTAAACAAGGTGTCTGCTGTTTCTGCTATTTAAATATTAAATAGAAATTTGAAATTAAAAAATTGTGGTAAAAGTGTAAAAAAACCTCTTAATAACTTATGATGTCATAAGGTATTACGAGGTTTTTTTTCTTTTTTCGATCATAAGGAAAATGTGATTAAAATTAATTCCATGCCCTGGGGTTAGTATACATTCGAGTCCCCTACCCCCTTTCATATACTATCACAAAAAATTAATAAACTACTTGCGAAAGATTAGTGGGAGTTTGGTAAATATTCCAACGTAACATAAAAATAGGTATTAATTATATATTGAAATATACTGAAAAACCAAAATAAGGAAACTAATGAATAGTATTTTAACGATTACTGCATGTTTTACTTGAATATATTTAAAGTGATTAATTTGAAATGTATTTAAAAATAATTAAGTATTATAGAATTAAGTAATTAAAACAGGGTTCGTGCGCTTTTGCCACCAATTTTTAAAATAATTTTTCGCCTTATTTAGATGCAGAAAAGTATTACAAATCCTGCAATTAAACGAAGCGTCTTTAATTTCGGCAATTTAATTATTAAATAG
The DNA here is from genome assembly GCA_963931845.1 of Maratus michaelseni. Lineage (NCBI taxonomy): Eukaryota > Metazoa > Arthropoda > Arachnida > Araneae > Salticidae > Maratus > Maratus michaelseni. Next base: position 100,959,807 of record OZ007600.1, read on the forward strand.
AAGAATTCTATTAAAAAATTGTGGTAAAGCGTACGAACCCTGCAAGTAGTAAGTTTAAATAATAATGTAAAAAATACTTTATTTAGAATTATTTCAGATATATGATAAATGACATGATTACTTGTTTGATTATTACTTAATTTTTTTTGTTTAATAATTCAAACTGTACATGGCTTTAAAACTCAATTAATCATTTTTATATTGAAAATTATACACTTTTAAAGGCTAAATGAATAATTTAAAAACTACCCATTTATATTTGTATCAGATATTTGCCTTTTATGAGAGGTGCGCATGGATATCAACTTCGAGCACCACGTTACCGATTTGTAAACTTCGCCTTATTTAATCTCAGAATTTTGTAATAGGTCGAAGAATACCATTCGAACACAGTGGTTTAAAAAAATTTTAACCTTACAAAAAGATCTTTCCCTAAAAGGGGTGATTTCTCGTCTTCTTGCTACATTATAAATACTTTTTTTGTTAGTTTACCGTAAACCATATACTTGGCTTTAAAACACATGTAAATATTTTGATATTAAAAAGTAAATCTTTTAATGTATACACTTAAAATGTTTTAGATAAGGTTTTTGACTTATTTTGTGTATTTGTATACAGAAATCGTTATTTATACATTTAAATCTTCTAAAGAAACATAATTGTAAAAGCTAAATAACAGATAATTATAAAATAGAAAAACAGTCTAATTTCATCAAGTGCTTACGTCTCTCAATGTCTAAAGTTTTATGCAATAAAAATAGATATTTGAAAATACTGTAAAACTAAAAAAAAAAAAAAAAAAAACTAATGAATAAAATTTTAACGATTTGATGCACGTTTGATTTTAATGCGTTTTTAAGTCATTGTGTACTAATGTGTATCATAAAAGTTAAAATTACTTACTATTTATATATTTTTCAAACGCAAAAACTATTTAATGTGATAAACGGATTTATCCAAAAGTTTTTTCAATAAGAAAATCTCATATTAAGTCTGGTTAATGGATTTTAAATGTACCGTGACATTTGAAATATCGCAAAAGAGAAATTCGGTATTTTGAATGTTATTAAATGTTTATATGATGATCTAAATTCTGAATTTGCTATTTTGTTTTTAGTAAAAGAAAAAAAAAATAATACCTTTAACATTAATTTAATATTTACTTGTTATGATGAAAAATATCTTTTAACACTACATTTCGTTTAAAATCAACAAATTTTGAAAGTAAGTTTTTTTTAACCCTTTCCGGCACAAAGTCTGTTCATAAAATGAGAAATTACTGACTGACACCGGAATTTACAAACGACTTTTTTAGAAACTAAGAACTCCTTATTTAAGCTTTCATTGTAGAAACAAAATTTTATTAAATATTCTTGGTGTCGAATGCAAGTTTGGAATTAAAATTAGGTGTGCCCGGGGTGAGACCACTGTGCTGGAAAGGGTTAAAAGCATGCATTTATCAGGTATATAGCTCAAGTATTAAATTTACCGTAATTTCCGGCGTATAATCCGCAGCTCAAAGAGTCGTTTTTCGACCCAGAAATTTTATTCAATAATTGTAGTTAAATATTTACAGCGATCTTTTAAGTTACATTTTATAAAATAATATTTCTGGGTCGAAAAACGACTCTTTGAGCTGCGGATTATACGCCGGAAATTACGGTAATATTGAAATTATTGTTAAAAATTTGAGGGTATTATAATTATTGTGTAATTTCTTTTTTTTTTCATTTATTTCTGCTTTTTAGGTTTTCGTTCATCTCACGAAACCCTATTGCTCCCGCTCCGTTGTCTGTCTGTCACAGAGCCATTCTCGAAAACTATGTAACTTACAGAGTTGAAACTTTGTGTATAAATCAGAATATCAGCTGTGAAGAGCTGAAAATATTAAAATTTGAAAAATTCGTATTATTTTAATAAAAAGAGATAAAAAACCAAAATTCTAACAGCCTTTTCCTTTTAAATTTAAACATTTTTCATTATAGCAGATGCCAAAAATTAAAAATCCACGATGAAAATCTTTCCACAATAATTAATTTTCTATCAGACGATTTCCACGTGAAAAAGGAAAATGAAATAAAAAGTTTCACCAATTGAAAAAAAGATAAATATGAAATAAAATTGATTGACGTCATAGTCGTAATAAAACGGAAAATGTCTAAGATTTCTGAATAATACAAGGAGTATGAGTATGAGTTAGTAAACAAAGCATTTTAATGTCACGTCATTAGAGAATTAAAAAAAAAATCTGACGTCATATGGGAAGTTTAACTAATTTCCAGATGTTTGAGAATAAAACAAAGCGAGTATCAATATAAATAATAGAGAATGGTAAATATATGAGTTTGAGAAACATATTGAATCGTGATAAAAATCCGATTATGGAAATATTTGCATATTTTAACATTTTGAAGGTATACATCAATTTGTTTAATTTTGAAATTATTTTTTTAAATATTGCATTTAGTCCGTATGACGGATATTATTATGACAGAATATAATAGCGGGCTTGGCCCGCTATCTGGCTGGTTTAGATATTCGAAAAAACGAAAAAATAGACCGGTAAATTTTTACTTTATAAAAAACATGGCTTTTTTTTGTTGTTGTTGCTAAATGAAATTTGTTTGAAATTATTAAAGAAAGGATAAGGATAAAGTGTTTTGAAAGGAATATTAAACGAAACCCTTTGAGCGATCTTTGATCACACTTACCCACTTGTTTAAGTACAGCATACAGCATAGGTTAAAAATGTTGAAGATTTAATTTACAATACATGTTATATATATGAATACATATTTCTACGCTTTTTAAACAAACATATTCATATAAGGATATTTACTTAATAAAGAAAATAAAATGTATACTACATTTCACTTAATAAACAGAGCAATAATTTTATTAGTTGTTTTTTGTTCAAAATATGTATATATGATTTTTTAAAGCGTAGAAGTTGGCAGCAATGCGAAAAATATATTTAGAAAAATATTTTTATTAAAAACTAATTCATAATTAAGAATTATCGTATAAGTATAGATATTATTTAAAATTGTGATATAATGAAAATTATTAATTCTGTAAATAAAACTATAGGTGTAAACAAAAAGCAATTGTTAAAAAATAATTTAGGTTTTCGTTTTACAAAGTAAATGATAGCCGCAATGACTAATTTTAACATTTAAAAACAGAAATAAAGTGTCATGACCATATTTGTTAATACAGGGTGTTTTACAAAGGACCCCTAACTTTAAAAATCAATAACCCGGAAACGGTGATAGATAGAAACATAAAACCAATGGTATGTTTATTAAAAAAATCGTAAGAATCTTATACATAAATCTCAAAATTTAGTTAAAAATAGCAACGGTAGATGGCGCTGAGAGCGTTAAGAATCCTTCTAAAGAGAGTTCAGAAGCATAGGAAGACTAGCCGTCGAAGACTTCGCCATTGAAATCTAACCGCTAATACGGTACAGTGAAAATAATTCCGAAAATGATGTATACCTCGGTGGAACGTGTGTTTATTGTGTTAGAGTACCACCGATTAAATCCTACTGCCACAAGTGGAAGTTTTCAAACGCGATTTCTAGTCGCAAAAGGCCCAGATGGGAAAATAATTCGTGAGCTTTTCAAAAAAGTTCAACCGACAGACAACGTGTCCGATGCGAATTATTTTTACTATACGCTAATAGCGGTCAGATTTCAATGACGAAATCTTCGACGGCTAGTCTTTCTATGCGTCTGAACTCTCTTTAGAAGGATTCTTAACGCTCTCAGCGCCATCTATTGGTGCTATTTTTAACTAAATTTTGAGATTTATGTATAAGATTCTTACGATTTTTTTAATAAATATACCACTGGTTTGATGCTTCTATTTATCACCGTTTCCAGGTTATTGATTTTTAAAGTTAGGGGTCCTTTGTGAAACACCCTGTATATATTTCAAAGGATACCTTTCACATTGATGAATTAATCTACAGGGTGTCGGAAAAATATTTCCATTATTATAAAATTTATTCATATCCACTACATAAAACAGCTAGAATGTTTGAAAACTATCAACGTTTTTTGTTGATGTTGTTGCATGTTTTCGTAACGTGGCTGTCATGAAGTGATATCAGTGTCTAGGAAACCAGTAATGTTCACCAATAAGGTAAAAGCTCAGTGTGTTCTCTAGTATCATGAGACCCTGTTGACATCTGTAATTAACATGAGACTGTACCCACCGATTTCTTGGTTCTTCGCACAAAATAATGTCTCACGCCTTCTGTCTGTTCAGCTGAGGTTGATGGTCTATTATTTCTCGGTATGTGATCCGGTCCCCTCGACACTCATATAGCTACACTGCGGCCAAATTACGGAAACATGCAACAAAAACACTTGGTTAACATTTTGGCTCCAGTTTCACATGTCTATCTTATATATAGCGGATATGAATAAAATTTGTATTCAATAACATACTTTTCGGACACTCTGTATATTCTGCTGATCACATCTGAAGATGCCCACTTGAAAAAAAGAAGTACTTTAAATACAAAGTGTTAAAACAAAGATGGTGTAACCTTTGACAGGTTGTAAAACACTATAACAAGAATTTTTGTATGAAAAATGAAAGTATCCATGTATTTAGTTATTAGCCATGTTATTAGCCAATCCGAACGTAGTTTATTTTTCATAATATCGAAATATTTTACAAAATATTTTCATTACAAAAGTTTCGAAAGGCTTGACTTGTTTTCTATAAAATGTTGCAATGTCATGGGAAGTAGTACATAAAATATTATAATGATGACTAGAAACATGTTCCATTTATAGTGTACACATGAGATAAATGGCAACATATATGATCCTTAAAACTTTTCGAAGATATTTATTTGAAAGTATGATTTAAAATGGATAGTAAAGACTCACTTAATTATTAAAAAATATATTTCTTTAGTTTTTTTAATCATTTTTAAGTTTTTGGAACATTTTCTTCGTCGTAAATATACTTTAAAAGATTATTTATCAACGACATCCGCATCCCGTAACGATCGAAATGTCGAAACCGTTCTCAATAAATTTATTATAAGACTTCTCAATAAATTTATTTTAAGAGTTCTCAATAAATTTATTATAAGAGTTCTCAATAAATTTATTATAAGAGATCATTGTCTCTTTTTTTTCTTATTTTATTTCGCTAAAATTCTTTCAATAATGAATGTTGACGCTAGACAAAATTAAAAAGATAATAAGCTTCTAAAACTTACGATCATTTGAAAGTTTCATTGATTAAAAAGTTCACATTTGATTAAAACTGGTTTTTTTTAATTTAATAACATAATAATTAAAATAATTTTTTTATACAATTATATAGAATCAATTTAATAGATTCTGAATCCCTTTCAATCAACCATTTATGATTTTAAAAAAATCAAAGTTGTGAAAAGATATAAATTGGATAGTTGAATAATTGAAAAGATATAAATTAAGTTATGAAGCAGTCAAAACTATGTAACATACACGACAATAAAGTGAAAATTGTGCAACGACAGGGCAATAATATTAACTAATCGGATGTGCCAATCCCAAAACTTTTTTCTATCTCAGACATAGTAATACTTCAAAAATCACTATCACATCGCCAATAAAATCAATATTGTTCGTCATTCTGTTGTAAGTCAGATGCTTGCGAATCGTCGGGTTACCGCGATGCGATCAACTGATGTATACTAAACTACGAAAAGTCCGTCTGAGCTGTACCGACAGGAACAGATAGCCTCCCTATTCCTTGGTTTTATGATTTTAGCTAATTTTACTGGAAAACACGAAGCTGAAATGAGTGGAAACCAATTGAAGATTCATTCCCAGTTCTCCACAACATTGAATATGAATGAGAATATCGCCAAATTATTCCTCTTTTGACAAGTTGGCTTCATTTATAGCAACCTACTTTTGTCACCAAATTTGGCGATATTTCGCCAACTGTCGTCAAGCTTGGCGGGAATTTGACGTTGGCGAATATAAATATATAGTTGTAAGCATATAAAAATACGAACAATGGTTACAACAATGAAAGAAAATTTGCCGAAACCATGTTAACTAAAACTCATAAATTAAAACAGTTTATGGATGAATTGTTTTCTTGATTGAAAATGAAAGCCACCCTAAAATTTCAAACCGCTATATCTCAGCCATTTTTTAAGATAGAAGTAAAACAAAAATTGCTCCGGATTCTCCGGATCAAGGGCGAACGGAAACAACTTTTACGATTTCTAATTTTTTGTACATCTTTTTGAATTTGAAATCTTTAAATGGCTATCATAGTGCCCCTTTCCGGCGGAATATCCACAAATTTAAGTAGGACCTTCTGGCCATAGCCAAAAACATACAAAAAATTGGTTTAATTATCTGCATAACATCATACACTTTTTGATGATACAATAGTGAAAATCGAACAAAAATCGTGATCGCAGTGCCCCCTTTCGTCAAAATATCCCCAAATTCAACTGGGACCTGCAGACTATAGTAAAAAATATAGAAAAAAAAAATTGGTTCAATTATCTGAATAACTTCATATACTTTTCGATGATACAATAGTGAAAATTGAACAAAAACATCGATCGCAGCGCCCCCTTTCGACAAAATATCCCCAAATTCAAGTAGGACCGGCTGGCCATAGCCAAAAACATAGAAAAAAATTGGTTCAATTTGAAGCATAACTTCATGCACTTTTCAATGATACAATAAGGTCGGACAGACGGACAGGCAGACATTTTGTAGAAACATGTTTTTCGGGATCTCTGACCCCTAAAACGTATAAATCTATCGAAAACCGGAAGTCTAAAAAAATTTCGATTACAGTACTTTCTTCTATTATAGATAGAAGAAATTAAAAATTGAGTAACCTACAGGGAAATAATATCAAAATTGAGTATGCTATATGTCAGCACTGTTCAAAATTGTATAAACTACATATCAGCTATGCCCAAAGTCTGTAACCTATTTATCTAGTAATTAAATGGTTTAATTATTAATTTTCCAGAACACTTGCTGTCTGTTAATGTTTATATATTATCTTCTACAGGGTGTTTCAAAAATGACCGGTATATTTGAAAAATCAATAAAAAGTAAACGGGCAGCGATAGAAATACACCGTTTGTTGCAATATGCTTGGGACAACAGTAAATTTTCAGGCAGACAAACTTTCGAAATTAGTTAAAATTTTCAACAACAGATGGTGTTACAGTCTGGAAAAATCTAAACCATATTTTCCACATATCCACCATGAGCAGCAATAATATGGCGTAGTCTCTGAACGAAATTACCAGAAACCTTTGTAAACGTGTCAGGCGGGATGGCTTAACATGCAGAAGAGATGTACAGCTTCAGTTGTTCAATTATTTCTGGATTGTGGCGGTACACCTGGTCTTTCAAGTGTCTCCACAGAAAGAAGTCACAGGTTTACAAAGGTTTCTTGTACTTTCGTTCAGAGACTACGCCATATTATTGCTGCGCATGGTGGATATGTTGAAAATAGCATGGTTTAGATTTTTCCAAACTGCAGCACCATCTGTTGTTGAAAATTGGAACTAATTTCGAAAGTTTGTCTGCCTGAAAATTTACTGTTGTCCCAAGCATATTGCAACAAACGGTGTATTTCTATCGTTACCCGTTTAGTTTTTATTGATTTTTCGAATATACCTATCATTTTTAAACACCCTGTAGTTTTATGTAATAGACAGTAAAAAAATTGGTGTTAAATTTTTAATATTTTTTTTAATTGATAATAGTTAACGTTTAGTGTTCGAACATTTTGAGAACCTTCCATTTACAGAAATTTTCAATATTTCATCGCATTTTAAGTATAGCAATGTACGAGGATGATACAAGTGCAATGGACTATTTACTAAAATTGTACTGATTTTGAATAAAAATTCAGTATTAATTTAGAGGGTATTGTGTAGTAGACATACAGTGATCTCTCACTTATACGCGATGTTCAGTAATTAAGTTTTCATACCACTATTTTAAAACAGTAAAATTCGATTTATAAATTCTGCGATTTAAAAAGATGAAAATTACCTTAAAATAAAACTGGGTCGAAAAAAATATTTCCGTGTATCGCGTATAAGTGGGAGATCACTGTAATTTTAACACCTTCGCTGATAAGGGATACTCAATGTTTTGAGATATTTAGATTTCTGACTGATAAATTTCCAATATGTTTATACTTTACATAGATAAAATATGATAGAAAGATACTAATTCGGAACTGAAAATATGTAGAATTGATAATGTATATGCCGGGCATATATCATTATGCAATAGATAATTCCTATACCGTTAGTTTTGAGGTACAGTTCCTGTTGCGTAACTGTTTGAAATTATGTTATTTCTAATATTAAAATATATTTACTTCAAAAGGATTTTTTTTTCGAAAACTTTCCGAATAAACGCGCTGTACAACCAGATAAATCAAGGACTGAGAAAAAAGAATCTATCGGGTTTGTGAATAATTTATAATCTTTGAGATAGCTACAACAGTACCAGGAATGCCGCCAACTTTTACGATAACGGGGAAACGAAATGTAGTTGTGAATGAATGTATATACCGTAATTTCCGGCGTATAATCCGCGGATCAAAGAATCATGTTTCAACCCAGAAATTTTATTTTATAAAATGTAACTTACTAGATCGCTGTAAATATTTGACCAATTATTGAATAAAATTTCTAGGTTGAAACAGAATTGTTTGTTCCGCGGATTATACGCCGGAAATTACGGTATATTGATGATTTAGTTCCAGTTATCAGGATTGCTAGTAAGAGACTTTTTAACTTTAAATACCGGAGATTTTTTACAGAAAAACTCGCCTTGTGTAATCACGTGATTACAAAAGGCGAGTTTTTATATAAGAAAAAATTGTTTTTTCCCCTGAAAAATTCCCTGACCCTTTGTGACCATGAGTTATTCAAATGTATATCTATGGTGAGAAATAATATGCACTTTGAAAATTTGCGAAAATATTTTTCCTAAACACGAAAGAATATATTAAAAATAAATGTGCAACGTTAAATTAGCACAAATTAAAATCATTTCTAATGGCAAACAGCTGTTTCAGAGCCCTTAAGCTCCATCTTCAGTGCCAACTCAAAAAGTAAAAACGAATTAAAAACTCCTAGGGCATGACCGCTTGCCTGCCATCTCTCGCCCCGCGGCCAGATGAAATGGCGTTAAATTTTTCAAAACAACAGCGGAGACGAGGAAACACACGTGACAGAGAGACCAATAGGAACACTCCGCCTCGGCGGAGTGTTCCTATTGGTCTCGCGGCTCTACTGGCCGCGGGGCGAGAGATGGCAGGGAAGCAGTCATGGCCTAGGAGTTTTTAATTCGTTTTTACCTTTTGAGTTGGCACTGAAGATGGAGCTTAAGGGCTCTGAAACAGCTGCTTGCCATTAGAAATGATTTTAATTTGTGCTAATTTAACGTTGCACATTTATTTTTAATTTAACGGCACAAAGTTTTAATCCACCTTTTAGACGAAAGAATATAGATCTAACGGATGACTTATTCCATTCCCGGCAGAAAGTTTAAGTTATCGTAGACTGATATTATACTGACTGGCATAAAGTACGTTGATATATTGTAAGACGTTTAGACGTATGTTGTACGTTTTAACTTTTGCCGATAAAATTTGGTAGAGGTGTATATATTGAATTGGTACACTTTGCTACTTGAAATATTCTTTCTAATTCATGTGGGTAACTTCGTGAGGGTTCCTTGTTAGAAAAAATTATCCATGCTCTATCAGGTGAAAAAAAGAGAAAACCAAGAAAAAATTAGCCATGCTCTATCAAGTCAAATTTGAGAAAATATTTTTCATAAACACGAAAGAATATCGATCTAACGGCTGACTTATTCCATTCCCGGCAGAAAGTTTAAGTTATCGTAGACTGATATTATACTGGCTGGCATAAAATACGTTGATATATTGTAAGACGTTTAGACGTATGTTGTACGTTTTAACTTTTGCCTATAAAATTTGATAGAGGTGTATACATTGAATTGATACACTTTCCTACTTGAAATATTCTTTCAAATTCATGTGGGGAACTTCGTGAGGGTTCCTTGTTAGAAAAAATTATCCATGCTCTATCAAGTGAAATAGAAAATTCATTTAAGAGCAAAACTTACCGAATTATGATGCTATGCATATTATAAATTTTCAGCATTTATTGGCACTAAGAACTCATCTTTTTTGCTTTAAGGAAATATTTACTTAAACTATTATGTATATATGAGCAATAAAAAGGCGATATTAGTTACGGGAAGACATTCGTAAGCCAGTGTTGAACCAATGACATCGTTCTTTTCAAATTTCTCATTTTAATTTCAATATTTAAAAAAATATATATACAGGTATCTGAAATGCTTCAACACACTTAGAGGGATGATAGTACTCATGAAGACGAACAAAAAATGCAATGGAACATGGGGTCGCAAATGACGTTTAAAGGATGAAAATCGAGAAAATGCGTCTGGAAATTGACAAACTGAGACATGAAAGAAACACTCCAGAAAATTATTTATTGCACAGAATAGGTACATCACAGCTCGTAATGTCACAGCTCGTAATGTATTTCTTTCTTGTCTCAGTTTGTCCATTTTCAGACGCTTTTTCTCGATTTTCATCCTTTAACCCTTTGAGGGGCGGTGGTATATATTATATACCACCTAATTTTAATCCGATTCGAACCAGAAACTTTTAGTTCAATTTTACTTTTTTAACTTTGACGGGGAAAAGTTGAAAAATTGCTTTTCCTTATTTTGCACTAAATTCTTTCGTAAATACCGGTGTGAGTTCGACGTTACAGGAGCAAAATTGCTTGCCCCTGAAAGGGTTAAGCCTTTCAGGGGCAAAGTACTTTTAGTGCTAAAATGTTGAAATAAATGACTGGCACCGGAATTTACAAAAAAATTGTTTGTAAATAAGAAAAAGGCTATATTTCACTTACATATTAAATGGAAAAGATTTTAGCAAAATTCTGGTTCCATTGTGGTGTTTTGGAATTAAAATTAAGTGGTTTCATAAACATACCACTGTCCTTGAAAGGGTTAAACGTCATTTGCGACCCCATGTTCCGTTGCATTTTTTGTTCGTCTTCATGAGTACTATCATCCCTCTATGTTTGTTGAAGCATTTCAGATACACCCTGTATATTGTTTTTGCATAGGATAAGCTAAGTCTTCTAACCAGATACTTCTTTATTTTTTTTTTATTTTGGATGCTGTTTTCTTTCAATAGGTCCCTTTGAGATTTGATTCGGAAAGTAAAGGATCGTTACTAGGTGCCGAAACTTGCGCAAAATTTTAAACTCATTCTTAGTACTTTCTTCTATCTATAATAGAAGAAAGAATTATAATTGACATATTTTTCGACTTCCGGTTTTCAACGGATTTACACGTTTCAGAGGTCATAGGTTCCTAAAAACTGGTTTTTACAAAATGTCTATCTATCCGTGTGTTCTTGTATGTGTCCTCATGCAATATTGAAAAGTGTATGAAATTATGCATAGAATGGAATGAAATATCATTTATAGGTTTATGGCTATGACCAGCAGCGCCCACTTGAATTTGGGGATATTCCACCGAAAATGGGACGCTGTGAGAACCACTTAAAAATTTCAAATTAAAAAAGAAATGTTCATAAAAATTAGAAATCCTGAAAGTTTTTTTTTTTTTTTTTTTTTTTTTTTTTTACTTTTAAATTTTCGGCCTTGATCCAAGTATTCCGGACAAATTTTTGTTTTCCCTATTTTAAAATATGGCTGAGATATAGCAGTTTGAAATTTTAGAATGACTGATATTTTCAAACAAGGCAGCAGGATTCCTCCATAAAATGGTTTAGTTTATGAGTTTTAGTAATTACACTTTCTGGCAATTTTTTTTTCATTACTGTAATCATCGTTCCAACTCTTATATGCTTAACATTTTATATTCATATTCGTCAGCGTGAAATTCTCGCCAAGCTCAGCGACACTTTGCTAAATATCTCCAAATTTGACGAAAAAAAGGTTTTCCTAAATGTTTATTCCTAAATTATCTTATTATATCCTAAATGTTCGTTTATTATTTTTAATGTTATTAATGTGGTTTTAGTATAAATTTATGTCTAAGTATAAAAATTTTTAATTGAAACATGAATTTCTTAGAAATAAATCTATCTGTATTGCTTTTAAGTCTTGTTAACTCTTGTTTATGAATTGACAATGGATTTTCGTAATAAATACGATCTAAAAAATTTTTGATGTCAAAGAAGGAATAAAATAAAAATATACTTAGGATTTAACGATGATCATTCGAATTTAAATGCACTTGTAAGCCTTAAGTTTAATTGAAAGTTTATACAAATGCCTATTAACATTGCATCAAAATATCAAGGAAAATCTTATTGAAGAAAAAAATATTTCTGACAAAATTATAAACATTAATGGAGAAATTAGAGTACTAGCGAATTTTATTTAAATTATGATATATCATTAAGAGTAGTATTTCTTTTGTAAAAAGATAAAATATTCTCAATTATTTCTAATAATTTCAATAACCATTATAGAATGTATGTGTCGCAAATATATTTCCATCATTATTAATGTTATTAATGTTGTTTTAATAAAATTTTGTCTAAGTATAAAATATTTTTATATTTTGTGAAATATATTCCTTTACATTTGTAAGATAGAATGTTAAATACTTATGAATAATGTTCATACAAATCTGTTTATTTGGTTTAGTATTATTGTTAAACGAACATTTTTATTTTATATTTTATATAGTTAAATAGTATTTTATTACTAATAATTGGAATTAATCGAAAACGTCGAAGATTTATATATATATATATATATATAATACAAAAGTAGAATGATAAAGAAACTTTTATCAACGAAAACAAATTAAATATTCTTATTATTCATATATAAACGCAATACTTAAAGAAAACACATTGATATTGAAAACATAATAACGTATAGTTTTTTTTATTTTATTAAAAACACATTTATCTTTTAAGCGTAATCACGTATTTAGATTCTAATTAAATTTTTCCGCAGAGCTGAAATTACGCTGAAATTAATGAATATAACTAGCCGGCTTCGCCCGGTAATGGGCCACTGATTTACATCGGGGCCTCGATTCTGACAAGTCTGGTTTATACTAAACTCGAATTCATGACCAACCTCCAATATGATAAACCACGAACCCAACGAACCTCCTGCAAGGGTCCCTACTGCCTGCGGCACTGTATCCCTGGCGTGCTACGCACGCGCCGGATAATCCTTAATTTCCACCTGACCTGGAATATGAAATATGATAAACCGCGAACCGAACGGACCTCCGGCTCGTATCTCCGCAGACTGCGGCACCGTATACCGGGCGTGCTGCGCACACACCGGACAATCCTTTATTTTCACCTTTCAGCGAAGAAAGCACATTCAAGTCTAAACGATACAGTCTGCGCCACAGTATAGCAGACGTGCTGCGCACGCACTACAAAATCCTTTAGTTCCACCTTCCACCGCCAGGGAACGCAATCTGTTCTATACGAACGTGACTGAAATCTGTAAGGCCATCGAAATCAAGTCGAATGAGCCAAACTCCATCGTAATAGGGCCCATAGAACCCGAGATAGCAAAGCGCCCTCTGGCGGTAGATTATGGAACTAAAATATGTAAGGCTACCGATATTGAATTGAATGATCGAAACCCCGTCGTAATCGGGCACATATAATCCGAGATAATTCGAAATGATATAATAAAAATAAATATGAAGTTATTATTCGAAATAAGTAGTATATACAACGCATAAGTTCACTTTAATGTTGTAGAGGGTATTTAATAAGTTAATTATAATATTTCGAATCAGTTGCGTTGAAATCGGAAAGTTAGTTGTTGAGTTATAGAAATGGGGCATAGTTAGAGAAAATAAACTTGAATGGGGAGGGGGTGAAGGGGAGATGAGACTGCTTTTTGTCAAACAACTGATTAAGACTACCGGAGTACTTGTTCAAAGACTGGGAATCGTAGGAAAGCTTGGAAATAAAGCAAAAAATTGCTGAAATTACTATTCGAAAATAGTGGTAATTATCTATACATAACACCAATGAACAGTTACGTATGATGATTACTATGCTAATTTGGCAAAATGTAATTGGTTTGGAGAAGCTCGGAACATTATTAGCTGAGTTATGGGTATAAGCCAAAGTTAGAGAAAAATGGTACGACCACTAGGAGGCGCGAGGACAAGTGCACAACAAAACATTACTAACTTTGACTGCATGTATGCATCAACTGAATACGGATTGTGTAGTTTTATTAGGAACGTAAATTTAAGTTTTACGAAAATTGTTTTTTGAAAAGTCCGGTATTCTCTTTTTATAACTGCAATTAGTTATCGCACTCCCCACATAACAAATACAAACTTTTGTTTATTACTTATATTCACAAGCCCGATACTGGGCGAAGCCTGCAAGTCTATTTTGTAATAATATGTGTCATGTTGACTAATAGTCCAGGGGAAATGTACATGTTACCTTGCAAAAGGTCGGGTAGAAGATTTTATTTTTTTGACTTGTATATAATAAGGCCAGCATGGAAAAACCAAATTATCCAACAAAATTTCTTAAGGGAGAATTTTCTGTGGCCAAAAAACACCAAAATTTTGGGACTTTTATTGTTGTTTTTTAAATATCTCGAGACCTGTTGTCGTAGTGTATTATTTGTTAGTTACAATGTTAAAGAAGACAAAATTCTCTACAACTTTCATATTTACAACTTTTTTATACACTCAATAGCAAGCGCAGTACGACATTTAAAAAAAAAAGAGAATTTTTTCAATGTCCTTAAAACCCTCTCACTGACAAGCCCGTGTTAATACGTTCACTAAGCTCCAGGTTTCACTGCAATATAAGCATTATTTAAAGTAATAAAACTCTATTGATTTAATGCATTTTTAAGGTGCTGAGCAATGAATAATACTCTCAAGGACTACATTCATATTTGTAATTAAGTTTTTTATATTCAATGTTGAAAAATTAGTTTTTCTTAGCATTTAAAACAAAATGCAGAGAAAAAAACATTACACATTAGCCCTTTTGCAAAACTGTCAGAGGGTTAAAAACCGTGAAAAACGTAGTTTTGTCCCGACGCGCGACGATTCAAATGGTCCCCACGGATGAAATGATGTATGTCAACTTCTACAGATTGAAAGCAGAAAATTATCTATTATTGCACGCCCTCTTCTCCATTTTCATCACAACAGACATATTTTAAATTCAATAAATCTATATAATTTAGCAAGTAGGGGAGAGTGGATAACTAAGACAATTTTCATATTTAGACAATAACTTTAAGTATATACAATTGTCAATTTTAAAGTATTGTTTAAAATAATATTTCAGTAGTTAGTAAATTATTGGCACGACAGTTTCAATAAACAAAATCTTGTTTAATTTTAATAATTATTTTTATAATGCATGCATATGTTCATTTTATTCCATAAACATTTTATTCTATAGTACAATGGTATATTTTATTTACCGATTATTGATGACATATGTTTTAATGTTTTACTGTTTTAAGTATATCAAACATTGGATTGTAGTTCTAAATAAAAGGAGGGACTCAAAAAATAAATATATCTTATGTAACAAATATTTTTACCTTATAAAATATCTACAATAAAAATGACATTATATTATTTCATTAACTAATATTATGCATTTATATCTCTTGTAAAATTTAAAAATTCTATCAATAAAATATTTGAGATAACTATTTTCATAAAAATTTTCAAAATATTAGTTTTAGTAAATATTGTCAATATTTTCCCACTTTTATTATATAATTATAACAAGAAATTACAACATTTTAGCGTGAAAAATATATAAAATTTTAAGATTTTATCTATTAAATGCTTTAAAGCTCAAACAGAAGAACTTGTTGTTGAAAAATACACTTTGTGGAATATTCTAATCTTCTGTAATATGTACTGTTTTGAAACTTTATCTGTTGAATTATCTCAGTGCTACCATCTATCAAATGAAATACCGAGTTATTTATGACTGTAGACCATATAAACATTTTTGTTGTTATACATTCATCCCCTATCTCATTCAAGTCCACTTTCCCTACACAATAAAGTAAGGTACGCAATATGACTGCATAAGCTAAATGAAAAAATGTATTTTAATAATGATAATTTCTACGGGATATTTAACAGTATTTTTGTCTCTTTGTTGGGACTGTTGTAGGATTATTAGCGTTCAGTTTCCTGGATAGAAGATATATCAAGGATAATGGTTCTTCTAGAGCAATGGTTCCCAAAGTTTTAGACCGACGTACCACTAAATCGAAGTTCATACTTCCGCGTACCACCAGATAAAAAACGTAAAGCTAATATAGAAAAACCTATAAAAAGGAACCTGCCTAAAACGAAATAAAATTTCCCGTTTCCGTCATAGCAGGTTTTATTGTATTAAAAAATGAAAAATTACATAACTAAATTGGTACTAAGATTGGTTGCTTTGTAATAACATTCAAGTAAAAAGTAGTATCACCATTAAATTTTAATAATGCATACAATAAAAAAATGTTTTGGTATAGGAAAAAAGGCACAATACTTAATGACATATTGGCGCACACTGATTCATATACTGTTACAGTAGGGTAATTTGCTTCTATCGCTAATGAAGAGGGTGGACTTGTTTTATCAAGCACAGCTTTCTCATGTCTGGCTCAATATTAGGTAGTTTTAGTCATAAGTCACATACGATGTTTACTTTATTCGTGTGTTTGTTTTTGATGTAACGAAGGGGGGAGGGGAGAACATTCACAGATATATGTTGTGGTAAACACAAGCAGACTTTGACGATATCAAACGGTACTCTCATATTCTCGCCAGCAAAAAAATCTGTGACATTCATCCTTTTTAATGTGGACTCCAGTAATCCATCACAGGAGTGCTGAATAAGTTCATTTCTTTCCTTTATTGCGAGATACAGTGGCAGGGTGTCTCATATGATATGCTGCTTTCTGTATTTTATTCCACGTATCAGTATCGGATTTCTGCGTACCAGTTGCCAGAGCTTCCTGTACCAGTACTGGTACGCGTACCATAGTTTTTACCAATCCCTGCTCTAGATGTATCTTTTCTTTTTTCCTGGCAGTTATTTGTCACCCGTCCCCTCTTCCTCATACCCACTCTCTATAATAGAGCGGGTATAAATTTGAAAAAATAGCCTCATTTTTGAAAAGCCGTACTGCACTTAAGAATAGGGGGGAGGGTGCAAATAGCAGATAATTTACTGCTATCAATATGTAGAAGATGACATCCATGATTAAATACTTGGAAATTTGAATTCCATTTGAATCGTCGCGCGTCGGGACAAAACTACGTTTTTCACGGTTTTTAAGGACATTGAAAAAATTCTCTTATTTTTGAAATGTCGTACTGCGCTTGCTATTGAGTGTATAAAAAAGTTGTAAATATGAAAGTTGTAGAGAATTTTGTCTTCTTTAACATTGTAATTAACAAATAATACGCTACGACAACGGGTCTCGAGATATTTAAAAACAACAAAAAAAGTTCCAAAATTTTGGTGTTTTTGGCTACAGAAAATTCTCCCTTTAGAAATTTTGTTGGATAATTCGGTTTATCCATGCTGGCCTCATTATATACAAGTCGGAAAAAAAAATATTCTACCCGACCTTTTGCAAGTTAACGCCTTTTTTTGGTACATTTCCCCTGGACTATAAATGCGATATTTATTAAAAAGTCGCTTCCCGTCCTCACCATCTAAAAATACAAACTTTTCTTTAATTATTAAAAAATCTTGAAGGGGGGAGGGGAGGAAGGGGTGACGAGAAACTGCTTTTTTGACAAATAACTAATTAAGACTACTGCAGCATTCGATAAAAGAATGAGACCGGTACTTAAGCTTGGAACTGAAATCCATATATTTTCTGAAATTACTTAAAAAAAATAGTTGTAAGCAGTACTCATTTATTTGGCTTAATGCTTATAGAGGGTCATTATTAAGTTAATTATAATGTTTGGAAACAGTTGCGTTCAAATCGAAAGATAGTTGCCGAGTAATAGAAACGGGACACAGTTAAAGAAAAACATCCAAGGAGGGCAAGCCAGAGGGCGCGTGGTGAAATGCTCAAAAATAAATCACTAACTTTGAGTGTTAGTATTCATCAACTGAATACGGCCGTGAACTGTTATTAGGAACATAAATTTAACTTATACGAAAACTTTTATTCGAAATTTCCGGTATTACCTATATTTAATAGCTATTAAATGCTACGGGTGAAGCAAAAAATTTTAAATTTGTTATTTGGAATTACTGTTGCCGAATTGAGAGCAGTAAATATGAATTTATTAATAAAAGGATTCAATTAAGGAAAAACCCGCTTCCAGGGGTACGCGCGGTGATAAATGCAATATTTAATAAAAATGGCTTTTACCTCCCTTCATCTTTCCATCTCCGCAAATATGACAAATAATCTGTTAAAAAAAATTTTCTGTATTAATAATCTCTATCATATATTGTCAATTAGCTATTTATTTCTTTTGTCCATAAAAAAAATTTGGATTTTTATGAAATAAAATACCTCGTAATATACCATAAAATCGATGAGTTAAAATTGCTGCATTTTAATTCTGGCATCGCTTGTTCCTGGTAACCCTGGCATCGCTCTCTCAGTGTTGACTTCCAAACAGTTTTCTCTTTGAACATTAACCCCTTAATCGTCGCGCCCGATATGCGTAGTCTACTTTTTAAAAATTCAGATTGCTTGATTACCACCAATTTTTTTAAGTAGAAATATTCGGATTACTTAACGACAGATAAAAAAAGGCGAGCATAAAGCTAATCACACAATTTAAAAAAACCGGTGGGAATCAAACAATCCGAATTTTAAAAATGTAGCCTACACTGCCCGTGAATGTATCGGGCGCGACGATTAAGGGGTTAATGAATATTTAATTCATAACTTCGGTAATTATCATCCGATTTTTACAAAAAATACTTTTTTGGCATTCCATGTTATGCAGGGATGCATAGTTTTCAAATGCACAAATTCAACATTTTTAATAATTTTATCTCGGCTATAATAACCCCACATAAACTGGTTTCATATATTTCTTCCATCTAGACACGAGGCTCCCAATGTCTGGCTGTGAAACAACACGTTAAAAGGAATTCAGTTTATGCAATGAAATTAACGAAATAATAATAAATATCTTTGGTTTTAACTGATGGATTTCCTTAATTTTTAGAAGCTTATAAAGTGGGAAGAAAGATGATTCACGCGGTGTTATTTTCAAAACTGTAGATAAATTAGGTATTATAATTTGCGTGCCCATTTTAAACCCTACTTCACTATTTTTGACTGTCTCTTACTTGCTTCGAAATACTTTTTTTATCACACACGTGCGGCTGTCATTAAATGAAAAGCGTTCGTTTTCCATAGTTGCCAACCTCCGGATTTTTTGAATACCATTAAAATCTTACAAATAAATTCACTTTATTAAATTGAAGAAATTGTACGATTACATAAAACAAATGTTTTTACATAAAAATACAGGTATGGAAAAAATCGGGAGGTTGGCAACTATGGTTTCCCAATGAAAATTTATTAATACAGTGACCTTTCACTTATACGCGATGTTCAGTAATTACTTTTTCGTACTACTATTTTAAAACAGTAAAATTATATTTATAAATTCTGAGATTAAATAAGGAGAAAAATTCCTTAAAAAGAAACTGGTGCTGAAAATTAATTATTGTGTATCGCGTATAAGTGAGAGATCACTGTATAATAATTAATATCTTCGGTTCTAATTGATGGATTTTTAGGAATTTTGCTTTTTTGAAATCGCGTCTACAATCTCTACAAATTTTTGTGTCGATAGAGGGATTATTTGGATGTCTTTCGAAAAGGCTCAATTGAATGCGAATCTGGAAACTCAATTTCTAATAAAACTCTAAGTCTTCTTACTTATCAGGTTTGTTCTCTGATTGGATAAAAATAATTCCTTTCACGCAATGTTTGGTGATTACTTCAATTATCCAATTAATATAGATTCTAATTAACGGCGGAATTTTTCGAAACCTGAAAGAACAGAAATCCCGAATTTTTCTGCGTATTTTGATATTTCCAGCTCCTCTCTACTCCGTCTGGGAGAAAAGATTTTAGTGGTACAGACAAAAACAGTAAGTAATCAGAAATTGCGGGAAACTGAACATTTATAATATAGTAGACAAAGGATGTGATTTATCACTTACTACACAAGCGCACATGCAACAGAGTGTAAAATGTCTCCTGTCTAGACATTTTTTCACTTTATTGGAATTAAGCAAAAATTTATTAATATGAAGAAGCCAATTTTGCGTTTTTTATAACCATAAGAAAGTATTCGGTCCCTGAAAACTGTATTCTGTTTTTTCATGGCTTTACACGTTTAGAGATATTCTGAACACAATTTGTTCATTTTTTAAAAACGTCTGTCTGGCGTTTGTGTGTTGTACAAATTTTTAGTCGTTATAACTCCAGGACTGGAATATTATTGCCGTTTTACGGCATGGAATTCCGTAAACGTTAATTTGCACTACATGCCAAAAAGTCACCGGAAAACTTCTATTTTAGAGATTTGAGAGGATAATTTTAACACATTGACGGACAGTAGGAACAAGTGAAATTCGAAAATTGACACTATATGTTTTTGTAATTTCTAGAATATTAGAAGTGTAGTTTTACACTTTCTGCTTAAATAAACTTAATTTTGATTAATTCAGCACCTTTAATTAAGTTACACTACTCCCTTCACAAACACGTCAGGGTGGCTAGTGGTCAGGGAAAAATACAGTCAAAAATATGATAAACACCGGTATATTCTTATAGAAAAATTTATGTTGATTATTCGATCAAATAATCAATTTGAATTTTTCTATAAGAATATACTGGTAATTGTCATTTTTTGTACTGTATTTTCCCTGACCACTAGCCACCCTGCACGTGCATACTGAAGCTGCAACTCGTATAACAGGTGGAAGACGTACTTCAACCTAAAAAATTGCTTCCAAAACATGACACTGGGCTTCTACTTGTACGCCGGTAAATGCACATTTGTGTTGCTATAGCCGTAGTATCTAAAAACGACCGTTTCGTTTTGGACGGCTATTGCCGTCATGCCACATTGTCAACTTCACTTTGACGGCTATAGCCACAAGTGTCCGTCAACGTGTTAAAAGTGGGTCCCAGTCCATTTTGTGAAAAAAATAGTTAAATCTTACTTATTACAAATTAACATAAAATTTAAATTTTTAGTCAATTCGCAAAAAATATCGTTTAATATCATAATAAATTGTATAGTAGTAATTTATTTGGTCAATGAAATTTCAAACGCGTTGATTTTGAAGTGAGGAAAGTTCAGTATGAAGAGAATTATTATTTATCTTGCATATCATTAACAAACACAACTAGATTTTCATCATGAATACTTTAAAATTTTTCACTATCTAATTTAAGAAATATATTTATATGCATACAACTTGTTACTTAATAATTTTCTTACTTTTTACATTTTTACACACAACTACATTTTCATCATGAATACTTTAAATTTTTTCACTATCTAATTTAAGAATTAAATTTATATGCATACAACTTGTTACTGAATAATTTTCTTACTTTTTACATTTTTACACACAACTAGATTTTCATCATGAATACTTTAAAATTTTTCAGTATCTAATTTAAGAAATATATTTATATGCATACAACTTGTTACTAAATAATTTTCTTACTTTTTACATTTTTACACACAACTAGATTTTCATCATGAATACTTTAAAATTTTTCAGTATCTAATTTAAGAAATATATTTATATGCATACAACTTGTTACTGAATAATTTTCTAACTTTTTACATTTTTACACACAACTAGATTTTCATCATGAATACTTTAAATTTTTTCACTATCTAATTTAAGAAATATATTTATATGCATACAACTTGTTACTTAATAATTTTCTTACATTTTACATTTTTCCTATAAAATAAAATTTATTTTTCGTTTTATTGTAACTTTTCTAAAGAAGAATGAAATATTCAAATAAAATAAATAAGTATATAAAATAAAATATTCTATATTTTTTTCATTCAAAGAAAATCAACGTTTTTAATAAATAATCGCTTTTGAATGTGTGACAAATCCATTGGCGCATGCCAAAACCACGATTTTATTTTTAGCTAAAACAGATAACCATTATTGCATATTAAATGTACATGAAATAATACCACAAAATATATAAAATAAGTCTATTACTTCATACGAATATTTTTAATCTCATTTACATGTTATCTGTATCATTTAAATGTTATTTAAATGTCATTAAATATCTAGCAATAACATAAAATTGGATTGCGGCACGGCTCATTAAAACAGCACATTTGTCGAACATCTAGTGAAATTTTGGACGAAATGTTTTTGAACTCCGGAAATGTAAAGGAAATATTTCAACACATATTTTCAAAAAAAAAGAAAAAAAAAGAAAGAAAGAAAAGAAAAGGAAAAAAAATTATGGTTAGAAGGCAATTAGGAAATCAATAACAAATTGAATTATAAATAAGTATATATATATATATATATATATAT
Source organism: Maratus michaelseni (assembly GCA_963931845.1). Taxonomy (NCBI): domain Eukaryota; kingdom Metazoa; phylum Arthropoda; class Arachnida; order Araneae; family Salticidae; genus Maratus; species Maratus michaelseni. The sequence continues at coordinate 100,982,508 of OZ007600.1, forward strand.
ATATTGCCATCATCCTCTACCATAAATAATTCGAAATGCTCTGTAACTGAAACAATCGATTTCAAAAACCATGTAAAACAACTGGATGTGTTGTGATTTAGTTACTGCTGATTATCTGGGCTAGGTCTCCAGGAAGAGGGGAACGGAAGTTGCCTTCGATCTGTCTGTCAACTCTGAGGGAATCTTACCCATATTTATGCAAAAAAGTATTAAAAACTCCGAAGAGTTAAGCCGACGAGCGTGACATGGTTTCAAAAAAAGAACGTTCCGTGTAACAACTTTATGAGCAGAACCTTTTAGCCGCTGATGTGGCCGTTTGTATGTATGTTTTAAAAATATTCTACTATTCATGAAGACATGTGTTGTGGTGTTTTGGTGTTCTTTCTAAAACACAACTTACTTAAACTTAAAAAGCTCATTTATTACTCAATCTTCACTTGACAATTAAATATTTAGAAAAAAAATAAGTATACCCTGATTAGCTCCACTGAAATCTGTTGCCATGGAAAAGGTAGCAAATTATATTAAACTAATCAAAATATCAAAACTTAAGAATCCGAATAGGTCAATACAACAATGATAATTTTGAACTCATCATTTTAAGACAATATTAAATGTAGTAAGGGGCAACAGATTTCTAAATCAAGTAGCATACTGGATTGCATAAAGAACACCCAACTCCACTCCAACCCGATCAAGCTCAAATCTCCATACACATTAAATTAACAAAAGTGTAATCATCATATAATTTGGAAAAATGCAGACAACCTGAAATTCCTCCAATATGAGGACCAAAAGGGGAAAGAGTTAAATCCGTTAATAGAATAGGGATATGATGATGTACTAAAATTTTAGAACAACCATAGAGATTCTGAACAAGATCCGATCGGTTAACCAAGAATCGTATAGTGGTGTATAATGACTGGATTTTTTTTTTTTTTTTTTTTTTTTTTTTTTTTTTTTTTACTTTTTAAAATAAAACAATTTTGGTGTATATTGTAGAAAAACAATGTTTCTGAAAGAGGAGAGTTAAAGCTTAATTTAACATTTTATGAAATTAAATTTAATATTACTGTTTCACTTATTAATCTATCCATCCTTAAATCAAGATCAAAAATACGATTGTATAACATTGAGTGAACTTCAATTTATGTTCATTAAAACAGTCAGTTATGAATTTAAACTTAAGAAATTTTAAAGTCCTAATTTAATAAAGTTGAATTTTCTCTCCCTTTTTTTTTTTTTTTTAATTAATCACAGAAAGGTTAGGCCATTCTTATAGGTCTACTGTGAATATAAAAAATTAATTATTTAGAGATTTATACAAAGAAAAACATACCATCTTTGATAATAAACAAAAAAAAAAAAAAACACAATTTATTTGAACATTTAAAATAATGAAGCAACTAAGTTATCAAAAATAATCTTAATAAAACAATATAACAGCTGATCTTTTAAGTTGAAACCACTCACTGGTTACTTTTAAATTATACATCATATTTTTAAAATTACCATCATATTACCATTTAATGGTCGTTCAAACATACAAACATTATATATTAACCTACAGACTATTTCTGTTCATAATGTTTATTCTTATTGAAATTATCCAAAGATATTCATTTCACTTTTAAACTCTGGTATAGCAAACATATTTTTTTTTTTTTTAAAAGAGGTACAAATAAATAAAAAGAAAAACTATGCAAATAGTACTTACAACAGGTAGAGAGTTCTACAATTTTAGTCAATGGGCACTTAGGAGCATTTCCTCCTTTTTCAAAATCTGATGAAGCACTTAAGCTGGAGTATTCAGGCTGGGGAAAAATTCAGACGTGGTTTCAAGCTAACATTCATCAATCCTCTCATCTCACTGCATCACTTGCCATCAACTACTAGGTCCATCATCTAGTCCGGAGGGGAAAATCGTTCTACGGTCCAGAACTTCACCGTCGGAGTCAGTAATTTCCCCTTCCTGAAGCATGTGTTTTATTCGAAGATAGCCATCACCGTAACTCAGAACACTACGACTTCTAACGACCGGTTTAGTTCAATATCTATGATCACTTCTGATGGTTAAGAAGTCATAATCTTGGAGCGCCACTACGCCAAAAAAAAAAAAGGCTACACATATCTTCTTCTTAATTTCTCGTTAACAGTTATAGATCCGCAATTCGAAAATGCCCTTATAGCCTCTTTTCATCATAACATCATGACTTAGGATGGTTAATGTAGGGCCATCAATGCCCCACTCTCAAAAAAAAAATCTTCCAGAAACCTGTCCGCCTTCAACAACTTCGCGATCCAGCCCACAGGCCAATCTTCGAGCCCCGTAATAAGTCGATTTTTTTTACGAGTCAAACGACAGGTCTCTTGGCCAAGCAACAAGTGTCGTAAACATTCATTCTCCCGCGCTGCTTGAAAAACGGGACCGATCCACTCTGCCAGGGGTACGGGAATGGAAACAAAAGGAAAAATGGACTCATCGTGAAGACTACAGCTTGCCGCTCCACTCTGCCGGCCGCTTCATGGGGGAAGGAAACCATGCATCACCCCCATGGCGTGTGCTGAAGGGGGGTCCTGTTAGCCTCTGTTTACATGGGCGCCAGCTATCCGCCTGATAGCAGAGCCAATGGAAGCCTGACGTAAACTTACAAAGCCTAATTGCGTATATAGTACACTCATAAGATAACGTAATTCTTATACAGGGCGGTCGGTCATTCCTATATCAAAGTCAGACTAGATGACTCCAAATTTTCCACCTGTGCAGTCTACTGACAAAACATCCCTCCCTTGCTGTCTGCTTTTCGTATTTGAAAAACAGGAAGCTACGTTAGACTATAAACGTTGAAATTACTTTGCAAAAAGAAAAAGAAAGAAGAAAAAATGAAAACTGATTTTATTATAATTATTACAATTACTTTTATTTATTTAAATTTTTATTAGAAACAGAAAAAAAGAGTGCTTTTAAATAAATGTTGAGAAAGTGATTTAAATAATTAATGTAGATTAAAAAAAAAAAATTGTTGAAACCAACCGTAACAAGATTGCTCCCCCCGGCTAATTAAAAAAAAATTTTTTTGAGAAAACAAATTATTTTTTTGAAAGGTAACTTGGTACCACATGGCATGCTGGGACCTCAACACTGAAAAAACTGACCCACAAACACAGATCATACATCGATCCGGGACGGGATCCAGAGAGTTCACCGCTGAAATACCACCCTGACAATATATTCCGGATATATACAACCAGAGCTCGCACATCCGTAGAAACCATTACCTAAAATATTACCTGAAACATGACCATAAAAGAGTACTACCAGAGGAGGGACCACAAGGCTGATTTTACCACTAAAATGACCAAGATATTTTCTGCACCTGTAAAAGAACACATGTTCCACCTGATTGTGAAACCTCACTTCCCTACTACTGTCATTCCTACGCATAACTGCATCCTTCCTGAGACTTCTGGCAACAGAACTGTAAATAATACATAAATTGAATTTTGAAAAAAAAAATTAGCCGAAAAAGAAGAGAAGTGCCCACTGATTAATTGTCACTATACTGCTTATATACATAACTTCAATAATTGGCATCACAGTATATTACAACACTATCTATTAATGTAAATAAGTACTAGTAATATCATAGTTACAACACTGTAAATGTCAATGAAATTTGTAAAACACATATTACTTCTATTATACAAAAATACACAAGAGCAACTGGTGACACACAAAAAAAAATATATACATATACATCTGTAAGACACAAATTATGGTATCACAGACCATGTTAGAGAATTACGCACACAATTGTAACAATTTTATATGAGAACACATGTTTGTTTTCGAACACAGTCTAATGATTCGGGATATTATGTAGATTTTACAAATGCACGTACAAGTAATGTGCATGGGAAAGAGTATCTCTGCCTCTGTGCTACTTATAGCAAAAAGCAGTTTCGGGCCTTTTGGGCACTACAGGGAAAACATTCCACAAAATAAAATAAAAAACAGGGGTGGTGACATATATCACCAGGAAGGAAAACACACATTCCACAAAAATAGGAAGTAGAATAAATAAAATAGTTAATCTTAGCACTTTTAGCCACACACAACAACATACAGGCATGTACATGAGACAGTATGTACTAGAAAAAGAAAAAGGGCCCACACTCCTTAAAGTTTAAGCTCAAATAAAACCACAAACTGTATAGTAAATAATAAATCTATCTAGTTAAAATGTAGAAATTAAAGTAAACACATACTTAAAAAGTTATATACAAAACACTGATGCATTAAAAAAAACTGAACTAAACAGATCTACCTCGGCAAAAGGGCATACAAAACACAACATCCTAAAAAAATTTTAAAGTAACAAAAATGACATTCGTTTTTTGCAAAAAATACACCCAAAATCTACGAAAACGGGGTGCGGACGGGTATATACCACATAATCTACCATAAAACAGACAAAAACCTTAAGTATAAGCATAAAAAGGGTTAAAAATGCCTACATGAGAGTATCAACACACAACCAAAACAAACCTTTAATACGCTAGAAAAACTAAGTTCCGTTTTAAAAATGTCAAAAAAAAATAATTAAATATACATACACATTAACTAAACTATAAATAAATACAAATAAACAAGGTAAAATTGAATAAAAATGCTTGAATAACGAAAAAAGGTAGTTAGTATTTATAACTCGGACGGTCTCTTCTATCCCGTAGCGAATAGTCGGTTCTAGAAATCGATATTGAACGACTACTTCTATTCGATTTAGCAGCTGGACGAATCGATGAACGAGACCTGCGCGAATCGCTGTGCTCAGCAGTTGAACTGCTTTCTGCCGTGGCTGAATTTTTACCTACGCGCATTTCACTGCCTTCTGCCGTTGCTAAATTTTTATTTACGCACATCTCGTTATTCTCTGCCGCTGCAATCTCCGGAGAAATGGGAGGTGGGGGAGAGGGATTTATGATTTCAGTCGCGTCGCTGTCTGTTTCCTCCACTTCCGGCGCTACCGGAGTTTCGTTATTGTTGACGTTCACTACTGCTGATGCGCGGTTACTATCATATGGTGCCCAGGGAATGAATCGGTTACGCTTACACCTGCGTACAGGAGGAGAATCGCGCGGTTGGTGTGGTGAATCGATGGTCACGTTTTCAGTCGATCCCAGGCCAATTGTTTGTTTTGGTTTACTGGACCAGATGGGGAGTCTGTCTTTGAAAGAAGACAACCTGTCAACATGGACAACCTGACAATTTTTGGGATTAGCAACTAGCGCTATTTTAAAATTAACCTCATTTAGCTTCTCAATTATAGTAAAAGGACCATTATTTTGCTTGCTTAGTTTTTTTGTATTACCAGGGGCGACTGTGGGTGTAAATAACCACACAAGATCTCCTATTTTAAAATTTTTATCAACAGCTGTCTTTTCACGGTATTTTTCCTGCTGCTCAGAAACTTTAATTAAATTACTATGTACTTCAGTGTATACTTTTTGAAGAGCTGGGATTAAGAGTTCGCAAAAAGAGGGTGCATCATTATAATTAAAAGAAGGTGGTTGAGAAAAGAGATTATATGGTAGATTCATATTTCTGCCATACATAACTGCAGCTGGGCTAAGTTTAGTTGAAGAGTGGACAGCTGAACGCATAGCTAGTAGTGCAAATTTGAGTTTAGTGTCCCAGTCAGATTGATTTTGGTTGACTATGTGACAAAGTGCATTTTAAGAGTACGATTCTGTCTCTCCACTTGCGAGTTGCCAGCCGGGTGATAAGATGAGGTCTTAATATGATTAATACCAAACATTTTATATACGTGCTCTATCGCATCTGAAATTAGATTCTTCGCGTTGTCCGTCGTAATAAAACAGGGCGCACCGTAGCGTGATATGAAATCAGCTAAAGTGTCCGCAATGACATCTGAAGTGGTTGAACTAACCGCATATGCTTCTGGCCACTTAGTAAATGAATCTATATATGCGACAATATACTTATTTCCCGAAAAAGTTTGCGGTAAGGGTCCAATGAGATCCAAATGAACCTTGTTCATGGGAAACTGGGGGGTCGGCATACGTTGCAGAGGGGCGAGCTGGTTCGCTCTATAAGCTCTCTTCTGCTGGCAACTAATACATGACTCCACTAGATGCTTGACATCTGACGACATTCCTGGCCAATAGAAGTGCTCACGAATGCGATCAATGGTCTTTTGAAAGGCTTGATGACAAGCCGCTAGGGACTCATGTGTTAGTGCAAAAACTTGAGTAACCAATTCTTTTGGCACGGCTAACTTTACAGATTTATTCAAAATAGCTGACTCCCTTGTATCCTCACAAACTAAAATGTCATCTCTAAAAAAAAAATTTCATGTATTTAGGAGCAATTTCTACACCTTGGTCTAGTTTTCTTGCAATCTCGCAGCATTTCTTGTCTGATTTTTGTAATTCACCAATTTTTTCAAGTAGATTAGAATGAGGCATAAAAGTAACTTCCTTTTCGACTTGTATACAAAAATTACAATTAACAGTATCATTGGAGTTATCATTGTTGACATACCTCGAAAGGAAATCTGCGACACTGTTACACTTACCTTTAACAAACTTGATTGTAAAATTAAAGTCTGAGAGAGTGCAGATCCATTTAGCCATGCGAGATGTAGGGTCGTGAATTTTTAACATAAATGTTAGAGGCGCATGGTCTGTATAGATGAAAAAATGGGTATTAGCAATGTAACATTTGAAGTGGGCAGTAGCCCAAACTAAAGCTAGTAATTCCCTTTCAGTGGTGGAGTAGCGGGTCTCAGCATCTTTCAATTTTCTGCTGGCAAAGGCAACAGGATGGAGCATGTTATTTTCATCTAATTGTGATAACACTGCCTCTAATGCTTCGCCACTGGCATCAGTATATAAATGGAATTCTTTCTCAAAATCAGGGAGTGCAAGACATGGTTTTGAAATAAGAGCCATTTTAAGGTCTTCAAATTCTTTCTGTGCATCTTCATTCCACGAAAATTTTCCTGTCTCTTTCGTTAAGTTGATTAGATTTTTAGCTCTCTTAGTAAAATCTGGTATAAATCTCCTATAGAAAGATAGAGTTCCAATAAATGACCTAACAGCCTTTCGGGTAGTTGGAGGTTTAAAATTTTCTATTACGGCAATATTTTTATTGATAGGTGATACTTGGCCACTACAAATCTCAAAACCTAGATATTGTATTTTATTCGAAAGGAAAGTGCATTTACTGGGCTTAAGTTTAAGTTTATGCAGTCTTATCCTTTCAAAGACCATGCTAAGCTTCTCAAAATGAGAATTAACATCACTGGAGGCAATTACAATGTCGTCGATATAAACAAGAATTCCAAGATTGCCTAAATCACCGAAAATAGCATTCATAAGTCTTTGGAAACTGTTACCTGAATTTGAGAGCCCAAAACAGTTACGGGTCCACTCAAAAAGTCCTTTGTGGGTGATTATAGCAGTTTTATGCCTATCCTCTGGGCGAATAATCTGTTGAAAAAACCCACTAGTTAAATCTAGCGTTGAAAAAAATTTAGCCCCACTTAAAGCATCAACAGAGTCGGTAATGTTAGGTATTGGGTAAGCATCTTTAACAAGATTTTTATTTAATCTTCTGTAGTCAACAGCAAGTCGATAGGAACCGTCTGATTTCCGAACCAGAATAACCGGAGAAGCAAATTCAGACATGGAAGGGGAAATTATGTCCGCCTGTAACAAAGTATTAAGTTGGTCTTCCATTTCTTGACGTAATTTGTAGGGGACTCTATAAGCTTTGCCTTTAACTGGTTTATTTGAAGTTAAGTTAATTTCATGCGGGATTGTATCACAGCCGGGTAAATCTAAGACCGATGCTGCAAATACATCTTTGTTTTTGTCTAGAAAATTTTGCATTTTAAGTTTTAATGGGGGTTCTAAATGATCTAAATTAATTTCAGAGCTCCAAGTGAGATCAGCGTGATCAAAGTCACCAATTGGAGGGGCCAAATTTATATTATAGGTTAATTTATTATCAGTTACGGGTATATTTGACTGGTCTACACATTTTTGAATTTTGACAACAAAGGTTCCTTTATTTAAATGAATACTATTGTCTGAAAAATTTGCAAATGAGATATATAGGCCATGTTCTTTAGTGCAAATGGCTCTGGAGGTAAGGAGACCTTGATTTAAATTTTTCGCCAAAGGTTCTAACATAACAATATCATTTTCCTTAATAAAATTTTCCTTATAACTTTTAACCTGGGCTAACATTTTTGACTGCGGGGGAATTGAAATTTTGCTACATAACACAGCGAAACTTATATTTTTATTTTTATTGGTTTTATCACTACTGCTATCTTCATTGCTCTCCTCCTCGACTTCAGGTACCTTATCCTCTATACTTACCAAATCTTCACTTTCATCAATATTACAAATTTCAGTAGTCTCTTCAGCTAAATTACCCTGAGTTACCTGACTCGCTGCTGAAAGAATGTTGTCGACACTTTGAATACTTGAAAAATTTTCAGTGTTATTACCCTCAGAGCTACCGCCTGATGTTGTTTGCATGCAAAAGTTCTGCGCAACACTTTCAACTTCCTTATCTGACTCAGTTTGAATGACTATCTCAATATCTTTTCCCATATTACTCAACTGCGTGTCCTGAACTACCATATTTTCACTACTATGATTCCCATTTTCAATATTAACTGAGTCATGAACTTTCTCACATGCACAATTTTCAGGAGGGCTATTGGCATTATTACTTTTTGAATTCTCCCCTACTTTGTTGACACATTTTATATTTACAGAATTATTTTTAACACAATCATTATTTATACAATTATTATTAGAATTTACACTATATACAGAGTTAGAAATATTTACAGAATTAGTAGCAAGACAAGTATTACACCCTGAAGTATTACTTGGGGTTTCTACGCTTTGTTTACATTGGCCTGAAACTGGCACTTTAAGAGCGACAGCATTTGTATCACAATTTATACTTGCACGGTACTCTTTCAAAAATGGCATTCCCAAAATCATATTAAATTCCTCTGCTAATTTACCTTCCACTACATAGAATTCAGCTTGACATTGAACATTATCAAAAACAAATTTTAAAAATACTTTCTTATTTAGGTGAACTTTCTCACCGGTGACAGTCATAATGGGGATATTGCAATTCTCCATTTCAAAATTCTCTAAACAGTTACAATCAGTACCACTCAGGAGATTAATTGCAGAACCCGTGTCACATAATGCATTTAGGCAAACTTTATTTATGTAAATTCTTGCAGTTGGTAATGTATATGATTGGGGCTGAAACATACTATACACAGTTGGGGGGTCCAGGGGCCTGTTGGGGATCGACTTGACCACATCTGATCCGGCCACTAATAGTTTAAAGCCTCACTTTCATTGTTAGCAACTGGGGTGTTATTTACCGCCTGCTCTTCATTTCTGTTCGCAGCTGTGCTCCTATTGTTTTGGTAATAACCACCTCTTCTTCCCCTATATCCGCCTCGCTGATTGTGGTTCCCTCTAGGATTTTCACCTCTGTTTCTATAATTTTGCCCACGGCTCCTGAAATTTTGACCACCTCCCCTTCTAAAATTATAGTCGACAAAATTTAGTGGACAATCTCTGGCATAGTGGCCTTGTACGGAGCACCTATAGCAGGTTACGGGTCTTACCTCTTGGTTTTTCTCCTGTACATCCCTAGCCCTAAGATCAACTAAACTGTCTATCTTAGCTGCTAAAACATCAATTTGAGATTTTAGTTGGTCTATCTCCTTCTTTTGTGAGCTATCTTGCTGAAAAACTGCAGCACAGGGTAGGTTTTGGGTCAAATTAGGGTTGAGAATTTCCTCGCGGTGGTTGTAGAAAGGGTTAATGCTCCTATAAGCCTTTTCCTCAAGAAGCGCAATTTTGAGGACCTCTTCTGGGGATTGTGGATTTCTCGCAATTACCCCCTTTCGCACTTCTGGTGTCAGATTGCTCAACAGCATGGAGTGTAGTAGAGCCGTTCGGCTTTTATCGACTACTTCACCCTGGATACCTTCAATTACAAGGGCTCTTAATGACATATCATATGCCTTGTCATAAAACTCCTGAACACTCATATTGGGTGGCTGTTTAAAATTTAAAAAATGACTGAGGGCAACATCTGGTGTGGCCTGTGAAGTATAACTCTCTTTTAAGATTTTTAATAGCTCATCAGATGTTTTTGCTTTGTGAATTTTTATTCGCCTAGAAGCAGCTCCTGATAATCTAGCTAACAAAACGAATTTTTTCTCCTCCTCATTCCAGTCGAATAATTTGGCAAAACTCTCAAATTTCTCAGAAAAATCTGAGAAGCAGACTAAGCTGGCCTCTCCATTGAATGGGGGAATGTTTGACAAATTATCCACTAAAGCATTTTTTCGCTGAATAGTGGCAATTGCTTCCGAGTGCTTATCAGCCATAGTTAGAGTTAGAAAATGACAAACAAACCAAAAAGAAAATGAAAAAAGGGGGGGGGGACAACTTAAAAATGAGAAAAAGAGAGGGGAAAGGAAAACCTTATAAATACATAAAACTTAAGTACAGGACTATGCTTTTTGTAAATAAGAAAAGTTTATGCTCACAAGGCATAATTTTGACTGGGAATTGTAGCTTACTAGCACAGAGAGAGAGCCTAGACCTCTTTTTACACTTGAACATATAAATAAAATTTTAATTGCAAAAACACCCAGTTGCTCTTTGATACATAAATACATACAAGTAAAAAAAAATCAATAACCCAGAGACCGAATTGTTACGGCTCCATTTGTTGTGGTGTTTTTGGGGTTCTTTCTAAAACACAACTTACTTAAACTTAAAAAGCTCATTTATTACTCAATCTTCACTTGACAATTAAATATTTAGAAAAAAATAAGTATACCCTGATTAGCTCCACTGAAATCTGTTGCCATGGAAAAGGTAGCAAATTATATTAAACTAATCAAAATATCAAAACTTAAGAATCCGAATAGGTCAATACAACAATGATAATTTTGAACTCATCATTTTAAGACAATATTAAATGTAGTAAGGGACAACAGATTTCTAAATCAAGTAGCATACTGGATTGCATAAAGAACACCCAACTCCACTCCAACCCGATCAAGCTCAAATCTCCATACACATTAAATTAACAAAAGTGTAATCATCATATAATTTGGAAAAATGCAGACAACCTGAAATTCCTCCAATATGAGGACCAAAAGGGGAAAGAGTTAAATCCGTTAATAGAATAGGGATATGATGATGTACTAAAATTTTAGAACAACCATAGAGATTCTGAACAAGATCCGATCGGTTAACCAAGAATCGTATAGTGGTGTATAATGACTGGATATTTTTTTTTTTACTTTTTAAAATAAAACAATTTTGGTGTATATTGTAGAAAAACAATGTTTCTGAAAGAGGAGAGTTAAAGCTTAATTTAACATTTTATGAAATTAAATTTAATATTACTGTTTCACTTATTAATCTATCCATCCTTAAATCAAGATCAAAAATACGATTGTATAACATTGAGTGAACTTCAATTTATGTTCATTAAAACAGTCAGTTATGAATTTAAACTTAAGAATTTTAAAGTCCTAATTTAATAAAGTTGAATTTTCTCTCCCTTTTTTTTTTTAATTAATCACAGAAAGGTTAGGCCATTCTTATAGGTCTACTGTGAATATAAAAAATTAATTATTTAGAGATTTATACAAAGAAAAACATACCATCTTTGATAATAAACAAAAAAAAAACACAATTTATTTGAACATTTAAAATAATGAAGCAACTAAGTTATCAAAAATAATCTTAATAAAACAATATAACAGCTGATCTTTTAAGTTGAAACCACTCACTGGTTACTTTTAAATTATACATCATATTTTTAAAATTACCATCATATTACCATTTAATGGTCGTTCAAACATACAAACATTATATATTAACCTACAGACTATTTCTGTTCATAATGTTTATTCTTATTGAAATTATCCAAAGATATTCATTTCACTTTTAAACTCTGGTATAGCAAACATATTTTTTTTTTTTTAAAGAGGTACAAATAAATAAAAAGAAAAACTATGCAAATAGTACTTACAACAGGTAGAGAGTTCTACAATTTTAGTCAATGGGCACTTAGGAGCATTTCCTCCTTTTTCAAAATCTGATGAAGCACTTAAGCTGGAGTATTCAGGCTGGGGAAAAATTCAGACGTGGTTTCAAGGTAACATTCATCAATCCTCTCATCTCACTGCATCACTTGCCATCAACTACTAGGTCCATCATCTAGTCCGGAGGGGAAAATCGTTCTACGGTCCAGAACTTCACCGTCGGAGTCAGTAATTTCACCTTCCTGAAGCATGTGTTTTATTCGAAGATAGCCATCACCGTAACTCAGAACACTACGACTTCTAACGACCGGTTTAGTTCAATATCTATGATCACTTCTGATGGTTAAGAAGTCATAATCTTGGAGCGCCACTACGCCAAAAAAAAAAAAAAGGCTACACATATCTTCTTCTTAATTTCTCGTTAACAGTTATAGATCCGCAATTCGAAAATGCCCTTATAGCCTCTTTTCATCATAACATCATGACTTAGGATGGTTAATGTAGGGCCATCAATGCCCCACTCTCAAAAAAAAAATCTTCCAGAAACCTGTCCGCCTTCAACAACTTCGCGATCCAGCCCACAGGCCAATCTTCGAGCCCCGTAATAAGTCGAATTTTTTTTACGAGTCAAACGACAGGTCTCTTGGCCAAGCAACAAGTGTCGTAAACATTCATTCTCCCGCGCTGCTTGAAAAACGGGACCGATCCACTCTGCCAGGGGTACGGGAATGGAAACAAAAGGAAAAATGGACTCATCGTGAAGACTACAGCTTGCCGCTCCACTCTGCCGGCCGCTTCATGGGGGAAGGAAACCATGCATCACCCCCATGGCGTGTGCTGAAGGGGGGTCCTGTTAGCCTCTGTTTACATGGGCGCCAGCTATCCGCCTGATAGCAGAGCCAATTGAAGCCTGACGTAAACTTACAAAGCCTAATTGCGTGTATAGTACACTCATAAGATAACGTAATTCTTATACAGGGCGGTCGGTCATTCCTATATCAAAGTCAGACTAGATGACTCCAAATTTTCCACCTGTGCAGTCTACTGACAAAACATCCCTCCCTTGCTGTCTGCTTTTCGTATTTGAAAAACAGGAAGCTACGTTAGACTATAAACGTTGAAATTACTTTGCAAAAAGAAAAAGAAAGAAGAAAAAATGAAAACTGATTTTATTATAATTATTACAATTACTTTTATTTATTTAAATTTTTATTAGAAACAGAAAAAAAGAGTGCTTTTAAATAAATGTTGAGAAAGTGATTTAAATAATTAATGTAGATTAAAAAAAAAATTGTTGAAACCAACCGTAACACATGTACATTTATTATTGTTATTATTATTTTTTTAAGAATCGATTTTTTTTTCTTTATAATACGCAGGGTTTGGAATAAAATTGCACGACACTTTTAGAAAACTTGCAAAGGGCAAGGGAAACATTATACTAGAGCTGCCAAGTTGCGGCTTTTTGGATACCAGTATTTTAATACAGAAAATCTTGTTTTATTTAATTCTGAGATTTAAAATAACAACATTTTCTGTAATAAAATACTGGTATGCAAAAAGCCGGAGACTTGGAAACTCTGCATTATACTGTAATTAGAAATCAATATATAGAGAAAGTAACTTAAAAGTAACTTACTAAATTGCTGAATTTTTAAGTTATTCGAATGGCCTTTCCATGTAAGTTTGCACTATATAGTTGATTAGCAATTTATAAAAGAAAACCAGCGCTATTAATCGCGCAAGCGCAGTTAAGTGTTATTTCATAGTAATGCTCAAATGTTATCAAATATTAAATATACTTTTTGGTAAATTTTGACTATCTGATACTAATTTAATTTTGAAATGAGATCAATATAAAATCACTTCACTCTTTAATACATGTATATTTCAAACAATATGAGATGGCCTTTTATAAATAGAAGAGACTTTTTGAACTAGTTTGCATTGTTTTGCATCCATATATTGAATACGTTATTAATTAAGTTATTATCAAGTAATTTAATAGAATATTAGATATTTTAAAAACGAAGACCAAAATACATTTAAATTAGTATGTATAGTTATAGATTAACGTAGGAATTATGAAAAATTTGATGTCAATCCTCTAATGCTCGCCGTATCATTATGTATGGTACAGTACTTTAAACGTTAATTTTACATGGCAGAAACGTTACGAAGTGTAATTTTCAAGATATTATATCATTAATTGTCCCATCAACTTATGTTACAGGGTTCGTATGTCTCAGGGAATTCTAATGCCAGATTTTTCGTAAAGTCAGCCTCCCAAATGGTGATCTATGTCTCGTGATCTATGTTTATCATTTTCAAAAGCTTTACGAGAATATTTTATTTATCATTTTGATCTGAAGATATCGCCGTTTGAGCGAAGGAAACATATGTGATCAGGGCTCCCAAATGGTGATCTATGTCTCGTGATCTATGTTTATCATTTTCAAAAGCTTTGCGGGAATATTTTATTTATCATTTTGATCTGAAGATATCGCCGTTTGAGCGAAGGAAACATATGTGATCAGGGCTCCCAAATGGTGATCTATGTCTCGTGATCTATGTTTATCATTTTCAAAAGCTTCGCGGGAATATTTTATTTATCATTTTGATCTGAAGATGTCGCCGTTTGAGCGAAGAAAACATATGTGATCAGGGCTCCCAAATGGTGATCTATGTCTCGTGATCTATGTCTCGTGATCTATGTTTATCAATTTCAAAAGCTTTGCGAGAATATTTTATTTATCATTTTGATCTGAAGATGTCGCCGTTTGAGCGAAGGAAACATATGTGATCAGGGCTCCCAAATGGTGATCTATGTCTCGTGATCTATGTTTATCATTTTCAAAAGCTTTGCGAGAATATTTTATGTATTATTTTGATCTGAAGATGTCGCCGTTTGAGCGAAGATAACATATGTGAATCAGGGCTCCCAAATGGTCCGCCAACTGAATAGCAATATTTTTTAACAGAAAATTTTATGGTAGGTTTATACAACATTTCTGCAAAAACTTACCTCCGAAGGTGGTTTTTGCAAAATTTGCAAGAAAAATCTAAAAATAAAAATTTTCTAAGGAAATACCGGTATTTAAAAAGCGCACAATTTCGGAGCCCTGTAAAGTAATGGTCGGAGTATTTGAACAAAGAATTTTGTCTTTAAATAAGGTATTTCTTTACGAAAAAACTAATATTCAAATCTTTTGAGGCGTAAATATTGTTTTAGTAGCACATTTGGGACACAGAGGGCAACACTAGTGAATGAAAAATATTAGAAGGAACATGAATCAAGCAAACGATGAAAGCACATTTCCATTGGTAAATTTGTGTAATTTAAAAAAAACTGTATTACGAGGGACGTTCCGGAGTAAGTATAGTCTTTTTTTTTTCACACGGAAAATTTAATACAAAAACAAAATACACTATAGGATCATTAACTATACACCTTTCACGATTTCTCGACATTGTCGCCACCGACATTAAGACACTTGTCGTAGCGTGCAATCATTTTGAAGAAACCATTCTGATAAATCTCGGTGCTCTGTGATGCAAGTAATTGTCACGCAGCTTTCTCCATCTCAGCATTCTTTTGGAGTGACTTCCCGAGAGGGCTGCTTTCGATGCAGGGAATAGGTGAAAGACCGATGGGGCAAGATCGGGGTTGTAAGTCGGGTAAACCAATCTATCTCATCCGAGGCGACGAATATGATCTTGTGTGAGCCTTGCTGTGTGTGGTTTTGCGTAGTCGTGCAAGAACACAACACCTTCACTCAAGAGCCTTGGTCTCTTTCGTCGAATGGCAGACCTGAGTTTGGTAAAATTGTCGCAGTAGACTACGCCGGTCTGCTGCTATTCTCTTCTTCGGCGCTCTGCGCCTGCGTCACTTCTCCTCCGCTGACGCTGTTGAACCAGCAACGGGTGTGGATTCTTATGACGATTTTTTGTTGCACCTGGTGTACCATCTTCTCTTTTAAAAAAATGACGAAACTTACTTTCAATTCTCTTTTTCAAGTCTCTCTTTCAAGTCTCTCGTATTCAAACAAATGTTAATAGTAATTGCAATATATACAGAAAAATAATTCATATTCAACTAAGTAAATTTTTTTTAAGTTTCATTTATAATGCTTAATGCATTTTTAAAATCTTTGTAGCTGATATGCTACCGTGATCATGCGTGTTACTAAACCTACAGTGACTACAGTAAGCCAGTTCCACATAGGGAAAGCTGGTTTCCCATTGGAAGTATTGTTTGTTTTGCTCTTAATGTTGTATAATTTTGCTATTAATACGTTTTTAAATTTTATTTATGAATTTAAATATTGAGAATTTAAGGTTTTGAGATTTATCACTTATTGAAAATAAGTTTTTCATGTTCATGTGTCTGAAAAAGAATTGGTAAAATGACTATGAGAAGAAATTTTTAAATAACTTTAATCCTTGTTTCAGAATCAAAGGATTAATGTTATCAAAACTTGCTTGAATTTGATATTAAACGACAAAGATGTCTCTTATGTCCTAAAGGAATATTTACAAATGTAAAATGCGACAAATGCAATACATAGCTTTGTATTAATAAAAAGAGAAATTCCTCTAAAACTTTTTACATTTAAATATGTATAAAATATCAAAATATAATACTTTTAAGTTTGTTAAAATCATTTCTTTTGCACACTAATCTGCCTATGGTAGCATATATGGTACCACTGAAAAATATTTGAAAAATAAAATTTTGCATAAATTTCAGTCTTATTCGATTTTCTTGACGTAAAAGAATGTTTCCATCTACAAATATTTGGGGTTTTTTGGTAACATATTATAGTGAAGTCTTGTTATAAATTATTTTATAAATATAACTAATGCAATTTTTGTAGATAAAATTTAAATTATTTGAAGCTTCTTCTGTTATTTTTTAAGGCTAAGTAGTTCGTATATTTATTTAAATTTGCGCGTGTGGAAAAAATACATAAAAAAAGAATATTTGCTGAAAATCGCATTTTCTAGACAATGAAATATGATACATGATATCATCTAATCAAATATATGCAGCATGATCAGAGTTTCTCATGTATTCACTTTCTGTTATACTAGTTATTGGAAATCGATATAATCAAACAACGAAACTGACATAAAGGGTCGTGATGAAATTTCCAATATCTTTATGGACGTCTGAAAGAATGATTTTAATCTAATAGAGCAAATGCATTGAAAAAATATTTTTTTTCATTTCTTAAAAAGTTTGTATTTTATACTTTTTACATTAAAAACAAATGATCTTAAGATAATAATTAAATATATAACTAATGTATAATTATTAGATATTCAGAAATACCAAACTGTGGTTTAAGGCACAAATAACTATTTGTAAATCCACACATTTACGATTATGCATAATTAATAATCGATAATTCGGATTGTTTACTTCTTATATTACAAATTTTAAATTAGGTACTTTATTCTATGAAGTGATGTATTAAGTGATGATTTGCAGTATAAGCGGACATATGCCTGCATTTGTCTGCATATGCCTGCATTCTTTTTTATTCAGAAATTCCAAATCCATACCCGAATTTCCGAAAGAAGAATTTTTATTTTATGTAATCACGAAACGTCTGTCATTAAATAAAGCAAAAATTACTATTCAGAATTTCTGAATAAAACAAACTCTTGAACTTTACGTGCGATAATGAAGCAAATTGATTAGGAAATCAACACACTGTTAAAAAGAGAAATATTGTATAATCTAGCAAGAAGATTTATGAAAATATACCGTTTCCGAGGTACCAATGATTTTTAAAATCGCTCTTTTGTCTTCGGAAACCAGTAGATTTCCGATATTTAAAAAAACCATTTTTAAAAAAAATATTTTTTTTGTCTGTAAATTTAACAAATTTTCCGAGTAGTTTTTACAGATTAACATCAGTTTTTTTCAAACCTGTATTAACGTGAAATATCAGATTTTCGGATGCTACACTGAAAAAAATAGTTCTAAATATTGAATAAAAAGTACTCAATATTAAATACGTCACACACTCAAAATAGCAAAATCCAATCCAAATATTCTCAAAATTGAGAAACACAAGTACTCATTTTTTTCTATGTATGTATTCATATATGAACCGTGATGTACTTATTTTTTATCTCATGGATGTATTTAAATTATGAACGATGTTGTACTCACTTTGGATCCCATGTATGTATTCAGATATTAAATCTGTGTGCGCTTTGTTAAATATTTGATAAATCTTTTTCTTATTTTATGTAATCAGTAGTACTTTCTGCAAATATTAAATTTATGTTAATATTAAGTTATGCACAGTATTTTTAATAATTTAGAAGTGCTTGTAAACAATGCTCTAGGTCAGTGGTCACCAAATGGCGGACCGCCGGCAAGTTTTGGACGGACCGTGGCGAAATTGTGAATAACAGAATATAATAATGTTTCTGGGTACAACGCGTAATATACAGGCAGTAATCACGGACGTGGTCCAAAACGGGTAAATTCTAGAGATGAGGCGGGCTCAGCCCAAGCCCGAGCCCAACACGGGAAACATATGAATCTATATAATGATGCAGATATTGTAAAAGATTGCATGCTGGATGCTGGAAATGCGTTATTTGAGAACAGAAAGAATATCGTTGACACTATTCTACATATATATTCCATTATCTGCTTCTTCAAGCACAAGGAATACACAAGTTTTGTCGGAGGAAAACTATACAACTTTGAAACCAACTTTAGCTACCACAGATTGCTATGCATTGGCTTTGGACGAATCTTGCGATATTACTGATACAGTACAGCTAATTATTTTTGTGCGCTATCTGGACCCGTGAACAATTTTTTGAAGAACTACTGACTATTTTACCAATTTCGTGAACTACTACAGAAGAGGACCGTACAAAGTTGCTACAGAGAATTTCAACCAAGCTGGATTAGACATGAAAAACGTTATGTCAGTAACAACAGACAGGACACCGGCATGCTTGAGTGTAGGAAAAGCTTGGTTCAGCGACTCAGCAGTGATAAAAAATGCTATGAAAATTTGATATGCTATCACTGCATAATTCATCAAGTTGTGTTGTGTTGAAGTCTGAATCGCAATCTTCAGAATAAAATGCAAACGGTGATAATAAACTTCATACGGTCAAAATCATCTCTTAAGCACCGTCAATTTAAAACACTTCTTGAAGAGACTGATACTCAATTTGACGACTTGTTTCTTCACAACAATGTGAGATGGTTAAGTAAAGGCTTGGAGCTTGAAATATTCTTTGCCGTACTGGAGGACATCAAAGAGTTTCTTTCAACAAATGATCAAAAAGTAGTATGTGAACATTTAGGTTTCCTCAATGACTTTGATGAAAATGTGGCAAACATTGTATTTTTTGACTGATCTATTTCGGCACATGAATATCTCTTAAACCTCAAACTACAAGGCAAAGGTAGACTTGCGTGTCAACTTCTTTTTGAAAAAAAATAGTTTTTCAAAAATGATTGACGTTTTCTACGATGATATTAGAGGAGAACGTTTACACTTTCCACACCTTAAGTCAGTTTCTGACAGTAATGAGGGTACTGTCATCAACCACTACGAAGAATTTTTGAAAAAAAAAATTAAATCTGAATTTTATGAAATTTTTTCTGCCTTTCAAAAAATTGAGAACATTGTGCAGCTGGATTTAACTTATGCCAAAATGCGTATGGACGAGTGAAGCGGCGGATGTTTTCAAGAGCAACAAAGCTGCTCTACAGTTGGAAAGAACTGAGTTCCAATAAAATGTTTTAAAGAACTGTTTTGATGAAGCTCCAAAACCTCTTGAGAGTGCTGAATTGTGAATTAAAAATGTGTGTAAAAAAAGTATCCAGTGGTATGGCACAATTTTATGGCTTTAGCCATAAAATCGTGTACCACGTTTAGCTCAACTTATGTGTACGAAGCAGCATTCTCAAAAATAGACTAATTAAGACTAATAGACTGATTAAGAATCGGTACAGATCTCGATTCACAGATGACCACCTTAACAGTTTGATGAGAATCAGTTGCACTAACTTGGCCCCAAATTTCAGGCAAGTTGTGCAAAATAAAACGCGTCATTTTTCCCCATTGAACATCAATCACAATGACCTTCACTGAACAATCTTTTTAAAATTATATGTATTTTGTATTAATCGTCTTGAATTCTGAAAATCATAAAAAAAAATTATTGATTTGGTATTAATGCACTTCATTTCACTGGTATGTATTATGTTAAGCACCTAAGCTAACAAATAATTTCAAATAAAATATTTGCTAATCAAAGTAGGTGGCCTGGATTAGTAAAAGATTGGTAGAGTGATGAATGGGGGGGGGGGCGGGTTGAGGGAGTAGAGGGAGAATTAAGACTTCCAGACCGCGAAAGTTTGACTATGTTTTGAAACGGACTCACGGGAAAAATAATTGGTGACCACTGCTCTATGTCATAAAAATATGAAGTAAAATGACGTGGAAAAACGTGTGGACAAACAAGTGGAAAACCAAAATTTAAGTAAAAATATGGGCTAAAAGGCATTTAATAAAACCCTTTCGAAACTAAATTAAGTTAGATGGAAAAAAAAAGATTTTTCTTCTCAAAAGGCCACTGCCCCTTCCCCTCGTTTATTACAGATTAAAGTAAAAATGTACTGACAATTATTCCCACTCAAACGTATTGACAAGAAACATTTAATTGATTATTTATTTAGAAAAATCCGCAAACTTATTATCAAGACACCCAAATCAAATATTTTTATGACAAATGCATTGTTTTCAAGCACTTTTAAATTATTTTAAAATGCTGCGCACAACTTAATATTTACATTAATTTAATATTTACAGAAGGTACAGTCGAATTCATAAAATAAGACAAAAAAGTGTTGAATATTTAACAGAGAGCACTTACTTTAAAAAATGTCGGAGGAATCTTGAATCTCATATTCTTTTCACAAGTTTCCATGTCAGCTGACTGCCTATGAGTATACGAATCGCTGATATCAACAACACAATGCAACCTTACACATTATAATGGAGGCACAATATATAGTTCCTTCCGAGGAATATTATCCCCTTATTTCCAGGGTATATTGCATGTGTTTTCCTATTAATGGACTTCTTTTATGCCGCCATGAATGAAATAAATCATTACAAAGTACAAAATTATCGTTTCGCTTGAGTTTGATAACATGTGATGTTTCAAAATTGAGAAAGAATAGTTTCACTTTTGATTCAAACATACTCAATTCGATATAAATATATCGATTTACTCATTTTGAGTACTTCTCTTTTTCAGTTTATAGTTGCTCTAGTAAATATGCTTTTGTCTTCGGAAACCAATAGATTTCCGATTTAAAGAACAATTTTTGAAATATATATATATATATTCTACCGTAATTTTCAGAAACTTACCGAGTAGCTTTTACAGTGTTTTAATCCGTTTTCTAAAACCGGTATGAACCCAAAATACGGGGGTTTTGGATGCTATCCTTTCTCTATAAATATTTCCGTGTTCAACAGACAAACATGTTAAATTACCAGTATTAACATTAACATTAAAATTAAATTTATTTATTTACGCTAGAATGTATAAATTCTGTTACGCAACTGAAAATGTTTACTTGAGAATTACTAGCATCAGAAAAACTGATATTTCTTATTGATAGGAACTTTAGAAATCTACTTAATAGTCTGTAAGCATCCGAAAAACCGATATTACAGATAGAGAAAACTAATTAATGCATTGTAAAAACTTCTCGAAAACGTTTCTTAAATTACGGGCATGAAAAGAAGTTTATGTTTCAGAAATATTTCTTTAATTCTCGGGAATCGATTGGTTTCTGGGGTTTTTTTTCAGGTAAAAGAAAGCTTTTTGGAATACTGGATAAATTGTAAGATGTTACATTCTATTTCGGTAAACTTTCTTGCTAGATCAAGAAATACTTCTCTTTTTCACAAGTGTACAATATGTGCACCTATACCAAAGGAAATAAAGCAATATTCATGCAAGAATGATATAAAATTGTTTGCACCTATATAAATTGAATACTGTTTGCATAGGTGTATACTTAGAGCTTTAACAAAGAAATAATTTTCTAAGCTAAAAATAATATTTTATGAATGTTAAGTACAAAAAATTATGCTTAATAAAAAATGTCACTCTGTAAAGGAAATATTGAACATGTAATATATGTCAGACTCAGATTAAACATGAGATATTATGATACATGAATCGGTGAATCCGATGACTAAATCCATTAAGCGGATTGGTATATTAATAACCGTTAAGCTCGGTACTTTACACTAAACTAATGTACCGTCAAATATTCACATAGTTCGAAATCAACACCACATGAATTACCTTACTAAGAGTGTATGCTGTTACTTAAAGCTTACAAAAATGCATAATACATAAGATGTATATATGTATATAAGACATAAATAATATACCACCTCTCATCATGGGATTAAAAGAGTTTTGTAAAGTTTTCGCAAATTAAAAGTGTTTTTGCTACAATCACATTCAATTTGACATAATCTTTTATTAAGTGTTTGGTGATCAAATTTCCTTACCTCACAGAGGGTAATACGAGACACTTTCGGTAAAATTAAAAATAAATACCCAACACAAAAAACTCACTTTGAAATTTCGATAAAAAATTGTCAAAACTTTATTAAATTCGTGGAATGTAACTTGTTTTTGCACGATCTTTTTCTCATTGCAAAAGAAAGTTTTTTTTTTTCAATCTTATTAATACACCTTCCTGTACTGAAATTTCCGTAGACGATTTACGAATAATTAATTATGCAAATTTTACTATTCAAAAATAGTGTTAACTAAAATGCGTAAATATTGGCAGATATGAATAAACCATATTATTACAGTGTATAAAATAATTAATGATTCAGTTGTTTTTATACCGATCACAAAACTGAAAATTTTATTCATTCCATATTAGAATTCATTTAAATTTATAATAGTAAAAAAAAAAATTAAAAAAATAAAAAAACATTCAAAATACAACAATTGTTCAGCATAGTAAAAGATAAGTTTTAAAAAATAAGCTACAACCATAGGCGGAAAAATGAATGTTTTAGTGTGCATTGAAACATTGTATGTTTTCGATAACAGGCCATGTTCAATGCGTAATACTTGTCTAAATAAAAAAGAATAATTAGTTCATCTAGTTGAATTCTGTAAATTTTTGAATGCGCACAGTACTTCAAGTTTCGAAAAAAAAGAAGCATCTGTTTATGATTTAAAACTAATATTGTTCAGATTTAAATAACTTTTTTCTAAGTCAAATTCAAAACATGCTCTTGTCCCAATATTCATCCAAAGTAAGTTTCCTAGCTACTAGAAAAAAAGTGACGGGTTTGAATCCCAACTCAGGCATGGATGTTCTTAGTGGGTCAGATTCCACTTTAAATGGACGTCCCGGTCTATTGAACCCTCTTGTGCAAAAAATGATTGTTGTTCCTGCAACCAACCAACCAACCAAATTACGTTTTATTACTGTACCGCAAAGTTGTCAGTTTGGTCTCCTTTTTTATTCAAAAATTCGAAATTCATTCTAGAAACAGCGACAAAAGAATTGTTACTTTAACATATTTGCATTGAGCAAATTTTTTTAAATTTCCTATAAAACTTGGTATTTTAATGATATTAAAACAATGATAGTTCCTCATTCTTCTGAAAGAATTTTGTAGTTTCTTAGATAGATTTCGCAAGTTTATGCCTCAGTAAATAACATTCAATATACGGATTTATTATAAAATGTCTTACGATCTAAACGAATATGTGCAACATGATATAAAATAAATGCATTATCTGTAAGGTAGAAGCCATGCACTTAGTCAATGATGTTTTTTGAATAAAAAAGATAATTCTCATTTCTCGATGGCAACGTTTATTTTTTTAAATGAGAATTCTCGTTTCCAATAACAACGCTTATTTTTTTAAAATGAGAATTCTCGTTTCCAATAACAACGCTTATTTTTTTTAATGAGAAGTCTCGTTTCCAATAACAACGCTATTTTTTTAAAATGAGAAGTCTCGTTTCCAATAACAACGCTTATTTTTTTAAATGAGAATTCTCGTTTCCAATAACAACGCTTATTTTTTAAAATGAGAATTCTCGTTTCCAATAACAACGCTTATTTTTTAAAATGAGAAGTATCGTTTCCAATAACAACACTTATTTTTTAAATGCGAGAATTCTCGTTTCTGATAACAACGTTTATTTTTTAAATACGAGAATTCTCCTTTCCCGATGCGAATTCGTTAAGAAATCATGCAATATGTGTCACTAAAAAAAGTATAAAATACTGTTCGTATTTTCTGCTATGCGTTCATAATTTCTGTATAAAAATGGAGATAAAACTGGCAACAGCGGTGTGCCGTGAGATATTTTTGCATGTGCCAAAAAAATAGTAATAATAATAATAATAATCAATCAATTTCAATGAATATTTTACATATTAACAGAAGCTTTAGATTAAAGTTACACTGCAAATTCGTAAAACACTTTTGCAACGCTACCTGAACATAATAATAAACACTTCTAACTAATATCGTATGGATTATGTTATGAATGTGTTGCGAATGTGTTGTGCTAGGAAAAAGACTGTGCAAAAAGTGTTGTTAAAAATTACTAGAGAAGAAAATGTGTTTAGATTGTGTTGTCGTCTTATTTTAAGAGCACATTCAGATTCTAAACACTTTATGCAACACTTTTGAAACACATACTACGTATTGAACTCCTAGAGGGTATCTGGCGTTTGCGCCTGCGCTTTGATGCGTTTTCCCTCATTTTCACTTCGTCGTCACAAGGGACGGGACAGGAAGATTGTACAAGTAAGAATTGTAATGGCTGACGTTGTATTCTAGTGTATCGCACCCGCGTGCCACGTGCGCCATTTAAAGACTAAATAACGCCATTTATGGCAAATAAATAAACGATGGAAATATACAGGAATACACTTTATGGGAATACAATTTAAATAAAGGTATGTGAAATGTTTCAGTGTGTTTTTATATCATGTTTTATTATTAAATAAATTTTTTTATGTTGCATTATAAATGGCTCAATACATTATTTTCAAGATAAGACATTTTAAGTCATAATCTTGATGTCGAATGTTCAAATTTTTATCTCGTGAAAGTTGAATGATATCGCCTCATCTATTTGCTTGTATTTTAAATTATTTATGTAGAGCTTATATAATAATTTCATTTTATTCATATTTTTATCTAATGAATTTTCTCGCACAGTAGTTTTTGCTTACCATCCATAAATAAATTTAATGATGCATTATAATAATAAAAAAAAAAGTTGAAACATAGGTTGTTATATTTGATTTATTTTCTTATTTTTCTGAAATTTAAACAAACTATTTATAAACAATTGAAGAATTTACAAGTTTTACCGAGAATTTATTTTTACTAACTTGAAACGTATTAACTTGAGTATTTGACAATTTTAAATTAGTTGATTTGATAATATGTATACATAAGAAATAGTAAACTTGATAAAATATAAATTTCTGCAAATATATTTATTAATCAAATACTTTTTACCATCGAAATTTTTAGAGCTTGTGCTTGATCATGAAATGAACTAAAAATATTCCTCATTATTACATTATGAATTATTAACAAAATAAATAAATCGTAATTCCTGAATTGATATTTTGACATTTATACATGTGTCTTATCTTGAAAAATGTTTTGTGAGTCTCCTGTACTATAACATATTATTAATAATAAATCACTGGAACATTTCACAGTGTAGCTGGATGTAAGATTGTCTTTGATGATTGAGTGATTTATGAAAATATATTTAACTTGCATAGCTAAAAGATTTTTTTTCCATATTAAAATAATAATGATAAATAAATATATCTGTACTACATATAACTTAAAATAACAATAATAGTAAAAATGGTAATAAATACTAACCAGTTTTGAAGGTAACAATTTTTTTTTATTTTTAAGCTGAAAGTATCTATTCACAATTTAGGCTGGGAGTTACAAGTTGAAAATATTTATTAACACATTTAGTTGCAAGTAAAATGACTTGCAGGAAGTTTTTTTATTTTATTTTATTTCAAGTTTTTTTTTGGGGGGGGGAGGGGGGGCATTTTGTGAAAAATAAAGGTTATTTTTATGAAATTTATTATGTTTTTCATAAAATGCCCCCCCCCTCCCCCTGTCTAGCAATTGTATTGAAAAGAGTTTGAAAATTCTTATACTTAAAAAAGGGGGATAAAAGGCTATACATATATAATTATAATGCAATGTTTAAATTTAGCTGCAATAAACTTCAATACTTCATTTTCTCTGCTGAAATTTATACAAAGTTAAAAGTTGATCATGTCATGTCAAGGGTCGATCCAGGCAAATTTTGGGGCCTATTCAGAGCTCCTTCACAAAAATGAATTTAATAAATTGGGCCCCTTCAGTAAAATCTATTTGATAAACTAGAACCCTTCACAAAATCCCTTTTAATAAAACAGGACTTTTCAGAAAATTGCTTTTAATAAAATAGGCCCTTTCACAAAATTCTGTTCCATAAAGCTTACTATTTTTATTAATTATTTATAATTTTGTTATGTTTTAAAATGTGTAATTTGTAAACAATCTTTCGAACAAAACATTTATTAACATAACAAAAACTTTTTAAATTCCTACTTGCTAAAGTTTGCCCTTCTGGTGAACTTGATTGTTTACAAATTACACATTTTAAAACATAACAAAATAATAAATAATTAATAAAAATAGTAAGTTTTATGAAACAGAATTTTGTGAAAGGACCTATTTTATTAAAAAGAATTTTTTGAAGGGTCTTGTTTTATTAAAAGGAATTTTGTGAAGGGCCACATTTTATCAAATTGATTTTTCTGAAGGGACCATTTTATTAAATTTATTTTTGTGAAAAAGCCTGTTTTATTAAATAGAGTTTTGTGAAGGAGCTCTGAATAGGTCCTAAATTTTGCCTGGATCGACCCTTGACATGAGATGATCAACTTTTAACTTTGTATAAATTTCAACAGAGAAAATGAAGTATTGATCAGTTTATTGCAGCAAAAGTTAAACATTACATTATAATTATGTATAGCCTTTTTTTTTCCTTTTTTAAGTATGGGATTTTTCAAACTATTTTCAATACAATTGCTACACAAGTGTGTGTATGTGTGTGTGTGGGGGGGGGGGGGGGAGATGCTTTCATTTGTGGGGTGCCGCTGGGCACGTTTGAGTAGAGGTGCCATTATTCTCTCCTGGGGTGCCATCCTTTCACCCTAGTTAAGCGTGCCATTCTGGCTCCCCTAGAGGTGTCACCAGTGAGACAAGCCTTTCACCCCTAAGGGGTGCCATGTGTCCCCTGTAGTTTTAACAGTGCACAGTTAATCTTTGTTTTACTGGGTGTCTTGAAAAGACAGCTTTAAAATTGCAAAAAAAATGCCAATAATTATTCAAAGTAATTGTTTTCCAGGATATTAATGCATGAAGCTATTAATTTTCCTTAGCACCTAGATTGGGTAAGTAAAATATTTTCTAAAAAAGTAAAAAATTTAATATTTTTATACATCTTCCAGGTTTTATATATTAAATAAAATAAATTATTCTACAATGATAGAAGAGAGGGTATATTGATGATGCCTAAGAAAAACAAATTTCATAACTTTTAAAGAAATTCATTTATCGATATTTATTGGTAAAAATTAATCAACTCACTCAGTGATCTCCTACATTTTTTTTTTCTATAAAGCTAACTGTCTCTAATTTCATTTATGAAACTCTGTAATTTTCAGGCACCCTGTAGAAAGAGTTTTGCAAACGTTTTAAATATATTGTTTTATAGTGTGCTAAATGTGTGTGGTGTTTACAATGTGTTGTTAATTTGGTGACAAAGTGTTGTACAACACAACACTAGTATAAGAACACATTTTCATCAACACTATTTGCAACACAACTAACAACACTATTTTTAGAACACATTTCTAGATAGCAACACATTAAGAATACAATCACAACACAAAAATTGTGTTGTTAATTTGGTGACAAAAAAGTGTTCTTAAATGTGTTTATTTTTGTGTTTAAGAATTTGCAGTGTACATTAAACGTTATGCAAAAGCAACATTAATGTAAAAAAAAATCAATAATAAATTATTTATGTTGTAATGTGGCTTAGTACCGCAACGTTACATTTCTTGGAATTTTTTTCAAAAGTGAAAATTAGCCTTTTTTAAATACCATTCTATCTGAATAGTAATATTCAACTTATTTAATCGTAGAAAGATTTTAAAAATATTGGAATGACAAGCTTTAAGACTTTTAATAACTTTTCATAATTTTAAAGCATCCTAACCAAATAAATGTTCTTTTGTGAACTCAAGAACTTGGACTTGGAAACACTTTTTGAACTTTTATTAAAGTGTTCAGTAAACTGGTAAAAGTATTTAAACAAATAAAAGTAATTGCAGATATTTTTAAAAGCGTTTAAATAAATAACTTTCAAAATATTTAAAGAATAATTATTTATAATCCACCGATAGTTTAAAACTCAGAAAATTTAGAAATATCGGTACGGCTTACATTGTATATTTAGAAAGAATGTGTGTATTAATCTACCTATATATTTTTCATTAAATAACTTCAAATGGGTTTTTTTAATTATTATTTAGGTGTGTAAAATAAAACATTCACCTATGAAAAGAATAAACTGTTAAATATAGTCCGGTTATATCCGTTTGTAAATAGAATAATTTAAGTATTTTGTGAATAAACTAATACCAATAACTCAAAATTTTGAGACTCTAATCCTTTAAAAATTATTCAGTATATATATATATATATATATATTTTACATTTGTTTATGTATGATTGTAAAAAGTATAATTAAATATTGCTTTTTCGAAAAAGCATTATTTTTAATAAATAATTAGCTACCAAATCCTCCTTAACTTATTAAAATTAACTAGATATTTAAAGTAGAAAAAATGCAAAATATTAATCTTATTCAAAATATAAAATTATCTTATATAATGTGTTTGTACAGAATGGAGTTTTGAAATATTTCATAATGCTTGATAATTAAACTGACAATTTTTCTACCTTGAGAATGATTAATGCAGTTCTAACATAGTTTTAGATGTTCTTTTTCAGTTAGTTTTGAAAAGTAAATATTAAAAATGTTCACTCAAGTTAAAATGGAATCTTCACAAAGAGGAAGTAAATATAATGATAAAGTAAATTCATTTCTTTTTCAAATCGAAAAAAAAAAGTGTTATACTGATGTTTTCAAGACTATTTTTTAAATTTCTTACCATATTTATTTTATTTCATAATTGTTTAAGTTCCGCATCAGTTTTATAAACTATATTTAGTTGAATGTTTCTCTATTGAATTTTGTATTTCAATTTAATTCCTATTGTTTATAAAAAAGAAAAAAAATGTATTAAACTAACAAAATGATTCAATTTTATAATTCCATTGAATTAATACAGAAGAAAACAGCAATTAAAATCTTATGTTTAAAATAATATTTTAGTTAATAAAAAATATATTATTTAAACAAAAGAGTTTGTATGCAATTCCGATTAATAAAAACAATGCAAACATATCGCGGTAAACAATTAGTTTTCAAAAAAACATTTTGTGTTAATAAAAAATATCTTGTTTGCATGAAAAGAACGTATAATTGACATTTTGATAATTATTTTCTGTACTATACTAATACGATTAAGGTTTTATACAGGAATTTTTCGAAACATTTTTTATTATTGTCTAAATATATATTATTAATAAGAGCTTCTAGACATAATTATATTATATGATTTTCTTTTTCTCTTCATTTAAAAAATATTTTTTTCTTTTTTACTGTGTTTATTTTATTTTCATTAAAATTTTTAAAGATATGTTAAATGGATAAATATATATATTACTTGCCCAATCATTTATTTTCCATAAATAAATGATTTTAGAATCTCTCAAACAATGGCAACTGAGAACACTGCAAAAAGAGACGCCTTAAATTCAGACACATATGTGTCTGAAAAAGCAATTTCGACACTTAAGTTTCTGGATTTAAAATTTCAGACATATTAGATGTCTGAAATTAAGACACATATGTGTCTTACTATGAGCATGGTATAAACGAATAGAGAGAAATGTCTGACTAATGATGATATGTCTGAAATTAAGATATGAAGAAATTCAGACACTTAAGTGTTTGAATGTGATACAATTCATTGTATCATACATGCAACGAGTGTGATACAATTGTACCACTATATTTGCCAGCACAATCAGAGATTGTTTTCGAATAGATTAAATGTGTTTAAAATACTTTTTCATTTACAAAACTTTGATTAAACCATAACTTGATTAGACAATAGAACGAGTGTCAAAATTGTACTCCAAATTATGGAACTAATTTATTGTTGGTGTATTAAGTAAGAAATCAACTGCTATTTAGAAAAATATAAAGTTAAAATTCATTACAAACAGTTCACTGTTTTAAGGAATAGAAATATAACCGAAACAATACAAATTTGTATTTTCAGTGTAACCAGCAGCAAGTCATTCTGTTGTATTTAATCACAAAAATCCAATACAATACTGCATTGCCTAGGAGTAAGACATGTATTCCTCTGCTACTAACATTTTATGCTAGATTTTATTACTTCACTTTTTTTTAATCTTTACGAATATGTGACTTCTACTATTTTGATTCTAATCCAGTAAGTTACAGAGGATGGAAATTATTTTAATGTACCATTAAATATACTTTTCCTGATTAGATATTTAAATGTTGACAATATATTCGTGTTATATATATGGCGTTGTATGTCTTGCGTTATGTATTACATGTGCGTTTTGTTATTTTTTGTTTGGTAAAAGTCCCAAAGAACAAAACTATATTATAGCATGCACATAAATATTTTGTGAACAGATGAAAAACTGGTAACCGTTAAACAATCATTTTACAAACAGGAATGGATAGTACAGACCCCTGCTTTTTCACTGAAGTACATTTCGATTTATTACTGTACAGTTAACTAAAAGAGATGTATTTGATAAATTTTTTGTTAAATCCCCACATCATATTCCACAAAAAAATATCAAGCAGAGCTTATGGATCTGATGATATCCCACTCCAAACTATCACCAAACTAGAATATGTAGACCATTCGAGAGAAGCTATTTTGAGTTGAATGAATGTTCAAGAGTAAAATGTTTTTCATCTATCCACAAGTACATAAATACTGATTGAACAGATGAAAAGCTGGCAACAACTGAACAATCATTTAACAAATAAAATGGACTGCACAGATTTCTGCTAAAACTTTTTTGTTTTATCCAGTACACTTCGATCTATTACTTTACAGTTTGTTCAAGGGTATGTCCTTCATAATATTTTTGATTGATTTTCACATCATTTCTACAAAGCAATAAGCAGAGCAATTGAATCTGACGTTATCATACTCAAAGCCATCACCAAAATAGAATGTGTACACCATTCCACAAAAGATATTTTCCCATCTGTTCGTTGAATGATTCTTCAACTGTAAAATGTCTTAATTCTCCAGAAACACATAAATGTTTTGTGAACAAATTAAAAGCTGTTTGTAGTTGAATTACTAATTAACAAACTAAATGGTATAAGCAGATTCCTTGTAAAAATATTTTTGTTTTATTGAAGTACATTTCGGTCTATAACTTTGGAACAGTTTGTTCGAGAAGTTGTCCTTCATAATATTTTTATTTAATTTCCCCCCCCCCCCCCCCAAAAAAAAAAAACAAAAAAAAACAAGCAGAGCTTTTGGATCTGACGTTATCCTATTCCGAACCATCGCCGAAATAGAATGTGTTGACCATTCGAGAGGAGCTATTTTTCTATCAATGATTGTTCAACTGTAAAGTGTCTTTAATCTATCAACAAGTACACCAATATTTTTTGAACAGATGAAAAGCTAGTAACAAATGAACAATCATTTAACAAACAAAATGGACTGCGCAGATTCCTGCTGAAAATATTTTTGTTTTATTGAAGTACTTTTCGATCTATTATTTTATAGTTTTTTAAAGGAATGCCTTTCATAATACATTTGATTGATTTCCACATCATTTCGACAAACAATAAGCATAGGTTTTGAATCTGACGTTAACTTACTCATAGCCATACCAAAATAGAATGTGTAGACCATTCGAGAAAATCTATTTTTCTATCAATCTGTGCGTTGAATAGGACTGGATTATTTATCAATAAATCGGTCAAATATTGATATTTTTTAATTATCGGAATAACGATAGTTAAGCTCCGAATCTGACAATATATCCCAATAACGATAGCTAAGTTCTGACTCTACCGATATATGCCAATGACACTTTTTTCCCCGCAGGGCAACTTCGAAATCCAAGAAAAAGCGCTGAAAATTCCGTACTAATATCTGAATAATCCTTTCTCCCCACGCATTTATTCCCTGTCCGCTTCATTCAAAGCCCGCTATCCCTTCCAACGATTATCTCTTTTTCGTTGTAATTTCAATAAATCCCGATACATTCTTTGCTTTACTTTTTATTTCCACCTAACCGCATTTCCCACCGTGCGTTCCTTACTGAACAATCTGTTATCGTCTGTGTTTCAATAAAGTCGCTGCTATTCCTCTAGGTCTAGAACTATTGCAATAGTTCACACATATTGATAAGTCATGACGAATAAATAAGCGCTCAAATATGTACGAGTTATTGTGTAGTCGATAATATTACTAGAGCTTAGCAACTGGGAAGCTTGGTTCGCGAGCAACCAATCACAGTGCGGCTAAAATTTTGCATTTCGCCACGTTTGTGAAGCGAAGCGTCGCCACTTTTTCACTGTGTCCTAGCTATTAACGTCTAGTATTGCGTACGCTGAATATCGGCCAAGAGGCTCATACCTGTTTCCCTCTGTGTTTTATCGGTAGTGAAGTGAGAGCATGAATCACAGTGAATTTAATATATGTTTTCTTGTTATTTCAGCTTAAAATGAACTAAAAAAATAAATACTATAAAACTATTTCAAAATGTGATTTGAATATTTATATTTCAAAAAAGATTTCAATGTTGTATTGTATTTATGTATAGTAAATAGATAGGAAGGTGAATTTTTACATTTTTTTTCTATTAAGAATGCATTGATACCATAGAGAAAGATTGAAAAACAACATTTCTGCTGCCTCTGTCATCCATTGAAAGCTTGTTATTCAGAAATATATTAGCATTACATATGGTAATAAACCAATTTCAGTTTTTGCTGTTGCTTTTTACTTATTTTATTCATATTAAAATGTTCAACGTCCTAAATTTAAGAACTTTTATTTAGTTTCTTTTTCATAATATTCTCAGTTATAACGAGGCAATGGTGAAAATAGTGCATAAAATAAGAAGAATAGGCAACATACTATTTTAAAGAAAAACACCATCCAATCAATGGTATAAGCCCAAATAGATATTGAACAACGGGTCTTTTTCCTAAAATATTTCTGTTTTGTATAAATATGAAACTATAATATTTAAAGGATGCTGTGTGAGCAAGTAGGTCTAGAGAATTGATTCGTTGCTTTCTACACATGTTTGTACTTAAATTGCTGCTACCATACCATTTATCTATGGAAATTAACAATTTTTCTATTCCCATACACTTTAAGGTAGTTATCGTGATATATCATCAATATCAATATTAATTCGTTGATATATTGCGATATTAAATTTCTGATATCGTCCAGCCCTAGCGTTGAATGATTCTACAACTGTAAAATGTCTTTCATCTATCCACAAGCACATAAATGTTTGCGAACAGATGAAAAGCTGTTTGAAGTTGAACAATAATTTAACAAACAAACAGGGCTGCGCAGACTCCTTCTAAAATTATTTTCCTTTCATTGAAGAACATTTCGATTTATTGCTTTACAGTTCGTTCAAGGATACGTCCTTCATAATATTTTTGATTGATTTTTAGATCATTTTTCACAAAAAAACAAACAGAGCTTTCGAAACTTGCGTTATCTGAAGCCAAAACATTACCGAAATAGAATGTGTAGAAGGTTATTCGAGAGGAGCTCTTATCCTATCAATCTGTTCAGTGAATGATTGTTCAGCTGTAAAATATCTTTCATCTATCTACAAAACATTTATGTTTATGCCATGAGAGAAATTTGTCTTTTAGGTTTTCGATTCATACTTTTACCTAACAACAGAAACAAATGTGTGATAATTTGAAACACATAACTAAACATCTTCTATTATGTATGTGACATAGATATATTGTCAATATTTAAATATCTAAACAGAAAAAAAAACATTTTTTTAATGCACTAAACCTTTTCAGAACTCTGCATTTTTATTTTTAAATGTCAAAAGGTTCTTTAAAAATCGGAATTCCTATATCTTAAACATTATCTCTTATTCGTTATCAACTTTTTTAAAACAACATTCTAAAGAGATAGAGATTCAGTTTTTGCGAATTGTTCTAAAAAGGATCAATATCAAAGAGAGCTAATACAAATACTGAACATTTAAGCCTCTTAAAAGAACGAGTTATGTAAATGTTATATAACAGAAACATTTTTTAAACCTTTGGCTTCTGGTAATTGGCTTTTATTCTGTAGAAAAAAAAACAGAATAGAGTAATGTAACAGAAAAATGTAGTTTTATGAGGTATTTAAATTACTTCTTTTTAAAATAAAATTTTATAAAGAGCTTTTCGCTGTTCCTTACAAAAAACTGAAAAAGGTTTTTCTATCGCTCCTCAAAGTAAATATTTTACAACTTTTCAATATTTTACTTATCAGCACTTAAAACATTTATTGGATCAAAAGAAAAAGTTTTTTGAAATTACAAAAAATTGTATCTTTTAAAACTTTTCTTGACTGTAGAAATGAATTTTCGCTTGGAACGCAGAAATGAAAAAAAAAAACATTTTAAATCATCATGCTACACTTAAAATATAAAATAACGTTTATTTATTTTTATTTTTTACATATTTTAAAACAGTTTTCGTATTTTAATTGAGCTTTTTAATGTCGAAAATATTTTTATAATTATATTTCTAATGCATTTTCCAAACTTTTAACTTATATTATTATTTAAAATACACAGTTACATACTCTCAATTTATTAAATTTTTAAGGAGCAAGAATACTTTCTTATTTTCCTTAAGAGTTACCGACTTGGTGGTTATAATTAACTTATAAAAATAAAAATCAATATTTAGGAATGATAATCACTGCTTTATTTAAACGCAGAAATTCTGGATTAAATAACGTTATTATTACTATAAACAATAGTGGTTCCTATTTACCAAGTGTTGTGAACATTCTGCATGTATTAAACCAAATAATCTAGTGACTGAGGAGCAATGAAATAAATTTTAATTTGCTGTTTATTTACATTTTTTGAAAATGATGTGAATATCGTGAAAATTAAACTTTTATATCTAAATACTTCATAAAGTGGTAAGCTTATTTGCTCTTTATAATTAATCTTAAAAATACAAATTCTTTGAGGTAGATTCAAAATCTATCTGAAGGTAATAGAATCTTAGTGTAACTATTTATAAAAACTTCTTAATATTCGAAAGCTGTATATTTATATTAATTTGAATTATTCTTGGTTAATTCATCTAGTAAACAAAATAGCAAAAGACAGAAGGTTGTAAAGCGCAATATTCAAATATTTACATAGTATTGTTACCGGGGTATTGAAGTTGTGAAAAAGAGAAAAAAAAACATATATATAAGTTATTTAAATTATTTTCACTTTCTGTAAAACCTTAAAAATATTGTACTCCATATACAAAAAGAATAAAAAAAGATTAAAAAAAAATAAAGTTTTGGTCGGTCTTCGTGCTGACACCTTGTGTGCTCGAAAAGTTGATAACAATGCAACACCTGCTTAATCTTCTTTAAATGGAGCGCATGCGTAGGTTTGGAAACAGTGTTGAATTCAGACGTTTTGCCCGGGAGGGATTTCTGAAGCTCCGGAGAGGGTAGATTATTGTGTTCGGGAAAAATTAGCACTTCTAGACTATTAATTATTATAAAAACTGAAATCCTCTAGGGGATCATATTTAAGGAAAATATATACACTCATTAATATTCAAATCTATAGTTTTTCATTTGATATATGGTTTTTCCATTCATGATATTCTTTTGAGAAACCGGGTCATCACCGAACACAACGTGAAAGAGTCAAAACTCAACCCAAACCCGAAACATTGAAGGCAACCCGACCCGAAACCGGAAGAATTAGTGTCGACCTTAACCGGGTCGGATTTCGGTAAAGTAGGATTACCTGACCCGATGCAGGACTTTAATCCACACCATTTCAGCTTTTAAAAGTCACAGTCTGTTTCTTACTGAAGTAGCTACGCAGGGCGTAATGCGCGCGTTTACCTCGCATCAAATCTAAAACGATACAAAGCAGAATTAATCAGGTTGGTTGTTGGTTGGTGATTTATGACGGTCAATTGTCTATACGAGTGATATAGGCCTGAGGTGGGACTGCCTTCCTTGCGGTGTTTTTAAGGGAACCTAACCCGTATTTACGCAAGGAGATCCGAAGTTCGAAGACAACTACGGAAAACTCCGAAAGATTAGGCCGACGGGCGTGATTGGATTCGAATGAGTGCCTCCCGTCTACCAGTTTTGAGAGCAGAACCTCTCGGCCACTGGTGGGCCAGAATGAATAAGGAACACACATGAAACTAGAGATTTCCTCTGGCAATCCAGCAGCAGGCTGATGTGAAGTGAAGATCAGGTGGTCGAAAAGCTTTCATAATACAATGCTGTACTCTGTGTTCTTGACAATGATGTGAAATGACAGTGCCGTAAGGAGCGATGTCTTCTTGACTCTTGTAATAAAAACAAGAATCATTCTAATCTCCTAATCTGACCGAAGACCACTTCCTCCTTCCGACGAAACGGCATTCGACGAACACATTTCTAACTCTGCAATGCTGTTTTTTTTTTTTACATTTTTTTCAAAATGTAAAATGAAAGAATACTTCGGACTTTCAAAGCTAAACATGAAAGATTCCACTCCATTTCTGAGCGATAACGGCACACAAAAGTGCAAAATAGTCACTTCCGTGACTGTACAAAAGACTGAATAATAATACTTTGAAATATTGTATCCCACTCTCCATTATCATCTGCCAGTTTCTGATTTATACCTATTTTGAGGCTACATAGTAGCATAATTAAATTTTAGAAATATCAGCTTGTCTCAAGATAAATCCTATAATATGTGCATCCCACACTTTTATTCACAATATTCCACTAAAACCTAAACATGCTGTTGAAAGACTGTATTTTACCGTCCTTTCAATGGTGTACGTTAAAACTGCTTGTTTCATCCAAGTTATCTCGCACAATCCACTAGCTCAAATTTCACAAGTCTGCCGTTATTAATACAAATATTCCTTTGAAAATATTGTTGCTTTTTTTATTTTACTTTCCGTGGTCTGGGCGATAACCGCACATAAAAGTGCAAAATAGTCCCTTCCGTGACCGTACAAAAGACTAAATAAACTACTTTGAAATGTCATTGTATCCCACTCCCTGTATGTATTTATCCCCACATTATTCCTCATGTATTTATCATCTGCCAGTTTTGATATCATTTGATTTACACCTATTTTGAGGCCGCATAATAACATAATTAAATTTTAGAAATATCAGCTTGTCTCAAGATAAATCCTATAATATGTGCTTCCCACACTTTTATTCACAATCTTCCACTAAAATCTAAACTTGCTGTTGGAAGACTGTATTTTATCGTACTTTCAATAGTGTACGTTAAAACAGCTTGTTTCATCCAATTTATCTCGCACAATCCAGTAGCTGAAGTTTTACAAGTCTGCCGTTTTTCATAAAAATATTCCTCTGAAATTGTTGTTGCTTTTTTTTTTTTTTTACTTTCTGTGGTCTGAGCGATAACCGCGCATAAAATTGCAAAATAGTCCTTAAAAGACTAAATAAACTACTTTGAAATGTCATTGTATCCCACTCCCCATTATCATCTCCTAGTTTTAACATAATCTGATTTACATCTATTTTGAGGCTGCATAGTAGCATAATTAAAATTTAGAAATATCAGCTTGTCTCAATATAAATCTTACAATGTGTGCGTCCCACACTTTTATTCACAATCTTGCACTAAAATCTAAACTTGCTGTTGGAAAACTGTATTTTACAATACTTTCATAATAGTGTTCGTTAAAACTGCTTGTTTCATCCAAGTTATCTCGCACAATCCACTAACTCGAATTCCACATGTCTGCTGTTATTTATAAAAATATATCTTTGAAATAGTTGTTGCTTTTTTTAAATTTACTTCCCGCTGTCATTCTCTTGCGCATAACCAGTAAGTGATATTTCACTGACTTCCGAGTAAAATTAAGCGTGTTAGGTTATATTAGATTTCAAAGACAAGTTATATGCAGAGTAGACGAATAGATTTTTTTGGGTATAAGTACAGTCCTACAAATATACGTCACCCTAAGCTATTTCGTCACCAAATTGTAGCAAAGAAATGCGAGAGGAACCGTCGCGCGTCGACTGGAAATAATGTCTAAATTCCAAAGATATGAATGCAATTATTCGGAAAGTTGTCGTCTATCTATATATTAAAAATTGCACCAACTTTATTTTTAAAATAAGAAACAACCACTTTTGATACTTTATTTGAGCTCCTCCAGAATGAAAGTAGCCTGGAAGAATGTGTACTTTATATTATTTTCCATATATCTTAATAGAGTTTAAAGAAAACGTGTGAGGTGCTTGTCCAATGGAGCAATGAATAATAAAAAAAGTCCATATGGTGTAGTGTCTACCAGTTGCGATTGAAGTAACAGAGAATACAGTCACATATAATGGCTGTTATTTGTTTGATTACAGTCTTAAAAAAAAATTCACCAGTATACACATTTTTCCCTTATTTATGAGAAAAATTTTGTTTGAATAAGGCCTTTTAATAAATCGAAAATGTCTATTCAAATTTATTGGTGAACGTTTGTCCCGACGATAATCAAACTCACTGACAGTCACAGTATGTCGTAACCACAGGGTCTGATTACAGCGAGGTAAACGTCTACCAGTAAAAACGAATAGTTATTTTTCACTTAATTATAACAGATATTCTGCATGAATAAGGTGAAATTTTCTGTTCAAATTTATTGGTGGAATTTTGCTCAGAACGGTAATCAGCCATTGAAAAACTAGTTTCAGTTGAAGTTTCACAATTTAACGATATGTCAATTCATCTTTATTCAAAATTCCATGGTTTGCCCACAAATTTCGAAATTTAAAATTACTGCTTTAAAATGAATGGCACCTGGAACACATAATTAGCTAACAGAAGAATTATACAAAATTACTAGATAAAAAAAAACAGAACTAGTTGATTGTTTCGATGGGATTCCTAGGTGTTAATAACTCCACTCTGTGTATATGAGTATTTGTGTATCATATCTTAAAGGAGCCATGAAAAATAAAATGTATAAACTTAACATCATATAAAATAAAATTCCAAAATATTTTTCTGGTTATTGTCTAAGAAATTGTTTTCTGTGGATAATTTGATAACTTGAAACAATCACTTTATACAGTGAAAAAGTAACCTCGAGAAGAAGAAAGCTTAAGAGGTTCAAAAAGGTGACACGAATGAAAAAAGAAATCTTAAGGAGGTTTATGTAAGTGAGACGGATGAAAAAAATAAATCTTAAGGAGGTTTATGTAAGTGAGACGGGCTTATCTTTTGAAGTAGGACAAATATCCTGAAAAATCCCACTTGTTCTTTTTCTTGGGAAAAGTCATATTTTTGGAAAACATGGTATTCTTAAAATATTTTTATAATTTAATTGGGATTTATTAAGATGCAAAACAAAATAAAACTTTGACTTTCAAGTTTGATTCCTTTAAAAAAAATGTGAATTTAGTTAACATAAACAGTGAAATGCAGTGATATTTTAACTTGTATAAATTTTGCCTGAATTATTTTGAATAATTTCACACTAAATACCAAGATATCACGTTTCAGGATTACGATATAATCACAGATGACTTAACTGTCATGGTATGGTATGTACCATTTTTTGGTTGCTTTCCTTAAAAGTCAAACTATTGGAATTCCTTCGTACATATATAAGCCTATCTATATATTGGCTCAACCGGAAATTTCTGCAGTTTTTCAAAAAGCGGAGTGTGATTTCGGCTATTTATTTTGCTACTGCTGATTAGGAGTTACCTTGAATGACGCAGATATTTACATTCGGTCATTCCTGCTTCCGCTGCATAATTCTCGCTTGTGATGTGGCATGATATTTGTTTCAGTGCAGGGCTAAGAATGGAGAATAAAAAAGTTCCTTTTCATAATATTATGTTCCTGTATTTCATTAAAGGTACAAATGCTAGTCAGACTGTTCGTAAAACTTGTGCTGTATATGGACAAAGTGCTGTTTCAATTCAAGAGTTCGAAAGCAAATTGAGAAGTATAAGCGCAGAAAATTCAGCCTAGAAGACGATTACCGCTCTGAACGACCATAAAGGTGAGTAAACGAGGCCCTCTTAAAA
This sequence comes from Maratus michaelseni, assembly GCA_963931845.1. Lineage (NCBI taxonomy): Eukaryota > Metazoa > Arthropoda > Arachnida > Araneae > Salticidae > Maratus > Maratus michaelseni. Next base: position 101,023,288 of record OZ007600.1, read on the forward strand.
GAAGCTATCAAACTGATCGTGCACAGTACTTTTTGGAATATTTAGTATGTGTAATAGATCTGGAACAGTGTACCATGGATGCGATAGCTTCTTTTAAATGGTACACCTTTACAGATTATGATCGTACAGAGGGGCATCATCTTCGGTTCGGAAATTTCCGAGCTTAAACTATTCAAACAACCTTCAAACTGTGTCATCTGAAGCAGCGCTTTGTCCATTTACAGCACAAATTTTACGAGCAGTATGAATAGTATTTTTACCTTTCTTGAAATAAAAGTCCATGCTATGACGAAAATGAACTTTTTGTTTCGCCACTCAAAGCACTGCACTGAAAAAAAATTATACCACAACAAAAGCAAGAGTTGTGCATCGCAAACAATAAAGGCCGAATGTACATATCTAGGTCAATGAAGTTCACTCCTTATCAGCAGTAGCAAAATAACTGGACAAAACGCCGCTTCATTTTAAAGAACCGCAGAACTTTCCGGATGACCCAATATAATTGACATTTTTTCCACACGATAGCGTTCTAAATACTGAACAAATAATAAATGGCACTGTGTATTGATCTTGCCGGTACCTTGGCTAAGTTAGTTATTCAAGTATATAGCCCTTATATTCCATTTATAAGGGCATACAAAAGCAAAATATACAAAAATTGCCATCACGAAAACGTCCGAAATGTTGAACTAACTCAAACTCGATTGGGGTATTGACCTTGCCAGCATTGTGGATGGGTTCGGTAATTAAGAACGTAGAATCTTATATTTCTTATAAAAGAAAATTTTCTTTTTGAGTTTTATAATTCGTTTGCAGGGACAAAACAAAACGTGCAAAAGTTGACATCCCGATAACGTCCGAAAATTTAGACCAATTCAAACCTAACTGGGACAATGCATTGATCTTGCCAATATCTTGGATGAGTTCATTAATAAAGTATGTAGCTCTTATAATTCGTTATAGAAACACACCAAAGCAAACTATGTTAAACTTGTATTACTATTACGTCCGAAATACTCAATCAATTCGAACCTAATTAGGATTGTGTATTGATTTTGGAGGTATACGGGTTGAGTTCGGTGAACAGCTATGTAGTCCTTTTACGTAGATCATTTCCAAGTACACACAAAAGCAAAACATGTAAAAATTGTCATATCGATAACGTCCAAAATACTGAATCAATTCGAACCTAACTTGGACAGTGTACTGATCTTGCATATGATATTGTATGAGTTCGTTAATCAAATATGTAGATCTTATAATTCGGTTACGGGGACACACAAAAGAGAAAACTTAAAAATTATCATCACGATGACGTAAGAAATACTGAACCAGTTCGAACCTAAGTGGGACAGTGCATTGATTTTTAAGGTGTATTGGGTGAATTCATTAATGAATTATGTAGCTCTTATAATTCATTTACACTGACACAGATAAGTTTTTGATGGCATTTATTGATTGGTTATTGTTCGAACATCGTTTGATCGTTTTATAGCCTATGGGTTATTTTTAAACTATGATTTAAGAAGTTTTTAAACATTTTATGGTAGAATTGTTTGTCTCATATAAATCTAATTAAATCTGGTACGCCAAACTTTAAATTTCTTTGGAAATTACTTTTCGCGCTAAAATAGCGGACTTAGAGGAAATGAGACGAATTTGTTTAATTTTTATTAAATATGATGTGTTTGCCTTAAAAAAAATGAAATGAAATGAACTACTCATCCAACTGATTCAAAATTATTTTTTTCTATTTTTTTCTTGTCCTTATTTACCCCTTGATTATTTTCCATGCAAAACGTGGTCGAACTATATTTAAAGAATTCCCATATGTTTATTCCCTTCATTTAAGAAAGTCCCTTATATTATTTTGGTTCTAAGTCAGTTAATCATTTTGTTTATACATGTTTAAATATTCTTTATGAAATACAATACAAAATTGTCTAGGAATTCACTTATAATTCTGTGCCACCGGTATTTAATGCATAATCCAGTTTCTATTGCTGACTTATAAAACGAATTCCCTTCTAACTATCTAATCCCTTTCCTTAAGAAAATCTTTTCTATCATTTTGTTCTTTTTAACTTTGTTTCCTAATTTTTAATTGTTAAAATAATCTTTACAAAACACAATAAGTCAATTATTATTTTTCAAATTTTTAAATATTGAAAGGTTCATAATAAAATGGAATACAATACCGCCTATTAAATACCGTATATTCTTTTACCAGCGGCATTTTATGCACAACCTTCTTTAAATTACTGTAGTTATTTAAATAAAAATTTAATTTTAAAAATAACCTTTTCTGTTTCGTTCCAATCCAGTCAATTATTATTATTTTTAATTTTTAAATATTAAACGGTTCTTTAAGAAATACAATCCAGCACTTTCTAGGAAATCATTTATATCCCTCTCCATCGGCATCATTTTACGCATATCTAGTTTCCATTACTACATTTATCTCAGTCTAAAGTAAAATGCAGCATATACCATTTTGGTTCTAATCCTTCAATATTAATATTAATATATATATATACATATACATATACAGGGTGATTATAAAAAACTATCCCGATATATGAGCCCCTAACTGTCATATCGTTCACAGAAACTGAATGAAATTTTGGTTTAAAGTATTTTGAGGTATGCGCTCAAGAATCATGTGAAAAACAACAGTTAAATTCTAACAGTTACGGTTACAGTGACAAAATTTCAAAAATTTCAAATGACAACACCTATTTTTTTTATTATTTGAATGTGATCTTCATAGTGAAAAACCATCAAAAGCGTTGGAACGGTACCTGTAGCACGAAAATCGCCGGCGCCAGACAGACTAAGTAGAAAAGTGAAAACAACCAATAAAGGACAGAGAAGCAACAGAAAGTAAAAAATTTTATTGTTCAGTGGTATCCACCATCTGCCGCATGTAAAGTGTCGTCGTGTGTGAAATGGAAAATGTTTTCTGTTGCTTCTCTGTCCATATTGGTTGTTTTCACTATTCTTCTTAGTCTGTCTAGCGCCGGCAATTTTCGTGATACAGGTACCGTTCCAACGCTTTTTATGGTTTTCAACTATGAAGATCACATTCCAATAAAAAAAATAGGAGTTGCCATTTGAAATTTTCGAAATTTTGTCGCTGTAACCGTAACTGTTAGAATTTAACTGTTGTTTTTCACATGATTCTTGAGCGCATACCTCAAAATACTTTAAACCAAAATTTCATTCAGTTTCTGAGAACGATATGACAGTTAGGGGCTCATATATCGGGATAGTTTTTTTTATAATCACATTGTATATATATATTAAATAATAAAAGATGCTTTACAAATCTGAATTTTCTTATCTCGAAATTCTTGGTTTATTTTTCATAAATTTTTCAAACAACAAAATTCAAGAGAGAGAGAATGCGTTTTTATGAATAGTTTATAAGATTGTCAAAGCCATGAGGAGGAAATACAATTAAACTCTTATTTAACAGTCACTGTGCTGTCACTAGATACGTTTCTGAATAACACTCTTTTCAAAGAAAAATCTCCTTTTTTAGAATTTTATTGCAAATTTTGTTGAAATCTCACTTGGAGGTTATCTTTGCTACGTTTATTGTAAAAAAAAAAAAAAAAAAAAAAAAAAAAAAAAAAATCCATCGCGAAAAAGTTTCTTCGGATTTACTATTATTCAAAAAACAGACCAATTATACGTCTGAAGTAATCAATTGGTTTTGTTTTTTACTTCTAGAAATTGTTACTATAAAAATTATAGAAATGGTAAACAACCCGCTCAAGCCAGTTGTTAGCATGCTGTCCAACAATGAAGAGTTTGGGACGAATTTCGTGAACCAGAGCGGTATGGGAGATGTGTATTTTTCGATGTTTTTAAACTTTCCCGTGTTCGAGATCGATAATTCTGGTCACTTTCCGATCGAAAGTTACTTCTTAGTATTTCGTTCATCTTATGAAAGTCTAATCGTCTCACTCCTCTGTCTGTTTGTCCGCCCGCCACATAGTTCGTACTCGGAAACGGTATCAGTTAGAGACTTGAAATTTTACGTACTTATAGTTGAATACCTTCTGTCACACGAGAAATCATAAAATTCCGAAAAAGGTTTATATTATTTTAATTAATTATTAACTCATTAAAAATCTTTCGAAATTTCACTCTTTTTAATAAAAAGAAACTGAAAAGTTCATTTCTAGCTACTTTCGTACCCCTGGCAAGGCTAGCAACAAACGTCAGATTCAATCTTCTTGGGACCTCGTAGCCAGAAAGCTATTTTCACACTCAATGTAATAAAAGCGCATACAATACCAGTAGTGGCATATTTTAGGATTTATAAAAAAATGAAAACTATTTTATTTATTGATTTCAAAATTATGGTTATATACATTTAAAAAAATTATAAAACCGTATTTCAACTTTCGTAACATTCAATTCATAATTTACTTCGATATTAATTTAAAAATCATTAATGAAAATGGAAAATAATATCTCATTACTTCATATAAGTACACCTGCAGACATTTGGGGGTGTCATATTAAATTTATTTCCGACGCCTCTGGGTTCCGTCTATCTATTTAATTTCCGATACGAAAGAAAAATAAATAAAATCAACTATGGATGGCATAATACTTATTGATAAAGTTCATTGATAAATAAGGATAATCATAAATTTATGATTTGGATTTATTGTTTAACACATTGACGGACAGTAGGAACAAGTGAAGTTCGAAAATTGACACTATATGTTTTTGTAATTTTTAGAATATTAGAAGTATAGTTTTACGCTTTCTGCTTAAATAAACTTAATTTTGATTAATTCAGCACCTTTAATTAGGTTGCACTACTCCCTTCACAACCACGTCAGGGTGGCTAGTGGTCAGGGAAAAATACAGTAAAAAAAAGTGATAAACACCAGTATATTCTTATAGAAAAATTTATGTTATTATTCGATCAAATAATCAATTTGAATTTTTCTATAAGAATATACTGGTAATTATCTTTTTTCTTACTGCATTTTCCCTGACCACTAGCCACCCTGCACGTGCATACTGAAGCTGCAACCTAAAAAATTGTTTCCAAAACATATGACACTGGGCTTCTACTTGTATGCCGGAAAATGCACATTTGTGCTGCTATAGCCGTAATGTTTAAAAACGACCGTTTCTTTTTGGGCGGCTATAGCCGTCATGCCACATTGTGAACTTCGCTTTGACGGCTATAGCCGCAAGTGTCAGTCAACGTGTTAAATGATAAAGAGTTTTGAAAAGAATATTAAACGAAACCCTTTGTGCGATCTTCGATCACATCACTAAAACTTCGTAACAGACATTCCCAAATAGCGGTCACCTGTGCCCAGGTATCCGCTATTGGGAAGTTTTACTAATTTTCTTTAGAATTTCTTACCTCACTCTTACTCTTCTTTACCATTTGTCAATATTTTTGACAAAAGCAGCGTAAAAAAGAAAAAACACTTTTTATAAGCTATTTACTATTCATGTAAAAACTTTTAAAGGAATTTTTACAGTTCACTGCATGAACAAAAGACAAACAAACAGAATTTCTATCTTCTTAATAAATATTTCAATTCCCTTTTTTTCTCATAATCATAACTGTCAACTGTTACGTTTTTTAATAACCGCTATTTCTTAATTTCAAAATTTGCCTTATTAAATTAAAAAAATATTGGTGACAGAAAAGCGTAAAATTTGACAGATATGCACTTTTAGGAACTTAAAAAGTTTTCGAATGAATAGAAACTTAAAAAAAAAATACTTAGAATTTACTGTTTAATAATATTATGCCGTATAAAACTTTAAAAATACTTTTTGCTTTGACTTTCAATTTTTTTCTAATTTATTTATAAAAATATTTTTGAATAATTTTTATTTAATGAAAATAAGTAAATACAAATTATATTTGTTATAGTAACGAATATTAGTTAATACTATTTATAATATTTATACTAGCTGGCTTCGCCCGCCAGCGGGCCCCTAATTTACATCGGTGCCTCGAATTTTAGAAAAGCTCGAATCTTGTAAAACCTCGAACTGGACGAACCTCCGACCCGGGTCCCCGCTGCCTTCGGCACCGTATACCGGTCGTGCTACGCACGCACCGGATAATCCCTTAATTTGCACATTGAGTAGTATAAACCTCTAACCGAACGAACCTCCAACCCGGGTCCCCGCTGCCTTCGGCACCGTATACCGGTCGTGCTATGCACGCACCGGATAATCCCTTAATTTGCCCATCGAATAGTATAAACCTCTAACTGAACGAATCTCCGACCCTGCCCCGCTGCCTTCGGCACCGTAAACCGGTCGTGCTACGCACGCACCGGATAATCCCTTAAATTGCACATAGAATAGTATAAACCTCTAACTGAACGAACCTCCGGCTCGGGTCCCCGCTGCCTGCGGCACCGTATAGCAGTCGTGCTGCGCACGCGCTGCAGTATACGGTAGTTCCACCTTCCACCATCAGGTGGCGCAATCTGTTTATACGATCATAACTGAAATCGTTAAGGCTTTCGATGCCGAGTCGAATGAGCCATACCCCGTCGTTTTCATGCCCGTAGAACCGGAGATAGGAAAGCGCCCCCTGGTGGTGAGACTCGGAGCAAAATTCGATAAGCTGTAGTATCCTCTATCGACGTCGAGTCGATTGAGCCAAACCGCGTCGTGATGTGACCCATAGAACCCGAGTTCGTTGAAAAATCCTTTAATTACACTTTCCACCACCAGGGGGCGCAATGTGTTCTATACGAACATGACCGAAATCTGTAAAGCTGTCGAAATCCAGTCGAAAGAGCCAAACCCCGTCGTAAACCGGGCCATAGAAACAGAGATAATAAAACGCCCCCTGGTGGTGAAAAACGAACTAAAACCGATAAGCTCTAGTATCCTCTATCGATATCGAGTCGAATGAGCCAAACCGCGTTCCGATTGGACTCGTAGAACTCGAGATAATGTGAAATCAAAGTATAAAATCTGATATTATTATTCGAAAAGAGTGGTATAAACTCAGAAACTTTTAAAAATGTTATAGAGGGTCCTTGTTACTTTAATTATGATGTTTGGAATCCGTAACATAGTTTCTTAGTTATAGAAACTACAGTTAAAACCACAGTTAAAAGAAAAAAGCGGGGGGCGGGGGGGGGGTTGGGGATGACACTGCTTTTCCTCAAACAACTTATGTAGACTACCTGAGCTCTAGTTCAAAGACAGTGAGCTGTAGAAAAACTTAAAACTAAAAAAAAAAAATCGATAACAGGCGAAGCCCGCTTTTCCCTGTCATAATATCTGGTTGCCACTCTAAAACAAAAACTTAAAATACTAAAACTTAAAATAATAATGCAGTTTTTAGATGCGGCCTACTTCTTAAAATCCTAATATCTAGCCGGCACTGTCATAGAAATCTTTCTTTTGCTTTAATTATACAAATAACGATGATTAATTATACAATAAAATAATATATCGGCTCCTAATGAAGATATGAGAATAATTTTTAGATATTCTGAAAGCAGAAAAAATTTTGCGTCGCCCTGTGAAAGTTTGGAATTACTGCGCCCCTTAGATTCGAAGATAGGCCCCCCCTCTGAAAAAACGCAGTTGAAAGTCACGTGACTATTTTATCTCTTTCAGAAATGACTTATTCACAGACGATTTGTCTGGGTTGAATGTTGAAATAAAAAAGCAGCTGTCTCTTTGGAATAGAAATAAATTCATTTAACGTGTCATTAATGAGTTTTAATTGATATCTTTAAAAATTACTGGTCGATTTTTACGAATTTTTTTTTGTTGAATTCGCGATTTTTTTATACACGTGTTAGCAAATTTTCGTGAAGGTAGAGTCATTATTTCCACTTGTTTCAAAAAGGAATGGGCGATTTGATCTCGGATGTGTCGACCCGGCATTCTTTACGGCAACTTTTTTCCCGTCTGGGGTCGATGTTGGATGTCTGGTCAGTTTTTGGACGAAATAAAGAAAAGTTACGGTCCGAATTTCAAAAAATTTGACATTTTGGAACGACAAAAATCGGCCGCGTGTGTACCCCGATTTTCGGATCGATACCTCCGGTAGATTTTTTTTTATTCGATGATGCGTTAAAAAGCGACAATTTAGATGTCTGCGATTATCAAAACGGAAATTTTTTTCGATTCGTTTTCAAGTTCGGTTTCAGTCGGTAATTAAAACAGTTTCGTTCATTAATAACTCCCCGGGTCCGGGTCGGACACCCGATCCGGCCGAACTTGAGCACCGCGCCTTTTTTCCGAATTTTTCGGTCCGCGTCCGGCGTCCGTGCGTCGATTCGTCCCGGAGCCTTTGCATGTACAGAGGGGAATGCACAGACAGACAGAAAGAAAGAAACACACACAGACGTATACCGACATTAATATTAATGACTAGCTGGCTCCGCCCGCTAGCGGGCCCCTAATTTACATCGGTGCCTCGAATTGTAGAAAATCTCGAATCTTGTAAAACCTCGAACCGGACGAACCTCCGACCCGGGTCCCCACTGCTTTCAGCATCGTATACCGGTCGTGCTACACACGCGCCGGATAATCCCTTAATTTGCACATTCAATAGTACAAACCTCTAACCGAACGAACCTCCGACCTTGGTCCTCGCTGCCTGCGGCACCGTATACCGGTCGTGCTACACACGCGCCGGATAATCCCTTAATTTGCACATTCAATAGTACAAACCTCTAACCGAACGAACCTCCGACCTTGGTCCTCGCTGCCTGCGGCACCGTATACCGGTCGTGCTACGCACGCACCGGATAATCCCTTAGTTTGCACATCGAATAGTATAAACCTCTAACTGAACGAACCTCGGGCTCGGGTTCCCGCTGCCTGCGGCACTGTAGCGCTGCAGTATACGTTAGATTACTTTAATTATGATGTTTGGAATCAGTTTGGTGGAAATCCGTAAAATAGTTGCTTAGTTATAGAAACGGATCACAATTAAAAGAAAAAAGCGGGGGGGGGGGCGATGTCACTGCTTTTCCTTAAACAACTTATTTAGACTACCTGAGTTCTAGTTCAAAGATAAAAATACTCGTAATGCAGTTTTTAGGCGCGGCCTAATTCTTAAAAAGATAATATCTAGCTGCCACTGTCATAGAAATCTTTCTTTTGCTTTAATTATACGAATAATGATGATTAATTATACAATTAAATAATATATCCGCTCGTAATGCAGATATGAGAATAATTTTTAGATATTCTGAAAGCAGAAACAATTTTGAGTCGTCCTGTAAAAGTTAGGAATTACTGCGCCCCTTAAATTCGGAGATGGGGCGCCCCTCTGAAAAAACCCTGTTGAAACCCACGTGACCTCCGTCAGAGAAAATGCTCCTCGACTCTGGAAAATCGATCCAGACGATCGTCTGGCAACGTGTCTGCGATCTGGCGTTCGCAGTGCCGAAAGAAATGAAAAATTATTTCTTATCGATCGATTTTTAAAGGATTTTTTCGGTTCTAATCGTCGTACTGAAATGATTTTTCGAATTTATGAAAGCAAATGCTCTCCTGAATATGTCTGTCCGATTTCCGAATTTCTGGAACCCCGACTTCCGAAGATACCGGTCGGTTTAAAAACCCGCGCTGTGGTTTGGTGCGCTTAATTTGCTCCGCTTCGAACCCTCTGCCTTTTCGTTCCCCGACCCGAGAGACCGGCAACCCTTGCCAGAGGCGAAAATTTGTGGTTTACCTTTTTTTTCCAAGTTCGGTTTGGGTCCGTAATTAAAACACTTTCGTTGATTTATAACTCCCCGGGTCCGGGTCGGAATTCCGACCCGATCGAAACTTGAGCACCGCGCTATTTTTCCGAATTTTTCGGTCCGCGTCCGCCGCCGGTGCGTCGATTATTCCCGGAGCCTTTGCGTGTACAGCGGGAAGTGCACAGACAGACAGAAACACACACAGACGTTTACCGTTCTTAATATTAGGGATTAGTCCCCTTAATTATTCTATTAATTACTCTTAACATTTAGATCGTGGTTCCCAACATTTTTTCGGCCGCGAACCACCTTAACATTTCTAAAATTATGACGCCCCCCCCCGTCCCCCTCTCTACCATTTAACTCTTATAATTTAAAAAGTGATTTCTGTTTCATATGGAGGAAGCGTAAAATACTAATAACAATAATATTTTAGAATTTGTTAGCTGACCAAATAGGTCAATAATATGTGTTTCAAATCGCTATAAATGTAATGAAGTCATACATCTTAACTTTATTATGTTTTGTTGTACCTTGCAAAAGTATCTCAATATGAAACAAAAGTGTAATATGCTCTCCATTTTTATATTCACAAAATTTTCTTCACGATATTCTGACATTTGACATTAAATTTTACAGCATTTTATAATTCAGTATTTCGTATATACGGGAACCTTTTCTAGATTATCATTTTTATCTATTTCTAGTGGCTTTTTTTGTATTTCATCTAATACACTTCTTCTGTGTTAACCAACTTTTACTTTTTCAGTATCGGAGATCACCAATTCATCTCCGTATATAAAATATTTTTCAAATTTAAAAGATATGTACCATAATGCATTTTTATATGCTGTGTATGAAACCTGCACGAAAGACAATGAATTTACAATTCACTCATTTCCTTCTTTTTCAATTCCTTGTCCGTTTAGAAATTTATTAATTTTAGAAGGTTGCAGGTTTGTAATACTTTGTTTATATATTTGATTGATGCTAAATGTGTTCAAGTTAGACAGTTTTAGATATATCCTTAAGAAGATATAAATGTAAAAGTTTCTTTATGTGACATAATCCAGAGTGAATACAAATACAGGTCTTCTGAGGATCTCCTAATACAGGCCCAATAAATATTACTCGAAAAAGTTGTACAAAAATTCTAAAATACATTTAAAGTCAGAAAAAATACAGAGATTTTAAAATATAATAAAAGGTGTAAATATTAAATAAAATTTCTCACATAATTATTCCGGTGACAGTAGAATTTTCATGTGAAAATGTTTTGAAAATTAAATATATTTAATCTGCATGTATATATTTTTACTTTTACTGTACAACATTACTTTTCAAAATAGACAAAAATAAGTTGACAAGGCGTGGCTTAATACCAAATCTGGAACTGGCCCCATTTGGGGCGTACGCCCTACTTTGGGAATCACTGATTTAAACAATAAACAGTATGCTTGCATGACTCAATGCTCATAAATAAAAAAAAAGCACTATGTTATTTTCAGTTCATAATAAGTATTAGTTTCAGTATTCAAAAGATGTTATTTTAAATTCTTTTCTGAGAATACTTTTATTGTAAATTACGACTTTCTTTCATGATATATGGATTACTCCAACTTAATGATTAATGCCAACAATTAAAATTCCTTAGCAGTAATTTATAATCTGACAGCAGTGGAATGTTAGTTTAGTTAGTTACAATGCTTCAAAACATTCGAAAATTGTGTATTTGTGTTCATTATTCTTAGTGCGTATTCATTTTTCTTCGTTCAATCGTTTTGAAACCGAAGTACAGAAGAACAGAGAGAACACAGTTATGTACATAAAAAATAATTTATATCTAGACTTTTTTACCTTTCTTTCGTACCGAAAGCAGAAGAAAAAAACGATTTCTTAAGAAAATGTTTATTTTATTCCCTTTTACGGAAAAGGAAAATATTTTTTTTCTTTCATTTATATTAAAGTAAACATTTTCGTAGAATGTGAATTTAATAAAACTGAGATCGTAATTTTCTAAAGTATGTCTTAAGCAAAACCAAAAATATTCTCATTCGAGAAAATTTTAATTTAATCTTTAATAATATCAACAAATAGAAAAATATATTTTTTATGAAGCATTTAAAATATTTACTGTTTGTATAAAGTATTTTTAAAACCTTTTACCAGTTCCAAAGAAAATTTTTAAAAGCATTTTATTTTACTTTTGGAAAATAAATATTTTATTCCCTTTGACATTACTACTTAATTCCATGCACTTAAAAGTTTTAGAAATGTATAGAAATTTTCTAAGAATTTGATTAAAAGAAATTCTTAATATATTTTTTTCAAATGTAGGAATTTTTAAAGAATTTGCGCATGGCTCAATTTCATGTGCAACTCTTAAAATCTGAAATTGTTTATTTAAACAGTTAACTTCCTAAAACATGTTTTTCATTTTAATTGCAGTTACCCAAGGCCCTTTTTTTTCTTTCGCTTTTAATTCATTTTGAAAATTATTGTGAATTCAAAAATTTTTAATTGTTAATTATATATAAACTGAGAAGTTAAGTACATTTATTTTATTAATTACATAAATCATAAATTTACAGTGAAAAACATTTTCGATAATTTCAGCTGTTCATATATATCTAATATATTCATATCTAATACGTTCATATATTAGCAATATATATGTTGCATTTTCAGTTTGTAATTACTACGCAAAATTTAAATTAATAGTGAAAAATCAATAAATTTTCCTCTTCAACAAAAGTAAATTCATGTGCAGTGAAATAATAATTATTTAACGCTTTTTATCATAAGAAGGCTTCACATATTATATGAGATGCTGTATTTTTAGAACACAAAGTTCTTAGCTTTGTTGCTAAGAACACAAAGCTAAAAGAAGGTATTTTCAATGAACCGAACATAACAAAATTAATATTTCATAAAAGTTTTTCACTTACTATGATTACCGTTGAAATAGAAAATCCGATTGTCTTAAAATTGATCATAATCAAGCTTTGGGGTAACAATTAGGATCCTGACTATGTGGACATAGTTTAAAATATGTTATACAAATTCCAAACTTGAAGTGTGCATAATTTAATAATAGATTTTTTTAATTCAGATGTCCCTTTTTTTCAGAATATCGTGGTGAAGTTCACGAGGATCTAGAAAAATGCTTCACCCAAGGCATTTAACCCTTTAACGTTCAGTGGTTTCCCCACGAAACCACAAAACTTTAACTAAGAAACTCAACAATGACAGCAGAATTTTAATAGAAATATTTTTCATTTATTATATATATATATGTGAAATATCGCTTTTTTATTATATAAAAATAAATTTGTTCATAATTTCCGGTGTCAATCATTTGTTACAACATCTTAACAATTGAAGTGCTTTATCCGTTAAAGGGTTAAGAGATGTAAATGTGGTCATTGAATTTTTAGTATCATTCCAAATTACTACTGCATTGCATCGCAAAAATGCAGAATCAACGCATAACCCCCCCCCCCACACACACAAAAAAAAAAAAAACCCAATGCAGCTTTACTATAAAAAAGAAACGCAGTAAAATATCTTTGGCGATATATAATATACAAATATTATAATGATAGCTCACAATTTCCTCAATACAATTTCCTCAATTCAGCGCTGCACTGCCTAAACCTGCAAGAATGGTGAAACTAATTTCAATGCATAAACTAATTACAATGCATATTCAAAGACGGTTGCCCATAAAAGCTACAAGTCCACTTACCTTAATTGTTGTATTACAATGCAGTTCATTTTTTTTATTTCCGTAAAAACTTCTTTGAAGATTTTATGGTGAATATTTTAACAAGCTAATTCCAAAGATTAATTACTTCCTGTCTGATTCTCGATCTTAAAGCATGCATCAGAAATTCCTGAAATGTAAAATTACTCCCTGTCTGATTCTCGATCTTAAAGCTTGCATCAGAAATTCCTGAAATGTGATTGAATTATAGACATGGGTGGATTGTAATTGTAGTTATTTACTAAACTTAGCATTTGGAAATTTTGTGTTTGCATAGATATTAACACTTTGTAATTCATTTGCATAATTACAAAAATAGCAAAGTACTTTCAACCTTATATAGTTAACACTTACTGAACCACTTGAAGAGTGTTGGGATATTATATTTATACAAACTAAATTTAATCAAGATTTGTACCAGAATTTTTGAATAAAGTTTTATTTGTGTAACTTTTTTGGAAAAAAAGTGCAAAATTGTATCTCTTTAATATTCAAATTTTAATTGCTTAAAAGGCGTATGGCCAACATAGTCAAAGAGTACCCAAGTCGGTACTCGAACCCAGGTCAACAGTATCGCGCACTCATGTTCTACCAACTGAACCACTAGGGAGGCGATACTCAGCCTGGCACTTTCTCACTGTATAACATGTTGGCAAGACTACAAACGCAACACAAGATGGAATATTTTCCGTGAGCCACCAACCCTTGGGCAAACACGAAACCAAAGAAAATCCAGCATCGATATTTAAATAAATCTATATTTAATACTTGGGAATTTTTCCATAGACAATTTCTCACGCCTTGCATTCATAATACTCAAATTTTAATTGCTTAACCCTTTAACGGATAAAGGACTTCAATTATTAAGATGTTGAAATAAATGATTGACACCGGAAATTATGAACAAATTTATTTGTATATAATAAAAAAGCGATATTTCACATATATAATAAATGAAAAACATTTCTATTAAAATTCTGCTGTCATTGTTGAGTTTCGTAATTAAAGTTTTGTGGTTTCATTGGGAAACCAATGAACGTTAAAGTGTTAACCCTTTCCGGCACAGACAAAGTCTGTACGTAAAATGAGAAATTGCTGACTGACACCGGAATTTACAAGCGACTTTTTTAGAAAATATGAACTCCTTATTTTAAGCTTTCATTATAGAAACAAAATTTTATTAAAATATTCTTGAAGCCTAATGCAAGTTTGGAATTAAAATTAAGTGTGCCAGGAGTGGGACCACTGTGCCGGAAGGAGTTAAAAGGCGTATAGCCAACATAGTGAAAAAGAACCCAAGCCGGGACTCAAAACCTGATCATCAGTATAGCGCACAGACGTTCTACCATCTAAACCAATTGGAATCATTCGAAGTGGTTCAGTTGGTAGTATGAAATATAGATAGATGCTCCTTATTTTCAAATAATTTTTTTTCTAAAATCCTGATTTGAATGCAGCGTAAGAGAAACACAATCACTGACTTGCCCCTGAAAGGTTTAAGTGTTGTATTTTTTACTCACTGAAATTTCGTATCTATTGGTCAGAAAAAAAGTACGTAAAAGAAACTAAAAAAGATATTTTTATAACTTATAAATATTTACTCTTTACTTAAGATATTTTAAAAGTTTTTACAATTCTGAACAAGAAAGAAAAAGATAACATTTTATATTACTCTTCTAAGAAGAAGAAAAAATCTACTTTTACCTTTACTGCTTAGTTTCCAAGCACTTTAAAGTTTTGCAAATAAATAAAACATTTCTAACAAAATGTTCTACAAAAATATATCTCTAAAAGAGTTTCCTCGAATGTAAGATTTTTAAAGCAAGAGTTTAAAAGTCACTTCCACATTTAAATTTTTAATTATTTTTGTTTTGTTTTGATTTTACACATTCTTGAAATGTTTTTATTTTTATATTACTTACCCATCATATATCTTACCCATCAAATTCGAAAAAAAAATTCTTTGAAGGATTTACACGTTTCAGACACTGGAGATTCCGAAAAACATATTTTTAGAAAAAAAAAAAAATTGTCGTCCGTATGTGTGAATGTGTGTGTGTATGTAAATGCCCTATCTCCCGAACAATTGAGATAGATACTTGAAATTTGGTATGTACTTAATATGTAATAATGGGAAGAAACTTATTGAATGTCAGTAACCTCGATTATCCGGAACTATTTTTTTCGGACTCTCGAAATATTCGTCCTGATAAAAGGTATATAAAAATTTTCGAAATTGTTTATTTTAAGGAGTAAATATAAAAGACAATAAAAAAACATACATTTTTCAAAAAGAATGAAGTCGATCGGACAATGAGTTGCCGCGATATTTGTAATCATATTTTCCACGCGCATCAATTTTTCATGACCCTGTATTTCATTAAAATTCCAATTCTAAGATATATTTTAATTGAAAATGATATGCTTAATCCGACGCAGTAAACTGTTAGTTAATATGATTATCATTTTTGGAATTATATGGGTGTTTCTTTTATGCCATTTAGTAATAGAGCATTTAAAGTTTATGACGTTATTAAGCAACGATTTTATTCGAATTCTAGTGCGAAATAGTTTGCACATGTTGGATTTTCATACTTTATATTATGCATATCCATGATGGGTAAGTACTACGGTGGCCCTCAACGACCAGTTTTAACTAGCAACCCGTTACGGCTTCGCAAGGATGCCACACTGTTTTAAAGATACGTCTAAATACATTTATCTGTAAGGTTGAAACTTAACAACCTTTTTAATTTTCACAAACAAAAAATTACAGATTACATTTAAACATTTTGTTATTATATCAAGTAAAAACACTGTCGACATCATAAATAAAAAATTAACTGGAAATTCAAAAATAGCCTGTTAATGAGAGATAAAATTTACAATACATTAAAAAAAAACATTTATTTAAATAATCGTCTGCTGCGACATTCACGATAATCATTTCATAGCCCTAAAAGCACATTTTTTCTTATCCAGTTGCCAAATATAGGTAACAAATGTGATAAATTGCCAAATATTGTTTTAATGGCCGCGTTATATTGAATCCTTCTTTTAAGCCGTACAGAAATTCCTTTAATATTAGAATTAGATATCTTCGTTTTGTAATGTTATTTCTCATTAAGGTTTTGTTCTTTGTATTTTAAATAAAATCAATAATAGTTTTTTTTTATTTTATTTACCGAGGTGTTTGTATTTTTTTATATTTGTAACTGATATAGCCATTTCAAAGAGACCGTTGATCAAACGATACCATAATATACCTTCGCCAAGATGAAAGATATAAACCAATGGCAACTTATTCGTCCAAAATAAGGATAAAATATAAAATGTTTATTATAAAAAATCAGATTTATATCGGTATATACACGTCAAAATGATAGCGGAATTTTTCTTTTTCCGATGGTGCGAACCGCAAAAAAAAATCCATCGGTTAGTTTTTTAAATTACCTTGGACATACACTTTTAGAGCTTCTTGCTTTATAGTAACCCCTCGATGTATCGCGCTACTTGGGAGATAAGAAAAAAAGCGCGATATACCGATAAAAGCGATATAACGAGGGGGATGAGAAGAGTGTTTATAAATGAAAAATAAAGAGCCCGAAATTAAGCTACGAGGCTTTCGATTTAATACTTGTTCAAACAAGCTACAAGTTCAACACTCAAAGATGGTAAAACGTTAAAAAATAGAAAACCGTACATATACTGAATACATTTTTACTTATATTTTATAGTATGTTCTGAAAATAAGAAATGAGAGTTGTTTGTTTTTTATTTTCTTTGATTATCTGCTTGCCACTGGAAATTAAAGAACGAAAATGAACTAAATGCATTTCAGTTATATGCTTAGATTTCGACGTTTCAAATGTTTTATAAGCTTTTTCGAGTAACTAAATTTATCGGGGGACAACTAAAAATCGCGAAATAGCCTAATGAACGATATACCGAGGCGCGATAGAACGAGGGGTTAATTATGTATGATATGACAGAGGTTTCTTCAGCTGCAAAATGTCTTTTTCATTCACTTTTATTTCCTTTTTACTCTCTTTTATTTAACGTAATTTGGTTTTAGTATGTAAAGATTGTAATTTGTCACCCACTTCTCGATATGCTAGAATTATAAAACATCATGTACACAGGAATGTTTTCGATGACAATACAACATTTTAATATTTTTAGAACTTAACGAGCAGAGAAGACCGAGCTATGCTCGGTCAAAATTAGCTTTGAGTTCAAATATCACGACCCAAGACCAAAATGACCCACTAATCAAATTTTCTGGAACATGTGACAATGTCCAATTGTCTTCTCGTGCCCGAAAACCATATAATATAAAATGTAATCAAAATAGCCAGAGACGTTTTTTAGATAAAATTAGCTTGACCCACAGTGACCCAAAAATGACCCACTAATCCAATTTTCTCGAGCATATGACTTAGCCCAACGATTTTCTCGTGCCCCAAAACCGTAGGATACAAAATTTAGTTCAAATCGTCTGAGACGTTTTTAAGATAAAAATAGCTTGACCCATAACGACCCATGACCAAAATGACCCACCTAGCCCAATAGTCTTCTTGTTCTCTAAAACTGTAGAACACTAAATTTGGTTAAAATTCTCTAAACCGTTTTTAAGATAAAAATAGCTTGATCTATGACCAAAATGACCTACTAATCGAATTTTCTCGAACATGTGACCTAGCCCAACAGTCTTCTTGTGCTCGAAAACCATAGAATGCAAAATTTAGTCAAAATAGTCTGAGCCGTTTTTTAGATAAAATTATCTTGACCCCACAGTGACCCAAAAATGACCCACTAATCGAATTTTATGGGACATGTGAGCTAGACGAATGATTTTCTTTTGCTCGAAACCCGTAGGATACAAAATTTAATCAAATTCGTTAAAGCCGTTTTTTACATAAAATTAACTTGGCCCGCGGTGACCCAAAAATTACCCACTAATAGAAAGTTCTCGAACATGTGACGCAGCCCAATGGACTCCCTTTTCCCGAAAATGATAGGATACAAAATTTAGTCAAAATCTTTTGAACCGTTTTTAGATACAATCAGCTTGACTCTGAACCATGGTGACTCAAAATGACTCACTAATCAAATTTTATCGAACATGCGACGTAGTACAATGGTTTTCTTGTGCCCCAAAACGGTAGGATACAAAATTTCGTCAAAATCTTTAGAGTCGTTTTTAAGATAAAATTTGCACACACACAAGATTTGCTCGTATTAGAATATATGATTATAAATTAATAAATTAACTTTCAGTCAATTTTCCGTGAGTCGGCCGCAGGTGATCAATTTATTCTTTATGTTTACAGCTGTTTACGAGTTACAAAAGCAATGGAGTTAATTATTTGCCAAAATTACGATCGCCAAAATCGGCTAACTGGCCCTGAAACTGTGGAAATGAAATACCGTAATTTCCGGCGTATAATCCGCGGAACAAACAATTCTGTTTCAACCCAGAAATTTTATTCAATAATTGAAGTCAAATATTTACAGCGATCTAGTAAATTACATTTTATAAAATAAAATTTCTGGGTTGAAACATGATTCTTTGATCCGCGGATTATACACCGGAAATTACGGTACTTTAAACACTATAAAATAGCAAATATAAATATAAATAAATTAAAAGCATAATAGCTATTTAAAATATTCTTTTATGATTTAATAGTTTAATATTAATTGAATTATGATTATATGATGAGAAAACAATTTAGAAATGCTGAATAAATAGCTTAAATAATGTTTTTTTTAGGTTCGTTCGTAATTATATAAAACGTAGCACCTATAGTCGTCGTCTGGTCCGTCCGTCTGTCGGCATATAACAGCGCAAAAACTAATCAACTGAATAGTTTAAAATTTAATATATAGAATTGTTGCAGAATTCTGTCGAGTCATTTCAAATTTTATGAAAATTGAATCAAAACTTAAAAAGATATTAATAAAAGTTTTCTTCATTCTATTAAAACCTATCATACGTAATAAATTCAAGTATATCCCATGATAGGTAATGATTCTAGGTTGCCGTCGTGATGACGTCCTATTTAAGATAGAGTCATGTTATTTCCTTATTACTGAATTTAAAAACCTAATTTGTATACTAAAATGGTTAATTATAGCAATCCTATAACCTACCGACAGTATTTTGAAGAGATGTTTCAGGAGAAAAACATATTAAATGGAAAAAGTGTCTAAATATGGATTTCAAGTTATGAAATTTTCAAAGCTCAGCTTAAGTTTCTCTTTGGAATTTTTAGTAAATGTCAACAAAAGATAAAATGTTGCCAACTTAAAATATACCTATTTTAATACGGAAACTAATTATATCATAATAACAAACGATATAATTCATTTCACTGAAATAATAACGATGATTTTTTTAAATTGTTTTGTATTGGATATTAGCGCATAGTATAATCTTAATGTAACGTAATTAATTGTTTGTAAAAGTGTATTGAAACTTAATATAATTTCATAAAATAAACTTAATATCTATAATATTAAAAACCTGCCAATAAAATTAATTTTGCATTCATGCATTTTTGTATAAGAGTGCAACAGCTATTGCACCAAGATCTGCATATAAAATTAATTTTGCATTCATGCATTTTTGTATAAGAGTGCAACAGCTATTGCACCAAGATCTGAATATTTATAAAACTAGTTATATTATGAACGCACCTTATTTTTCACGTTTAATGTAGAATTTGCAACATGTTTCATTTCTCAAAATTTAAACTGAGGAAAAAAAAAATATATGTTTTAATATTTTCACTAGTTTCCGTTTCTTTTCAGATATAAATCAAAGAAGTGAATTTTAGATAATGTGGCCCAACCCCTAAATAACATATTTCATTGTTTTGGTACATGAATTGCAGTCATGGAATTATGCGGAATTTGTAAGATAAAATTGCTCAATAAAGTGTTATTTTAAAAAGCTGTTTTAACTTTTATAATAAAATTATTGTCAATTCAAAACTATTTCTAACATATATTTGTAAATGCTCTCATTTAACTTTGATTGTTATCTGGACGTTTGTGTGTCAATCTTGGTCAAATCTTTCTTTTGATTTTGGTCCACTTCCGTGGAAACGATTTCTTGAAATGTTGCACACAAGTTCACTGTCGTTAACAATGCGATAATCATGTTTTTTTTTTTTGTTTTTTTTAACTAGCAACTGCTGTTAGCTCCGGATAACTATGACATACCTGCCCTGCAAACCTCCGAATATTCTTTCGTAAAATGTGGGTTAAGGTGCCTGACTACTTACGGAGCAATTTTTTCCAAAAAAGCTATTTAATTATTTTTTGAACTTATTTTTATTAATATTATGACTAGAAACTGTGAAAAAAAGCAAAAAATATTTCATTCATTAATGAAATTTTGGTAAATGGGGAACTTTGTGGTAAAATTTAGCGAAATATAGCACAATACGCAAAACACGCTACAGAAAAATATATTGTATGTATCTTAATTTCCTTTTTACACTTCATACTAATGACATTGGTGAAGGCAATGAACTGAAATCTAAGAGATATTTTAAATATTTCAAAATTTATAGCATATCGCACCTTTTTACATGCTGGTTTTCATAAAATACATCAATGTCTTTCCACGAAAGCATCCACAAAACAAAAAATATTTATTTTAAAATTAAATCTTTAGTTCATTGCCTTTACAATAGTGTAAATAACATGCAATTTAAATTTCATAGTGATATTCTAATAACTTTTTGAGAAATCATGTTTTGCGTATGGAATTTTCACCAAAAATTACATTTTCCCAAAAAATGCATTTAAAGTTGAGATTTATGTTTTACTACAAGAATTTGCACAGTAATATGCATCTAAACTTCACTGTTTTTATGAGCCATTCACATTTTTTTAAGAAATGATCCTTTGTTTATTTCTAGAAGGCCATAATTTTGCTCTCCCCCCCTCCCAGTTAGTACCTTTAAATAGTACTTCCGGTCCTTTAAACAGTACTTCCGGTTTCAGTGACAGCTATTGAATAATATAAAAACCGCTACAACTCCGGTTTTATTTATCGTACAATAAAAATAAAAACAGTTTTGGAAAGGTACAAAGCTGGGCTTCAATAAAATGTAATAAAATCGTTTTGGTAATTTTGGTCGAAAACCACTTTTTAAACGTAGTCAGAAACCTTAACTTTTACATAGATTAAAAATAATTTGTACCACAAACCTTTTATGGCTTGAAAATACTTTAAACAAAAAACGAAACATGAAATTTAATGAAAATGATACATAAAATAATTTTTTTGGTTTGAAACGTGTTTAACGTGGATCAAATTAACCCTCATTTTACGATAGAAAAGTTGGAGTTGGAAAAGATGTGCAAGTTTGCAGAGATCCGAATTAATGTATTTCTGATAGCTTGATTTGGCGCAAATATAATTCAATTATTGTAGCCTTTTCTTTTTTTAATCATAACATTTAGTTCTAAATCATTATTAAGGAGTTTTTATGACTGGACTTTCGATTTTTCATGTTATTATTGAAATATTAGATATAAAGCTATACTTGAATTAGACGAAAAATTACATATATAATTTTTAAGAATTTTACCAATCAAAGACATCATATCATATTTGCATAGATTTCCGGAATTGATTTGAAGAAAGGGTTTCTAATGTGCCCTGGGTGAAAAAAAACTAGATGGGTTTTTGAGTTGTAATTCTAATGAAAAGTTGAGCTTCGGTTACCTCGTTGTACAATAATCCTGAAAATACATGAAATGCCGTAATGCCGCACTCTCAAAAATAAAACACTCAATTTTGACGATTCCGCAATCCTCAGGCCTCATTTCCTTATTTTTGACAATCATTTCGTCACTGAGTCACGTGGTTTTTGACGAAACGCGAATCCTCAAATATCTTGACGAAACTGTTTCCTCGCTGTCAAAAATAAAACTCTCACTTTTGACGATTCCGCAATTCTTAAGCTATATTTCGTCATTTTTGACAATCATTTCGTCTCAAAATTAAATGATTTTTAATGCAATGGAAAATCTCAAATATTTTACAAAAATGTTTCCGCATTCCCGGCCAGATTATTTTTGTTACAAAATCGTTCAAAAAAAAAAAAAAATACACGAAAGTATTAAATTTAAGATATAATTAATGAAAACAGAAACAAAAATATTTCATCCTTGGGGGCCGCTATAACACGAATGTACCAAATTTCTACTTTATTTTTTATATCTGATAATTTGCGTCTATCCTTTTTGTAATGAATTTAAGCATTCATATTGCCGATTCAAAGATAAATTTTTCTGAAGTTACAGAATTTCGTTAAAAACGCTTAGAAAAATCATCTAAAGTTACAAAATTTCGTTAAAAACGGTTAAAATATTAAAATGCGAACATCATTTGGTCCATTTTCGACCGAAAGCTGTACATTTTCCCAATGGTAAAAAAAAAATAATAATAATAACAATAATAATAAATAATAAATAATAATAATAATAAATAAAAATCACAATATTAGGTGCTTTTTTTATTTAAGAAATATATTCATATAACAATCAAATTTAAAATACGTATAACTGACCTTTCCCCTCTATAAACAGTAATCTTATCCGCTGAAATTGATGAACTCGCCTCCAAAATATGCACTTCAAAATTAATTATTTCTGATCAACAAATTAACTAGAGCATATTCATTGAACAAAGGAAATTTCTCTAAAAAATTATATTAATCAAGCCATTTTCTAATTATTTATTAACCATAATAATAATCTAGCCTTATTAATTAAAACATGCAGAAGTTATAACAACACCGATAAAAATACAATCTGCTTTCTAAAAATATAAACACACATCAACATCTCGTAAATACTTTTAAAATCAAGCAATTTCGAAGTCCCGCTAGCTGAGTGGTAAGACGCTGGTCTGTCAAGCTAAAAGTCGCGCGTTCGACCCTCACCGAAGGACGGTGTAATTTTGCCCCAAGTCAATTAAAAAAGCTTCTAAAAGCTCCGACAGATGGAGCCACCAAACATTTTTTTTGGAACTTTCAAAGAATCAATTTGACGAAACCACTTTCTTCGTAATTTTGAGGATGCAAATTTACTCGATTTGACGAAACGTTTACTCGGAGCATATTTCAAGAAAGCGTTTCGTCAAAAACGAAGGAAATTTCTTGAAATTTGAGTATTCATTTTTGAGAGTGCGCGAGCACCATAACGCATGTACTATGTGCGCTTCGTGCATTAGAAAACAAAACAACAACAAAAAAAAACATCATTGTGTGCAGAACATCGGTGTATGGAGTTTTCAAAAATGCATGAAATTTAGGAATGCTGTGATCATTATAACTTATGTATGTGAATTTCGCACACATACATGAAAACAAAAATAAACTACTGAATGCTGAAACCTTGTTGTAAAAGAATGAATGTCAAAAATACACGAAATTCGGCAATGCCACGATCGGAAAAATAGACGTTTTTGCGCATTTTGCACATACATGCGCTTTTTGCACGAACATCGTGTGTTTAGTATCCATGAGAAAAAAAATCAGTGGATGCAGCAACCTCGTTGTAAAAGTACTTCAAAAATATATGAAAATTGATAATATCGGTATAATACATGTATGTGTGCTTTGTGAACATGAAAATGAAACGGAAAACCTTACAAAATACCGTCGACTGATTTGTACAAAAATGAAAACAGCTCTTGCGACAGTAATTAAGAATATTTTCACAAAATGGGAGCTCAATCACAAGCTTAGTTTGGGCGAAATCTTGTTCATTCACACGCACACACATACATACTGACATCATCGAAAAAACATCAAAAGCTGATTCTGGGGACCAGAAATTGTAAAAAATACCATCATAAACGCATACATACATACATATGGGATCATTGTAAATCTTACGAAATTGAGTTTAGAAAACTTCAAATTGGAGAAAAATACTAATGTTTTCATAATCGGGAATTTATCATGATAGCAATATTTTCCTTCCGCAATATGTGTACGGAAAGTAAATTTAAGCACTGTATGCAGCAACCTCGCTGTATAGAAATCACTAAAGCACACGAATTTCAGTAATGCTATGATTTAAACACTATTTTTTTCTTTTTCTTACAAATTAATGATTAAAGGAAAATACACATAGGGATTTATTATTAACATTCATGGTAACAGAAATAAAACAGGAAAAATAATAACAAAACTCTTCTTGCTTACCGTAAGCGAGATTCGTGACAGTCTTCAGTAAACAGACACATTTTATTCTAACCTAAAAAATAGAATACATTTTGTTGTTTAGTATAATTCTTCAGGAACGGCTCGATATGGTTAGGCATACGCTAACAAACTTAATATAGTTTTCCCTTTTTTAACAATTTCCAACATAGTTGAAAATTGTTTTTGATTCCGGTTTGTCTGACCGTCTGTCTCTCCGTGCTCTAAATCGCCTAAATATACGCGGATTATCATGTAATTGATATATGTTTTTGAGGTTTATTATGGCATGTTTGGTAATGAAAAGGGAGTGAGTAGCTTTTATAGTTTGTGTACAGGGGCACTCAAAATAATCACGTTACATTATGGAATAATCTTTTGCAGTGTCTTTTAATGATATTACACTCTTTCAAATATATTGAAAATCATATGATCCAGAAGTCCCAAGACTTTTAAAAACTTAATAATTAGTAAAATATGTACAGTAGGAAGGTTTTTATAGAAATGCTTAGAAACGTGTGAGAATTTTGTTTATAATAATAATAATAATAATGTTATAATAATTACATTTTTGACGAAAATGTGTCACTATTGTTCAATACCAAATGTATCCCTACCATGCGTTTTAGAAGTAGTTGAGTTCAAGGCACAAAGTCCGGTACAAGGATGTTGCTGATATTTCGTTGTGAAGAACATTCAAAAGTTTTAATTAAGGTTAAATAAATTGCTATTTAAAGAAACTTCGATGCGATTTGAAACTGCTATGTTTAGACACGTTATATTTCTTTTTTTTGTGATAAAGCTGTTAACTGTTAACTTAAACTGTTGTGAGTTAAACTGTTTTATTAAAATGTAGAATAGGCAATATACTTCTACATCGGAAAATATTGAAGTGTTGTTAGTCTCGTAAAATCTGCCATGGGGTGGCGTTGCGATTTTACAGTGATTTGTATTTAAATTTGTCTTCTGTGAAACATACATATCACGGTTGCCAGTTTGGCTCTTATTCAGAAATTTCGAATTTGTACCAGACATTTTGAAAGAAGAATTTTTTATTTAAGCAATCGCGAAATGTCTGTCATTAAATAAAGTGAAGAACATTAGAGAAAATTTCTGGTATGAATGTGAAATTTCGGAATTAAAAAAAAGTCCAAACTGGCAACCCTGATATGTATATATATATATATATATATATATATATATAATTTTTTGATAAATTTTATTATTTTAAGCTTTAGTAAGTATATAATGAAATATACTTTTGTTTGTCACCTACAAATAAAATGTTAAAAGGTACTGTATAGGCTAAATGACCAATTACATATAATTAAAATTTATCAACAAAAATGCACAAAGTTACGTGTTTACGATTTATCGGATCGGAGCCGTGTTCCTATTATAGACATACTATATGCATGATTTTGCGATAAAATCCATAAAATTAA
Source organism: Maratus michaelseni (assembly GCA_963931845.1). Classification (NCBI taxonomy): domain Eukaryota; kingdom Metazoa; phylum Arthropoda; class Arachnida; order Araneae; family Salticidae; genus Maratus; species Maratus michaelseni. Next base: position 101,049,458 of record OZ007600.1, read on the forward strand.
AAAGTAAGTTTGTAAGAAAATAGACCCAATAGAGCCATATCAACTATCAGGAGTTTCTGAAATCCCGTTCATCAGAGGAGATGGAAGATTGTAATATTATATACAGTGGTGGCCAAAAGTTTGGACATTTTTTGAAAGTTTCATGTTTTTAAAATTTGTGTGCTTGTAGAATATATTAATTTTCACTTAAATACAAACGTTTATATATCAAATTGAGGGTAATTTAATGTAGAATTTAGTAATAAAAACAGTATTACAATATCTGTTTTACAAAAAAAAGATATGCCCATTTTAGTAGAACAAACAAACACAAATCGTTTTGAATAAGGACGTGTTTTGTAATAAAAGCGTACTAGCCAATCACAAACACTGTTCTGAGGGCCAATCAAATGTCTGTAACTATAGTTTAGGTTATTTGGATGGTACAAAAGTTATTGTTGTGGAAATATTTTGCGGAATGATGCATACTAGTACAATTAAATAGAGTATTGCTGGTTTTGAATATTTAAAGTCCTTTTTTTAAATTAAACTAATTTTAAACAATGTCATCAACAAGAATAACTAATTGGACATCTACAAAAAGAAGCCGAATTCTCATATTGAGAGAAAATGGCGTCTCTTATGCTGAAATTGCAATACAAGTTGGTGGTTCAGTGACTTGTTCTGGTGTGCGAAAGTTCTGTTTACGTTATGGAAAAACGAAATCAGCGGAAAATAAGGTCAAATCAGGCCGAAAAAAATACACAAGTGCTACTGCCAATAGAAAAATTAAACAGCTATGCCTTCAAGATAGAAAAATTTCATCAGATGCGATTAGATGCGAAATGAATGCAGCGGATATTGCAGTAAGTTCAAGAACAATAAGAAGAAGTTTATCAGGATTTGGATTACAAGCTAGAATTCCAAATAAAAAACCATATTTAAATCAAAAGCAACGCAAAAAACGAGTTAAGTGGGCAAAGGAACACATTAAATGGTCAGAAAATCAATGGAAGCAAGTAATCTGGAGCGTTGAGAGTAAAATATCGCTCTTTGGTAGTGATGGTAGAAAATACGTGAGACGTAGAGTAGGAGAAGCAGTTCATCCTGATTGCATTGAAGCAACTACAAAAAACCCAAGAAATGTCATTATTTGGGCATGTATGTCTGCAGATGGTGTGGGCCGAATTCAAGTGATTGATGGCATCCTGAATGCCAAAAAATACATCGAAACTGTCCTGGAACCAACATTGATACCTTCCATCAGGGATCTCTTCCCCAACAACACACCATTTATTTTTAAGCAGGATTCAGCTTCATGCCACACAGCAAAAGTATGCAAAGCATGGTTTCAAAATAAAGGCATAGATATATTACCATGACCGGGAAACAGCCCTGATCTCAATCCAATTGAAAATTTGTGGCGACGTTCGAAAATTCTTGTACGAAAAAAACGCCCATCCAATAAAAAACAACTTATTGAAGCTATAATTGATTCTTGGCACCATGTGATTACGAAAAATGAACTACAAACACTCGTTCACTCGATGAAAAGACGCTGTGAAGCTGTCTTAAAAAATAAGGGTTATCCTACTAAGTATTGACCGTGTAAGTATCACTTTAAAAAATGCAAATATAAGATAGATCTTACTATTAGTTGCATAACTTTTTTTGTAATACAGATATTGTAATACTGTTTTTATTATTAAATTCTACATTAAATTACCTTCAATGTGATATATAAACATTTGTATTGAAGTGAAAATTAATATATTCTAGAAGCACACAAAGTTGAAAAACATGAAACTTTCAAAAAATTTCCACACTTTTGGCCACCACTGTAGGTATGACAACTATCAATTTTAAAGCAAGATTAAAAGAGCATATGGCAGATATCAAATATGGTGAAAGAACTACAACTCTGGCAAGATTACATAGGTCCAAGACTTTAAAATGGATTTTAAGAATAGTAAAATAATTTATCCATTAAGACTTTATTTCTCATCTATTATTCATGAATCACTAGAAATCTACATGCGTAGCGAGGACATATGCAATTAATCAGCCTCTTTTGAATTACCTAAAATCTGGCACGAGCAGGGCCTGATTACCAACGGGGCACACTTACACTTACACCAGTAAATAATAACAGAAATTTTCCATTTATTCATGGCAGTAATTTTGCATGAAAATAAGACGAATTTTACATTTAATAAGACGAAAATGTCTATTAAATTTTACTGGTGGAAGTGTGCCCCGTCGGTAATCAGGGCCTGGGCACCAGGCGTTGGTTGTTGAATTTTAAAAAAGCAATAAGGAAATATTAATTTTCACATTTACAGTACTTTTATGCACCTGCTTTTATTACGCATATGATCTCGTGATTTATGTCTTTCAAGTTTATTTTCAAAATTTGTTACGAGAATAGTTTGTTTATCATGTGGATCTTGATAATGACGCCGTTACTGCCTTCGAAATATGTCGATCATCATAGTATTTTTATAAGCCTTTTTGTGTTCTACTTTTATCACTTAAGTATTTAAATCTGTATTTTAATGATAATTATTGATTTTATTATATGATTATATAACTGTTGTTTGTTTCATTAATTATTTAAACTGTGTTATCATGCTTATATAATTTGCACTGTAATTTAAACATTTGTCTTCATTTTTTTATTTTTTATAACTGTTTTCATGCACATGAAACTATATGGTTGCCAACATTACTCGTAACTGTTGATAACATTTGCTGCAAACTTAATTACGGAAATTTATTCAAAATTTCTTCACATAATTTTACGCGGAGGTATGTGGCGAAAAAGGCTTTTAGAACAAATTGTATTTTTCTGAGAAAAATTAAAAATAAAATTTTGTTCACGAAATGTATTTATAATTTTCAATTGTTAATAATTCGAATTCAAATTCTTAGTTATTAAATATTAAAGTATTCAAAAGAGGATTATAAAATTTAATAAACTACAAAATATGCAAAAAATAACGAATTTAAAATGAAAAGCAATTTTTTAAAAGTCAGTCCAACATAATAATACATAATTATCAGCTGTAGTTTGCACTGTAGTCTGTTGAAATATTTCATAAATAAAGCAAAATATATTTTTCATCATAAAATTGAATTTCATTAAAAAGAGAATGTATATTTCGATAGTATAGTTACGTGCAATTCTGTTAAAAGTACTTTTATGTTTAAATAATTAAAATTATTAAAAAGATTTACAGAAAAATCCTTTAAAGCATTTTTAAAAGTTTATTTTGTGTTGTATATTCTTAGAAAAGAAACTGGAGTAAAATTTATTATTTGGCTTTTAATGATGAACTCTTTATTTATTTACGAAAGTCATACGAAAAACAAATCACGCTGAAATTTTTGTTTGGTGGAAAATGGATGTATGAAGAAAAAATTTTCTCTTTGAAACTTTCCGTAAAGGCTCTGATAAAGAATAATTTTTCTTTGAGGAATAACTGTTTCATATATGATACTTATTTTATCAAGAAGATTAATAATGTATACTTTGTGGACTTGCAGAACTGTTAATGTTATGTATATATTGACAAAAATCTACAGCATGTAAAGCATTAAATAACACATAATTTCATTAAAATACATAAAATGTTCAATTTCTTTTTTATGAATAAAGAGATTATGTTTTTATGAATGTAAATAAAATAACCAATTAACTGATAAATATCATTATTGAGAAGAAAGATTTTTATTTTGTTTTTTAAAGTTAACTGAAAACGATAAATTTTATAATTGGCTTTTAAGGTCTTTATTATGCTTTACTAAACACATCGGTTGATTTTATTATCCAAAACATAGCTTTAATAGATTTTATCTATTTATTCCACGGTAATTTACACCTTAATTATTTGACACGCTGACCGCTGTAGACTGTGACGAACAGGGGTGACAATTTGACCTTTTTTTAATCAAAAATTTCGAATTCAAACCAAAATTCTGAAAAAATAATTTTTACTTTATGCAGTTCCGAAATATCTGCCGATAAATAAAGAAAAGAACATTATAGAGAATTTCTGGTATGAAGGCGAAATTTCGTAATTAAAAAAAGGCGAAACTGGCAACCCTGGTGACGAAGTGGCTTTTTTTGGCAGACATTGACAAAGTGTTTATCGAGTCTGTTCACAATTCCCATGCCCGGCAACACTTGTTAACTTTACACATTTTTAATTAAAAAATATCAAATTTTAGCAATTTTTACACGTTGGACGTCAAAATGAATTCACTAACCATACCTCTGGGACACTTTTTGTTTTTTAAATACATGGTAATAAGTTATCAATAGATTCGTTTATAGCAATAAATTGTCTTCAGCGAAAATATTGATAGCACAAACGTTAGTGTGGTATGACGCCCACAGAAAATAATGCTAGCACACTTGTTCGTGTGGTATGTCAATGTGTTACCGGTTCTTATGAATAGCTTTATGAAACTGGACGAGAAAATGTTAATTTAATATAAACCTCTACTACCTTTAAAGAAGAGAGTGATGTGCGAGTGCGCATACTTAACAAATTCGCATTGGGCAATTTTTATTAAGTCTGTGTTTTAAAACAGTAGAACCTTCTGATATTATTTCATGAATTGGTTTCCTAGATGGGTTTCTCAAGTTTATTCATCAGTAAATATCTCTCACTGTACGGTTTAAATATAAAATGTCTTACAATCTAAAAAGAAATATGGACAGCATGGATATGTAAATGCATTTTCTTTAAGGTAGAAACCACGCCCTTAGTCAATGATGATTTTTGAGCAAAAGCGAGAATTCTCGTTTAATACTGGGATCCACTGTTCATACACGCATGTGTTGCGTGGTGAACTTGTTACCAACCTTTTCAAGAGTTGGCGAAATATTTACAAATTTGACATTGTAATTAATTCGCCATAAATAAAGAGAACTTGAAATTAACTGGTTAACTTTTCAAAATTCCCTTTTAAATCCAACTTTTTCAGGAATAACGCATAATTGGGGTTCTTATATAAAAAAAGATGCATATTAGCTGTCATGTTTTGGCCTTATACAGGGTTCGTAGCTTTTACTACAGTTTTTTAATAAAATTTTTCGCCTTACTTAAATGCATAAAGTGTTACAAATCTTGCAATTAAATGAGGTATCTATAATTTCACCTACTTAAATATTAAATAGAAAAAATCTGTTAAAAAGTTTGGTAAAAGCGTACGAAACCCGTTATATTAACTGTATTTTTTTAACGAGGGTTGAAATTTTGTGGCATGCATTCAATCATTTAATTGAGATAAAATTTTGCTTACATTATTTTTACATGCTTTTTGTCTCTTCAAATTTCCCAAAAATGAACAATAGTCGATTTTCTCCTTGACCCTTCAATTACATAAGTATTAGTGCATTTCAACTTTTAAACGTTGTTCTCGATAAGGAACGTACTATGAAACGTATAATAGAAATAATAATAAAGTTTAATATTTTCAAATCAATAACTGAGATCCATACATTTTATTACTTCATTTGTTTATTTTAAAAGTCTTTCTGAGTGTACCTTAAATAATCAAAACACAATCTTTTATTTCTATTTTCTTTACATTAAGTACATGAGAAGAAAAACAAAAGAAATCTACTGAATTTTTAATACTTAAAGAAATACATTGCTATTGTTACGAAAGTTATTCTTTCATGTTTATCTACTGTTTTTATTTCCGTGTGAAGCAGACATAAAAGGAAAAAACACATTAGCTCATTTTAAGCGTAATTTTATGTACGACTTCATAGAATCTTTGTAACGTAGTGAAGTCAGGTTTCCCTCTCACAAATTTCTATAAAGGGGAAACACTGTAACTAAAGATTTAATAAAAACAGCTAAATATTTTGAAATTAAATTTATATAAACATACCGTATATGCTGGCTTATAACGCGAGGTTGAAACAAACATATTTCGAATCATAAAATATTTTTAATAAATGCAATAATTACAACGCAGGAATAGTGTTACATTTTATTAAATAATATCTCTGGGTTTAAATATGATTGTTTCATACGCGTATGATACGCTGGAATATACGGTATATGTAGCAGAGGCATGGTTGCCACTGGCGACTATTTCTGTATTTGTACCACTATTTACAAATTTTCTCTTCCAGGTAGATTTCTTTCGAAGTTGTTTTAGAAATGCATAATAAAGATATTTTTGACAAAGTGATACGTGTGGAATGGAATATATATATATATATATATATATGTAATAATAAAAAAAATTCGCCATTTTTCCTTAGCTAAATTATTCCAAATTCTTACAATTCTAAATTTTTCCCTCTCTTTTTAAAATATCTCTTAAATCTATTTTATATTTTATTCCATAACTTAATCAAAATATTCTTTTAATTATCATTCTAAAAATCTTAATCTGTTAAAAGCTGCACGTATTTATTAAAACCTTATTCTATTAAATGCAACACTGATTCTAAAAAGCACCTGCTTAATTTCTTATTATATTTTGAGACATTGAATTTTTATTCTTTGGAACATTTTGTAAAACCATTTTTATTTCTATTTAATTATCATTTAATTATCATGATTCCTCGCGTCTTTCCCGCTCAAGGCTTTTTTACCTTTTTAAAATACCGCTTTTATGAAAGAGTTTTGACAATACGTCAGGTATACACCCTCTTGGCCTCATTTTTTCAACCATTAGCGAGCAAGCCCCGCCTTTTCTACCCCCTTGTTTCCCTCCGAACATGGCTATCAGTGGACTAGCATTTTCGCGCGTTTGTAACCTTGAGCAGAATCTTGGAATATTTATACGATTGCACTGACTTCGGAAACAGATTTTTGTACGTTTTTCTTCTGTCAACTAGATCCAGTCACTAGGGGGTCAAAATGTGTATGTCATCAGTAGAGAGTCTTCAAAAAACATATCATCTAATGCATTAAATAGCTTCGATTTCTTGATGAGATTTAGTGGAGTTGTTAAATCGACGTCATCTAATAAACAGTTGTCTCGTCAATATAGTTTGTTATTCTTGAGTGGGAAACTGCCTGGATTGATTTATTTAGCCTGTTCTCCGGTTACGTGCGACTGCCTCTATGGAGTATAATTCGTGATCTTTCGTCATCATATAGCATGGAACAGCGTTAGTAATTTGTTGCGGTGGAATAATAGTGCTATGATCTGGTGTAAAATTATAGAGATCGTGGCTGGCCTGTCAACGGTTGCTGGATCTAGAATATTTCATAACACACACACACACACACACACACATATATATATATATATATATATTTATATATATATAGTAGCGCTCAAAAGTATTTTGACAAGGACAATAATTAGGCTAATTTAATACAAAAAAAGACACAAATATACAACTATTTTTTATTGGAAGAAACTTGATTTGTCTACATATTTTTTAAAAGAAATTGTGGTTTGATAGCAAAATTACAAAATCAAACTAAAAATAAAGAACATGATTGATCAAAAGTATTTTGACACTGTAATTAAATGAAAATTTTTAACACTTAAACATCATTTTTATTTTTAAATGAATCAATATTTAGTAGCATATCCATTAGCCTTTATAACACCCTCACAACGAGCCGGCATCGAGTCGACTAACTTCTGTATTCGATCCAAAGGAATTTTTTCCCACTCCTTCTTAAGAGCTTGAAATAAAGCCTCTTTATTCGAATAATTTTTACATCTTATTCTGCGATCTATCTCCTCCCGCAGATGCTCTATGGGATTTAGATCAGCACTTTGACTTGGCCATTCGAGAACTTTAACTTTTTTACTTTTCAAAAATTCAGTTATGTGCTTGGACTGGTGTTTTGGATCATTATCGTGTTGAAAGTAACACCCAGGTGGCATGTTCTCTTTACCATAGGGCAGCATTTGCGTCTTTAATATGTTCTCATACATAAATCGATCCATATTCCCTTCAATGCGAACTAGCGTTCCTACTCCATGGCGTGAAAAACAGCCCCAAACCATAACACTGCCACCTCCATGTTTGATGGTAGGCACTTGGTATCGGATATCATATTTTTTGTTAACAGGACGTCGAATGTACTTATTCCCATCAGATGACACTAAATTAAATTTGCTTTCGTCACTCCACAAAATACGAGACCATTCAGAACTCGTCCACAGTTTGTGCCGTTTTGCAAACGCAATTCGTACCTTCTTGTTTTTGTAGATATAAGAGGCTTCTTTGTGGGTCGACGGCCGTGTAATGCATAAGATATTAGACGACGTTTGACGGTTGAAACATGAATATCCGTGTCGTAATTTTCCTTCAGCTCGTTTTTTATTGCTACTGCTGACTTACGAACATCACTAGCGGTACAGCGCCTAGAACACATAGTGTGGAAAAAGATTTTACCGTTTTTTATTCAAAATTTTCGAATTCAAACCTGAAATTCTGAAACAAGAATTTTTACTTTAAGAAATCCCGAAATAGCTGCCATTAAGTAAGGAAAAACATTATAGGAAAATTCTGGTATGAATGCGAAATTTCGGAATTAAAAAAAAGCCAAACTGGTAATGCTTTAAAAAGTGCTAAAAAATTGTATCCAATAAATGTACAACGTTGCTGAAAATAGTAGGATGGGTTCGCAGCGCCATCTGCTAGCTCTTGACATTGTATTAGAATGTTTCGGCTGGTGGTAAGTATTTTAAATACTTAAATTATATCATTTTCTCCTCTGACTTAGGGATTTTTATAAGTTTTTTTTTAAATTATGAAAGCATGGCTAAAAAACGTGATACGCATTTTTTTTTGTCTCTGGTTGCAACATTATCGTAGGCAGGGCCTGATTACCAACGGGGCACACTTCCACCAGTAAAAAAGAATTGAAATAGTTCCTTTATTCATGGTGGTAATTTTGCATCAATAGGGCGTTTTAATAAGACGAACATTTCTATTAAATTTTACTGGTGTAAGTGTGCCCCGTCGGTAATCAGGCCCTGCCTACGATAATGTTGCAACCAGAGACAAAAAAAAATGCGTATCACGTTTTTTAGCCATGCTTTCATAATTTAAAAAAAAAACTTATAAAAATCACTAAGTCAGAGGAGAAAATGATATAATTTAAGTATTTAAAATACTTACCACCAGCCGAAACATTCTAATACAATGTCAAGAGCTAGCAGATGGCGCTGCGTACCCATCCTACTATTTTCAGCAACGTTGTACATTTATTGGATATAATTTTTTAGTACTATTTTGTAGCCGGTTTCCACACTATGTATTCTAGGCGCTGTACTAGCGGATAGTCTTTTTATTATGCGATCAACAGTAGAAGTTTTTTTTTCGGACGACCACTTCGGGACTTGTTTTTGATAGTCCCTCGTTTATTGAACACTTTATTCCATATACTAACACGCTGCCGAGACACGTTAAAATTACGTGCAACTTCTGCTTGTGTTTTTCCTTGTTTTAGGGCGGTTATAACAGCTTTTTAAAGTCATTGGAATATTCTTTCACCTTCGGCATATTAAGAGAATCACAATAAACTGATATAAACACAAATCAAATAATACTACAACCGACACTTTGGAAAACTCGAAACAAAATGACTTGTCAAAATGCTTTTGAGCACAAGATATGACATGTTTGTGAATCAGCGCCTACTGTGACAAACAAGTTTAGACTTGTTATTTACTTATTACCTGCAATCACATCATACTTAACGATAAACTAAAACGTTTTTTATTTAGCACTATGTAACGTGCAATAATAAAGAATTTCTTGTTGTCAAAATATTTTGAGCGCTACTGTATATACATACATATATATCGCCAAAAGCAGCCCTAAAGAGATATTTTAAGTTTTGAACATAGATCTGCTTCAGAAAAAAATATTTCGAAATGTAGATCGTTCCTGAAATAACTTCATGAAAGTTTTTGATCGTTTGATAACGGGAGAGGATTGTCGACTATTTTTTATGTTCAATCGTAGCACAATTTACAATTTTCTTTCTTTCTGGTAGATTTCCTTTAAAAATATCTTAGCATAAGTGTATGACAGAGAATATATTGCAAAAAGTGGTATGGTAGAATACAAGAAAATCTACTGGGAAGGATATGTCCCAACCCGCTATTAAAGAGTAAAATTTATGTCACTGCACTGCAAAAATAACTAAGCTGATTCAATATTTTAAATATGTAGCTTCATTCAGTGTTAACTCTTTTATTCTACCGAATTTAGATACTGATAGACACGTTTTCAAACCTGCCGTCACGAGTATTTTAGATTAGAAAATTTCTATTTAATATATCAATCGAAGAGTTCGTAATCACCACATTTAATCATAGAATTTGTAACATTTTACAGCTATTAAATAAGGTGAAAAATTATATTAAAATATTGTGGCGAAACTTTACTGATTGATTAAAGCTACTTTTATAATTGAAGTGATAAAATTTAAGTATCGTAAAAATAAATGAATTCAACTGTAGTTCATAAAAGAATTTAGTAAATAATATACAAATATAGAACGTAATGAATTTCAGAGAAATTCATAAAATATCTAAAAAATAACAGAATTTTCTTTTCTAAGTTTTTAATTTTTAAGATAAAAAAATAAATATGGCCTATTATATTTCATAATAAAGTGTTCTAAATAACATATAAGACACACGCATATTCTCGCAGCATATAGGAGAAATTTTGATGTTCCTAACCGTATACCAAACTCAATCCCGTATTCTTTGGGGGCAAAGTTCTTTAACATATGCAATAGAAAAATATTCTGAACATATTTTTTTAAACAGTAGTAGGAAAAATAAAAATTCTCTTGTACCTTGCATCAACCCTTTATATTTAAGCTTTTAAGAACAATTTTTGAAAGAATAAAATAGAAATCTTTTATTTCGCTTGTCTACTATGTGACGAGTAAGTGGAAAGAAAAACAAAATAATTACTCTGGATTATTAATTCTTTCAAGAATGAAAGTTATGATCTAGAAGCGAAAGTTGTTCTTTCGCGTTTACATACTGTTCCTACATAAAGTATATATAAAAGAAAAAAATGAATAGCTCCTTTTAAGTGTAATTTTAAATATGAATGTATAAAAGAGTTAAAATATAATAAAGAATTTTAGTCACGCATAAAATTCTAAAACCAAGCATAGAAACTCTGTAAGTGTGAGATTTAATAAAAACGCAGAGAGATTTTTTAAAAAATAAACTGGTACATTCACACTGGAAACAATTTCATAGCTGCAAACCTTCCAAAAGGAAAATGCTATACACGGGTAATATATCAAAAAACGTGAAAAAAAAGTTTTTTACAAATATACAAATTAAACCTAGATTGGACAATCAGGTGATTCAATATAATTTTTTTCAACAGCTACCGCGCGAAATGTGTCCAGAAATTCAAATAATTCGCTATCACAACGTTACCTTCAGGCGGATTTTCTCCAAAACTTTATATAAACCTTTTCCTATTACATTAGACCTAAATATAAAATTTCGTCGAAAAATATTAATAAATTATTCACCTAAACTGCCAAAAATAGAGAAAATCGCACAAAAATCGCAATCATGGTGACACCTTCCGGGGGAATATAACTATTTTCAAATGGGACCTGACATTAATGTCAAAACATACATGTGAAGTTTGGTTTATTCTCTCCATAACTTCACACACTTTCCGATGATATAAAAAAATCTCGCACCTAAATTCGCTATTACAGCGCCAGCTTCAGGCCGATTTTCTCAAAATTGTATACAAAACTCCGCCTATGACATTACATCTAAAGATAAAATTTCATCTGTAATAATTCCTAAATTCTTCATTTAAACTCCCAAAAATTGAGAAAATCACATACAAATCGTTATCACACCGTCGCCTTCTGGAAGGGGGAGGGGGTATCCCCAATTTCAACACTGACCTGAAGACAATAGTTAAAAACGTATAGATGAAGTTTGGTTGCAATCTATCCATAACTCCATACGCTATCCGTTGATACAAACGAAAACAATTTCACAAAAATTGCTATCACAAAGCCTAACTTCATGAATTTAATTCCGGGGAGATATCCTCCAATTTCAACTGGGATCTAACGGCCATAGTCAAAAACATATATATGAAGTTTGGTTCAAATCAATGCATAAAGTCGTACACTTTCCGAAGACGCAGTAAGTTAATTGGCACAAAAATTCCTTTCACAGAGCCCCTTCCGGTAGAATATCTCCAATCTCAACTGATACCTGACGACCGTAGTCAAACACATATATATTTAAAGTTTGGTTCAATATAATGTGTGATGTCGCACAATTTACGATGTTACAATAAGGAAATTGGCAGAAAAATTACTATTACAGCACCTTCTTCCGCTGGAACAACGCCAGTTTCAACTAGGACCTGCTGGCAATATCCAGAAACATATATATGAAGTTTAGTTCAATTCTATGCATAACTTCATACACTTTTCGATGATACAAAGTAGATACACAGGGAAAAGGACAGACAGACATTTTGTAAAAACGTGGTTTTCGTGATCCCTGATCCTTTAAACCGTGTAAATCCATCGAAAACTGGAAGTGGAAAACATTTGCTTATAATATTTTCTTCTAACATAGCTAAAAGAAAATAAAAAGATAACTTTTATGTGTTGCGTTTGTGTTATGGATGTCAAAACCGCAATTTAAAAGTAATATTTTAAAAACGTTCCAACATAGTTGAAAAGTGTTTATAATTTTGATTTGTCTGTTTGCCGCATGTCTTCCGTCTGTCTGCCGCCTGTCCGTGCACTAACTCACGTACAGTAGTGGCCAAAATTATGGAAACCTTTTAGGAAAAATGCTTTTTTGAAGTTTGGTGGTTCATAACACCAAATATTTCTTCGTAATACCATAAAATCTATATATCAATTGGATATAATCAATCTATATACCAACTGGGAAGATAATTTAATCAATAATATCATGCAATACAGCTTGTTCAATTATAGTTATTTTATCAAACGTTATAGCCAAATAATCAGAAAAAGGCATTAAAATTTGGTTAGGTTAATGATAATTATTTTTGTTTTACATGAATGTGGTCAATGCATATGGATGTTTGGAGTGACACAGATAGATTCCATTTTATTTGGTAATGTGTCAATCAAAGCTAGGTTAGCATTTAAAAATATATATATGCCGTATTTTGGTACTTATATGAGGATTTTTATCACTATTTTTACTTTCTTCTATCTTTACAAGAAGAAAGTATTGGATTCATGAAAATTTTCGACTTCCGGTTTTCGACGGATTTATACGTTTTAGAAGATCCTGAACACGATTTGACTGTTTTTAGAAACTGTCTGTCTGTCTGTCTGTCTGTCTGTCTGTATGTGACACAAATTTTGTGGGCGCTCTATCTCAAGAACTAATGTACGAAATTTAATAAAAATTTATATTAAGTTAGTCCCTGATATACATTGGTGCTGATTAGTTTTTGGTGAAAATCGCCCAACCGATGGCGCTGTTATGGTGCCTTTTTCGGAATTTCCGCAATAGCTCTATCTCAAGAACTAATGCACTTATTTTCATCAAACTTCAGATTCAGTTAGACCTTGACATAAATAGATGCTGATTACGTTTTGGGGGAGGTATCCCAACAGGTGGTGCTGCTAAACCACTTTTCTCATGATTTTTACAAAAGCGATGTCTCAAGAACTAATGCACGGAATTTCATCAAACTTGAGATTCTGTTAGACCATGACATAAATAGATGCTGCTTACGTCTTGGTGTAAATAGCCCAACAGGTGGCGTTGCTATGCTACTTTTTTCATTATTAACACGATAACTATAACTCAAGAACTAATGCACGGGTTTTCATCAAACTTCAGATTCAGTTAGACGTTGATATAAGTTGTTATTGATTAGGTTTTGATCTAAATCTCCCAAAAAGTGGCGCTACTATGCTGTATTTTTCAGGATTTACACGATTTTAGCAATAGTCATATCTCAAGAACTAATACATGGGATTTAATAAAACTTTAGATTCAGTTTTACCGTGATATAAATTAGTGCTGATTCTTTTTAATGTATCCGAAACCTGTGTGAGATAGAAGAAAGTTTTGGGATTCACACATCCGACCAGTTTTAATTGCTATCAAGTTGCTAAATTTCTTTGCCACCTTTCAATTTGTGAGCTAGTAAAGCATCAGATAATTAAGAAAATGCCATAAAGAGTGTTAGTAGTTACCAAGAAATCAATGTATAACAATATTTTTAAGTGTAAAAAGCTATGGTTATGAAGAAATTTTAATTAAAACTGGAAGAAAATTAACAAAGGGACGCATAAGTCACGCTAAACAAAACTAGTAAAGACAGGAAAAGGTGCAGGAGAGCAATTTGCGGTGGAAGAGTAAGGTCCCTGTGCATAGGACGCAGAAAAAAAATACCTACCAGAGTGCAAAATGAAATGGTGAACTGAAATGTGACGCTGAATCAAAGTACAGTTCAGTAGAGAGTGCACCCATTTGCAGTGCACCATTTCATATCGCATACACCGAGATGATTGGTTTCTGTACGCAGGTATATATATTTATATTTTTTTACTAAGAAATATTTGTTGTTATGATCCCTCAAACTTCAAAAAAGCATTTTCCCCCAAATGTTTCCTCAATTTTGGCCACCGCTGTATATATAGCCGGATTGCCACGCAGTTAATATATGTTTTTGAGATTAAATAGGGCTTGTTCGGTGTCGAAAATGAAGTGCGTAGCATTTACAGTTCATTAACAGGGACCTTAAAAGTATTCCGTTAAATTACGGTATTTGGGAAAAAACGTTTGAGGTGTACTTTAGTAATGATACACTATTTCAAACATATTGAAATTGATATATATCAATGAGGTGCACTACAAGAAGCTTACTATAGAGTATCGTGTACATAGTATACATAGTTGATTTACAGGAGCACTCAAAGGAGTTCGATTACAGTACTATATGTGAATAATAATTGATTAATAATTGCTGGAAGTGCGTTTTCAGTTGTGGTACGTGTTTTAAAATTCAACAATTTTTTTCCATATTACTTGGTGTATATAAATGGGGAATTATGATGAAAAATAGTTACAACACGACAGAGGGTTCACAAAATACAATATAAACGAAACAGGTTTAATAAAATAACATTATATACAACTGAGAATTGGATTCAAATACAACTACATAACTGGGTTAATATTTCAGAACAATACTAACTTTTATATATCCATAGAAGCATAATTTGCAAGATTCCCCGAGCTTTGCATAAACATTCAACCTACAACCATAGCTAAATTCTATAGAACACTCGCTCGTGCTGATGTGCTTTTCTTCTGGCATTGCATAAATTCATCTTTGTTCTCGCGTTTATTGAAGCTCGTGGATATTTATTACATGGGGTTCATACTACTGATGTTGTTGCTTTTCGTTATTCCCGTATAAATCCTATAGATACAGTGCTACACAAAAGTTTTCGAGTACATTTCCGATTATTGCTGCGATTTGCTGTAGTGGAATTTCCAACTTTGCTATGCGTTTCCTAACTAAAGTAAGTTTTAGAATACTATGTTATATACACATACACACTAATCTATATATACTATTAAGCTGCACAAAATAATTCGGATTCGTTTCATCATTTTTCACCATATTACGTTGTGAAAGTTGCTTACAGTATTTTGAATGTGCTGGAAAGTTTTCATAATCTATCCTTGAAGCATGATTTTTCTCTCTTGTTAGTTTATAGCATGTAGGGTTTTCATTACATTTTCATGCCACTTTCAGAAAACTCCAAAAAGTGCAAGAGAAACGGTATACTTGATTTTTTTTTCTTGTTTTAATTATTACTTACCCATCATACGTAGTATAGGGTAAGTCTTGTAATCGTTTTAAAAATCGAAAAAAAATCAAATATTTTGACGGATTTACACGTTTCAGACACTGGAGATTAGGAAAAACATATTTTTAGAAAAAAAATTTGGCGTCCGCCGGAATGTGTGTCCGTAAACACTCTATCTCCCGAACAAATTGAGACAGAGACTTGAAATTTGGTGTGTACTTAGTATGTAGTAATGGAAAGAAGCTTATTGAATTTCCATAACCTCGATTATACGGAACTATTTTTTTCGGACTCTCGAAATATTCGTTCCGATAAAAGTTATATACAAATTTTCAAAATTTTTTATTTTAAGGAGTGAATATAAAAGACAATAAAAAAAAACGAATTTTTCATAGAGAATGAAGTTGATCGGATAATTAGTTGCCGAGATATTGGTAATCCTATTTACCACACTCTTCGATTTTTAATGACCCTGTATTTCTTTCAAATTTCAATTCAAAGATATATTTTAATTGGAAATGAGACGCTTAATCCGACGCAATAAACTATTAGTTAATATGATTAACAATTTTGGAGTTATAAGGATGTTTCTTTTAGCAATTCAGTAATAGAGCATTCAAAATTTATGACGTCATCAAGCCAGGATTTTCTTCGAATTGCAATGCATTTTATAAACTGTTTACGCATGTTTTTTTTCATATTTTATATTATGCATATCCATGATGTTTAAGTATTACGTTGGACCCCAACAACTAGTTTAAAGGAGGATTTAGAAAATCGACATTTCTGTATTACGATAGATAAATGTTGAGTAAACGTAAACTTTTTTAATTTAAAATTTTGTCCTTAAAAACTTTATGTACAAAGCTAATTTACGTATAAAAGTGTCATATATCCATAATATTGCACTAAAGTATTTTATTAACGCTTATAAAATATCTAATACAGCAATAATCATTTTTATAACATGTAATTTTATATTTGTATTCAAATTTTAAAACATTACTCGAATATCTCAGAAATAATGATTTATTTAACGGGTACGATAAAAATTGCGTTTAAAATAAAATATATTATATTTTACTATAAACGGGTGTAAGCAACATCTAAGATCTATACATTTTTAACACCTTTCTTCAGATTTAAATTTTTAGAAAAAAAGGTTTAAAAATTAAAAACGCAATATTTTTTTACGTCAGTGTGAGTGACGTTAAGTACGTTGGAGAAAAACAAAAGGCAGACACTAAATTATTAATCCTTTCAATAAAGAAAACTTTGTCATTTTTTCGAAACGGAAGTTATTCTTTCATGTTTATATACTTGCTTTTTTCGCTAAAAATAGCAGCACGTTTAAAGTGGGATATTAAGGAGTCCTGTACCTTTTAAACTCGCCGAAAATCAACAAAAAACTTTCAAACTTTGAATTAGTGTATATTCAAAACGTTTTTGTGTATAAACATGAAATTTTGACTATTGATTAAGCAGATTGTGCTTTTTAATATAATACCATTAGAAACTTTTACAGAATTAGAGCATTGTTGAAAATAAAGTTGCTCTTTTTTATTACTCCGTAAGTCATTGTACGCACGATATTTTGAGAACGTATCAGTGGATTGTAATGAAATTTTATGTAGATAATAAGCATATATGTATTTTAAAAATGATCTACTCTTAGGTCAAAATTGTTTCATTAACCATGTAAAAAAAATATTTTTGTAAAAATTTCAAAATTTCACATTTTTGATAAATAAAAATAGTTATAATTAAAAATCTTATCATTATAAATATTTAAAAGTAGATCATATTAAACACACATATACGCTTATTATCTAAATAAAATTTCATAACGATCCATGCAAAAGTTCTCAAGATATCATGCGCGCAATGACTTAAGAAATAAAAAAAGAAAGCTATTTTAATTTTAAAAATGCACAAATTCAGTAAAATATTAGTCACTTTTTAATAGTATTATATTAAAAAACACAATCTATTTAATCAATAATCACAACTTTATGGTTATACATATAAAGATTTTGAAAATACACTAATTCAAACTTTGATTGTTTTCTCGATTTTCGTCGCGCTTAAAAGGTACAAGACTCCTTAACTATAAATTCGTATGAACTTTTATGACATAGTGTTGTCTAATGAATGCAGTGATTTTTTTTTCAAGTAAAATTATTTTAAAAAGCAAAACACTTTTTTTGTAAACATTCAACGTTTATCTTTAAAATCGCACCTAATTTCATCAATCATTTCGGTTAAATAGAAAAAAAAGTTACAATACATTAATATTGTGTGGACACCTAATATTGAAAGTTCACCGCTGGCTTTACGCATCATTGAAAGCGCCAGGTAGGGAATTTATTAAAATAACATAATTTTTGCTGTGTTTCTGTTTTTAATCTGGCTAATTGAATGAAGACAAAGTCATTATTTAAACAATCTGTTCAGGACTAATAAATTCTTTTTTGCAAAGTATAACCATAAATTGAATATTATTAAACTATTTAGTGATAACAAAGTATATTTTTAAATATTACGCCCTACTTTTTATTTATATTTCCTACTTTTAGTGTTTAAAATATTTTTTGCAGCTTCACAGCCCGTCGGAATATTTTAGCTATAGGTGCAGATTCACGGCCGCCAGTCGCCACGTGGCGACTAAATTTTTTGCTGTGGCCACTAACTTTCGGTGTTTAAGTCGCCATGTGATTTAAAAGTAATCCATTTCTGGTATTCCCAGCCCTCATTGTGAAATGTTGATATATTTTTTTAAGATTAAGACCAAAACACACACATTATTGTTAGCTTTTAATAACATTTCAGAATGATCTGTTTAACACGGCAAACTATTAAATATATTCGAATAGCAATGTTATTCGTAACATCTGATAATTTTATTTTACATAGTATATATATATATAAACAAATGTTTGAAGTGTGTTTTTATTTTTATAGTGCAAAATATTCTCACAAATTCAGATTTTCTTTCATATGTACTTTTGTCTGGCAAAATGGAAATAAGAAATATTGTTTTTCTGATATTCTCCGCTATCATGATTGCTTAGCTTATCTACATATTTTTTTTAAACCGTATCTTGCCCAACTTTATCTTCTGACTGTACATGATTTAAGATTTAATTAATATTCAAATTTTGTTGTACACGTGTTTATTGTGGTATTAGGACATTAACTGTAAACCGTCACGATACAAGAACATTAACTGTAACTTAGATTAATGGAACGCTAGCCGGTTTTATATTGTGTTTTGTGATGTCGTGTTTTGTGTAACTTAAATAGTTATGTGTGAAATATATTAATGCAAGTTAACTTACTGTGTCTTCATTGAAGCCTTCTACGGTTCGCTACATTAACGTAAGACATAACAACACATGGTGGCAAGCGGTTAAAAGAATGTTGACTACAATCGATTATTGAAACGAAACCAAAACTTCAAGTAAGAACATTCCTTTTCTTGCATAATTATACGGCACTTATATATTCATTTGTTAAGATGTATAATGTCTAAAAATATAGAATATAGATCTCAGGTTACACCACCAGAAAAATTTACCTTTTCATCACCGGCATTTTGGGTGAAATGGAAGCAACGTTTCGAACGGTATCGATTCGCTTCCGGTTTAAAAAAACAAACAGAAGTAGAGCAGGTAAATTCTCTTATTTATCTCATGGGAGATAAAGCAGAAGACATTTTTACGTCTTTTAACTTGTCGGAAGACGATCAACAGAAATATGAAATTGTTCTCAAACGTTTTGATGCTCATTTCATTGTAAAGAAAAACACAATTTTCGAGCGTGCACAATTTAACCAACGCATTCAAAATGAAGGGGAATCTGTTAATGATTTTATAACTTCACTTTATTCCCTGGCTGAACATTGTGATTATGGAGTTCTTCATGATGAACTAATACGCGATAGAATAGTTGTCGGTATTAGTGATAAATCCTTAAGTGAGAAGTTACAATTAGATCCAGAACTTTCTTTAAGCAAACCTGTAGAAAAGGTTCGTTTATCGGAATCAATTAAAAAGCAACAAGAAATTCTAACTTCTAATAATAATGCTTCTGTCCGGATATTTTCCAATGTAAACAAATCAAAAGTGAATTTTAAAAAAGGGGTATCCAGTCAAAATCCGCAGTTTAAAGAAACTGATAAAAGGAACTATGGGAAAAAGAATACCCAAAAATCCTTTCAGCTTTGCAAATGGTGTGGAAAATCTGCACATAATAGAAAATTATGTCCAGCAAAAGATGCTAAATGTTTAAAATGTTCGAAAATAGGACACTTTGCTCGAGTTTGTAGGAAAAATGAAAGTAAATCTGAAATTTCTTTCTTAGGAACAATTAGGCATACACACTTGAATAATAATAATGATGATATGTTATGGTCAGTACCTATTCAAATAAGAGGTAAAACAATTCGCTTCAAAATAGATAGTGGAGCAGATCACACTGTTATACCTGCTACATCGCCAATCTTAAATTATTCAAAAGTCTTAAAACCAGACAAGCAGCTTTGCGGCCCGGATGGGAAAATTCTAAAACTCGCAGGAAAACTTATCGAAGAAATCCAATACGGGGAAAAGAAAATTACTGAAGACATCCATGTAATTGAAGGATTGCAAAGCTACTTATTGGGAAAACCTGCTATACTAGCTTTTGGATTAGGACCAAACATTTCAGAAATTAGCGCAGTGAATCCTAAGCAAGATTTCCCTGAATTGTTTAATGGCCTGGGCTAATACAAGGGTGTTATACCATTAAGCTTAAACCGAACTCTGTCCCATTTGCTATTTCAGCTCCACGAAGAATACCCATTCCACTCCTGAAGAAAACTGAACTGGAAATAAAAAGATGATTGCCCAAAAAGTTATTATTCCTGTAACCAAGCCCACAGAATGGTGTTCACCGGTGGTTATCGTCCCTAAAAGTGATGTAACTGTTCGCTTATGTGTCGACCTAGTCCAGTTGAACAAGTCTGTTGAAAGAGAATTTCATCCATTACCTTCAGTGGAATATTCATTGAATCTTCTGACAGGGGCTAAGTTCTTTTCAAAGTTAGATGCTAATTCGGGGTTTTGGTAAATTCCACTTGATGAATCTTCGTCATATCTCACGACTTTCATCACTCCTTTTGGAAGATATAGATTTTTAAGATTAACTTTTGGAATCTCATCTGCTCCAGAACACTTCCAACGTAGAATGTCACAGCTGCTAGAAAATATCCAAGGTGCTATTTGTCACATGGACGACATCTTAGTGTGGGGAAGAAATCAGATTGAGCATGACCAAAGATTGAGAATCATTCTGAAAAAACTTAAAGAAGCAGTTATTACTCTAAATGACAAGAAATGTAAATTTTCAGTCAAGAGAATCAAATTCTTGGGGCATATTATTGATGACAAAGGCATCCACCCTGATGAAGATAAAATTAGAGCGGTGAAAGAATATCCACCATCAAAGAACAGAACTGAGTTGAAGCAGATGTTAGGTATGGCAAATTTTCTTGCCAGATTTGTTCCAAATTATGCAGAAATGTTTTTACCGTTAACATCTATGTTGAGTCAAAAGAATGATTTCGTCTGGGACGAACCTCGAAAACAAGCATTTCAGACTTGGAAGAATGTTTTAACATCTCAACCAGTTTTAAAGGTATATAATCCACAAAAATCTTCAATTGTCACAACAGATGCTTCTTCTTATGGAATAGGAGCCACCTTGAGACAAGAGCAAGAGAACGGAGAAATTTCTGTTGTTGCATATGCATCCAGAACACTTACACCTACTGAAAAGAGGTACCAGGGGTGCAGAATATGTCCGATCCGGCGATCTAGGATCGGGGGAAATTTTGTGGGAAAATATATAATTGATTTCGATTTTAACAATGAATTACATAATTTCCCGAGATAGAAAATTGCAGTTTTATTTAGAGATCATTTGCCGAAAACTGCAGTTTTATTTTGCGGTCTCTTGCAAAAAATCGTGGTTTTATTTGGCGATCGTTTGATTAAAACAACAGTTTGATTTCGCGATCGTCTGATGAAGATCACAGTTTGATTTCATGATCGTCTGATGAAAATCAGTTTTATTTCACGATCGCCTGATGAAAATCAGTTTTATTTCACAATCGCCTGATGAAATTTGTGGTTTTATTTCACGATCGCCTGACGAAAATCCCGGTTTTATTTCGCGATCGTTTGTCGAAAATTGCAGTTTTATTTCGTTGTCACTTGCCGAAAATCATAGTTTTATTTCACCATCGTTTGAAGAAAATCGTGGTTTTAGTTCGCTGCTGTCTGATGAAATTCACGGTTTTATTTCTGGATCATTTGACGAAAATCGTGGTTTTATTTCACGATCGTTTGACGAAATTCGCAGTCTCTTGTAGAAAATCGCGGTTTTATTTCGTGATAATTTGACAAAAATCATTTCTTTATTTCGCGATCGTTTGACGAAAATCGTGGTTTTATTTCGAGATCGCCTGACCTAAATCATTATTTTATGTCACCGTCATTTGACGAAAATTACGATTTTATTTAACGATCGTTTGACGAAAATCGCGGTTTTATTTCGCGATCATCTGACAAAAATCCCAGTTTAATATCGCGGTCCCTTGTCGAAAATCGCGATTTTATTTCGCGATAGTTTGACGAAAATTGTACTTTTTTACGCGATCACTTGACAAAAATTATGATTGTTTTCCGCAGAAATCGCCGATTAGATTTTTAAAAAAATTAAGAAGGGGAAATCTGCCATTTGGCGGACAAGTGGCATCCCTGGAAACATAATGGCGCTATGAAATCGGATGTACTGCTACATGAAAAATAGAAATCGCCTCTTTGGCGATCAGATGTATAGCATAAAGCTGCCAATTTTTAACATTTAGTCGCCCTGTGGCCGGTGGCGACCAGGAATTTTAACACTGCACAAGAAAACATCACAAAAAGCGAGTATTTCAAACTCCCAAGAAAAAAATGTTTAAAAAAACCTCTGATCAGCTTTAACAACTTAAACAAAGAATATGTGAACCAAAAATTGTAAAACATATGAGACAATACTTCAGTAGTACCCCATCTTTAGAAAATAATCAAATCAAGAAGATCCCACCCCAACATTGGTGGAAAATGCTAAAAACCTCTGTTCAGCTTAAACAAAGAATATGTGAACTAAAAATTGTAAAACATATGAGACAATGCTTTAGTAGTAAACTTATTTTGAGCTCTACCCCATCTTTAGAAAGATAATTAAATCAAGAAGAACTCGCAACACCATTGGTGGAAAACTCACTACAAGCTCTCACTGAATGGGTGAGCAAAAATATAAAATAATTTAAATTTAATAATGAGTAAAGTCTTCCTAATCAGTGGACAACTTCGAAGGAAAACATTCTAAAAGCTGAATTTAATTAAAAAAATCCTAAATTCTGAAAAGAAACCATCATTTCTAAATCAAGACAGCGGTATTCTTTTATAATTCAAGATTTTACCAGTCCTGATGTGAACGCTGATGTACCAGAAATAGTTTACCTCCTTGAAAATTTGCAGTGAATGTGTTTGTGAATCTGCTGCCTCTATTATTGGAAATCACATTTATAACCGAACCCTAAAATCTGATAATCTCTTTCAAGAAGTGTTTATATCATGGAATGGACCTCCTGTGCATAAAGCTACGGAATTATTAAAAGCATCCTTAAACAGACATCATTTTCATGGTGGAAATTATCATTTCACTAGATTTTCTCCAAGAAACAGACTCAAGATCTACAAAACATCAAAAGTGATTGACAACATCCACAAAGTCAGTGGAAGATAGCAGTTTCTCAATAGGGCAGTTGCAATTGACGTCAGGTTGGAGGTCACACAGTACAAATAGAGGGTTCTGATTGGTTGAAGTAAGTACCCTGACCTCCAAGTGGAGAACAATGGTTGATCAGCTGATTGCAACTTCTCTATAATTGACAATTTATCAGAAAAGGTAATCAGAAACATTGTATTTGTTGGTTAAAATTGTGCATTTATTAATAAATATTAGGCATAAGAATTAGATTATAACTTACATGCATTAACTTACCTTTCCAATAACTAGACTTGATACAAGTTCAGTCTATAGGTTTTTAAAGAGGCAACTTGTACTATATTGCAAAATTTTCTATACCTGCGGTAATACAGAATTTATTTTGGGGGAATTTTCATATGGATTGGGGGAAATGTTAGGAGTAAAAACATTTTCTGCACCCCTGTGCTCAAATAGAAAAAGAGGCACTTGCTCTAGCTTGGAGTTGTGAAAAATTTCGAGATTATCTAACTGGAACTCACTTTAGGTTAGAAACAGACCACAAACCTCTAATTCCAATCTTCTCAAAGAAGAACCTTGAAGACTTATCTCCACGGTTGCAAAGGTTGAAGATGAGGATGATGAGATATTCTTATTCTATTTTCCACATACCAGGAAAGAAACTTTATGCAGCAGACGCTTTGTCAAGAAAACCTCAAGAAACTAAAGAAAATGTTGAAGAATTGGAGGAAGAAATTGATGCTTATATTCGTATGATAGTTTCCTCATTACCAGCTTCATGTAACAGGTTAGAAGAGTTACGACAATCCCAAAAGTCTGATGCAACATGCAAAGATCTAGAAAACTTAATCCTTAACGGTTGGCCATCAAGAAAAAATTTAGAACCAAGTTGTCTACCCTATTGGAATCCTCGATATAAAATATCAACCCAAGATGGACTCATAATGCAGGGCTGTTAAATCATCATTCCTACCAGTCAGCGAAAAAAGGTTCTGCAACAAATTCATGAGGGACATTTGGGAATTACAAAGTGTCGTGCGAGAGCAAGATCATCCTTCTTTTGGCCTGGAATAAATAAAGAAATCGAAGAAACTTTAAAAAATTGCACATCATGTATCAAGGAGACCACTAATCGTCATCAACCTCTCATCCCTACCGAATTTCCTGAAAGACCATGGGAAACTGTTGGCATGGATCTGCTTAAGCTTCATGGATTTTGGTACTTACTCGTGACCGATTATTTTTCACGATATCCAGAAATCGCAAAACTGGAAAGATTAACCTCTGAGGAAGTAATTCTTCACTGCAAATCAATCTTTGCCAGACATGGGATTCCTAACGTGGTCAGATCTGACAATGGTCCCCAATTTGAGCCAATTAACTCGTCTGAATTTTCAAAATTCTCAAAGCTTTATGGATTTTCTCATAACAAATCAAGCCCTAGGTATCCTCAAAGTAATGGATTTATTGAATCTGCAGTGAAAACCATCAAGTTGCGACTGAAAAAAGCTGAAGATACTTATCTTTCTTTAATGATATATAGAGCAACACCATTAAAGAATGGCCTCAGTCCAGCTGAACTCCTTATGAATAGGCGTATTAGGACAACCCTACCAATTGCAAGATCACAACTGGAGCCGAGGATTGAGGATAGGGCTGAGCTTCAAAATAAGGAAGATAAGAGAATAGAACGGCAGAAAGATAACTATAACAAAAGTCACGGAGTGAGAGACCTCACTAATCTTGAGGTTGGAGAGGGAGTATGGATCACAAATAATCGAGCTACTGGTACAGTTCAACAGAGATTAGATTATCCACGTTCATATATAATCAAATCTGGGGAAAGGGTATATCGAAGAAATAGAATGCATCTTATCACATCAGCTAATTTCCAGCCGGAGACTGATGATGTGGATGACCTTCAACCAGAGGTTTCCTGTAAGGAGTCTCTAACAGCACAGAGAGTTTCTAGTCCACACAAACCAAACCATCAGAATCTTCATTCATCATGTAACGATGGTAAACATAATTCTGTTATGTCTCCACGTAAGCATCAGGATCAGTATACCACCAGATCTGGACGAGTTGTTCATCCTCCGCAGAGAATGGATCTTTGAAGGAAGGGAGATGTGGTATTAGGACATTAACTGTAAACCGTCACGGTACAAGAACATTAACTGTAACTTAGATTTATGGAACGCTAGCCGGATTTATGTTTTGTTTTGTGATGTCGTGTTTTGTGTAACCTAAATAGTTATGTGTGAAATATATTAATGCAAGTTAACTTACTGTGTCTTCATTGAAGCCTTCTACGATTCGCTACATTAACGTAAGACATAACAACACATTTATATTAAATAAATTACTTTACACTTTGAATTAATTATTTTTTTTTTGAGTTTTTTACCCTATATAAACACTATTGTTTTTATGCATTTGTTTTACAATTGTGGCCACTGGATTTTTTGGGTTTAGGAGCCAGTGACTCCTTCCAAATGTTGGGAATCTGCACCTATAATTTTAGCGCATTATTAACTACATTGTTTTTGTAAATCGCAAACAGGCCTAATCATAAAGCTTATTTGGCGATTTGTGTCCTGCATAAGATAAAATACCTTAAAATAAAGTTATTTATTTATAGTGAAGTTCTAAAAATATTAAAATGGTATATGTGTAGTGGCTACCCTGTATATAACAACGTATATTGAAATATAAGTTTGCACTTTGGCACATCCAATAAGGCCAATGTCTGAAAAAAAAACACTTTTTCATAGTGTGCGGCTGTAGCATTTCCCAGTACCATATATTTATCTGAGAAGAACCATCTGAGTCAAATGAAACAAAAAGCATCTTAAACAAAACATATTTGCTTAGTCCTTGACTGACGATATTTGTAAACTACCGTATATACTCGTGTATAAGCCGACCCCGAAATTCCTGATGAAAACATGTTTAATACCAGTATTTTACAATAATGTTCTTCGTCTTATATAATTCACAATTAAATGAGATAAAGCAGGGCGTAGAAAATTATTCAGAATTACTGGTGTTAAACTTGTTTGCATCTCGGTTTTGGGGGTCGGCTTATTCACGAGTATATACGGTAAGCATTTTTAACAAAATATTGAAATGTCACATTTAACGTATCAGTTTTCGACAAAAAATCCGACTTTTTTATATATAGAGAGCGAACGAATTACAAATTTTAATTAAAGTATCGGTCAAGGACTAGGGAAATACACAATATTTTAATTTTTAAGGGGATCAGAAAGGTTTGAAATTACGAGAAAATTTATTTATTATTTCGTTATATTGTTTGAATTTTTAAGAATGTCGTACAATTGATCCGACAAAAAAAGTCATACGATTATTATGGTCGTACGAGCCGTAAACGTTGAGCCACGCAGACCAAAGCCATTAAATAATAAGCCCAGTCAGATAAATGGAAAACTTTTCGCAAGTTGAAAATAGCGCCATCTAGCGGTTGGGAGTGCTGCATTCGGCACCAAGAATATTTTAATAAAATTTTGCTTTTAAAATTAAAGCTTAAAATAAGGAGTTCATATTTTCTAAGAAAGTCGTTTGTAAATTCCGGTGTCAGTCAGTAATTTCACATTTTACGAACATAATTTGTCTGTGCCGGAAATGGTTAATTGCATAGTGATGTTCCATCACTTTTTATTTAACTTTTAATAAATAAATCAACTTCTTCGCCACCACTATATTTATATAGAAATATTAATCCAGTAAATTTCCACCATTTTTTTTTCATTATAGTTTTAGCTTTAATGTAAAAAATCCCAATAATTAGCAAGCTTTTAAAGGAAGTGCAAAAACAAAACATCGATAAAAATTGTATAAAATATCGAACTAAATAAATCGTATCGTTTCTCTGCGACCCACTTCTGTTTTGTCCTCCTTCCGCAGCAGAGGTTTGGCGCTAGTGTGTCGCTAACAAATTTAACACTATCTGACTGGGCTTATTATTTAATGGCTTTGACGCAGACCGACGATACCTGCGTAGGAGAAACTGTAAACTGAATTATCTCGAAATTCTGAATTTTATCTGTTTTTAACAGATTTTTATATATCAGTGTTATCAATTTTACACGTTATTGCATTTAATTATCTACCAGAATTTATATACGAAAGTATACATATATAATTTAAAGTTATTACCAATACCCAACTCTGAAACATTCATCACAATTGAAAATTTCAAGGGCAGTGGTATATAATACATACCACTATAATATATATCGCAAATAACATTTTACAAACAAACTATCGGAATTCCCTTCTTTTTAATTCAAATCGTTCGTAAATTTTGGAGACATGCACTTGCAGAGTCTCTCCATTAAACTAATTTATTTTTAACTAGCTTATCCGCCCGGCGTTGCCCGTGCCAACAACCTTAAACATACCTGAAATCAGGGTTGAACGATTTTTTAATTTTAGAGCAGCTTAAAAGCCACGGGCTATTCGGTTCAACGTTGTTCAAAGTGGAATAAGGCGAAAATAAGACAAATTATACCATTTCAAAAGATTGGTGTTAATCAAGCAATGTGAATTTTAAAAATAGTCTACTGGCAATACTGGACGTGCAGTCATTTTAACTTTTTATCAACAGAATTACTTTGCGATGAAAAGATTAAAATAGCAAATTCGCTTTGCTGTTAAAGGAAAGGAAAAAGGTTTTGTGGATATTGAGGAAAATTACGTTTTTAACTAAAACGTTGTAGTTAAGGATATATTTGGTAGTTTAAGGAGAAGTAATTTTCAAATTAAATGAAATGTATGATTTACTTGAGGAATTTGTTAATTAAACGGTAGACAACACATTCATGAATACTGCAAATTGGTTCAATTATTAAAATTTAAAACTGAAAATAAATATTGTTCTTTATCCCCTTAATTCTCGCTCCCGTCAATATCACGGGCTCGTTATTTCGTTATCTCGTTATGTCGTTCGTTATTTCTCGTGCCCGTCATATTTACGGGCTCAAGATTTAACTGCTGGAAAAAAAACTTTTGACACCAGAAAAATTCAACTGGAATTTCCATCTGAAGATTCCAATGCGCTGGTTGTGGTGTTGGACTTTGTATTGTATGTTTTGAAATATATCATACTCAAAAAAGTTATTGATAATCAATGTTTAATGTATATGTATTATATTAAATATTATTTGTAAAAATTTGTGAAGATGTGAAAATTTATTCGCATTAATTGGTATGGTGTAAAGCTAACATTAACCTCTTAATTCTCGTGCACGTGATTTTCACGGGCAATGTAGACTACTTTTTTTAAAATTCAGATTGTTTGACTTCCACCAGTTTTTTTTTTAAATAGTGTAATTGACTTTATTTTCGCATCGTTTTATCTGCCGTAAACTACGGTGAATATTTCTACATCAAAAAAGGGGAGGGAATCAAATAATCTGAATTACGAGGGGCAGTCGGAAAATAAGTTTCCCCTGGCGACTGTGGACACAGGTGAGTATGAAAGACAAAAAATGTAATGAGACATTCAAGATAAAACATAACTTTATTTTTCCACATAAGTACCAAGTACATTGAGACATTTGTCATACCGTTTTACAAGCTTCAAAAAGCCCTCTAGGAAAAAATCAGGGCTTTGCATACGGACGAAGCGTTGAACGGCTATGGACGAAAGACGACACAACAGGTGAACGCAAACGTGGAAGACACCGATACCATTGGAAAGAGGGCGACCGCGATCAAGCAGATGGCGCTGTTGCAGTGACAGCGCAATTGCTGTCAACAGCGCCATCTGCGCAGGTACTGCAACAGCGCCATCTACTTGATCGAGGTCGACCTCTACCCAATGGTATCGGTGTCTTGCACGTTCGCGTTCACGTGCTGTGTCGTCTTTCGCCCATAGTCGTTCAACGCTTCGTCCGTATGCAAAGCCCTGATTTTTTCCTGGAAGGCTTTTTGAAGCTTGTAAAACGGTATGACAAATGTCTCAATGTACTTGGTACTTATGTGGAAAAATAAAGTTATGTTTTATCTTCAATGTCTCATTACATTTTTTGTCTTTCATACACACCTCTGTCCACAGTCGCCAGGGGAAACTTATTTTCCGACTGCCCCTCGTATAAAAAAAATGTAGCCTACACTTATCGGGGGGCGGTGCTTAAGGTGTTAAGGCACAGAATTCTCGCATGATGGCATATCTACAAATGTGAATTTGTTCTATAACGTATTGTTTTTCGCCTTAAAAAAAACTAATTGCATATTTTATTTAGAAACCTTATAATTATTCAATTTCTGTAATAAAAAAATAGGTACTTTTTTGATGTTTTTTTTTTTTTCAAATATTAAGCGACCCTGAAGGAGTGAGTTATACCAAAAAAAAAAAAAAAAATCTATATTTCTGCATCCAAAAGCTGTTTTATTTTTATGAAGGATACTAGTCAGCCAGTTCCCCTTACTCCCCTCACTAATGTGAAATCTATGGGAGTATAATACATACCTATGTATAAAATAGGAAATTAATATTTTCAACTTATGTTTTCTTTGTACTCTTCTTAAAGCATGTCTCTTTTTAAGTGCGTTCGTAATTGTATAAATACGTAGCACCTATAGTCGTCGTCTGGTCCGTCCGTCTGTCCGTCTGTCTGTCCTTCTGTCCGCATGTAACAGCGCAAAAACTACACAACCGAATGGTTTGAAATTTAATATATGTTATATTTTCAGAATTTTGTCGAGTCATTTCAAATTTTATGAGAATCAAATCAAAACCCAAAAAGATATTAATAATATTTTTCTTTATTATATTAAATCCTATCGTACGTAATCTGTATAATAAAAGTGCTAGTCATGTTACAGAGGCAAACAAATACGGGCAAACCACTTCTTTTTTTCTTATGCCAGTCGACCATTTTATACAAACTTAATTTTTTGAATAAAATTGCATAAAAGTTCCATTTTTAGAAAAATCATTCAAAAAAATTGTTTGCTTGATAGATGAGTTACATTAAAAAAGGCATAGATTCTGAGTAACTTCAGAGGAAATTAGGTTAACAGCCGAATATATCAATCCATTACAGTAAATAAACACTGGAGATTCGTGTATTATGAGTCATAAAAATATTAAACCATGGAGGTAATCATTCGCTAAGCAAGGTCCCAATGATGAATTTTGCAGCCCTGTCTGCTGTAGAAAAATAAATTCGCATTTGTAAGCGGGACATAGGTAATAAGAAAAAAAAAAGGCTTGCTCATTTCGTTCATAGCAGACGATATAATTTATTTCACATTTATTATTCATAATTTTTTTTACATTGTGAAACTAGTTGTAAAACGAACGCACTTCATTTGTCACGTTTAACGTACAATTTTAAACTTGTTTTCTTATTTATCAAAATATTTTTTAAATATATGCTTAATTTAATATTTTATGTGTTGAAAGTTGGCGAGTTGTGAGTAAGATTTTATCCCTTCAGGTAAAATTAAATATATATTTTAGAAATATTTTGACAACTAAGAAAAAAGAGATAACCTTTAAGAGGCCGAGCTGTTAAAAAGGAAGTTAAATATATCAATTTCCTGATGAGGCATTTTAAATATACGGATGCATTCCACACCCATAGTTTTAATATTAGCGAGGAGAATTGGGGAGCTGACTGTCAAACAGCCGTAAGCAGAATAAAAATATTTCTCAGGAGTACCATAAATCAGGATATTTTAAATGCATCTGGAATGATTTCAATTCGGAAAAACTCTGAAAACATTTTCTACATTCATATAAATAATGAAAATATTAACTTACCATGATTTCTGAGAAAATTTTTAAAATGAATTTTAGATAACATCTAGCAGGGATATGGCAAATTAATTGACTTATTAAAATTACCATTCATTTCTTTTTCTGTTTCTCTTATGCAGTGAAATGTTACTAGCCAGCTACTTTTTTTAAAAATGCAGATTACTTGATTGTCACCAATTTTTGGAAATATTCCTATTCACTTCGTTTTATAAAACATTAAACATAGCGAAAATAAGGCGTATTTTCCTATCTTAAGGAAGTTGTGTCAATCAAGGTATCTGCATAATAATATTAGCGAATTGGCAAAACTGCTTCAGTGAAGAATAATGCATAATGGTTGGCTTTTTCGTGCTTTCTCAGTTTTTCTTGTGTGAAGAAGGGATTTGTATGGTTTCGAAATGTTGTTATCGATTTTTCAAAAAATATTGTTTTTTATTATATAAAATAACTTGGCTGGCTACAAAAAATCTCTCGCCCGTGCTATGGTCGGAAGTCTCGTAGCTTACACAAAAAGGCAATGCAATGCGTAAATTTCAGAAAACTGTCGAAAACCTAAACATATTTCTAAAATATACTAAACATGAACGAAAAATTATGCATCAAACATAGGTTATGAAATATTTTCCAGCACTTCACGAATACTTAAACAAAAACTTACTGATTAATTTATAAGGTGAAAGTTGATGTCTAAGTAAACAATTTGGAAAACGCATAACACATTTGAAAACCCCATTTCAGAAATTACCATCAATAGTCGAAAAAAGATCCGAATTCTTTTCCGCAGTCCTGTATATGATCTATAGATTTGTATACATACTACATAGTAGGCTAAAATTTAGTTCAGTTAGGACATGCAGAGCAGAGTTAAAAAGACATATTCAGTCATTACAGTCAATAAACCGAAATGTACTTGATAGCTTTTGTGATGCCCTGTATATAATCTATAGTATTTCTACACAACAAGCAATATGTAAAAAATTAGTTAAATTAAAAACGTGTACCACAACTGAAAATACACTAACATCAATTATTTTTCATAGACAGTAGTGTAACCGAATTATTTTGTGTAACCCTGTAAATAAATGATTATTGCCATGCCCATCATATTCTATGGTAAGCCTCTTGTAGTGTATCTCAGTTATATATATATCAATTTCAAATTTTTAAAATAGTGTAACATCATTAAAATACACCGCAAACCGTAATATAACGGAATATTTTGAGTGTCCCTGTAAATTAACTATAAATTATACACACTTCATTTTCAATACCAAATATACCATGATAAACTTCAATAGCATATATCAAATGTATGGTAATCCGAGTATATTTAAGCAATTTAGAGCACGGACAGACATACGGCAGACAGAGACACAAACCGAATTCATAAACACTTTTCAACTATCATGAGGTAATAAAATCAATTATAAAATGTATCAATGCAATTAAATGTATTTCCGAATGTGAGACTATTGTCACGAAATTATATGAAAAAAAATATCGACTATATTACACTTTTGTTTCTCATTGGGGTAAATTTGCAACAACAAAACTTTTCGAGATATGAAGCCGAAGTTGTTTGACTTCGTTCCATTTAAAGTTATGTTAAAAACATATTTTTGACAAACATTTTACATGTTTGATAAGCTAAATAATTGCAAGTGACTTTATATTTTCAATACCCTTGTAAGCTTAACCCATGTGAATAAGTATTCACTTTTTAGTAATAAGAATGATACGTAAAAGACATGGTAAATCGTGATTTTATAGATAATTAAGTAAAGTGTGGCTGAAAACAGCCTTTAGCGCTTGTTTTACTATTTAATTAGCATTCTTAGTCTATTTGATTTTATTTAATAAGTTTAATTTCAGAGTTTGAGTTCTTTTCATGAATTTATTTTCTGGTTTTATAATTTACACCACTTTTCTTTTAGAGATAGTTGAGAATTTATTTGTTTCATGCAAGGGTAGCATGTCGATATAAATATCTTTTGTTTAATGTATCTTGCAGGTCATAGTTCCTAGTAGATGGATGTAAATCGTGGTTTTTATAGATCATCATGTAGAGGGTAGAGAAGATCGACACATTTTCTAGTTTTCATCTGCAGTTATTTTGTCTATTAACCCCTTAATCGTCGTGCCCGAGACATTCACGGGCAGCGTAGGTTACGCATGTTTTATTCAGATTGTTTGATTCCCACCAGATTTTTAAAATAGTGTAATTGGCTTTATTCTCGCATTATTTTATCAGGCTATTAAATAACGGGAATATTTCTACTTAAAAAAAAACTGGTGGTAATCAAGCAATCTGAATTTTTATAAAGTAGCCTACGCTTATCGAGCGCGACGATTAAGGGGTTAACCCTTTCGTGACGAGCGTCTTTTACAGAATTTTTAATCTTTTCCATCGGTTTTTCAAAACGGAAATTTGCGCCTAATTGAATCGCAGAAATGTTGTCATTAAATAAGGCAAAGCTTACAATAAAAATTAACTGGCGGGAATAATGAAGGATTCTGAGCATTTTATGCGTCACGCATACGTGTCGCTCGTCCCCAATGGGTTAAGATCTTAGTATTAATCAAAACCATCAAATATTATCCCTGAGCAGATGGATCGAATAAATTTTGCAAGTTGTAAAAAGTGCCCTCTTACAACTGATAGTATTTTTGAATGCTGGAAAATGAAAAGATTACACTAGAAGAATCCTAAAGAGAAATTGGTAAAAATTAATTAAGATAAAATGGAAAACTTTATCAAGTTCGGGCCATGGATTAAAGACACACGCTGCTGTTAAAGTTAGTGAGAACAGGGTTGGAACGCTTTTACCAAAAATGCGTAACAGAATTTTTCTATTCAATATTTAAAAAACAGAAATTATAGACACCTCGTTTAATTGCAAGATTTGTAATACTTTTCTGCATTTAAATAAGGCGAAAAATTCTATTAAAAAATTGTGATAAAAGAGTACGAACCCTGGAGAAGGATTATGGAACTTAGGAATTACGAGTAACTATTATATTTCCATACGAGCGTTTGCTTTCACAATTATCCGCTCGATATGTAAGTAAGTGGCGCTCAAGTTCTAGAACAAAAGTGCATATTGTTCACCTACAGCGCAGTTCTGTTTTGACCACCAGCTGCATAAGAGGGAAGTAGCGCTAGTATACACTAACACATTTAACACGTTCTGCACACTCTCTATATATAATATCGCTAGTATTAATGGAACTTGACAAAATACGATAAAAAAATTGATCCTTCGATTTCAGCTCGCCAACTAGTTAAGAAAATATGGACGAGTGAAAAAAATCCAGGATAATTAACAGCTAAAATATCTTGTTCTATTTCACTAGTCTAGTCAGAAAATTATATTCATTTTTATTTTTCCCCAAAAAGCTTCAACTTATTAATCCTGATATAGTGATGATATTATTAAAAATATTTATAGCATTGACACTATAGCAACCGTATGACCAACCCCTCCAATGGACCTTAAATGTTTCCATGTTATATTTTTAACATTTTTTTTTTGCTTCATGTTTATATTATAAATGGATATGCACGATGTTTCAGTATAACATTTACAGACTTACAAAGGTAGACCACACTAGAACAAATTATTTTTATATTTGAAACCAGGGTCGCAATATACTCACCGCAATATACTCACAATATAACCCTGTAATTCAGTCAAAATTACAGGGTGGTTCGAATCAATCTGAGCCGGGAATTTCGGTTCATAAATTAAGCAATACTTAAATAAATAATACTATTGAAGATATTTTAACACGTTGACGGACAGTAGGAAATAGTGAAGTTCGAAAATTGACGCTATATGTTTTTGTAATTTTTAGAATATTAGAAGTATAGTTTCACTCTTTCTGCTTAAATAAACTTAATTTTGATTAATTCAGCACCTTTAATTAGGTTGCACACTCCCTTCTTAACCACGTCAGGGTGGCTAGTGGTAAGGGAAAAATACAGTCAAAAAAAGTGATAAACACCAGTATATTCTTATAGAAAAATTTATGTTGATTATTCGATCAAGTAATCAATTTGAATTTTTCTATAAGAATATACTGGTGATTATCATTTTTTTCACTGTACTTTTTCCCTGACCACTAGCCACCCTGCACGTGCATACTGAAGTTGCAACTCGTATAACAGGCGGAAAACGAACTTCAACCTAAAAAATTATTTCCAAAACTTGACACTAGGCTTCTACTTGTACGCCGGTAAATGCACATTTGTGCTGCTATAGCCATAGTGTCTAAAAACGACCGTTTCGTTTTGGGCGGCTATAGCCGTTATGCCACATTGTGAACTTCGCTTTGAGGGCTATAGCCGAAACTGTCCGTCAACTTGTTAACTATATTTATAACGTCATAAACTTGTTATTTCCCAAATGCGTTGAAATCAGGAAAAGTGCTAGAAGTACGTTATTCGGTCGGTGCAACATTTTTAATGTCAAATATATCCGGTAAAGTGCATCATTTAATTTAGAACGTATTGGAAGCGGACAGTGGGTTTACATCTCTTGATATTGTCGTAAGTATCTCGAAACGCTTTTTTCAGATGCTATACCACCAAAATTATATATTGCTATGATTTTTATATATTAGTGTTGTCAATTTTTGTACTTTATTGTATTTAAAATATGTACCAGAATTTAAATACGAAAGTATACATATGTAATTAGAAACCATGAAATCAATGTAGCTTATGAATATTGTCCGTTATTTCAAGGGCGGTGGTATATTATATATACCACTTAATTTTAATTTCCAAGAGACAATTGATATACGGAATTTATTTATTTTAAATTTAAATTGTCCATAAATTCTGGTTACATTCAATCAAATCAACTTTCTAGCAACAGAATTGCTTTGCCTCTGAAAAGGTGAAAATGAGCAAATTCAATTAGCCGTTAAATGGAAAAATAAGGTTTGTTTGGATATTGAGGAAAATTACGTTTTTAACTAAAACGTTTTAATTAGTAAAGAAATGTTGTATTTGGATATATTTGGTAGTTTTAGGAAATC
The DNA here is from genome assembly GCA_963931845.1 of Maratus michaelseni. NCBI lineage: Eukaryota > Metazoa > Arthropoda > Arachnida > Araneae > Salticidae > Maratus > Maratus michaelseni. Next base: position 101,085,929 of record OZ007600.1, read on the forward strand.
TAACTTTTAAATGAAATGAAATTAAATATATCCCATGATTTATAAGAAGAATTTGTTAATTGAACTGTATATAGCACAAACATGAGTACTGCAAATTGATTTGATTATTAAAATTTAATACATAAAATGAATATTGTTCTTTGTGAAAAATCAATTTCTGGATCAAATAGCTGTTTTTATTATTAACTAGGTTAAAAAATTTCCCCGGAATGTCATATATCATGATATTTTAAATGCATTTGGAATTATTTTAATAGCGAAAAACATTGAAAACTTCTTCTGTATTCATGTATCTAATGAAAATATTAATGTACTATGATTTCTGAGAAGAATCTTAAAATGAATTTTAGATAACACATATAACAATTTAATATAACAAATTAATTGACTCATTAAATTTTGCATTAATTGTTTCACCACTTCCTCTTATGAAGTGAGTTTCATGTTCACTACATTTTTTTTAATTCAGACCAATTCGAATGCCACCACTTTTTCCAAATATAAATATTCGCCTTAGATAATGACAGATTAAATAAAACTAAAATATAGCAAATTATACTATGGGAGAACAGGCTTAAAACGAGCACGGCTAAAACAAGACACGATTAAAAGGAGCTATTTGCACATCATGAATGGTTCACGATTTAAACTACATTTAAATTTTCATGCTTTTTACGAGCTACAAAAGTAGGATCATGGCTAATACGAATAAAACATTTATTCATTTCAATGTGATTTTCGGCGAAAAGCAGAGTAGAATCCGGAAAGAAATATTTCTCGTATAAAATACAGTTCTTTCTCGGCGATAATATTTCTACATTATAACTGTCTGATAAGATGTAGTAATTTATCAGTTTTAACAGTTAACTGAGTGTCTAACACTAAGATGTAGTAATTTATCAGTTAAGATGTCAATTATTTATCAGTTAAGATCAGTTTGTATCAGTTTGTATCAGTGTGTATTTATCAGTTAAGATCAGTTAATTTATCAGTTAAGATGTAATTTATCAGTTAAGATGTTTTATCAGTTAAGATGTAGTAATTTATCAGTTTTAACAGCCAGAATTTCAATTTTTAAAGAGACCTCTCTTCTTCTTGTCCACCAGGAATATGGTAAGGAATGTCCTGTGGTCTTGAAAGAATTAAGGAAAGAAAGCAGAGATAAGGACAATTCAAATACCGTTCTTCTGACAGATTTACAACTAAGTCGTGGGCAGGTAGGAACATTGAAGCAAAAACTTATTTTGTTTTTAGCACTTTCCAACCTAGTTGAAAAGTGCTTATGACTTCGGTTTGTCTGGCCGTCTGGCCGTCTGGCCGTCTGCCGTCTGCCGTCTGCCGTCTGTCCGTGCTCTAACTCCCGTAAATATGCTCGGATTGCTCTGCAATTTTTATATGTTATTGTCGTTATCTATAGCATGTTCCCTATTTCAACGGAAGTGTGTAGCACTTATAGTTTTTTTACAGGGACACTCAAAAGAATTCCGTTACATTGCGGTCTATGGGGAAAAATCATTTGCGGTTTATTTAAATAATGTTTCACTATTTTAAACGCATTGTAATTTATATATATTACTAAGGTGCATTAGAAGAAGCTTAATATGGAACAGGGTGTGCATAGCACTTATAGTTACTTTACAGGGACAGTCAAAATAATTCCGTTACATTACGTCTATGGAGAAAAATCGTCTGCGGTTTATTTAAATAATGTTTCACTATTTTAAACGCATTGAAATTAAATAGATCACTAAGGTGCATTACAAGAGACTTACTACGGAATATTGTTTGTATAGCAGTCATCGTTCATTTACAGGGACACGCAAAAGAATTCTCTACTGTCTGTTAACAATAATTCCTGGAAGTGCGTTTTAAGTTATTGAACGCGATTTTAATTTTAACTTGCTTTTTGTCTATTACGTGGTGTGTATAAATTCTGTAGATCCTATACAGGGCAGCACAAAAGTTCGCGAACACATTTCTGTTTATTGACAAACTCCAGACGGAAAATTTTAAACTGTGCTACGCGTTTGCTAACTGAACTAAAATTATCATCCTATGTAGTCTATATACAAATCTATAGATCCTATACAGGGCTGAATAAAAGTATTCGGATATTTTTCCGAATATTGTATATGTTGGAAATTCATGAAATTATGTTTTTAAATATGTTATGCGTTTTCTAAATTGTTTACTTAGATGTTAGCTTTTAGCTTATTAAACGGTATGATTTGTACAATTATTTTGGAAGCGTTGGAAAGTGCTATATAATCTATGCTTGACGCATGATTTTTCGTTCTTGTTTTCTTTAAATCCGGACTCTGGACCGTATTAACCCTGTGACCGCTCAATTTATTTTTCAAAACCCTCACGACGAATATATAATCGACCAGCATCCGCTCTATTATTACATATTTCAAATCATCATGTATTTGAAATATGTTGTAATTTTATCATTTACAATATTATTTTTTTCTTATTTTTATTCCTTTCGACTGTGGAATTTTTAAAACAAAATTGATTAAAAAATTGTGTATTATATAAATCATTCTACAAACTTAGGCCATATTTAAAATACTTAAATAACAATATTTCCAAAAAGATTCAATTATAAAAAATATATTTACTAGAGGGATTCATTTATTTCAACAAAATATTTTACCAATTGTTGCAAATTTTAAAACAGCGTAAATAATAATATTTCTCTTCAATTAAAAACCATATTTTTACGTTTAATAATAGGAAGAAAACTTTGGTGAAAATTACGTCATATTGGAAACGATAAATTTAAAACATTTTACTGAAAACAATTTTAGGTATTTCTCCATTATACTGTTGACAACTTTCCATTAAAAAAAACTATAGTCAAACCATTCGTCATACTCTAACGCCCAAAAAACAGATGTAAGAATGTTGCCATTGGAATATATATATAAAAAAAAAGAAAAGAAAAGAAGAAAGAAATTTTTAAAAAGCCCCACTCACGAAAGCGTCAACTAACAGTAAATTTAAACAATAAAATTTATAATGCATTAATTAATAGAGAAAAAAAAACTAATCTGAAATATTCATTTATTTACAATATTTTTCTTAATTATAACCCTTGGCTGGTGGATAGGTGTTTATGACGTCAGTTGAAAGGGATCTGTTGTGCATAACTATGCATAGCAACATTTTTTCAACACCTTTTCTCTTTTAATATCTTAGCGGCGCCATTTACGGTCGTGATTATTTGTCAAATTAACGAAATAACTGATAAATTGGTAAAATATCATTAAAAATACAAATAAACGTCGAATTAAGAATCACTTGATGACATAACAAGCACGTGTAAAACATCTGATGTCAATTGATTGTTTCGCCACGGTCATACACTTTAGCGTTAAATCCTATATTTTGGCAACAGTTTTTTTCTTTTATGGAAAGTGGTCGAAGAGATAATGGAGAAGTAACCAATTGTTTTATAGCATCGTTATAAAATTCTCCGATGCAGTGACATTGTCTAATTAAATTAGCCATTTTACACAAGTTTATTTTTAAATGTTTAATTGATCTTATTTAATCAATCACGAAAACATTTATTAGCTGTTTCGACAGCAGTTGAATCGCCCTTAAAATCCCTCAGTCAAAGGAAAATTATTTGAAACCCGATTACAGCCAATCGCCACTTATCCCTTAATTATAATTCAGTCTTCCGTAATCGTTTTAGAGTTGATTAAATTAGCGTATTTTTTGAGTTTGTGGTGTGAGAACGGGGTTGGCGAGCATAGCGCATAGGGGACAGAGACAACTTGTTACATAAAATTTTACTATATAGTGATACCACACTCCATAAAAGTTCCAAGGCGTGTATGCAACTTGCTACTGTTAAATATGAAAAACCTGTAAACAAATGTAGGGGTGGTTGCATTCGGTATTTTGAATAACACCATTTTAGACTAATTATGGCGAGTTTTACTTTTAAGAAATAGTTATATTCGCCCATGAAAATGGATTTAAAATACTTTTAACTTTTGCATTTTCATAATTTCACTTGTTTTGTACATGTCAACTCCTTCTATTTTCATTCAAAAATAATTATATATTTATAGACTTTGATTTCCACAGAGACAAATAACCAATACTGTTTTTGACAAGAAGAGTCAATGTCTTCTTTAAACACAAAATGTTTGTTAAAAATAAACCTAAAATTAACATTTTGGTTGAGTCTGCAGTAACCAGGCTCATATCTAATACGCAGCCGTGTCACAGTTCATTTAACGTTGCACTGCATGAATTTTTCTTTTGAAAGTATGTTTGTTTAAGAGAAATTATGCACCTATACTAACAGACTGCTGTGATTACATAAGGCAAATATTTTTATTCAAATATAGTGATTGCTCGGAACGGAATTTATTTTTTTAAGTAAATTTCTTATTGATTCATATATGCTTTACTGGGCAGTGTGGTTTAAAGAACAGATGCAGTTATTGGAACCTGTTTGCGGATCAAATGCTCTATTTCATATTTAGAACAGTACATGTTGCTAAAATGGAGGTGCTAAGCTTTCACAAATCTTTCGTAGTATGTGGGTTAATTTATCCCAAGTTTAATACGTTTCGCACCAGAAATTGTTTTAAGAAATGCATTTAAAATTATTCCATGTAGTAATATGAAATTAGCTAAATAAAGAATCATTAAATAATCTGTCTGGTTCGAAACGTTGTTAAACAGGATCAAATTAATCCACTTATTACGGAAAATCAGTGAGAGCTTAGCACCTCTGTATTTAGCGTTTAAAAGCCTAAATGTAAAATTAAAATGTACTTCGAACGTTTTACAAATATTATAATCTATATTTAAAAGTAGAATATGTGGAATACTAAAGCTTTTTGAAACTCTCGTATATTTCGTTATTTTTTACTTTAGTGTCCGTTCCTAAATGTCGTTATTTAAATCCTCATGTTAGAAATTTCGAGAAGCTTTGATTTCTTAGATTAACCAAAATTTACGGACTAAATTCCAAATTTACGGACTGTAAAATAACTTTATCGCTAAAGGAAAAAAATTAGGACATTTTCAAAATAGATCAGAACTGAAATTAATAGTAATAATCACAATTGTAATTGATATTTTAAAACTTGGTTCGCTTTTGAAACATGCGAGCTGTGGGATTAACCCTTTGATTACTGACAAGGATTAGAGTTTTTTTTATATTCAATCATGCAATATTTTGCAAAACTTTTTGCTTCTCGTAGATTTCTTTTGAAAATATCCATTGAATATTTTTCAAACAGTGGTTCGAATAAAATAAAAAAATAGTTCAACGGGACGGATATGTCCCAACGCGTAATCAAATGATTAAACATTTTTTTTAATAATAATTAAACAATTTCCATATTTTTCATTGTCTCAATTTTGAACTTGCAAGAAAGAAGAAAATATGTTTATTCCTCTTTTATAATTGATATTGCTAGAAGGTAGTTTAGTGCGTTCACTTTTTGGAGGAGGGAGACAAAGCTGCCAATTTGGCCCTTTTTAATTCAAAAATTTCGAATTCACACCGGAAATTCTAAAAGAAGAATTTTTACTTTAAGCAACCACGAAATGTGTGTCATTAAATGAAGAAAGGAATATTATAAAAAAATGTCTGGTATGCATGCGAAATTTTGGAATTAATTAAAGCCAAACTGGCAACCTTGGAGGGAGAAGGTGTAGTCTGATAGTTTCGTGGACCTATGTGATCATTTTCATAAATTACAGAATGGATAATGTCAAATACAGAGGTACTTCGCCACAGCGTCTGTGATGCGATTATTGCGGGTAGCAAAGTTGGCTTTTAAAGATCAATAAACAATTTAGTTTTTAAATTTAAATGAAAATTCAGTTACGCATGAAAACATGTTTTAATTAATTTAGCTTACAGAAAAGTGGACCTTTTTATTTCTTAAAAAATCTTATAATTAGTATTCTCGACAATCTGAATTATCCAAGCAAATGATAATGAGATATGACCATAGAATTCGTAATAGTTTTATCAGAATTAATAAGGCGTAAAATTCGATTAAAAATTGTGGTAGAACTGTACAGTGTAAACATCCTGCGTTCAGTAAGCAAAATTTAAAATTTCACACGTCGGGTAGGCTTTTAAATTTTCTTTTAAAAAGCTGTCGATATCACAAATAAGATAGAATCTTAACCCTTTGATTATGAAACAGCATAGTATTGACAACTTTTTTTTTTCAATTTACGAAAATATTTCCTTTTGGTAGATTACTCTTAAAATAGCTTAGTAAAAGTGATTATTTTAAAAAAAATGTGGTCAAATAGAATAAAAAATAATCCATTGAAACGTACATGTTCCAACCCGTAATCAAAGAGTTAAGCAACGAAATAACCCACTCTCGGTTCAGCCTCTTTGCAGAACCTTTCATTCAAATTCATCCTATTACAATCAATCTTTGAAAACTGGTCAATAATCAATAAGTATAGCTTTCCATAAAGAGTTGGAACCATTAACCACGCATTGGAGAAAATTAGTTAATATTAGCTAGCTGTTTCATGGTTGAATGTAATATTCTGTCGTCCATATTAGTAGGTATATGCAGAAAATGAAGAAAATGAAAAGTTTGTTCCGAAGTTGGAGAGAGACTGGATACATTAACACTTTGTTGGCGGTAACTTTACTAAGGAATCTAAGTTTTAAAACTATAGAAGCCCCACCCTTTCCTGAATGAATGTCTCTGGTACGTTAGTTACTAGCTACTGTTTTCATATTTTTGAATTCGTAAATGTCTTAAAATATATATGTATTTAATACAAAATGTTTTTTCTTCTGCGAGGCTCGATGCGAGCCGTATTATTATTATTATTATTTTCATTTTCCTAACACTATTTTAGAAAGATATTTTTGATTGAATATTTCTATTGCAGATATTAAAAAATATTTTCAAATAGGTATACGTACAATTTTTTTCTGATAAAAGGTTTATAAAATAAAAAATGTTTAGGCGAAACTAAGTATTCAGAAAATACATACAGTCCTCGACGTTGGTTTTAAAACGCGAATACAATACTCGGTGAAATCAACAAAGTGTTAAATATTTGTCTCTTTACGACTTATTGTTGTATATTTTTACGATATTTTAACAAGCGACTTCCTCGAATTTCACCAGTTTTCATATTGAAGGTACTCGGCTATCTGAAAAAGAAATATTTCCACCTAAGTGTCATATAATGTGACATTTTAATCGCCGTATGAATCACGCACGATTCACATAAGATTTGTTCATGTCGCCAAATCAATTTTATTTACTTTGTACAAAGACTTTGTCTTCTGTGCATGTTCCACAAATATGTGTTGTACCAGAAATTGAAATTAGTAAATAACATAAAACAAAAGGGGAAAATTCTGCTATAAGGCCGAATATAGATTGCCACACACGGCTTTTATTTAAAAAATAAATAAACTATCTGTAACTCAGAATAAAAACGCAATGACTACAAATAATTTTAAAATATCTAAATAACAAATAAAAATTCCCCTGTTAAAGTGTTGAGTTGTTCAATAACCATTCGATTTAGAAAAATATTTTTCTACCACTGAGCAATTTTTTTTAATGAAATTTAATTCATGTTGCTATGGCAGCAGACGATAAAACGATATCTTTGGAATAAGGGAATAAATAGAAGAAAAATTTTTGTTGATGTTTGTGATAAAATGTTTTTCTTTATTTTTTAAAAATGTATATACATAATTCACTTTTATATTTTAACAGAATAATAAGTTTACTATAATTCGTTACTCATGCTATGGCCAGTATACACGATACACGTCGTCGAGCCACAATGCCTTTATCATTATCTTTTTACGCGTAAAAGCTTCGCTACGGTACTCCATTCTGAAGTTTTGTAATTTTTGAAATCTAATATTTAAAAAACGACATAATCATTAGATTTGAAATTTATATCAAGAAAAATACAATTTTTTACCATTCTAACGCAGTTTGTAAAACAATTTTGTGACAAATACTTTTCGAGTTATTAATTTTTTAAGTAACTTCAAATGTTTCATTTTCCGACATTAATCTGTGGCAACGATGGATTGCTGTGACTTTTCATAAATATGAAAAATGATAGAGATTGAAAGAATAAGCCACCCTGTGTGTGGCTAATAAATACTATTTAATTTCAAGAGACACATTTCGTTAATTGGAATTTCTACTTCAAATTGGCATCTGATACGGAAGATTAGCATGACACTTATCAATTGCTCAGGGAAAAAAATTGTTCATTTGGGCGGTGAAAAATTTATTTCACGATCCTATGTTCTGACGCTCATATTTTCAAATTACAAGTGTACCTTAGCAACCAAAGCCATTAAATAATAAGCCCAGTCAGATAAATGGGAAACTTTTCGCAAGTTGAAAATAGCGCCATCTAGCGGATGGGATGCTTGCATTCGGCACCAAGAATATTTTAATAAAATTTTGCTTCTAAAATTAAAGCTTAAAATAAGGAGTTCATATTTTCTAAAAAAGTCGTTTGTAAATTCCGGTGTCAGTCAGTAATTTCACATTTTACGAACAGAATTTGTCTGTGCCGGAAAGGGTTAATTGCATAGTGATGTAAAGTTCCATCACTTTTTATTTAACATTCAATAAATAAATCAACTTCTTTGCCACCACTATATTTATATAGAAATATTAATGCAGTAAATTTCACCATTTTTTTTTTTCATTGTAGTGTTAGCGTTAATGTAAAAGATCCCAATAATTAGCAAGCTTTTAAAGGAAGTGCAAAAACAAAACATCGATACAAACGATAAAAATCGTATAAAATATCGATATAAATTAATCGTATCGTTTCTCTGCGACGCACTTCTGTTTCGCCTTCCTTCCGCAGCAGATGAAGTGGCGGTGGTGTGCCGCTAACAAATTTAACACTATCTGACTGGGCTTATTATTTAATGGCTTTGTTAACAACAAATAGTCCAGTCACCCCCCCCCCCCTAAAGGATGGCTACGAAACATTCTCTGAAGACCCACACTTCTAAACAAACTCAAACACATCCAAAAACACCTAGCACACATCTCCAACCTGACAAGCTAGTTAGTACCCAAACTAACTCACATTTCCTCGTATGGCATCACCCCTTGTCGCAAGCAGAGGTTCCTCTGGCGGTGCCACATCGCCCCTTGTCACGAAAGAGCACGTCTCTGGCGCGCAATTCGTCATCGGTACCTCACTGCGTACTGTCACGAGGGAGATATGCTCTCCGGCAGAGAGGGTGTTGTCTTGTATATTTTGCCAACAGGCACCATCTTTTGTTTAACGGCAAATTCAACTTCGGTTAAATATTGTATTTTTTAATTTTTATTTTTCTTTATTTTTAAGAACTTAATAAAGGAATCCGGGAGGGACATATATGCTCTACAAGCCTAGTCTCTGCGTCTAAGCAGTTACTCTGAGTCTATCAATATAAATAATTACTTTTTGCACATATTCATTGATTAAATATTCAATAAAAACATTTCTTATCAATGACGTTTCAAATACTAATTTTCCCCTTATTTAATCTCACATTATATAAAGCGAATATTACTATTAAAAAATCGGCAAGAATGAAGCAATCCGAGTTAAAATTCCCGACCATCTGGCAACAGAGGTTTTGATGTCAAACGATGAGACGATTTGATTCAAAAGAAAATAACACATCACTAAAATATCCTTTGTCGTAATAAAATTACGTAAAATAAATTTTTAAGATGCAAATAAAACCCCTATATTTTTTAACTTAAAAAAGAGAAAATCATGACTCCTCCAAGTTAAATATACGTATTTTAAATAAGGTATTAAATTTACATTTGAAACCTTAAGTTAAAATGTATCTCCTGTATTATTTACATTTTCTGTCAATAACCCTAAGGAACTCATTAAATGTTTCTCCTTTCATTTTCATTCCAATCAAACAAATAATTTCACATTGAAAACAGCAAAAGAAGAATTTCATCACTATCTTTTTCTACGCGAAAATGTTAAATTGTTACTACAATTTTACATGAAATAAGACTCTGCATACAGTCAATAGAGCTTTAGGCAAACTTGAAGCAAGATTTTATCTAAATAAATGAACATATGTCTAATCTTAGGCATCATCTCTCGAATAACTTCACTCAAGAAAGTTTTCGCATTTCAATCTGTAATTCCTGTTAAATAATTTTATTCCAAATGAAATAACTTTAAATACAACTTAGGCATTGGTAACAAACGTTATCTTATGTTTGATAGATGTTTGTTTTACACCGTAAGGATTATTTACGCGGATTCTAATTCTAATATTTTACTCTCTGATTTACAAGAATATCGTATTTTCCAAATTCTCAGTTTTTAACGAAAAATTTCATTTAAATAAACATATTTTCCATGAAATAAGGAAATAGATTTTAAATAACAATGATATGAAATCCAGGTTGAAATAAATAAGTTTCTTTTTTCAGTGTATGTATTTTTTACATAATCGAAAACTAGAAGTTTTAATAAACGTAGGGTTAAGTAGGGTAATGACGCTCACTTAACCAAAAACAAAGAATAGCTAGTCAAATTTACACAAAAAATCAACATTTTATTGACGAAGTATAACTCCAAAGCAGGGCTGTCCAACCTGACGCCCGCTACTCACCAGAAAGTCCTTACAGAAATATTTGCCTTGTTTAATCGAGATTAAATCAGGCAAATATTTCTGTAAGAATTTTCTGGTGAATAGCGGGCGCCAGGTTGGACAATCCTGCTCCAAAGCATAAGGAACAGTTTGCAATGAACTAATTTACATAAAGTTTTAGGAGCATTTTTTATCGTTTTACTTAATTATTACATGGATCGAGCGGTAATGTCCGACATGGTAGGGTAATTGCACTCAAAATTTGGATACAACATTTAAGTAGGACAAAAGTCACATATGTAATTGTGTGGGCTGTTCACACTACTGCAGGCTTTATGCGACTACGTTCCACATATTGTGCAGCGAAGTTCCATTATTTCTCCCGAATTCTCCTGAAAAGCAGCAGATTTCTGCCTCCATATCCTGTCCGATTAGAAGCAAATCAACTGGGTCATCATCATCACACAGTTGCGACTCATCAGTCTTTCTCTGAGCTGGTGTCATATAACTTCCTTTTTGAAACCTTTCTGACTGCTTCGTGAGTGCCATTAACCTTCATCGACATGTTGGATTTTAATGCGTTATAGCTGGCGTAACAACGCACTACTAAAATAAATAAAAGCATGGACGTATAACTAAATGTATATATTTTATAGACATAATGAGTAAACTAACATTCGAAAATAAGAGTGTACACTTACCTTCAAGCATAGCTGCCAACTTTTGCGCTTTTTTCCTACCACTAAAATTTTATAGCAAATTTTATGTTATTAAACCGCCGAAATCATGTGATTCAAAAAGGCAAAATTTTCTATTATTTTTAGTGGTAGCAGAAAAGCGTAAAAGTTGGCAGCTATGCCTTCAAGTTAGATGCTGTAGAATTTTATAATAAAACAACTGCAAACTAATAACGTGAGGACACAAAAACACTTTCCTTCCGATGGTCATTATATCCTTACTAGGAACTTACAATGATGTTCGCTAGGTGGCGGTACCGATCGCGCGTTTCAATTCTATACTGTTTAGAGATATTTGAGTGAGCGGGATTGCCCGATGAGTGTCATTATCCTATTTTTAAATCCTATTTTGTCATTATCCTAATTAAGGAATATTTAATAATTTTCATGTTTATTTAATTTTTTTTTTAATTTATTGGAAATAGAAAAGTTTATTTAAATAAGGAGACCTTTGTACCTACACTGTATTAAATTGAAGAAAACAGCTTTTAACGATAGCAGTTATTTGACTATATTATGAAACGTTCGCATTTTTCAGGGTAGAGGAAAATTACGATAAACTTTTTATATGGAGATAAATGTGGATTTATTTAGATATGATCTCTTTTTTAAATAATAACCACCAAAATTCGTTTACCCAAAAAAAAATTATAAAAACATTGAATTTTTAATTTATCCATAGTCTAGAAAGGAAAATTTACGTGTGTATAAGTATTTTGTTACACGATATTTTATGCAACTTTTGAAACAGATGCCGATGTTTCGTGGTTCACAGGTTACTTTATTAGATTTAGGTGGAATCTCGTGTAGAACTAGAACCTTATCGCAAAATACAGTTTAAAACGCACTCGTAGCTATAGTAAAATCTCGAATTATAACAATTATTGACAATTGCAAATATAAATTCATTGAGACAACGAAGGGGAGAGAGGTTCAGAAAGATAGAGCCTCCCTGAAGAAGTGTACAATTTTATTCTAAAGAATTCCCACAATAAGCTGATGAAACGCATGATTGCAGGGAATCGTGTTTCGTCTAACCGTTCTTAAAAATTTGATTTTCTGAATCTTTAGAAAATCCTATGGTCTTAGAACTATGTAATATATATAATTTAACACTAGAACTACCGGAAATTTTACTAAATTTTTTTAAAACTATTTCACACAAGAAATTTTATTTAAAACTACTTAACTTATTCATTTAACGTGTATTTGTGAGTTTTATATTTAATTTATTTTAAAAAGACATTGCTGGTTCGAATCGGAATATATTCATTTGGTAACTGTCAATATGACGGCTCATGTAGTTCTAGTGTTAACATTATTAAATTGATAATTGCAGGGTATTAGATATAGAGTAAAGTAAGGTGAAAGTTAAAATATCATGCAAAATTTATGTTGAGGCTCCTGATCTGCATATTTACTAATTTGCATAATATTACTTTTCATATCGAACATAAGTCTGACAGAGGAAATCAGAATAAAAAATTTTGTTTAACCCCTTAATTCTCGCTCCCGTCAATATCACGGGCTGAGGTGTCGTTCGTTATTTCTCGTGCCCGTCATATTTCCCGGCTCAAGAATTAACTGCTGGAAAAAACTTCTGCAACCAGAAAAATTTAACCCCTTAATTCTCGTGCCCGTGATTTTCACGGGCAGTGTAGGCTACTTTTTTAAATTCAGATTGTTTGACTCCCACCAGTTTTTTTAAAATAGTGTAATTGGCTTTATTTTCGCATCATTTTATCTGCCGTAAACTACGGTGAATATTTCTACATAAAAAAAGGGGTGGAAATCAAATAATCTGAATTATAAAAAAAGTAGCCTACATTTATCGGGGCGGCGCTTAAGGTGTTAAGGCACAGAACTCTCGCATGATGTTTTTTCTACAAATGTGAATTTGTTCAACAACAAATTGTATTTTTGCCTTAAAAAAACTAATTGCATATTTTATTTAGAAATCTGATAATTATTTAATTTCTGTAATAAAAAATATAGGTACTTTTTTATGATTTTTTCAAATATTAAGCGACACTGAAGGGGTTAAGTCAGTCGTATGCTTATTCTTTACATTATTACCATATTATTAGATTATAGATTGATGTAAAAATTAAAAATAAAGTATAATTCTGAGTTCATCTTACTAGACAGAAAATGTTAATTTAGATTGTATCTTCCAATGAAATGACAGACTACATACAATCAGTAAAACTTCAGATAAACTTGGAGGCAAGATTTTATCAAAATAAATATCTTCGCTCAAATTACTTCACTGAAGTAAACTTACGGATTTCAATCTCCAATTCTCATTAAATAAGTTTGTTTCAAGTAACTATAAATAGAGAGAAAGCAGTAGAAATGAGCGTTTAATCCCGAATGATGGATACTTGTTTGTTGTTTTTCGTCGTCGAGATTACTTTCGAAGTTTCTAATTCTAATCTGGTGCGTTCGGATCTTCAAGAATGTTTAATTCTAGTATCTTAAATGAAATTAAAGTATTTTCAATTATGTTTCTCACTTTTGTCTATAATATAAATTTAGTGATAAAAAATATTTTTTAAGTGTTATATGTTAAATTTTATATGTTAGAACCCATCATGAAACTTTAATAAATGCAGCTAATAATCATTTTAAATAGAAGTATATTTAATAATTTTTTTATATTAATAATGCACATAATTTTCTATTCGAGGTTCAAGATTTTACATTGGTTTCGCAGAAACAGTTGCATTTCCAAACTGTATTTTTTTAAACATATTTTTGTTGTTGTTAATTGGAGATGTGCCACATAAATATATGTTCCTGCAAAAATATCTTTTCAACAAGTGGAGAAGGATTTTTTAACCGATATGCACTGCACACTTGTGTGCCGTGAGAGCATTCCATGTGTGCCGCAAAAACTTTTAATCAAGTTATATCAAGATTTTACAAATTAATGAAGTATTATTATTTTAAATATCATATTTAAATTTTGTAAATTGCTTTGTGGTTTCCTAATAGAATTACTGCAATAAAAATATCAACATAGGAGATCACACATACACATACAATCAACACATACAATTTATCAATTTTCTCTCATTTATCAATTTGAAAATACACCTAATTATGTTTATTATAATAACCAGGTCTGTAAGAACTGGGTGCCAATGGGCCGATTTCCACCACAAAATATTTAGTATTCTTCGATTACTAAGAATACTAATACAATTTAGGCGAAGAATACTAATAAAACTTAGTGGTAACAATATGACCATTGGAGCCCAATTTTCACCCCTGAATGATTGTATTTAATCATTTTAGTCCAATTTTCGGAGATTTTGGCCTACTGAGGTGACAGAAGGTATCAACCCACAGTTTTAAGATTCCGCACTGTTTTTAATAAAGAAAGTTCACAACTTTTCCTCACTACCGCAAAAAGATCTAAGAAATTCGGATTTTTTCAGTCCGCCCTACTCACTACATTGTTCCATTGTTCCAAACAACATTTCATTCAGTAATTTTCGTCATGCAACTGATTTGTATTTTAGTCCAGTAAATTTAGACCAAAAAAGGTTTTCTGCCTGGAAAGTTTTGGAGTAGTTTTTTCTCTTTCTTCCTTTATGTTTTTGGGGGTGCTAAACGCGAATTTCAACTTTGCCATCTCATATCTGGTCTGCTTAAAAAGTTATAAGCGAAAAACCACGAAAAAATCGGGTTTATTTCGGGTTTTCCCTTGTATTGGGTAGATGGTTAAACTTTTTTGAAAAATTATTACGCTAAATTAAACTAGCGAAAATGTCCTACATTTTTCATACACAATATTTTTTCTAAGATGAATAGTTTTGGCATACGAGTAAAAGGAATTTTAGCGATATATTGAATTTCCATCATTGGAGGACGAAAACGTGATCCAATCACTATGGATCCATTTCAGTCACCAATTTGAAGCTCTTTACTTATTTGTAGTTGCATTTCGAATATGTTAAAATTTGCTTAGCCAGTATTAAACCTTTTATAACACTAACAAAATAAATTGAAATCAGGTGATTAGTAAAAATATAAAAACACAAACACTTCGAATATATGAGAACGCCAATTTTTATTTTTCTAGTAATCTGATTTACGTACAATTATAATATATTGTTATGAATTTTGTATATATCTGTAAATATTCCATTTGTTTAAATTTATTTTATTTTATTATTGTGAAAATTGCAGTATTATTAATGTATTTCCTATTGAGCATCATGTAACTCAATGCTAAAGGCCTCAGGTGGTTTGCAAGGAAAACAACCTTACAGCATCGGTTTTTATAATGGAGTCTATGGAAAAATCGCCAAGGAATGGGTTTATCGCCAAGTTGGCGATGGTTTTGGCGACTTATTTTTATCGTCAAATGTCGCCAAGTTGGCGACGGATTTGGCTACTTTTTGTGCAACCACTCCCCCTTATACCTGTACATTGGGATCCTTTCTCGCTTAGATTCTCTATCGAAAGTTAAAGCACTTTCTGGTAATTTCTAGCATCTGAAGGCCCTGGAATAATCTGGAAAGATCTCTGAAGTCTATATAAGGGACCTCCATCAGTTCAATTCAGTGAGTTGTCTGTCAACTGCGATTGAATTCATACGAGAAGCTTTGCATTGAGAACTGTGTTTCTCGGATTGATTTTGTCGTTGATACGTCGTATTGAACGCATTGTTTCTGTGTGAAATTTTGCTGTGCTTTTATTGGATTTGAAGATTACTGAATATCTTGTAATTTTCAGAAGATATTGGTGTTCGTATTGCACTGTTTATAGTGAATAAAGCCTTTTTATTGTTCTTATATATTGGCATCAGTCCTTTCGAACCCCGAGCTCACAACATTTGGTGTCAGAAGTGGGATTGAATGCCGATCACCAGAGCAATGGAGGCGCAACTGACTAAATTATTGGAGAAATTAGGAGAGATGGATGAGAAAATGACTGCGAATCAGGCTGAAATGAAGAAGGAAATGTCAGCGATGGATGAGAAAATGACTGCGAACCAGGCTGAAATGAAGAAGGAAATGTCAGCGATAGATGAGAAAATGACTGCGAACCAGGCTGAAATGAAGGAAATGTCTGAAGAAATGAAGAAGGAAATGTCAGCGATAGACGAGAAAATGACTGCCAACCTTGGCGACTTAAAAGATGAAATCAAAAAGGATATGTCAACCAACCTTGGAGAGTTGAAAGACTTAATAGAGGATAAAATAACATCTTTAAATGACAGAATTGACGGCGTGGAAGACAAAGTTGAAGGAAGATTTCAAGAAATAGAAGGAAAGGTAGAAGAAATTCAAATGACAGCGAAAACCGTAGAAGAAAGAGTAGAAGAAAAAGTTCAAAAGATCGCCAAGACCGTTGAAGAAAGCATAGAGAATGTAAAAAAAGATTTGGAAAAAGTCAAGAAACAGAAGATAACTGCCGTAAACTTTTCCGAAGATTTCAAGTATCCAGATATGCTTCCTCGGGCCTTTATTAAACTTTCGACCTATGACGGCAAATCCTCCTGGCCAGTTTTTAAGACACAATTTGGGATCGTAGCGGACGCCAATGGATGGGATTCGCAGACAAAGGCTTGCCAGTTAGCTGCTTCTCTACGGGCTGATGCTGCCGACGTCCTACAGACTTTGCCTGCAAATGAACCGCTGGATTTTGAAACGCTCGTCAGTGCCTTAGAATTACGCTTTGGCGAGAAATGCATGGAGGAATATAGCAGACTCCAGCTCAAATCTCGACAGCAGAAATCCACTGAATCCCTGCAAGAGCTTGCTACGGATGTCGAGAGACTTTCACATCTTGCTTACCCTGACTGTCCGACTGAAATTAGAGAAAGCTTGGCTCTGCAACATTTTATCGATGGTGTGCGTGACCCTGAGATCCAGACAGCACTCCGGATTGCAGATCTCAATGATTTAAAAGGGGCTTTGGTTTACGCTCTGAAATTCGAGGCAGCCCAGCAATCTACTAGGAAAGATCGACACTTTGTGCGAGCAGTCAACCTGCCTGAGATGTCGGATAGAGCTGTGGAGCGCTTACAGCAGCAGATGAATGACATAATGAGAAAGATGAACTCCTTAATGGCCAACAAACCTTACAGGAAGATCAAGTGCTGGAAGTGCGGTGGAGAAGGCCATATCCAAATCGACTGCCCAAGACGACCCAGCACCGAAGGTAAAGGCTCACCCGCGAACAGAGGAGAAGGAAAACTGATTAATGGCCATCTTGCGGGGCGGAGGTTGCCAGATCTTGAGAAGACTCATTTTCAAGTATGTGAAATTTCTGCAAGAAGTTGCGGCGAGAACGGAGTTTTTCTAGTCGGAAGTGTAAATGATTTGCCCTGTAATATGATCATCGATACAGGAGCCAATGTGACCATCATTCGGAAAGATCTGGCTCAGCGGCTGAAGGTGAAACTCTCCTGGACCCCGCCACGTGTTATCCTTCAAACTGTGACCGGAGATAAGATCGACGTATTTGGAAGAATTACACTGAAAATAAAGTTTGGGAACGCCGCTTACCGCCATACAGTCTATGTGGCCGATATTTCAGACCCTTTCATACTCGGACTGGACTTTTTAAAAGAGCATGGATTTACACTGGACTTTAAGAATAATGAGTTACGCTCTGCTCAAGAAGATGTCACTATTTTCAAACTTGGAAATGAGTCCGGGTCTATTCAACGGATCACAGCCAAGGCAGATGTTATCATCCCTCCTCGGACCGAAATGATGATACCTGGATTAACTGGAAACGAAAGAATTTTCCAGTATGGCTTGACTGGATATCCTGAGGCGAGCCCAAAGGGAGTGCTAATAGCATCAGCGCTGGTAGATCTGTCGAGAGATGTGATACCTGTGAGGATTGCGAACGTAAGTGAAAAGTCTAGAATTATCCAGAAAGGTGAAGTGCTTGCAACCTGTGCTCCAGTCACCTGTGTTTGCAAAGACCCGAGCTTGACGTTATCGGAGCCGCCTACAAGTTTAACACCTGTAATTAGACGAAATGAAAATTTATCTCCTGAACAGAGACAAGCCGCAGAAAGACTGTTCCAGGAATTTAAGGATGTGTTTTCACAAAACGAGAGTGATATAGGGCGCACTTCACTGACACGTCATAGAATTGATACTGCCAACCATCCACCGATTAAACAGCATCCAAGACGCTTCCCGTTCGCAAAACAAGAAGAGGTTTCTAAGCTCTTACGAGAGATGCAGGATAGTGACATAATCGAACCGTCATCAAGTCCGTGGGCCTCTCCCATCGTGTTGGTCCGAAAGAAAGATGGCTCCACAAGATTTTGTGGGGATTATCGTAAACTTAACGATATCACGAAGAAGGACAGCTATCCTCTACCAAGAATAGACGACACGCTAGATACTCTTTCAGGACATAAATGGTTTTCCACGCTGGATTTGAAGAGTGGATATTGGCAAGTAGAGGTCCATCCTGATGACAAAGAGAAGACCGCATTTACTACTGGTCAAGGACTTTGGCAATTTAAAGTTACGCCGTTCGGGCTCTGCAATGCTCCAGCAACGTTCGAGCGCCTTATGGAGACAGTGTTAAAAGGTCTGACTTTTGAAGCTTGTCTCATCTACCTAGATGACGTCATCATTGGTGGCCGCACGTTCGAAGAACATCTAGAGAATATTCGAAAAGTGTTAACGAAACTAAGAGCGGCGAATTTAAAGCTGAACCCTTTGAAATGCAAGTTCTTCCAACGAGAAGTAAACTATTTAGGACACATCATCTCAGCTGAAGGTGTTCGAACAGATCCTGAAAAAGTGTCTGCAGTAAAGCACTGGAAACGTCCGGAAAATGTCCATCAGTTGCGAAGCTTTCTGGGACTATGCACTTATTACAGAAAGTTTGCACAGGGGTTCTCCAACATCGCAAGACCCTTGCATAGGCTCACTGAAAGCAAACAGAAGTTTCTATGGACACAAGAATGCGACAATTCATTCCAGCGGCTGAAAGAAGCTCTCACATCCTCTCCAGTCCTTACCTATCCAGACCCCGACAAACAATTCATTGTGGACACGGATGCCAGTCAGGAAAGTGTCGGCGCTGTACTTTCCCAAGAAATAGATGGCCAAGAAAGAGTCGTAGCATACTGGAGCAAATGTTTATCGAAACCAGAGAGGAATTATTGCGTCACTCGTAAGGAGTTATTAGCTATAGTGAAAGCCATAGAACACTTCCATCACTATCTCTATGGCAGGAAATTTCTCCTTCGCACTGATCACGCATCCCTAACATGGCTGATGAATTTTAAGAACCCAGAGGGCCAAGTAGCCAGATGGATACAACGACTCCAGGAATACGACTTTGACATCAGGCATCGTAAAGGCTCATCGCATGGAAATGCTGATGCCTTATCAAGAAGACCGTGTCCCGAAAGTTGTCGCTATTGTTCCAGAGCGGAGAACAAGTATAATCCCGAACATGTCATACGCCAGACCAAGACTTCACTATCAACGCCACCAGATCCCTGGAGTGATGAGAAGATTCGAGAAGATCAAATGGCAGACTCTGACATCAAACCAATCTTGGAGTTATTAGAATCTTCTAGCATGAAGCCCAGTTGGAAAGACATCTCGACTTACAGTCCTACGACGAAGCAATATTGGGCTCTTTGGAACTCTCTCCACGTCAGGAATGGTGTCCTGTTCCGAAAATTAGAATCGGAAGATGGGAAGACATTTCGGTGGCAGTTGGTACTTCCTCGATCCCGAATCCCCGAGGTCCTCAAGGAACTACATGGCAGTCCCACTGGTGGCCATTTTGGAGTCATGAAAACATTGCACAGAGTCCGAGAGCGCTTCTTCTGGAGAAAAGCGAGAGCTGACGTCGAACAATGGTGCAAATCTTGCGATGCATGTGCAGCTCGGAAAGGACCAAAGAAACGTAGCCGAGGAAGACTACATCTCTACAATGTAGGAGCACCTTTCGAACGCATCGCCCTTGACATCCTAGGCCCTCTGCCAAGAAGTGCTGATGGCAACAAATACCTCCTTGTTGTCATGGACTACTTCACGAAATGGCCTGAAGTTTATGCCATCCCTGATCAAGAAGCTTCTACGGTTGCGGATGCCTTGGTACACCAGTGGATATCAAGGTATGGAGTCCCCCTTCAAATGCATTCTGACCAGGGGAGAAATTTCATCTCTGCTGTGATTGAGGGTCTCTGTCAACTTATCGGAATGGACAAAACTAGGACGACGCCTTTACATCCACAATCGGATGGCATGGTTGAGAGATTTAATCGTACCATCCTTAACAATCTCTCACTGCTAGTCTCAAGAAACCAACAAGACTGGGACCAAAAACTTCCCTTGTTTCTTCTCGCCTATCGCAGCGCCGTTCATGAAACAACCGGCTATTCACCGTCTCAGATGCTTTTTGGTCGTGATCTTCGTCTACCTTGTGATCTGATTTTTGGTCGCCCTCCAGATGCGCCTTCATCGCCAGAGGGATACGTGCAGGATCTCCAGGCACGATTTGAAGACGTCCACAACTTGGCTCGAGAGCGGATCAATATACAGACGGAGAAGATGAAGACCAGGTACGACACGAAAGCCACGGGACATCAATTCAAAGAAGGTGACAAGGTTTGGTTTTATAATCCGTCTCGACGTAAAGGACTTTCTCCCAAACTGCAATCGCACTGGGACGGTCCTTATACAGTCCTAAACAGACTGAACGATGTCGTAATTCGGATCCGAAAGTCACCAAGTTCGAAGCTTAGAGTCGTTCATTACGACAGGCTAGCTCCATACTATGGCCATAGTACATAGTTCATATGGTATAGTGCATTGATTGTAAATAGTGTAATGTAAATAATGTAAATTAGCATGACCATGGTCTTGTATATAAGTTAATGTAATTATTTATTTTGCTTAGCATTATCATTATTATTATTATTTAAATACTTGTATGTAATAATGTCTATGCTTTAATTTCATTTTTTTTAATAAGTGTATTTTTGTATAATTCAGCATTATGCATGTGTTTAATTGTTATTTTTCATGTAAACTTTAAGTGTTTTGAATAGTATAGCATTTGATGGCAACGGGTTTGCTTTCCGATCAAAGGTTGAACTGCCCGGGACGTGCAGTCCTTGAGAGGGGGGCATTGTTATGAATTTTGTATATATCTGTAAATATTCCATTTGTTTAAATTTATTTTATTTTATTATTGTGAAAATTGCAGTATTATTAATGTATTTCCTATTGAGCATCATGTAACTCAATGCTAAAGGCCTCAGGTGGTTTGCAAGGAAAACAACCTTACAGCATCGGTTTTTATAATGGAGTCTATGGAAAAATCGCCAAGGAATGGGTTTATCGCCAAGTTGGCGATGGTTTTGGCGACTTATTTTTATCGCCAAATGTCGCCAAGTTGGCGACTTTTTGTGCAACCACCCCCCCTTATACCTGTACATTGGGATCCTTTCTCGCTTAGATTCTCTATCGAAAGTTAAAGCACTTTCTGGTAATTTCTAGCATCTGAAGGCCCTGGAATAATCTGGAAAGATCTATGAAGTCTATATAAGGGACCTCCATCAGTTCAATTCAGTGAGTTGTCTGTCAACTGCGATTGAATTCATACGAGAGGCTTTGCATTGATAACTGTGTTTCTCGGATTGATTTTGTCGTTGATACGTCGTATTGAACGCATTGTTTCTGTGTGAAATTTTGCTGTGCTTTTATTGGATTTGAAGATTACTGAATATCTTGTAATTTTCAGAAGATATTGGTGTTCGTATTGCACTGTTTATAGTGAATAAAGCCTTTTTATTGTTCTTATATATTTGCATCAGTCCTTTCGAACCCCGAGCTCACAACAATATCAACATATGTGGAAGATTGTAAACCGGAAAAAAGAGAAATGCAGTCTTGTTCTCCAATTGATGTCGTTTTGGTAGCTTTGTAGTGTCTGGTTGATGTTCTTCGACAGGAGGCTCATCGTTACTTTCTTTTTCTTCATCATCACTTGATGGCTCAGGTTGTGTCTCATTTGACTTAAAATAACCTGGAGTATTGGATCGTCAAGATCTGCTTCCAAGCCATCTTCGGCGATGAAGGAGCTGACATTGTCAGAATGTACATCGCATTTCAGGCAGATGAGCGAAGAAAACAAACCTGCTATCCTACAACCACATTTTTCAATGCAGTTTGTTTTGCATTTTCAGGATATTTTTCGCAGAACAGCTTCTGGTGCGGTAGGTTTGGCAGTTGTTATGAGTGTGATGCCTCTCTTGGTTTTATTCCAGCCCCATTCCTGAGCATTTTTACAGTTGCTTAACCGTAGCTGTACTTGGTGGTAAACTCTCAAACAGTGATATGGAGCTGAATCTACTGTTGGAGGAAACAATGCTATATTTTCAGCGGTCTTAAAAGCAGATTTTATAAAACATCTGTACCTCAGGCAGTTTAGGGAAGGTGTGGCGTTCCCGCTGAATCCGTACAGGTGTAGCAGAAATAACAAATGCCAAATTGTTATTTCTGTTACAGATCTAACAATTACCTGTATGTATTACCCGCTATAAACAGGAAAAAAAAACGATGGCACTCCGGGAGTGCCGACAGAAGTGAAAACTTGAACAATTACGTGTGTATTTTTTGAATCGTCAGGAAATGTTTTATTGTGCAGGAAATACTTTTAACCCTTTAAGACCTAACCTACACAATTGTGTAGGTGATCCTAAGGAAAAAAAATTCCTCTTTCCCTGTGATTTAAAGTTTAGCCTGCACCACACAATTGTGTAGATCCTCCTTGACATAACCTGACAACGTAATTTTTTTTAAATATTTCTTTTCAGTCAATAGAATTTTTATATGCTTTTAATTTCTACTAAAACTCCTCAGGTCTTAAAGGGTTATAAGAAGTGTTTTTTTTATTCATTATTATAAACTACTACTACAAAAATTATATTACAATTTTCATTTAATGCGCTATTGTACATGAAAAATAATGCATATTATTTTACATACAAAAATTTCGGGAACCAGACTTCAGTCGCACTACACCACTTACTATACCATTTTTCTGCATTACTATACCGCTTACATTTTTCTGCGTTTACTATACCCTTTACTATACCGCTTTCTATACCGCTTACATTTTTCTGCGTTTACTATATCGCTTACTATACCGTTTACATTTTTCTGCGTTACTATACCGCGTACTATACCGCTTACATTTTTCTGCGCTTACTATACCACTTACTATATCGCTTGCTATATCGCTTACATTTTTTTGTGTTTACTATACCGCTTACTATACCACTTACATTCTCTGCGTTTACTATACCGCTTCTATACCGCTTACTATACCGCTTACTATACCGCTTCTATACCGCTTACTATACAGCTTACTATACCGATTACAACTATACAGCTTACTCTACCGCTTACTATACCGCTTACATTTTTCTATGTTATTATACCGCTTAAATTTTTCTGCGCTTACTGTACCGCTTACATTTTTCTGTGCTTACTATAACGATTGCTATACCGCGGTGCAATAGCGCACAGACAAGCATGCAGCGCTATACCGCATGCACTATACACCTCTGTATATAAATATACGGTAACAGTGTCGATTACAGTAACAGTGTCGCGAGTTCAATGGTTTTTTCTCATCTCAAAAAATTCCCAATGCGCCTAAAGAAGTTTTCCCTTCAATCATTTCAAATATACAGAGGTGTCGGTAACAGTGTCGGTTACAGTAACAGTGTCGCGAGTTCAATGGTTTTTTCCCATCTCAAAAATTGCCCAACGCGCCTAAAGAAGTTTTCACTTCAAAATAATTCTCTTTTTTTCCTGTTTACAATCTTCCACATATGTTATTAGTATAATAAACTTATAACAGTTGTACTTAAATCAGATTACTATAAAAAAAAATTGGTGTTCCCATCTATTCGGAGTATGTCTGTTTTTATATCTTTCCTAATCATCTAATTTCAATTTATTTTGTTAGTGC
This sequence comes from Maratus michaelseni, assembly GCA_963931845.1. Taxonomy (NCBI): domain Eukaryota; kingdom Metazoa; phylum Arthropoda; class Arachnida; order Araneae; family Salticidae; genus Maratus; species Maratus michaelseni. The sequence goes on from OZ007600.1 coordinate 101,110,295, forward strand.
TTGCTATAAAAGGTTTAAAACTTAGTAATCAAATTTTAACGTATTCAAAATACAACTGCAAATAACCAAAGAGCTTCAAATGACTGAAATGAATGCATAGTGATTGGATCGCGTTTTCGCCCTCCGATGATGGAATTTCAACATATCGCTAACATTCCTTTTACTCGTATGCCAAAACTATTCATCTTAGAAAACAAACTTTGAATATGAAAAATGTAGGAAATTTTCTCTAGTTTCATTTCATGCAATAATATTTTATAAAAGTTTAACCCTCTACAGTATACAAGGGAAAAACCGAAAATAGCTTTAATAACATCGTTGGCTACAGCACTAGGGTTTTTAAATATATCGACCACATGTTGCAAATCGTAAAATTTCTTTACAATTTAAAGGTGTTTTATTTTCCCTTGACTGTACAATGCAGAAGTGGTATCGCATCCCCTCATGGCATGTATAAATAGGATGTGTTTGGCAATTAATTTGTCAACAGCCAATGGTGAATAGATCTTCTGGGGACTTTCCGCTTTTCCTGGTTTCAAGAAATAAACATTCAGAAAATTGAAAAGCCCAATTAAGATTACCAGCAGGTCTACATCTTCACCAATGACTATCACGTCTTCATGGATATGTACCAAAATGAGAGCAGTGTTGATAATGAGTGTGTCAGGATCTTCTTTTGCCTGCTGGCAAACCATATTTTCAGTACCATATCTACTCATCAGCAGGGCTATTAAATGGTTTTTGTTCTTGTTGTTTGCGAGAAATTTCCCCTGAGAAACCGTTGAAACCATTGGCTCATTAAAAACAACCACATTAGATACAGTTTTGCGAGATCGTCTTTCACGCTCAACAAATTTAGTACTAATTTCTATAATATTTTCTGGGCCATCGAAGATTACTACAGCGTTCGCTGCGTATTTCGACTTAACAAAGTCCATATAGCTGTCATAAATCGATCCAAATGATTGACCACTCTGCCACAAAACTCTGTCCAGTAAATATCCGCCATCTATGACGTACATACATCTGATCCCAAAAGTAATGTATGGTGAGAGTGGAGTGAATTCCTTATACAAAGAGGATTTGGTAGTTTTTCGCATTCCGGATTCGTTAAAAAGAGACAATGGGTAGGCAGAGAATTCATAAGACAAATATTTCTCAAGTTCTTGGTCAGATTGTTTTGTTGCACTCATTCTTTGGAAGAGTACTGTCGGGTTGATATTAATTCTTTACTTATCTTGACAGCGCTACTCATCACAGCTAATGGCTGCACTCTTTCATTACGCTTGAATCTAACGGAATGAAAATCGCTGTTGATGATTCTTGATATGCCAGCAGTGCTAAATTCCTGTTCCATATGACATTTTATCCTCTCAACTCCAACAACTCTGTAAAAATTGAAATGTGGTGTTTATCAGAAAGAAATGTGTTGGTCAACCCATTCCAATAATTTATTCATATCATCGGTGTTCCGGGCCACTGTGGAGTTTTTCATATCTACATGTGGTTCAGAAGTTGTAAAAGCTGTTCCACCGAACTCTTCAATTTCAACGCACATCCGCTGAAGTGGCGTCAAAGTGACCAAAACGACATTAATTGGAGAACAAGACTGCATTTCTCTTTTTTTTTCCTGTTTACAATCTTCCACAAATGTTATTAGTATATTAAACTTATAATAGTTGTATTTAAATCAGATTACTATAAAAAATGGTGTTCTTATCTATTCGGAGTATTTCTGTTTTTATATCTTTCCTAATCATCTAATTTCAATTTATTTTGTTAGTGCTTGCTATAAAAGGTTTAAAACTTAGTAATCAAATTTTAACGTATTCAAAATACAGCTACAAATAACCAAAGAGCTTTAAATTGGTGGCTGGAATGAATGCATTGTGATTGGATCGCGTTTTCGCCCTCCGATGACGGAATTTCAACATATCGCTAACATTCCTTTTACATGTATGCCAAAACTATTCATCTTAGAAAAAAAACTTTGAATATGAAAAATGTAGGAAATTTTCTTTAGTTTCATTTCATGCAATAATATTTATAAAAGTTTAACCCTCTACCGTATACAAGAGGAAAACAATAAAAAACGATGTTTTTATGATTTTTAGCTTAAACTTTTTAAGCAGACCAGATACGAGGTGGCAAAGTTGAAATTCGGGTTCAGCACCCCCAAAAACATAAAGGAAGAAAGAAAAAAAAACTTTTCCAAAACTTTCCAGGTAAAATCCTGGATTGATTGGACTATTTGGCTTGGGAAGAAAAACGGAAGGTTGGCTCCTATGAAAGTATAAAGTATGACTGTAGATTGACTCAGTATTTAATTATAATACTGTATTAAGCTTTAAAAACTCATTACAATTAATACAAATAAGATGAAAGAGTTGCATAAAATGCATTGTCAAATTTTGGTATTTCGGACAACCCATTTAGGTTTTAGCTATGACAAAAATGACCTAAATCGAAGAGTTATATATTTTTGGTTTTTTTTTAAATAATAATTTAGTCTGAAGAGACTAACAAAACAAAGATCCCCCTTAACAGCGTATTAATCAAAACTTTTGTGCTTATATTTGGCATTTTATATCTATTAAAATGCAAAATATAACCCAAATCAGACAAACTTATGAAAAATCGCTTCACATTTAGGCACAATAACCTTATTTCTCTATGTATTTAAACATTTTTAGTTTCGAATTACTCATTAAGAATTACATTATTCTACTGTAAACTAAACTGTTTTGTCAACATAGTGCTCCGTAAACACGCAGTCTATTTATTTGATTTAGATGAAAAGAATAAATTTAATAATTTTGTATAAATACGCATTACTTTGCAAAAATAGAAATGTTTTCCGAACGTAGGCAATGGTTTTAATCGAATTCGATGAATAAAGATCAATTTAATAAAAATGGATTACTTTGTATTAGAAGATACATGATCGTTAAAAGAAACATGCTTTTGCAATAATTTTTAAATAAACAATAACAAAATTTCTTTAACGAAATTTTAACGTTTCGGATAAAAGCTTTTTTTTTTTTTTTTTTTTAATTTTTCAAAACTTTTTGTTCAATGTTTCAACAATGCCTGGGAACGTTTTCCAGGGAACGTGTCAGAATAGAATTAAGGGGAAATTTAATTATTTAGCCGTTGACAGAAAGCACTAATTTTTGGTCGCAAATCATGTTATTGGTATCAAACGATTTTTTAAAACATCTACTATTGAATGCTACGCATGAATTATGGTTTCAGGGCTGTTTACATATAAAATATTGTAGCCACTGTGATGACTGTTACCCTGGTCATAGTACAATCGAATATTCTATTCGAAATATATTTGCATGGATCCCTTTTGTCTGTTTTTTATTGATATTATCATATCAAGAATATATTAAGATTAACCTTTGGATTACTGGATAGAACTGGAGACTATTTTTATATTCACTTGTACCACAATTTGCAAAAAAAAAAAGTGGTAGTTTTATTTTGAAAACATCCTATTATGAATGTATCGCAGAGATTATTTTTCTAAAAGTGTGCGATTAGAATAAAGAACTAGTCGCTGGGACCACATATGTCCCAACCTCGTAATCAAAGGGTTAAGGACGAAATCAAGAATTTTAATTAACGGCTAGAGACGTTCTATAGTGATGTCTTAAGAATATTATCAGCAAAATATAGCAAAACTTGAAAAATTTATGTGAATAATATTATTCCAGATCGATACCGCATAAAATAATTTAATGTAAACCACAGAAAAAAAATTGCGGATACATAAGGTGATACAGATATATTAGATTGAGCCCAATGAAGAGTAAATAGTTTTTCTTAGCACTTATAAAATTAAAATTCAAGGAAACATGTCATGGAAAGAAACACTGATTTATTAGTCCTTTTCATTAATTAAAATAACAATCACGTCATTAAACGGCGACGTCATTACATTAAAAGAGAAAAAAGATGGTAAGAATGTTAGGATACATAGTTACGACCAATTTCAACAGACGTTGCAAACCTTTATCCACCAGCCGAGAGGGTTAATTTACGACAAATAATGTAAATAAATAAATATCCAAGATATTGTTTTTCTGTTTTGATTAATATATTGTAAATTTTATTGTTCAAAGTTACTGATAGTTGGCACTTTAGTGATTGGGGTTTTTCTGAATTTCATGCAGTTTTTTAGATTCCGATACAATGAGGTAGGTCACTGGATCCAGTGACATTTTTTAATGTTTATTTTGTTTTGTTTTCATGCACCCGAAGCGCTCACAATTAAAGTATAGTGATCGAGGCATTAACAAATTTCTTGTATTTTATGATTACAATGCAACGAGGTTGCTGCATCCAGTAATGCTTTTTTTTCATGTGCGCGAAGCGCTCATATATATGATATAGTGATCGAGACGTTAACCCCTTAAGTAGCTTGCCCGTACACCGTACTTGCAAAAAGAGTTTGCTTGTTCTGTTATCCAAATCATTTGGCCACCACTAATTTTTAAACGCAAAATTCGATTTATATTTAGAAAATTGTTTATTAGAAAATTTTCGATTATACAACGCAAATATTTAGTTTGGAAAAAGTGGTTTTTTGACCATATTTTTAGTTTATTGTATCAAAAAAAAAGAACCTGTTAAGGGGTTAAAGACTTTCATGTATTTTTAGGGGATTCAAATACAGCGAGGTTGCTTTTGTTGCATCCAGTGATTTTTTCAAATGTAGTTTTCATGTACGTAAAGTGTTCATCACATGCTTTAAAGTGTGATCCTGGCATTAATGAATTTCTTGTATTTCTCGTAGATCCCAATACAGTGAGATCGCAGCATTCAATGATGTTTTTTCTGTGGCTTTCATGTGCGTGAAGCGTTCATACATGCGATATCATACATGCGAACACGACTTTAACGAATTTCGTGTATTTTTGTTTTCTCAACTTTGCAATGATCGTTATTTTTTCTATTGCTTTAGTGTGCATTAAAACGTCGTTTCTTGCTACTCCTATTAACATTTTATAGCTGTATTAAATTTGTGAAACAAAATATTTATATTTTATTCATAAATGGAATATAAAAAAAAATCATTTGATTATTTATGGTTTAATTTAATAATTCTGCAGTTAAATTCTTAAATTATGTCTTATAATTCGATTATCTAATTCTTGTAATTATTTAAATTCTTTCTTAGAAATCTTTCTTGAAAGGAAAGCATTCTCTTGTACAAATTGCCTGGACGCATAAAGTTTTATATAAGGTATGTCGCTGCTCACATATAAAGTCACCCTATTCTTCGGTGAGATTTTTATCTCGAAATTCATTAATTTTCGTATCGCTAATTATTAAAAAATATAGTATGGCAACATCCTTTCATTTGTTCATTGGACGTTTTAGTTTAGCGATATTTTTTTTATTGAAAGTGGTAGACTGGATAATTTAGAAGTACCGAAAAACCTTTCTCCTGTGGAATTTACCTATTGATGGTTACGATAATTTCTCGAGAAGGGCTCGATTTTCTCCTAAAAGAAAAGCTCCAAACAAATAAATGTCTGTTAATCTTAATGGAATTTCAGAAGAAAATATAAATCAACCCCCCCCCCCCTCCCAAGGAAAAAAAATGCACCGTAATTTCCGGCGTATAAGCCGCAGCTCAAAGAGTCGTTTTTCGACCCAGAAATTTTATTCAATAATTGTAGTTAAATATTTACAGCGATCTTTTAAGTTACATTTTATAAAATAATATTTCTGGGTCGATGAACGACTCTTTGAGCTGCGGCTTATACGCCGGAAATTACGGTACTAATTTCTATTAGGAAGAGAAATTATCATTGATACAAGAAACTTAACTTTGCATGGCAGACCTTACAAATTTTTACATCTTTATATTTTAACATGTAAAAAAATCCTTTATCAAAATAAATATACTGCTTAATTTAACATCGTTTGAAAAATCTACCAACTTAAAAGCGGTTTTTCCTTCAGGTTTCACCGATATAAATTTACCGTAGCTACTCTTTCGAGTGATAAATGTAGCTCGAGTGTACGGTTTAAGAATAATTTTTTTAATCTTTTTCTTCAGTACTGCCTTTTTTTCTGTGAACTTTCTGCACGTTTACGTAAATACACCATATTGGTGAAGTTTTTAAAACTATATTTTCGTCTGTTTTTTTTAAAATATATTTTTAACAATTATGAGCCTAATTTTCAATTTATACTAATATGAAAAAAACCGTTTAGTTATTTGATGTACAAGGTAATTTCTGTAACTAACGAATCATAAAAAAAAACAGTGACCAAACTAATGGTGACAATCTCTGTTCCAGCATAGACTGCTTTTTATTTAAATGATCTTGCTCCCAAGGGATGCCAGAGCAAAAAAGTCCTGCCAGCCTGTACCGGGAGGAAAATGTAGCTTTCATATTCCATGTTTTTAAAATTCAATTCATTTTACTCAAACACCCGAAGCTAAATTGCTTGGAACCCGATTACAGAAGATTCAATCCTGGTTTTAGTTAATACTGAATTTTAATGCGAATTTAAGCATGAGAGTTGCAGCATAACAAAAATCAGATTGTTTCAATATGTCAGCTACCCTATAATTTCAAACTGCTATATCTCAGCCATTTTTAAGATAAAGCCAAAAGAAAAAAATGTTCCAGAATCCTTGTATTGCAATTTAACACTTAACGGAAACAACTTTTTCAATTTATAATAAAAAATTTGAAAACATTTAACTGGCTGCTATTTTGAAAGAAGATGGCGTATGAAGCTGGCCAACGAACTCGGTGGAGACCTCGGTATGTTCTGTGCACATGATCAGTCACATTCATATCGGTTCATAAAAACGAGATTTACAGCATACAAATATCAGATTGTTTCAAAATCTCAGCCACACTATAATTTCAATCTGCCATATCTCAACCATTTTTTTTAAGATATAGCCAAAACAAAAAATGTTCTAGAATCCTTGTATCACGTTCTAACACTTAACGGAAACAAATTTTTTAATTTATACATTTTTTGTACATCTTTTTGAATTTTTAAAAATTAAAAAAAAAATTCAAAACTATAAACCAGTTAAAATTTTTTAACTGGCAGCCATTTTGAAATTAGATGACGGATGAAGCTGGTTAAAGAACTCGGGGGAGACTTTGGTATGTCCTATACACAGTCAGTCACATCCAAATCCGTTCATAAATAAGCGAGTTACAGCATGACAAATGTCAGATATATATACAGGGTGTTTCAGTTAAACATTTCAGAACTTCTAAGAGGGGTAGGGTACATCCTGACAACTCGAAATCATATAGCAATGTGGGGTCGGAAATGCTTCCCTTAACCCTTTGCGGCGCAGAGAATTTCCATTGCTTAACTATTGAAATTAATGATTGACACCAGAATTTGAAAACGAACTTTCTTTTAAATATGAAAAAGGCTATATTTCGCGCAACTAATAAACCATATTTTTTTTAACAAAAATTCTGGTATCAGTGAGGGTTTTGGGAATTAAAATTAAGTGGTTTCATAAACATACTTAATTTTAATTCTCAAAACCCTCACTGATACCAGATTTAAAAAAAAAAAATACGGTTTATTAGTTGCGTGAAATATAGCTTTTTCTTATTTACAAGAAGGTTCGTTTTCAAATTCTGGTGTCATTCGTTAATTTCAATAGATAAGCAATGGAAATTCTCTGCGCCGCAAAGGGTTAAGGAAAGCATTTCCGACCCCACATTGCTATATGATTTCGAGTTGTCAGGATGTACCTTACCCCTCTTAGAAGTTCTGAAACGTTTAACTGAAACACCCTGTATATATATATATATATATATATATATAATAAACTCCAATGGAAAATCACTTGCAGAACCATTATCACAAAAGCCAACCAAAAACTATAATCCACATAAATTCAATACTACACAGAACCAGAAAACGCAACTAACTACTTAAACTCATAACAAAAGAACACAACAAATTGCAGCAAAATTTAAAAAAGCCAAAAAACAACAAAGAAAAGCTAAAACAACCTGTGTCAGGTGGCATGGCTTGAGACATGCACTGCTGGGTTAGTATATATATAAATCAACATTTGAACGGAGGGTGGTTTTGGAGTCTGGGTGTCATGATCAGTGAAAATATACCAAAATATTTTGGAATTGCTTTCCCTCAAACGGCTGTAATATGTAGTTTTTTGTAATGAAAGCTACCTAAAAGCTCAAAATAACGATATCCTTGAAACTGTTTGAGGTAAAAATTGAAAATTGACAATGTTGTTACTTTTAAGATGTAGATGCTCACTATTAACGGTTTTTAAAATATTCGAATTTTAAAAGAGTAAAATGAGGAGAAAATGTTCTAAAATCACAATTACTCCGAAAATATCCGAACCGAATTCAAAAATCCCTTGATAATGGTGACTAGCTCTTAAATATTAAGTTATATTTTACCTCTATATCTTTTCCTTCCAGCGGGTACAAAAGAAAAAAGTGTTCTAAAATTGCGATATGTTACAAAATTGTAAGGGATAGAAATTTGAAAATTGATATGGGGGTTTGTCTTAAGACATAAATGCTTGCTGGAATGTTTCTTAAAAATTCAAAATTAAAAAAGATGAAATAAGCAAAAAACTTTCTAAAATCATTATTATTTTAAAATCACCGATAATAATTCAAGCTTCTCTCCTCGTTTATAATGGTGAATTTCTCTTTTTAAACAGGTCTATTTTCTATCTCGCCACCCCTGCATTGAAGCAGGTGCAAAAACGAAAAATGTTCGAAAATTACGAGTTCTTTCAAACTGCTAGGGCTAGAAACTTCCGCAATGCTAATGTATTATACAGGGTGAGCCAAAGTCCTTGGCACATTTTAAAATTAAATGAAAAATAAAGTAATTAATGTTCAAGAATGCGGTTTAGACAAGTATACTTTCCATAATTAGAAGTTTTAAGAAAATTTAGTTCCAGAAATTTATTATTGATGACGCTATTCTTTTAACTTTAAAAAAGTTATTAAAAACTCAAGATAAGCAGTTGCAAACAATTCTTTTAGTACAGTAAATTGAAAGCATACGTAATTACAAATCGAATGTCTATTTTCGTATTTCTCTTCGACATTTTGGCGTTTAGAATATATGGAGAGTTTGTTCTGTTCTTTGTTTAGACAAACGTGCAATGCACTACCATATTTCATCGTGTATAATGAAATTAATTGCCATTTGGATTAGATTCAAATTACAAAGAACGGATACGTTGAACTATTATACAAAATACATTATTTGTGAATGCTGGATTTTCAATGATTTTTCCCAGCTGTAGAGGTACAGAGCCATCTAGGTTCAATTTGTGAAGTAATATTTTGTTTAAACAAAACTTTCACTTTCGAACAAGAGAAGCATTATCATCCAAATTGCACACTCGTACGCCAATTACTAGATTTTATATTTAAATAGAAAATGTGTCAAGAATTTTTGTCATGTGAAATATATAAAATAACCGCAGTTTATTCACGAATAAGTTAATATCTAAAATCCCTTCGTGAATTTGATTTTATTCCTTAACTAAAATGTGCCTAAGAAACAATTATAAATTTCTGTGATGTTCAACAAAAATTTCCTTTTAGTAATGTTCTATAATATCAAACCGCTAATAAAAACTTTTAAAACTTAACCAATTACCTTATGTATCCAGCCAATTTTTTTAAAAATAAAATGGAAAATATTTTTAACGTTCCCCTAGATTTTTTTCAAAGGAGGTTTTCCCTGTCAAGGGTATGTATGGAAATACATATATTCATTTTTCGAAATCTTGGACTAAAAATCCACAAATATATACTTTTGTATTGCACAATAATAAATTGCATCGAATATTATTTTTTTAAAATAAATTTAATATATTTTTTTTTTATCTTTCTATCTCACCCTCCCACACAAACATTCATATATAATTATTTAATTTTCATCCTTTTACTCTCATAATTCAATTTATTTGTTTTTATTGAAAAAAAAATCCTTATGTAAATACGTACAATATGTGCATATTAGTTTGTTATTCTTTCTGAATTTTTCTTTAAGCTGTTTTGTATAGAAATATCGGTTTTGCATTTTCAATGTGAAAAAAGTTTTAATTTTATTTAAAAAATATTTTTGAAAAAATAAATATCTGATATATTCATTCTGATATAGCAATGCAGTAGATACATATAATAAAACAATATCCTGGTTTTCCTTTTAAGAAAAAAGTTTAAAATTTATATGCATTTTTCGAAATTTTAAATGATTAAATACACAAATTCATATATTTTTTACATTCCGCTATAATAAATTGCATAAAATATTGATTACTTAAAATAAATGTAATATAATTTTTCTTTTATTCTATCTCACTCTCCCACACAAACATCCATGCATAATTTGTTCATTTTCATCCTTCTAGTTTCATCTGAATTCAATTTATTGACTTTCTTAGAAAAGAAAAATAAAACTCCTTATGTAAATACGTACAACACAAAGTGCGTATTGGATTGTTATACTTTCTGAATTTGTCTCTAAGCTGTTTTTATAGAAATACATGGACAATACAATCTGGAAAAATGTTTACTTAAATTTCATTAAAAAAATATTGTCGTACAAATACATCAAACGTCTGATATATTTTAAAACAATATATTTGGTAAATAATACATATTTAAATTAAACTCATGGAAGACAATAAAATGCATTTAACTAAACTATATCTTGTTAGAAATCAGTTAAAAATGAAATACCTTTTTAAATATCTTTATAAATTTCAAAGACCAATTTCTTTTACTTTGCATAACGTGATACGGCTTGACGGGTTTCATTCATTCCTATTTCTAACGTAAATGATGTACAACGATATGTATGTTACCTTTATTAATTTGATAGCATATTCCTAACAATTGGGAATATTATTTCTAAAAGGATTGTGGTAAATATTCATTTTTGTTAATGGTAAAATATTTATATATACAATTATATAATACAAATTAGTAGGTTGTGTACATCACAAAAAAATTTTATATATCATTCTGATACATTAATTTAAACAGCATACTCACATAGGTACAATTATAGATATGAAGTATAATGTCTTTTCTTTAATTTAGCATAGAACTAGAGTGATCAGGGGATAATCAAAGAGGAAATCAATCTCGTTAAATTAAATCAATTGATTATGGGCAAGATTAGGCATTGCTCCCTGTTGATTGAACAATGGGAACATTGAATCAACACCTATTTATGTCAAGGTCTAACAGAATATAAAGTTTGATAAATTTCCGTGTATTAGCTTTTGAGATATAGCTATTTTGGAAATCGTTAAAAATGCAGCATCGCAACACCAAATGTTGGTCGGTATACACCAAAACCTTATCAGTATCTGTTTATGTCAAGGTAAAACATAATATGAAATTTGATAAATTCCGTGCATTAGTTCTTGAGATATAGAAATTATAAAAAAAAAGCATAGCAACGTCACCTGTTGGCCGATATACACCCAAAACTTATCAGCATCTCTTTATGTCAAGGTCTAACACAATATGAAGTCTCATGAAATTCGGTGCATTAGTTCTTCAGGTATAGCTATTTCAGAAATCATAAAAAATTAAACCTAGCAGCGCCACCTGTTGGCCAATATACACCCAAAGTCAATGAGCTCTAATTTATATCAAGGTCTAAATGAATCTGAAGTTTTATTGGTAGTTCTCCATTATCCCGTCGACCACTTTCCATAAAATAGCAATCGCTAAACTATTCGCCAAACTATTACGCCAAATAAACAAATGGAAGAATGTTGTTAGTGGAATCTGAAATAATACAAAAAATTAGGAAAAGCCCCATTCATTAAGTCTCAACTTTCAGTAACTTTAAACAACAAAATTTACAATATAATAATGAAAACAGAAAAAAAATCTTGAACATTTATTCATTTATTTATTTCCTTTATTTTCTCAATTATCCATCTCGGTTGGTGGATAAATACTTCTGACGTCAGTTGAAACTGATTTATTATATGTAACTATGCAACGCATTTTTTTTCAATGCTTTTTTTAGGGTTTTGTTCATCTCACGATACCCTATTACTCCCACTCCGTTGTCTGTCCGTCAAAGAGCCATTCTCTGAAACTATGTAACTTACAGGGTTGAAACTTTGTGTATATCTAGCTGAATAGCAGCTATGAAGCTCAAAATATTAAAATTTGAAAAGATCGTATTATTTTAATAAATAGAAATAAAAAACCAAAATTCTAACAGACTTTTTCTATTAAATTTAAACATTTTTCGTTAAAGCAGTTGCCAAAAATTAAAAATCCACAATGAAATTCTTTCTACAATAATTAATTTCCTATTGAACGATTTCCACGTTAAAAATGAAAATGAAATAAAAAGTTTCACCAATTGAGGAAAATATTAATATGAAATAAAAATGATTGACGTCATAGTGGTAATAAAACGAAAATTTTCAAAGATTTCTCAATAATACAAGGAGTATGAGTATGTGTATATGTACACAAAGCTGATTAATATTACGTCATTAGAGAATTAAAAAGAAAATCTGAAGTCATATTTAACGAATTTTTCAAATGTTTGAGAATAATACATAGCGAGTATCAATATGAGTAATAGAGAACAGTAAATATATGAGTTTGAGAAACATATTGAATCATGATAAAAATCCGATTATGGAAATATTCACATATTTTAACATTTTGAAGGTGTACAACATGTTTAATTTTGAAATAATTTTTTTAAATATCGCATTTAGTCCGCATGGCAGATATTATTATGATAGAATATAATAGCGGGCTGGTTTAGATATTCGAAAAAAAAATAGACCGGTAATGTTTTACTTTATAAAAAACATGACTTTTTTTTTTTGGTAAATGAAATTTATTTGGATTTATTAAAGAAAGGATAAAGTGTTTTAAAAGGAATATTAAACGAAACCCTTTGAGCTATCTTCGATCACACTTACCCACTTGTTCTTTTTTAATATCATGATATCGCCGTTTAATGACTTAATTTTTATTTTAATTAACGTAATAACTAATAAATCAGTAAAACATCATTAAAAAACCAGATAAACGTCAAATTCAAAATCGTTTGATGACATAACAAACATATGTAATGTATCTGATATCAAGTGAAAGTGAAGTTACGATCACGCATTTTTGGCTTTAAATCCTATAGTTTAGCGATAGTATATTTTTTTATAGAAATTGGTCGACGGGATAATAGAGAAGTACCGTTTTATTATATTCCGTGCAGTAGTTCGTGAGTTACAGCGCCCACAATATCTGTGTCATATACAGGCAGACAGACAATTCCATAAGCAATTAAATTGTGTTTAAGACCTCCTAAAACTTATAAATCCGTCGAAAACCGGAAGTCAAAAATTTTGACTAATCCAATACTTTCTTCGTCTATTGATAAGCAAGTAAAAAATATAAAGATTCGCTTACCTCTTATTATTATGCAAAAGACACATAAACAATATATCAAATACATATAACAAAATTTAGAATATTTCCAAAAGAAATATTATTCTTTTCATTTTATTGCAAATTAAACACCTGTGTTAGTTATTACTTTTCTTTTGCATCATCTTTCAGCCTCCTCCCCTTCTTAACACGGCAGAAAATGGAAATTAGACTTTAAGGAGCATTGTAAACGAAAGTATTGTGTTTAACAAATTATAAATTAGCGTTCTGTACTCCCTTGGTAATTACAGCGATTTCAGTTGAAAATACTCATGAATATTTTAATATGTAACGCAATATTTCTATATTTACATAATGGGTTCTGTATTTAGACTTCTTTTATTCTGATGAACATTAGAGACATGAAAGCAATCTTTTATGATACCTTTAGATTTGAATTGCAAATAGTTTTATAAACTTTTAAAGTACAAGAAAAGGAGTGATTATGTGTAATCAAATGTATAAATATGATTCTATAGGGAAACTTTCTTCCAGAAATTTATATTTTTCTTTAACTTAGAGAATAAAGGCTTTTATAGCGATATTAACTCTTTCGTGGGCAAGTAATTGTGTTTCTGCAATGTTGCATTCAAACCAAAATTTTGAATTTTTTTTTTTCTAAATGAGAAAATACAATTACACAACATTTTTCCTATTAAAATATAAAAGTAAAATTTAGTTAAAATTAAGTTTTTTTGGTACAAATCCTTATTAAAAAGATATTCCCCAGTCCTTCAAGGGGTTTTAAAAATGAATTCTAATATCTGTAACATTTCTTGTATCGATTTAATTTTAACAAACAAATTATTGTGGGTATGGACTAAAAGAGGCTGGTAAATAAGTGTTGATCCCTCCCCTCAATCCCCGCCGATACTGTCAACCATTTTTTATGATAGGATTAGGATATATGGGGATATATCCTAAAGAATATATCATAGGATTATATGGGATTTAATTCTCCATTTTTCAATTATTGCTGTAACTTTTTGAGTTTTCACGATATTTCACAGTTTTTTTTATATGCGTTAACCTATAGCATTAACTATCAAATCATGACAAAACATCTTTTTTGCATTTCGCGCATGCGCAGTTAAAATTTATTTCATACAAATACCTATATCTCATCATATATTCAATATATTCATATTTTAATTGCAGTATACTATTTCGACGATTTTTTGTCAAGTTTTTGGAAAGCGGTGTTAAATTCGGCTGAAAACTCTGCATGCTATAAAAAAAACTTTTGCATTTTTCTCAGAAACGTTAACATCTTCAGGAATATACGTGCATGCTTACACAAACGCACACAAATGTTGAACAGGACCTACATAGTCGTTTGCTACAGTGACAAACTATTTTTAGCCTTTTCTGTTACTTGGGTGATCGAAAATATTATTTTATTATTAAAATTATTATTGCCACCCCCTAATTGTCCTCGCGACAAAATCTTCACTGAAAAAGATGAAGTCAAACATGTTCTTTACATCCTCAAAGTTCAAGGGCATTTCCTCACGTTTTTCAGTAGATATTCGACGAAACATCTGAAATCGGTTACTGCCCCTTAATTTCTGGACACCAATCGGTTACTGCCCCTTAATTTCTGGACACCAGCGTACATCGAATATTAATTGATATCCACCACAAAGAATATTGTTTCGAAATAATGTTAGACAACATAATAAAATTTGTAGTCGCAATGACAGCGCTGTTTTTCATTTTAAGCTAAATTTATGTATAATAGATGTCTTGCTGAAAATAACCACAAAAATGATGAATAAAAGTTTCATAAATTATTATTATTTTTTTTAATATATATATTTTTAATTTTAGAAAAACACTTTGAAGACGGAGAAGGATTATGGTAATTTTCCTGTAAATGTCTTAGTTTTATAAGTACTGCTCATTATCTCGAAACAATAAAAAAATTCTTACACGAAATAATTTCATTATTTTTTATATCTTAATCAAAACAAATAACTTCGCATTATCATTGTTTTCTATCATTTAGTCTATGCAACTGTTAATTGTTATGTTGTTGACTCAAATAGTTTTGAGGAATTCACTTTCATTATTTGAGTCTGCTCAGATACACCATTCATATTCATTCCTTGACGAAATCTCTCAATAATATCATAAACGATATTTTGCCTGAAAGTGTTTACCTTCTTTTGGTTCTGTGTCAATTCGTCGCGGAACAATTCATTGCGGACAATTTGTCGCGGCATCAATTCGTCGCGGGCTCAATTCGTCACAGGCTCAATTTGTCGCGGGCTCAATTCGTCGTGGTATCAATTCGTCGCAGATTCAAAAAATGAAAGTGAATTCTTCGAAAATAATTGAATCAACAATCTAACAATTAACAGTTGCATTGTCTAAATGATAGAAATAATTATATTGCAAAGCTATTTGTTTTGATTAAAATATAAAAACTAAGAACAAGGGTCGAATATAAGTAGAGAAAGATAGTACAGTACTGTATGCATTTAAAATAGCATAAAAGAAGGGGCGTCGCGTCAATTCATCGTGCACAATTCGTCGCGGCGTCAATTCGTCGCGGGCTCAATTCGTCGCAGGCTCAATTCATCGCGTGCTCAATTTGTCGCGGGCTCAATTCGTCGTGGTATCAATTCGTCGCAGCGAAAATGTCTTTGAAGGCTATTATGATAAAAATAAGGATATTTTAGTAAAATTATTTAATGATAATTTGTTTTTTAGATATACAGAATTATAACTAACATTTTACAGGCGATTATGGAGGAATTTTTTTCATACGTGATTTTTTTGTGAGATGTAAACACATGAAAACTTTTTGTGATAGTGATTGAACTGATCGCTGCATGAATGCAATTTGATTATATAATATTTTGGTTTTTAAAGTTTTTTCATTTATTTCATCTATACTAATAAAAGAAACGTGTTTGTCTGTCTGAATTCTGTGTGTGTGCACGAGATGACAAGCGAAATCTACCGCACGTAGAAGTCTGAAAATTTTGGTGAGGATGGTCCAAGGCAGGTCTGGAAGACCTGAGGCTCAGATTTTTCATATTTTAAGACCCGGGGCCTCAGGGGCCCTTTTAGGGTTTTTGCATCTAAATTTTTAATAACGTGCCCCATTTTCATCCAATATTTCCAGTAAATTCTGATTTTTTTATTTTTCTGTTTCAAGCTTTTCTAAAAGTCTCAGTCTTTGAACAAGTACTCCGGTGGTCTAAATCAGTTGTTTGAGAAAATGCAGTGACATCACCCCTCCCTTCCTCTCCCTTTCAGCGATTTTCTCTTAATTATGGTCCGTTTCCATAACTCAGAAACTGTGTTCCGGATTTCCACCAAACTGATTCCAAACATTATAATTAACGTAATAAGGACCTCCTATAACATTTTTAAAAGTTTCTGAATTTATACTACTCTTTTCGAATAACAATATCAGAATTTATTTTTTCATTTCAAAATATCTCGAGTTCTACGAGTCCAATCGCAATGCAGTTTGACTGAATCAACTCGATATCGATATAGCTTACATATTTTAGTTCCAAGTTTCACCACCAGGGGGAGCTTCCGTTAATCGGGTTCTATGGGACCAATTACGACGGGATTTGTCTCATTCGACTGGATTTCGATAGCTTTACAGATTCCGGTTATGTTCGTAAAGAACAGATTGCGCCCCCTGGCGGTGGAAGGTGTAACTAAAGCATTTTAAAGCTAACTCGGGTTCTAAGGTTCACATCAAGACGCGGTTTGGCTCATTCGACTCGATATCGATAGCACTTACATATTTTAGTTCCAAGATTCACCACCAGGGGGAGCTCCCTAAATCGGGTTCTATTGGACCGATTACGACGGAGTTTGGCTCATTCGACTGGATTTCGATAGCTTTAAATATTTCTGTTATGTTCGTAAAGAACATATTGCGCCCATGGTGGTGAAAGTGTAACTAAATGATTTTGCTGCTAACTCGGGTTCTAAGGTTCACATCAAGACGCGGTTTGGCTCATTCGACTCGACATCGATAGAGCTTACCGATTTTAGTTCGTTTTTCACCACCAGAGGGAACTTTCCTATCTCTGGTTCTATGGGCTGGAGACACCCAGCCAGAGCGCCAAACTGTTAGGTTTATGGCTTTTCATGCCCCGGCGGGAAAATCCCCAAGAACCATCAAGCACAACTTAGCCTCAGAAACAGGCCCTAATCAACGGGCGATTATTTAAACATTTCAAAAATACACAATCCTTTTCTAAAAGAAGGCAAAACAAACATTTCTTTACATCAAACAATCTTAAAATAACTAAACCTGAATAATAATAATAATAATAATTATAATAATAAAATAACTAACCTGAAATCAAATCAAGAAATTACGACATTTGAAGTTACAATGCCGATATAACCTAAAGTAAACTAACTAAAACTATTTAAACAAATTATAATAACAGTGAAAGATGCTGATGAATCGAAATTACATAACATCTGTTTTCACGTCCAAATAGTCCATGAAAATAAAACAGTCAAATATTTCATCCAATCAAATAGCGTCACTTTTCAAGTCCAATTAGTCCATGAAACTTAAACAGTCAAATATTTCATTCCTACACCCCTAAAGTCAAAATTTGTATCTAATAAAAGAAAACATGCTATTCAGAATATTGTAGTTCTCTGCGAATTCTTTATAGTTGTTAACAACAAACAGAGTCTTCTGCAAATTCCTACGCAAAGTTAAATGTCTAATAAAATGAAAATGATATTTCATATAAGAACATTTACCAAATATGTAGTGCACGGCTATTCCTCTAGAACCACATCCACATCTGTCAGACTGTATTTTTCCAATCTTAAGGAAAAATTCTGGGAAACTCGCATGAACAGTAAGATAGTAAATAAGAACCTGTTTATTGCAATGGCTATTCTATGGCTTAATCACCCATCCGGAGCGCCAAACCGTTAGGTTTATGGCAAATATGCGCCGGCGGGAAAATCCCCAGCAGACAATCAGCGCGCCACAGCCCAGCAAACAAGCCCTAAACAACGGGCGACTATTAACAAAAATCGAAAATACAAAATCCTTTTCAACGAAAAGGCACAAACTTGATACAATGACAGTAGACCCCTACAAAATAAAATAAAAACTACTAAAATCAAATTAACTAACTAATAAACAAGCTTCAAAACAAAGAAGATGTAACAGGTGTAACAGACTGATATATGACTAACTATGATAATTCATTGACGTATAAGAACTAAACCTACGTAAAGACTAACTTAAATATATAAACTAAAATGATGTATAACATCATTTAACGACTTATTTAGTTACAACGTCGACACTAATAACTAGTAAAACTAAGGTTCATAAACAATAGAACACAATTCACAAGGTTCAGCGATATACTTTGTACATTGTCGATTACAAACACTCAGCAAATTCAGTTGGTAATGTCCACCAAGTCACTTTTACATCCAAACTATGTCAGTTTTAATAATAGTCCACTACTTGAAATAAAGTTTCAAAAGACCATCAAATAAATGACTTTAAAGGTTTATAGACAAAATTGCAGAGAAATTAAGTTTCACCACCAGATTAATGACATAGCCAAATAAACAATTATCCATTGTATTCTTCAAACAAAGTTAAAACAATAAATGCCGATTAGACGCATTTGACTTCAGCACCAATTTTTTTTTTCAAAACCTATATCTTATGATAGAAAACAATCCATTCAAAATATTATAGTTTTCCGCAAGCTTTGAATAGTTCGCAGGGTCCAGAAGAATTC
Source organism: Maratus michaelseni (assembly GCA_963931845.1). Lineage (NCBI taxonomy): Eukaryota > Metazoa > Arthropoda > Arachnida > Araneae > Salticidae > Maratus > Maratus michaelseni. The sequence continues at coordinate 101,129,559 of OZ007600.1, forward strand.
TTTGCAAGTTTTCACGTAGCGTATATTTTCTCACAAAACTAAAATGATGTCTCATTAAAAAGCACCTACCAAAAATGTAGTGCACAACTGTGCCCCGAGAGCCACAATCACATCTATCTGATTGTCTTTTACCTATTTTGCACAAAAAATACGGAAAACTTCCATGGCCTGGTAAGTAATGTGCAAGAAGTTGTTTCGCGCAGACAAATTTCCTCTCAACTTTCTTCGAAATTTCGTAAGTCTGTCTACCCTTGTCAGAGGCAGACCAGTACTCCTGCCAGGCCTGCAATACCTTCTTTTTGAAATACATTGTTACTAGTGAGGGTGGAAGCGTAACCCGATAATCAATATCATACATACCCTCGAAAATGACTGATTTCGCTAAGAAGTCTGCTCGCTCTCGTTACCTTCAAAGCCAATATGTGCTTTGATCCATCCGAGATATAATACTTTTTCAGGATGTTCCATAAGCAGCTTGTAAATCAAAAACAATAGTTCATTAGTGGGAAACAGATTATCAAGAGCTGAGACCGACGAAAAGCTATCAGTATATAATATGACACTTTTAAACTCAGAATGGACCAACCACAGTACCGCATGATAAATAGCAGATAACTCTGCCTGATATATTGAATTCAAATCATTTATTTTGATCCTATAGTCATACATAAATGAACCCTTCCAATAAACTGTGAAGGCTGCTGCCACTCCCAAGGGCATACGAGATCCATCTGAATAAACTACAGGCAAGTCCGAGTCTGGAACCACCTCTGTAACTGGTTCAATTAACTTTAAATTATCACGACCTATTACTGGAAATTCATATGTTCTCTTATTTATCGAGAATTCATCTGCGAGAAACTCTATATTATTGATAATGATTGACCCATCTCCACTGAAAAAGAGAAATTTGAGTAGTAAGCTTGATATTCTATCTTCAAAGGAGGAACACCTGCAAGAGTACATAGGGCATCTGTTGAAGTAGATCTATATGTCTTAATCACTGAAAGTAGACCAATTCTCTGGCAAGAGCTAAGTCGCTGTAAAGCCAAAGTCTTCAAATCTCCAAACCATGCTTGATATTCATACATAATTTGTTTCTCTATCACAGAACTATACCAGATCTCGTGAAACATTACATGAACACCATTATCTCTAATTACCGTTTTTCGAATATTTAAAGCAAAATCCTTAATTTTCTCTCTAATATTATCCAGATGAGTAAACCAATTAAACATACTATCAGGTGTAAGGCCCAAGTATTGCAAGTTATCCCTCACCACTACACTCTCTCCATTAATTTTAAAAATAGGTCTTCTTCTTTCTAACGTATTTTTTCCGAACAGCATTGGCACATATTTTGTAATACTTATCTTCAAACCCAGGTACTCCCAGATTTCTGCATAATGATTTAAGTGACCATTCATATTAGCCTCTAACTGTCGGCGGCTGTCGCCCTCGGCAAACAAAACGAAGTCGTCTGCGTAGCAGATGACTTGATCCGAATGTTGTCAATATAACTTCAACAGACGATCTGCCACTACAAGCCATAAAAGAGGGCCCAGGCACGACCCCTGGGGTATCCCTGGAATAACACAAACCATTCAGTACCAAATTCAAAACTAAAACCTATAAGTCTATTACTTATGTAACTGTTTAAAGCCGATCTCATGTACAATGGAAGAGGCAAATCGTCAATTATTCGTGCTAAGATATGCCAATGTAACGCATCAAATGCACCCTCTATGTCAATAGATGCTACAGCACAATATTTCGCATGACCAAGAATCTCTTTAACTTTCTTTTTTAAATCCAAAAAGGCAGAAACCGTTGACCTACCCTCTCGAAAGCCATGTTGTGCTATATCCAAATATCGAATACCTTCCAGTCTCGAAATAATTCTAACCTTCATCACTCTTTCTAAAATTTCCCCCAAAATCGGGAGAAGCGTAATTGGGCGGTAGGCTCTTGGGTTTGATGAAATCTTGTTTCTTTTCCGAAAGAAAATAACTATTCCCTTTTTCCAGAAACTAGGGAAAAATCCCAATTTTAAACACTTATTAAACACACCCAAAACAACAGCGGGAAACGTTGTGCATAGATTTTTTACCACCAGAGGGTCCGTAAGGTCATAGCCAGGTGCCTTGTTATTTGCCTGACTTTTCAAAGCATATTTCAATTCACGATGTGAAACAGGTTTAAAACCATGATCTATAAATATTTCTGCATTTGGAGTATATTCAAATATGCTATTCTATGGCTGGATCACGATGGGGTATAGCACATTCGACTCGACATCTATAGCCTTAACGATTTCAGTGCCCGAGGTTCGTATAGAACAGATTGCGCCACCTGGTGGTGGAAGGTGGAAGTAATGTATATTGCAACACACGACTGCTATATGGTGCCACAGGCAGCGGGGACCCAAGTCGGAGGTTTGTTCAGTTATAGGTTTATACTATTCAATGTGAAAATTAAGGGATTATCTGATGCGTGCGTAGCACGACCGGTATACAGTACTAAAGACAGCGGGGACACGTGTCGGAGGTTCGTTCGGTTAAAGGGATTATCTGGAGCATGTGTAGCATGACCGGTAAACGGTGCCGAAGGCAGCGGTGACCCGATCCAGAGTTTCATTCAGTTCGAGATTTTACAATATTCGGTTCGAGATTTGTCATATTCGAAGTATGCTACAATTCACCGGTATACGGTGCCGAAGACAGCGAGGACCCGATCCGGAGTTTCGTTCAGTTAGAAGTTTATGCTATTCAATGTGCAAATTAAGGGATTATCTGGTGCCGAAGGCAGTGGGGACCCGGTCGCAGGTTCGTTCGGTTCATCACCGTATTTGTGTTTTATAGCGGCACCCACAATTATGATTATGCCAAGGTTGCAGTTATGATTTCGCCAAGATCATCGCAAAGCTTATATATGCATCCTATTTACGCATATATATATTCCAAACACCGTGCCATATACGCCATTATACACATACTAGCTGGCTTCGCCCGCTAGCATGCCCCTAATTTACATCTGGGCCTCGAAATGTAGAAAATCTCGAATATGACAAATCTTGAACTGAATCTTGTAAAACCTCGAATCTTGTAAATCATCAAATATGATAAACCTCGAACTGAATGAAACTGCGGATCGGGTCCCTGCTGCCTTCGACACTGTATACCGGGGAATTATAGAAAACTTCGAATATGACAAATCTCGAACCTAATCTCGTAAAACCTTGAAGTGAATGAAACACTGGATAGGGTCCCGCTGCCTTCGGCAAGGTATACCGGTCGTGCTACACACGCTCCGGATAATCCCTTTAACCGAACGAACCTCCGACACGGGTCCCCGATGCCTTCGGCACTGTATACCGGCCGTGCTACGCACGCACCAGGTAATCCCTTAATTTTCACATCGAATAGTATAAACCTATAACTGTAAGAACCTCCTATTCCGGTCCCCACTGCCTGCGGCACCGTATAGCAATCGTGCTGCAATAGTTCCACTCGTTGCAATAGTTCCCCCTTCCACCACCAGTTGGCGCAATCTGTTCTATAAGAACCTCGTGCACTGAAATCGTTAAGGCCCCGAGTCGAATGTGTTATACCCCTTCATGATCCATTTTATATTCAGTGCCATCAGCATTCAAAGAGTTTTCATTACTTATATATGTTCATTTACTGTATAATTGCAAGTTATCTTATAATCAGTGCATCCGAATGCGGATCACTCTATGTCATTCGTATTTATCTTTAATTATAAAATAAATTTTCACCGAGAATCAAGAGGCGCCCACAGCTCTGGGTTCTCCGAGTTCCTTTGGCCTTTCCATTGTCTTCTGGGGCCGGTCTTGACTGTGGCCTAGATGGTAATGGATATGGTATTTCCTTCCTGAATTTTTCAGCTCTAAGCCGGCAACGGTGGGTTGTCCAGGAGTGGGTAATTGTTAGCCCATAGAACCAGAGATAGGAAAGTGCCCCTGGTGGTGAAAAAACGAACTAAAATCGGATGAGCCAAACCCCGTCGTAATCGGTCCCATAGAACCCGATTACGGAAGCTCTCCCTTGTGGGGAAACTTGGTACTAAAATATGTAAGCGCTATCGATATCGAGTCGAATGAGCCAAACCGCGTGTTGATGTGAACCTTAGAACCGGAGTTAGCTGAAAAACCCTTTAGTTACACTTTCCTCCGCTAGGGGGCGCAATCTGTTCTTTCCGAACATAACCGAAATCTGTAAAGCTATCGAAATCCAGTCGAATGAGCCAAACCCCGTCGTAATCGGTCCCATAGAACCCGATTTACGGAAGCTCCCCCCTGGTGGTGAAACTTGGAACTAAAATATGTAAGCGCTATCGATATCGAGTAGATTGAGTCAAACTGCATTGCGATTGGACTCGCAGAACTCGAGATATTTTGAAAGGAAAAAATAAATTCTGATAATGTTATTCGAAAAGAGTGGTATAAACTCAGAAACTTTTAAAAATGTTATAGGAGGTCCTTATTACGTTAATTATAATGCTTGGAATCAGTTTGGTGGAAAACCGGAACACAGTTTCTGAGTTATGGAAACGTACCATAGTTAAGTGAAAAACGCTGAAGTGGGGAGGAGGGGGAGGGGTGATGACATTGCTTTTTTCTTAAACAACTGATTTAGCCTACCGGAGTACTTGTTCAAAGACTGGGACTTTCAGAAAAGCTTGGAACAGAAAAATAAAAAAATCTGAATTTACTGGAAATATTGGATGAAAATGGGGCACGTTATTAAAAATTTAGATGCAAAAACCCTAAAAGGGCCCCAGGGGCCCCGGGTCTTAAAATATGAAAAATCTGAGCCTCATATCTTTAGGACCTGCCTTGGACCATCCGCACCCAAATTTTCAGACTTCTACGTGCGGTAGATTTCGCTTGTCATCTTAATAATTAAAGCAATATTGATCTAATTGATCTAATTCATTAAACTTCCATGTTCTCAGTAGGGAAATTAACAAAAAAATTACGTATGAAAAAAAATTCCTCCATAATCGCCTGTAAAATGTTAGTTATAATTCTGTATATCTAAAAAACCAATTATCTTTAAATAATTTTACTAAAATATCCTTATATTTATCATAATAGCCTTCAAATACATTTTCGCTGCGACGAATTGAGCCTGCGACGAATTGAGCCCGCGACGAACTGACGCCGCGACGAATTGTGCGCGATGAATTGACGCGACACCCCTTCTTTTATGCTATTTTAAATGCTATCTTTCTCTACTTGTATTCGACCCTTGTTCTTAGTTTTTATATTTTAATCAAAACATATAGCTTTGCAATATCATTATTTCTATCATTTAGACTATGCAACTGTTAATTGTTAGATTGTTGATTCAATTATTTTCGAAGAATTCACTTTCATTTTTTGAGTCTGCTCAAATACACCATTTATATTCATTCCTTGATGAAAATCCTCTATAATCTCATAAAAGATATTTTGCCTGAAAGTGTTTACCTTCTTTTATACTTTTTAAATGCATACGGTACTGTACTAACCTTCTCTACTTATTTTCTACCCTTGTTCTCTGTTTTTATATTTCATTCAAAACAAATAGATTTGAATAATAATTTTTTTTATCATTTATTCTATACAACTGTTAATTGTTAGGTTTTTGACTCAGATAGCTTCGAGTAATTCACTTTCATTATTTGAGTCTGCTCAAACACACCATTCATATTCATTCCTTGATGAAAACGCTCAATAATCACATAAACGATATTTTACCTGAAAGTGTTTACATTATTTTATACTATTTTAAATGCATACAGTACTGTACTACTTTTCTCTTTTATTTTCGACCTTTGTTCTCAGTTTTTATATTTTATTCAAAACAAATAGCTTTGAATAATCATTTTTTCTATCATTTAGTCTATGCAACTGTTAATTGTTAGTTTGTTGACTTAAATAGCTTCAAGGAATTCACTTTCATTATTTGAGTCTGCTCAAGTACACTATTCATATTCATTCCTTGACGAAAACCCTCAATAAACTTATAAAAGATATTTTGCCTGAAAGTGTTTATCTTCTTTTATACTATTTTAACACTCTGCGACTTATCTTTAAAAAATAACTACTCATATGTTATAATACATCATTTTAAACATGGAAAAAACATTTAAAAAATTAGAACCTAAAATTAAAAATTATTGACAAAAAAGTACTTTTTTCTCGTTTGCTATATACAGAAAATTGCGTATTTCTCATAAATATTGTCAACTTTCCAATAGAAAATTTTAACGTATACAAACTTAAACTTTCCAAAAAAACTATTTTTTTCACGTCTCCAGCCTTTTGAATTGGACGAAATTTACGAAGTTCATTTTAGTAAGAACGATGCGAAACTGCTCAAATGATAAATAAAACTTTGACATAAAAATTAACTCGGTATCGCCGTCCGTTGAGAATTCTGTGAACAATTTATATTAACTGCTGTGTTGTAAGATAGCAACAATAAATAAAATCGTCTTTTAAAACCCGCTGTATAAGTAACATTGCCTTTTGGGTATGTTGCAGATATGCAACGCGGTGATACAGCGCCTAGAATACATAGTGTGGAAAACGGCTACAAAATAGTACTACAAAATGAAATCCCATAAATATAGAACGATGCTGAAAAGATAACGATTTGATCGCAGCGACATCTTTTAGCAGTAACGTAGACAGGGTGGAGGTCCAGATGGTTGGAATACCACTAATTTTTTAAAAATATTTTTAATATACCTAATAGGAAAATTTTCTGCGATAATAAAGGCGAAGAAAACTTTATAATATTACTGGTTTCAAGAGCATTTGGACCCCCTCCCCATCTATTGCTACGCCACTGTCTGCTAGCTCTTTTCAACACAAACATTGTATAAGAATCGAACTGATAAAACGTTTCAACTGCTGATAAATATTTTAAATAATTAAATTACACCCTCAAATTGAAAAAAAATATATAGATATTTAGATTATAATTTTATATATTTAGATTAATATTGTATGAATGTGAAATTTCGGAATTTTAATAAAGCCAAACTGGTAATGCTTTAAAAAGCGCTAAACAATTGTAGCCGATAAACGTGCAGTGATGCAGTATAATAATAAGGCGATCACAACTACATCTGCTTTAAAAATAGATTTACCTCTAGCTAAAGTAACCGTTTCACTATGGACATGATGAACATATTTTCTGTTAATAAAATCTTCTTGTAAGTGTATATTTCAGACGTAACTGATTTTGAAGTTAGTTTTTATCATATCAGGGAATTAATCTTTTCCACTCTTCTAGCAGATATTCATCCTTTGGTATGCTAACCAGGGATAGTTTCTAGTTTGCTGTCTTGTATCGAGTACTGCAACCAGACACAAAAGAATGCGTATCACGTTTTTTGGCCATGATCAAAATCATTCATATTTTCAAAGCTTATGAAAATCACTATCCAAGTCAAAGGAAATAGGGTATAATTTAACTATTTAAAAAATTTACCACCAGCTGAAACGTTTTCTCAGTTCGATTCTTATACAATGATTGCGTTGAAAAGAGCTAGCAGACAGTGGCGTAGCCAGAGAGGGGAAATCCAAATGCTCTGGAAACCAGTAATATTACTATATACAGTAATAATACGTCTTCATTATCGCAGAAAATTCTTCGATTAGATATATTAAAAATATTTTTATAAAATTAGTGGTATCCAAACCATCTGGACCTCCACACTGTCTACGCCACTGCTAGAAGATGTCGCTGCGATCGAATCGTTATCTTTTCAGCATCGTTCTAGATTTATTGGATTCAATTTTTTAGTTATATTTTGTAGTATTTTTCACACTATGTATTCTAGGCGCTGTACTAATGTTACACTAAAAGTTACTCTTGCTGGAGATTAATATAAGAAGAAAGGAATTTTTTTTTTATGCTTCTATATTTTAGTTCCAAATCATCGACAGATAGCACTGCACTCTCTCCAACTGCTGAAAAACTCAAACTAACGTATAAATATTGATCAAAGTTCCCGTAATTTTTACTCTTTATTATGCTTAGCTGTTTACATGACAGACAATATACAATTATTTGAAACTGCGCTGTTATTTTGAGTATTATTATCGATGATATTTAAAAATAAAACATAGATGCGTAGTAAAGAAATTCTCAACTTCACAGATTAATATCTTGCAAGATTAACCTTCATAGCTGCCACCATTTTTGTGTAATCGATTTTTCAAAACTTAGACCGTTGACACAATTTAGCTCAGATTTTTTTTTCTCTGTTAGGTTTTTCTGTCTTAATTGTTGATTACTAAGCATTTGGCATTAATTTAATAGCTATGTGAAATTTACTTTCAATAATCTAATTAAATAAATCACTGTATACCTACCCCTTTATGAAATTGTCAACTAAACAATGATAATTATATATAAAAAAATGACTTACTATCACTAAAATAATACATTACTAAAATTGATTTCAGTAAACATAAAGATTTAAAAATCCCTTTTCATAAACAAAGCAACAATTTTCGTAACCACAATAAAGGTGACATTTGAATATCTGTAATGATAAATAAACTGTTTTCCCATGAAATATAAATATGTACTTGATAAACAAACATATTTATAATTTTACGCGAAAATAGCTTATTTATAGTTAGAAATAGGAAGAATGTCATTGTTATTGTTTGTGCGAAACTAGTCGGTTTGTTTATTAAAAGATTTTTCAAACCTTTATGATTACTATAATGACTTTTAGCATACGTAATTTATGTTAAAAGGATGAGAGTTACTTTATATAAAAATCCTTTTTATGCATTATAATGCAAATTAAACGCCTGCAGTGAACTTCTTACACAACTTCGACTACGTTAAATTTTGTTTTTCAAACTGGAAGAAAATGGAAATTAGTATATTAGAGGAATTTTGTAAACGAGAGTTTTCTACTTTTACAAATATAATTTAGCATTATGTATTTTCCCTTGGCAGTTAGAGAAATTTGAGTTCAAAATAGTTATCAAAGTTGCCGTATTTATCACAATGTTTTGATATTTACATAATGATTTCTGCATTTAGAATTCTTTTATTTCGATTGTCATTAGCAACATAAAAGAACGCTTTCGTGATATATTTAAATAAAAGGAAAGGAATGATTATGTGAACTCTAACATATAAATATATCTGTATACTGGATGCTTTTAAGAAAACGGATTATTTTCTCGAACTAAAAGACGTTTTGAAAGTTTTTTAATCCATTCCAAGCTTTTTCTTTCATTAAAAACTTACACAAAGGAAGCATACATTCTTGCCAGAATTTTCGTATTGCTTTTTGTCGCCTTATTTAATAGAAAAAAAAATATTAAGCGAAAATTTCTAAACTGAAATATTGGTTCCATACTCCTTGGAAATTCTCAGGAGTGTACGTACTTTGTACATGTTTCTATCTCTTCCTAAACCCATTACTGTATTGCTTGCAGGTTTATCTTTAGAAAACTAATTCGGATAAGAAGTAAATTAAAATAAATTATTAACGTAAAAAATAGCACAAATAAAAAATATATAAAGTAGCAAACAGCTGTTTCAGATTTTCTAAAGCTCCATCATCAGTTACAAAGTTAAAACGATTAAAAACAGATTTAAAAGTTTAGGCCATATAAGTATGCTTGCGTCTATTGCTCGCGGCGAAGATGGGATGTCGATGTGTGATTAAAAACAACAGTGGAGTCAGGGGTCCCTTGTGACGGAGGAGATCAATCAGGTGCGGAGACACAAGCATACATGACGTATACTTTTAAATCTGTTTTTAATCTTTTTAACTTTGCCACTGATGATGGAGCTTTAGAGACTTCGAAACAGCTGTTTGCTACTTTATATGTATTTTATTTGTGCTATTTTTTTACATTAATCAGTTATTTTAATATAACGGCACATAGTCCAATCCTCTCGTTTAAAAAAAGTAAATTAGTTTAATTATTTGTGACTGAAGAACTCCGATTTGAAAAATATTTACTCAGATGAGAGAATACATCATTTAAAGCATGTGAAAATAGTTAAACAAATTCAGAAAACATCATTTAAATATAAGTAAAAAATTTAGAATACAAAAAAAAAAAAAAAAAATTCAGAATTTAAAAGAAAAATTATATATTGACTAAAATGTACTTTTTTCACCTCTGCAATAAACAGAAAATTACATACTTCTCATAAGTTTTCGCAATTTCATAATAGAAAATTGTACAGTATATATACTTACCTTTGTAAAAAATCTATTTTTGGACGTTCCCAGTCTTTTTAATTTGAGAAAATATACGAAGTTCATTTTAGCAATAACAATGTGAAACTGCTCAAATGATAAATACTACAACTTTTGCATTAACCCTTTCCGGCACAGTGGTCCCACTCCAGGCACACCTAATTTTAATTCCAAAGTTGCATTTGGCACCAAGAATATTTTAATGAAATTTTGCATCTATAATGAAAAATTAAAATAAGGAGTTCTTATTTTCAAAAAAAGTCGTTTGTAAATTGTGGTGTCTGTCAGTAATTTTTCATTTTATGAACAGAATTTGTCTGTGCCGGAAAGGGTTAAACAGGACCTCAGTATCGCCATCTGTTTAAAAGTAAGGGCTCACAAATGGTCATCTTTTTGAACACCAGTATTTTCTAAAAAAAATTCCTTTTAGATTTTTCTTGCAAATTTTCTAGAAACCAGGCCCGAAGTTTATTTCTGTTGCAAATGTTGTAGAAACTTACCACGAAAATATTTCTTATAAAATACTGGTATACAAAAAGCAGACCAGTTGGGATCCCTGGAATTATATGAACAATTTATATTAACTGGTGTGTTGGAAGATAGCGGCAATAAATTAATTCGTCTTTTAAAGCCCGCTGTATAAGTAACATAGACTTTGGTGTATATTGCAGATATGCGACGCGGTGGTACAAAGGGTTAATTAAGTAAAAAAAATATGTTTTTATAAAAGTGATCACTAAACTTTTTAAAGTGATTAGTTTTAGCAATATATTTCTTAACCCAACCACGAGTATACTCGTGGTTTTTCAATCTAACAAAACGACTTCGTACCGGAAATTTTGAAAGAAGAATTTTTATTTTAGGAAAATCATGAAATGTCTGTAATTAAATAAAGTAAATATTGCTATTAGTATTTTCTGGTATGAATTCGAACTTTCTAAATAAAATAAAATTCAGGTAATTTTAACCACTACCTCCGTAATAACTAAATGCCGATCGTATTTGTCTCAAAAATGGAAGTCAGCATGTCTCAAATAGTAGCGCCACCTAGGCTCTACCATCTGGGGCATGTAGCTACCAGTAATTTTACTTTAATCCACTACTTTGGAAATTTCATTAATCTTTCTAAAACTTACTCATAATTCTTGGTTTATTAATTAAATTTTATAGTGTGAATCAATACTTTTGCTCCATAAACATGGTTTGTGCTTTTTTTTTTTTTTTTTTTTTTTTTTTTATGGAAATCAATTTATAAATAAAGGTCAGTGTTATTGCTTTATATATTATGATTAATTAAAAAAAAGAAATTTTATATTAAAAACAAATGTTTTAAATTAAAAATATCAGTTACTATAGCAATTTAAATTGTTATTTATAAAAGAAAAGACAATAAATACTTTTGTGAAATTCTAGAAATTAATTACAAAGTTTATTTTTTAAGCTATATTTTTAAACTTTCCATATAAATATTCTCAATACAGCCTTTGTTTACGTTATGTACTGATTGTGTGATTTATTTACGTGATTAGTGATTTTAAGTATTTCGCTGTCAAAATACAACTGTGAGAGAAATAAATGTGTTATTGATATAAATATTATTTTCTTTGCGTTAAATCCTTTACATTAATATTAATATTTCACTCAATATATACAGTTCTGAAATATTTTTTAAGGATCATTTGGCATATAAATTTGTAAATTTTTAGGTACATGACTTCGATAATTACAAGAAATTAAATTTTAATAATTGTATTGCAAAATACACAGAATATTTACTATCTGTCAAAAACATTCAATAACAGAATGAGAAATATCGATAATTAAACAGAATAATATTTATGAGTATTTCAGTTTGGTGTTTTGTGAAGAGACCGCTGTGAACAGAGGTACAGGATTTGACAGGAAGGTGTCTGTGGGTCTGACGAAATGCACATCGAAATCAGTTTTTAGATTTTTTAATTATTTTTGTATGCGATTTTTTATGCAATTTGTAGCTTTTTTCGTGATTTTTCCATAACTGGTAAAAGGAATCCGGTTTCAATCTTTTATCTCAATATAGTAAATTTTGTCCTCCTTTCAATAAAATCTCCTTTCATTCCGATTTCATAAAGAGATTTTGTAATGTTTTGCGATTATTTATGCGAGTTTTCATCCTTTTTTTTTCGCATTCCGCGGCGAGTTTTGACATTCGTATGAAAAAATATGGTTTCCGTCTTTCAGCATATTATAATAAATTTAGTCATATGCGATATTTTACTTCGTTGCGACTCTTTCTGTAAATGTTAGTGTTTTTCGTGTTTTCCAACGATTGTTTTACACTCTTAAAAGGAATCCGGTTTCAATCTTTTAACTTAATATAATAAATTTTATGCTCTAAGATTTTTTTATCTTTTTGTGAATTTTTTATATGATTTTTAGTTTCCTTTTGTATTTCACGGTTATTTTTGACATATAAGTCTGAAACGCAATGAATTATTCTGTAAATCGTACTACTGGGGTGAAACACAAGTTGGGAGAATGTTAGATCGATACTTATAGAATCGTAAACGACGATGCTCGATTTTTGAATTTAATCTCTATCGAAATTAAATATATGATAATAGTTCAAGATGCGATTTATTTGAGATCAGGGCGGGCGTAGCTCTTTATAGGTGAACGCTGCCGAAGACAGTGGGTCCCTCCACTACAGGTTCATTTATTTCGAGGTTTGCCTGACTAATCGACAAGCGAAGAGTCACTAGTTTCATCTATTTTTTTTCATTTTTTATAGTAAATTTACCAAATACCAAATTAGCCTGTGCTATTTTATTATCTTCCACAGTTCTTTCTTTCTTTCTTTCTTTCTTTCTTTTTTTAACTGGGGAGAAAAGGAAAATTAGAGCAGTGAATATGTTTGTAAAAAGAATGTTTTATTCTCGTGTACATAAATTAGCTTCATGTATTCTCATGGTGGTTAAAGTAATTTGAGCTGAAAATGGTTATTAACGTTGCAATATTTAACACAATGTTTTGATATTTACAAAGAGACTTCTTCCATTTCGAAATCATTTATTTGGATGAACATTAGACGTACAAAAGTAACCATTTATCATTTAAATCTGAATTGTAAATATTTTTATGAACTTTCAGAATATAAGAAAAGGAATGATTTTGTGAAATGTAATGTTTAAATATGGTTAAAATTGCCTTTAAGAAATTGATTATATTCATAAACTAAAACATATTTTTAAATGCATTTGATTGATATAAAATGTTTAACAATAGATTTACGGGCACTGATTATATATCATTTTTTTTAATGAAATCTGCCTTTTTGAGGGTATAGTAAAATTCAAGTTTTTATAAATTATTTATTTGAAATATATAGATATTTATTTACAGATGCAAATATAGTTAGACCTATGTTTTTTACATAACCCAATTGGCAAGATTTTCACACATTTGGATTTAGTACATCACACGATGCATTGAAATTACTATTTTGCTCGTAGTGATGGTCACTGTTTAGTTCTTCTGCCAAGTGAAAAATAAAAATCTTCCGAGATATGTTTCCTCCAGTGGTTTCTTTGTACTATATCCAGGCATTGATGACTGATAATTCTAAAATGCTATAAAACACATGAAGTCTACGGGATCCTGCTTTAACGCTATATTTTCTAGTCATTTTGTTGAAAATATCAACCACAAACTTGGTTTTGTCGTAAAATGCAATTGTTTCAGAGTTTTTGTTTTTTTATTTTGACATTTCTGTGTTTAGAACTGAGCAATAATTCCCAATGAATTTTTGATATGATAAGGTTTGCTCTTATTGTAAACAGCTATTTCAAATTTGTTAGCTCATGTATCAACTGTTAACAGCCGTCATTTGTTTGTTTTTGTTTTTCCTTACTCATTCATATTTTATTTTTGTTATTCCGTATTAATTGAAATAATATTTGTAAATAAAGTATTCCGCCAATTTGCGGATTTTCCTACGGTTTTAACACTATTGTTTCATAGCATTTTGCTATTTAATATTTAAATATCTGGTATTGTAGACACCTTGTTTTTGAACAATTTGTAATACTTTTCTGCATTTAAATAAGGCGAAAATTCTATTAAAAACTGTAGCAAAAGCGTACGAACCGTGTTTTCGTAAAAATAAGTGAACAACATATAGAAGTAATAAAGAATAGGTGTTTCGGAGAAAAGGAGTAAAAATGTGTATTCGCTGCATTATATTATTAAAAATCGGTATGTAATGTCTAAAGAATAATATTTACATATTCGGAAATTTTAAAAGTTAAAATGAAAACCCGTAAACTTGACGGGTTCTGTAAACCTATTGTTAATTTATATATATATATATATTTATATATATATATATATATATATATACATATATATATATATATATATATATTTCTTTTTCTCTCCAAAATTCTGTTACGAGGTTTAGATTTGGAAAAGTAATTCGAATGAAAAGTCCGTGAAACAAATATTTTTTTGTGTATTTTTTATTGCTTCTTGCGTCAATAAGGGATATGTTCAGAATAGTAATGTTCCGAAAAGGGATATTTCACAGATTTTTATGGTATTAACATAGGATATAAAAGTGGTAACTTCGTGTATTCAACATGCGGGATTCAAAACTCTTATTAAAAATTGTTATAACTCTTGAACCTTTAATTATAAAGCAAAGTACGGTGGATTCCAGAAATATTTTTCTGAAATAACTCAGAAAAATTATTGAATAACGTATTTCTTGTTTCCAAATGTATATGTTATTTGTGGTAGGTTGTCATTTCTCCAATCGAATCTCATATGTAAGCTTTAAAAAATAATAGAAAACAACTTACAGGGTACAGACAGTACATATGGAGGATCTCCCTCGGAAAATCGCATATGAATACTATTTCCTCCTTTTAAATTCTAAGCTGTCAAAGATGTTGATTTTTTTTAATGTTCAAAACATTAATGGCTATAATGCAGAATTGAAATGAGATAACATCCTGCTTTTTTTTCTATAAAATACATAAAGTTATCTAAACATTCCCTTATTGATGCAAGAAGCACTAAAGAAAATACAAATGGCGTTCCATAAAAACTGAGAGTAAAATCATAATAAAATCAGGAAATCTATTTACAACAAAAAATACACCATTCTTTTTCAAAATAAACTTCCCTCAGAGGATATGCAACGGTCCCATCGTTCAACCCCCTTTTCAAAACAAGTACACAAGCCTTTTTTTGGCCGCTGCTTCAAAGAACCCTGTACTGCTGAAATAACTTCAGAATCTGCATTAAATTTCCTTCCACGGAGCCTCTCTTTCAACAACGAAAACAGCCAGAAATCGCATGGTGTGCAATAATTAACTTTCAACATTTTGAACAAGTAAACCACTGCACGTTCATTACTTGCTGCAACCGTCGAATAAAATATATAAAGATGTTTTAAGTAAACAGGCTTTCATTTTTCTTTATTGCAAATTAATTATCTGCATTAGTATAATATCATTATGAATATCTTATTCCACTGTTGTCAGTTTTATTTTAACTCAAAAAGGATGCTGTCAGGTCCCTGGCAACTATAGGCTTAAAAACTATTGTTATGGAACTATTGTGATTATTATCTTATTATTATCTTATTGTGTGTGTATCTATTGTGTACCGTTAGAGGCTTTTCAGTACTGGAATCTTAATCCGGAGGGTAGCGAGTTGAATACAATGGAAGAAGTATGTCCTTCGTGATGTGGTCTTCCATAGATAAGAAAGAGATTGCACCCATTATTTAGGAAGACAGTCCCTTGGAAACAGACCAGGAGCCCCGTAGACAGTAAGGTGCTCTGGAGAATGACCAGAGAGGAAGTTAGTTCGAACGCAGGACTGGAGCGTGTAGGTTGGTTGTTCAGAGAGCAGCTCTGGGCACGTGTGTGGAACGAGATCTCTCGAAAGGAAGAGATATAGCGTGTGTGAGATTATTAGAAATCTCGGTTCTGAGTGAATGAACGTAGCCTAAAGGTACACAGAGGATAGTTTTCTGTAATTATTTTGATTTAATATTAAACCGGATAATTTACATCCGAGTTTAAGTGTAATTATTGTTAATAAAGGGTTAGTTTAAGTATAATTGAAAGAGTTTGGTTTTTCTTGAATTTACATCAAGTATCGTGTCCGATATCACGTATTCATATCGGTGGTGGCAGCATATCAAAAGACCGGATTATATTTCGAAGTTGTGTTTGTACCGGATCGCCCAGCGGAAGTGTTTGTGCCCTATCGTCGTAGACCAGTGCCAGTTAGCCGTATTACAGTCAGTTTACGCCGGATCGTCTAACGGAAGTGTGTGTGCCCTATCATCGTAGACCAGTGCCAGCTAGCCTATCGTCATTACAGTGACGTGAACTAGTGGTGGTGCTGTGTGTAGTGTGTTTGTGCATAGTGAAGCATGGTACAGTGATTGTTGCCCGAGAGTGCAAGATTTACCCTGTGGAAAAGTGAGCAGAGAATTGCCCCAGCGAATAAAGTACGAGGTAAGGTGTTTTGATAATTTTATTCTACTGATATTCTCGAACCCACTGTTTTTTTTTTGTGTGTATAACTGATGGTAATTTAAGTTAATGTTGTGGTTAATTTATGATAATTTATGTGCAATATAATAATTGGACTAAATGAAATGAGATATTAACAGCCATTTTACACTATTGTTTTAAGAAAAGAATCTTATATTAATTACTAGAAGTGATTTTCTAATTGTTTTAAACGGATAAGATTAATGATTAAAATTAATGCATTGTGTTAATAGTTGGTAGGAATAACTGAAATTTCTTAAATTTAAATTATTATTAAAGTAATATTTAAATTAGGTAATACTGTTTGTTTTAAATTTGAAGTATTAATAGTAAATGAGGAAAGCAAATTTGTGTAGAATTTAAATTAAATTGAAATAACCTTCAAGGAAGAATTTCAGGTCCAAGAGAAAAAAGTGCTGTGATTTACTTTTTAATGTGAGAACTAATTTTGAAATTGAAATATTTTATTGAGATTAAATTTAGGAATTTATGTGTATTTCATGCAAATTTTTGTTAGGTGGATATTTTTATGTAGTGATTGGCATTAGTGTTTTACTCAAATTGCAACGTATCAGTATTGCTGTGTAAGTGGTATTTTATTATTTAATTGTATAAATTTAAAATCTGTATTACATAATAATCAAATTGAAATTATTGTTACTGTGTTATTGGAAACAAGTAGTGGGGTACCATTGTTAAAGGAAATTTATCATTTTATTATTACTTATTTGAAATATGTTAAATAGTATAATGTGTGGAGGTAATTTATGAGGGTAGGATTTGAGGAAGTATTAATTTGATATTGTGCTTAAGTATTATTGTAGGGTGGTAATAATTATCGGTAGAAGGTATGGCTTTCTTACTAAAAATAAAAAGGGTGGATCTTCAGGCGATATGTGAAGAGTTAGGAATTGAAGCCTCGGAAGATGATACCAGGTTTAAGCTTAAGAAAAAGATAGTGGAGAGCGACGAATATGAAGAATGGGCCGTTATGGAATAATCTAACACTGTTGTTACGGAGCGGTTAGAAAAGGTAGAAAGGGAGGAAAAGTTACAACGAGAAAAGTTAGATAGAGAAGAAAGGTCTGAAAAATTGAGATTGGATCATGAGTTAGAGTTGGAAAGGATAAAAATTCAAAGTTCGGCAAATAATTCTAATGTGTCTAGAGAATATAATCATGAGATTAGCCTAGAGAAATTGATTAAAAGCGTTAAAACTTTGTCTATCAAGGTTCCAGAAGGGACTGAGGGATGGAATCTGTTCTTTAGCAGTTTAGAACGAGCATTCCAAACAAAAAATGTGCCGGAAACCCAGCAGGCCGAAATTCTACTAAATATGTTAGGAGATAAGGCCGATAACTTGCTAATATACACTACTAGGGAACAAATTGAGAGTTATGAGAAATTGAAGGAATTAGTTCTAAGGGAACACGAGCCGACACCGAAGGCGTGTTTGGAAAACTTCAAGAAGGCTAGAAGGAATCAAAATGAAACTCATGTATTATTTGTATCGCGTTTAATAGCAACGTGGGAAAATTACTGTAAGATTAGAGGTGCAGATACGTGTGAGAAGGTTAATCAGTTAATTGTCACGGATAAGTTGTTAAATACTTTAGAAGAGGAAACCGCGACGCATATTGGATTAACTCAGCAGAATAATTGGTTAGAAGTTTCTAAGATTGCGAGGGAATGTGATAATTTCTTCGATGCTAAACAAAAATCTTATGCGGTAACTTATAAGGGTTATAAAGGTAAAGAAAGGTATGTGAATAATGAAGATTCTAGAAGGGCAAAAGATGAGGGATTTAGTAGTAATTGGAGACAAAATGCGACTAATGAAGTTAGTCCATTTTTGGGTAGAAAACCGGAATATAAGAAACCTAATGATACGATGCCTATCTGTTTCAAGTGTGATTTACAAGGACATGTTCAGCGATTTTGTACAAAAGGAAATAATGAGGGAAGTAATCAAATTAATAACCGACAAGAACCAAGGGCTAGTATCAATAATGTCTCAGTGCGAGGAATTAAAGAATTACCAAGGGGAGCGAGTATGGCAAGAATCGGAGCAAAAGGGAATTGGAGAACTAAAGTTATTGGAGAGAAGTTAAATAAACTCGAGAAAGTGGAGGTTAGTGTAAATGGGAAAATAGCAAAAGGATTAGTGGATTCTGGTTGCGAAATTAGCGTCGTTCATAAAGATTTAGTACCAGCTGAGAAACTAAGAGGGGCTGGTAGCATCTATTTACAAGGGATATTTGGTAAGGCAGTTAAATCGCCGTTAATTCAATTACCTTTAGCTATTCCAAAACGCGGTCAAACTAATGTAATTCATCAGGATGTACTTTGCGCAATAATTGATAATAGTAAGGAACAGGTAATTTTACATCCTGACGCGGCTAGTGAATTGTCAGGGTTAAACAACGAGAAATCATTAAGAGAATCGGTAGAAAGGGAATGTAAGGAAGGTAATAGGGATAAAGTGAAGGAAAGGGAAAGGATTGGAAATGGTAAGAGTGACTGTTATGCCGTAAAAACGAGATCGGTAAATTTACAAAGTCATGAGAAGGAAAAAGCCGAGGTAGAGAAAAGTAAGAAATCAAGTTACGGAAAGTAGTCTAAATGTATTTCAGGAATCCCAAATGAATTGCAAAGATTTAGAGAAAGCTTGGGAATTAGCTGAAAATGATAAAGGGTCTTACTATCTTGTTAATGGGTTAATACATCATAAAGAGAAGTTGGTAGATGAAACGGTAGCTCAATTAGTAATACCTAAAATTAGAAAGGAGGAAATTTTAAAACTAGCGCATACCTCCTTATATGGAGAACATCGCGCGGTTAAGAAAATGCTAGAAAGAATCAAGCATTCATTTTATTGGGAAAATATGGCAGAGGAAGCTAAAACGTTTTGCGAATCATGTGTAGAATGTCGTTTAACGAGGGAAATGAGTGTGAGTAATAAGGAGAAAGAGGAAATATGTCGACCTGCATTTATAGATGAGTTAGTGGACGGGAGTAAGAAACTGGTGTATCAAAACGAAATGAGAGAATTTATGGCTCAAAATAAAGTAGTGGATATCGTCTTTGATAGTGACGGAGAGTTTGAAAATCGTGGGAAAAATCTGTTGTTAGACAGAGAACAACCGGAAAGTAAAGACAGGAAGGGATTTGAAATAAAAGGGTTAACAGATATTCAAGTTGGGGACATAAAATCAATCTTAAGGAAAAATAAGGAATTATTTGTGGGTCCTATCCAACTGGTAGAAATGGAGAAGAATCGGAATGGTCGTAAACCGGAGAGGGGTAAGATAAAGCAGAAATGGTACAATGTCTTTATTACGTACAAAGAGGACTTGGACAGGCAAGTGCCTGATTGGTTAGAGGAAGATTTAATTAGGACATCAGAGGCAGAAGTTAGCCATTGGAGCGGGTGCATTGCGGAAAGGGATGTACCAATTAAGTTAACGAGGAAGGACTGGAAGGAAAAAGTAGTACCGCCTCCAGCAATATCAGCCTAAGGACTGACATTGAAATGACATAATACTAGTGTAACTTTAATTTTTTTGTGTATTTATAATTGTATTTGCATCATGTGTTTATAACAGTGTATTAGAATATTGTGTAATTTTTTTCGGTATTTCTCACATTAGTATATGGTTCATTAGAGATGTCAGTAGGTAATTTTCAGACACCTTGAAATATTTATGTAATTATAGTAATGAAGAAACCTACCAAGGAACTGTTGAACTCTCCTTTGACATTACATAGTTTTGAGGAAAATTAGCCCCTAAAAGGCATATTTTCCGCTAAGGTGGTGGGTGTCAGGTCCCTGGCACCTATAGGCTTAAAACTATTGTTAATGAACTATTGTGATTATTATCTTATTATTATCTTCTTGTGTGTGTGTCTATTGTGTACCGTTAGAGGCTTTTCAGTACTGGAATCTTAATCCGGAGGGTAGCGAGTTGAATACAATGGAAGAAGTTTGTCCTTTGTGATGTGGTCTTCCATAGATAAGAAAGAGATTGCACCCATTATTTAGGAAGACAGACCCTTGGAAACAGACCAGGAGCCCTGTAGACAGAAAGGTGCTCTGGAGAATGACCAGAGAGGAAGTTAGTTCGAACGCAGGACTGGAGCGTGTAGGTTGGTTGTTCAGAGAGCAGCTCTGCGCACGTGTGTGGAACGAGATCTCTCGAAAGGAAGAGATATAGCGTGTGTGAGATTAATAGAAATCTCGGTTCTGAGTGAATGAACGTAGCCTAACGGTACACAGAGGATAGTTTTCTGTAATTATTTTGATTTAATATGAAACCGGATAATTTACATCCGGTTTTAAGTGTAAATATTGTTAATAAAGGGTTAGTTTAAGTATAATTGACAGAGTTAGGTTTTTCTTGAATATACATCAAGTATCGTGTCCGATATCACGTATTCATATCGGTGGTAGCAGCATATCAAAAGACCGGATTATATTTCGAAGTTGTGTGGACGGAGAAGTGGAATCCGACAGATGCAAATTAGGACAATAATGGTGTTTTGCAAACAAAATTATTCGATGTATTCCCATGGTAGTTATACAAAATTGTACTAAAACAGTTACAGGGTTCCTACGCTTTTACCACAATTTTTTAATAGAAAATTTCTATTTAATATCTAAATAGCAGATATTGTAGACGTCTCGTCCAATTGCAGCATTTGTAACACTTTCCTGCATTTAAATAAGGCGAAAATTTTTATTAAAAATTGTGGTAAAGCGTACGAACCCTGAGTCAATAAAATTATAATATTTAACCTGATTCTTCATAGAATCATAGTATTATACTCACTAATAGAATAGGTATTCAAATTAGACATAAATAAAACTTCTTTGTTATTGCTTATATTTCCATGGGTATTAAGTTTCAGTACTTTACTTTGTTGATAATATGACGTGAAACAAGTTTCTGTAAACATATATTCTGGAATAAAGGATGGGTTTAGGTCACACTGACTGCTTGAATTATGATCATTCATTATATTTAGATTCTCGCCCCTTTACTATATTTATGTACGACGAAACGTGGCTATTAAATAACGACACTAGTGTGAAAAATGGCTTTTATTTCAAATAAATTTATATTTAGCTTTTATCCCCTTCAACATATATTGCTCCTTTTTATCTATACAGAGCTGCATAATTGTCTTCCATTATTCCATACAATGCTGCAGCTCATCAGCTGCCAGCATCTTTAATAACTTCCGTTTATGCTTTTACATGTTCAATAGACTGCGAATGTGTTCCTTTTAATCAACACATCCTACAAGAATGTGTAGGATGTGTTACTTCAATGCACTTTTTATATTTGGGAACAGGTAGAAAGAAGTCACAAGATGGCAAATGTGGGGGATTATCAAGCACAGGAAAGCGCTCGTCCGCAAGAAACTGCTTCACAGATAAGGCATAATGAGCTGGCGCGTTGTCCAGGTGCCGAATCCATCAACAAATCCGATCTTTTCTTCTTTACTCTTTCTCTTATCTTGATTAGCATTTCTTTATAGATCATCCGAATGCTCAGACGTCGGTCTTTCCGTACAGTTTCATTAATGTTCTGAACGTTTCCTTCAGTTCTTTCAGTCACAGATCGATCGGGATGTTCATCATCTTCGACCTCTTCCCCAACTTTAGAAAACCGTTTGTCCCATTCAAAATCTCGCTCACGTGACTTAACATTATCACCAAACACCTCCTTTAATATTTGTAAACATTCCGTGGGTGATTGGTGAACGTTTACATTTAGTCTGTTGAAACAAGTAAAAGCAAAAACGGTTAAAGAGGCTGGCAGCTGATCAGCTGCAGCATTGTTTTGAACAATGGAAGACACTTATGCAGCTGTGTATAGATAGAAGAGGAATGTATGTTGAAGAGGATAAAAGTTAAATATAAATTTATTTGTAATAAATATCATTTCTCACACCAGGTTCATTATTTAATAGCCACACCTCGTATGCACGGTTATTACTCGTTTGAATATCAGTACGAATATTAGTATTCAGCATATTTAATGACATAAATTCTGCTCTTAAATAAGACAAAATTTACTATTCAAAAATAGTATTCAAAAGTAAAAACCATACGAAGCCAACTACAAGGATTTCGGAAGCCAGTAATCAACGGGTTAATGTTGATATCATAGACTTCAAAATATGTCTGGACGTAGTAAAAAATCCGTCCAAAGACAACCATCCAAAGACAGTCATGCGGCAGAGAAAAATAATACTTTTTATTCATCTGGTATAATAATTTTTTTAATTTAAATACTTAGACTTATAAGAAAAATTATTTTGAAATTTAAAAGAAACTAACAAAGAAAGAACTATCTGAAAATCTCCATTTTTCACATAAATGTTATGTTCTTATATTTTCAAGAGAAGTACAAAGAATACTAATGAGAGAGAAAACATGAAAAAAAAATTAATGACATAAAAAAAAGAGAAAGAACGAATGTTGTTTTCCTGAGTTATAAATTAGATTATTTTGTTTGGTATAAATGGAAGCATTTAACGATTACTTTTTATTGAAAACACACATCTGAATAAAATAAGAGAGAAGTCACAAAGAAAAAAATAATCGAAGAGACAAATTATTTTATTTTTTTATTCTAGGATATTTTACAAATTTAAAATCAATAAATCGACTTATTTTGGTCCGATTCCATTTTTTTTCAAAGACTTTATATCATTCATTTTTACTGTTCCTCATTAAATATAATTTAAAAAATACAAATTAGAATACAATATTTTTATGCATTTTTCATATATTCCGTAGATTTAACTATTTGAAAAAGAAAAAGGAAATGAATTATTTAATTTCGTAAGTTTCCAATATTATTTCTGTTAATTTGCACAAAAAAATATTTACCAAAAACAAATTCGTCTTCAAAATCTTCGTTTAAAAATGTTTGTTGATATTTGCATTTTGCTTAAACACCATACTTAAATATTTTTATATTTCTTTATGTTCCACAAGAATATTTAAGTCATACTGTCATCGAATACATGTTTTGTGTCATTTTCATATGTTTAGTAATCTGTCATACGCTACCTAGTATCCAACTCATCATTATCTTTTTCAGCAGTAAGTCCGTGTATATACTTTTGTTCTGTGACCTAGCGTATACCCTGATAAGAGCGTTCCTTGATGGGCGAAAACTTATATATTTATCTTGCAAATGAGGTTCTTCAGAAAGCTAGCGCCTTCTATTGGCAATATTTCAAAGCTTTTTTCAACATTGTTAGAATGCAGGGTGCTGCAGCTCGCAAAATCGCAGTCTGTTTCACAACATAAATAAAATATAAGAAAAAAAAACATTTCTGCTATGGTACATGATACAACTAAAAAACTTATTCCTGAAAATGTTAAATACAGACAAAAATTACATTAGTAATTTTATTTTAATCGATATTGAATAGTGTAAGGATGTTTTGTAGTACATTTTTTTAGTATTGATATAATGCAAACCGTCTATATTATTAATATCAAATCAATAATTATTCTAATCGAATGATATGTACCAAGCCAGATGAAGTTTTCGTTTTCCCAGAGTGGTAGTCGAGGGGGGGGGGGAGGGGAATTTATGCGCATATGTTTTTTTTTATCCGTTTTGATAACGGATAAAAAAAAAAACTATATTCTCACAAATAATGATTTTTTTTTTTTTTTTTTTTTTTTTTTTTTTACATCTGGCATATAGTGGAGGAGTTCTAAAAGCTTGAATAATTGTTTAAAAAATTGCAAGCTTAAAACCTTATTTACCACAACATTGATAATTCACATTATTGTTTTCCTTCAAAATATCTATCACGAGATTGAAACCAATGGCACCGTTCCAATTTTTGCAAATAAATAAATTTTAAATATTTTAAATTTAAAATAAAATAATTAATACAATTTATCAGTAAAGCGATGGCCAATTTATTTATTGACTTTACGAAAGTTACACAACGAAAAGATGTTTATGAAATTGTTCTTTTTTTTCCAACCTCTTTCGACAGAATAAATAATGTCGTTATAGTTAAACATATTTACTGGTTATTATTTTCCTTCTATTTAAATTGTAATTTAAAAACAACAACCGATAATAAAAATGTTTGTATATATGTTTCAAAAATTAGAGATTTGACATTTATTGTACTTAATAAACAAGGAAAAATACTCATTTTCTAGGGATCAAATAGAAAAAGTTATTTTAAATAAACGTTTCGGAAGAAACAACTTGAATCGATACTGATATACACTTTTTCTGAAAATTCTTGAATAAATATATCTTTTAAAATTAACATAAAATCTATCTGTAAAAATATGTATTTAAAACACACTTTTCTTTTTTAATGTTTAATACAGAGTGATATTGTTCAAAAAGAAATAAAGTATTTACAAAATTATGCTAAATTGTAAACAAACTCATTCTTTTATCACGTATATGTAACTTTAATGGAAATTTATGATAATGATTATAATATGAATTAAAAATTTATTACGACACAAGCATTTGTTGAAAATTACTTCGAAATTTTCATTAAAAAATTCATTCTTCATTTTCTATTTAATTGAAAATTACTGACAGCAAAATATATTTTTATATAATTTAAAATTTGAATTTATGCAGACTAAAAAATAATAATAAAATAAAAATCATAGTTTTGTATCAAACAAATATATTTTAGAAAATGCAGATTATTCTTTCTTGTAGATTATTCTTTCCTAATTTTCACATGTACTGTTTCTTTTGCATGGATAATTCCTTAGTAAAATGTAAACTAATATCCACGGCTATAAGAAAAATTAATCAGTTTTATGTTAATATACTGCATAAAGAAAGCAAAATTACTCGCAGTATAGAATTTCTTCTCAGTTATTATAAATAGTTTGACATATTTACATATGCTGCAACTTTTATTTTAATACTTCATTTTTACCCTCCCACTATGCTTGCTGGTAGCAGAATTATTTACATTTCTGACTAAAGGTGCAACTGCAATAAAGGAGTATAAGGTTAATATGATATTTTCTTACATAAAATTTTAAACGCAATAAAAAAATTGAAGGTAAAAGTTTGAAAAAAGTTATAACTTCTATTTTTTTTTTCGCCAGATATTCTCTGAAAGAAAACTTTAAGAACTGAAAATATTGAATATAACTTTATAGAATATATTTTTTTAATATCTGAGATATTTTTAAATTTTCAATTTTTTGTTTGAATATTTTCTGTAAAGTCTAAGGGATAAATTGAAGGACACTGAGACAATATATCTTCAGTAATTTTTAGTGAATATATTTTATTATACTTGATATGTATAATTATATATTTTTTTTTACTGTGCAGTTTATTAAAAAAAAAAAAAAAAAAAAAAAAAAAAAAACATTATAAAGTAATGTATAATTTTGTTTTTAAAAATTGTAACCTAAGTGGCCACTTCACTGTAACTGCCCGATCCAGAAACCTTATGTTAACCAATAAGAAAATTTAAATACGTGATTACATATTATCTAATATATTTATCGAAATTATATTTCCACCATCAGAAAGTAGATGTCAGATGCGGCGGTGTACGTTTTTAAAAATTCTCTCTTTATACTTAAAGTATTTTTAAAAATATCATAAAATTGTATTAATGAAAATTTCAAAGTTAATAGAGGTTTTTTTTAATGCTTAAAATTTAAAAAAAATACCTATTGAAAACGAATAACAATGCACTTGTTAAAGTTTTGAATTAATATGTTTCTTTTAAAATCAATAAATAATAAACTCTTATCAAACTTCACTCTCTACCAGAAGCTTTTTATCTCCCAGAGCCCTTTTATTATCTTGAGTGAACATGTAGTTTGTTACAATGTATATTTAGTGAATAAAATTAAATACTATAAGAACATTTTCCTTGTAAAGATGATTACTTTTCGAAAAGGTTAAGTAAAAATAAAAAAATGTCCGTAACTTTTTCCGTCGCATGAATAAATTTAAAATTTTATTTTTTAATACGGTATTAAGTAGCGGGGACTTTATCTTAATGCAATACTTATTTTATTTCTCTAAAAAGCAATACAAACAAAATATTATTTTTACATAAAGAAAAGTACATTTAAAAATTGCAATATTTAATTACTACAATTTTCGTTCTACGTAAATATAACTATAGTTGGGCTAAAAAAAATTATGTTCAATTGATCGTTTTTTTTTTTTTTTTTGTCATGTAGCCGATGTTTGTCAAAGGCATGGAATGAATTTTTACATATATTTTGAACTTTATAAAATAAACTGTTGTATATAAAAGCTTAAAGAATTCAATAAATTTCTTAATTCGACATTTTATTTCTAGATTAAAAAAAATATATTATGGTAATCACTATCATTTATACTCACAATTGTTACCAAAAATATATTTTTTAACATCTGCCGAAGCTCTGGCTGCATTCATCATGATATTTTATAATATCAGTATGTTCATGATGATTTATAAGATCATCAACGATGCCAATATTTTGCATTATTTTTTATGATATATATTTGTCTATACATTGAAATTATATTTATTTAATATTTATATATTTATTATTTGTCTGTTGTTTCTTTTTAAAAAATGTTAATACAGTTTTTTAAATATAACTTTAATGCATAAACAAAAAGTCAGATTTAAATGTACTCAAGTATTGTTAGTTTATTATAATATACAGGGTGTCCAAAACGTCCTTGACATATTTTAAAATTCAATAAAAGAACAAGCAGTTGGCACATGAGAGTGAGGTTTGGACGAAAATACTTCTTATTATCCGAAATTTTGTTTTAACAAATAAAAAAACAGGTCCAAAAATTTCTCACAGATAGCGCTGCTTCTGAAAAGTTATTGAATGGGTAGAGTGCCTTTATACATAACAATGGCGAAATTACGGCAACATACATACATAACTATGGCAGCCCACATTCCAGAACTTAACAATACTCGTCCTCCTGAGTTGGATTAAACGAGTGAGGATGGGGAGACGAGCACTGTTAACTTCTGGAATGTGGGTTGCCATAGTTTGAACAAAAACTGTGCATAAAAATTTGTGATCAAAAACTGGACGTCTTTCTCCTTTGTTATGTTTTATGTATAAAGACATTATACCAATTGGATAACTTTCCAGAAGCAGCGTCATCTACGAAAAATTTTTGGAACTATTTTTTTTTTTAATTTGCTTAAACAAAATTTCAGATCATAAGATGCATTTTCTTCCAAACTGCACTCTCGTACGCCAATTGCTTGAACTTTTATTGAATTTTAAAATGTGTCAAGGACTTCTGGGGCACCTTGTATATTTTATAAGACTGTTTGTAATATTGAAGCTATCATGAAGTTAAGCACGGATGATTGTGTTCCGGTATTTCGTACACCACTAAATTTTCGTAGCAATCTTTTTCTTCTTTAATCAATAAATTCTGAAATGACACGCTAAGACTATTGTTATATAGATTTAGTGGTGTGAAAAATACCTAAACACAATTACCCTTGAGTTAAGTTCAATTTTTGAGATTTTGTTTAAGTAAAATATATTTTTTCCATATTAAAAAGGATGTTTAAGCAATATTCTTGGAAGAAAAAAATTATTCACACCTTTATTTTACTAAATGGTAAAATATATTTCTTGAGAGTATTGAAGAACTGATTCATATTCAAGGAATAATAATGTCATAAATTAATGCACATAAATACACGATGATTTACCAATTTGGACATGGTTTTATTTCTACACCAGACGTAGATCACTTTACAAAAACAAAATAAAACAACTTAAGAAAAGAAAAAGTTGTCATTTATGTTGTGTTCTGCAGTTATATTGTTATATCAATACTAGGGGGCCTACCCCTTGCAAGCTACGCTCGCCAACCCCCGCGCAGACTTCGAGGCCTCTAAAAACATGACAGCGTGCTTTGTTTTAAAAATATTGGTAAATCTGTAATTGGGATTCCATGCTTTTAACGTTTTAATGGGTCGTTGTTTGATTATCATGGCCTAATACACAGCTGTTGCGACAACTGACGACTGTTTTCGGAATTGATAAGTAAAATCAATTACAACTTGAAAACCAGCTTGTATAAAATGGTTAGGTTAATATAATGGTTAGGTATAAATGGCAACCTGTCGGACTTTTATAACAACGATCTGTATTCTATTCTTCCTTTGCGTTTAAGGATGAGAAAAATTCCATCTCTTTGTGAGTAACATTAAGAACCACGGTATTAAAAAGTACTATGTTATAGACATTTTCAGCAACAGATTTTAATTTTCTCTCTATTTTAATGCACCATCATGCATATTTTCATGTTATTTTAAATATGTAAATTATTTATTTTAATTAATATGTATATACGAATTTTCTAATAATTATTTATCATACAACATTAATTAAATATTTTGTGCATGCATGCCTGCATTTATTCGGCATCAATTGATGAGATATTTAAACAAATTTGCTATCCGCGATAATTTTACTCCATGTTATGTCACTTGAATATTGTCCATAAGAAAATCGGGTACGTTTCCAGTATAGGATCCTTTGCTTTTAGTTTTGGCGTATTTCGAGCTTCAAAAAGGGATAGAATCGTTAATATACATAGATTTGTTGCCAAAAGTTATGAAAACAAACCCAATGAACTTTTGGTACTTTTCTATTATAGGGGTCTTGACGCTTTTTTAAAACGCTTGGCGCAATTCGGGCATCAGAAAGTGAGATTTGCTGCCAAATGACATAAACAGCCATGGAAACAAATTCGACGATTTTTTTGTTTATATGCGTATTTTAATTATACGTATATTATTATTGTTTTTTCTATACAAATTACTTCTGATTATATATAAAATAGGATAAATGACATTCTACGGTAAACAAATTGTATAAATATTGAAAAAATGCTTCTGCATACGAAATGACAAAGTTAATAGGTTGACAGAAAGTATGTTGCCAAATTTCCTTTTCTGCCAAGGCTATTTTCTCTGTTTCGTCAAGGCTTTGTTATTTATGTGTAAACATATAATTCATTATTAAAAAAATAATGCTACTGAAATATTCATTTGTTTTAAACTTTAATAGCATTTCTCTAATATATAGGGAGCATTTTTTTCCTTGCTGCCAATAAAAGAGAGAAAGGAATAAATGTCATTTTACCATAATTGATGTCATATTCTCATTAAAATTGGAAAGAAAACCAAGCAGGATATTTTATTCTCCTTCCGTTCAGTTGGGCAATTAATATTTTATATATTCGTTTCAAATATCCGAATTAGTGATTTTATAAATTCGTTTAATTAAATTTTACAAAAAAATAACAAAATGATATCAATAAATAATAAGAAATAAATAAGCATTGCACTGCCGCGCAATACTTAAATTACTATGAATTCCTCCCCCCCCTTCTTTTGCGTTTACATAAATGACGACATTTGGACGAATGTATTCAAAATATTTTCAGTTTATAAATTAAATTAAATGCTGACAGACGATTGAATCCTGACGATAGAAATGTGATTTTTTTTCAAATTTTCCTGAAAAACATAATTTAATCACAATCTTGTCTTCATTATCGATTGAAATAAAAGATAAATTCAATTTCAATTTGAAAATGACGAATAAAAAGAAATCAATAATCCCTATCGGGATCCTTTTCAATTTTTTCCCTTTTTTGTCACAAAAAACTGAGTAATTAGTTGCCATCATTACAGAAATGTCATTAAAATTAGAAAAAAATTAATATCTCGAAAACTAATTCCAATTTCAAAATTCTATTACCAGTTTTGACATCCGCGGATTTTTATGGACAATTGGTATTAATTTCACCATCAAGCGTTTAATATTTTATTAAAAATAGCCCTGAAACATAATCAGTCGTTTACTCAGTCGTTTCATAAAATCATTTCATAAATTCGTTTCATAAAATCGTTTCACAAATTCGTTTCATTAGGATCTTATATATATAGGGTAGATATTGTTATGACCATATAACTGAAGATGCCTCTGATCAAAGAGGCGAAATTAATTTTAGTAATCCTCTATTTTTTCCATCATTTATTAATATTTTTGAAAACATAACAGATTTTTCTCATGCTGACATCTTCAATTTCTGAAATTCTTTCATTTTTCACACAAGTGATCGACATCCGTTAAATTTATTTATAAAGAAAATTAATGAATTGGTAAGGTATCATGTATTTATACGTTAATAAATAGAATTTTCTAAAGAGGAAATTAACTATTTTACTATTACTGAATAACTTATTAAAAGCACTTATTGAAAAGCCACTTCAGAAATCACAAAAAACTTCTTGAAGATTAAATTATAATTCCATATTAAGATGAAGTGGCTCATCAAGATGAATTTATACTCTACGGCTGTTTTTTTCACTTTATTTCTGTTGTCTCCTGAATCGAAAAATATTGCAAGAATTATTTTATTGATTCTCTACAGAAGTTTTTGTAAAAGCAGAATAAAAATATATATGTTTATAAATTTCAACATAGCATGAATTAATGTAAATAATGAAAAAATTAGATTTTCAGAGGAACTTGAAAGATATTCTTAGTCTTGGTAGTTATATTTTATTAATGAGAAGAACTGTTTTACTGTATAATTGTGTTTACCTATTGAAATAAAACTACTTTTTTTAAGGATAGGGTATCTATGGTTTTTAAGGACGAGAGGTTATTTTTCACTTCGAAAACGTATTATGATAAATTTTATTTCAATAGAAATTTACTGCTCATTGAAAAAATTATATTTAAGAATTTGCACTTGGAATACGACGACACTCGCACGTAATTCTTAAAACTATGAGAACGTTCTTTTCATGTCTCTCGCTTGTATGTTAATATTTTTAATTAAAAAAATATATTTATTTATTTATTTATTTATTATTTTTTTTATAGGACATCTGAAGTCGATATCTAATTTTGTGCGTTTGTATTTTTTTAATTTTGGTTGCAGTTTTTTATGAGGGTACTGTAGAGCCGGTTCTTTAATGGGAAATGTCATCATTAAAAGAACTGCAGCCAAAAAAAAAAAAAAATTTTTCGTACAACGTGGGACATCAACCGCAGATTTCCTATATAAAACAAATCATTTTAAAACATTCAAATGCAAATATAAAATTACATAAAAACGCTGCCACAGATTTAACTCTACGCTGGGCAGTGATGCACAGATAATTAATTAAAATTTAATTTTTAATAAATAAATTTAGTTCCGATTTACCACTATATTTAAATTAAAATATTCGTTTTATGTATTCACAGAGCAGGGTCCGACATACACTATCTGGGGCTCTGGGGCAATCATCATACTAGGAGGCCCCTTTTATCTTTCATAGAAATTTTTAATGAATTATGCTGAAATGACAAATTCTTAACTTCGTATATTGTATGTATACATGAATTTAAAACCAGGTACTATTCACATCAGTATACAGAGTATCGCAAGATAGACGGTCACAAATTTAAAATATGTTAGAATATACTACTTTTTTTGTACAAGGGCGCATGCGAGACTTTGAAGTGTAAATACAGGTCTTTCGGCCACTCTTGGCTTTTATCATAACATACAATTTTCTACTACATTATAAAATTTAATATTTGTTTTGAATCAACATGCATTTGGGTGATTCCATAATGTCGAAAGGCAAGTGCAGGCAAGGCATACATTTAATAGCAACAAACATACTAATAGCAACAAATTTCAACAAATTCAAAAAAGCTGCATACAAAATGTTATAACATTAGTGTGATATCCTTAATATTACCCTCGTACACACCTTTTTAAATTCAAAGGCAAAATTTTATTATTACCATTTTGTTCTTATCTTCTGTTATAAGACAGGAATACAGCTATTTTGGACAATAAACCAGTTTATTGTAGACAAGACGACACACAGAACATGAAGAACACACATAGATATACACAAGGATTAAGCACAGTAGCAGTAGTTACATTACTATTCCTTCTATCAAACCATTAAATTTATTTCCATAACATGCCCACCGCATGCATACAACATTCGACTTTGGCTTCCCGCCAAACACTCCTACCGTCTCCCTTACTCCGCAGTAGAAGAGAGAAAAAAAGGGTTGCCATAAACTCTGACGTCACCAGCATGACACCCCTCACCTAAGATTGAAAAAGGGGTATGCCACATTTGCAACCTGAAATCCAGACTACGACGTCCCTACACTTCATTCTTTATCATTAAACTACTAATGAATAATGATGAATTCAACATACATATAAAGAAATACAGAAAAAAACTTATAACTTCTCTGGAAAATTTCTGGAACTCCTGCTAGCTACTGCAATATAAAAATACAATTAATGTTTCATAATACATAATACTAAATACAAATAACAAATGAGAAACAGAATACAAATTAATATGAAATAGATGATATAGAGTTACAGCTGCAATATAAACAAAAGTTTTTTTTGTTTTTAAACAGTCACTGATTGTTCATGAAAAGTTTGCAGTCAATTTATTAGTCTGTTGTCTCCAGTCTCGACAGTGCATCCGCATTCGTCAACTTTGCGCCAGGACAATGTGAAATAATGATGTCATACTTCTGCAAAGCCAATGCCCATCGCTGCAGTTTGGAAGATTGGGGAGCATTTTTGGTGATGAAAGTCAGTGGGTTGTGACCGGTGATAAGTTCCACGGGCGAACCAAAAATCCAAGTCTCGAACTTCTTTAGACTCCAGATAACCGCATAGGCCTCCCGTTCAATGGTCGGCCAAGCCTGTTGGGTTTTGGTGAGCTTTTGACTGGCATAACTGACTGGATATAGTCTCTCATCTTTCTGTTGAGATAGACATGCACCGATGCCTATTGCGGATGCGTCACATTGAATGGTAAAAGGAAGTCCAATAACTGGTGTATATAGACTAGGTGCCTCTACGAGACCCCTCTTTAGTTCATTGAAAGCTTTATCATGTTCCCCCAACCAGCACAATTTCCCAAGACTGTTCTTTTTGGTAAGTCTTTTTGGTGCTGTTTCAGCATACTTAGGCAGGTAATCGCAGTAGTAGTTACACAATCCGAGGACACTCTTAAGTTGTTTTTTTGTTTGTGGGACGGCTAATTTTCTTATGGCTTCCCCTTTATCTGGGTCGGTTCGATGGCTGCCGGACCCGATGACATGTCCTAAATACTTTATCTGGTTTTTCGCAAAGGCACACTTCTTCAGGTTGACTGAGAACCGTAATTCTCGAAGTTTAGAAAATATCGTGTCAAGATGCGTAATATGATCTGACCATGTTTCCGAAAAAACAGCTATATCATCTATATACGCTCTAGCAAAGTTCCTGTTATTTGAAAGTGCTTTATTTATTGCTCTCTGAAAGGTCGCAGCTGCGTTCCGGAGCCAAAAGGCCATCACTTTGAAACGATATTGAGCCCTGTGAGTCTTAAAACATGCCAACCTCTGGCTTTCTGCTTCCAGTGGTATGGTCCAATATCCTTTTAGCAAGTCGATTGTAGTTATTACATGGGCCCTGCCAATATTGAACGAAAGATCCGTTGCGTTTTCCATCGGAAAATCGTCGGTTTTTGTGATTGCGTTCAACGCTCTGAAATCTACACACAGTCGGAGGGCCCCATCTTTCTTCATCACGCACACTACTGGGTGTGGCGCCTCCGCATCACTCTCTTCGATCAGTCCTAACTCTAGCATTTCTTCAACTTGTTTATCTACTTGTGGCTTCAACGCCTCTGGAATTCAATAAACATATGGTTTCTTCATTTCTTCGCCGTTTAATCTAATTTTGTGCTCTCCTACCTTAGCTATTGGTACCTTTTTTGAAAATAAATCTTTATATTTGTATAATAAATCTAACATCTCTTTTCTTTCTACATTTCCTAAATGCTTCAAATCTACTTCTTCTATGTTAAACAAGTTCGGATTATCATTCACACTAGGGGTGGGATGGACTTCTTCTAATTCCTCTTCATTTTCAAAGATTACTCCCACCGCCCGTACCCTAGGAATAAATTTTCTTATTTTATTTACATGGATATTCTTAACATTCCCGTTTATTAATTTTACTTTGTAGGAATCAGGCTTACAGCGTGCTACAATTTCGGCTGGTACCGTCCACCTAGCATATAGTTTGTTCGTGGAATCCGGGATTAATAGATATACCTGGTCCCCTGGTCTAAATTCCTTGTAAATCGCTCTCCGATTAGCGTACTTCGCATACGAGCCTTGTTTAAATTCCGCTACTATTGCTGCTTGCTCCGCCGCCCATTCTAAATTAATTTTTAACTCCTGAAGATATTCGGTTGCGCTCTTTCCAAGATTTATGGGTAGTGGTATTTCTCCTGACCATGTAGATTTCAGTGCTGCTAATGCCTCCCTTCTGTACATTAATTTGAATGGCGATACTCCCGTGGTACTATTCGGAATTTCTCTATAGGCAAATAATAAATAAGGAATGTGTTTGTCCCAATTTTTGGAATCGCTCCGAATTATATGGTGTAACATGCGTTTCAGAACCTGATTATATCGCTCCACTAATCCCGAGCTTTGTGGATGCCCTGCGTCGCAAATCTAGGAGCCGCCCCTAGTCTAGCATGAAACTCCTGTATTAAACCTGAAACAAAATTTCTGCCCTGGTCACTCGCTATTACGCGCGGTATCCCTGTTTGCATAAATATTTCTAATAATGCATCGCACGTAGCTTTAGCCGTAATTGTTCTTAACGAGACCGCCTCCGGCCACCGCGAATCTGATCCACTAAGGTAAGCACATATTGATGTCTACGTGCTGAAGGTGGTTCAATTTTTCCAATTATGTCAATATTTACAACGTCGAACGGAAGTTCCGGTCTCTCAATTGGGATGATGGGTATCTGATCACTAGCCCTTTCTCTGCTCCGTAACTGACAGTCTTTACAAGATTTACAATAATCCTCTACATTTCGTGACATATTCGGCCAATAAAATGAATACCGAATTCTTTCTTTTGTTTTTTCATGCCGAGATGATTAGCGAAAATCGATTCATGCGCAATTTTTAAAATGTCCCTCCTCCTTACTTTTGGTACCACTAATTGCGTAACACAATCCCCCCGTTACTCTTTCTCTATGATAAAGCAAATTATCTACTATAACGAACCCGTTTTTACCATTTTCCGCGTCTTTGAAAGCACCCTGTAATGTTTCGCAACTCTTCTGTTGCTCCCTGTATATACTTGCATCTGATCGTTGACCTGCATTCAAATCTCCGCTATCATCTTTCCTTTCAATACAACTAATCATTAATTCTCTCTCCGCGTTTTAATTTTCACCTCGCCAGCATAAATTTTCAATATTTATATCATCCCCCTCCATTTGGTTGTCTTCCCCTTTTTTCCTTTCAATTTCATTACCCTTTTCCGACTGCGTGTCATTTACTGGCGCCAAAGAACATTTCTGTCTATCATCTTCCAAAGAACATTCGTTTCCCCCTCGTTACTAGCTAACGGTAATATTTCATAAACTGCCGGTGTTATAATACATGTCCCATATAAGTTATCCGTAACGGCAAACAGTACGTCTACACTGTTGTTAAATATACAATTTGACTCTCCGTATTTTAAAGCTACTGGTAGTGTTACAAGATTAGCAATTATTCTTTCTCCAAAAGCCGATATTAACTGAATTTTTGAATTTTCATTATTTCTAAATGAATCCGGTAATTGGTTAGAGTTTATTACGGGTATTTCTGCCGCGCTATCCCAAACACATTTGATCTCCTTTCCCCCTATCCACAAATGTTCAAATTGAAGTGGTTGCGTACTTATTGGCTCGTTTCCAAAACAGAGTGTTTCAACCTTGGCGATTATTTTATCATCCTGCTTATTTTTTCCGACAAAAGAATCTTTTTTCGTTTGATTTTGCAAACTTCCAATTTTATCTTTTTCTCTATTATTCGGACAAAATCGCAAATGTGTCGTCTGTTTACAAAGTCTACATTCTTTTGATGTGTTTAATTTTCTATCGCTACGAAAATTGAAATTATTTCTAACATGGGGTGGCACATATTTTCCATTATTGTAACTTATAGCTCCCGATTCATCATGATTGCGGGGTTTTACCGGTTTATCATATAATTCCGAAAATGTTCTGCCCTTTGACGTAAACCAGTTATTGCATAATTCGGCAATTTGTCGTGGTTTTAACCAATTATCCAATTGTTTTATCCTGACATAACTTCGCGTTTCCGAATCTAGTGAACTTAATAATCTGTCGCTGACAGTTAACTCATTAAGCGTGTCAAAATCATTTACTTCTCTCAGTCCACATTAGTAATCCCAATTGGCTCTGAGCCGACTCGCAAATTGCATATGATTCTCATTTCTCGATCCTTTTGCAAAAAGAAAGTTTTCGAGGCAGGCCTCTGGTGTGGGTTGAAATTCTTCTAAGATTAACGCCTTAACCTTTTGGTAATCTTTCATTTCTTCCGTATTTGCGTACACTAACAAATGCGCAGCCCGTTCTCCTACCAAATTAAACAAAATCTCAACCTTTAATTCCTCTGCGACATTTTTAATTTCGAATGCTTTCTCGAGCGAAGTAAAAAATAAATTCCATGATTCAGGCCTGCTGGGGACTGTAATAGTCAAAGTTTTGACGCTTTTGATTAATGCTTCTAACGAATTAGGTTTAGGTCCATCCCCCCCTTTGTCAGAATTTTTATACTCGTTCTGGATTTTAGCCATTTCTATCTGAGCTTTAACTAATTCTAGCTTAGTTTTTTCAATTTCCAATAACGTATCTTGTTCTGACTTCGACTTTTCTTTGTCGAATTTCGCGACTTCTACGTCATGATTTTCTCTTTCTATGCGATCTGACAGCGTTGTATTCAAAAATTCTTTTATAAATTCACTATCCTTTTCATACTGTTCGATTCCCTCAATTAATGCTTTCAAATCAATTATCCTGTCGTCACTTTCCACTTTTATGCCCAATTCTGTGGCTACAACAACTAGGTATTCTTTTCTTAACCCTTTAATATTAAACATTTTACTTTTACTCTTAACACTCATTTACTAATACTATAAATATATTCTATAAATATCTATATTATCTCGTTTCAAATAAAGCTCATAATATTAAAATTAACACATTGTTTCCAATCATAAAATATTTCTCAAATATTATTCTATTCAAGTTCTTTTCTATTTACTTCAGGAATAAACATACAGAAACATGCAACTTACTTCAATCATAAATCATAGCTCTGATTCTACGTACGAGAGCGTGTGATATCCTTAATATTACCCTTCCTTCGGATTTCTCCTCGTACACACCTTTTTAAATTCAAAGGCAAAATTTTATGATTACCATTTTGTTCTTATCTTCTGTTATAAGACAGGAATACAGCTATTTTGGACAATAAACCAGTTTATTGTAGACAGGACGACACACAGAACATGAAGAACACACATAGTTATACACAAGGATTAAGCACAGTAGCAGTAGTTACATTACTATTCCTTCTATCAAACCATTATTATTTATTTCCATAACATGCACACCGCATGCACACAACCTTTCACTTTGGCCTCCCGCCAAACACTCCTACCGCCTCCCTTACTCCGCAGTAGAACAGAGAAAAAAAAGGGTTGCCATAAACTCTGACGTCACCAGCATGACAATTAGATTTCTAATGATGCAATTCGTACACATTTTGGGAAGGGAGGAGGGGCATAGAGTACGTGAAGCAGAGAGTGGAAGTGAAGGACCACACCCTCTTCCTAAATCTTTGAAAATGTTAGAATTGTAATCAATTTCGTACCAAATTTTAACCATTTGACCCACTTTTAACAAAAATCCTGATTAAGCCCATGGAGAGCAACCTTCAAATGAGGGGCCCGTGGCAGCTGCAGCGCTTACCTCTACATTCGTCAGGCGCTGCAGAAGTCTGATTGGTCTTCAAAATTTGTAGTATCTAATCTTAAATATGAGTATAATGATATATGCATACAAAAGAAAAATCCTGCATTGAATGGTTATCATTAGCGCCCGAGTGCATTCCTGTAACTAGTGTAGACTCTTAAGAGCCTACACTAGTTAGATAGCTGAATTTATTCTCTAACGTCGTTAGTTTTTACTTTTTCGATTTTTGTTTCACTTTTTTTATAAGCGGATATTTTCAATTTTGGAACCAGTTGTAACCGGTTCTGAAAGTGAAAGTACCATTATATATAAAAAAACTGGATCCAAAATCGAAAAAGTAAAAACTAACAACGTTAGAAATAGACCTCAGCTATCATAAGCAACAAAATAAATAAATAAATAAATAAATAATAAAAATATTAAAATGCGAGCGAGAAATTTTAAACTAACCTTCCCTAACTAGTGTAGGCTCTTAAATGTATATAAAAGTGTATCAATTGTGATTGTGACTTTAAATCAGTTAATCCATTGAAGGGCGCCGGTATATTATACTAGGTGATTATAATTAAATTTTCGATTTCAAAAATAGTTAATTTTAAAACTACTGGTCAGAATGACTTGATATTTTAGCAGAACAATCGTGAGGCAATGGAATTTTGTTTCGAGTGGGAAAAAAAGTTCCAAAATGTGCCGATAGGTGGCGTTGTCTGTGTTCTCATTGTCTGGAGATATGCAAATTACTAATACGTGACATGCGCATCGCACACATAGCAGCCATAAAAATGCTGAGCATCAGCTCTTTGCCTGAATGCTTCATCATGGCTCTGACTATGAAGGGTCGCGCTCTGCTCTTGAAGCTTTTTTATAAGAACGATGACTCTGCACTTACAGCCATTAGGAAGTTTCGGACATTAAAATCCATAAAAAGGGGTCCAATAACCACAAATGGTCTGCAAAAAATGATTGCTAAATCCGAAGAGACCGGTTCATTTGACGGTAAACTGGGTAGAGAAAGGAAACCAGTTTCGGCTGCGGCAGTGGAAGATGTGACTACAGCATAACATACTACCAG
Organism: Maratus michaelseni; assembly: GCA_963931845.1. Taxonomy (NCBI): domain Eukaryota; kingdom Metazoa; phylum Arthropoda; class Arachnida; order Araneae; family Salticidae; genus Maratus; species Maratus michaelseni. Next base: position 101,169,371 of record OZ007600.1, read on the forward strand.
TGATGCTGGAATCAGCAGTATAAGGGGAATTGGCCGAATGCTGGATATGCCAAACAGCACGGTGCGATAGTCCTACAGAACATCTTGCGTTGTTCTCTGTACAAGATAACTCATGTACAGGAGTTGCTACCTGCTGACATGGTAGCACGTCAATCTTTTGCACTACAATTTCTTACCCGGAAGGACGTGGACAACGGATGGTCATGGAACATTCTGTGGTCTGACGAAGCCCACTTTCATTTGCAAGGTTCTGTAAATACGCAAAATTGCAGGATATGGGCGACCGAGAATCCGTCCCAGCTACAGCCATTACCTCTTCAGTCTGAAAAGGTCATTGTGTGGTGCGGGATAACGGCAGCGCTTATCGTCGGTCCGTTTTTCTTCGAGGAGATCCGACCTGTGGGTCCCGTTACCTGCACAGTTACTGGCTAGCGGTATGAAGCACTTTTGCGTAACCATGTTCTTCCGGCACTTCAGCAGCGTCAGTGTGTGGATCGCATAATATTCATGCAAGATGGCGCTCCTCCGCACATTGCTACTCCTGTGAAGCAGCTACTGAGTGCTAATTTTGGAGATGATAGGATCATAAGCCGCCTTTTACCAACAACGTGGCCGCCACGTTCCCCCGACTTAAACCCGTGTGATTTCTGGCTTTGGGGGTACCTGAAGAATGTTGTTTACAGCTGGCGGATTCAGAATCTAGACGACTTGAAGGCAAGCATCACACAACACACCCATTGCATCAGTACAGATACCCTCCGATCCGTTGTGGGGCATGCCATTTTGCGCTTCCAATTAGTAGCGGAACAAGCGGAGGGCATCTTGAACAACTTATGCCTTAATAATCAATAAGGTGTTTGCTCCATGAAGCTCTTTTTTTCATTTTTGTCATTATCGCTGTCGTCGCTGTAAACAGGCAGTCTTGTCTTTTCGCTAATAAATGTTTAGTAAATCCCTGAACTCCATTTTTTCCTTTTGGCCAACAACATTCCTAAGTTTAACGAATATATTTTTGGTCTTTTCCCTGACATTACCCTGACAACGCCATCTATCGGCACAATTTGGAACTATTTTTTCCTTCGCCAAACAAAATTCCATTGCCTCACGATTGTTCCACTAAAATATCAAGTCATTCTGACCAGTAGTTTTAAAATTATCGATTTTTGAAATGGTAACTTTAATTATAATCACACGGTACATACCACTTAATTTTAATCCCAAAATGCCATAATGACACCAGAATTTTATAATCAAATTTTGAATTTATAAGGTACATGAAAGAAAGTTTTTACTTATTTTAAAATAAATTCATCCATGAATCTTGGTGTCAACCAATCATTTCAATATTTTAGCTCTAATAGTACTTTGCCACTGAAGGGGTTAAAAACTATTATTAATAGCAAATCCCCCAAAGAAGATCTTTTTTAGTTTAAAAAATGATGGATAAAAGATGACATTTCATTTTAAAATTACGTTTATGAAATAGTCTTCGAAGAAGTATAAATAATTTTCTTTATTTTTAATCTTATATAAAGCAGACTTGTATTTCGTTATGCAAATTTATTAAATATAATATATTTCTTAAATAGTTTTTAAAAGTACTTATTTAAAAGCATTTCAAAATAAAAAAGGGAACTTATTGAAGATCAAATTACTTTTTTTTTTTTTTTTTTTTTTTTTTTTTTGTTTCATAAATGTCTTCTAATTCGATAAATATCGAAATAAAAAAAATTCTGCATTTTCTCAAGAATCTTTTTAAGGAAAAATATAAAAATATATATTTATATATTTAAAAATAGTATTAATTATTATAATTTAATAAAAAATGAGGTTCTAAAATGTCTTATAAATATGTTCGATTCGATCGAGACAAAAAAAAGAAACATTTTTATTTTATAATAAATATAGAATTTTCCAATTTTTTTCTTAACCTTTTCTTGTACATTGAGGAGGAAGATGATGGTAAACTTGCTTAAAATGATGCGCGATTGACATTGTAATTTTGTACACTTTTATGAAACAAAAAAGTTTTAGTAAAAAGATTTTTCATGCTACATATTTGTTATGAAACAAGCCAGAATATTAAATATTTAACGCAAACATTAGTATATGAGATAATTTTAAATATCAGAACGGTGGACAGTCATCAAAATTATTGTTAAAATGATAAAAAGATACCAAAAATACAAATTTTTGTTGATGTATTACATTTCTGCTTAAGGGGGGGGAGATCACCTTGAAGGTTTTAAAAAATCGATTTTTCAAAAACATTAGCATATATACCTTGAGATGTTACAAATACACTGCAAAAATAATTTTACAAAAATTCAATTAGAACAGAAATTATAGCTAAAAATATCTTGTAGAAAGCCATTTCCTGCCATGCTATAAAGTTACTTTTGAAGGCCTTTTCTCAAAACAGTGTCTTTTGGCATTGGGCGCACTCTCATTAAAAAAGTAATAATCATAGAACCTTGAAATTTTGCGTATCATTAATTTTTATGTGTACTTTTATGCTGAACCTCAATTTAGTTTGATTTTTGCCATAAAAAATTTTGTATTCAGAAATTAAATCTAAAATTTTTGGTAAATTTAGTGAATATCATTTTAAAAGCCTATTAATTATGCTAATGAATTTCGATATACTTTTAAATTTTGGTTCAGTGTAAAATATAGTAGTATAAGTAAAAATAAATGAAATATTAAGTAGGTGTCTGCAGTAGAATTCTTTAAATCTTGCGCGCAAAATGCATATTTTAGTATTTATATTTTTAAAAAGCCATTTTTGTCGCTATCATTTAATTAATTAATATTACTAAATGTACATAATTTGAGTGTTTTTGTTTAACTACAAGCATGTGTGAAAATATAGAAAAATAATTGTTGTATTTCATTCATTGGTTTTCAAACTGTAGAGTTTTTCGCATTGGTTTAATTATTGTCAATTTCAGTCTGCTCAACGCGATTTTCCCCGTTTAAATAAAAAAATTATGAATATATTGTCACATACATGGAAGAAGATGTGTTTTCATACTTCCTAAAGATAAGTAACGATAATAACATATCGTAATGTATTCCAAGTGTCTATATATATGTAGTGATATAACAGGTCATGATGTATTTTGTTTAAATATCTATTCAAACTACTCAATGTGTCTAAAAAGGCAATATTTTTGCACATTACGACAAATATGTGATTTCATTTAGGAAATTTTGTTTATTATAGTCCTTAAATTTTTAATTTTGATGAAAAATCTATTTCGTGCAATTTTTTTTCTGTATCAGCTATGTTTTAAAAATGAAATGGATACTCAAATAAACAAAAAAAGAGTCATTTAAGTACTACTACTACGACTAAAAAAATGGTGAAAATATTTTTGAAATTCGGAACGTATGGAACATTTTAATTTCTTAACAAATTAGTTTTAAAAATTTTCATTTGCAGTAAATGGATTGTTTTTTGGAATATTTAATGAAATCGCGATACAGAAAATTTCTTTCAAATTTTTCTAAATAAATCCGTCGTTCCCCATATTCCTAATCGTATTTCTGTCACGTTGAATACACACCAGAAGTTTCGAAAAATTGTATTAGAAAGTAAGAAAACTTTTTACCACCAAAGCTACAAAAGAAAATTTTGTTAAACAATTCTGGTACAATCTAGAATAAAATTAAGTGGTATCAATAACATACCACCTCCCTTTAATGTGTTAAGTTAAAATATTATAGCAGCTGTAATTGTGATCCTTTCGTTTGATTCATCCGTTTTCTTTCAAAAGCTTAAAACTAAGCATTATGAACGTATTTCATTATAACAGTGTGTTAATTTCATAAAGTCCTTTTTTTAGAATTAATATTTCTTTCACAATGATTGAGCGTCGTTTAATTTTAAAAACTTCCTACTGTATTCCTTAAAAGAGATTACAGTACGCTGCACGCAGCATTACTTAGATTTTACCAATAAAGAAATCAATGCTTTGTTTAAGAAATAGTCTAATATATATCTGTTTTAATATTTCATATAGATAGTTTAAAGAATGGAAGTGATCAGCCTGCTAATTTAGATTTTAATGTAAACAAGTAAAAATCTTAATCTAATAAATCCAGAATTCACGAACTAAAACAAATATTATGTTTTGATTTAGCAATGCCTGATATCTCAATTTTCTGTTTTTTTTTTAAATACCATTAATTTCGAAGAAATATTTTCGTACTAAGTTTTTACAACATTAGCAGAACGAAAAACCTTCAGGGTAAGTTTCAGCAAAATTTGAAAGAGAAATTTAAAACGAAAATTATTCTATTAAAAAACCGGACCGAGTGGGAACCGTGCTGATAATATTAGCCGTTATATATCGAACACCAGCTACCAGGAATAAATTTACCCAATGTACTGCCCAGTGTACAGAACGTAGGCGAAAATCGTATTCCAACAATTATCGATCATAATTAGTCGAGTAACCAATTTCTTTTATGTCGCCCTGTAAATTAAGGAGACGTGCTACGCACTCTATAATCTATATAAAACATGTTATACTGCACCTCAGTGATACTTTTTAATTTCATGAATGCTTCTTGAAGTATCATAAAATCATTAAAATGCAACGAAACAATTTTCACACATAGACGATAGTGTAATGGAATTCTTTTGCGCGTGCTTGAAAACGAACCATAAATGTTACGTATTCTATATTACTGAGAAAACCAGATCCTTCAGGGATGCATATCAATCTCCTTATCTTTGAAATATTGTAACATCAATAAAATGATTATTCCTGGTAGATATTAATGTAAAGGAATTCTTTTCTGTGTCGCTGTAAATTAACTGTAAATGCTACATACTTCCTTTTTAATACCGAACATGCCATGGTAAAACATATCAATTACATGGCAATGACATATAAAAATAGTACTTGCTTATACTAATAGTAGTTTTATTATAAAAATTGTAGTTACCTTAATAACATATAACAAGTTGGAAATTGTACGCTCAACGTGACATATGAGGTGCGAATTCACCATGGAGATCTTGTTTTGCGATTGATTAACTCCATGGTTTAATATATTTAAAACTCATAATGAACGAATCTCCTGTGTTTATTTACTCTAATGGATTGAGATATTCGGCTGTTAACCTAATTTCCACTGAAGTTACCTCAGAATCTATACATTTTTTAATGTAACTATTTTTTGAAGGATCTTTCTAAAAATGTAACTTTTATGTAATTTTATTCGAAAAAATAATTTTGAGCAAAAATGGCCGCTTGGCATATGGAAAAAGAAGCGGTTTGCCCGTATTTGTTTCCCTCAGTCACATGACTTGCGCTTTTATTATATAGATTACGTACGATGGGATTTAATAGAATAGAGAATACTTTTATTAATATCTTTTTAAGTTTTGATTAGATTTTCATAAAATTGGAACTGAACTTGACAAAATTCTGCGACGTTAATATATATTAAATTTCAAACCATTCGGTTGGGTAGTTTTTGCGCTGTTATATTTGGACGGACAGACGGATATAAGGACGGACCAGACGACGACTATATGTGCTACGTATTTATATAATTACGAACGCACCTAAAATTACATGAAAATCCAAATATATATTTACTAGTGTTAGAGCACGGGCAGATTATGTTGGAAAGTGTTAAAAATACGCAAAATGTTACTTTACATGTGTCGGTTTAATTCATACTGAGGAAAAAAGTGGTTCCAGTAGACAATGATTTTTTTTTAAATTTTAGACTCACGGTAGTTTAGATTATTTATTAAATACGACTTTAAATAGTAATTTAATAATTCTTAAACTTTTTAAGTAAATGTAAAAGAAAAAAAATTAAAAATGTAAATTGTAAAATAAAATAAAATAAAATAAAATAAAAATAAAAAATCTTGGAATTGCAGAAATATTTACTTTATAAAGATTTCGTCATTAATACGTACATAATATTTAAAATTTTCTGTACAGCATCGTTTTATAGATCAGCATAATATTCAAGACTCAATAAAACAGAAGTATTGAGACATTCAACATGCAAAAAACAAATTTCACTTACATTAATTCTTATTTTTTATGATAAAATACTTAAAAAAAAATCTATTTCATGTCCTAATGCAAAATATATAAATTTAGCTTAGATTAATTCTTTTTTTTTACAGTAAAATACTTTTAAAAATACCTATTTTCATTTTCTATTGCGAAATAACTAATTTTAAATCCCATTAATTTTTTCAGTGCAGCAAATCTTTTATATATTCATCTATAGAATTACTTTCAAAGGATTTGCTAAACAAACTTAGAATGAAATTTTGTGTTAATATATATATTTTTTAACAAAGGGCCTCATTTATATATAAATATATTTTCGTTTATATTTGATAAAATAAAATACTTTCAAATGATGCCGGTAAATATTTTGGAAAAAACGTTACAATAGCGTTTTAAATGATTTTAATGAATATAATTGAGGCAACAGATATTTAACTAAGGAAAATATTATTATATGCATTTCAAAATGATTGATTTTAGTCAGTAGAAATGCATTTAAGAATATTATTATTTTTACTTACCCATCATAAGTAGTATAGGGTAAGTCTTGTAATCGTTTTGAAAATCGAAAATTTTTTTGACGGATTTACACGTTTCAGACACCGGAGATTCCGAAAAACATATTTTTAGAAAAAAAAAAATTGCCGTCCGTCTGTGTGTCTGTAAACTCTCTATCTACCGAAAAATTTGAAATAGAGACTTGCAATTTGGTATGTACTTAGTATGTAATAATGGGAAGAAGCCTTTTGAATTTCAGTATCCTCGATTAACCGGAACTATTTTTTTCGGACTCTCGAAATATTCGTTTTGATAAAAGGTATATAAAATTTTTCGAAATTGTTTATTTTAAAGAGTGAATATAAAAGACAATAAAAAAACATAAATTTTGCATAAAGAATGAAGTCGATCGGATAATGAGTTGCCGAGATATTTCTAATCCTATTTTCCACACTCTTCGTTTTTTCATGACCCTGTATTTCATTCAAATTTCAATTCAAAGATATATTTTAATTAAACATGAGATGCTTAATCAGATGCAATAAATCGCTAGTTAATAGGATTATTGTTTTTGGAGTTATAAGGATGTTTCTCTTAAGCAATTCAGTAATCGAGCCTTTAAAGTTTATGACGTCATCAAGCCACGATTTTATTCGAATTGCAATGCATTTTATAAGTAGTTCACACATTTTTTATTTTAATATTTTACATTTTGCATATCCATGATGGGTAAGTATTACGGTGGCCCCCAACGACTAATTTCATAAATATGGCTATGACGACTGAAAAATGTACAGCTAGATAACAACAGTACACATGATTTCAAAATTTGGTTGCTGTATCATACTGAAAATTAAATGTTTTATATTATTTCTTTCATCGTTTCTTTTATCTATGAAATAAATGCTGATTGCTTTGATAAATATTGTTGCAACGACATGCAATGAGTGTCGAAATATTTTTGTGAGTCAGTTTACATAACTGCCAATTCCGTACCATTATTTTATAATAGTAACATTAGTTTTTTTTTTTTTTAAGCAGAAAATCTGAAATTAAATAAGACGAAAACTAATATTAAATAAAAAGAAAAGTGCCCAGTTAAACAGATGGCAATGAGCTCTTAGGCTATTCACATTGAATGTATATTATACTCTTATTTCAAAGACTAATGCCATTCGAAAATTAAAGAAATCGACAATAAATTAAGGGGATTAGCCCCCGTTCCGCTCCTTTATACTTAACCAATGAACCCACAAAACTAATCAGGGAAGCGTCTTATCACGATGAACCTGTATACCACATTTGAAGAAAATCGGATAATTATATGAAGAGTTATCGCGTTATGTACACTGTTAAAAATAATCTGAAATTCACGGGTATTTTTTTCCTACATTTCACAAAAAGTCCCTTTACATGACAAAAAAGCATTTTCCGTTAAGGAACAGAAATTTTCCCTGTATTTCCCGAAGACAACGGAACGGACGATACGAATGCGGCTAACGGGGATATTTCATTATCTGCTGCATATTTACTTTCAATGTTTAAAAACCTGACATGTTGCTTCACAGAAAAACTAAAAATTTAATAAATTGAAATTTCGAGTTTATTTAAAACGACAACAACAACAAAATAGTGCTATCGAATTTTTAAAAAACCGACAATTAATTTTCCCATTCTTTTAAATTACTCGCAATTTATTGTTTAAAGTTATAAAAATACTCGCACATAAAATATAATCTAAACAAATCGATTAAAAAAAATATTTGTATAATAGCATAGGGCTAATGCATAGGGATCTGTGTTCATGTGTTTGATTTTCTTATCTTGAAACAGATGGCGCCATTAACACTATCGGCAGTAATAACATCCTAAATATCTTATATAATAAAACAAAAAGGGATATCCGTCAAATTCATTTTTCACACGAATTTGCCCCATTTACGCATGCGTAAACTTAAATCTAGTCCCTAACCAGTTTTAGAGCACACTGAAATGCGAAAACGGTGGCCGAGTAGTATTAAGCACGTTTCTTCTCTTTTCCGATTATGGTGTGGGTTCGATCCTTGCTATGGACAAAATGCTTTTTCTTATTTTATATGAATTATTCTTCAAAAATTTTAAACTTTTTAAAACAGCTATGAATTTTATTTTTATGGTACTATCAAGTTGTTTGCAGTCAAGTTTTGATGGGTTCCATCTAGTTTTTTATAAAAAGCATTTATATACTAATTAATTTTTCAGCAGAGCTGTAATTATGCTGTAAATTACTGAAATGCAAAGGATGTGAATAATCGCTTTACTAAACAGCGTACAGCCAATAGAGTGAAATTTTTTTTGGTTGTACGCTGTTTAGTAAAGTGATTATTCACATCCTTATTTCAAAAATCATTTATCCGGAGAAGTTTTCTTTTCAGCAGCCAGATGACTTCAACTACAACACATTAAAAATGTATATAATTCGACTTTATTATTAATGCCTTAAGAATTACAGTTGTTACATTCTATAAGCTGTTGAAGGGGGGTGGAGTATTTTTCATACCATCTAATTTTAATAATAATTTCTACTGGGATTTCTATTGGGAGGCATTGCACGTGAACTCTACAAAATAATTTCACATATAATATCTGCAAATATTAACAACTTTGAAGCTTTATAGCTAGATTTTATCTGATAATTACAGTAAATCAGTTTATTTGTATTCCCTAATGAATTTCTTGAATCGGGAAAATATTTTTCTTCTCGTGTCAAATACATAATAAATAAACATAGTCTAGTTATTTATAGTTAGAGCATGATACAAAAATTGTACAATAAATCTTCAATGGTAAATTGTACTTTACAGACGATATTTACAGATGTTTCAATTTTATTTGTTTCTCTTAATGTTAAAGCATATTTGATATTAGTATTATTTGTTTAAATACAAGTATTTTAAAAGAATGGAGCACAGGTTTATGCAAATGTTCCCTCGGTGGAATTGACTGAAATGTTTTGAACGAAATTTTGATATGTTTTAGTTTATGCAATGCTGATCAAAAGTCTCAATGGGCATAATCCTGAAAATATGACTAGTTTTGATAATATGAACATAGGAAGGTATTAATTCATATTACTTAACTCACAATCTACCTTTTTTTCAAAAGAAATTAAGCATAATTTAAATCAGAAACGTATTTAACGAAATGTTTCCTGTTTCAATGTGGTTTTTAATTAGCTTTTATTATTTAATAAAATTTCAAGTTTCATTTGATAGGGAAAAAATCATATTCGCATCATAATATCATAGCTGCGAGGTTTTTTTTAAATCATATAGAACACAAATATTTATTTAAAAATAAAATTTAAATTATGACGCGCTTGGTATCCGGTAATATTTCATTAATGACTTTGTCTGGTTCAAATTAAGGTTTATATAATTATATATATATATATATAAACTGTATTATAAATTACATAATTCTCTAAGCAATATTTACATATATATATATATATATATATATATATATATATATATATATATATATATATATATAACGAGCAGGGAAGACCGAGCTATGCTCGGTCAAAAATAAATTTGAGTTCAAATATCATGACCCATGACCAAAATGACCCACTAATTGAATTTATCGAACATGTGACTTAGCCCAACAGTCTTCTCGTGCCCGAAAACCATAGGATGCACAATTTAGTGTAAATAGTCTGAGACGTTTTTAAGATAAAATAGCTTGACCCATAATGACCCATGACCAAAATGATCCACTAATCGAAATTTCTCGAAGATGTGACCTAGCCTTATAGTCTTCTTGTTCCCTAAACCTGTAGGGTGCTAAATTTATTTCAAATCCTCTGAACCGTTTTTAAGATAAAATAGCTTGACCCATAATGACCCATGACCAAAATGACCCACTAATTGAATTTTCTCGAACATGTGACCTAGCCCAACAGTCTTCTCGTGCTCGAAAACCATTGGATGCAAAATTTAGTGTAAATTGAGCCGCTTTTTAGATCTTGACCCACAATGACCCAGAAATGACCGACTAATCGAATTTTCTCGAACATGTGACCTAGCCCAATGATTTTCGCGTGCCCGAAACTCGTAGGATACAAAATTTAATCGAAATCGTTAGAGCCGTTTTTCTGATAAAATTAATTTGACCCGCTTTGATCCAAAAATACCCACTAATCGAAACGTCTCGAACATGTGACCCAGCCAAATAGTCTTCTCGTGCCCGAAAATAGTCGGATACAAAATTTCGCCAAAATCGTTTGAACCGTTTTTTAGATACAATTAGCTTGACCATGACCCACAATGACCCAAAATGACCCACTAATTGAATTTTCTCGAACATGTGACCTAGCCCAACAATCTTCTCGGGCCCGAAAACCATTGTATGCAAAATTTAGAGTAAATTGAGCCGCTTTTTAGATCTTGACCCACAATGACCCAGAAATGACCCACTAATCGAATTTTCTCGGACATGTGACCTAGCCCAATGATTTTATCGTACTCGAAACTCGTAGGACACAAAATTTAATCAAAATCGTTAGAGCCGTTTTTTAGATAAAATTAATTTGACCCGCGTTGACCCAAAAATGACCCACTAATCGAAAGTTCTCGAACATGTGATCCAGCCCAATAGTCTTTCCGTGCCCGAAAATGGTCGGATACAAAATTTCGTCAAAATCGTTTGAACCGTTTTTTAGATAGAATTAGCTTGATCATGACCCAAAATGACCCACTAATCGAATTTTCTCGAACATGTGACCTAGCCCAATGGTTTTCTGGTGCCCCAAAATGGTAGGATACAAAATTTCGTCAAAATCGTTAGAGCCGTTTTTAAGATAAAATTTGCTTTAATATATATAACCACACACAAGATTTGCTAGTATTAGAATATATGATTTATATCAAACGATGAAAATTTTAAACATTTAAAAAGAAAGTGTATATATATTTCTTATATAACAATTAACTATAAACATTACAAAACAATAAAATATTAAGACAAAGCCTCTCTGCTTCTCTTCAGTGGACGGACAGACAAAACTATCTGCACTATAAAAACTTATAGGTTTCGAAACACCAGCTAGCCTTACATTCAAAACAATTTATAAAACTAAATTACTTTATGTCTTTCCGAAAGTCTCTGTCGAAGAACGGGTCAACATGATGATCAAATCGAAGGAGAAGACAGATTTGGTTTGTGAAAGATGGGATAAGGAATTGGTTTTCTTTTTGTTTCTACCAGGCAGGGGCCTTCTGTTGTAAGTAATTTATAAGATATTTTTGTCCATGTAACTTTTTCTTATAGGTATGGACGGTGGCCGGCTGTCTTGCATTTATTTTTATTTCATATTACATTAAAGTTTTATATACCTTCATTTAATTTAACTTACGTGACTATCATGTTTTATATTTTTGTTTAGTTTGGTTTATGTTAAAGTAGATACTGTTTTTATATTTATTTTGTTTTAGGCTTTTAATTTATTTTCTGATAAAGTGATTTAGTTTTTTTTCAATTGCTTTTAATTTGTTTTCTAATAAAGTGATTTTTTTAATTGTTTTGCATGTAAGGCTAGCTCGTGTTTTGCAACCTACAAGTTCTTTGGTAGGGGGGGGGGGTAGTTAGCTCTGTCTGTCCGTCCACTGAAGAGAAACAGACAGTACTTTAGCATGTGCAGTTTTAATATTTTATTATTTTAAATGCTTATAGTTAATAGTTATACATTTTTTTATATACACCGTCTTCAGAAATGTTTCCAATTTTCATATTTTGATCAATTATGTATTTGTTGCATATCTTATGAGCTTCGTTTGCGCCTCTAATGCAAGAATTATCTTTAAAATTATTTGAATTATATATATATATTATATAATTAGTAGATGTTATTACTAATTGAATGATACTATTCACATTTTTATACGATGATCTGCGACATAGTAAGTGTTTGTACGCTTTTTTTTCAGTACTATACCTAAATGAAACACCTAAATGTAACACCAAAAAACAATGCATTTTATACATGTCATTGCATCTTATATTTGTTAATGATTGCTTTTTTAATTGTTATATACTTAATTATATATTCTAATTAAATAAAGAAACGTTTTCCATTCATATTTTAACCATTTAAACCATTAATAAACAATAAATAATTATTATAATACCAAAATAACATTATTTTGAAAGCAATGTTTCTCACCGTATTTTTTACACAATATTTTGATACTTAATAATTTCTACAACATTGTACAAATGCTTGCGACGCAGAAACTTCCTTATTTTTGCAGGTGAATAAAAGAAAAAGCATTGCCGATAGATATTTTTCTTAAAAAAGATCATGAATCAAAAGGTTTTAAATCATGTAGTTTTAAACAAAATATCTTGAAGATGGTTCCTATCGTTCTCTATGCACTGACGCAACCGATATATGAAGCTCCCTAGTACACATTCAACATGTCCACGAGAATTCAGACTATTTACAGCCTAATAATATTCAAAAGCATAAGAATATTTGTGAGGAATATTTAAAAACTCCTGCTTGTGGTATCGCCGTGGTGCGCCATCCATGGTTTGTCACCTTGAATCGAGATGAACGTTCGTTCAATAAATAAGCTTTGACTACAAACTCACACTGATCTCCTCGTTCTCCTCATATTTTCTACCAAGAGCTATTCCCCTCTCTTCGCAATGGGTCATCAATAAAAGGGTATTTTCTGCCTCCCCCCAACCTGTAGTTATTTTAGAAATCTAACAATTGTTGAAACGAGATATTTTCTTTTATTTATTCCAATTCATAAAATATTTTATAAAGCCGTCCTGGTCATGTCCACATTCTCAGTAGCATTGTACTAATTACTACTTCTTTATCTTTGTTACTAGTAACAATGCTTGGAAAAAGTTCGCTCTCATTTTCAACAATTACATAGCTCTGTAACTGATTATTATCATTAAACTCTTCAATTAGAATTTATCACATAAGTTAGAACACGTGTTCAAAAAATACTGATAAATTTAAAATTATATTTCGCCGTACCACCAAATAACGAAGATAAAGTTAAAAATAACTGATTTACAGCAGATCTTTCGCAGGTGTGCCACTGTCGACTATTTGGATATATTATTGCCAACACAATTTCCAATTAATAATCTCTGTGGTGAATTTCTGCTTCGCGTGCAAGAGAAGTCTACCATGCGGGTTACCATTTGGAAATAATGGCATAATCAAATCATAAATTTTTGTTTATATCATTGCCAAGGGATTCCTCCTGCTTTCCACATACATTTTCGGGGGACCCACACTCAAAGGGGCGTCCGTACTCTAAAATAGGGCTTCTCATAAAGGGAGTAATATGCACAAAGTTCTAAGAGAGCTTCCTAATAAAGTATCTGTGTCCATAGCCCCATTGTAAATAAACCGGTCCCTGAATGGTAATCTTTAAATCTGCGTGATTATATTACAAATGTGGCACTAAAATTTTCTTTGTTTATTGATGGAGGAACAGTAGCAATATGATTATACATTAATAATATGTAAAATTCAGGAACTAAATTGGACGAGTGGGCGGGGCTACAATAAAAGACTTATTGATAAATGACTTATATGTATGTACTTTTATGTACTATTACTTAACATATATATATATATATATATAGTCTGTGTACGCTAACTGGCAATATATCGTCCATGTGAAAATAGGGCTTGCTTAACAAAGTATAAATTCCTAAATTATCGTGTTATTTACTTTAAATTTGAATTACTCTGAATCAATACTATATTTATTCCTGAATATTCTCTTCATTTTAAAAGTAGGAATGAAACGCATTCTAACACAGAAAAGCTATGCTGAATGCAGCAAAAATTTTACATTTTCTGCAGAAATCGGTGGCAATTCCGTCCACTCCAGAAAATAAAATTCCGTTAATTCATTCTATGTTTAAAATGTTATAAAGAATAACATAACATATGGTAACATAAATGTTTCTTTTTACTCTCTCGTCAATGAAAATCACAGCATGTCTTCAATAAAAAAGGGATTTATGATAAAAAGAAATTCTGCTTTTAAGTTTCCTAAAAAATAGTACTTGAAGTCTGTTCTAAGGAATTCGCACTCTTTAATTATACATACTACTCATTAACTTATGATTTACATTTATTGTTGCATTTTTACCTTTAAAATTGTACAGGATATGTTATTTCCACGGCATTTCCTTGCATTCCCCCTAGCGAGATAATAGGCGAAAAACATTCCTATATACTCTTTTGAACGGTTTTAAAAGGAACCATAGACAATGCTAACTCTAGCAACCTGATAAAAGACAAGGCAACAGAATCTGTTTGAATGCTAATTTTCAAAAATACGTGACTATATTTATTAAAATGGCAATTAATTGTTTTTTGTCTATGGACATCCTTTACATGGAGAAGCAGTAGCATCATGATTATACATTAATAGTATGCAAAATATCATAAAAGAATGTGGAGGAGGAGGCAGGGAGACAATAAACTATGACATTTTTATGTGCTTATACGTACTACTAATTGAAAAATATATTATTATCTGGCGTACGCTACCTGTCATTACATCGTAGTCGCGACGAGTGGGCTTGCTTAACCCCTTTGCGACGAGTGTCTTTTACAGAATTTTTAATCTTTTACCCCCTTTTTTTTTCTAAGACAGAAATTTTCGCCTACCGTAATTTCCGGCGTATAATCCGCAGCTCAAAGAGTCGTTTTTCGACCCAGAAATTTTGTTTAATAATTGTAGTTAAATATTTACAGCGATCTTTAAAGTTACATTTACATTTTATAAAATAATATTTCTGGGTCGAAAAACGACTCTTTGAGCTGCGGATTATACGCCGGAAATTACGGTAATTGAATCGCAGAAATGCTAGGATTAAATAAGGCAAAACTCACAATAAACATTAACTGGTGGGAATAATGAAGGATTCTGAGCATCTTATGCGTCACGTATACGTGTCGCTCGTCCCCAACGGGTTAAGCAAGTGTAAATTCCTAAATTCTGATTTAAATTTAACCTATATGAATGAATACAATATTTATTCCCAGATTTTCTTTTCATTTAAAAAAAAGAATGAAACGCCATCTGAATCAGAAAAGCTATGCTGAATTAAAGAATAAATTTTACACTTTCTGAAGAAATCGTTGGCTATTCCGTTAGCCCCAGCAAATAAAATTTCGTTAATTCATTCTCTTTAAAATGTGATAATGAAATCCAACACCATCATAACATAAATGTTTCTCTTTAATCTCTCGTCAATGAAAATGACAGAGTGTCTTCAATAAAACATGGATTTATGATAAAAAGAAATTATGCCTTTAATTTTCCTGGAAAATAGTACTTGAAGTCTGTTATATGACATTCAAACTATTTATTTATGCAGGGTGGTCATAAAGTCTTTCCCTGAATACAAAAGAAATATTACGATATAACCATTGAATGTAATACCGTGAAATTTTTATTATGGAAAAGTCATGTTCTTAGGTTATTTGTGTCCAGTCTCTACCATCGTGTCGTTCGTGAGTTCCTTGATGACAAATTTCCTGGAAGATGGATCGGACGGGAGGGACTAACTCCCCTCGATTTTCTTTTTCTTTTGGGGGAATATATAAAGGATAGAATGTTTGCAACACCAGTAAAAGATATTGAAACACTCAAGGTCAGGATCACATATGCTGTGTCTAGTGTAATAGCCCAAACGTTGGGAAATACGTGGCGAGAAATGGAATATCGCTAAGTATTTGTATTAAAAACTTCATAAATGTATTTACAATATATTGAAACAAGCATATGCCTAATTATATTAGTTTTTATGCAATAAATTCAATAGTTATCAATTTAGGATGTACTTTTACTATTTCACTGTCACATTATTAGCCTGTTAAAAGACAGGGCAACAGAACCTGTGCATACTCTTATTGCGTTAGTTTTATTTAATAATCATTTTATATTAAAATGTGAAAATACATTGAAAATGAAACAAAATCTATACCTTAAAACTTTTTCTTTATATTTATTTGCATTTTGTCTCAGTAATTCGAAATTTATTTTTGAAACAATATAATTTGTAACTCATAATTCATAATATTATGAAATCATTTATGAGGTTTTCGTATAAATTTTTAAGATAAATATTAGCAGACATGAAAAACAATAGCCGTTCGATTATATCAAGGGGAGGGAAGAAACACTGCAGGCAAATCTACAAGAAAAAATATATAATTCTTGCATGTAATCTTTGTAAATACTCGAAACCGCGAAGCTTTATAATAAGATTATGTCTAAGATTTATAGTAAATCAGTACTTTGATATTCCCTAATGATTCTCTTTATTTTTCTTCCCGCATCACATCTAGGCTAAATAAATTTATTCTAGTTAAGTATAGTTAAAGGATAAAAATACATATCCTGTGATAATTCCTGAATGAAAGATTTTACTTCGCTATCAAAGTTTTAATTTTAATTTTTAATTTTAATCTTCAATGATAATCAAACAAACTAGAATGGTTGTATTAGAAATCGATATTGTTGATACTAGAATTGTTCATTTAAATTTAAAGTTTTTTTTAAAAATATGTTAATGTTTTAATTTAGTTTTTAATAATATCACTGGTACTTATTGAAATATTATTTTTTAAACTCAAAATATGCAGATATATTGCAAAGATTTTCTGTTTCTCGTTAAGTGCATTAGATTTATATTAATCAGGTTTCATACCCCTCAGAGGCAGGATACCAGATTTTTTGTAAAGTAATGTATTTGTCTCATTCAATTAAAAAAAATTATGGGTTTAAATATGACGATCATTATTTCACGAAAATTGTGGTATTCATTCCCCTTAAGGATCCTCTCCCCTCACACGAAAACACCCACTCGCTAATGTTAATCATTTTCGGCCATTATTTTTCTAATATCTCGTTTGTATTTCAATATTTTTAAAACGATTTTTTTAATTGGATGGCTGAGATCAATCTTTATTTCCGCCGTTCATTAATGCTTCGATTTTTTTTTTTTTTTTTTTACGAAGATACTTTCACTTCCGAAACCTCCCTGAAATTACAACTGATGATGCTTCGGCTGTAGCGAAAACGTTTTTGTATTGGTGACAGTTTTTTAGAAACTCTTTAGCATTTTTAATGATGATGGACTTTTTTTATGGAACTCATGTTTTAAATGATGTCTCATTGTAAAATTGATAATGTGAAGAATAAAGCATTTTCTGTTTGTTTTGTATAATTTTAGAAGATAAATTGTGTAGATATACAAAACAACAGCTAATGCTTTATAGCAGCAAGAAAAGGGTAAATTGCATGTGAACTCTAAAATAAAATAAAGTAATTTATGCATGAATTCCCAGCAAAGTTTGACAACCTAGAAGTTTTATGATAACATTTTACCTAAGTATTATAGCAATTCAGTTCCTAGATATTTCCTAATGTGCGTTTCTTTATTTTTTAATTAAAAAAACAGTCGGCAATGTTATTTATTTCTATTTTGTAATTTCTGTAACTGGATAAAATAAATTTTTGAAAAGAATTAAAACAAACAGCAAAATGCAATCACGAGTTTTAATGTTGTAACTCGTTTAAAATTGCAGTAAAACAACCGATTTTCATCAAGATTGTAATTATATTTCCTAAACACCCCCACTAGACGCAGAGGTTGCCAACATTTCGTTTTTTATCGCAGATTACAAATAAATAAAGTAAAAAGAAACGAATATGACATATAGATGCAAATATTTATACAAAACGTGTGTATACTGAACTTTTATTATTTTAAATTTAAATTTAAAATTAATTTGAACAGAAAAATACTTTTCTTGCAGTATCAAATATATTCTGAATAGATGTATACTTGTTAAGAGTGTATTCAAATCCAAACTGCTTATTTTGAGACACATTTTTAAATTCGTTTTTGCTCTAAAATGCATCCAATTGGCTGTTTCTCTTATTCAGAAACTTTATAATGTCCGTAATGTCTCGATTTTTTGATAAATACAGAATATATTTTTTAAAAGGCTGTCAAAGTGGACATTTTGAACGAATTTCCTGAAGCGATAGCGCTGGAAACAAAAGAAAATGATCGTACTGCGAAAATTATTGTTTGTAAATCAATTTCTAATTAATTGAACAGAAAATAAAAACATGGGTCCCTTATAAATCTCTTCATAAATCACGCCGCCAAGTTTCATGTTTTCACTTTTAAAAATGAGTCTGAAAATGTGTCTCAAAATTTTGAGTTGTTGAGCGTGAAAAAATATTTTTTTTAATACCGCCTTAAGTATAGTACACCGCTTCCTGAATGCCTACGCGCAAAAACGTCGAGTGACGTATGCGATTTTTTTTTTTTTTTTTTTTTATCGTTGACCCTGTTTCTTGAATTTTAATTCCAATCATTTTCAAAAGTTTTTTCTACCTTTTTTTCTGAGAGTAAAGAAGTCAAAGAAAACATTTTGAAAATACTCGTTTGTAAATGCATGAACCGTGCAAACGATAAATAATCCGCCAAGACTATCGAAATTTTTGTGTTAGCACTTAATGGTGTATAGTCAGAAAATGCACTAAGAATCGTGAGATAATTATTTAATGACGGATTCTACTTTACATTAGCTGTTTTCAGATTTTTTAATTTTTCGAGGATTTTTAATGGCAGCATTCCTTTTTAAAATTCAAGGAAGTTTATATTTGGTCATGGATTTTTATTTAGTTTCTCTTAATGTAACAATGACATTTCGAATATTTTTCTCAGATTTAACTATGCAACTTTTAATATTAGAAAAAAATTATATATTTTTTAAAGTCACCAGAATCATTTTATAAATATTTCGAAAGATTTTTGTGAAATAATGCCATGATTGATTTCTTATATCATTGTATGAAATAATTGATGATAGGCATACAAATAAAAAACTTAAAGCTTACAACAACTAGAGCAATTGCTTCTTAAATCTACGAGAGAATAAGATAATTCAGCTTGTAATCTCTATAAATTCACCCATAAGGTGACAGTGGACATTATAAACTAAATCCTTCAATTTTCAATGGATTCATTTCAAAATTGGCAAACTTATTAATGGAAAGTTCAAATGGTTATATTCAAAATTTGGTGTTAAAATAATAAAAAGGTTTTAAATAATTCAGTTTTTAAATTTCTAAAATAACGAATAATTGTTATATTTTAAAATGTTCCATGCGCATTTCTTTTACATAAAATTTGACATTATTTTTTTTAAGAGATACTTTTTATATATTAGAATAGAAGTTGGCAGGAATTGTAAAAGTTCGCTGAATATAAAAGCAGAAAAAATATTTCTTATAGTTATGCCTCTTTTTTTTGTAAAAAATAGCTATATATTTCCATATGCACACAAATTTTAACAATAAAACACCCCTGAAATCCAACTTTTTTTATGTTAACATTTATTTATTATGGTTTAGTCTATAGACAGTACAAATTTCAAACGAATCTCATAATTAGGAATGCGCATGAAACGTTCCAAAATTTAAATTTTTAATTTAAAAAACAAACAGCATTTATGTAATAAAAACTATACGAATGTACATAGATTCTTGAAATATAAAAGTTATATCTCTGTAAAGAAGCTTAATAATAGAAAAATTATTTTTGCATCAGATAAATTTGCGCATCTAGTTTCATAATTCTCCAAATAAAAAAAAAATCGATTTTTTTTTAATTTCGTGATTTTGGAAGTATCCTGTTCCCTTAATAACAACCTTCAATCCTGAGCACCTAGATAAGAATTTCTTTCGGAACCAGTGTCTGATCAATTAGCTCTTTCTTTTTACCTTTATATTTTCTCCCCAAATCAATTCTTTGATATTCACTAATGAATTAATTTAATCCAGAAAATATTTTTCTTCCCGTATGGAATCTATGCCAGATATACTTCTCCAATGAAGTATAATTAGAGAATGAACGCAGAAACCGGATAATAATTCCTGAATTATTTATTATTCATTACAGTTGACGTTTTCAGATGTTTTAATTATTCCATTTAAGCCTTTCAGGGATAAAGTAATTACGTTGTTAAAATCTTGAAACTAGAGAATATCACCAGAAGTTACGCACAAAGTGATTTGAAATAAAGAAGAAATATTTTCATCCCGTACAGTTAAACCAAAATAAAAACTAGTCGGATGTGCCAATCCCAAAACTTTCTTCTATCTCACAAAGATTTCGCATACACTAAAAAGAATCAGCACCAATTTATATCAAGGTCTAATTGAATCTAAAGTTTTATTAAATTCCGTGCATTAGTTCTTGAGATATGACTATTGCTAAAATCGTGTAAATCCTGCAAAATGCAGCATAACAGCGACACCTGTTGGGAGATTTAGACCAAAACCTAATCCACAACAACTTATGTTACCGTCTAACTGAATCTGAAGTTTGGTGAAAATCTGTGCATTAGTTCTTGAGATATAGTTATCGTGATAATAATGAAAAAAATACCATAGCAGCGCCACCTGTCGGGAAATTTATACCAAAACGTAAGCAGCATTTATTTATGTCAAGGTCTAACAGAATCTGAAGTTCGATAAAATTACGTGCATTAGTGCTTGAGATATAGCTATCGTAAAAATCGAGAAAAAAGTGGTATAGCAGCACCACCTTTTGGGATATCTACACTAAAACATAATCAACGTCCATTTGTGTCAAGGTCTAACTGAACCTGAAGTTTGATGAAAATATGTACATTAGTTCTTGAGATATAGCTATTGCGAAAATCGCAAAAAATACAGCACAGCAGCGCCACTTGTCGGGCGATTTTCACCAAAAACTAATTAGCTCCAATTTATATCGGGGACTAACTAAATATAAAATTTTATTAAATTTCGTGTATTAGTTCTTGAGATAGAACGCCCACAAAATTTTTGTCACACACAGACAGACAGACGTCACAGACAGACAGAAGACTCACAGACTCGCAGACAGACATTTTCTAAAAACAGTCAAATGGTGTTCAGGACCTTCTAAAACGTATGAATCCGTCGAAAACCGGAAGTCGAAAATTTTCATGAATCCAATACTTTCTTCTTGTAAAGATAGAAGAAAGTAATAAGGAAAAATAAAGAAAAAGAGAATACCATCATACATTTTAATCCCAAAATTACCCCAGAAAAAAAAGAAAACGGTAATGGCCATTAGTCTAGAAAGTATGTCTTCTTTCAATTTATTTTTTCAAAAAAGTTTTAGAGGTCATCTTTATACTGAAATTGTACCAAACTCTGCACTTTTCAAAGTGAATACCAGTTTTGACAACTTATATCCTTCTTTCTGAAAATTGTATCTTAGGATACCAAACTCGAAGATATTTTGTCAAATATTTTAGGAGTTATAAAAGTTGAAAGGTTTCGCACTCAGTGTGTTAAACTTATATTTAATTGTTGCAAAATATATTACAACATTTGTAGTTTTTAAAACATAACTCAAAATGAGCTGTAATTTTAGATAGGCACATTTTAAGATTCTGATAATCGATTAATGTTAAAATTTTTATGTATAAGAATTCATATATATATTTAAACTAATTTCGGAAATATGCATATTTTCGAAATTTATTTTCATAAAAGTATGATTTGTAACCCATACTTTTGAGTTCTAGACACTTTAAATATGCAAATTCAAAATTGCAGCTCAAACCGACAACTAGTTTTGAGTTATTTTTGAAAATTTCCCGCATTTCAACAAGTTTTGCAACGATTAAAAATGAATTTTACATTAGGAGTGCACAACCTTAAACTATTTGACCGAATGACTCCCTGTTTGGTATCTGAGAATAAAATTCACCAACAAATCCAAGTATGACCAAAATTAGGTATTAGTGTCGAAAAGTATCCGAGTTTAGTTCAAAATCCTTATAAAGACGATCTGCTAAGCTTTTTTTTTTTTTTTAACATTATTTCTAGTCTAATGGTTGTTAACGTTTTTTTCTGGAACAATTTGGTGATTGAAACGTTTAAGGTGTTCTCCTCTTTCTTTTCCTCGACTGTACATTACAAAATCAAAATATTATTAGAAAAATATGTCTGTTATTTGTCCGTTTCGTATTAAAATTAAGTAGTATAAATATTATTCCACTGCAATTCTTATTGTTATTATTTAATACCTGCATTGTTTGCGTACATGGAAGAATGCTTAAATCTATTTATTGATTTTAATTTAAGTTACTTAATGCGTTTGTATGTCATTGTGTGTCATTTGTCCGATTCGTATTAAAATTAAGTAGTATAAATATGTATTAAAATCGTATAAATATCGTATTAAAATTAAGTAGAATGTCAATGTGTGTCATTCAATGTGTGTAAGTTACTTAATGAGTTTGTATGTCATTGTGTGTCATTCAATGTGTGTAAGTTACTTAATGAGTTTGTATGTCATTGTGTGACATTTGTCCGTTTCGTATTAAAATTAAGTAGTATAAATACGTATTAAAGTAGTATAAATATCGTATTAAAGTAGTATAAATATCGTATTAAAATTAAGTAGTATAAATATGTATTAAAGTAGTATAAATATCGTATTAAAATTAAGTAGTATGTCAATGTGTGTCATTTGTCCGTTTCGTATTAAAATTAAGTAGTATAAATATTATACCACTACAATTAATATTGTTAATATTTAATATCTGCATTGTTTGTGTAAATGGAAGAATGCTTAAACCTATTTATTGATTTTAACTTAAGTTACTTAATGCCACGATGAGAAAAGAATGAAATTTCCTTGTAATAGTGAATGCAGTATCATATATTTCAAAGGTTTGAATTACGTAGTTTTTTTACTTTATCTGAAAAATGTCAAGGAATTCCATGAAACCACCTTGTGTTTCACGTATAATTTTATAAGAAAAGGAATGGCAGACATACAAAAAACGCGTTCATTCTTTATATCAATAAGAGGAAATAAAAAATGCATGAAATAACTAGTAACACAAGTAACTAGATTAATACCATCATGTACACTGCAAAGCAAATTTCTATTTTTATCAGTATAAATTTTAGTATTTGTGCGAGAAAAGTTTTTACAAAATTATTGCGACCATAATGTGTAATCAATTTAAATTTACATTTTTCTCAAAGAAGTAACAACGCATGGCAAATACAAAGTGTTGGAATTAGTTTAATGTTAATGAATAAATTATATTGCTAACCGAAAAAAAAAACTTATTACATTTTTCTAGACTTTAAAACTTTGAAATCGTTAATAAAATGACTGAAAAATATAGTACTTCTTTCTCAACTCCAAGGAAAACTAGTCGGATGTGTCAATCCGAAAACTTTCTTCTATCTCACACAGGTTTCGCATACACTAAAAGGAATCAGCACCAATTTATATCAAGGTCTAACTGAAACTCAAGTTTTATTAAATTCCGTGCAATATATCTTGAGATATGACTATATAGCTAAAATCGTGTAAATCCTGCAAAATGCTGCATAGCAGCGGCACCTGCTGGGCGATTTTTACCAAAAACTAATCAGCACCAACTTATATCAGTGACTAACTGAATATAAAGTTTTATTAAATTCCGAGCATTAGTTCTTCAGATAGAGCTATAGCGGAAATCGAGAAGAATGCTGCACAGCAGCGCCACGTACCGGGCGATGTTTACCAAAAACTAACCAGCACCAATTTATATCAGGGACTAACTGAATCTAAAGTTTTATTAAATTAGTTCTTGAGATAGAACGCACACAAAATTTGTGTCACATACAGACAGACAGACAGACAGACAGACAGACTCACAGACAGACATTTTCTAAAAACAGTCAAATCGTGTTCAGGACCTTCTAAAACGTATAAATCCGTCGAAAACGGAAGTCAAAAATTTTCTTGAATTCAATACTTTCTTCTTGTAAAGATAGAAGAAAGTAAAAAAAAAACAATATTTGCTAATTTAAAAACAAAAAAAAAAAAACTTTTTTATGATAGAAAATAAAGGCCTAATATTTTTATTTCTAAAATGCATGAAAAGAAATTCTTTCGAAATTAATAAGATGATTAAATTAGCCTTGCGTTTAAATTCTATTTATCTTAACGAAGTGAAATCATTAATTTATTTTTTGCTATTCATGGAAATAAGTTTTCAATATTATAGTTGAAGTTTAAACGTGCTTCTTAAAAAAATATACAACCTTATGAAATAAAATGTTTTAGGATATGTAGTAGAAAATCTGCTTTCATTTTTAAGTAAATATATTTATTAGTTTTTCCTGCAGCTAATATTATATACATCAAATTATTTCTTTCAATATACTTAATAGTTAATATAGTAAATAGTAATAATTTTTATGAGAATTTTTTTTTTTAATATTTTACTTTTTAGCAGTCACTTTTATTTTAAAATGTTAGTTTTACAAATTTTATATAGATACTAGCTGTTTAACCAGTTCAACGCACGGGAGTTCATGAATTTAATTCTAAAACCAAAAAAAAAAAAAAAAATCAGTACAATCAAATGTATTTTTGTAATATGTAGAAATATATTTTTCTGCTGCTGTGCATTTTTTGAATGAAATTTAAATTATCATGTTGCTATGGCAGCGTACGATAAAACGATATCTTTTGAATAAGAGAATAAATACAATAAAATGTTTTGTTGATGTTTGTGATGAAATGTTCTTCTTTATTTTATAAAAAAGGTAATAATTAAGCTAAATTAAATAATCCCTAATTATTTGCATGCGAGGTAAAAGAAGTATCGTAATAACCGCTACAACTTAGTATAGCAGCGTGGCGTGCGTAATATGTATATCTCACATCGCAATAAACATTTATAATTTGTTAGAACTCGCGCGATTACGGGTTGAACATAAAAAAGGTAAAAATTCGTCAAAAATATAAAATATAAAAAATATTATTTAACATCTTCGAAATTTTTGCCCCAATCATTCATGGATCCCCTACCAGTAACCCGTGCGCCAAATTTCGTAGCCCTGCACCCTGTAATTTCCGAGTTTTTGAGGTTGCATAGATAGATACGCGCACGGGTTTTAATAGGGTAATCATCTTTATAGAGTTAGTCCGTTATATATAGTAAGTTTGTGATAAAGCGTAGATATAAAACTCTGATGCTGCATTTAGACAAAGCATTTTTTTGTTTTTATTAAGAGTTCAATAAAAAGCAAATAATTATTTAAGTGGAAATAACACAAATTTTTGTGAATATTGATATGCGTCAAATAAAGATTCTTTAATGTTTCCCCTTTTATTGTCGATATTTTTTAATCATATTTAAATAATTAAACATCTTTTTCAGATATTTTCATTTTGTTTTTTTCCAAGCATCACAAATCTATATACAGTGGACTCTCTCTATCTGAACACTCTCTAATGTGAACACCCCGGTAATATGAACACTTTCTGATGGTCCCGGCGAAACTCCATAGACTTAACAAAAGATGAACTCTCTGTATTCTGAACACCCTCTAATCTGAACACCCCACTATTATCAATGCTACTTTTGATCCCCATTCTAACCCGCCTCTCCGTAAACTGAACGTGTGTTTGCAGTTGGAATGCGGGTACTTCCCGCATCATGGAAATTTGGAAAAATTGTTGCAGAAGAATAAAAGGGTTCAATGAAATCGATTTAAAAATAAAGAAACAAAATCATTTCTAGATTTTAAGATCTACCCAATACTGAAATTTGTTTCAATAATTCAGATAACATCTTCAGTTAACAAAACAAAATAAAAATTCATTATAACAAAAAAAGAAATCGAAAGAATATTTTTGTCTTTACCGTAAGTGTTCTCAACTAACTAGAACATTCTTATATATTTTTAATAAATAAAAAAGTGCAGATATGAAATTATTTCCATTTCAGAAAAAGTAAATCATGATAATCAAATTAAATGAAATGATCAAAACAATCAATTTTTATGCAAAGAGATACAAGAAAGAATAATGTAAAAAACATGTCACGTGATTTCCCCTTTCCCGAGCTGAGATAAAAATAGAAATATGCAACAGAAATGCCCACCCCCCCAATGACAGATAAGAGACATCAGGTATTAGAGAGAGTGCTTAAAAAAGGATTATAGTTTCTTTCCTGCATACCTGGTTGGCAGCATTATCGCTTCTATTTCTTTCTTCCTGTTTGCTCGGCAAAGGAAAATTTTTTTCGTTATTTCACTATCGTTGCTGGGAAAGAATCACACCACTTACGCAGATATGTAAGAAATAAGTAAGAAGACGAAAAAACAAAAAGAACTGAAGCTTCAGGAAAAATACGAAGTTATTCAAAAATTAAAATCAAAAGTAAGTCAAAGAAAAATTGCATCTGAATTTGGAATTTCAGTAGGTCAAGTCAATGCCATCAGCAAGAAACAGAAAGAAATTACAGCCGCTTTTGAAGCAAATGAACCTTCCTCAAAGTATAGAATTTTCGAAAAGAAAACGGTAAACGAGAACATAAACAATCACGTCTGGAAGTTCTTTTGCCAAATGAGAACAAAGAATCTTCCTA
This sequence comes from Maratus michaelseni, assembly GCA_963931845.1. Classification (NCBI taxonomy): domain Eukaryota; kingdom Metazoa; phylum Arthropoda; class Arachnida; order Araneae; family Salticidae; genus Maratus; species Maratus michaelseni. Next base: position 101,196,443 of record OZ007600.1, read on the forward strand.
TCACTGGACCTCTGCTAAAGCAGATTGCTCTGGATTTTGCAGAAAAGAAGAAAATCCCGGAATTCAAGGCATCAGAAGGATGGCTGACTCGCTTCAAAAGTCGGCATAACATCGAATTCAAAATAATCAATGTTGAAACTGCAGACGTAAATATTGACACTGTGGAGGAATGGAAAAGAAAGCTTCCGGATATAATGAAGGATTTCGGTGCCGCTGACAGTTTCAATGCCGACGAAATCGGCCAGTTTTTCAGAGCTCTTCCAAATAAAACCTTAGCAGAAAGAAGCGAGGAATGCGTGGGCGGAAAAATGTCAAAAGAAAGACTTACCGTCATGCTCTGTGCCAGTTTTATGGGGAGAAGCTCAAACCACTTGTGATCGGAAAAAGTGAAAAACCACGATGCTTCAAAAATGTGAAGATGCATCATTGCCTGTGCACTATAAATCAAATCGAAAAGCCTGGATGACATTCACAATTTTCTCACAATGGTTGGAGGGCATTAATGAGATGATGAAGAGAGAAGGAAGAAAAATTCCTCTTTTTGTGGATAATGCCAGATCTCATACAAATGTGCAGCTGAGCAACGTGAGCCTGAAGTTCCTGCCACAGAACTGTACTTCTATAATCCACCCACTGGATCAAGGAGTAATCAAGACCTTTAAAGCTCACTACCGAATTCATTTTTTGAAGAAAATGTCCGTGGTGATGGGGGAGGCAAATTCGGCAACTAAACTAACGGAGAAGGTCAATGTCATGGATGCTGTCTATTAGATATCAATTGCTTGGAATGAAGTAACCCACTACACCACCCAAAAATGCTTCTACAAAGCTGGATTCCCGTGTGAGAATGAGCAATCAAGGACAGAGGACCAAGAAGCAAGAGCTGTGAGTGACTTGGGGTCAATTCTTCAGGAGCTGCATACTGAAATTGAACCTGGAGCTTATCTCGAAGCCGAAGGAAGCCTTCCTGTTTGCGACAACATCATTGAAAAGGAAGAGCGTAGTGAAAACGAAGCAGAATCAGAAGAGACTGATGAAACAAGAAATACGGTTACCTTCAAGCAATATGGCCAAGGGATTCAAGACTTGTTGAACTATGCGGCTGAACATCACCCGGTAGCCTTTCCACTTCTTAAACAACTAGATAACATGTACACTGCATGAGCATACACAATGCAAAAACAGACTAAAATTACTCACTTTTTAGCACTTTCCAACCTAGTTGAAAAGTGCTTATGACTTCGGTTTGTCTGGCCGTATGGCCGTCTGCCGTCTGTCCGTGCTCTAACTCCCGTAAATATGCTCGGATTGCTCTGCAATTTTTATATGTTATTGTCGTTATCTATAGCATGTTCCCTATTTCAACGGAAGTGTGTAGCACTTATAGTTTTATTACAGGGACACTCAAAAGAATTCCGTTACATTGCGGTCTATGGGGAAAAATCATTTGCGGTTTATTTAAATAATGTTTCAGTATTTTAAACGCATTGAAATTTATATATATCACTAAGGTGCATTAGAAGAAGCTTAATATGGAATAGGGTGTGCATAGCACTTATACTTACTTTACAGGGACAGTCAAAAGAATTCCGTTACACGATGTCTATGGAGAAAAATCGTCTGCGGTTTATTTAAATAATGTTTCACTATTTTAAACGCATTGAAATTTATATATATATATCTAAGGTGCATTACAAGAGGCTTACTACAGAATAGTGTGTGTATAGCAGTCATCGTTCATTTACAGGGACACACAAAAGAATTCTCTACTGTCTGTTAACACTAATTCCTGGAAGTGCGTTTTAAGTTACTAAACGCGATTTTAATTTTAACTCGCTTTTTGTCTATTACGTGGTGTGTATAAATTCTGTAGATCCTATACAGGGCAGCACAAAAGTTCGCGAACACATTTCCGTTTATTGACAGAAACTCCAGAAAGATAATTTTAAACTGTGCTACGCGTTTCCTAACTAAACTAAAATTTAGCATCCTAGCATATATAAATCTATAGATCATATACAGGGCTGAATAAAAGTATTCGGATATTTTTCCGAATATTGTATCTGTTGGAAATTCCTGAAATTATGTCTTTAAATATGTTATGCGTTTTCCAAATTGTTTACTTAGATGTTATCTTTTAGCTTATTAAACGGTATGTTTTGTAAAATTATTTTGGAAGCGTTGGAAAGTGCTACATAATCTATGCTTGACGCATGATTTTTCGTTCTTGTTTAAGTAATGTACCGATTACGTTTTCAAGTAATGTATTTTAAGTATGTAGTTGTATATTTTGTAAAAAATTTTAATATAACATTTTAATTAACTTTTTAAAATTAACTTTTTAAATAGTTTCTAAATTCAGCACCTCCATCTCGGTAACTTGTATGGTTTTACCAGGCTAAGTATTCTATACGGTCTATAAACTCAATACATAGTAGTAGTAGTACTGCATTTCCCAATCTCCCTCTATAATGAACACCCCCATAATCTGAACATTTTTGGTCGGTCCCATGAGTATTCAGAATAGAGAGAGTCCACTGTATTTAAAACGCTAAGCGATTTCTTTCGACAATCCGTGAGAACAAACTACTGAATCAAATTACATCATTCTTTTTTTAAATGAAAGCTATTTGAACACAGATTTGTTATCGTGCATTTGTTTGTTCGAAAATTTAATTAATTAACCGTAATTTTCAATTAAACTTTTACGTCTGCTAATGACGTCATAATCGGATAACGCCTACTGTTCCGAAGCACAGAGTTTATTTTCTAAATAAACTCTGTGGTTGAATAAAAGAGAAATAATGAATATTAAAAGCACGCGGTTTTAAGGCCGAATTTGTTAATTTGCAAGTTAAATTTCGGTAAAAATACTTATCCGCGTGTTTTATAAGCGAATAAAAATTCATATTTATTGTGACGTCACGGGAATATTGTCCATTGGGTTTATTTTATCATTATGCATTATAACTTTGTTGATGCCATTTTTTCATTACAATTAAATACAAAATATATTTATATTTGTGTGCATGACGTTTAAGCATTAATGTAAGGTATATGAAGTACGTGTGAAAAGTTTGCGCCGGTGCAAATGACGTTATGCTTAGCTTGAATGCATTTTAACATTGATAAAACTAAAGAGAAAAATGTATATGATTGTGTTAACATGACATAATTTTACTGATTTTTGCATTCATAATTATAAAGATTAGAATTGGAGCCGTCATTGATTTCTTCATCTTGATTGCATACCTTGATTACATGTTAGAAATTGCTCTTTTTTTAAATTATAGAGTAGAAGATTTCCTTTTTTAATAAAAAAAATCACAAAAGTAAAGGATTTCAGATAATTTAAAGTTATTAAAAATAGTGTTATGGTAGAAAAAAATATTGAAATAATTATTGTATTTTTAGCTAGAATAAACAATGTAAGACTAATATTTCATAGGTATTATTTTGGTAGATTTATTATAAGTTCATTTAACAGTTCCTTATTAGCGCAAAGTCCTATTTCATTCACTGTGAATTTCTCTTTCGATGTCAAAAAATGTTTTTCCACTTTTGGACGCCAGCCAAAATACAGTGGCAATTTTTACAAATGTACAACAGTTGTGACAACAAAGGCGCTATCGCTTTAGCTTTCATCGCGCTTACATCACTTCGAAATACTACAAATTTCTATTTTTTACTACATTTTACAATTTCAATTCTTACATCATCAATTAGAAAAAAAATTAGCTTTCGATTGAAATTTATTTGAAAACCGCCGATTAATTTAACGACTTTTTAAATAATTTTCAAGCATGAAAAGTTTTTCAATTCTATCTTATCAATGACCACCAGTTTACTTCAATAATGTAAAATAGCCCCTGGGAAAGTTGCCACAATTGAAAATAGATTTCCCTACCCATCATAAAAAGTGAATAATAATAATAATAATAAAAAGTGATAAATCATAAGATCAGATTATCCATAAGATAGAACATTTTAGCGCTAAACAAAAATCTGTCAGGGAAAAAAAAAAAAAAAAGACTATTTTTAGTTTATGTTGAACATAAAATTGATATGTTGAATTCGTTGATGAATATGTTCCATAAGATATCAGGATATGCTAGGAATTGCATTTTTTTATTTTTTTACATTTGCCAACTGTATAAGAGGAAAAATATCCCCGACTGTGATGGAAAAGGGATAATCATCCTGATTATGTCAAGGAACCGAAGAAACCATACAAATAAATTACACTTGAAAACATTAAAATTCTCCCTCATCTGCAGATAGATTTATTACTGTAAAAAACTTCTTAATCTTTGCATAAAAGTTGATTAGCTTAAAACAATGACAGCGTTTTAGAAGATATGGATTTGAAACGAACAATGATCAAAGAGGACATTTTAAAACTTTTAATTTAATCATTTTAAAACTTTTTTAACGTCGAATTTCGACGGTGCTTTTGGGCAGATGCAATGCACATGCGCATAGGAGCTCATTCGGTTGCATTATCACAGGGGGGGGATGTGTGCTTTATTTACTATATTCTGTTATTTACTGAATATGATATGAACGTAGGAATATACTATTTGTATATACTTCATAGGTCCATGAATTTTTTTTCTTGCCGTGGGGAATATGGTGGTAATGTCAAACTGATTTGAATTACACAGTTATTTACGGATTGTTTGTTTGGAGTTTGCATCGGAAATAGTACTGTATTTGACTGGGGAAAAAATTTAAATAAAATATTTGAAAGACTGTTGTATACGCACCCCTTCATAAATAATAAAGAAGCTTATTTTACTGATATTGTTATAGTATTTTTTTGCGTCAAGTTTTGACGGGTTCCATCTAGTTATTATTAAAAATTCTAACATAAAGCGTAAATTTGGCGACTGAGTTAAAGATTAGAAAGTAATTCCAATACCAAAACTTTACCAAGTTTCTCAAAAAGGGATATTAAAATATTGGTTTAATTCCAGAACTTGAAGTTTTCTTTTCGTATTTATTAGAAATAAAATTTTACTTCAAGAAATATTTAATAAAACTTTTCTCAAACATTTCTTTCGTGTTGCCGAATACCATAAAAGCATATCTTTTAACTTTTCGAAAATATAAGAGCAGCTATAAAGGCTATTTTTGAAATGCTTTTTTATTATTAATAAATGTTTTAGAAGAAAAAGTAGTAATTTCGAAATTCAGAAATTGAAGTGTACAAAGTCGGCGTACCGCAGGGAGCAAACTTCGACTACTTTATATGAATTCTATTTCTTTTAACCATATTTTTGACAAAAATTCTATGTTACATTATCACATAAGAACATTAATTATAATTAAAAATAGATAAAATGCTTAAGTGATACAAACAGAAACACAAAAAAGCTTATAAAGTCCTTTTAATATAAAGATTGACATATGTTCCAACGATCCAACGGAACCATTATTAAGATACCAGTGGACGTTTGCAAAAATTTCGCTCTGCAGTTTAATATTTTTAAGCAATACCTAATATATTTTTTAGATGCAGATTTAGACTTCTACTAAAATTAAGGATAAAAAAAAAATCTGCAATCAACATTAGTGTAGCTATTATATCATCTTATATATTCCTAACAGTAAAAGCCCATCTAAGATAAAAAAGAACGACAAATCATGCGTCAAGCATAGATTATGAAACACTTTCCAACATATCCAGGAAACTATAACGAAACTTCACCGTTAAATAAGGTGAAATAAGATATGTATGTAAACAGTTTAGAAAACACATAACAAATTGAAAAATATGGTTTTCGAAATTACCTTCCAGTGTCAAAATTGTAGTCTAATTATTTTGTGCAGCCCTTTATATGATCAATATTTGTGGATATATAGCAAGATAAAATTAAGTTCAGTTAGAATATTCACATTTCACAATTTCCGCCAATTGATGGAAATGCACTCAAAATCTTTTGAACAACCCTGTACACTGCAAAAAAGGGGTTGATTTTACAGTATAATACTAGCACCCCAGCTACCAGTATTCTACCGTAAAATTAACAGTAATAAACAGTAAAATAAGCAGTAATACGCTGCCGCGCATGCGCAGCAATTTAAATTTAAATTTAAATTTAAAACACATGTAAATACGAAACGTCCAATTTAAATATGTTTTTAATGTTTTATGTAATTGTAATGTAATGTCTGTAATTTTAATGATTTTAATAAAGTCATACCATGCTACACGTGAATATTATTGTTTCGATCGATCAATAATATAATTTTCTTCTAAGCGTTTCAATTTCAATTTTTCTTTTTAATGATAAATATAAAATAAACCCGTGAGAAAACGTCACATTTTTTCTCTTTTTGTACCATTTATTATTTTTTATAAGCATTGTTGAGCATACTATATTACTGTATTTTATGTTTGTGGCATCATTGATTTGAGAAAAACCTTTCATTTCATTTATGAAAACAATGCCGATTTAATTTTTAACTAACATCAATTTTTAATTAAAAAAAAACATGTTTTAACGAAATGTGGGTGTACTATGTCAGAAGCTTGTTCAAAATATTTTCATTCGGTATCTCATTAATCGTTCTACATTTTGTATTTGCTTAGAAAAGGGTATGTTGACAACAGAAATAATATATATGATACAACGATAAACAAAATATTCTCGCAGTTTTTTGAAAATAAACTTGACAACTATAAATCACGAGATCATATGTAAAAAAGCAAGTGCTTAAAATAGTCAAATGTGAACGTGAAAATTAATATTTCCTTATTGCTTTTTTAAAACTGAAAGGTACCTCGTGCCAATTTTTAGGTAATTCAAAAGAGGCGGATTCATTGCAAATGTTCAAGTTACGCATATATATTTCTATTGATTCGCGAATAATAGATGTGGAATGATGAATAAGGCTCGATGGATAAATTATTTTACTATTTTTAAAATCAACTTTTAAAGTATTGGTTCTATGTATTCTTGCCAATACTATAGTACCTTTTTACAATTTGTACAAATTTGTATTACTTTAGTACAAAAGTACTACAGCATTGGCAAGACTATATAGAACTGAGATTTCAAAAATTCATTTTAGAAATAGTAAAATAATTTATCCATCCAGACTTTATTTCTCATCTATTATCAGTGAATCAATTGAAATCTATATGCGTAACCCGAACATTTGCAACGAATCCGCCTCATTTGAATTACCTAAAATTTGCCACGAGGTACTTTTCAGTTTTAAAAAAGCAATAAGGTTCGAAATGTAAATATAGTTAAATTGTACAAAATACATTAATTTAGACTAGTTAAGTTTGTCAGAATTTGATTAGCTCGATTGGTTGTCGCTATCATACACATTGAAAAAACTGAAATGCAACTTATATATTTCTAGCTATATTTCTTCCAATATAGCTTAATATTGGCTAAAAAAATTCAATATAAAGAGATGATTATGATATTTTCGATAAAGAAAGATCATAAGATATTATAAGCAAAAATACCGATACCAAAATTCTGACAATAGTTGACACTTCTGACAGCTCAATTCTATTTTTAACGTCTAGAATTCAATTCCAGACACTAAAAACTATTTTAAAAAGTTCACACTTGCTATAGTGACAATTTTTTCTGCGAGTCATTATTTTTGTAAATGAATAAAAAGAAAAATTCCAGAATAAACCTCTTGTCAAATGACTCGAGTTAATTTTGAATTCTTTTAAAATTAACTAAGTATGACGCTGATATAACTTATATGGCATCTAAGATGCAGCAAAAATAATGTCTTTTAAAATAAATTTATAAAGTAAATCGTGATATATTATTGATATTTTTTAAATCCTAAAAACAAAATTTCAACACACTTTTCATTAATTATTAGTTTCACTAATTTTTTTGGCAGTTGGTACGTCACGATTACGTAAAATATAATGTTGGAAAAAATTGACCACGTGGATGTCAAAAGTTTTCCTGTCACTGTTCAAGGGCGTTTCTGACGATTCAGTGTTTACTACTAGCATGCGACCAGGGGAAGCTAAATGAGTCAATCAAAAAGTGGTTCTCATATCACTGACTGTTTTAAAAACAATATTCTAAAACACACTGAATGTTTCAAATAATTTTCCCTACTACTCGAAGTAGTAAAAATAGTAGTAACAATAGTAGTAACAATAACATAAAACTAGTCGTTGGGGGCCACCGTAATACTTACCCATCATGTATATGCATAATATAAAATATTAAAATAAAAAATGTGTAAACTACTTATAAAATGCATTGCAATTCGAATAAATTCGTGCCTTGATGACGTCATAAACTTTAAAAGCTCGATTACGGAATTGCTTAAAAGAAACATCCTTATAACTCCGCAAACAATAATCCTATTAACTAGCTAGTTTATTACATATAATTAAGCGTCTCATTTCCAATTAAAATATATCTTTGAATTGAAATTTGGTTGAAACAGGGTCATGAAAAATCGAAGAGTGTGGTAATAGGATTGCAAATATCTCGGCAACTCATTATCCGATCGACTTCATGCTTTATGCAAAATTTATGTTTTTTAATTGTCTTTTATATTCACTCCGTAAAATCAACAATTTCGAAAAAATTTATATACCTTTTATCAGAACGAATATTTCGAGAGTCCGAAAAAAATAGTTCCGGATAATCGAGGTTACTGAAATTCAATAAGCTTCTTCCCATTATTACATACTAAGTACATACCAAATTTCAAGTCTCTATCTCAATTTTTTCGGGAGATAGAGCGTTTACAGACAATCAGACATACAGACATACACAGACGGACGGCAATTTTTTTTTCTAAAAATGTGTTTTTCGGAATCTTCAGTGTCTAAAACGTGTAAATTCGTCAAAAAAAATTCAATTTTCAAAACGATTACAAGGCTTACCCTATACTACGTATGATGGGTAAGTAATATGCAAGAAACATATACTAAGCAAGAAACATATACTGTAAAAAAAGGCAAATGTTTCTTAATCCAGGAATTTATAATATACAACCATCAACGTAAATATACAACAACCAGTTACGAGTTACGAGTGATTCTGAAAAACTTACTTTATTTTAGAGACCTCAAAATCGAATGACCACTCGAATGACAAACACTCGATTTTTTTTCATGAGTATCTGAGACATAAAAGTTTGGGAATCACTGGGGCAAATTATTTTGTTAATTCAATATGGCATTTGAACTGAAAATTGTATTCTAAATTTTGTTTCATATTCAAATATACAAATACTTGCAAATGTAAGATATTCTTAAATGTAACTTTATGTAATGTGAATTGCTTAAAACTAGTTGAAATGTAGTTTTAAGACATTGCTGAGGGCTAGTTTTCGTCTTTTTAACAGAAAACTCTGACCATAGGCGTTACTCTTGCACGTTGCATTTTTTTAAGAAAAACAAACTGTGTTCGTGTGTATTTTCTTATTATTGTGCTTAATAATGGCTCAGTTTCTAATTGGAGTATTTATATGCATAATGTTTTTTATCAATATATTATTATAATAATAAAAATAATAGTAATTTGCATAATACACTGACTGTATAAATGCAAATATTTTGTCTATTTTTGAGAAATAATGTGGGTGCAATTACACTTATCCAAAACATGCGAATTCGTGATAGGTGTCCAGAATGTGGTAAAATATAGAAATTTGTTTAAAACTACATTTCAAGGGTAACATTGTATATTTCCGTATTTAAAAATTTCAATATAAATGACAAAATATTTTACAAATAAGCTTCTTGGAAAATTTATTTTGAGAACAAAAATACAGATTTTTTTAAATAGATCATTTAAAAAAGTAACGATCAAATTGAAGCTAATAAAAATGGACATTAATAATATTTTTAAATTGATAAAATTGATTTTTTTTTTCAAGGAATAGTATATTTTGTTTAAGAGTATCAAATTTTTAGAGCATTATATTTTAAGTTATATTAAAAGTATCGTTCCGAAAATAATGAAATTGATATTCTTATGATAAATCTTATTATAATAATACACATAATAAAAATGTGGAAGCATTACAAATTAGCCCCAAAAAAACTTAGGAAGCAGCCTAAAACACGACATCCTAAAAAAAGCCTAGAAATATATAGTTTAAAAAATATATAACTATTTATCAATTTCAAATTCTTAATCGAAGCATTTTTACAGAGTTTCTTTTATGTAATTTACTTTGAGAAGCATTTTATTTTATTTTTTAAATACAGTGTTAACGACAAAAAGAAAATAAATAAAATTAACTCCAAACGTGCAATGTTCTCTTTTTTAAGTTTATTCTGGAAATTAAAATTTCCTTTCCGTTAAAATTAACTTTTTTTTTTTGTAAAGAACATTTAAATTTTAAAAACACTTCTTCCATACTCAATCGAAAAAAAAATATATATTATGCAAATAATATGTTTTGAGGAGAATTTTTTAGCAAGCTGTAGTTTTCTAAAAGTAAAATTCTCAAATTATAATGTTCGTTCTTTAAAAAACAAAGAAATTTATTTTTATTTCAATTATAATTGTTAAAATTAACGTTATTTTATTGTGCACTATAACATTCTTTTTGGCTCTTTTTATTATTATTTTTTTTACTTAAATATTTACACTTAATTTTTAAATAGAAGCTGTATCAATAATTTACATTTTAATCATTTCCTGAATAAATTTAGCTTTGGATTTGCTTATAATTAATTAAATCATACTTAATTTAACATATTTATGAATTAGTAAATATTTTACTTACTAATACTTTAAGAGTTAAATCATATCTAACTTATCATATACATTAGTTATTAAATATTTCATTTATTAATGCTTTAATAGTTAAATCTTATTTATCATATATCTAAATGAGTGGTATTCAAATGATCAGGCATATAAATACATCCTTCAAATTTTTAATTAAAATTTGTTAACTAAGATATATTTAAAATTATTTTAAATAAATCTATCATGTTATCATCATTTCATGCTAGTTAAATAATATTTCATTGTAGATAGAGTGGTAGTAGACTGAGTTGTATTCCAATAATTGGAAGTTTAAATGTAACCTTTAAATATTTAAATACAATTTGTTTAATTTGATATATTTAAAAATATTATTTTGAATAAATCTATCATGTATTTAAACCGTTCCAGCTTAAAGTAGTTAATTAAATCGCATTTGATTGTAAGTATTTAAATGAATGGCATTCAAATTAACAGATGTTTAAATATACCATTCAAATATTTAAATAATTTTTGTTAGCAAGATATATTTAAAAAGATTACTTTCATTAAATCCAACGCGTATTTGAATCCTCCTTTTTTGAATAAACTCGTGAAATATTATTATTTTTTAAACTAATAGCACAAAAATCACAGTTAAATGCGCAGTTAAAAAAGAATAAACAACTTTTGTTAAAAAAAAAGAAGTAAAACCCCTAGAGATTTGCATTAAAATGTACACTGATGTCCAGAGATTAAGGGGCAGTAACCAATTTCAGATGTTTCATCGAATATCTACTGAAACTAGTGAGAAAATGGCCGAAATGCCCTTGAACTTTGAGGATGTAAAGAACATGTTTAACTTCGTGTTTTTCAGTGCAGAGTTCGTCGCGAGGACAATTAGGGGTAGGGGACAATAGTAATTTTAATAATAAAATAATATTTTCGTTCACTCAAGTAACAGAAAATGCTAAAAATGGTCTGTCACTGTAGCAAATGACTATGTAGGTCCTGTTCCACATTTGTGTGCATTTTTGTAAGCATAGCACGTACAGTGGTGGCCAAAAGTGTGGACATTTTTTGAAAGTTTCATGTTTTTCAATTTTGTGTGCTTGTAGAATATATTAATTTTCATTTAAATACAAACGTTTATATATCAAATTGAAGGTAATTTAATGTAGAATTTTAATAATAAAAACAGTATTACAATATCTGTATTACAAAAAAAGTTATGCAACTAATAATAAGATCTATCTTAGATTTGCATTATTTAAAGTGATACTTACACAATCAATACTTAGTAGGATAACCCTTATTTTTTAAGACAGCTTCACAGCGTCTTATCGAGTGAACGAGTGTTTGGAGTTCATCTTTCATAATCACATGGTGTCAAGAATCAATTATAGCTTCAATAAGTTGTCTTTTATTGGATGGACGTTTTTTTCGTACAAGAATTTTCAAACGTCGCCACAAATTTTCAATTGGATTGAGATCAGGGCTGTTTCCTGGCCATGGTAATATATCTATGCTTTTATTTTGAAACCATTCTTTGCATACTTTTGTTGTGTGGCATGGAGCTGAATCCTGCTGAAAAATAAATGGTGCGTTGTTGGGGAAGTGATCCCTGATGGAAGGTATCAATTTTGGTTCCAGGAGAGTTTCGATGTATTTTTTGGCTTTCAGGATGCCACCAATCACTTGAATTCGGCCCACACCATCTGCAGGCATACATGCCCAAATCATGGCATTTGTTGGGTTTTTTTGTAGTTGCTTCAATGCAATCAGGATGAAGTGCTTCTCCTACTCTACGTCTCACGTATTTTCTACCATCACTACCACAGAGCGATATTTTACTCTCATCGCTCCAGATTACTTGCTTCCATTGATTTTTTGACCATTTAATGTGTTCTTTTACCCACTTAACTCGTTTTTCGCGTTGCTTTTGATTTAAATATGGTTTTTTCCTTGGAATTCTAGCTTTTAGTCCAAATCCTGATAACCTTCTTCTTATTGTTCTTGAACTTACTGCAATTCCCGCTGCATTCATTTCACATCTAATGGCATCTGATGAATTTTTTCTATCTTGAAGGCATAGCCGTTTAATTTTTCTATCGGCAGTAGCACTTGTGCATTTTTTTCGGCCTGATTTGGACTTATTCCACTGATTTTGTTTTTTCATAACGTAAACAGAACTTTCGTACACCAGAACAAGTCACTGAACCACCAACTTGTCTTGCAATTTCAGCATAAGAGAGGCCATTTTCTCTCAATATGACAATCCGGCGTCTTTTTGTAGATGTCCAATTAGTTCTTCTTGTTGATGACATTATTTAAAATTAGTTTAATTAAAAAAAAGGACTTTAAATATTCAAAAACAGTATTACTCTATTTAATTGTACTAGTATGCATCATTCCGCAAAATATTTCCACAACAATAACTCTTTTACCATCCAAATAAACCAAACTATAGTTACAGACATTTGATTGGTCCTCAGAACAGTGTTTGTGATTGGCTAGTACGCTTTTATTACAAAACACGTCCTTATTCAAAACGATTTGTATTTGTTTGTTCTACTAAAATGAGCATACCTTTTTTTGTAATACAGATATTGTAATACTGTTTTTATTATTACATTTTACATTAAATTACCTTCAATTTGATATATAAACGTTTGTATTTAAGTGAAAATTAATATATTCTACAAGCACACAAAGTTGAAAAACATGAAACTTTCAAAAAATGTCCAACTTTTGGCCACCACTGTATATTCGTAAAGATATTAATGTTTCTGTGAAAAATTCATTTTTTTTTTAGCTTGCAGAATTTTCAGCCGAATTTAACACCGCTTTCCAAAATCTTAACAAAAAATCGTAGAAATAGTATACTGTAATTAAAATATTAATATATTGAATATTTGATGATATATGGGTATTTGTATGAAATAAATTTTAACTGCGCATGCGCGAACTGCAGCAAAGATTTTTTGTCATGCTTTGATAGTCAATACTATAGGGCAATTCATATAAAAGACCAGTGAAATATCGTAAAAACTCAAAAGGTTACAGCAAAAACTGATAAATTCAGAAGGAAATCCAATATAATCCAATGGATTTCCTCCAAAATATCAAATTGAATCCAAATTATCAATTATTGAAAAAAAAACACCTATCTCTAAAATAGGTTATTCTTATGGTACAGTTTAGTAGTAAGGTTAAATTTCTGCAATATTCTCAGGAACATTAAAACAAGAAAAAAACATTTGTCAAATATAGATTTTTATGCACTTTCTAACACGTTCATAATACGTTAATAAACTTCACTGTTTAATAAGGTGAAGGATGATATCGAAGTATCAAAGTCAAAGTAAAACCGGGCGGGGAAGCCTACCTTTCGGCTTAAGCTCCACTAGCCACGTCCAATATAGAAGTATCAAGATCAAAGTCAAACCGGGTGGGGAGGCCTACTTTTCGGCTTGAGCTCAAGTAGCCCCGCCATATCGAAGTAACAATTTGAAAACAAAACATCAGCAATTATCATCAATATTCAGAAAAGTTATTGTATTCTTTTGTGAAGCCCTGTATAATAACTACAGAGTGGTGTATATACTAAATAGTGTAAACATTTTAGTTCAATTAGGAAACGAATAACACAGCTGATTTTTTTTTCAAGAATTTCCGTCAGTAAGCGAAAATACACCAGAATTCTTCTCTGCACCGCTGAATATGTCTTATAGAATTCATACACAAATAATTAGGTAAATTAAAAAGTTCATACCACAATTGAAAACGCACTTGTAGCAATTATCGATTATAGACAGTAATACAACCGATTTTTTTTGTGTCCCTGTAAATGAACGATAAATGCTATCCACACTATATTCTACAATAAGCATCTTTGTTGTACACCCCCAGTTCTATATGTCAGTTTCAACATGTATGAAATAATGTAATACCATTCAAATACATTGAAAACGATTTTTCATTATAGACCATAATGTAAGTGAATTATTTTCAGAGTCCCTTTAAGCAAACTATTAATGTACCACACTCCGTTTTAAGTTCCAAACATTCGATGGTAAACATCAATAACATATATCAATTACATGACAATCTGATTATATTTATGCATGTTAGAGCACGAACAGACAGACAGACAACGCGATGTCACTAACACTTTTCAACTATGTTGAAAAGTAAAAGCATTAAAAACTTCTTAATAACACCATAAAATAAGGAATGCACAAGGCGTTTCGGAAGAACTTTTTCTTCGTCAGGCGCAAAGAAGACGTGCAACTACTTTGAAGGCGTGAGAAAGACGAAAAGGAAATAGGATGGAAAACTTAAGGGAACAGCCAATAGGAAAGGCATCAGCCATTCACAGAAGAGAAGGTGAATTGTGAAGAAAATAGAAAAAAAACAGAGTTAAAAAATAAACAAAATAATAAATAAAATAATAATAATAAATAAAATAATAGAAAACAGAAAATAAAATAAAATAGAAAATAAAGTAAAATAAAATAGAAAATAAAATAAAATAAAATAGAAAATAAAATAAAATAAAATACACAAAAAATGAAAGTAAAATAGAGATTAAAAACTTTCTCAATAACACCATAAAATAATAAGGAATGCACAAAGCCTTTCGGAAGAACTTTGTCTTTCTTTCTCTGGTGCAAAGCGGACGTGCAACTACTTTGAAGGCCGTAACAAGACTAAAAGGAAATAGGATGGAAAAGTTAAGGGAACAGCCAATAGAAAAGCAGAAGGCATCAGCTATTCACAGAAAAGAAGAAGAATTATGAAGGAAATAGAAAAAAAAAACAGATTGAAAAAAAAATAAGAATAAATAAAATAAAATAAAATAAAATAGAAAAAAATATACACAAAAAATGAAAGTAAAATAGAGATTAAAAATTTATAATATAAACAAACAGAAAAATGAATACAGAAAAAAAAACATATGGTTCAGCTGAACAAGTTTTTCCAAGCTGCAGAGAGCACGGTGGAATCAGATTTTTCATGAACAATAACCTCACGATTAAAATAAATAGCTAACTTTTCAAGAAAGTACAATCCTGAGGGGTTATTGGCATTAAAGATAATTTATGGCATTTTGAAAATTAAATCTATGCCCGGAATCCCAGGAATGTTTGGCAATAGAAGATTTAGAAATTTCTTGGTTAGTGACATAACGGGAGTTTTTTTTTAAGCGGGTTTCAAAATTTCTTTTAGTATCACCAATATAAAATAGATGACAACCATTGTAAGGAAAATTATAGATTCCCCATTTTCGAAAATGAAGAACAGGAGACTTAGTGGAAGGGAATTTAAATTTATTGACATGTTTAAAGATAACACGAAAGTTGAAGCATTTTAAAACTTTAGCTAATTTTAAACATAAAGGAGGATAAAAAGGCAAAAGAATTAAATTATGAGATTTGGTTTTAACAGATTTAGAAAGTGTAGATTTACTATAGCTATTTATATTAATCGTGAGATTATTGTTAATGAAAAATTTGATTCCAGCATGCTCTCTACAGCTTGTTAAAAATTATTCAGCTCAACCATATGATTTTTTTAAAATTCATTTTTATGTTTGTTTATATTATGAATTTTTAATCTGTATATTATTTTAATTTTTTGTGCGTTTTATTTTATTTTATTTATTATTAATTTTTTACTTATTTTATATTATTTTATTTTTTTTATTTTTTTTTTGTCACTCTGTATTTTCCAATTTTTTCATATTCTCCCTTTTTTCTGTGTTCTAGGTTATTATCTTCTGTGATTGGCTGATGCCTTCTGCTTTCCTATTTCCTGTAACCACATTCCTTTGAGTATCTATGTAAATGAACAATAATTGCTATACACTACATAATCTATAGAAAATATGTTGTAGTGCACATCATTGATTTTATTATGTTTGAAGTATCATAACATAAATAAAATGCACAGCAAACAAATTTCCCACATAGACCATATTGTAATGGAATTCTTTTGTGTGGCCCTGTGAATGAAATAAAAAAGCTACAAATTTCATTTTGAATACCAAACATTCTATAGTAAACCTCAATATCATTTAAAATTTTCATGGCGATCCGAGTATATTTACGAGAGTTAGAGCACGGATAGAGAGACTATAGACATACAGAAAAAACGAATTCATAAACCCTTTGCAACTATGTTGGAAAGTGTTAAAAATAGGTGCATAATCGAGAAGAAAAGGTAAGGTGCCTGCACTCCTTTGAATTTCCAAGGTGTGTGTCACCACTAATTTAGATTAGAAATCTGTGTCTGATATTTTTGTTTTAGATTAACAATCTTTCTGCGATTATTCGCACTATTTGTAATATTTTTCTGTGGTTCAATAAAGCAAAAAGTTTTATTCGAAAATTTTGAAAGAAATCTACGCAGCTTGAAAAAGTATTTTATCATTAAAGGTTCGTCAGTTATGTACTGTAATCGAATGTAATTCATTATCATCCTCAAAGCATTAAAATTATTTCCTTATTTCTTGCTCATTCTAAGCCATTTTTCAATAGAAAATTATTTGATTGTATTTTGTTTATATACAGTACTAGCTGACATGCCCGGCGTTGCCCGGGCCCGTGATAATAACCTAAAAAATACCTAAAATCCATGTTGATTGATTTTATATTTTTAAATGAAAATCTTACCAAACGAACTGAAGTAAAATCATTATAGTTATTGCCCATTTAATGTCGATTTAATTTCTGACGTTATGATATATTAAACTTTTAATTCTGACCAAAAGTTCCTGGGGAAACCTAAATAATATAAAGCGATCCCCCACCTTTCCTCTTTTAAACTCAAAATAATATACACTATTGCCCAATTTATTAGACCCATCCGAAATTTTTTTCCAAAACCTTGTTTCTAAGATGATTATATTAAAATTAAATAAAAATCATTCACTCGTGGCATCATACTTCACTTTTATATTTTAACAGAATAGTAAGACTACTATAATTTGTGACTCGTGCTGCCAGTATACGTCAGGACACATGGCCGTTATCATTATCTTTTTACGCGTGAGGATTTCGCTATGGTACTCCATTGTAAAATTTGGTAATTTTCGAAATTCAATATTTGAAAAACGGCATAATCATTAGATTTGAAATTTACGTCAAGAAAAATACAATTTTTTACCTTTCTAACACAGTTTGTCTAACAATTTTCTGACAAATACTTTTCGAGCAATTAATTTTTTCAGTAACTTCAAATGTTTCATTTTCCGAGTTTAATATGTGGCAACGATTAGCGAAAATCCCAGTCGTCAGCAACGCATAACTTTTTTATTAAAGAGGATGCCCACTAAAGTCCCTTGCCACCCTCTTAACTTCGGAACAGCTGCTGCTATATTCATAAAAGTACAGTCTATGTATAGTAAAGTAGCCATGCGCTACTCAATGAAACTGCTTACGGCGCCACCTGGTGGAATGCTGTGGAGTTAGCATTCTTATCTTGAAAACGGAAAGAGGTAGAGAAAAAAGTGGTTTACAAAGTTGTAGAGCATCATCGATTTAGTACGAAAAGACACCTTGTGGACATTAATGCAAAGAATAGATCGGTTAAAACGCGCATTTGATATTTCGCGATTTCCTGCACTGTGACGTGACAAAACGATCTTAGAAAAAAAAACTAGTTATAATAATATACCTTTATTTTAGATGTTCAAACTTCTCACCGTCAGCTGCAATGCATATTTGGATCCTTGTTTGAATTTCACGTTACAGACGTTGGAGCATAGATGGTGACAAGTTGGCACAAACGTCCGTAATGTGTCGTTTAAGGTTTTGCAATGTTTGTGGAGAGGTCGCACACACCTGCTGTTTCATAACTGATTGTTTCTTTCTTTCTAAGATCGTTTTGTCACGTCACAGTGTAGGAAATCACAAAAAAACAAATGCGCGTTTTAACCGTTCTATTCTTCGCATTAATGTCCACAAGTTGTTTTTTGTACTAAATCGATGATGCTCTACAACTTTGTAAATCACTTGTTTTCCCTATCTCTTTCCGTTTTCGAGATAGGAATGCTAATTCCGCAATTTTCCACCAGGTGGCGACGTAGGCGGTTTCATTCAATATCGCATGGCTACTTTACTATACCTAGACACCAATTTTATGAATATAGCAGCAGCCGTTCTGAAGTTAAGAGGGTGGCAAGGTACTTTAGTGGGCATACTGTATATTTCGTCACATTTTAATATTTATATGTATACACTCATAGCCTGGTTACAAGAAGGGTACACATTCACCAACATTTCTGGATGGTAATTCTCGCCTTATTTAAAACTAAACTTTTTGTTACAAATGCGGAAATTACTCTTCGGATATAGTAAGGATTGTTTCCCTCTCCGGTAATCAGGCTCAGAGTGCATTTATTTCCATTTCCTTGAAAAATTATAAATATTCCACGTTAAAACCATTTTAATCATTAATTTGCATTCACAATTTTTTCAAGTCATTTATATTTTATAAACACAAAATTAGAAAAACAACTCTTTAAAGAATTCTTAAATAAGAATATGTTCTTTTGACTCAACAAACTATACAAATAAATAAAAAGAATAAAATAATGATGTAAAATGTGGAATAATTAAAGAGTTTTTGTCAAAGTAAAATAAACTTATAAACATATGGTTTTAGGAATATTTTCTAAGAAATACTGAAGCTTTAAAATGATTGTTAGGTTCAAAAACAAAATAAAAATATCGGGTTCTTTCACTAACTATATCTTTTTCATCACTTAGTTGATAAGAAGCTTTAGTTTTTATCTTCATATATTGCATTTACTTTGTAATTAAGTATATCTTGGTAAACATTTATTATAAAAAAATGTAAACATTATCGGTGTAATAAAAATAATCAGCCGTTGTTTCTTTAATAAATACAGGAAAAGAAATTTATGTCAATAGAATGTTGTTATTTCAATACTTTACGAAAGGATGCCACGAAGAACTTCAAACAAAACAAACAGAAGTTTTATAATCATAAAGTGAAACATTTTATCTTTAAGAGATACACTTACAGAATATATTTAAAATGAAGTTTCCTTACATTGTGATAGTTGAAATTACCATTTTGAAGAAAATGGGACGAATGATTTTTTTTTCTTTTTGTTATGTCTTTCAGAATCATTTCCTATAAGATAAAGTTCTTATTACTTGTATATATATACATATAAGTAAAGGAAAGATTTTATTTTTGTGCGTTTCTGACTGGTGGATAGGGATTCCATCGAATGTAAAAGTCTGCACATTTAGATAAGGATAGCTGAAAACAAGTCTCAATATACCGGACACATATATTTTTATTTTATATAATTAGTCGAGATACTAATTAAAAACATTCATTGAACTCTTTAAATAGAACTTAAAAATTTCTCAGTTCTGGGGCGTGTTGATCATTGTCACCGATAACAGGGGAAACTAAGGTTCTTCATGTATATATAACTCGAAGACGGGAGACAAACATTTCGTTTTTTGTGCATTTTAAAATCGTAATTGCCGGAGCCGGATGGGGTTAATAAGACAAAAAAAAATTATTTTAGAAGGTACTTTCGTGGTACTAAGGATAACATTCATTAGAAAATTGACTATTGCAAATAAATTATTTGCTGGAAGTCGTTTTCATATTTTTCGTTTTATGTGCATTTTAAAATCGCTATTGCTGGTGCTCGGATGTAGTTTAAATAATAAAAATTGTCGGTACTTTCATGGTACTGATAGTGAATTTTATTTAAAAAATCATTTAGTATTTCAAAAAAATATGTTTTCTGAAGGTGTTTTTAATATTTTCTGTTTTTGTAGTTTCAAATTGTCATCTTCGTACCTAGGACTTTAAAAAGAAATAAAAACAATGTGTACGGATAGAAGGTACTTTTCTGCTCTCAACGGCACCATTTATTCAAAGAAATGGGAGTATATACTTTTTCAAAAATTAGTATTTTCTGGATATCAGATTAATGTTTTTGGAGTGTTTTTTCAGTTCAAACTTTCTCAGATAGAAATTAAAAAACTGTTACATGGATAGAAGACACTTTTTTTCTCATAGGCTTACCTTCCAATATACTCAATACGTATCACTAAGAAATATGAAAATTTAGTATTTAAATATATATTTTCCAACGGTCAGTTTAATACTTTCCTTTCTTTTTTTTTCTTTTTTTTTTTTTTTTGCATTTTAAAACTTATATCTACGGGGGCCAGATGAAAAATAAATAAATAAATAAAAACACGGATAGACACGGTACTTTTCTGTGGGCCCGGGCAACAGCGGATGGGATTGCTACTGTATTCATATCTGTACACATAACATGTTTTATTATTCTAAATTTTTCCCGTTTAATGTACTTATTCCCACTTTAAGAATTTTTTTTCTTCTTTCCCTAGCTCGAATTCAAATTTGTGCTCCTTCTAGAAACTTAGCTTTCCCGTATCAAAATTTATTTTATTTTAGAATATTCTATTTAATCTGAAACTCATTTTAAGTTCTTAAAGATACACGGTCGATGACCTTTCGCACCAGTAATGAGTTTCAGCGCGCGCTCTGATTGGTCCGGAACTCTTCTTGCAATGCGCTTTTCCGAGGTGTTGTTCTTCTACGACATATTATATGTAACGTAATGTACGGTCTGAGAGCGTACGTGTTTGGGGTTTCTTTTGTCATATGAAACCGCGCGACATTAATGAATGATGGAATGGTTTGGTGTATTATAAGAAGCTTGTTGCTGACCACTTATTTATTATGTTAAAGTTTTTGGTGAGGCTTAAACGCTCTACGTCTTGGTTTACATCCACAGGTGTCTCCTTAGGCATTCTATATGAAGCCGTACAATTTAGTTCTCAATCTGGACTGTGGACTTGCATTTCGTTTAATAAAATGTATATGCTGACATTTGATGACTTTACCAGCAGTGGAAAAATTATCCTTGGATTTTCTCTTCATGCCTACCGTATAAAAGAGCTTCGTTGATACAGTACGAATGTCTTATTGTTTCTAATGCTTTCCTCTTTTTTAGTGTGCTAGCGTACTACAGACTGTTCTACTTCAATAATACTTTATTTACAACTTACACATACAAATATACTTATGAGCAAATGTTGAACAAATGGCAGCATTATTTGAAAATTTCTTGTTTGCACTTCTACAATTTTAAATCGTTGTTTTTATATAGGATAGCTGAGGTTGATCTCTAACCTGCGCAATGATCTGTAACCCGGAATTTTCTTCACATTTTCTATTTTCGTTACAGAATTTGTTTATGAGGTGACTTTATTTTTCGGAACCGGTTCTGTAAGCAAAAGTATGGTCACAAAAATTAAAATTAAAAGAAAGTAAAGGAAGTATTCGGTTAGAGTTTCGAGCTCAGATAGCTTATGGAAAAAAATCGTTTAAAATATATCGAAATTCAAAAATAATGCTGCAATTGGTATAATTTTACCTTGCGGGTATCTTCGCGTGACCAACGTAGGCTATTAAACTTTTTTATCATTAGAGTACATTTGAGGAACTTTTTTTACTTCAGAAATTCCGAATCTGTACTGGTAATTCCGAAAGAAGAATTTTTTTATGTAATCCCGAAAGGCCTGTCATTAAAGAAATGAAAAAACACCATACAGAATTTCTGGTATAAACTTGAAATTTCTGAAGAATAATAAAATTCCTGAAATGTACGTATAATTATGCACTAATGGTTTAAATGGGTTAAGTAATGGCACAGTTTGATTGTGGTCTTAAGTTGCAAGTCCACTTATCTGCAAACTGTAATGAAACTTCTTCGTGTTTCTGTAAATAGTATCTGTATTATCATCAGTTAAGCAACATATTTCATACCTATTCCTCCTTACATTGTGTTGTCTATCATATACTTCTTGTCTTCTGTTCACCTTTAAGCATGTGCTCTCATCTGCAGCAGTGTTTTCGTCATTGTTTTTAATTTCTTCTGCCCAGTCTCGCGTCATACTGTGTTCTCCACACCCTGTCCACTGAGTCTTACTCATAGTCATCATTCTGTCGTCATGCTACAATATTTTAAGTTTTATATGTGTTTACTTCAAACCAACGTCCCTATCTTTTGAAAACTATTTATATTGCATCATCTTCTAGTGTTAGAAACTGTCGGTTCCGTCCCTTGCAGTCTCTTGCTTTTCTGTCCCTTGCTTTCCGTCTCTTGCGTCCCTTCATATACTTCTTGTCTTCTGTTCACCTTTAAGCTTGTGCTCTCATCTGCAGCAGTGCTTTCGTCATTGTTTGTATTTTCTTCTGCTCAGTCTCGCGTCATACTGTGTTCTCCCCACCTTGTCCTCTGAGTCTTACTCATAGTCATCATTCTGTCATCATGCTACAATATTTTAAGTTTTATATGTGTTTACTTCAAACCAACGTCCCTATCTTTTGAAAACTATTTATATTGCATCATCTTCTAGTGTTAGAAACTGTCGGTGCTGTCCCTTACCTTTGTGTTATCGTCATTGTTTTTATCATCATCTGTCCAGTGTTTATCTACTGTTTACCACCCCGCCCTCTGTCGCCCTCGGCGGGTACAGCTTCGGTTGAATTTTGTAATTTATTTTTATTATTTTAATAAAGGTGACAGGGAGGTACAGTTATGCTCTACAGACTTGGTTTCCTAATGTAAGCAGTCTCACTCCTCGGGCAGTAAAATAAAGTTAAAAAAAGCACAGATTTAGTAGTTTTTCCTGATATAGAGAAGAGCGCGTAGGTAGGGACGTGATAAAATTCGGAAGAATAAAATATTCGACGACGAGATTTTTGCAACACTCGACACTGAATTAGGGAAAGGTGGCCTAAAATAATCCCCTTAAGAGAACAACTTGTGTAAAATAACATAACTGTTTAAATAAAACCTTGGCCCTTTGCTAGCATGTTTTAAACTATATTTTGCATTATAAACTTATTTTAATAATATTTTAAACCCAAATTGAGTAATGGAAAAAATCGATTTTTTTAAAAGTGTCCAAAAGATCATTTTACCCTCACCAAAGGGCAAAATGATTCTTCATTTAAAAATAATTGTAAATATTTTCTTTATCGGCAAAATAAAGGATATAAAAGTAATTTTGACAATACATAAGTGTACTTCACATCTAAAAACATACTCAACTTAAGTAAACCAAGTCATATTTCTGTACTTCAAAGACTGTAATATAAATAAATATGAAAGTTAGTAAATACAAAATATAATGTTAGTAAATATGAAAGTTAGTGACCTTATAAAAAAAATTATTTCAAAGAATTCAATTCAGATGCGTAATATAGTGCGTCTCAAAAGTATATGGACAGGCGATTTTTTTAAATAACAGTTCAAAAAATGAAGCAATAATCACGAAAAAAATAATATGCATAT
Organism: Maratus michaelseni; assembly: GCA_963931845.1. Classification (NCBI taxonomy): domain Eukaryota; kingdom Metazoa; phylum Arthropoda; class Arachnida; order Araneae; family Salticidae; genus Maratus; species Maratus michaelseni. The sequence goes on from OZ007600.1 coordinate 101,220,548, forward strand.
AGTATTATAACATAAATTTATTACAGCAAAGAAATAAAGTATAAGTTTTACAGAGTTTTTGTAAAAAAATAAAAATAAAAATAGGCTGTCCCAAAAATATATGGACTTTTCGAATATTTTGCATTTAAATTCAAATGCTGTATCTATTCCTTTTAATTGTCTTGAAAACCCTATCAGGCATGCTTCCAACTAGTATTTGGCGTATGTGCGGCTGCAAAAAGAACCAACTCTGCTCCACTTGTTGCTGTAATTCCTGAATAGTAGAAAACTGCCGACCATGGGCATACACATCTCGTGCAAGTACTCCCCAAAGGTTTCCAACTGGATTCAAGTCTGGGCTGATGGCTGGCCAGTCTATAACAGTCACTTGATTCTGTTTAAACCAAGCTGTTTTTGAGTGGGAGGTGTGAATCTACGTATTGTCCTGTTGGAATTTCCAGTCCCCCCACCCCTAAGGCGTTTCCGATTGGAAGTAGATTGCTTTTAAGGACATTTTGATAATCCTTAGAGCACTGTCGACCATTCAGAAAAGCAATATCCGTTGTTCCGTTGAAACAGAATGCGCCCCACACCATTAGTGAACCTCCTTCTTTTTGTCGACTAAAGAACTCGCGAGTTTCTTTTCGTAAGTCATGCCTAGTATGCCCAGCCATCAGGGCCATCCAAATTGAATTTTTTTTTTTTGTCACTGAAGAAAACACTTAACCATTCATCCGTTCAATGCATGTGTTTTTTTAGCCCGAAGAACTCGAGCCTTTCTATGGTGCACTTTCAGCATAGGTGTCCGACACATTCTGCGAAATTTATGATTTTCGCTTACCTGTATGTGACTGTGAACAGTACATCTGGAAGTAGAAAACGCCAGAAGTCCTCGAAATTTCACGAACAGACTTCTTTTGGGTTGAAACTGCTCGCAAAATTTCTCTATCTTGTCTTAGAGATGTTTTTCTTGGTCGACCTGAACGCTTTTTTGCAATCATATTGTCATTTTTTTATAAAATTGCATGAATTTCAAATCTACTACACTTCATTTGTTCTGCAATATCAGAAATTTTAACATTTTGAGCCTTTAAACGCCAAATTTTAGCAATATCAGCAGCAGAGAATTCAACGTTGCGAGGCATTTTCCAACTATTTGACAATTGAAAAAAGAGCGGTGATTTTATGTTTCGAAGTGGTTATGTCACAAGTACAGAATGCAGAAAATGCAAATTTTTCTGATACGGTGGTAATAAAAGCAATTCGTTTCATTGTCCATATATTTTTGAGACAGCTTATTTTGAATTTTATTTTTTTTTAAAAATCTGTGCTATAAACATAACATTTCTGTATCGTAATAAACTTATGTTATCATTCCATATGCGAATTATTTTTTTCGTGATTATTGCTTTATTTTCTTAGCTGTTATTTCGAAAAATCCTCTGTCCATATAATTTTGAGACACACCTTATACTGCGATCGCTTGAATATCGTCATTGTTTCGTCTTTACTTATCACAACTAGATTATGTGTTACCCTGTAGATAGCGTTACCTGTGTGGAAGAAATTATATGTGGATCGTTTTGCCCATTATTGGGATCGTTTTAGGCCACCTTCCCCTACGTAGGTCATTAAAAACTATTTCCTATCTATAACAATGTGAAATATAGTGTCCAATATAGATGAGTAAAATAGTAAATATTCTTAGATTTAGTTACAAATTAATTTAATTTATAATATACGAACATATTAAAGATTGTCTTACATGCAGTTAAGAGTTCGGAGTTTCTATATTACATTTATTGTTTTTACCGAACTGTTGTGTCTCCTGCTTTAATGAAATAAATTTATTTGAAAATGGGAAAATACATGTTGTTATAATTTTCTTCTCTTTTGCTGTGCTTCTAAAAAGAGAAATTTTTGTGATTAATGATATAAACATACACTACATTTTAATAACGCATTTTAAATTTAGATAAATATTTTATTCATACTTAAAAAAAGAGTTTTATAATCGGCAGAAAATGTATTTTATCGTTAAGAGACTCTCAAAGAAGGAATTTTAAACGGAATATTCTCACATTAGAAAGTTCGATATTTTCTTTCAGAAGAAAACTAAATAAATTTCTTGTACGTTTCATTTCTTTTTTATTACGCAAGTATTTCTCATTTTTTTTTCAAATAAAAATATTTTGTTTTTTTACTAGCTTTATATCATCTCATTCTATTTTTTCAATATGTAATTCAATTTTTTTTTTTTAAATTCTTATTAATTTTCTACAGTGGAATCATTCTTGTAATAATATTCCAAGACGGAATTGCAATAAAAATGATACAGTAAAACCTGCGAAATTGGAACTAGTCTTTAAAGGAATCCCTCTTAAAACGGAAGAACATCATGGACCCACTAATTGAATCTAGTACAATTTAACTTTTAAAGGTCACCTGTCTAAAATGGGAATATTTCACCTACAATTCCGTCTTAGATGGATTTATTGTGCTTAAAATCGTAATTTTAAAATATTCACATTAAAAAACTTTCGTTTAATTGAGAGATAATTATGTGTAAATAATTAAAAAGAGCTAATTAATCAAATTAAGAATCTTTCGTTTAATTGAAAGATAATTATGTGGAAATAATTGAAAAGAGGTAAATCCGAAAAGCATAATATTTTAAATGTTTCTTTTCATAGTATATTACGTAGTATTATAAATATGTTAAATATTTTAATAAAAAAAGTTATATATATATATATATATATATATATATATATATAGAGAGAGAGAGAGAGAGAGAGAGAGAGAGAGAGAGAGAGAGAGAGAGAGAGAAGTGACCAATGAATCTGAAGACAAAAAAAACAGTTCAGCAATTATCAAGTCATAAAATTTATGTATGGAGAAACAATGGTCACAATCCACATACTCAATTTAAAATAGATACTCGTTTCAAGCTAAACGCGGATTTTTGTTCCTAATTTTAACAAAAGTGAAGGTATTGTAGCCATCTTTGTAACAGACATAACGTGCTTTGCCCAAAATGTACTAACATCGTTATAAGTACTATAAGTGGTAACCATCTGTGTTCTGTGTACAAAATACCTTTTGCCGGACGCTCCAATATATTTGACAGTCCGTACAGTGCCGGTGACCGAACAATTGCTAACTGCTATCAGGTCTTATAATGTCATCATATTGTGCACAAACAATGTAAGTCTGTTGCGTTACGTTCACAGCTCTTTATGATATAAACTAAAATCCGCGGTCCGTTTGTCGTCAGATAAGTGAAGGTAAATTTTGAAATCGCCGGCAAAATAAAGACAATTTTTTAAACAGCCGTGCTGATAAAAAAAAAAAAAAAAAAAAATTAGAAACGGTCCGGGGCCGGCCGATAAAAATATTAAGAGGCAGATCAGCCCTATATATTAAATTTAAAAGGATCAAACTAAGCTTATAAAATATGATCAGTTTTCAATGAACGTGACTGGGGTAAGAATAAGTATTACTGCACGATCCAAAGACAACATCAATACAGAAATATAACATGCCCTGCGTAGAGATCTGCATCAGAGAATTAGATCGTGTCTGAGCCTGTTCTTAATTTTTTCAGCAGACTATACCAGGCTGGCATCAGGCTTACATTTTATTCTACATAATCGAGTCGGGCCGAAACAGGACCTATATGTTTTTACGACGTGCCTAACAAGCAATTTGTTTTCTAATATTAGTAATAGCGATAATGAACTTCTCTTAACGTAATCTTTGGAAATATACTTTTATAAATATTACAGAAATATTTTCAAAAATCTACTCTTTATATTAAAGAGCAGCAAAAGTTATGTTTTTAACCCCCTTTTTTTAAGTTCTAAGCTACAATAATTTTTTAATGTCTTTATTTGAATGTAATAGTCTAAGAGTCTAAGTCAGCGGTTGCCAACCTTTTTTCTCTCACGTACCTCTTGCTTAGACTTCTCATTTATGCGTACCCCTTCTCACATAAACCCGTTCCAAATATTTTTGTTTTCATTTATTAGTCATGTTCATTCGCTTGTTACCAATGTTAGATGCAGTTCTCTTCAGAATTCCAATTTTCAACCACTTATCCATTTTGTACCAAAACACAAAATCTACATAAAGTCACTCGAAACACTAAATATCAGCTAAATATTTGAAATTATGCACTCACAAAGAAGGGATGAAGCTACACCCATTAGTACACGTTAATGAGTTTATGCTAATGCTGACCAGTCGAACACTAAAATTATGACCTCCTTTCAAATGGGTTTTAAATGAAATCCTGGAAACCAGAAGTCCTGATACGATTCATGTTTTTTCTAGATATTTCTAGAATTTCTAGAAAGAAAATAAGAACAAAATAAAATAAGAAGCACATGTGAAGTCACAAGATGTTATTAGAATTAGGCAGAGATAATGGAGACATATTATCGACCATTTACTAAGTTTAGGCATTTTTCTTCCTGGATGCGAATAGAATTTTACACGTCTTTATTTGTAAACGAAAAGTTTAGAGTTTTGATTTTCTGTTTTCATTTTAAGTTTTATTTTTTTGCGTTATCCGTCATTACCAATGTAATTTTCACATACCCCTAACTGTTCCATTATATACCCCAAGTTGGGAACCGCTGGTCTAAATGATCATTACTGTTGCTATATTGTATTCTATGGCTTGTGAAGATATAGTATTCTACTAAAATTTACTGTAAAAAGTTTCCATAAATATTTATGCAATAGTCATTAAAATAATCTTAATTGTATGTTAAGAAAAATCAGATTTTTTGTAGAAATTGAGTCGGGTTGGGCCGTGCCGAACCTGATTTCATTGTCTTTTGCCTTACCTTTAATTTTAAATGAATAAGTGGTTTGGGATTCTGGTTTCCTGCACAAAAACTATTCGTCTTGTTGAGACTATCTCTCGCCACACACTAATGCCACATAACACTTTAAGACCAGTGAGTTAAATTTTCGTAACGGAAGAAATGTATTTTTTAAAGCCAGAAAAATTAATTTTCATATGTTAAACTGTTATTTCTGAACTAAATGTTTTATATTTGGTATTTCCACATGGCTGCCAACTTTTACACTTTTCTGTTATCAATATTTTCGAGGTATTGCAGCCGTTTAGAAAATCATTTAAAAATATATTTCTAGAGCAGTCCTTTAATTAGCTGTAGATTTAAAAAAATTGAATATAAATGGCAAAAATTTGCAAATGTGTTTCATGGAGATTTTATAAAGAAAATAAAAATATAGATTTTTATTTTTTAAACTCATGAAGCTTTTATTAAAGGTCTTCAAAAAATCGAACGAACTGAAGAGAATAAAAATGAATAGTAATACTTTTTTTTTAATCGATAAACGTGAAAAATGTTTCTTAAGATATTGTGTATTTTGCTTAAGGACTTTTTTACTAAAATATTATATTCTAATTTCTGTTAAAAGTATATTTAAAAATTTATATGAATTGATATTATTATGTTAAATACCGTCAATTTATTATTATAATAAACAATATAAAAATATGAGTCTGATAAAATATTTACAGTTTTTTAGATATAAATGAATGTTCTTATAATTAATTTCTTAATTGGAGTACATTTATAGGTTAATATTTAAATAATATGTTATTTAAAAAAAAATAAAGAAAAAAAAAGTAGAGAACGTATTTGCAACTCATTTCCAGAGTTTTTTTCTTTTACGTTTATGATGGAAATGTAAACGTACTTTTTGTAAAAATTAACTTATTTTTTTGCAGATGGTGTAGTGAACATTAAAATTTTTAACACGCTTATTCCATATTTATTTCAAACCAAAAATGAATTATGTAAATATCATGTTATGAGAAGAGTCTTTTTAGGAATCTATATGTTTTGCAAAGAAGAATTGTCAAAATATTAATTCCATTATTTACTTAAAAAAAGAATAAATAAAAAAAAGGTTTAGTTAAAAAATATTTTTTAATTTAAGCTTATGTGAGTGTTCATGAAAGCATAATTATATTTTTAACGCTTTAGTTTTATTTAATATTCATGCATATTTCTTTAAAATATAAGTTACCAATAATTTACATTAATTCCACTCACAGAATAAATTTAATGATGTATTTACGTAACATATGTTAAACCACACTTAATTCAATATATTTAACAGCTAATATATACTTTGCTTATTAATACTGAAAAAGTTAAATCAGATTTTAGTGTATGTATTTAAATAGGATTTATTTAAATGATTAAGTGCTTTTTAATATATCCATCGGGTATTTAATGAATTTTTTAAAAGATACATTTAAAGATATTAAGTATATTAAATATAGAATAAATATTTTAAATTACCCACTCTTTCAATATATTCATAAAATATTTACATTAATTTTAAAAACTAACTATACAAATTTGCAATTAAATATGTAGGTGAAAGATATCTCTGTAAAAAGGAATAAAAGGATTTGCATCAAAATATGACAAAAGTATGAGCTTAGAATTTTATATCTTAAATATAATATATATTAAAAATATAAATATGTTAAATATATAAAGATGGAAATCGAATTCAGATTTAATAAATATTGGTTAATAAAATTATTTTGTTTCTTAAATAATATTTATATTCTATTTCCATATTCAATTTTCATTTACTCTATAATTCAGGAACAAAACAATTTCTATTAATGTTATTAATTCTGAAGATCTGGGTTTTTTGAACGCATCTTTTGAAGAATGATATTTATGTCTATAAACTCTTATTTCATTAGTACAACTAAACAATAAAAAATTAAATTTATACAATTGTGTCATCATCTTTAATAGCATTATATTAGATAATTTTTACCTTTATTAAATTGACATTTTATGTGTAATCCACTTTATCTTTATGGAAATAATAATTAAAAAAAAAAAAAAAAACTCCGTACGAAATAATCAGAAGAATAGCTTAAATTATTTCTTTTTTCTTTATTTTAATGTATGTATATAAGATTGAATACAAATTAAACAAATTAGCCTCAATCTGTTTGAGTCCTAAAATTGGCAAAAAGGGTAATTTGGAGAAATTTTTTTAATTTGGTTTACCCAATGTAATTGAATATATATGAGGAAGACATAACAAACATATTAAAAATGTGTTGAAATCATAATTTAAAAATCAGCGTAGGCTGTAATCTAATTCAAACCACTCAATTAAAGCCATGAAATACTTGTAAAAAATCCCTGTAAAAAACTTTAAGAGCAACATACTTCATTAACACATTCATCCATTTACTTGCAAGATCAATACACTGTCCCAATTAGGATTGTTCAGTATTTCGTACGTTATCGTGATGGTAAGTTTGGTATGTTTTGATTTTGTGTACGAACTATAAGCCCAACATACTTGATTAACGAATCCATCGAAATACTTATAAGATCTATACACTGTCTCAATCAGATTCGAATTGGTTCAGTATTTCGGACGTTACAGTGATGGCTAATTTTGCACGTTCTTTGTATTGGGTGCCCTATAAACAAACTATAACATCATATATTTTATTAACGAACTCATCTAAGATACTTCTAACGCATGTTCCAAAAAAGACGGTCGTATTCGAAAATGATTTTTAAACAAGTTGGAAATTGTACGTCAAACGTGATAAATGAGATGCGTTCGTACTATAACTAGTTTTTGTAAATATTCAGATCTTGGTGCAATAGCTGTTTCACTCTTATGCACAAATGCATGAAAACAAAATTTATTTGTAGATTTTCATATTATAGATATTAATTTTATTTTATGAAATTAAGTTTCAATACACTTTTACAAACAATTAATTACAATTCTGTTACATTAAAATTATACTATGCGCAAATATCCAATACAAGACAATGTCAAAAAATCATCGTTATTATTTCAGTGAAATGAATTATACCGCCTGTTATTATGATTGGATTAATTTCTGTAATAAAATAAATACATTTTAAGTTGGCAACATTTTATCTTTTTTTAAAATTTTATTGAAAATTCTTGGTCTAATTAATTAATAAATCTGTTTTATCAAAATAAATAATACTTAAGGTAAAGCCAGGAGAGATGGCGCGGTCGGAGAGACTGCACACATAGAGGTTCGTGGGGAAGGAGTACAGTGAGCGCGCAGTGACTCCAGGTTGTTGTACAGCAGCAGTAGTGGAGTGTCTACTTGAAAGTGCACGTTGATTGCTTTGAGTGTCTAAGATAAATCGTTGCTATTTTGTTTTGTTTTCCCAAAGTAAGTGCTTGAATTTTCATAGCTATTCATCAGAATTTCTATACAATGTCAGTAGTACAAAATATTTTAAACTTAAACGATTTCTCATAAGCTACTAATCTAGACTAACAATTTTAACATCAACGGTTCGTTTTAGTAGCGGCCATGTTTATATAAAAGGTCGCGCAATCTCTCCTACCGAAATTGGAGAGTTTGCGCATCTGCTACTTAGGAGAGATGGCGCATTGTTTCCATTAGTTTCCATGCTAGGAGAGATTACGCAGTTTACTGGTAAATTTGCATAAACAAAATGAAAAATGAAAATGAACTAATTTTAAGTTAACCCTTTCAGGCACATTGGTCCCATTCCGGGCACACCTTTTTTTAATTCCAAACTTGCATTCGGCACCAAGAATATTTTAATAAAATTTTGCTTCTACAATGAAAGCTTAAAATAAGGAGTTCATATTTTCTATAAACGTCGTTTGTAAATTCCGGCGTCAGTCAGTAATTTCGCATTTTACGAACAAAATTTGTCTGTGTCGGAAAGGGTTAAACGTGTTATCAAGTAACTTAATGTTACTTTGTAATCTTATCTTGACTTACTTTTTCTGATTCTTTAGTTTTTTTTCCATTTAATTGAAAATTTTTAATCGTTTTAAAATTATTTCTTTTTTCTGATTCTTTAATAATTAGGTTGAAATATTCACTCCTCATACAATAATATTTGTTCACAAAAACCTTACAACAATGTCATTTAAGTGTAATTATTATTGTTAACAATTTAATTGTAGTTATTATTAGTAACAATCTCTCCTACCCATGTGCGCAATCACACCAACCCTGTAAGGACAGATTGCGCAAAACCTTGGTTTTGTTTCTTTCTTTTTTTATTACAACTCTTCTATTAAATTACAACAAAATATACATAACAACAAAATAGCAATGGAAATGCATAAAAAACAAATGAAGTAAAAATATTATTCATGGATAGTTTAGCAAAAAAATAATATTTAGATTTTTTATTGTTAGTCTTTTGAATTGTGCGCAGACTCTCCTAGCTTTACCTTATTACTTAGCTATTCGTGATGATGAATAATAATTATTAAAAAAAGTCATGGACAAAAATAAATAAATATTTATTTTTTACTTCACCTATATTTTGTTGTCTTAATTACTGAAGTATTTTGTTTTATTTTTTTATATATTGAATTTATTTCATAATTCCCTATATTAAGAAAAAACATTTCGTTAAAAAATGGAAATGTAATTCCGTAAGTTTTATTTTATTTTATTTCAGCATTATGCGGAGGAAATAAATTTGTGTCAATGAAATTTCTTTCTTTTCAAACTACACAAAACACTATTTTCAAGAACACTCTCTTGTATCTTAAAAGAATATTTATAATCGAAAAATGAAATATTTTATCTTTATGTTAAGAATATACTTAAAATGAAGAATTCACTTTATTTTTTTTTTCACTTCCTCCTCATAGAGAACGATACAAAAGGTTGTTTTCTTTTCTGTTTTTAGCTTTTTCAAAATCATTTGCTGCAAATTTTTTTGGTGTACTTTTTATATATTTGTATCTATATATCTGTATGTACACATATTTTATTTTTACAAAAATGCATACATTAAATTTTTTAAGTACTTATCATTAGTGCACATAACTATTACAGAAATGAAAAACACGGGTAATTTTAGTTTTTATATAATATAAACTTATCCTTTTAAATAATTACACTACAAAAAATTTAGGTGAAAAACAATAACATAATTTTTTACAACGCGTTTCGATAATGTAAATATTAAATAATAAAAAATATAATGAAAATATTGCATTTAAAATTGTTCGGAGAACTTCGAAACATTGGAAGCGTCTTTTTTAATGTACTTAAAATATTTACTTTAATATACTTAAAATATTTACTTTAATGTACTTAAAATATTTACTTTAATGTACTTAAATACTTAAATTGTGATTTTTCATACCTGAAAGCTTGTAACTTATTATTGGGACTCGGTCGACCGATTGAGAATAATTACATTATTTATTAGATTTCATTGGTTTTGAGTTTTTATGCAAATGACTGTTTCTAATGTTTCATGTTTAAGTTATTACTGATGGCGAAGTAATGATTCAATTACGAGTTTTGGAAATTCTATAGAGAATATTTACAATCCTTTATTTCATGTATCTATCTATATTATAAAGGACAAACGGTCCGTGCGTAACGCTGTCATTTTGCGAATGGCAACACTTGACGATGAAACTTCGGTTTTGCGATTTTTGCTACTGCAGTTTTTTTTTTCTAAACATCACACAATTTCAATTTTTACATCGTTATATAGGAAAAAAAGTCTACTTTCAAATGTAATTTGTTTGAAAACTTTATTGCAATTTATTCATTTATTATAGCATTTAAATTAAATGTCAAGCATCATTTTTTAAAAAATCTATATCTATCTCTTGCAGACGATTACGAAATATTAATCCATTTGCACTTTAAACAATATAAAAAGTTTCAGCATTTGTTTCCAGCTAATATTCAATCACGAAATTAAAGCGTCATTAAGCAGTCAATAAAATAGTATAGATAAAACATAAATTTGACAGACATGTAATCTAAACAAGCACTTAAAACCACTGAAATTACCAGAACAAGAGGGGAAAATTCTGCTATAAGGCAGAATATAGATTGCCACACACGGCTTTTATTTAAAAAATAAATAAACTAGCTGTAACTCAGAATAAAAACGCAATGACAAATAACAATTTTAAAATATCTATATAACAAATAAAAATTCCCCTGTTAAAGTGTTGAGTTGTTGAATAACCATTCGATTTAGAAAAATATTTTTCTACCACTGAGCAATTTTTCTTAATGAAATTTAATTCATGTTGCTATGGCAGCAGACGATAAAACGATATCTTTGGAATAAGGGAATAAATAGAAGAATTTTTTTTTTTTATGTTTGTGATAAAATGTTTTTCTTTATTTTTTAAAAATGTATATACATAATTCACTTTTATATTTTATCAGAATAATAAGTTTACTATAATTCGTTACTCATGCTATGGCCAGTATACACGATACACGTCAAGCCACAATGCCTTTATCATTATCTTTTTACGCGTAAAAGTTTCGCTACGGTACTCCATTGTGAAGTTTTGTAATTTTTGAAATCTAATACTTGAAAAACGACATAATTATTAGATTTGAAATTTATATCAAGAAAAATACAATTTTTTACCATTGTAACGCAGTTTGTAAAACAATTTTGTGACAAATACTTTTCGAGTTATTAATTGTTTAAGTACCTTCAAATGTTTCATTTTCCGAGATTAACCTGTGGCAACGATGGATTGCTGTGACTTTTCATAAACATGAAAAATGATAGAGATTGAAAGAATAAGCCACCCTGTGTGTGGCTAATAAGAAAAAAATGCCGTAGATACCGAAATTTTTATCAATTTTTTAGGCTATTAACTTCTGGCACGAGGCCAATACGAAATTACCGCTTTTAATAATTTTCAAAGATTTATTTGAATATATAATTGACATATTTCATATAAAATTGATCATTGGCGTTGTTAGGGAACAATCTAAAAAAATTATTAAATGTAAAAAATATATTTGAGTTTTTATTTAAAACATGAATCGTTTTCACTTATATTCTCTATACCGGGAAGCCTGGGTTATGCGCCCGAATTTTTAAGTAAATGAAAGTTTGGTAGGTTTATCTACAACATTTAATAACGTAAGGTGGTTCTTATGTGTTAAGGTTCATTAAGATTAAGAACACAAATTACCTTATTAATGTGTGGAATGTATTCGTACTTTTTAAATATCTCCAATGGAAATTGCTATTTCTGACTTCTCTGCTGTTTTACTCTTTTTAAAAGTTGTCTCTTTCTATTATAGTTGCCAAAATATTTCTAAGATATATGCTGAAATTAATACGAGGTATATCCACAAAGTAAATTCCGTTTGGTTATATTAAAAAAAAACGTGTACAGATACAAAAAAAAATGTTTATTGTACAAAAATCTACAACTGTGAAACTACTTGTCTACACAGCTTCCGAAATTTTGTAGGCACTTGTCGTAACGTGCCACAAGGTTTTGTATGCCTTCTTCATAGAAGGTTGCTGCCTGTGTTTTCAACCATGTGGTTACATGTTCTTTCAGCTCGTCATCATCGGTGAAGTGTTGACCACCAAGGAAAGATTTGAGGTTACTTGATTTGAGTTTACTGCGTCTTTGGTTACTGATGAACCAGCTCATCAGTAACCAAAGACGGGCGTCCACTTCGTTCTTCATGGTGCACTTGATCACGTCCTTCATTAAACTGTCTGACCCATCTTCTAACCATTGAATCACTCATAGCATTTTGTCCGTAAACCTCGCAGATTTGGCGATAAATTTCACTTGGTTTAACTTTCTTTGCGTTGAGAAAACGAATCACAGATCTGATTTCACAAGCGGCGGCATTTTCAATTAAGGCTGACATTCTAAAGAAGCACTACAAATAACACGTCGGCAGGAGCGATCTGAAAATGGAGTACATTTCTTCTCCTTCAGTCAGAGTAACTGCCGCGCATGCTCGAAACTGCGATCGCAGCGCTGCTGCGGATAGAAATAGAAACGGAACTTACTTTGTGGATATACCTCGTATTTTATGTGTTTTTTGGATTATTGAAGCTGATATTATCGAAGCTGACGAGCTGTGAGTAAGATTTTAACACTTCAAATAAATAATCACATAATAAAATCACCAATTATCATTAAAATATAGGTTTAAATGCTTAAGTGATAAAAGTACACTATTAAAAATTTGCAGCAAACTGTCCAGTAATTTGACCGTTTTTATAGGAAACGGTTACATAACCGTATATGAACTATACTCGGACCATATTATTGCCCATATTATTGTCAGATTAGAGTTAAATTACGGTTATCTAAGCATTTTCTATAAATACGGTCAAATGACTGGACAGTTTGCTGCAAACTTTTAACAGTGTAGAACACAAAAAGGCTTATAAAATCCTTTTAATATAACGATCGACATGTTTCGAACGCACAAAAGTTCTACTTTTATCATTTAATCATTTAAATCTATAGTTTAATTATAATTAGTGACTTTATTATATGAATATGGAAAATTTCATCGATGCAGGATTGAAATATGTATAATGCATTTGATGAAAATGTATTTTCGCATTTTAAATATGAAAGATGATTTTATTACACATATGATCTCGTGACTTATGTTTTTCAAGTTTATATTCAAATACATTTTGCGATACTAGTTTGTTTATCATGTAGATCTTGATAATGGCGCCGTCTGTGCGTTTGAAACATATCGATCATTATATTAAAGGTTTTTATGAGCTTTTTTGTGTACTACCTTTATCGCTTAAGCATTTAAAGCGATATTTTAACTTCAAATAGAATTAAGTATATATTTTAGAAATATTTTAACAACTAGAAAACAAAAAACATCTTGTAAGAAGAGTATATAAAAAGTTAAAAATACTAATTTCCTGAAGAAATGTTTTTAAAATATGAGTTCAATTCAGTGCCATTAGCGAGAGGAATTTGAGACCTTACTGGTCAACGCCCTTAAGCCCCCAGAAGCGGCGGAGAGATTCTGCTCTAAGAGCTGGTAGAGGGCAGGCGCTGGGTTCGAACCCAAGTACGCTCGTTGGCCTAACCGTTTGGAGTTTCTCGGGATTTTCTTCCACCCATGCTTGGTCTGTGTAAATACGGATTATGTTCCATTAGAAAGACCCTCACGGAAGGTATTATTACTTCGGCCTATATACCTCGCGTAGAAAATCGGCACTAACAATAGCACCTTAAACATGTTTAGGGTTATATGTTTCTGTGTTTCTCGAATTTGATAACTTTCCAAAAAAGGTATGATTTTAGGACTAATAACTTTAGAGGCTGAAGATTAATATAAAACTTTTGTTTAAAAAATAGCCGCGTCTTATTTTGAAAATTCTACATATATATATATATATATATATATACCGGGTGCTTCAAAAATGACTGATGGATTTTAAAACTCAAGAACTTCCAAACGGTGACAGATATTTAAAAAATTGTTGCAGCAGGGTTATGTTTGATGTCAGAAGTTGTTTTTTACTGTGGTTCTTGATTTTAGTTCGAATTTCAAACAATAGATGGCGCTGACAAAGATTGGCACTCAGTCGTACCCGAAAGTGACGTCACTCAGCATTGATGCACCGCCCCCTGAATACTAGGCTGCGCGCTGACGAAAAAATTCGGCTGTCGTAGGCAGATTTTTGTTTTTTCTGCGTTTGGGCGATCCCTCGAACTTAAACACCAATAATTTATAAAAGTTTTCTTCGCATAGTTTTTCTGATATCAAATATGTCGCAGAAATCTTTTAGATATTATTGGTGTTAAAACTTGAGGGACCGTACAAACGCTGAAAAAAAATTCCCTTGCGACAGCCACCATTTTTGTCAGCGCGCCGCCTAGTATTCAAGGGGCGGTGCATCAATGCCGAGGCTAACGAAAAAGACAGGCTACCGCGGTGCATTCCACTATCTTTTATTACAGACAGCTAGAGTGACATAATGCTCCTTTCGTACACCTGCATTGGTGCATTAGAGCATCACGTGACTCCCGCGGTCTGTAAAAAAAGATACGAGTAAAGTACCGCGGTAGCCTTTCTTTTTCGTTAGCGTCGATCAATGCTGAGTGACGTCAGTTTCGGCCTCGACTGAGCGCCAATCACTGTCAGCACCATCTATTGTTTGAAATTCAAACTAAAATCAAAAATCACAGTAAAAAAACTCTTGATATCATACATAACCCTCCTGCAAGAATTTTTTTTAATATCTGCCACCGTTTGCAAGTTGTTGAATTTTAAAATCCATCAGTCATTTTTGCGACAACCAGTATATATATATATATATATATATATATATATATATATATATATTGACTAGTTACACTGCAATAAATAATAAATGTTCAACAGTAAAAAATGTTTTCTTTAAACCCAGTTTCCCGATAAATAGAACAATGGGGCATGTTCCATATTTATAACACAATAGTATAGAGTATTCAGAATAGTTTCCTTTGAAAAATATATTAGTTCAGATGGAAAAACATTTTTGTTATACGCATAGATTCCAGAAATGTGTTTCATTTAGTTATAGTGTTTGAAGTTTAAATAGTTTGCAAATTACTGTTATTGAAAGGTTATATTTCCCTTAAATTGAAATAATAATAATAATAATAATGAAATGAAAAGAAAGCTGTTTATTTACCTTTCAGTGTATAGTACTAATAAGTGAAATATTTGCGAATAATGATATACGTACATCTTCATTAAAAAAATAACTTCAAATAAATTATTTTCATACAGTGAGAAGAATAAGCGTATTGTCGTTAGACTGTTAAAGGACGCATTGCAATCGGAATATTCTCTTGTAGAAGAAAACTATCGAAAATTTATTTTTTGTTGTCAAACTATTTCTCATTTTTCCTAAATGAAACAAGTTGAAAATTGTATGTCAAACGTGACAAACGAGGTGCGTTCGCTTCGTACTATAACTAGTTTTATAAATAGTCAGATCTTGGTGCAATAGCTGTTGCACTCTTACGCAAAAATGCACGAATACAAAATTTATTTTATGTGCAGATTTTCATATTATATATATTAATTTTATTTTATGAAATTAAGTTTCAATACACTTTTACAAGCAATTTATTACAATTCTGTTACATTAAAATTATCCTATGCAAATATCCAATACAAGACAATGTAAAGAAATCATCGTTATTATTTCACTGAAAAAAAAATGAATTACGTCGTCAGTTATTATGAGATGATTAATTTCCGTAATAAAATAAGTACATTTTAAGTTGGCAACATTTTATCTATTGTTAACATTTACTGAAAATTCCAATGAGAAACTTAAGCCTAGCTTTGAAAATCCATATTTAGACACTTTTTTCCATTTAATATCTATTTCTCCGGAAACATCTATCCAAAAAACTGTCGGTAAATTATATGATTGGTAAAATTAAACAATTTTAGTATGCGAATTCGACTTTTTAATTCAGTAATACGAAACTAATATGACTCCGTCTTAAATATGGCGTAATCACCATGGCAACCTAGAATCATCACCTATCATGGGGTATCATTGAATTAATTACGTATGATAGAATGGAATAGAATGAAGGAAACTTTTATTAATATCTTTATAAGTTTTGATTCAATGTTCATAAAATTTGAAATGACTCTTCAACGATTATATATATTTAATTTCAAACCATTTTGTCAGATAGTTTTTTCGCTGTTATATGCGGACAAGACGACGAATATAGCTTAGTATTTATATAATTACGAACGCACCTAGAGAGATTTAATTATTTTATATGCATTTGTCGTCTACCTGCCTGCATGTGTTTAAATAGTTACTGATTGTCTCATTAAAATAATTTTATCATTAAAGATGCAGCAAAAAATCGCTTTGAAAACGATTGTTTTATAACAAAATTTTAGAGAATCACATAACAATAACTATTGTTTAGATGTTAGGTAAGTATGTAAAAGCACAATGTTTTTAAAAAGTGGGACAAGTATTTTTTGTTAAACTAAACATTAATATATATATTTTATTTCTACTCAAAATGGAGTATCTATAAATCCATTTATATATGCTACAAATTTTACTCCTGCAACCCATTGGGGTTAGTGGCACCGACTTAAAATATAGCCTATGTTGGAGTGGGGATTGTCACCATCAATTTGCCACCATCACTTTTGAAAACGGTTCTGTGGTTCCAGAGATTCCATAGAAATTGTAATTTAGAATATTTTTAGAACGCTTTTCTCTCATTTCACCATTTTTAATTTTTTTTTTTTTTTTTTTTTTTTTTTTTTTTTTTTTTTTTTTTGTTCATAGAGAGTATTACATCTTATAAGTAACTACAATGCCAAATTTCAAAATTCTAGCTCCTTCAGTATAAAAAAATGCAATTTTAGAACATTTTTCGCTCCTACACCACCCTGGGGGTAGTGACACCGGCATCAAATATAGCCTATGTTACAGCAGGAACTGTGACCATCCATTTGCCACCATCACTTTTGAAAACAGTTCTGTAGTTCCAGAAATTCCATATAAATTGTAATTTAGAATGTTTTTAGAACACGTTTCGCTCATCTCACCCTTTTAAATTTCGAATTTTTTTAGAATTTGTTCTTAGAGAGCATTTTCATCTTATAAGTAACTACCATGCCAAATTTGATGTTTCTAGCTCCTTCAGTATAAAAAAAATCGAAATTTTAGAACGTTATTTGCTTCTGCACCCCCCTGGGAGTAGTGGCACCGACATACAATAAAGCCTACGTTGGAGCAAGAATTGCCATCATCAATTTGCCACCATGACTTTTGAAATCGCTTCAGTAGTGTCCAGAGATTACCCCCTACAAACAAACAAACAAACAAACAATCTTTACTACTTTATAATATTAGTATAGATTAACTCCATTATTGTTAAAGTTATGAATAAAAATTAGAGATGGATCACGGCAATTTTTTTGGTCTTGATGCGAATTATCAGTACTAGAAGTTAATTTATTAGTTCGAAAACAACCTGTATTTATTTTGATCACGTAATATTTATTCATTTTTCCTTTGAAAAAATCTGTAAATATGAGTTATTAAAATCATATAAGCAATACATTGAGAATAAAAGATTTATTTAATATTTTAAAATTTCAAACAGAAAATTGAAATTAGTCAGATTAGGAAAAAATAAAAATAAAATATACCTGATGCTCAGGAGATATACATCGGGGGATATAATAACGTTACATTGTATCAAAGTAAGTAATCTCTTTCGCGCAATATTTAAATGTTTAACGTAGTGAATACTAAATAACTTAAATATTCTGGAAAATATTGAATATATCATAAATGAAATTTAAATTTATTTAAGAATTTTAAAAATATGTATTAATGCATTATCTTCATTTATAGAGGAGATATTAACTTATATAATTTATATTAAAAATATATATTGTTGTGAGCTCGGGGTTCGAAAAGACTGATGCCAATATATAAGAACAATAAAAAGGCTTTATTCACTATAAACAGTGCAATACGATCACAAATATCTTCTGAAAATTACAAGATATTCAGTAATCTTCAAATCCAATAAAAGCGCAGCAAAATTTCACACAGAAACAATGCGTTCAATACGACGTATCAATGACAAAATCGATCCGAGAAACACAGTTCTCAATGCAAAGTCTCTCGTATGAATTCAATCGCAGTTGACAGACAACTAACTAACTGGACTGGTGGAGGTCCCTTATATAGGCTTCAGAGATCTTTCCAGATTATTCCAGAGCTTTCAGATGCTAGAAATTACCAGAAAGTGCTTTAACTTTCGATAGAGAACCAAAGCGAGAAAGGATCCCAATGTACAGGTATAAGGGGGGGTGGTTGCACAAAAAATCGCCAAATCCGTCGCCAACTTGGCGACATTTGGCGATATATCGCCAAATTTGGCGACAAAAATAAGTCGCCAAAACCATCGCCAACTTGGCGATAAACCCATTCCTTGGCGATTTTACCATAGACTTCCATTATAAAGATGAGGGTGTAAGGTTGTTTTCCTCGCAAACCATCTGAGGCCTTTAGCATTGAGTTACATGATGCTCAATAGGAAATACATTAATAATACTGCAATTTTCACAATAATAAAATAAAATAAATTTAAACAAATGGAATATTTACAGATATATACAAAATTCATAACATTGCCCCCCTCTCAAAACACATTCATAATGCTGAATTATACAAAATATACACTTATTTAAAAAGTATTTAAATAATAATAACAATAATAATGATAATGCTAAGCAAAATAAATAATTACATTAATTTATATACAAGACTATGGTCATACTAATTTACATTATTTACATTACACTATTTACAATCAATGAACTAAGTACTATGGGAACTATGTACTATGGGAACTATGTACTATGGCCATAGTATGGAGCTAGCCTGTCGTAATGAACGACTCTTGGCTTCGAATTTGGTGACTTTCGGATCCGAATTACGACATCGTTCAGTCTGTTTAGGACTGTATAAGGACCGTCCCAGTGCGATTGCAGTTTGGGAGAAAGTCCTTTACGTCGAGTCAGATTATAAAACCAAACCTTGTCACCTTCTTTGAATTGATGTCCCGTGGCTTTCGTGTCGTACCTGGTCTTCATCTTCTCCGTCTGTATATTGATCCGCTCTCGAGCCAAGTTGTGGACGTCTTCAAATAGTGCCTGGAGATTCTGCACGTATCCCTCTGGCGATGAAGGCGCATCTGGAGGGCGACCAAAAATCAGATCACAAGGTAGACGAAGATCACGACCGAAAAGCATCTGAGACGGGGAATAGCCGGTTGTTTCATGGACGGCGCTGCGATAGGCGAGAAGAAACAAGGGAAGTTTTTGGTCCCAGTCTTGTTGGTTTCTTGAGACTAGAAGTGAGAGATTGTTGAGGATGGTACGATTAAATCTCTCAACCATGCCATCCGACTGCGGATGTAAAGGCGTCGTCCTAGTTTTGTCCATTCCGAGAAGTTGACAGAGACCCTCAATCACAGCAGAGATGAAATTTCTCCCCTGGTCAGAATGCATTTGAAGAGGGACTCCATACCTTGATATCCACTGGTGTACCAAGGCATCCGCAACCGTAGAAGCTTCTTGATCAGGGATGGCATAAACTTCAGGCCATTTTGTGAAATAGTCCATGACAACAAGGAGGTATTTGTTGCCATCAGCACTTCTTGGCAGAGGACCTAGGATGTCAAGGGCGATGCGTTCAAAAGGTGCTCCTACATTGTAGAGATGTAGTCTTCCTCGGCTACGTTTCTTTGGTCCTTTCCGAGCTGCACATGCATCGCAAGATTTGCACCATTGTTCGACGTCAGCTCTCGCTTTTCCTCAGAAGAAGCGCTCTCGGACTCTGTGTAATGTTTCCATGACTCCAAAATGGTCACCAGTGGGACTGCCATGTAATTCCTTGAGGACCTCTGGGATTCGGGATCGAGGAAGTACCAACTGCCACCGAGATGTCTTCCCATCTTCCGATTCGAATTTTCGGAACAGGACACCATTCCTGACGTGGAGAGAGTTCCAAAGAGCCCAATATTGCTTCGTCGTAGGACTGTAAGTCGAGATGTCTTTCCAACTGGGCTTCGTGCTAGAAGATTCTAATAACTCCAAGATTGGTTTGATCTCAGAGTCTGCCATTTGATCTTCTCGAATCTTCTCATCACTCCAGGGATCTGGTGGCGTCAATAGTGAAGTCTTCGTCTGGCGTATGACATATTCGGGATTATACTTGCTCTCCGCTCTGGAACAATAGCGACAGCTCTCGGGACACGGTCTTCTTGATAGGGCATCGGCGTTTCCATGCGATGAGCCTTTGCGATGCCTGATGTCAAAGTCGTATTCCTGGAGTCGTTGTATCCATCTGGCTACTTGGCCCTCTGGGTTCTTAAAATTCATCAGCCATGTTAGGGATGCGTGGTCAGTACGAAGGAGAAATTTCCTGCCATAGAGATAGTGATGGAAGTGTTCTATGGCTTTCACTAAAGCTAATAACTCCTTGCGAGTGACGCAATAATTCCTCTCTGGTTTCGATAAACATTTGCTCCAGTATGCTACGAATCGTTCTTGGCCATCTATTTCTTGGGAAAGTACAGCGCCGACACTTTCATGGCTGGCATCCGTGTCCACAATGAATTGTTTGTCGGGGTGTGGATAGGTAAGGACTGGAGAGGATGTGAGAGCTTCTTTCAGTCGCTGGAAGGAATTCTCGCATTCTTGTGTCCATAGAAACTTCTGCTTGCTTTCAGTGAGCCTATGCAAGGGTCTTGCGATGTTGGAGAACCCCTGTACAAACTTTCTGTAATAAGTGCATAGTCCCAGAAAGCTTCGCAACTGATGGACATTTTCCGGACGCTTCCAGTTCTTTACTGCAGACACTTTTTCATGATCTGTTCGGACACCTTCAGCTGAGATGATGTGTCCTAAATAATTTACTTCGCGTTGGAAGAACTTGCATTTCAGAGGGTTCAGCTTTAAATTCGCCGCTCTTAGTTTCGTTAACACTTTTCGAATATTCTCTAGATGTTCTTCAAACGTGCGGCCACCAATGATGACATCATCTAGGTAGATGAGACAAGCTTCAAAAGTCAGGCCTTTTAACACTGTCTCCATGAGGCGCTCGAACGTTGCTGGGGCATTGCAGAGCCCGAACGGCATAACTTTAAATTGCCAAAGTCCTTGTCCAGTAGTAAATGCGGTCTTCTCTTTGTCATCAGGATGGATCTCTACTTGCCAATATCCACTCTTCAAATCCAGTGTGGAAAACCATTTATGTCCTGAAAGAGTATCTAGCGTGTCGTCTATTCTTGGTAGAGGATAGCTGTCCTTCTTCGTGATATCGTTAAGTTTACGATAATCCACACAAAATCTTGTGGAGCCATCTTTCTTTCGGACCAACACGATGGGAGAGGCCCACGGACTTGATGACGGTTCGATGATGTCACTATCCTGCATCCCTCGTAAGAGCTTAGAAACCTCTTCTTGTTTTGCGAATGGCAAGCGTCTTGGATGCTGTTTAATCGGTAGATGGTCGGCAGTATCAATTCTATGACGTGTCAGAGAAGTGCGACCTATATCATTCTCGTTTTGTGAAAACACATCCTTAAATTCCTGGAACAGTCTTTCTGCGGCATGTCTCTGCTCAGGAGATAAATTCTCATTTCGTCCAATTTCAGGTGTTAAACTTGTAGGCGGCTCCGACAACGTCAAGCTCGGGTCTTTGCAAACACAGGTCACTGGAGCACAGGTAGCAAGCACTTCACCCTTCTGAATAATTCTAGACTTTTCACTTACATTCGCCATCCTCACGGGTATCACATCTCTCGACAGATCTACCAGCGCTGATGCTATTAGCACTCCTTTTGGGCTCTTCTCAGGATATCCAACCAAGCCACATTGAAAACTACTTTCGTTCTCAGTTAATCCAGGTATCATCATTTCGGTCCGAGGAGGGATCTGCCTTGGCTGTGATCCGTTGAATAGACCCGGACTCATTTCCAAGCTTGAAAATAGTGACATCTTCTTGAGCAGAGCGTAACTCATTATTCTTAAAGTACAGTGTAAATCCATGCGCTTTTAAAAATTCCAGTCCGAGTATGAAAGGGTCTGAAATATCGGCTACATAGACTGTATGATGGTAAGCGGCGTTCCCAAACTTTATTTTCAGCGTCATTCTTCCAAATATGTCGATCTTATCTCCTGTCACAGTTTGAAGGATAACACGTGGCGGGGTCCAGGAGAGTTTTTCTTTCAGCCGCTGAGCTAGATCTTTCCGAATGATGGTCGCATTGGCCCCTGTATCGATGATCATATTACAGGGCAAATCATTCACACTTCCGACTAGGAAAACTCCGTTCTCGCCGCAACTTCTTGCAGAAATTTCACATACTTGAAAATGGGGCTTCTCAAAATCTGGCAACCTCCGCCCCGCAATATGGCCATTAATCAGTTTTCCTGTTCCTCCGTTAGCGGGAGAGATATTAGCTTCGGTGCTGGGTCGTCTTGGGCAGTCGATTTGGATATGGCCTTCTCCACCGCATTTCCAGCACTTGATCTTCCTGTAAGGTTTGTTGGCCCTTAAGGAGTTCATCTTTCTCATTATGTCATTCATCTGCTGCTGTAAGCGCTCCACAGCTCTATCCGACGTCTCAGGCAGGTTGGCTGCTCGCACAAAGTGTCGATCTTTTCTAGTAGCTTGCTGGGCTGCCTCGAATTTCAGAGCGTAAACCAAAGCCCCTTTTAAATCATTGAGATCTGCAATCCGGAGTGCTGTCTGGATCTCAGGGTCACGCACACCATCAATAAAATGCTGCAGAGCTAAACTTTCTCTAGTTTCAGTCGGGCAGTCAGGATAAGCAAGATGGGAAAGTCTCTCGACATCCGTAGCAAGCTCTTGCAGGGATTCAGTGGATTTCTGCTGTCGAGATTTGAGCTGGAGTCTGCTATATTCCTTCATGCATTTCTAGCCAAAGCGCAATTCTAAGGCACTGACGAGCGTTTCAAAATCCAGCGGTTCATTTGCAGGCAAAGTCTGTAGGACGTCGGCAGCATCAGCTCGTAGAGAAGCAGCTAACTGGCAAGCCTTTGTCTGGGAATCCCATCCATTGGCGTCCGCTACGATCCCAAATTGTGTCTTAAAAACTGGCCATGAGGATTTTCCGTCATAGGTCGAGAGTTTAATACAGGAACGAGGAAGCATAGATTGATACTTGACATCTTCGGTATAGCTTCCGGCAGTTATCTTCTGTTTCTTGACTTTTTCCAAATCTTTTTTTACATTCTCTATGCTTTCTTCGACGGTCTTGGCGATCTTTTGAACTTTTTCTTCTACTCTTTCTTCAACGGTCTCGGCGATCTTTTGAACTTTTTCTTCTACTCTTTCTTCTACGGTACTGGCTGTCCTTTGAATTTCTTCTACCTTTCCTTCTATTTCTTGAAATCTTCCTTCAACTTTGTTTTCCACGCCGTCAATTCTGCCATTTAAAGATGCTATTTTATCCTCTATTAAGTCTTTCAACTCTCCAAGGTTGGTTGACATATCCTTTTTCATTTCATCTTTTAAGTCGCCAAGGTTGGCAGTCATTTTCTCATCTATCGCTGACATTTCCTTCTTCATTTCTTCCGACATTTCCTTCATTTCAGCCTGGTTCGCAGTCATTTTCTCATCCATCGCTGACATTTCCTTCTTCACCGCTTCCTTCAACTCGCCAAGGTTGGTTGACATATCCTTCTTCATTTCTTCTTTCAACACGCCAAGGTTGGTTGACATCTCACCCTGATTCGCAGCTAATTTCTCCAATAATTGTTTCAGTTCACCCTCCATTGCTCTGGTGATCGGCATTCAATCCCACTTCTGACACCAAATGTTGTGAGCTCGGGGTTCGAAAAGACTGATGCCAATATATAAGAACAATAAAAAGGCTTTATTCACTATAAACAGTGCAATACGATCACAAATATCTTCTAAAAATTACAAGATATTCAGTAATCTTCAAATCCAATAAAAGCGCAGCAAAATTTCACACAGAAACAATGCGTTCAATACGACGTATCAATGACAAAATCGATCCGAGAAACACAGTTCTCAATGCAAAGTCTCTCGTATGAATTCAATCGCAGTTGACAGACAACTAACTAACTGGACTGGTGGAGGTCCCTTATATAGGCGTCAGAGATCTTTCCAGATTATTCCAGAGCTTTCAGATGCTAGAAATTACCAGAAAGTGCTTTAACTTTCGATAGAGAACCAAAGCGAGAAAGGATCCCAATGTACATGTATAAGGGGGGGTGGTTGCACAAAAAGTCGCCAAATCCGTCGCCAACTTGGCGACATTTGGCGATATATCGCCAAATTTGGCGACAAAAATAAGTCGCCAAAACCATCGCCAACTTGGCGATAAACCCATTCCTTGGCGATTTTACCATAGACTTCCATTATAAAGATGAGGGTGTAAGGTTGTTTTCCTTGCAAACCATCTGAGGCCTTTAGCATTGAGTTACATGATGCTCAATAGGAAATACATTAATAATACTGCAATTTTCACAATAATAAAATAAAATAAATTTAAACAAATGGAATATTTACAGATATATACAAAATTCATAACATTATTAATGCATTCTGTTCATTTATGGGGGAGATTTAAGTTATATAATTTATATTTTTTACTAAACAGCTGCATAATATTAAGAGGGATAGTATATATGAAACGGTAAATGTAAACATTTTTATCCCTGTTTAATATTTAGAGAAAATTAATGAAATTAAAATATATATATATATATAAATCGCATTTCACAATGTACGGTGTTGTATCTAGACATGAAAGAAAATAATTAAAAATTATTGAGGAAGAATTTTATCATTAATAGAACGATAAATTATATATTATAGTTCATTCAGCGCCAACTGTGGTCCGCGTGGAATCACTATTTTAGAATCGTCATCTACAGTAATTTAATCGCAGAATATCTCCGATTCAGTTAGGAGAAAAATACTGTTCGACAGTATTGGTTCCATACTAGCCGTATTTGGACAACACTAATTTAGTCAAAACGTTCCTACATTTTAATAATATGTTCCTAGGCCAAGAACTTCTCCAATAAGTTTTTTTTTAACCATTCTTTTCATTTGGGCTTGAAAATCATCTTTGGAAAGAGAAAAATTTATTGTATATGCATACTAAATCCAAGCAATCCTTTAGACATTTTATTTGAACATAATTGTCAGTTTTCTGGCCACCATTTAAATCTTAAATGGTCAATAAGAAAATATTTCAGTGTACATTATTTTGTTTCATCAGAATGTGTGCAGAAATGTGTGCATGTTTTAAACGTTACGTTGTATATTTTCATTTAATGATGTTATAGTTTGATGAAAGCAGATAATAATTGTTTTCTTTTATAATCTAACTAACGGTTGTTGGGAGTTATGGCGACATGCTCCTTATTTCATGTAAAAATTTCTATTGCAAAAAGCATCCACAAGGATAATAAAAAGAAGCAGTTACTCTGGTATGATCATGTTAAAAGAATGGGTGGTGAAAGACTTCCCAAAATCGTATTTAATTATAGTACAAATCAAAAAAGGAAACGAATAAGACCGCGAAAATCTGTGTGGTCGATATAAAAAAAGCGATGAGGGATAGAAGCCTGGAAGAAAAATGGACCCTTGACCAGAAGAAATGGAACAGTTCCTTGTAGATTTTCGGATGGCAAAACCTGACGTCATAAACTGATTTTTTTATATATATATAACGCCTTTTTCTAGAATCTGCCTATATTAAACATTACAATACACTTTATCCATATGGACTCAACCAACTTCAATACAATAAACCTCACAATGTATATTCTACACTATCTAACATTTTAAAATGTAATTCACTCTATCCTTCACTTAATCACCACTAATACAAACAAACTACACGTACACAAAGAGGAGATTCATCTACTTCCAAAGTATCATCTTCCAAATTATCTAACACTCAAATAAAAAAATCACTACATACCTTACAATCTTCTTACCATAGTAATTTTAGTTGGAAAACTCTTCGTAAATTTATTTTTGAAATTCCAAAGTATAATCTCTCTCAATTTTTTAAAGATTTCACTTCAAATAAATTCACCACCCATTTCAGTGATATCTTCTTTGATCTACTCCATTTTAGGTTAAAAGTTCTAAATGTTAACATTAATTTAAAAACAAAAAAACTTAAATAAGAGTAATTCACATTTAATTGTTACATTTACTAACCCTTTTTTAATAAAATTAAACTTAATCACATTTATAACATTGAACAATGTATATTTCCACTTCATAGTATAAATATTAAAAGTTTTTTTTAAATACTCTATTAGTTTAGGGCGTCAAATCTTTAACTATAAAAAAATTTCTAAAACTTTCAAAAATCATGACACACATACATGTAAATTTCCACTTCATAGTATAAATATTAAAAGTTTTTTTTAAATACTCTATTAGTTTAGGGCGTCAAATCTTTAACTGTAATAAATTTTCTAAAACTTTCAAAAATCATGACAAACATACATGTAAATGCAATGAACCCCAATTTTCAAAATATATTGATGCCCACCATGGACACATTATTACTGGTAATTTAGACATTGTCACTAATCCTCATTTAAGATCTGTTATGCGTTTTGGCACTAAGTATCGCATTCCTTCACAATCATTTCCTAAGTCCATCATACAACAATTTACTTAGGATTTGGATTTCTTTATTTACATAATTGCTATTATCTATAACAAACCAGTTGAATTCTTCCTAGAATGGAAACATATTGTAATTTTTCTCTTTCCAGATTATTTACAGAAATTTCATATTGGTAAAATTCCTGTCTCATTCTCCACTCTTACGCCGCACATTCGTGAACTCCAAAACAATTTCATCATCACTTATGTTGACAAGGCTGCCAATAACGAGCAAGGCTGCCATCATCTGCAAATAATACTACCACCACCTTGTTAAAACAGCAATTTCTTCCAATAATATTTTCACACTACATCATGTTCCATTAGAAGAAAATAATAGACACATATTAAGTTATCATAAACTATTAGGCTTAAAAAATAAAAACTTCAACTATCCCTACATTGCTATGATTCCTAAGTTTCATAAAAATCCTTAAAAATTCCGCACTGTTACTGTAGGGTGTAATACTTATAATACATGCGCTAACTTACTTTTCTTAAATATTATCACACAAATATACGATTTATCGATCAACAAAGATAACACTCATTGTATTAAAAACAGTTTTGTGCTAGTTAATAAACTCAAGGCACTTACCAACGTCAACAATATTAGCACATATGATTTTAAGGACCTTTTTAACAATATTCTTTTGGCAGATTTACACTCTACTATTAATTCAGTTTTTATAGAATATTTCTCGTCATTACATTTACCTGATTACATCGATATTGACTACTTCAAAACTTTAACTAATTTTTTTTTTACTTTTTCATAATTATATATTCCAAACTAATGCTATTTTTCTTCAGACAAAAGGAATTCTACAAGGCTCAGCTAGTTCCAGCATGGTTTCAAATTTATATCTCTACTTCTATAAAAGAAAGTATAATAACAATAATATTTTGCTATATATAGATAAATAGATGATATAATAATATTTTCCGTTAATGATAATCATTCTGTCTCTCTACCTGTAGCATATCCTTCCAATTTGAACTTAGTACTATTCATCTAAATAATTCTACTATTAATTTTATGGACATTAATGTCTCTATTCTTTCTAATCACACTTTAACAGTCAATATCTATGATAAACGATATGATTTTTCCTTCAATGTTATTAATTTTACTAACTTTCATGCATGCCTACATATTTCAGTTTACAGAAATATTCTTCTAAACCACTGCAATCGGATTAAGCGATTACGCTCCTCTCATTTCATTAGGCCTAATTTATAATATTTAAAACAAACAGTTTTGTTTTACAATTATCCCCTTTTCTTTCTACATGGATTAAACATTAAAACATTTATCTAATCTTAACAATATGGGCATTAAATATAGATAACAATTACAAAATGGAAAACAATATTTAGGAGGGTGGGATTGGATTGCTGAAAAAAAATATTAAAACTATTTTTTTTTTAATTTACAAAAAAATTATAAAATAACAAAATTTCCCCACAAAAAAAAATATAAAGTAAAAATACCAATTAGGAGGGATGTGGCGGGACTGCTAAAAAAAGTTACAAAAACTTTTTATTTAAAAAAAAGGTTTTATGTATTTAATCATTTTACTCACATCACAACATTATTTCTACAACATAAATACACACAATGTCTTATACATTGCTAATTATTGTACTTGTCTTCCCATATGATCTTTATTATATTTAAAATTTATTTACTTCATTGAATTTCCTCACATTTCAAATAGTATTTGCTTTGTCAATATATGTTTCTCATTCTCTCTTTTTATTATATTTCATCTTCATCACTCACAGATGGCTGCACTAGCATTTTTTACCTTGTCAACAAATTTAGATTTTACTTATAATTTTCTGGGATAGATGGCAGCACTACATAATTATATTATCACTATTCTCAGCGAAGCTTTGGGCTTTGATATGCAGCCAATTTGAGCAGATCTCTGACTATATGTCAAGTAACTACCATCTTTTTACATCTACTTACAAATTTGTCCTTTTTGGTGAGTCTTGAACAATATTTTATGTTCCATTTACTATTTAAGTTGAATCCTTTTTTATTTATCTAATTTCTATTTCAATTGCATATTTATTGATTTCTTTTGCTATTGGAACCTCATGTCGGGTTTTAATTTTCTTGCTTCATTTTACTTTGTCATTTGAACCTCATGTCGGTCCTCACTTTTCTTGTTTCATTTATATATGTTATTAGGGGCTTAATATTGTCTATTTTAGGCCAAATTCTGACAATATTTGTTGAAATAACACATACTTACTGTGAATATTCTTATAAAACCTTTCTCAAGATTCTATAAGATATTCATAGTTTTTCAATTTTGCTTTTCCAATTTTTGCTTTTTCATCCTTTTAAGTATAATTCCTTCAGTGTCCATTCCATTGCTTTTTATGGTATTTTATCTTTCTTTCTTCACATGTGTATTCATTTTTATATATATATATATATATATATACAGTCGGACTTTGTTAAGACGCTCGCTGTTAATACGTGATCCCGCTTAAAAAGCAGATTTTTCCGATTCCTTGAGCATCGCCTATAAGACTAATGCAAAAATTTACGTTTAATAAGTAAACAGGCGCATTTGTTGTAACATATTAATCAACAATAATTTATTGTGCATTAAGCGTGATCCCGCTTAATGTGCAATAAAGTTTCAGTGTCTTGAGGCAAAAAATATCACTTAACACGCGAATTCATAGACCAAGATGCGAATTTCTTCTATCTTCTACAGTGTCGCAAATTTAGTGAATTTTTTTATAGTTCAGATAGCTACCGCTATTTCCGAATACTAATATTAATCTTATTGAAAGATAGATTAATTAAGGCGAATATCAGTAATAGGAAATAGTATTGATATTTGCATTAAAAAAATCCTGTTAAATTAGACACTGGAACTCGTTTTTGGTTCCGCGTCGGAATATTTTTTGCCCCAATCTCCGTGTATGTTTTTACAAATGTAGAGAATGATATAGAGAAGTTGTTGCTTTTTAGCTCACAGGCTATCAAAGTCTGAGAGCTAATGTGCCCGCCCCTTCTGTATGTATGTACGTATGTACAGTCGTGGAAAAAAAAGTGGACACCCCCCACTAACTCTGCAACAAAATATAGTAAAAGGAAGTGACTGGTACCAAACGATTGGAAATTAAGTCTACTTTTAAATGATGTACATAAAATTTGCTTAGGGGGCCATCTACATATAAAAACACACCCAAACTTTGTTTTTTTCAATAGCAAGACCCAAATTTGACAACATATTTGAAATCTGCAGTTCAAACTATGCCTAGATACCAAATTTCATTAAATTCCTACGATTAGTTTCTGAGAAATTAATTACTTTCTAATGAGCATATTTAAGGGGCTGTATCCAAATTGAAGTTCAGTACTCGATTGTTGAAATGCTGCAGAATGTCACTTCTTTTAATGTATTATGTTTTACCGATATGACCATTTTACTCACTTAATAAGTTTCGGTTATTGTTATATGCGGTAAAATGTTTACAAGTGTTGAATTATCCGATTTTAACCCCTTGGGGACGAGCGACACGTATACGTGACGCATAAGATGCTCAGAATCCTCGATTTTTCCCACCAGTTATTTTTTTATTGTAAGCTTCGCCTTATTATATCTTAGCATTTCCACGATTCAATTAGAGGAAAATTTTTGTTTTGAAAAAACGGTGGTAAATTATTAAAAATTCTGTAATAGACGCTCGTCACGAAGGGGTTAAAAACCATAAGATTATTTGTAATTAAAATAGTTTTAGAATATGTAATTGTTATTGGAATTTTACAGGTGCTTTTATAATGCTTTTTCTCAGATTTTGCATCTATTTAACTCGCCTTTTTTTAGTTTATTGGCAGAAATGTGAATAATATTGACAAATACAAAATTTAGAATTAAAAAAAATAGTATAAAGCAGCGTAAGGAATCAAAGTAAAAAAAAAAAACGCAGATAAATTATTTTTTAGTCTGAAAATAAATCCAGACATTGTTTTTTTTTTTAGTAGCGAGGGGGGGGGGTGTCTAGTTTTGAGATATATTCCGATTTATTTGAAGACCTAAAACTAAATCTATGTTATAAAGACATCTGAAAAACTTTACATCCGTTATTCTCCTTCGGAATAGGGTTAATAATTCTATGATTAAATCTATTCTGGTAGTTCATTTGAAATTTTACAATTAACTCATTAATGCCGCTTGGCAAGAAAACTTGCCATTTGCCATTTATTATTATTATTATTATTATTATTATTAGATTTTTTTGCACACTGCTAGCGATTGGGAAGTAATCTTGCCTATCAGAAAACCATAAAAATAACTTGTAATTTTTTTTTCAATTAGCCTGTTTAATCGAATAGATCTAAATACGAAAGTTATAGAAGAAAAAGTTTAATTATTTTAAGTTCGTTATTAATGGAATAAAAACTGAACATCCATACATATTTGTAAAGATTACAATTTTTGGTTGATATACAAAAGTTAATAAAATTTTAAATTAGCATTTTTAAGTAACAAACTAATACTTTCACGGTAATATATTATCTAACAGCCATTTAGCGTAATATTGCAAACAATTTAACAAGATTTGAATAAATTGAATTAATAAGTATAAATATCTCAGTGATTATAATGTTTATATATCGGTTTAAATGATGTAAATTATTTTTGACAAAAATTTTGAAGGTACCTAATTCAAGAATTATATAATTTTTTTCTCATCAATGCATCATCGGAATCTATTTAAAAAGAACAGAAAACATTTGACGAGTCCTACTATTTTGTGGAATACATTGAAATGAATACTTACGTGTATACACCATGAAATTAGCTTTGCTCTCAGAAATTTTATGTTAATTTGATCTTCACAGTTTTATGAATATTTATATGAACAAGTATCTAATTTTATGGATTTAATATGTTCTAAATTCGTGTTTCAAAATTAAAGATATAAAGCAAATAGAAAGATTTGTAATCATATTGTATTTTTCACCTAACATTATTAAATTACTATGTTTTCTGTCTTTTTTTCCAAATGCAAACATGATTTACAAGGACAATCTGGCCCACATAATAAAACCTAAAATCAACAGTGGAAGCAACTGGCAACCAAAATTTTAAAGTACTAATATTTATCTAAATAACAAAAATATGATTACTTCAAATAAGAAAATCATGTAACTTTAAAAAAAGAGTAGAAGAACATCGTGGGCTGGTTAGTACACAAAAAATTTAAATTCAAAATCCTCAGCCCTACTAATAAGCCGCATTTTGTAATTAAATAACAAAAAGGGGAGGGAGGAATTTGCTAATATAATGTATAGCAATTAGTTTTATCAAGAACTGCTTCCAATCTGCGTGGCATTGATTCAATGAGGCTGTTAACAATATCAGTATCTCTTTTAACCCTTTCGCGACGAGCGTCCTTTACAGAATTTTTAATATTTTATCACTGTTTTTTTTTTAAACAGATATTTTCTTCTAATCGAATCGCAGAAATGCTGTCATTAAATAAGGCAGAGTTTACAATAAAAAGTAACTGGTGGGAATAATAGTGGTTTCTGAGCATCTTATGCGTCACGTATACGTGTCGCTCGTCCCCCAGGGGTTAATAGTTTGCGAAGCATGATAAACAGATTTCCATAGCTTATCAGTCGTTCTAATTCCCTGCAGGCGAACTTCATCATTCCCCAGAGCCCGAACATTTTGCATTGGGTTCAATTTGGGTGCATTGCTTCGCCATTCTAACTTCATTATGCAGTTCTCTTAGCACCAAGTTTTAACTACACCACTTCTGTGGATAGCACTATTATCCTGAAAATTCCAAACAAAATTTTGAATTATGAACTACACTTAATAAATAATGATTTCTATAACATTAAAATTTATATTTACAACAAAAAATGTTAATGAAATAAATATCTAAATATATTCGCAAATATTTTAGCGTAAATTTTGGGAAAAGTCTTTTATAAATCAAAACGTGAACAAATTGTAAATGGTTAATTTTTTTTTAGTAAAAAATTATATAATTCTATGAAAGATTATAACCTGATAATAGCAAAAGTTCTGAAAACATACAAAACTAGGAAATACGTTGTTTTAAAATTTCTTATTAATATAGATATAAATATATATATAGAGAGATATATATAGATAGATGGATAGATAGATAGATAGATAGATAGATAGATAGATAGATAGATAGATAGATAGATAGATAGATTTTGTCTTAATTATTTTTCAAAAAACAGCGGTTATTATTTTTTTAATAAATTTACATGCATTTTTTTATACTGATTCATCTGCTAAAATCGGTAAACATGAAACAAAAGAAAATTAATTTCATTACTGAATTTATATTGAAATTTTTCACTCAGTTCTGTAAAGATGGACCAAAGGCGTGTTTTATCACTGTCGATATGATATGTGTGCCAAAGCTGACAAGTTAAAGGATTTATATCTGCACACCTGTTATAAAAAGAATTTTTATTGCAATTAAAAATAACTAGTTATTGTATAAAACCGAAATTAATTCTAATGATATGACATAGCATATAGAGAAAGTTGCTTTTTAAAATATTTTCCTAATTCATTTAATGAACGAATCAATAAACATTCTAGATCAAGCAGTGATAATTCGGATTTGAATATTGAAGCGCAAAGAGGGGGGGGGGGGTGTTTTGGGAAAATAAACCAGTAAAAAATTATGATCTAAAACGCGCAAAACTATAAAATAAATAATTTTTAATATATTTCTATTATTAATATTAATAAATAATAGTATATAGTATGCTCTGAAAACCATATTGTTTAATAATATCATTTACCAAATAACAATATATACCTGATCCAGAGAGTGATTTTCTAAAACATCAGGTATCATCGCGTGTTCTACTATGTCACAACAAGATATTCCGTCTAGATCAGACATACTCAACCTGCGGCCCGGCGACCTTTTATGTGCGGCCCGAGACACATAATCAGAAATCTCTATTTATAAATTTAAGTGAAATTTGCATAAAAGGTTTTTAAGACCTACACTGTTCTTTTAAATATTTTCATAGAAAGACAAAATCTGTCCTGTTATTTATAATTACTTATTTAAAATTATCTTAAAACATCTTAAATGCCGTTTCCTTAGTCAAAAGTTCTTTTTACGTGCAGTTCTATTTATACTATAGTAGTCTATACATTTCTTAATCGTCAGCACTAAACAAATATTATTCCAAATTATATAAATTTGCACTGTATATTGCTACACTTTGCAAAAGTTTTTGCATTGAGAAAATGACTGATTTATTAAAAGAAATCACTTGATATTTTTCTTTGGAACATCTGCGTTGTTACATTATTACGTTTTATACTTATCATATAACTAACAATGCTTATTAGAGATCAAATTTTTCCGCGAAAACATATTGGACGCAAAAAAGTTTAAGTTTTATATCCCTATTTCCAAACAAAAATTTTCAGAATAGAAATCTACTACGTTGTATATTGTTTGGAAATATAGCTCTTTTTTTTTTTTTTAAACATTTCTTTCGCGACAAACGTTCAATCTTACTGATTATATTAATTTTATTATATAAGTTTATTATACTACATTTGTTTTCTTACCTTTTTTACGTTATAATATAATTATGTTGCGGCCCGCTTGACGTTGCAAACATATGTTTGCGGCCCGCGAGAGAAAAAGTTTGAGTATGGCTGGTCTAGATGATCTCAATGCATAGCAGAGATGCAATGCCCTGCTCCGACATGCAGCCCCACATTGAAATTGCAATTCTGCCGCTGCGTTTAATATTATTTTTATACCATGGCTGAAACCTAAATCCCAATCGACGGTACACTCGAAACGAAGAACTGGAGACTGACTAAAGGCAGCTTTCGTCTTTAAATAAAACTGGGCTCCATTCATTTATGCCTCAGTTAATACATGTTTGGGCAAAGTGAAAGCGTTGAAGTCGCTGGTTTTCAGTTAATGCTGGTTTTTTAGCCGCCATCCGAATTCGAAAACTTGCTTCTTTGAGCGTGTTGTGAATGGTACGAGATGATACATAATAAAAAGAAAGTATGCCGTATATATATATATATATATATATATATACGGCCGTATATATATGCCGTATATATATATATATATATATATATATATATATGTATATATATATATATATATATATATATATATATATATATATATATATATATATATATATATATTCATAATACATTCTATCGTCTCTTAGTTATATATGCTCACTTGAAGTTGCAAATCATCTTTAATTTGATTAGAAGACATATAGGGATCTACTGTATAGCCATTGAAACAACATCTCGAGCTTGGCTGTCTGATAAGATCCTTGGCCGACCACTACTACAAAGAAGGTTTATCAAATTTGTATTGCTAAACAAAATTGCTAAACAAAATTGCTAAACAAAATTTGTATTGCTAAAAAAAAATTACCAATAACGTAAATTAAATTTAAATTTAAATAAATTGAATGTAAATGTAATTTTTTTTCGCAATAAACTACCAATATAAAGCTTACCTGTTAATCCATGTTGAAACAGTTTGAAGAGACACTTGAAAATGCCTAGCTATATAACGAAAACTTCTTCCAGCTTGCCACATGCCAATCATTTGGCCTTTCGTTGCTTCAGTTAATTGTGGGGTTTTGGGGTCATTTTGTTTCAGCAAATACTCTACGCATATGCATTTATAAGAAACTTCACTTGAAACATATATACTCCAGAAAAAAACAATATAGCTTGATTAGATGGAAAAGAAGCTATAAATCCATTTAAAGGTAACAAAAATGATAACGTTTTTTCTAAGGTAGAACTGATCATATTTTTCAAAAATGAGCTTTATTAATTTAAAAATAAAAGCGAAACTATTTTCCATAAATGACGTAAACATACATCTCATGCAAATACGTTTTACGAAATTTTACTGAAAAATTTTAAAGCAGACATTGAAAAAGTAAAAGAAATATATATATATATATATACTAATAAAGGCTGGGGTTCTGGTGCCTTGCTATCTTATATCTTACTACAATCACAGGTCGTTGTCAGGTTTGTTGTGCTCCCGCGATCATTCACTTACGCTTCAGTTTAAGCTGGCTTTCAATTTAACGTAAGATCTCGAAGCATTGAAATACGGTTTACGCATTGTTTATATTAGTCTAAGAGCTAGCAACGTCAGAAAACACGTGATTTTAGCAAGGCTCATTTTTCTATATATTCTCCGTCTTTATTGTGTAGTACGAATACGGCCGGTCTGGCTGGTGAAAGTGGTTGTGTTTACCTGTGGGGGGAGGGGCAATGCAGGTAAAAAAGTGACAAAATTACGTCATTTTAGCATGAATTTTGTTTATAAAACTTGAATCTGCTAACTATTTGTGATATTAAGTTATTAGTCTGGCACCGTTTTAACGTTGCCAACACCGTGCCAGACCCTCATTTATAGGCAAAATAAGGTGTCAAATTCACGTCATTTTAGCATAGCTGAAATTTTAGTATGTTATACTTTGGCTATCAGATAAGCCATAATTAATTTGCCAGACCGAAATTCGGTTGCTAAATTACTGCCAGACGCCGATTTAAATCTGGTAGAGAAAGCGCCTATTATGAGAGTTTGCAGCTTTTGTAGTGCTTTGTCTACTTTCAATACACAATAAAGCCGTAATTGTTGCCGTTGCCAAAGCAACGATCCTTGCTTTAGATAAAAGTATCTCTCTCTCTCTCTCTCTCTCTCTCTCTCTATATATATATATATATATATATATATATATATATATATATATATATGTATATATATATATATAATTATAATATCTATGAATTTCAAAAAACATATCAAGTTCTATTATCATTCTACTTAAATCTCCAAAGAGATAATTAATGATATTGTGTATACAGAATACCACATAGCTAATAATTAACATGTGCAAACATAATATTACCATAGCTTGTGCTTCAATGGTAATTGGCCAAATTTTACTCATACCTAAAGAATATTGAAAAAAGAAAAAAGAAATAGAGAGAAAGGGAAAAAAAAATTATAAATTGGAGTTGCAATTAAGTAAATACAAATGGATTAATAAATTAAATATGAACCATATACAATGGAAAATTGGATCACATGAGAATTAAATATGAATTGGATATGAAAAACCACATGCACATGTACTCATCAGCCTGGATGCACCCACATGTGTTTTAAATAATAATTCAGTGTTTCATAATTCTACTGGCATAATGCTAAGATCAGTAGAATCATCCAGGTACACTGAATTATTACCAGACAACAATTGGAAATATTAAAATTTGGAAATATTTAAATAGGAAATAAAAAACCATTAAGAATATACAATATATTTCACTCACATCGATTATCCCAAAAACTGTATTTAACACCTCAGGAAATTACCACGAGATAACAGTTTTGAAATAATAAAATTGGAAATATGAACGCGTAAAGTGTAGATAAAATATTATACTCACAATAATTATACAGAATCCTTAAAATGTCACAACTTCTGCATAATATTCACATCCACATGGCAATGCATCATACATGTTGACTAAGTCGAGTTGAGAGAAATGATTTGAAAGACAAGTTGAGAGCACACTTTTTTTAAAACACATCCCCATCGATGACACCCAAACACAAAATGATTCAAAAACACACAAAATAATTCTGGTTTTAATACACTTATAACAAAATTATATCCGTGAATATATATTACACCATCCAATTTTAATTCCTTAAAGTAAAATTAATATACAATCAATAGCTCCCTCTATAGTTAAATTAAATATAATATTAACAATATTATCAACAACTACCTGAAAGGTAAAGTGTCGCCATCTATTGGTATTATAATAATTCATAATTAATATTTAGTTAGATATCCACTTTATTAGTTACATACTCACCTCCTTCTAATATCCCTATTAATAGCTTAAAGGAAGCACTTTTAAAGACAGCTGAGTTGGTTTTAGATGTCATGGATTTTAACTCTACTTTATTTTTCAAATTATGTCATTTCTGTCTTTATAACAATTATGTTTATACTGGTTCCAAAATATACTCGCAAATCAATGGTATCGGGATGGGTACGAGTTATTCATCTACGGCCGCTAATTTATTTTTATTTTTATTTTTATTTTATTATGAGTTTCAATATAATATCAATACAGCTGATGTTCGTTTTATTGCATACAGATACATAGATGATTTAATTGTTTTAAATTTCGATGGGGATTTTGGGGTTATTTCTCAAGAAATTTACCCTGACTCATTAGTATTAAAGAAAACTAATGATGATAACAAGCTCGCTAATTATCTTGATCTAAAAATTTTGATTAAAAATGGTTTACAAATTTCAGTTTTTGATAAGCGTACCAGTTTTCCGTTTACTGTGAATCATTTAATTCATTGGTCTTCAAATATTCACAAACGTATATATATAAATATTATAATTGGTCAAATTTACCGTTTTTACAGAATTTGTTTAAATAAAAACCTGTTAAATAAGGAACTATTTTATTTTATCAGTCATTTATATTATAAAAACAATATCCCTCTAAAATTTATCAAAAAATATTCAGATTTTGCAGACTGCCTCCATTATTGATAGATTGCTTACATTCAACAGTAAATGACTCGTAATTCCTAAAGCCTGAAAAGGACGGTTTTATGATGATGGCTGTGTTTGTTGGCATCCGACGTGGAACGATTCTGGATTGTGTACTGAATGACGGATTTGGTTTGTTTATCGTGTTTTACTTTTTTAATTGTGGCAACGTGGCTGAATTGGTTGTGTGTATTTTCGAAGAGACATTTGTTTCAACTATGGTGATTCAGTATTGTGATATTGGTACAGCATTCGCTTATACTGTGGCGTAGGGTACGGTGGGGGGAGCGTCTGTTAAGTAGTATTCAAATATGTTTCTGTACATTTTGAATTTTTGCTACGCAGAGCTCTGGCCGAAACCCACTGCCACTAATTGTTAATCTTTTTGTTCGGATGCTTGGCTGCCTTTGAATTTACCCACTGCTGATGAGGCCGCAGCTTGTTTATGTTTATTTTTACATATATGTTCTACAGTGTTTTCTTGTGTTGTCTTGTTTCTGGTGAGGGGGGTGGTGCTAGTTCAGGCCAAAATCATGTTTTTGCTGGATTATATTGAATTTGTGTGTTCTAATATGCAGCTTCTGGCGCTGTTCATACGAATATATAGTTGTTTTGTTTGTGATGTGATGGTTACTGCTTATATATATATATATATATATATATATATATATATATGAATAACCGCCCGTCCCGACTTCGTGTGGGTTACTATCAATGCACAGCCAAGCCGTGATTGTCGCCAAAGCAACGATTGTTGCTTTCTATAAAAGTACATATATTTATGATTTGAAAAATGCCACGCAAAATATCTAATAAAAAATTAGCAATAGATGTCTTATTCGTTTAGTCTTTTATAACCGAATTCATAGTCGATGTTGGCTCTAAAATCGCTGGCTCTAAAATCGCTTGTTCCAAAATCGCTGAAATCTATGTTTAACTCCTTTTTTAGTAGATTTGGTATGCTGAATTTCACACTCCTATCTAAAACTGCTTTTCAGATATGGCGGGGAAATGACCTAAACTCTCAACCACCCCCATTTAACAACCTCCCATTTAACACCCGTAGGGCTGAATTTTCAAAAATACTTTCTTAGTGGGTACATATCTTCCAAATTTCGTAGTCCTAGGAGCAGCGGTTGAGACTCGGCGTTGATTCTGAGTCATGAGGACATGCTCTTTTATAAGTATAGAGATGTATAAAATCGCCAAAGGAGCGAAAAAAGAGCAAAACTGAAACTCCACCGTAAATTGTCAACCATTTATTTAAATTCTGTCTTAATTTTTAAGTAATATTATAATTAATCTTTATTAATATTCGCTGTTAATTTTAAACTATACAACATATATTTTTTTCTCTTAATTTTCTAAATAAACTTATAGTGGTTAGAAAGAAATAGGCAATGTTAATGATGATAAAGATGACAATAATTCTTATAATGATGACAGCAGTGACGAAGATGAAGACCTTGAAAATGCACAAGGCGAAATAATTTTGAAATAATATTTTAAGTTAATGTACTTTTTAGCACTTATTTTTCATTATATTCAGCACTTATTTTTATTATTATATATAGCACTTATTTTTCATTATTATATATAGCACTTATGTATAGCACTTACTTTTCATTATAATATATTTTTTGAAAACTCAAAATGGAATGTATTCACTTTTTCTTTCGTTTACCTGTTCGCTACAGTTCGCTGACATGTTATTGCTAATTTATGCCTATTATTATATTATTTTTAATTATTTATTACTATCAATTACGACGTATTTTCATACTTAATTTTATTGCTGGCTTACTTCTTTCTAGATGTTAGCATTAATTTAGCAAAGGAATTGGTGTCTGGCTAATTAATTATGGTTTGTCTGATACCCAAAGAATAACATATTTAAATTTGAACTTTGTGTAGATGACGTGTTTGACGTGTAGATGATTTATTTTTTACTTATAAATCAGAGTCTGGCACGGTCTTAAAAACGTTGAAACCGTCTGGCATTAATGGCTTAATATCACAAATAGTTTGCAGAAACAAATGTTATAAACAAAACTCATGTTATCAAAATTTAATGTTGTAATTTTTTCACCTGCATTTCCCTTACTCTCACAAGTAAACACAAAATCTTCTGCCAGCCAGACCGTCAAATAAGGTTATATAAGTTTATTCAGATAATTAAGAGAAAATATTTACTAAATTATTTAAAAGTTAAGAGAGAATATTAAAAAAAGTTAATTCACTAAGGCGGTTAAATGCAGGTTCGAACGTTTTAGGTATTTTTTTATTAGATATTTTGCGTAAGACATTTTTTAAAAGAAATTCATTTAATCAATTATAAAGCTGAGGGATTTAGCATGATTGCGTCAAAATAACATTTTTTTTTTTCTGAATGTCATTTTGACGGTTTATGGACGCGGATGCGTTATTGTGATCGGCGTATTTTTAGAATATTGATTTTTTAATTATGTTACCTGGTAGGCCAAGGTTAACTCGGGTGAAGCCTGGTGGTTCTGCTATATTAAAATTAATTTATTATTGTCATTATGTACATAAATAGAAAAACATTACTTATC
This sequence comes from Maratus michaelseni, assembly GCA_963931845.1. Lineage (NCBI taxonomy): Eukaryota > Metazoa > Arthropoda > Arachnida > Araneae > Salticidae > Maratus > Maratus michaelseni. The sequence goes on from OZ007600.1 coordinate 101,261,887, forward strand.
ACATTTTTACAAGCTTTTATTTAAAGTTTAAAATTTGTAAGTACTACAGTTTTTTATCACCTCCACTTCTATCCTATTTAGAATTATTTTAGAATATTATTTAGAATAATGTTTAATTACCTACCACCTACCCTACATTGTAGTCGACACATTGTGCACCCACGCGAAGTCGGGACGAGCGGCTATTCATATATATATATAGAGAGAGAGAGAGATAGATACTTTTATCTAAAGCAAAGATCGTTGCTTTGGCAACAATTACGGCTTTATTGTGTATTGAAAGTAGCCAAAGCACTACAAAAGCTGCAAACTCTCATAATAGGTGCTTTCTCTGCCAGATTTAAATCGGCGTCTGGCAGTAATTTAGCAACCGAATTTCGGTCTGGCAAATTAATTATGGCTTATCTGATAGCCAAAGTATAACATACTAAAATTTCAGCTATGCTAAAATGACGTGAATTTGAACCTCATTTTGCCTATAAATGAGGGTCTGGCACGGTGTTGGCAACGTTAAAACGGTGTCAGATTAATAACTTAATATCACAAATAGTTAGCAGATTCAAGTTTTATAAACAAAATCCATGCTAAAATGACGTAATTTTGTCACTTTTTTACCTGCATTGCCCCTCCCCCCACAGGTAAACGCAACCACTTCCACCAGCCAGACCGGCCGCATTCGTACTACACGATAAAGACGGAGAATATATAGAAAAATGAGCCATGCTAAAATCATGTGACGAAAACGTTGCTAGCTCTTAGACTATATTGTAAGACAGACTTAATCTCTAAATTTATCAAGTCACTATAATCCCAGCCTATGAGTATAATATTTTCTCAAACAGGGATGAGAGCGATCCGACCCGAATTTCGATTCTTACCACTAAATTTTAGTAGTATTCTCCAACGTAATGAATATCAGAAATGTTGTCCTTGAATAAGGTAACAAACACTATTAAAATTTAGTGGTGTCAATCGGGATTTCGAGTCGGAGCGCTCCCATCCCTGTTCAAACTATGCTTTAATGCACATCATAGACGGCCCCTTAAAGCAGCATCTTGCCGTTTTTTAAGCATAATTTGAAAACTACTTTGAAGAAAATTTTGAAATTTGGAATACACATAGAGCAGGACATAATAAATATAAATCCATCAAAAAATTGTAGGTTGCAATTCATAATTTTTTCGAATATTAATTTCATAATTCATATTATAAAATTTTAAAAATTACAAATTTAACGTAGTTATGTTTGGGTTTTTGAGTTTTATAACCAAAGAAAACGTTAGCACATTAGGATAATAATTTCAGGAGAAATTAATAAAAATATGAAAATGTTATTTAACATTAGAAGCTCTAAAATTTGAATGTTTATAACTCGAAAACATATCATCCAAATGACTTAAAATTTTGTATCTAGGCATTGTTTGAACCGAAGATTTAAAATATCATGTCAAAAGTGGGTGTTGCTATTGAAAAAAATAAAGTTTAGGCTGGTTTTAATATTTAGATGGCCCCTTAAGCAAATTTTAGATACATAATTTAAAAGTAGACTTTATTTCCAATCGTTTAGTACCAGTCATTTCCTTCTACTGTAATTTGTTGCAGAGTTAGTGGGGGGTGTCCAGTTTTTTTTCCAAGACTGTACGTATGTACGTAACGCGATAACTCTTGATAGAAATAACCGTTTTGCTTCAAACTTTGTTTATAGGTTCATTGTTATGAGGCGCTTCCCTGATTAGTTTTGGGGGTTCATTAGTTAAGTATAAAAGGGGGAACGGGGGGCTAACTCCCCTTAAATTAGATAAATGGGTTTTTCATGCAGAATTATCCCATTTTCTTCAAACTCTGTATATAGGTTTATTTTGCTAATGCGCTTCTGTGAATAGTTTTGGGGGTTCATTGGTTAAGTATAAAGGGGAAAAGGGAGGATACCCCCCCCCTTAATTTAGATAAATGAGTTTTTCATGCAGAATTATCCGATTTTCTTAAAATTTTGTATATAGGTTCATTGTGATAAGGCGCATCCCTGATTAGTGATGGGGGTTCATTGGTAAAGTATAAAGGGGGAAAGGGGAGCTAATCTCCCCCTTAATTTAGATAAATGGGTTTTTCATGCAGAATTATCCGATTTTCTTCAAATTTTGTATATATATTCATTGTAATTAGAGGCTTCCCTGAATAGTTTAAGGGTTCATTAGTTAACTATGACGGGGGTAACGGGGGGATGACCCCCCTTAATATATTGTCGATTTCTTTATTTTTCGAGGAACTTATTTCAAACTCTTTGAAATAAGAGTATAGTCTACAATTTGTGTGAATATCCTGTGAGCTCAATGCCTTCAGTTTATCTGGGCAGTTTTCTTTTTATTGTTATTTATTATTCCTTCTTTTGCTATGTCTGTTGTCAATTTTTGTTTTCTGCTCACGAACATTATAGTAAATGAAACCTACCTAGTACTGTATGCTTTTAAACGCATTTGAAGTGAATTACTAATACTTGCACCACGAAATTCATGGGAGTCAACTCTTACTGTGTTGTCGAGTTTTATCCAATTTTCTGTTAATATAGAGAATAGTCGTAAAATCAAAAGGAATGTGTTATTTATTATAACGAGTAATAAATATGATTTTAATCATTCAGTTATTCTGAAAAGATAAAATATTTTTGGTTTGTGTTAAAAAAAAATAGTCTAACATAATTATATTTTTGGTTGTAGCATATTCATCAACAATAAAATCATAATTTGAATCCATATTTACTTGTTCCTGGAAAAACACAATAAATTCAACTTGAAAATATGGAAAACCGTGAAAATGTTATTCCTTGAATATAGTTTTTATCTAAAAATACGTAAAAGATAATATTTCCGACCGCAAACATAAAAGAGGAAGTTCTGAAGTTCATTTAGGCGATTAGATATGTAAATAAGCTCAGTTCCTGACACTTTATACAAATCAGGCTTAATACGCGATTCCGCTTAATAACTGAATTTTGTCCAGTCCATTGAAAAGCGTCTTAACCGGGTTCTTTAATTAAAATACGAGGTCGTCTAAAATATTGCACGCATTTAAACTTTTCAATTTTCGCAATAGCCGAAATCATCCCAATGTTGTGAAACCCACAATAGCCCAGGATAACTGAAAGGATGTTACTTCTCCTTAAATGGGCCGGAGTGCTGTCAAAGGGTTGGTCTCTCTCAGTAATGGATGGGGCAATGTGTTGTATTTCTAGACAGTACAGAAAGGAAAACAAGATTTTTTTCAGTAATTAGTGAAATGATAAACAGAGGTGTAACACCTATCGAAATTTGAATAAAGCAAGAAGGCAGTAGGATCATTTCCCCTACTTACCTGGTGAATAAGGGGGGAACGGAAAATCCAGCTTTTTGGGCTACTTTGTTGGGATTCTAAGGTCATTCAATTTTTTAAAGATTGAGATTTAAAGAGTTAAAGAATTATAACTGTAAATAGATTTTTAAAAACGCAATAATTTTCATTACAAAGTACTCGACAGCTATCCGAGATTCGTTAGATATAACCTTTTCGCAGTGGTGATCTTCAGATGAAGCACAGAACGATGCATGCGGAAACAAGTTTTCGTACTATCCAACTTTTGTGAATAATTCCATGGTAGAAAGCATATAAGTTATGTAGCCCTTTAATTTGCGAACGGTTACAGCTACCGTTATAAATGTGTTGTCTACATATAAGAAAGTGGGAAGTGAATATGTGGCACCAAATTAAACTACTCACAGCGCCCTTAGCGGAAAAATGCAAAACTTAGTGACCCTATTTCGAAAATTATTAGAAACATACCTTACGGTAAACCACCTCACCAGTTTAAGCTCTGAGGAGTGTGTCAGAGGAGTGCGTACGTACGCAGCGAGTCAGACGGGACCGTCGTAGGCCAGTGTGAAGTGGCCATGACACAATCTACCGCGCAAAGGATAGTGCCATCCGCATATTCGCCGACCACAACCGATATAAGGGAAATAAAGAATTGCGCATACGGAAAATTTTAGGTTGAAATTCTTATGCTACAAAACTCAAATAATGCTGCCAGATTGTTTTTTTTAGCGTGTCAAGAGTAACATTTTGATCAACATTTATTTCATTATTTTTTCTGTTGACAGATTCCATTTATATATAGGTGATTTAAATAAACAAATGCCTTATAATAAAGACAAACACTTTTAATTTTTATTTCTATTAGTGTTTATTATTTCAAATCATCTACAAACTATTTTTTTAATAAATAAACTTAATTTAGTTAAAATGGGCAACTCTTGCTAGAGCCATGTAAAAGCTTATTATTTATTTAATAGATTCCATGTATTAAAAACATAACTTCATTAAATATTGTATTTATATTTATTTTATAATTTTCTAAGTTAATTTTATTGTTATTTTATTTATTGACAAACTACTGTGCTTTGGGAATACCTTAGTATGATATTCTTAAAATATTTAAAAAAATCAACGCTATTATCTAATTATTTTTTATTTAATAGATGAAGATATAAATTTATGCAAATGAGCTTATCAACGAATAATTTAAATGTATATAAAAATATAACTTAAAATGTATATTAATCCTTTCCACAGTTACTGTTTAAACTTTGCGGTTACTTAATAATAATAATAATCATCTTAGTTTATTTTTTCTAATTAATATTTATTTTTTTCCTTAATTTCTTTTAGCATAAAGTGAAAATATGTTATTTTAAATCTTGTATGTACTGGTTTCCAATTAATATTACATTAAATTAACATTTGAACATTTTTTAATCTAGGCATACATTTTAAATTTAATTACAATAGTTTATGATTTTTACAAAATTAATAGTTAAACAAATATTTTTAGTTGTTTATTTGTTTATGTAATTTTTATTATTATTTTTTTTTTTGCATCCTATTTTTAATATAGTTTTATTACTTTATTAAATACAATTTTTATTGAATATTTTACTATTGCCTTCATTTTCAATACAGCATTTTGGAAATAATTCCTTTGACTGTTTTATAAACCATTAAAATCTCTATTTAGATATTTATAAAATTCTTTTAATAACCAATTCTGTTTGATCATTGGACATAGATGGCAGCAAAAAGTGATTTGCTTCTCTCTCGCTCTCTTTTTTTCACACTTTATGGATATATATAATTCAGTTTTCATCTTTAATTCTTAAATGGTAAACTAATATTGATTTTAAAATTTTTATTTATACTAGTTTTAATGATTTTATTTTGCTATTTAACTTATTTTTGTCTTTTTTTTTGGGGGGGGGGGGATATATTTGAACTAATATTTAAACTAACAATAAGATAACATTAACTACAAATCATTAATGCTTACATAGATTTTTATCAGTGAATGATTACCATGATATGATGTTTTTGCCACATCATGATTACGGTGTATAAAAGTGAGTAAAAAATTTAAATTAAATTATTTTTAGGGGCACATTCACATGAATATTAGTGTTATATACGAAGGTACGTCATCAAGGAAGTCACAAAAGATAATTAAATAATAACTTACAATGACATTCACTTCAGAAGTATTTTTATTTCTCAACATATTCTCCACTAATATTTATGCAGTTATATCATCGGTTTATCAGTGCCCAAACACCAGAAGCATAACATTCTTTAGGTTGCTGTCTCAGACACATTATGACTTCAAGTTGAACCTTTTCATCATCTGTGAACATCATCTTGCTTCCAAGATGATTTTTTAGTGGACTAAATAGATGAAAATCGCTTGGGGCTAAGTCAAAGCTGTATGGTGGATATTGAAGAAGTTGCAAGAGGATGTTCACAGATCATGAAAAGGTACAACTTGAAGTCCCAATGTGGCTGAGACAGCAACGCAAAGAATGTTATGCAGCTGGTGTTGGGGCACTGATTAAACGGTGATATAAGTGCATAAATATTAGTGAAGAATATGTTGAGAAATAAAAGTAGTTTTGAAGTGAATATCATTGTAAGTTATAATTTAATTATCTGTTGTGACTTGCATAATAACTTACCTTCGTATTCCTCGTTTGTTTCACTCCATATATAAATTGCACCTTAATTTTATCATAATAGCTTACATTTGTTTTTACGTTTTACTCATTTATTACGGTTTCTGTGTGATTATATACATACTGATCATTCTTGAATTAGAGTGAAAATGAATAATTTCGATGAATTATATTTATTAGATATGATGCTATGTATTATAAAAGAAATCACACAATTTACTGCTAATGACCATGTTATTGTTTTCTAATCCCAGAAATATTTGGAAACCTTTATTTTCAGTATTGATTTTAGACTTGCCCTCTGAAGGGACTTGAATAGGGTCAGGTGAGGTAGAATAGTTAAAAAACAACTCCTTTTTTTATTCATACTTAGTTTGCAAAAAGTATAATATTTTAGTCTGCAAAAAAATTACATAATACATGCAAATGAACATTGTTTCCAACAATTTAAGAAAATTTTTAACAATAAAGTTGCAAATTAGTATTCCTAATGCAGGGATGAGATTTTTCCAACTTTTTGGATACCAGAATAATCTTAGAGAAAATGGTGTTTTGTTAAATCGCCGAACTGTTGCCGAACAGCTGATGTCGGTTAAAAGGTCTTCAGAGTTGCAGACAACTTTACGCTCAGTCTATTAGTGAGTAGAGTGTCTTGTATTAAATTGAGCCGTTGGGAAAAGTAAAGATGTAGTATTAACTACAAGATAAAAGAACAATTACAATGAAAAGTATAGATGTAAAGTTAAGAAAAGAGATGATAACAAATTTGGAATAAAAAAAGTAAAGCGAAGGAGATTAAGGATAGAGTCTAAATAATTGGAAGAAAGTGAAATGGTATATCTGTAGTTATAACTAACTACTAATAAGGAAGTTGAAAAAGTAAAAAAATGTCGGAACATGTTCGTGAAACAGCACATAAATGCCAAGTGGTGAAAAGGCGGGCAAAGGAAAAGCAAAAAAAGGCACTCAAAAGGAGCCATACACTTTTTTTTATTTATTATTATAGCTTAGATGTTACGTTTTAATTAAGAAATTGGGTATTTATAAATAAAAAATAACATTTTCTCGAAGATTATACTGGTGTGCAAAAAGTCGGAGAAATCTCATCCCTGATAATGATATTTTAAATCACATTGTCAATTAACTATTTTACGCCATGCCATGGGATTCGGAACATTAGTCGTTGGGAAATATTTGAATGTTTCAATGTGTTTTTTTACTGATTTTTGTCGTCATCATTAATATGGGTTCGTCCATGAGTTTACTAACGCTTTCTTGAAAATATCTGTTACGCGTCATTATAGCTATCGAGGCAGATTAAAAAAAAAAAAAACAGAACCTACGAATTAAAATTATTGATTTATTTATAGAATTGTCATGATTTATGAAGCTTTTCTCGTTACAATTTTTTTTTTCAAAATTCATCTCACTGCAGTACTCTTACACTTAAAAGGTATATATATATATATATATATTACGCTATCGTACGCAGCACAGAAATCGCGATTATTTACTAATTGTTTAATGGTCTCATTGTGTATTGTGTAAAAGCCCTTTGGCAGGATTCAGGCAGAGGTAGGGGTGCGAAAATCTAGGCGCCAATGAGCCGATTCCCACCACTAAATTTTTAGTATTCTTTGTCTAACAAGAATACTGATAAAATTTAGGCGAAATATACTAATAAAATTTGACGAAGAATACTGATGAAATTTAGTGGTTTGAATAAGCTCATCGGCGCCTAGATTTTTGCACCCCTGGGCAGAGGTAAAACGTTTCGCTCTTTCGCTGCAAATATGGAGTTTCAAAGTATCATTAGAAATGCCCGCAAAAGATCTCAGCGAATGCTTGAAAGTGAAGAAGAGGCCGAATTAAAAAGAGAAAATCGAAATAGATTGGATCGAGAACGCTGTGCGATTATTTATTAATTTTTTAATGGCAACGGCCGAATGAAACGCATTTCATTGGTTATTGTGTAAAAGTCCTTTGGCAGGATTTAGGCCGAGGAAAATCGGGTTTATTTACGTTTTGCTCTTTCGATGCAATTATGGAGTTTCAAAATATCATTAGAAATGCCCGTAAAAGATCTCGGCGAATGCTTGAAAGTGCAGAAGAAGACGAATTAAAAAGATAAAATCGAAATGGATTGCATCGAGAAAACCGTCAAACACAGAGCATAAGCAATCGCAAAAATAGGCTTAAAAATCGTCGCATGCACGAACGCGTTGCTTCTAAAATACAAATTACTGATTTAAATTTTCCGGACCGTAACTGTGGGACTTAAATAAATACACTGCTCAAAACAATTAAAGGATATTGCAGTTTTAGGTGGATTTTGTATCTGAGAAACTTTTTAGCTGATTGATACATAGTCGACAGACATAGTAGGTTATATGAGAATAAATTACACATGTTTGGCAGAAGAAAATGCATTTTATTGCGCATTTGTGTACAAAAGGAAAAAAACACAATTTGTGCATATGAGAAAAAAAGAATAAGAAAAGGTGTTTTCATCAAAGAAAATCATTTTCAGTAGGGGGTATGGTTTCCACGGGCGGCCAGCAACGTTGAACACCTTTGAGGCATGGACTCAATGAGGCTATTAATGACGAGTTGGGGTATTCTGCCCCACTCTTCCAGAAGAGCTCTTTCCAGTTCTTAGAGAGTTTGTGGGGGTTGTTGGCGGCCAGAAACTCGTCTTCCTAGAGCGTCCCAAACGTGCTCGATTGGATTCATGTCTGGAGAACACGCTGGCCAGTCCATTCGAACGATTCCTTCCTCGAAAAGGAAATCCTCCACCAGGTTTGCACGATGTGGCCTGCAGTTATCGTCCATTAAAATGAAGTTATCTCCGATTGCTGCAGCGTAACGGACTACAATAGGTCTGAGGATCTCATCCCTATATCGGCGACCAGTCAGAGCTCCATCTCGAATGATGTAGATGTCAGTGCGCCCGTCAATGGAGATGCCACCATACACCAACACTCCTCCACAGCCAAATCTGACACTTTCGTGCACGAACGCAGGATTATTCCTACTGCCACGGTCCCTCCAGATGAAAATACGCCTATTATCCGGATGCACAGAAAAACGGGACTCGTCAGAAAACAGAATATTGCTCCATTCATTTCTCCTCCAGTTGACATGCTCGGTTGCCCACTCCCTGCGGTCGCGACGATGCCTTGATGTTAATCTAACACATACCATCGGTCGGCGAGCATACAGACCCACAGCATGGAGCTGGTTTCGGACAGTCTGAGTTGAAATCGTGGTGCCTGTAGCCGAGCGAAGGTGTTGTTGGAGAAGAGTAGCGTTCATGTTTCGGTGTCTCCGAGCTGTTAACGCTAAATACCGATCTTCATTGGGCGTTGTTGCCCGTCTACGACCTTTCCCTGGTCTTCGGCCTGCACATCCACTCTCCAAAAAACGGTTCCAGATCCTGGAAATGACACTTTGTGACACTCCAATGGCTTGCGCTACTTCGGCTTGAGTTTGGCCCCCTTCTAACCTACCAACAATTCTCCAAGCTTCTGTATCTGTCAAATGACTTCGCTGAGACATCGTACTCATCGAAACAAAGCAATCACTGAATGCCGATCATCCTTGTCTTCATTCTCTTTTATCCAGTTGAAAGTCAAATTTCATTCGCTGCCGCTGAAGCGACGTTTTTGACGTCGAACTCAAAATTTGCATACTCCACAGTTTGAAAACCAGAAAAATTTGCATTTGTGATTCTCTTCTTCTATTTTCGGCAAAAAAAATTTCGTTTATATCTTTATTTTATATAAAACTTCAAATATCCTTTAATTGTTTTGAGCAGTGTATTATTGAGTCTTTTTTTATGAAGTCCACTCCACTGTTATATTTTTCAATGACAGTCTAGCCGGGGAACGCTGGGCGGGTCAGCTAGTTTTTGTAATTATGTGCTACCATTTTTTTTTTTTTTTATCATTTAGTGAAATTTACTACTTATGATATTATATGCTTGTATATGAAAAAAAACGTATTCGATGAAAATATTAATATTTGTAAATTAAATTCATAAAATGAAATAAAATGTAAATGTAATATATTTTTTAATAAAAATAAACAATTTGAACGTATTAAACACGTATATGTAGTACATTCATATTTTAAAGTAGTTCTAGAACACATACAGTTACATCTTCAATTATTCATTATTTTAAAATTATTACATTTCAGAAATGCTGTCTTTTTTAAACAAAACATTTGCCGAAGAGCACGCTCCCTTTATTTTCATTAAAAAAATAAATGATAACGTAATATGACTTTTGCGGTTTTATGTTTATTTTTCGAGGAATGAAATAACCTCCACAAAAAATGCTTGTAAGAATTTTTAAAACTTCCATGAAATTAAAAATTCTAAAATCCAAGCAAAACTTTAAAGGTCTAATTAAATTATTAACTTTTTTAAAGTGGAGTAGTATGTATATATAGGAGCAAATTCTGGATTAAATACATTTATATGGCTTTCAACTTAAATAATAAAAAAATAATTCGTATACTTCTTTGGAGAAGAAATAGGTAGAGATTTTAATTAATTATATTAATATTAAGTGCAAAGAAAGTTTTTTTCAATTATTTAAAAGTAAAAATTTTGATATTAAGAGAATTGTTAATGGTGCATTATGCTTCTCTTATTTCACTTATTCATAAGACTGGATATCTTAGTTCAATATATTTTTGGGAGAAATTTTTCTCGCAATTACGATAAACTTATCGCTTTTTCGAAAATATTCTATTCAATATTTTTAAATGTATTTTTTACTTTCCGATTACATAATATTAGGAAAGTTTTGTGTAACATATTTTTAGTAATGTTAGTAATGTGCACATAAATTCAATCTCATTTTTTAGTTTTGCCAATCTTCAGGCATTAGTATTTTTTTTTGAGAGCAGTAGTATAAATGTTTTTTTACAGTAATATTATCGTTAATTAACATTAAATTTCTCTTAAATAAATTTATTTGAATTTTCAATAAAAAAATCCATTAACAGTTATCATTAAAAACACAGTTAGTTCTTTTCTTAAAAAACACATATGATTCGTCGCTACCATATCAAACTATCGAATATGAAAAAAATGCATTTTTCATTATTTTTAAAAATGGGCCGATTGTCACCACTAATTTCTATTAGAATTATAAGACTATTAAAAATACTAATAAAATTTTTGGAAAGAACAGGGTTGCCGGTTGCCCTCTTTTGTTTTCTTTGCTTTTAATTGAGAAATGCCGAATTCATACCGGAAATTTTGAGATTTTTTTTTTTTTTACTTTAAGTAATCACAGAATCTCTGTCATTAAATAAAACAAAATTTCTATTTGAAATTTCTGGTATGTATTCGAAATTTTTTATAAAAAAAAGGAGGCCACACTGGCAACCCCGGTTAAAATTTATTGGTGGCAATCAGCCCAATTTTAAACGTAATGAAAAATGCATTTTTTCACATTCGATGGTTTGAGATGTTTCGACGAAGCTCGAAGTTTTAAAAGGTATGTATAACACATACACAGTTCTCCTACACAAATTTCTTTTAACATTTTTTCATTTTTTTCTTTCCCATCTTTCGTTTCATGTTTCCCGTTTTTCTATTCTTTCGAAAAAACTATTATATTTCACTTTAAAAATGCAGTTAACATTACTAACATTACATAATGTTAGTAATGTTACTAAAGTTCACATAATGTTAGTAATCATGAGCTGTGTGCGTGTGCGTGACTGAATACGTTTACTTCCCAACGGTACTTTCGATTGATCTCCCATTTAGCGAATATTTATAAACCACTCTCTGTCCCAAGAAGTATATAGAGTTTCTTGCACATCGAGCAGCGGATTAAGCATTTAATCCATTTTTAATCTCCTTTTAAACTGTTTTTCAACCAATTATATAAGGAAAATCATTATGGAAATTTGAAAAATGTAAGTGATAAATAATGCGGGGATTAATCAAGCGTCAATAGCACAGAAGTAAAGTATCTAGTTTCAAAATGGAAATGTTCGAATACAACCGATTACACTATGTCAGAAATTTACACACACACACACACACACACACACACACACACATATATATATATATATATATTCACGGCTTATTTTACTCAAACACAAATCAATTGCGACTACTTATATTGTGGAATATTGCCCTTCATAATGTGTTTCGCGTAAATGTGAATAAAACATTTACCAAGTTTTCATTTCCTTTTTGTAATATTCTGCTCGTGAATTTTTTCTCCTCATACTTTTTTTTTCAAAATTTACATTTTATATTATTGAATATACATTTTTATATTGTATTATAACTTTTGGTTGAATTATATATTATATATTTTCCTGTCATTTAATAGTTATTATTTGCAAGAAATTAATTATTACTTTCTGGTTACATAATCAGTGTTCGTAATGTCTAGTGGAGTCACTCCAGATTGTTGTTGTTGTTTTTTGGATTTTTTACTCATATTTTAAATTTCTATTTTCGATAACTAAACATTTAGTTTTATTCCAATGCTGCAACTCAAATTTGTTGGATGATATCCGATAACTTTTTATGACCAATTAATAAAATTTTATTCGAATACTAGAAAATTTTAATTTTAAACTACATTTATAAAATCCGTTTTTATAGATTCTTCAAATACAAAATACATTTCAATACTTGAACATTTTTAATAAAATTTAAAATTAACCCTTAATTGCATGATTTTTTCTTTTACAATTGTGTTTTTTTTATACATATATTAAATATTAGACACCAGAAATTTTAAGACAGATTTTTAACTTTGTACAGCAACGTAGTTCATGAGAAATTTACTGGATTGATATTTCTATATAAATATAGTGGTGGCGAAGAAGTTGATTTATTTATTAAAAGTTAAATAAAAAGTGATGGAAATTTACATCACTATGCAATTAAGGGTTAAATTAATTGGTTAAGAAAAATCCCTTTTTCAATATTTGATGAATGTAACCCCGGGTTTTCATTCCAATTTTTCCGATTTATAAAAGTCTCAAAATTTGAGTCATCTGAAATATAAACTCCTGTTTCAACACTGACCTTGAAACTAAGTTTGGGAGAAAAGTTTAGACATACTAGCAATATCCATATATAGAAACTATCATATAGCAACAATCATATAGTTTACAAGGTATAATTAACTAACTGAGGTAAATTCCGATGTGCTGCATTTGTACTGTTTAATTTTAGCAAATTGAAATAAATCTAATTTTATTCTTCAATTAGGGTGAAACCCCTAGTAACTGACACTTTAAGGATTCTTTCTTGTTCAAATCACTATTACAAAAATTTAAATCTATTTTATACTTACCTTTGTTTTTTTAAGGATAGTAGAGATATATTTAAAAAATATTGTTGGCAAAATTTTGAAAAATTATTAATTTTATTATTACAAATTATTTTTTTGCATAAATATGGTCAAAAGCTCCAGTAACTGACACTATCCCTATTTGGGAAGACCAACAACTGACACACAATGAAACAGTGACTGACACTTTATTTTAAAAGATTAAAATTATTTTAAAAAAAAACTTTATTCTTTATTATGAAAACAAAATACATTAATATTTATTATAAAAAAGGGAATTTAGTAAGCTGTTCTGCATTATTAGTAATGCAGAGTATATAGTAAGTGTATATAGCAGTAATATTTAGTTCTATATTACTATTAATGCAGATATCCAATAACTGACATTTATGAACTAGTCACTGTCATCTGGTGTCAGACACTGATAAAACAACCTAAATTTTAATGGTGTTTATTTATAAAATAAATTTAACTTATTATTATGCATTTTTAAACAGTTCAAATAATAGATTTCAACTTTCTTTAATATAACTAACACCTCTGTCAGATACTGGTGAAATTAAATTGTAGGAACCAGTAACTGGCACCCCCCAATAAGCTAAATTAAATAACTATAAACCCTAAATCACGGCCCCAATATATCATATGCGTCTTTTAACAAATTTCTACTGACATAACTTTAGGAAAAAATTTTAATGGTTGCATTACAAATAGATTAGAAAAACACTTCCTTAATTTTAGTTATAAGATGGTTTGTTTAAATTGTCAATTTTTGTATCCTCAAAAGTTTCTTCTTCATTAATTATGTTCTTGGACCTCTAGTGGTGAATAAATTGACTTCAAAATAAAAATAAGTGTCTAATTTACATCTAGATGACATTCATTTTCCAAATTTTACAACAAAATGCTTATTTCAGTTAGATTTTTGCTCAAGTGTCAGTTACTGGTTAGGTGTCAATAATTGAGGGTTTCACCCTACAAAGATATTTACGCCGAAGCTACAACATAAGATGGTATGACTTGAAAACTTTTCACATTAATACACAAACAAGCTAATTTAAGTTAAATGAAAAATCGTGTTTAGCTATTTGAAGAAAACAAATCTCTGTGGACCCCTCATCAAAATTCCTCTGCACAGTGCCTAGATACCACAAAGTCAAACAATCACCACTTTTTCAGAATAGCAATTTTCGGCTTATTTCAGACAGAAGTACTGCGTTTAAATTAGCTGACGATAAAAAAATAAATAGGTGTATAAATAGGTTTAGAAGTTTTTACCTGCTATAATCAGACTTTGCCTGTGCAACACGTCATGAAATTTGCTTTTAATTAACAGCTGGAAATTTATTTAAAATTTAAAATTTTAGGAATGTTACAACCGCAATTTCTAAAACTTAATTGTTAGTTCCAGTAAGTGTAAAAGTGAAGTTTATTGGAAGGAAAACATTTTATTTTCTTCAGGGATATTTCAAGGATATGGAAATTTGATGACTGTTCTATCATCAATTGTGATCGCTCTTTAATGTACTTCAAGAAATTGGTTTGCATTCAATATCTTTGAAACATGTTAAAATTTCGATTTTTTATAGCATTTATAACAGCTTCATATACTTGGTTTATTTCAACTCTCATTTCGTAATTTCCTAGGAAGAGCAGCAGATCTGAAATTTGGAAAAACTAATACACGAGAGTGTTGGCTAGATTAATTATATTATTGGGTTGTTCGGAAAGTTCTTTCCATTTCCGAAAGGTGGTTTCGTACCGGAAAATTCTTTCATTTAATTATTAGACGTTAATTCTGATATCTAATGTCTAACAATTGACGGGTAGAATTTTCCGGTGCGAATTGGTTTTCCCAAACGGAAGGAACTTCCCAAACAACCCAATATTTAATGGAAAACGCATGAAACTCTTTGATGACAATCGTCTTGTTTTATGGAGTTGAATAAAATATAGTGTATCTAACTTGTTTGTCGATGACAATTTTCTAAACTGTCCATTGGAAAAGTTTTAGTTTTTACTGTACGTATTTTATTCTACACCTTCTAATTACTCCAAAATTTATTTAATATTTAATGATTATCTGATATACAGCTCTTTCAGCTTTTATATTAAAACTAGATAGAACCCGTCAAAATTTGACGGCAAACAACTTGATACTACCATAAAAATAAAATTTATAGTTGCTTTAACTTGACAAATTTCATAGTAGGGTGCATAATATGATTAAGCGGTCACAGACCTTTCTATCAATATATCACATGAAGGGTGTGTGCAAAATTTAGAAAGTAACCCTTCGGGGGGGGGGCAAAGTGGGGAGATGGACACCGGAGATGCATAATATGATTAAGTGGTCACAGACCTTTCCCATGATATATAACATGAGGGTTGTGTGCAAAATTTAGAAAGTAAGGGGGGAGGGGGGCAAAGTGGGGAGATGGATATCGGTGATGCATAATATGATTAAGCAGTCACGGATCTTTCCAACAATATATGAGATGAGGGGTGTCAACAAACTTTAGAAAGTATCCCTTGGGGGGGCGGGGGGGCAAAGTGGGGAGATGGACATCGGAGATGCATAATATGATTAAGTGGTCACAGACATTTCCAATGATATATAACATGAGGGTTGTGTACAAAATTTAAAAAGTACCCCTTCGGGGGGAGGGGGGCAACGTGGGGAGATGGACAAAAGAGATGCATAATATGATTAAGCAGTCACGGACCTTTCCAGCAATAAATGACTTGAGGGGTGTCAACAAAATTTAGAAAGTATCCCTTTGGGGGGGGGGCAAATTGGGGAGATGGACATCGGATATGCATAATATGATTAAGTGGTCACAGGCCTTTCCAATGATATTTAACATGAGGGTTGTGTGCAAAATTTAGAAAGTACCCTTTGTTGAGGAGGGGGGCAAAGTGGGGAGATGGACATCTGAGATGCATATGATTAAGCAGTCACAGACCTTTCCAACAATATATGACATGAGGGGTGTCAACAAAATTTAGGGGGGGGGGTAGTGGCAGGATGGACCCTGGAGATACATAACATGAATAAGTGGTCAAAGACTTTTCCAGCGATATATCACATGAGGGGTGTGTGCAAAATTTAGAAAAGTGTCCCACTTGGGGGGGGGAGTGGGGGGATGGACCCCAGAGATGCATAACATGAAAAAGAGGTCACGGGCGTTTCAACTTGCAACTTTTTTCTTGAAGGCATTTGACAATATTAAATTTTTTTTTACCTAAGTCAATTTAACGATATTCTTAATATTTTTGCACAATTCGTCAAATGTTCATGGAAAAAATCATGAAATTCGCTAATCAATAGTTAATAAATTATAAAATTCAACAATCGATAACGGAAAAATCACGAAATTCATCAAATGGTCTGCACACTGATGTGATGATCAAAAGGGTTTTGAAGTATAGGACAAAATTAGCTTTTGCCAAACAGCGATTAATACTGAAAATTTGGCAATGGACTTTATTGCCACCACTGGTCAAATATAATAGTCACACTCACCAATTACGATGATTGAATGGAAAAAGATTTTTTTTCTCTGCTGTCGCTCGACAAATTTCGAAACCATTTGGCGAATTTCACGATTTTTTCCCCGAAATTGACGGATTGTGATTTTTTTTTTCTCGAAGCCATTCGACGATATTCGAAAACTTTCCCCCCCGAAACCAGTTGATGAATTTTGCGATTTTTCCACTGTCGATTAATGAATTTTGCAATTTTTCCGCTATCGATTGACAAATTTAGCAATTTATCGACTATCGATTAACGAATTTCATGATTTTTTCCATGAACGAACAAATTGCGCACTTTCTTCCCGCTAATGTTTGACAGATTTCGCCCTTTACAATTCAGCCAATGAGTTGAACGCTGTTTCTTTCCAGAAATGTCAGGAATGAAACAATTATTCTTTAGGATGAATTCCCTTCGTTCGATGCCCCATGTGTGCGATGCAGCAACGGACGTCACAGAATTTTTAGGGCACCTGCAGACTAAAAACATCTAACCAATCTTCGCGGGTGAAAAAATCACAGATATCGTCAAATGATTGAGGAAAAAACACTAAATTCATCAAAGGATCATGGGAAAACATGACTTTCGTTAAAAGACCACAGAAAAAACGTGAATTATGCAAAAGGATCGCGAAAGATAAGCAAATTTGTTCAAAGAATCGCAAAAAAGGAAATTTCACCAAAAAATCACGCTTTTTTACTAAATTTCGTCTAAAAATTGCAGAATAAAATGTATTTCATCAAAGAATCGCTGGAAAATGAGAATTTCGTTAAGGATCGCGAGAAAAATGCGAAATTCTTCAAAGGATCGCTGAAAAAACATGAATTTCGTCAGAGAATTTCTGAAAAAACATGAATCTCGCCCAATAACAGAAAAATCATGGTTCATAATCATTATATCATACATTATCAAAAAAGGAAATTTCACCAAAAAATCACGCTTTTTTACTAAATTTCGTCTAAAAATTGCGGAATAAAATTTATTTTATAAAAGAATCGCTGGGAAACGCGAATTTCATAATCGATGTGAGAAAAATGCGAATTTCTTCAAAGGATCGCTGAAAAAACGCCAATTTCGTCAAAGGATTGCTGAAAAAACATGAATCTCCTCAAAAGGAAGCAGAGAAAGTGCGAATATCGTCAAAGGATGACAGAAAAACGCAAATTTCGTCAAAGGATAGCGGAAAAAACGTGTATTTCGTCAAAGGATTGCAGTTAAAACATGAATTTCGTCAAATGATTGCTGAAAAAACACAAATTACTTCATAGGATCGCTGAAAAAATCATTAATTTCATCCATTGGCACATAAATATCATGAATTTCGTCTATCGGGGGCATAAAAATCCTTAATTTCGTCGGCCGGGTAGAGAAATTTTTTTTTCCGTCAATCGGGCGTGTAAAAATCATGAGTTTCATTTATCGGTCACCTAAAATACACAAAATTCTTCATACGGGCACATAAGAATCAAGAAATCAGTTGATCAGGCACGTACAAATCATTAATTTCCTCTATCGGCACATAAAAATCATGAATTTTGTCTATCGGGTGCATAAAAATACTTAATTTCATAATCTTTTACCAAATTTCGTCTAAAAATTGCAGAATAAAATGTATTTTATAAAAGAATCACTGGGAAACGCGAATTTCATAAACGATCATGAGAAAAATGCAAATTTCTTCAAAGGATCGCTGAAAAAACACGAATTTCTTCAAAGGATCGCTGAAAAAATACAAATTTTGTCAAAGATTGCTGAAAAAACATGAATCTCGTCAATAGGCAGCAGGGAAAGTGCGAAGATCGTTAAAGGATCACGAAAAAAGCAAATTTCATCAAAGGACCACAGAAAAACACAAATTTCGTCAAAAGATAGCAGAAAAAACGCGAATTTCGTCAAATGATTGCTGAAAAAACACAAATTACGTCGTAGGATTGCTGAAAAAATCATTAATTTCATCCATCGGCACATAAATATGATGAATTTTGTCTAACGGGTGCAGAATTTTTTTTTTTCATCAATCGGGCGTGTAAAAATCATGAGTTTCATTTATCAGTCACCTAAAATTCACAAAATTCTTCAAACGGGCCCATAAAAAGCAAGAAATTAGTTGATCGGGCACGTAAAAATTATTAATTTCCTCTATCAGCACATAAAAATCATGAATTTGGCAATCGGATGCATAAAAATACTTAATTTCGTCGGTCGAGTGCAGAAAAAAAAATCGTCAATCGAGTGTGTAAAAATCATGAGTTTCATTTATCAGGCATGTAAAAATCATGAGTTTCATTTATCAGGCATGTAAAAATCATGAAATTCTTAAATCGGGTGCATAAAAATATGAATTTTGTAGGACGGGCACGTAAAAATCACAAATTCATCAAGTGGGTGAGTGAAATCACGAATTAGTCAAGTGGGCACATAAAAATCACGAATTTCTTTAATCGAGTGCATAAAAATCGTAAATTTTGTCCCTCAGATGCAGAAAAATCATTAATTTCATCGATCGGGTGAGGAAAAATCCTGAATTTTGTCAAACAGATGCAGAAAAAACACAAAAGGAAAAAAGAAAATCAGAAAATTCTGTATTTGGCCAATTTTTTCCATATTTTTAATCGCCAGTTTTCCAAGTTTTATCGCCGAGTGAGTGCTTATTTTCACCTTCAGGTGGCAATAAAGTCATCGCCAATTTTCAGTATTGTTCGCTGATAGGCAAGTGCTAATTTTATCCTGACAAAATGGTTATCGTATCAATGGATGGAAAAGGAAAAGTGTGTAGTGTATATAAATGAATTCGCATTGACTGTCACCTTGTATAATGACAATTGTGTACAATTTATCGCGTTTGATGGAGTTTTTAAGTTTTAAGTTTAGATTATTATATTATTAGGTAGTTTTTCATTTTATCTTTATTTTATTGAATCATTGAAGGTAAAACAGATATATATTTCTGTGTTCATGATTGAGTTCTTTAGATATGTTTTGATTCTTCGTATATTGTTAGCAAAATTATTTAGTGCACATAATATAATTGTAAAGCATGCTTTATATACATTCTGGTGTATTTTATTAGTTGAAATTTGTTACATTTTTCGAAATGATTGCTGAATTTTATCATCTTTTTTCCCGCAACCAATCAATAAATTTCATGATGTTTTATTGGTGATTGGTTGCGGGAAAGTATTGTGAAATTCAACAATCATTCAAGAAAATGTAACAAAATTCTACTAACAACAGGAGCCTCTAAACAAACCAGTTCAAAATATGCATTCATATACATTAGATGCTGTACCTAGAGTAGTACAGTAGATGCATTTACATATTAAAATGTGTACTAAATGATATAAAACATTTTAAAAACTGAAATTTTACACTTACATCTTAATTGTAAGTTTCATTGTTTACATGAGTGGATTTTAAGGAGTCTACTGCATATATATACACATATACTAAAATTATCTATCTAAATCCATTTGAATCATTGAAAGTTTTGTTAAGATTTGATCGTATTTCAATCTTTAGAACGCTTTTCTATTACCTGACATAATACCAATAAATTGTCATACTAAAGTTCCAAAACCTTTAAAAAAATTGTCAACAAACCAAAAAATTCCATGCAAAACACATCCATACACACTATCATAACAAAATCATCAAAATGCACAGGTGGTAAAGCTGTTTAGAAGCTTCTGTTGTTAGTAGAATTTTGTGATCTTTTTCCCGCAACCAATAAATAAATTTCACGATGTTTTATTGTGATTAAACTATGAATTTTGTTACTTTTTTACATATAAACACAATTGCCGACTCAGCAAGTTTCTGGATTTGTCCATGTTAGTGAAACTTTTTTTTATTTTTCATGCAACTGCTGGTCAAATTTTTAATCAATTTTTACAGCCGAATGCAACTATTAAAACATCTGTAGTATTATATTCAAAAAGGTAAATTTCAGCTTTATAAATCCTAATAAAAACTCGACCATTACTTTTTGGTTTAAGAAATTTAAAGTAGCAAAATATACATACGACATATCCAAAGAATTCAATCATAAACACAGAAATACATATGTGTTTCTATTTTCATGAGCTCAATATAACAAAATAAATAAAGATAAAATGAAAAAATACCTAATATTTATAGTAATCCAAACTTTGAAACATGTTGCTTACGCCGACTCCCGACTAAAGATCTCTAGAGACAGGAAATACCCTCACCTCATTGGCTGAAACAAATCTGTCTGTAGAGAGTAAAAGCCTCTAGCTGATTGGCGGAATGCTCGCGCACGCGTATAAAAGTCATATTTGCCTGGAAAACGAAATACCAGGTTAGCTTTAAATAGATGGATGTTAAATCAAGTTTTGCCTTATATTTGAGACATTTTAATCCTTTTATTTAATGAATGGCATGATGGTTTAAAACCAGGATATTGAAAGTTGGATAATAAAAGGAGTGAATCAATGCCTCAACTGCAAAAATATTTGGCACGGGAATTCTGTAAGCATTGCAGAGACAAATTATCAAAGATTCATTTGTGATTTTTGTTCTTAAAAGTCTAAAAAAGTATCTTCTTTTACTTTTGATCCAAATATATTAAATTCACGCTTACTCATGTTGCGAAATTTCAAACCCACATATTTTCATCGTGTACTTAGGACGGTTGTGCTATTTTTTGTTATAAAAAAATATTTTAATATTAATAAATAACTTTTCAGAGTTATTAATTTATGTACCCAGTTTCTTCCGACCAGGTCTAATACCAGGTAATGTGCAAGATAAAATTATGAATATGATTTATGATAAATATATGTATGACCTATGAATATAAAAAAGTTTGTGAATTTCCAAATAAACAACTTCTTTAACATACAAAATATATTTATCACTCATTAAAAAATTTGTTTTTTAAATTATACTTTTTCTCATTAAAAAGTTTGTTTTCTAAAATATGCTTATTTCTCAAAAAAATTGTTTTCTAAAATATATTATTTCTTATTAAAAAATTGTTTTCCATTGCTGACGTACCAAATTATCTTTAGAATAGCATTTAACATTATTTGTACGCGTAGATCTATACGAAAAAATAAAAAAACTTTTTGTGATCCAGTTTTATCCAGAATCCCTCTAAAAATTGGCGGATTTTTACATAAAAAATAGTCTTATGTGTCTTTACTGGCAACATTGTCCTGGTTTTCTTAATTATATATCTTACTATAGTAATGTCTAAAACATGTTTAAATCTGCATGTACATGTTTAATCATTTGTACATATGTTTATGTAAGACTCTGAAACTAACATTGCTTTTATAAAGATCGTACTAAAAGAGTTTTCAATTTATTTTGTTTATGAAATTTAAAAGAAATGTAATCATTACAAAATTCTATTTTAATTTCATTGAACAAAAGGCAATAACCCTTTCAGGCACCGAAAAATTATGTTCGTAAAATGAGAAATTACTGAGTGACACCGGAATTTACAAACGACTTGTTTAGAAAATAAGAAATCCTTATTTTAAGCTTTCATTATAAAAAAAAATTTATTAAAATATTCTTGGTGCCGTATGCAAGTTTGGAATTGAAATTAGGTGTGCCCGGAGTGTGGGACCACTGTGCCGGAAAGGGCACAGAGTAAGGACAGAGACCCAACTTCCCCTGAAAAGAGCGACTGCGGCGGATGACATAAGAACTAAATCATCGCTTTGGCGATTTTTATCTTCGTGATTTCCGTTTAACTGTAACCCTATTCTGCTTGGCGTCTTTTGATGTTGTCATTTGCGCATGTGCAAATTTTCGGCGTTCGCTAATTGATTTTCGAATCTTGTTTAATACTTATTATTAAAATTATTCTTTGAAGATCAAATAGTTGATTTTTATTATTATAATTCTTCAATATGCTACGAAGAGAGGAGTGTATTGTTTGCAAGAACAAGACGTCAAAGTTATTTTTTATTCCTAAGAATCGGTAAGTTGTGGTTTATTTCTATGTGTTATTTTTGTTTTTATTTTTCAAGTTCCATTATGTATGAAATATTTTATATACCGGGTGTCCCAAAAATGACTGATGGATTTTAAAATTCAATAACTAGCAAACGGTGACAGATATTAAAAAAATTCTTGCAGGAGGGTTATGTATGATGTCGGGAGTTTTTTTACTGTGATTCTTGAATTTAGTTCGAATTTCAAACAATAGATGGCGCTGACAGCGGTTGGCGCTCATTCGAGGGCGAAACTGACGTCACTCAGCATTGATGCGAAGAAAGGAGATTAAGGCTATGGAGTGGGTCTCATTCGCCAGTGCAATCTTGCTATTAGGCCCCGATTCTGAACTCATTCGATATGATTTCAATGGAATACGTTGTTGTCATGGAAACAACAAATTCTTTGATAGTGGAATACAGCGTTCAGATCAGGTCATGAATTTAACAAGCAGTATTCGAGTTGCAGGCGATTGTACATTTATGAAGTTTTATTTTCCCGGATTAAATTACTTTTTATGGCCTGATTTAAAGAATATTTTATTCATCGTATTTTAAAACTACTACGTGAAATAAACCATTTTCAATAAATAGTGTACACTCTTTTAAAAGTACTCACTAGCAGATTGCGTAGCAAAATAACGAATGAAAATGTGACGGATTCGATTTCTGTGCAGCTCTCACATACCTGCATTGCCGTCATTTCGCAAAACTAAATTTTCATATTGGTTAGATAAAATTCCCATAAATACTCATTAATGTAAAATCGCCTGCAACTCGAATACTGCTTGTTAAATTCCTGCCTTGATCTGAACGTGGTATTCCACTATCAAAGAATTTGATAGAATTTGACAAAGAATTTGTTGTTTCCACGGCAACAACGCATTTCATTGAAATCATATCGAATGAGTTCAGAATCGGGGCCTAAGAGCAAGATTGTACTGACGAATGAATGAGACCCACTCCATAGCCTTAATCTCCTTTCTTCGCATCAATGCTGAGTGACGTCAGTTTCGCCCTCGAATGAACGCCAACCGCTGTCAGCGCCATCTATTGTTTGAAATTCGAACTAAATTCAAGAATCACAGTAAAAAAACTCCCGACATCATACATAACTATCCTGCAAGAATTTTTTAAATATCTATCACCGTTTGCTAGTTATTGAATTTTAAAATCCATCAGTCATTTTTGGGACACCCGGTATATTCAGTGTTGGCAGATTTTTAACAAATTTTGACTTTATATTATCGTTAAAATAACTGTCATACCATAAATCTCATACATGTTAAAAAAATTTATCTATATAAAATTTTATTCATATACATTTTCTATCGCAATGTAAACATGGTACTAAGTTTTTTTCCTATACTAGTAAATCTGCAGATCATTTTTTTAAAATCTCATTTTAACTTCGTACAATCCGCAATTATTATTTTTTCAATTGCATGCATGTTTATAAGCATATAAAATTCTTCGAATGTTCCAGGAATTAGAATCCTTAAATTAAAATGGGAAGTAAAAATAAATGATTTTAAAAATTGTAAAAAAATATGAAAGTAAGATGTTTATATTTCCCGAACAGATGCAAAAACATTTTCAAATATTTTAAGCAATTAATTTCTAAGTTCTATTAAATTTGTAATCAAAATTTTAAAACTATTGGAAATGCATATCGAAAATTTAGCATTCATAATTTTACATCTAAATCCATTACACAAATATTCCATTTTCATTTCAGATAAAAATGAAATTTGAAAAATCGTCTGCACCCCCATAAGAAAGCATTATGACCTAAAATAAAATTCTATATTTTCCGAACGAATGAACCAAATTTAACCAAAAACTAATACAGCTAATTCCGGATACCTCGCCAACATACCTACTAAAAATCAACCTAATGGGACCATTTTTACGGCAAACAGACAGACGGAAACCAAAAACATTTCGCGTCTCCACAGTGAGCCTTAACATGACGTTTCGGCACAAATCTGTCAACACTCAATATATAAAATATTTCAAACATTATGGAACTTGAAAAAACAAGAACAAAAATAACACATGAAAATAAATCACAACTTACATTTTGAAGAATTAAAAAAATCAAATTTTCCTTTCAAACTTGGAATTTTTTTTAGCCACACACAGGGTGGCTTATTCTTTCAATCTCTATCATTTTTCATGTTTATGAAAAGTCACAGCAATCAATCGTTGCCACAGATTAATCTCGGAAAATGAAACATTTGAAGTTACTTAAAAAATTAATAACTCGAAAAGTATTTGTCACAAAATTGTTTTACAAACTGCGTTAGAATGGTAAAAAATTGTATTTTTCTTGATATAAATTTCAAATCTGATGATTATGTCGTTTTTTAAATATTAGATTTCAAAAATTACAAAACTTCACAATGGAGTACCGTAGCGAATCTTTTACGCGTAAAAAGATAATGATAAAGGCATTGTGGCTCGACGTGTATCGTGTATACTGGCCATAGCATGAGTAACGAATTATAGTAAACTTATTATTCTGTTAAAATATAAAAGTGAGTTATACATTTTTAAAAAATAAAGAAAAACATTTTATCACAAACATCAACAAAATGTTTTCTTCTATTTGTTCCCTTATTCCAAAGATATCATTTTATCGTCTGCTGCCATAGCAACATGAATTAAATTTCATTAAAACAAATTGCTCAGTGGTAGAAAAAATTTTTTCTAAATCGAATGGTTATTGAACAACTCAACACTTTAACAGGGGAATTTTTAATTGTTATTTAGATATTTTAAAATTGTTTGTTGTCATTGCGTTTTTATTCCGAGTTACAGCTAGTTTATTTATTTTTTAAATAAAAGCCGTGTGTGGCAATCTATATTCGGCCTTATAGCAGAATTTTCCCCTCTTGTTTTTTTTTTTTTTTTTTTTACCACAGCACTTATTTTAAAATAAAGTTGAATTCCGATTGTTTCAGAACATGTTAAAAATAATAAATCTGTTTTCATTCGCGTAGATAGATAATCGACCGTCTTAAAATCATTCAACCAACCAACCAAAACAAGAAGCAAGCAGTCGCCGTTTTTTTACTTCCCTCACTTGTCGCCAAGAAAGCGATATATAGCTGTATTAGCAACCGCGCTTCTGTTACTGGTGTAGTTTTCGCGTCATCCGCAGCTAGCGCCACTGTCTATGTGTAATCCCATGTTAAAGAAGTTACCATTACAGTGTATGAGAGTTGATTCTCTGTTTAAAACTCCTTACTCTGTGGGAAAGGGATAACAGGGTTCGTCGCTTTTACCGATAAGCAGAGTTGCCAAGTCTCCGGCTTTTTGCACACCAGCAATTATTTAGAGAAAAATGTTGTTCTTTCAAATCACAGAATGCTAGAATTAAATAAAACAATATTTTCTGTACTAAAATACTGGTATCCAAAAAGCCGGAGACTTGGCAGGTCTGCCAATAAGTTTTAATAAAATGTTTCTATTTAATATTTAAATAGCAGAAATTGTAGACACTTCGTTTAATTACAGGATTTGGAATACTTTTCTGCATTTGAATAAGGGGAAAAAATCAATTAAAAAATTGGGCTAAAAGCGTGCGAACCCTGAATAAGAATAAACTTTTATAGAATTCTTTATTCGATACCATTCTTAATAAATCATAAACAAATTGGTCTATTTAATTCAATGGCTTATTTAATTGCATTGATTACATTTTATTTGTACCTAAGTAAAGAGATTTAACATAACCAAGAAAGAAAAGGTTTTATGTTCCTTAAGATATTTAAGCAAATGCAAATCCGCGAAATCATTTTTTTGTAATGTACAGTCGTGGAAAAAAAAAACGGAACACCCCCCACTAACTCTGCAACAAATTATAGTAGAAGGAAGTGACTGGTACCAAACGATTGGAAATAAAGTCTACTTTTAAGTGATGTATATAAAATTTGCTTAGGGGGCCATATACATATAAAAACACACCCAAACTTTGTTTTTTTCAATAGCAAGACCCAAATTTGACGACATATTTGAAATCTGCAGTTCAAACTATGCCTAGATACCAAATTTCATTAAATTCCTACGATTAGTTTCTGAGAAATTAATTACTTTATAATGAGCATATTTAAGGGGCTGTATCCAAATTGAAGTTCGGTACTCGATTGTTGAAATGCTGCAGAATGTCACCTTTTAATGTATTATGTTTTACCGATATGACCATTTTACTCACTTAATAAGTTTCGGTTATTGTTATATGCTGTAAGATAATGTTTACAATTGTTGAATTATCCGAATTTAACTCCTTGGGGACGAGCGACACGTATGCGTGACGCATAAGATGCTCAGAATCCTTGATTTTTCCCACCAGTTATTTTTTATTGCAAGCTTTGCCTTACTATATCTTAGCATTTCCACAATTCAATTGGACGAAAATTTCTGTTTTGAAAAACCGGTGGTAAATTATTAAAAATTCTGTAATAGACTCTCGTCACGAAGGGATTAAAAAACCATAAGATTGTTTGTAATTAAAATAGTCTTAGAATATGTAAATGTTATTGGAATTTTACAGGTGCTTTTATAATGCTTTTTCTCAGATTTTGCATCTATTTAACTCGCCTTTTCTTTAGTTTATTGGCAGAAACGTGAATAATATTGACAGATACAAAATTTAGAATAAAAAAAAATAGTATAAAGCAGCGTAATGAAACAAAGTAAAAATAACAAAAAAAACGCAGATAAATTGTTTTTTAGTCTGAAAATAAATCCAGACATTGCTTTTTTTTTAGTAGCGAGAGGGCGGGGGGGTGTCTTGTTTTGAGATATGTTCGCAGAATTTACATTCCGATTTATTTGAAGACCTAAAACTAAATATATGTTATAAAGACATCTGAATAACTTTACATCCGTTATTCTCCTTCAGAATAGGGGTAATAATTCTATGATTAAACCTATTCTGGTAGTTCATTTGAAATTTTACAATTAACTCATTAATGCCTCCTGGCAAGAAAACTTGCCATATGACATTTATTATTTATTATTATTATTATTATTATTATTATTAGATTTTTTTGCACACTGCTAGCGATTAGGAAATAATCTTGCCTATCAGAAAACCATAAAAATAACTTGTAATTTTTTTTCAATTAGCCTGTTTAATCGAATAGATTTAAATACGAAAGTTATAGAAGAAATATTGTAATTTTTTCTTCGCAATAAACTACCAATATAAACCTTACCTATTAATCCATGTTGAAACAGTTTGAAGAGACACTTGAAAATACCCAGCTATATAACGAAAACTTCTTCCAGCTTGCCACATGCCAATCATTTGGCCTTTCGTTGCTTCAGTTAATTGTGGGGCCATTTTGTTTCAGCAAATACTCTACACATATGCATTTATAATAAACTTCACTTCAAACATATATACTGCAGAAAAAACAATATAGCTTTATTAGACTGGAAAAGAAGCTATAAATCCATTTAAAGGTAACAAAAATGATTAAGTTTTTTCTAAGGTAGAACTGATCATATTTTTCAAAAATGAGCTTTATTAATTTAAAAATAAAAGCGAAACTATTTTCCATAAATGAAAACATATATCTCATGCAAATACGTTTTACGTAATTTTAATGAAAAATTTTAAAGCAGACATTGAAAAAATAAAAGAAATATATATATATATATATATATATATATATATATATATATATATATATATATATATACTAATAAAGGCTGGTGTTCTGGTGCCTCGCTAACTTATATCTTACTAAAATCACAGGTCGTTGTCAGAGTTGTTTAACGTAAGATCACGAAGCATTGAAATACGGTTTACGCATTGTTTATAGTGTCAGACAGACTTAATCTCTAAGTTTATCAAGTCACTATAATCCCAGCCTATGAGTATAATATTTTCTCAAAGAGGAATGAGAGCTCTCTGACCCGAATATCGATTCTTATCACTAAACTTTAATAGTATTCTTCAACGTAAAGAATTTCAGAAATTTTGTCCTTGAATAAGGTAACAAATACTATTAAAATTTAGTGGTGTCAATCGGGATTTCGAGTCGCAGCGCTCCCATCCTTATTCAAACTATGTTTTAATGCACATCATAGACGGCCCCTTAAAGCAGCATTTTGTCGTTTTTTAAGCATAATTTGAAAACTACTTGGAAAAAAAAATTGAAATTTTTAATACACATAAAGCAGGACATAATAAATATAAATCCATCAAAAAAATTGTAGGTTGCAATTAATAATTTTTTCGAATATTAATTTCATAATTCATAATTCATATTATAAAATTTTAAAAATTACAAATTTGACGTAGTTATGTTTGGGTTTTTGAGTTTTATAACCAAACAAAACGTTAGCACATTAGGATTATAATTTCAGGAGATATTAATAAAAATATGAAAATGTAATTTAACATTAGAAGCTCTAAAATTTGAATGTTTATAACTCAAAAACTTATCATCCAAATGACTTAAAATTTTGTATCTAGGCATAGTTTGAACCGAAGATTTAAAATAACATGTCAAAAGTGGGTGTTGCCATTGAAAAAATTAAAGTTTAGGCTGGTTTTAATATGTAGATGGCCCCTTAAGCAAATTTTAGATACATCACTTAAAAGTAGACTTTATTTCCAATCGTTTGGTACCAGTCACGTTCTTCTACTATAATTTGTTGCAGAGTTAGTGGGGGGTGTTCCGTTTTTTTTTTCCACGACTGTACATTTTTCAATCAATGTCCAAAAACATAATAATCTACCATATATACTCACATATAAGTCAACCCCAAAATTCCAGAGAAAAAATTGCAGAGCGCCGTAGTTTTCTACCAGTATTTTAGATTATTTTTTCTAACATTATTTATTTGCAGAATTCGCTATAAGCATCTTCTATTAAAGAGTACAAAGATCACTATATGCAAAAACTTGTATCCAAACAGAAGAACGTGTTACTTAGCTCTGATTTTGTTGTTTACTTATATGCGAATATATGCAGTAATCGTCTTGTATAGCTTTAAACATTTTATACAGGCAATTTTTTGGTGAAATTTAAAATTTCGCATATGTAAGTCTTTCATTCTATTTAAATATTCCATGAAAATAGTTCTCAGAAATACGACAAAAATATAACAATAATAAAATTATAAATGAATAATATAATAAATAAATAAAAATAATTAAACAATATAATAAATTAAAATACAGACTTAAATGTTTCAAAATCTGCTTAGTAGACAAACCCGCTCAGATATTAAAGAATATGATTTGAAGTAAAATTGACACAATTAATTTTGAAAATTATTCAGGAGTATATGAAATACCTTTTATTAAAGAAGACGGACCTAAGAATTAGTATATTGGCATGACCAGCAGGAAATGTTACAGAAAAAATGATCATATAGCTGATTTTAGGTAAAATAAAAAAATCACAGCCCTGGCAAGATTATCTTAAGAAGAAACCATCCAAATAAATTTCAATGAAAGTAAAATAATTTTTCCCTCCAGTCCATACTATCTATCCATAATAAGAGAAACCGTAGTATAATATAGAGCGTCGATGAGTCTCACGTTAAGAGTTCATAATTTCTGATACAGGTGATTAATTATAAGAAGTTGTAGTTATTACGAGAAGTAAGGCAGTTGACACACGGGAAATATGAAGAAGCATGAGTTGCGATGAAAACCAAATTTATTTGTAAGCAATATCAATAAAAAGGATAGTATTATGCCGCAAAAACAAATAGACGAAAGCGCAAGGGGAGGTACCCTACAAAATGAGCAGCTCACATGAACAGCTAGTCTGGTCGGTGTAAAAGGCAAAAGTGAAGAGTTTGAAAAGTTACATGTACGGGTGTTGGAGCGGAAAACATGATAAAATCGCCAGTACTTGGCGAGAGAACTTTTAGAGAATAAATATATTTTGTCTAAGTTTTAAGACAGATGCACTTTTGATTTCATGAGAAGAATACGGTTGAGTTAGAAACGTGTGAACATTTATGACTTATTTTAACATAACCGCAAAGTCAAGGACTGAAAACTTTCTGATGTATGCGAATAATGACTTGCATTTTAGAATAAAGAAATCAGATTCGTTATCTAAATTAAATCAGAAATAGATTTTAGTTAAAATATTGCTTTTTTTTGGGGGGGGGGGGGAAATGACAGTACATTCAAAACTTTTTATCTTTATTTATTTATTTATTTATTCTTAAATTTACGTATTTTATTTATTTATTTATTTATTTTGGGGGGAGGGGGAAGCCGACCGAATGAATACTTATAAATTTATTATTTATCTCTATTTTGGGGAGAGGGGTTGAACTGAAGGCAAGATATATGACAAACGTCTTTGTCATACGTAGAGATAGTAACACGCAAAAATACAATATGTAACGATGCAGCGACTTTTAACTTACCTTAATTGTGGTTCGAGTTACTCCATGGTTACAAATATGAAAATAAACAACCAAGTAAAAATAAAAGATAACATACGTAATTTATAAAAAGTACATGAAAATTAACTTGGTAGCATTTCAAGTAATAACTTCAAAGACCGTGCAATTATAGAATATTCCCATTTGTTTTTGAAAATGGCTCGGAGTTTGCCGAAACATGTCAACAACCTAATAAAAGTTATTTTACTTTATATTATGTTGTTAATTTACACTTTTTTGCATTTAAAAGAAGTATAGAAAAATATGTTTAACATAAATATTTTATAACATACTTATTAAAGAATAAAAATATTTATCTTACGAATTTGTTTCTAATGTAACTAAAATGTCTCATAAAAAAGGCGATGGAATTTAACTGCTATCAATTACAATAAACTGGAAGGTATATTTTATCTGTACCCATTTAATAGAAGAAGATCAGCTTTTATCACAGACACTAGATTGAGACATATTATTGATTTTTTTCTTTTTTCGAACAAAAAGAAATGTTTGGCTGATAACATTGTCACAATGAAATATTGAGTATATTTCTCGTTCCGCCTTTGCTGTTTTTACTGGGAAATAGTCTTTATAAACTAGTAAATCTGCAGAGGCTTGAGCATCAGTTTAAATAAAATTCTGAATGAGCACAAACCAGGACATAATAAATATAAATCCATCAAAATAATTGCTCGTTGCAGTTCATAATTTTTTCGATTCTTAATTTCATATTTCATAATTCATAATTCATATTATAAAAATTACAAATTCAACGTATTTATGTTTGGGATTTTTAATGTTATAACCATACAGGGTTACGTACGCTTTTACTACATTTTTTAATAGAATTTTCCGCCTTATTTAAATACAGAAAGGTATTACAAATCCTGCAATTAAGTGGAATTTCTGCAATTTCTGTTATTTAAATATTAAATAGAAATTTTCTAATAAAAAATTGTGGTAAAAGTATGCGAACCCTGTCATACAAAAACATTAGCACATTAGGATTATAATTTCAGAAGATATTTATAAAAATGTAATTTAACATTAGAAACTCGAAATCTGTAATGTTTACAATTCACAAACTCATCATTAAAATAGCTTGAAATTTTGTATCTAGGCATATTTTGAAACGACAATTTAAAATATCTTGTCAAAATTGGATGTTACGTTGAAAAAACAATGTTATTTTGACAGGTTTTATATGTAGATGACGCCTAAGCAAATTTAACCCATTCGCTGCCAACCACGAGTGTACTCGTGGTTTTTCAATCTAAAATTACGAATTCGTACCGGAAATTTCGAAAGTAGAATTTTTATTCTATGTAATCACGAAATATCTGTAATGAAATAAAGTAAATATTGCTATTAGTATTTTCTGGTATGAATTCGAACTTTCTAAATAAAATAAAATTCCGGTAATTTTAACCCGGCAGTGAACGTGCTAATAAACACCATTTAAAAATGAACTTTATTTCCAATCGTTTGGTTCCAGTAAGTTTCTTCTACAATAATATGTTGCAGAGTTAGTAGGAGGTGTTTACTTTTTTTTCCCACGACGGTAGTTTGTTTTGTAAAATAAGCTTGAACGGGCATTTGCTCCGCTGAACTCCCCGTTGTCTGATTAATTTTATTTTCGCAATTTTCAGTAATCCAGCTATTTTATGATGGGAATATATCTACAAGTGCGTTTTGAACTATAATTTTATCAGCATAAGCACGGCAGAAACCCGAAAATATACTCATATAATATCATGCAAAAACAATTGCTTTTCAAGCATTATTTATGAATGAAAAATGCTTTTTGAGAATACCCAATTTTCTGTTATTTTATTTTTGCCATAAGTAAAGTTGCTATTTTCTTCTTAAATTTCTGTACATTTTTTATTGCAATAATACTGTTTCATATACACAGGATTTTCACAAACACTTGTAATATAAAGAAGGGGGATGGGGGCACAGAGAAGGACAAACAATATCTGTAAAAGAACCAAAGTTCCAACAGATTTCAAGTGTATGCAAAAATTTACTCAGCAAAGTCTTAAAAGGTAACACTATTTATTACATTGAATGGTTCAAAAATTCGAAACAAAATTGTTCGTATAAAGTACTCTTTATACACACGACATCATATCGTAGCTACCATGTCAAACTATCGAATATGAATAAAATACATTTTTCATTACTTTTAAAAATAGGTCGATTGTCACCATTAAATTTTATTAGAATTATTCGACTAATCGAAATACTAATAAAACTTCTGTGAAGAACAGGGTTACCAGTTTGGCTTCATTTTTTATTCAGAGATGCCGAATTCATACTGTAAATTTTGAGAGAAAAATTTTCACTTTTTGTAATCGCAAAATATGTTGTCATTATATAAAGCAAAAATTTCTATTTTAAATTTCTGGTATGGCTTCAAAATTTCTTAATGGAAAAGGACTCTAATCTGGCAACCCTGGTGATAATGCAACCCTGAAACCGTAATGAAATTTAGTGGTGACAATCGGCTCATTTTTAAAAGTAATGAAAAATGCATTTTTTCACATTCGATAGTTTTACATGGTAGTGACGATATTTTCTTAGTTATAAAGCCACATAAAAATGAAAGGGCAATTCTGGAGCTATAGAAAAAGAGGGCACCACAGTAACGAAACTGTAACTAAACTTTATAAACGGCCTTTTCCCAAAATAACAATTGCAAAATTGGTGGTTACTCTAGCCTCTACAATTTTCAGAGTGCATCAACTTGAATCTTTCTTTTTTTAATTAATTCTCAGATATTCTTTCAAAGATGTTTTTGAATCGATGCTATTTCACTAAAAATTCTTATTTTTCAACCTTTTGATTAATAGATTGGGACATACGTCATCCCAGCGACTATTTTCTTATTCTTTTCGAACCGCGTTTTAAAATAGAATCTTTACCGTACACTTATATTAGGGTATTTTAAAAAGAAATCTACCACAAAACTTTTTCTCTGTAAATTGAGGCTATCAAAAGTAATCAAAAGGTTAAAACGGTTACATATTCAGAGGTGCCAAGCTCTCACTAATATTCCGTAATAAGTGGATTACGTTGACCCAGGATTAACACGTTTCGCACCAGAAATTTAAAAAAAATGAAATAAAATAAATTCCACGTAGAAACCTGAAATTAAATAAATAACGATTTATCCAATAATTTTTCTGGTTTGAAGCGTCGTTAAACTGGGTCAGATTAATCCACATATTACGGAAGATTAGTGGGAAATTGGCAGCTCTGCATATTTCTCTACTTTTAACCCTTAATTGCAAAGTGATGTAAATTTCCATCACTGTTTATTTAACTTTTAATAAATAAATCAACTTCTTCGCCACCACTATAATTATATAGAAATATTAATCCAGTAAATTTCCCGAAAACTATGTTGCTGAACAAAGTGAAAAATCTATCTTAAAATTTCTGGTGTCTAATATTTAATATATGTATAAAAAAATACAGTTGTAAAAGAAAAACTCACGCAAAGAAGGGTTAAATTAAGAAAAAACTACATTTTTTGATTCATAGTTCTGTTATGTCTATCATGCGATAACGTGACCACCTTTTGACCCACGTTCTTCGTAGTGCTCCCACTCATCCCAGTTCAAGCTGTCATTTTTTAAAACACAACAAAAACTATTTTTTTGTACTTTATTATATTTATATTATAAAGGAGAAACATGTCCGTGCGTAACGCTGACGTCATTTTGCGAATGACAACACTTGGCGATGAAATTTCGGTTTTGCGATTTTTAGTACTGCAGTTGTTTAAATCTCTAATCATCACACATTTTCATTTTTTGCACCATTATATAGCAGAAAAAAAATCTTCTTTCAAATTCAATTTGATTGAAAACTGTTTTTAACCCCTTCAAGGGCAAAGTACTCTTGTAGCTAAAATATTGAAATGATTGATTGACATCAGGATTCATGAATGAATTTATTTTAAAATAAGTAAAAGCTTATCCTCAGGTACCTTATAAATTCAAAATTTTATTATAAAATTCTGGTCTCATTGTGGCATTTTGGGATTAAAATTAAGTGGTATATATAATACACTGGTGCCCTTCAAGGGGTTAATTGACTGATTTATTATCGCTTTTAAAATAAACAGATATGTAATTGAAATAATCGGTTAAAACCGCTGAAATTTTCAGAATACAATAAAAATTCTATAGATTTTTAGTGATTTCTTCAGCTGTTAACTTCGATCATGGGGCCAATACTAAATTGTCGCTTTTAATAAATTTCAAAATTTTATTTGAATATATAATTGAACTCTTTGGTGTTGTTAGGAGTCAATCTAAAAAAATTATGAAATGTAAAAAAAATCTATTAGAGATTTCAATAAAAGGAAAAAAAAAAAAACATGGTTTCCACATATATTCTCTATCCCTAAAAGCACGGGTTGGATGCCCTAGCGTATAATAAATTAGCGGAAAGGGATGATTATAAATACTTAATATTTCATTTAAAAAAATACCGAAAAGTCCTTAAATTTCATGTTATGAATGTTGTGTTATCTCTTTATAACGTTTAAAAATACATATTTATCATTGGATGAAATCAAGTAGAAAATAATTATATAGGAAGCATTCACACAAGATATGGCATACCCTAGATGTGTACAGTTTTTGCGTTTGTTACTACTATTTTATAAACCAAAATATTCGACTTATTTTATTGCAGATTTTACAGCAACTATCTGCGATTAACACTTTCAGGGGCAAAGTACTCTCGTAGCTAAAATATTGAAATGATTTTTTGACACCAGGATTCACGAACGAATTTATTTAAAATAAATAAAAGTTTTCCCTCATGTACTTTAT
The DNA here is from genome assembly GCA_963931845.1 of Maratus michaelseni. Taxonomy (NCBI): domain Eukaryota; kingdom Metazoa; phylum Arthropoda; class Arachnida; order Araneae; family Salticidae; genus Maratus; species Maratus michaelseni. Next base: position 101,298,043 of record OZ007600.1, read on the forward strand.
AAATCCAAAATTTGGTTATAAAATTCTGGTGTCGCGGCATTTTGGGATTAAAATTAAGTGGTACATATAATATACCGGTGCACCCCAAGGGGTTAAATAATTAATTACCTGCGATAATCTAAAAATTAATGATCAATGAATTATTGCTAATTAAAATTAAATAAAATTTGAAAAGAAGACCTAAAAATGATTACTATTTATATTTATTTTTAAGTCCATTACCTAATGAGAAAATGTATTATATACTAGCAAGCTACGCCCGCTACGCTGGTCAATTTCTCTTAACGAACTTTTAATCAAACAAAATATTGACATTTCATAATTCATTCTTATATTTTAACAGAATAATAAGGCTACTATAATTTGTGACCCGTGCCAATATGCATGTCAGGACACGTCGCCCTTATCATTATCTTTTTACGCATGAAGGTTTCGCTATGGTACACCAATGTGAAATTTGGTAATTTGTGAAATTCAATATTTGAAAAACGGCATAATCATTAGATTTGAAATTTATATCAAGAAAAATACAATTTTGTATCTTCCAAACGCAGTTTGTCTAACAATTTTCTGACAAATACTTTTCGAGCTATTATTTTTTCAGCAACTTCAAAGATTTCATGTTCCGAGATTAATCTGTGGCAACAATTAGCGAAAAACCCAGTCGTCAGCATCGCATAGCTTTTTATTAAAGAGGCTGTTGGAGCAGGGATTGTCACCATCAATTTGCCACCATCACTTTCGAAATCGGTTCTGTAGTTCCAGAGATTCCATAGAAATTGTAATTTAGAATGTTTTAGAACGCTTTTCGCTTATTTCACCCTTTTAAATTTCGAATATTTTTTTTTATTTGTTCCTAGAGAGCATTTACATCTTATAAGTAACTACAATCCCAAATTTCTAAATTTCTGGCTCCTTCGGTATAAAAAAAATCGCCATTTTAGAACGTTTTTCGCTGCTGCACCCCCCCCCCCTTCCTTGGGGTCAGTGCACCGACATAAAATATAGCCTATGTTGGAGCAGGGGTTGTCACCATCAATTTACCATCATCACTTTTGAAATCGATTCGATAGTTCCAGAGATTACCCCCTACAAACAAACAATCTTTACTCCTTTATAATATTAGTATAGATTAATGTTGTAAAGACTGTTGAACAGTTACCGAAATATACCGGGTGATTATAATTAAAGTTACGATTTCAAAAATCGATAATTTTAAAACTACTGGTCAGAATGACTTGATATTTTAGCAGAACAATCGTGGGGCAATGGAATTTTGTTTGGCGAAGGAAAAAAAATAGTTCCAAATTGTGCCGATAGATGGCGTTGTCAGGGTAATGTCAGGGGAAAGACCAAAAATGCATTCTTGAACCCTTTCCGGCGCGGAGTAAATTTGTTTGCAAAATGATGAAATAATAGACTGACACCGGAATTTACAAACGAATCCATTAGTAAGAAGAAACTTGCTTATTTTTCTGGTTCTTAATGAAAGGAAAATTTTAATTAAATACCGGGTGATTATAATTAAAGTTACGATTTCAAAAATCGATAATTTTAATTAAAACTACTGGTCAGATTGACTTGATATTTTAGCAGAACAATCGTGAGGCAATGGAATTTTGTTTCGCGAAGGAAAAAAAAAGTTTCAAAATGTGCCCATAGATGGCGCTGTCTGGGTTCACATTGTCTGAAGATATGCAAATTACTAATACGTGACATGCGCACCGCAGACATAGCAACCATAAAAATGCAGAGCAGCAGCTCTTTGCCTGAATGCTTCATCATGACTCTGACTATGAAGGTTCGCGCTCTGCTCTTGAAGCTTTTTTATAAGAACGATGACTGTGCGCTTACAGCTATTAGGAAGTTTCGGACATTAAAATCCATAAAAAAAGGTCCAATAACAACAAATGGTCTGCAAAAAATGATTGCTAAATTCGAAGAGACCGGTTCATTTGACGTTAAACGGGGTAGAGGAAGGAAACCAGTTTCAGCTGCGGCAGTGGAAGATGTGGCTACAGCATTACAGGAACATACTGACAGTGATGCTGGAATCAGCAGTGCAAGGGGGATTGGCCGAATGCTGGATATGCCGAACAGCACGGTGCGTAAAGTCCTACGGAACGTCTTACGCTGTTATCCGTACAAGATAACTCATGTGCAGGAGTTGCTACCTGCTGACCTGGAAGCACGTCAATCTTTTGCACTACAATTTCTTGCCCGGATGGAAGTGGACAACGGATGGCCATGGAACATTCTGTGGTATGACGAAGCCCACTTTCATTTGCAAGGTTCTGTAAATACGCAAAATTGCAGGATATGGGCGACCGAGAATCCGTCCCAGCTACAGCCATTACCTCTTCAGTCTGAAAAGGTCACTGTGTGGTGCGGAATAAAGGCAGCGTTTATCGTCGGTCCATTTTTCTTCGAGGAGATCACACCTGCGGGTCCCGTTACTTGCACAGTTACTGGCAAGCGGTATGAAGCACTTTTGCGCAACCATGTTCTTCCGGCACTTCAACAGCGTCAGTGTGTGGATCGCATAATATTCATGCAAGATGGCGCTCCTCCGCACATTGCTACTACTGTGAAGCAGCTACTGAGTGATAATTTCGGAGATGATAGGATCATAAGCCGCCATTTTCCAACAACGTGGCCGCCACGTTCCCCCGACTTAAACCCGTGTGATTTCTGGCTTTGGGGGTACCTGAAGAATGTTGTTTATAGCGGGCGGATTCAGAATCTAGCCGACTTGAAGGCAAGCATCACACAACACACCCATTGCATTAGTACAGATACCCTCCGATCTGTTGTGGAGCATGCCGTTTTGCGCTTCCAATTAGTAGCGGAACAAGGCGGAGGGCATATTGAGCAACTTATGCCTTAATAATCAGTAAGGTGTTTGTTCCATGAAGCTCTTTTTTTTTCTTTTTTTGTCATTATCGCTGTCGTCGCTGTAAACACGTAGTCTTGTCTTTTCGCTAATAAATTTTTAGTAAATCTCTGAACTCTATTTTTTTCCTTTTGGCAATATCATTCCTATGTTTAACCCTTTAACGGGCGGTGGTCACAAGAAAGGACACCCAATTTTAATTCTAAAACTGTCAAACGGCACCAAGAATATTTAACTAAAATTTTCCTTTCATTAAGAACCAGAAAATAAGCAAGTTTCTTTTTACTAATGGATTCGTTTGTAAATTCCGGTGTCAGTCTATTATTTCATCATTTTGCAAACAAATTTACACCGCGCCGGAAAGGGTTCAAAAATACATTTTTGGTCTTTCCCCTGACATTACCCTGACAACGCCATCTATCGGCACAATTTGGAACTATTTTTTTCCTTCGCCAAACAACATTCCATTGCCTCACGGTTGTTCTGCTAAAATATCAAGTCATTCTGACCAGTAGTTTTAAAATTATCGATTTTTGAAATCGTAACTTTAATTATAATCACCCGGTATATTGTAAGATTTTTAATATATGAAATAATTGTAAAATGAATGCACTGATAAATTGATGTAACATTCAAAAATATATACAAATTCACTAAAAACATATCTACAAGTTTCAACCTTCTTCCTTGGTCATCTTCAGGATAGTAGTCAATCTTAAAGTCTCTCAGATTGAAGCGCCGTTGAGAATTTCAAGATCCGAACGCCCGACGAATCAGTTTCAACTTAACGAAACAGTAAACTGAACAGCAAACCTCATCTATTAATTTAAACTTGAGTTAAATTGAAGACTGGGAAATAATTCCGAGAAAAATCAGTTCACCATAAAAATCCGAAAATAGCCAAAATATTTAAAAAACAACAAACTACTCCCAACTTTTAAACTGAAGAAAACAACCCATTACTCAAATTTCCAATCCAACCAAATTCATGAAATGATTTACGATATATTATCGTTGTGGACACCCCTCCCCCTCTATAAAATTTGAATAAATTCCTTAATTTATTTATTTTTGGCGCAACACTTTTATTTATTTATATTTGGTTAATTCGTTTTTCTCGGATTAATATCTCAGTCTTGCATTTAATACTAGTTTAAATTAATTGATGGCTTTGTCTATCCAGTATACTATTTCGTTAATTTGAAGCTGATTGGCTGAGCGTTCGGATCTTGAAATGTTCAACGACGGTTCAGTCTGAGAGAACTTATGATTGACTATTATCCTGAAGTTGACCTCGGAAGAAGTTGGAAGCTTGTGGATATTTTTTTAATGATCTTTTATATATTTTAAAATGTTACATCAATTTAGCAGTGTATTTATTTTACAATTATTTCATATATTACAGTTTTATATGGTGTAAACGTCCAGGACTTTTCGATATATTGTAAGAATTTTAAAAAATTGTTCTTATGTTAAACAATACAGTGCTGTCATCTATTATCGAAATCAATGTTTTGTTTCAATTTAATAATTATGTATTACTTTATTTATAATTTTTAAGCATCAATAATAAATTTTAATTTATAATATTAAAATTTTATATCACACGAAATTAATTAACCAATTTATTTTTAATTGTAAAAAATAGTAATTGACATATGTGGATTATAAACAAATTATAATAAATAACATACATATTTAACTCATATTCAATTATTCCAATTAATATTTTTTTATTTAATAAATAAAACAATTAAAATACATAATCCATAACTTGTTTTATATCTAATTTTCATAAATAGTTTTAATGAAAGAAAATGTAATAATAATGTAGGTTTTAATCTTAGTTTTATCAATCTATAAATTGTAATATTGTGATATAAATGATATTCATACAAACAATAAATCTAATCATAACAACAACAACACATTTTTAATGAATAGTTATGTAAAATAATTACCCACAGTTATTTTCATCATTAACTCGGGAGGAGTCGCGCATACCCAGATAATGAATAGTTTTTACATTGTCACCAATAAATACAATTAATAATCGTCACCTTATTCAGTCTGAGGCAATTGTTACAAATTCTATGATAATGTAAATTGTAGATTACTTTTCGAAAAATAGTGGTGACAATTGTAAAAACCGTACGTAACCTGGGGTATGTCATACCCCGTGCGACTGCTCCCGGGTTAAGTGACCAAATTAATATCATACATTATGATTTATATATGTAAGTGTTAAGCAATACAAACCAGCATAGCTGCCAACTTTTACGCTTTTTTCCTACCGCTAAACTTTTATAGTAAATTTTAACTTATTAAATCGCCGAAATCATGTGGTTTAATAACACAAAAATTTCTATTAATTTTTAGTGGTAACAAAAAAGCGTAAAAGTTGGCATCTATGCAAACCAGGAACCCAACCTCTTTTATATTTTTGTTTATAATTACAAAATTACTTAATTGATTTAATTAAGGAATTTTCTATGAAGGTTATATAACTATATTGTTTAATTTGATTATTGATAAATTAATTTTTTTTATTGTATTTAATTTTTTATTCCCCTTTTGTAAGATTTACCACTGAGCTATGTGAGGGAAGAAGCAAGAAGCAAATATTTACATGTTTTTACATTTCTTAAATGCGGACTTTGGACAATATTGACCAAAATGTTTAAGTCTTATTATACTGTTAAAATGAAAAGTATATGTGAAATAAATCAGATCAAAACATTCATGTAAAAAAGTGACCTAGTTCTCTTAAAAAAGAAAAATCTTTGAAATCTAAAATAAAGACAATTTATTTTTCTGAATTCAATTCCGAATCCCATATTTCAAAAGTTACGGGTGAAAATATATTGGAATAAATTACTCAGGTTTGAACTTAGTATTTTTTTGCCGAGTTTTTTCAGGAAAAAGGGCATTGATCAATTACTGCTTCTTTAGAGGATTTTACTTCAGTACTGTGACTTTGTCGAATGAAAATACCCGTCCAAAGAAAATGACACTGACAAACGTAAGACTCAGTATTTCATGTTAACTTTATGATATTAAGTTAAATTTATAATTGAGATAATTAGAGGAATTAATAATGGTAATTAATTTAATTATGTTTCTGTTTTTAAGATCTTTATTATATTTACGGGTATTAAGAGTGACGGTTAATATGTGCACTTTATAATTATCTTGCTTCTCATAAAAATCGAGTTCAACTATATCAATCAATTAAATAAGATGTCTTTTAAATATTTATATTTTATCAATGTAATACAAGAGGAAATCGCATTAAAGTAGGTCATGCTTAGGCACATACAGGGTGACACATAAATACTGTGAGTTGATGAAAATATCAATTTATTTTAATGTTTTGCACGTTCTTGAGCTTCACTATTGTTTTATTTGTGTTCCTAGTGCTTTTTTGTTGTGTACTTGATATTTCCGCTGATATTAATGCACTGTTTTGCAAGAAAACATGGTGCGCAAATAAGACTGGTCAGTCAACGTCGTCCACCACAAGCGGTGGATACCGATTCCTGCGATCTCCAAGGCTTTCAAATTGCACCCGGAACAAGTACTGGGGGCTTGCCCATGGAGCGAATAAGACGCTGGAGTGGTGCGAGACCAAATATCGCGGGATTCTCGACGAAGGACGTTTGGCCCGCAAACTCCCCCTATGACTTGATTCCTATGGACGTCGAGTTTTGCAGATCCTGGATCAAAAAGCCTGCGCAATGAAGCACAAGTTCTTGGATTCTCTGAAACGATCTCTGAAAAATGCCTGGGCCGAAATCACGCGGGAAATAGTCGAGACCATCTTGAAGAATTTTCAGAAGAGCCTAGAAGCCTCTGCATCGCCGCAGGAGGAAGCCATTTCGAATAATCTAAATTGTTTCTTGTACAGAATTTTCTTCTGTTTCAAATGGTAAATAAAACAGGTTGTTTTGTTCGCTCGGTGAAATGTTATGGTCTTTTATTTGCGCCACAGTGTTTATGTGTCACCCTGTATATATCTGTGAAGGAGAACAAATCGATTTAAATTAAAATATTTGTATCGAAATAAGGCAACTTTTACAACCGTGATTTTAGAGAGGTTTATCATTGTAAATACTATTTTTTAGTATTTACAATGATAAATGAGTATTTACAATTATCCGGAGTTTTATAAAGTATATAACATCACAATTTTCAAAATATTTCTTAACAAAAGATAGTCATTTGAAGATTAAAGTGGCTATTTTGATAATTTAACAGAAAATAAATATTTACATATTTCATATAAAAATATATAGAAAAAAACAGGCATTTAATTTAATCGAAAACGTTAGACATTCTGATATTTATTGTATATTTTTTATGTTCTTTAAGAATACATATAACTAGAAATTACAATAAAAAAATTAAATATTAGTTTTATTTAAATTAATTGCTTTTTAGAAATGTAATGTTAGATAAAATAAAATTTAATTCAATCATGTGTAGGATTGATGTATCTTGGTGTATATAAACAAAATGGTTTACATTCACATGATTTATTTCAAAATACGCAATGTTTGATGTAATAAAATTTTATCATAATGAGTAATAATATTGTTACAATATTATTAATAATATTGAACTCGCTAAATACAAGCACGGCTAAAACGAGAGCATGGTTAAAACGAGGAATTTGCACGTTATGAATAGTTTATTATTTAACACGTTGAGTGCCATGTGTACCGCCAGTGATCACACTTTATTTTTATTAGAGTGCCGTGTGTACCGCCAGGGTATAAATCTAAATTTAAAGCATATTAATTTGGATGGCACTCCAGTAAGTTGATTTATGGCCCCTAGATAAAGAATTTGTTTTATAATCTTATATTTCGGATCAGTTTTAGAAGGAATAAAAAACATATTTTGATTACAACTCAAAATTTTATTTCTTCACTTTCACTTTCATCAGTCTTTTTACGTTTTCCATCAGAAAAAAAACTACAATTTATTTTTATTGCTAATTTTGTCTATTTCTAAAATAAAAACGATATTAGTGCCGTAACAAATTGAAACAAGTGGGTAAGTGTGATCGAAGATCACTCAAAGGGTTTCGTTTAATATTCCTTTCAAAACACTTTATCATTTTTTTAATAAATCCAAATAAACTTCATTTAGCAAAAAAAAAAAAAAAAACTCAAGTTTTTTTGTTTTTTATAAAGTAAAAATTTATCGGTCTATTTTTTTCGTTTTTTCGAGTATCCAAACCAGCCCGATAGCGGGCGAAGCCGGCTATTATATTCTGTCATAATAATATATGTCACGCGGACTAAATGCAATATAAAAAATAAGTTCAAAATTAAACATGTTGTACACCTTCAAAATGTTAAAATATGCGAATATTTTCATAATCGGATTTTTATCATGATTCAATATGTTTCTCAAACTCATATATTTACTATTCTCTATTACTTATATTGATACTCGCTTTGTATTATACTCAAACATCTGAAAAATTCATTAAACTTCCAATATGACGTCAGATTTTCTTTTTAATTCTCTAATGAAGTGATATTAATCTGCTTTGTGTACATACACATACTCCTTGTATTATTGAGAAATCTTTGAAATTTTCTGTTTTATTACCACTATGACGTCTTCATTTTTATTTCTTATTAATCTTTTTTTGAATTGGTGAAAATTCTTAGTTCATTTTCATTTTTCACGTGGAAATCGTCTGATAGAAAATTAATTATTGTAGAACGAATTTCATCGTGTATTTTTAAATTTTGGCATCTGCTACAACGAAAAATTTTTTAATTTAATAGGAAAAGGCTGTTAGAATTTTGGGTTTTTTATCTCTATTTATTAAAATAATACGAATTTTTCAAATTTTAATATTTTGAGCTCTTCATAGCTGGTATTCATCTATATACATAAAGTTTCAACTCTGTAAGTTACATAGTTTCTGAGAATGGCTCTTTGACGGACAGACAACGGAGCGGAAGTAATAGGGTTTCTTGAGATGAACGAAACCCCAAAAAGAGAAAAATTCCTTTAAAAAAATTGCTTGCTTGACAACAGGCGGTGCATAAAACACATTTTTTATACATTCTACTTATATTTGGAATAAATATCACTAAAGTTATTAGTTTACTGCTAAATGTAATAATAACAGTGTGGCTACACATCAGGGAAAAACACATTCGAAAAAAAACAGTATGTACCAGTATTTTCTTATAGGAAATTTCGACTTATTTTTCGTTCAAATACAGAATATGAATGTTTTCATAAGAAAATACTGGTGTTTCCCTCTTTTTCCCCCTCACAGTTAAATTTAAATTGTACTCTTTGTCTCATTTAAGGACAGAGTTTCAGAGATTGTTTTTAATACGAAGAATTAAAATTTAGGGGTGAGAATCGCCAAACTGTTCTAATACTGAATAATGGCATCCTACAAAATCTTAATTCATATATATGATGGCACTCAATGTGTTAAACAATATTTATATTTTTACGCTTTCTATGAACTACGAAAGCAGGATCACGGATAATACAAGCAAAATATCTATTCATTTCAAAGTGATTGTCGATGAAAGGTAGGGAAGAATTGGAAAAGAAATCCGTTTCTTTACAAACACTGTTCTCTCTTATCGATAATATATTTACATTAACACTTTGTTGGTCGGCCGCGAGTATACTCGTATTTTAAAACCAATGTCAATTACTAAAGGCGTGTCCTAAATACTTAGTTCCGCTTACATATTTTTTACGGCATAAAATATTTGTCACAAAAATATGTATTCAACGGTACATTTAGGAATACATTGTTAGACTTTAAGAACATTTACATAAAATTCACATACTGTAAGATATTTACTGATATATAAGTTTCAAAAAGTTAACTAGGCAAAGCGTATTCTAAAAACTTTTAAAAGAAGGCGCGATTTATATTGACTCAAAACATACATTTCAGATTAAATTGCCGATCAACAATGTGTTATAACGATCTGTTAAAATATAATAATTTATCGCTTTGACCAAGAAGACTCTCTACTCAAGAAAATGCGAAGGAATATTCTGAGGCATTGAAAGAAATAAGGGAGATATACGGACGTTTCATGTACCACCATTTCGTAAGATTTACAACTGAGCATTGAAAAGGTGAATAGAAGAAAACCTTTATTTTAATGATCTTCAACCTTTTTTTCTTAAATTCGATAGCCAAGACAAATTCTGAAATGTAATCTCCGGCATATTTAACCAAAAAGTTTTTGTCTTTAAATAAGGCAAATTTTTCTGTAATAAAATAGTGGTAGTCAGGTGGCCGTGCGCTACACTTTGAAGACGCTTACCGTAATTTCGCTTAGTTAAGTCTTTTTCAAACCGGAAATTTTATTGAAAATAAGAAGTCAAATAAGTGCTAAGCAAAAGTAAGTCACATTTTATTTAAAATAAATTCTGGTAGGAAATCGAATTATCTGGGGTGCTGCGTATGCGCGCGAAATTACGGTACTTTATCTGTTTCTTTATTCAAATCCGGACATTGGGTCATATTAACATGCTTCTAATTGTTTTTATGGCGCTGTTAAAAGGAAAAGAATATGTGAAATCAATTTCTCGAAAAGTGCAGTGACTATTGCAATTTTAGTCGAGTTATTCCGTAAAGGAAAGGAAGTAATCATTTGCAATACTTTACGTCGCCCATGTCTTCTGGAATTACGAGTTGTTTAGAGGCTTTAACTGCAGTATCGTGATTTTGTCTAAAGAAAGTGACAGTTACATTTGTTAGTTTCTGAATATTTTATGAACTCTATAAAAATAAATTAATTTTAACATTGAGATAATTAGAGAAATTAATAGTAGTGCAGTGACCTCTCACTTATACGCGATGCACAGTAATTATTTTTCAGCACCAGTTTCTTTTAAAAGTAAATTTTTCTCCTTATCTAATCGCAGACTTTAAAAATCGAATTTTACTGTTTTTAAATAGTGGTACGAAAAAGTAATTACTGAACATCGCGTATAAGTGAGAGGTCACTGTAATTAGTTTAATTTTGTGTGTATTTTAAAGCTTTTTAGTATCTTAACCCTACAGTGCATGAATTTTTCTTTTAGAATTGTATTTTTTTATACTTATATTACGAATTCGACAACAGAAATTTAAAGATAGATTTTTTAACTTTATTTAGTAGCATATTTATATTAGTTTTATATGATTAATATTTCTATATAAATATAGTGGTTGCAAGGAACTTGATTTATTTATTAAAAGTTAAATAGAAAGTGTTGCCAATTGGCTACACTATGATCTGTAGGGTTAATGGATTTTACGAATGACGGTTAATACAGGGTTCGTACGCTTTTAAAACAATTTTTTTAATATAATTTTACTGTTTAATATTTAAAAAGAATACATTGTATACACCTCGTTTAATTGCATGATTTGTAATACTTTTCTGCATTTAAATAAGACAAAAACTTTGATTAAATGATTGTGGTACAAGCGTACAAACCCTGTTATTACGATGACTTTTATAATTTCCATGCTTTTCGTATTAATCGACTTTGACTGTATACTTATATCTACAAAAAATAACTTTTCAAAAGTAAAAAAACAGCCAAGCTTAAAACAAAAAAAACAGAAAGTTGTGGCTAAAAAGTGGTGTGATATCAAATTTCCAAGCTTTTATTATAGTACTTATTTGACTTTTTTCCATTAAAGAAGTTATCATATATATAAGTCGAGTGCTACGTATATGTTAATAGAAATCGTTTTCTCCTGTACTAAATACATCCTAACGTGTTTCTGAAAATTCAATTTTTTTCAAATTATGCATGATGGGCTTGGCGGCCATCTTTCCATATTATACGCAAAATTCTAAGACGCATATCCGTAGTTAAAATCCGAAGTTCAAAATTGTAACTTAAGCAAATATTTTAATCATTTCGTTTTCGTTTTCGATTATCAAAATATTAGTCTTCCTCCATTTATCTGTTCGTAGTTAAAATCCAAAGTTCGACATTGTTATAAACATATTACATTGCAAACATATTACGCTTTTACTTCAGAAATTTGAGGGCTTAGAAATATGGAAAGATGGCCGCCAAGCCCATCATGCATAATTTGAAAAAAATTGAATTTTCAGAAACACGTTAGGATGTATTTAGTACAGGAGAAAACGATTTCTATTAACATATACGTAGCACTCGACTTATATTTATATGATAAAATGGAAAAAAATTAAATAAGTACTATAATAAAAGCTGGGAAATTTGATATCACACCATTTTTTAGCCACAACTTTCGTTTTTTTTTTAAGCTTGGCTGTTTTTTTACTTTTGAATTTTTTGTAGATATCATTTCCTTTTTTTAAAATAGATTACACATAATTGAAATAATCTACTCCATGAAATTAACATGAGAATGTTATGTAAAATTACATTTTACTTTTAGTTATTGTTTAAAGGGTTAACAAGAAATACCAGTAGATTTTTCAATTAACCTAATTACACCCTTAAAAACAGCATATTAAATGTGGCTTGTTATAATACTTGTTCTCCGTTAAAAAATATCACTACCTAATCCATGAGAAGAGTAAAAATGGAATATGTACATAGCGCGTCAGCGCTGCTTTTGAAATCAAACGTGATATAATGCTCTTTTATTATTAGCGTTAAATCACATTGATTGGCGAATCTTTATAAAATGTAGTTAATGGTGAAAAGTAACAAAATATCTTCGCAATTTCTTAAATTTACATTATTTTATTCAATTAAACACTGTACTCTTACAATAAATTTAAATGGAAACTTCACTTCTAAAACAAAACAATTTAACAACTGAATTCCATTAATTTATAGAAAAATGATGTCAAAGATTTCTGAGCCTGCGAACGGAATGCTTGTTCTTTACCATGGTTTTAGAGAAATAAATTAATCACATTTAATTCCTTTTCGAAAAGTTTGTTTACGTTTGGAAAGAAATTTTAAATGCCGATAACTTGTGGTAACGTGAGGCGCGTATATATAATTAATAAAATCCATTATCGTTTGAAACGAAAAAAACTTTATTGTAAATTAACACATTTAAAAAAAAACAATAGTAAAAAGGAAAAAATATGATAATCATATCCAACTTGTAAAATTACGATGTCAGAAAAACTCCGATTCTGACGTCCACTCAAAAAAGGACCTTACTCCATCTCTGTTCAACGTCCAACTCCCTTCTCTCGTATCTTCTGCTAGCATGCCTCTTCTCCGGCAAAACTGGTATTTTCTCTCTCTAGGGAAAGAAACGCCATAAGGCCTCCTATCATTGACAGTTATTTTAATCCTATACTTATCAAGTTAGAATTTCCACCTCATAGGAGCTTATTTTATTTGTATCCAAAGAATTGCCTTTACAATTCTTATCTACTCATTCAGAGAGCACTTCTTTCAATACAATGCCTGCATTCCAGCTTGGCTTATCTCAAAGTGACAATGAAATTTCACCATTCAATAGAATTTTTCTCACAAGAGATCAATCTATCAGATTTTTTTCATTCCAGAGAGATTATCCCTTTTCAACAAGTAAGGGAATTAGTTGATTCATGTCAACTCATCACAACACCTCCCCCTAAGGAAAAATTTCTGGAAGAAATTTGGCATATACATGAATACAATAAGCTCCTTCAATCAACTTCTAAAGAGGTCATCAAAGTATAAAGAAATTTAGAATAATACACGAAATCCCTATATAATACAAACACATTCCCATACTCAGTATTTGATAGACCACACTGTCAATAGGATTTACTATAATCTCTTATCTACAATACCTAAGCATAATTCCAGGAATAAGTTATACAATTGATGCCCTAAGAAACAATTTTGAAATACTTCACATACATATAATACCAAATACAGATTACACTTTACATGATTCTAACAAAAAATAATAATAAAAAGAAAGAATAAATCCCTATATAACATAATGCCTAATACAATTCTCTTAAAATCTTACTTAAAAGCCTAAATTTAGACGCTTCTACAAACAAAAAGAAATCATACTAAATTATGCAATTATTAAATTAATGAAGTTTTACTATTACGAAAATATTAAGCCTCAAATGACAAATAAACCCAATATAGATATTACAATAATGAGCACTCCCAAATTTAGAGAACTTAATTTAGAGAATTCTCCCGAAAACCAATATCTTAATTACTTCTATCCGAAAATCTTTTTGACAATAATTTTCGCCTTACAACTTCATAATCATGATTTTTCCTATTCAAATCTTGTTTGATTTTAATAAATCTTTCTTTGTGATGTATTTTAAAAACGGAATGTTCCATTCTTTTTAACTTTGAATTTCCATATCCATTTTCTTGACATTTAGCCCCCCAATTTACTCTATTATTTACATTCATCCCAGAGTTAATTTTTCTGGTCGTAGTCATAGGTGAACTCAATTTCTTTCTAATTCTATTTCTAACACGCTCAACCCCCATACTACCAACAAAATACCTGGTTATATTTACAGCATGCTCAGAATTCTTTTCCCGAAATTGACCTCCTTTGCCTGACCTTTTATCACCATCCGTTTTAGACGCATCCTCTTTTGTATCGATCAACTTAGACCCTTTTGCCAAATTCCTATCAGTCATGTCTCCTGATGAATTTACCTCTATCTCATTAACAGACTTATTATCCCGTTCACAGATTTCATTCACAACCATTTTTCTAACAAATTTTTGCTCATGATCGCTAGATAATCTAAAGGTTCCCTGCCCATTTAATTCTCTTTGATTCTCCACTTGTTTACACACTGAATCCTGCTTATCTATACTTCCAAACTTTAACAAGTCATAAACAGCGGGTGTTATCAGCGGAGGAGAATTCCGTTTTCTCATAACTGCAACCACCATATTCTTTTTAACATACTCTTTTTCATTTTCTATTAAAGCAATCGGCACTGACACCAAATCCGCCTTTTGTCTATTTCCGAGGGCCGGTATAAGAAAGACATTTCCCACTTTCTTCGCACTCCACGGAATGTCATTAGCATCAAAAACCGCAATTTGCGCACCTGTGTCGCTTTTACTTTCTTACCATTCACGCAGAAATCCACCATAGGTAATTCGGTTTCCACACCTTCCCTATTACCTTTTCCATCGCTAGTAATGATCCAAGCTATGCTTTTATCCTCATAATTAGATTTACTTTTTAACAATTCCGGACAATTTGGACGGATGTGACCCATTACCAAACAATTGTAACATTGGACTTGTCTCTGCTTTTCGAAAGCATTGTCCTTCTTAAATTGATCAGTTTTCCCACACTATTTCGTATTCTAAGATTCTGATTTTGGTTTAATTTCATTTCTACTTTTAGAATTAAAGCTGTCTTTTTGCTTATCCTGAAAGGATTTATTTTCCCAAGGTTTTCTATCCGACCTCTTAAATTCTCTTCTTATACTCTCAAATTTATCCGCTTTTTCCACTAGCTTAGAAGCAATCTTTATTTCCTCCCAATCATCCATAAATTTTTCTTTTATCTCAAAAGGGACACGTTTTTTCATCTGTTCCGTGAGCATTAGTTCTTTTAAGGATTCAAAATCCCTCACTTCTAACGACTCTAACCAATTATCAAGATAACCCCTTAACTCATAAATCTGATCTACCCATAATTCACCAGATTTTCTTTGATGAGTTTCAAATTTCTGTTTTAAGGCGCCAGTACTTAGCCTAAACCTATCTAACAAAAATTGTTTATATGTTGAAAATCATCACATTTGTCTGCTAGTTGTTTTACTATAATTTCGGCAATATCAGAAGGTAACAAAGGAATTAATTGACTAACCAAATCTTCCTGAGAAATTTTAGCTTTCTCGGCTTGAGTTTCAAAAATCATAAAGAAAATAGTTATATCAATTAATTTAGAATCAAAGCGCGGAACTAAATCCTTTAAATTTACCTTAGGAGTTCTATGATGTTGTTTCTCAAGTTTTTGTAATTCAAGTTGTTGCTGTTTTTCAAATTTATCTGCTTCAAGTTGTTGCTGTTTTTCAAATTTATCTGCCTCAAGTTGTTTTTCGAGTTTATCTGCCTCAAGTTGTTTTTCAAGTTTATCTAATTCAAATTTCCTAAGTTTATCTTTTTCCTCTTGCGCAATCCTATCTAATTCAATTTGCCTCTCTCTTTCTTTACGATCTTTTTCAATTTGTCTCTTTTGTTCTTTACGCTCTGCCTCCTGTTCAAGAATATATTGCAAGCGAAGTTTTGCGTAACTTTCCTTATAATCCTCAGCACTAACAATAGCCTGAATTATAGCTTGATTTTTACACGTTTTCGACACACTGGTCTCAAATTCCTCTGCTAATAATAGCAAGACGCTTTTATTATATTTTACTAAATAGTCTGCAATATTTTCCCCCAAAATATAATAAATTTCAGAATATCAGATATATTCAATTTACAATAATACAATAAATACAGAAATAGAATTTTCTTCACTATACGTATAGTAATGTATTCAAAAACGACACAATTTTAATATAGCAAATTCTCATGCAACAGTGACGTCTTTCAAACTGAGTATATCCCCCAAAATATACTTTATACCCAACAGTACAGTATAACCTCAATTTATTTTTAAACATTAATCATAATCATCTACAGTATACCCATAAATTTAAGCTATAACTTTATTACTGTAATAAATAAAATGTATATAAACAAAACTCTTCTTTCCAAAAGTTTTATACAAAATTATGATTAAAATACCCTGATTAATAATCTCAATTAATCAATAACAATTTACTATACCCCAAGTAAATTTTAACATATACATAAGTATATAATTTTCTTAACCCAATATTATACCAAACAGATACCAGAAAATCAACAAACATAAAAATTGTAACTAAAATTTAAATACTAAATTAATAGCTTCCCTAGAATTTTTAAATTTTTCATAGAGTTTTAAGCTATGTTCCCCAAAATTAAAATTTATACACAAAATTTAATTTAAAATAGACCTCTATAGAAGATTTCATAAAAGAGCTTACCGTCAGATGCAGATATTTCCTCCACACTGATACCAGGCTTCCAAGCACTTTTAAAGATGACACACACAGATTTTTGAAGATTTGAAGACACTCAATTCACTAATGAGGCACTAATTTCACCTTAGATCCGTATGTAGACAACTGAGATGGTACGCCGCATATCTTCATTCAACTGTAGATTTTGAAGCACAAATATGTAGCACCAAGTCTATAGTTGACTGTTCATACACCACACAGCTTTAGTCGATAAAGTTCTTTTTCCAGTTCTCTACTTGCTAGAACTCCGAGAAAAAACCACGACTCCAATTAGACTTCAAGACTCCTCAATTCTGCTTATCCGTTTTCCACTGGCTCTTCATCTGTTTAATCAGGTTAACACATAGATCCGTAATCTAATTTACTCTAAATTACATATCCCAGTTGCTGCCACCAATTAATTATATATATATATATACTATAACTGTGGTAACGTGAGACACGTATATATAATTAATAAAATCCATTATCGTTTGAAACGAAAAAAACTTTATTGTAAATTAACACATTAAAAAAAAAAGTAAAAATGAAAAATTATGATAATCATATCCAACTTGTAAAATTACGATGTCAGAAAAACTCCGATTCTGACGTCCGCTCATAAAAGGACCTTAATCCATCTCGTTCAACATCCAACTCCCTTCTCTCGTATCTTCTCCTAACATGCCTTTTCTCCGGCAAAACTGGTATTTTATCTCTCTAGGGAAAGAAACGCCATAAGGCCTCCTATCATTGACAGTTATTTTAATCCTATACTTATCACGATAGAATTTCCACCTCATAGTCGCTTATTTCTTTTGTATCCAAAGAATTGCTTTTACAATTCTTATCTACTCATTCAGAGAGCGCTTCTTTCAATACAATGCCTGCATTCCACCTGGGCTTATCTCAAAGTGACAATGAAATTTCACCATTCAATAGAATTTTTCTCACAAGAGATCAATCTATCAGATTTTTTTCATTCCAGAGAGATTATCCCTTTTCAACAAGTAAGGGATTAGTTGATTCATGTCAACTCATCACAAACTCTTAATGTATACATTTTAGAAGTGAAACCCCATCTCTCAAAAATTATTTTATTTTTAAAGATCTTTCTAAATATGTAAATTTTATGAAGATATATATATATATAAGCATGGACACTACGCCTGATTACTTTATTTTACAATATTATAAGAACACACATTTTATCAGACAGTTAAATGCACCAAACCAGCATGAGTGAAAAATTGACCTGTACCAGGTCTCGAACCCGGGACCTTCAGCGTACCGTGCTAACGCTTTGCCAATAAGCCACCCAGATCGATATCCTAAACTGGCAATTTCTCATTCTTATACCTGTTGGAAACAGTCATCGGCCACAATTTGCAATCACATTTAATTGTTTGATAAAATGTGTGTTCTTATAATTATGAAGTTTTATTTGAAAAAACATCTTCAGAAAAAATGGCTGACTTGCAGATGAAATTTGATATGATTAACCCGTAACTGATTTGTGCTATTATAATACAGATGGTACACGATTGTTGGCAGAGTTTTATCTCTGTTTTGGCATAATTTTTTAGTTGCCAAGTTAATTAACAGTTTTTTGCTAATTAAGGATAGACATTTATTTATTTTTTACCTGGATTTTATAAAAGCACGTAGATTAGGTTATTACTTGTCCAAAAGTGCAATCCTTTTTCATTTCTGCCCTATATTTTTGTCTGTAGGTTGTTTGAAAAAAAAAGTTTGACGAAGAAAAAAGTGATCATTTTAAGTAACTCGACGTGTTAAAAAAAATCTATATCTCTGTTTATAAATCACTTATGAAGATGATTTTGGTCTCAAATTGAAGAATTTCTTCATTAGATTCTTTTAGTTTTAGTTTTTTTTCTGTGACGCTTGGTTCATTTGATATCTGATATTTTAATCTGGCATGTTTGGTCGATTTAACATTGCGAAGTTCCTTCCTGTAAGTAAGCAGTAGCGGTTTGTATTCCAGTTCTTGGCGTTGTTTGTTTGGCGTATTTTTTTTTTATAGCTTGGCTTGGCAGAGCGACCGCCCTGCTTGATACTAAATACATTAAGATCAAAATGAATGTTTCTTTCTCTCTTATTTTTATACATATATCTTCCTGCATTTTAATATATTTTTGTATTATTCCGTATTTTTGAAAGTAAAAAATAATTAAAAACTGTTTCATTTAGAATTATTGAGTGTTAGAATTCCGGTACTGTTGTTTTTAAAGAAAAATATTTATATTATATATTTATTTTTCATACTTGGATAAAAATGATAGAGTGCGCAAAAATGGAGCAAAGAATAATAATAAAAATAAACTTTAAACTTTTATGTTTTTTCGTTGCACACAATGAAATAAGAAAATACGCTAATAAAAATTTACATTTATTTCACAATGTCAAAAGAAGAACACTTTAAACTTCTAGTAACGTTCACTACGTAGATAAGAAAGCTATTTATAATCGAAGAATAAAGCAGTTTACATTTAAGAGATTCTCAGAAAGCTTTTTAAAATAAAAGCGATTTCGTATTATAATATTCGTAATATATCCCATTAGAAAATGAAAGAAAAAATTATCTTTTTTTACAATTTCTCATTCGTTTTAAATTTTCTAAAAAATAATTAATGGAATACGTTACGGATTTTTTTCTCAACACATGATTTTTAGGATTTTGTTTCAATGTTTCTTTAAAATATTTTTCAATGGTTTCAGGAATACATCAATCTCTTGATTTAGAGATGTAATTTATGAAGTAATTTTAGAATATCTCAAATGAAATTAAATCTTATGTAACACAGGTAAAATCTGTACAAATGATTAAAAGGTTTTGGTAGTAAAATCCATGATTCTGAGTGCAAAATTTTAAAGTTTAATCGTAGTGAATTGTGTAACATTATAAAGTTGATATTTATTATACCAATTACATTTACTTTAGTTTTTAATGGATCTTGTATATGATGTTTTATTAATTGCAGAATATTTCTCTTCGCCTTATATATTAGTTTCACAGCAGAATTCTATCATTTTTGTATTTATACGTTTTTAAGCTGTTTAATTAATTGATAATATTTTTCTCGTGTTTTTTACATAAACAAATAAAATACAGGAAAACCAATATATATATATATATATATATATATATATATATATATATATATGTATGTATGTATCACTGGATGCAGCAACCTCGTTGTGTAGCAATCCCGAAAAATGAATAAAATCCGCCCTAAGTTCTTTTATTCTCTACCTCTATATTTCTTCACAGAAATCACAGAATTTATATAAAAATGAAATGCAAATGCAATTTCTTAAAATTTAACATAATTTTCTCTTCACTATGTACTGAAAACAAGAAATATACTTTAATAAAGATTTATAGCATTTTATATAACATAAAAGACCAATTTAATCTTCGAATAATAATCTGTTTTAAGATTACTTAAAATATTCATAATACAAAAATTAAGCTTTTTACCTTTAAGAGCTTAGAGAACAATGTGTTCCAATTGGAGGCGTTATCACTATTTAGCATTAATCATTCGAAAAAATTGAAATATGTTTAAGTAGCCGTTAAATCCCACATTGGACCAGTAATATAATTGGATGAAATTGCATAAAGTAGCATAGCACGGTACTTCTACCCATTGTACGAGATTTAGCAAAAATAACAGTTTTGTATGTTACGTGTATATTGTTGTTTGTTTGTGAAACAATAGTCTAGAACAAGAGCTGAAAATATAATAATTTATTATATTTCCAGTTCGCGTTTCGTGCCCATCAAAACAAAAATATCACTTGATGCCGCAAACTCTCTGTTTAGAAATACCAAAATATGCATGAAATTCGTCAAAGCGGCAATCACTAATGCGTATATGAGCACTTAGCTCCCATGAAAACCGCAAAAAATCATTGGATGCAACAACCTCGTTGTGTAGCAATTTCAAAAATTCTTAAAATTCGGTAAAGCGGCAATCACTAACACATGTAGACGCGAGCACTTCGATTTCATGAAAGAAAAACTGGCTAAATTTTGCTAAATATTTGTAATGGAATCTCTAAAAATAGTGAATTCTTTAAAACCGCAATCACTATGACGAATATTTAAAAAATTCACAAAAATTAATTGTAAATATTATTTCAAATTTCTTTTTATAACTTAACTAAATATTGAAAAATAGAACCTTTCCATTTCTTCATTTCAAACGAATCAGCACAAATTTATGTCAAGGTCAAACTGAATCTAAATTTTTATTAAATTCCGTGATTAGTTCTTGAAATATCGCCATAGCTAAAATCGTGTAAATCTTGAAAAATGCAGCATAGCAACGCCATCTGTTGGGAGATTTACACCAAAACCTAATCAACAACAACTTACGCGAACGTGTAACTGAATCTGAAGTTTGATGAAATTCTGTGCATTAGTTCTTGAGATATAGCTATCATAAAAATCGTTAAAAATGTAGCACAGCAGCGCCGCTTTTTGGGCGATTTACACCAAAAACTAATCAGCATCAATTTATATCGGGGACAAACTGAAACTAAAGTCAACACAGAAGATTTTACACTATTTATCTTATTTATTCAATAGTGTAGACAAATAAAAAAGAATGAAACACACACACACACAAATAATAATAATGTTAAGTATATTTTGAAAGATCGCACAATCCGTTGATGCCGTAATCTATGTATTTTCTGCTTAAGAAATAAATGTTTAAAATTATTAATATTACTATCTCGCTGTATGGGAATTCTCGTCTATACCTTGGTAGTAATTCCCCAAATGACGGAAACTAATTAACCCCTTCGGCCCTGATTTTTTTTTTTCAATTTTGGGAAAAAATTACTGTTATGTTAACAAAATTTAAAAAAGCTATCAGAATCACAGAAGTAAGGGTTTAATGAAAGTTAACGAATGCGTTCTTTACCAAAACCTCACAAATGTAGTTATTTTGCGTGTTTTTCATATAACAATAGTCTAAGGAAGAATTTTTGAAGACGTTTGGAAAATGTCGTATTACAACTAAATTAAACAAGTATAAAAATGTAGTAATATTTTTTGTCTTTTATCACAAATTACCAATTCGGAAAAGGATTCCCAAATTTTAATTTAAAGAGTGAAACGTATGTTTTAATTAAAAGAAATGGCAAGAGTTTGTTAATAATTATGAAAATTATTATTATTACTAAATGCTAAACATAAGTGAATTCATAATAGGAAATGTAGATATTCATACTATCACTATTAGGTGCTGTAATTAATAAAAATAATGTTGTTTAAGACAAAATAATACTCAATAAAAGATATGTCCTATTAGTAGGACGCCAGGGCCAAAGGGGTTAATCAAATATGAAATGATAGACTACGAATGTGATGGAGCTTTGGCAAATGTTTACAAACATTTCACAGTATTTAGACATCGATAATATACACTGCTAAGGGATTTATAACATTTATGTATTGTATTACATACAATTTATGTATTTCCTATGTTGGTTTGGAAGTGGTTACCTCATAAATCAATTTTGAAATATGCAGGTAGATTTTCGAAATGGAAAATGGGCTTTTTACATTAAATAAGATTTACAGAAAACAAATTTAGAAATGATTTTTATTCACACTAACCTGCAATATATACTTTCTATAATAATATTACATGGATCTTCCTTTTTTATGTCAGTAATTCAGTCTTGAAGTTGTAGAATCTCTGTTTTCTAATCAATAACTTTTTAGGATAATTGAATGGCTCCTAGTTTATTTAAAGTAGTAGATAACATGAAAATTATTACCCATTTACACTACATGTTACTCTAAATGTCCCATTTAGGGGCAAGTAATTTTGTTTCAGTAAAGCTAAATTTACACCAGAATTTTCGAAAAATTTTATTTGAAAATACGAAATGCAATTTTACAGAATGTATGCATAGGTATATTTCTTTAAAACTGAAGTTATAAAAGTATTTTTTTTTATGGTGCAAATCTTGGTTATAATTAAGTTTCATAAAAATGTCCCACCGCCCTACAAGGGATTAAAGGTGGGTGTGCGAAGGAAACTTTCGTTACTTATAAAAACTCTCTGTGGACATATCCCTTGAATGCGAAAGTCTGGTTTGCATATCCAACTCTACGTGCATTAATGGGCGCGTTCACGGACAGAACCCCGAGTTACATAGGGTAAAACATGGGTAACCCGAAGCGTTCACAGACCGATATCACATGACTTTTTATGGGTTACCCGTAGCGTTCAGAGCCGTAAATTACCCAGATTTCGGGTAACCTACATTAATTGGAAAATTTTGTTGGGTCACGTGGATGGGAAATATGATTTGTTTGTTTGCTTTATAGCTAACTGCAACTGTTAACTGTCGTCCTTAATGACTCCTACTTTACACTTGAGTCCTGACCTGGTTGAGTCCTGATTGGTCTACCTTTAACAGGGCTAAGATATAATTGGCCAACGTCGGCTAGGATGGTTCCTGCATTCCTACAATCAAAATGTAATGGTAGATTGATTGACGGAAGTGTTTGATTGTAATCATGGCCATAACTTAATACAAAATCGTTCAAAACCGTTTTAACCAAACTTTACCCTGAGAAAATCAGATGACGTCATTCTCCAATTATACGAGTAACACGCGTTTCGGTCTCTGAACACGCCCAACGGGTGAAGCTTTCCTGTCGAATGGAGTGCGTCAGTAGTATTGGCATTTATTATTTTGGTGGGTTCCATTGTATGGTAATGCGATTTAGTTCGTGGATCTTAGGATACAAATAAAATGCTAGACTTCTGTTTGCGATCGTTGGGACTTTTTGCAACAGGCCTCAATCTAACATTTAGGTATACATAGCTGTGTTAGTGTGCATCTATATAAGAGTGGCCACAAATGGTGTATAACATTTGATTGGTTGAGACGATTTTCGGTAAAAACGAATGGGCCAAGCATCTTAGGAAGCCTATCATTATCACCAAACTAATGATTGCTAACTTGCGTGAGTAAGGGTGCCTTTATATGAGAGTGGCAGCATACGCCTAGGGCGAATGCTCAGACTATTCTTAGACAGACCTTTTTGTTCAAACTATGGCAAACCTACATTCCAAGATGGATGATATTCACCTGGACGAGTGTGATTATATGAGTGAGAAAAGTTAAGGCGCATTAGCTTGGTGATCATGATAAGTTCGCCCAGATTATTGACGATTCGCTATTGTCCAGAAACAGCTCAACCAATCATTTTTCATATTCCGTATGTCGCCAATCCCATATCAAGACACTCTACTCTGAATCGGCAAATCGAACTCGTCTAGTGTGTGCATGTGTCGTGAGCGCTTACCGCTTACTCATATGCACGCAGTCTAAGCTGTGTATCTCCTGTAGTAAAATTAAAAGCTTTAGCTCTTGGATCAAAGTTTGCTTTAGGATCACGGATTCTACTTAATTAAAGATATTTTGAAGTGAAGATTATATATTCTTTTCTTGATCTAGTAAATATATTTGAATACTTAGAAAGACGTATTTAAAATACTTAAAATTCTATCTGAGGTGGATTCTGTGTAAAAACGAAATCTGTCTAACATGGAAATATTTTAAAATCCCGCAGAACGCATTTCTTTCGATACAGTAAAATCTGTCTGAGACGGAATACTGCCTGCGACGAAACGTTTTCTCGGTCCCGCCTGAGACAGAATGTATTGTAATATACAACGGTAAAATAACGTAAGATATAAATACTTTTGAAATTTGGTTCATTTTCTGTAGTTTGTCAAACTTCCATGTTTCTATTTGGGAAAATAAGTCATATAAATAATATATATATATAATATAAAATTATATATGAAAACTTGCGAAATATGAAATGAAAAAAAATCTATAAAGCCTGGATTTCAATTAGCACAAATATAAGTGCAATTAATACAGATTTTAAAATTAGAAAGAGTGATCATCTTATAAATAAATAGAAAATAATTAAAAAATAAAAAAAAACATTATAGTTTCAAAAATAATATTAAAAATAAAAATAAAAAATATGTTTTAAGTATGTTTTCGCTTTTGTTTACTCCATAAATGTACCGGAAAGGTTTGAAAATTTTTATCATCTTTTCAAAATTTAATTCTATTTATTTCAAAGGAAATATATTCTTACAAACTCGTGAAAATATTTAAACACGTTTCATTAACATCGCTGCATGTTTTCCTTTTAAATATATTTTTTAATTCTTAAAACTCGAAAGAATTAGTATATACTGAACGAAAGTTATTTTGGAAGAATTGTATCACCGTGAAACTTAGAAGATGAAAGCAACTGGGAAATACTTTTATTAAGTTTATACATAAATACAAATTTTAAAGTAAGTTAAGCTGTTTAGATGCGATATAAAATTTTCCAAAGTTTATTTTTGTAAAAGTCGGCAAAACGGTTTAGTAAGCTTATACATAAATAAAAAAGTGCAAAAGTTTTGCGAAAAAAAAATATTTTTTTCCTTTACTGTATTTTTTTCTTAAATGAAAAATATAACCGCTAAATACGGAAAAAAATATTTTTATTCTGTGACATTTATGTTTTTCTCATTTTAACAAGATTAAAATTTCACTTTCATTTTTTAACTCTTTCCAACTTTGTTGAAAAGTGTTTATGACTTTGGTTTGTGCACCCGTGTGCCGTCTTTCCGTACTCTATATCGTAAGTATACTTATATCGCTCTGTAATTTTAATATTTTATTGACATTTACTGTAGCACGAAAATGAAGTTGTATATCATTTATACTTCGTTTACTGGGATAGCAAAAATTATTCCTTTACATTACGGTCAATGGGGAAATATCGTTTCAAGTGCATTTTAATGATGTTACACCGTTTCAAACAAAATGAATTTGATATGCATTTATGACATGCAGTAAAACAAGCATTCTGTGCAATATGAGATGCAAAGCAATTTTTCTTCATTTACAGTACCACACTTAATAATTCCGTTACATAATGGTCTACGTAGAAAAACTGTTTGCAACGTATTTTAATTATGTTACACCATTTCAAATATAATAAAATTGATATACATTACAGAGGACTGGATAAGAGGATCATGATTATTACGCGTTCCCGCTTAATACGCAATTTTTTTTTCGGTCCCCTGAACATTGCCCATAAAACTAATGCAAAATTACCATGTTTAATACGCGTTAGTTTTTGAAACAAATCTCAATTAAGACGTGAATCCTCTTCCCTACCCACCTTCGATCCAACGTGAATCGCTCGTTTCTCTCTATCTTGTTCTCATTGAAAACTTCCAGACAGAAAATTAATTGTTCATGTGTTCTCGCTCTGTCTTTTGTCTTTACCAAAATAAAGATATACAAAAGTTTTTTTTTTTTTTTTTTGCCTTTCATTTCTTATTAATTTTCTTTCTTTGATTGGTGTATGTTGTTTTCCTGCCATGCTGTGTTGGAAATCAAGTTTCTCTTGTGCTGTGTGCTTTGCTTTTTAACGCAGGTGAAGACAACGGGAAACGTTTGTTTGTTTTTGATTCTGTTTCTTTGTTTCTTTGCTACTGGAGACAAGCAGGTCAGTTAATTGCTCTACGTGTTTTGTATAGTGAAAACGTCTGCTAAGGATGTATCGAGTTTGGCAACTATATCACAATATGAAGAATAGGTATATGATCAAAAAGAAGGCACTATCTGTGTCAGATAAAATGGACATTATACGAAAATTTGACTCCAAAGGCCATGGCAAAAAAACAGCATTCCCAAAGTCAGTAAATATCTCGGAATCAGCGTTATGTACTCTGGGAAAAAAATCCGAAAAATCGACAAATCTGAAATTGTGCGTGGTTCCAAGAGAATGAAGGTAAACTCCGGGAAATATGATGACACGGAAAAAATATTGTTTGACGTATATGCTTAAGGTTGGGCTTCATACATACTTGTTAATGACCCCAATAACTGAAGAGAAGGCTTCACAGATAGTGAAGATTGTAAACGTGAATTTTGACCTGCCAAGTGGAAGGTTGGATCGATTCAAAAATCGGCATGGAATCATTTATAAGCAGTTTTTCCGGAACGCGGCAGTGAACACGGAAGATTTAGAATCTTGAAAAAAAGGCGAGCTTTCACAAATTACGAAAGGATATGCTAGTTGCGGTATTTTTAATATAGGCGAAATTGGAAGTTTCTTCGAATTGGTGCTTCGCAAAACGTTCGCCATCAACGCAAATTAATGTACTGAGGGCAAGATCGGTAAAGATTGAGAGATGGCTCCTATAGGAGGAAATGGGGATGATATTTAAGAAATAAAGGCTCTAGTGATTGGTAAATTATGAAAGCCACGGCGCTTTTCAATAATGCATAGTTGGACTTGCGAATTTAAAATCAAAACTGGGATTTGGTCACGAGGGATCTTTTCGTCTCATAAGTGCAGAACTCCGATCGGCAAATGCAAAAAAAATCTAGGATTGTAGTGCTGTTTGTAGACAACTGCCTACTCTGTCCGCATAAAATCCCTATTTTACAAAACGTCGACGTTGAGTTTTAGCCCTCAAATTCGACAAGTGTTCACCAGTCTATCGATCAGGGCGCAATTAAAATCTTGAAACAACATTATGAAAAGCGTTTAGTACGGAGGGTCCTCAATGACATGGGATTAAATATAAATATAAAATCTGCATCTGTCAATTTGCTAGATGCAATGTATTATTTCTGCGCAGCTTGAGATAGCATCAAACCGGACACAACTTCATAATGTTACTGAAAGACTGGTTTTGTCAAAAAAGTTATGAAGAATTAATGACCGAAGAATTTGACGACTCCCTGATCTCTCATGTTTGGATTTCTGTAAGTGAACGAACTGGAATCAACCGAACTATCCTTGAAAAATGTATTGTCTTAGACGAAGGCATTTGCACAACCGAGGTGAGATATTTAGAAAATATAATCAAAGAAGCAAAAAGTATATCTTCGTGTACTGATGCTCGTTGGGAAGCGATGGAAGACACGTAGATGAGGATAGGGACGGCAACAAACCAGAACTATCACTTGTCCGATATTAGTTGAACTAGAAACTGCATTCAATGTCTTGTGCAGGCATGTCACAGTACTGTTTATAGTTAGAGGTGATTTTATTTATTACTAGCCATATTTTATTTATTAAATTATGCCACCTTTGCACATATATACAACTAACTGAAGCGGAGAAGTTACAGATAAACTTTTTAGGATGATCAACGCAACAGAAAACACGGTGCATAGGAATCGTGTTCTACATACTACCACAGTAAAAAAAAAATGTAAGAAAGTCGGGTATTGAAGAAACAAAGACTGAGATTTGCAATGAATAAAAACAGAAAAAAAAATTCCTCCAGTTTTATATTCCTTTTTGTGTTTTCTTTATAATTTTTCTATCAATTATGTATTCATTATAATTTGCATTCCTTTATGTTTCCATCGTTGCGTTTTTATAGCCACAAATTATCAAGGATATTTCTTTATAAAAAACATAATGATTGATTATATGAGTAGTTATTATCACAAGTGCTAATTAAGATTTTAATCACTTTGTTGTGCTGTAAAGCAGTTAATGTTTTTAGTCTGTGTTGAAAAACGGAGACTACCATGAAAAATAACTTAGCTGTTATTCTATATTTAAGTGTATGGGTTTGCCGGCAATCCAGCCATACGTTAAAACGCATTTATTTTCAGTTATTATTTATTCCATTTGGGACTGTAAAAACAAACAATGATTTGAGTACAATTAAATTTTAATGTAAATGTGTATAAAAAGCACAATTGTTTATCCTAAATGTAGAAGCGAAAGCCCCAAAACACATTTAGACAATTAGGTGTGTAAATATGTTCATTTGTTTTTCAATATATGAAAATCACGCTTAATACGTGACCCGCTTTATACGCAACTTTTGACCGGCTTTTTGAAATGCGTCTTATTCGGGTTGGACTGTATATATACATATATATATAGCGTCGATTCCTGATACCGATCCTGGGCATTCCCGTTCCTACCAGGTTTCCATACATTTTCATTCATCGTATATACTCGCGTATAAGTCGAGGAATTTCTGACAATTTTCGCAAATTGGGGGGTCGACTTATACGCAAGTCAATTAAAGCAACAAAAAAAACCTTCAAATAGTGCCAAAACTCTGGCTTTTTATGTGTAAATATAAAATAATAATATTTAAAATATACAAATAATAATAATGTATCATTAAAAAATATTTCATTGATTTGTTTTTGTTTACTTACCACATTTTCGCGTTGGCGAATCTCTCCTACCGTATGGAGAGAGTGAAATCTTTGGATTGATTTTATGCAAAATTGAAGTAAAAATTTAGGGGGTCGACTTATACGCGGGTTTTTGATTTTTTGCAGAATTTGCATTTAAAAGTTAGAGTGTTGACTTATACGTGAGTATATACGGTAATTATTTAATCCCCTTAAAATCTTAGAAAATGTATTAGAAAAAAATACAAGAAATGCCTGTTGGGAATGTTCATGCCCGATTTAAACAGCAAGATTAGCTCCTGATGTATACATATAAATTTAAAATTCTTTATAGTTCAATTTTACACAATAGATACTGCTCTTCGTATAATAAATTGCTCATATTAAAATGTAGATGACTTTCGAATTCCTTAAATTCTAGCACTTCCCCTTAATGTGTACTTAAAAAAAGAAATTAAGATAACAAGAAATTTACTTTTATCGATCAAACATAACAAAAGATTTTATATTTCGAGTAATGGTTCTTTTTGTACTTAACAAAGAGAGATTTATAATCGAAACACGAAACATTTTATCGATAATAGATCCGTAAAGTGTCTATTGTAAACTGAAAGTTCCAACGATGCAGTATTTTGTATTATCATTCCAGAAAGATAACAAAAATGATATTTCTCTTTCGTTTTTCATTCCTATTAATTTTTAAATCATTTCTAAAATAAAAAAGTTTTTTATTGTAACTTTTTCACCTCAACATATAATTTTAAAGTTTTTTTTCTCCTTTATGGTAGATATTAGCAGCTATCATTAAATTTGTTCTGAACTAATCTTGCAATTCAGAATGAAATAAGATATTTCTCTAATAGCACAGCTAGTAGATGTTACATCACTGTAGTATGATAACTATCACAAATGGTAATAGTTAAAGAAATATTAATTTCAATGCCGATGTTGACTATAATGTTGGTCAACAAATTTTGACCTTCACTTCTTGACTGCACTATACAGTCACTGCAATCGACATTTTAATCATTTTCTACTACTTACAAAATGGGACACATCAATGCCACAGTGCCTTAAATATGACTTATCTTTCAAGCAGCGTAACTGTAATGACGACAATAAGAGAAATATTTCTCTCAAGGTGTCATTCACATTTCATTATTATTTTGGTGATGGTGATACTTTTTTTTTAATCATTTTCAACTACTTACAAAATGGGACACTTGAATGTCACAGTACCTTGAATATGACTTATCTTGCAAGCCGCGTGACTGTATTAATGACAGAGAGACTAATATTTTTACCAAGATGTCATTCACATTTCATTCATATTTTGGTGATAGTGATAATATTTATTTTTTCTTTTTTTACAACATAGTATTAAGCATAATCATATTTACCTAATTTTTGCTAGAAAATTATATTTCCGAAGAATTGATTAAAAAGAAATTTTTATTAAAAAATAGTACTTATGAATTAATTACTTTAAAGATTTCTCATAATTAATGAATAAGAATTACTTATTAATGAATAATAGACAAATTCTAAATATTCCACAATAAAAATTAAAGAAAAATTATTATTAAAACAAGCATGTTTATTTATTATTCATTATTTTTAATTAAAAAATGTTCATTTTGTATTTTCGACCGTACAGATTTTTTAAATAGCTAATTTTTCATTGAAATAATTTTTTAAAAATGAATTAATTAAAATAAAAACAACCCTTCCATTTTAACACTCTTTATTGTAAGATATATTAAAAGAGGCAATTTATGTATTTATAAAATGTTTTTTCTTTGCGTAGTATAAAGCAATATTTATAACCACTCCTTTTCTATACTTTGTAAAGGATTGTTTTTATAAAAAAAAATAATTTAATTTTTAAGAGATTCTTAGTTTTTGATGTTTCCAATCCAAGAATTGTTATATTATAATTTACAGATTACCCCCACTTCTTGACTACTGCATGCAGTCACAGTAACCGAATTTTTAATCATTTATAACTCGTCATGTCATATCAGTTTCATATCGATGTGACAGTACCTTTAGTATGACTATTATTTCAAGTCAAGTGACTATAATAAAGACATTACGAGTAATATTTTGATCAAAGTGTCACTCACAATTCAGTCATATTTTGGTCATAGTGCTACTATGGCTACAGACAGGGCGGCGGCGACAAAAATGCTACGTCATCAAGTTACGGGATGAAATCATGATGTAGGACAAGATTATTAGAAGTATATTAAGGAATGACTCGTCTGTCTCATCATATCTTGTTGCGACATGAGAATGAGAGGCCACCAACTCGTCATATTGACGGCACTACCACGTAATCGAGTTACGAGATTAAATTGGTGCCAAATTAAAGGTTAAATATAGTATTTTAAAAATATTTTGGTCTGCCTGGGCATATCCTGATAGGACACCCCGGCATACTAAAATTTATGACATAAAAACACGTCATGTGTTACAATTGAGACCCAATAAACATAATAATTTACATCACACTGTCCTATATATTATTACGCCATCGACTTTCAAGCTGAACTAATGATAAAGGAAAGGTTTATTAACAGTACGTGATGGAATAAATGTTCTGACTCGGCATATCTTAGTAAAATGCGACTGAAATATTTTACTGTACTAATCAGTATCTTGAAAGTGTTAAAATTTCAGGCCGTAACACGATGCCATGATATTACCGCACAAATGGAGAATTGGCGCAACGTTCTACTCATCTCGTACCAAGTTATGACAAGTCAGACTGAGATATTTGTATTGTACTAACCGGTGTCTTGAATGTGTTAAAATTTCATGTCGTAATTCTATGACCTGATAGTACCGCAAAAATAGGGAATTGACGCCACGTTCTGCTCATCTCGTATCAAGATAATACGAGGCAGACTGATGTATTTGCATTGTATTAATCGGTATCTTTGTTTTGTTAAATTCATGTCGTAATTCGATGACGTGATACTACAGCCAAAATGAAGAATTGGCGCCCAGCTCTGCTCATCTCGAATCAAGAAATGACGAGGCAGACTGTAATATTTGTATTGTACTAAGCGGTATCTTGAATCTGTTGAACTTTCATGTCGTAACTCGATGTCGTGATAGTACTGCCAAAATGACGAATTGGTGTTCTACTCTGTTCATCTCGTACAAGAAATGACGAGGCAGATTGAAATATTTGTATTGTACTAAGCGGTATCTTGAATCTGTTGAACTTTCATGTCGTAACTCGATGTCGTGATAGTACTGCCAAAATGACGAATTGGTGTTCTACTCTGTTCATCTCGTACAAGATGTGACGAGGCAGACTGAAATATTTGCATTGTACTAATTGTTATCTTTAATGTGTTAAAATTTCATGTCGTGACTCGATGACGTAATAGTACCGTTAACCTTTTGAGGGGCGGTGGTATATATTATATACCACCTAATTTTAATCCGATTCAAACCAGAAACTTTTAATTAAATTTTACTTTTTTAACTTTGACGAGAAAAAGTTGAAAAATTGCTTATTCTTATTTTGAACTAAATTCTTTCCTAAATTCTGGTGGGAATTCAACGTTACAGGTGCACAAGGGCTTGCCCCTGAAAGGTTAAAATAGGAAATTACCACCCCACTTTGCCCATCTCGTACCCAGAAATGACGCGGCAGACTGAGATATTTGTAATGTACTAATCAGTATCTTTGTTATGTTAAAAACGCATGTCGTCACTCGATGACGTGATAGTACCGCCAAAATGACGAATTGACGCCCTGCTCTGGTCATCTCGTTTCAAGATATGACGAGGCAGACTGAAATATTTGTATTGTACTTATCGGTATCTGGAATGTGTTAAAATTTCATGACGTAACTCGATGACTTGATAGTATCGTAAAAATAGGGAATGGGCGCTCCGTTCTGCTAATCTCGTACCAAGATATTACGAGGCGACTGAGATATTTTTTATTGTACTAATCGATACTTTGAATGCTTTAATCTCTTTATGCTTTAAACTCTCTAATGCTTTTCGAGCTGTCGTAGCTCGATATCGTGATAGTATCGCCAAAATGACAGTTTCGCGCCCTGCTCTGCTCATATCGCACCAAGATACGACGAGTCAAACTGAAATATCTGTATTGAACTGATTGGTGTTTTTAATGTGCTAAAATTTCATGCCGCAACTCGATGACGTGATAATACCGCCAAGATCACGAATTGACGCCCGTTCATTTCGCATTTTACCAAGATATGCCGAATAAGGTAATTTATTCCATTAAGTACTGTTTAAAAACTTTTCCTTTGCCATAAATTCATCTTGAAAGTCGATGGCGTAATAATACATAGGGTAGTGTAATGGAAAATATTATGTTCATTGGGTCTCAATTATATAACATGACGTGTTTTGCTGTCATAAATTTTAGTCTGCAGTACCCTGGGGGGGAGGTCTTACCAGGATATGCCCAGTAATGTCATTTATTCCATCACGTACTGTTTATAAGCTTTTCCTTTGCCATAATTTCATCTTGAAAGTCGATGGCGTAATAATACATAGGGTAGTGTAATGGAAAATATTATGTTCATTGGGTCTCAATTATATAACATGACGTGTTTTGCTGTCATAAATTTTTGTCTGCAGTACCCTGGGGAGGGGGAGGGGGAGGGGAAGATCTTACTAGGATATGCCCAGTAAGGTCATTTATTCCATCAAGTACTGTTTATAAACTTTTCCTTTGCCATAATTTCATCTTGAAAGTCGATGGCGTAATAATATATAGGGCAGTGTAATGTAAAATATTATGTTCATTGGGTCTCAATTGTACAACATGACGTGTTTTTTTTGGTCATAAATTTTAGTCTGCTGTATTCTGGGGGGTCTTAAAACGATATGCCCAGGCAGACCAAAATATGCTTAAAATATAATATTTAATCTTTAATGTCGCACCAATTTCCTCTGATAACTCGATGACATGATTGTACTGCCAAAATGACGAGTTCGCGCCCTATCCTGCTCATATCTTACCAAGATTTGACGAGGCAGACCAGCCATTCCTTAATCTACTCCTAATAATCTTGTCCTATATCAATGATTTTATCCCGTATCTCGATGACATAGCATTTTTCTCGCCGCCGCCCGCTCTATCAGTATATTTTCAAATCACATTAAACATAATCCTTTTTATCTAAGTTTTGCTATGAAAAATATATTTAACAAGAAATGATTGAACAGAATATTTTATCAAAAAACTAGTACTTGTGAAATAATTACCTTATATTTTTCACATAACATATTTAATAAATTAGAGAAATATTAAATATTAAAAAAATACATTTATTTAATATTAAAACATATATGTTTATTCTTTATTCATTGTTTTTAAATAAAAAAAAAATAGTTTGTATTTTTAAACCTACGGTCTTTTTCCATAGCTAATTATTCATTGAAAGAAATTATTTTAAAAATTAAAATAAGAACAATCCTTAAAATTTTACACTCTTTCTTGCCACCTCATACACATTATATTAAAAATAATTATATTTATGTAATTTTGCTATGAAAAATATATTTCAGAAGAAAGGAAGGAAAAGAATACTTTGTCCAAAAAAGAGTTCTTGTGAAATAATTACTTTAATTTTTTTTTTCGTAAACTATTTTATAAATTAGAGAAATACTACATATTGAAAAATAAAAATAAATTCATTTATTATTAATACATATATGTTTATTTATTATTCATTATTTTTAAATTAAAAAAAATGTTTAGTTTGTAATTTCAAAGCTACGGTCTTTTTTCCATAGCTAATTATTCAATGAAAGAAATTGTTTTAAAAAATTAAATAAAAATATTCCTTAAATAAAACTCTTTTTTAAAATGTATACCGAAAGAGGCAATATATAAAAAGAAAAATATATTTTTCTATGCGTAGTATAAAATAATATTTATAATTACTTCTCATTTATATTTTGTAAAAGAGGGTTATTAAAGAAACAGATTTTTTTAAAGAGATTCTATAATGCATCTCGATCATTCCTCCACTATTCTCACATTATTTTATTTCTTATAATCTTTTAAAAAATAACTCGATATTATTTTTCTTTTTTCTTGTTTCAAAAGCAATGCTTATTTTTTATATCTAAGTATTGTTTTTTTGCATTTCTATAATTATTAACACTAATGCTAAATTTATTTATCAATTGATTGCATTAAATGCACCTCGCGAAATTATTTGAAAAAGGGAATTGGAAAGGAATGATAAAAAAAGGGAAAGTAATGTGTTCAAAATGTTTTTTGTATATATCTTGGAAGTTGGAACGAGTTCATTAATCAGAGTGCCTGAGCCATGATCTCCGTATGTCTAGTAAGAGCAATATGGATATAAGATTTCTGACCGTATCCAAAGTCAAGAAAAACAATTACACAGGTAAAAATTCACAGAGCAAAAATGAAACATAAACAAAAAAAATGCCGCTCTCGGCCAGAAATTAATAAAGTAAAAATAATATTAAATTAATGATATGTAAATAAAAATTATAAAATAAGCCTGCAACATATTTAGATTTAAAAATAAATCAGAAAGAAAAATGCTATATACAAATATATATATATACAAAAGCCCACTAAGGTACCCCGCCCTAGCAATAGCTAGCGGAAGAAACAAGAGAATGAAGTTAGAGCTGAATAACTCTCCGGGATACAGAGGTCAGCACGAGTCCGTCTATAACTTCCTCGTTCATGATAATCAGAGAGATTGGACATCTCAGAGGCATTAAGGTAGAATATGTTTCCATGAGAAAAAAGACGGCAGTAGATTTGCTAAAGTTAACTTTACAGTCCTCTATTTAGCAAAAAAGTTTTCAAGTAAGTGTATGTGCGACTGAAGGTGTGAGTGTAGTTGAACCTTATCAGTGTTGCATTACAGGATTGATGTATTGTCCGCATAAAGAGCCAATAAAGTGTATGGTGAACGTAGTATACTATGTATATAGATCTTATATTGCCAGGTACCCAATTTTGAACTCTGTGGTACTCCTGTATTAACAGGGTGGGGTGTGGAGAATTTATGGACATAGCGGAGGATAAATGTACTGCCGGGAATGTACGAGAAAATAAACTGAACATAAGCAGTAGGGACTTTAAGTTTTAGCAATTTGTAAATCAGGCCATAGTGCTAAACTGTGTCAAATGTCTTCGCAACATCCATGAAAAGGGCACTAACCATGTCCGAGTTATCAAACCCATCATGGATGAATTCTACTGATCTAAACAGCTGATCCGAAGTAGAATATTTAGGCTTTAAGCCAAATTGTTCAGGAGTGTCCTTGTAAAGTCATAAAGATATGCTCAGTTAGTTTACTCAGCACAGAAAGCAAACTCACGGGCCTGTAACTCTTTGCCAGTAAAAGGTCCTCTGCTGGTTTCTTGATAGGAACTATAAGAGCCTGCTTCCAGGAGGAAGGAAAATTCCGAAAATGGAATAAAGCATTCATAAAATATGCAAAATAAGTAGCATATGTAATGGGTACATTTCGGATTTTCGAATTAGTAATCCCATCAAAATCGGGTGTTTTGTATTAGGAAATATTTAATAACCGAGATGACGTCCTCCGGAGTAGTCGGATGAGTTGGCTTGACAGCCATATGTGCAACACATTTCTTGATAACACGATTAACACGTTCAATGATATTTGGTTGAAAACATCATTATGGGTCTAAATTGTCTCTCATATTGATCAGCAATCACCTCCACTTTTTCACAGTCAAGACAGTGAATACCAGCACCCGTTCTGAGAGGCGGATTCGGAGTAAAAGGTTTGCTTACCCGTTTTAGATAGTTCCATAAGGAGTTATCCGTAGTAGTAAGGCAATTAATATAATCAGCTCATTCATTAGTTTTAAATTTCTTTCAGCTACGTTTAATGATTCCCGAAAGACGGCTCATCTTCCTACGGATGTCAGGGTCTCTAAATGCTTGCTACAGTCACAGTAATTTATTTCTGGTGTTAATTTTGATTTTAATCTCTTTTGGATGTTCTTAATAATTTTGAGGAGCATGGTGACATTTTGCAGCACCCATAAAGTTTTTGATTAAATCTGAAAGACTTCCAACAATAATAAATTTTGTAAATATTTTATTATTTGTATGAGAAATTCTTTATGATGTACATTAAATTTTCATTAACTTGAATACGACAATTAACAAAGCAATGCCCCCTATGTAAAATATATTATGCACAGTCTGCAGTCACGGAAAACCGTCTATGACTACATTTTATTTTCGCTTTTTGTCATTTGTCATCTACATATTAAAACTTAACTCAATTTTGAAAATTTATAACCAGCATCATATATTATTACATACATAAATTCAATATGCAAAAAATGGGGATTTACAATTTTTTATTAAATTTGAATGATTCGTTATGTTAAATCTTCAAAAAATACAATTTTACAGAATATATATATGTTACGGTCAATATGATTAATCCGGTCATTATTAATTATAACCAGTTATATATGCCGTAAGGGTTCTGGCCAAGCTCGAAAGCCGACTCGCAAAGAAAAAGATGAATTATTGATTAGTTTTTTGTTAATAATTATTATGAATTAACATAAATATGTTAATTATTAAAATATTAAAATTATGGGACTCAGGTGAATCTGGTGTGGCCTTGGACTATCCTTACCGAAATTTTCAGACTTCTAGGTGCACTAGATTTTGCTAGCCATCGCAGACAGACATACACACACACACACACACACACACACACACACACACACAGAACGAACCTTTATTTTTTTGCATAGATTTAAATTTCCCATGACCAAAAATTTGAAAATACACATTTTCATCAATTGTAAATAATATATTGTTAAAAAAATAGAAAGAAAAAAAATTCATCAATGTTGAAAATAAACTTTCATTATTTAGGCATAACTCGAACAAAAACTCATGTGTTCCTTAATTTTTGTTTTAGATGATACATTGTACGAGTCCAACCATAACGCGCATCTATATTTTGCATAAATGTGTTTTCATACCATAATTATTCATTAATATTTCAATTATTATAATTTCACAATCAGAAACATATACAATTTTCTTCCTCATTAGACTTCACATGTTCGAAAACCCTTCAAATTATTATTACTTATCCATCATACGTAGTATAGGGTAAGTCTTGTAATCGTTTTGAAAATCGAAAAAAAAAAATTAACAGAGTTACACGTTTCAGACACTAGAGATTCCGAAAAAGATATTTAAAAAAAAAAAATTGCCGTCCGTCTGTGTGTCTGTAAACGCTCTATCTCCAGAAAAAAATTGAGATAGACACTTGAAATTTAGTATGTACTTAGTATTTAATAATGGGAAGAAGCTTATTGAATTTCAGTAACATCGATTATCCGGAACTATTTTTTTCGGACTCTCGAAATATTCGTTGTGATAAAAGTTATATAAAAATTTTCGAAATTGTTTATTTTAAGGAGTGAATATAAAAGACAATAAAAAAACATAAATTTTGCATAAAGCATGAAGTCGATCGGATTATGAGTTGCCGAGATATTTGTAATCCTATTTCCACACTCTTCGATTTTTCATGACCCTGTATTTCATCCAAATTTCAATTCAAAGATATATTTTAATTGGAAATGAGACACTTAATCAGATACAATAAACCGCTAGTTATTAGGATTATTGTTTTTGGAGTTATAAGGATGTTTCTTTTAAGCAATTCAGTAATCGAGCCTTTAAAGTTTATGACGTCATCAAGCCACGATTCTATTCGAATTGCAATTCATTTTATAAGTAGTTTACACATTTTTTATTTTAATATTTTACATTATGCATATCCATGAT
Source organism: Maratus michaelseni (assembly GCA_963931845.1). NCBI lineage: Eukaryota > Metazoa > Arthropoda > Arachnida > Araneae > Salticidae > Maratus > Maratus michaelseni. The sequence goes on from OZ007600.1 coordinate 101,337,096, forward strand.
GGGTAAGTATTACTGTGGCCCCCAACGACTAGTTTTTTTCTTTTCTAACTACTTGTTTTCAAGTTACCATTATATATGTAAACTCAGCAACTTCAAAAGATCAGTATCATTGTTAAAGTTAGGCATTTCTCTTCAGATATTCCAGGCACGCTAAATATAGCAAGCAAAAAAATATGTTCATGAGTTAAATAGCTAGCCTTGTTTTTGTCATTAACATTTTGTTTTGTTACATCGTTATTTTAACACCCCACAATAATACGTAGCTTTTAATATGTGTTTCTAAATATTGACATAGTACCCTAACAACTAACCGTAGTTCCCACTTCCACGTAGCTTTTAGGCTATAGAAATGTCAATTTGTATTTAGGATAAAATCAGCACGATAAAACGAATAAAATACGGATATATATCGCTTCCATTATGATATTTTCAAATTTCGTATATATATAAAAAAAAGTATGTATATGGTCCCTCGAAATATTTCACTGTAACTTTTCTTTTTAATAACATAATTTAGAAATTTTGGTGCAAACAGCTTTATTCTACGAATTTTAGAATTGGAATTATGATAATATTCAAATTGGGGTTGACATACTGTAACTTGGTGAAAATAGGTAAAAGAAACTACACTAAATCCCTTGAATGGCAGTGGTGCATTTTTATACCATTTAATTTTAATACGCAAATGCCACAACGACACCAAAATTTTGTAATAAAAATTTTCATTTATATCGTTCGTGAAGAAAACTTTTCACCTGCTTTAAAATAAATTTATTCGTAAATTCTGGTGTCAATCAATTATTTCAACATTTTAGAAACAGACGTACTTTGGCGAAAGGGTTAGACAGATTTCTAAAAGTACTGTGGAACAAGGTTGTCATGTTGACCTTTTTCTGATAGAAGAATTCTGATAGAAGAATTTTTACTTTAAGTAATCACGAAATGTCTGTCTTTAAATAAAGAAAAGAATATTGTTGAGAATTTCTGGTATGAATGCGTAATTTTGAAATTTAAAAAAAAAGGCCAAACTGGCAACCATGATGTGGATTCAGTTTTGTAATATTTTAGAAGTTTATCATAATGTATACAAATAATTATGTAAACAATATCTAAAAATAAAAAGAATTGTGATAGTTCATTTGATATATTTTGCTATAGTTCCTTTTATCCTTTTTTATAGATCCTTTTATTCCTTTTTGTTATAGTTCATTTTATAAAAGACTTATTTGGTTTTGTGAATACTTGTATAGTTTACATATTTTATCTATTTAATTTATTGCCCATCTCTATACTTCGAGAAAAAATTGCTTATACAAAAACATGAAAAAATAAGCATTATATATTAAATCCCACATCCCCACTCTCCCATTCTAACATATATCGAAAACAAACAATTAGGATGAAAAAATTGTTACTATTTTCGCAACAATGTAAAATAAAATCTTAAATTCAATGCAATGTTTTCGTAATTTAAAAGAAAAGATAATTATACTCAACAAAAGAAACTGTTTTCAAATGATTCCTAAATTGTCTATTGTTATCGTAATACTCCAATAGAAAAATAAGATTAATTTATAAGACCCTCATCAGAATAAAAATACAAATTTTATGTTTGTTTATTTTATTGCTCGTTTCAAAATAAATTCCGGAAAAGAGAAAAAATCTTTTTAGAGTACATTTTGTCCATGCATAAAAGAGAGTTTATAAATTGTTATTAATAATTCTCATTTAAATATATATATATATATACAGTAAAAACTCCATAACGTACACTCCCGTATAGCGGACACCTCTATTTAGCGGACACTTTTGTGATCCCAAAAACCTGTATATTTATACATTTTTAACTCTCAATAGCGGACACCTCCAAATAGCGGACAAATTCTGTGGTCCCGAGGTGTCAGTTATTCAGAGGTTTCACTATATATATATATATATATATATATGTGTGTGTGTGTGTGTGTGTGTGTGTGTGTGTGTGTGTAAATTTATTTTAAAATATAATTTCTTAATCTGATAAAATAAATCACCATAAATTACGTTAGTTTTCCATTTTTTTAATTTTTAATTTATGTAGATATTATTCTATTAATATGTAATTATTTTTAAAACAAAAGATGTGAAAAAAATTATTAAGAAAAGTTAAGATTTTAAATACTATAATTTTCAATGATTTGTCGCAAAGAATATTGAAGTATTAAAAATGCACTGCAGCGGACTCTCGTTAATACGCCTCCACATAAGACGTATCTTCGATTAATGTGCAACTTCGTTTCAACGAAACATATTAAAATTAATGTTAAGGACATCGTTTAATGTTAGACGTCTGTTAGTGAGGAAAAAATGGTCGTCCCTTGGAAGTCCGCACTAACGTTAGTTCAGTGTATTTTAAATATCCTAAACCATAAGTCGCAATGAGCAAGACCGATAATCGATATTCACAAAAACTGAAAATCATCCATAATCGGGGTTCACTTCAAACTTGGCTGTTGTATTTTAAAGCAAAATCAAAGGCATATATTTTTTACGAAAGGTATATTTGTTGCATATATCAATTATTCATTGGACTATAATACCCCATTCGTAGTTTTTCACTTCTTTTGTTTCATTTCCTAACATTTTGCAATTTTATATGTTTTGGGGTGTCCAGCAAGTTCGTGCCGATTGGAAAAATCAGTTTGCACCGGAAAATTATTCCCGTTAATTATTATATATAAGATGCCGAATTTAATCTATAATAATTAAATTACAGAATTTTCCGGTATGACTTGAATTTCCTTACCCGCGCGAACCTCCAGACAACCCAACAACTTGATTGTGCTCCATTCAAGATGCGGTTTCAGCATATGTAGTTTCAGTATGCATAAGCCTTATAGCTTAGGCCGCTCTTTTTCATTCAACGACAAATATCAACTATAAAACTACATTAAACGGACCATTAGGAGCACAGGTATGTAAATATTGATCAAAATTCACTCACCTTTAAACCTTATTCTGTTTAGCTGTTAAAACACAAAACAGAAAGGTTTTGCATTAGGAAATTGCAAGGCTATTTTGAGGATTATTACAGGTTATGTCAGCACAGTACCATCTGTCGATGATATTTGTAACTAAAACGTGGAAAAATAGTTGGTTGGTTGGTTGGTTTATTATGTATTATGGACGATTATCTGCGCTAAGGATATAGGCCGGCAGGGAGGATGCCCTCCGTGGGGGTTTTTCTGAGGGATCCAAACCGATATTTATGCACGGTTCGAAGAAAACCAAGAAAAACACTGAACGGTTAGGTCGACGAGCGCGACAGGGTTTTGAACACAGCACCTAACGTCTACCATCTTTGAGAGCAGATGCTCTCAGCCACTTGTTGGGGCATGGAAGGGTAGTAAATTCCTGTCTTCACACCTTACTTTCCTCCAAGAATAAATTCACTTGCTATCACCAGGTTTGCCAGTTTGGCCTTTTTATATTCAAAATTTTCGAAATTATACCAGAAATACCGAAAAAAGAATTTTTACTTTATTTAATCACGAAATGTCTGCCATTAAATAAAACAAAATATACTATTCAAATTTTAATTGCTTAATAGGCGTATAGCCAACATAGTGAAAAAGTACTCAAGCCGGGACTCGAACCCGGGTCATCAGTGTAGCGCACTGAACCAGTTGGGAACAATACTGAGCCTGGAACTTTCTCACTATAACATGTTGGCAAGGCTACAAACGCAGCAGAAGATGGAATATTTTCCGTGAGCCGCCAACACTGGGGCAGACACGAAATCAAAGGAAATCCAGCATCGATAATTGAATAAATTCATATTTAATACTTTGGAAATATTTCCAAAGAAAATTTCACACGCCTTGCATTCATAATATTCCAATTTTAATTGCTTAATAGGCGTATAGCCAGCATAGTGAAAATCAAATTTTAATTGCTTAATAGGCATATAGCCAACTTAGTGAAAACCCGGGTTCGAGTCCCGACTTGGGTACTTTTTCACTATGTTGGCTATACGCCTATTAAGCAATTAAAATTCGAATATTATGAATGCAGGGCGTGTGAAATTTTCTATGGAAAATTTTCCATAGTATTAAATATGAATTTAAAAAATACTATTTGGATTTTCTGGTGAGAATTCGTAATTTTTAATTTAAAAAAAAGACCTAATTACATTTTTTATTTGTTATTGAAATTCAAAAAGGTTCAGTCTATTTTTGAAAACACCCTTTGCTATGTCTACTAGTCAAAAGAGTCTGACATCCTACGGATACCAGAGCTTACAGTATCCTAAAAGAGAAAATGTTTCATGTCTCGATTATAAATCTCTCTCTTAAGTACAAGAAGAAACATTACTTCAAATTTAGTCTTATTTTATGTTATATTGATAAGAGTAAGTTTCTCCCGACGTTGTTGTTTATCTTTAGTGTGTTCCGAACAGGGGAAATGTAAAAATTTAAACGATTTTAGATTAATTTACTTATTTATGTAACATTGTATAGCTAATTTTGGGTAATTAACCCTTAATTGCATAGTGATGTAAATTTCCATCACTTTTTATTTAATTTTTATTAAATAAATCAACTTCTTCGCCACCACTATTTTTATATAGATATATTAATCCAGTAAATTTCCCGTGAACTATGTTGCTGAACAAAGTTAAAAAGTCTATCTTAAAATTTCTTGTGTCCAATATTTAATATATGTATAAAAAACACAATTGTAAAAAAAAAACTCATGCAAAGAAGGGTTAAAACACACCAAAGGGATTGACACAAACTTCTAATATCGAATTTTTCTGAATCTCTATTAAGTTGTTGAAATATGATAAAAAATAATTCTTTCGTTCGTACAATTGACTTTTTTAAATATTGATTTCCCATATCTAGTGCGGGGGTTTCCAACAATTTAACCGCGGACCGTACCAGTGAATTTATAGAGTACCACCAGTAAAATTATAGAATAATATTTGGTGTGTTTTATCGCGGAAATGTAATTCTAATGCTTCGATTAAATAAAGTTACTGTTCCGTTGAAAAAAATTTTGTTATGTTTGCAACTAGTGGAAACCCTTAATCTTGAGTATTTTTGGAAAATATTTTATTTGTATAGAAATAATTTAAATATTCAGTAGTGTAAGGTATATAGTGTAAAATTATTACATAATGTTACAGATACATATTGTAGAAAGCTTTTTAAAATGCTTTGTATAGTTGTTTTTGCTTTAATAAAAAAGTTTTCAATATAATAAATTATAACACCTTGTAATAATATATTACTTTTAAATGCTAAAGGTGTAAAATTAACAACATAATATCAATTAAAATAACTTTTATTAGTTGTTTTACATGTTTCGACTCTTTCCGAGTCATTTAAAAAAAACAAAATGAAAATATTCTAAAGCTGCACGGGCTTTGAAGTTATTATTTTCAGGTACTTTTTAAAAAAATACGCACGTTATCTACTATTTTTTTACTTGGTTGCTTATTTTCATATCTTTGACCATGGAGTAACTCTATCCACAGTTTCGGTAAATTAATTGTCCCATATTTATGAAGAAAATAATAAAAGTACATAAATTAGCTGTTATTCCTAGGATTATTGGAAGACTAAAAGATCATAAAAGCAACATGCCATTACGGCTTATAGTTTCAAAGTGCTCAGGACCGACTTACTTCTTAGAAAAAGCTTATGTTCCCTTCTTAAGAGATATTTTACCATATTCTACATTAACTATTAAATCAACGGAAGATTTCATTCAAAAAATCAAACATATACAGTTACCAGATATTTATATAATGGCTAGTCTTGATATTATTTCATTGTATCCATCAATTGACACACATGTAGTATGTAATAAGATTTGTGATGATATTGAACAGATAGAAGAATTTAGTGATGATATGAAAATAACAATAAAAAGAGGACTTAATCTAATCATCCATAATAACTATTTCACATTCAATAGTAAATATTATAAGCAGAATCACGGAGCCCCAATGGGGTCACCTATTTCAGGTTTATTAGCTGAATATACTCTTCGCCCATTGGAAAATAAAGTTTTCGGCACATTTCACTTAACACCTCACACTTGGCTCAGATATGTTGATGATATTTTTATAATTTGGCAGCATAGTCTTGATGAACTTAAAATATTTATAAATCAACTAAACTCAATTGACAATAACATTAAATTCTCGATTGAAATTGAACATAATAAAAGTATTCCATTCCTTGATGTAATGTTAACCAGAGCAAATAATTCTGTTGACAGAGCTGTTTTCCGGAAAAGTATGGCTAACCAATCTACCATACCAAATAACGCATGTTCTCCCTTTACATACAAAATTTCAGCCTACAGATTTCTCATAAGACGAGCCTTTATAATATGTACTGATAATAAATTGAATAATGAATTAGATAATATTCGTAAAATTGCTTATAATAATGGTTTTAAAGTACACCATATTAATAAATTAATCATGGATATCACCAATAATAAGAAACCAGAAAAGAAAGATGATTCGCAAAAATACGAACTGTATACCCTTCAATATTATCCAAGCTTTTTTGAAAAATTAAAACACAACCTTAAACGTTTCAATATCTGCTTAATAGCCAAACCACCTAAGAAATTAAAGAATGTCATTTGCGGTAAAATTGACGCAATTAATTTTGCGAATTATTCAGGAGTATATGAAATACCTTTTATTAAAGAATACGGATCCAAGAATTACTACATAGGCATGACCAGCAGGAAATTTAATTGCAGAAAAAAGAGTATATAGCTGATATTAAATACAATAGAAAAAGTACAGCCCTGGCAAGATTATATCAAGAAGAAACTATCCAAATAAATTGCAATGAAAGTAAAATAATATTTCCCTCCAGTCTATACTATCCATCCATAATAAGAGAAACCATAGAGATACTAACACGCAAAAATACAATATGTAATGATGCGGCATCTTTTAATTTACCGAAACTGTGGCTAGAGTTACTCCATGGTCAAAGATATGAAAATAAACAACCAAGTAAAAAAATAATAGATAACGTGCGTAATTTTTAAAAAAGTACATGAAAATAATATCTTCAAAGCCTGTGCAACTTTAGAATATTCTCATTTTGTTTTTGAAAATGACTCGGAAAGAGTGGAAACATGTAAAATAACTAATAAAAGTTATTTTAATTGATATTATGTTGTTCATTTTACACCATTAGCATTTAAAAGTAATATAACAAAGTTTTCTTTCCGTTACGTCATTTATTTTAACGATATTTTTCGCAGTACGTCTTTTTCCCCCCATCTTCTAAAACATCCCAAGTCAAAAATCACTCTCCCAAACGTGTTCAATGTACTGTGGCTAGACTTCCGCGAAATAAATATGTAATTAAAATAGTTTTGTTTAAAAATCATTACCATCCGCTACTTTGAAACTTGTGAACGCGGTATTTTGGATTCTCAGCGGAGTTGAAAGTCAGTGTTACTCCACCTGGTTGCGGGTACAATATCCTTCGACAGCAAGGCGAATTTTTTGATTTGGTTTAAAACGATATATCGATATAAGAAAGGCCGCTTGGAAAAATCCTCTACTTGAAAAATTCTGGCCTTAATGAAAATAGAATACCTAATTCCGTTGTTGAATGACAATCAAATAGATTGATATAAGAATGATTGCCATGTGATTTACAATGAAACTACTAACGCGATTATATGGAATTATGTATATTACTTCACTCATCCATCTTCAACTATATTATGGTAATGTTATTTTAATAATTACTCTTCATCTATATATACTATGATGACTAGAAAATTACAAATACTTGAATTAACCTTGGTGTATTTTCCATGAATTCTCGAAATGTGAATTTATATTTCCAGATAGACTCCATAAACATTTATTGGATTGTCCGGAAAGTTCGTGCCGGTTAGGAAAATCAATTCGTACTGGAAAATTCTGCCCGTCGACTATTAGACATTAGATATCGGAATCAATGTCTAATAATTAAATGATATAATTTTCTGGTACGAACTGATTTTCCCAACCGGCAGTAACTTTCCGGACAACCCAATACAGAGGTGTCAAGCTCCTTCTTCCGTAATATGTGCGTTAATTTGACCCAGGTTAAATATGTTTCGCACCAGATTTTTTTTTTTTTTAAGAAATGAAATTAAATATACTCCACGTAAGAATCTGAAATTAAATAAATATTCAACAATAAAATTTTCTGGTTCGAAATGTTGTTAAAGTGGGTCAAATTAGCACACATATTACGGAAGATTAACCTTTAATTGCATAGTGATGTAAATTTCCATCACTTTTTATTTAACTTTTAATAAATAAATCAACTTTTTCGCCACCACTATATTTATATAGAAATATTAATCCACTAAATTTCCCGTGAACTATGTTGCTGAACAAATTTAAAAATCTATCTTAAAATTTCTGGTGTCTAATATTTAATATATGTATAAAAAACACAATTGTAAAAGAAAACTCATGCAAAGAAGGGTTAAAGAGAACTTGGCATCTCTGCCCAAATAATACGAAAATGTTGAGACTGGAAAATCATTTATTTACGAGTTTAGTGATGGAATAGGAACTACTGTTTCTTAATCATGGAGAACAATAGATATTTAATAAATATTTCAATAATGGCAAAATAATTGCATTTCGCGATTCAATTTTGTTATATTAACACGTTCACTAAATGATTAATTACTGTTTATTAACTGTGTTAACGTATTACAATATAAAGAAATTATAATATGTACAGAGCTTGTGCAACCAGTGTCTATTACTATTATTTTATGATTTTCATAATAAATTATCTTTATTTTAACATTTGTGCAGTTTTTGTTTATAATATTTAACACGGTATTTTTATTTGTATTTAATTTAAATAAAATGTCCTTAATGCATAAATTTGTATATATCATCACAGATAGATAATAATTAAATTTTTAAATAAGAAAAGATAGAAAAAATTTATTAGTATATACGAAAAGATGAATATAATATATTTTAACAGAAATAACAAGATTCAATTGAAATAATTTATATACTGAATATTTAAAATAAATTATGAAATAAGAATAAAATAAATATCATTTTATTAAAAAGTATAATAAATAGATATTCAAAAAATTAAGACTAAATCAACATCAACAAGGGCATATTTTTATTATATGTATATATGTTTTTAGGTTGGCTGTTCTCTGTTCTGGTATCTTTTATTGTTCTTATATCACCATGATGATTTCAGTTTTTTTTTATATATTTAATTTGCTAAATAAAATTCTTAAAGATGAACGTTACATCATTGAATGTTGTATTAAAATATAAATAGGACAAAATTGTGCTTTTTCTTGCTAAAAACAGTGCACAGCCATCATCGGGGAAACCAAAGACACAAATTTTGAAGCTTCACATTCTGACATGATAGAAATGAAAACAGGAAATACGTACAGGGTGGCTAGTGGTCAGAGAAAAATACAGTAAAAAAAGTTATTTACCAGTATATTCTTATAGAAAAATTCAAATTGATTATTTGATTGAATAATCAACATAAATTTTTCTGAAGAATATACTGGTGTTTATCACTTTTTTGACTGTATTTTTCCCTGACCACTAGCCACCCTGACGTAAGGAAACAAATAAAAGAAAAAGGGGAAAAACAAAATAAGCTAGAACCATCTATTGTTAAAAAATGTAAACTAAACCAACCATTGAGTAAAAAAACGAAGGGAGGGGGGTAATTATTGTTCAAAATATTAATCCAGATATTTGGTATGGTAAGTGAAAAATTATCGTTACAAGTTTCACTATTTCTTAATTTAATTTCTATGGATTCTCTAACTGTGGCTTTAAATGGGTTAAAGCCACTTTAAAAATATTTAGAGATCCCCAGATCATTTTGCAGGTGTATACGAAATCCCAGTTTGTTTAAGTAACAAGAAAACAATTATCTACATTGACATGACCAAAAGAAGGTTTTTTGAAGGATTAACTAAGCACATAAGTGATATTAAATACAGCAGATTAACCACTGCCCTTTCGCGATTTTATGCTTCCAATAATGCTGTTAAAACTGATTTCAATAAGGCTAAAATTATCTGTAAAAATAACAATCCATTTAAAGTCACAGAGAATCCATAGAAATTAAATAAAAAAATAGTGAAACTTGGAAACGATAATTTTTCATTTAACATACCAAATATTTGGAATAATCTTTTGAAAAATAATTAACACTCCCCCTCCCCCTTTCGTTTTTTCACTGAATAGTTGGTTTAGATTACATTTTTAATCAATAGATGGCTTCAGCTTATTTTATTTTGTTTTTTCCTTTTTCCTTTTTCCTTTTCTTTGTTTCCCTACGTATTCCCTGTTTTCATTTCGATCATGTCAGGATGTGAAGTTTCAACATTTATGTCTATGGCCTCACCAACGATGGTGAGACCTACATAAGTGATATTAAATAGAGCAGATTAACCACTGCCCTTTCGCGATTTTATGCTTCCAATAATGCTGTTAAAATTGATTTCAATAAAGCTAAAATTATCTCTAAATATAACAACCCATTTAAAGTCATAGAGAATCCATAGAAATTAAATTAAAAAATAGTGAAACTTGGAAACGATATTTTTTCATTTAACATACCAAATATTTGGAATAATCTTTTGAAAAATAATTAACACTCCCCTTCCCCCTTTCGTTTTTTCACTGAATAGTTGGTTTAGATTACATTTTTAATCAATAGATGGCTTCAGCTTATTTTTTTTTTTCTTTTTCCTTTTTACTTTTCTCTGTTTCCCTACGTATTCCCTGTTTTCATTTCGATCATGTCAGGATGTGAAGTTTCAACATTTATCTCTATGGCCTACCCAACGATGGTGAGACCTACATAAGTGATATTAAATAGAGCAGATTAACCACTGCCCTTTCGCGATTTTATGCTTCCAATAATGCTGTTAAAATTGATTTCAATAAAGCTAAAATTCTCTCTAAATATAACAACCCATTTAAAGTCATAGAGAATCCCTAGAAATTAAATTAAAAAATAGTGAAACTTGGAAACGATAATTTTTCATTTAACATACCAAATATTTCGAACACTCTTTTGAAAAATAATTAACACTCCCCCTCCCCCATTCGTTTTTTCACTGAATAGTTGGTTTAGATTACATTTTTAATAAATAGATGGCTTCAGCTTATTTTGTTTTTTTCCCTTTTTCCTTTATACTTTTCTCCGTTTCCCTACGTATTCCCTGTTTTCATTTCGATCATGTCAGGATGTGAAGTTTCAACATTTATGTCTATGGCCTCACCAACGATGGTGAGACCTACATAAGTGATATTAAATAGAGCAGATTAACCACTGCCCTTTCGCGATTTTATGCTTCCAATAATGCTGTTAAAATTGATTTCAATAAAGCTAAAATTATCTCTAAATATAACAACCCATTTAAAGTCATAGAGAATCCACAGAAATTAAATTAAAAAATAGTGAAACTTGGAAACGATAATTTTTCATTTAACTTACCAAATATTTGGAATAATCTTTTGAAAAATAATTAACATTCCCCCTCCCCCCTTCGTTTTTTCACTGAATAGTTGGTTTAGATTACATTTTTAATCAATAGATGGCTTCAGCTTATTTTATTTTGTTTTTTTTTCCTTTTTCCTTTTTCCTTTTCTTTGTTTCCCTACGTATTCCCTGTTTTCATTTCGATCATGCACAGGATGTGAAGTTTAAACATTTATGTCTATGGCCTCCCCAACGATGGTGAGACCTACATAAGTGATATTAAATAGAGCAGATTAACCACTGCCCTTTCGCGATTTTATGCTTCCAATAATGCTGTTAAAATTGATTTCAATAAAGCTAAAATTATCTCTAAATATAACAACCCATTTAAAGTCATAGAGAATCCATAGAAATTAAATTAAAAAATAGTGAAACTTGGAAACGGTATTTTTTCATTTAACATACCAAATATTTGGAATAATCTTTTGAAAAATAATTAACACTCCCCCTCCCCCTTTCGTTTTTTCACTGAATAGTTGGTTTAGATTACATTTTTAATCAATAGATGGCTTCAGCTTATTTTTTTTTTCTTTTTCCTTTTTACTTTTCTCTGTTTCCCTACGTATTCCCTGTTTTCATTTCGATCATGTCAGGATGTGAAGTTTCAACATTTATCTCTATGGCCTACCCAACGATGGTGAGACCTACATAAGTGATATTAAATAGAGCAGATTAACCACTGCCCTTTCGCGATTTTATGCTTCCAATAATGCTGTTAAAATTGATTTCAATAAAGCTAAAATTCTCTCTAAATATAACAACCCATTTAAAGTCATAGAGAATCCCTAGAAATTAAATTAAAAAATAGTGAAACTTGGAAACGATAATTTTTCATTTAACATACCAAATATTTCGAATACTCTTTTGAAAAATAATTAACACTCCCCCTCCCCCATTCGTTTTTTCACTGAATAGTTGGTTTAGATTACATTTTTAATAAATAGATGGCTTCAGCTTATTTTGTTTTTTTCCCTTTTTCCTTTATACTTTTCTCTGTTTCCCTACGTATTCCCTGTTTTCATTTCGATCATGTCAGGATGTGAAGTTTCAACATTTATGTCTATGGCCTCCCCAACGATGGTGAGACCTACATAAGTGATATTAAATAGAGCAGATTAACCACTGCCCTTTCGCGATTTATGCTTCCAATAATGCTGTTAAAATTGATTTCAATAAAGCTAAAATTATCTCTAAATATAACAACCCATTTAAAGTCATAGAGAATCCACAGAAATTAAATTAAAAAATAGTGAAACTTGGAAACGATAATTTTTCATTTAACATACCAAATATTTGGAATAATCTTTTGAAAAATAATTAACACTCCCCCTCCCCCCTTCGTTTTTTCACTGAATAGTTGGTTTAGATTACATTTTTAATCAATAGATGGCTTCAGCTTATTTTATTTTGTTTTTTTTCCTTTTTCCTTTTTCCTTTTCTTTGTTTCCCTACGTATTCCCTGTTTTCATTTCGATCATGCACAGGATGTGAAGTTTACACATTTATGTCTATGGCCTCCCCAACGATGGTGAGACCTACATAAGTGATATTAAATAGAGCAGATTAACCACTGCCCTTTCGCGATTTTATGCTTCCAATAATGCTGTTAAAATTGATTTCAATAAAGCTAAAATTATCTCTAAATATAACAACCCATTTAAAGTCATAGAGAATCCATAGAAATTAAATTAAAAAATAGTGAAACTTGGAAACGGTATTTTTTCATTTAACATACCAAATATTTGGAATAATCTTTTGAAAAATAATAACACTCCCCCTCCCCCCTTCGTTTTTTCACTGAATAGTTGGTTTAGATTACATTTTTAATCAATAGATGGCTTCAGCTTATTTTATTTTGTTTTTTTTCCTTTTTCCTTTTTCCTTTTCTTTGTTTCCCTACGTATTCCCTGTTTTCATTTCGATCATGTACAGGATGTGAAGTTTAAACATTTATGTCTATGGCCTCCCCAACGATGGTGAGACCTACATAAGTGATATTAAATAGAGCAGATTAACCACTGCCCTTTCGCGATTTTATGCTTCCAATAATGCTGTTAAAATTGATTTCAATAAAGCTAAAATTATCTCTAAATATAACAACCCATTTAAAGTCATAGAGAATCCATAGAAATTAAATTAAAAAATAGTGAAACTTGGAAACGGTATTTTTTCATTTAACATACCAAATATTTGGAATAATCTTTTGAAAAATAATTAACACTCCCACTCCCCCATTCGTTTTTTCACTGAATAGTTGGTTTAGATTACATTTTTAATCAATAGATGGCTTCAGCTTATTTTGTTTTTTTCCCTTTTTCCTTTATACTTTTCTCTGTTTCCCTACGTATTCCCTGTTTTCATTTCGATCATGTCAGGATGTGAAGTTTCAACATTTATGTCTATGGCCTCCCCAACGATGGTGAGACCTACATAAGTGATATTAAATAGAGCAGATTAACCACTGCCCTTTCGCGATTTTATGCTTCCAATAATGCTGTTAAAATTGATTTCAATAAAGCTAAAATTATCTCTAAATATAACAACCCATTTAAAGTCATAGAGAATCCACAGAAATTAAATTAAAAAATAGTGAAACTTGGAAACGATAATTTTTCATTTAACATACCAAATATTTGGAATAATCTTTTGAAAAATAATTAACACTCCCCCTCCCCCTTTCGTTTTTTCACTGAATAGTTGGTTTAGATTACATTTTTAATCAATAGATGGCTTCAGCTTATTTTTTTTTCTTTTTCCTTTTTCCTTTTTCCTTTTCTCTGTTTCCCTACGTAATCCCTGTTTTCATTTCTATCATGTCAGGATGTGAAGTTTCAACATTTATGTCTTTGGTCTCCCCAACGATGGCTGTGAAGTTACAGGCCGAAACTGTTGGATAACTTATAACTAAGTTTTTAATTGTGTTGTACACTGCTTTTAGCAAGAACAAGCACAATTTTGTGCTATTAATATTTTAATATTTAATTTGCATTGTACCATTTCCTTTCATCAAAGTTTAGTATTTACATTTGTTCATGGACCAAATCTACTTCTAATATCTGTTAAATCAAAATTTAAATTTCCAGTGGTTTAAATAATTCAAAATTCTTTCCTATTTTCTATCGATTCCCTCTTTTTAATCTTTCTCCTTTTCTTTTCCCCCTTTCCTTATTTTTTTCATTACACTTTGTAAGAGCTTCCTTAAAATTTAAACAAAATAACAAAAAAAAAATATATATATTATTTACGTTGTTGCTTATGTTTCTGCTAATCCCTTTGCGTGAGCTTTAATTTCCAAAGATTAGATCTACAATGTTACATAAATAAGTAAATGAATCTACAATCGTTTAAATTTTTACATTTCCCCCCCTTTAGAACGCACTAAAAATAAGCAACAACGTCGGGTGAAACTTTACTCTTATCGATATAACATAAAATAAAACTAAATTTGAAGTAATGTTCCTCTTTGTACTTAAGAGAGAGATTTATAACCGAAACATGAAATATTTTATCGAGAACAGGTCCTCAAAGCTTTTATTGTAATGGGAATGTGCCCATAGTATCCTCATTATCAATTCAAGAAAAATTTAAACAAAGATACTTTTTTCTACTTTTATATTATTTTCAACATATATAAAGTTTTTTATTACTTATATTTATGCATTTATCCTCTAAAAACACTGTTTTCAATGTGTATTTTTTTTATAGTTTACTATAGCTCATTTTTTAATTTTACAGAAAAAACGTGCAGTTTAGATTTAATTACGATGTTTTTATATTTTAAGTGTAGAGATCACATCTCGGAAGTGTAAATGAAGCAGATTTAACATGAGATTTAAATCCATGTAATTTGTTTATTAATTGATATGCGTGTTAAATTATTTTCTCATTTAAAATAAATATATTTTAGTTGATAATCAACACAAAAAATACCGTAATTTCCGGCGTATAATCCGCGGATCAAACAATCATGTTTAGACCCAGAAACTGTATTTAATAACTGAAGTCAAATAATTACAGCGATCTAGTAAGTTACATTTTATAAAATAAAATTTCTGGGTCGAAACATGATTGTTTGATCCGCGGATTATACGCCGGAAATTACGGTATTTGTAACATGATTAATTTTATTTACTATAAGTGCTTCTTTTACTTACCTATTTATCACTATAAGTCAGTAAGGTAGAGGAAGTGTGCCTAATATCGCACCCATTTTGAATTTTTTATCTAATTCGGCTTGACTTGCACAACAAATTAAAACTGATTGACGGTATGGGTTCATAAAACATACTTGTAAACAGTTTTCGCTTTTGGTTTCCAATAAAATAACCATTTTTTTGTAAATAAATATGCAAAACGCCTTAGTACCATCTTTCAAAAAGTGTACCTAATATCGCACCTCCCGTGCGATATTAGAAACACAATAAAATATACTATTTTCAAAAATTTTTGTAAGAAGTATGAGTTATAGCGTTACTAACGAAGAATCTTTTTGCCTAGTCAAGAAATTAATTATCTATAATTTGTCATTCAGTGTCGATTTTGGAACTTCATAAAGTTTTGAATTTCGTCCTAAACAAATTTCCTTGGACCATACTGCTTGAATTGCTTTAATCATATTCTAAAATACTAATGTACTAAAAATTCTAATGGAGGATCAAATTTAGACAACGAGCACTATAATTCAGCAGGTACATCGCTTAAAAATAATGGGGGTGCGATATTAAGAAGGGTGCGATTATTAGGCACACTCCCCCTACACTTTTTTTTTAATTCATATTGCACATGACATTTTTAAATATTACATGCGGGTTCATAGGCGCTGACATCATGGGTGCGAAAAAGGAATCAGTCATACTCCCCACCACTATATATATATATTTTCTTTTGCCTTATTTAATCACAATGATTAAACTAAGCAAAAATAACGTTTTAAAATTAGTAGGAGAAGATTGCCTAATTGCCCCCATTGTCCCCACTTTGTCGACGCGAATGTGCAGGTTAAAAATATATAATCGAATAATAGTATGACGCGTTTTTCTTTTTTCCCAAAAAGAAGTTAAATTAAAACTTAATTACTCAAACAGTAAGAAAATGAGAGAAATTTGCTTATGTTTTTCTGTAGATCTTTTGAAATAATTTGTTTCATTCTCAATTTTAGATATTTCTAAAGAAACCTATTAGTTAAACAAGTATGAAAAGTTTCATCTTTCAAGCTTTAATAGATTTTATAAAAAGAGTACCTAAGTATGGGGAAAAGGTATTGTTAGAAAAGGTGATATATATATTTACATATAATACGCCTGGTATTGTTTGTTTACGAAATTAAAGCCTCTGTTTGCGGGTTTATATATCAAGAAACTTAATAAATCAGCATATTTTAAGAATTGCCTTATATCTGTGTTATATATATATATATATATATATTGTTATTCAGTTATTTTACGTGCAAAATTGAAAAAAGTGAAACAATTTATAGCTTAAACAGAATATTAAAAGTACACTTAGATTAATCATATTACGCAAAAAATATATTTCAGAAGAAAAGTTAAAAGACATTGTGTTAAAAAGTAGCTTTTGTGATCTTAATGTCATAAAGATTACTAATTAATAAACTATAAAAATTCTAAATATATAATCATTTTAATAATGTTTAAGTGTTTTAATCTTTCAGCGGGCGCGTGATGCGTATATAACGGAGAGTTGTTACCCTATTAAAAATGCAAGATTTTTCATAACAGCAATAAGACACACATTAGAAGAGCAATCATACATATCAGTAATTAAATACTCATTTTAATTTATGTAGAACAGTTTTAAATTTAGGTACTGTGAGATTTTGTTTTCTTGGATGTATCACGTTTTTCGCAAAACATCATCACGTATCACGTTTTTCACGTTTTACGCAACAGCATAGCCACTGGAAGGTTAAATTAGATTATTATTAATCTTTCTAGGTGCAAAGTAATTATACTGCAAAAATGTTGAAATTATTGAATGTCACCAGAATTTACATACGAATTGATTTGAAAATAAATGAATGAATTTGAAAATCATGAAAGAAAATTGTTTTTCTATGTTTGGGGTGCCAATTGGCAGTTTGAAAATAAAATTAAGTGATATATATGTTATGTTAAATTTAACCGCTTGAGTGCTATGAAGCACGATAGCGCCGAAATGTATCTGCGGATCAAACAAATTTTGTTTCAACCCAGAAATTTTATTCAATAATTGAAATCATTTAATTTTTATTCAACAGTTGAAGTACCTACAGCGATCTAGTGAGTTACATTTTATAAGATAAAATTTCTGGGTTGAAACACAATTGTTTGTTCCGCGGATTATAGGCCGAATTTTCAGCACTCAAACGAATAATAAATCGGTGATTATACATAATCACCACTAAACTTAATAAATGTGATAAAATATTGAATTTTTATCAAATTTACCGACTAATTTATAAATCCCCAAATGATAATGGGGAATGTAATAAATTCGGATTATTCTGTGGAGTAAAGAGGTCTTAATTTAAAAAAATGAATATTTTGAAATAGTATATACGCTTCGCATACATTAACCTAAAAGAACATCACTGGACTCATTAAACTCGCTGTACAGCAACGTCTGGAATGCACAAAATTCATTCAAGCAGCGGTCAGTAATTTATGTATGCATATAAATTTGGTCTACCTGGTATCTTAAGTTCATCTCTTGAAAGATGGCCTGAACAACATGTCCTTTCTTGGGTCCCTTTGATTTCTTTTGACAACTTTAACACAAATATAAGTAAATACAGCTGCACAAATTGAACGAAATTTGCTAAAGTTACGGACTTTTATTACATTTTCCATTACAAAATAGGGATTTTATAAACTAACCGATAAATTTGATAAATATTCAATAGTTTATCACATTTACCAATTTTAGTGGTGATTATGAATAATCACCGGTAATTATATATAATCACCGGATTAATAACATTTACCGTGGCATATACAGGGTGTTTCTAAACTCATGGTACAAACTTTAAGGGTAGGTAGAGCACACAGTAACAATCATTTATTGTATAGGAATGTATGGGACCAAGTGACGCATTAAGGTAAAAACACCAGGGGGGCAATTAGGCCCCTTTTTTAATTTTCAAAATTTCTCATTCATACCAGAAAATTTTTATGATATATTTTTGTTGACATTTCATAATTACTTAATAATAAAATTCTTCTTTGAAAATTTTTGGTATGAAATCGAATTTTGTTTAATTGAAAATAGAAATAGAAATAGAATTATTTTAAAATAGAAATGGAGTTTTTGGTTGATTCCACTGGCAGTAGAGGGCAGTAAGTGACTGGTCGCCGTTCAATACCATGCATTCAAGCAGAAGAAATCGCCATTTTTAATTGTGTAATCGTTCGTCATGGAAGACTTTACATATGCCGAAAAAGCCGACATGCATTTCATGTATGGTCGTGCAAATGACAAAGCCAGGGCTGCCCTACGAATGTATCAGGAACAGTTTCCTCGCAGAAAAATGCCTGATCATAGAATGTTTCAGGGCTACACCCTTAGCTTTCTGAAACAGGTTCTTTCCACGTAACCAGACAGGAAACTGGGCGAGAAAGAGTTGTACGCAGTGCAAGCCTGGAAGAAATTATTTTGAATTTTAAGAGTGAAAGGCCCGAATCAAGTACAAGAGCTGTTGCACAGAATTTAGGTGTGAGTCATCCGACCGTTTGGAGAGTGTTAAATGAAAATCGATTTCATCCCTTCCGTTTTCAACGTGTACAAAATTTGAATCCGAAGACTATCTTCAGGGGGTAAACTTTTGCCAGTAGGTTTTGCAGCAACATGTATTACAGCCAAACTTTACTGCTCATATTCTATTTACAGATGAGGCAGTATTTACACGCGAGGGTGTATTTAATGCGCACAATTTCCATCTTTGGGCAACCAATAATCCACATGAAACGCAGCCACATGCTTATCAACAACGATTTTCTGTGAATTTGTGGGCGGGTATTGTTAATAATTATTTGATTGGCCCATACCTACTACCAAAGAGGCTGGATGGTCGCTGTTACCTAATTGTTTTGCAACAGGTATTACCAGAACTGCTGCAAGATGTTCCGATCGCCATTCGTAACCGGATGTGGTTTCAACATGATGGAGCACCCGCGCATTTCACCACTGATGTGCGCAGTTACCTGAATGCCACATTTGGGACGCGATGGACCCGATTCGCGATCTCCCGATTTATCGAGCCTTGATGTATTTTTATGGGGACATCTAAAGAGTCTTGTTTATGAGACTCCAGTTGACTCATACAAAAATCTAGTATCTCGCATATCCGAAGCTGCAGCACGTGTGCGGGAAATGCCTGACATCTTTAGAAGTGTACGCCAATCGTTCCACCGATGCTGCGAAGCATGTATCACAGTTACTGGGCGCAATTTTGAACAATTATTGTAATATTATTGTATGCATTATTATTTACTTGTAAACTACATTGAAAATAAACATTTTATCTTTTTTATTCATGTATTTCGTTTGATAAGATTGCCAGTTTTGCGCTTTTTTTTTATTCAAAAATTTCGATTTCATACCAAAAATTTTCAAAGAAGAATTTTATTGTTAAGTAATTATGAAATGTCAAGAAAAGGATAGCATAAAAATTTTCTCGTATGAATGAGAAATTTTGAAAACTAAAAAAGGGGCCTAATTGCCCCCCTGGTGTTTTTACCTTAATGCGTCACTTGGTCCCATACATTCCTATAAAATAAATGATTGTTACTGTGTGCTCTACCTATCCTTAAAGTTTGTACCATGAGTTTAGAAACACCCTGTATAATATACAACAATGGCGGAACCTGCTATTCAAACTGTACATGATATTTCCAAAGAGTAATTTCTAGCAATATATTCTAACATTTCTTTTACGTTTAATTAAGTTGATGAAAACTATTGGGCAAAACTGGTGGGAAACAGCATGCTTGGAAAGGGTAGCAAAATCTGCCTTGAATATACAGCAGCCTTTGGTTAAAGCTGTTGGCCCGCCAACTTCCCAATCGTTAATTTATTGTTAATCGTTTTAATCGTTATATTGATTTTCATTATTAAAATATTGGCGAAAGTTTTCTCCGCAGAAATCTGGCACTGTTTATACATTTCAGAGGAGGTAAAGAAAAAGGGTAACTACAGGAAAACAGAAATTCAGAGAACGTAAAAGTGGGATTATACTTATGTCAAGGTGCCACTGGCAACTATTTATTTCTTTACAGCTAGCACTCTTTTAAGGGAAACGATTATTCTAATTAATTTATTTGATTTTTTTCCTTACTTATCCAGTGTTGCCTGTAGGCTACTATTTTTAACTTAGATTGCTTGCTTTGCACCACTTTTTTGAAATGGTATAATTCGCCTAGTTTTTGCCTTATTTAATCGGTCATTGGATAAGCCGAATTTTGCTTTCTCAAAAATCTGGTGGCAATTAAGAAAACTTAATTTTAGAAAAATAGCCCACTAGAAACACTGTGTTCGCCTGATTTATTACGAAGATTTCTGTTTGTATTTAATGGTACAAATAAAATATAAAAATAGTCGCAAGATATATTCAATATATATTTTGACAGGATGAACCAAAAGTCTTATCCTGATTATAATTATTCATTACAAAATAACCGTTTGTATAATAATGTAAATTGTTGTAGCACAATATAGGTCAATTTTAGTAGTTTTTATTGTGCAATTGGTGGCGTGATTGCTCCTTCAAGAGTGACGCAGGGGAACATTAGTAAAGAAAATATCATTTTCCCCCGAAATTGCGTCAATTCAAGAGGAAGCTCAATGTGTGCTTTGGTTTCACGAAACGAAATCGCCCATTAATGTTCAGCGAACATTTCGACGTCGTTATAGACACAACCCTCCTAATGCAAAATAAATAAGACGATGGTATGACAGGTTTAAAACAAAACAGGCAGCGTTAATGATCTGCCTTGAAGTCCGGAGGTTTTTTCCTTTTGGGGCTATATTAAGGACAGAGTCTTTGCCACACCAATTGCTGATGTCTAAGAACTTAATACTAGGCTACAAGCTGCGGTATGTACTTAACAGGAGACAGGTTAAAGAACACTTGGCGAAAACTAGAATACCGCTTAAATATTATCCGAGCTACCAAGGGGGCACACGTGGAAATTTACTGAGTACGTGGTCTTAAATATATATATATATAACAGTACTTACAATGTATCCAAACAAACATATGTCTAATTAAAATAGTTTGAGCACAATAAATATTTATAATAAGGGCAAGATGTTTGGTTCCCCCTGTATAGTGAAAATTTTTGTGCGTTACGGTGAACGGCAACTCTGATCCTGGAATTAATATTGAAGCATATTACCAGGGTTTTACCACAACTTTTTAATACATTTTTTTCTATTTAATGTTTAAATATCATAAATTGTAGACGCTTCGTTTAATTATAGGATTTGTAATACTTTTCTGCATGTAAATAAGGCGAAAAAGTCTATTAAAAATTGTCGTAAAAGCGGATGAACCCTTAATTAACATGTGAATTTTTCATAAAAAATCAGTTTCGTCCCAATTTATTATTATAATTTTCTTTTTAATAAATATCTGCTGCCAGGTTAAAAAATGTATGTACAACTTTTTTAACAAATTAATTTTAAATAATAAAATGAAAAAAAAAATAAGGAATTATTTTCTAAAATGTAAGCGCATGGAGTGTTAATTAAAAAACAAGACCGGATAGATTAAAAATTTAATTCTTAGTAAATTGATTTTTTTTTACGTTTACTAAATTCATGGTTAAGGGAACATATTTGAAGATTGTTTTTTTTAATAACATAAATATTTAAAAACACCTTTAAAGTCCAAAATCTTCTTAATTAATGAAAGATTAGTTTATGTGTTTGAGCCGATTTTATTCTGTGGCGAGGTATTCGTTGCAGGAAATTGGATATATAAAAATAAAATAAGAAGTAAAAATAATCTTTAACGTTTTTACAATTTTTCTATCGTGTAGTCTGAAATAAAAAATGTGTGCCAGGAAAAAAGATATGTTCATTCGGATAATAATAAAATAATATCTTAACTGACTCTCCCGTACTTAGTGGAACAAAATATATTTTAGAAAATTTAAGAATGTTATTTTTAAGAGAACTCAAAAGCTTTTCTCTTTAACGTAATCCAAAAATTCTGATGCAATTGTTTTCTTTGTTATCTTTTCAACAAAAATTGAATAAAAATTTACCTTTGTGAATTTTTTCTAGTTGCTTTTGAAAACATTTCTGAAATGAAACATATTTCATTAAACATGTATATTTTCTGTAATTAATTTAAGCGTGTTATTTTTAGGCTGTTTAGAGTGTTTTTTACAGACTGCATTAAATGCATTTTGAGAAAGGTTTGGAAGATATAAATTTTATATATTTATATTACACAAACCAAACACAAAAATGTGATTAAAAATCCTATTTATCCTTATCACCATGTTATGATTTGACTTTTAAAAAGGCAAGAGTGCTGCTCAAACTGTCAAAAAGCTGTGTGTCTACCGCTATGGTGGCAATATGAGAAGAGATCGATGTGTCAGAAGAGGTTGGCAAGGTTTTGTTTCAAAATAAACCCACGTCTGGCCGACTATGTGCAGTCAGAACTGTCACTGGTGTGGCGGCCACTTTGTCAAAAAGAAAACCATCCACGTGTAGGACTATTTTAATAGACATGTATCACAAAAAATGTAAATACTGGTATCAATAGAAAAAGAAATAGTCAGCAACGAAAGCCCTCACGATACACGATCGACCTAAGCGGGATTTATCCTAAACCGAAAATTTACCTAAACGAAGTATTGCAACATAACCATATAAGAAATCACTAATTATCATTCAAACACAGATGTAAATGCTTGAAGTGATAAAAACAGAACACAGAAAGGCTTATAAAAACCTTTTAATATGATGATCGACTTGTTTTAAACGCTCAAACAACGCCATTATCAAGATCTACACGATAAACAAACTATTCTCGCAAAAGTATAAATAAAAGTCTCGTGTTGGAGTCACACGGCAAATAACTTTCAGTTAGTACGAACAGCAGCTTTGACTTACTAAAATAAAAACAATAGCATGACATGCCGATAATGCTCATTTTGATTCTCCATTTCTCAAGGGAACTGTTTTTATTTTACAAAATACGAGGTAAACTTACGCTACTAACGTTGAAGTAAGTTAAAGATGAGAACGGGTGATAAAAACAAATAAATATATTTACCCTTTCAATATTTCTAAAAAAACACTGCTTCATTATCCTTTTCATACATCCTATATCAACTTGTGATATCACTCATTGAAACCAGTAAAAATAATTCTTTTTAAGCTCAGGTACTACGGCACATATTTTAATGCAACTTTTAATTTTGTGAAAAACATACAAATTTTACTATTCGTCTACTTTCTGATTAAACATTCATTTATACATATTTTAGGAAAAAACCGTCCTATCTGTATAATATGAAATACTATAAAATATTATAAAATTATTATATAATTATATAAAATATTATAAAATTTTAAAGTTATCTGGTGTGTTACCATAAATGAATTTATTATCATACGCTAACTCCGTTTGCTGCAAACTTCTTCTGTTTCTGTAGCAAATTTATTTTAGAACTTTTTTGTATAAGATTTGATTTTTATTGCTTTTGGCCTTATTATGATCGTGAAACATATTTTTTTAAATAATTAAAATACCCATAGAAACGGATAACAATAACTGATAACGGATTTAACATTATCTAATGCTTTCAATGATTGTTTTAAGACAGTTTATTTATTTATTATTGAAGTTTCAAAATAAATTTATTGCACTAAAACTATATGTTACTTGAAAGGAAAACAAAAGCAAAGTTTCTAAAATAATTTTACAAGCTGATAAAAATTATATTTTCTTAGGACACTTAATATTACTACTTAAAAAAATCTCAATTTAAAAAGATCTATAATAAACATTTTTAACGAGATCTCCACTTGTAAACTTCACAAAAAAATCAAGTTTAAAAATGATTAAAAATTCTCTTTTAAATACGCATTATAAAACTTCGATTTATACACAAAGGGAAAATATTATATTTCATAAAAAGAGCATTTAAAAACTTCTATTTATACACAAAGTAAAAATATTATATTTCATTGCTTTCTTAATAGAGCAGTAAATTTCGATAAAACAGAGGGCACATTTTCATTCGGTGTTACCAGAAATATTTATTTTTCTTATTTTTTGTTAACACTAAAATAACAGAGCAGTTACTCTCATTTTCTTGCGACGTCTTATCTTTGTGTACTTAAAATCTGCCAACTTGAAACGTTATATAGCAAAAGTACCATGTAAATTGTTTCGAAATATTGTTCTTTCTTGCTTTATTCAGTGATGTAGAACGTATCACAGACCTTTTTCTTTATGTATCATAAAGGACAATTTTCTTATCTAAGATATTCTGTTTTAAACTGCGAAAAGAAACATCAACATATTTAAAAGGACCCATTACCTTAAAAACGGTCAAAATATCGATATTTATTAGCTTAAACTGTAGCAGAACCTTTTATTAATAATTGGGTAAATTTTGGACACAATATCTTCAATAATTTAGGATTTATTAAGGTTATTTTCACCGCCCCCTGAACACTTGGCCTGAATGCTAACACAATAATGGCGGCTGTCGCATGCGGATTTTTTTTAAGCACTTGTAGTGTCTGCTGAATTTACACTCTAATAATTTCTAAAAGCTTTCATCGACTTACTCGATCTTAGAAAAATAAGGCGAAGAAAACTTTTAGAAATTATTGGTGTTTAAATTCGAGAGATCGTACAAATGCTGAATAAAATCCGCCTACGACCGCCTCCATTTTTGTGTGAGCCCGCAGGACTAGTATTCAGGGGAGCGGCGTTTTCTGCACGGTGACAGAATTATAAAGGACTGGTGAGTAGGTGCCACCCCCACTTCTTCTCTACTAGCACATCACAAAAAAACATCTAATATTTTATTTTCTCCCAGCGAAAAAATTCGAGTGAAGTGAAATAATGATTTACTGTAACTGTCTCGAATGTTAACATAGTCGTTCTATGCTTTTTTAGCACTTTCCAACCTAGTTGAAAAGTGCTTATGACTTCGGTTTGTCTGGCCGTCTGGCCGTATGGCCGTCTGTCCGTGCTCTAACTCCCGTAAATATGCTCGGATTGCTCTGCAATTTTTATATGTTATTGTCGTTATCTATGGCACGTTCCCTATTTCAACTGAAGTGTGTAGCACTTATAGTTTTCTTACAGGGATACTCAAAAGAATTCCGTTACATTGCGGTCTATGGGGAAAAATCATTTGCGGTTTATTTTAAAAATGTTTCACTATTGTAAACGCATTGAAATTTATATAGATCACTAAGATGCATTAGAAGAAGCTTAATATGGAATAGTAGGTGTATAGCACTTAGAGTTACTTTACAGGGACAGTCAAAATAATTCCGTTACATTTCGTCTATGGAGAAAAATCGTCTGCGGCTTATTTAAATAATGTTCCACTATTTTAAACGCATTGAAGTTTATATATATTACTAAGGTGCATTACAAGAAGCTTACTACAGAATAGTTTGTGTATAGCAGTCATCGTTCATTTACAGGGACACACAAAAGAATTCTCTACTGTCTGTTAACAAAAATTCCTGGAAGTGTGTTTTAAGTTACTAAACGCGATTTTAATCTTAACTAGCTTTTTGTCTATTACGTGGTGTGTATAAATTCTGTAGATCCTATACAGGGCAACACAAAAGTTCGCGAACACATTTCCGTTTATTGACAGAAACTCCAGAAGGAGAATTTAAACGGTGCTACGCGTTTCTTAACTAAACTAAAATTTAGCATCCTATGTATATATACAAATCTATAGATCATATACAGGGCTACATAAAAGTATTCGGATATTTTTCCGAATATTGTATATATTGAAAATTCCTGAAATTACGTTTTTAAATATGTTATGCGTTTTCCAAATTGTTTACTTAGATGTCATCTTTCAGCTTATTAAACGGTAATGATTTGTAAAATTATTTTAGAAGCGTTGGAAAGTGCTACATAATCTATGCTTGACGCATGATTTTTCGTTCTTGTTTACTCCTGTTTTATTAAAAAACGCTATGAAAAAACCCTGTTTTGGGTAGCAAGGTGTAATTAGATGGTTATTTGTATTCATTTTACCTGGTAGTGTATTTCAAAATGATATTTTAATTGTATTTGAAAGATCATTCTCGAGTCGCTATTCTTATTTACGTTTAAAAATTGCGATTGTATAAACAAAAAATTTACTGTTATGAAAGCGTGTGTTTCAGAACTGCGGGAATCTTTTGATAAAGATAATAATATTCTTGTGCGATCTAAGAATAAATATATATTGAAAATATATGGTTAAATTATTTAAAAAGTATCCAAGCTGAAACAAATCTCCCTGTAAATAAACAAACTATAAATCTGGCTCTATTCAAGGATTTTAGGGGAAATTATCAACGATAAAGGAGGAAAACTATGCTGTATAGTTTGAAAAGATTAAAAATAAACTTGACCGCAAACACAGATATGCCTTTAAAATTAAGAAATAACGACTCGGCTATCAATCTGATTGCATTTAGAGGCATTCAATAAATATAAAATTGTTTACATAAGTTCTGGAAGTATATATAAAATTGATAAGTAGTTTATTCGCACAAATGAAGGTTATAAAGAATTTCTCATGTTTTTACTTACTTTAGTATCACTACTTGGCGACTTTTTGGCAGGTTTTTCTCAGAAATCTACTTTCTACAATTTCTTACCCAGTGACCTTTACGATTACAATAGTTGCAAATATCTACTTTATATATGATTTATTGATAAATTTGAAATTTTTATCTTTATTTTGTTTTTCTAATCTTGAAACTACTAACGCTTCCTGAACAGTAATGTCACCGTTATCGGTTTTGATGAAATTTCTTTCAAACATACAAAGTTGCTCTGTTAACTCATCAAATATTCTGTCCTCGTTTTTAAACAATAACATTCAGCTAGACTTAAATGTTTCAAATTTGAGTGGTAAAATCTGCAAGACTTTACAAACTAAGATCAAATCCGGTAACTTATTTTCACCTATATTTTTAAGTGCATTATTTAGTCCACTCTAAAGGGTTCTTAACTTAGCTATGTGCGTTGAGACATGACCGCCTAATGTCCAGTTAATTGCAAAAAAATCTGTACATATCTTAAATAACTGGTCTTTTGGCGATGCTACAAAATGATGCTTCAAGGCTTGTCACATTTCACATGCTGTTTCTGTATCCATAATCTTTTGGTAAACTTCGTCAGAAACTGTACTTGCTATCACGGATGTTACGTAAATATTAGTTTCACGGTATAAATCGTAACTTACTTTATGTTCATTGATTTCTGTATCTTTAAATTTACCATCAATAACATCACACGCTCCTTCATTAATTATAATCAAGTAAATCTCTAACCTTGCGTTTCTATAAAGGACAGTATACTTCACCAGTCAATAAGTTAACTTGTTTAGCTAAATCCATTTCTAAATCTTAAACTTAGGAGATTTTAGAATATTGTAATGATAAGCTTATTTACTAAACTAAACTAATGTTCTTCTTCAGTTACTATGAGTAAAACTTAATTTCTGTATAATGAATTCTAATCAATCAGACTTGATCGAATTAGCGATGTTCATAGCGAGATCTAAATCCATAAACTATTAAAAAATTATATATTAACCTATTACAGAGCTGCAAAGTCGATTGATTAATATTTATAAAAGAAGAAACGCACTATGTAAAAAATATCTTACTAAACGAAAAGACTATTGAAGAATTCTAATAGACAACTACTAACATACATAAAGACAGCCATTATACATCAAATATATATTTTTTTAATAAACGAGCTTAGTTGTTTTATACTGATGAAACAACAAATCAAATGCACACTGCACATGTGCTAAGTTCACGTGAGGCATCATATGAATTAACAGATAAAATTCAAAACCTAAGTTTAACAAATCAGAGCACACGGTTTCCTGGGCTGCGTTTACGTTGTCTGTGTATTTCGCGGCGTATTATTGCACAGTGTAATTTAGTGTACATTATATTTACTGATCCCTAATGTTTTTTCATCCAATATACTGCGTATTTAATATACAGATACATACCGACTACAATGCTTTAATATATCTACCAGTACGGTATATAAGGCTTATAAAATTCTTTTCATGGTATATATGTGTTAAAATACTTTACAGTACATGTAATATTCATCTGAATTACGGTACATACACTGGTCACATTACTGGTAATATATGTACCCTAATTTTACCCAAAAAACTTTTAGAGCGTGATATATCTCAGTGAGTTCATAATATGGCTTTCAACTGTGTAATAAAAATAAGTTTAATTTAATGTCACCGAATATCTCACCTCTTTCTCGGTATAATCATTCTTTGTACTAGCTATATTTGGGGGAAATTTCACGACGCTTGGACGTCAGTTTAAAATGAATTATTCTATCTTTAACACATTCGCATCGGGAAACAAAAATCCCGTTTTTATTTACTAATTTAATTAATTAACTTAATAATTAATTTCCCTTCATGTATTACATGAATTAGGGCATATATACTTGTCACATTGATGCCAGTGTGTGTACCATAACTTTACACAGAAATCTTTTAGATTGTGATATCTCTCACTAAGCCAATAATTTAGCTCTAAATTTTGTAATAAAAACAGCTTTAATTTAATATCACCGTATATCTTAATTCTTTTTCGGTATAATCATTCTTTGTGTTAGTTTTGAGGTAAGTTTCTCGACACTTAGACATCAGCTTAAATTCAATTATTCTATCTTTAACGCATTCGCATCGGGAAACGTAAATTCTCGTTTTTATTTACTAATTTAATTAATTAATTTAATAATTAATTTTGATACATGTGTCATTTATATGAATTGGGACACAAATACTGGTCACATTGATGCCAGTAGTATATGTACCCTAACCTTACACAGAATTTTTTTAGGTTGTGATATCTCTCACTAAGCCAATACTATAGCTCTAAATTTTGTATTACAAACAATTTTAATTTAATATCACCGTACATCTCAACTCTTTCTCGGTATTACCATTCTCTGTACAAGTTAGTTTTTAGGAAAGTTTCATTACGCTTGGATGTCAGCCTAAAATCAATTATTCTGTCTTAAAATTAAAAGAAATAAAACGAATTACAAACGAAATGCAATTTTACAGAAAAAAACACCCTTTAAATTATTGGAGCTTTAATTTTTATTTTTAGGCTTTTTATTTTCTTACATGCATATATTAAAATATTTCCACAAAAAGTACAATTATATATAATAAATTTTCATTCCTAAAAAAATTCTTTGCAAAAACATTAAAAATGCATCTTATTTTTTTTTTGAAGACATTGACCGAAAAGAATGTCGTTTCGCCCTCTAAAACAGTATATCAAACCACTTATCATTGCTGTAACCGTTACCAGTTTTATCTTCTGTATAAATAAAGAACCACCCGTTGAAACATTAAAGGGAAGTTTTAAATCTTCTCTCATAACTAAAATCCTTTTACTGCCAGAAAAAGCTTTAACGATTGTTTGAACTTTCAGTAAAATATTTTCTAGGAACTGAAAGAAAAGTTTATTTTTAGAGAAATCCTAAGTACTCTCTTTTATATATTTTTATAATAAAATGCAAATAATATGAGAATTTTTGCGCTCAGATTTTGAGATATAGTTATTATGGAAATAGTAAAAAAAAAAAAAAAGTATAGTAGAGCCAGCTTTGATTGCTATACACCAAAATGTAATCAGTACCAATTTATGTCAAATTCTAACTGAACATACAGTTTCATGAAGTTCCGTGCATTAGTTCTTGTGACGCAGTTATGATGCAATTCAAGGACAATACATTATAGCATGGTGAGCGACATACACCACAACATAATGATCAACAACGTATGACAATTCCCAACTAAACAAGCTGTTTGATGAAATTCTGTGTATTAGTTGTTGAGTTAGAGTGGCCACAAAATTTGCGTCACAAGCAAACAGACATTTAACAAAAATAGTCAAATCGCATTCAGAATATTCCAAAACGTGCAGAACGTGCAGAAACTAAAGTCAAAACTTTCCTCGATACCAATAATTTCTTTTTATTTATATAGATTAAACAATATATATTTTTTAACATTTGGTATTCTGGCGCATGCTTAAAATATGCCAATGTAATTATTTGTCTACTTTTTCAGCAAATTTAATGTTTTAAAACATCCATATCATAAAAAGTTTCTTTTCTTTATTGTAGGATTTGAATACATTTTCGCAAGCTAAATTTCGATATTGATTCAACTGTTAAAAGACAGAATGTAAATTTAAAAATTGCATATATAATTCTTGATAAATGTTTCAGTTTTCCTTCTATTTTTAATACCAGAATCGTGTTTAGTACCGTTAAAAATCCTTCAAACATTTATTTCCTTTCATTTACTGTTAAGCGGGTGAAAGAACTTAGATTAATTAACTGAAATACGAGTTGACAATATGCGAAAATGAAGGCATTTTGGTAAATGGTTACACGGCAAAGGATTTATAATGTTTATGTTGTGGTTAATGGTGCTCATCAGACATATCTTAATTTTGTTAAAAAGAGATTAATGGGAATATTTTCTGCAAGAGATTATCACAAAGGATTTTCATACTTACATATTTTATGGAAATTTACAAATGATGCGTACTTTCTAACATAATGATATTGAAAAAAATCTTACGTGACAATTTCAAAATATCCCAAAAAATGGTTTCACTCTATTTACGGAATTAATTTTTCGTGAAAGTTATGTATACTGTAATGTCCTTTAAAAATAAACTTTTTTATAATGTGATCAAAAAGTCAATGTACCTATATTTTAACAAATAATTTGTGATTAAATGAAAGTACATACACATAATTTCAGGTGCATGTCCATCAATTCACGATCACAGTAAGTTAATTTTGCAATGTGTGATCCGTTTTCCGTTAATGACTAATTTGCACACATTCGCAGGTCTGCTATACATTTTGACAACATGGAACAAGGAACAATGTAGTTAGCAGATTGGAATACCTAGTTGCGTACCAACTGAACTTCCAGTATAAATGTAAGCGACTTGAGAGACAAATTGGGAGTCGTGAGAAATATAAATCGTTAAAATGAAAATAAAAATAAAAATAAAATATAAAATATAATAAAGAAATGTAAGTTTAACAATAAATAACTAAAAAAAATTCCATTAGATCCAAGATGACAGACGAGACCTACTGAGGATCGAACCCATCTAAAAAAAACAGAGACCATACATTTAGTTTAAAAGTTACAAAATAATAAAATCCAAAAGAGCCACTATGCAGACTAAAGAAAGTTTTTAAAAAAATATATAAATACATACATACATATAACTATTATACGTAACCCGGAACAACAGACAATTTGCATAGTGCCTAAAAAAAGGCTAGATAGGTTACTTCCTGCTCGAAACTCGTTTTACTGTTCATGCGGTTTGGCTTTGCCACACCGCTGTTTTCTGTACACACAGATATGCGGCGAAAGATATTTTACGCCTTCATACCATCTTTTGCATGCGCCCATCTTATGGTTTGTCTGAATAACGTTGGCTTAAATATTTGGACTTCATACAAAGAAGTCAAAGGGAAATGTTATCGGAAAAGATATTTTTCATTTAAATTAATTGAAAAACCTTCTGCTGGAGAGGAAGATTCATGCGAACCAGAAAACTTGAATTAAACTGAAGAAATCTGCTAATGGTGGATATATCTGTAAATTGTACACGAAAATGTTGCCAAATCGCTTTTTGCAACTAAAATAAAGCCACAAATTTGTGCGCTGGTTAAAAAAAATATGTTTGTAGCAAATGTACACGAAAACAATTTCAGTTGTAAAAATTGCGATAAGGAAAGTTAAAAATTAAATTGTTGTTACTACTATTTACCGTGTATGAAACTTTCAGTGAAAATAAAATTCAAGAATCACAGTAAGAAATTTCCTGACATCATACATAAACTTCCTGCAAGAATTTTTTAAATATCTTTCGCCGTTTGCAAGTTATTAAATTTTAAAATCTATCAGGCATTTTTGGGACACCCGGTAAATAACAAGAAAAAATTGTCCTGAATTAATAAATGGCGCAATAAATTATCGTTTCTAAAATTGAAATAAACCTTTAATTGAAAAATAATATATCATTAATATAGAATATTTTGAATAATAAATAATTTCGATATTTTACTATCACTCAATACTTTAAAAAAATGATTTTTGATTCAATTTGATGATACTCTAAGTAGTGATAATTCAAGTGTTATCGATTACTTTCGAGAAATGCTTCAAGCACTATTTATTAATATTGATATATGCATATTGCAGTCAATAGTTTCTTCAGAAAAATATCTTCCATATGTTGCATAGTAACCAAAAGGTTAAAATATTTTTACAAAATTTTGCCTTCTGATATTGAAAATTTTGCCTGAATATTCAAAATATATTGAAAGTTTCATTTACCACATTCTTATCGTGAAGTTTCTGCCAGATCATATCGATTTTCTATATCTGTTTCAGCCAAAAGAGAATAAACAAAGTGCAAAGAGTATTTTTTTTTAGTTTATCATTTAAAATATTAAAAAATAAAATTATTAAATACTATAAGAAAATATTATTTCATTAAGTGTATAGAAATGCTTTATAGACGATGTATAGATTTCTCATTAATAAAAGCGTTTTTTAAATTTTCTACCGCTTTCACCACAAAATCATTAAATACAGTTTTTAATGTAATTATTGAGGGCTACATTTTTCTTTTCTTTTTTTTTAAGTTTATCATTTAAAATATTAAAAAATAAAATTATTAAGTACTATAAGAAAATATTATTTCATTAAGCGTATAGAAATGCTTTATAGACGATGATTTCTCATTAATAAAAGCGTTTTTTTAAATTTTCTACCGCTTTCACCCAAGGATGAGATTTCTCCGCTTTTTTGCATACCAGTATAATCTTAGAGAAAACGTTGTTCTGTTAAATCGCAAAATGATCATATTAATTAAAAGAACATTTTCTGTAAGATAATATTGGTATGCAAAAAAGCGGAGAAATCTCATCCCTGAACTTTCACCACAAAATCATTAAATACAGTTTTTAATTTTAATGTAATTATTGAGGGCTACATTTTTTTTTAAAAGTTTATCATTTAAAATATTAAAAAATAAAATTATTAAGTACTATAAGAAAATATTATTTCATTAAGCGTATAGAAATGCTTTATAGGCGATGTATAGATTTCTCATTAATAAAAGCGTTTTTTTTAAAAATTTTCTATCGCTTTCACCACAAAATCATTAAATACAGTTTTTAATGTAATTATTGAGGGCTACATACATACGAAATCTCGAAAATACAGCAGAGTATTTTCATTTAGAAATGAATAGTTATTAAATTTATTTTATTAATAATACTCAGTGGCCCGTGCGAGGACTTCGAACTGCAGCCTAATTTTTTTTTTTTATCAATAACTAACTTTTTTTAGATGCAGGTTTAAAATTGTAAAGAAAAATTAAGGATAAAATATCTGCAAACAACATTAGTCAAGCCAGAATGCAATTTCATTTATTCCACCAAAGTGGCAGTCAAACCCGATCGAAGATAGCAAAAGGCACGCGGAGAAAAAAAAATATTTTTTTCACAGCATTAAAAAAATGATGTCATCAGTTTCGGGAGAAAACACGAAACAAAGAAAATAAATTTAATTTATTATTGAAATATTAAATTATTATAATTAAATTATTGAAATTGATTAATTAAACAATTGTACTTAAATTATTGTTTTTATTTAAAATACAAATTAATCTAATATAACAAAGCATTCTTTTTATTCTACATTTGAAATACCACTGCTTCGATCGATCGATGGTGTCTTTTTTTTCTAAACATTTCAATTTCAATTTTGGTTTCAAACATAAATATAAAATAAACCCGTGCGGTGAAATCCTACTTTATTTATTTATCTATTTTTGTACTATTTATTTGTTATAATTATTTTTGAGCATCCTATAATGCGGTATTTTATTTTTGTAGCAACACTAATTTGAAAATAACCTTTCATTTCATTTATGAAAACAATGCCGAGTTATTTCTTATTTATCTGCAATTTTTAATCAAAAAATATTTTTTAATGAAATGTGAGAGTCCTGTGTCAGAAGACACTTCAAAAACATTTTGAATGATACTTCATTCGTTGTTGTACGCTTCGTAAATTCAAAGAAAAAGGAATGATGAATACAAAAATACTATAATTGATATATAAAGAGATATAGTGCTTAATTAAACTTCGACGATTTATTTTTTCTATGTTAACACGTGGACGGACAGTAGGAACAAGTGAAGTTCGAAAATTGACACTATATGTTTTTTGTAATTTTTAGAATATTAGAAGTATAGTTTTACTCTTTCTGCTTAAATAAACTTAATTTTGATTAATTAAGCACCTTTAATTAGGTTACACTACTCCCTTCACAACCACGTCAGGGTGGCTAGTGGTCAGGGAAAAATACAGTAAAAAAAGTGGTAAACACCAGTATATTCTTATAGAAAAATTTATCTTGTTTATTCGATCAAATAATCAATGTGAATTTTTCTATAAGAATATACTGGTATTTATCATTTTTTTACTGTATTTTTCCCTGACCACTAGCCACCCCGCATGTGCATACATACTGAAGCTGCAACTCGTATAACAGATGGAAAACGAACTTCAACCTAAAAAAATGTTCAACCAAAATAAATGCACATTTGTGCGGCTATAGCCGTAGTGTATAAAAACGACCGTTTCGTTTTGGACGGCTATTGCCGTCATGCCACACAATGAATTTCGCTTTAACGGCTATAGACGCAAGTGTCCGTCAAAGTGTTAATATTTCTGAATTAAAATTACGAGTAAGGAAAAAAAAATCCCAGGATCTCATTGAACTTTAATGAATGGGACATTAGGAAAAATCATTAACATGTTAAACCCAATAAATGATCAATACACTGTAAAAAATATTCGTGTTACTTTACACCAAAAATGGTGGCAACAAAGTTGCCACCAAAAGTGGTTTAAAGAAACACCACTTGTAAATTGGTGTAATAAAACACCAAAAATTAATTAGTGTAAAGAAACACCACTTTTGGTGGCAACTTTGTTGCCACCAACAGTGGTGTAATAAAGCACCATCATTGATTTGGTGTGCTTTAACACCAAATTGGGTGTTCTACTAACTAATTTAGAATATGCCACTTAGATGCAGTATCACACCAAATTTGGTGCTCCAAATCTGCTCAATAAATTCACTGTCCCTGCTATCCTGATAGAAAAAAATGTTTGCACTGTTATACATTTACATAAAACTTAGACATATTTTTCTCTTTGATTCAGAAAAGGATAGTTAAAAGTCAGTTCGCAAATCTCTAATTGAAATCCTCACTATTTTTTTTTTAAATTTCAATTATAAAAGTTATGTTTCAAATGTTATGTTACTTATGTTTCAAAAAATGCTATATTTTAACCAAGAGGGGAAAAATACAGTAAAAATGCCTGTAGTTTTACATAAATATCCATTAATTACCTTTCATTCACTTTTCTGTTAGGATAATTTGGGACGACAAATTTCCGGTCAAAGACTTGATAGAGCTTTAAAAATGGTGCTGTAAGATTTATCTGGTGTTTAATTACAACAATTATGATAGCAACTTTGTCGCCACCATTAATAAAGGCTTATTCAATAACAGTTATAATTAAAAAGAATTCCATAGAAATTTAACAATATAAATGTTATTATTATATAAATGTTAGTTAAAATGTAGTAGAAGTAAAATTGTAGACTTTGTATTTTTCATATCAAAATACTTACATATTTAACAATGGAGCCATACGGAACTATTTGCATTTATTTTTAGTAGTTAAAGATTTTAAACAACATTCAATATAGCATTGTAGAAGTTTTAGCCATCCCCCACTCTTATTAACACATAAGATTTTATTATCCCAATAATGAATGTTTTGTGTTTTGGCTTAATTTCTCAATTTTTTTCTCAAAAAATACCCCAAGAAAAATGTTACTCACTTTAAATAAAAGTCAATTTTCAAATATCACTCTTAAGAGGCTTAAATGCACTGAATTTAATTTCAGCATTACTTGTTAATGATATTTAACTATGGCACCCTAACACATCTTACATTTCCGGTTATAACTTACTTGGCCAATAGAATAATCAGGTAACCATGTATGGAGAATTTATTCGAAATTTTAATAGCAAGAGTTAAGAACAAAATAACTTTTATGATATTTATTTAACTAATACTGAATTGGAAAGTATAATACACATTTGTCAATACTAAGAGTAGTATATGTAAATAATTATATAATAATCAGAGAATGTAATAACTAAGTAAGAAATAATGAAATACTGTGAAGAAAAAAAAGTTAAATTCAAAATATCTCAAAGAAATTTGAATGCATTAATAAACAAAATAACATAACTTAATTTGGATAGGAAGGCAATGCTTATAATAATTCTTAACGGCTTTTAGACCAATGGGTAGACACATACTTTTCTCAGAAAAAGTTAGCATAAAAATTATAGAATTTTCTCTGAAGACACATACTCATATCTTAGGTAGGCGGTTTTGACAGTAAGGCTTTGGTTTAATCAATATATTTGCAATTTCACAATAAAAAAGTGATTTTAATAAGCACTTAAAAGAGCATAAGTCAAGGTTAAAAATAAAGAACTGTTTTAATTAATCGTAATTGTAAAAAAAAAAAAAAAAAAAAAAAAATGCATATTTCAGTGCACCAAATCAAACAGCATATAATTATTACATAACATTATCAAAACACATTTCATGGTTAAATACATTGTAATTAACCAAAATAGCCTATACCCAGTTAAACATAAAACAGGCTTACACAAATTTTTCACTTTCTTCTAAAATTGTAATTTTGGACTTTTACTGTTAAAATTGCTCAGCTGATATTAGCTGACATTAAGTTAAGCTGATATTAGCTTAACAAAATTGCTCAGCTGATATTACACACAATATTACAATTTTTATATGTAACAAAATTTCTTAAGTATTGCATTCCATGTATGAAACATCATTTAATGTTACCCAAATATGCTTTAAAACAGTGTACCAGTTTTCATTTGTGTAGTTGCTGAAAAATGATATCTAAATTGCAAGAGACTTGCATCCACCAAAAAAAAAATCTTGAATAGTCCTTATTAGACATTTTTTTAATTTTCTACACACCAAAATGATCATTTAAAACACTCTCGCCCCCCCCCCCCCATAATCTTCTAAGGAAAAAAAAACTTTATCACTATCTGTTATAAAGAGTAAATTTTTTGAAAAAAATTGCTTCTTCAGCTAATTTCCTAACAATAAATAATCACTCCTTTTTATTTTTATTTACTTTTTTAAATAATTCACAAACCTTTTGTTTAGAAAATCATAGTAAATGTTGATAACAAATGTTCTTTACTTTTCAAATTTTCTTTACACATGTTGCATTTTTATACAACTTTACATCTTGTGTGTGATAAAAACTAAAATTGCTGCTATAGGATACTGATCAAATAAGCTACCCCCCCCCCCCACACTTCCCATCTGACGATGCCGTTATATTCGTTTCAGCTTGCTACCAAATTCATAAGAAATTTCGGCTTAGATGTGTTTGTGGTCTGCAAACAGAAAGGGGATCTAACATTTTTTTAATGTATGAAAATAGTAATTTTATTAAATTATACTTTCATGAGCTCTTCCTTATAAAGAAAATAGTATTTATCACAATTATCATACAATGGATATGATTACAAAATAAATGCGTAAAAATCTGAACATCCAGAAAATAAATGCATTTATCTAAGTGCTTTATGGTTGTGAGTCAGAGCATTAATACAAGAGACCATTGATTTATACTCACAAGTAGAATATGCAGGAAAAATAATTTTAAATTAAACCCAAATATACGGCTGTTTAATTACTTATAGTCCCCCTGTCTGTCTGACTGTTTTTCCAACAAAACAATTTTGAGAACGTCAACAGAATGAAATTTCGTTTCAGAGGTAAATAAATAACAGAACAATGGAAATTGGGTAAGCTGGGATAGCAAATTTTTGGGTGGACTTGGGCTCCACCAGCCCATATAAGTTGGCACCACTGCTATTTAGTACTCTTAAATAAATAAGGAATAATCATTTCGCTTACCTTGTGTTTTCTACAACAAATCAAACGTTTTAAAATGAAAGCGAAATGGCGACTGTTCCGTTCTCCTTCTCTGTTGTCGTCTGCTGACGCAACACTCTGACGTCATCGTGTATTCGAACACCAAACGCTGCATAGCGAGATATAATTGTACACCTATTTTGGAGTTTTGTTTCCCAAATTAATTTGAAAGCGTCATTCTTGGTGTATGATATCACCGATTTTTATTGAAAGAGTAAAGATAAACTATTTTAAGTGTATTATAACACTTAATTCAGTGTTAACACCAAAGTTAGTGCATATTTAAACCTTCTTTGGCATTTCATAAACCCAAAGTAATAATACTCCCCCTTTTTTACAGTGTACGAAATAAGAAATGGACTAAGACGCATATAACTGATTATCGTCTGCTAAATTGGACTGTGAAATTGTGAAAATTAACTATGCCTGCTTCATAGGTTTACCATTGCGTTTTCCTGCACTCAGTTCTCCATGTTATCATACTTTTGGGTGCAGGAAAACACAATGCTAAACCTACGAGTCAACCGTTAAAATCGGGTTTTCGAAGTGTTTTCCACCAAGATATGACTTGGCAGACCGATTGAGTTTTAATATGCGAATCGAGTTTTGACTAATTCTGGAATTTCAGCCGTGAACTCGATGAGGTGATTGTTTGTGCTGCCGCCTCCCGGTCTATAAGCTGAAAGAGTGAAGCTCTTATTCATATACTCCCATGGTTTCTATGTGACGCTACTCATCCTAAACTGTTTCGCTGATGACCACCAAATTCAGCACAGTGATAGATGCCATGACATAGCTCGCATGGCCATGGCATGGCATCCGACACAA
Source organism: Maratus michaelseni (assembly GCA_963931845.1). Classification (NCBI taxonomy): domain Eukaryota; kingdom Metazoa; phylum Arthropoda; class Arachnida; order Araneae; family Salticidae; genus Maratus; species Maratus michaelseni. The sequence continues at coordinate 101,376,931 of OZ007600.1, forward strand.
ATCGTGTCCTAGAGGAATATCATAATATCAGAATCATGAGTACCGTATCTTAACGTTAAAATCGTAAATTAAAATTCGCATACGCAACAATTTATGTAATTTATAATGTGTGAGTTTTTATCAAGGGGACACAATATGCTAACAGGCAGGAAGAATGATTGCTTTAAGTTCTTACGGTGATTGAAGTAAGAATGTTGGGATAAACAGTTGAAATAGTAAAATGCGTTTACATTGCCAAGGACTTTATCAGAGTTATCGCAGATATGGTGTTGTTAGTGCCCCAAATAAAGCCAGTCACGAGCCACCCTTGGTAATAGGTATAGTTATAGTTATAGTTATAATTATAGTTATAGTTATAGTTTTGTAGAAGAAAATCATTTGTAGAAGTTTTTGTTATGTATTGCATTATTTAAAAATTTAACGAGGGTGTTTGGAATCTAGTCGACTGGGATACTTTATTTCTAATGAACATTTGTACACTGTTAAAAATAAACCCGTAAATTCACGATAAAACTACTGGCAACGAAGTTGCCGGACTTTTTCCGTTCCGTTAGTAGATTTTCCGTTTTGAAAGATAAAAGAAGGAAAATCGCCGTTTGCAGAAGCGGTAACTTTCCGTTAACGCTCTCAGAAATCACGGAAATATTCCTCGTAGAACTGACAGAAAAGGACATTTTCCGTTTTAGATAAACTCGGTTAAAAAAAATCTTGACATCTCACTTGGTGCTGCCATCTGTCGACTATTGTGGGAATATTTACTATCTGATATACGTCAAGAACAGCTTCTGGTCGACATTAGGTTTTGAACCAGGGGTGATAGTGCCTCGAGTCCAGCGTCTTGCCGGTTTGACCAATGGGCGCTTGCTAGGATAGCGGTTTGAAAAGATCATTTGGAAATTCTCAAAATGGCGGCTTAGAACACACATAATTTGGGGTTTAGAAGCTTGGTAATTTTAAAGTTAATTGCGGGGAGATTTCGTTATGAGATGATGTTCATGTTTTAAAATTGTAATATTAATACAGGATAAAAACATGAATTATATATATTCTTAACTTGATTGTTATTAACTTGATTGTTAGATGTAAAATATAAATATTATATTTGAATTAAATTCGATAAAAAATGTTTGCTTGTTTACGAAAAGCGATTTTTTTTTCAACTATTACATATTTTTTAAATGTGTTCGCTTAGAATATATTTTCAGTGCGAGTGCTTTTTATTACTTTAAAAACGAAATTGCGAATAATTTTAAAGGAATGAGAAAAATATTATTTTCTTTTTATTTGAAAGCATTATTTTTGTATGTTGCTTTTTTGAGTAAAATAGATTTTTTTGTTCACTTAATTTAACTATTATATATATATTTTAATCTGCTTGTTTAGAATATATTTTAAGTGCGAATATTTTTTATAACTTAAAAAAATAAATTGCAAATAATTTTAAAAGAATGGGAAAATTGTTACTTTTTTTAATTCGAAAGTACTATTTTGTTGTTTTTTTTTTTTTTAATAAACTCGAAATTTTAATTTATTAAATTTTTAGTTTTTCTGTGCAACAACATGTCAGTTCTTTAAACATTGAAAATAAATATGCAGCAGATAAGATAACGGAATATCTCCGTTATCCCCTTTCGTCTCCGTCCGTTCCGTTGTTTTCAGGAAATATGAGGAAATTTTCTGTTTTTTAACGGAAAATACTCTTTTGTCGCAAAAATGGACTTTTTCTGTGACATTCAGGAAAAAAATACCCGTGAATTTAAGATTTTTTTAACAGTGTAACTAAAAAGCCATCTTTGATAATTTATAATATATTCCAATTCAAATTAGAATTATTATGTACAAATTACAAACACATGAAATTATGGAACAGTTGCATGTGCTTCGTGTTATAAATATTAGAGTAATTAGCTGTATGAAATCTTTAAACTTTTTTCATAGTCCTTAATATAGTTAATTAATATAATTTCCTTCGCAATTTATTTTTTTTCTCATGCTACATATGTGTGTAAAAAATAATGTTTATTCATTTTTGAAAGTTCGTTTACCTTTATAGAAAAATGAGAATATATATTCGATTTGCTGTTAACAGCTTGAATAATAAGAGACGAAAATTAAATGCATTTACGAATATAAATGACTTCGTGAAATTATCAGAAAGGAGGCAGTTCTGTTTTGAGAGCAGCTTAATTGTTGATTTAATGTTGTATGTAAATCGGCTATAAACTAAAAATATCATGTATTACATATAAGCGTAAGTTTATATTTATTGATGCCACAGTAAAATTTAGAATGGTATTACAAGATTTAATATGTGTCGTGCTATCGTGCTTCGATCGCTACGCTGGTCGGATTTTCCAAACGAACCTTGAATTTTAAATGCCGAAGATTGCAAACGAACTTCAAATTATATTTATATTTTATTTTTAAGGAACCTTGAATCCACGGAACCGGTAATCGAACAAACCTATCCCTTGAAATCCCGCTGACTTCGGAGGCGTACACAGGACGTGCTACGCACGTTCCGGTTTCTTTTTTCAACCAAACTTCAAATTTGCATGGCTTTATATCCTTAAACCGATTTTGTATGAATTTATATTTTCGAATGAAAATCTTTCAAAACGAACTTGGTGTCGGAGGTAGACTTTGTCGCAGACGTCAACAACAGCTCACCATTTTGTAAATTAAGAGGATATTTAATGAGTTTTTAGTTAATATCTCGTTTAATTACGGTCCGCAAAAACTTCTACTCCTAGAAAATATAAAGAATGGGTTTTCGAACCGATAGTTTTTAGCCAAAACTCTCCATGACCCCAGGGTAGTTCCAGATACACCCACACAGAGAGAGAGAAAGACGTTTACAGATTATAACAGTATAAATTAAACGTTAACACATATTCATAGTTTTTCAAATGTTTTGCTGCATTATTTCAATGAATAGTTTAAAAGCAATTTTCCTTAATTCCAAGAAAAAATGGTACTATTTATCCCCACCTCCCTCCCCCCTGGCCCTAGTCTATGTATTTTCTAAATTTTTAAAAATGAACAATAAATTTTAACATCATCATTATGATGATATATAGCATAATTTACTTCACAGAATTTTAACGAGTTAAATATTTCACTACTTGATTTAAGAATTTCTCTTACATTAACAGTCCAAATGATCGAATATAAATTTGAAAATAGAGCTGCGCTGCAGTCTTAATAAACCAGATAAAATACTGGTTAGAACGCAGAAAGAAAATACGATAAATCTGTTATGTAATCACTACAGCTATTGAAAACACTTTGAAACTTTGTAACAAAATATCACCTATAAAGAAACAAAATTCTCTTTTTGATATTATCTAATGAATTCTAAACATTTTATATTATTTTTTCATACTGTTTATGACTAGTTACATATAAATATAGTTACAGAATAAACGGTAAAGTAAATGATAAACTTTTATTTTAAGTCATTACTTTTGAAGATTCAATTTATATGTGTTAATTTTTTCCATCATAGCAGGGTTGCCTTTAGCGACTATTTTTATATTCTAGTCGTACCCTTATTTAATTTTTTAATGGTAAATTGTTTTAGCAGTTGTTTCATAATTTTATGGCTAGGAGTATAGTTTCGAAAAAGTGGTACGAACCCTTTAAAATAGAATAAATAAGTTGCCACCTGTGGCAAGTCTGTTCATCGCTTTACTTTTTTATGTAGTTTTTCATGCAGCATAATATTTAATGAGTAGGTTAAAAACAAATTGTCTTTCATAAAAAGTCTGATCACCAAGCATCCAGCAGTTTTTTAAATAGCAGTTTTCAGCTTATTTAGGACAGAGGTTCAATTCTGTATTTAAAATAAGCGACGATTACTATTAAAAAATATTAGGGGGCGTTCCCCACTGCGGTAATAATGTTATGTGTTAATACCAGGAAACCACGCCATTAGTGCAATACTGAAAATAAATCTACATAAGCAGCAATCGAAAGAACATTATGGAACGTGTTTTTGACGCATAAATCATTTGCCCTCCTCTCCCCGTTATCGAGATATAAAGTCTTACAATTTGCTAATTTATTGATTTAATAGGATGAAAGAAGAGTCGATAGAATTGAAGGAGGGGTCGTTAACGTTTTCAACGTAACAACATCATCAAACTCCAGTCACTTGTCCATTTTCAGTTCAGTAAATACACAAAGTTTTATTAAATACACAAAGCGCTGGTTCTTCAAACACATCGTCATTTCTTTCTCGGATTTTAAAAATAATGCCCGGTTTTCCTACTCACCAGCAAACCATGCCATTAGTGTAATATTGATAAAACCTAAATAAGCAGCAATCGAAAGTGCATTGTGAAAGGTGAATTTTGACGTATAAATCATTTGCCATCCTCTCCCCGTTATCCATATATAAAGTCTTAAAGTCTGCTAATTTATTGATTTAATAGGATGAAAGGAGGAGTCGATAGGATTGCAGGTGGAGTCGTTAACGTTTTCAACGTAACAACATCATCAAACTCCAGTCATTTGTCCATTTCCAGTTTAGTACGCCGCAATAGTCCGACATGTTTCGCTATGTTTGGTACAAGTCTGGGTCAGTGCGAACTCGGCCACTTCCATTTGAAACGACCTTGCAAATTTGTTTTTCATAGGTGATTGATCATTGTAATCATTGCACTAGATTTAAGTTCATGAAATGTTCTTGGTGGCATGATTTTCTACGCTTCAATCAATTTTTGGTTCAGTGCCATATTTGTCAATAGCTTTCTTTTTAGGGATTCTTTCATTTTGATATTACTATATCTAAATATGTTTTGTATTGCATTTTAATCTGATTATTAAAATATCTGAATCAAAACTACGCCTTTTTTAATTAAATAAATAAATTAGTAAATTTTAAGACTTTAATCTCGATAACGGGGAGAAGAGGGCAAATGATTTATGTGTCAAAAAACACATTTCACTATTCTCTTTCGATTGCTGCTTTCTTAGATTTTTTTCATTATTACACTAAGGCGTGGTTTCTTGGTTAGAATTGAACAAAATTAGTTACAATCTGCTTTCACAATTTTCCGCTATTCATTTTTCGATAAATGATTAATTCAACCATATATTGTGAATTTAACTAGATTTCATATTGTCTATTTTTCTATAAGAATTTCAAGAAACAGAATAACATTCCTGCACATTTGCTTACTATTTCTATATTATTATAAACGACAATTATATGTCAAATATGAAACAATAATAATGTTTTTATTTAACTAAAAATAGTATATTGAGATTACAATTCAACAAGAAAATGCAATAAAAAATGCATGCAATCATTGCAACATCATGTATTATTAAATCTTTCTCATACGATTTTATTTAGAAAATGGAACTGAAATCTGCACTTTACTAATCTCTAATGAGTTCTAACAATTAAAAAAAAAACAATATTCTCGTTTCGTACTGTTTATAAATATTTTTTCTAGTTAAAACTCGATTACTATTCTCAGAAAACTTACGTTATTGCTGTCGTTGTATCTGTGAGAACGCATTACGTAATTTAGATATTTATAGACCCTATACAAAGTTATTTCGCGGAAAGTTAGTAATTAATTAGAAATATATGTTCTTTTGCCTTGAATCACAAAAAGTAAGAAAATTATACTAAATTGGCGAGCCCAAAGCACACCTCGGAGCGGTCTCTTTTATGTCCACTGCTATTTTTTTTTATTATTAATATTTTGGCGGTAGATTTCTACAACAATTTAAAAAAAAATCACGATCGTGTTTTTGCGACATTTGCAAGATAAATCTAAAATGAAAAATTTCGCAAGGAAATAGTGCTGGGAAAAATTTTGATTTATACACTTTTAATATAGACCTCCGAGGCCTGATTCCACGGATACATTTGCAGTCAGTAAATAAGTCACTGTATATACAAGAACAGTAATCGAGTGTTAAATATAGTTTCAGAACAACCATTGGAAGTTAGTAATACTTCTCAAATGATGGAGTTTCCTTTTAAGTCACTATTTTCACACATCTTAACAGTGTGCTTCTTTTTTTTGAACATAATAATGCAATGATTTCTTTGTTTTCAAAATGCTCTTCTGATTAAAATGCAGTTTTTTTGCATTCTAATAAAATATTAGTATTATTAAAATTTTTTTTTACTTCTTTTCAATATTTTTTCCGGCACATGAACAATTTATTTTTGTATTTTTAAGCATGATTAAATATAGCATTGTTTTTATTGCATTTCAAGGAATAAAAGGATTTATACACGTTTAGGTGTAATTTTAACTTTATCGCATAAAAATGTAAGTATGGAAAACTAAATAAAAATATTTTAATGTTACTGAACAAGAAGTAACACGTTTATAATTTAGCAAGAAAATATACTGAGTGGTTAAAATATTAGGGACACCCTGATACACAGTATTAATATAGTTTCTCTTCTGGCTCTGATTACAGAAAATATTCTTGAAGCTGCAATCACACTTATCATCATATCATAGACAATATCAAATATTTCCTCTTAAAACGTTTTTAGCGAATGAAATGCTCGAAAAGACATGGTGACAGTTTACATTTTTTTAATTCGCCAATGACGAACTTATCACTGTTTGTATGTCGTATACTAAAGAACAACTCGAATGCCACCAAGAAGAGAACTCTAAAAATTATTGTTCAGAATTCTTGGGTTTTACACTATATTTTGAAATAATTAGTGGCAATTAATCACCAAATATTCAGACCGTTCCTTATATTAGCTGATTCAATTTGGTCTTGTAAATAATTGTACTTATAGCACAAAAGAGTATTTCTAATCAAGTTAAAAGTAAAAATATACAGTGTGATTCATAAATATCGAAACAATAGGCTATCTCTTTAAATATTGCTCCTAGACACATACTTCCAATTGCAAAGTTCCATAAAAAAAGGTGCAGAATTTGATGAGGTAAGTTGTAACTCCATGGGGGGTCTATTTGAGAAAATACAAAAATTGAATTTTTATACGGCCCCCGTAGGATAAAATTTCCAATTAGGAAATTATGCCTTATCCAGTCCTGAATTAAACAAAAAAAAATCCATCTTGATATCTGCAAAACTCAGGGAGATATGTCCGTTTTAATAATTCGTGAGGTTTCAAGGGATCAGACACAAATTGAAATGCGTGTAATTCAAGAAATAATGTAACTGTAAGGTGTCCGAGAAACATTTTATTTATTTATTTAATTATTTCTAGAGTTAGAATTTTGAATTTTTTGTGATGATTAACCATATAATTTGTAAACAGAATCACATCATAAAATCACAGAATCACATCATCATTTATTTTTTCAAAAAATGCAGAGTAATTTAAAATTATTATAACTCGAAATATTATTTGTCGAATTGATTTTTTTTTCTTTAATTAAACAGAAATATATAAGTTTTAATTTTCATTCAGCATTTTGAAAAAAAAAAACGATGCAACTTATTTAAAAAAAATCATATTTATTTTCAAAAGCGAATAATTTTTTTCAAATTTGCCGAATTAAAATTTAAGTAAAATATTTAAAAAAGATATATTACAAGTTTGAACCATTTATAGAGGTTACTGACTTATATAATTTTAAAGATGAGAAATGCTGAAAAAAACTTTTGATGCCGAAAAATGTATTTAAAGTTTTAAACAAAGATTGGTCCTAATAGAACGTTTAAATGCTTTTTAAACCTTCCAGCTGAATAAGTAACTCCTTCCTGTAACTTCAATTTCTGATTACGATAGTTTGGCTCTCGGGTACAGATATTAAATTTGTTTAACGCATACCCTAGTCTCTCATACAAATCTGGTATACAGCGAAATTTACAAAATTTAAGTTTATTAGAGATATGCATTTATTTTATGCACTTTATGTTTCAGGTCGGGTTTATTGATACGATGCGAAAGAAAACCATTTTCATGGCCGATGCACTTCATTTTATTTAATTCATTATCTAGACAGGTGTCTGTGCATATTTTAGATTTCTGCGCAAGCTGAAATTTGTACAAAAAATTTCCATTTATCTTAAGATACAATTAAGATTATTTTAAAGAATACTACATACATATTTATAAGAAAATTGTACAGTATATTTTAGATTACTATGTTTTCGCATGACAAAATCATAGTTGCCAAACCTCCTCCATTCCTCCGTAATATGTAGATTAATTTGAACCAGTTAACCACTTTAAAACTAGAAAAATGATTAATGAATCTTTGACTTATTTAATTTAAATGTTTTAAGTCGAATCATTACTTCATTCAATTGATTTCTTAAAAGAGTTTCTGGTTCGAACGTATTGAACCTGGGTCAAATAAACACACTTATAACTGAAGATTAGTGGGAGCTTGACATCTATTAAAAAAATACGCAATAGCAACGTTAATGATTATTTATACTATTAGACTGTTAAATTTGAATAAAGATTTATTTTAAAAAACAATGTCGTTTGGAATAAATGAAAAATAGGTTTAAAAACATCATAACTTTTAAAGCTGTATAACAAAAAAAAAAAAAAAAAAAAAAAAAAAAAAAAACATTTTCGAAAATATTTCTGTGTAAATTATAAAATATATTTCCAATGATTCCGTTAACAGAAGTTTCATTTTCGCTATTACTATTTTTATAAAACTTATTGCGTTCCTGACACGTCCTAAGAACAATAAAGACACGGGCCGGCACGGTCCGGCCAGCGGGCCGTGCCGATTACGACCCTGGGGCCAATCTCGGCCTCATGCAGACCTCTAGCATATTTCTCAAGCAAGTTTAACGTAAAAATCTGTACGCTATTATTTTATATCTAAAAGTTAAGGCATTGTCTTAGATCGACTTTTAATAATGCGTAAATTTATGGTCGATCCCTAACTAGCATTACAAATGAACTGATATCGCGTCTCTCAGAGGTATGCTTAAGTGGTGTAAGTCACGAATTTTGGATTTTAATATCTCTGTGAATTTTGCAGATAACAAGATGGATTTTTTTTTTGTTTAATTCAGGACTGGATAAGGAATAATTTCCTAATTGGAAATTTTTCCTACGGGGGTCGTATAAAAATTTAATTTTTGTATTTTCTCAAATAGACCCCCCATGGAGTTGCAACTTATCTCATCAAATTTTGCACCTTTTTTTATGAAAATTTGCAATTGGAGGTATGTGCCTAGGGGCAATATTTAAGGAGATAGCCTATTGTTTCGATATTTATGAATCACACTGTATATTTCAGATCATATAGTAAGTAAGGTGTGTGATACAAACTTAAGCTACCTTTTAAGTCTCATCTAGTAAAATATACAGCTATACTTGCAACGCAACAAGTTGCTACGCTGTAGCTATACTGTTGCTGCACATGAAAATGTGTCGGTCGCTTTGAACCTGTAAAGGTTCAACAAGCTATTTGTATCCACTATTCCACTTTTCACTGAAATTTTGGGACTTAAATGGCATTATTTGAACGGACATTGCTGTACGAGGAAAGCAAAGACATTTAGCTGTTATAAACAAACTGGACCTGGCCCTTCTGACGCCCAAAATCATATCGTATTCGAAATCGCTGAAATCTCTTATTTTCCATATGTATAAGCAAACTGCAATGCTTAATGGAGCTTCTGGACAGGAGAAGGCTATTTATCAGAAAACCCCAATTCCGCACATAAGCGCACATGCTATACAGATGAGCTGACGTTTGAGTGAGGAGTGTTTCTAATATTTTCGCTGCTCAGTGTATAATAAATCCTTACATATAATTACTGCAACCGATGATAACCATGAAGCTTTGTAACAAGCTTTAATCTAAATAAAGGCAAATAAATCTTTTGCTTAGCAGTTAGTGATGATTTTTATTTGACGATAAGAATGATAACGAATAAAGATTCCCAAATTATATACAGTTAAATAATAAACAATTAAATAAGTGATAATTCTTCAATGATGTTCCTTTAAGTATATATTTTCACAAAATTTTAATAGTATTTTTCTTTTTTAATATAATAAGAGAGTGTTTTCACAATTTTAAAAATGTTTAGCTGTGTAAAAATTGCTAAGTAGATTAAAATTTGTTTTATTTCCATTCTAAATAAATAATGGCGTTAATTAAAATGCATTTTCTCCCCTTCGATTATTATGTTCTTTTTGGATAAATGAACACTTAGTTTTGTCTTTTCAGACTGATTAGAGAAATAATTGTTTTCTTTAATGCATTTCAAAGAATAAAATGTTTTCTACGCATATAATTTTCAGTTTATCGCATAAGAAGATAAATTATGAAATATGAAAAAAAAAATTTAGTTTTACTAAATAAGAGGATATTCTTCTTGAAATTTAACTAGAAAATACTATATACCCTACATTTAATCATTGCAACCACTATATATTTTTAATTTTTCTAAAACGATTTTTCTATGTGAAGAAATTAAATTCTGCTCTTTGATATCTCGAAAATAATTTATCATTCAGTAACCGATTTAATAATCGCATTTCCTGTTGTTTATGAATCAATTTGTCCTACTTTGAGAATATCCATAGTAAAAGAAAAAAGACAAGTGCTCAGTAAAACTGATGGCATTGAGCTCACAGGCTATTCACATTAATTGTATATTAAACTCTTAGTTCAAAGAATAATGTCCCTCAAAACTAAAGAAATTGACAATAAGTTAAGGGGTTGATTAGTTCCCTGCCCCCGCCCTTTATACTTAACCAATGAACCCCCAAAACTAATCAGGGAAGCTCTTATCACAATGAACCTATATACAAAATTTGAAGCAAATCGGATAATTCTGCATGAAAAACCCATTAATGTGAATTAAGGAGGGGATTAGTCCCGTTCCCCCCTTTTACCTTAACCAATGAACCCCCAAAACTAATCAGGGAAACGCCTTATCACAATGAACCTATATAAAATATTTGAAGCAAATCGGATACTTCTGCATGAAAAACCCATTTATCTAAATTAAGGGTGGAATAGTCCCCGTTACCCTCTTTATACTTAACCAATGAACCCCAAAACTAATCAGAGAAGCGTCTTATTAGAATGAACCTATATACAAAATTTGAAGCTAATCGGATATTTCTATGACGACGCGTTACGTACATATATACATACGTATCCATACACACATACAGAACCTGCGGGAACATTAGCTCTCAGGCTTTGATAGTCTGTGAGCTAAAAAGCACTAACTCCAAAAATATATTTTTTTCTTTTAAGTCTATACTTTAACAGATTCTAATTGTATGTTTAATTTTTTCATCATTATCACCAAATAGTATTTAATTACCTATGCAGTTTTACCAAATCTGACAGATTTTTTATCGAATTCTCACCAGAGAGTTTGAATAGTTATTTTTGCTTTATATAATGATAGCCATTCCGCGAATACAGTAAAATAAAAATAAATTTATTATTGACATTTTTCTGGTGTGGATATGGGATTTCTCAATAAAAATTTGTTATATCACTGAACATGAGCAGCATTAATCCTTAAATGCATGGTGTATCCAATTGGCAACACTTTTTATTTAACTTTTAATAAATAAATCAAGTTCTTCGCAACCACTATATTTATATAGCAATATTAATCCTCTAAAAATAACAAAAATATGCTACTAAATAAATTTAAAAATATACCTTAAAATTTCTGGTGTCTAACTCTTAATATAAGTATAAAAAACACATTTCTAAAATAAAAATTCATGCATTGTAGGTTTAACCCATTCGCTGCTAACCACGAATATACTCGTGGTTATGAACACTAAAAAAGTGTGGGATAAAAAAATATAAAAAATACCTGTCTAGCCACCACTATTTTAATAAGTTAAAAAATACTTTATTTAATGACAAAAACTTTGCTATTAAAGTTACTAAATGTAACGAATTTCGGTAAAAATATCGAAACTCCTCCCACATAGTTTTGGCAGTTTATGTGTTAAATTATAAGTGGATTACCACGCAATTTGCTTTCATATTGTAAAAATAATGGCATTATTGATCACTTCTTTCCACTCAATGTATTATCTTTTTATCAATAAATAAAACAAAAAAAATCATCATGATTATAAGCGTAATTGCATCCTTTAAAGAATATAAAGGAATAAAATGCTTTCTATTTGTTTGCATATAATATTCACTTTATTTCATAAGAAGGGAAGATATGAAATATGAAACAAAAGCCACGATTTAATCTTATTAAAGAAGATTAAATTGTTTCTTCACATTCATGTAGAAAATATAACAAATCCTGTATGAATCACTGCTACTGCTGGTAAACAAGAATCTTTGTAACAACGTAAAATCTAAATAAAAGAACTGGAATCTTTTGTTTGATAATTCTTAATGAATATTTTGATCTAGAAAAGTTTAATATTCTCGTTTCATATTGTTTATGAATAAATATGTTATCGGTAAGTATAGTAAAAGAATACCCATTAGAAATTAACGATAATTCCTGTATAAGGTATTCTTATGGGTTATTTTTAATTCTTTCTAATGGATGTTAAATCCGTATTTCTAAAGATTTTAATTGTATATTTCGTTTCCCAGCATAATAATATAATATTCAAATAATTTTTTAAATGTTCCGTAGTATAGAATTAAATAAGTAGAAGAAAACACAGTTTTCTTTCTTAAAAAATGGCATTATTTATCATTTCTTTTCTCTCATTTCTTACATTAGGTTTTTTTCAGATAAATATACAATTTAATTTTGTACGATATACCCCGGCTCGAACTGTTACCTCTGTTAAATGTTTTCGACTAACGAAGATTTTTTTTGTTCTTTTTTAGATTCCGCTAACGAATATGGACCTATGTTTCACTGAATGAATGAGCTATTATATAGCAGTCAAATTACAGATTAATTAAGCGGAAAATGGTGTTACGGTTAATTATTTCGTCTAAAAAATGGGACTCCAATTAGAAAAAAAAAGTTATACTTTGGCGTAAAGAATTAACTCGTTACGCCAAGGTATCACTATATTTTTGCCATATTTAGGTATAGCATTCCCCTGTCGCGATTGTCGACCTAACCGTTCGGTGTTTTCCGTGGTTTTCTTCGCACCTTACCGTAAATACAGGTTAGGATGCCTTAGAAAGGCCCCTAAGGAGGTCACTCCCCCCCCCTAGGGCTCTCAAGAGTAGATATCCCTCAAGAGTAGATAATCGGCTGTCATAAATAAACCAACTAATTATAGCATTATTTACTTTAATCCTTCGTCAGGCACACCTCTAAAATCTCGAGTTCGTGCGCAATACGACTCACAGGCGCCGGTTCTTAAATCGTCATTAGCACCTAGCTGAATTCTAACACTCTTAAAGACAGCGTCCTTCATTAGATAGAGAAATAAGATAATATTCCAAATCTGATTTGAAAAAAACATTTATTAACCTCAAAACAAGTAAAACACTAAGCATTTTTCGAGGTAGCCTTCACTAAGTCTTGGCTGCTGACTGTCAAGCCTTCTGCGCTCGATCGAGGGTTAAAGTATTTCAAGAAATGAAAATACGCTGTAAAAACCACATTTTAATCCCATTCGACAAATAGAAATTTGACTTAGAATTCAACTTGAACTTATAATAAATCTTGCGCGAATTACTGCAACTGTTCATAAGCGTGAAACATTATACACAGACATTATTGAATTAAACTAACAGATATAACTTGTATGAACTTTTCTTATTTTATTTTATTAGAAAATGTTTAATATCTCCGTTTCGTATTGTTTATGAATGAAATGTCCGACTTGAGTATAGTTAGACCACAAATAATAAAATTAATCTATCCCTTTTAATCTTACTAAATAAAAGTAAACGAGTAAATTAGTCTTAGAATTCTACTAAAATTTATAATAAATACTGCATGTAATCACTGCAAACACTTGTAAGCATGAAGTTTTGTTACAACATACAATCTAAATTAAGAAACAGAAATATATTGTTTGATAGTTCGTAAAGATTTAATTTCAAGAAAAGTTTAATATTCCTCTTTTGTGTTATATATGACCAAACGTCACCGGACACTTTCAATTTTAGACAATATTTAAACATATACTTGTCGGAACTTCAGGATTATAAAGAATATGCTTGACCTTGTATTTATCAACGACGATTTTATCAGGAGAAAACCAAACCAGTAGCATTATAAACAAGAACGAAAAATCATGCGTCAAGCATAGATTATGAAACACTTTCCAAGACAGCCAGAAAACTTTAAAGAAACTTCACTGTTCAATAAGGTGAAAGACGATATGTAAGTAAACATTTTAGAAAACGTATCGTCGCTACCATGTCAAACTATCGAATATGAAAAAATACATTTTTTATTACTTTTAAAAATGGGCCGATTGTCACCACTAAAATTTATTAGAATTCTTACCATAGTAAAAATAATAATAAAAGTGCGAAGAACAAGGTTGCCAGTTTGACTTCTTTTTTCATTCAGAAATGCCGAATTCATACAGGAAATTTTGAGAATTTTTTTTTAACTTTAAGTAATCATGAAATAGGCTGTCATTATATAAAGGAAAAATGTCTATTTTAAATTTCTGGTATAGATTAAAAATCTCTGAATGGAAAATGAGACCAAATTGGCAACCCGGATGATGTTGGAATCCTGCAACCCTCTTAAAATTTAGTGGTGACAATCGGCCCATTTTTAAAAGTAATGAAAAATGTATTTTATCACATTCGATAGTTTGACATGGTAGCGACGATATAACACACTGAAAAACACTGTTTTCAAAATTACCTTCCAGTGTCAAAAAAGTAGTCGAATTGTTTTGTGCAGCCCTGTATATGATCAATAGATGTGGATATATAGCATGATAAAATTTCGTTCAGTTGTAATATTCACATTTAGCAATTTTCTCCGATCGATGGAAATGCACTCGAAATCCTTTGAAACAGCCCTGTATATTATCTGAAGACTTTTGTACACACCGCATTTTAAGCTAAAAGACAACTTAAAACTCACTCGCAGCAATTACCAACAGTAAACGACAATGTATCTTTTTCTTTGCGTAGCCCTGTAGGGGAGACAGGGGCACATTAGTACATTTTGCAGAAAATTGTCTTTTTTATGATGAGTATCCAGATTTTTCAAAATTTTAAACCATGTAATTGAAGAGTGTTTTCTAATGTTGCAATGTAATGAATCATTTTTAAAAATTTTGCTGTATTAAAATCAGTAACATGTAGTTTAGAAAATAATAATTTTTGTACCAATCTACCCCATAGTTGGGTAGATTGGTACAAGGATGGGGTACTTTGGTACACTTACAAGAAATACATAGGGAACTTAATACTTTTATTAGTAACAGTAATTGGGATACAAAAATGGAAAAGAACTTACAAATACGTGAATATTAATTTGAAACTGCATCAATGTATAGAAAACACAAGACAAAACATAGGAAAAAATAATAATAGAATTTTTATACAATTAGTGGACATTATAGTCACTTGACTCAACAGGAAATGATAATAATGTTGTAGCTCTAGCAGTACCACCACAACATGTAGGCTGTGGAAGCTTAAAACATACATCTGAAAAATCAATAATGCTACTATCAACCTGTTCAGGGAAATAAAATTTTGAGCAGTCAGTTTTCTTTCTTAAACACTTTACGGAAAATCTCGGATTCTGTATTCTTAACTTCAATCTGGCCAACATAATAAATAAATCTCTTCTTTCCAGCAAATTTTACTAACACATAATCACCAACTGAGATATTGGATCAACCAGACTTATATATTTTGGGTGGGAAAAGTTGGTAAAGCAAAGGAGATATATACACTTATTGAACTGTGCCTAGTAAATATACTGCAACTGCAACAATACAGAAATTACAGTAAACTGGCTTTAACTAAAAGAAATACTTTGAAAAAGAATGTTATACCAGTTTACAGTCTATTATGGGGCACATTGGTACATGTACCAATGTTCCCCAATAGGACTATACCAAACTACCCCAGTAGCAGATTTTTGAAAAAAAGTGTCATGGCTGACGTTTGTTGTTTACATTGTAGTTCAAGACAGTGTGAAAATAAATGTCATTAACATGCGTTATAATGTGCTATTAAAGTCAAAGTGATAGATTAAATGGAATTCAGATTATAATGTTACAAGTAGACTTCCAAAATATTACAAAATTACAGTAAAACAGTTAAAGTTATCTTTTCCAAGAAACTGCAAATCCAATCCCAGCAAACTCTCACCTGAAAAAGTCTTCAGTGTTGCCAACTTTTAGGAGAGAAATTAAAAAACTTTTAAATAAATCAACTAAAAATATCTACCTTGTACCAATGTACCCCATGTACCAATGTGCCCCGTTCTCTCCTATATAAATTTGTTTATATTCCACACACTTATATTAGTATGCTAAATATATTACAGTTTAGCAAGAAAATACGTTACACTATAAAAAACTATCCTTAAGCAATTCGCTCCCATACTCTGTAATACTTACGGATTCCTTGTGTAGCCCTGTATATGAACAACCGATTTTATAAACACACACGTACTATGAAAAAATCTAGTTAAACTTAAAAACGCAAACCAAAGTTGAAAACGACTTTATCACACATAGGGTGCAAATACCGCACATGTACTGTAACCGATATTTTTTGTGTGTCCCTATAAATAAACGAAAGGCACACCACATTTTCGAGAGAGCAATTTATAGTGAACCTCAGTAATGCAGATAATTTTCATTATATTTGAAATAGTGAAATATCACTAAATTACACTGCAAACGATTTTCCCCCATATAACAATGTGTAACAGAATTCTTTTGTTTGACCCTGTAAATGAATAATTAATGCTTTACACTCTATATATTCTACAAAAAGCATGTTTTAATGCGCATCATAATTATATATCAATTTCATCAGATTTTAAATGAAGAAGTTGACGAAATTTTAATAATCAAAATGCACTTGAAACGATTATTTCCCATTGACGATAATGTAGCGGAATATTTTGACTGTCCCTCTAAAAAATGAATAAGTGCTACACACTTCAGTTGAAATAGGGAACATACTATAGTAAACGACAATTACATACAAAAATTTCAGGGCGATCCGAGTATTTTTATGTGAGCTGGAGAACGGACAGACGGCAGACGACAAACAAATCGAAATTATAAACACTTTTCAACTACGTTGGAAAGTGTTAAAAATGAATTTGACAACCAGAGAAAGATTTTTTGTTAATTAGAAAGAGCTTAAGTATATCATTAAAGGAACTAAAATTATATGCAAAAAATTATAAACAACTAGTCAGCTTCATAGCATAAAATATAATACCAATATTAACACATTGGTGACAGTGGATACGAATTCTGACACAAATTTGGAGTATCATTAATTTTAATTTTATAAGTGATTGTTAACAACTCCCTGAACGGTCAGTAAATTTGCATTTTGTGTGTTACAATATTTTCCAAAAATATACAGAATTGTTATATTTATATAATTAGTGTACTATGATTACAAATAGTTCGATTAGAAATAGTTCCATTATTAAATATGTTCATTTGTAATATAAACACGAGCAGAGGTCTTTTTTTTTTAAATATAAATAATCAACATAAAAAAGTAACGGTCTTAGTAGACGGGTTGTCTTCTTGTTTAAAAAACGAAATATAGAAGTCACGTTTTATTTCCACAGATTCGGTTCCTTGAAATAGAAAAGGAACAAAGGGTGACAATAAAACAAATTCATTGCTTAACACTAGAACGACCGGAAATTTTACTCAAGTTTCATAAAACTAATTCACACCAGAATATTTATTTAAAACCACTTAACTTATTCATTTAACATATTTCTGACAGATTTATGTTTAATTTATTTTAAAAAGAAATTTATGGTTTGAATCGCAATATATTCATTTGGTAGCGGTCAAAATGACCGCTCTTGGTCGTTCTAGTGTTAAAATGGCAAGGTTGTAACTCTCGATTTCTGATAAAATAAGATGACGTCATCTTTGTAAAATATTTAGTGCTGTCTATATTTTGCGCTATATAGTTACATTCTGCATATTTTTGCAAGCAATTCAAGAGTTACAAAGTCTTAAAATGCACAAACTACAGTGTTAACTATAACTATGGCAAAATGAAACCTTCACCACATTTTTATCAAAGGAGTGGTCCAAGTAGCTAGAAACTTGTCAGGCCAACATGCCAGTTTGGACTTCATTTTTATTAACAAATTTCGAAATAATACAGGAAATTACATACAAAGAGTTTTTACATTAATATATCCCGGAATCTCAGTGATTAAATAAAGCAAAATTTAGTTTTCGGAATTTCTGGTATGAATTCAAAATAACTGAACAAAAAAGAGACCGAACTGGAAACTCCGAGTCCAACACAACAAAATAAGAAACTAGAAAAATCCGCATGCATGCATACTTGACAGGTCTTGTACATTCAAATTTCATTCTAAAATAATATAATATATACAGGGTGTAACTGAAATGCTTCAACAAACTTTGAGGGATGATAGTACTCATGAAGATGAACAAAAAATGCAATAGAACGCGGGGTCGCAAATGACATTTAACCCTTTCAGGGACAGTGGTATGTCTAAAAAACCACTTAATTTTAATTCCAAAACGCCACAATGGCACCAGAATTTTGCTAAAATCTTTTCCATTTAATATTTATGTGAAATATAGCCTTTTTCTTATTTACAAACAATTTTTTTTTTTGTAAATTCCGGTGCCAGTCCATTTTGAGACGCATTTTCTCTATTTGTATCCTTTAAGCCTTTTAGGGGCAAACTACTTTTAGTACTAAAATGTTGAAATAAATGACTGGCACCGGAATTTATAAAAAAATTTGTTTGTAAATAACAAAAAGGCTATATTTCAGATATATATTAAATGGAAAAGATTTTAGCAAAATTCTGGTGCCATTATGGCGTTTTGGAATTAAAATTAAGCGCTTTCATAAACATACCACTGCCCCTGAAGGGGTTAAACGTCATTTGCGACCCCATGTTCCATTGCATTTTTTGTTCGTGAGTACTATCATCCCTCAAAGTTTGTTGAAGCATTTCAGTTACACCCTGTATATATATATATATATCTAAAACAATCTTTATTTAATGACACAATGATGTCATTAAATAAAGAGACTATCTCTAATTGGGAATGGCATGACCTGTCAACCGTCTAAGCGAACTTCCAAAACATTTCTATAAAAAAAATTTCGCCGTTTTTAATCGAAGAATTAAGCGATTAAATGAGGCGGAAGTATATTTTTAAAAAATGATGGGAGTCTGTCTAGACTGTGGTCAGGTCCTCGTACTCAAAATAAGAGAAATCTGGTCTTATGTACAGTCGTGGAAAAAAAGTGATCTACCCAGCCCCCTAACTCTGCAAGAAAATATTGTAGAAAAACGTTACTGGTACCAAACGATTGGAAATAAACTCTACTTTTAAATGATGTGTATAAAATTTGCTTAGGGGGCTATCTACATTTCAAAATCAGCTCAAACTCTTTTTTTCTTTGGCAACACCCAATTCTGAAACGATATTTTAAATCTTCTGTGTGACTAGATAACAAGTTTCAAGTCATTTAGATGATAAGTTTTTGAATAATATCAATTCAAAATTTAGAGCTACGTTAAATTACATTTTCATATTTTTCTTAATATCTCCTGAAATTATAATCCTGATGTGCTAATTTTCTTTTTATTATAAAAAACCCAAACATAAATATGTTTAATTGGTAATTTTTATAATTTTTTTAATATGAATTATGAAATTAATTTTCGAGAAAATTATGAATGGCAACCTACAAATTTTTTTGTTGGATTTATATCTATTATGTAATGTTTTACGCGCATTCAAAATTTCAAAATTTTCTGCCAGGTAGTTTTCAAATTATGCTTAAAAACGGCAATATGCTGGTTTAAGGGACGCTTATGATGCGCAGAAAATCATAATTTGAAAAATATATTTTACTCATTTTATTGTTGATTGGAATAAGATTTTTTTACATATATATACTTTTTCTGTGTCTGCTTTTAAATAGTTTATTTAAATTACGTAAATCGTACTTGCATGAGATATAATTATGCGTCAGTTATGTAAATTAGTTGATATTTTATTTTTAAACTAACAATCAAGCTATTTGTTTTTAAATGAACAGTTCTACCTTTCAAAAATAATCTTAGTCATTATTTTTGTTACCTTTAATTGAATTTTTAGCTTCTTCTCCAGTCTACTAAACCTACTTTATTTTTTCTGCGGTATATATGTTTGAAGTAAAGTTTCTAATAAATGTATACGTGTTGTGTATTTGCTGAAAAATGTTTAAAAATATGTTGAGTTACGATTTATTTTCAGACTGAAAAGCAATTTGTCTGGGTTTTTTTCTACGCCGTTTCCTTATACTACTTCATACTAATTTTCATTATAAATTTTGTATTCTCCGATATCTTCACATATAAATTTTTAAAACAGCGAGTAAGATAAATTTAAAATCTGAGAAATAGCATTATAACAACACCTATAAAATTTCAATTACATTCACATATTCGAAAACTATTTTTATCATAAATCTCTATAATAAAACCGTAAGTCATGTGACTGTCATCAACAGTTCCGGAATGTCCGTTTCACTTTTTCATATGCCAGGCGGCCATTTTTATTCAAAATTATTTTTTCGAATAAAACTTCATAAATGTGACATTTTTAGAAAGATCGTTCAAAATAAATTAATATTTGAGAGATGACTTACGTTCAATTATGTATATATTCTCCAATAACTTCAGTTGAAATTAGCTTCGCAGTTCAAATTCTCTATCCATGAAAGTAAACAAAAAAAAGATTCATTCGTCATGAAGGTTTAAAATATTAAACCATTAAACCATGGAGATAATCGTTCGTAAAGTTAGTTTTACATGAAAGATTTTTTGGAGCGCTGCCTGGTGTCAAAAAAATAATTCGTACCAGTGACACAATCAAAGTTTACCATAATTATGTGCTATACAACTCAACTTCATTCTTCATCTTTTCTTGATGTAAGCTGAATGTAAACAAATACAACTCATGTAATGATATTTAATGAATCAAATTTCGAAACAAATTGTCAGTTAATTTGGTATTTATGTATTATACGTGAAAGGAAGAGAGACCACCGAAAATGATTGTTAATCACCAATCATATTTACCATTATTAATGACCAATCGCTTTCAAAACAGTAATTTAATATACATTTACAAAATACATAACATCATTAAATACTTTTGTGTTATTTGGGCGCAAATCTCGCCAATAGAATTTTTAAAATCGCCAATACCAGCTTTTATTTTTCGCGTGTGCAAATTAGAAACGATACTTTTATTTTGAAATCTAATGTTCTGATGGAACAGCTGTCGTAGACGCACCGGGGCACTATATTAACTATAGAGTTGCAATATAGAGAGAAAAAACGGGTTGGTGTAATTAGAATTATAGGCGGTAATGTTGGTGTGACATATTTACGTGATTATCAAAACTGGCTTCCAAAAGTTCAATGTTTCACCAAACCATACTCGAAAATTACGTGTTATAATATGCACTCCGATTATGTCACATTATTCAAGACGTTTTAAATGAGAATAATGATAGATTTTCTTCTTGATTCTCCCGTAATCAAGTCTACAGCCAAAGTTAGCGAGAAACAAACAAACAAACAAAAAAATATTGGCAACAATATGGTTCAGTGTAAATGGTGGATATCATTAAAGACTTTAACAAAATAGACTTCATTGCTCCAAATCGTATTAACTAAAATACGCCATTTGGCAATGGATCCAATTACGGAAAACTACTTAATATGTTTAAGAATCTCCTCATTAGCAAGCATATTGCAACTGATAAGCAAACGGACATGAAGCATAAATGCTTAAGTTGGTTAAGCGGTTTTTGTCAAGAAAGATGAAATACATAACAACAAAAAATATGCGAAATGGGACCATGATCGAAAAAGTTTTTGATTTGTCTATTAGAATCTTCCGGTTTGGCGAAGGATTACGGAAAAAAATAAATTATGAATAAAAGTAACGTGTTACAGTGCTTAACATACATTTAAGGGAGACCCAACTGGTCGCCAGTTGCGGCTAGTAACCTTATGTATTTTAATAGGATAATTCAACTCTTATAAACATTAGAAAATAAATATTGAAAAGGATTTTACCGTATATAACAATAACCGAAACATATAAATTGAGTAATATGGTCATATTGGCAAGATATAAAACATTAATAGAGTTACTTAGTCATTCTGTAGCATTTCAACAATGGAGTACCGTACTTCAATTTGGATACAGCTGCTAAAATATACCCATTTGAAAATAATGAATTTCTCTGAAACTAATCGTAGGAATTTCACAAAATTTAGTATCTAGGCATAGTTTGTATTGCAGATTTAACATATCTTGTCAAAATTGGGTCTTGCCATTGAAAGAAACACAGTTTGGGCTTGTTTTGATATGTAGATAGCCTCCTAAGAAAATTTTATAAACATAATTTAACGGTAGAATTTTTTTTCCAGTCGTTTGGTACCAGTAACATTCTTCCACAATAATGTGTTGCAGAGTCAGTAGGGGTTTTCACTTTTTTTCTTTTGACTGTACGTACATGTCGAGTACATGTAAGTTTTTCGAAACCTGCTGCGCAACTAAGTTTCGGGGTTTCACACATAGAAGGCGCTAATGGCCCATGTAGTCGACATACATGTCTAAAGTTGTGTTTTTCTAATAGCTTGGATATCTATTAACAATAACCAGTCGTAATAACAACACATATCAAAACGCAAAAATATTTTTTCTAACAACGAAAATGTCGAGTTTTGTGCCAAATAAACAGCATTTGCGGGAAGCTTTGATTTTCTGCTTTAACTTGAAAAAAAATGTAGCTGAAGCACGTCGTTTGCTTGAAGAGGCCTACGGCGAACATGCACCATCGAAAACTACCCGTGAAAATAACTACCCGTGAAAATTGGTTTAAACGCTTCAGAAATGGCGGTTTCAACATTGAGGACAAGGAGCGCTCCGGAAGACCAATAAAAATTAAGGACGCCGATTTGCAAGCGTTATTGGATGAAGACTAGCTGGCTTCGCCCGCCAGCGGGCCCCTAATTTACATCGGTGCCTCGAAACTTTTGTATTCTCCGGCTCGCATCCCCCTCGATCCGAACGAACCTCCGACACGGGTCCCGCTGCGTTCGGCACTATATACCGGTCGTGCTACGCACGCACCGGATAATCCCTTAATTTGCACATTGAATAGTACAAACCTCTAACCGAACGAACCTCCGACCCGGGTCCCCGCTGCCTTCGGCACCGTATACCGGTCGTGCTACGCACGCATCGGATAATCCCTTAAATTGCACATAGAATAGTATAAACCTCTAACTGAACGAACCGCTGGCTCGGGTCCCCACTACCTGCGGCACCGTATAGCAGTCGTGCTGCGCACGACGGGGTGCAGTATACGTTCGTTCCACCTTCCGCCAGCAGATGGCGCAATCCGTTTATATGATTATAACTGAAATCGTTAAGGCTATCGATGTCGAGTCGAATGAGCCATAACCCGTCGTTTTCATGCCCGTAGAACCGGAGATAAGAAAACGCCCCCTGGTGGTGAAAAAACGAACTAAAATTGGTAAGCTCTATCGATGTCGAGTCGAATGAGCCATACCCCGTCGTGATCCTTCCCATAGAAACAGAGATAGGAAAGCGCCCCCTGGTGGTGAGACTCGGAGCAAAAAAAAATAAGCTGTAGTATCCTCTATCGACGTTGAGTCGAATGAGCCGTACCCCGTCGTGATCCGGGCCATAGAAACAGAGATAAGAAAACGCCCCTTGGTGGTGAAAAACGAACTAAAACCGATAAGCTCTAGTATCCTCTATCGATGTCGAGTCTATTGAGCCAAACCGCGTCGTGATGTGACCCATAGAACCCGAGTTGGCTGACATTTTTTTTTAATTACACCATCCACCACCAGGGGGCGCAATGTGTTCTATACGAACATGACCAAAATCTGTAAAGCTATCCATGTCCAGTCGAAAGAGCCAAACCCCGTCGTAATCGGGACCATAGAACCCGATTTCCGGAAGCGCCCCCTGGTGGTGAAACTTGGAACTAAAATATGTAAGCGCTATCGATATCGAGTCCAATGAGCCGAACCGCGTCGCGATGGGACCCATACGACAGGAGATATTTTGAAAAGAAATTGATAATTCCTTAGTTTTTTTTTTTCCTATACAAAAATCGAGATTTTGCTAAAATCAAATCTTATTGTCCGAAATCGAAACTTTTTTACCTGGTTGGCACTCTAATACAAAAAACTAATTACTAATGGCGTTTAGACATCATAGCTGAAAATCTGGGTATAGTGTTGCCTTTATGTCTGGCATTAAAAATACTTGTTTAAAAGACTATAGGAAAGCGATGGAATTAATTAAAAATTAAAAATCGTTTCTCGTAAACTAATCATCCTAGCTTAAAAAAAAACATATTCTTGATCCTCATGCAAAAAAACTCTAGGTCGCATGATTTTCAAATCGGTAAAAGCAATATTTAAAAAATTTTTATACCCCGCTTAAAATAAAAAGTAGGTTTTCCTTTTGAAATATTTCCTTGTCTGAAAATACCTGGTCACGTGTCGTTTTTCTGCGTAGGTTACAAATGATTAGAAATAAATTGCTTCATTAACCGGTTTTTAATTGATATCTTAGGATTTTACTGGTCGAATTGTACGATCTTTTTTTGTTGAAATCAGGATTTTTTTTTACGTGTGATGGCCGATTTGTGGGTCCAGAGATTAATTCCTTCATTGTTTTTCGAAAACGGACTTGAGCATTACATGAAAGCTGTCACGTGAATTTGCTCTTTCTTCCTTCCAAACATCTGACGCTCCAGGCAATCTGCGGTCTCCACATGCCGCGCCGAAAGAATAAAAAAATTATTTTTTATCGATCGATTTTTAAAGGATTTTTTCGGTTTAAATTGTCGTACGGAAATGATTTTTCGAATTTATGAAAGCAAACGCTCTCCTGAATCTGTCTGTCCGATTTCGAATTTCTGGCCCCCCGACTTCCGTAGATCCGGGTCGGTTTAAAATCCCGCACTGCGGTTTGGGGCTTAATTTGCTCCGCGGCGAACCTGCATTCTCCCCGACCCGAGAGAGACCGGCAACCCTTCTCGGAGGCGAAAGTTTGCGGCTTTCGTTTCTTTTTCAAGTTCGGTTTCGGTCCGTAATTAAAACAGTTTTGCCAATTAATAACTCCCCGGGTCCGAGTCGGGCTCGCCACCCCGCCCGAACTTGAGCTCCGCGCCTTTTTTCCGAATTTTTCGGTCCGCGTCCGCCGTCCGTGCGTCGAGCGGTCCCGGAGCCTTTGAGTGTACAGACCGGGAATGCACAGACGCACTCACACACTCAAACACAGACGTTCACGGACATTAATAATTTTCCGATGATACGCAAACACAAGACCAACTTGCAGAGGCATTAAACATGACTCGCCAAGGTATTTCCAAACGTTTACATGCCATGGGGAAAATTCAAAAGGAAGGAAAATGGGTGCCGCATGAGTTGACTGAGAGACAGATGGAAAATCGAAGAGCCACTTTCGAAATTTTGCTTTTGCGGCATGACAGAAAGAGTTCCCTGTATCGAATTGTTACTGGCGGTGAGAAGTGGATATATTTCAAGAATCCCAAACGCAAAAAATAGTGACTTTCACCTAGCGAAGGCATCAACATCGAAGGCACGGCCAAATCAGTTCGGAAAGAAGACAATGCTCTGCGTTTGGTGGGACCAGAAAGGAATCATGAGCTACTACTGAAACCGGGTGAAACTGTTAATAGGAATCACTACCGACAACAACTGAATAATTTGCACCATGCATTGCTCGAAAAATGGCCAGAATGGGACACGAGACACGAACGAGTGATATTGCAGCACGACAACGCTCCCTTCCATCGCACTTCCATCGTCCAGGACACCATCAAAACACTGAAATGGGATCTGCTACCGCACTCGCCGTATTCACCAGACCTGGCGTCTTTCGATTATCATTTGTTCCGGTCGACGGCGCATGGTTTGGCTGGGCTGAACTTAGCCAATTTCAAAGAAGTGCAAAATTGGTTGGATGAATGGTTTCGGTACAAAGACGCTTCTTTTTATCGTCGTGGTATTCATGCATTGCCAGAGAGATGGCAAAAATATGTAGCCAACGAGGGACGATACTTTGAATAAATGCTTTTTTGCATTTCTCTTAAGTTTTTCCATTTTTTATAGATTAAAAAAAAATTCAGAAACTTAATTGCGCACCTAATAAATTTTGTTGTATTGAAAAATATATTGTTAATACCAGAAAAAATAAGAAAATCTTTCTTTAAGCATTAACAAATATCATTTGTCTGGGTTCCATTGTGATCTTTTATTCATCAAGGTACCTAGCTCTGCCTTTGAGCAGAGTTAGAGCAATCGCTATAGTAAAACAGAAGTGTGCTATTTGGTGTTTGTATAGGAACTGGGAATCAGGGTTACCAATTAGGTTGATTTTTATTATTCAAATTCATTGTTTGTTGCCATTTTTTTTTCAAATAAAAATATTCGCCTTTTTTCCGTGGATTAAATAAGGCGAATATTAATAATTTCAAAAAAGTTGAATCGATCAAGCAATCTGAAAGAAGAAACCCCGCCCACCTGATTAACACTGTCGGGAACTTACGGAACGCATGCCAATTATGGGACTCCGATATATTTTCAGTGGCACCAAAATTGAATTTCTCGAATTCTATTTTCCACTTTTCTAATATCATCCTTCTTATTGAGGGACTAGTATGTAATTGAAAGATTAATATTTAAGATTAATAAATATGAATTTGTTAATTTTTTGTTTTCTATCATTTTTTGTTAAATGTCTCATATTATTATATAATGTTGTTGATAATTTTAAATGCTATTTTCAGTAATTTAGACATTTAGAGTAATAATAAAGTTATTAATATTTGTTTTGTCCGTCCTTTTTTAATTTGTTTTTTATTCTTTTAATTATTCGAACCTGCCCCAGCTATCAAAGTTTATCCAGTTATAACCATACTTGAAAGTTTACATGTTTAACCCCTTGGGGACGAGCGACACTTATACGTGACGCATAAGATGCTCAGAATCCTCGATTATTCCCACCAGTTATTTTTTATTGTAAGATTTGCCTTATGTAATCCTAGCATTTCTGCGCTTCAATTAGGCGAAAATTTCTGTTTCGAAAAACCGGTGGTAAAAGATTAAAAATTCTGTAAAGGACGCTCGTCGCGAAGGGATTAAAGGTATATACGAAATCAATACCAATTTACCAATCAGTATGATTCAATTAAAAATAATAAAGTGTAAGTATATATACTTTGTAAGTAAATAAATTAGAACGAACATGCATCCTCATAAACTTTATGATGACTATTTGATAATTATAAATAATTATAGGGTTGAATGTTATGTACAGTCAGACCAAAACAAGGGACACTCACATAAAATTAAATCAACAAATTATACCCCCACACACACACACACACACGCACAAAAAATAGAAAAGAAAAAGAAAATTAGATATTTAACTGTAACTTATGTCTTCTTTTAAGTTATGATACAAAAAAAAAAAAAAATACAAAAAAAAGCGTATGGCTTGTCGTCATAATGAAGTGGTACCAAGACTCTAAAATTTCAAATATGTATCTAGGGTAGAACGAAAAAAAACTTTTTTAGAATTTCAATATGTTATAGTTTTCACAAGTTGCCTTTTATCAAAATAAAGACGGAAATTAAATACCAGCGTAATTGGATTATATTTAGAGGTGCCGCAAGAGCACCTCTGACTGAAGACTTTAGGTGAAATGAGATGAAACTTTAGGTTTTATTAAAATGTTGACAAATTTTGCATTTATGTTCAAAAAAATGTTTTTTGTATTTCAATATGCTGTAGTTTTCAAAAGTTACCTTTGATCAAAATGAAGATGGAAATTAAATATGAGCGTAATTGGATCATGTTTGGAGATGGAGCAAGAAGGGCAAATTCTGGGTTTTTATTAAGAGTTTGACAATTACGCCATTGTGTTGAAATTGACAATTGAGGACTGAATACCCGTCTTGCGGCACCTCCAAACATGCTCCATTTACGCTGATATTACTTTCCATCTTTATTTTGATTAAACGCAACTGTTGAAAACTA
This sequence comes from Maratus michaelseni, assembly GCA_963931845.1. Lineage (NCBI taxonomy): Eukaryota > Metazoa > Arthropoda > Arachnida > Araneae > Salticidae > Maratus > Maratus michaelseni. The sequence continues at coordinate 101,405,162 of OZ007600.1, forward strand.
TAGCATATTGAAATTCCAAAAAATATTTTTTGAACATAATTGCGAAATTTGTCAAACTCATAGCTGACAACTTTTACACTTTTTTGTTACCACTAAAATTTAATAGAAATGTTTGTGTTAATTAATGAACTAATTGCGGCGATTTAATAAGATAAAATATACTATTAAATTTTAGTGGTACGAAAAAAGCGTAAAAGTTGGCAGCTATGCAAATTTTTAAATAACCTTAAGTTTACCCTTCTTGCGGCACTTCTAAACATAATCCAATTACTCTGATATTTAATTTCCATCTTTATTTTGATCAAAGGTAACTTGTGAAAACTATAGCGCATTGAAATTATAAAAAAAAACATTGGTGCAAAGCGGCGCGCCCCCCGTTTTGCACCAATCGCTGTGTACAAATGATCCACTGCCTGTGACGTTTAAAACGTCATGCACCGGCCGTTTATAACGTAGGTCATGAACCTATGCAGCTTGAATGTTTAAACTCCTAATGTTAAATTAACTTGTAATCGTTGAAAACCAGATGACAATATTGGTAGTTTTTAAGCATAAGTAAAGAACTACTTGGCGAAATGAACTGTAATTTTGGATTAACATCAGAGTTGCCAAGTCTCCGGATTTTTGCACACCAGTAATTTTTTAGAGAAAATGTTGTTCTCTTAAATCGCAAAATGTTCTGATTAAATAAAACAACATTTTCTGTACTAAATTACTGGTATCCAAAAAGCCGGAGACTTGGCAGGTCTGATTAACATACTGAAAGCTTCTTAAAATAGATTTATGTTTACAAAATTATAGGTTAATATACGAATCTAAAAGTAAAGTTTATTCCGCCAAGTAGTTTCTGATTTATGGTAAAAAAAAAAAAAAAACTTTTCGCATTCAAATCTGTTTTGCAACCATTACAAAATAATGTAACAATGGGTGTTTCAAAGTTTAAACTAGTGCTCCCGACGCGGTACGTATTTCAGTTATACGTTTAACCGATTTACGTATACAGGTATAATACGCCGCCGCCGGTTTGAAATATGTATACATAAAATTATACGTTTAAACGTATACCGGTTAAACGTATAATTCAAGTATACGTATATTTCAAATATACGTATTTACTTTTAATGCGATTGGACGTCATCAGTCTTACGTCACTGAACGGAATAAAAGCCGGAAATCGTGCTCAAGACTCCCTTATCATAGATCAGACTTGACAATCCGGAGAAAGTCTATGGGAGAAAATGTCCGCGGTAATTGCCAACTTATTAATTGACTTTCTCCGGAAAGTATCGCCGCCTGGTGGATACTACCGCACAGTTGCCATGTTTCGAGCTTTTTGAACACCAGTATATTTTTAGAGAAAATGTTGTTCTTTTAAATCCCAGAATTCTCCGATCAAACAAAACAAAATTGTCTCTACTAAAAAACTGGTATCCAAAAATATAATAGAAAAATCTATAGAAAAATCTAGCTGGTCTGCTACCGCATAGCTGCCAACTCTTTCGCTTTTTTCTTACCACTAAAATTTAATAGAATTTTTTTCGTCATGTAATCACACGATCTTGTCAATTTAATAAGATAAAATTTACTATAAAATTTTAGTGGTAGGAAAACTACTAGTTCATAAGCAAATGCATAGAACAAATGGAGCTGTGAAAAAATTTCGTGTGATTTCGTGTCGTAAATACTATTACTGACGATTGATGGCGCTAGTAGCAGGACAAGTATAGCGGTCAAAGGCAACTTGCTGATTGAGAGATCTGATACTATGATAAGGAGGTCTTGATCGTGCCATTACCGTAGCAATCTGCATAATATGTTTCATAGATAGGTTCCTGTTATTTTCACTATAAATATTTTAATTAATTTATGTTACTTCTAACTTTTACTGAATTAAGTGATAAAATGTTGTATAAATTTGCATGAGGAATTTAAATTGTTTTATATTACTTAAATTTGTCATTATGGTTGTTATATGCTATTGTGAATGCAGGAGTCTAGCGGATGTTTGTCAATGTCTCTGATCCGCAGGAGAAAAATCATCTTTTTTTCAAGCAATGAATGAAAACCGTTTAAACCAATACGTTTATATGTTTAACCAATGGGGTAAGATCCGTATATACGCTGTACCGTATATACTGTTTCGTATAATACGTATAACCGCCTTGACCGTATCATAATCCAAAATGTGTACCCCTTATAATACGTATTATACGTATACTCGTATAAACGTTTAATACGAAGCACTAGTTTAAAACTTCATAATTCCTAAACTAGATGGCTGAATGAATTCCTGTTTGGTATCCTAAAGTACAATTTGTCGATAAAACTAAATATGGTGTCAAAATTAGGTGCTCGTAATGATAATTGCAGAGTTTAGTACAATTTCAGTTTAAAGACGACTAACTATAAATTGAAGAAGACATGATTTCCTTTCGAATGGCTATTTCCCTCAAACAGTCAAAAAAAGAAAATCCTGTTTTTATAATGCCCGTATACCTTGCCCGTATATAATGCATTGTGTATTGTATAAATGTATTGTAAATGTATTGTATATAATGCCCGTATGCCCGGATACTTAAATCTTATTTTAGTTTCTACCATTCCTCAGGCATTATTATGTATTTTTTCAAGAGCAGTAGTAGTATACGTGTGTCTTTTTTTAATAGCATTATTATAGTTAATTACCGTTACACTTCTTTAAAATGAATATATTTATATTGTCAATAACATACATATATTAAAAGTTATCATTAAAAACATAGTCTGTTACCCATCTTAAACTAGTCGGATGTGTTAATCCCAAAACTTTCTGCTATCTCACACAGGTTTCTCATACACTAAAAAAAATCAGCACCAATTTATATCAAGGTCTAACTGAAACTCAAGTTTTATTAAATTCCGTGCATTATTTCTTGAGATATGACTATCGCTAAAATCGTGTAAATCCTGCAAAATGCTGCATAGCAGCGCCACCTGTTGGGCGATTTTTACCGAAAACTAATCAGCACCAATTTATATCAGAGACTAACTGAATATAAAGTTTTATTAAATTCTGAGCATTAGTTCTTGAGATAGAGCTATTGCGGATATCGCTGCTGCATAGCAGCGCCACCTGCTGGGTGATTTTTACCAAGAACTAATCAGCACCAACTTATATGAGGGACCAACTGAATATAAATTTTTATAAAATTCGGAGCATTAGTTCCTGAGATAGAGCGCCCACTAAATTTTTGTCACATACAGACAGACAAAGTCACAGACAGACATTTTCTAAAAATAGTCAAATCGTGTTCAGGACCTTCTAAAACGTATAAATCCGTCAAAAACCGGAAGTCGAAAATTTTCATGAATCCAATACTTTCTTCTTGTAAAGACAGAAGAAAGTAAAAACACATATTGTTATGTTCGATGTTTTAAAAAAAAGTATAATCCATACTCAGGTCTTCAGCACACATTTTCTTTAACTTTTGCTTTATAACTTTCACTTCACGTTTCATTTACTTTTTATTCCTTCTAAAACTCTTATATTTCATTTTTAACCATATAGACACAAACATACACCACTCATTACTCTCATGGAAAGTACTTTCGCTCCCCTCCGGAGCTTCATCAGTCCATATGATGTTTCAATTACAATTTTTACCTTGACACAAGATTCATAAAGCTGTTTATTTTCACTATTCCCTCTTTTTCTTCCTCTACTTCAACTATTTCCCTTTTTTTCTTGAACAATTTGAAGATTAAAATGAAAAGGGTGTTCTACTTTTGCTATCTGTATTATATTGGCAATCAAACATTTAGTAGAGTTGGATTTGTACACTAAATGACTTTAGTTTATCATAGCTGAAAACGTTTACGCTTCTTTGTTACAACTAAAATTTAAAGCGAAATTAATTAATCACAGATTTACCCTATAAATAAGGTATAATTTACTATTACATATTATTGGTTGGATAAAAACGTAAAAGTTGCAAGCTATGGATGAGGTACAACTATTGATGGGTCTATTGAGTGATTTTTTCATTCAAATGAATCATTCGGGCATGCGCAAAGCATAGTTGCCAATATTCGTTGATTTTGTAAACCAAAAATAAGGAAAAGCCTACTTGTCAAAATTCGTCTCCCTTTTAATCAATTTCCCTCAGAAATTTTGCAAAGAGAAAGATTTTTTCACTTTTATGTTGTTCTTTGTTTAATTTAATTAAAATTAAAATCTTCTTTTCTTTTTCAAAATTTCTGGTAGTAATGGAATAAATAAAAATTAAGTTTCGCAAATATGCTTCTACGCATGCCCGAATGATTCATTCGAATATCAAAAACATTGATTCTGCACATCATTAGGTACAACTCTGGTACCCCAGATATAGGAGTTAATTTATTTCGAATACACTAACTTCATCCATTAGTTAGAATGTTGCAAAATTTTGAAGACTGTTACTCGCACATGCACAGAATTATAATAAAATCGACAAAAAATTCTTTTATATAATTTATTGTTTAAAATTTGCTATAATTTTGCAAAATACAGTTAAATTTAAACGTAATTAGTTGTCGATAATGCTTAATATGGAAAGATAATAAATTCATTTTATTTCTTTTAAATCATACATTAAATGACATCACATGTTCTACATGTATAGAGATTTTTTTTAATTAAAAGTGCTATTTAAAGGAAAAATATAAAAACTAAGTAAGTTTGTATCTTTTCAAAACATGTTATCTGAAACAAACAAATCACATTACTTATTTATTGAAGCTATATTAAAATAACAAAATATAAATATGCTCATATATTTTAATAAATATTAAAATATATTTTAATAAATATTCAAATATATTTTAATAAATATTCAAATATATTTTAATAAATATTCAAATATATTACAATAAATATTCAAGTATATTTTCATATATATTCAAAAATATTTTAATAATATTTAAATATATTTTATTATTTGAAAAAATGCGGTAAATGGGGAATGTATGGTTCGATTTTTCCTGTTTAGTGTATGCTATTATAAATGGCGGGCACAAAAATCAGTATCAATTTTAAGAAAATCATAGAAATAGATTACGCCTGCGGTCTGCATTAATTGCATTGTTAGAATGCGATATTTCTTTTAGTAATAAAAATGGTAATAGTTCAAAAATCACGTATATAAGTAATACTAATAAAACGTATCTTGCAGAAGTACGCAAACGAGGATTATAAAAGTATCGACTACACATAGAGCCTGATAACCCTCCTAGGCAAACTTCCACTATTATTTTAAAAAATTGCCTCATTTAAACACAGCATTTCTGTCATAATAAAAGGGGCAATATATATTTTCGAAAACATTGGTGCAAATTTGCGTAGGCGGTAATCCTCAGTAAGTAGTCAATGGGTCTTTTATTCGATTAAATCAATATTTTAATTTTTATCTATATCAGGGATGATAATTTTCCGTCTTTTTGCATACCAGTATAATCTTAGAGAGAATGTTGTTCTATTAAATCGCACAATGTTCCAGTTAAATAAAGAAACATTTTCTCTAAGATTATACTGGTATGCAAAAAGACGGATAATTCTCATTCCTGGTAAAAACTAATGCGTAAGACCATAGCTGCTAACTTTTACAATTTTTTTTAATCTCTGAAATTAAATAACAAATTTCGCTTTATTTAATCACAAACAACACAAAAAAAAAAAATTTAGTGGTATTCAAAAAGCATAAAAGTTAACAGCTATGGTGAAAACCACATCAAAGATCCCACAGATTGTTTCTAATTTTTAATATCATATATTTTAATACGAGCAAATCTTGTGTGTGGTTATATACCGGGTGTCCCAAAAATGACTGGTGGATTTTAAATTCCATAACTTGCAAACGGTGACAGATATTTCAAAAATTCTTGCAGGAGGGTTATGTATGATGTCGGGAGTTTTTGTACTGTCATTCTTGATTTTAGTTCGAATTTCAAACAATAGATGGCACTGAAGAAGTATATAGAAGAAGTTACTTCGCGAATGTTGCTAAAGCACACTATCACAGCAGGAGCAAACTCCCACTACTTTTTTAGAAAAGATATGTTCTCTTTCTTATTTAATCGAAGAATTATGCGATTAAATAAAGCTAAAGTATACTTTCAAAAAAAGTAGTGAACCTAAGCAGTGATCAGGCCTCAATGTTTCCTAGGACAAATCTGTCTCTGTTATTTAATCATTTTTCATTAATGAAGAAGAAGGATAGCTTCTGTTGACGATCTGCAAAAGACCTTTGCATGTTAGAAGGCCCTTTCCGCTTTTTCACATTTTCCTATGATGGAAATTTACGCAAAGCGAATTCAGCTTATTCGTTGTTACTATAGTAAAGCTTAACTAATAACAAATCCTGTTTATTGTAAAGGAAAACTTCCACCACTTTTTACTCATTGTAATTTCTGCCTTACTTATTACAGAAATTCTACGTTTTCATAAGGCGACGATTGCTATTCAGATAAATGTTTTCCCCTGTGATAACCAGGCTCAGACAAATAGTACTTTTTTCTAGCAAACTTAACATTCTTAGAAAACGCGTGATTCACCATCACGTCGTCACATCAAGTCGTAAGTTATGTTGAATTCATCGGACATTCAATCTTTTATACACCTGGTTACATGCCGACATCCATCGACATTTTTCGGAGATCCTTTTTTTCTTTTGGTTTTTCTGTAATCGAAATTTTCGCAAAGCGTCCGTTGCCGCTTCTCTTTTTACTAAATTCAGGTGCAACTTTGGCTCAGTAACTTTTCCTACAAATTAAATTTATAGCTGAATCGAATATGCAGTGTTTACAATTTAGCGTAATACCAGAATTTCAGAATAATAACCTTCCCTTTATTAAACCTTACAGTAGAAAAATACTTCTATTCATAAAATGCTGAAATGATTGAATGACACCAGAATTTACAAACAATTTTATTTGAAAATAAGTAAAATCTTTTCTTCAAAAAGGAAAATTTTCATTTCAAAATTCTGGTGTCAATGTGGCATTTAGGAATTAAATTAAGTGGTCCAAAAATAAACCACCGCCCTTCAAGGGTGTCAGGTTTCTGATTTTAACAGAACCTATATTGTATATTTCTAATTAATTTAATTAATTATATTTAATCATTATTTTATATTACTGTATTCTGATACATATTTTTCTTTTTCTGTAAAACTTCCGTATGTGATTGACAATGGAATTTTCCTGATCCGATTATATATTTGTGGGAGGTTCACGAGATCATTGTGAAAGTAAATAATTTGGCTTTTGAAGGAGAATACAATGAGCACTGGATTCCTAGCGAACTGTGTTCAGGGGATAATACAGAGGTGGAATATTCTAGAGAAATGTGTCAACAGGTATGGAAACTCCGTGAAATAAGAAGCACAGCCCCGTTGATCTGGAGAGTGGCGTGAAGAGTGGGAGACGAATCAGTCGTTGGTGTGCAGCGGTGAATCTAGGACGCCAGAGTCGTTGGTATGCAGTGTAGTGAGTAGGTACAGGCAGTGTCCTGGGAGAGTGTAGCGACGTAGCGAGCCGAGCCCACTGTTCAGAAGAAAGGGTAGACGAGCACAGCCCAGTGTGCAGAGGAGTGTGTAGAATCGCAGAGAGAACGTGCATCAGACAGTTTGTTCCGGATTGAATTAATTACAGCGTAGACGGAACGGTGTGTATGAGTGGTGCGTAACGAAATAGAGTAAAATGCGTGATCAGGGAGATTGTCATTCGACAGTCGCATACAGCAAGTGATATTAATCTGTATTGACCAATAAGGACTATCACTGTAACATTTTTTCATGCTAATTTAATCAATAAATTATTAATGTATTATTTACGTGAGAACTGCTTTTCACAACGTGTCCGGTATCAGTCTAATACTATGATGGCAGCAAATACCATAAGACTAAGGTCTCAAGGGTAGAAGAAGTACTACGGTGACCCCAAAAGGCGACAAAACCATATTAAAGGGGTTAACACTAGAATGGCTGGAAATTTAAATCAATTCGTATAAAATATTTGAAAGTAGAAACATTATCCAATATTATTTAATTTAAATACTTAACAGAATTTTGCATGATATATATTTGAGTTATTTTATGAAGAAATTTCTGGTTCGAATCAAAAAATATATATATATTCATTTTGTCCCAGTCAAATTGACCGCTATGGCCATTCTAGCACTAAATGAGCGACATTTCGAGATTAAATAAAAAGAAGATTATTATTCGGAATTTATGGTAGATATTTTGGTATTTCTCTGTTATCCTGTCGATCACTTTCATAACAAAAGACTATCGCCAAACTGTTAGATTAAACGCCAAAAATGCAGTCCCATTTACTTGATGTCAGAAGCATTATACGTGTTTGTTATTTCATCAAGTGGTATTTAATTCGACATTTGCGTGTATTTTTCATTATGTTTTACTGATTTATTAGTTATTTCATTAATTAAAATAACAATTGTGTCCTTAAATTCTTATATTTTATTTATTTATTTTGATATTTCAATTGTAACGTTCTCCAGTTTATTTGGCGTTACAGTTTGGCGATAGTTTTTTGTTATGAAACGTTGTCGACGGGACAATAAAGAAGTACCTAAATAAATAAATAAATAAATAAATACAAGAAATTCGGAAAAGCCCCACTCACCAACATGTTAACTTATTAAGCTTAAACAATAACATTTACAATATATTAATGAAAACAGAAAAAATAATGTTGGATATGTATTTATTTACCTTATTTTTCTTAATTATCGGGTGATAAATAAATGTTTGAGACGTCAGTTGTAACTGATCTGTTGTGCAAGTTGATAATAGAGAAGTACCGATATTTTAAATTAAAAAAATGCTAAATCGGCAACACTGCGAATACGGTCTCCACCGAGTAGTCATTTCTTTTATAATCATTCTTATTTGCATATTTCGAGAAGCTGATATTGCGTTAGCACAGTTTAACAGTCACATTTGGAATTACAACTTTTTTTGTTATAAAAAATTCTCACGTCTTAACAATGCTTTTTGCACAAGCAGCACATTCGTATCATTTGCTTACTTTTGTAAATTTTTAATTTTCTCGCGGACTTTCTGACAACAATGTATTTTCCAAGTCACTCATCTTTTATCAATATCTGAAAAAAAATTAAGACATATATTCTGCGAAAGAAGTAAAACGGTATAGGAATTTTTTAGAGAAAAAAAATAATCACATTTTATGTACGGTTAGTATAAATTTATCTATAATTATCATTATGTAAGTGGTACTTCTATTGTAACACACATTAGAGATTATTATATAGAATAATTTACTAATATGGGTTCACTTTCCATAGCTGTCAGCTTACCGTTATTCTTAACACATTCCAACAAAGTTGAAAAGTGTTTTTGAATTCGGTTTGTCTGTCTGCCGTCTGTTTGTTTGTCCGTACTCTAGCTCGCGTAAATATACTCGGATCGTCATGCAATTGATATGTGTTGTTAAGATTTACTATGGCATGTTCGATATCGAAAATGAAGTGCGTAGCACTTGCAGTTCATTTACAGCGCCACTCAAAATAATTCGTTTACATTACGGCCTATATGGAAAAATCGTTTGTGGTGTATTTTAATTATGTTGCTGTATTTCAAACATATTTAATTTCATATATATCACTCAGGTGTATTACAAGATGCTTACTGTAGATGACGGAGTACATAGCATTTATCGTTCATTTACAGGGACACACAAAATAATTCGGTTACCGCATTGACTATGAAAAATAATTGCTTAAAGTGCGTTTTCCATTGTTGAGCAGGTTTTTTAATGTAACTAATTTTTTGCGTATTTTTTTGGTGTGTATAAATTCTATAGATCATTTATAGGCATGAACAAAAGATCTCGAGTACATTGCTGCTCATTGACGGAAACTGACAAATAGCAATTATATGCTTTATATGTTTCTAAACTGAACTAAATTTTAACATACCGTGTAGTATATATACAAATTTATTGATCATGTACTCTGCACACAAAAAATCAGATAATTTTCCTATTATTACTGAAATTGGGTTTTTCAAATATGTTAAACGTTTTCCAACTTGTTTACTTAGCTATCCTCTTTCACCTTATTAACCCTTTCAGGGGCAGTAGTATGTTTATGAAACCACTTAATTTTAATTTCCAAACACCACAATGGCAACAGAAATTTACTATAAACTTTCCCATTTAATATGCATGTGATATTTTGCCTTTTTCTTATTTACAAATAATTTTCTACGTTTATTCCGGTGCCAGTCATTTATTTCAACATTTTAGTACTGAAAGTGCTTTGCCCCTGAAAGGGTTAATCTATGATTTTTTGTTACAATATTCTGAATGTGTTGGAAAGTGTTTCTTAGTCTATGCTTAACGTATGATTTTTCATTCTTGTTTATAAACTACTGTCAATTTGACCCCGGGCAAACAAACATGCTCAACTCATCTATGCATTAAGACGATCCGGTTGATTACTTCCGAATGAAGGTAAACGAAGTCAGTGCAAACTTCACCGGCACTTCGAAACATTTGCATTGGTACATTGGTACAAGAAACATCTTTACACCAGAAAAAATTCCTAACAAATCAATTTAAATGAATACAACAAATAAAAACCATACTTCTCTACACATTCCTTCTGATTTAAAACTTGTTTGTTTCCTTCAGTGTATATCGGCACAGTTTACGAGTTGCGAACAAAGTTTGTTGCAGGTATGTAATTGATTCTCGCAAAAAAGTAACGTCAGGCAATATCGTTTTCATTTCGTTTATTTTTGTGTATTTATCCATACTTGCGAAATGTTGTACTTTTCTCCATAGGTTTATTGAATATTTTCTGTTGATGTATTCTTTAAGTCTTAAAATATTTTAATAATAATGTAATTTTAAAGAAAGGTGAAAAACATTGCATTCACAAATGCTACAATATGTTTTAAAAGCCTCATATTTAAGAATAGTTTTTAAAAATGTTATGAAATTGTACTTTCACACAGTAAAGTTCAAGTGTTCAGGAAAAAGAAATCACTTCGGTTTTTATACCATTTTCTCCGAATAATAATAAAAAAAAAACTAGATAGAAATGCAAACAAAGGTTTGTGTTATGTGATATTTACATTTATTTTGGTAAAGTAGATTAAAAGTTCCTTTCATTTTTTTTTCTCGAAACATTGCGCGCTTTAAAAGTAACACAAAACGTTTTATATCTTTAGAATACTGTTCTTGAAAACTTAGACTATGATATATAAAAAAATAAAGAGGTCAAATTATTTTACTATGTCATTTATTTAAAATTTCATTTTTAAAATATGTAATGTTCTATTATATAAATTTCTATTAGAAAAATACTTAGGTATTGTGAAAAATTTTAAATCTACTTATACCACTAAAATGTAATAGATATTTTTTACTTATATAATCACACGATTTTGTGGATATTATAGGATAAAATTTACTAATACATTTTAGAGGTAGGAAAAAAGGGTAAAATTTGACGTATAAATCTAGCTCCATGTATGTATGTAGTTTAAGCACTAACTACACCATAATAAAATATGTAATGAAGTAACTTAAAGAGTTTATAAAAGAAAACGATTTTTTTAAATATGCAGAGTTCCTACAGGTCGGAGAATTTCCCTAACTTTAGGCCGGATAATGGTTTTTACGTTTTATCCGGTCCAGGGAGCTCGATCGCCAAAAATAGTTGCCAATTGCGAATCTTGTTTATCGTTTCCAATCATGTTCAAAACAGTAATTTAACATTATTAAATGTATAACATTGTTAAAAATAATAAATAATATTAAATAAATAAATAAAATATAATAAATGAACAATAATAAATAAATAACAAAAAACTATTAACTATTAAAAATTAACCATAAACAATAATAATTAAATAAACTATATAGTTGTCAAAGCATAAGGGTTACTGTAATTAGTATAATTGATGCCTTGCTTGGCGCAATTGCATTGGAGCTGGCCCTGATAATACGCAAGTACCCAGATAACTACCAGTATTTATTTAGAGAAAACCTCGCTTAAGGCAATCGCGCGATTACATGTCACTTTTTTCTTTAAAAAAATATTAGTATGAAATTGTAGGAACCCTGATATGATTTAGTGTTTTAACTCAGTGCAAATTTTTTTAAATTGTCCCATAAAAACGTAGCCTCTGTTACTGTCTTTGCATTTTGTAGAATAAATTATCCACATATTACTTTTAAATGCTAAAGGTGTAAAATTAACTACTATAATATAAATTAAAATAACTTTTATTAGTTGTTTTACATGTTTCTCTCTGACTCTTTCCGAGTCATTTTCAAAAACAGAATGAGAATATTCTAAAGCTGCACGGGCTTTGAGGTTATTATTTTCCTGTACATTTTAAAAAATTACGCACGTTATCTATTATTTTTTACTTGATTGTTTATTTTCATATCTTTGACCATGGAGTAATTCTAGCCACAGTTTCGGTAAATCAAAAGATGCCGCATCGTTACATATTGTATTTTTGCGCGTGAGTATCTCTATGGTTTCTCTTATTATGGATGGATAGTATAAACTGGAGGGAAATATTATTTTACTTTCATTGAAATTTATTTGGATGGTTTCTTCTTGATATAATCTTGCCAGGGCTGTAGTTTTTCTATTGTATTTAATATCAGCTATATGCTTATTTTTCTGCAATTAAATTTCCTGCTGGTCATGAATATATAGTAATTTTTAGATCCGTCTTCTTTAATAAAAGGTATTTCATATACTCCTGAATAATTCTCAAAATTAATTGGGTCAATTTTACTGCAAATGATATTCTTTAATTTCTTAGGTGGTTTGGCTATTAAACAGATATTGAAACGTTTAAGGCTGTGTTTTAATTAATAATTAATATGTTTGATTTATTATATTGTTAAATTATCCACGAAAATATTACTATTTTACATTGCTGAAAACACATTCTAGAAACGAAATCTGGTGACATTTTCACTTTGTTCAATACTTCCAGGTTTTGAGCTAAATGTATTTTATCATTGCAACTTCTTTTACTCCAACTTTCGCTTTAAGTATTGTTTTAATGATGAAATTATCTTTCTTTTTTTTTAAATATGAAAATAAAGTTTATGTAAACATCAAATATATTTGTGCAAACTTGCTAAAGATATAGAAAACAAATTACTAAGTGTAACCGTTGTTACTATACTTTTAAACTTTTTGATACAAATACCGTAATTTATGGTGCATAAATGCACGGATTAAACAAACATGGTTGGACACAAAAATTACATTTTATAACTAAAGTAAAAAAAAAAGCATTGTGTTGGAGTAATTTACATTTTATTAATTTGAATTATGAGGTCTATTAAGGTCTATTGAAGTCTATTGAAGTCTATTCAGGTCTATTGAAGTCTATTCAGGTCTATTGAAGTCTATTCTGGTCTGTTGAATTTCCAGGTGGTTTGGTCCGCGGATTGTACCTCGGCAAGTACGGTACAACTTTTAGAGGTTGTATTTTATTTTTTAAAATTAAAGTTGTTCATATTTAAGCCGATTTTTTAAAGATTACATATATTTTAAATAATATTTTTATCATACAGTAAAATTTATGTCTTAATATGTACGAAAGAATTGTTTGAAATACTGGCGTAAAATTAGTTCCAAACAATGTCACTTTCCATCATTGAATATTTTCTGACTTTTCAAAAAGATATCGAAATTTTCTCGTACTGGCATATCCGAGTATTGTTTTCTATTCATATCGATTTCCTATGTCAAGTACATCAAGAGCAAACAAAATTCAATGGAATATTTGAATAAAATTTATTCTGTTATAGAAGAACATCTAAACTTTTTAGGCAAGATCAGATGTATGGATGATAATTTATGGAAGAGCATTTGTAGTTATGCGATTTTGACTTTAGTTTTAGCTTAATATGAAGTGTGTAGAACACTCTGTAGAAAGCATATAGGGTTGCACAACAAATTGAGTATATTTCCGTTTATTGACTGAAGTTGCTGAAGGTGAATTGTAAACTGTGTTATGCTAACTGAGCTAAATGTTAGCATACTATGTATATATTAGTATATACAAAAACAAAAAGGAATTCTTCAAATACTGAAAAGGTAAGATCTTTTATGGTAAAAGAAAATAATCCAAGTCAAAGGACTGTGCCTAAATCGTTAAAATAATAAATGTCAACTGCTAACAAAATCATTAATACTCATTTGAATTTTAAAAATGCCAAAAAAACGCAACGTTCATCGTCTTACTCCACGGCATACAGCCGAAAGTAGAACACGATGCAGCAATATTTATGAGAAACAGTTATCCGGAGAAAAGTAAAAAAATGTTGTTACAATAGAAGAAGCTTGGGCTTATTTAAATTGTTGTAATAAAAATAGATCAATTTATTGTTATCAAAAAGGAGAAAATTTCTTAAAATATGGTTCAAAGTTTTAACAAAGGATTTATGATTGTTGATGGCTTTGTATACAACGACCAATTAATAATAAAGGGAGTTGAGAAGAATGTTAATATCAACTCCTCATACTGTCAGAAACATATTTTACTCCCAATTCTCAAACATGAAATAACATGTATTTATTTACAGTGCCATCAATTTCTTGAACTGCATCAAGATAAAACAAGCAGTCACACGTTACAATCCATTGTTAATTTCCCGGAAAAAATGGAAAGAGAAACGGGTATCAGAGCTATGCCTGCTAAATTCCTGATATATCACTCACGAATTTCTGCGCTTTTTTACTTTTACATAGCGCGTTATCCAAACGTCGACTTACAACCCTTCATGGATTTTGGAAAGCTGTTCAAGAGCAATGCGCCAAAATACCTCTCCCAACACTACAAAAGGCAAATTGTTATAGAAATTAGGGTGTAGAAATGTAGTGCAGGATAAGGGTTACCAAATGGAACATTTAAAACAGAAATATTTTATGTAAATAATTCTGTAACTAAAAATGTGCGAACACCCTATGTAGAAAATATAGTTAACTTCAAAGAGAATTGAAAAACCTTTCCAACTATAGATGCAAATATCTGAAATGTGGTTTTCATATGTGTTACCGGTTTTCTAAATTGTTTCGTTTTTAGTTTAGATAGGGTGAAACCTCCACTTATTGACACCAAACCAGTAACTGACACTGCATTAGAAATCTAACTCAAGTAACCATTTTCTTGTAAAATTCTGCAAAGCAATGTCATCAGGTGGTAACCTATTTTTTCTGAGTGTTATAACTTATTTTTCAGCTATTAGTTTTTCAAAAAAAAGGATGATGTCAGTTACTGGACAAATTTTCAATATTTATGACAAAAATAAATTTTCAGTAATAAAAAGTATAATTTTTCAAAATTTTGTCAACAATAATGTTTTAATGTATCTTTACTATACTTTCAAGAACAAAGATGATTATAAAATAGATTTAAAACTTTGTAATAGTGATTTGAACAAGAACAAATCCTTAAAGTACCTGGGTTTCACTGTAACTGTACTAAGTTACTGGTAAGTTACTGGGGTTTCACCCTATCATCTTTCATCTTATTAAACGGAATCAGTACTTCTTCGATAGCAGTGTTAAATACCTTTTCAAATTTTCGCACTTTGAGAAATATTCTCCTAACAAAGGTACAAGCCCCACCAGTGGCTGAGAGGTTCTGCTCTCGAAGCTGGTGGACGGGAGGTGCTGGGTTCGTTCCCAATCGCGCCCGTCGGCCTAATCGTTCGGAGTTTTCGTGGTTTTCTTCGAGCCGTGGATTTCTCCATGCGTAAATACGGGTTAGGTTCCCTTAGAAAGACCCCCACGAAGGGCAATCCCCCCGGGCCTACATCCCAAGTGTAGATAATTGGCCGTCAATAATCAACCCAACCCAAACCTAACAAAGGTACGAGAGACTTCGGTGGCGAATTTAGATTTTTATAGCACATTATCTTTTCCTCTCATTGAGCTTAGTAATTTGATACATCGCTTATCTGCTATTGAGTTTCAATAATGACAGGGAGACTTATCCTCCTCCTCCTCCTCCTCGACACAGGGAGACTGGTCAAAGTTAAAAATTTCGTTTATTGAAAAACTGTTGCTGTCAAAGAATAAGTATGATATAAGGTTAATTAAGGTATTTTCACTTCCATACATTGATGATAATCAATTTTTGACACATTGTTTTTTCCTAAGACAGGATCTGATTACCAACGGGGCACACCTCCACCAGTAAAAAATAATAGAATTTTCTTCCTTATTTATGGCTGTAATTTTGCATGAATAGGGTTTTTTTTAATAATACGGAAATTTCTATTTAATTTTACTGGTGGAAGTGTGCCCGGTCGGTAATCAGGCCGTACTTAAGAAGTGAATAAAACAAATATATTTATCGCAGAGACCTCTTCGAGCAAAGGCTTCTTCTTCAGCTGACTCAACGATGCACTCAAAATAAGATATGCAACCTTTCTTGAATTTTAAAACAGTAGTCTGTAGATGTGACGTAATTATCATCTTTATCAATATAGCCTACTTTGGCAAATCCATACTTGAAGATAGGAATACAAACGGAAAGTGTACCAGTGATTGAAGATAACGTTGTTCCTAGTCATAAGGGAAATATTTAATTCGTTGTCTAAAATGTAGTCTTGAACGAAATTTACAAACACTTTCGAAGAACGGAAACACACCAATTACAACAGTTGAATGAGACTAGTTAAAACTAGAGGAAAACTTCATAACTTGCGAAATCCTGTCTGTCAAATAGCATACCAGCAATTTATCTGCAGTTACAGTACCTTACCGTTTAAGGTTGAAATTAAGTAGAAAATTCGGGTTCGGGTACGATACAGTGTCGCCAGTGGGCTATTTTTTTTAGAATTGAAATTTTTTTTATTGATACCACTTTTTTAAAATGGTATAATTCGCGCTGTGTTCGGCTATTTAATCTGTCAATAAATAATGCGAATTTGACTTTCTCTAAAAACTGGCGGCAATCAAGAACACTGAATTAAAAAAAGCAGCCCACTGCCATCAGTGGTACGTTATGGGCACAATGGAACAAGTGTGTGACCAATGAATGAGCTCGAAACAACTGTGGTTATCTGATTAATTAAAAACCCTAGTCCTGATTGAGTCCACTGATTGGTGAGCTTAACTTAATTAAAATTACTTTTAAATTTTCCGGTGGAATCTTCTGTGATAATTCCGACAGTTTGAAGAAACAAAAGGGTGGGAACTGGGCATTTTCTTACATTTAGACTGTAATAAATATTTTAACCCTTTCAGGGGCAAAGTAGTTATGTTTCTAAAATGTTGAAAGCAATGAATCACACCGGTATTTAACAACAAATTTATTCCCAAATAAGTAAAAGCTTTTCTTCACATATATTATAAAAGTAAAATTTGATTCTAAAATTCCGGTGTTGGGCCTTTGAGAATTAAAATTAAGTGGGATATATTATATTCCACTGCCCTTCAAAGGGTTTTAAAAAATCATTGTTTAAGCCAAGACTCCCTTATCATAGATCAGACTTGACAATCCGGAGAAAGTCTATGGGAGAAAATGTCCGCGGTAATTGCCAACTTATTAATTGACTTTCTCCGGAAAGTATCGCCGCCTGGTGGATACTACCGCACAGTTGCCATGTTTCGGGCTTTTTGAACACCGGTATATTTTTAGAGAAAATGTTGTTCTTTTAAATCCCAGAATTCTCCGATCAAACAAAACAAAATTGTCTCTACTAAAAAACTGGTATCCAAAAATATAATAGAAAAATCTATAGAAAAATCTAGCTGGTCTGCTACCGCATAGCTGCCAACTCTTATGCTTTTTTCTTACCACTAAAATTTAATAAAATTTTTTTCGTCATGTAATCACACGATCTTGTCAATTTAATAAGATAAAATTTACTATAAAATTTTAGTGGTAGGAAAACTACTAGTTCATAAGCAAATGCATAGAACAAATGGAGCTGTGAAAAAATTTTGTGTGATTTCGTGTCGTAAATACTCCTATTACTGACGATTGATGGCGCTAGTAGCAGGACAAGTATAGCGGTCAAAGGCAACTTGCTGATTGAGAGGTCTGATACTATGATAAGGAGGTCTTGGTTTAAGCTTTAATTTGGAACAATTTCATTTCAAAACTAGATGGCGTGAAAGTACTGTCAAAATGACGAATTTGCGCCGCGTTCTTCTCATATCATATCAAAATATCACGAAGCAGATTGAAATATTTGCAATGCACTATTTAAGAGAGATTGCACGCTAAAGTTTCACGCCGTAAGTCGAAAACGTGATAGTACAGTTAAAATAATGAATTGGCGCTCCATTCTACTAATATCGTACCAAGATATCAGGACACAGATTGAAAAAATTATATTGTACAAGTTAAGATATATTATACGTTAAAGAATCTTGTCGTAAACATCTTGTCGGTAACATCATAGTTCCATCAAAATCGCCTATTGGTACAAAATCACCCCGTTCTGCTCATATTGTACCAAAATACCGAGGCAGGCAAATCATTTTTTCATCTACTAATAATAACTTTGTTTTATATCACAATTTCATCTCGTAAGTCGCAGACGTAGTAATTTTTTTCGCCACCGTCCGCTCTACTACAGTTGGTTCTTACAACACAGAGAAAATATCATTTAAACGGAGCTGCTAAGTCTCCGGTTTTTTGGATACCAGTATTTTAGTACAAAAAATGTTGTTTTGTTTAATCGGAACATTCTGTGATTTAAAAGAACAATATTTTCTCTAAGAAAATACTGGTGTGCAAAAAGCCGGAGACTTGTTAACTCTGTTTAAATATTAGAAGATTAATAATTAAATACTAAATATTGATTGAAAATGAAAAAACAAATAATAAATAGCAAAAACTTCTTCAAATTTCTGTTTTCGATATTGCCTATCGTTCTATATTTTACGAGGAGTAACAATGAAATAAAAACGAACAGGCAGATTTTAATAAAACTATTTTTGCTATAAAGCAAATAAAGCTAGTTTCATGCTGTAACTTGAAAACGTGATAGTACAGTTAAAATAACGAATTGGCGCTAGATTCTACTAATATCGTACCAAGATCCAAGGAGGCAGATTGAAAAATACACTAACATTGCATCATAAAAAAGGCTAAACATAAAAAATTGGCTAAATATAAAAAAGCAGCTGTCTGTAAGACCGCTAACAGGAGTTAAGAGTTAAATACAAAAGAGTGGAACAAAATTATTCATTTTTCGATAAAACAAAGATCCTTTTTTAAGAAAACTGGTCAAAGTGCGTATTATTTCCAAAGTATGGAAGCAAATAAAGGATGCTCATTAATTACTATAATTTGTAAAAGAAAGTAAATCAAACGTGTATTTACTTAAAAAAATTAAAACAGCTGAAATTAATTTATTTTTGAGTATATTTTAAGGATTCGCTTTGGTAAGAGGGGGTAAAAATGAAGATTTATTGATGATTTATTCCTATAATATGGTGTAAAGCCAACATCGAACGGTTACATTTTGCTTATACAACATACTATCTTTTTCAGTTTGATGCAACTTTTTTATGATAAAAGAATAACATACTATGTTTATTTGAACGCCATTTGCAGCAAAAAATTAGTTATCTCATTCAGAATCTTTCATTTATAATTCTTTGATATGTTTAAAAATTGCCTACAAGTATGTCATGAGTATATTAACGATATCAATTGGTTTGTGAGCAAGTCTGAAAATTTATTTTGGTGAAAGTGAAAAAAATAAAGAGCAACGATAATGTATTATTCTTATAAATTAATGATGGAAAGCCAACATTGAACTGTTATATTTTGTTTATAACATATTCTTTCTGCTCCAGTTTGTCGCAACACCTTTTGTAATATAAACATAATTCAATTTTATTTCAGTTATTTAGTTTACTGAAATTTTAATTATTTGATAACGTTCTTCACCTTTGCTTATAATAATTACAAAACAAAATTATACCAGTTTTATAAAAAGGGACTCAACTGTCCCTTCTAATCTAAATGATTCACACATTTTGACTTGCGTGTATCTGGATAATTTTATGTGATCCTGTATAATTTTTAATAAGGAAAATCATGTAGTGACCCTTAATAACCGTCTCATAGCAATGAAAGCGAATTTCAAAAAGTTAAATGGCGGCCATATTTAATTTTCGTCTGTGTAATTAGATTAATGTTTAAAGTAATCGCTATTGAATTAGTTCAGATTGAATTACTCCTAAAAAATGTAAACATAATTACTTTTTCAATTTCAATCATGATTACACTCATCATGATTAAATTTCGCATGATTGAACGTTTAGTCGACTAAGCAATCAATTAAAGAAGTAATCGATTACTGCCAAGCCTGCAAATGACAAGATATTTACAAAAATACCATTCTTGACAAAATTCAGAACTAACATTTGAGTATGTTCAATAGCGAGATTTGTTGATAATGCTTGTAGAGAATTTTCTCAAAAATCTAGGTACAGGACTTTGAAGGGAGGTAGAGTACATCACAACAAGTAACTGTGATACTGAAAACTGGAGACTCGATTTATTTATTCATTGAAAGTTATAGGACGTCTGACTTTAATTCGATCTAGATTTTTTCTTTATAATTTTAAAATTATGGAAGTTTTTAACATAATTTGAGCAGACTTACCTTCATTTATGTAATATGTGACGATGTTACAACAGGCTACTGAAGAGGCCGTATACAAGCAAAGAATCCAGCATGGCAAGAAGTGCTATCCACATCCGAGCAGTGATAAAGTAAATGCGGCATGTTTCAGATGTAGTTCACGATAAATGCTGAGCCATTGATCACATTACTATATTCTTCCGGCTTTTGTCATAAAGCCATCGTGTTTCACACAACTCAATCTGTCTAAATCTATGTAAATCTGTCTAAAGTTTCGTTAAAATCATATATATATTATTTCTCTTCTCAACATTCCTTTTCCATGCATTTAGGACACGCACAATAATGAATGAAGTATCACTCGACAGGTTTCTGAACCGGCTTCTGACATAGTACACTCACATTTTGTTAAAGCATGTTTTTTGATTAAAAATTGCAATTAATTAAAATTTAAATCTGCATTGTTTTCATAAATGCAATGACAGCCTTTTCTCAAATCGGTGTTGCCGCAAAAATAAAATACCGCATTAAATCGTGCTCAAATGATTAAAAAATCAATAATTGGTACACAAAAATAAAGTGGGACGTCTACATACGTGTTTGTTTTGTGTTTATGATTAAAAAGCAAAATTTAAATTCAGATGTATAGAAGAAAATGACACAATCGATCGATCGAAGCGGTGGTATTTCACGTGTAATCTAAAATGTACGCTTTGTTATATTATATTATATTGTATTTTATATGGATTCAATTTAATTTTCTTGGTCACGTGTTTTTTCCCTAAGTGAATGACATGATCTTTTAATGCAGTTAAAGTACGATTTTTTTTCACGGCTTACGCTCTCTTTGATCAGTTTTTACTGTAACTTTGATGGAATAAATTATATATATTCTGGCTGGACTAATGTTGTTTGCAGATATTTCTATCCTTAATTTTGTTCTTTAGAAGTTTAAATCGGCATATAAAAAATATTAGATATTGCTCAAAAAATATTAGACTGCAGTGCGAAGTCCTCACACGGGTCTACCGGTAACTTCATTGTTTTTAAAGCAATAAACAGATTGATGTGACATTGGGGTATTTTTAACTGAATGTAAGGTTTCCGATTCTAGATTCCTGTACAATTTTTGTTGTTGTTGTAATGTACTCCGCCTTCCCTCCATCTTTGCCCCTATATTCTTGTGACATCTTGTGCATGTCATCTAAAGTATAAATAGAAAATTCGGTAACATGCATGCATAATTAATATTCTAGTCTTTAATTTTCCTTATTTTCTTTGAAATTAATATTGAAAAGAAAAGTTATATTAATTGCCGAAACGTCAGTTAAGGCTCACTGTGGAGACCAGAAAAGTTTTTGGTTTCCGTCTGTTTGTATGTCTGTCTGTTCCGCGATGACATCCGTAAAAATCGCACTATTAGGTTGATTTTTGGCGGGTATGTTGGTGAGGTACCCGGAATTAGCTGTATAGTTTTTAGTTACATTTGGCTCATTTGTTCGAAAAATATAGAACATTTCTTTTTAGGTCCTACTGTTTTTCAATGGGAAGACAGACGATTTTTTTAAATTTTAACTTTCACCGCAAAGAATATGTCGCATTGGGATAATTGAAAATGCTAAATTATGGATGCTAAATTTACGAAATAGAGATCTTAATTTAATCCAATCGCTTTGAAAATTGGCCAATATATTTATTAGAATTTCAAAATTAATTGTATAAATTATTGCGAAATTTTATGCATTAATTTGAAAGATGTGAAACATTTTAATTTCTCATTTATTACAAAACTTTCCAATGCATTTTTTTTCTCTCTTTCATTAAATGGTTGCTAAGAAACTATATTTCAAGGAATATCAACAAAGGAAAATTCAAGTGAATCGCATTATTTTGACGCGAAATTTTATTAAGAAAATAGCTAATTTTCGGGTTATTTAAGCTTTTAATATGCTTTTTTTAATGAAATAGATGAGAATTTATTTTAACTACTAAAGAAAGATTCCCAAATCGGTTTTCCAAATGAAAATATTAAAAGCGTTGAATGTGTAAATTGAATATGGGTCACATAAGAGGAATTTACATTTGTATAAGTATATTTTATGCAGGAAATTTTATTCAATTTCAGCAACATATGATGTTTAGTGGTTGAAATATAAATATTCTTTTAATGATAAGATAAAATATCTTATCCAACGAGATGATTATTCTAATGAAATTAAAATAGTAAATACATTCAAGCATATACTGAAGAAATGAAACAGCACAATTACTGGAAATTGAGAATATATCATTAAAGCGACAACGGGGGGGGGGGGGGATTCAGGCTGCGGACCCCCTCCCCTGAAGTAATATATTGTTATTCTGAAAAAATACAGTAATAAGTAGTTTATCCTGTCATTGGACAACATTGTGTTTAATGCGATACTTCTAAAATTTCCGGAACTTTCGATAAATTTTATATTTTTATAAATGTATAAATAACTTTAAAAATTTGAATTTTAGGATATCAAATATTATGCAGATAATGTTGTTAATTAGTGATATTAATGAACAATGATTTGTAGAGCTGACATTGAGGCCTCTGATCTGTAGATTTACTAGTTTAAATTAGTATTCTTTACATGACAAAATGAAAGAATAATGTATAGTAAAATGCTCTATACTACTTTAAAATACTTGAAGATAGGTCGTTGAATGTCTTAATGTGCAATAAAAGTTTACTTAAAATAACTGAAACAACACTGAAGGATATTTAAAAGCGGGAAACATTAAATATAGTAGTATTTGCATATAGAATATTTAAAATGAAATGAGAAGAATTTCTCTCTAAATGTTCCACTTTTATGATACTTCAGCAAATTTAAGTTCTAGAATTTTCATTCCTTCTCTAACATTTTCGCATAAATGACTATATGCGTCACATTTTACATTCAAAAGTATTATGCAATCTTACTTTATGGTAATATTAACATTAACATGAAAGACTGAATGTTTTCTTGGGAAACTATTTTGAGAAACTTACACTGATCCACTACATTTGGCAGCAACTTTTTAAAATAAAGTAATAATCAGTATAAAACTGAATATACAAATGCTTTTTTATATATAAAGACAACTGCATTTGCAAAATAAATTATTTGCTAAATAAGTTATTTCATTAAAGTTTTATTAATTTCAAGGTAAAATCATGCGCTATTTGAAATTTACCATAAACGACCTAACGACAAAAATAATGGTGTCGCGTCAATTCGTCGTGCACAATTCATCGCGGAACAATTCATCGAGCACAATTCATCGCAGCGTCAATTCGTCGCAGCAACAGTTCGTCAAGGCGACAACTCGTCGCAGCGTCAATACGTCGCGACGAAAATGTTTTTGAAGGCTATGATAATAAAATAAAGATAATTTAGTAAAATTATTTAATGTTAATTTGTTTTTTAGATATACAGATTTATAACTAACAATTTACAGGCGATTTTTAGAGGAATATTTTTATATGTTATTTTGTGAATTTACCTACTCTGTGACGAATTGACGTTGTGACGAATTGACACCACGACGAATTGACGCTACGATGAGTTGTCGCCGCGATGAATTGACGTTGCGATGAATTGTGCACGATGAATTGTTCTGCGACGAAATGTGCGCGACGAATTGACGCAGAACCAAAAATATTGAACGTAAATAAATAATGAAATTTAGTACAGGGTTCGTATTTTTTACCACATTTTTTAAAGAGAATTTTTATACTTAATATTTGAATAGCAGAAATTGTAGACACCTCGTTTAATTGCAAGAATTGTAATGATTTTCTGCATTTAAATGCGGCGAAAAATTCTTTTAAAACGTACGGACCCTGTAGTATTGCTTCTTTCAATAAACATAAAAATTGAATTCATATTATATTAATGAACTACGATCTACGTCCTAAAATTTAAACTTCTAGATATATAGACATACAAATGATCACTTTGGTGATTTTTCATATATTTTATGTATCTTAATTTATGTAAAAAGCCGTAAAATTTCAGAAAATGCTCAAATATATAAACAGATAGTTTTTTTTTACACTTACAACAATGTCATACAAACTGTAGGCTGACAGTGTTACAAAAATTTAACAATAATATTTTGAAATAGATTTTTCGTAAAAATCAAGTTTTAAAAGAACGTATTTAATTTTTTTATGAACATATATTATAAATATTCATTTCAAATACTTACAGGTTTCGTACGCCTGCTGGAATTTTGCGACCAGGAAATTCTTTGGTACCAGTATTTTTTTACAGAAAATCTCTCCTTAAAAGAAGCCGAAGTTTCTCGAGTTTACCCTAGATTTCTTTTTCTATCGAAAAAATACTCGTAACACTCCTGGAAAATTCCTTGATTCGTACGAACCCTGTATTTAATTTTTTCAAAATTTATAATTTGTACTTTCATTAATATCAATTTTAGAAGATATTTTCGATCTTAAGGTTACTTAAATACACATTTCCAGTTACTTATGTACATACTTCCTGTTTGAGAGCTGAAACAAAAGCAGCCATACCTGGCCATCTAATTCATGGTTCATTTGCTTTAACCACGATTTTTCAATAGAATTTTTTGCCGTATTTAAATGCAGAAAAGTATTACAAATCCTGTAATAAATCGAGGCGTCTACAATTTTTGTTGATTAAATGTTAAATATTAAGAATCTATTTAAAATTGTGGTAAAAGCGTACGAACTCTGTAATTATCGCACGAAGAGCAAATAAGCTATATTGGATAGCTAATTGTACAAACTTTCAAATAATATACTAAAACACATAATGACATTTGCCCAAAATTGACTATGTAAACGTAGTGGGGTACCTGAAAGTGTTTTAACAGAATAAATAGTTGGTAATTACATATTAAATATTAACTAGCTTTATAGAACATAATAAATAATCAAACAGTTCAAAACAGAACATCTTGTTTTTATAATTCCCGTCCATATACTTAAATCTTAGATTAGTTTCTACCATTCCTTAGGCATTGCTATTTTTTTTTTCAAGAGTCTAAATGTGTCCCTTTTACTTACCCATCATACGTAGTATAGGGTAAGTCTTGTAATCGTTTTAAAATCGATTTTTTTGACGGATTTACACGTTTCAGACACTGGAGATTCCGAAAACACATTTTTAGAAAACAAAAAAAATTGCCGTCCGTCTGTCTGCCTGTGTGTTTGTGTATGTCTGTGTGTCTGTAAACGCTCTATCTCCCGAAAAAAATTGAGATAGAGACTTGAAATTTGGTATATACTTAGTATGTAATAATGGAAAGAAGCTTATTGAATTTCAGTAACCTTGATTATCCGGAACTATTTTTTTCGGACTCGAAATATTCTTTCGGATAAAAGTTGTATAAAAATTTTCGAAATTGTTTATTTTAAGGAGTGAATATAAAAGACAATAAAAAAGCATATATTTTGCATAAATCATGAAGTCGATCGGATAATGAGTTGCCGAGATATTTGTAATCCTATTTTTCACACTCTTCGATTTTTCATGACCCTGTATTTCATCCAAATTTCAATTCAAAGATACATTTTAATTGGAAATGAGACGCTTAATCAGATGTAATAAACCGCTAGTTAATAGGATTATTGTTTTTGGAGTTATAAGGATATTTCTTTTAAGCAATTCAGTAATCGAGCCTTCAAAGTTTATGACGTCATCAAGCCACGTTTTTATTCGAATTGCAATGCATTTTATAAGTAGTTTACACATTTTTTATTTTGATATTTTACATTATGCATATCCATGATGGGTAAGTATTACAGTGGCCCCCAACGACTAGTTTTAATAGTACTATTATTGTTAATTACCATTACACTTATTTAAAATAAATTTATAATAAAATTAAATAAATTTATTTTAAAGAAGTGTAATGGTAATTAACAATAATAGTACTGTTAAAAAAAGATACATTTATATGACTACTGCTCTTGAAAAAATAAAGACTGATTCCTGAGGAATGGTAGAAACTAAACTAAGATTTAAGTAACAAATAATTTTTCATAAAACAAGAAAAAGGCATGCGTAAGGCGTATATTGACACATTCACATCGGGAAACGAGAATTCTCGTTTTTCTTAAAAATAAGCTTAGTCGCAGGGAAACGAGACTTCTCGTTTTCATTCAAAAAACATCATTGACAAAGTGCGTGGCTTTTTCTACCTTACATCAAGTGCATTTATATCTTAATGCGAATATTTTTTTTTTAGATTCTAAGACATTGTATAATAAATACCGTAATTTCCGGCTTATAATCCACGGATCAAACAATTTGCTTTCAACCCAGAAATTTTATTCAATAATTGAATAGAAATATTTACAGCGATCTGGGAAGTAGCACTTTTTAAAATAAAATTTCTGGGTCCAAACATGATTGTTTCATCTGCGGATTATACGCCGGAAATTATGGTACGTATTTTGAATGTTATTTACTGATGCACAAACTTCAGAAAACTATCTAAGAAACAATTTGCAAAAGACTTACAGAAGAGAGGAGAGCTTCTATCGTTGTGTATGTATTAATATCATTAACCCGGGAGCAGTCGCATGGGGTATGACATACCCCGGGGTGTGTACGGTTTTTACAATTGTCACCACTATTTTTCGGAAAGTAATCTACAATTTTCATTATCATAGAATTTGTAACAATATTCTTAGACTGAATAAGGTGACGATTATTAATTGTATTTATTGGTGACAATGTAAAAACCATTCATTATCTGGGTATGCGCGACTTCTCCCGAGTTAAAATACACAAATTTATAGGAAAGTTTAAGGCAAAATTACCCTATGCGAATGTGTTAAGGAGCACTTCAAGAAAACTGTAATGAAACGTCACCATTAAAAGTCAGGAAGGGCAGTAATATATTATGTGTATGCTGTTTAATTTTATTCCTTAAATGATATAATGGCACCAGGAATAAGGCTTTGCTTTTGTAACGTTCTTGAGGAAAATATTTTCCTTATTTTAAAATAAATTTGTTCATGGTTTAAATTAATCATTTCATCATTTTAGCATCAAATATACCTTTCCCATGGAAGAGTTAATGAGGTGCAGAGTTGCCAAGTTTCCAGATTTTTGCACACCAGTAATGTTTTAGAGAAAATGTTGTTCTCTCAAATCTCAAAATTCTCTGATTAAATAAAACAACATTTTCTGTACTAGATTACTGGTATCCAAAAGCCGGAGACTTGGTAGGTCTGGAGGCGAAAGAAGATAGCTCAATAAATAATTTAAAAAACACATAACACAGTTGAACACCCAATTACAGCAATTAGCGACCATAGTCGGTAAGGATATCCAATGTTTTTGAGAATCTCTCAATATTATCTAATGATTTCTTTATACAACAGACGGTTATGCTAAAATTGAACGCATAACATACTCGAAAATCTACTTTCAGCAATTACCGCCCATAGAAGGTGACATGGAATTCGGTTTTATTGCGTAGTCCTGTAGATGATATTATTTTTATTGCACAAGCATTCCTTAGTGTTCTAAATATAGTTAAGCAGGAAATTTAAAAACATCTATAAGCAATTCATGCTCGTAATGCTTATGCATTATTTTGTGCGGCCATGTGTCTGAGCTGTAGATTTTATACACACCTGAAATCTGATTGAGCTAAAAACGATGGATGTAAAAACGTGGTGTAAATGTTACCAGGGTGACATTTGTTTTAAAGTTCTTCAAAAAAATTAATTTTCACATAAATTTGTTATGGAAAATGGAAATAACAACTGAACGAAATGAAATTGAGGTTTATATAATTTACAAATAAAAATATTTAGCAATTAATGAAAAGTGAGAAGATTTGTTTACAATTACCCCAAGTAGAACAAATGCGTTTTGAAAATTTGCTTATTTTGTTTCAAATTCATCAACATTTTGTATTATTAAACAAATAACAAGGGAAATATAATGATTCATGCTCTATATACATTCCATTTTGTTAACGAAAATTAAGCTCCTTTTGCCAAATTGTAGTAATAGGTCTGGAGTTTTAAACTTCGATATTACGTTTTTGAAAACTATTTCGATATATATTTTTTTTTTCAGTAGCTGGAATTACCATTTTTTTCAAATCTTCATTCTCTTTAACGATTTCTTCAATTGAAGTGCATATATATCATGCTTTATATAAACAAATGTTAGAAGCAGATTAATTTTTTTTTTCAGAAATAAATTATTTTTCATAACTAAATCTGCTATTTAAATAATAAAAAAGATATTGGAAATAAATCATTCTTTCTCTTTTTTAAAAAAATATTTAAGTTTATAATCATTTTAAATTCCCTATCTTAGCATATAATTTTCTCTTTCAAGTTTTATAACAAATACAAATTAACTACTGAATCTTAACACTTTCGCGTTGGTAAAAATGAAATTAATAGATAATATAAAAATAGTATAAAATTTAAATATGCTGGAATTCTGAAATGCGTTTTGGAAATTTGCTTATTTTGTACCAAAATTCAGCGGTATTTTGTTCTCTTAAACCATCAACCATGAACTATAATTGCCCATGACCCTTGAAACATTCCATTTTCTAATGAAAATAAAGCTTTTTTTCAAATTCTAGTAATAAGTCTGGAGTTTTAAACTTCTATATTATGTTATTGAAAGAAAGAGTTTCGATATATGTATATTTTTTTAACCAGAGAGAAATCGCGCATACCCAGGGTATAAATGGTTTTTACTTTGACCAGTGGATAGGGACAATCAATAATGTTAAAACTTCGACTGCCTCTTTAGAATTCAATGCACATGCGTGAACTAGAGGGTAGAATAACGATATGGGGAAAAAATAAAAAAAAATCTCTAGTTGACTTCGGAAAATTGTTTTGTTATTAATATTTTGTTGCTGTTTGGTTGTGGGCTTGGTGGGTGAATGGTTAGAGCGGTGATTTTGCATCTAGCTAGATAGTTTGAATTTGAATTTGAATTTTTCTGCTTTTTTTATTTTAAAATGTTTATTGTTTGCTTCATGTTTTTCATGATATATGGAATATTTTTAATAAAAGTAAATTTTGATATTCATAACAACTACATATTTATTTCGATTTTTATTATAAAATACTCATTTAAATACGATAAATGGACAATCTCCTGATTAAAGTTTTATTTTACAATGCTTTATAATATTAAAAATTTCACACATTTATGCTGAAATTTCTCTATAATTCTTTATCGCCGTAACATTAAATATATAATTTTGTGGTTAAGTACTAAGGAAACGAACAGCAATAAAACAACGTTCCGAAGTCGGCTAGGTATTTTTTCCCCATATCATTATGCTACCCTCTAGTTCACGCATGCGCAGTGAATTCTCAAAAAGCTTTTCATTATTGCATTAAGCTGGTCCTAGCCGCTAGTTTTAATTTGTCACCAAAAAATACAAATAATAATCATCACTTTACTTAGTAGGATAAATTGTTACAAATTCTGCGATAAAGCAAGTTGAAGAATACTTTTCGAAAAATAGTGGTGACAATTGTAAAAATCGTCCGCACCATGGGTCACGTGTATGTCATACACGACGCGACTACTCCCGGGTAAAAGAAAATGACTGGGATTACAATTTTGTTTTAAAACTTCCATCTGTTATATATTTTCTTCATTTGAAGTGCATATTTATGATATTTTATATAAACAAATATTAGAAGCAAATTAATTTATTTTATTGCAGAAATAAACTATTTCTATTAACTAAATCTGCTATTTAAATAATAAAAAAATATTTAAAATAAAATAAATCAATTTTGTATCAATCATTCAAATAAATCAATATTTCTTTTATTAATTTTTTTTAAAGTTTATGGTCATTTTAAAATCCCTATCTTGCATATAATGCATAGGTGCTAACCTCTCATTAATATTCCGTAATATACGGATTAATTTGACCCAGGTTTAACACGTTTCGCACCAGAATTTTTTTTAAGAAATGAAAGTAAATAAATTCCACGTAGAAACCTGAAATTGAATAAATAAAGATTCATCCAATAATTTTTCTGGTTTGAAGCGGTGTTAAACTGGGTCAAATTAACCCGCATATTACGGAATTTTAATGAGAGTTTGGCACCTATGTAAAATGTACTCTTTCAATTTTTACAACAAATACAAACTATCTACATAATCTTAACGCTTTCGAATTGGTAAAAATAAAATTAATACATAATATAAAAATAGTATATAATTTAAATGTGCTGGAATTCATATTCATCAGTATATGAATTTCTAATTATAATTTTAAATTCATTCATTGATTTACATTAATTTCGTTAGAGAACATTCAATAACTTGCACTTATTTCTTAAAGTTTTATTAATTGGATGATCTTTATAATCATTTCACAATGATTATAAAGTTCGTTATATATTTTATACTGATGTGTAGTTCAATAATAGTAGTATTAAGTTTGTTTTTATAAGAATTTGTATTTGTATAATTATGTAGTATATTTTTATAAAGAAAAAGTTAATTAAAAAGTAGGATTATACTTTAATGACATTTTAATATTACTCAACTAAAAAAGATTTTCTAGCTCGTAAGATTTGGAATAGTGAATACAAATTAGCATTTTTCAAAAACTTCTTTGAAGCAAATATTTTTTTTTCTAATTACTTTAACAAAAAAATATTCTAAATAGGTTACTGCTTAAACAACGGTTTTTCTAATTTTAATCTTTAAATTCCCCTTTTCATTTTAGTTAGTTTCATCTAAGATCTGATTCATTCCAGCTTGATATTTAAATGCATTCCTCTTAGTTTGGACTTTATATATTTTTAATTAAATGCATAAAAATATTTTAATTTATTAAATGTGTTTTTAAACAAGCCTAGTTTTTATTGTTTTATAATTATGCAAACAATTATTTAATTTGAATAAAACAAAATGTAATATACACGGTGATTACAAAAAACTATCCCGATATATGTCCCCCCTAATTGTCATACCGTTCACAGAAACTGAATGAAATTATAGCTTAAAGTATTTTGAGGCGTGCTCTCAAAAATCATGTGAAAAACAACAGCTAAATTCTAACAGTTACGGTTACAGTGACAAAATTTCGAAAATTTCAAATGGCAACACCTACTTTTTTTTATTGGAATGTGATCTTCAGAGTGAAAAAGCGTTGGAACGGTACCTGGAGCACGAAAATCGCCGGCGCTAGACACACTAAGAAGAAAAGTGAAAACAACCAATAAAGGACAGAGAAGCAACAGAAAGTAAAACATTTTATTGTTCAGTGCTATCCACCATCTGCCGCATGTAACGTGTCGTCGTGTAAAAATTACAAACACATATAGTGTCAATTTTCGAACTTTACCTGTTCCTACTGTCCGACAATGTGTTAGCTTATTTTATGAAAACGTTTTTGGTTCGAATCGATATTTTTTCATTTAGTCGCAGTCAGATTTATTGTTGCTGTTCGTTTTAGTGATAAATGCACCAGGATCCCATAGTTATATCTCTATCAAATCAAATATTTTATTTTATATGCTTCAGTGATTTTTGTGTCAAACAAATATTCAGAGAGGAAGACTTCAGATGTTTTGTGTAGTATATAGTACCAGTATTCGGCCACTTATATAAGAAAACAAATGGCTGATTGTTAATGCAGAAAAAACCCCACAATTATTTCCTGTTCACTGATGATTGGTGAACGTATTCTGAGCATCGAAAAGTTATAATATTTTATTTGGACCTAAAATAAACTAATTATAAAGCATTTTATCTTATTGTGTCCGACTACTGGGGAGTGGCCGAATATAATAGCACTTTCCCTATCTCGTGTAATGTATAAGGTTACGTCAATGCTACAAGGGAAAATGTGTGTTTTATATTAAAGTTGGAAAGTTTGTAAATAACTAAAGATGTTTATTTTAATCTTTTATAAAACTGTTCTGTTAAACTTCTACATATACAGGGTTTGTACGCTTTCACCTCAACTTTTTAATATAATTTTTAACCTTATTTAAATGCAGAAAAGTATTACAAATCCTGCAATTGGACGAGGTGTCTCAAATTTCTGCTAGTTAAATATTAAATAGAAAAATACTATTAAAAGTTGAGGTATAAGCGTACAAAACATAATATACGATTTTTTTCTCAAGAAATTCAGCATCTCATTATTTTTGAAAACTGTGCCATTAAAGAAAGGCTAGTTTAGTGTTTAATAATTATTTTCAATCGTTTTATGAAACCTACCATTCAAATATTTAGAGTAAATAAAATATTAAGTTCCGTACCAACTGTGAAAACAAAAATTTTAAATATTAACCTATTAATCGGACGTATTCTATAGGTAGAAAATTCTGCATCTGATACCTGTAATATAAATTGCTTACATTATAGATATTAGAAGTATGGATATAGCTGATTTATTATGCTATACATTAAACCGTGAAAGCAATTATCATTAAATCTATAACGGGATAAATCAACATCCGTCACAGACTATCCTATAGGAAACGTACAAACTAATCCTGTTCAATTCATCATATTAATTATCAAGACTTCCAGAAGTCTGGAATCAGAAGTGACCAATGCATTGAATAAACTAGTCAATATAAACTTTCCATTATCATGTGTAGGTTTGTTTCTAAAATTCACATTATAATTTTAATGTATAAGTAGGGTAATTCCAATATTTTTCTGAATTTTTTTTTTTATTTTTCAAAGGCAAATTAATTCTGTTGCCTGAATGTTGGAGTGATTGAATGCCACCAAAATTTAAGAACAATTGATTAGAAAGTAATTAAGTGTTTTTCGTCAGTTACATTATAAAAGTAAAATTATATTTAAAAAGTCTGGTACAAATTTGGCATTTGGGGTTTAAAATTAAGTGGAATAACTACTTTCCACCATCTTAGAAAAGTTTAAGATGTCATATAGCTAGTACAAAATTGTTAAATTCTGAAAAGAGTTATGGATGTCTATAGTGTTTTCTGACAGTGTGTATCTACTGCCGTATATTCATGATTCAAATTTTATAAGAATATCATAGATGTTAATGGTGTTTTCCTGTACAATGCATAATTTGAAAAAAGTTGAAAATACGAGAATATTTTTTTTCATTCGCATGTATAAAAAAACATTACATCCATAAAATTCTAAAAAAAATATTGTTTAAGCACATTTTCACGAATTATTGTTATTAGAGAAAATGTAACCCTCTATCTATCCAGCAAAAGGGGAAAAGTTTAATAGTGTTTTGTCTGTATTTATTTTTAATTATTGGAAAAATATGATTTTTCCAACACGATATGAAAAACTTTGTATATGAAGATAAACTTTAAAATTATTAATCGTTACTGAATGTTCTCTGTAGAATTATGTTAACTTAAATAATTATTGTATTGCAGTAACACCTGCAGCCTAGTGAACGAATTGTCGCGATCTTGACAGTCGTTGAACAGCAGAATAAAAAATAAAAAAACATGATTTTTAATTTGTGCACATAATAATTTATTTCCACATCTGTTCGTCTACGGATTTCTTATGGGAAGAGTCGTTTGTTTTGATAGTACATTGCACTAAGAACATAAAATGTAAGTGGTATTAAAACTAATTATTGCGAGTGATTCAAAATAGACGGTATTGCGATAATCTCTTTAACCGCTTCATGACGAGAATCACTTTAATACCAGTAATTCTATATAGAATTTTCTGTCGTATTGCTCAAAGTTATATTAGAAGAATTCTACTGTTAAACAAGAGAAAGATTGCGACTGAAATATTCTGGTCAAAATTTTCTTTTGAAAAAATTAAAATTATACGCACACTATATGGGACGTATGCATTCTAGAGATGAGGCGGCTCAGTCCGTGCAGATGCCTGGGTTCGATGTTTACGCCAGTCTTCGGAATCCAGTCTTCGGATTTTAATTTATTCACAAATTGAAAAACGAAAACAAAATTTGCTATTTGAGGAACAAGAATGTTCTCTAACTTTGTTAAAATGTTTTACAATCCTTTAAAAATTAATTTTAAAGGAGATTGAATTGTTACTGGTGGGATATAAGGATCTATATTCTGATTTTGAAGCTTTTGCATGGGTCATTATTAGCCCCTTGGGGATGAGCGACACGCAGACTTGCCAAGTCTCCGGCTTTTTGCCCACCAGTATTATCTTAGAGAAAATGTTGTTCTTTTAAATGGCCGTTTGTTCCGATTACATAAAACAGCATTTTCTGTACTAAAATACTGGTGTCCAAAAAGCCGGAGACTTGGCAACTCTGGACACGTATACGTGACGCATAAGGTGCTCAGAATCTTCGATTATTCCCACCAGTAACTTTTTATTGTAAACTTTGCCTTATTTAATGACAGCATTTCTGAGATTCAATTAGGCGAAAATTTCTGCTTTGAAAAACTGGTGGAAAAAAAAATCTTTAAAGGACGCTCGTCGCGAAGGGGTTAGTAATATACATAAGCCGTGAAATATATCTTCTCCATCCTTACTTTGTGTTTGAAGGCCTTTTCCATAATTACTGAAAATAGAACTCATGAATTTTTGTCATACTTGTATGATGATATTTTGAAAGTATTGGAAGCGAGACTTTTTCAGATTTCTGGCAGAAGTTAGGTATAAATAACAAATTAGTATTTTAATCAGGTTTTCAAGAACATAAAAATCATGAAACAATGTCATGAGGTAGTATTTAGGATTAATACTTATTTCTATGCAAGACGAAAATTTTAAATGTGAAAATTAATTTTGAAGCAATTTGGAAAGTTTCTTAATAATTTTCTACCGCGTACTTTCGGAATCGGGCTCTGCAAAATGAGCCTGAATGCATATCTAATACGTGCTAGCCGTCTTGAACGAATTAAACGTGGATTTTAGAAACATACTACCAAACAAGTATTGTTTGATATTTAGATTTTTTTTCATAATGGGCTGTATTAAAATACGAAATTTAATTTTTTATACCACCCCATTTTCCTATAACTTACATTTCGAAAAATGATCTCTGCGTCTAAGAAGGACATTTACGATAATTGCATGCTTTTACGACAAAAAACCTTTCAAAAGTTTTGATACCTTGAATTTTAGGAAATTTCAGAGTTTTCTGGCGTTAAAATGGAAAAAGGCGATTTTTTTTTCAATATAATGATTATGTGATTTTTAAAAATGTGCTCTAGTAAATTTAATTTATATTTTCCCAGGAAATCATCCGATTTATTTATTTTTCTATTTTTGCTTTTTTCAGTGAGATATATTAAATGGACCCAAACATATTCTAATTATTACCAAATTTATATTTAAAAAATATAAATAAGACATTTCAATTTTTACATAGAATGGGCAGCGTCAAAAACATTG
The DNA here is from genome assembly GCA_963931845.1 of Maratus michaelseni. Lineage (NCBI taxonomy): Eukaryota > Metazoa > Arthropoda > Arachnida > Araneae > Salticidae > Maratus > Maratus michaelseni. The sequence goes on from OZ007600.1 coordinate 101,441,194, forward strand.
TTCCGTAAGTTTGAAACTCATTCAAATCATTAATTTTTTAGATACAGCGAAATTTAAAATTACGAAATTCTACATTGCGAAATTCTAGAAGGGTCATATTCTGCTACCTTTCAATCACATATATGAAAATCGAAATCTGCTACCAGAAAATCTACCTGAAAAATTAATAATAATAAAAAATAATAATGATAATTACATATATATGTATATACTGGCGTAATTCTAGAAGTTTTTCCTATCAAATATTGATTTATTTTATATGAAGTTCTAGATTTACCTTTAATAAAGTTGCTTTTATAACTTTATGAAGATTTAATAAAAAGCAAATATATATATATATATATATATATATATACACATATATATAAGCTGTACCTTTTATCGGGTCGTGAGTGTTACCATTTATATAAACAAAGTCGGAGCAATTTTAAAAATATAGACGACCTCTATTTAAAAAAATGGCTCATATTATGAAATAAAATAATTCTCCGATTATTTTAAACAGTCTACAAATAAAGGCAAATTATCGATTTTATTCTTACTGTACGATGGTTGTTTTGCATTCATAAAATATTCTATTTATTCTTCTCATAGCAAAATAAATTTTCATTTCTTAAAGAAATATTTCATTCTAAGAATACAAATGAATATTAAAGAAATATTATCCAATAATTGAAAAATAAAATCTATAAAAAAAAAATATTGCTGCAATGAAATATCGGAAAAATGAAACTACTGCTTGCATCTTTTTTATCATTCTTCAATTTATTTTATAATTAAAATGTTTCGAATTATGGATTTTGGTACTAATGTTGAAAGCATATGTTTTTTTCTCCTTAGTTAAGAGATTGCTTTAACAAAATTACACAATGCAAAAATAATACAAAAAATATTTAATTAAATAAAACTGTTTTCAAACTGCATAAAAAAAATATTTATTTTAGTTCATGTTAAAAACAATTTGTAAACTCTATATTATATATTAACTTTAATTTGTATTTTTATGGTGAATACAATAAAAAAAATATTTTCATTGTTGTGACATCAATTTCCGAAGTCTCAGTCAAAAAGAATTGCGTACTACTACATTTTATCTTTCTTGTTATATATATCTCTATCTTTAGGTTGGTATATGTATTGTAGATATTAAACACGTGTTATGAAAATGGGAATAATTTATAAATTAACTTATATTGAACAGATTTCAAAGGTACATGCAATCACCGTTGCCAGGAAAAAAGTAAAATTTTATTTTAAATATCACTGTTTTCGTATATAAATAGTCGCTTAATTTAATATATTATGCGATTTAATTATGCGAATAACATTATATCAAAATAATATTTTAGTGTTTTGCAGCAACCTTGCTTGCTATGTTAGTTGGCTAATTATGAAAGGAAGATTTTATTACGTTAAACATACGTATGGTGTTTTATTGATTTATGGCTATATTTGTGTCTAAACTCTTAAAAAATCATACAGCAGAAAATAACAGACATATTTTGCCTTAACCTCGCTCACATATATTGTTGCATAACTACTGTGAGCGGTCTCTGAGACAGCTTAATCGAGAGATGAATAAAAGGCTCGTTTTACTCATGGGATCCTGTTTCTGTACTAAACAGGAAAACTGTACAGGAAAATTCAAAATAATTCATAATTTTTATAATCAATATTCACCTATTGCGAAATCTTTATCGATAGCATTAGGGCTCCAAACGAAACAAAACTTTACTTGTATCTGTAGTTAAACTGAAAGTAAGAGGATAAAATGTGGAAATTGGAAAAGTACTGTTTATGAGACCGCTAACAGCAGTTAGCACATTGCTGACGGTTAGTTTTCGCCCCACCGATGGGCATTACTCTTGCATGTTGCCTTATTTCACCTCTCTATTTCGGGCCTGGATTGGCGACCATTCTATTATATGCAATCGCAACTATCAGTGATGGAATACTGGCGCACCATTTGGGCGATTGTCACCACAAAATTTTTATAGTATTCTTCAGGTTAAAAAATCTAAGAATTTTGTTCGAAATAAGACGGTATCAATTGGTTCTCTTCTGAGCCACTGCTCAAAAACTACACTATTCACAAAAAAATTTTATTCCGGTAGATAGCTGTTAAAAATAGCATAGTATGAGAGTATTTCAGAGTTTATTCTTCAAAAAGTGGTGCAATAGAATAAAAAAAATTGTCGCTGGGGCATACGGTGTCCCAATCCCGTAATCAAATCATTAACAAAAGAGATTTTTTTGTGTTTAAGTTCATATTTTAATGAATGAATATAATAACGTTTCTGTTTCTAATGTGAGCATGCAAATGCACAGTACACTAATCGCATAAATACAAGTATTGTGTCTATATTTGAGAAAAAGTGGAACATATAAATGCAACAGTAACACCAGTTGTTGGAGTTCCCTGTTTCCAAAAAGCACGAATTCGCGTTATCCGTTATTAATGTTTTAAAAGTTAACACGTTCGCTGGCAAAAAATAAATTAGGAACTTATTTTAAATTTAACTGCGAGTCAACCGTTTAGTTATCAGTTGGGCAGTAAAAATGCTAACTCTCGACCTCAACCACTGGACCTAAAATCCTGAAATTTGGAGGATCAGTTCCTTTTGTAACGTAAATAATAAAAAATATGGAATTTGTTGAACATTTGAAATGGATAGATATTTCCCATGCACAGAATTTACTTTAAAATTTTAAATATACTTATTATTGTAGTCTCTAAAACGCATAATTAAAATATTTCACTAAGGTAGTTTTCTTGAAAGATGGGTTTAAAGTAAAAAAAAAATATATTTTTTAATATTTTCCAATTGATATCTTCTTATAGTTATGTAGTAAGCATTTTCCTTTCATTCAAACTTTTAAAGTACACATGCCCTAAAGCATTATTTTACACATAATAGACTCTTTTCCGATTAACACCACTATTCATGGTAAATATTAATTTACTTTACAACATATCTTCACAATTGGAATGCAAATTACGCTTTCACATTTAGGAAAACAACAACCTTAATTAACATATGTATGTACGTAATTTCACTGACAAGCATACTTCATTACGTTATAGCTTAAATATTTAACTGTATAAACCCGAATAGGAAATGGAAATTCTCAAAGTTGGAATGTTCAACGTAACAATTTTTAATTAAATAAATCATAGAGCAATGATTATTTTGACTCAAAGCTAATTAAATATATTAAGAAGTTCAATGAGTATTTCAGTTGATGCATTGCTTTACTTTTAATTGATGCATTGCGGAAGTATCACAAAAAATTTCGTTTTTGTAAAGCGTGTCCTAAATACACATCATTCGAAACAGAAAAAAAACATGTTTTTGTTTCAGTGCCGGAAAACTCGGAAAATCATAAAAATCGAGATATTATATTTTAGAAAGTTTTGAGAGTACATTTTATTAAATTTATAGCTTTAATTATTTAAACATATCTTCGATTAAACCGAATGGAAATGGAAATTATCGAAGTTAAACTGTTTAATATGACAATTTTTAATAAAATTAGTCATAGCGTGAATTATTATGTTAATGCAAGTCTAATTAAATATATTGGCTGTTCAATGAATATATTGGCTATCTTTTATTTTTCGCATTGCGGGAGGATCACGAAAATTTTGGTGTTTGTAATGCGTGTCTCAAATACAAATAATTCGAAACAGAATAAAAAAACATCTTTCTATTTTTAGTGCCGGAAAAAATCTGAAAATCTCTAAATATAAGTATCATAATTCAGTAAGGTTTGGTAGTAAATAATGAAGTTTTGGTTGTACACTTCACTAATTTATAGCTTAATAATTTAACAATATGAAATATATTAGATGAAACTGAATGGAAAAGGAAATTTACGAAGTTGAACTGTTCAATGTAACAATTTTTAATTAAAAACAGGGTGATTATAATTAAAGTCTCAATTTCAAAATGTATAGAAGAAACCACTGGTCAGAATGACTGCAAATTTGAACTGAATATATTGTAAAAAGAGGGAAATGGTATGGGATAAGAAAATAAAAGTTCCAAAGTGTATCAATAGATGGCGCTGTAAGCGGCATACTATGCAAATTAAAAGATACTCATGAGCAATTAAAAACCGAATCATTATGTGCTTTTTATGCGGTTTTTGGCCCAAGGACATTTGAAAACCGATTTTTCCTATCCAATGTGGTACGATCTTGCCGGGGTGGATAGGCTTTCCACTAACAGCACCACAACTGTTGACAACCGAAACACTCATGCACATTGAACAGTGCGGTTGGTTTACTGTGCAACTCATACCAAAGCCGTCGTATTTCGATTAAAAATGTCACTTGTAGCCGAATCCACTTTCGTTATGCCGCCTACAGCGCCATCTGTTGATACACTTTGGAACTTTTTCTTTCTTATGCCATAACATTTCCCGCTTTTTCCAGTATATTCAGTTCAAATTTGAAGTCATTCTGACCAGTGGTTCATCTTTTACAGCATTTTGAAAGTGAGACTTTAATTATAATTGCCCTGTAAATCACAATGTGGATAACTGTCTTGACTCAAACCTAATTAAATAGATGGGCTGTTTAATGAACATTTTGTTTATCTTTTAATTAACATAGTACGGATAGGATCACAAAAATTCTCGCATTACTAATGCATGTCTCAAACTTATATAATTTGAAACAGAAAATGGTATCTTTCTTTTCTTAGTGTCCGAAAACACTGAAAATCATAAAACTCACTAACAAGGAAAATCTCCATAAACGCATACTCAGAAAATTTTGAAAACATTACAGAATATTCTTCTCATAAGGATATATACGTTTATAAAAAAATTTGCTGCGGAACCTCGATATAACGTCCGTAAAAAATTATGAAAATTTCGTGTTTTGGCGATTTATCGCTGGGTTGGCGACACAATGAAATTTAAGAAAAGAACATACATTTACGATAAATTCTCTTTTAGGAAAAACGTTTTCTACTCTTTATACTAAACTAGTTAAAGTAAGTTTAACTTAAATAATTTCACTTTTATAACTACGGTTTTGACATATATAATTATATGTACATCTAAAAGAAAAATAACGATCGCATTCTACGGTTTAGAACAAAATTTGAATTGATTAAAATTGCTTTAAACTAAAAATTAATTGTGTGATTCTGATCACTGTCAATTTGTCATCGATATTGATAGTGCCGGAGACAACTAGAGAAAAGTCTTGTAGCCGTGGAAACAATGACTTATTCAAAGTCGAAATGTATAATGAAAGAGTGTTTAATCGGACATTTACTGGACATTAACGGACATTAACGGACATTCAAAACTGTATAAAATTAAATAACTTCAGAAGTAGTTAATTTGTATATGTATTACATAACTTTATAGAAAATAATAAACTATTTAATAGTTGACGTTTAAATTCGTAAAGTGCTACGTATTTAAATACTCATTTAACCAGAAATTTTCAAATAGATTAAAATTGCATTTGGCGACTTAAAAATTTTGCTCGCCGAATAGTGTCTTTTTGTGTCAAATACTCGAAAGTATTTTATTTTTTACAGATTTTCTGCTGGGATTCCGCAGCTAAATTTGACTGATCTCTTATTACGTACATGAGTAGCTTCATTAGCCTTTTTTTTTCAAAATATTCTGAGTATGCGCTTTAAAGAGACCTTCCTTGTAAGTATAGTTATTCAGTAAGTCTTGGTCGTGCATTTTATAAATATATAGCTTATTTATTCAACAGTATGAAACATCTTAGATGAAACCAAATGGAAAAGGAAATTCACCAGGCTGAACTGTGTAACAATTCATGTGTACATTCAGTGTAACAATTACTATGAACAATTCATAACATGAACATTAATTCAAAACGAACATTCGTTGAATGAACAATTCATAATTCAGTAAGTTTTGGTAATAATTAACTATAGGAGTAATTAATTTGTTAGGAAATTCCCGAAGCTAAACTATTCGATGTAACAATGTTTATGAACTATTCATACATGGTTCGCACAGTTGTACCACAAATTTATAACAGTTTTCTTCGCATTATTTAACTGTAGAAAAGTACTGCAAATTCCGTGAATAAATGATATGGTTATGAATTCTGTGTTTAAAAAATTAAATAGAAAATTTCTTAACATTAATAGTGGTGCCAGATTCCTTCAAAATCCAAGGAGTGTGCGAACCATGTTCAAAACATGAACATTCATTCAATGAACATTCCTTCAAAATGAACTTTCATTCAAAGAATAAATCATAATTAAGTAAGTTTTGGTAGTAATTAATAAATTTTTGTTTGTATGTATACTGTATTAATTTATAGTTTAAAAATTTAACAATAGGATATATTTTAAATGAAACCAAGTGGTAAAGGAAATTTACGAAGTTGGACTATTGAGTGTAATAATTTTTAATCAAATAAGTCACAACGTGTGTAATTGTGTTGACTCAAACTTAATTAAATAGATGGACTGTTCAATGAATATTTTGGCTATCTTTTAATTAAGATAGTACGGATAGGACCTCAAAATTTCTCGCATTTCTAATGCACGTCTCAAACTTACATAATTCGAAACAAAATACGGTATATTTCTTTTTTCATAAAACATAGTATCATAATTCAATAAACTTTGGTCATACATTTTATTGAAATATAGCTTAATTATTTAACAGTATAAAATATCTTAGATGAAACCGAATGGAAAAGGAAATTCACGAAGCTGAACTGTTGAATGTAACACTTTTAGCTAAGTATGTCATATGAATAATTGATTTGTCATTGAATAATATGAATAATTATGTTGATTCAAAACTAATCAAATATATAGATTGTTCAATGAATATTTTGTCTACATTTTAACCCTCTATCCGCGGCGATGTTTCCATTTTCTTATATAAAATCGCGGCCTATTTTTATTCGTCACTTATAACAGATATAGGGATTGAATGTCACGGAATTTACAATCAGATTTATTTCGAAATAAATAAAATCAGTTTCTTCATGTACATTTTAAAAAAAAAGTTTTCTTTCAAAATTCCGGTGGGAATGTGGCATTTATGGATTCAAAATATTTCAAAAACCGCAGAACTTTTAGAATCACCTAATATATGAAATGACATATACAAACGAATTTCTCTATTTCTAAATAAAATAAGATATATTCAACGAAGAAATAGAATCTCCCGATGCTTAAGTACTATAAAAATTATAGGGAACGTCAAAATAGCGTTCCCCGCGGAATTGTACAGAATAAGTGAAACTCGATAGGAGCGTTACCCGCGGCTGGAGGGTTAATTGATACATTGTGGTAGGATCACAAACATTCTCGTGTTTGTCGCGGTATTTCAAATAAATACACATATTTAAAAAAATAGAAAAAAATATTTCTGATTTTAGTGCCGGTAAACACTGAAAATAACAAAATTCAAATCTCATAATTCGGTAAGTTTGGTCGTAAAGTAATGGAAATGATTTATTTATTTATTTATTTATTTATTTTACATAAACGACAAAATATGTCTAAATATAAAGTAAAAGAAATGGTTTCACTTAAAAAATAAATTTCATATAGTAGTTTGTAATCAGTCTTTTGTAAAACAGGTGCATTTTTTCTGATTTATAATTCTTTGTTGGGCATTTTAAAAATTGTTTGCGATTCTTCGCTACTGAAATACTTTTTCGTACACAGTTCACCACATATCAATAATGTAGAAATAAAATTCTTTTCCTAAGAAATGTTTCAGATGAACACAAAGAATGAGAAATATTATAAATCCTTTATTAAAAAAACTAGTACTAACGTCTAGAACTAACTTCCTTTTTTAAAGTTTTTTATGTTTTTTCCTATGAATTTTCGGAATAGTTTAAAAAAAATCTTTATGACTGGATACCCCTCCCCTTCCTTCCATCAGTAGTAATTCACGATATTTACAAAATCAATAAATGATGTCACTAAGTCAGTGATTATTGTGATAGGTAATTTGAATGTCACTATTTCCATATAGCGATATTCGCCTTATTTAATAACATAACTCTACGATTAAGTAAGTCAAAGGTTACTATTTCAAAATAGTGGTATTCAAAATACTGGGTAACAATCGCTTCTACACTAGAGTTTAAATAACACACATTAACCTTAAATTAAAAAAAAAATTATTCTTGAATTTAAAAAGTATAGAATATGTTTCTATTATTTTCGCCATAGCTGTACATCTTCATTTAAAAAACCTTTAAATTTTAATTAAAAATAAAACTGAAATCAAAGAATTGTTCCTTACCTTAGTGTTTTTGTAACAATCTTGTATTGTTATGCAAATTAGAGTATCCACAAGTCGAGTTTAACCGACTTGAGCTCGAAAATTCTATTTGAAGTACACTGAAAACCCGACCCGAATCAGGCGCACTTCAAACGCATATTTCAATGCATTAATGAAACTTTTAAGGGAGTTATGAAAAAATCCTCTGTAATTATAACTCTAATATCAATTTTATCTCTTATGTTAAAATGTGTTATTATCTTATATTTTGACGCGCAGCAGGTGATGATATTTTAAAAGTTTTATGTGTCCCTGTAAACTATACAGTAATATCTCGACTTACGTCAGCAATTCGTTCCGAGACTAGCGAAGTAAGTCAAAAACGACGTAATTCGATGTGTATTTAGATAAGCAAAAAAGGATGAGTAATAAAAATTCATCAAAATCTAATGAACATATTCTACTGTATTTGGAGATTATGTTCGAGGTTCACACACTCCTTGGAATTTCAAAGGAGTCTGACACCACTATTATTGATAAGAAATTTTCTATTTAACCCTTTCCGGCACAGACAAATTCCGTTCGTAAAATGAGAAATTACTGACTGACACCGGAATTCACAAACGACTTTTTTAGAAAATAGGAACTCCTTATTTTAAGCTTTCATTGTAGAAACAAAATTTTATTAAATTATTCTTTGTGCCGTCTGTAAGTTTGGAATTAAAACTAGGTGTGCTCGGAGTGGGACCACTGTGCCGGAAAGGGTTAATTTTTTAAACACAGAGCTCGTAACTACCACGTCTATTCACAGAACTTGCAATATTTTTCTCCAGTTAAATAAGGCGAAAAAAACTGCTAAAAATGTGTGTTAGAACTGTGCGAACCTTGTATTTTACATACATTTAAAATTAGCAAAAAAATGCATTTGCAATACATGAATTTGGAATAAATAAGTTGTTAACTTAATTTTTTTTTTGTTCTAGCTACCCGTTCGAGTCTGAACATGTGAAAAAAAATTAGCAATAAAGTTAAGGTATCCGAATACCTTCGGAGGGCCTTTCTAAAAATTATTTTAAAATATGACTTTTTTTTTGCATTTTATATCATGATGTGATTAAAAAAGTAAAATAAAACAGAAAAACTTATACATTTCAAATTATTTTTTTATATTTTAGGGAAAAAATAAGCAAAAATCAGCGAAAATAATCACTTCCGCAAAACATCATAACTCAACTTTAAATCAAGATATTTGTATTTTGTAAGCATTATTATAATTATTAAAACTTTTTCTGGAGAATGAACTACTCTCATATTTGTGAGTCAAATATTTAAAACTATATAGAAAGTTAATCAGTGATGAAGCAAAAATTACTAAAAATTTATTGCAAATTGGAAACTTTATCAATAATTTAAAAAAAAAACTAATGCACTTACTATTACGAGTGTAGTTCATTCCCTTTATTGCACTTTGCAAAGCATACAAAAAAAATTTTGAAAGAGATTCATCCATAACTTTTTCCGTTATGATGTTTTGCGTAATCATAAAATGTTAAAAAATTGATTTTCAGAAAACGCAAAAACAAAATTTAATTCAAAATCTTACCTTTATTTTGAAAAGCAAACCATAATATGTTACTCAATTTATACGCTATATTATCTATTTTGTTTAAAACAATTGCTGTTTTTTTTTTTTTTTCAAATTCTTTTTAAATTTTCTCTGCTTCTTTACTTTTGGGTTTACATAGCATTGAAAAACGTGCTGACTTCCGGTGAGCAGAATGATACTTCCGGTTTCAAAATACTGATACTTAGTAATTTTAAAAAGGCAATTACTTGACTTCTAAATAAGATATAAACAAAATTCAAACAGATTTGGAAAGATAAAGAGTCCGGCTATTATATTATACCAAAATCTAAAAATCGATATTTTGGCCGAAAATCGGCTTTTAAAGGTGTTCGGATACCTTAAAACCGACAAATTTTTCTTTTTTTCTTTCTCTTAAAATCTCTTTGTAACAGCCGAGTAAGTTTTCTAAGTTTTTTCTAGTCGTTGCTACTCTTTGCTTGTCCGAACCAATATCTTCAAGGACCGTCATTCCAGCTTCAATAAGGTTTAGTCCTTCGGATAATTTTGCAGCCATCATAATCTTTTCTGTAGGCTCAAAATCTTCATCTATTTCTTCGTCAGTACTTTGTTTATTTAATTCAATAAGTTCGTCGATGGTTAATTCCAGATCAGAGGAATTTATGAATTCAACAACATCTTCATCATTTATCTCTAAGTTGAGTTGCCTTCCATTTTCGAGAATTTCATCAATTAGTACTTTTATCATTTACTTTTTTTTAATTTGTTTGTCACTATCATGTGATTGTCACAGGAAATGTCCCTTTCATAGAACCAAAAGTCTTCCAAAAACTTCAAAGTGCGTCATAATTAACGATTTTTTTTCCAGTTCAGACGACGAAAATTCGTGGTGACTTAAATCGAGGGGACGTAGTCAGGGTACTGCTGTTCACGATACGACGAATACTTTAAAAATGAAAAATAGTGTTATGTATCTTAACACCATACAAACATTTCGTGATGATTGTTCAATTTTAATGAAAGTTAAACCATATAAATAAAACAAAAACATGAAAACAGACAGACAAACATATCAATTTATGATCCTAATAAATTTTATAACAACAATATTTCTAGACAGAAACCTTTCAAAAAAAGAAAGACAGAAAAAAAGAAAAATCATGCATCAACCATAGATTATTAAACACTATCCAACACATTCAGAATATTGAAACTAAATTTCACTGTTTAATAAGGTGAAGAATGATATCTAAAAGTAAACAAGTTCAACAAGGTAAGGAAGCCTAGCCAAGGGCAATAATTTGACGATTTCCAGACAGAAAATATTCAAAAAATAAAATAAATAAATAAATAAGAAAGAAAAATCATGCGTGAAGCATACATTATGCAGCACTTTTCGAAAAATTCAGAATACAGTAATTAACCTACACCGTTTATTATGGTGAAGGATGATACTTAAGTAAACAATTTCGAAAAAGTATAACGCATTTAAAAATTCTTTTTCAGCAATTACAATCTATAGTCGAAAAAATATATGCATTCTTTAATGCAGCCTTGTATATGATCTATATATTTTTACTAGCTGGGAAGACCGAGCTATGCTCGATTAAAATTACCTCTGTGTTCAACTCGATATAGCATCGACAGTTGTATTTCTTCAGCATGTATGCGTCGTAAGGAACAACCTTTGTGTTGCTCAAGAACGATCTATGTACTCTGATTGGTTGAATCATTTATATCGGCTCCTATTGAGAATTTCCCGAAAATTTCTTCAGAATCTGAAAACCAATTTTTTTGCCAAATGTCGCTAGAATTTCGTGAAAACTCGCAAACTGGTGTTTTTTTTTTCATTTGGTGCCAAGAATGTATTTAGGTATTGGTACAAAGTCGATTTTCCCGCCGAAATCTCGCTCATGCAGCCAATATTTCGCCAAATATCGCCAACCTTGCACTTTTATTGCCCACTGTTCAATAATTTAATAACTGTGTCAACCTTCATTCCCATTGAAATGTATTAACCCATATTGATTCCAAAATGATCCACTAATTGAGTTTTCTCGAACATGTAAGCTAGTCCAATTGTCTTCGCGTGCCCAAAAACAGTAAGACATAAAATTTAGTCAAAATTGTCACAGACGTTTTATAGATAAAATTTCATATATATATATGTATATATACACACACGCACAAGATTTGCTCGTATAATATATTTATATATATATTGAGTCCTGTAGTATGCTAAAATATGGTTCAGTTAGGTAACGCAAAACACAATTGAATATTCACCGTCTCCACTTTCCGTTAATAAGCGGAAATATACTGTGTAGTCCTCTTTATGGTCTGTAGAATTTATACACACCAAGTACTATGCATAAATATAGTTAAAATTAAAAACGCACTTACAGTTTTTTGTGTATCCCTGTAAATGAACGGAAAATGCTATGTACGTCATGTTCCACAGTGAGCATCTCGTATTGCACCTCATTGATGTATTTTAATTTAAATATGTTCGAAAGAATGTAACATCATTAAAACACACTGCAAACGATAATTTCCCCACAGACCATAATGTAACGGCATTTTTTGAGTGCCCTGTAAAACAGACTATAAATGCTACGCAATTCATATTTAATACCGCACATGCTATGGTAAACCTCAATAACATATATTTATTACATGACAATCCAATTGTATTTACGCGAATTACAGCGTAGATAAACGGCAGACAGATAGACAGAAAACCGAATTCATAAACACTTTTCAACTGAGTTGATAAGTTAAAATATATATATTATGAAAATCGGGTCATTCGTTCAAACGTTATGAAATGGCATACGTAGAAAAAAAGATCCAAACGAATTGTTTAACATCCTTTGTTAAACGTAGATTAAAAGAAATTACACATTTTAACATTGATTTTTTTTTTTGCGTTTTTATCACTATTTTACTAATTACTTTCCTTTATTTGAATTAAAATGAAGAAGAACAACTATCCTTAATTAATAGGCGATCCTACTGACCGAATAATATAACTTTCATCCAAAAATATTCATTAACTACAAATTAAAAAAATGGTTTTTAAACTAATAAAAAAATCTTGTCTATCAATTTCCCCTATTTTTATCCGTCATAAGAATATGGATGCTTCCCATTTAAATTTTGATAAAAGCAGTTTTTTTTCCCAATAATCCCATTTATTTGAAATATATCTAATGCAATGTGCGTATATTTCTTAGAATTTATAACGATATTCAAAGTTTTCTAGAATACGAAATTTTTTGTTTAATATTTAAGTCGAAGAATTTGTAATCCCCTTTATTATTCCCAGAATTTTTAATATTTTTCTGCGGTTAAATACGGCTTGAAATTCTATTAACAATTTCTGTAAAACTGTATACAGCCTGCGAATATCTTTGCGGAAGAGAAAAATAAATTGAATAAATTCAATTTATTTCATGAACTGTATTTACTCTGAAATTGAAAGAAATATATGAAATATTCCTTTTTCAATTTTCGTTTTGATGAATCATAATAGATATTAATTTATTTTTCAACTTATACAATATTTCAACTTTTACTTTATTAAAATAAATTGTTTTAGTTTATTTTTTAAATTTATAGTATATATATATATATATATATATATATATATATATATATATATATATATATATATATATATTTAAACTAATAAAAGAAAGTTTCGCTCTGTGTGTCTGTTGGCGATGGCTAGGAAACTCTGGCCCACCTAGAACGCTGGAAATTTAGATTTAGGTAGTCCAAACCCTCTCCTGTTGCACCATTACTTCAGAATTTAAATATTTTAATTACTTTCAGAAATATTAATTAAAATGCACAAAGAACTCTCATTAAAAATACGCTTTTATTCTCTTCGGTTGGTTGGTTCACTGGTTGGTTGCATCGATTCTTCACAGAAGTAATTAAATAAACCAGAGTAGCGATGCATAAATAAGGATTTCTAACTAAATAGTGTCAACATGGATTAGTTATCAGCGTAGAGGAACCATGCGAATGTCACGCCACCTGTACATGACAAATTACACATACGTCCCACTGATTGAAATATTTTGCAGGCATATTTTTCTTCATGACAATTAGTCGGGTTTAAGTTTTTTTTTTTACATGACAATTATTATTATGATGGAGATTGTTAATACAGAAAACTTTATTTAACACATTCTTGTTTATATTTGCGGGAATTAAGAGGGACAAGGGTCTAATTACATTTAAGCTTCAAGGTGTATTTCTAGAAAGCAGTTACCAGAATTTCCGAATAGTAGTGTAAAAGTAGTAAGCCAAATTTCAAATTAAGTTCCTAGCTTAACCAAATGAATCAATCATTAAAGATGTATTGTGATCCTCCTAATTAGTTATTTGCTGTAGGCCACTTAAACAACCCCCTCCCCACCCCTCCCGGACCGTCCTTCAAGGTTTTTTCTCTAACTCTTCTCCGTTTCCATATCTCAGCAACTATTTTTCCGATTTCAACGCAAGTGATTTCAAAGATTATAATTAATTTAATAGTCACCCTTTATAACATTAAACTAAATTTATGAGTAGCGGTTACCACTATTTACGAATAACAGTTTAAGCCAAATTTGTAATTAAATTCAAAGCTTAAGGAAACGAACGAATTTTGAAAGATGCATAGTGGTCCTCCTAATTAGTTATTTGCTGAAGGCCACTTAAACAACCCTCCCCCACCCCTCCCGGCCCGTCCTTCAAGGTTTTTTCTCTAACTATGCTCCGTTTCCATATCTTAGCAACTATTTTTCCGATTTCAACGCAAGTGGTTTCAAACATTATAATTAACTTAATTGTCACTCTTTATAACATTAAACTAAATTTATGAGTAGCGGTTACCACTATTTCCGAATAATAGTTTAAGCCAAATTTGTAATTACGTTCCTAGCTTAAGCAAACGAACGAATTTTGAAAGATGCATAGTGGTCCTTCTAATTAGTCATTTGCCGAAGGACACTTGAACAACCCCTCCCCCCCCGGCCCGTCCTTCAAGGTTTTTTCTCTAACTCTGCACCGTTTCCATATCTCAGCAACTATCTTTCCGATTTCAACACAAGTGATTCCAAACATTATAATTAACTTAATTGTCACTCTTTATAACATTAAACTAAAATTATGAGTAGCGGTTACCACTATTTACGAATAATAGTTTAAGCCAAATTTGCAATTAAGTTCAAAGCTTAAGCAAACGAATGATTTTTGAAAGATGCACAGTGGTCCTCCTAATTAGTCATTTCCTGAAGGACACTTGAACAACTCCTCCCCCCCGGCACTCCTTTCAAAGTTTTTTTTCTCTAACTATGCTCCGTTTTCATATCTCAGTAACTATCTTTCCGATTTCAAGACAAGTGATTCCAAACATTATAATTAACTTAAATGTCACTCTTTATAACATTAAACTAAATTTATGAGTAGCGGTTACCACTATTTCCGAATAATTGGGTAAGCCAAATTTGTAATTAAGTTCCTAGTTTAAGCAAACGAACGAATTTAGAAAGATGCATAGAGCTCCTCTTAATTAGTCATTTGCTGAAGGGTACTTGAACAACCTTCCTCCCCCCGGCCCCTCATTCAAGGTTTTTCTCTAACTATGCCCCGTTTCTATATATCAGCAACTATCTTTCCGATTTCAACGCAAGTGATTCCAAACATTATATTTAACTTAATAGTCACCCTTTATAACATTAAATTAAATTTATGAGTAGCGGCTACCACTATTTACAAATAAGTGTTTAAGCCAACTTTGTAATTAAGTTCCTAGCTTAACAAAACGAACAAATATTTATGCATGCATAGTGGGCCTCCTAATTAGTCATTTTCTGAAGGACACCCGAACATCTCCTCCCTTCGGCACCTCACTCAAGGTTATTTTCTCTAACTGTGCCTTATTGCAATAACTGGGCTAATAATGTTCCAATCTTCTCGAAACCAGCTCAATTTTGTAGTGCGCCTACTATACAGTAACGTAGGCAGCGGGGACCTGTCTCAGAAGTTCGTTCGGAAAGAGGTTTGTTTAGAACAGAATGCTCACATGGCGGTGGTAGGGGAAAATAAAAATTTTCTAGAGCGTACGAGCATGCCTGGTATACGGTTCCGAAGCCATCGTAGACCGTGGCCAGAGTTCCGTTTTTTAAGAGATTTAAGTTTATTACAAGGGCTCGGGCAACGCCGGGCGGGTCAGCTAGTATATATATAGAATAAATATTAGGTAAATATTTTATTTAAAAATATAAGTTATATAATTTGGACAGTATATTTTTTGGATTCAATAGTGAACGTATAGCTGTTCTGCCAGTTACATGAAGACAAGTTTAATTTTACTGCTTCGTAGTGAAATAAAATTAAAAAAAATAAATTAAAAAAAAAGAGAGAGACGGAGAGTTACACAACCCTTAACACATTACCGAAGGTATGTTTTTGTGAAATTTGCGTTTAATACTTTCAGGACTCAGTGAATTTTCTGTCACAATTAAGCTTATAATATCAATTCGTTTTTATTGGTGGAAATTTACCCCGGCAATAGTTAAGCACTGTGCCATATTATAACTGCATAAATAATCCGCCTGCCAATGTCAGTGAAATATATTAATATATATATATTATATATTATAATATCGCCAGTAAAAATAAATATAATTTATGCCTTATTTATGACAGGAATGTTGCGAAGATAGGGAGTTTGAATATGGCGAAAATTTCTGTTCGATTTTACTGTTCGACGTTTACACGCTGTAATCCGGGCCCTGCTGATCGGATGTAAACAAAAAATAGCCGCCATATTTTGACAACATCCTCGGTTATTTCATTCGCGACTGGTAAACACTGCACTAAATGTCTATTTCTCTTCATTCGCAGGTAAGTGGTATACATAGAATAAAATAACTGAAAATACGTCTTAAAAATGCAGCCAATAGAAATTATTTTAATTGAAAATTACATCACCTGAATCTTAGACATGTGTAGGATTTCGGATGTCATTTAACACACACGAAAATTGTTCATTTATAAAGTGTCAAATATGCTTAGTCAAAAATGAAGTATTTACTAAATGTTTGTAAAAGTTGCATTAAAACGCCATATTACTGCCAATCATTCTACTCTGGCAGAATCCTCTCCAGAAAATACGTCTTTAAAAGGCAGCCAATAGAAGTTATTTTAATTGACAACTACATCACCTGAATTATAGAAATGTGTAGAATTTTGTGATGTCATTTAACACACACGAAAATTGTTCCTTTATACAGTGTCAAAATGAAGTATATACGAAACGTTTGTAAAAGTTGCATTAAAACGCCATATTACTGCCAGTCATTCTCCTGTCATATTCATGCCAGTATGTACATCGAGATTCTTAAAAGTTTTGTTTAATTTCAGCATTACTATTTCCGAACAGAAATCTTAGCTCTATTTAATCGACGAATTGAAAAGGCGAGTTAAATTAAATAAGGCGACGATTAAAATTGGAAATTGTGGTACACAAATTCAAACCGTACGATTCCTATACTACTATAATAGCTCTAATACCACGGTAATGATATTTTACAAGGATAATTTTTATTTCGATATTAAACATCTGACACACAGTAAAAATAAATTACAGCAAACGTAAAAATTATAACTTAAATATTTTAAAACATTGCCAATTTTAAAATTTTCACATCTAGAAAATGTCAAGTCTCAAAAGAATCATCACTTAACTATTAAAGAAAAAAATCACATTTAAATTTTGAAAAATGCATTTTTGACATTTTTATCAATATCTCTCTCCATTTATTTTCTTTTATTTGAAATGAAATGAATTTCTTTGAGGTTGATAAAATATAAATTGAATTCATTCAATTTATTTCATACATTGTATATCACACTAAAGCGGAATAAAAAATGTATTAGAAACATCTTTTGAAATTCCGTTTTGATGAATCATGACGGATTTTAAATGAGTTTTCACATTTCGCAATATTTCTGATTTATAAGTCCATTTTTATATTTCTAAAAATAAAACAAAAACCTCTAATTAATTAATGTATTAATTACAATTGTAAAATCAGACATTTTCTCTGTCAACTAACATTTTACGATATTACAGTGAAATATGCATTTTTCGTCTATATCTATAGGAACGCGTATTTTCCTTTTTTATGTGTATGTTTTTTTATGATTTTTCAATGACAGATTTAAATTGATTTTTCTTATTGAAGTGTTTACAATATTTCAGATTTTAAAAATTCAATTTTATTTTAAGAAAAATGAGTGAAAAGTTTATAAATACCTTATCGCGTAATTAAATTTGGATAGTAAGTATTTCCATTATCAACTTACATTTTAATTTTCTTAGGAAAAAGTATCGTATTCTTAATAGAAATGGAACTGTATTTACCGTAATTTCCGGCGTATAATCCGCGGAACAAACAATTCTGTTTCATCTCAGAAATTTTATTCAATAATTGAAGTCAAATATTTACAGCGATCTAGTAAGTTACATTTTCTAAAATAAAATTTCTGGGTTGAAACATGATTCTTTGATCCGCGGATTATACGCCGGAAATTACGGTATATGAATAAAATATTTCATCGCATATTCGAAATAATATTTTTATGTATATTTTACAATGATTTTGCTGTGAATGATTTAAATTAATTTTACATTTTATCTGATATTTTGTTTTTATAATTTCAGTTTAAAAAAAATAAAACAAGCTTTTGAAATTAGTTTAATGAAATACAAAGGGTGTGAATTATCACTTTACTAAATAGCGTACAACCATTAGAGTGAAAAAATGTCCAGACCGGGGTACGATGCCGGATCCCTTGGTATACCGCACCAAGTGCTTTACCAATTAAGCTATCCAGACGACATCCAGTCTAGCATTCTGTCACTCTTATATGGCAAGTATACAACCACGCAGGACAAGATGGAAAGTCAATCATGAGCACAACACAGTTGACATGCATGACACAAATTATATACAGTATCGGTGAATATTTATACACTAATTTATTTTACAGCAGAGCTGAAATTACCTTCTACCTACCTACCTTTAATGAAATTTTCACAAAAAAATTATTTTTCATTAATTTTTCACGAAGTTTTGATTTTTTAATTAATATTTTTTCTAGCACAAGATCCTGCTATTGTACAGAAATGGGAAATTATGATTATTTTTCTGCTCGTCACACAATGGTTTGCCGTGAAATTTTATGCAAATGCAATTAACCCTTTGAGAACGAGCGAGGACTGGCGGCTATTTTTATAATCAGTTGTACCACAATTATTACAGAACAATTGTACAAAAATTATTTTTGTAGACTTGTCTTGAAAATATAGTGTGTATTGCAGAGATTAATTTTCCAAAAGTTGTACGAATACAATTAAAAACAAGTTGAAAATTGTACGTTAAACGTAACAAATAAGTTTCAAACTAGTTCGTTCTATAACTAGTTTTACAATGTAAAAATATCGCTATTATTTCGGTGAAATTAATTATATCGTCTGTTATGAGCGAAATCAGCATGCCTTTTTTAATTATGTATGCCACGTTTACAGATGCGATTTTTTTTCGACATCAGACAATACTGCAAAATTCACCATGGATATCTTGCTTTGCGAATGGTTACCTCCATGGTTTAATATTTATATGACTCAAGATGAACGAATCTGTTGTGTTTATTTACTTTAATGGATTGAGATATATTGGTAAATCCAATTTCCTCTGAAGTCATCTCAGAATCTATACATTTTTTAATGTAACTCATCTCTTAAACAAACAATATTTTTGAACGATCTTTCTAAAAATGTAACTTTTATGTAAGTTTTTATTCGATATTACGTAAGTTTTATTATGTAAGTTTTTATTCGATATTACGTAAGTTTTATTATGTAAGTTTTTATTCGATATTACGTAAGTTTTATTATGTAAGTTATTATAACATGAAAGTTTTTATTCAATTTTCATAAAATTTGAAAGGACTCGAGAAAATTCTGAAACGCTTATGTATATTAAATTTCAAACCATTCGGATGGGTATTTTTTTGGTTGTTATATTCGGACGAACGGACAGACGGACAGGCCAGATGACGATTGTAGGTTCTACATATTTATATAATTAAGAACGCACTTTTAAAAATAGTCCACAGAGAAGTATCTATCCCGACTCGTGATCATGGGCCGGTGTAACCATTGGGCATATAGGTGGCTACCCAGGGTCCCTCGACAGTTGGAGTATTTTTAGGGGCCCTTAGCCTCTCACTATAATTCGAAATAACGTTACCTTGTTTAAAATAATGATGCTATTGCTGGAAATTTGTCTTTAAATGCTTGCCGAGAAAAAAAGTTACTAACAATTTTATTTCTTATTACAGCCAAAGTTGATATAATTTTCAGGGAATGCATAAATGTGAGGATCCCGTAAGTAAAATTAGAAGCAAGAAATAAAAATTTAAAGTATCCTACAGGATGGAAAATTTTTAGAAATTTAAAATAATTATACACATTACATGTGAAATAATTTTCATGTTGTTTTTCATGCATTTTAAACTCAGTATTATAAAGTTTTTTTTATATATACAATTCTAAAAAATGATTTTTATTAGTTGAATAGTGAGTCAGAGACGTTGAGCCCCGATAAGTGATTTGCCAGAGCCCGGCGTGACATTGTGCTGGCCTTGGGTCTAATCAAAATTCAGTAGACGGAAAAATATTTAGTAAAAGCCGCATGGCGGAGTAGAAAATGAAAGCAAAAATGTGGTCCGGCCGGACATGTTAGCGCCCAAGCCCGTTAGCTCATCCGCGCCAGATACGACCACCTTTTTTCCAAGTCCTTAACCGGCGACCTGGTTAGCCCTGGTTGCAGAGTTGGCGACCCTGCAACCAACTGTCTCTGGTATCCCCCACCAGTTGCCCTGAGCTTTGCCAAGAGAAGCACTCATCTTGGCTAAGCTCTGTAGCATCGGAAGCAGGACGAGTGAGACTCTGTCCGCACGATGCCGCATCCAGGTTGGAATCTCCGGTAGGTTCTTAGGACAGTTAGGCACGACCAACGAAAGTTGATCACACCTAAAGCCCCGGAAGTGACGCTATGTTGGTACCTGACCCCTCTGAGACCCCGCTTTCGCCCAATTCCGAAAATGGAACCGCAGTGATCTTCATGGCCGTAACTTCAAACAATTTCTATAAAAATGCATCGTCGTCTTCTTTCTGACGTTGAACAGCAATGCATTGTAATCATGCTTGACGTCATATAAATGTTTTTTCTACTTATTATTGGCCCTTTTTGTTCCACTCGATGTCACACCCTTCATAAATATTTTTGTGATTTTCTTCTACTAAACATGGTTTGCGACCCCATGTTCTATAGTAAGTATTCATCCTCTTGATGTCTTCTATCATCTCTCTTCATTTATTCTTGGAATTTTGGAACACACTGCATAATGTGAAATACAAACTTTTTAAAAACAAAATGTACTGAGAATGAAAAGTTATTTTTCTTTTTTGTAAATATGCGATGGAAGAACCAGTGGTACATGTGTGCATCTTAAAAAATAAAGAAAGAGACGTGAAAACCGGTGTGGATGGAGGTCTTTGTTACGACTGATTACCTACGCGAGGGATATAGGACGAGGGGTGATTGCTCTCTGTTGTGTTCTTTCTAAGGGAACCTAACCCATATTTACGTCAAGTTTCGGCCACGAAAACTGTCAACGGTTAGTCTGATGAGCGCAACGTGGGTTAAATAATTCGCAGCACCTCTCATCTACCAGATTAGAGAGCAGAAATTCTCAAACGCAGATGGGACTCGGGGGAATCGAGGTATTGGATACGGCAAAAAACTGGTTGCTAATAGCGATCGCATTTATTCTTTAATGAAAAATTGTATTTTTATTTACTTGCTTTGATTTTATTTTCAAAGTTTATAAATTTTTCACAATGGAAAATTACAAAGCTTCAACATAATACCGGGAAACGACGGGTTCAGTTGCTAGTTAAGAATAAATTATTATTTTTTAAATAAGTAAAACTTTTGATACAAAACAAATGCACTTTGCTAGTAATTAAAAAAATACATTTTGCATGAAATATGATAAAAAAAACATTTATTATGTAATAGCTATACTAATAAAAAAAAATAACATTAACATTTCTGCTGCTGCAACAAGTAGCCCCACCAGTGGCTGAGAGGTTGTGCTCTCGAAGCTGGTAGACGGAAGGTGCTGGGTTCGATCCCAATCGCGCCCGTCGGCCTAATCGTTCGGAGTTTTCGTGGCTTTCTTCGAGCCGTGGATTTATCCATACGTAAATACGGATTAGGTTCCCTTAGAAAGACCCCCACGAAGGGCACTCCCCCCGGGCCTATATCCCTAGTGTAGATAATTGGCCGTCAATAATCAACCAACCAACCAACCTGCTGCAACAAGTAAAGAAATAGAGCCATTTGATTGCATTCCACACTTTATAAATTGATAAATTGCTATATTACCACTATGAAAATTAATGCAGCACGCTGGCGCAATTTTATCATATCTACATTTATAAATCTTTTAAACATAAATCATATTTTTCTGCTATTAAACGCAAACCGTATTGCCTTTGATTTTAGCTTAATAATATGATTGCGTCGTCTGTTGTCTTTGCGTGTTTCAAATGATTAACGACTCACAAAATCTCGTGCTTTTCATTAATCAAAATTTGAATCATTAAATTTGCATTCGCTTTAGCGTTGAGACAGGATGTTTCGATTACTGATTATATGTCATGATTAACATTTAAACAGCCAGGTTCATTTAAAATAGAAAAAAATAGAGACAGTATTTAAACTTTTAAAAACATGTGTATTAAAATTTATTTAACTAGGTGTCTTCTAATCAGATGCTTGCCGGCCCCCAAGCTACAACGATTTTAAAATTTAAAAAATATATAAAGATCTTATTTATTATCATTAATTTTGCTATTAAATAAAGCTAAGATTAACCTTTCGGAATTTGTGATGGATAAATGATTTTCGGGGAAAATGTTAAAGACCCTTATATTAGACTTTACTCGTAGTATATAAAATATGTTTTAGAAACCTATGCAAAACATTAATATTTAAGTAACACTTATATTTTGAATATTATTTTCCGGAAATTAGACACATTTTATTTTTTTCCATATTAAGTCATAAATAGATGAATATTGTTCACAAGTATAGTAGATGCCCCGCATAGAAGTAAAGTTACCAGAGTCGTTGGCTGTAAATTTAGATTTTTTTAAGTTCATTTGATTAGTCTCATTCAGTTTAGTAATTTGATTGAGTTTTAATAATGACAGGGGACCGGTTCAAAGTTGAAAATTTTGTTTATTGAAAAACAGTTGCCGTCAAAGAAATAAGCATGTTGTAAGTTTAATTAAAGTATCTGCAATGTCATACATTGGTGCTAATTAATTTCTGAAATATTGTTTTTCCCGAAGAAGTGATTAAAGCAAAAATAATTATCGCACTGAACATAACGAGCCAAGGCATATACTTCAGCTATAGCGCCTATAATACATAGTGTGGAAAACGGCTTCAAAATAGTACTAAAAAACTGAATCCGATAAATGTAGAACGATGCTGAAAAGATAACGTTTCGATCGCAGCGACATGTTCTAGCAATGGCGTAGACAGGGTGGAGGCCCAGATAGTTTGCATACCACTAATTTTATAAAAATATTTTTGCCTCATCTAATCGGAGAATTTTCTGCGATATTGAAGGCGAAGAAAACTTTATAATATTACTGGTTTCCAGAGCACTTGGACCCCCCCCCCCACCCCTCTATGGCTACGCCACTGCCTGCTAGCTCTTTTCAACGCAAACATTGTATAAGAATCGAACTGAGAAAACGTTTCAGCTAGCGGTAAATATTTTAAATAATTAAATTAATACCCCATTTCCTTTGACTTGGATAGTGATTTTCACAAGCTTTGAAAATATGAATGATATTGATCATGGCCAAAAAATTTGATACGCATTCTTTTGAGCCTGGTTGCAGTACTCCATACAAGAGAGCAAACTAGAAACTATCCCTGTTTAGCATCATACCAAAGGATGAATCTCTGCTAGAAGAGTGGGAAAGATTAATTCCCTGATATGATAAAAAACTAACTCTAATATCAGTTACATCTGAAATATACACTTACAAGAAGATTTCAATAAATGAAATTATGGTCATGTTGTCAATAGTGAAACGGTTACTTTTGCTAGATGTAAATCTAGTTTTAAAGCAGATGTCGCTGCGATCGCCCTATTATTGTACCGCATCTTTGCACATTTATCGGCTGCAATTTTTTAGCATTTTTTAAAGCATTACTAGTTTGGCTTTTTTTAAATTCCGAAACTCCCTATAATGTTCTTTTGGTTACTTAATGGCAAATATTTCGTGACTTCTAAAAGTAAAAATTCTTGTTTCAGAATTTCCGGTTTGAATTTGTAACTTTTGAATTAAAAAAACGGTAAAACTGTTTCCACAATATGTATTCTAGACGCTGTACTTAAGCTGACTCGAAGATACACTCAAAGCAGATCTACACCTTTTCTTGAATATTAAAGCAGCAGTTTTTAGAACTGACACAATTTTCGCTTTAATCTGTGTAACTGACTTAATCTGTGTAACTGACAAATCTATACTTGAACATAGAAATGAACATAACTGATGCAAACTGGTAGTGTGCCAGTGATTGAAGCTTGATGATATTGTTCCTTATTTTTGCTTTAATCTCTTATTAAAAAGAACAATATGTCAGAAATTCTTTAGCAGATTTCGTACGCCTTTACCACAATTTTTGAATAAAATTTTTCGCCATTGTTAAATACAGAAAAGCAATACAAATCCTGCAATCATACGAGGCGTTTGCGATTTCTGCTATTTAAATATTAAATACAAAAATTCTATTAAATTTTTGTGGTACAAGCGACGAACCCTGATTAACATCAATGTTTGGCAATTCAAATACTTTAATTAAACTTATGTAATGTTTATTCTTTGACCGCAACTGTTTTTAAACAAACGATACTTGGAACTTTTACTCTGACGCCTTGTGATTATTTAAACTCAATAAGCGAGGAATCAAATTATTAAGCTCAATGAGACGTATCCAATGAAATATAAAAATTTAAATCCGCCGCCAAGGACTCTGGTACTTTTACTTGTTACATATTTGCAAAGATCAATTTTAGAAGCTGAAGAAACTGGTATTGGATAGCCCTCGCCTCCTACCTAACAAATCACTCATCTATTTTATAAAGTCTAAATAATCTGTAAAAGAAATATCACAAGAAATCGTAGTCTAAATTTGTTTACTTTTTTTAATATGAACGATGTTTTTCCATTAAAAAAATTGTGTGCTGAAAAGCATCTAACATCGTTATTCTTAGACGCCTTTTATCCTCCAGTTTATATCGAAAATTAAGCTGATAGTAAAACAACAACTATCTTCATTAACGAAGTTAAAAAGTAGAAAAAATTATTTTTACACTTTTAAAAGCAATCTTTTATCCGCCAAGGACTCTGGTACTTTTACTTGTTAATATATTTGCTAATCTCAATTTTAGAAGCTGAAGAAAACCGATATTGGATGACCCTCCCCCCTGCACAGCAAATCACATATCTATTTTATAAAATCTAAATACTCTGCAAAAGAAATATCACAAGAAATCGTAATATAAATTCCCTTACTTTTCTAAAATGGACGATGTTTTTCCATTTTAAAAAAATGTGCTGAAAAGCTTCTAACATCGTTATGCCTAGACCCTTTTATCCTTCAGTTTATATCGAAAATTAAGCTGATGGTAAAAGAAAAGCTATCTTCATTAAGGAAGTTAAAAAGTAGTAAAACATATTTCTTACAGTTTTAAAATCAATCTTTAATAAAGTTTTTAAAGGGAAAGAATCCGCATTTTCTGGAAGTAGCACTTAGGCTTGTTCCATGAATTTAAAAGCTCACTAATAGTTTATTTATATAAAAAATATAAAATGAGAAGAGAAGTACTTAAATTTATACTTGTGAAAATTTTTACTAACATAAGAAAAAGGCCACATTTTTTGCAAAAAGAAAATGCGAATTAAAATGTGATTATTGAAATGCCTTTTTTCCCATTTTTCTAGTTCCTTTTAAAATATGCTAATTGAATTTTTTTTTTTCAATATCTATCTCTGTTTATATTTGATTTAGAAGTTTGTTAATGATATATATATATATATATCATTAACAAACAAACTAACAACCAAACAAACTCATTAATTAACAATATATATATATATCATATATATATATATATATATATATATATATAATTTCGGTATATAATTCTTATTAAATATTGTTATTATACTGTTTGGAATTTATTTATCAGATATTATATCAATTTATTATACAGTATTTAGATCAAAAGGGTTAGATATTCACATATTAAAAAACATCTTTAAAATAAATAGTCAAATACAAGTATCTATATGTCTATTATTATAAATTTCTCTTAAAAAATTAGAATAGTTTATAAAAAGTGAAAGCACATGAACAGCACAGATTTAAATTCCTTTTTATGTTTATTTATTTTTTTATGAGTTTAGTTTCCCATGAATTTTGATTTTTAGTCTTGGACAAGAAATCTTGATACAACGTTGTCAGTTGGGCTAATTTATTTTATTCAGATTGCTGATTGTTACCACTTTTTAAAAATATTATAATTAGCATTATTTTCACCTTGTTTATTCTGTAATTCAATAAAACAAACATTACTACAGTGACAAATAGTACAGTCTTAAAATAGTAAAATTCGATTTATAAATTCTGCGATTAAATTAGGCGAAAGTTAAAAGAAAAAACTGGTTCCAAAAAATAATTATCATGTGTCGCTTATAAGTGAGATGTCCCTGTATTTACAAGGTTGCTACGTATCAGGGAATTTTTCAGATATATACCAGTATTTTCTTACAGATAAACTCGCCTTATCAAAACCGGACGATTAGAAAAGGCGAGTTTTCTGTAAAAGAATACTGATATTTACGCTAAAAAATTCCCTGAGTCGTAGCAACCCTGAATGAATAATAATAATAATAAAAAGCACCAATAAAGTAATCTGAGTAAAAAAAAAAAAAGCTAGCGAATTGGAAACACTGTGTTCATGCCGGGTGTCCCAAAAATGACTGATGGATTTTAAAATTCAATAACTTACAAATGGTGACAGATATTTAAACAATTCTTGCAGGAGGGCTACGTATGATGTCAGAAATTTTCATACTGCGATTTTTGATTTAAGTTCGAATTTCAAACAATAGACTGCGTTGACACAGCTATTGGCTCACATTCAATGTAGAAAATAACGCCCCTCAGCATTGATGCCCCGCCTCTTGAATACTAGGCCTGCGACCTGACAAAAATGGCGGCTGTCGCCGACGGATATTTTTTTTTCAGCGTTTGTACGGTCCCTCGAACTTTAACACCAATAATATCTAAAAGTTTTCTTTGAATTATTTGATCGCAGAAAAACTAGGCAAAGAAAACTTTTAGAAATTATTGTTGTTGAATTTCGAGGGACTGTTCAAGCGCAGAAAAAAAATACGTCTGCGACTACCGCTATTTTTGTCAGCTCGCAGTCCTAAAATCCAGAGGGGCGGTCCATCAATGTAGAGGGGCGTCCGTTTCGGCTTCGACTGAGCGCCAATCGCTGTCAGCGCCATCTATTGTTTGAAATTCGAACTAAAATGAAGAATCGCAGTAAAAAAAACTGCTGACACCATACATAACCCTCCTGAAAGATTTTTTTAAATATCTGTCACCGTTGGCAAGTTACTGAAATTTAAAATCCATCAGTCATTTTTGGGACACCCGGTATAAAGGAAATCTATATTGCTGAACATGAGAGATCATGCCAATAGTTTCGTAAAAAAAGAAGTCACAAAAAAATCAACCATGAGCTCGGGGATTTACGCCGATGTTTCAGAAGAATACGTTATGACTGTGTTCAAATAAATGTAAAGTTTTGTACACAAATGTATAAATAAATATAGATTCTTACACATGAATATATGAATGTATGGAAATTGTTATATATAAAAAGAAACATATATCACCCTAAATAAATACTGCCCAGCAAAATATTTTGGATAAAAATTAATCAAATATGGTCTTATTTTCGGTAAAACACGGTTCAAATGAAAATTTAACTTCTTTTTAAAATTATAAATTGCGTATATTTAAATGTATAAATATGAAAATACAAAATGACCGCATTTTTAAAATGTGATGTTTAAGCGACTTCTTTAAAGTCAAATAGGAAAGAAATCTTTAAAATAGTAAAAGACCACGGGTTTTCCTTTTAAAAAATTTATTGGTGTTAACATGTTTTATATGATACATATTTATTTTCACAATTTATTTATTTAATTAGTTATTTTCGTATTTATTTTCTACATATTTATTTTCACAATTTATTTATTTAATTAGTTATTTTCGTATTTATTTTCTACATATTTATTTTCGTCAAATATTTAACACATATCTACGGTAGATAAAAAGAGCTAGTTTGCTGTTTTCAATTACAGGCATAGCTGCGAACATTGCACTAAACTTCCGTACAATGTAGGTCAATTTAACCGAGGTTTAATAAGTTTCAAACCAGAATTTTTTTTAAGAAACGCAATGAAAAAAGTTTCAAGTAAGAACATGAAACTAAATATATATTATTTTTTCAGATATATTTTCTGGTCGGAAACGTGTTTAACCTCAGTTACATTAACTTGCATTGTACGGAAGTTTAGTTGAAAGTTGGCAAGTATGATTACAGGTGTTATTTTCACACTATCAATGTGACATTATTTAATAATATTTCACTATACTTAATTCAATTGAATGCATTAATTAAAAAAGCATTTAATTATTTGCAAGTATTATTACATCATTATAGGCATTATATTATAACAACGACATAAATGCATAAAATATATTTTTATAATTGAAACATAACAATTATAAATTACACCCTCTTGAAATGTGATAACTCGTGAGAAACTTGATAATTTAAAGTTTTCTATTGGTGAAAAAATCATAAGTAACAAGTTTTATTAACGTATTCCAGAAATTAAACTCTCGTTATTTTTAATTCAGTTCGTATATCATTTCTGTAAGCAGGACTACAAATTTGATAAAAAAAAATTCTAGTCTCCAGTAAAAAATACCTTCTGCCCCTATCATTGAATTAAAAAATATATAAAAGTTTTTTATGAATTAATTGAGAAAAAATAATAACAAGAATAGTTTAGAATAGTTCACAATTTTGAAAGAAGTTTTCTAATGAAACTTAACGTAATTATGTATTTCTAAAAAAAAAAAATACAGTGATCTCTCACCTTTACGGAATACACGGTAATTATTTTTCAGCGCCAACTGCTTTTTAAAGTGACTTTCTGCTTATTTAATCGCAGGATTTATAAATCAAAATCTACTGTTTTAAAATAGTGGTCCGAAAAAGTAATTACTAAACCTCGCATATAAGTGAGAGGTCACTGTACTGTAAAGGCTGAATTAACTAACATATGCCAGAAATTCTGGTTTCTGAATGCTTCAAATTTTAGAAAACACTATATGGCCATTAATGACCGTCAACTTTCCATTTTAGACATTTTGTCAAATATTTAAAAATATACTTGTCAGATTTTTCTAGAATTTTAGGATTAAAAAGAACAGATTTGACTTCATATTTATCAATGTCAATTTAATAAGGATGACAATTAGGGGGTCAACAAAAAATTAAAGAAAAAATAAAACTTGCGATCACCCTGTAAAATAAAATGCACGAAATGATCTACCACTACAGAATATACATAGGCAGACATTGTACAATATGTGCATTCATTTGTGTAAGAATAGCATGTATATATAGTGAATGTATATATAGTGAAGAACTATAGTGATTGCTTTAAAAAAAAATTTAAAAAATCTTGCAGGTTTTTTGCTTATAACATACAGGGTTTTTAACCAAATTTAACGCCAATTTCAGAAAAATTGACAAACTGTAGTAGAAACAATATAGTGCAATTAGAATAGAAATCTATTAAATATTTAAGGAAATGTGGGCAGTTTTATAAAATAATTTTTATCTGCGCATGCGCGGACGATAACAAGAATTTTTGTACATACTTTAATAGACAACTCAATGGAGCAACTTATTAAAACAAACCAGTCAAATATCGTAAAAATTCAGAGAGATATCAGCGTTAGAGTGAGCTGTTTTTTAATTTCTCAATAAAACTCGCTGAATGATAAGGGATTGTCCACAAATTGTTATTTTTAATATAATATAATTTTAATATAATTGTTATTTTAATTGTTATTTTTCATTATTATTTTTATCTGTAATTCTTTTTTTCTTCGAACAAAAACTGCCAAAAATGTCTTTTAAATATAAACGGCACACACACACAAAAAAAAAAAAAACCTTGATCGATAAATACAGTAAATTTTCAATTCATATAACTGTTAAGTAAAGATTAAAATAGTAACTGTTTCGTACTTGAAACGTAAATGTTTCAGTTAAATAACTGTTTTTATGGGAAATGCACTTTTCTGTGAAATTTCCATACGCAAAACGTAATTTCTCAAAAAGCTATTGAAATATCACTATAAAAATCAAATTGCAAGTTATTGACTCATAACTCATAAAAAATGTATAATATATCTTAGATTTTAGTTTATTATCTTCACCACTGTCATACAAATTACATGTATACAGGAAATACATATACAGTGGTGGACGAAAGTTTGGACATTTTTTGAAAGGTTCATGTTTTTCAACTTAGTGTGCTTGTAGAATATATTAATTTTCACTGATAAAAACTGTATTATAAAAACTGTATTATGATAAAAACTGTATTACACTATGTGTATTACAAAAAAAGTTATGCTCATTTTAGTAGAACAAACAAACACAAATCGTTTTGAATAAAAAACGTGTTTTGTAATAAAAGCATACTAGCCAATCACAAACACTATTCTGAGGTGAAATCAAATGTCTATAACTATAGTTTAGGTTATTTGGATGGTAAAAGGGTTATTGTTGTGGAAATATTTTGCGGAAGGATGCATACTAGTACAATTAAATAGAGTATTGCTGGTTTTGAATATTTAAAGTCCTTTTTTTAATTAAACTAATTTTAAACAATGTCATCAACAAGAATAACTAATTGGACATCTACAAAAAGAAGCCGAATTGTCATATTGAGAGAAAATGGCGTCTTTTATGCTGAAATTGCAAGACAAGTTGGTTTTTCAGTGACGTGTTCTCGTGTACGAAAGTTCTGTTTACCTTATAAAAAAACGAAAACAGTGGAAAATAAGGCCAAATCAGGCCGAAAAAAATGCACAAGTGCTACTGCCGATAGAAAAATTAAACGGCTATGCGTTCAAGATAGAAAAATTTCATCAGATGCCATTAGATGTGAAATGGATGCAGCGGGTATTGCAGTAAGTTCAAGAACAATAAGAAGAAGGTTATCAGGAAACTGATTTGTGTGGTCGTTTGTATGTTTGTAAATCCTTGAATATAAATATTTGCCAACAAATCACAAGTAATATAATTTTGTTAAAATTTATTTTGTTTAAAACAAATTTTATCGCGCTTTACGAAATTAACTTTATATACTTTTCAAAATATCACCTCCAAGATTTCTCGTTTAAAATGTAGATATCGTGTTATATAGTTCAAATGCGAAGTTCATTCAATTATCAGAGACGTAAATTTCAAATGAAATGGAAATTAAGTCATTAGAGCAACCAAAATAGTATTAAGCATTTCTCCCGGCAATTTACTTAAAGCGTTGTGTCTGAAGAATTTTCTAATTTTAAACTATCGTATGTTTAAGATAGAGCAGATAAGCTGTTAAATTTTCCCATCGGGATTTTATTATTGCATCGACTTTTCGCAGCTGTGGACGATTATATTCCCTTTGTTAATTTTCAGATGTGTAACCAGAAAAAAAAAGTATATTATTTGAATTTGCATAAAAATAAAAATAATAAACTGAAGAAAAAGTAGGAAATTTGAGTTTAAATTTAATTAGTTAATTAAAAATATATTTAAAATTAATAAAAATATATTTCATGTCTAAGAAAATTATTTGTAGTTTTTTCAATAGTATGTGCAATATTTTTATTATAATTTTTTTTTAAAATAGGAAATTAAATAATATTTTTAGCAAAATCTAATGTCTCGTTGTTTTTCTTTTCATGATTTACACAGGGTTCCCACGGATTATCTTTTCATGATTTATGCAGCGTTTCCTTGAATTTGAATGTTGTAGATTGTATATTCCAAATAATCGGCATTTACAAATATTGTTTTCATAGATATAATCGTGTATATTTGTGCATCTACACCCAATAGAAATTTTCTGCATTCTTTTTTTTTTTTTTTTTTTTTTTTTTTTTAAGGAACTATTGTATATGATGAGTTCAGAAAGCATATCTTTGCTATTTGAAGAGCTAGATAAGAAATGTTGATAGTGTTGGCTGTGCCTTTGTTATCAAATAAGGACTTCAGCTCAAATTTCAAATGAACTACCAGAATATATTTGTACTACCAGATTCATATTTGTTAGAAGTGATAGTTAAGTAGTGGATTTAATCTAGTTCCTGAAATATCAAGTATTTGTTCAATGTTTCTCAAACAAACGTATTGACTGTGTGCATTAAATGTAAATAAGGTAGTTCTTAACTTAGTTTGCGTTATATAAGATGGATTTTTTTAAAAATAGTTTTAAGATTTGTATTTATTCTCAGAACTTATGTATTGAATGTAAACTATATTAAGCACAATCTGTAATAGAAAATATATTATTGGCTAATAATAAATACAATATTGGTTATGTTATATGTCATATAAAAACAACCTTGAATTATTCAAGTTTTATAATATATCATCTAAAAATAAATAGTTTTCAACATCCTATTTAAATAAGAGTCATTTCCATCTTGAGTTACGTGTCAACAAAAGAGTGTGAAAAAATTAATCTTTGTTAGTAGTGAGAGTTAAGAAAAGAGGCATTAACAATAATAGGCATTAACAAATATTGTTTTTATAAATATGACCGTGTATATTTGTTTATCTTCCCCCAATAGAAGTTCTGTGCAGCATTTTTTCGGTTTTATTTATGGAAATATTGTATATGCTGAGTTCAGAAAACATACATTTTCTGCTTAAAAATATAGATTAAAAATGTATATAGTGTTGCTTGTGCCTCTGCTATCAAATTAGGACTTCAGCATGCACATCGTTTAACGAAGTTATTTGCAGTTCGTATCTAAGTAAAATTTTATTGACTATGCATCCAGGTTAATTGCAGCGCTAATATCAAATAAGAAGTAAGGCCTCATTTCAACTATGTACCATCATAGGAAACTTATGTAATAAAATTTCAAAATACGATCATGTCATTGTGTTATGATCTAGACCTATGAGATTTAGGTTATGATTAAAACTAAAATCATCCAACATAAGAATCAACAAGAGTAATATGTTTTCGAATAGCATAAAGTTATAGAAAAGTAAATAACTAAAACATGATCGTAACAAACATCTCTGGGCATAGCTAAGAGAAATTAGTTAATAGAAATTAGTTAATAAAATAATTTAACTCTAACTCCTATAAAGGTAACATGCGTTATGAATTAATTTTTCGGGGAGAGCTTTATCTTATAAGATACTTAAATTTGATGATTCGCTACTTAAAATCATCTATAAAGAAATGCTAAAATCGATGCTCAGGAAATGAGTCATCACAATGCTAAATCTCATTAATGCTTAAATTATAAAAATAAAATATTTATTTACATATTTATGTACAAAAGACATTAATATCAAACAGAATTAAAGCAAGCACAATAGTTTTAAAATTAAATAATGTGACCGTGTGTAGCTTCATCATTATATTATTGCCGTTTAGAGATTTATATTTTGTCAAATTACTACAATCTCCTGGGGAATATTTATTCCCTAATAAATACGAGTGATTTCAGTAATTAAAATTAAGCACGTATAAAGAGATAGAAGGGTACCTGCTATCTTGCAGAGATCTGACAGCTGGTTGAATCACATAGACGATGTGGTTCTTCATCCGTCTGGGCATTGTGCATAAAGTTATAAATAAATAGTTAAATGTTGTTATTTTAACTTGAGGCCAAAGCCTCTTAATAAAATTACGATTACATTGATGCAGCATAGAGTAATTAATTATACTTTCTCTAGAACACAAGCATCATTTTCGGGAACGTAAGCCTCTGAGGGTTATTAATGTTATTCTGTAAGCAGAGCAATAGTTACACTGCATCTTCAAAATATTCTTGAAACTCTCTCTTAAGAGTTTGTAAGCTGAACTGTTTCTTAAGAGTTTTTTAACTTAACTAATTACTTGTTATTCTGTCTTTTGTTTTCGGTGGTAGCTTTGGCTGCACTTTTAATTTTTTATTACCCTTTGAAACTGATCGTCAGTGGCTATCTCCTAGAGAAAACGTTGTTTCGCAAATCGTTGAGTTTTCAAAGCCAAATCCGCCCCTTGCTTTAAATATGTGACTCCGTGATCTCTTCCCATGATTTCTGCATGGGGCGAGGGTGGGTCATAAATCTGATTCGGTTCGACTCGTAAATAAAATTGCCAGCAACTGTCAATTTGTTTCTGAAATCATTGTTAGGTACAGACCTCTTGTTTATTTTGGGTAATAATACATGTTGTTGTCATTCATTGTTTCTTTCTAGATAAACAACAGTTGAAAAATACAAAATATCAAAATAGCATATTACATATAAAATAAATCAAATATTCATACACAGTGTGATTTTTCCATCATTTTGATGTTGCAGCATTATTCTATGCTAAAATGGGTTTATTGAAATTGTTCATTAGTTCTTTTATTGAAAAATGCTTAATAAAAATGATGGGATTATGGATGGTTGCCGTCATTCTACCACATTGTAATCTCTTTTAAATTTTGTTAAAAATGGGTATATCTTGAAAATTTAACCATTCATCTTTCATATACATGTTCCGTTTTATCAGTATCATAGGCCGCAACGTAACGGGGCCGATGTCTGCATTCAGGCAAAATTCCCCTACTAATTTTAAAATGTTATTTTTGTATCAATTAAACACAGTGATTAAAGAGGACAAAAACATATTTCACAATTAGTGGCAGAAGTATGCCTCATTGCTTACCCCTCCACCCCCCGTCAAGTCAGTGCTTATCATCAGACTCTGTCCAAACTGCTCCGGTAGTAGAACCTGATTACTGAAAGAATATACAATCACAACTGTTTCAAAAACGTAGTTTTCTGATTATTAAATGACAAAAAAACCTTGCGTTTAACTAAGGAATCGATTACTACAGTGCTGACCTTGTGGCCCTACGATAATGAGGTTCTACTCGGAAGTAAGAAACAGTGCAAATTTCTCGAGTTTTTGATTCAAGAGTTATTTGTTTTCTTTCATTGGAACTGGTTTTAATGCCTATTTCGATTAAGATTTTTTTTTTAAATGTGACTTGTTTCTTTTACTGTAATTGGTTATCTAAAATGATATTTCCCAACGGAAGAATGAATTCGACTGTGGTAAGTCATCTATTTGACAAGCTTGTGTTACGCAGATAATGCAAACTTTCTTCTGCAAAAGCGTGTATAAGTTTCAAAAACAGACAAATTTAGGGGGTTCAATAAATACTTAAGTTCTTTAACAGTTTTATTAAACAAATTTTCATCCTTTACATAACATACTTTTAACAGAAGTCTTCAAATTCATATAAAGAAAAGAATGAAACTTTAAAAAACAAGTAATTGAAATTGAAATATATGCGAGTAATGAATGTATGGATAAAGAGAAGGAAAAATAGTATAGTGTTTACCAGTTGCAATTGAAATAACTGATAATATAGTCTTAATATGACGGCTGTTGTTAGTTTACATCGGATAAATAAAAACTTATTACCGGCAGGAAAAACTTCCACCAGTTAATTTAAATAGAAACTTTCGATTTATTTAAACACCATATTCATGCACAATTTCTGGCATAAATAAGGAAAAAAATTTATATTTGTTTTAATTCGTGGAATTTTGTTCCGGCGTTCCTATAATGTCTCTCATTGACATAGGCAAAAGAATTGTTTATGTAGTTACAATATAGCGGAATCGCAGGACTCAGAGCGGTTATACTTAGAGCGTCTGCACTACGTGTTAAATTTTTTAGCGCATTAGCGCTACTTACCTCTCCTGCAGCCAGTAGCCAAATCATAAATGCAATGATGGCGGACAATATACACATTTTCTTTGCGTAGATGAGTGCCATTTTCCTCTGCTGCGGCGAATGACAAAGAAAAAATTCTTGGAAAAACAGAATATCTACGAGTTATTCCTAAGTTCCATAATCCATCCCACTGATATTACATATCACTGTGGATTTTCAATCCAGACTCCACGCTTGATCTAGATATATCAGGGCGATTATATTTAGAGCGTATGCAGTACATATTAAGTTTGTTAGCGCACACTAGCGATACTTTTCTCTCATGCGACCGGTCGACAAAACTGAAGTGCGCTGCAAGCGCCCAATAATTAAATTTGGTCTGCGTACATGAGCGCCACTAATCTCTTTTGTGGCGAGCAAGACCTCCTTATCATAGTATCAGACATCTCAATCAGCAAGTTTCCTTTGACCGCTATACTTGTCCTGCTACTAGCGCCATCAATCGTCAGTAATAGGAGTATTTACGACACGAAATAACACGAAATTTTTTCACAGCTCCATTTGTTCTGTGCATTTGCTTATGAACTAGTATCGGTAGCATAGCTGCCAACTTTTACGCTTTTTTCCTACCACTAAAATTTTATAGTAATTTTTTTCTTATTAAATTGACAAGATCGCGTGATTACATGACGAAAAAAATTCTATTAAATTTTAGTGGTAAAAAAAAGCGTAAAAGTTGGCCGCTGTGCGGTAGCAGAGCTGCTAGATTTTTCTGTAGATTTTTCTATTCTCTTTTTCGACACCAGTTTTTTAGTACAGACAATTTTGTTTTGTTTGATCGGAGAATTCTGGGATTTAAAAGAACAATATTTTCTCTAAAAATATACTGGTGTTCAAAAAGCCGGAGACTTGGCAACTCTGCGGTAGTATCCACCAGGCGGCGATACTTTCCGGAGAAAGTCAATTAATAAGTTGGCAATTACCGCGGACATTTTCTCTCATAGACTTTCTCCGGATTGTCAAGTCTGATCTATGATAAGGGAGTCTTGATGGCGAGTTGTCAACGCAATAGTTTGTAGGAAAATTAATTGCTACTAGTAATTCAATAATTTCCATAACTCTTTTGACCGACTTTACAGCTGCGTGAGATTTCATTAGAGAAACAACATTTGATTTTGTTTAACCAAACAGTAAACAGTTTATCATTTCAAGGGGATTCCCACTTGCAAGTAACTCCGCTTCCTGTATATGAGTAGTTGTGTGTCACATCTCAAAGGAGTCATGAAAAGAAGTACAAGAATTAGCATTTGTTTAACCGTACTTAATTGGATTCATATTTCGAAATTTTTCTTGAATTTTCTGGTGTAAACTTTTTATTTTCCAACATACAAAAGTACTATCACTCGGTTCGAATGCGCTTTTAATAACTTGCGAAATTTCTTCCATTCATCTAATCAGACTTATTATATAATGGTTTTGAGTTATACATTGTTAATTATATTAATATGTCACAATTTCTTTTTGTAATTATTATAGTTTTAGCTTGTCATTTTTCAGCATGCTAAAAGACAGCCAGTCGTCAGAGGGCGCTATTTTTAACTTGCGAAACTCCTTCCATTCAGGCTTAATATATAACGGCTTTGGCAGGGCCTGGGTAAAACTTCCTCCAGGAAAAGCGAATATAAAATTTTTGCCTTAATTATGACATAAATTCTCCATAAATAAGGCGTTTAAAGAAGGAAAACATCAATATTAAAATTTCATGGTGGAAGTTTACCGCTGCGGAATCGGTTACAACTGAAATTTAACCATTTTTTGGATTTATCAATTCCTCTTTATTCGTAATCCCATGATAAGAGCATATGATTTGTAATTAAGAAATGAAATTACTTATTATACCTACTCTTTTAATTAAAAAAGGCAAATGAAACACTAAAAACAACTATGTATACGTTTCGAATGAAAACTTCATCCATCTTAAGTACGAATTAAGAGAAATCACTAAAGATGAGAAAAAACAACTTACCCATGCAATTGAAACAGACCATTCACTTGACTTTAAATAAACTACAATTATTGAACGGAACTGTAATGTTTATAGTAGCCGAATTTTCCGGGAATTTTGTCATGCGCAATCAGCTATTAACCCCAAGACCTCCTAATCATAGTATCAGACCTCTCAATCAGCAAGTTTCCTTTGACCGCTATACTTGTCCTGCTACTAGCGCCATCAATCGTCAGAAATAGGAGTATTTACGACACTAAATTTTTTCACAGCTCCATTTGTTCTATGCATTTGCTTATGAACTAGTATCGGTAGCAGAGCTGCCAAGTCTCCGGCTTTTTGAATACCAGTTTTTTAGTACATACAATTTTGTTTTGTTTATCGGAGAGTTCTGGGATATAAAAGAACAACATTTTCTCTAAAAATATACTGGTGTTCAAAAAGCCGGAGTCTTTTATAAGAATGTTAACTTCCTAATTATCTCTAATGGATGTTTTGAAGTATGTTTCACATGTGTAAGTTGCCTTTTGTCATCTTTAGTGATTTTTCGTAATTTGTAATGAACAGGGATGAAGTTTTCATCCGAAACGTGTACATGGTTGTTTTTAGTATTTTTATAGGCATATTTTACTTAAAAGTGTCTGTAATTTAAGTAATTTTATTTCTTGATTTGTATTAATACAAACGTAATGTTTGCGTTTGCATATTTCAATTTATGATTTTTAATTTTTATTAAAATTAATATGAAAAAAAACTCACTTATTATTATTTGAGTTCTTATATCATGCAAAATTTTATATTGTTTTACATTCAATCAACAATTTTTTTAAAAATAAGTAGGAATATTAAATATATTTTTTTTAAAAAATGGTTTCTTCAATATATTTAATACAGCAAGATAGGAGCTATCCTGTATAACGTTAATACGCAAAGTCAATATAAGTTTATTTAATGCTGAGCCAATATTTGATATCTGTGAAACTTGAGTAAATCCACTACTTAAGATTCTCCCCATACTCAATCACACTCTTAAAGCAGATTAATCATTTCAGATTCTTTCATTTGACATATAACTGAAGACATAAATGATTCTAATTTAAACAGAATGTTCAAAGATATTTACTTTTACTTTATACATTATACAGTTTGAATAACTCAAGTGTTATCTAATAATGTTTATAACATAACAAACATGTGTTTTTAAAATCAAATTCTTTTAATTTTATATCAAATGCAAGAAATAAATATATTGTATTTATGTTTTAGCTAAGTAGTTGTACATAGAATTTCATAAAATATCTTTATAAAGGAATGGGTGTAATAGTAAGTAATTAATTTAATTTTTACACGTATACATTTTCATAAAAGAAAAATAAATCATTTTGAAGAATTAATAAATTTTATACGCATTATAGCGGACGTGAAAGCTTTACAATTATTACATAAATGCACGTATTTTGTCTTTGTTGATGTCTTTTATAACTAGAAGTAATGCGAAATGGGATATTTTCAAACAGAATATATATATATATATATATATACAAAAATAAAATTACACACACAAACACACA
Organism: Maratus michaelseni; assembly: GCA_963931845.1. Classification (NCBI taxonomy): domain Eukaryota; kingdom Metazoa; phylum Arthropoda; class Arachnida; order Araneae; family Salticidae; genus Maratus; species Maratus michaelseni. Next base: position 101,480,898 of record OZ007600.1, read on the forward strand.
TACACGCACACACACACACACATATATATATATATATATATAGAGAGAGAGAGAGAGAGAGAGAGTGCGAAAAAAAGTAGAAGGACACTAGACTTTTTTCTAAGAGAAGCACAACTGATTAAATTAGCGCAAAATTCTTTATTTGCGTAATATTTTAGAACTAAATGGATATATAAATGTATATAAAATGCCTCCATTGTGCTTAATATATGCATACACTATACGGCCATTAATGAAAACAGTAATCAAAAATAAATTACGAAGAGAATTTGTTCTTCATAATATAGTTTTTGTTGCTTACATGAAACTAGAAGTAAAGAAGTAGAAGGACACATAAGTATTTTATATGAAAATTAAAGTATCAGTAAGACCTTTTCTTTCCATTTGTCTTTATCACTTGAAAGACTCTGTTTAGCATTGAATCATAGAGTTCTTGTATTTCACTTTGGCAAAAATTGTCCCAAACATCGCTAAGTGCATTCCGAAGCTCAACAACAGATTCAAATTGTTTTCCTCAACTGTATACGCGACGAACTAATGTCGCTCATATATTTTCAACTATTTTCAGGTCAGGGCTTTTCGCTGGCCATTGCAAAACACGGACCTTATTTTTGTGGAACCAACTTTTAATACCAGCAGCTGTGTGAATCGCTGCTCCGTCCTGTTGAAATATCCAATCTTATCCTCCTAATTCTGGAGCATAGAGAAGAAGTTCAGATTCCAACAATCGGATGTAATATTTATGATCCTGTCTACCTTGCAAAAAGACCAGACTCGTTCTTCCAACGTATTCGACTGCAATTCAGACCATCAAACTTCCCCTCCCATTTGTCGAGTGTAATAAAATTCTTCCTCATTCTTTAGACAAAGCCAATAGAACTGATATCCATCACGGACATCTAAATTGAACTTTTTCTCATCAGAGAAAATGATAGAAGTCTATTCTGTGGTCCAAGACATGTGATTTGTCGCCCAAGATAAGCGGTTAACTATATGCATTTTTGTCCACTTTGGCTGGTGTTGTTTCTTCTTGAAAATGAAGACTTTAGACTTCTTTTATATAGTTATATACAGTTTGACGTGACACATGTGTTAGCCCTGCTTGTATTCGGACCTTTGAAATTGTAGAATCTTTCTTTTTCAACTCTTTTATAAGGTTTCTTTCATCACGAGGCGTCATTATTTTAGGTCTTCCTGTCTTTTTTTAGTACCGTGATGCTCTGGATTTCTATGATAGTGTGATATTGTAGTTTTACTAACATTAAGCAATTTAGCAATCTGTCTGATGCTTTTGCCAGGTTTTCTAAATGCTATGGCTTGGCCTTTTAAAAAATTATTTACTTAGCTTATCTATAGTAGAAGGGTCCAGTAAATTCAAATTTCCACAGCTGTCCTACTTTTTTTACAGTGCGATAGTTAACTAAGTTCATTTTTCTATAAATTAATTGTGGTAGAAATTTATTTTTTATTTCACAACAAAAGGATGAGTGTAAAGTGACACCCTAACAAATATCAGACCGTAAATGTAAATCACAATTAAATATTTTTTTTAAAAATCAAGTGTCCTTCTACTTTTTTTTACAGACTGTATGTGTGTGTGTAATTTATTTTTGTTTTTGAATTAAATGCATTTTTATTTCTTTGTTCATAACATCATATTTCAAAAACAAGTTATGAAAACAAAGTTCGTACGTTAAAATAAAATTAATTTAAAATTAAATTTAATTAGTTAAAATTAAATTAATTAAAAAAATAAAACTATTTTTTTAATCAAAATCATGTAACAGTATTCGTACATTTTTACTACAAATTTTTAAAAGAATTTTTCTGTTTAATATTTAAATAGCAGAAATTGTAGACACCGAAATTAATTTTAGGATTTGTAACACTTTTCTGCATTTAAATAAGGCGAAATATACTATTAAAAATTGTGGCAAAAGCGTACGAACCCTGTTCAAATCGATCCATGAGTTTATTTTCAAGATATATTAATATATGATTTATAAAAAAAATAATAAATAATAATCTGATTGTGTAATATTACAGTTGTAATAACACAGATTTTATTTAATGGTATTTTACATTCAATACATGTTTTCGTAGAATAAATGTAAACTTTAAAAATAGTTTTCAAAAGAGAAAATTTTCTGCTAATATATTTCTGCTGCTGTAAACTAAAATATTCAAAAAACCTATTTACATTTTATACATAAGGTCAATATAAGTTCTTTAACAATGAACAAATACTTGATATTTCAGAAATTAAAGTAAAGAGGCTACTTAGGGTTCTGCCCTTTACTTAACTTAAACTACTGACAAAGATTAATCATTTCACAATCTTTCTTTTTTAAAACACGTCACTCAAGATGGAAAGCATTCTTATTTAAGCAAGGTGCTTAAAACTATTTATTTTTAGCTACTATTTATTTTTAGATATATTAGAAAGCTTCAATAATCCAGGCTTGTTTTTATATTTCGTATAACATAACCAACATAACCAACATAACCAACATATGCATTATTGTATTTATTATTAAATATTATGCTGAATCAGTGGCGGCTGGTGACTGATTATTTTTGGGGCACTAAATTTATACATGAAACATTTATTCTTCTTGCACCACTATTTTTTAAAAGAAATTTACTATTTGTTTAATGGCAGAACTTTCTGTCAATAAATAAACAAAACATGTCTTTTAATAAATAGTGGTAAGAAAATAATAAATCTGGCTAAAAATATGTATATTACATTGGACATGTAAGTTCTGAGAATAAATATTTATCTTAACCCATTTTTGCCTGAGTTTTACTTTTACAATTGTGTTTTTTTACACCTATATTAAACATTAGACACCAGAAATTTTAAGATAGATTTTTAACTTTGTTCAGCAACATAGTTCACGGAAAATTTACTGCATTAATATTTCTATATAAATATAGTGGTGGCGAAGAAGTTGATTTATTTTTTAAAAATTAAATAAACAGTGATGGAAATTTACATCATTATGCAATTAAGGGTTAAAACTACTATATATATACATGAAAGATTTATTCTTTTCGTACCACTATTTCTTAAAAGATATTTAATATTTCTTTAATTTCAGAATTTTCTGTCAATAAATAAGGAAAATATTTATTTTAAGAAATAGTGGTAACAAAAGAAAAAAATTGGCAGATATATATTTAGTGCCCCAAATAAAGCCTGTCACGATCCTCCACTGTGCTTAATATATACATATATATATATACTTAACTTAATATATTACATTATTATAATATATTACATATTTTATATACTTCATATATTTATATATATATTACATTGGACAAGTAAGTTCTGCGAATAAATATTTATCTGAAAACTACTTTTTCAAAACAAGAAATTACATCTTATATAAGACAAATTTAGATAGAAACTACCTATTTATAGTTAATGCACACAGTCTTTATTAAGTTCTTAACAGTGAAAAAATACTTAATATTTCAGTAACTAGATTAAATCTACTACTTAACATTCTCCTCTTTTCTTAACTCTCACTACTAACAAAGATTAATTATTTCTCACTCTTTTGTTGACACGTAACTCAAGATGGAAATGACTCTTATTTAAACAGGATGTTGAAAACTATTTATTTTTAGATGATATATTATAAAGCTTGAATAATTCAAGGTTGTTTTTATATGACATATAACATAACCAATATTGTATTTATTATTAGCCAATAATATAATTTCTATTACAGATTGTGTTTAATATAGTTTACATTCGATATATAAGTTCTGAGAATAAATACAAATCTTAAAACTATTTTTAAAAAAATCCATCTTATATAACGCAAACTAAGATAAGAACTACCTTATTTATAATTAATGCGCACAGTCAATATAAGTTTATTTAAGAAACAGTGAACAAATACTTGATATTTCAGGAACTAGATTAAATCCACTACTTAATATTCTCGTATTTACTTAACTGTCCCTTCTAACAAATAAGAATCATTTCACACTCCTTTTTTTTACTCGTAACTCAAGATGGAAATAATTCTAATTCGAACATTCTGTTTATTTTTAGTTTATATATTACAAAGCTTACATACACAAGGGATGTTTTTAAAAACATAAACAACCCCGGATAGTCTGTCCGCTTTCAATGACCCGCAAGGGCATGGGTGGAACAACGTCTTGTTTTCCGGTTTTGTGCTTCGCACATAACAGACTGGCAAATATCCGACGTTGAGTCACTTGGCAAATATCCGACGTTGAGTCGCTACCACGAGTTTTAAAGTGGGCTTACTCAGGCAGACCAGCCTCTCGGCTCCCCAAAGACGCCAGTCGTCGCTGGCGGGCGCGAAGGAGGGATTTGGTGTGGGATGATTTCCTCCGCGATCTGCAATCTGCAGATCTGACTTCGTATGAGTTTGCGACTCCTGACGAGGGCGTTGAACATTTGACGTCGACATTGATTCGGCTGTGCAATAAGAAACAGAAACGCAGACCAGCTGAGCGTCATGAGGCGTGTTGGAGGACGGATCAGCTGTCCAGACCCGGGTTGCGCCCGCAGAGACGATTCTACCAGCCAACGCTGAAGCCGACTAAGACGTTGAGACTTGCCTCTTTCTACAAGTGTAAACGGACAGAGTACATCAAGGCGATCCGGTATGCAAAACGTGTCTCGTTCCTTTGATTCATTACCAAGGGACTTGTCACGGACACACTAGGTTAAGTAGTTGAGGTAGTGCGGGCAAATGGACCGCGACAATCAAGGAATTAAAACAATTTTAGTTAGGGGTGCCACGAATACTGGTTGCAGACCTTAGCCTAATTAATCCATGTAGTGTTTCCGTATGGACTCGAATGACGACATTGACTCAACATCTTGCATTTGGGCAATGTAAGAGTTTCGGTCGTCAAATACACTCAATGGGTTAATATTTAATTCATGTGACAACTTTCAATTTATATGTTTCTAAAATTTCATCCGATTAAATATTGTTTAGTGAGATATAGTGAACAGATCGAAACCATTTTCCAGAATTTTTTTATTAAACATGATTCTATATAGAAAGAAGATGGTTGCGGTGACAACCGAAAGTACTTTGAGGATTTTGACGTCTTTTAACTCTTCTTTGCATGAGTTTTTCTTTTACAATTGTGGTTTTTTTTATACATATATTAAATATTAGACACCAGAAATTTTAGGATAGATTTTTTTAACCTTGTTCAGCAACATAGTTCACGGGGGGGGGGGGGGGGGGGGGAATTTACTCGATTAATATTTCTATATAAATATAGTGGTGGCTCAGAAGTTGATTTATTTATTAAAAGTAGAATAAACAGTGATGAAAATTTACATCACTATGCAATTAAGGGTTAACATCTACACTGCTCAAAACAATTAAAGGATATTTGAAGTTTTATATAAAATAAAGATATAAACGAAATTTTTTTTGCCGAAAATAGAAGAAGAGAATCACAAATGCAAATTTTTCTGTTTTTCAAACTGTGGAGTATGCAAATTTTGAGTTCGACGTCAAAAACGTCGCTTCAGCGGCAGCGAATGAAATTTGACTTTCAACTGGATAAAAGAGAATGAAGACAAGGATGATCGGCATTCAGTGATTGCTTTGTTTCGATGAGTACGATGTCTCAGCGAAGTCATTTGACAGATTCAGAAGCTTGGAGAATTGTTGGTAGGTTAGAAGGGGGCCAAACTCAAGCCGAAGTAGCGCAAGCCATTGGAGTGTCACAAAGTGTCATTTCCAGGATCTGAACTTTTGGAGTTTTTTGGAGTGTGGATGTGCAGGCCGAAGACCAGGGCAAGGTCGTAGACAGGCAACAACGCCCAATGAAGATCGGTATTTAGCGTTAACAGCTCGGAGACACCGAAACATGAACGCTACTCTTCTCCAACAACACCTTCGCTCGGCTACAGGCACCACGATTTCAACTCAGACTGTCCGAAACCGGCTCCATATTGTAGGTCTGTATGCTTGCCGACCGATGGTATGTGTTAGATTAACATCAAGGCATCGTCGCGACCGCAGGGAGTGGGCAACCGAGCATGTCAACTGGAGGAGAAATGAATGGAGCAATATTCTGTTTTCTGACGAGTCCCGTTTTTCTGTGCATCCGGATAATAGGCGTATTTTCATCTGGAGGGACCGTGGCAGTAGGAATAATCCTGCGTTCGTGCACGAAAGTGTCATATTTGGCGGTGGAGGAGTGTTGGTGTATGGTGGCATCTCCATTGACGGGCGCACTGACCTCTACATCATTCGAGAGGGAGCTCTGACTGGTCGCCGATATAGGGATGAGATCCTCAGACCTATTGTAGTCCCTTACGCTGCAGCAATCGGAGATAACTTCATTTTAATGGACGATAAGTGCAGGCCACATCGTGCAAACCTGGTGGAGGATTTCCTTTTCGAGGAAGGAATCGTTCGTATGGAATGGCCAGCGTGTTCTCCAGACATGAATCCAATCGAGCACGTTTGGGACGCTCTAGGAAGACGAGTTTCTGGCCGCCAACAACCCCCACAAACTCTCCAAGAACTGGAAAGAGCTCTTCTGGAAGAGTGGGGCAGAATACCCCAACTCGTCATTAATAGCCTCATTGAGTCCATGCCTCAAAGGTGTTCAACGTTGCTGGCCGCCCGTGGAAACCATACCCCCTACTGAAAATGATTTCTTTGAAGAAAACACCTTTTCTTATTCTTTTTTTCTCATATGCACAAATTGTGTTTTTTTCCTTTTGTACACAAATGCGCAATAAAATGCATTTTTTCTGCCAAACATGTGTAATTTATTCTCATATAACCTACTATGTCTGTCGACCATGTATCAATCAGCTAAAAAGTTTCCCAGATACAAAATCCACCTAAAACTGCAATATCCTTTAATTGTTTTGAGCAGTGTATTTCTATACTTAAATGTCACCCTTTAACACTTTCCGTCACAGACAAATTCTGTTCGTAAAATGGGAAATGACTGACTGACACCGGAATTTACGAACGACTTTTTAGGAAATAAGTAATCCTTATTTTAAGCTTCCATTATAGAAACAAAATTTTATTAAAATATTCTTGGTGCCGTATGCAAGTTTGGATTTAAAATTAGGTGTGCCCGGAGTGGGACCACTGTGCCGAAAAGGGTTAAATAAAAGTTAAGCTCTTTTCAGTTTTATATAAGTATTTTACGAATAACGCAAGGTTGATATTTGAATTTCACTCTATGATTTTAATGATTCTGATTTTGAAAATTACTTCACAATTAAAAAATATTATATAAATTATGACCTACCTTAATTTTTGCAGAAAAAAAAACACATTCGTCAAAGACATGGCTATGTAATTTTACAGAGTATTCCAGTCATTTTTGAGATATAAATAAAGTTTACTTTTCGTTAGTTTTGAGTAGCGGTTCTCACTAGGCGGATCACGGATCGCGTAGTTATTACAAATTGGCTTCATTTTTAAACGAGCAAATAGAAGGAAATGAATTTTTTTGTTCGATATAAAGGTATAGGAGATTTAAATTCTCAACAAAATACAATAGTAAAAATAACTATTTTTTTCTTTAACACTTTGGTTTTAAGCTTGTAAAATATAAGTCCCAGCGACAATTTCTTACTCAGAAATGTTCTCTTCCAAATTAGAATATTTTCAAGAGAAATAAACAAGCAATTTATTGACACGATTGAAAAATTGGTACGATTAAAAATAAATATAGTCGAACATCCTATCCCGTAATCAAAAGGTTAACTCTTTGAAGAGCGGTGGTACATTATTTTTACCGCATAATTTTAATATCCAACCAGTGTTGCCCGTTGGCTACTTTTTACTTTCTTCTATCTGTAATAGAAGAAAGTATTGTAATCGAAATTTTTCTCGACTTCCGGTTTTCGACGGATTTACACGTTTTAGGGGTAGGAGATTCCAAAAAACACGTTTTTACAAAACGTCTGTCTGTCCGTCTGTCCGTCTGTGTGTCTTCATTGTATCATCGTAAAGTGTATGAAATTATGCTTCAAATTGAACCTAATTTTTTTCTATGTTTTTGGTTATGGCAAGCAGGTTCTATTAGAATTTGGGGATATTTCGACGAAAGGGGGCGCTGTGATCGATATTTTTGTTCCATTTTCATTATTGTACCATCTAAAAGTGTATGAAGATATGCTTCAAATAGAACCAAATTTTTTTTCTATTTTTTTGGCTATGGCAAGCTGATTCTGTCAGATTTTGGGGATATTTCGACGAAGGGGGGCGCTGTGAACGATATTTTTGTTCCATTTTCACTATTGTATCATCGAAAAGTGTATGAAGTTATGCTTCAAATTGATCCTAACTTTTTTTCTATGTTTTTGGCTATGGCAAGCAGATTCTATCAGACTTTGGGGATATTTCGACGAAAGGGGGCGCTGTGATCGATATTTTTGTTCCATTTTCACTATTGTACCATCGAAAAGTGTGTGAAGTTATGCTTCAAATTAAACCTAATTTTTTTCCTATGTTTTTGGCTATGGCAAGCAGAATCTATCAGAATTTGGGGATATTTCGATGAAAGGGGACGCTGTGATCGATATTTTTGTTCCATTTTCACTATTGTATCATCGAAAGTGTATGAAATTATGCAGATAATTGAACCAATTTTTTTCTATGTTTTTGACCATAGCCTGCAGGTCCAGGTTGAATTCGGGGATATTTCGACGAAAGGGGGCGCTGCCATCGCGATTTTTGTTCGATTTTCACTATTGTATCATCGAAAAGTGTGTGGTGTTATGCAGATAATTAAACCAAAAATTTTTAATATGTTTTTGGCTGTAGCCAGCAGGTCCTACTAGAATGTGGGGATATTCCGCCGGAAGGGGGCGCTGTGATAGCCATTTAAAGATTTCAAATTCAAAAAGATGTATAAAAAAATTAGAAATCCTAAAAGTTTTTTCCGTTAAATGTTCGGCCTTAAATGTTCCGGAGAATCCGGAGCAGTTTTTGTTTTGTCTCTATATAAAAAAATGGCGGAGATATAGCGGTTTGAAATTTTAGGGTGGTTGACATTTTCAAACAAGACAGCAGAATTCATCCATAAACGGGTTTAATTTATAAGTTTTAGTTAACAGGGTTTCAGCAAATTTTCTTTCATTGTTGCAACCATTGTTCCTATTCTTAAATGCTTAACACTATATATTTATAAGTTCATGATACAATTGCATTTCACACAAAGCCAAGAAAGTGAGCTAAAGATTATTTAATTAAGAACGAATGAATATTATTATGAATCTCTGCTTCTTAGCTAAAATTAATTAACGATAGTTTTTAATGGATTAGTGAGCGCAATTGAATAGACGCCCAAGCATTCGGACGTCGAGTGAAATAAACATAAATTTCAGAATAGAAAATATTTAATAAAGTTTCTGGTTTTAGTTGATTTGAAAAAACAATCAAAAAAGACGTAAAGTTAGTCCGTATGGACAGAATCTTGTTTTTAAGCAAAAATTAGAGGCGAACAAGGGGCGAATCCTACTATTCAAACTGAACATGATCATTTTCAACAGTAATGTTTCGTAATTTATTCTAATAAGTTTCCTAGTAAGTTTTTACGTTAAAAAAAAAAGATGAAAACTATGCGGAAAATCTGGCGAGAAAGTGAATGTCCCGAATGTGTACCAAGATCCGCAGCTGATTACGATTTATGCTTCCTATTATTTAGCGTAAAAAAACATCTTTTTAAATTTATCCAGTATTTTAGGCACCCAATGTACTATTTAGTAATTATTTATCCTTTTATCATTTTATGGTCTGTTTGTGCAATAGATAATTGTTTATGTAAATTAAAGGTCCATCGCTAGCAAACAGTTGACTATTTTATATATTTCCAACTACTATTTCCAGAATATAAATGTCGAAATAGACTTCTGTAACATGTGAAACAGGAAGCTACCATGAAGATTATACTTTAAAAATGGTTGTGGCGAATATTGAAAATATATATAGGACGCCGTGACACCTGTTAGAAAAAGATACGATATACCTAATTCACAACTGATTCCCCGCATAATTATCCCATCCCTTCCAACTCACCAAATGTTTGATGTCTGCGGAGTGTGTTTACTAACCTTCACCCGATCGCGTGTCTCTGTTTCCAAATGAAGATTGATTATGCACCTACATTATTTTTTCAGAAGGTAGAAATAACTTATTGTTAGAATTTCCTTATCCCATAGCTGCCAATTATTACGATTTTTGACAACTCGTATTTCTGATTTAACAAAAATTTCGAGTTATAACCTTTAACGCTGCTCGTCAGTAAACTTCTCGATTATCCATGCTAATGTTATTCCTTTTGGGCGTAGGATGCATTCGTATTTTTAAAATATCTCCTCGGAAAATTAATATTTTTAACTTCTGTTTTTTTTGTACTGTTCTTAACCCTTTCTATCCTGAATTAATTTTCCAGCTACTTTTTAGATGCTCAAAATCCTTGATTATTCCCACCAGTTACTTTTTTTTGTAAAGTTTTCCTTATCTAATCATAGCATTTTTGCGATTCAATTAGGTGAAAATTTCTTATTTGAAAAACCGGTGGTAACAGATTAAAAATTCTGTAAAAGACGCTCGTCGCGAAGGGGTTTAAGTAGTACTTATAAGTACCGTCAGGATAAAAAGGGTTAAAGAATGTCTCTTTTTTTCTTAGATGTCAATTTTTTTCTAAAATATATACTCAATTTTATATGGAATGTTAAAATCGTATTCAGTTTCGCTAAGTTTTTAACACATAAAAATATAAATTAAGCACATAGTTTAGAAATATTTTGATAACTAATAAAAAAAGAGACATTCTTTAAGAACAGTACATAGAAAACAGAAGTTAAAAATATTAATTTCCTGAGGAGATATTTTAAAAATACGAATGCATCCTACGCCCACAGGAATAACATTAGCGAGGGGAATCAGGAAGTTTACTGACGAGCAGCCTTAAGTAAGTCGAAAAATATTTTTCTGAAACACCTGTTGCCAAGAATCGTAGAAATTAACTGCTTGCCGACAAGCGGCGCGGCACGCATTTATGTCTTAACCCATTAACCCATTATGCGCCATTGCTCCCATTTTGGGAACATTGCTTTATGATTTTTTTCTAAAGTGAGTATTTTATATATTGTTAAAAGGCTCCTGTTATTTGAATTTTGAATATAATAGACGACTTCTGAAAAAAAAAATTTAAAGTTTCATTAGAATTTTCTATTTTTTCAAACGTGTTAAAAAAGGTGAAAAATAGCTTTTTGGCAGTATTCGAAAGAAATATTTAAAAATAAAAAACTTTATAATAAAAATTATATATTTTAGTTAAAACATGTATTATGTTAAACAACTTCTATCCGGAATTAATATGTATAATAGATCAATCACAATTACCGAAAGCATGAGTTGTTCCCAAAATGGGAGCAATGGCGCCTAATGGGGGTAATGTTTTTGAAAACTTGTACATATGCCTACGTGTGTTTGTGGTATTTATTTTTCAATTTAATACTGCAGAAGGTGTAATATCATTCTGGAACTAATATTTTTAGAAGATTTCATATAAATTAGTCCAACTTTTACATTTATAATAAAAAACAAAATGAAATTACCAGTTCCATAATCATTTTCACTATCCATCTCTTTATTTTTCATCATTACATCATTTTTTCTGACTATTTTACATGGAAGATGATGGAACATTTCTTTACATTTGGATGATTTTTCGGATGTTCCGAAAATCGTTTGTTTGCCACCTGATTGCAGTATTGTACCATATGAAGAAGATATCTTCCTCATATGTATGTCGCATAAATTATTTTCTATTACATATGTAATAGAAAATAATTTATGCGACGATTTATCCCATGTTATATTTGGTGGAGTAGAACTTTCTGTAAATTCTAAATCAACAGACAGTCAAGAAATATCTGATTTAGTGTTTAAAAAAGACAAAGTATTAAACACAAGCTTGATATTTTAGATGAAAGTTCAGACGAATCTTCAAATTGGAAAATGGAAAAAACTAAACAAAATGCAGAAAAAAAAATAGTTAAAAAACTAATTTTAGAAAACGAAAAAAATGTAATATAATGCTGCATAAAAAATGTTCAGTCATTTTCATGTAAAATAGTAGGACAAAAATGGTGTAATGAAGAAAAATAAAAAGGTGGATAATGAAAATGCTTATGGAATCGGTAATTTTATTTTTTATTTTTATTATGAATGTAGATGTTGGACTAATTTATATGAATTCTTCGTAAAATATCAGTTTCAGAATGATATTATCCCTTTTATAGCTAAGGAACTGAGAAATACGAAACATAACTGCACGGAGGCATAAGTAAAATTTTTGAAAAAATTTACTCCCATTAGGTGCCATTGCTCCCATTTTGGGAACATGTTTTTTTCCCTAAATACCGTAATTTCCGGCGTATAATCCGCAGCTCAAAGAGTCGTTTTTCGACCCAGAAATTTTATTCAATAATTGTAGTTAAATATTTACAGCGATCTTTTAAGTTACATTTTATAAAATAATATTTCTGGATCGAAAAACGACTCTTTGAGCTGCGGATTATACGCCGGAAATTACGGTATTCGAATTTTTTAATTTTTTTTTCTTCAGAAATACCTTAAAGAGTCTATTCATAAAGAAAAAACAACTGTTTCATTAAAAAATAGCTTAATATATATACCGGAGCCTAATGGGTTAAAAGGTACGATAAAACATTGAATATATATACCAATAATTCTGTGCAGAAAATTTCACCCTTTCTAATTACATATATTCAGTGATTAAAGAAAGAGAAAATACTATTCGGTAATAGCTGTATCCAAATATTAAAAGTAGTTAAAGAGACGATCGTTGCGAAGAGGTTAAAACTAAATTAAACTAAGTTTTTTAAATTGATAAAAAATTGTAAGTTTCACGTATTGAAGAAATGCCTAAAAAAGACAATTTAACAAGACGAAAGTTTCAATTGATCCTAAAATTTTATAAACTAATTCGTAAGCTTAAGTAAATAATGTATGATTTTAAAGCCTATTATATTTTTTTTTACGAATACCAGATGATCCAACCCAAGCAATCCGGGTTACAGAATATACAGCCCGGAATATAAATCATAGGTGAAAATCGTCTTTAATTGACACTTCTAATACATTTTATACGTTTAATATATATTTGTACCTTGCCCAATAACTACATATTTTTATATCTGAATTTTAACAACCATATTTTATATCAATTTTATATATAACCATTTTTACAACTACATTTTTGTAACCATATTTAATATCAAAAACATTTTTATTCAAGAGGGTTTTTGTTATTAATTTGTATAATAAAATTTGTTAAAATTACATGCTTTATAGGAGCAGCCTATATTCTAATCTCGTTTATAATCTATCTACATAAATAATTTGGGGATTAGTTCAGTCTTTTTTTCTATTTTGTGAAAGAAAATAGTTTTATTTTTGGTTATGTCATGTAGGTTAATAAGAAACTTTAGTTAAGCATAAACAATTAAATGCCAATTATAATAACACAGCCGCATTGTTCTTAATTTTGATTATTTACTTATATTGATGCATAGGTTACTTTACTCTCTTGTTTATTTTTGAGATATATTTTTAAAATTAATGTTTCAAAAGAAATAAAACACAGGTATCACAATAATTTTATTTGGAAGCAGATTGTTGCCACCATCGTTATGACGTAAGAATTAGCTGTGGACGAATTTCTGCTTTACCATATTTATAATATATAGTAATTTTTTGTGTTTTTTATCTATATATTATGGTCTATTAAAACAATGATAATATTTAACCTGAACTACGCAGTGATGCATATATGAATGAACTGAAATTTTTGTTGTTGATGTTAACGATGTTGCCATCATCGTTATGATGTAAGCATTAGTTGTGGACGAATTTCCGCTTTACCATAATGATAACATTTAACATATAGTAAGTTTTTGTGTTTTTTATCTATATATTATGGTTTATTAAAACAATGATAATATTTAACCTGGACTACGCAGAACTAACCTCATCTAACTTTAAATAAAAACAGCCAGTTCCATACTCCTTCTACAGTTAAATAAACATAATCGGTTCCATATCTATCCTAAATTAGTGTAGGAAAAACATACTTTTAACAGAAAAATTCGTGCATTGTAGGGTTAAATTAAAAGAAATACTATTCATCTTTAGAAAAAACAAATTGCCATTGTTTCTTATGTCTTTGTTTTAATATCACATTCCGTACAATTGGTGAAGTATTTGATGTCTGCGGAATGTGCATTGATCTATTTACAATAATTCTCCCAATCGCGAGCTTTGTCATTCCAAATTGAGATTAATGATGCTTAAGTATTGTTTTGTGTACAGTACATAAAAATATTCGAACAATAGTTATTATTTCTAATCAAAGAATCTCGGAATAAATCTCTTTATTTTTTCTAAAGTTTGTTTAAGTTGTTCGTTTAACATTTATTAAAATACTGTTTATTTTCTTCAGGGGCCGTTGATACATGTTTATTTTATATAATCTCTGAAAATCGCAAAAATGAAGACCTATATTTCCTGATTTCGATTTGCCATGCCTCTTTAATTCTGAATACAAATTGGCATTGTTTTATTTTCAAAAACACGCGAAAAAGGAATTCAGCCTTTCAAAGATATGGCATCAGCGTTACCAGTTTGGAATCGTTTTTGATTCAGAAATTCCGCATTCGTATAGTAAATTGTGAAAGAAGAATTTTTACTTTATGTAAGCAAAATGTCTGTCATTAAAGAAACCAAATATTAATATTCAAAATGTAAAACAAAGAAAAAAAACAGAAGAAGGGGGGATTATGATTTCTGTGTGGCTTATATTTTTACCACTTAATTTAAATTTCTAACTGCTGAAATTGTATCAGAAATTTTGAAAAAAAAAGGTTTTTATGTTGCACGCGAACAAAAGCATTTATTTGTTTTTAAATCAATTTGGTTTTTAACTTCTGGTGGCACTCAGTCATTTAAATATTTTTCTAACAGAAATAATTTGCCAATCATCCACTTGAAGTGAAATGAGATGTATTTTATACTACTTAATTTTAATCAGAATTTGTACCAGAATTTTTGAATAAAATTGTACTTTTACAACTTCGTTGAAAAAAAAGTTCTGAAAAAGCACTTCCTTGTTTTCACATAAAATATAATCCTGGCGTAAATTCAACATTATAGAAATACAGGGTGTCCATAATTAAACGACTCTACTTTAAAGTTGTCGACAGGCGAAACTGTTGGTAAGAATGTTGTGAAATTTTGTGAAGGACTTATTAAAGGAATGGAATTTGTTTAAGCGAAAAAAAAATAGTTCAAAATTTCGCCACCAGATGGCGTTTTTAATGAATTACACATTTAGCATACATTTACGATAGTTTACACATTTTATTGCAACAAAACATGTTCCACATGACGGCCATCATTTTCAGCCACCATTTGGAGTCGTAAGATAGCATGTTCCACAGTTGACCGCAGTGTGTTCTGGGAAATGATAAAAACATGTGTCAGAAAAAGTTTTGTTCAACATGTTTTGTTGTAATAAAATTTGTAACCTGACGTAAATGTATGCTAAATGTGTAATTCATTAAAATACGCCGTCTGGCGGCGAAATTTCGAACTATTTTTTTCTCGCTTAAACAAATTCCCATTCCTTTGTTATGTCCTTCCCAAAATTTCACAACTTTCTGACCAATATTTTCGTCTGTAGACAACTTTAATGTAGGGTCGTTTAATTATGGACACCCTGTACAATGATTTGCTCCTAGAATCATTAAATGGTAAAAGTTTGTTCAGGAACTGTGTGAGTATTGAAACATGCATTTTAAAAATTGTGTGATATTCCGGTTAAACGTGTAAAATACGTAAATACATCGTTCACTTTTTTTATTTAGCGTGCTTGAAATACAGCAGAAAAGATTTTTTTTTTTAGTCTTAAGCATTAATTCTTAAATCTGCTGATAATTTGACAACTAAAGGTTAGACACAGGATTGCCTGTTTGACTCCCTTTTATAATCAGAGATTCCGAATTCCTTCCAAAAAGTTAGGATAGTATTAGTTCCTTTATTCAATGACTGACATTTCGTGATTTCAAAAAGTACATAAAATTCTTCTTCCGGAATTTCCCGCCTGAATTTGGAATTTTATATTAAAGAATGAGGCAAAACTAACAACACTGGTCAGAAGTGAAAGTACAATTATATAGGGTTAATTCCGACCATGAGGAGTCTAATGGTGTGAAAAAATGTGTTTCTGGATGTGAAAATTTAATAAACCCTTTATTACTTATCAATTCATATTTCAAAATGTATTTATAAATAAATATGAATTCACGTTATGTTTAGGGTTTTAGGAACTATCATATAAAGTGAGAAATTATGATATATGTAAATTATTGTTTTAGTTATGTCTAAATAAGGGATGCTTAACTTTGACATTGATTGGTTCATTATTTAATAATTCATATATCAGTAATTTGCTCTTTAAAAATTATGAAGTCCTTCAAAAATTTTTAATAATGTATTTTCAATATTTTGGCATGGGAATCTTAAATATGCAACTGAAGATTCGGTCTGCTATTGAACTTTTAAAATATCGGTTCAATTACAATATACAAATGACATCTTTATGCAAAATATCGCAGACATAATTTAAACGAACTATCTATCTATATTATAAAGGACAAACGTGCCCGTGCGTAACGCTGACGTCATTTTGACGTTGGGAACACCAGACGATAATATTTTACATTTACTGCAATTTGTTTAACTTCTAAACATAGCACATTTTTAATTTTTATACCGTCGAATAGGGGAAAAAATGGAATTTCAAATGGAATTTGTTTAAAGACTCTATCGGAATTTGTTTTAAAACTGTATCACAATTTACTCATTTTTTGTGTAGTGCTTTTAAAATAATTTTCAATTATAATTTTTTAAAAATCTATCTCTATCTTGTGCAGAACATTACGAAAGATAAATCCGTTCGCACTTAAATTAATATAAATTGTTCAGCATTTGTTTCCGTTTTATATTCCATAGCGAAATTAAAACTTCATCAATCAATAAATAAAAGAATAAAATATAAATAAAACAAAAACTTGAGACATGTAATCGAACTACATGCTTAACACGCTCGCTGCCAAGCTAAAAATACCGGAATTTTCATTTTATTTAGAAAGTTCGAATTCATACCAGAAAATACTAATAGCAATATTTACTTTGTTTTATTACAGACATTTCGTGATTGCATAAAATAAAAATTCTTCTTTTGAAATTTCCGGTGCGAATAACTAATTTTAGATTGAAGAAACGTAGATAGCACTACGGGTATACTCGTAGTTGGCAGCGAACGTGTTAAACCACTGAAATTATTATCAGAATCAGAAAGGCTGAAATAGCAATCTTTCCCTATTTCTTCCGCTGTTAACTCCTGGCACGAGACTACTACAAAAGTATCGCCTTCAATAAATTTTAAAAAACTTTATTTGAATACAAATTGTTATTTTTCATATAAAATTGATTTTTGCTATTGTTAGTGCACAATTTAACCGTTTGAGTGCTATTATGCGCGATAGCGCCGCAATTTATCTGCAGATCAAACAAATTTTGTTTAAAACCAGAAATTTTATTCAATAATTGAAATCATTTAATTCGCAATGTATCTGCAGATCAAACAAATTTTGTTTAAACCCAGAAATTTTATTCAATAATTGAAATTATTTAATTTTTATTCTAGTGAGTTACATTTTATAAGATAAAATTTCCGGGTTGAAACATAATTGTTTGTTCCGCGGATAAAAGGCCGAATTTTCAGCACTCAAACGTTTAAAAAAAATCTATTAATTGTAAAAGTCTATTAGATTTTTCAATTTAAAACAAATGATTTTCCTCCATAATCTGTAATCCCTGAAACCCGGGTTGGATTCCCTAGTCCTATTTAAATGTATAATATAAATTATTTTTCAATACGTGGTACAAATAGAATTAAAAATAGTCCACTAGGACGTATGTGTTCCATCAAATAATCAAAAGTTTAAGATTAATTAGGCTCCTTTATTACTTTTTCAGAATCGCAAACTGTACTGGTAGCCCTGTTGCTAGAATTTCCTTAACACATTGCTGACCGCAGACGCGAATGCACGTCTTATGAACATAGATTTTATCCACGGGTAGTATTTTTGCCTTTTATGTGTTACATTATTTCTCAGAAAACATACACAAAATGCCTATTTTTACGAATAGAGTACTATGTCTATATGTACCTCGATTAGATACAATACCATAAACATACACATTTATTTAAAATATAAACACCAAGACAGAAAATCTTGTTGTTAAATAATGTAATATGGAAGTATAAATCCAATAAGCGCAGCTTTCTATTTAAACGACGAAAAGTAGCCGTCATTGTTAACATGGTATTAAATACGAGGGTAAGTCATTAAGTAAGTCACAAAAGATAATTAAATAATAACTTACAATGATATTCACTTCAAAACTAATTTCATTTCTCAACATTTTCTCCACTAATATTTACGCACTTATATCACCGTTTTATCACTGCCCCAACAAAAGCTGCATAATATTCGTTGGGTTACTGTCTCAAGCACATTAGGACACAGGAGGCAGTTCAAAAGTTTGGCTGGCAACTTCTTCAACATCCACCATACAGCTTCGACTTAGCCGCAAGCGATTTTCATCTGTTTAGTCTACTAAAAAACATCTTGGAAACAGGTGATGAAAACACAGATGATGAAAACACAGATTCACAGATGATGAAAATGTTCAACTTGAAGTCCTAATGTGGCTGAGACAGCAACCCAAAGAATGTTATGCAGCTGGTGTTGGGGAACTGATAAAACGGTGATATAAGTGCATTAATATTCGTAGAGAATATGTTGAGAAATAAAATTAGTTTTGAAGTGAATATCATTGTAAGTTATTATTTAATTATATTTTGTGACATACTTTATAACTTATCCTCGTATAATCTTTCAAATTGTTCAATAATCGGCAGTTTTTTGTATATTTGTTTTATCGAATATTAGAGGGAAAAAACTAACATGACAAAGGTTTTAATCGATCGAAAAGTTTTAAAGACGTATTTCAAAGTTTAAAGAAACAATAATAGAGTATAATAACATAATTGAAACTGATTTTCAGTATTCTATTGCAATTTATACTCGCCAACTTCCCACTATTCTTCTGTAAACTTGGGTTACCGT
The DNA here is from genome assembly GCA_963931845.1 of Maratus michaelseni. NCBI lineage: Eukaryota > Metazoa > Arthropoda > Arachnida > Araneae > Salticidae > Maratus > Maratus michaelseni. The sequence continues at coordinate 101,500,186 of OZ007600.1, forward strand.
AATTTCCGGCGTCTAATCCGCGGATCAAACAATCATGTCTCGACCCAGAAATTTTATTTTGTAAAATGCAACTCACTAGATCGCTGTAAATATTTTGACTTCAATTATTGTATAAAATTTCTGGGTTGAAACAGAATTGTTTGATCCGCGGATTAAACGCCGGAAATTACGGTAATTTGAACCAAACAAACGTGTTTAACCAAAACAGTTATTTAATAAATGAAATCAAAAGAAGTTCTCCCAAATAAACATGAAATTAAATAAACAATGTAACATTAAATCTATTTTCTTGTTCAAACTATGTTTTACGTGGATCGAATTTACCCAGTTTGTATAGATGAACAGTGAAAGTTGGCAAATATATGCAGATATAGTAATTAGTATAATTCGTTTGTGTGTATCAGATATGTTTTCTCCTATTGGAGAATGATAAAGATTTATATTCGCCTAATTCAGTGTTTATTTCGACATTAACCCTCGAGCAGGAGCGTAGAAATTTTACGACAAAAGTGATATCGTATTTTTCGGCCTATTATCCCCGGCTCAAAAAATTCATTTTAGACCCAGAAATTGTATTTGATTAAATGTTGCTTTCTTTATCTCGGAATTTTCTTGACTTCAATTATTAAATAAAATTTCTGCGTCTACACTGAATTATTTGAGCCGCGGATTATACGCCGAAACATACGGTATTTCGCAAACAGTTCGTAAGTATGGCACTGAAACTGTTGCATAATCACAGGTATTCCACAATTAAACACTTCGGATAAAAACTACTTTCAACGATTTTAAATGCAGTTTTGTGGATCGTTGATAAATTTGACTCGCGTGGGTGCTTAAACAAACAGATATATTCATTAATTATTTCTCGTTTTAAATATTTACTGCTGAAACAATGTAATTGACACGTTTTATGCTGACTTCTTTTTTTTTCTTACATAATCACGAAAAATATCCAATGCAATTATTTCAAAACTAGAAAACTGATAAAATATAGTCAATATACAGTATGCCCACTAAAGTACCTTGCCACCCTCTTAACTGCGGAACGGCTGCTGCTATATTCATAAAAGTGGTGTCTAGGGATACTAAAGTAGCCATGCGGTAATGAATAAAAGCGCTTTTGGCGCCACCTGGTGGAAAACTGCGGAGTTAGCATTCCTATTTTGAAAACGGAAAGAGATAGGGAAAACAAGTGATTTACAAAGTTGTAGAGCATAATCTGTTTAGTACAAAGAACACCTTGTGGACATTATTGCGAAGAATGGAACGGTTAAAACGCGAATTTTTTTTCGTGATTTCCTACACTGTGACAAACACGATCTTAGAAAGAAAGAAAACACCAGTTATGAAACAGCAGGTTTATGCGACCCCTCCAGAAACAATGTAAAACCTTAAACAACGCAATATGGGCGCTTGTACCAACGTGTCACTATCTATGCTCCAACGTCTGTAACGTGAAATTCAAACAAGGATCCAAATATGCATTGCAGCTGACCGTGAGAAGTTTGAACATCTAAAATAAAGGTATATTATTATAACTGGTGGATTTTTTCTTTCTAAGATCGTTTTGTCACGTCACAGTGAAGGAAATAACGAATAAACAAATGCGCGTTTTAACCGTTCTATTCTTCGCATTAATGTCCACAAGGTGTCTTTTCGTACTAAATCTATGATATTTTACAACAAGGGTGCAAAAATCTAGGCGCCAATGGGCTGATTCCCACCACGAAATTTTATAGGTATTCTTCGGCAAATTTTATTAGTATACTTCGCCTAAATTTTATGCTTATTCTTATTAGGCGAAGAATACTAAAAATTTAGGGGTGGGAATCAGCCCATTGGCGACTAGATTTTTGCACCCCTGCTCTACAAGTTTGTAAATCACATTTTTTCTCTATCTCTTTCCGTTTTCGAGATAGGAATACTAACTCCGCAGAATTCCACCAGGTGGGCGCCGTAGTCGGTTTCATTGAGTAGCGCATGGCTACTTTACTATACCTAGACACCACCTTTATGAATATATCAGCAGCCGTTCCGAAGTTAAGCGGGTAGCAAGGGACTTTAGTGGGCATACTGTATATTCCATGACAATCGAGAAGAGTTATTTGCAGATAAAAATAATTATATTTGTACAAAGGAAACAAAATCAAACATAAATAAGTACTAAGACCTCAAAAACGAAACAGTTATATACCTAAATTCTTATCTTTGTTTTCTTTCCTATATGTATTTATGAAATATTCATAATATAAAATTTATGTATGTGAAGATTTTACGAAAATGATTTTTTATTCCACGGGAAAATGGCAGTTTGTTAAAGATGGTACATTATTGCAGTCGTAATCAATAATCATGGCGAATAGGTTAGGCAATGATGAGACACCACCACAAGAGTTTCGTCAATAAGGAGCAGCCAATTTCCGGATAATTCTTTTATTAATGAACAGAAGCGATGCAAGTAACAGTTCCCCCAGTATCCGGTATAAACTTATAGCCCTCAGGCTTGACGAAGGCTCACTACATCGTTTAATAGATCGTAAAGAGCTGTTATGAAAATTCTACGTGACTTCAACACCAGATAACCATTTGGTTCGCACTTCCAAACACGACAAAAATCTGCTCTCCAAATGCCTGCTAGCGCATTTTGTTAACCGCGCGTAGGGTTACTGACGACGACGTAACGAGGGCACGATCCAATGAGTGAGAGGCAAATTCAAGCCAAGCGAATGGGGCGCGAGGGAGAAGATTTAACAGGAAAGATTCCCCCTAGTAGCCGCGCATTGGTTTTGAAGTGAAAAATACCCAGCGCGCGAAGCAAAGCATGGAATTAAAAAAATAGCTTTTAAAAACATTCGAAATGACAAAAGCGTCTCTCAGAATTTTATAGATTGGGGAGTTGATAAAAGTTACGAATGAACTTAAAGTTTTAGATTAAGATTTGAAATACGATAATTATTAATATACGGGTTATTACTTTTAAAAGGATATGAAATAGGAATAAATATTATTAAGAATTAAGGAAATACTGACTATGTCAGAAGTTAGATTAATTTAAAGGACTAATGCGAAATAAATGCGAAGGTAATAATTTTTTTATATAACACATATATATATATTATATATTTATGTTTAACTAAAAAACAACACCTTACTGTTTTATGATTATTAATTGGTACTTGCCTTCTTTAAAAGTATAATTCTGGGTATTTTTTTCTATATGTATGTATTGTTAAAAATTAATTTTCTCTATGAATATGTAAAATCTCATGCCTAACTGAACAAAAATCTGCTTTCCAAATGCCTGCTAGCGCATTTTGTTAACCGCGCGTAGGGTTACTGACGACGACGTAACGAGGGCACGATCCAATGAGTGAGAGGCAAATTCAAGCCAAGCGAATGACATAGCACTATTTTACAGCGGACTATTTCAATAATATAATGAAATATTTTGTGTTTCATACAGAGTGGCAAAACGACATACTTGAGTCGTTATAAGTACATTACGCGCTCGTGAGAATTGCGAGTCCACTGAACGGTTAAAATTTGTTTTTCGCAAGTCTGCATATTTTAAACCTTTCAGGAGCAAAGTATACTTCTGTTTCTAAGTTGTTGAAATGACTCATAGACACCAGGATTTACGAACAAAATTATTTCGAAATAACTAAAAGCTTTTCTTCCCGTACATTATAAAAGAAAAAAAAATATTAAAAAATTCTGGAGCCATTGTAACATTTCGGGATTAAAATTAAGTGGACATATAATATCCGACCTGCCTTCAGATGGTTAACAGAACTACCAGAAATTTTACTCACGATTTATAAAACTATTTCACACCAGAATTTTTATTTAAAATTTTGTAACTTATTCCTTTAGCATATACCTGCGAGTTTTCTATTTAATTTATTTTGAAAAGAAATTTCTGTTTCGAATCGGAATATATGCATTTGATAGCCGTCAATATGACGGCTCATAGTAGTTCTAGTGTTAAAGTTGGAGGGTACTGAATAAAAAAAAACCTGAGAAAGGGAGAGAAATTTTTTTCGAAAATTACATCGTTTATCGTGGTCTACGAGTGGTAAAATTGCAGAATTATGCAAAAATGCAACAACATTGACTTTTCACTTGTTGCTTATACAAAAATTGTTTGTTTTGCTATTTTCTAAAGGCAGTACAGAAAAAAATGAAGTACTCAAAAATTAGTAAATACATGAACTCATATCGAATTGAGTATGTTTCGATCAAAAATGAAAATATTCTTTCTCAATTTTGAAGCATCACATTTTATCAAACTCAAGCGACAATTTTGTACTTTGTAATGATTTATTTCATTCGTGGCGGCATAAGTAATGTTCATTAATAGGAAAATAATGCAATACCCTTTGAAAATAAGGGAATAATGTTTCATTTTTGTTCCTCGGAAAGGACTATATCTTGCGCCGCCATTATAATGCGTAAGGTTACATTACGTTGTTGTTATGAGTAAATACTTCGTTTATTCCTAGGCAGTAGTTCGGTCTCTGCGCTAACGCTGAGTGACATGGATATTTGTGAAAAAAAAAAATTAGATTCAATATTTCCCCCGAAAACTTTGAAAGTAAGTGCCGTATATGTTAAATATTCAATACATTTTTTTCCGCTTGTTGTATGTAATCAGCTGTAGTTTCTGTAAATTTTAAATTAATGTAAATATTAAATTACGCACAGTATTTTAAAATAAGTTAAACGTGTTTGTAAACAATGCTCTTGTCATTAAAATATTTAATTTGAGTATCTTGATAATAATTTTGCTATTTTTTATAAATAAATAATCAATTAAATGTTTCTTGTTGATACTATTGAGTGGGAAATAAATGTTAGCACATTTTTACTCCTGTCTCTAATAAACGGGTGGAAGCAGGTGGGGGGGGGGGCTTCGAGGTATAAGACCCATGACAAGAAAAATATGTTTTTCCATAATTTATTTTAGTTTTCAAAGTGTTTGATTAAATTTTTTTAATCCATGTTTTTACCTAAATTTTGGTTTCTCACTTTTTACTAATCGGTCATCTTATACGCCATCTTGTTTTACTGCATATTTTTCTGACCGAGAACACTTTTATGTTATTTTAGAAAACTGTGCATAATTTAATATTTACATAAAACTAATATTTACAGAAGATACCTGCTGATTACATAAAATAAGAAAAGCATGCATTGAATATTTAACATAGTGCACACAGAGTTCATATGTGAATCCATCCATGGGATCAAAAATGAGTACACCACAGTTCATATTTGAATACGTCCATAAGATAAAAAATGTGTACGTAATCGTTCATATTTGAACACATCCGTGGAATAGAAAATGAGTACATGTGTTACTCAATTTTGAGAACATTTGGATCGGAGCTATTTTTAGTATGTGACGTATTCAAAATTGAGTACTTTTTACTCAATTTTGATAACTTATTTTTTCGGTGTACAAGCTCTCCGGAGGATGAACTTGATTCCTTGATTAGTAGCAATGTTTTGAGTGCTTTTACCAAAAATAAGTTTAAAAGTTTTATTTTAAAAACAGCGCTACAGCGCTACAATGATTTTTTTCCGGTGCTAACTGTTTTCAAAAAGAATTGTTTTAAACGAGATAGTTAAAGATAATGCTTATATTCACCAACTTTTTGTCAATTTGCACTAAATGTTAATTAGCATTATTTTTTTTATAAAAATACAACTGAATATGGGGTTTTATAAAATTAAGTTGAATAAATCTATGAAAAAAATCGCATGTTGAAAATTTTCTTGGACCCAATACTTTTTTTATACGAACATTGAAACATGTAAAAATAAATATATATCTACAGGTAAATCTGTTTTTAATTGTAAACAAATCTATAAGGATAGAGTCAATCGTTTCGGATGATTTCCTATAAGTACTAAATCATACCAAACATATATATACCGATAGTTCGTTTTGTATCAAGCTAGTTTATAACAACAATTTTATCGACCTCTATTTAACGACAATGTTCAATAAATACTTCGTAGAATTTTGAATAGCTCTGCGACACCTAGAGTTAAATAAACATCCCTAAAAAAATTCGTAATTCTTAAGTAAAGGGCCTTCCTTTCTACACGCATGACAACACAAGTAGTATACAAAGTATACAAGATTAATTTTTAACACAATTATTTCAAATTGGTAAATAAATCATACGAGTAGTAATTTTCCAACTGGACGAAAAATGTCCGGGCCAGGATTCGAACCTGGGATCGCTTGGCTGAAGCCGCCACGCTCTACCACTGAGCTATCCCGGTTGAATCTGGAGGGCATAATTCATCCAGTTAACCTTATTGATCAGAGAATCTGGTCTGATATTTTAATCAGCTCAACAGAAAAGATCGCAGGTAAAGGAACTCCAGTAATTTGGAGCGTATCCAGCGTTTACTGGAGTTCCTTTACCAGCGATCTTTTCTGTTGAGCTGATTAAAATATCAGACCAGATTCTCTGATCAATAAGGTTAACTGGATGAATTATGCCCTCCAGATTCAACCGGGATAGCTCAGTGGTAGAGCGTGGCGGCTTCTGCCAAGCGATCCCAGGTTCGAATCCTGGCCCGGACATTTTTCGTCCAGTTGGAAAATTACTACTCGTATACAAAGTATATCAAAAAAGAAATATTATCATGTGCACTTCCTTGTTTTCACATAAAATATAATACTGACGTGAATTCACCATTATGGAAATACAATGATTTGCTCCTATAATGATTAAAGGGTAAAAATGTGTTCAGGAACTGTGTGAGTATTGAAACATGCATTTTAAAAATTGCGTGATATTCCGGTTAAACGTGTAAAATGCGTAAATACATCGTTCACTTTTTATATTTAGCGTGCTTGAAATAGAGCAGAAAATAAACTTTTTATTTTCATCATAAGTATTAATCTTAAATCTGCTGATAGTCTGAAAACTAATGGTCAGACACAGGATTGACAGTTTGACTCTATTTTATAATCAGAGATACCGAATTAATTCTCAGAAATTTAGCATAGTATTATTTCTTTATTCAATGACTGACATTTCGCGATTACATAAAGCAAATAAAATTCTTCTTCTGGAATTTCCCGTATGAATTCTGAATTTCTGAATAAAAAAGGAAGCAAAACTAGCAACACTGGTCAGATGTGAAAGTACAATTATATAGGGTTAATTCTGAACATGGGAACTGTAATGGTGTAAAAAAATGTGTTTATGGAAATAAAAATTTAATAATCCCGTTATTACTTATCAATTCATATTAAAAAAAATATATAAAGAAATATAAATTCACGTTATGTTTTGGGTTTTACAAAATATCATATAAAGTGAGAAATTTATATATATATATATATGTAAATTAAATATGATATATGTAAATTAATGTTTCAGTCATGTCTAAATAATGGATGCTCAACTTTGACATAGATTGGTTCGTTTTTTAATAATTCATATATCAGTAATTTGTCCTTTAAAAATTATGAAGTCCTTCAAAAATTTTTAATAATCTGTTTCCACTATTTGGGCATTGGAATCTTAAATATGCAATTGAAGATTCGTGCTGCTATTGAACTTTAAAAACTCGGTTAAATTACCATATACAAATGATCCCTTTTCACAAAATATCCCAGACACAATTTAAACGAACTATCCTATTTAAATTTATTATATAAATTATTTTTCAAAACGTGATACGAATAGAATTAAAAATAGTCCACTAGGACGTATGTGTCTCAGTAAATAATCAAAAGCTTAAGAATAATAGTCTCTTTTATTACTTTTTCAGAATCACAAACTGTACTGGTAGCCCTGTTGCTAGAATTTCATTAAATCATTGAAGACCGGAGACGCGAATTAACGTCTTATGGATATGGATTCCGCCCACGGATAATAGTTTTGCGTTTTATGTGTTACATTATTTCTTAGAAAGCATAAAGAAAATGCTTATTTATACTTCGGTTAAAAACATACCATAATCATACACATTTGTTTAAAATATAAACACAACAGAGAAAATCTTTTTGTTAAATAATGTAGTATGGAACTATAAATCCCATAAGCATTGCTTTCTGTTTAAAAGATGAAAAGTAGCCGTCACTGTTAACATGGTATTAAATATAATCTTTCAAGTTCATCAATAATTGACAGTTTTTTGTTTGTTTGTTTTAAAGAATATTAGAGAGAAAAAACTAACATGACAAAAGTTTTAGTCGATCGAAAGGTTTTAAAAAAATAATTGAAAGTTTAAAGAAACAATACTAGAGTATAATAACTCAATTGAAACTGCATTTCAGTATTCTAATGCAATTTATACTCGCGAACTTCCCACTATTCTTTTGTAAACTTGGGTTAATTTGAACAAAACAAACATGTTTAACCAAAACTTTTATTTAGTAAATAAAATCAAACAATGTTTCCCCAAATAAAAATTAAATTAAATAAATAATATAACATTAAATATATTTTCTAATCCAAATTGTGTTTTACGTGGATCGAATTTACCCAGTTTTTATAGATGGACAGTGAAAGTTAGCAAATATATGCAGATATAGTAATTAGTATCATTTGTTAGTGTGTATCAGATATGTTTTCTCCTGTTGGAGAATGATAAAATTTTATATTTGCCTAATTCGGTGTCAATTTCGACATTAACCCTCTAGAAGGAACGCAGAAATTTTACGACAAAAGTGATACCGTATTTTTCGGCCTATAATCCAATCTGTACCTCAAAAAATTCATTTTAAACCCAAAAATTGTATTTGATTAAATGTTGCTTTTTTTATCTCGGAATATACTTGACTTCAATTATTAAATAAAATTTCTGGGTCAAAACTGAATTAATTGATCCGCGGATTATACGCCGAAAAATATGGTATTTAGCAAACATATCGTAAGTATGGCACTGAAACTGTTGGATAATCACAGGTATTCCACAATTAAACACTTCGGATAAAAACCACTTTCACGATTTTAAATGCAGTTTTGTGGAATCGTTGATAAATGTGACTCACGTGGGTGCTTAAACAAATAGATATATTCATTAATTATTTCTCATGTTAAAGATTTACTGCTGAAACAATGTAATTGATACGTTTTATGCTTACTACATCTGTAAATCGCAGTTGCTTGGAGTGCGAAAAATAAATAATTTTATATCTAAAAACGTTATTCAATAAAGAAAGAAAAACGTCATTTAATATCTAAAAACGTTATTCTGAAATATTAGAAAAATATATAGCTTAATGTCAAATGGTGATATTCACCAACAACAGAAAAAAAATACTTTATGTCAAACCGTGATATTCAGAGATGTTGAGAATTATTAACCAAGATTGCCAGGTGTCAAAAAATAATAGTCCTGAATATCATTTAGTGGCTGGTAATTTTAACTTAACCAATATCAAATTTTGATACACGCCGATATTAAATTTTGATATTGGCCAATATATTTTTGCTACCTGGGTATGAATATCACTTTTAACATTCAGTTATATCGTTTACTGACATTGCTGAATATTATTTATTGACATTGACCGATTTCGTTTTCGACAAACCTGCTTTATCCTGACCAACAATCCTGACCGATTTCGACAAACCTGAATAACATTTTTAATTTTTAGAAATTGAATGATATCTGGTTTTCAACTTTACTGACTATCATTTTTAGACATCCAACCCTTTTTTTACACGGTGATCCCTCACAAACCAAAATTTTCAGGCTCAGGCGCGGACCGGCTCGACTCAATTTCTACAAAAAAAAATCAATTATCTACATAACATACTATATACATACTATTAAGATTATTTTAAAGAACATTACATACATATTTATGTGTAAATTTTACAATATATTTCAGACTATATATCTGCAAGACATACAATTCAGAATAGCAACATTAATGATAACTTAGATTCTTAGATATTCAAATAGACTCATTAAAAAAATTACTGTAATTTAGAAAAAATGAGGGAAGAGGTTTAAAAAAAAAATCATAAATTTTGAAGCAGTATAATAAAAAAGTGCACTTTTAAAAATATGTCGTTGTAATTTATTAACCCTTTCCGGCACAGGCAAATTCTGTTCGTAAAATGAGAAATTATTGACTGACACCGGAATTTACGAGGGTCGATCCAGAAATAAGGTTTTCATCGAATTTACACGTAGACAACATTGTTTATTCTCATAGAAATTTACATCGTTGGAAAGGAGAACGTTTTCTCTATTTCTCTACATAATCGCCATCTTTTTCTATGCATTTTTGTAGACGGTGCTCCAGTTTCTATATCCAATGTCGTAGAACTCCGCCGCCAAGCCGCTGAGGAAGGGTTTCACCTTTGACGTCATCGTCACTCCGGAAGCGCTGGACACCAAAATGTTCCTTTATCTTGGGATTATTACAAATTATAATCACTTGTTCCCCAAGATAAAGGAACATTTGGGTGTCCAACGCTTCCGGAGCGACGATGACGTGAAAGAAGAGATGAAACGCTTCCTCAGCGGGTTGGCGGCAGAGTTCTACGACATTGGATACAGAAATTGGAGCACCGTCTACAAAAATGCGTAGAAAAAGATGGCGATTATGATGAAAAATGGAGAAAACTTTCTTCTTTCCAATGATGTAAATTTCTATGAGAATAAACAGTGTTGTTTATTTGTAAATTGGATGGGAACCTTATTTCTGGATCGACCCTCGTACAAACGACTTTTTTATAAAATATGAATTCCTTATTTTAAGCATTCATTGTAGAAGTAAAATTTTATTAAAATATTCTTGGTGCCGAATGCAAGTTTGGAATTAAAATTAGGTGTGCCCGGAGTGGGATCACTCTGCCGGAAAGGGTTAAAGTATATTTTCAAAGATTCTGTTAACAAAGGTTCATTATCACTAAGGGTTTTGCAAATTTTTTTCTTCCGGACTCGATTAAGACCATGTCCGCCTCAGCCGAGTATATAGTAAAACATGCAAGTCTGAGTCCCGGCCCGAGTCAGCTGAAAAAAAAATCCTTGATCAGGCACGATGGAACTGCCCGATGAAAATATGCATTAATGTCAAAATAATTTCTGTTTTAATGTCAAAATGGCATAGGCTTGTGTAAGCACATTTATAATTTGTTCTCGGCCCACCTATATCCATTAATGATTTTCATATCTTGCGTCTTATTCCGAAATTTTTAAATTTGTTATATCAGGCCGGACGCTCCGTTTAATTTTTTTTTTGCGTCCCTGCTGTTCCGTTTAATTGTTTTATTGACCCGACACCTTATAAAACTGCCTCTATTTTACCGGCCAAGCGCAATTAGGTATCTCTACCCAGAGTTGGGGAGTATCGAAAATACGTGTATTTGAAATACATTTTCAAAATACGTTTGTATGTTGTATTTTAAAGATATCAAACTAAAGTATTTTGGTAATGTATTTTGAAATAGTTTTTCCATGTATTTTGTATTTTCAAAATACTAAATATACATTTATGGATTTTTCAAACTGTTCGTGCCAGATTTGAAGTTGGTTTAAACTACACCTTGTGTTTAAACCACAAATTAATGATTTACATATTCACAACAGGAAAATACATGCTTGTCTGTTTGATCTAGTCTTTGAATTAACTTCTAGAAGTTAATATAAACATATTTTCTCAACTCTGGTACATTAAAGATTTTTATCTTCTACCGAAACATTTTTTGCTGAAGGATTATACAAACAGTTTTTATAATTCGTAATGAAGCTTTGAGAATTATAAAATTTTGTCGTGTGATACACAAATGGGATTGTCCAGAGTTTTCCTTAGTATTACCTTTTTATGGTATATTAAAAGTGTAATACAGTTAGTTATTGCATAGTCTCATGAAAATATAGATAATACATACTTGAGAATTCCTGATGAAAGGAAATTAATTCTGATAGATCGTGCTACGCATTATATAGATATAATATTGTTATGATAATTGGTGTAAGACCAAAACACTATTTTAAAGTCGAAACCTTCTGAGCCTAGTCATCACTCGTTCTGGGCTGGACCGGTCTTGAGCTTTACTTTTTGATGCAGATTCGGTCCAGGCTGAGTCAGACTTTTTTTTTTCGGGACCGCTTCGGACATGAACATTCGTCCTAGAGGTCTAGTCGATAAAAAATTTTCAGTCCTGGTCTCGATATAGATTGTATATAATTCACAGGTCCGACCCGGTCCGTGTAAAAATCGGTAAAATTTGGCCCGATCCAACAATTTTTGCAAAAAATTCATATATTTTCAAATTGCCATTATTCTACAATTAAAATTTAAAATTTATACTTTCTGAAGAGCAGTACATTTATTTCTAGCCAATAAAATAAAAATCAATGAAAACCTATGAAAAGAAACCTGTATATGCTGGAATCCTTTCTTAAACAGAAAAATGTGTTGATCGATGTAAAATGTATTTAGTAATACAATATGAAAAGAATGTTACGGCAGGAGAATGTTACAGCAATTTTACATCAGGCGATGTACCAGCTAATGTGGGAACTTGTATATAACGGATTTTTTTGTCTCCTATATGATTCTGTCTTAGAAGAATTTTCTGTATAGCATTTGTCCAATTTGTAAGTCTCCAAGCCACACTCAGAAAAAAGTTTTGTTGAATCAACAAAAATTTGGTTGACCCAACAAAACTTTTTGTTTAAATATAGGTCAATAGAAATTTTGTTTGAATCAACATTTTTTTTTTTTTTTTTTTTTTCAACTCCTAAAAAAAATTTGTATCGTCAGCAAAAAATGTTTTGTTAATTCAAGTAAAATGGTTCAATTTTACTTGAATTTTGCCAAAACAATCAAAATGTATTCAACAAAACATGTTTTGTAGTTTTAATCAATTCTTTTTCTGGGTGCATGGAATACGGAATAATGATATTAATGATGACTCAAATATTTGCATACAAATAGAGATTCATAAAAAATATTTATATAGTTTACATGGGCACAGGCAATGTAGGGAGGGCAGTATTTCGGAACGGATGTGCCTGTACCTCGCAGCTCTGGGTCTGGGCACTTTTAAAAATACATAAATATGAAGAATATAAATATTAAAAATAGCTAAAATGAATATTTTTTGTCAGAACGCGTCTGAAAAGGGAATTTTTAATTACATCGGCGTACAAAATGTATCTTTTGTAGAGATTCACTCGGGCCAATTAAGTTTTCGTACAGGACTGTCTCGCGCCGAATTTTTAGCACCTATAGCGGGCCAATAAATTTTTTCTACGGGCCGGGACTGACTCGGGCAAAACTTTTACCTCTTATACTGGGCCGGGGCAAATAACTTTTTGTAAGTAAATCGCCGGGTACGGTGCGAACTTTTAACTTTGATACCAAGCAGGTCCCAAAATTTTTTTCGGGCTGGGCCCGAGCCTGGAAATTTCGGCCCGTGCAGACCTCGACATTTCGTTACGGACCTGTCCATACAGTAGATAGAAATTTATACTATGACATTGTAATTAAAACATTTTTGCGTAGTGTAAGATAATGCACAATAATTAAAATTAAATTAACGTATTTTGTATTTGAAATGTATTTTCTATTTTGAAATTTTTATATTTGTAAAAGTATTTTGTATTTTAGGTTCGAAAACTTTTGTATTTTGTATCAAAAATGGTTTTCGGATGTATTTTGCCCATCTCTGTCTGTACCTAAGAGAGTTTAGACGCGCTATGTTGCAACACGAAGGTTTAGCCACATATTACTGAAGAATACAATTTTAAGGTATTTTTCTTCATTCCGCCACAGGTGATAAATCTCCAAATATTTTCTGTAACTCGTACAATTGTATACGAGTTGAAACACCAATTATTTAATATTGCGCCAATAAACGCTCTCCAAAATATCACAAATAGTAGTAAAACTGCGTCAATGAAGAATTTTAAAGCCTAAAAAGTAGAAAATAAATTAGAAATAAAAATAAAAAGGGCAAAAATTTAAACTAAAACACGTTTATAACAATCAATAGTTTAATATTAATTAATTTGCGATTATACTTTTAGAACTCAAATTACAAATCCTAAAAAGATAATTTAAATAATACACTTCTGTACAAAACTAAGACAATTTTCAGATTTTTTCAATTATATCCAGTACTACTGAACAGATTTTAATGAAATTTGGCATGAACATAGGTTGATATAATGGAAATAAAATAACTATTTAACAGTTATAATACACACGCATGATTGTACGTAACACTCATCGGAAACAGAAAGTGTGAAATAGTGGTTAAAGAATCGAACAAAAAATGGGTTAATAGGGAGCATGCCCCCCCCCCCCCCCTTAGAAATTAACAGGCCTCACACAACGATTTCATACTAGAAATAAGGCAGTTATGAGTTCCTGTGGCAATTGTTCTCACTCGTTTAGAAACGCTGTTTTCAGACACTGGATGGTTCTCGGAGGGGGATTGCGAGTTGCAGTTGTCCTCCTCAGAGCGTCCCAAACATGCTCTATAATGTTTAGGTCTATAGATTTGGCTGGCCAATCCATTGGCGAATATCTTCAGTTTCCAGAAAATCATCGATCAGTTGAGCTCTATGTGGCCGGGCGTTGTCGTCCATTAAAATGAAATCAGGGTCAACTGCACCTCTGAGAAAGCTAACATACGGATCCAAGATCTCATCTATGTGCCTCACAGCAGTCACAGCTCCTCTTTCATAGACATGGAGGTCTGTGCGATCGTCCAACATGATGCCTGCCTAGACCATCAAAGACCCGCTGCCCCGCTGCTGGTTAATTTCTAGGACATTTGAGGAGAGGTAGCATATCCAGAACCTGATTACCAACGGGGCACACTTCCATCAGTAAAATGTAATACACATTTTCTTCTTATTAAAACGCCCTATTCATGCAAAATTACTTCCATGAATAAGGAAGACATTTCTATTATTTTTTACTGGTGGAAGTGTGGACCGTTGGTAATCAAGCACTGAGCAGATCCATGGTTCTTCCATATGAAAGTACGGCGAGAATCAGCTGTTAAGCTTAACCGGGACACATCAGTAATGAGGACGGTTTCCCTTTGATAACTGCATCAATCTCTATTATCTTTGCACTATGCTAAACAGATTCTCCTGCTTGTAGAAGTGAGCAGGACACAAACAGCAGGTTTTCTCGCAAACAGGCCTCTCTAATGAAGCTTTCTGGAAAAAGAACCCTTGTAACTCGGATTTCTGTAGCCGCATAGAGGTCACGAGAAAGCTGAGAAGCTGTAGCATGCCTCTTACACCTCGCTGTAATTCAAATATAACGATCTTTATTGGCAATTCGTGGCTTTTGGACGAGTTTGGCCAGGCTTTCTTTCGATGGATCCGGTATCCTGAAACTCTTTTTATAAGTTAGACACGACACTAATCGTTATATCGAAATCTCTACAAATCTGAAATTCAGACTGGCTTGCTTCTAACCTCCCCATGATTCGCCACCACATTCCATCATTTAAACGTCGGTGGTTGCTCAGTTTGACTGTTTGAATTCGAATTCAACAGATTGTTGCAAAAAAACACCCAGAAATTCGCCGAGGTGTGCGAGTGACCGAAATGTGGATTTTGCCACGCGCGCGTATAAATCTTCCTCCCACACAAACATTTACGCTTACGTATTCGACACACAATATTTGCATCTCTCTTCTGAAGCAGTGGTTTTACATTTCAGTTCAGTTCTTTTCATAAAATTCGACAATATATGCAAATTATCTTAATTTTGTATACCAGTGTATTTCACTTAACAGTTGTCCTATCTTATAAAAAAAATCTGGACCAATTTTTTTTTTTTTTTATAAATGCACTAGCGCATTCAATAGCACACTACCAAGTATAAAAAAAGCATTGAATTTTTTGTAATCTAGTTGGGTGTCCATGCCAAATTAATGTATTGTAATGGAAATTTTTGAGATGAATTGAAATTTAAGAAAAAATGAGACGTGATTGGCAAGATGAACATTTAAGGCTTAAAAAATAGTGTTTTTTTAATTACTTTTATACTTATTCCTTTTCTCTACCAGAATATCTTTCGTTTAACTATTTTACAAAGACTACAAGCACAGAGTAAGGAACAGAGTCCCAACTTCGCCTGAAAAGAGCGACTGCAGCGGATGACTTAAAAACTAAATCATCGCTTTGGCGATATTTCTTCGTGATTTCCCTTTAATTGTAACCCTATTCTGCTTGGCTCTTTTTGCTGTTGTCATTTGCAAATGTGCAAATTTTCGGCGTTCGCTATTTGATTTTTGAATCTTGATTAATATTCATTATTAAATTTATTCTTATCTGAATTACTCTTTTCTTATTCTGAAGATCAAATAGGTCATTATTATTCTTCAAAATGCTACGAATATATACGTTTATTGTTTGTAAGAACAAGACTGAAAAGTTATTTTTTAGTCCCAAGGATCGGTAAGGTGTGATTTATTTTCATGTGTTATTTTTGTTCTTTTTAGGTCATAACGCTTTCCTATGGGGATGCAGACGATTTAAAAGTGTTTATTTTTACTTTCCACTTTAATTTCTTCGCTGCTTAGTAACCGTATTTCAAAGAGTATATAAAATAATAAAATTCAAGGAACTCGCATTATTTCGGTGAAATATCTTTTTATTTATTTATTTTTAAAATCTAAACGAATGTAAATTTAATGAGACTACGGTGGGGTGAATACCTGTTTATTTAAAAAAAATAAAAGAATAAGCAATTTATTAGAATTTCAGAATATCATTGTATAACACTGTGTTTAATTTAATGATTCTAATTTCTGGAACATTTTATATGCTTATAAATATGCATGCAATTGAAAAAATAATAATTGCGGATTGTACTATGTTAAATATGAAAATGAGGTTTAAAAAACAAGCAGCAACAAGCTATCGCCGTTTTTTTTTCCTTTCCTCATTTGTCGCCAAGAAAGCGATATATCACCGTATTAGCAACCATGCTTCTGTTACAGACCGGGAGGCGGCAGCACAGACAATCACCTCATCGAGTTCACGGCTGAAATTCCAGAATTAGTTAAAACTTGATTCGCATATTAAAACGCAATCGGTCTGCCAAGTTATATCTTGGTGGAAAACACCCGAAAACCCGATTTTAGTGGTTAGCTCGTAGGTTTACGATTGTGTGTTCCTGCTCCCAGTCCTCCATGTTTTCATACCTTTGGGTGCAGGAAAACACAATGGTAAACCTACAAGTCAACCGCTAAAATCGGGTTTTAAGGTGTTTTCCACCAAGATATGACTTGGCAGACCGATTGCGTTTTAATATGCGAATCGAGTTTTAACTAATTCTGGAATTTCAGCCATGAACTCGATGAGGTGATCGTCTGTGCTACCGCCTCCCGGTCTATTATGGCCGTAGTTTCCGCGTCATCCGCAGATATAGCAACTGTCTATGTGTAATCCCATGTTGCCATTGCAGTGTATGAGAGTTGATTTTCTGTTTAAATCTCTTTAGTCTGTGAGTACAAGCTCTCAAAAGGAAGAGCTTGATTTCTTGATTGTCCAAGAAAATTATATATCCGTATATTGAACAGCTAATTTATTTTAAATATAACTCTACAGTATAGTTTTTCCGGCGTTAATTCTTTTAAAAAATTCTTTTTTTAAACGATCGTTAATGTTAAAGCAATTATATATTAGTTGTAAATTTCCAATCTGGGCGAAAAAGGATTCGGGGCAGGATTCGAACCAGCTATCTCTTGCTGAATCTAATAATCATAATTTTATATAAAAATGAAACTAAAAATGCGGTTTGATATAATTCGATGCATTAGTGGTGTTGCATAATAGTAATTTACTAAATATGTGTAACACACTGGCAAATGACAGACATTTTTTAAAAGTAGTTAAATCATGTTTACAACATCGCAATACGTGTAATTGTATCAACAATCAGATGCCAAAAATGTTCATGTATCCAATACTTTTTTTATACGGACATAGAAAATGTACAAATAAATATGTATCTGACGGAAAACCTGTTTTCTACAGTGAACCATTCTACAAAGATAAGGTATATCCTTGTTCCTTCTCAATGTCAGTGAAAGAGATTATAATACTGTTAGGGCAAACGTCAACCAGTGAAAGCGAAAAGAATTTTTTCCTTAGTTATCAGAGGCATTTCACATGAAACAGGCGTTTAAATAAGTCTAAATTTTCTATTTAAACTCCCAGGTGGAAGTTTATTACGTCGGTGGATGTTTGCGGTATTCAGGCTAATTGATCGAAGTAAACACACAACAGCCGCCATTATCTCAGTTCATGCTCAGTTACTTTACTCGCAACTGGAAAACACTACACTATATATCTATTATTCATAGCTCCATTATTTGGATTTAGAACTTGAATATATGTCGTGCCGAAAATAAATTGCCGCGTGTCATAGGTTCACCGTCCCTGGCTTAGGCAATAATCAGGGTCTGACCGCGAGCCATAAAAACTGAACTACATTTATAGTAGCTGCTATTCAAGACACTATGGTCTAATATTATGATCAGGAAGGATAAATTTCAAAGGACGGTCGGCGGTATCAGTACGCTATGGAAAAAAAAAAAGAAATACATGTGACCACCAGCGGTGAGGCGGCACTCAAAGTTTTAAATAGAAGGTTCCGATTTTTATCAAGTTAAAATTTGTACAGTTTCTGCGAACATGTTTACAGAACCTTTATTTTACTCCAATAACTTTCAGTAACGAATTCGAATAAGCATTGTTTAACGAAAGAAAAAAACACACCATCTAGCACTGCATTCATATCTTCATGCCCAAGAGATAATGCTAAAAGGACAGAAAATATATATTTGCTTTCAAATAGTTGCTGGTCGCAGATCTGCTAGTAACACCAAATGTAAATTTTTCTATTTATTCGTATTGTAAGAAATTTCGTATTCTTAATTACATTTTTTGAAAACACTGCAGATCAAGAACAGATTGCATATTTAATTTTGTGGAACGTTATGTGCTTAGTATGACGGTATAGTTATTAATACATTGTTGGCCGGCAATTTAATTTGAAATTTGCGTTTTTAAACTATAGAGCCTTCACCTCTTTGTTAATGTCTTTAGTAAGTTGGTTACCTGGATACAGTCAGTATATAAAAACATGATACACCTGCCTTTATTCGCAGATCGTTTACGATAAAATAACATAAGAGATGTCATTACACTCGAAAGTTTTTTTTTCAGAATATGAACACATTTTTTGAAATAAGGGTCGTTTATCTATTAAAAATTGCACCATCTTCGATTTTTCAAATGGTAACACCCACTTCTGAGACTTTATTTGAATTCCATGGATCAAATTTAGGCCCCGAAAAGTGTGTATTGTGAATATGTTTGCTAAATCTTCATGAAGAAATCAAAATTTGAGGATGATAATATTAAATTCATTTGACAAACTTAATATTTTCCAAAAAAATCATCCCACTTAAATTTCTTGTTTTTACTGAAATACATCAAATGTACCCAAACAACATTCAATGTTCAATTTTTTTCCTGTCAAAAGCATAATTTTAATTATGAAAATGATTAATAAATTCACATTCAATAAATTTCTGAATTATGACGTACATCAATTTTCGCATAAACAAAATGGGTACATTGATTACGTATACAATTTTACTGGTGTGAATCTGGAAGCTTTTTCTTTGAGAGTCTAATAATTTTTTCTTAATTTCCGTATATACACTTAATAAAGTGTCTTTTATAATTCTATGAAGATTTAATAGAACGTATATGAACTTTACTTTTTTTTTCCTTTTGCCTTGATTCAAGGAACTGAAATACGGTGTCAACAGTGGATGTTACCACATTTTTTTAAATGTGCATATTTTAATATGTAGTCTGCCCCTTTTTCAAAAATTGCATTCATATTCTGAAAGAAGACAATATTCCTAATCTAATGAGAGCTTTGATATGATTCGTTTCTTAAACGGTTTGCGAATCCAGGCACGTGTATTTTTATTTATACTAACTGTACCTATTTCAAATTTATGCATTAGTAAATATTTTAAAGTAAATATATGAAGAGGTTAGAATGACAGTGGAGTAAGTCAAAATTTAGTGATTTCAAAAATGAAGTGTTTTTTGAAACTTGTTGTATCGCCGTTGCATTGTTTGATCAAACTTCTTTTGCCCACTAGCGACTCCCTAAGTGAACTATGACTTATTTGACTGGCACATTGAACTGACATTAATATACGTTCAGTAAAAATATGGTTATCTCGATTTTTAAAAATTTTGACTTACCCCACTATCATTCTAACTAACTCATATTTAATACAAAATGTCTTGTAAGAAAATAAAGCATTCCCAACTAAATATATTTATTTTTTCTCCTAATGTTTAATGCATAATTACATAGGCGGAGCTAAGCATTTTGGACGAGCCTTTTGTGAACGAAGTTGGTTTTTGAAACACAAGCAAGTTTATCACAAGTGAAAAAAGTGTCAAGAATATATTATGATTTTTTCTCTTATGCTAAATGTTGCATGTATTAATGCTTTCGCAACGAACGTATACGTTGCGCAAAAAAAGCGCAGATTTCTTGATTAGTGCCGTGTTGATTAGTGTGCCTTATTTAATCAAAACATTTCTGCCATTAAATTAGACAAATTTTAATTTGAAAAACAGGCGATAAAAGTTTAAAAGTTCTGTAAAATAGACGAGTCACGAAGGTTCACGAAGTGATTACCTTATTAGACATAGCTAAAAATACATTGTTAAATTATCGGTAACATTTTCCATTACAAAGAAATGCTATTATAGATAAGGTATAGAAATTATCATTTTAGAGGTTAATATGAAGTGTATGAATTTAATAATAAATGACTCTTAAAAATATAATTATAAATTAAACATCAATGACCCTATTTCCAATAACACATTCCGACGTATTTCTAAGAGCATTTTCCAGTAGTATTTATTTCTAAAAAATATCTCATGTAATAGAAAAAAACCTTAATTGTCTGTACTTAATAGTTTGTAATAATTGAACAGTAAGTGTTCTTCAGAGTGCATTCATGTAAAAAATAAACAATTACTGAAATTTACATTTTATTTTTATTTACGGATGAAAGTATCAGATAATTTACGTTTGAAATTCATAAATATTTATGCAAAGTACTATTTTTTTTAAACAAAGATATGCTATTTTTTTAGATTTATGCGTTCCTAACAATAGATTTAAAAATCAATATAAGCATTATCAAAGCTAATCGTTTAATAATTACAGAATAGATTTTATGTGGAAAAATTAACGTTATTCTGAATTATTTCTAACCTTTTGCTATACAAAGAATACACATTATCATAGATTGTTATGTAAAGCGTTCACTTCATCAAATGGGTTTTTGTATTTTAAAATTGCTGTTAGCTTCAATGAGATGCTAGACGAGATCAATACATGCAATCAAGCTATCGACAGACGTATCTATTGTTATACGAATAAAATATAGTGATAAGAATGTATGATAAAATGTAATGAAATTGAAAATATTGCACAAGGCGATTCGTTGTTATATAGATTTTTATCTTTATTTATTTATTTATTTATT
The DNA here is from genome assembly GCA_963931845.1 of Maratus michaelseni. Taxonomy (NCBI): domain Eukaryota; kingdom Metazoa; phylum Arthropoda; class Arachnida; order Araneae; family Salticidae; genus Maratus; species Maratus michaelseni. The sequence goes on from OZ007600.1 coordinate 101,521,761, forward strand.
TGAAAAATCATTTATGCTTCTATGAAAAAAAAAAACGCGCGTTTCATTTCTTATACTTTAAGGATACAAATGGTTTGTAGTAATATAAAACACGGGTGGCGTACAAGTATACGCCAAACCATTTTAACGGCTAAATTACAATAATATCCTTGTTCAGTTCAATGTCCAGTAGTAGTAAAAAAGAAATAAACATCAAATTATTAAACAAAGATTATTTTAATTAGATTTAATATAACATGGACGATTTGACGTAACATAAAAACACGGGCGCCGAACTCTTGGCACAAACGCCTTTCAAAGCAAAAATATCAAATTTTGATGCTAAAAAGAATAGCGGTTAATGGCTTATCATAGTATAAAAGTAATAGCCGTATTATTTATAAAGAAGAATTTAATTAAGAAAGAAAATAGAATAAATTACAAATGCAGGGTACGTCTGAAAAATGTATACACACTTTGAATGTTTATAACTCCAGTTTTTATTCACATATAATTAATATTTAACCCATGCGCTGCCAATCACGAGTATACTCCTGGTTTTTCAATCTAAAATTGCGAATTCGTACCGGAAATTTCAAAACAATAATTTTTAATTTATGTAATCACAAAATGTCTGTAATTAAACAAAGTAAATATTGCTATCGGTATTTTCTGGTGTGAATTCGAAGTATTAAATAAATTCCGGTAATTTTAACCCGCCATTGGACGAGTTAAATTGCGAAAGAATCTAAGTAAAACGTATAACTCTTCCTTCTGTCGTAGATGTTCGCAAATATTAGCGTAGTCAATACACCGCTTATAACGATGGACAATTGATTCACAAACTTCAACAGACATTTCATCTGGAGTTGTGGCGCATTCTTGCTCAATTGAGGAACGTTGTCTATGAACATCATTCGTTTTAAACTTATTTCTTATCCAATGAATTGTAAGTCGCATAGGTGGATCGGCTTGAAACTCCTTGCGATAATGTTTTTGTACCTCTGCTACATTTTCATACATAAACAGCATTTTAAAATAAATTTTCCTTTTTTTTGTAACACATTGACGGACAGTAGGAACAGGTGAAGTTCGAAAATTGACACTATGTGTTTTTGTAATTTTTAGAATATGAGAAGTATAGTTTTACTCTTTCTGCTTAAATAAACTTAATTTTGATTAATTCAGCACCTTTAATTAGGTTGCTCCCTTCACAACCACGTCAGGGTAGCTAGTGGTCAGAGAAAAATACAGTCAAAAAAAGTGATAAACACCAGTATATTGTTATAGAAAAATCTATGTTCATTATTCAATCAAACAATCAATTTGAATTTTTCTATAAGAATATACTGTAATTATCATTTTCTGTTACTGTATTTTTCCCTGAACACCAAAGCCATTAAATAATAAGCCCAGTCAGATAAATGGGAAACTTTTCGCAAGTTGGAAATAGCGCCATCTGGCGGTTGGGAGTGCTGCATTCGGCACCAAGAATATTTTAATAAAATTTTGGTTCTAAAATTAAAGCTTAAAATAAGGAGTTCATATTTTCTAAGAAAGTCGTTTGTAAATTCCGATGTCAGTCAGTAATTTCACATTTTACGAACATAATTTGTCTGTGCCGGAAAGGGTTAATTGCATAGTGATATAAATTTCCATCACTTTTTATTTAACTTTTAATAAATAAATCAACTTCTTCGCCACCACTATATTTATATAGAAATATTAATCCAGTAAATTTCCACCATTTTTTTTTTCATTATAGTTTTAGCTTTAATGAAAAGATCCCAATAATTAGCAAGCTTTTAAAGGAAGTGCAAAAACAAAACATCGATAAAAATCGTATAAAATATCGATATAAATAAATCGTATCGTTTCTCTGCGACCCACTTCTGTTTTGTCCTCCTTCCGCAGCAGAGATTTGGCGCTAGTGTGTCGCTAACAAATTTAACACTATCTGACTGGGCTTATTATTTAATGGCTTTGCTGAACACTAACCACCCTGCACGCGCATACTGAAGCTACAACTCGCATAACAGGTGGAAAACGAACTTCAACCTAAAGAATTGTTTCCAAAACATGACACTGGGCTTCTACTTGTACGCCGGTAAATACATATTTGTGCTGGCTATAGCCGTAGTGTCTAAAAACGACCGTTTCGTTTTGGGCGGCTATTGCCGTCATGCCACATAGTGAACTTCGCTGTGACGGCTGTAGACGCAAGTGTCCGTCAACGTGTTAAAATTAATTTTGGTTCACTCATTATTTCCACGTTATTACACTTTGAAAAGAAAGAAAAATTAGAAAGTTATGACCCATTAAACAGTGGATGTATACATTATTCTCACATACCCTGTATATACGGCAGCGTATTCCGTACTCCAGTGGTGAGTAAGGGTTGCTAGTCGGTTGACTTCCATTTTTAGGCTGAAATTTCAAATTCATACCGGAAATTCTGAAAGAAGAATTTTTACTTTAACTCATTAATGCCGGTTGATACGAAAAGTTACCATTTAAGTGATACGAAACTTTTAAATATGAACACCAGTATCTTAGTAAAAAAAATCATATTATCTAATGTGAAACTATCAGAGATTCAATCAGTCAAAATAACAGCATGGGAAAACTGGTGTCAACTGGTATCGAAGTATTAAAAGAAGTGTAAAATAAGTCGGCGATAATGGGTTAAGTAATCACGAAATGTTTGCTATTATAAAAAGCCAAAAATACTATATTTAGTTTCTGGAATGAATTCGGAATTTCTGAATAAAAAGGGAGGTGAAACTCGCAACCCTGTGTTGGCTTTCCCATAATAATGATAGAGAACAGAAAAAATGCGAACTTCAACTTTAAACATTGGTTGAACATTCAAGGATCTCTAGGAAGTATATAAACGAAGCGCAAATGTTAATTAAGTAATAAGCTTGGAATTTGTGACTGTTTTTTTTAACTGAGTGGCGCACTGAATTCGCCCTCCGTACTTTTAAAGGTTTAATTAATAATTTTTAGATATTCATGATTTTCAGAATATTTTGAAATAACAAAAAGGAACATTAATGAGATTCGCTTGTTAATGAAAGTGTTTCTTTGTTTTTAACAATGTAGTTTTGATTTCATGAAAAATGTATCAGTGTTAACCTTTTGATTACACGCTACTGCTGGCTAGTACTTTTATATTCACTCACACCACAATTTATAAACAAATTTCTTAGTGGTACATTTCTCTTGAAAGTGTTCTAGTATACGTGTATGACAGCGATTATATTTCAAAAAGTGGTGCGAATGGAATAGATCCCAACCCCGTTAATCGAAGGATTAAATACTGCAATAAAATTATTTTACTCATTTCCAATGTTTGTCTTGAAAATGCTAATTATCTGTACTTTCCAAAATAAATATATATCTCTGACTCTAGACATATCCTAAAAATATTATAAATCTGATCGTGTGTGTGAATGTTTTGCTGAAGTAAACGTAAATACGGAGGATTTAATGGCCCTGTATCTTTGAATATAGATTTTCAGAGAGAATCAATGAATATTTTTCCTGTAAAATTTAATTAACCATTACCGTTGCCAAAAAATACCAAACCTGGAATAATAATTTTTCATCAGCAATTATTTTTCAATTGAACGATTTCCACTTAAAAAATGAAAATGCAAAAGCATTCAAAAGAAGATGAATTGACATTATATTTGAAAGAAAATATGGAGTATTTGTTATTATACATGAAGTATGAATATCGGTTACGTTGAGAAGACATTTTCTATCAAAACTACGTTATAATTAGACGTAAAAATTAAAAATAATTATATTATTATGAAATGATTTCGCTAGGACAATGGAACTATGAAAAATATTTTCCTTGGTTTGGACAAATATGATGTCATAAATAAAACATGTATTTGCAAATATTTGTAATAATACAAGGAGCATGAATATCATTACATAATGAAAAAAAAGTGAATTATTTATATTTTTAATTATTGGGAGTGAAATATTTTGCTTAATTAATGCATTTATTCTTTTTTTAATGTTGCGTGAACGAAGTCACGGGTAACAGCTAGTATGATATACGTCACGTAAAATTATAACAACTATAAGGAGTGATATACACGTCAAGACAAACACTTTTGGTAAGGCAAACCAAAGTCTCAGTCTATTTGGACAGCTAAAAATACAAAGCATCTCGATCCAAACCTAAGACGGATATTTTGAGAATAATTGTAAGATAAAAGATATTTCAGTGACAGTTTTATCGCACTAAAAATGCTTTGTTTCAAATTTGATAGCATCATTTGATGTTCTGAAAAGTTGTTATAAGAGTAACGCTTTCAGTTGTAATTCAAATTAGCACACTGCTGAAGACTAACGTAATTCCCGTTTTTCATATGCGTATAACTCAATCCATGGGCATTACTTTTACATTTTATATGTTACATTATTTGTCGAAAATAAACACTAAAATTGTATTTACGTATACAATTAGTGTACTATATATATAAATACCCCGATTAGAAACATTACATTTATTACATGAGTTAATATGAGTATAAACACAAAAACAAAAAATATTTTTGTTAAATAATGCAACATGCATTTGCTTGTAAATTCTGGTGTCATACGCTTATTTGAACTATATCTCAACAGATGTATATCACAGAAATGTTCGATGACCCAATATTTATATATAGGTTTTATCAATGAGAAGCAAGAAAAATTTCCAGACAAACGCAAACATCCGCGGAAAGATAAGTGTTCAAAATGAATAATATCTTGAACTATCAGTGAATGCCTTTTATTTAACATAGTTTTTTATAAGAATACAAACAAGAAGCACATAAAAAATATTTAAGGCTATATAAGCATATTTTTAATAAATCGTCGATCTTAAAATTATTCTAAACTTTTCTCATTTAATTTTACGATTTTTCACCTTCAAAAATGCAATTCTTATTTTTTCTTTTACAAAAAAATCTATATTTTCTACGCATCAGTACTCCTTGTTTAAAAATTGGCATTGGGACAGTAAATTTTCTTTTTTGATGTATTCAAATTGTAAACGTTTTATTTGGCCTAGAATGTTTTTTATACTTGAAGAAGACGCAAAAAAACTTTGTTTCCGCGTATTTCGGGAACCGAATCACTCAGTTTTGTTTAATCCCCAGTCATTCTAAAATTCGAGATATTTATTGGATACAATCCATTTATTGTACGCATTTTGTAGTGTTCCGCGAAAGTGTTTAAAACCAACTGCACAACTTCCGAAAAAAGAAAAACAGTGTGATCGTCTGCTAAAAATAGCCATGGCATGAGAATATTGACTTATGATTTTTTAGAATTTCGCCGTTGACATAATTTTTATTAACCCCTTGAAGGGCGGTGGCATATTATATATACCACTTAATTTTAATCTGCGAATGCCACAATGGCACCAAATTTTCGAATAAGATTTTGCTTAATAATAGATTTTTTTTTTTTTTTTTTTTTTTTTTGCTTAGGATAGCTGAGGTCGGCCTCTAACGTTGTGCGTTTTTACTTTTCGATTTTGGTTCCAGTGTTTTTAAATAAGTATACTTTCACTTTCAGAACCGGTTCCAAAATTTAAAATATCCGCTTATATAAAAAAAAAAAGAAAAAAAAACTTTAACCAAAATCAAAAATTTAAAATCCCACAGCGATAGATATCGATCTCAGCTATCCTTAGGAAAAACAAAATAATTTAACAATATTAAAATGCAATCGAGGAATTCGAAAATAACCTTCCCATAGACTTAACATTAGCTTGCGCGTTTCTTCGCACGACTAGTGTAGACTCTTAAGTGTCGTGTTGACTTTTGAGAGTGCCCATTATCGTGTGAAGAATATGTCAATAAAAAGTTGAACTTAAACTGTTTGATTGTTTCTCGGGGAATTTTCTACGCTTGCCACAACTGCTATTTTATCGTTCCGTTCTACGCTAGTATGACTGCACTGTTACTAAATTGTGGTCGCTAATTTAAATGACTACACAGTCCTGTTTTTTGTTATGTAATGCACTCTAGTATGAGTGCCAATCAGTATTTTGCATCTCCAACGTCAATGAGTATGTGATCGTTGGAATGTATTATCTTTAATTCATTGGCAGTACAATATTTTTCATGCTTGTTCACCGAAAGCACACAACTTCTGCTAGCATGTAATTGATTCAAATTACTTAATGGAATTTCTTCATATATATGAAAACTTACATATTCTGGGTATAATATGTATAACTATATATTATACCCAGAATATGGGTATAATATATAAACAAATCCTACATAACATATATAAATTAAAATAAACTTTAAAAATATTTAATGTATATTTTTTTTATATCTGGAGGCACGGCAGTACCTCAGCCCCCATATCTCTGCTCTGGAGTTTCCCAAAAGTCTGGAACTTCGTTTTTCTAGAGAATGTGGCAAATAAGACCAAAATTTAAAATTACAACTTTCTGTCTTTTCTAGTTCAGACGATATATGAACTCAAACATTCGATTTTTTGTCACTCACTCACTCACTCGTTCACGCGTCATCAAACAGATTATTTAGATCCCGTAGCCCTAGAAACTTGACATTTGGAAAAAAAGGTAGTGTTTAGGATACAAAGAAAGGAAAATTTATAAAATCCGGAAAATTCGAAAGAAAAACATTCGAAAATTCAACGAATTCCATCAATATTGAAAATTGAAAATAATACGATCTTGTAGACTTAGAAATTTAAAATTTGGTGTGAAGGTAGGGTTTAGCATCCAGAAAAAGAAAACATCAAAAACACCAAAAAAATCGAAAGCAAAATTGAAAAAATCGAAAAAATTGAAAAAAAAAAACGAAAATTTGAAGATAATCCGATTTTGTTGCGCTAGAAACTTCAAATTTGGAATAAAGGTAGTATTTAGGATACAGAGAGGGAAAAAATTAAAAAATCTAGAAAATTCGAAAAAAAAAATTCAAAAATTCGAAAAATTCGAAAAAAAATTGAAAAAATAAAAATAATTTGATCTTTTAGCAGGGGTCGCAGCGTCCTATATTTTTTTATATATTTGATACCAATATTTTCAAACTATAAATTTCATGGTTGATTTCTTTAAAATGTTCAATAGAAGGATATTGTGAATATTATATTTTGAAAATAGTGGTGGGGATTATTAAAAAATATATAGGACGCTGCGAGCCCTGTCTTTTAGCCTTAGAAACTTAAAACTCGGCGTAAAGTTAGTGTTTGGAATTCAGAATAAGGAAAAATTAAAAACACAATAAAAATCGAAAATAAAATTTAAAAATCGGAAAAGTCGAAAAACATCGAAAATTTGAAGTAATTCGATTTTGTAGCGCTAGAAACTTGAAATTTGGAATATAGGTAGTACTTAGGATAGAAAAAAAAATTAAAAATCCAGAAAATTGAAAAAAAAAATTTCGAAATTTTGAAAAGATCGAAAAAAAATTAAATTGATTTGTTGGAATTTTTCTTAATTTAATTTTTTATATCTGGAGGCACGACGGCAGTGCCAAGTCGAGAGAGCACAGCCCTAAGCATCCTTTTCTGGATGCAACTCAGGACACTTTTGACCTCCCCATGTCTTTGAGCTGGTGTATCCCAAAAACCTGAAACTTTGTTTATATAGAGTATGTGGCAAATGAGACCAAAATTTAAAATTTCACATTTCTGTCTTTTCTAGTGCAAACAATATATGAACTGAAAGTTTCGATTTTTTGTCACTTAGTCACTCACTCACGCGTCATCAAAAAGATTAGGTGGATCCCGTAGACCTAGAAACTTGAAATTTGGAATAAAGCTAGTGTTTAGGATACAAAGAAATAAAAAATTATAAAATCCAGAAAATTCGAAATAAAAAACATTCGAAAATTCAACAAATTCCAACAAAATTGAAAATTGAAAAAATTACGATATTTTTGTCTTAGAAACTTAAAATTTGGTGTAAAGGTAGTGTTTAGAATTCAGAAAAAAAAAAAAAAAAAAAAAAAAAAAAAAAAAAAAAAAAAAAAAAAAACCCATCAAAAACACAATAAAAGCCGAAAATAAAATGAAAAAATCGAAAAAAATCAAAAATTTGAAAATATACCGATTTTGTTGCGTTAGAAACTTGGAATTCGGAATGAAGGTAGTATTTAGGATACAAAATAAGGAAATTCTAAAACAAAATTCGAAAATTCGAAAAAGTCGAAAAAATTGAAAAATTGAAAATAATTTGATCTTTTAGCCTTAGAAACTTAAAATTCAGCGTAAAGATAGTGTTTAGGATTCGGAATAAGGTAAAATGAAAAATACAATAAAATTCGAAAATAAAATCGAAAAAATTGAAAAATAAGGAATATTTTAAAAATAATTCGATTTTATAGCGCTAGAAACTTGAAATTTGGAATAAAGGTAATACAGTAAAACCTCCATAACGGACACTCCCGAATAGCGGACACCTCTATTTAATGGACAGTTTTCCAATCCCCACTCCAAACCCTAAATTTTTGTATCTTTAATCTCTGAATAGCGGACAGTAATTTTTGTGATAAAGGACGAAAAATATTTTTTTAATGAGAAAGAAAATTTTTAAAAAAGTAAAAAGCCTGTAAATTTATCAGGGCAATTTGACACAAGTTCAGTGACCACCGAGAAATGTAGGGGGTGGTCTGGGGAAAATCCCCTACCTCCGTCGGATAATAAAAGGGCCCCTCCATGGAAGACTTTGGAATTTCTGCTGATTAATGTCTAGAAGTACCAATTTCTTCTTCCCCAGAATTTTATAATACACCATACATCATTTTATCTTTATTTTTATATGCGCCTAAGATAACCTCGTCTTGAAATTTCAGGATAGATAATATGCTGACTTTTTATTTCTTTGTCCCCGATTTCAAACAATTTTTCTAATAATCTTATTAATTGTCAAAAAAACAAAAAAGAAATATATTTTCATTTTAATAGGGCTTGTTCGTAAAATCCAACAAGTAATTAACTGGATTGCATCATTGCAAAACATAGAAGAGAGAAATAAGACGTCACATGACATAATATAATCTGAGCAAAAGAAAAATAATCACTAAAAACCTAACATACGATTTTATTTATTTATTTTTACTTTTTTATAAAACAAAGAAAAGAGTTACTCTATTTTATTTAGTTTTTAATTGGGAAATTGCGTACGGATTTTTTGGGAGTGAGAATTAAAAGTGACGAGTGCAAGGGGAAAAAAATTATTTCGCAATTTCAATTACTGTTTGATTCTTGAGACTTAACTGACACTCAAAAAACATTAGTGAAAGCATCAAAATATGTTAACACATTTTTATCGTTTTCTGAAAGTATTGAGTTCCACGTACTCTGAATTTAGATTGTGATTAATGTTTCGAGAAAGGCCTCAAAACGAAGACGATTAACTTTAAAAGAGAAATTTGAAATTGCAAGTGTAATCAGAGAAAGAGAAATTGAGTTTACGGATACTTGCTGAACGTTTTAAAATATGTAAAACAGAGGTGGGAGAGATTTTATAAAATAAAGAAGAAATAAGAAATTTGTGAACTACTAATTCTAAGGAGAATACCAAAAATGTGAAATTGAGGACTAATTCCATTGAAATTGATTCTATAATTCTGAATTGGTTTAATTCACTTCATTCAAAAAAAATTCATGAAAAGGCTTTAGAAGTCGCTAAAGAACTCAGATTACACGATGGAAAAGTTCCGGTCTCGGCACATCTCTTTCACAACAATATGTGGAGAAGCAAAATCTATAGATCTTAAAGAAGTGGAGGATTGGAATGAACGACTGCAATCAATTTGTGAATGTTATGAGTATGAAACATTTTTAATGCCAATGAAACCAGACTCTTTTTCTGAATTTCTCCGAATAAGACTGTGTTTTAAAAAGGATGACTATATCGGCGAAAAAATGTCAAAAGAGCGACTCAATATTTTATTATATTACAACGTATCAGGAGAATTTGAAATTCCTCTGATAATTGGAAAATCTCTGAAACCCAGTTATTTCCCAAAGAACATCCGATTTAATAAATTTGGTATTATGTGGAGAGCGAATAAAAAATCGTGGATGACCAGTCCATTAATGATCGAATAGTTAACTTCCTTTGATAACAGGATGAAAAAACAACAACAAAAAGTTCTCTTGTTTTTGGACAATGCAACTTCTCATACAAATCATTTGAAATTTGACACTGTTAAAATAATGTTTTTTACCCGCAAACACAACTTTGGTATGCCAGCCACTTGATCAAGGCATAATACACAGTTTTAAAGCCTGGTACAGAAAGCTTTTATTACGCCACATTCTTCCAAAATTAGATTCTATGAATACATTTGAGAACTGCCTAAAATTAGTTAATGCTCTTAATGCTATAATTTGGATTTCCTCAGCTGTAAAAACATAAAACCGGAAAGCGTACGAAAATGTTTCAGAAGAGCAGGCTTTATATTAAAAGAAAATGAAACCCATATCCGACGCAAACGAAGAATTAAGCGAAAAAAGTGATTTCATGAAATGTATCAGGAGTGAAGAAATTGTCCAAATTTTCATTAATACTGATGATGAGTTACCTACTGAAGAAGTATCAGTTGATGTATGTGATTATATTCCTTCAGAATTTTCGACGAATACTGACTCTATTCGTGATGATGAAACAAACTGGAGATGCTTACTGCAATATCGAGAATTTCCAACAAGCGGCAAAATACAGTGAGCAGTTACACATTTTTTTTGTAAAAAAAGCTGATTTAGAAGAATTAAAACTATTGACAGAATGTCAATAATGACATCATATGGAAAAACAAATTACAAGAAATTTCAAGTAAAAACAAACGTTTGTAACAGTTTTTTTTTTTTTTTTGTAAGAGTGTAATAAATAGTGGATAAAGGTAACGCACAATTGAATTTTAGTTTTATTGCTTAAAAAATATTTTTAATTTCTGATTAATCATATAATAGAGGTTTTAAGACTTTTAAAAGTCAATTAATAAAACATTAGGTATTTCTTAGCAATTTTGTGAATCTCTGAGGTTTTCCCAATAGCGGACACCTCCGAATAGCGGACAGTTACCGCGCTCCCGAGATGTCCGTTATTTAGAGGTTTTACTGTATTTAAAATGCTATTTAAGAAAAAAAAATTAAAAACACGGAAAATTCAAAAAAAAAAAAAAAAAAAAAAAAATCCGCAAAATTCGAAAAAAAAATTGAGAAATTGAAAATAATTCGATATAGTAGTCTTTGAAACAGAAAATTTGTGTAAAGGGATTCAGAAAAAGAAAAAAAAGCGAACACAACAAAAAGCGAAAATAAAATAAAAAAATCGAAAAAAAAACGAAAATTTGAAAAAAAAAATTCAATTTTTTAGAGCTAAAAACTGGAAATTCGGAATAAAGGATATAGGATACAGAACATTCAAGATAGAAAAAAAGGGAAAAATTAAAAAAATCTGGAAAATTAAAAAAAAAATTGATATTGTAAAACTAAAAATTCAGCGCAAAGGCAGTGCTATACAAAAAAAGGAAAAATTAAAACACAATAAATTCGATAATAAAATAAGAAACTAAACTTTATTGCATCGCAGAATTTATATCCAAATGTTTTATCTCTTTATGTTTCATGGAATTATGAAATATGGTATTATATACACAGTCTCTGACGTTAATACACATTTAAGGTGCTCAGAATTCGAGTTTAAAGATTTCTTATGCATAGTGAAATAAATAATCGGATACCAACAAATGTCCTTTTTCTCAAAATCAAATCTTTAGAATTAGTCCTTGAGTCAAGAGAGATTTGTCTTTCATAATCCGCTTGCGAAGAGAATTTCATTGATTGGTTAATCTCTTCGACAGACTTTGCTCTTTTAAGATGTTTTTATTGAATCAGATTTTCATCTTATTTTCTTAGTAGAATATTATTTTGGGATAAAGTTGTCATTTTTTCATCGAGAGCTTAACAGTAACAAAACTGAAAAATATTACATTAATAAAATATTACAATGATAAATTAAAACTAAAATAATAAATATAAATTGTCAAACATATCTACGGTATTTCCTTATGAAAATTATTCTATGTTTTAACACGTTGGCCACCCAAACCTTAAAAAAATTGTTCTTTTATATTAAGAAATTCAGAATTCATACCATAAATTCTGAATAGTAATTTCTCCTTTCTTCAATGAATGAAAACGTTTTCGTGATTAAACAAAATTAAAAATTCTTCTTTCGGAATTTCTGAATAAAGAAGAAATCCCTGAAATGAACTCATGTGTGCGCTAACTATGCAAAATTTGTTAGTTGTGATTTCTAACCTGCTGAAAATGCAGTTGCCGACTTCACGGGCACGAAAAACATAATCAAGCATCTTTCACCACTGTTTTTTAACATTTTATTTTATCAATTTTAATTACTATGATTAATTAGAAAAAATAACATTTAAAAATTACTGGTAGAAGATTGCCTGATTGACCTCCGTCGGGTCCTATGGCTATAAGAGTGCGAACGTGGTATAAAATTAAGGCCGGAGAACCGTCCCTTAACTACTGGGACTTCGTGTTGGCACAAAACTGGCAGCTGTCGTAGACGAATAATTTTTAAGCGTTTGTACGGTCCGCTGAATTTAGACGCGGATATTTTCTAAAAGATTTCTACGACATATTTAATTTCAGAAAATAAGACGGAAATTTTTTTTAGATATTTTTGGTATTGAAATTCAAGGGACCGTACACAGACTGAACAAAATCCGCTTACGACAGTCACAATTTTTGTGTCAATGCGTAGGCCTAGTATTTCGGGGTCGGTGACCGGAGTAGTAGTGACGTAGGGTGTGTCCAGCGGCTTTGGATACCATTATTTTAACCTGTTAAGTGGTACACGAACTGCTGCTGCAATGGGCATGAGGACATTTTTCGCCATAGAAATTTGCCGTTTTGAACACTTCCACCAGTAAAATTTAATAGGAAGTCTTTGCCGGCATCCTCCAGGGGAGCGTCATCGGCCCCTTGTTATTCAACATATACTTTAACGATGTTCCTCGTTCACTTAACACCTACCTTCTACTTTATACGTGCGGCACTACAATCTACGCTTATGCTCACCACCCATTAACACTTTACAGGTACCTGCAGACTCACATTGACGCCTTCTTAGACTGGTGCGACGTATGGCACATTAAAATTAAATAAAACAAAACTGCTGCTGTATATTTCTCTAGAAAACTAACCCATCCCAAACCCTGGACCAAGACCTCCTTATCATAGTATCAGATCTCTCAATCAGTAAGTTTCCTTTGACCGCTATACTTGTCCTGCTACTAGCGCCATCAATCGTCAGTAATAGTATTTACGACTAGAAATCACATGAAATTTTTTCACAGCTCCATTTGTTCTATGCATTTGCTTATGAACTAGTAGTTTTCCTACCACTAAAATTTTATAGTAAATTTTATCTTATTAAATTGTCAAGATCGTGTGATTACATGACGAAAAAAATTCTATTAAATTTTAGTGGTAAGAAAAAAGCGTAAGAGTTGGCAGCTATGCGGTAGCAGACCAGCTAGATTTTTCTATAGATTTTTCTATTATATTTTTGGATACCAGTTTTCTAGTAGAGACAATTTTGTTTTGTTTGATCGGAGGATTCTGGGATTTAAAAGAACAACATTTTCTCTAAAAATATCCTGGTGTTCAAAAAGCCCGAAACATGGCAACTGTGCGGTTGTATCCACCAGGCGGCGATACTTTCCGGAGAAAGTCAATTAATAAGTTGGCAATTAACGCGGACATTTTCTCCCATAGACTTTCTCCGGATTGTCTGATCTATGATAAGGGAGTCTTGCCCTGGACAAACGAAGCAAAATACATAGGGGTCACCCTTGACCAAAGACTTACTTTCAAGAAACATATTCTAAACATCAGGGGGAAAGTCGCTGGAGCCACGATTGCACTAAAACCTCTTTTTAATATTAAAAACATGGCTATTCACAACAAGCTTCTCTTTTATAATTCCTGTATTCTACCAATTGCCTACGCCTTTCCGGTCTGGAGCTATATTTGTAAAACCTCTATGAACAACCTCAGCCAACTACACAAGAAAAATCCACGTTCTGTCAGAAATGCTTCACGTTACCTCCCTAATAGCACTATCGTATAGACCTTAAAACTACTACATTAAATAAAAGAAACAACCACCTTCCTAAAAAATGTTATGATAAACTCTATGACTTCCCTAATGAAATAATCGCAGAATTGCCGGATTATGACGCCTTCGAACCATATCACCGTAAACGTCCAAAATATTCTTGCATTATTAAATGTGAGCATTAGTGTTCACCATTATGTAAATTTCTCTCTTTTTTTATATTTTGTAATTTTTTCCACATTTTAAATACTTAATTTCTTAATTAAAACGTATTATCTAACTATACCCCCCCCCCGCAAAAAAAAAAATTGCATGGCTCTTTTAAGGGCATTTTTTTTGTTTTTGCTTTGCTCGCCTTTTTCACTACCTGGTATTTATGTGCTGTTTTACGAACATGTTCCGAACCCTTTACTTTTTCAACTTCAATAAGTAATTAGTTATAACTACAGCTGTACCATTTCACTTTCTTCCAATTTTTAGACTCTATCCTTAATCTCCTTCGCTTTACTTTTTTATTCCAAATTTGTTACCATCTCTTTCCTTAAATTTTCATGTATCATTTCATTGTATTTTTTCTCTTATCTTGTAGTTAATACTACATCTTAACTTTTCCCAACGGCTCAATTTTATACAAGATCGTCTACTCACATATAGACTAGGCGTTGAGTTCATTGCAACTCGGAAGCCCCTTAACCCTGTAGCCGCTGGCGATGTTTCCATTTTCTGATATAAAACCGCGGCCTATTTTTATTCGTTACTTACAGGGTTATAAGGATTCAATGTCACTGGAATTTACAAACAAGTTTATTTCTAAATAAGTGAAAGCAGTTTCTTCATGTACATTATAAAAACAAAGTTTGACTTCAAAATTCCGGTGGGAATGTGGCATTTATAGATTCAAAATATTTCAAAGATCGTATAACTTTCCGAATGACCTAATATATGAAATGATATATGTATTATAATGTGTAAACGAATCTCTGTATTTCTAAATAAAAGAAGATAGATTCAACGTAGAAATAGAGTCTCTCGATGCTTAAGTACTATAAAAGTTGTAGGCAACGCCAAAATAACGTACCACGCGGAATTGTATACAATAAGCGAAAAGCGATAGGAGCGTTTCCCGCGGCTGGAGGGTTAAACGGACATCAACTGTTCGGCAACTGCCCAATAACTGCCATGAACAAGGAAAAAATTTCTTTTCTTTTTTACTCGTGGAAGTGTGTCCTGTTCATAGTCAGGCCCTGAGGAAATTACTTATCACTATGAAGAAAAATGTCCCCATTGTGAAACGAATTGAACAAATGTTTATTCCACGGTGAACAAGGTAAACCCATGTCCTTCACCTTATATAATTGTACGATTTTCTTTGATTCGATACAGTGAAAATAACTTTATGAAATTAGTGGTAGCCTGCATTGTGGAGCATTTGCATACCCACTCTGGTTACGCTACTGAGGAGTCGAAAATGGAATATAAACAAAGCATGATTAGTTCGCAGTCCTAACCCTACAAGAAAATATAGCATACTTTTGCATAGATGGCCGACATCTATTAGTTTTTTCTGGGTCTGATCCAAGACAAACATTTTTAAAAGCAGAAAGTGTGTATAGAGAAATGCGTCTTGTTTTCTAAGGCACTTATTAGATTTAATTTTAAAATTTTGATTAAATAAAATTTCTGGTTGAAAATATGATTGTCTTGGATCAAATTCCGTAATAACTTTGAGATGTTGGCATCTATGATTTTTGAGACAAGTTTTAATCATTTAGTGATGCTACTTAATTTGGACGTGCTTTTGGTGGTCACATACACTTAGCTTTCAGCCTTATGTATTTTTTCAATTTAGTTTAAACCAGACATTTATTAAATTAACAAAGAATTCTTACATAGAAACCAGAAACATTTAACAAAATATTTTTTAAGTTTAAATTCCGTAAACTTAATTTGAAAAAAACTAAAATGTTGGCTGCTATCGAAACATCTTTTTCTTGCATGTACGTAGGCTATTCAATAAGTAATAAGACAAATTTTTTTGCCGCGAAACCACTCATCGGAATGTTAATTTCTGTGGCATAAAAAAAATTTGTTGTCTGTATTAACAAAAGCTACCGATAGATGGCGTGTACAGGCTCATGTTCCTGAGTATCACGGGATTGAACTGAAGCGTGTTTGCGGGCGCCTACGGGAGCGGCCAGTTGCCTTTAAGGATGCGTCGATGGAACAACGTTATGCGATTAAATTTTGTGTTTGTCTGCAAAAATCAGCATCGGAGACCTTTCACATGATACGTGAAACTTTCAACGATGAAGCAATGTCGAGAGCAAGTATTTTTCGCTGGCATAAAGCTTTTAAGGAAGCAAAGCAAAATGTGGAAGATATTGAACGTGAGGGACGACATTCAACGTCTATCACAGAGACAATGATTAACACAGCCGCGGTTATCATCAAGGATAACCGCAATATGGCGAAATGGCTTCCTATTGCACCATGACAATGCACGACCACATTTTGCTCGTTACGTACAGGATGTTTTACAGCAGAACAACATACAGATTTTATCACACCCTCCATACAGTCCTGATCTCGCTCCATGCCATTTCTGGATGTTTCCTCAACTTAAGAAACCATTACGAGGCAAACATTTTGAAAGCAGCAAGGCATGTGTTAAGGCTGCGGAGGCGATTTTGAAAAAGCTCTCAAAAACGGACTTTTACATGTGTTTAAGAAGTGGACAAAACGTTGGGATAAATGCATTACGTGCCACGGTAGTTATTTTGAAAAATACCAAGTAAATGATGACGATTAAAGGTATTCAGTATTTTTTATAATTGTAGTTTTATTACTTATTGAACAGTCCTCGTATATTGTCACCTTTGCAAAATAAAATTATTTATTTTCGAATTTTTTGTTCACTTCCCACTTGCAGTACATACAATAATTTTAAGCAAAAAATAATTTTTAAAATATCGTTTATGAATTTATGACATCTAAAATTTACAAATACACTGAATTAGTTACGAATATTTACCCATATGTATATATTTAGTGCATATATATATTATGATATATCATTTTCAGGTTTTTACGAAATGAAATGCTTCTTTAAATATCTTTACCAAACATTTTTGCCATACATTAAATCTGTATACGATGTCAAATGTTTCAAATGTAACGACTTGTCCTTAGAAGAAGACATTATAAGGCAAGTAAAAAGATAATATGACACCAAATGAAGTTATTTTTCTAGCAATGCCTCAGATGTTAGTACTACAGATAAGAGGTTTCCGGTTTCGTAATCCGCTAGAAAATGAGTTTTTCTAATCCAAAAGTCATCTTTTCATCGTGATTCTTAGATCTCTTAAAATATATTTAATGTACTGAAAATTTAGCGTTATTTTACTTTTCTTCGTGATTATAACAAATATCTAAAACGTAATTGAATCGCCAGTGATAAAAATACGAAATACAGTACAACGATAAAATGGGAAAATTGTATTTCTTTAACCCTGAAATGCATTGTAAAAAAGACAAATGTTTCTTAATTCACGAAACATAACTACGAACGAGAATGTAGGATAACTTCTTTCGAGTTACCCACGATTTTGAAAAGCTTTTTTATCTGTAGAAACATAAAAAACTAATGTATTTTCCAGATTTAAAGAAGCATTTAAAAAAAAAATGTTTTTTTTTTTTTTTGCTACCACGGATTTTCGAAAGAATTTATAAGTAGTTTTTATAGTGTATTAACCCTGTAATGCCAATGGCAGAATATATGGTACCGTCAGTGCTGCTATTTTAGCTGATATTTTTATTCAGATATTCCAAATTCCTACCTGAAATTCCAAGTAGAATATTTTACTTAATTTTATAACTGACATTCAGAGATTAAATTAAGTGAAAATTGCTGGGGAACCGTCGGTAGCGTAATAAATTTTCTTATTTTTATAAATAGTTAAATCAGTCTTCAAATTTAATATACATTTTCATCTTTTGATATGTTAAAGAAGTTTGTTCAGCTTACCTGAAATTTTCCTTTTTGCGCCAAGTGATATCCACAGTAATCCAATGTGTTGTAGCGATATTTATCTTATCCATTGATTCACTTATATTGGAGTAATAATAAATAGTATTAGTAGAAAATGACAATTGTGTGAAATAAACAGAAGATTCATTTTCCTTTGAATATAATATAATTCTTGGCTAGATGTACATGTTTAAAATCGCATTTTGGAGGCTGCGTATAAGTGCTCCAATTTTACATTATATTAAAATATATTTACATCATATATATACAAGAGCGTCTTAACTGCTCGGAAACATTTTGGAAACTGAAGGGAGATTGTTATTTGAGTTCTGTGCACACGCGCGGGACAAACAGCTGTACTTTGAAGGAGGGACATCTGCAGTATTTCTCCAATTAGTTAGTTTCGACAGTCTCTGGTTTTATTCACTGTTTTGCATCTGCGGTTGTCACTTAAAGTGCCGGCTGTCATTTCTTCAGTGGGGCAGTATTGTAGATCGATTTTTCCTTCTTCTTTCATAAGTTTGATGTTGTGGAAACGTATGTCGATATGCTTGGATCGCTTAGTATCTTTTATCGTTTTCAGTCATTTTTATACAGGACATATTATCCTCAAAAATCGTGATGGGTAATTTTTGTGGAATGTTGAGATCGCTAAGCAAGTTTGTTATCCAACTTAATTCTTGTGCTGCGTTGCTAGCTGAAACGTATTCAGCTTCGGCTGACGAAAGTGCAATGCAATTTTGCCTTTTTGTAATCCAGTAAATCGGCGATTTTCCTAGCATGAATAGATTTCCTGACGTTGATTTACGTGTTTTCAAGTCACCTGCCCAGTCTGCATCGGCGTATGCTGTTAGGATGGGCTTGCTGTTTGCGCTAAGAGTTAAATTCAAATTTTCTGTAGTTTTAAGGTATGAAATGATTCTTTTCACAGCTGTCCAGTCCTTTTGGCGTGGTGTTTCATTTCTACGACATAATATGTTGACTGCTGCGGATATGTCAGGACGCGTGATTGTTGATATGTAAAGTAATGTGCCTGTCGCTTGTCGATATTTCGTGTTATTAGGTAAAAGATTATCATCGTCTTCAAGTCTGTTGAATCCAGCAATCATGGGTGTGTAATGAGGTTTCATGTCGTTTAAATTCAGTTTTTTCACTAGTTCCTGTATTTTATTGTTTTGATTTAGGTAATATGTATCGTTGATTTTATTAATGTTTATGCCTAGGTAATTATTCACTTCTCCTAAGTTTTTTAGTTCATATTCTTTCTTAAGTTGGTTTATCGTTTCTTCGATATCACTGTCCTTTCCTGCTATCAGGATATCATCTACATAAATGATGATGTATATCGGATTTTCTTGATTTGATTTAAAGTACAGACATGGATCATTTTTGCTCTGTATGAAATTATTGTTTTTGAGTGTTTCCGATATTTTGGTGTACCAGGTCTTTGCTGCTTGCTTAAGACCGTAGATGGCTTTTTGAAGTTTACAAACTTTTCTTTCATCGCCGGGTTTAATATACCCGTCTGGTTGACTCATATAAACAGTTTCAGTTAATTCACCATGCAAGAATGCTGTGGTTACGTCAACATGTTTCACGTTCAAATTTTTGTGCAATGCAGAGATGAGAAATGCACGTATTGTAGCGTGCGAAACTACAGGTGCGAAAGTTTGATCATAGTCAATCCCGAATCTTTGACTATATCCTTGTGCTACTAGACGCGCTTTATAGCTTTGAATATTTCCTAAATTGTCCTTTTTTAGTTTAAAGGTCCATTTTGAACCGATAATTTCTGTTCCGGGTGGTGGATCTGTTAAAGTCCAAGTGTTATTTTTTCTTAGGCATTGTATTTCATTTTGTGTTGCTTTTATCCAATTTTGTTTATCATTAGTATTTTCCATTTTTTCGATATCTTTCCAATTTTCGGGAATGTTTTCAGATGAACTATTTATGAGACAAACATATCTGTCAGGAGGAACGCCTCTATTTGTCCTATTAGACCTTCTTGGTTCAATTGGTTGCTGTTTGGGCACGGATGGTGTCTCTTCGCTGTCAAGTTTTATTTCTAAGTGATTTTCATGTCTATCCGGTAATTGTGTATTGTCATCTGATGTTTTTGTGGTGATTTGTATCTCCTCAATGTTATCTGAGTGTACATTTTCATTTTCAAGAAATTTTACCGTTCTCGCTATTATAATTTGTTTTCCTTGTGTGTGAATTCTATAACCAGTCGATCGTGTATCATAACCTACAAACGTTCCGGTTTGAGCCCTGTTATCGAGTTTTCCTCTATTTACTTTATCGACGTAAAATAGCGCTTTACAACCGAATGTTCTTAAGTGTTTTAAATTCGGTTTAACTCCTTTCCATAATTCGTAAGGTGTTCTGTTGTTGTTTGCTTTAGTTGGGAGTCGGTTTTGTAAATATGTTGCAGTGTTTATGGCTTCACCCCAAAAATGTTTGCTTAATTTTGCTTGTGATAGCATGCTTCTAGTCATATCTAATAAACTTTTATTTTTTCTCTCCGCAACTCCATTCTGGCTCGGATTATGCGGGACAGTCAATTGGTGTAAAATTCCGTTCTGTTTTAAGTATTCATCGATCTCTTGATTTACATATTCACGACCGTTATCCGATCTAATTTCCTTAGGTTTTTTACCGAACTGATTGTATATCATCGTTACGTACTCTTTTATCTTTTCAGCAACTTCGCTCTTTTTAGATAATAAATATATCGTAGTATATCGGGAATAGTCATCAATAAGAGTCATAAAATATATTTTTCCGCCTAAGGTCGGTGTATCTAGAGGTCCACACACGTCACTGTGGATCAAATCCGCAATATTAGTAGCTCGATTTGTTGCTGATTTAGGATACGGCATGTTAGTTAATTTAGTTTCGATACAAGTTACGCATGTTTTATTTTGATGTTTACATTTTCCTATCTTTATTCCGTCCGCAAGTTGATTTGTTATCATTGATTTAATCGCGTCATAATCTCTGTGACCTAGTCTGCGATGCCAGAGATCTATGCATTGTTTGCTGTCACAGTTATACGTTATGTTTACATAATTTTGTGGTTCTTCCACATCGTCTATTTCCTCAATAATGTATGAGTTTTTCTCATTTTTCGCCCTAATATATATTTCTTCATCAAAGATCAAATCGCATTTATTATCGTCGAAGATTAGTTTACACCCGTTTTTAGCGGCTTTACTAACCGAAATTAGGTTTGACTCTAAGTCTGGGACATAAAGCACTTCGCGTAATTTCGTTAGTTTTTCTTTTCCTTCGGGGGTTAATGTTTTTATAAAAACTTCTCCTGAACCTAACGCTGTCAGTTTATTACCATTCGCGATCGTTACTGAAGTTTTATTATAATCAATAAATTTACTAAATAGGCTTTTATCATTACAAATGTGCGAGGTAGATCCTGAATCGAGAATCCAGTTATTTTTGCCTACTTTTTGAGTGATTAATGCTTTATTTTGCGTCTGATCATTTGCGTATTTTCTTTCGTTTGGAACTTTATTTTCCCTATGAGTTTCGTTTTTTTCATAACATAATGAAGAGGAGAAATTCTTTTTATTTTTGAATTGATTGTTACGAGGATTTCCGGATTGTACCGTGTTTCTGCTCTTGTAGTGCCAGCATTCGTAAGTCGAATGATTTTTCATTTTGCAGTTGTTGCAATATTTTTGTTCTCTTCTATTTTCAGTGTGTGTATATCTCCTATTTGTTTTAAATGCTCTCTCGTTGTTGTTATATCCGCTATGTGATTGTTCTGACATTTCATGTCTACGATTATATTCATCCGTTAATTTGTTTTTGATAAAATCAGGGGTGAGCTCATTTTCTGGTCTCGCCTCCAACGCAGTTATCAAAGTATTGTAACTGGGGGGAAGAGAACACAGAAATAGCGTGGAAATATGTGAATCGCTAATATTTTCTCCAATGGCATTAAGTTTATCTATAATTTGCAAGATATTAGTGATATGTGAGATCATGTTTCCGCCCTCCGCTAATTTAGTACTGTATAATTTTCGTAACAGGTAAAGCTTACTAGATAAATTGCTTCTCTCATGTATATTTTTCAGAGCTTCCCATGTTAATTTGGCAGTTTCTAAGTTTTTTACATTTACGATTTGAGAATCATCGATGCTTAGGTTAATTAAAGCTCTAGTCTTGCGGTCTCTTTTGTGCCATGCGGGGTCGGGTGGAGCTGGTGGATCTTGTACTATAATATCGTCGAGTTCCTCTTTAATCAGGAACATCTGCATCTTGAACTTCCATGTACTATAATTTGTAGAATTGAGTTTTTCAATAAATTGAGTATTTTCTTTTATCGCATTCATTATTACTTTTTTTAGTGTTCTTTTATTTATTATTATATTTTTAGAAATTTGTTAAATTATCGTTTTTTTTTTAAATAATACTGGGATATTCTTTTTTCAGTCTTTCATAATCTTTGTTGGGGAACCGTCGGTAGCGTAATAAATTTTCTTATTTTTATAAATAGTTAAATCAGTCTTCAAATTTAATATACATTTTCATCTTTTGATATGTTAAAGAAGTTTGTTCAGCTTACCTGAAATTTTCCTTTTTGCGCCAAGTGATATCCACAGTAATCCAATGTGTTGTAGCGATATTTATCTTATCCATTGATTCACTTATATTGGAGTAATAATAAATAGTATTAGTAGAAAATGACAATTGTGTGAAATAAACAGAAGATTCATTTTCCTTTGAATATAATATAATTCTTGGCTAGATGTACATGTTTAAAATCGCATTTTGGAGGCTGCGTATAAGTGCTCCAATTTTACATTATATTAAAATATATTTACATCATATATATACAAGAGCGTCTTAACTGCTCGGAAACATTTTGGAAACTGAAGGGAGATTGTTATTTGAGTTCTGTGCACACGCGCGGGACAAACAGCTGTACTTTGAAGGAGGGACATCTGCAGTATTTCTCCAATTAGTTAGTTTCGACAGTCTCTGGTTTTATTCACTGTTTTGCATCTGCGGTTGTCACTTAAAGTACTTATAGTTAATTGGGTTCTGGTTTTTAACATGTTTTTCAATCGTTCGCTGCACGTGGAGATTAATTAACTGCATATAAAAGGTTTCTCCGTCAAAAATTACTATTTGGAATTCCTGTTATGAAATCAGAATTTTGGAATTGTTTTGCACATACCAGGAGCGTTAGAGTGTTAATCAAACTGCAATATAGATTTTTCGAATGCTATTAATGCTCAATTAAAAATTTTCAGCTGCATAATCGAATTTATATATGAAAGAATAACAAAATATTATTAATTTTAATGTAATATTAATGCTGTTAATTTAACGCATTTTCTGTAAAACACATAGGTTGAACATGAAAATGTTTACTTGAGAAACGCTAGCATCCAAAATACCAATATTCCGGGTTCAGAAAACGGATTAATACGAGTGATGGACAGAATGAATGATTTTGATATTCGAATGAATTATTCGAATATGCCCAAAAGCATAGCTGCCGAACATCAGATTTTCTTTAATCAATTAGAAATTTTGTAAAAGAAAATAAATTTTCATATTTTAACTAAAGCCACATATAAAAAGATAAAGATAAGAGCCACGCATTAAGAACCACATCTATAATAAGAGCTACATAAAAAGAATGTAAGTTTTGTTTTTACAAAATTTCCGGGGGTAATTTATTAAAAGTATTTTGAAAGTTGGCAACTGTGCTTTTGTTCCTTTTAATTTTACAAAATGTCTGGTGGTAATTGTTTAAAACAAATACGAAGTATGGCAATTATGCTTTTGAGCATGCCCGACTGATTTATTCGAATGAAAAAATCATTCATTCTGCCGCCACTAACTAATACACTATAAAAACTACTCGGAAACGCTTTTTTTTAATAAAAGCTTTTTAAAATCTTCAACATACATAGGTGTTTATGAGGTTTCTAAAGATAAAGAACATTTTTCGGAATTGTGGGTAATTCAGAAATGGTTACTTATATATTTTTGTTTGTGGTTATATTGTATTTTCCTAGAGTGAAAAGCATTTTTTTAGCAGTGTAGGATCTACAGGAATAGTTTTCATTTTTTCATATATTTTTAGTTATTTAGGCAACAAATAAGACAAATATATGCAATATTGAACATATTTTTGTATTTATTTGTCGTTAAAATACCTCTCATTGAAATGTTCATCAAGCACTAGTAGATGAAGTTTAATGTTTATGCCGCAGATCGAAATTTTCATAAGCAAGGGAGCGATAATTACATGAAAAAATTCATATAAAGACATATAAAACTATTATACTAACGAGAAATCGAAAAAAAAGTCACCGTTCAAAATTTACAAGGAAGTTCCGCAGATCCTGTGGAATGTTCAAGGTGTCTTTGACAGCTATTAAAGATAAGAAATATTCTCTTCAACTTCAGGTTCTACTTCGTCGTGTCAAAATTTTCGATTTTTTTTATTTTTTGCATATGTTGCATTCTTCTAGTTCCATCAAAGCGACTTCGAGATATTCCAATTCCGTACAATATTTCTTGCTCGTTGAATTTAACGCCGCTCGTTTAAAGTAACGTTATGGTAAAACTTTAAACTTGTTTTTCAGACTGGGTGGCAATTTTTCTCAAGAACTAATTAACCGATTTCATTCCTTTTTTGTTAAAGAAAAGTAATCATTTTTGCAGGAGCTTATACCTCCGAAAAGTATATTTTTTATTGATTAATTGTTACTTCGAGTATTAAAAATTCTAAAAATATGCGAAAAATGACACTTTTTATTCCAATGACCGCCATTTTGCCAAAAATTCACTTTTAAAAGTACATGTTGGTATAAGATATAGAAAATTTAATTGGCTTTCATAATTTTGCGATTTTTTTTCAGATGCTTCTGACCGAAGAAAACCGGTCCCCGCGATTGGAAGTTTACTGCGCACACCTTCAGCAACTGTCCGTCACACAAAAGCGAATAATTAGGTTTTTTTCTTTTACACTCAGAAATTTAAATATACAGGGTCCCAAAAGTTCTTGACACATTTTAAAATTTAATAAAAGATAAAGCAATTGGCGTACTAGTGTGCTGCTTGGAGGAAAATGTTTCCTATGATTGAAAATTTTGTTGAAGCAAATAAAAAAATCAGTTTCAAGAATTTCTCATAGATGGTGCTGCTTCCGGAAAGTTATTGAATAGGTAGAATGCCTTTCATACATAACAATGGCGAAAGACGCACAATGCGTAAGCACAGTTTTTGTCCAAACTATTGCAACTAATATTCCAGAGGTTAACAATACTCGTCTTCATGAGTTCGATTAGACGAGTCATACAAGGTAACAAGCATTAGTTGGGCGATAATAGAGAGCTCGCCAATATGCTTGGCGATTCGTTTCCTTCCAAAATCGTATCGACCAATCAAATTTTTTTGTCCGTATGCTGCTATTATCTTACAGAGGCACCCTATTAATCTTGGCGTGTTTTCCATTATCACCAAACTAATGTTTGTTGACTTGTCTCACTCGTCTAATCGAACACATGAAGGCGAGTATTGTTAAATTCTGGAAAGTGGGTTGCCATAGTTTGGAAAAAAACTGTGCATATGCATTGTGTTTCTTTAGCCATTGTTATGTATAAAGGCATTCTACCTATTGTATAACTTTCCAGAAGCAGCGTTATCTATGAGAAACAATTTGGAACTAATTTGTTTATTTGCTTAAACAAAATTTCAGATCATAAGACGCATTTTCGTCGAAACCGAATTCTTGTTTGCAAATTGCCTGATCCTAATTGAATTTTAAAATGTGTCAAGAAATTTTGGAACATCCTGTATAGTTGAAATGCCAATAACTATAATGTAAAAAGTCCCAAGATGATATCTCTTTTCTTTCTAACAGGAAAAAATTGTAAAAGCCACATGAATTGTAGGCCAAAGAAGTAGGACCCCACCGTAATATTACTAAGTTTCACTGGTTAAAAAAGCTTAAAAAGGGAAACTAGGAAGCTTAAAAAGGCATTTGAAACATCTGTTTAAAAAAAACAAGTGTTGACTAGAAATTACCAGTTTTAAATGTTCTTCGAAAACACAACAGAAGGACTAAAACGATTTTTTAGAACAATTTTGGAGCAAAAAAATGACTCATCCAGATCATTGACAATTGAAGGATTAATACTAAAAATGTTGTCCTGCTTTAGATTGCTGAATAATTTGCTTAAAATGCTGAATTTGCTTAGCTAAAACGTTAAAGCGGAACAAGTACTACCCATTATTATTATTATTATTATTTGCAACTTTTAAAAGATGATTCCAGAAATAACCAAAAATAAGTAATTTAAACTTTAAATGTGTTCTGTGGCATATCCGAAGACATCTCATGGTACATCAGTGATCCGCAGTACAGCACGCAGAACGTATAAACCACTGTGGAATGATGAATGATCGTAAAGAATGTTGATATATGTGAATGTGGATTATATTTTTTTTCAGCGCATGAACATTTTATCAGACAACTTACATGTAGTACTGATTTACGATATTCTTCATAACACTCGCCCTAACACAACAAGAATCAGAGGATAATATGTATTAAAATAGCTGCCAACATTTATGCTTTTTCTTACCACTAAAATTTAATAGTAAATTTCATCGTACTTAGTATCAGATTTCAGCGATTAATAAGGCAAAAATGTAATATTAAATTTTAGTGTAACAAAAAAGCGTAAAAGTTGGCAGGTATGGTATCAGGGATTAGCTGCAAGATAAAAGAGTCATTCCATGTCAAATGGCCTAAATTTGGTTACTGTTCTTGCTCGTACCTTTTTAATGCAATCGCAAACGAGCATACATATAGGTCTAAGATGCACATCTGCTAACTCTCAGAGTCAGAAGTCTTATAGTTGGTTCATCATGGGACCGTTTGTAAAGTTCACTATATCTCAATCGCAGAAAAACATTCAAATCACCAAGTTTGTCATTTTATTGCTAACGATACAAGAAACTTTCTTCATTGAAAATATGAGATCTAGTCCAATTATTTGAACTAAAAATTATAATTTCTATATTTAAAATCACAAATCAATACCTTTGTCATAACTTAGCTATGAATTTTATCCTTAATTCAACATACATATAGGTCTACCATGGACATATGCTAACTGTCAGAGTCAGAGGTAATGTAATTGGCTCACAAGGGATCCGTTTGTAAAGTTCGCTATTTCACAGTCACTGAAAAATGACCAAATCACCAAGTTTGTCATCTACTCATTGAAAATAGGTAATCTAGTTCAATATTTTGTGCTAAAAAACATAATTGCACTATTTAAAATCACAAATAAATACCTTCTCCATTAGTTAGCGATGGATTTTACACTTAATTTAACATACATATATGTCTAAGATCGACATCTGCTAACTAACAGAGTCAGAAGTAATGTAGTTGGTTCCTCGTGGTCACATTTATAAGGTTCACTATTTCACAGTCCAGAAAACGACAGAATCAACAAGTTTGTCATCTTATTGCTCACGATACAAGAAACTTTACTCATTGAAAATAAGTGATCTAGTTCGATATTTTGTGCTAAAAAATAATTACAATATTTAAACTCACAAAACAATACATTCGCCATTACGTAGCGATGAATTTTGCCCTCAATTTAACATACATATGATATAGATATAAGATGGACATCTGTCAGACTCAGAATTAGTATAGTTGGTTTATCATGAGTCCGTTTGTAAAGTTCACTATTTCACAGTCTCAGAAAAACGACCAAATTACCAAGTTTGTCATCTTATTGCTCATGATACAAGAAACTTTACTCATTGAAAATAGGTGATCTAGTTAAATGTTTTGTGTTAAAAAACATAATTGTAGCATTTAAAATCACAAATCAAAACCGTCGCCATTTCTTAACGACGAATTTGACCCTCAATTTAACAAGTGTAACCACTGATAATATTATTTTAAAAGATCATCTATTTGTCAATTAGTTATCTATAACGATATCATAGAGCTGATGAAGTTGTTTCATTAATGTGTTCATGTTTGAAATTCCCTTAAAAAATCATAAATTTTAACCCCATTAGAAGCCCATATCTCAAAAGAGACATTTCTGATGTCATTACCGTTTTTACCACTAAAGAACTCCTTATCTGAGAAGAAAGCTTTTGTTTCATTTTGGGCCTCTTCGGTATAAGGTAAATAAAGCAAGGTTCAAAACATATACTTTGTGTGAAATTCGCAACTATATTTACCGTAGACATTGACTCTAAAAATGTGTCTGGAAGTTTCGGGAATAAAGCGAACACTGCAGAAGAAAAAGGATAACAGAAAATTATATAAAATAAGTGGGTTATGTAATATGAACTGCTACTGGAGGTCCTTGTCAGGTGTACCTGGTAGGTTGCAAAATAATGTCCCAGTACACTCAAATACCTCTTAAACGGATATAGCTGGAATCAGGAGTCGGAAAAACTATTTTTTTTATTGCAGTGAACTACAACTACAACTACTTTGTCGAAAATGTAGTTATCTACAACTACAACTACTTATTTCAAAAAGTAGCGACTACAAACTATTTTTCAAAAGTAGTTACTACTTTGCTACTTTCAAATTTTGCCAAAGTGTCCAATTTACACTAGAAATTGAAGACACGGTGTAAATAATAAAGTGACCCCTCGTCATATCGCGTCAGCCAGGATACAATTAAATAA
Source organism: Maratus michaelseni (assembly GCA_963931845.1). Classification (NCBI taxonomy): domain Eukaryota; kingdom Metazoa; phylum Arthropoda; class Arachnida; order Araneae; family Salticidae; genus Maratus; species Maratus michaelseni. Next base: position 101,550,647 of record OZ007600.1, read on the forward strand.
ATGAGACATAACCGAGGGCATTAGAAAATTAGGAAAGATAACATACAAGAAAAGGTTTTATGTTTGTCTCCAAAACGTTAATTTATACACAGTTAACAAATTCCGTAGCAAAATTAAGAAATATATTATAATCTAGAAAAATACAGAAAAACAACCCTAAATGCAAACAATAAATAAATTTGTAAATAGAGCAATTCCGAATAATAAGAAACCCGGCGTTAAAACACGAAGACTTATAACGAATAAATAGACAAGTGCTGCCAACAAGAAAATTAATTCTTTTGGTGGGTTAGTACTTGATTTCAGCACCAAGTGTCGATGAAAAAAATCTATGACTTCACGCGATGCGTTGTTATACACTGCAGCTGAGATTTTCACTGCGATTCGGAAATTGTTAAGTAGAACAAATTCTGCACAAAAAAAGCAATTTCGACCATATTATTTGCAGAATTAGACTTTTTTCCTGAAGTAATGTTAAAAGTAGCGTCGTCTGTTTACTCTACCAACTACTGATTTTTTGTATCGCGCTACTCGATACGCAACATTGTTCAAAATGTAGCGCGCTACACTACAAACTAATGTAAAAAGTAGCGACTACAGTAGTTTCGCAACTTCCGACTCCTGGCTATAATAGCGGAAAAAGTGTTTATCTATAGTAAAATGACTATTCCTTATCATATTATTTGAGCGTTTTTCTGTGAGTGTAAAATAGTGAAGTATACAGAAGGACTCCTGGTGAGTCAACTACGCTTATTCTGACTCTGACTGTTTGTAGATGTCCATCTTCGACCTATAGTGTGTATGCCCGGTAGCATTAAAATTGAAGGGTGTCGAGCAAGTGTTGATATGGAATAATCTAAAAAGGAAAATTTTAATTTCAATTATTCCACTGATCCGGAGAAAGAATAACATATTTTGAAAGCATTATTTTTGAAGCCAGTTGACATGGAATGACGCAAGAAGGAAATTTTCATTCATTTCAATTTTTACACTGATCCGGAGAAAGAATAACATATTTTGAAAGCATTATTTTTGAAGCCAGTTGACATGGAATGACGCAAGAAGGAAATTTTCATTCATTTCAATTTTTACACTGATCCGGAGAAAGAATAACATATTTTGAAAGCATTATTTTTGAAGCCAGTTGACATGGAATGACGCAAGAAGGAAATTTTCATTCATTTCAATTTTTACACTGATCCGGAGAAAGAATAACATATTTTGAAAGCATTATTTTTGAAGCCAGTTGACATGGAATGACGCAAGAAGGAAATTTTCATTCATTTCAATTTTTACACTGATCCGGAGAAAGAATAACATATTTTGAAAGCATTATTTTTGAAGCCAGTTGACATGGAATGACGCAAGAAGGAAATTTTCATTCATTTCAATTTTTACACCGATACGGAGAAAGAAAAAAAATATTTTCTAACTGTTATTTTTTATTTGGACCATTGCTCTTAGATTCCATTTTTTGGTTAGTTTAAAGGTAAATTAAATATAATAAGTCAATTATTTATTTTATTAATTTATTTTCAAATACGTATATTTTCTTATTCTTAGCAGTGTAAAGTTTGGTTATAAAACTAGATTACAAGAATATGAAATCATAGTTAGAAACAAAATGATTCGTGTAACATATTGCATTTTAAATATGTAGAAGAAAATTTTTTTTCAAAGGATGGAACAGTAAGTTCACCTTCGTATATGAATAAAAAACATGAAAACATTTAAAATGAATCACAATTTATTACTCAATACTAAAATAGATGTGAAATGAAATAAAGGTTCTAAAACATTAAAACCATTCTATAGATGTTAAAATCTTCGTCGGAGTCCCGAGCACTTTTAAACACAGCCTGGCTAATCATCAAGAGTTCCAAAAGGAGAAAAAAATATATAATTTTTGGCCTTTTGATGATGACCATTTTCTGGTCGAAAGCGCTCGGGATTACAACGAAGATTTTAACATCTATAGAATGGTTCTAATTATTTAAAACATTTATTTAATTTCACACCTATTTTATTAACGAGTAATAAATTGTGATTCATTTTAAATGTTTTCATGTTTTTTATTTAATTTTTAATTTATTACATTTCAGTTATATAAAGAAAAATATAAGTATTGAGAAATAATAAAACTCAATATTGAAACAAAATTTTATATTACAGATTTTTGAAAATTCCGTTTTTAATACTATAATAAATGTAAGTACCATGAAGCTATAATTATTGTACTTCAAAAACTACTTAAAAATACAAGAAATTCCTAAATCTGTTAATCTTAATAATTCGTTGCTACAAAATTCAAAACAATGACAGGGTTCGTACGCTTTTGCCATATTTTTTAAGAGAATTTTTTGCCTTATTTATTTGAGGAAAAATATTAGACATCCTGAAATTAAACGCGGATACTACAAGTTCTGCTATTTAAATATTAAATAGAAAAATTTTATTAACAAATTTTGATAAAAGCGAACGAGCACGTGTATGGTTAACAATAATTTCTTTTAAAACGGTATTAAGTTCAGATAAGTTTTAAATATATTAGTATAAGGATAAACATAAATTTTATTATTTTTTTCTTTTAATACTATGCAATTCCGATAAAAGCTTTTTTTACTTAACAGAAGCATGCGTGCTGTTTATGAGAAAGCAAGTTTTTCCCTTTGAAACGACTCTCACTATCTTTACCTCTTTTATAGACATTGCAGCTTATCTTCTTTAGTGCAAGTTTTGTATGCTTGTGGGAATTGAAAACGACCAGTGGGAAAATATATTCCATGTTCTTTTTTTTGTGTGTATATGTGCGTATTGGGGAGTCTCGCGATTCGTTTTCTATTTGAATTCTAGTAATAGTAAGTTTCGGAATTTTTATATATTCTTTTGATGTAAATTTGAAAGTTTATATATATATATATATATATATAATAATATACGTTAAGAGTAATCTATATTAAAAATGCTTGTTATTTTTCATACTATACAATTACGAAATTTTGTATTAAATTAGTATATACAATATGATATTTAAAATTTCAAACAATAATTACGATATAATAAGGTTACTTCCAAATTAATGTTATATATAATAACATACTATTTTGGTTAATGATAGGAAATTTCTGTAATCTATACGTTAAACCATGGTTTTGTAAAAAGAAATGCTTAGAATATTTTAAAATTACAGTAAATTACATACTCAATTAAATAATAATCTGATATGGTAATTTCTTTTTTAAATATTTGGTTCCTAATATAAATGAAATACAGCTGTATTACTTATTAAATGTTTTACATCAGATAAAGTAATCAAAGCTGTAACTATGAAAATATATTTATTTTACACGTGTGGAGGAGGAAAATAATATTTTGTATTTTTCTGAATGTTGTAAAACATTATACATTCTCTTAAATATATCATAAACATATAGCAGGAGATATAAGAAATACACATATAATAGGTCTGTCTCACGGTTAAACTAGTCGTTGGGGGCCACCGTAATACTTACCCATCATGGATATGTATAATGTAAAATTATATTAAAATAATTATTTAATTATAATGCATTAATTATAATTAAAATTAAATAATTATATTAAAATAAATATTAAAATAAAAATGTGTAAACTACTTATAAAGTGCATTGCAATTCAAATAAAATCGTGGCTTGATGACGTCACAAACTTTAAATGCTCGATTACTGAATAGCTTGAAAGAAACATCCTTATAACTCCAAAAATAATAATCGTATTAACTAGCGGTTTATTGCATCTGATTAAACGTCCCATTTCCAATTAAAATATATCTTTGAAGTGAAATTTGGATGAAATACAGGGTCATGAAAAATCAAAGAGTGTGGGAAATAGGATTCCAAATATCTCGGCAACTCATTATCCGATCGACTTCATGCTTTATGCAAAATTTATGTTTTTTTATTGTCTTTTATATTCATTTCTTAAAATAAACAATTTCCAAAAATTTTATATACCTCAGAACGAATATTTGGAGAGTCCGAAAAAAATAGTTCCGGTTAATCGAGGTTATTGAAATGAAATAGGCTTCTTCCCATTATTACATACTAAATACATACCAAATTGCAAGTCTCTATCTCAATTCGTTCGGGAGATAGAGCGTTTACAGACACACAGACGGACGGCGATTTTTTTTTCTAAAAATATGTTTTTCGGAATCTCCAGTGTCTGAAACGTGTAAATCCGTCAAATTTTTTTTTTCGATTTTTAAAACGATTACAAGACTTACCCTATACTACGTATGATGGGTAAGTAAAAGGAAAAATGCATTTACTCAGCTCATGTTACATTTAACTAGCAGAACCTCCCGGGTTTGTCCGTTTGTCCGTTCGTTGGAACATTCCGAGTAAAAGAAATGAAGATGCAGTAATTTGCATGTCACAATAATAATGGAGCTCTGTGTGTTTGCGCGCATAAATCGTTAAAAAGACAATTACAAAAAAATATGTTACTTTGACGGAATCACAGTAAAATCATCCACCTTTATAAATAAGAATGCAAGTTAATTATGGCAAGCGTAAAATATGTATATATACGATTTCTGTTGACAAAACGAAAAAAAAAAATACAAAAAAGGCAACCATTTGGCGTAGACGTTAGTGAATTTCTATTTCGTATGCCATTATTTTAAAATAGAAACTTACATTATCATTCATAAAAATTATATCTACAAAGATTAAATGAAACTGGCATCCTTTCCTAAGACGCTTTCATTCGTGACATCAATCATATTTTTTTAAAGAAAGAATTCACTTTATGAAAATGGTTGCTGCTTTTCATTTTCTGTTTGCTTCCTTCTCATTCATTTCCTTGTTAACACTTTCCAACCTAGTTGAAAAGTGTTTATGATTTCGGTTTGTCTGGCCGTCTGCCGTCTGTCCGTGCTCTAACTCCCGTAAATATGCTCGGATTGCCTTGAAATTTTTATATGTTATATTATAGTTATCTATAGCACGTTCCCTATTTCAACTGAAGTGTGCAGCACTTATAGTTTTGTTACAGGAGCACTCAAAAGAATTCCGTTACATTACGGTCTATTTGGAAATATCATTTGCGGTTTATTTTAATGATGTTACACAATTGAAAACACATTGTAATTGATATATATCATTAAGGTGTATTACAAGAAGCTTAATATGGGATAGGGTGTGGATAGCACTTATAGTTAATTTACAGGGACAGTCAAAAGAATTCCGTTACATTACGTCTATGGAGAAAAATCGTCTGCGGTTTATTTAAATAATGTTTCACTATTTTAAACGTATTGAAATTTATATATATCACTAAGAGGCATTACAAGAGGCTCACTACAGAACATTGTGTGTATAGCAGTCATCGTTCATTTACAAGGCCACACAAAAGAATTCTCTACTGTCTGTTAACAATAATTCCTGGAAGTGCGTTTTAAGTTACTGAACGCGATTTTTAATTTAACTCACTTTTTGTTTATTACGTGGTGTGTATAAATTCTGTAGATCCTATACAGGGCTGCACAAAAGTTCGCGAACACATTTCCGTTTATTGACAGAAACTCCAGAAGGAGAATTTTAAACTGTGCTACGCGTTTCTTAACTGAACTAAAATTTAGCATCCTATGTAGTATATATACAAATCTATAGATCATATACAGGGCTGAATTAAATTATTTGGATATTTTTCCGAATATTGTATCTGTTGGAAATTCCTGAAATTATGTTTTTAAATATGTTATGCGTTTTTGAAATTGTTTACTTAGATGTTATCTTTCAGCTTATTAAACGGTAGGATTTGTAAAATTATTTTGAAAGTGTTGGAAAGTATTACATGATCTATGCTTGACGCATGATTTTTCGTTCTTGTTTTCTTATATAAGTGGTAGAAAATTTCATCACTGCGTCTGAAATATTAAAACAATTAGCTATAAGATAAAGCTAAAAAAACCGTTTGTTTGGAGTCACTTCGACGTCACATAGAAAGCGTCTAAAAGAAAGTGACGACATATTTAGGAGATTATTCTTTTTTCCCTGAATACTTTTCTAGAATTTGAAATATCTGTATTATAGTAGACATTTTAACTCTAAATACATATAAAGAAAGATACTTTGTCAATTTAACTACGTATAATAAGTGTTTTAAGTTAGTTATGTCCACTGCCATTTTACAATTTAGGAAACGTGATTTGGCACTATAAAATAGTGTTTGTAACAGCCTTTTAATAGTCTATAATCCATTTATACTGTAATGTTACTACCATTGTTCATATTTGACGCAGACGTATGTTGTAGACCCAATTATGTGAGATTAGGTAACTTTTATTTCCCCTTCAAGACTTTCTGATTAATTTTTCGTAATCGGGACTATTTTAATGATTTACTTTATACGCTATAAAATACAGTTGTTAGGCAGTTGTTACAGTTGTTAAATAGAAAAAAAAGGGGGGGAGATAAATTAGCATGATAGAAAACATGTAAATTGACAAAACAAAATATTTTGTATTTTACGAATATATGTATATTTTGTCTTAAAAATTATACACATGATTTAAAAAAAATTGACAAATGTATTTACAAAATTTCAAACTAATTGGCTGGTTGGGGTTTAATTGCACAAAGTCAGTTTAAGGAAATGCTTCGTCAATCAACGAATCGGAATAATTAAGGACACACATTTGGAAAAGTTTAGCATCTGTAATTTAACTTATTATGTGTGTATTTTAACAATTTATGTATGTATATATATACATATGCAATATATATGTACAATTTTTTCATTTATTTAAATCAGCTATCCAAATAAACCATTACCTTTTCAATTAAAAATCTTCTGAATTCCCATAGAGAACCATTATGATACAATAGAAAATGTTTTATATTTTCTGAGCAAATCAACCAATTTTAATCAAAAATTTACCGCTTATTCTAGATACCGCTGTAACGTACCTGCACAATTTCTAGCTGATCGCGTTGTTTTTTTAAAAGTTATTGCTTAACAGACATACTGGCAAACATAATTTTCATGCCACTACAATGATCCTAAAGTTACATTTCGGCAATTATGATGTTCACGCACCTTTCGCATAACGTAAACAATTTTCTAATTAATAATTAATTTGAAACTTCCAAATTGTTTATTCAAAGTTTCACTCTGCTTCATGAATTTTTACGGCCATATTTTCTTTTCTTGTTAATAATACAATTTCTGCAGCTTTTAAAAATTTAATATTAACGACAAATTTAATGTATATGTTTATAATGAGATATCTTTAAAAGGCGAGGTTTAGTTTTTTGGTTCATAACAACGAAAGATTTTGTTAAATATATGTTTAAAAGAAGTATGCTCTCTCATTTTCTTAAAATTATGCAAGTATGTAATTAACTTAAAGATTTACCTTTAAGTATAAATTAAAGAGTTTATGAAAAATTTTCTGAAGTAAATGAAATTTTGAATTAATTTATATCAGTTTTGTAAAGATAGACCTACTTTTAAAATTATATATCCGAAAAACAATTATGTTGCTTGTGTATTTCTTTTAAATGCATATTTTCTTGTTTTATCTACTGTTTGATAGAAAATATATACTAATGAACTTTTATGAATAAATTAATAATCATTTTTTTAATAAGGAATCTTAGAATTTTAGTAAACTTTTGCTAATTATTTACAATCATTTCTTTATTACGCAAAGAAATACAATTAAATAAAAACTGATAATTTTATCTATTATGTATATCGATATGTTTTACATAGTACATATTATTTACAGGGTGAAGTTAAATCCTTTTATATCCTTATTTCAGTATATTATTATTACGTTTTTCATTTAAATATGAGTTTTCGGTTTTCTTTTATATCCCCTAAAATATACACATTTTTACACTGCTTATAAAATTTCAAAGCAATGAAATATATTATTTTTTAAAATAAAGACAAATTTTAAACAACTTAATCAAACCCAGCTAAAAATACCTTCAATAATAGTATTCTCCTTATAATTAAAAATCATCAGTCATCTCTATAAACTTTATTTAAATTTCACATAGAAGAAATCTGCAAATATATTAAATCATCTGAAAGGGATAGATGCTAAGCGAAGATAGATGACACAAAAGCTATCAAACAGTTCACCCCCTTATGGTCGGGAAATTTTGTGAAAAGTAACCCTTATATATGACACAAAAATACTTTTTCTTGCTTATATACATACGGGTGATCCCGAATTCATAGTACAAACTTTAAGGGTTGTTACAGAACACTGTGACACTCACTTATTGTATAGGAAACCAAGATCAGAAATCCATTTATTAAAAATATAAGGCGTCTCACTCCAGTCGGTAGCTACTTCTATGAAATTCGCAACAGACACATCTTTATACGAATTGTAAGGATATTGTAATTCATTATCCCCTTCGTGACGAGCATCCTTTACAGAATTTTTAATATTTTACCACCGGTTTCTCAAAACAGAAATTTTCGCCTAATTGAATCGCAGAAATGCTGTCAATAAATAAGGCAAAGCTTACAATAAAAAGTAACTGGTGGGAATAATCGAGGATTCTGGGCATGTTTTGCGTCACGTATACGTGCCGCTCGTCCTCAAGGGGTTAAAGTATACTCACTACAGTTAAAGTTATGAACGAAAATGAGACTTCGGATTGGAGTAAGACGCCCTGTAATTTTGACTAAATAAATGTATTTCTGACCCTGGTCTCCTATACAAAAATTGTTTGTTACAGTGTGCTGTACCAACCCTTAAAGTTTGTATAATAAATTCGGGATCATCAGAAGTGCCAAGCTCCCACTAATCTTCCGTAATATTTGGATTAATTTAACAGAGTTTCAAACCAGAAAAGTTATTTGATGAATCTTTACTTATTTAAATTTAGGTTTCTACGTGAAATTTATTTTATTTAATTTCTTTAAAAAAATTCTGGTGCTAAACGTACTCAACCTGGGTCAATTTAACGCACATATTACGGAAGATTAATGGGAGCTTAACACTTTTGGATCATGGATAAGAATAAAGTACTGTAATCGTAAAAAATTTTCATTACCGTTTCTTTATGAATTTGCCCGTTTTCGGATGTCCTGAACACCATTTGAATATTCTTGAAAAATATCTGTATTACGGCCGTCAGCCTGTAGGTATTTGTTGCAAAATTTGTGGGCGCTCATCTGAAGAAATTAACCTTGTAATTTCGTCAATTTGTATATTCCGTTACACCTTGACATAAGCTACTGCTTATTAGGTTTGAGTGAATACCGCCCATGAGATGGCACGGCTATATGGTGTTTAACATTTTTCGTGACAACTCAATTTCATCATGGCTGGAATTTCATTAAACATCATATTCTGAAAGAAAGACCTTATTACATATAGGCTAATTAGGTTTTGGTGTATATAGAACAAAATGTCGCACTGCTATGCTGCATTATGCATACTTATCATGATAGCTATACCTCAGCAACTATGGGATAAAATTGCATAAAAACTTCATATTCAGTTAGAACTTGACATAAATTGGTGCTGATTAGGTTCGGGTCGAAGTTTGCATAATTTATTAAATTACAGTTTGGATCTCCTTTAAGTACGAATACTATGCTACTATTCTGTCATTGAACTGGTATCTTACCATTAAATACATAGGCTGTTCGCACATTTCGTCGATGAAATTGTTTTAGTGTAAAAAGAAAAATCGTCTGGAATATTGGCATAGAAAAAATAATTTTCACAGCTAATATGTTTTCTGAAGTATAAATTCTCGTCTAGAAACTGAAAGTGTTGTTTACATGCAAAATGTTGTTTTTAAAGAACCGAAGGATAGAAAGCTATATTTCTACACTTTACGAAGAAAATTATTCATATTCGGTTATCAAAAATGCGGTGAAACGCAAACGTTTTTCTATATCTAAAGCCAGAGTAGGCAATATTATCAATAAGAGAGGGTGAAAAAGTGAATGTTTGGCTTCAAGTGGAAAAATTATTCCAAATATGTACCCAAGTACAAAAAGGAATTTCTCTAATAGTGCAAAAGTAAGTTTTTTTTAAACCCTCCAAGTTAAAGATCTGTTGCTAAATCATTAAAATGTTCAGTGTCAACAGTTAAAAAATTCAGTAACACTGGTTTGAATTTTAAAGAGGACAAAAAACACAATTTTCATAATTTTTGTGCTCTATATATCGTCGAAAGTACAAGACGATGCAGAATTCTTTATGAAAAACATGTATGCGGAGAAAAAATGAAAAATGTTGTTATAATAGATAAAACTTGAGTTTATTTAATCTTTTGAAAATGACTTTTTCTAGAATACGTATTAAAGCATGACAGTTGCTGTCCCAACCTTCATGTAGAGCTTAAATTATAGTAATAAAAAGAGATCAATTTATTATCATCAAACAGGAGGAGAAAAATCTTAAAACATGGTTTCGTGTTTCTAAAGGAAGTCTTAACAAACGATTTATGATTGTTGCTCGCTTTGCTTACAACGGCAAATAAAAAATAAAGAGAGAAGACAAAAATGTTAAGGTCAACTCCACATGCTATCAGAAACGTATTTTACTCAACAAGCTTCTAACATGAAATATCATCTCTTTAGCCCCAGTGCCATCAATCCGTTGAACTGCATCAAAATAAAGCAAGCAGCTACACATCACAATACACTGATAATTTCCTGGAAAAAAAATGGAGAAACGGATATCAGGACTAAACCCTTCACTGATATACCTGCTAAATCTCCCGATGAATCACAAATGTTATGTTTGCGCTTGTGGACTTTTAAAAAAATGCATTATCCAAACTTCGACCTACAACACTTCATTGACTTTGGAAAGCTGTTCAAGAGGAATGGGTCAAAATACCTCTTCCAAAACTACAAAAGGCATTATTGTCATGGAAATTAGTATGTAGAAATGTAGTTCAGAATATTGGTTACAAAAATGTACATTTAAAGCACAAATAATTTATATAAATTCGTTCTGTAAGTACCATGAAAACTGTCTAAAAAATTTGCGAACCTCATCTGTATTTCAAAACATTATTCAGTTACACAGTAGTCTGGCTATTTTTAGGGTTTCTTTCATCTCACGAAACCCTATTACTCCCGCTCCGTTGTCTGTCTGTCACAGATCCATTCTCAAAACTATGTAACTTACAGATTTGGAACTTTGTGTATATAGCTGAATAATAGCTATAAACAGCTCAAAATATTAAAATTTTAAAAATTCGTATTATTTTAATAAACAGAGATAAAAAACCAAAATTCTAACAGCCTTTTCCTTTTAAATTTAAACATTTTTCATTATAGCAGATGCCAAAAATTAAAAATCCACTATGAAATTCTGTTTACAATAATTAATTTTCTATCAGACGATTTCCACGTAGAAATGAAAATGAAATAAAAAGTTTCACCAATTGAAAAAAAGATTAATATGAAATAAAATTGATTGACGTCATAGTGGTAATAAAACGGTAAGATTTCTCAATAATACAAGGAGTATGAGTATGTGTATGCACACAAAGCAGATTAGTATCACGTCATTAGAGAAGTAAAAAGAAAATCTGACGTCATGTCGGAAGTTTAACGGATTTTTCAAATGTTTCAGAATATTACAAAGCGAGTATCAATATGAGTAACAGAGAATAGTAAATATATGAGTTTGAGGAATGTATTGAATCATGATAAAAACCCGAGTATGGAAATATTCGCATATTTTAAACATTTTGAAGGTGTACAACATGTTTAATTTTGAAATTATTTTTTTTTAAGTATCGCATTTAGTCCACATGGCAGATATTATTATGACAGAATATAATGGCGGGCTGGTTCGGATATTCGAAAAAACGAGAAAAATAGACCGGTAAATTTTTACTTTATAAAAAAGATTATTTTTTTTTTTTGTTTGCTAAATGAAATTGATTTGGCTGTATTAAAGAGAGGATAAAGTGTTTTGAAAGGAATATTAAACGAAACCCTTTGAGCGATCTTCGATCACACTTAAACACTTGTTTTTTTATCGCTCTAGGTATCATCAGCCTTAAAAAAAAGAAATAATTTTAAAACATTAAATCTTATCTAAATTGTTAACTTCTTTCAAAACGACCGGGAAATATCAGATAAAACAGAAGGAATGACAGTTTGTGAAAAATGAAAGAAATGAATTAGGGTGGCAAATTGTTATTTAAATAATGTTGTGTTTATGACAGAGTACAATATTGAGCAATTTATTATGCTAATTTAAAAATACATTCTAAAAAGAACATTTTATTGACTTCATTTAAATTTCACAGGAGAAATTTCACTAAGAAATGTGAATATGATGAATGATCTTAAGATGTGACGAGAAGATAGATGACATATTATATATCAAACATTTCATCCTCTTGCGGAATGAAAAGATAATTTATAAATAAAGCTATTTATCTCGCAAAGGGTTTTTTAAGATCAAATCACAGTCATGTGTTGATTCTTTATAAAGTTATTCTAATTATATATTTTTTTTATTTCTTTATTTTTTTATCTAGTTTCGCATTTGTATTACGTTTATTTATTTATAAATAAAGCTATTCATCTCTCAAAGGGTTTTTTAAGATCAAATCACAGTCATGTGTTGATTCTTTATAAAGTTACTCTAAACATTTTTTTTAAAATCTAGTTTCCCATTTGTATTACGTTTATTTTTATGCAAACTATTATTGATTTTAATATGTATGTAATAGTAGAAACAATATGCGGAAGACAGAATTTTATAACAAAGTTACGAGTATGAGATTTAAAAATAAATCTATTAAAATGAAAAATTATTATAAAAAAAAAACAAATTCTGCATTTAAAGAAAAAATGACAATTCTACTTTTGGTAAATAATTAATTTTACCTTAGACATTACATTAAGATACTGTTATCACGCAGACAAACATTAATAATTGTATTCGATGTTTGAAATTATTTAACCCTTTAAGGGGAAAAGTTCTTCTATATCTAAAATGTTATTGGATGACACCAGGATTCACGAAACAAAAAATTTTAAATAACTAAAAAATTTTCTTCGCGTTCATTACAAAAGCAACATTTCATTACGAAGTTTTCATGCCATTGTAAGCTTTGGGCAGAGGTGCCAAGTTCTCACTAATCTTCCATAATATGTGGTTTAATCCGACCCAGTTCAACAACGTTTCAAACCAGAAAAATTATTGGATGAATGTTGATTTATTTAATTTCAGATTTTTACATGGAATTTATTTTATTACATTTCTTTAAAAAAATTTTGTTGCGAAACATGTTAAACCTAAATTAAATTAACCCACATATTACGGAAGATTAATCAGAGCTTGGCACCTCTGACTTTGGGTATTATAATTAAGTACTATCTATAACATTCCACCGCCTATCACGGAATTAAAGATATTGTTTCTGTTTTTAATATCATCGTTATCAGTATAGGTTAAATGTAACAAATACATTTTAATTTTTACGATTGTAAAATAATTTCGTAATGTATGTGAATGTACATCGATAACATCTATGTTACTGAAACAAAATAATGGTTTTCAATGAATAAACAAGAAAGAAAAATCATGCATTAAGCATAGATTATGAAACACTTTCCAACACGTACAGAATAGTTAAAAAGAACATCGCCGTTTAATAAGGTAAACAAGAACCAAAAATCATGCGTCAGGCATAGATTATAAAACACTTTCCAAGATATCCCGAAAACTGTAACGAAACTTCACCGTTAAATAAAGTAAAAGAAGATATGTAAGTACACAGTTTAGAAAATATATAACACATTAAAAAATACAGTTTTCGGAATTACCTTCAATTGTCTTAAAATTAGTCGAATTATTTTGTGCAGCCTTGTATATGATATGTAGATTTGGATATATACTACATAGCATGATAAAATGCAGTTCAGTTACAAAATTCACATTTAGCAATTTTCTTTATTCGACGGAAGTGACCACGAAATCTTTTGTACAGCCCTGTATATTATCTAAAGAGACCACATTTTGCCCACCCCACACATTAAACTCAAAGGTAAAACTCGAATTCAGATAAAAAACATGTAACGCAACTTCTAATACTTTACCAGCAATTACCAACCATAAACGACAATGTATCTTGTTCTTTGCGTAGCCCTGTATATGAATTTATTTATATTCCACTAACTTCGATTGGTCTAGGCAATATAGTTCAGCATGAAAATACGTAGTAGAATTAAAAATTACCCTTAAGCAATTCACTCCCATAGTCTTTAATACTTACGAATTCCCTTGTGCAGATCTGTATATTATAAACCGAAATTATGCACAACACGTACTATCAAAAAATACAGTTAAATTTAAAAACCAACTACAGTTTCAAACGCACTTATCACTCATAGACTGTAAGTATCGCATATATACTGTAACAGATATATTTTGTGTGTCCCTGTAAATAACGATAAACACAATGCACACATACTTTGAAGCGAGCAATTGATGTACATGATCCTGTACATGATTTATAATACACCTCAGTTATGCATATAAATTTCATTATGTATGAAATAGTGAAACATCATTAAATTACACTTCAAACGATTCTTCCCCCATAGAAAAATATGTAACAGAATTCTTTCGCTTTGTCCTGAAAATGAATAATAATCGCTTTGCACCCCATATTCTACAAAAATCATGTTTTAACGCGCTTCATAATTATATATCCTGTGAGTTAGAGCACGGACAGTCTGCAGACGGTAGACAAGCTAAAGTCATAAACATTTTTCATCTAGGTTGGAAAGTGCTAAAAAGATATCTAAGTAGACATTTTAGAAAATACATAACACATTTGAAGATCTGATTTCAGTAATTACCATCCATAGCCGGAGAGTTACTCCAACGGTTTTTGGTACACATGTACATGATCTATAGATTTGTATATATTCTACATAGTATACTGAAATTCAGATTAATAAGAAAGCGCATAACACAAACAAAAATTCACCGCCAGGAATTTCTGCCAATAGACGGAAAATTACCTGAATTCTTTTGTACAGCCCAGCATATAACCTACATATATTTATACAAGCCACGTATTAAGATAAAATTTAATTTTGGCAAAAACACGCCTAAAATTACTGAAATCAAATTTCCAGGAATCACTATTCATATCCGACCATGTATACAGTTCATTGCGTAGCCCTGAATATGATTTTATCGATATCCTACAAACATCTCTCAGTATAAATATAAATGAGATTGAAAATTCATAGTTCAATTTAAAAACACCTTTAAGCAATTCACGCTCATACTCAGTAATACTTACGAATACTTTTGGGTTAGCCCTGTATAAGATACTTAGGATATATACACACCAGGTAGTATGCAAAATTTAGTCAAACTTTAAAACGCATATCGTAACTGAAAACGCCCTTTCAGCATTTATTCTTAATAGACAATTCTTCGGATACAGTACTGTATCCGAAATCTTTTGTATGCCCCTGTAAATGAAGGATAAATGTTATGCACATCATATTCTACAGAAAGCATCTTGTAGTAAACCTCTGAAATGTATATCGATTTCATCATGTTTGAAATTCTGCAGCATAATTTAAAATAATCTGTAAACAGTTTTTCCCCACATACTATTATATAACATATTCCTTTTGTGTGAACCTGTAAATGAATGATAATTTCTTTGCACTCTATATATTACAGAAAGCCTACTTTAATACAACTCAGAAATTCATATAAATTTCATTTAGTTTAAAAAATTGTAACATTATTATTCAAAGAGACCGCAAAAGATTTCCTCTTAGACCATATTTTAAAGGAATTATTTTGAGGGTCCCTGTAAATAAACTTTAAGTGCTACACATAACGTATTGTAATATAACCTTCTTATAGTGCACCTCATTAATGCGTATAAATTTCACTATGCTTAAATTAGTGTAACGCCACTAAAATTAAGCGCAAATGATTTTTTCCCATAGACAGTAATGTAACGAAATACTTTTGAGTGCCCCTGTAAATGAACTATGAAGCTTGCACACTTCATTTTCAATACCGAACATGTCATAGGAAACCTAAATAACATATATCATTTACATGGAAATCCGAGTATATTTACTCGAGTTACAGCTCGGACAGACAAACCGAATGTATAAATACTTTTCAACTATGCTGGAAAGTATTAAAAAGCAAAACAAATGATTAACAGTATCGATGGGGATGGGTGGAGGGATAAAAACGTATTTACTAGCCTCGTTTAGTCCATATCCGAAATAAATAGTTAAAATTAAACCTTCTAACTATGTAGTAGGGATACCAGAAATGAAACACAAATTAGAATTTCATGTTTAAAACACCTTGAAGGACAAGGAATATTTTTTTAATCAAGATTTGTACCAGAATATTTTAACTGAATTCTTGTGATAATGTATTCTTGGGATAATTGTTTTTATCTCGAACGAAACCGAAACATGTCAGTGGTTTGTTTGTTTTATATGTATATTTTGTGTGACACCTTACTTAAGTAAAAGAAAGTTTTTAAGTATTTATGAAAAGGTTAAGTTCTCTCTTTTTAATTTTAGTATTTAAAAAAAACATTTTAATGACGAAGTCATGTTTAAATTTACATACATTAATTTGTATTATGAAAGCAAAATTACGAATAAACAATACATACTCATATAAAAGTATCCTCCTGTTTTTTTTTCTTTTCATAAGAATTTAAAAACAGATTCATCGTCAACCGTTTCGACTTCATTTAAAAAAAATCACACACGTTATTTTACTGATCTACAAATATAATGAATGATCTAAAGGTGATGTATGTGAATTTAATAGCGCTGTGCCTAGGATTTCAGCACCCCTGGACGAAAGATATCAGAGGCCCTGGAGTGAAGTATTTTAGAGATCCTATGGTATTATTTCATAAAGGCATGCAGGTACGTTCAGTTGTACCACAATTGTTAAATTATTTTATCGCAGAATCGCTTTATTTTATCGTAGAACAATTTTACAAATTCTGCATTTAAAGAGGTGTTTAAAAACCCTGAATAGAATATTTCTAATCTGAAAAAGTGTTGTTAGACTCTTTGGAAGTTCCATGAAGTGTACACAGTTTGGAAACGGCCTTTTGTGTGCTATTCGTGAAAACCAAATATACAGGGTGGTTATAAAATAAGTATCTCTATTTGGAACTGTCTGTAGCTTGAAGGAATAACCGGAATTAACCCATAATCGGTACACTTACTATTCGAGAAGGGGGGAAGAAGAATGGAACAATAAAAAAAATAATTGCAATGATCGCCGACAGATGGCGCTTTTGAATGTGACATGTAACGTGTAATATTGTGTACCGTGGAGGTGTCACAAACGTCAGTTACTTTACCGCATATCACAACATGTGCGAAACATCACTCCTGATGCATTACATTCCGCAGTTGAGCACGTCGTGTACCACCTGGATTGTGTCCTCCAACAAAATGGCCATGTGGAACCTGACTATGATCGGCACCACCATGTGAAAGCGTAGTCACATTCACTGTGACATATTCCAACAAATTAGGTATTCCATCTGGTTTGACACCTTAATTTTTTGTTCTTGTATTACACATTACATTTCACACTCAATAGCGCCATCTGTCGGTGATTAGTGCAATTATTTTTTGTTGTTGTTCCATTCTTCTTCCCCCTTCTTGAATAGTAAGTGTACCGATTTTGGCTTAATTCGGGTTATTCCTTCAAGCTACAGACAGCTCCGAATAGAGATACTTATTTTATAACCACCCGGTATATATATTGTAAAGGTGTCAATTAATACTTAGCCAAACACAAGATACAATATAATGAGATGTCTTTATTGTTACATTTTTCAGTTTGAATTTCAACAACATGTCTTTAGAACTCAAAATAAGTCTATAAAAACGAAAGATAGATACATAGCCAATTTGTATTGGTACAAAACATGTAAAAATATAGTAGTCGACATAAATGGTACATAAAAATTACCTTGCTATTGGGATTAACAGCTGCCAAACATAAAATGTCGATTCCTATTGTTTGATAACAAGCTTATTCCAGATATCTCGAACAACAAATACAAAATGTCTATAAGAATAAGCGGTAATGATAAAAAAATTTAAACCACGCAAGTATGGTACACAAATATGGCACACAAATATCACGCAAAGAAGATGTAGAGAAAAATATAGAAAAAAGGCAAAATTTTATATAAACAATATTTGAACAATATTTTCAATGTCTGTATTAAATTAATTGCGTTATTTAAAGGTTAGAAATACATGCAAATAAATTTTTATTATTACATGCATTACAAAGTTTTAGCAGCCCTAATTTTTAGCAGATCTGGTCGACCATCCAGTTTGCCACTGTGAATTTGCAAAAGTAAGCAAAGCTTTATAGGCGGAGATGTATGACGCACAATATATCACAGAGTTCACTCTATTGTGGATTGCAAAAGTAAGTGGTAAATAAAGCTGTAGACAAATATAATGCAAAGAAGAAATAGAGAAAAATATAGAAAAAAGGGCGAAATTTTATAAAAACAATATTTTAAACAATATTTTCAATATCTGTATTAAATTAACTGCGTTATTTAAAGGTTACAAATAGATGGAAATGAATTTTTATTACATGCATTACAAAATTTTAGCAGCCCCATTTTTTGGCAAATCTGGTCGACCATCCAGTTTGCCACCGTGAATTTGCAAAAGTAAGCACGGCTCTATAGGCGAAGATGTGTGACGTACAATATATCACATAGTTCACCCTCTTGTGGATTGCAAAAGTAAGTGGTAAATAAAGCTGTATTACACTGACAGATTTTTTAAATCAAATCACAGCATTTCTTGGTTTATATACGTTGTGTCCAAAATAAAACTGGTCCAGAATTTCGTGAAAACAGATTATTAGTAATTGGGACAGACACAAATAAGTGTGAAGAGGAGCATGAGAAGACACGTGAGCATATGGGAGATATCCGTAAGCAAAGCAATGCCATAAATAAATTCGAATTGCCATGAAATTAATATATGTTATTAAGGTTTATTATAGAATGCTTGGTACTGAAACTGAAGTGTATAGCATTAATAGTCCGTTTATAGGGACACAAAAAAGATTTCCTTTACAATATGGTCTACGGGGGGAAATAGTTTTCGTTATTGATGTTACAATATTTCAAACATATTGAGATTGATATTTATCATTCATTTGGATTAACCTTTTGAATACTGCAATATATATTTGAATAGCCGTGCTGTATATATATCCCAATGCTGTGAAACCCACAACAGCCTAGGATAGCTAAAAAGAATTTTCTTCCCTTTAAATGGGTCGGGGTGCTGTCAAAAGCGTGGTCTCTCTCAGTGATGTATGGGATAATGTGTTGGCATTTCTGGACAGTACAGAATGGAAAACAAGATTTTTTTCAGTAACTGGAGCAATGATAAACAGAGGGGTGTAACACGTATCGAAATTTGAATAAAGCGAGAAGGCAGTAGTGTCATTTCTACTACTTACCTAGTGAAAAACTGGGGAACAAAAAAAGTATTTTGGGCTATTTGTTGGGATTCTAAAGTCATTCAGTTTTTTTTAAGTTTGGAATTTACTATAGAATGTTTGGTACTGAAACTGAAGTGTGTAGCATTTATAATCCGTTTACAGGGACACAAAAAAGATTTCCTTTACAATATGGTCTATGGGGAAAAGTAGTTTGCATTATTGATGTTACGATATTTCAAACATATTGAGATTGATATTTATCATTCATGGGGATTAAAGCATCCTTTCTTAGAAGCACAGAATATGTAGCATTTATAGATCGTTTACAGGGACATACGACATAATTCTTTTACGTTATGATCTATGGAAATAACTCGTTTACGGTACATTTTAATTATGGAATGTTACTTCAGAGATCATTAAATTTAAAAGGAACACTAAGGTGTACTATAAAATGTTTTCTATAAATAATAACCAACGAACTTTTATCCTGCTTTTCTAAGCGTAAACCGACAGAGTGAAAAATGTCCAAAGGTGGATATCGAACCCGGGTTCTCAGAATTGCACTCTGAGGCTTGTCGGTTTACGAATAAAAAAGACGGATAAAAAAAATCACTTGTTATTATTCAAGGATTACAGGCGTAATTCACTGCTGAAAATGAATTAATAATTAACTAAATTTCCCATGTATTATTGAGTGCATAGCATTTATTATTCACTTACAGAGACACACAAAGTAATTCGGTTACATGACTAACTAAGATAGATTACTGCTGGTAGAGCGTTTTCCGGTATAGTATGCAGTTTTAAACTTATCAAATTTTGTGTGTATTAGATGTTGTGCATAATTCCTATAGATTGCATACAAGTTACACGAAATAATTTGAACACATTACCGGATATACACAGCAATTTTTACTGAATTATGCTTTTATAAATTGATTATTTAGCAATCTTATTTCATTATATGAAAATAAAAAAACTTTCTTAATAATATTCTATTAGTTTCGGAAAGTGTTTCGTAATCTATTCGCGTTTCGTCCTTCTTTGAAATCAGTTCAGCAATTAGTGCGAAAAATATACATCAGTGTCAGCTATTTTACATGTAATTTATTTTTGTTTGCAAAATTACTTAATTTTAAATGTCTTCAATTTCTAAATTTCTTCAATGGTTTACGAGAAAATGTACCTCCATGTCAACTGTTTCACATATGATTATCCAACTATTGTTGCTCCCTTAAATACATTAATATATAACATTAAACAAAATTTTAAGAAACATGACGTGATCATTCAAAATTACAAAATCAATGACTGTTACATAAATTCACCATCCATCGCATCGTTTTCATTTAAATTTTACCCAAGCTATTCAACTAGAAGTCTGTGAATGCAATGAAAGAGCATAAAATGATATATATGAAGCGAAAGATAGATGACACAAAATCTATCAAACACTTCAGTCGTTCATAGAATGCATAAGTAAGTGAAAAGTTATGATATAAATCATTCAAAGATATTTTAAAAATAGAATGACAGCTTTTTTAATTTTTTCTTCTAGTTTAAGCAATTTCTTTGAACTATTTTCGAATTATTTTTATTATTATTTTTTAATGAAATGTAACATTTTTGTTAATATGTCTATTACAGCAAAAACTAAGTGTACAGCGTGACGCAATGGTGACACAGCGAAACGCGAAAATTCGAAGTAACTCTCGGAAAAGTAGAAAAAAATGAATTTTAAGTTTTATTGTTGAAAAGATAAAGTAAATTACGTTCCATTAAGCGTACCAAGATAAGACATTTCAATTTCTAAAAGCAAGGTTCATATGATGACGACTGTTAGATGTTGATCACGTAATCTATTGGTTACAATTACTGCACTACTTGAATTTTGAATGGGTGAAATTTTAAATCACCGTGTAGTATTTATCGGTGGATGGTTGTTTGGTTTAGATAATTAATTTCTGCAGCGTGTTTCCTGGCAGAATGTTGTTGGCTCATTCCGATTAACGGCAGAATAGCTTCGATGTTTTTGAGGCTCGTTGAGTTCGTTGATTTCCTGGTGGTTTCATTTTACAGCTAACCCGCGTTTTCAATAGTTCTCAACCCTTGTCTTGATGACGTCGAAATTCCTTGAAAGCATCTATCAAACTGTCTCCATTCTAGTACAATGCTTTCCGGACCAAATGTACGTTGTAAACTGGCCCACCTATCCATTGTTCCTGTATAACAGGTAGTTGGCCACGGAAGGATTCCACACCCACCATTCCACCATCTTCGCTGGGCCGCTGCTACAACTTTCAATGTTCACCATTTCCCTGTGACACTGTGTAGGGGTAGTGTAGGCCTCTCCACCTAGCGGAACCTATAAGAAGAGTGGGTTTTCAAGATATTGATGCTTAACTTACTAGTAAAAAGTTAATTCAAATATATTTACTCAAAACTGAATATTGTAAAATTTACTAAATTGCTTATATAATTTATAACCTTGTATTTTTTATATTGGCCATTACTATCGTATATTTACTTTCTTCGCCGCCAAAATGCAATGTCAATTCTGGAGTTGACTTATTCACCGGCTATAAAATTAAACATTTGTCGATTGCAGTTCGTAGCTGTTACGATACGTATGAGATAAGGCTCTAGGTTTGCTTTACTAATATGACCATAAAAACTCTAATTTTCTAGATATTTTGAAGAATACAGGAATCCAACCGGTCTGGTTTTTGAATATAAGTATGGTTTTTACAACACTTACAAAAAATCTAATAAAAATATCATTAAATCTAATTTAATACTTGGAAATTTTTCCATAGAAAATTTCTTACGCCTTGGATTCATAATATTCAAATTTTAATTGCTTAAAAGGTGTATAGCCAACATAGTGACAAAAGTTTAAGCATTTAAAATTTGAATATTATGAATTGAAGGCATGAGAAATTTTCTCTGGAAAAATTTCCAAGTATTAAATTATATTTATTTAATTATCGATGCTTGATTTTCTTTCATGTCGTGTTTGCCCCAGGGTTGGTGGCTCACGGAAAAATATTCCATCTTCTGCTGTGTTTGTAGTCTTGCCAACATGTTATAGTGAGGATGTGCGAAGCTGGGTATCGATCCAAGTGGTTCAGTTGGTAGAACGTCAGCGTGCTATACTGATGACCCGGGTTCGAGTCCCGGCTTGAATACTTTTTCCCAATGTTGGCTATACACCTTTGCAGCAATTAAAATTTGAATATTAAAAAGATTATTGTTTGAAAAAACTGGTATTTAAAAACCGGATTTAGTTAGAAGGTCTGAAAAAAAAATTAAAAGCCGTTATTTTCAGATGTGTCTGTAATTATTGTGACAAAACTTTCATTTTTCCTGGAAAAAATTAATATTTGTATTAAAGGAAAAATTATAACTATGAAATGAATTGGACAGAGGAAAGTATATGAACGGAAAATTATTGTATATTTAAATAGTTTTAATTAAAAATATCAGCACAATGATAATTAGTTCTTACTAGGGATGTGACGAATAGTGAATTCGCCGAATAGCCGGATACCGAATGTTCGACCAAATTTTAGGCGGAATCCCAATTTTCTTTTCCAAAGTTGACATTAACATTTGATTATATATACAGTTTCAAAATTTTAAAATGGAAAAAGAATTAAACAAAAGTTTGTGTTTTATGATTTATATCATAGGTTCCCAACGGGGGCGGTACCGCCCCCCAGTGGGCGCCGGAGTCTTCCAGGGGGGCGGTAGTGGGTTTAAAGACAAATGGGGGGCGTTATGACCGTCAACGGGGGCGGCCGTGGCATAACTACCTACTTAGGAAATTAATATAATAAAACTAGCTGCCCCCCCCCCTGTCGTTGCCCGGACCGTAATAAAAACTTTAAATATACCTTTAAATGAAAATCTATACAAACTAACCTAGAGCTGGAGGACCCAAATCGAATTTGTTTTACGAATGTGAAAAAATCGCCGTGGGACACGAACAAATGCTAAAACACGCGGAGGACGAAATTTTATTATAACGGGTTAAAACATTGTAAACACGCTAAAATGTGTGTCTTTAATGAATGTCAAAAACTCGCTGCAGAAATCAAAAAATTGTTATAAATCACATTAAAAATCGTTAAAAATCATCGCGCGGACTGCAAAGTTTCATATAGTAAGCTGATTGAAAGTTTGAAACCGAAATCCTATTATTTTATTAACCTGTATTTCGAAAAATGTCAGAAAGATGGTGACATATGAATGAGTAGATATTTCCAAACGAACCTGTGGTTTGAATCTGCCAAGAAATTCGTTTATTCTGAGAGAAAGTGATAGAAGTCATTATAGACGTTATTTTCATAACTATCTATAAATCTGTTGATAAATTAATTTATCTAAATTTAAACTATCACAATTTATATATTTCAAAATATCTGAATCTAAGAAGAAATGCCGGCAGTGTAGTATTGAGTATTTTAAATATGGATTTAAGCACTCTCCTACAAAACAATCATTACCCGTTTGTTTAATTCGCCAAAAGTTTTTTTTTTTCAAAAGAAGCAATGATGCCTTCTAGGCTACAAGAACATTTGAACAAAATGCTTGTTGATAAAAAGGACAAAGATTTATCGTATTTTCAAGGACTGGAAAAGAAATATTTAGAACAGAGAACTGTGAGTCGTTTTGTAAACAAGAAGATGAGGGCCTATGAGCCACATATAATATTGCATTGTTCATCGCAAAAGCGGAAAAACAACAAGCAATTCACAAGGAATTAATCTTGACAGCAGTCAAAGAGGTAATAACTGTTCAGATACCGTCAGATATCACCTGAAAAAGTCCTCTGAGTAATTATTTAGTACAAAGAAGAAAAAATGAAATGGCTAAAAACGTTGAAATATCATTATGCTATTACTTAAAGACTGAAATTTTCCATTCAACTCAATAAATCAAAGCCACCAACTAACGAAACAGTACTCTTATCATACGTTCGATTTATAAAAGAAAAAAAATGTCAAGAGTTATTATTTGCTAAAAATTTGTAAACTGATACAAAGGGAGAATCTATATTTAATACCATGAGCAAGTTTTTTCAAGAGAAAGAAATTCCTATTCATAATATTTTGTCAGCTGCTACTGATGGTGCTCTATCAATGACGGGGTTTCATAAGAGTTTCATAGGGCATTTCAAATAAGCAGTACGAAATGTACTCGCTGTACATTACATTGTGTTATTGATCGTCAGCAGGGCCCGACTAGCAAGTTTTTGTGCCCAGGGCACTATGATTTTTTCGTGCCCTCTTAGATTGGTTGATTTACTGATACTAGTTTTTTTTTTTTTTTTTTTTTTTGCATATTACACACTTATTTGAAAAGTGTCAACTCAAAAAATTAAATTTTTCGGAAAAGTGAACTACGGTTCCAGGAATAAAAATTAAATATTTTTTTTATTATTTATTGAAATTTGCTTTTAACCATAGATTGAAATATATTTTTGTCATTTCATTAATATCTCAAATATCACATTTTTTCAGTTGTCACTTTTCTAATAAATGTGCAATATGATAAAATTGAATGACTTGATAAATACAGTACATCCATTATTAGAAAATAATTATAAGAAGTCTACTTATTAATGATGTTATTGGTATTTATAAATGATAAAACCAAACAAAAGTCCTAAACGAAATAAAAACGTTGGCACAATTATGATTTTTTTAAATGGAAATTTAGATGAAATTATGAAAATTTTCGTGCCCCTCAGAAATTGCATGCCCAGGGCATGGGCCCCGGGTGCCCGTGCGATAGTCAGGGCCTGATCGTCAGTATTTGGTTGCAAAAAATCTTAATCAACGCTTCATTACGTTATTGGAGCAGTGAATAAGATAAGAAGTAATTCAATGCATAACATATTATTTGGCCAGCTTTGTAGTGAAAATGAAGATTACAATCACTGGATGCTGCACACAGAAGTTCGTTGGTTCTCAAAAGTTATTTGGCTAAATCGTTTTTGCAATCTACTTGACTCAGTACTAGGTATCCTTGAAAACAGCGACGAAAAACTGCGCAAAAACCTGACTACATCCAAAAATAGTGATGAGTTGAATATAATCAAAACAAAAAACGCCATAGCTGCTTTTGTGGGAAAACTTCTTCGGTTCAAACGAAATATAGGTAGAGGTGAATTCCACCACTTGTCTACATTATCAACAGTTTCTGAAAAACAGAAAGATTTACTTACTTACTGCAAACACATGGACGTTCTTTATGCTCATTTTACGGAGCGATTCAAGGATACTTTAAACATCAATATACCGAGTTGGGTTTTAGATGCTTTCGCAAATACAGATGCAGAAAAATTATCAAATTTAGAAGAGGAACACGTAGAACTCATAACTAAAGAAGAACGAAAAGTAAAATTCAGAAATGGATACCAAGAGTTCTGGCTTCAAATACAACTAGCAGCTCTCTACCCTGAATGGTGGACAAGAGTACCGAAAATTTTAATTGATTTTTCTTCAGCGTATTTGGCTGAGCGTGAGTTCAGTGCGGTAGCGTAATTTACTGTCTAAGAAAAGGAACAGTTGCACATCACTGAACGTGGCAATTTGTGAATGATGTTAACGAAATTGGAACCCGACATTAGCAAATTGTTAAAACTCCACCAGTCTCAACCAGTCTTCCATTTCAGTATTTTTTATCTCATTGCTTTTGTATAAAATAATGTTTTACTACATTAGGTGGTCGTTTTAATTAATTTATATTTTCTGATTCTTAATAGATAAATAGACAGATAAAATAGGTCAAGATAATATGCAAGAATATTTTAATTATTTCGTATTATTAACTATTATGGAAGAGGGGGGTGTTGGGATTTTTTTTTCTTATAAAGGGGACAGTGGTCTAGAAAAGGTTGGGAACCTATGATTTATATGATTAAAATTTTTAGTAGCTTGGTGTATTTCATGTAATATTTCAAACAGCTTAATTGACAAAACAAGTTTTACTACATCTATATTATAATATTTTAATTCTATCTCTACAGGAAAGGAATCCATCAACATTTTATATACCAAGGAGAGGGCCAAGCTTGGTAATCACAGATTTTGATTGTTTATATATACATGTTGTGGCCCCTTAGTCTCAGGTTTAGCGGATTTTTTTCAACGCTCCTTAGTTCCCGTGAAATGACATTAATGATATGCCTTTAACTTTTTAAAAGTTACATTTTTTAAATTTTTAAATGTTCTCTGGGTACTATAATTTATATTTACAAAAAACTTCTCCATACTCTAAGAAGTAAAACAGTGATGATTCGTTATTTTACAACCAAAATTGACATATTTATCATTCTTCGAATTGTAGTAAATTTTATACCTTTCGAGCTCTCAAATATCGTCTATCCGTTTTTAGTTCACTTAAACAAAACTTTCTAAGCTGGTAATTTTATTAAAATATTTTATTATTGTGAAGTTTAAAACGAAAATCTAGATCGGGTTCAGATGAAATAGCGTGTATTTTAGACTAAAAAAAAAAAACGATTGGAACACCATAATATCCAGTGTGCATACTGTTCGTCTGTGTGGGTACTATCAGTTCTCTTATTTATTTATTTATTTATTAAATGTTTATGATCACCTTGTATACACAGGGGGATTCAAAAAAGATTGTCCAAACTTTAATATGAGGTAGAGTATATTGCAATATATATATATATATATATATATATATATATATATAGAGAGAGAGAGAGAGAGAGAGAGAGAGATTATTTTTTTTTGTATAAAAAACCCAAGTCACAATCCATTTATGTATCATACCAATCCCAAACCAATTTTTTTCTGTTAACTTTAACACTAAGACCTTTTAATAAAATTTTCCGCAGATTTGTCATGCTTTAAAGTGTAAAAAACTGGTGCGACGCAAAAATAAAGGAAAAAAATGTCTTATTAACATAATTAAAATAATAAATTTTTATTTTATGGTGTTGCTAAGCAATTTACTTTGCTTTGCGTTAAATGTAAAGATAACACGAGCAGTGGTATAAATGGCTATCATCAGCGCCAAACAGAGCTGCACTAGACGCCCCGCCCCACATTTGAAAATGTACTGAACGTCACATACAATGTCGCAGGCCTACTTACAGCTCACTTCCAGAATTTTTGGTAATGCCATCGCATTTCACAAAAAAGCTTGTTTAATTGTTAAAGCTTATCGAAAATTTCGTTAAAATATTCACTTTATTGTTAAAATTATGAATAAAATCTGAGTTTTGATTGTAATGAGACAAAATAAATTGATTGCAACACCTTTGTATCCTATACAGGATGTGTTTAGTATATCTACATTTCCTAAATTTTGTCCAATATGTGTCCCAGATTGCATGTATATACAGTGATCTCTCACTTATACGCGATGTTCAGTAATTACTTTTTCATACCACAATTTTAAAACAGTAACATTCTATTTATAAATTCTGCGATTTAAGAAGCCTAAAATTACCTTATAAAAAAACTGGTGCGGAAAAATGATTTCCGGGTATCGCGTATAAGTGAGAGATCACTGTATATATATTTATTTATATATATTTATATATTTATGTATATTTCATATATATTTATATATAATTATTTATATTCAATTTTTTAATATAAATAAATTTATAAAATTATATTCAAATATATATATATATATATATATAAGTGTGTGTGTGTGTGAAAGGTTTTACATGATGTAGTTAAAATTCATGAGAAAGTGGCAGCTTGTGAATGGTGGTGTTAAAATGCAGTCGACAGATCTAGATAATCAGGGCGAGATGTAGTAAGTTTTTGAATGTACCCATTTGGTAATTTCTCCAGAAAGAACAAGCCAGTTTTCCCAATAAGGTGTATATTTAAGCACAGGAAAAACAAAAAACAACTCTCATACGACGAGATTTTCCTAAAGTCCTCAGGCTTGACTATAAATCATTACATCATTTTAATCGATCTTAAAACAGCTAATTTAGAAAACTATGAATTATAAACACTAGATAACCGGTTTTCAGCACTTGAAAACAAGACAAAATTCCGCTTCCAAAGTCAGTGCCTTCGCTTTTTGTTAGTCGCGCGGATGAGGACAGATCTCGACGTAATATGGACAAGAACCAATCGGTGAGAGGCGAATATTGAGAGCTGGGCGGATAAGCGAATGACGCGAGAGGGAGAGATTTTAAGGAGAAAGAATCCATGATCTAGTAACGCAGTGTTTTCGATATAAAAAATTCTAGCGCGCGAAGCCAGCTCCGTAGAATGAAAATAACAAAATGGCATTTAAAAACATTCGAAATGAAAAACTAGCTTCTCTCAGAATATTATAGCTTGAGTAGTTGATAAAACTATATGAATTGACATAAAGCGTTAGATTAAGATTTTGAATAAGATAATTATTAATATACGCGTTATGAATTTAAAGGGAAATTAAATAGAAATAAATATTAAGAAATAGGGACATAATGAATATGTTGGGATTTAGAATAATTTAAAGAATATCGCAAAGTAAAATTTTTATATAACACACACACACACACACACACACATATATATATATATATGCAATGTGCGCGCACTTCTTGAAATTCAACTATTTCAGATTGAGACTTTTCTATTGATTATTTAAATCCCAGACTTTGTAACCACCTTATTTATTCTTGGAATTTGTAATATTTTTATAGGATTAAAAAAGGTAACAAATATTATAAGAAAATTGCGTTAGAACTGTACGTACTCTGTATATATACGTTTGCATGGATAATATTTTATATAACATTTTAAGCAGTGAAAGTACATTTTCACTTAAATTAATCAATGCAGTCCCAGACTGCATTTTTTAAAGGAAGTAATTGCATTTTCAGATACCATAAACTATATTAAACTCCATTCTCTGTATGTAAATTAACTAGAACTTCATAAAGGTTTAATCAAAATTTTATAATGCTTCATGAAATTTGTCGCATATTTTCTTTTCTCATTATTAAGAAGGTCTTTGTGCAGCGCTTTCAGAATTTAATTTTAACAACAAATTCAATTTACTTGATAGAAATAAAATATCATTAGAATGAAGATTTTTTTAGTATTTTTAAAGGAAACAGGGAAGTATTACTAAATATATGTTAGAAATACTTTTTATGTTTATTTATTTTCAGAAAGCTTAGAACGCATGTAATTAACTTAAGGAATTACCCTAGTTATTTAAAATTACAGTGTGTTCAAAAATTAAAATTCTAAACACACTCCGATCAGTTCAGAGAGAAAATTGCATGCATTAGAAATTATATAGTCTTAGCTTATGTATTTTAATTATGTATCTAAAAAAATTCTTTAAATACATAATTTTTGTTTTAAAATATTGTTAGACAAGAAAATAACAGTCAATTTTTGTAGAAAATATAAAAAAAATAAAGTAAATAATTATTATTAATAATGTGATATATGCTTTAGGCGGAAATATTAATAAATATCTACATTCCTTGCATTATTACGCCGAAAAAAAGTTAAATCATACTTTATTCATTTACACAGCACATTTTTCCTATGTATTTCTATGCGTTGTATAATTGGTATATATATATATTGATTATTGAAATCACCGTAAAACCGATAAAAATAATCGATATTTTGCAATTCCAAAAATGTGATTCATTTTGGTACGTTACGCTCTTGTACTGGAAAACATTCCCAAGAAAAATAACGGGGGAAACCCAGAAACAGGGATTCCGGGGTAAGTCCGTGAAAAAAATGCAGTAAGGTTTGTCTTTGGA
Source organism: Maratus michaelseni (assembly GCA_963931845.1). Taxonomy (NCBI): domain Eukaryota; kingdom Metazoa; phylum Arthropoda; class Arachnida; order Araneae; family Salticidae; genus Maratus; species Maratus michaelseni. The sequence goes on from OZ007600.1 coordinate 101,580,958, forward strand.
AGACTCTGTATACAGAGAAAATCTGTCTAATCCGGAATGATTTTCAAGTCCTCAATTTGAATTATAGACATAGAGTAAAGTTTGTCTAAGGCGGAATACTGTCTACGAAGGAAAATTTTCCAGGTGCAGATCGATTTCTTCTTATACAGAACTTACTGTATATGAATCAAAAAATTCAGACTAACAATATTTTTACAGTGTATAAAATGTAAAAGGAAATTATTCTTTGAATTAACCTATTCGGGACCATGAGTGCATATATGCACCCTCAAAAAGAGCATACAGAATTTGTTTTAGACACCAGTAAAAACTAAAAGTAATATTTACTTTCCGTAATGAGAACATTTTTGTGATAGTTTAAGTAAAGATAGCTTTTTTTTTTTAAAGTGGTGCCAACCGAATAAAATTTGTGTAAAAGCCGCCGGTCCCGAAGGGGTTAAATTGAAAAAAACAATAGCTTATTAAAAGTAATCGGTATTTCTATGCGTCTATATTTGCATACATTCAACCAAAAAATTTACTAATAACAACTATATTTTAAATTTCGAAAATAAAGTGTTAAGTCCCTGAACATTAAATTTATGACATACATTTACAAATTGACCGTTTAGCTTAAAAATGTGGTATTTCCTGTAAAATTATACCGTAAATATATATATATATATATATTACGCTATCGTACGTGGCACAGAAATCACGATTATTTGTTAATTGTTTAATGGCAACGCTTGAATGAAACACATCTCATTGGTTAGTGCTGCCATCTACAGGAATAAAAGCGAAACAAACAATGATTTATTAATTATAGTGCAAATAAATTGTAATTATAATTTGTCAGCAATAACAATTAAATAGGTATATTCTTACATATTTTCAGTTGAAATATTGATTTTTGTAAGCATTTAATATTGATAATTTAAAAAAATACAATCAGCAATATAAAATTAAAAATGTAAACAAAGCAATGATTTTTAAAAAGGGATTTTTAGTAAAAAGGGAAAAGTATGTGTAATAATTTTCCCAGATAGTTTCATTTTTTAAAAGTAACTGTTATACTTTTGAAATTTTAGCTATTATTTATAATTTTTTAAAAACTTTTAGTATAAATAAATATTATTCAGACTTTTTTTTATGAAGTCCACCTCACTGTTATATTCTTCAATGACAGTCTGCCCGGACAACGCCGGGCGGGTCAGATAGTACCCTAGTCAGGTAGTAATTAAAAAATTATAGTGTACCATTTAAGACACACATAAAGGGTTTCAATCAAACCAATATTTAATTAATTTTTATTTTAAGATTAAAATAATCAATAACACATAAACACTGAAGGTAGTATAAAGTCTTATTATTTTAATGAATACACGAGTATGGAAATATAGACTTCTGCCAATGCTTCAGTGAGATCTCAGGATAAACGCCTAGAGAAATGCTTTATCTGATTATGGATTGTTGTTCAATTAAAATTTTGCATTTGAATGGAAAGTAACACCGAAGATAATTGAATAGATTCCGCTTTTTGGTAGATACCTCATTCTAGTTTCGTTAAAGAAGATCAAACGAAGAGTTTCAAAAATTAGGCATAACGTATTCTAAAAATTCCATAATCTTAATTTTGGGAAAACGATATATTTAGCTTATTTTTATTATTTGAATTAATATTTACTTACAGTTTTTTATCTACGGTCGTCTACAATGCCATTTATTAACATAACAATTACTTGCAGTGCCTGTTTAAACCAAAATTAATTTATTTTGAATCACATAAAAAAGCACTGCACAAGTCCAAAAGCTGTAAAAAATACTTTCAGAATTACACTAAAATTAGACAATATGTTAAAACTTCTAAGAATATTTTCACCTCTTGTTCACCGAGGCACCTTCAGTTAGTGGTGTTGTTGTTTTCCTTCTCTCCCTATTATGCATCAAACTACGCATAATTTAATTTAAACTACGCATTACAAAAGGAAGCGAATGAATTAATTACAGAAAACTCAGAAATATGCAACGATATGATTCACGCAAAAATTGATAACAGATGGCGCCATATGTTGTTAATGGAAAAATTAGAAGTTTTCAACAGATTTACTAGCGAGAGAAGAAAAACAACAGCATCAATAACTTAAGATGCCTCGGTGAACAAGAGGTGAAAATGTTTTTAGAATTTTTAACATATTGACTAATTTTAGTGTAATTCTGAAGGTAATTTTAAAAGCTTTTGTGCTTGTGCACTACTTTTTGATGTGTTTTAAAATAAATTAATGTCTGTTTCAATAGGTACTGCAAGTAAGTATTATATTTACCTGCAGTTTAATAAAGTTTTTATATACCTTTTTAATAATATAGTCCATTACTCTAATCGGCAAGTTTTTTGTAGACGTTCGACGAAATGTCCAAAATCGTCATTTTCCGGTGACATATGTTTATATAATTTACATAACTTCGTTATCGTCTCGTAACTCAAAAAACAGAAAATAATTATTTTGAAGATTATTTAAGATTTCCCGAATTGGACTTTCGAAAGTCAAAATTTATCTCAGGAATGCCATGATTAAACCCTTTCACTCGAAAAATAACTATGTAGCTAAAATGCTGAAATAACTGACTGCCTCTAAAGTTTAGGAACAAATTGATTTTAATATAAATGCTGTCGAACTCCATTAATACAAGAAGGAATGGAATTATAAAAGCCCTCGTATTAACCGTTACTCGCAATATCAGTGAAGATAATGAAAATCTTAAAAACATACACATATCTAAACTACTTACTTTTATTAATACTTATGCGACGAGAGGCACGAATTTGTGCCAAGAAAAGTGTGCACCGTCGAAAAAAAAGTACCGCACTAAACATAAAAATAATGTGTTTTTTAGTTTTTGTGGATTTACTGGTAAAATGTAAAGAACATTTTAACCATTAAAACACTGTTTTGTATTCCGGCTTCTGAGGATGGAAAAATTTTTAGGAGCAGCGAATGCGTTAAAAAGTGTTTATGAATTCGATTTGTTTGTTCGTCTGTCCATGCTCTAACGCTCGTAAATATACTCGGATTGCTCTGAAATTTCTATATGTTATTGACGTTTACTATAGTACGATCGCTTTGGAAATTGGACAGTGTAGCATTTAGGTTTTGTTTACAAAGATAGGCAAAAATTTTCCATTACGGTCAATGAAAAATCGTTTCAAGTGCATTATGATGATATTAAAACATTTCAAACATAATGAAATTCATATACATTCATGAAGTGCACTAAAAATGCTTTTTGTAGAATTTGGTGTTCAAAGCATTTATTATTCATTTACAGAGTCACTCGAAAGAATTTCGTTACGTAATGGTCTACGGGGGAAAATCGTTTGCAGTGGATTTTAATGTTACACTATTTCAAACATAATGAAATTTATATGCATTACAATTGGATTACAGTACTGTCTTTAAGCGATAGTTTCTGGATGAGAATTTTCTACTTTGATTTGCGTTTTTAAGTTTAACTAAATGCTTGCATTGTTTGAGGTGTGTATATCTTTGTTGATAACATACAACACAACACAAGGTAGTATTCAATTATGTTATGCATTTTCCTGCTGAATTATTATTGGTACATTAATAGAAGTTTGTGGAATATAAATAAATATTCTAAAAATAAATTATATCAGAAACAGAGCTACGGAAATAAAAATATACATCGCAGTTTATGGTTTATAATTGCTGGAAGTGCGTTTTTTACGCTTTTAGTGTTATGCGTTTTTTACCTGAATATATATATATATATGTATCGTATACAAAACTCTTTAGATAATATGCCGGACTGTACAAAAGAATTCGAGTAAATTTCCATTTAATGGCGAAAATTTCGAATAGTGAATTTTGTGAATGAATTAAATTTTAGCATGCTATGTAGTATATATGCAGATCTATAGATTGTATGCTGGGCTGCACAAAATAATTAGATTACTTTTCTGACTATGAAAGGTAATTGCTAAAATTGAATTTTTAAATGTATTTTTAAATGTTTTCTAAATGCGTTGCATAATCAATGCTTGACGCATGATTTTTAGTTCTTGTTCCGATTGCTATGATGATCATTCATTTTTTCAATGTTTCTTGACTAGGATTTCTAATACATTTGTTTTAATAAGGAATCGTACATCTTACTTACATACCATTTCTTAAATATAAAAAGCGAATTGCTATCTTCACTTCTAATATTATCGTTTTTGTTATTATTATTTTCTTTTTACAGTTATTAAGAAAAAATACTATAATCATCAAATTTCGCTTTCCTTTATTTATGACAAATTGAATGAGAGCCGACTTTGGTTCTATCTAATATATTCATCAACATATATTCTTTGCATAAAGTAATTTATATCATTAATTAATACTTTGATGCAGGGTTATTAGATATTTAATATCAATTTTTCGTTGAAATCATTCGAGAAGAAAGTTCATTAATAAGGTTAACGAGAGTAAGTAACTTGATTTCCGCTACCTAATTTGATTAACAAAACAAAACAATATCTGTTTTAGCTAAATCATGCCCTCATCCAACAGCTACTAATATAAATTGAATAAAAGACCAGATTTAGAAAAAAATATTACGGAAATTTATTTCACTCCGAATATATGATAATTTTTTAACTGGTAAATTTTAACTCTCTCTGAAACGGTTTTGAACTTTTTTTTGTAGAACAGTGTTACATATTACTATTATCAGCATTATTATTTGTCAATGTTTTTTTCAGTCCTTTTAAATGAAATCTGTTTGAAATATTACAGATTTTTTTTTATTGGTAATGCTGTAGGAACAGCCCTTCAATTTTAAAATTCTATCATAGTAATCAAAGAAATATTTTCATCTGAAATTCAATAATAGTTTAAAATATGGACGTTTAAATAAAATGATGCCACTGTGTCTTTACATAACTTTGGCTATAAGTCATATGGATAAAATTTTATTACCAGTATTACTAACAAGTTTATCCACTAAAACGCCAATTTATCATTATTTCAACTCTTCAAAGAATACTTGTTTGTATGGCAAACAAAAGTGTTTTTTCTTCATTAAGTGGTGCTACGTAGGTACCCTTTTGAATAGCAATATTTCAAACAGAAGTTTTCGTCATATATTTCTATTGCAAATGTTGTAGAAACCTACGACGAAAATTATTGTTATAAGACAGTCTTGTTAGAAAACTGGACTAATGATAGCCCTGTTCATTGCATCATATATATCAGGTTATAACAAAACTTTTCCGCCAAAAAATGTTTTTACTAAAGTTAGAAAAAAAACATGAAAGCAGTACCTTTAATGCGCGTAGTAATCACCACCCAAATCTATGATTTTCTACTAACGTTTTGGTAGTTTTTCAAGCCCTTCGATCCAGAAACTTGGAGGCCGCGAGTCCAAAAACAGATTAACCTCATTTCGGACGTCCTGTGCAGAATTAAAGATAGTACCATCAAGATGTAGCTGCAGGTGTGAAAAAAGGTAGAAGTCCGAGGGATCGTTGTCGGAGCTATATGGTGGGAGTGGCAAAAGATCGCATTCGAGTCCATTCAGAGTCCAGCCGGTGAATGCAGACACAGGTGGTCTAGCATTATCTTAATGAAACATTACCCTCTTGCGCTGGAACTCATTTTGATGTTTTGCTTTGATACCAGAGTCGCACGGGCTAGCATCTTGCTGTACACCTTACTGTCCATGGTTTTACTTTTATCCCAGATACTCTTTGTGGATAATATGACGGTAATCCCGCCAGATACAAAGCATTATCTTTTTGTTAGTCAAATTGCGCTTTGCGACGCTGCCGAGCGCAGACCAACCCCCTTTTTAGCTTGCGTTGTTGAAGTAAATCCACTTTTCGTCTCAAGTGACGATCCGGTCCAGAATTTTGTCCTTGCGTTGATATTCCAGCTGATTAGTGCAGGCCGGAACACGCCTGTCCTTATCTGCTTGAGTCATCTCATGCGGCACCCACCGATAGAACTTGTACGTCAAGTTTATGCGATGCATAGCTCGACTAATGGACACGGCACTAACGTCTAACTCCTTAGCTAGTTCTCGAATGGTAGTATACTGATCTTCTTCCACAAGTTCTCGCAGGCGGGCCTCATCAACATCAGTAGGCTGGCCAGAGCGCTCTGCTTCTTAAACGTCATAGTCCTTGTTTTTGAATTTTCGGTACCAAACCTTCACAGTGCCATATGATACAACAGTAGTACCTAAAGCTGTACACACGATTTGGTGGCATTCTGTAGCTGACTTTTTGCAACAGAACTGGAAGAAATGATGGTTCTAATCTGGTAGCGTGATAGTTCCATTTCAGACACCTTGTACTTAATGATAACGATATGTTTTTGCAAATTTCGCAACACAGTGTTCTAAAACAAGTCTCTTTCTTTCGAATGCCAAAAATTGCTTGACAAAATATGAGCAAACACGTCAACGCGAACTGTTTGCGCAGACGATAATAGCTGTGGCGGGAAACTTTCGTTACAACCTAATATTTCGATTTTCTAAGATTTTTTGTTCTCAAATACTAAATGATATATCACTGTATATCACTGACTCATTTAGAAACCTGCTGGTGTTTGTGCTCTCTCTTTAAAGAGATTTTCGACGTTCAAATTAAGACATTTATTTCTTTATTTTAGAAGGTCCGTAAATTACCATTGATTTTGAAATACGCATTTTCCGAAATCACACTGGGACAATTTATGTTGAATTTGGATAATTCATCAAAAAAAATTAAAACACACTGATTTTTCTTGCATTTTTATTTAAGTTAAGTATTTTAAAAATTTGTCATTTTCTAAGCCCATCATCCGCCTAATTGATGACAGAACCTGAATGTTCTTAAATTTGTAGTAGCATGAAGTTTTCATTTTTGTATAAAAAACAAAACAGTATCGTCAAATACAACCATTTGTTTATTTTGACTTATCATCCGGGTCATGTCAGTGGTAAACTGCATTTCTAAACTGCGTTTGTAAACTGCAGAAAAAACGGAAAAGGTGAAAACAATTTCCAGAAAATATTTTTTAGAAACTGTAAATATTCTTGTTTTTAGGGTTTCATTCATCTCACGAAACCCTATTACTCCCGCTTCGTTGTCTGTCCGTCACAGAGCCATTCTCAAAAAGTATGTAACTTACAGATTGGAAACTTAGTGTATAAATCTGAATAGCAGCTGTGAAGAGCTGAAAATATTAAAATTTGAAAAATTCGTATTATTTTAATAAATAGAGATAAAAAAACCAAAATTCTAATAGCCTTTTCCTATTAAATTGAAACATTTTTCGTTATAGCAGATGCCAAAGATTTAAAATCCACAATGAAATTCTTTCTACAATAATTAATTTTCTATCAGACGAATTTCACGTGAAAAATGAAAATGAAATAAAAAGTTTCACCAATTGAAAAAAAGATAAATATGAAATAAAATTGATTGACGTCATAGTCGTAATAAAACGGAAAATGTCTAAGATGTCTCAATAATACAAGGAGTATGAGTATGTGTAAGTGGACAGAGCAGATTAATATCACGTCATTAGAGAATTAAAAAGAAAATCTGACGTCATATAGGAAGTTTAACTAATTTTTCAAATGTTTGAGAATAATACAAAGCGAGTATCAATATAAATAATAGAGAATAGTAAATATATGAGTTTGAGAAACATATTGAATCGTGATAAAAATCCGATTATGGAAATATTCGCATATTTTAACATTTTGAAGGTGTACAATTTGTTTAATTTTGAAATTATTTTTTTAAATATTGCATTTAGTCCGTTTGACGGATATTATTATGACAGAATATAATAGCAGGCTTGGACCGCTATCCGGCTGGTTTAGATATTCGAAAAAAGGAAAAAATAGACCGGTAAATTTTTACTTTATAAAAAACATGACTTTATTTTTGTTGTTGTTGCTAAATGAAATTTGTTTGAATTTATTAAAGAAAGGATAAATTGTTTTGACAGGAATATTAAACGAAACCCTTTGAACGATCTTCGATCTCACTTACCCACTTGTTTTAAATAACAGCTACCATCAAGACGACGAAAGTACCGACAACAGATGGGTATTTTTTATTTTCTTATATAATTTTCAACGAGAACGCCGACTGAGATTTAAAAAAGCACAAAAAACAAAATATATTAAAATAGCATAATCGATGTATATTTTTCAAATTTAGTCATATTTATTTTAATAAAGGCTATCCTCAGTACCATGAAGTTACTTTCTAAATGTAGGTATTTTTTATGTAACGCCATCCGATCCCCAGCAATTGCGACTTTAAAATGCATAAAAAAACTAAAAATATAAAAAAAAAGTTCTAAAAAATATTTTTAATAGTAAATTATCATATTCTTTTTAAGTGTAAAAAACCACTAGTACAACAAAGAACCTGTAAACATTGGTATTTTTAATTAAATATTTTGATACGTTTCCACTGTAAGGCCGTTGGCGTTTTCTTTTTAAATATTTGCTTAATTTGCCATTTAGAAAGTGTGATTTGTTGCCAAATTTGTCTTGTGTATATGAAACAGTGAATAGGTCGCCAGAAAGTATGCTGCCAAATTTCCTTCTCTCGCCAAGGCGATATTTTCTTTCTCTCGCGAAGGCCCCTATACTCACAATACCAACATTTAAATACCAAAATTTTAGGCTGAGTAACTAACTTTATACATGCAAACGTAACAAAATAATCATGATTTTAATGAAAATGTTAATGCTATTAATTTATTAGGTTTGTCTGTAAAACGTGTTTGTTGAATATGAATTTTTTTATTGTGAATTGATAGCACACAAACTGTATTCCTGGTTGAGAAAACTGATTACGATACAATAAAACGTACTCAGAAAAGTCCGTGACAGCAAAAGAAAATTTAATTTTATAAGTGCTTTTTGAAATCTCGAATATATTAGTTTCTGAGTTTTCAAATGGTAAAGAACGCTTTTAGGTAGCTTTCAATACAAAAAAGTCCTTCCGGCCTGTACCGGTAGAAAAAGGTAGCTTTCCTATACCTTCGTTTTAAAATTTTAGCTAATGTTACACGAAAACAGCAAGCTAAAATGCAAAGAAAACGTTTACAAAAGATTCGTTAATACTGAATTAGAATAAGAAATTCGCCAAATTATTGAGCTATAGCCAAATTGGCTTCATTTATAAAGATTTATTTTGTTCGCCCAAATTTGGCGATATTTTGCCAAATGTCGCCAAGCTTGGCGAGAATTTGGCGCTAACGGATATGAATATATAGTTTTATGCGTATGATTGGGAAAATGATTACAACAATGAAAATTTTTGTAATGTGCTGTCTTGTTTCAAAATGTCAGCCACCCTAGAATTTCAAACTGCTGTATCTCAGCCATTTTTTAAGAGAGAGGTAAAACAAAATGTGCTCTGGAATCCTTGTATCAAGGCCTAACACTTAAGCAAAAAATAAATTTGAATTTTTAACTTTTTTGTATGTTTATTTTAATTTTAAATCTTTAAGTGGCCGCCATCTTGAAACAACGTAGCGGACCAAGCTGGCCAACGAACTCGGTCGAGACATTTGTGAAAGCTCACCAATGCCTCGACTAAGTTCGTTGGCCAGCTTGATCCGCCATCTTGTTTCAAGATGGTGGCCACTGAAAATTTTACAACTAAAATAAATATACAAAAAAGTTAAAAATTCAAATTTATTTTTTGCTTAAGTGTTAGGCCTTGGTACAAGGATTCCATAGCATTTTTTGTTTTACCTCTATCTTATAAAATGGCTGAGATAGAGCACTTTGAAATTCTAGGGTGGCTGACATTTTGAAACAAGACAACACATTACAAAAAATCAACGATTAATTTATGAGTTTTAGTGAACGTGATTTCTCCAAATCTATTTTCTTTCATTGTTGTAATCATTTTCCCAATCATACGCATAAAACTATATATTCATATCCGTTAGCGCCAAATTCTCGCCAAACTTATCGACAATTGGCAAAATATCACAAAATTTGGCGACCAAAATAAGTCTTCATAAATGAAGCCAACTTGGCTATAGCTCAATAATTTGGCGGATTTCTTATTCAAATTCAGTATTAACGAATCTTGTGTAAACGGTTTCTTTGCATTTTAGCTTGCTGTTTTCGAGTAACATTAGCTAAAATTTTAAAAGGAAGATATAGGAAAGCTACCTTTTCCTCCAGGTACAGGCCGGAAGGACTTTTTGAAATCGTAAGTAACTTGGAAGAGGTTATTGTATATCTTGTTTCGTGGTTAGATTATATTTTCGTAGATGCAGAAACATTGGTCATTTACTACAGTGTACTTTCAATAAACTTGAATAAAATTGAATATTTTTGAAAATAGCCAAGCTAAGAAGAATCTAGTTTAGTGTTTGTTACTTTATAAAAGAAATAAAACTTTTACCGCATTTCTCTAGAAGTCATCAAAACCACGTGATTCAAATGAAATGCTATACTTAGTTGTTTCTTAAAATCTGGTTTTGATTGCTCCTTATCTTTCGTTTTTAACCTCTTGCCTGTGACGCCCGTACTTAGTTAGGGTAACGCAAACGCGCCAATATTGGAATGCCCGATCTGAACTCGGGCAAACGAAAAATCGGTATTTCAATTCAGCGAAACCCGAACTCAGTTCGGGTAGCGCAAATGCGCCAATTTTGGAATGCCCGACCCGATTTCGGGAAAGAGCAAAATCGGTGTTTTAATTCCATGAAGCTCGAACTCAGTTCGTCTAATGCATAATATGTAATTTACCATTTTCCTAATAGATGGCGATACTTTCCCGAGAAAAGTTCGGCAGTATCGCGCCATTTGTCAGATTTTTGTAATTTTGCAGTTCTTTCCAAATTTCATTCAAACCACATTATGTTTGACAGGCAGGTATATAAATTTTTCGCAAGTTAAAAGTTTCTTTGCACTGTTTTTAAAGAGAAAATTTTCAATTTTTGGCATGTTTTTCTCAAATATGTTCCACAGGCAAGGGGTTAATAGGAAGGTGTAGATCGTAAAAATAAATGGATATAATGTTTTAGATAAAATCAATGACCATCGTTAAAGAAAAATTGTCCAGATTTTTTGTACTCTAAAAAGTTATGTAGCTATGTTTATATACTCTATCTCTGTGATACCTTTACCGTTAACCGTGAAACATTTGCAACACGTTTATCAAGAATATTATTTTATAGCTATTATTTTATCCCTAACAATATAATATTTATTAACTTTATTCGGCAATATAACCCATAGGATACACTGTAAAAAAAGATTGCGAGAAAAAACGGAAAATGTAAATGTAGTTAAGTTGTCGTCCATTCTCTGTTTATTCACAAAACCTCTGGTTTGGTATTTTCCGTTTTCAAAATGAAAATTTTCCGCTATTCAACGTGATAATTTCTGTCTTTAAAAATAAATATGAGTAATAACACAATATCAAATATATATATATATATATATATATATAATAACTAGCAGGCTTCGCCCCCTACGCTTGTCGTTTTTTTCAAGCGAGCCTTGAATCAAACGCAAAATACCGGCGAATTTGATTTTGTGTTTCAAAGCAATATGGACCTTTACCTGGAATATCCTTCCACATTGATGAAAACGATGCGAATGCCACTGCGTTAAAATATTTTCTAATATGCTAGACAAAATTTGGTTGTTATGGACCAACTCTTTAATTGATCATTTACAGTTAAGACTTGGTAAAGAACGATGTGCAATATGTCATAATCACCCTTAAAAATATCTAACAGGGCAAGTCTTATCAAAATCCTTCGAGCAGAATTTTTTAAATGCGCTATTTTTATAATCGGGTTCACCTGATCATTGAACTTTTCCCCATAATTCTATAACTAAGCATTGTAGAACAATAAATTATAATCTAAAACCTTCCCCTAAAAACTGTCCAAAAACAGTGCAAATCTCATCAAAGTCCATTCCGCAGAATTCAAGCTATAAGCAGCCGGAACGAAATTTTCATTTTCCTTTTATATTTATAGTAAATTATACATATTTTAGCACATTTATACGGGAGAAGTATTTCTATTACATATTATCACATCCCGTTTTTTATCGCCTTGCATCTCAGGATTTAAACATAGGTATTCGCCATTATAGGTTCAATTCTACGTCCCAGACAACATCTGGTCACATCCGGCGATTTGGGTACAGGCCAAACGTCAATTACGAAAATTTAACTGGATATTTTCCGTTTTATTTCAATTGAATTGGAAGATTGCCGTCTGTCTGTCTTGGAAGGAATTTTTCTATTTTTAACATTTAACGAGAAAAGATAAGAAGGAACTATTCCTTTTTTTTTTCTGGGAAAAATGTACACTGTAAAAAAAATGCAGTAAAATTACGGGCAGAGGCCGGCAGCAGAGATTCCAGTCATACCCCGTAAAAACAAAATCCATGCCCAACATTTTGTGCAGCCCGTAATTTTACGGAGCAAAGTAATATAGCATTATAATGCACTTTAAAACACAATAACACTTTGCTTACTGTTCTGTAGCACGTAACACGTTAGATAATCATCACAGAATCGCTGTTTTGCCGGGTTAAAATTTTCGAAACACGAGTAAAATGAAGGGTTACACCCTATCGGAGGACAATGTACGGGGTCGTACCGTATTTTTGCTAACATATGGGCTAGAACTGTAAGAATATGTGGATTGCTCTTAATTTTCTAAGTATCTAAGGGATAAGGCCGCTTATTTAGTGGATCAGACCGTTTTTCATCAAATAAGGCTGTTGCTCGTGAAAATTGGAGGGCAAACGCTCATAAATTTACAGTTTTTTTTCGAGAGTGTACGATTGACACTCAAAATACAAATTTATCCTTAAGAGATAAAAATTTCACATAAAATCACCCGTATATAGACGGAATGTTTTACAGTGTTTACGAGGAATCACTACAGTGCTTAATACAACTACTAATTTTCTATTATAAACTTACTGATTACTGACTGTGTATTACTGATATTGTATATAAAGTTTGAAATCATAAATCATTGAATGTAAAACTTTTGTCAGTGTAAAATGAATGTAAAAAGTTTTATCATAATAATATTCCTTTTTTAAGGAATATTTTCCAACCAAAATTTTACAAAACAATCACGCTATAACATTTTTCATTTTAGTAAATCCTATCACTGTGTTAAAGCATTTTGCGGCTTATGTTTCAATCGAAAAAACGTCTTTTTTTGTGATGATTGAATTCAATAAAAAATAATTCTTCATACCTTTTATTTATTTTTCATGAGGACACAAAGAACTTGTCATTCAGTAATAGAAAAATCGCTGGCTAAATTTTTTGTCACGAACAGAAAATGGATGCATTTTATAGAAAGAGTGCAATCAAAAGAAATAACTTTCAGCTGTTTGACAAGATTTATTTTTAGACAGTTAGTTGTAGTTGGAAAAAACAAAGATATATTATTATTGTTGGCACCTAAGATAGTCCTAAGTATTTAAAAAAAATATTTTTTATAGATATATTAATTTGCGTAATACTCTTTTTTATTTCATTTAAAGAACTTGTCATTCAGTAATAGAAAATTCGCAGGCTAAATTGTTTGTCCCGAACAGAAAATGGATGCATTTTATAGAAAGAGCGCTATCAAAAGAAATAACTATCAGCTGTTTCACAGGATTTATTTTTAGACAGTTAGCTGTAGTGGGAAAAAAATAAAGATATAGTATTAATGTTGGCACCTGAGATAGTATAGTATTAATGTTGGCACCTGAGATAGTCCTATATATTTTTTAAAATAGTTTTTACAGATATATTCATTTGCGGAATACTTGCATTACTCTTTTTAACACTTTCTAACATAGTTGAAAAGTGTTTATGAATTCGGCTTGTCTGACTGTCTGTCGTCTACCCCTGCTCTCATTCAAGTAAATATACTCGGATCGCCTTGAAATTTATATATGTTATTTGGGTTTACTACGGCCTGTTTGGTATTGAAAATGAAGAGTGTAGCATTTATAGTTCTTTTACAGAGACATTCAAAATAATTCGTTACATTACGGCCTATGGGGAAAACCATTTGCGGAGTATTTTAATGATGTTACACTATGTTTTAACATTTTCGAACATTGTTGAAAAACGTTTATGAATTCAGTTTGTCTGTCGGTCTGTCTGTCTGCCGTCGGTCTGTCCTCCGTCTCTGCTCTCATTCACGTAAATACACTCGGATTGCATAGAAATTGATATATGTTATTGGGGTTTACTACCGCTTGTTTGGTATAGAAAATGAAGGGTGTAGAAGTTATAGTTCTTTTACAGAGACACTCAAAATAATTCGTTACATTACGGTCTATGGAGAAAATCATTTGCGGCGTATTTTAATGATGTTACATTATTTTTTAACAATTTCCAACATAGTTGAAAAGTGTTTATGAATTCAGTTTCTCTGTCTATGTTTTCATTCGCGTAAATACTGTTGGATTGCCTTGAAATGCATATACGTTTTTGGGGTTTAGTATGACATGTTTGGTAGTAAAAATGAAGTATGTAGCATTTATGGTTCTTTTACAGGGACACTCAAATGAATTCTGTTACATTACGCTCTACAGGGAAAAATCGTTTGCAGCATATTTTAATGATGTTACACTATTTTAAATATATTCAAATTGATGCATATCACTGAGGTGCGCTACAAAGCATTTACTGTAGAACAGGGTATGCATAGAATGTATCGCTTATTTACAGGTACACACAAAAAAAAATATGTTTACAATACTATCTATGAACAATAGTTGCTGGTAGCTCGTTTTCAGTTGTGGTCCGCGTTTTTAAATGTAGCAATTTTTTTAATATTATTTGGTGCATATAAATTCTATAGATCATATACAGGACTGCTCAAAAGATCTCATGCACATTTCCGTTTACTGAAGAGGAATTTTTAATTGAGCTATCTATTTGCTAACTGAATAAAATTTTAGCATACTGTGTAGTATACATACAAATCTATAGATCAAATTGAGGACAGAACAAAATAAATCGAATATATTTGTTTGACTATTGATAGTAATTGCTGAAAATGATTTTACAAATGTGTTATGCCTGCTCTAAATTGTTTACTTAGTAAACTGTGAAGTTTTGTTACAGTATTCTGAAGGTATTGAAAAGTATTTCATAATCTATACTTGACGCGTAATTTTTTTGTTATTTTTTGTCCATTTAGGTGATTGTAACTTTTTTGCAGTTCCAATATTTACAAGGGGAAGTTCCCTTGTAAGAAAATATATTCTTGAGAATATGTAAGGCTCATGGAGGTATCTATTATGCAATTATTGTTTTGTTCCCAAATTCATTTTAAGGGGGTAAAATTTACTGTGGAATGTTTTTTATTTCCTTTTCTAACTCCTTAATGGTTAGAGATAAAAGTTTTATGTTAAGAATTACTCCTTATTAGTTCTTTCAAAAGCTAGCAAAATATCAATTGTTAATAACATTTATATTTTTTCAAACCCACAAATAACGAAATTTTAACGTACAGTTTATAGATTAATCGGCAAGGCTTATTTTATTTTTTTTTTCAGTGAAAATATGATTTCTGTTGTACTTTTTTTTAATATTAGAAATAGTCGGATGTGCCAATCTTTACCCTTTTTTTCTGTCTCATACATGTTAATACTACAAAATTAGCTATCGCACCGCCATAAAATCATTATTTTACCTCCCTTTCATTACCCTCCCCCAAAGGTAATTTTTATAACAAGCGTTATAAAAACCTAGAACAAAACATTTACTTCAGAAATACTGGTATTACAAAAATGGAAACAATGGGAGCTCTGTATATATATTTTTAAGTTCCAAGTTGGAAACATTTACAAGTACGTCATCCTATTTTGAATCGCCAGGCTTCATGGATGTCAAGCCCCCTTCTCTGCACAAGCCGTTGATGTACAACACAACTAAGAAAAATCGAATTCCATATTCAAATGAGACCTGCAGGTAACAGTCAAAAATACATACATAAAATGTGGTTCAATTCTAAGAATAACTTCATACACTTTTTAATGATACAGTAATGAAAATGAAACAGAATTCGGCATCACAGCGTCCCCTTCCGGTGGAATAGCCGCACATTCAACTGGGACCTGGTCACTTCACTTTGGCCATAGCCAAAAATTTATAAATAAAATCTGGTTCAATTCTGAGCATAACTGCATACACTTGACGATGATACAATAATGAAAATGTTACAAAAGTCACTATTATCGCGACCTCTTCTGGTGGAATATCTCAAAATTCAATGGAGGCCTGCTGGTCATAGTCAAAAACCTATAAATGAAATTCGGTTCAATTCTAATCATATCTTCATACACGTTTTGATGATACAACGAAGACGGACAGAGATACATTTTGTAAAGACATATTTATCGGGATCTCTAATCCTTATAACGTGTAAATTTGTCGAAAATGTTTTCTATTACAATACTTTCTTCTATTATAGATAGAAGAAAGTAAAAATAGATATTACGATATGTTATTTAAGAAAAATATTGCAAGAATTTCTTGAAATGATAGTACTATATTTTTCTTTCCTTTTTTTATCTACTTTAAACGATATAAAAACATTAGTCGTGATCGAAATTACATAGAACAAACTGTTCTTTTAATTATAGCAAAGCAACGACCGTGTCTGCCTGGTTAGCGTTGTATGTAGCCCGAGGAATTGCAGAAGTTATTGCCGGTTATTCTAACAAAATATGTTTTAGAAATATATAAGAAATATTTTTTATTACTCAAACATTATTTCAAATATTAATGGGAATTGATAGTTTATTTTTTGGCTTTCGATAGAACTACTAAATTAAAGAAAATTTTAACATAATTATTTTTTTTATCTCTGAAACTTGGGTTGTAAAATGAATTCGAAAAATTTCCTTTGTAAAATTTATCCTTCTTAAAGTGAATTTGGGTACAAAAAATAATTTCGCATTACATATCTATCTAAGCCCTACACATCCCTAAAGTTTCATATATACAGGCCTCCCACTCCGTCCGTTTTTTTAATATCGTTTTTTTTCAAAGAGAAATACCTTTTTAATTTTTTTCTTTAAAAATTTTTTAAAACCTAACCGAAAGGTAATTTTTATAACAAGCGTTATAAAAACCTAGAACAAAACATTTACTTCAGAAATACTGGTATTACAAAAATGGAAACAATGGGAGCTCTGTATATATATTTTTAAGTTCCAAGTTGGAAACATTTTCCCTAGTTAGTGTTCTTAACTTTGGTCTGCAAAATATTTAGTTTTAACATTCTTTGTGTGTAATGGTGAAACTTTCACGCTCGAGTGCCAAACTCTACAAAAATTATTTATCAACAATTTAACATGTTCAGAGGTCGCAACGGCCATATTTGGATTCCACGATTTCCAAACAATAATCTTCATGGTGGAATTCTAATATTGTTAAAGAATCTACCATATAGATTATTGTTCAGTTGTTCGTTAATCAATAGCACAATGCGACCAGTAAGTAAGCCATAATTTATCATGGAAAATTACTAAAAGAAAGACATTTATTTTACAAAAATAACTTATTATAAATTCAACACTTCTGTTGTTAATTATTCTCTATGAATTTAATAATGTGCCTGTCCTATATAAATTCGAAATATTATAAATAATTTATTAATAAGATTTTGTGTTTTAGTGAGTTTCGTACCGAATACTTTATATCTTATTCATTTTCTTTTTATTCTTAATAATTTACATATAAAAATAAGTCCATTTTATCTTTTAATACTAAAACAGTGCAATAATAATACTTTTAAAACATACCTTTTAAATACATGTGGAATAACAAAATCCGGCATGCATCTATATTGAATTATTTAGAGAAATAATACAATTCTGAACAGCCACACGAAGATTTAGAATCCATTCATATATAAATAATTGAATTTCTTTTATATACATTGAAATTTGTTTGATTAAATTTAAATTATTATATCAAATTAAAAACTTTATTTGGGTTATAAAATAAATTTGACATATAATAACCGTGTGACACATTAAATTTCAGTCACAAATTATCCATCTCGGCCACGTCTGCCGTACTTTCGCCACTTCTGGTATATCTAGCGCATTTCATTAGTTTACATAACAATTTATAAATACGCTGAATGTTTGCCATGAGCAACTTACAGAGGAAAGTATATTTTTAACATTTGAAGGTAAGAGGTCTAGGAAAATAACACGTTGCGTTTAACAAATTTCCATCTACACTTGAAAGAACAATCACTGTTGCAATATGACCAGCACAACTGCTATTCTTGTACATCAACAAACTGTAGATTAGAGTCATCGTTGATTTAGTTAGTTGGTTAATTTATGACGGCCAATTATCTATTCGAGGGATATAGGCCCTAGGGAGGAGTGCCATTAATGGGGGTCTTTCTAAGGGATCCTAACCCGTATTTACGGCAAGGTTAAAAAAACACGGAAAACTAATAACGGTTAGGTCGACGAGCGCGACAGGGGTTTGAACCCAGCACCTCCCGTCTACCAGCTTTGATAGAAGAACCTCTCGGCCACTGTTGGGGCTCATCGTTTTTTTAAGATCCTACGCTATACTCATGCTAAGAAATAAACAAGCTAATGGTAAACCTATGGGAACGTCCTTTAAAAATTTCTCGCTTGCATTTTAATATTTTAAAATGATTTTTTATAGGCTAGCTAAGGGAGATATCTAACATTGTGCATTTTCACTTTTTCGATTTTGGTTGCAAATTTTAGGTAGATTTCGTAAGAAATACTACCTATTACATTCTCACCTAAGTTGGAAATTTTGAAAAATTTTTGCAGATCTACGCCGATCATGACTCCCAGAACCCAAAACCACCCCCAGTTGAAAACTTTATCTATCTATCTATCTATCTATCTATCTATCTATCTATCTATCTATCTATCTATCTATGTCACTTTTTTCTGACCACGATAACTGGAAAAATTCTGCATAAATCTCTTCCAAACTGATACATAAAATCAAGGGTCATAAAATCTCGGTCAAGTTCGTTAATGGGCAAAATCGAACCAAGGGGGGGGGGGAATGGGGGGGCTTTTTGTGAAAACAGAAAAACCCTCATAATTTCTTTAATATCATACGTATCGAATCCGTTTAAAGTTATTATTACTCCTAGGAGAAGGGCTGAAAATGTATGTATGACATATTTTTGATATAATTAAAAATGGCCCCAAGGGGGGGAAAAAGGGGGGGTTAGAAGAAAAAAAATCATGGCTCCGTCAATTCACAATATATCAAATCCCGGTAAATTTATTATTAATCCCCTTAGTATTATCTAAAACTTTTATATTGACAAGTTTTTTATAGGACCAACCGTTATAGCAAAAAAAAATTAAAAACAAAAAAATCCCTGCCGGCTCCGCCTGCAAACAAGTTATTTTTCGAAGTAGGCGGTTCCAACTCCCGCATCTTTTCGAAACTGATACATAAAATCAAGGGGCATAAAATCTTGGTCAAGTTCGTTAATGGGCAAAATCGTACCAAGGGGGGGGGGACTTTTTCTGAAAACAGAAAAAAACCATAATTTCTTAATTATGATACGTATCGAATCCGTTTGAAGTTATTACTTCTAGGAGAAGGGCCGAAAATGTATGTATGACAGATTTTTGATATAATTAAAAATGGCCGCAAGGGGGGGGAAGGGGGGTTTTAGAAGAAAAAAATCATAGCTCCGTCAATTCACAAGATATCAAATCCGCGTAAATTTATTATTAATCCCCTTAGTATTATCTAAAATTTTTATATTGACAAGTTTTTTATAGGACCAACCGTTATAGCAAAAAAAAAATTAAAAACAAAAAAATCCCTGCCGGCTCCGCCTGCAAACAAGTTATTTTTCGAAGTAGGCGGTTCCAACTCCCGCATCTTTTCGAAACTGATACATAAAATCAAGGGGCATAAAATCTCGGTCAAGTTCGTTAATGGGCAAAATCGAAAAAGGGGGGGGGGCGGAATTTTTGTGAAAACAGAAAAAAACCCATAATTTCTTAATTATGATACGTATCGAATCCGTTTGAAGTTATTATTACTTCTAGCAGAAGGGCCGAAAATTTATGCATGACAGATTTTTGATATAATTAAAAATTGCCTTAAGGGGGGGAGGAAGGGGGTTTTAGAAGAAAAAAATTCCTAACTTCGTCAATTCCCAAGATTTCAAATCCGCTTAAATTTATTGTAGATCCTCTTAATATTATCTAAAACGTTTATATTGATATTTTTTTATAGGACCAACTCTTATAGCAAAAAAAAAAAAAAATCATTGCTGGCTGGTTTCGAAGTAGGCGGTTCCAACTGCAGTATCATCGCAAAAAGGTCATTTCTTCCGCAATTCCCGACAAACAGGCGCCCCACGGTCTGCGTCTTCGAAATCTACCTTTGCCTGTAGGCCGAGCCGTCAGGGATTTTTTTTTATATAGGGGTACTTTCCTTTTCTGAACTAGTTCCAAAAGTGATAGGATCCGCTTATAAAACTTTTTAACCAATATCGAAAAAGTACAAAAGCACAACATTAAATATCAACCTCAGGTATACGGTAAAAAAAAAATCCTTTAAAAATATTAAAATGCAAGCGATATTTTTTGTAAAGAACGCTCCCATAGGTTAATATTAGTTTGCAAATGTCTTCGCGTGACTAGTAGAAGACTCTTAAGAGCCTACGCTATTCATCCGAAAATACTCGAACGCTAATGTTAAATCTATTGGAAGGTTTATTACACATTTCTCGCTCGGATTTTAATATTTTTAAATTGTTACTTTTTTTTTGCATAGGATAGCTGAGGTCGATCTCTAACGTTGTTAGTTTTTAGTTTTTACTTTATTCAATCTTTACAAGAAGAAAGTATTGGATTCATGAAAATTTTCGACTTCCGGTTTTCGACTGATTTATACGTTTTAGAAGGTCCTGAACACGATCTGACTATTTTTTAAAAATGTCTGTCTGTCTGTATGTATGTGACAAAAATTTTGTGGGCGCTCTATCTCAAGAACTAATGCTCGGAATTTAATAAAACTTTAGATTCAGTTAGCCCATCATATAAATTGGTGCTGATTCGTTTTTGGTAAAAATCGCCTAGCAGGTGGCGCTGCTATGCAGCATTTTTTCGCGATTTTCGCAATAGCTCTATCTCAAGAACTAATGCTCGGAATTTAATAAAACCTTATATTCAGTTAGTCTCTGATATAAATTGGTGCTGATTAGTTTTTGGTAAAAACCATCCAGCAGGTGTCGCTGCTATGCAGAATTTTGCAGGATTTACACGATTTTAGCGATAGTCATATCTCAAGAAATAATGCACGGAATTTAATAAAACTCGAGTTTCAGTTAGACCTTGATATAAATGGGTGCTGATTCTTTTTAGTGTATGCGAAACCGGTGTGAGATAGAAGAAACTTTTGGGATTGATGCATCCGACTAGTTTTATTTGGGTTCCAGTTTTTTATATAAGGGAACTTTCACTTTCAGAACCGATTCAAACCGGTTCTAAAATTGAAAAAGTCCGCTTATAAAAAAACTGCAACAGAAATCGAAAAAGTACAAATTAATAAAGTTAGAGATCGTCCTCAGATATCCTATGCAAAAAAAAAAAAAAAAAAAAAAAAAATTAATATTAAAATGTGAGCGAGAAATTTGAAAATAACCTTTCCATAGACTTAACATTAGCTTTGAGAGTTTCTTTTTATTTTCAAAATTGGTTTCAAACTAGAAAGTAATATCATAAAAAAATATATCATTTATACAAATAGAAAATATTTTCTTTTCGTTCCTATTTTAAGGAGAAAATAGCAACAAAAGAAATATAATTAACCTCTTATATCTCTTTGTTTTTCTTTTTACTTTTTTTGTGAAATAGTAAGACGAGTAAATTTTTACCACCATTACAAAAAGGTCTTTGAAAATTACAAAACAGACCTCGAAAATAATTTGAAAATTCGAAATTTCAAGAGTTATAATGATATTCTCTGATCCTAACGAATACCTGATGCTAGCTGCATCGCGAATCTATCTATAATTTATTAGGAATAGTTCTGAATAACAAACATAGTCCGATTTTTTATAGAAAATCATTCTAAACAGCGTGACCTATTTTCATTCTCTATCTTTATCTTAGATGATCATTTCGTTGCTTATACTTGAGGCTTACTTTAGCTGTAATGTTATGGATAATTAGCTTTTAAAATTTATTATTTTTATTTTTAAATTAAAATAAATAAGCCGTAATATAAAAATTGGATACAAATAAAATTATTACTATTTATACATCTCCCATAATCGTGTCTACTACCAATTGGCGTATTATAGAGAGAGTGGTTTGGCGCAAAATTAAATATAGTCTCGAAACTAGCTTTGTATTTTTTACGATACAATCATTTCATGACATTCTAGGTGACTATTTTATTCCTATATCATTGATGTCAACCTGGGCTGTAGACACGATAATTAAATAATATCTGATAATTAAATATTATCTATTTATACCTATTGTTCATGTTTTAAAATTAAAATGAATAAGCTGCAAACTAAAAATAATTTCGACAGAAAATTATTATTGTTCATAAATTTTTCCGTAATCCTGTCCACAACTAATTGTTATATTTTAGATAGCGTAGTTTGGCGCAAAATTAAATGTATTATTGTATCCAAATTAATTTTTTTACGAGGCAAACGTATAATGGTATCCTATGCGATCATTTCTTTTCTTATCAATAATGTGAATCTTGGCTTTTGATCCGATTAAAGAGTATTAGTCCCTTATAATAACCAATCCAGATTTTCAATTAGAATGTATAAGTCATAAGATAAAAGTGTAATTATTATCATTTATAAATCATAATTCTGTTCATCACTTTTCAATCGTCGTAAGATTCACTAAATTTGGTCGATTGGTTCCCGATTTTTTAGTTTTAAATAGGTTGATTGATTTTCGCTGTTTTTTAGTGTTTTCTGACAAACGATTTTAAATAATGGAATGCGACAAACTGCAGATTACAAACCAAAACATCGTCTAACTGTGCCAAATAAGTTTAGTGTATGTTCTGCAACCGTTTTTGAGCCTACAAATGAGTTAGAAACTCAGACAAACAACATCTTAATTGTTATTTTCAGCATACTTTGTCTAAATAGTCGAATAAACTTAAACATAGTGGGTTTGCCGAAAAATACATACCTACATTCCATATATATATATATATACACACATATATATATATATATATATATATACATATATATATATATATATATATATATATATATATATATATATATATATATATATATATATAAAGATATATATATATATACATATATAAATATATATAAATATATATATATATATATACATTTTATGTTTAATTACGACAGCGGTTATTATTCAGAAATATTGATGGGATTTTCCCTCTCCGGTATCCAGATTCAGTATTTATGCAGCAGTAACATGCTAACTATTATGTTTATATATTGATGAATACCTAATAATTAAATGAAATTTCATTACTTCAAATCAAAATTAACTTTTTCATTTGATATACAAAAGGATTTTTATTTTAATTAAAAATATATTAGAAGTTTTATGCCTGTTATTTTAATATTTGTAAACTGATAGCATAAATATAAAGAACCTAATGAATTTTTTTTAAATACATTAAATTTAATAGAAAGTTTAAAGTTGTCTTCAAATACATAACCCGTTGCTTTTAAAAAATGGTAAGCTATGAAATTTCACGACATTTACGTGTGTGTATAAATAATTATTTAAAAATTTGTGCCAAAAATATTTCAAACAATGGTTTTGTCTGAATTATGAAATTTGAGAATGTATTACGTTCAATTTTATATGCACATACAATATTTAGAAAATTTGTATTAAGTAACTATTTAAAAAAAATGATATTTCAGAAAAAGATTATCTTCTACTTATGAAATTTGAAGCTGCGTTACGCTTTACATGCATTGATAACCTTTTTTTTTCTTTTTTTTTATTTATATTAAATTTTTACTTTGAAAAAGTCTAAGATTTAGGAAATTCTAGGATGTTTTGAGTGTTATTTGTATTTACAAATAATTTTATGGAAAAAATTATCAAAAGAAAAATATATTATTGTATTAGAGTTATGAACTTTATAGATGCATTAAAATCCACTTGCATACACATACTTTTTTGAAAATTTGTATACAAAATACCAGTCAATACAACCCGGGCTACAGGAGTTACACATTCCCGATATATTCCCGGTATATAAATAGCATATAAATTTACGCTTGTTGGGAAGTATATACTTTTTGCTATATATCACCCGAATAAGAGAGCTAATAACAATAGTTGACATATTTCGGACAAAATAATAATCGAATTGCATATTTTTTCGCGATGAATCAGAGAAATAAGTATTTTTTTTCTCTTACACACATCACATTTTACGTATGCAATCTTCATTAATTGCTGGTAAAGTATTATGTGACCAATTGCATTGGTATTTATGAAATTATACAAAATTATATTAAGTAATTTTGCATAACTAGACGAAGTATATGACAATTACTTTAGTTGTAGTACTTAACACGGATTACTACACATAACCACACCCTGCAATGGCTTTAGATGCACTGACAGAGTGCGTGATTTCTTATGGATGTTTCGTCAAAGCAGTGTTAGCTGTTGCTATGTGTATTCCTCATTATTTGTTTGTCACGTATGAATTACTCATTGTTTTTTATAAAGTTTCATATTGTTTTTCTTTTGCGTCAAATATGACATAGTAGGGATCTTTAAAATGATAAAAGTAGGAAACGTGACGTGGTAGGGCTTTTTTTATTGCATTTTCGGATTTAGCATTGAAAATATACTTTATAACAAAGCCTTTTGCTCAACTGTCTTATAAAACCCGCAGACCAGTGCATTTAAATGATCTTGAAACTATAGTCGTGTCATTTAATTAAAATACAGTGACCTCTCACTTATACGCGATGTTCAGTAATTATTTTTTCGTACCACTATTTTAAAACAGTAAAATTTTATTTATAAATTCTTCGATTAAATAAGTAGAAAATTACTTTAAAAATTAACTGGTGCCAAACAATAATTACCATGTATCGCGTATAAGTGAGAGGTCGCTGTATATAAAAAAGGAAGAATGCACTTATATATATATTACATTGTAGTTGTTGAACATTTTAGTAAATTAAACATTATTGAGGTATACAAGCACAGAAAAAAAATTTAAAGTCTTGTAATTTTTTCCGTAGCGTAAATTTTTAACTGGGTATTAATTTCGGGGTAGTAATTTATGGGTAGTAATTTTGAAAACCACTTTTCGTCTTTTATGTAAAATAAGCAAAAATAATAATAAGAATAGTAAAAATTTTGTCATTTTATAAATTCGTATGCAATATAGTCATACATTTTCGCTATAAATAATTATTGTTAATTTCCTCTGAGTTAAAAGTTCTCTGTATATTCTAGATTTAAACTTCATTTAATTTACTGAGTGACCGGAAAAAAGAGCAAGAAATCATTGGCCTAACTGGAAGCTGCTGTAATGGAGAAATGAAACCAATTCGAATATAAACTATCAAATCCATATCATATAAACATTAACAACATATTTAAAACATCTAGAAAGTAGAAAAAAGAGGATTTGTATAAATTTCTGACATTTTGAAATCGACAGGATTCGAAGCCAGACTTAGAACATTGAAACATAGAATATAATACTGACATAGAATATTGAAACAGGAAGTTTTAGTTCTGCACTACAAAGGCTTTTATTACATCCCCTTAATATCTATCACTTATACTCCTGTCGTATTTCTTTTGTGATTTTCCTTATAGAATCTGTTGTAAAATGGTTTGAATATGCTTTAAAAATCTAATCGGGAAATCAATTTGTTACGAAAATCTATGTACAATTCATACGGCAGTCTGTAATATATCCGCGAAATGGAAGCTCAATCAAAAGTAGTGTTTGGAAGTTGTAAAAACATAGAGAATAAATAAAATCAGTTTTTTTTCCAAATATTTTTGTGTGTTTACGAGTTTATAAGAGAATTCCGCAATTTAACATCGAAAATTTATGGCACGTATTCGATTAGGGGGCATCGTAGATTCAAGTAAATACGGTATTTATATTTTACCGGGAATGAAATATGCTCACTTAATTTTTAACCCTTTCCATCATAGTTGAAAACCTAATTTTTAATGAAGTAATTATCAGAAGCACAATAATAGCACAAAATTTATATTTTGTATCAATTTTCATATAGGACAGCAATTTCATAGTAATATTAGAAAGGCGAAATAAATATTAACACTCAAAGAAGCAATTTTGCATAAAAAAAAGGTCTGGACACATTTTTCACCCTGTTGGTTATGCGTTGTTTATCAAAATGAAAATTAATTGTGTTATTAAATTTACGGGCAGTTTCAGACCTGCTGAAAATTTAATTGGAAATTTATAAATTATCCGATGCTAGGAATTTATTCGTCTCATGTACGCCACTGGGTAGTGTGCTCGCTCATGTATGACATTCCATCTTGCACCAGAGGTTGCAGCCTTATCAACATATAAGTGAAAATGCCAGACTGGATGTCGTCCAGATTTCTTAAATGGTAACGCACTTGATGCACTCTACCAGGGTATCTGGGTTCGATCCCCGGTCTGGACACATTTTTCACTCTGTTGGTTATGCGTTGTTTAGGAAAGTGAAAATTATTTGTTTTATTAAATTTACGCACAGTTTCAGTCCTGCTGAAAATTTAACTAGAAATTTATATATTAACCGATGCTGGGAATTTATTCGTCTCATGTACGCCACTGGGTAATGTGCTCACGTATGACATTCCATCTTGCGCTGCGAGGTTTCATCCTTACCAACGTATAAGTGAAAAATGCCAGACTGAATGTCGTCCAGATTTCTTAAATGGTAAAACACTTGGTGCGCTATACCAGGGTATCTGGGTTCGATCCCCGGTCTGGACATATTTTTTGCTCTGTTGGTTATGCGTTGTTTAGCAAAGTGAAAATTAATTGTGTTATTAAATTTACGCGCAGTTTCAGTCCTGCTGAAAATTTAACTGGAAATTTATATATTAACCGATGCTGGGAATTTATTCGTCTCATGTACGCCACTGGGTAGTGTGCTCATGTATGACGTTCCATCTTGCGCTGCGAGGTTTCATCCTTACCAACGTATAAGTGAAAAATGCCAGACTGAATGTAGTCCAGATTTCTTAAATGGTAAAACACTTGGTGCGCTATACCAAGGTATCTGGGTTCGATCACCGGTATGGACACATTTTTCGCTCTGTTGGTTATGCGTTGTTTGGGAAAGTGAAAATTAATTCACATGCTTTGCCAGTGTTAAAAAAACCATGGCTCTTATTTAAAAAAAAAAAGATAGAATAGCTTTATAAATAAAATGGAACCAAAGTGGATACTCCTATTTTACTACGGACTGACCTTTCTTCATTTAATGTTTCTTTTTATTTTATACATACAACGCTAAAATGTCAATACTTCTTATAAAATGTTAATAATAGTAAAAAAAGTATTTCGAATATATTACTGAGTTTTCTTGTATAAGTTTAAATTAAAACTTTCATTAAGTTCAAGAAAAGCACAAAAGAAAAACTTTTATGAGTTTTTCAATAAGTAGAGGAAAAATACTTTCGCCTGATAGAATTTGATCGTCATTAAGTTTTTCGGAATAATAATCACAAAACTCCAATTTTCACGTTAACGACCTTTCCTTTAAAGCGGAAATCATTAAAGGATGGAAAAGTAAAACTATGATTATGTTCATGTCATTTTCCTTAATATAAAGTAATTTTGTTACCGATATAACGGTGCTATTTGAATAATCTGTAATATCAAATAAATGAATTTTTTTCGGATTTAAATTGTTTGTAATATTTGTACATTAACCCTTAATTGCATAGTGATGTAAATTTCCATCCCTTTTTATTTAACTTTTAATAAATAAATTAACTTCTTCGCCACCACTATATTTATATAGAACTATTCATCCAGTAAATTTCCCGTGAACCATGTTGCTGAACAAACTTAAAAATCTATCTTAAAATTTCTGGTGTCTAATATTTAATATATGTATAAAAAAACACAATTGTAAAAGAAAAATTCATGCAAAGAAGGGTTAAATGTATATTTCCTAACACTGGAAAATGACCTTGATACTTAAAAGAAATGTATTCAACATATTAAGCCTTTTACACGTAAGCCATGCAAAATGTGAAGGAATTGTTGAATTATAGACATAAATAAAAAAAAGTATTTCTTAAAGAATGTACAGGTTTCCTTCGATTAGTGAAGTTAAGTGATTCCGCGATATAATCGCATTAATCAAAACATACATTCAATGAGAAAAACTACAAGACATCCACAGCCATATTTTTGAAAACAAAATATTCGTAAATAAACCAGGATTCGTACGCTTTTACTACAAGTTTTTAATAAAAAATTTTGCCTTATTTAAATGCAGAAAAATATTACAAATACTGCAATTAAGCTAGGTTTCTGCAATTAATGCTTTTTAAATATTAAATAGAAACATTCTATTAAAAAATAGTGGTACGAGCGCACGAACCCTGGTTTTATTACGAATATTTGGTACCAAGAGAACAAACAATACCAAGTGGACTCATGCGAGGCTTTCGCACAGCAGTCTAATATATTTTTTGAAATGCATGTTTAAACTTCTAAAGAAAAATTAAGGGTAAAAATATCTGAAAAAATATTAGTCAAGCTAGAATATCATATCATTTATTCCATCACTAGTATACAGTAAAAACTGATAGAAGATAGCAAAAGGCACGTTTGAAAAAAATTAAGAGGATCACGTTATCCACTTCGAGAAAAACACGGGTCAACGAAAATTAAATTGAATTCATATAAAGTACAGTTTAATATAACTAAGCATATATTTTAGACTACACGTGAAACACATTGCTTCTATCGATTGATGTTGCTTTTTTCTTAAAAACATTTTAATTTTCAATTTTGCTTCCTTATTCTTAATACGTTGACGGACATTTGCGGCTATAACCGTCAAAGCGAAGTTCACAATGTAGCATGACGGCTATAGCCGCCCAAAACGAAACGGTCATTTTTAGTCACTACGGCTATAGCAGCCCAAATGTGCATTTACCGGCGTACAAGTAGAAGACCAGTGTCATGTTTTGGAAACAATTTTTTAGGTTGAAGTTCGTTTTCCACCTGTTATACGAGTTGTAGCTTCAGTATGCTGGTGCAGGGTGGCTAGTGGTCGGGGAAAAATACAGTAAAAAAAATGATAATTACCAGTATATTCTTATAGAAAAATTCAAATTGATTATTTGATCGAATAATCAACATAAATTATTCTATAAGAATATACTGGTGTTTATCACTTTTTTACTGTATTTTTCCCTGACCACTAGCCACCCTGACGTGGTTGTGAAGGGAGTAGTGCAACCTAATTAAAGGTGGTGAATTAATCAAAATTAAGTTTATTTAAGCATAAAGAGTAAAACTATACTTCTAATATTCTAAAAATTACAAAAACATATAGTGTCAATTTCCGAAATGCACTTGTTCCTACTGTCCGTCAACGTGTTAAATATAAAACAAACCTCTACGGAGACCATTTTATCTCTGTTGTACTATTCATTTATAATCATTCAGTGCTTTTATTTTACAATCATTTTTCAGCACGATATAATTCGACATTTAATTTTTGTGGCAACACTGATTTGAGGAAAACCTTTTATTTCATTTTTGAAAACAATCCTGATTTAATTTTTAATTAACTGCATTTTTTAATCACAAAGCATGTTTTAATGAAATGTGAGTGTACTAATGTTAGAAGCCGGTTCACAAACCTTTCGAAAAATACCCCATCCATTGTTATGCGTTTTGTAAATTCATAGAAAAAGGGATGTTAAAAACAGAAATAATATATACTACACTACATAATAATGCAAGTCAATATTTTGTTGATCTGCTGTTATTAGAAAGTACATATTAAAACTTGGAAAACTTTTAAATAAAATATATCTAAACTACACAAACTGCCAATAACATTAACGTATGAGCAAATTTAATAAATGACAATCAATAAACATTAAAAAGACCTTTTTAAATTTAACTCTGCAGACAAAGCATAATTTCATAACAATTCAGCGCCGTTTGGCTTTCAAAATGGAATTATTCATTCGTTGCTTTGCGCACTATTACGAAACTTTTCCCATATTAATCGTGGGATCGTCTGCAAAAAATTACCGCACTAATTGAAAATCGCACTAACTGAAATATCATAGACATAGAGAGACACAACTACAAGGACATTATTCGAATTTTACACACCATACGCACTGAAATACAAGCATGTTTTATAAACAACGAAAATTTGTATACCGCAACACCGGAAAAATAAAAATACTTAGAATTTATGTAATGTATTCATGTGTTGAGAACATTATGTTACGTTTGCTATATTAACCCTTTATTGCATAATGATGTAAATTTATATCACTTTTTATTTAACTTTTAATGAATAAATCAACTTATTCGCCACCACTATATTTATATAGAAATATTAATCGAGTAAATTTCACGTGAACTATGTTGCTGAACAAAGTTAAAAATCTGTCTTAAAATTTCTGGTGTCTAATATTTAATATATGTATAAAAAAACACAATTGTAAAAGAAAAACTCATGCAAAGAAGGGTTAATTCTGTCTTCACGGGAATGATCTGTTTTCATATGAAGTAGCTTATGGGTTTAAACAGAAAAGAAATTTCGGTAGCAATTGTTTGTTTCATCGCATTAAACATTTGATAGTCGAGGATCAGGTCTTATGTTAGAAAACCTATGTGATCAGATACATGAAATATTATGTATTTTATGTAAGAGTAGAAATAGGTAAATATAATTATCCACGTCTGCAGAAATTGAAGTGGTGCGTAAGCCAAACAATTATATCACTTCCGGTATATTTGTATAGGCTTGTACTAAGTTATTCAATAAAAGAATAATAAAATGTGGAAAATATTGCTTTCATCTGGTACTCTAATAATATCCTGTTCAGCCTCTTCGTAACCGTTGCTAAACACAAGACAGAAGTATTTTTATAGTAATTTTTTTAAAGGTCTTTCTTATGTTATCGAATGCATGAATAATTTTTATTTTAAAATTAAGTTGAAATAGTCTTATTACGGCAAATTGAGGTTCGGAATCATTAAACGGTCGATTGTGCTTTGGCAGAATAATTTATAAAGTGTACGTTCATATCATTTTGTCTCGATTTCATCAAAGAAAACTACGCCATTCGGAAAGTTTTGAATCACCTTTCACAACACTATTGATGATGTCGAATGCTTGTAAAAATTTAACGCTGAACACAACTTGCATTTTCACAGTAAGAAAATATATTGGTTTCTAGCCAATTGGTAAAATTGATTATGTCACATTTAATAAGATAGATTTAAGACTGTATATTTAAAATGATATTTGTATATTTAAAACACTATATTTAAAACGATTTTCTTATAGCGACTAAAATAAAATTTCTCTTTTAAATCTAGACGTTATAAAAATCTTTGTGGCAACAGAATATGCAATTAACCATTTAATACAAGCAAATTCTTAACTGAATAACTGCTCTTATTTAATCAATCGTGAAAAAAGACTTCAGCTGGCGACAGAGGTGGATACTGCCTTGAAAACCGAAAATCTGCCATTCAAAGATAAATGTCACTACACGAGAATCCCGTGCAAAACACAACTAGTCCAACTTTGCTCTTCATTTTAAATTTCTGCTTCATTTTCTAATCGGAGTTACGTAATTCATCTCGATAATATTTTTGGTAATTCTGTTCTGCGTCAACTGCCTGCGAATCGCCGGGCTACCTGGATGCGAGGCGCCCTTCATTGCACGAGCACGACACGATGTACAACACAACTACGAAAAATGGATAAATCGCACAAAAATTGCTGTCACAGCGTTCCCTTTCGGC
The DNA here is from genome assembly GCA_963931845.1 of Maratus michaelseni. Classification (NCBI taxonomy): domain Eukaryota; kingdom Metazoa; phylum Arthropoda; class Arachnida; order Araneae; family Salticidae; genus Maratus; species Maratus michaelseni. The sequence goes on from OZ007600.1 coordinate 101,613,026, forward strand.
GGAATATCCCCAAATTCAACTGGGACCTGCTGGCTAGAGCCAAAAACACATATATGAAATTTGGTTCAATTCTATGCATAACTTCATACACTTTACGGTTATGCAATGAGGAGACACGGGCACACGAATACACGTACAAACAGACATTTTGTAAAAACATGTTTTAGAGATCTTTGATACACGTGTAAATCCGTCAAAACCAGAAGTCGAAAAAGATTTCGATTACAATACTTTATTTTATTATATACAGAAGAAAGTAAAAGAAATGAATCTCACATAATTAACATTGTATATGTAAGCCATGCACAATGTGAAGGGATTGTTGAATTATAGACATAAAAAAATAAGATGTGTAAAAAGAATGTACTGGTTTCGGTGTACGGTTAACGTATAAATAAAAAACGTATTGGTTAAGTGACCCTGCGATGTTATTTCACTAATCGAAACATACATTTCAATGAGAAAACTGTAAAAAATCCACTCCAAAGTCATATTAATTAAAGTGTTAGGTAACTTTAAAAGTGCCAAATATCAATTTTTATTTTAATAGCTTATATTAAAGTTTGATAATGTGCTTATGTTGACATTCCATCTTGCGCTGCGGAGTTGAAGCCTTGCTAACGTATATGATTGAAAGAGGTGCTCTATTGTATGTCGTCCGGATGGTTTAATTGGTAAAGCACTTGGTACGCCATACCAAGGTATCTGGGTACGATCCCCGGTCAGGACACATTTTTCACTCAAGTTGGTCGTGCGCTGTAAAGCAAAGTGAAAAGAAAATTCACATCCTTTGTACTGCTATTTAAAGATTTAAGGCGTAGTTTAAGTCCTACTGAAAATTTAATTGGAAATTTAAATTTTGATTATTTAAAAACATTTTAAAATAAACCCCATGCAAAAATTCGCTTTAGAAAAGAAATTATAACCAAAACAGTTTGAACTCTTTTTATATGATCAAGGGGTAATTTGATCTTTAAAGTGATTTTTTTTTCAGAAATGGCTGGATAGGAATGTCATGAAATTTTGACTGCAAGTATAAACCTAATAGATGCACAAAATGACCTACTATTACGTTCATCAATTAAAAAATTTAGAAATTATAACTATTTTTATTTTTAAAATATTAAGAATTTTTTTTTTACATTTTTGTTTCTCAAGAACTAATCATTATATTTTTCCCAGTATAGGTCATTTTAAACACATATTAGTACATACGTATTAAATTAATAAAAATATTTGTATTACAGCGGCAATTAAATTATGAGAAATCCTGCGCACAAGGCATATACTGTGAATTCATTTATTAAAAAATCATTAAGTTTCAAATTAAGTTAAAAAACTTTATATGCATCTAGACTCTTTTTCGGAACATTAACCGTTCGCATATACCGGTGTGCCATAAGTTCCTTAAAACTTTAAAAAATCATTAAACAGAAACAGATGATGCTGGAAAATCGCGGTTTGCAGGAATTAGATTAGAGGAAGATTTGATAATTTTTTTAATAACAAAAAAAGTTGGGATTAGAAAAAAAGCAATATATTGCGCTGGCATGCATAATATGATGCAGATGTATGAAAATTAGGCTTATATCAAAAAGCCAATTTTTGAGAAGCGTCTTGCAAGCTTCAGTATACCAGCACATGAAACAGGCTCTTTTCTGGTATTCATAAATTTTGCCATGCGGAATTTTCGCAATGCGCCAGTTGCTGATTCCCTGTAAACCACTTCATGGGCAAAGTACTTTTGTAGCTAAAATAGTGAAATGATTGATTGACACCAGGATTCACGAACGAATTTATTTTAAAATAAGTAAAAGCTTTGCCTCATGTACCTTATAAATTCAAAACTTGATTATAAAATTCCGGTGTCATTGTGGCATTTTGAGATTAAAATCAAGTGGTATATATAATATACCGGTGTCCTTCAAGGGGTTAAAGAGTTTAACCAACAGCGTTTGATCTAGTAACGATAGCATACTACTTGCATCGAATGAAGAATCTGCGTGCATTGAGGGGTTTTGTTGAAAACCTCATTTGCACAAATATGCTTCATATTATGCATGCTGCGCCATCTATGTGTAAATTTTTGAACGAAATATGTCCCTCTAATCCTATTCATTCAAACCGGAAATTTTTAGCTATTGTTGTTACAAATTGTACATTACAGCTTGAATGAAAACTTTTAAAATAAAGTTTATCTAACAAGTGAACCACTTTTTTACAGCTCGCACCTAGCATCGAGACCTGGTGCATTTACTAGCCCTATACATAAAAGTTAGAGAACCGATAAAATTCTCCTTTAAAATGATATTTTATATATTTTGTATACTTTTAAAATTTTATTATTGTAATTTTAATTCTTAATTTCACGCCAAAAGTGAGTGTGACGCCACATATGACTCTACGAATCAAAACCATTACTAATTCAAATACAGACGACTATGACATTCGATCAGGGTTGCATAGGAAAATTCTATGGTAACAATAAAGCCAATTTCGTGTCACCAAAAATACAATTATAATGTTGTAATTTTTAAAAATCAATTTCGTAGGTTCATGCAGCATTTTGAAAACTTTTTTTTAATATGTTATACTTATTATTGACTAATTTCAGGGTTCGTACGCTTCAAGGACTTTCAAGCACTTTTTACCAGAATTTTCGTAAAGTAACATTTGGCTTATTTAAGGAAAATAAATTATATCTTCACGCACAGCGACCAGGCTCTATGACATTTCTGGTACTAAAACACTTAAATTTTCCTGAATCCCCTGATGCGTACGAACCCTGATTTGTATTTTTAACTGCCTTAAAAAATCTATCTTAACCCCTTAACTGTGTAGCCCGTACTCAGTTCGGGCAAGAACAGTTTGCTTGTTTTGTTACTAAAAGCTTTTGCACACCAGTAATTATTTAACGCAACCTTCGCTTTATTAATCGGCAGACCATTTTCGATTACACAAAGCAAATATTTTAGTGCGGAAAAAGTGGTGTACAGTGCCTATTTTTAGTTTATGGTGTCAAAATACCTCCCACAGTTAAGGGGTTAATAGTGAAATAAGTGGTTTCGAAAATTGCATTTTTGAAAGTTGTGCTGCTGTAAAATCAAAAATTATAATTTTAACAGAAACATTTTATCGATTCTCAAGCTTCATAATATAGATCTTTAAAATGCACCATGTCCCAATGCCAGGTGCGATCTGCAGCAAAAGTAGTTCCCTTGTAAGATACATAAACTCATTAACATTAAAGTGTGTATCTCTTTCAACTTGAGTTTAAAATTTCATATACAGATGTGGAGTTATTGCAATCCATATTAGGGTCACATTTACATTTAATTTGTGCGTTTCAAAGGTACCTGAACACTTAAAACACAATATACGTAAATAAACAATATAATAATGCACTACGATATCGTTTTTTAGCTATTATTGTTACAAATTGCACATCACAACTTGAATGAAGACTTTTTAAATAAAATTTATTTAAGATGCATAAACTTCCATTAACATAAAAGTGTGAGCTAATTTAATAACTGACAATCAATAATCATTGATAAGTCCCTGTTAAGTTCAGTTCACCATTATCTGATTGTCACACCACTGGTCACATTTGTTGTCGGATTTGTATTTAATTTCATAACAATTGAAAGCCACTTAGCTTTCAAAATTGGACTACTCATGCCGTGCTTTGCGCTCTAATCGAAAATGTTTCCGCATTAATCGAGAGATCGTCTAAAAGAAATTACAGCACTAACTGAAAATCGCACTAACTAAAATCTAATAGAGGGCACACAAATATCAGGACATTATTCGAATTTTACGCTTCGTACACACTGAAATACAAACATGCTTTATAAACAACGAAAAATTATAAATTGCGGCACCGGAAAAATAAAAGTGCTAGTAATTTATATAATATATTCACCTCTTGCGTAACGTGTAATAAATAGGAAAATCTTACGTAATTTCATGTGAATGAGCTATCTTCCTCTGAAGTAGCTTATGGGTTTAAATAAAAAAGTAGTCTTCGGTAGAAATTATATGTTTCATCGACTTAACCCCTTGGGGACGAGCGACACGTATACGTGACGCATAAGATGCTCAGAATTCTCGATTATTCCCACCAGTTATTTTTTATTGTAAGAATTACCTTATGTAATCCTAGCATTTCTGCGATTCAACTAGGCAAAAATTTCTGTTTTGAAAAACCGGTGGTAAAAGATTAAAAATTCTGTAAAGGACGCTCGTCACGAAGGGGTTAAACCTTTGATAGTCGAGGATACAGCCATGTAAAAGAAACTCTATGTTATTAGAAGCAATAAATAATAATTATGTATTTTATGTAAGAGTAGAAATAGGTGAATCTAATTATCCAGGTCTGCCGGACGTGACGTGGTGCCAAAGCAAAAACATAATATCACTTCCGGTGTATTTCTAGAAGTCTTTACTAAGTGATAGAGTAAAATAATAACAATTTTGGCAAACATTTGCTTTCATTTAGTACTCTAATAATATCCTAGTCTCCCTCGTCGTAACCGTTTCCAAACACGTGGCAGAAGTATTATTATAGTAATTATTTTAAAGGTCTTCCTATGTTATCGAATACAAAACAAAAAAATGTGTTTTAAAATGAAGTTGAAATAGTCTTATTACAAAACATCGTGGTTCGCCAACGTTCAACTGCCGATAAATCATTTGCAGAACAATTTATAAAGTGTCCGTTAATATCATTTTTCCTGGGCTTCATCAAAGGAATCTATGACATTCGGAAATTTCTGGATCACTTTCTCAATGTTATTGATGATGTATAACACTTGTAGAAATTAAACGCTGAATACAATATTGCATTTCCACTGCAAGAAAATGTATTGATTGTCAGGCAATTCGTGAAGTAAAAGAGAAACAAATGGGTAAGTGTGATCGAAGATCGCTCAAAGGGTTTCGTTTAATATTCCTTTCTTTAATAAATTCAAATAAATTTCATTTAGCAACAACAACAAAAAAGTCATGTTTTTGATAAAGTAAAAATTTACCGGTCTATTTTTTCGTTTTTCGAATATCTAAACCAGCCGGATAGCGGGCGAAGCCCTCTATTATATTCTGTCATAATAATTTCAGTCATACGGACTAAATGCAATATTTAAAAAAAAATAATTTCAAAATTTTAACAAATTGTACGCTTTCAAAATTTTAAAATAGGCGAATATTTCAATAATCTGATTTTTTATCACTATTCAATATGTTTCTCAAACTCATAAATTTACTATTCTCTATTACTCATATTTCAAAATTTTATGTTTTAACTGTCAGATTTCTACAAGCATTACACATCGTCCTTCGTGTGGAGACAGTGATGCAAAGCTTTCCAAATTAAGTAGTTTTCTTTAATGAAATCGATGCAAAATGATATTAACGTACAATTTATAAATGGTTCTGCTAAAGGTTTAGTGACAGCTGAACGTTGGCAATCCTCAATGTTACATAATAGGACTGTTCAAACTTCATTTTAAAATAAAAACAAGAACGAAAAATCATGCGTCAAGCATAGATTATGTAACACTTTCCAACGCTTCCAAAATAATTTTACAAATCATACCGTTTAATAAGCTAAAAGATAACATCTAAGTAATCCGAATACTTTTATTCAGCCCTGTATAGGATCTATAGATTTGTATATATACTACATAGGATGTTAAATTTTAGTTCAGTTAGGAAACGCGTAGCACAGTTTTAAATTCTCCGTCTGGAGTTAAATAATACGGAAATGTGTTCGCGAACTTTTGTGCGTCCCTGTAAATGAACGATGACTGCTGTACACACACTATTCTGTAGTAAGCCTCTTGAAATACACCTTAGTGATATATATAAATTTCAATTCGTTTAAAATAGGGAAACATTATTTAAATAAACCGCAGACGATTTTTCTCCATAGACGTAATGTAACGGAATTCTTTTGACTGTCCCTGTAAAGTAAGTATAAGTGCTATGCACACCCTATTCCATATTAAGCTTCTTCTAATGCACCTTAGTGATATATATAAATTTCAATGCGTTTAAAATAGTGAAACATTATTTAAATAAACCGCAAATGATTTTTCCCCATAGACCGCAATGTAACGGAATTCTTTTGAGTGTCCCTGTAAAAAAACTATCAGTGCTACACACTTCCGTTGAAATAGGAAACATGCTATAGATAACGACTATAACATATAAAAATTGCAGAGCAATCCGAGCATATTTACGGGAGTTAGAGCACGGACAGACGGCAGACGGCCATACGGCCAGACGGCAGACGGCCATACGGCCAGACAAACCGAAGTCATAAACACTTTTCAACTAGGTTGGAAAGTGTTAATTATCCTTGTATTCGATAACATATGTAAACCTTAAAAATAATAACGAAAACAAGAGGGGAAAATTCTGCTATAAGGCCGAATATAGATTGCCACACACGGCTTTTATTTAAAAAATAAATAAACTAGCTGTAACTCAGAATAAAAACGCAATGACAACAAACAATTTTAAAATATCTAAATAACAAATAAAAATTCCCCTGTTAAAGTGTTGTTCAATAACCATTCGATTTAGAAAAATATTTTTCTACCACTGAGCAATTTTTTTAATGAAATTTAATTCATGTTGTTATGCCGGCAGACGATAAAACGATATCTTTGGAATAAGGGAATAAATAGAAGAAAAAAATTTGTTGATGTTTGTGATAAAATGTTTTTCTTTATTTTTTAACAATGTATATACATAATTCACTTTTATATTTTAAGAGAATAATAATAAGTTTACTATAATTCGGTACTCATGCTATGGCCAGCATACACGATACACGTCGAGCCACAATGCCTTTATCATTATCTTTTTACGCGTAAAAGTTTCGCTATGGTACTCCATTGTGTAGTTTTGTAATTTTTTAAATCTAATATTTGAAAAACGACATAATCATTAGATTTGAAATTTATATCAAGAAAAATACAATTTTTTTACCATTCTAACGCAGTTTGTAAAACAATTTTATGATAAATACTTTTCGAGTTATTAATTTTTTAAGTAACTTCAAATGTTTCATTTTCCGAGATTAATCTGTGGCAACGATGGATTGCTGTGACTTTTCATAAACATGAAAAATGATAGAGATTGAAAGAATAAGCCACCCTGTGTGTGGCTAAAAATACTCCTGTCACATACCTGGCCCCGGTTGCAACAAGGAAGATCAAGATATTATTAAATTACTAGACAAAGGCAACATTTTCTATATTTTCTCATTCTTGTATTACTATATAACTTAGGATAAGCCTCCAAAAATACACCGGAATAGGTATTAATTTTTGGCTTAGGTATTACTTCACTTTCGACAAATCTGGATCATTACATTCCCTATTTCTACTTTTACATAAAATGTGTAATTTTTTTACTTGCATCGGATAACATAAAGTTGTATACGGTTACCTCCCCCCTTATTATGGATTGGGACATATACTACTCAGTCGACTATTTTTTTTCTATTCTTTGTATTTTTGCTTCCGCGGCCCCACTGGGCGATAGGTCATCGTCTGTGATCGTAAAAACGTAAAAATGTTGTAATACTATTTAAATTATTCGATTTATTTCCCTTGTGTAGAGATCATTTTTTCTTCTGACTGTTTTTGTTTTGAGTGTTTGTTTTATGTCGTCATTTTTACATCTAATATTTGTTTAGAACACTATTTATGGTTTTTCACCGTGAAGATACTTTTGCAATGAAAAACGTTGGGTGTTACCATTTAAAATTTTCGAAATTTTACCACTGCAACCGGAATTGTTCGACCTGGATTATTATTTTTTACTACATTCTCGAGCCCATGCAATAAAATAACCATATCCCAAATGTTATACCTTTTCCTTGAACTAGGGGTCGCCAGGGACTCCGATATCAGCAAAGGTTTCCATATGCACTCTGTATATGAGTTTGGATGTCTGTTTCATATGGATATTACTTTATTTAGAATTTAAGCTAAATTAAACTTTTTCTAAAATAAATGTAGTTTATTATTAATTAATAGTATAAAACGAAGTTATATATTATTACGTTTTAATTCATTAAAACCTTTCAATTTAGAATATTTCAGATTTTCAAAAATTTACTATACATAACATTAATCATTAACTCTCTATAATAATATTTATACAATTATATACTTCATTGCTTTGAATATCATTTTTTAGTTATGTAAATATGTATATAGATAGATAGATAGATAGATAGATGGTTAATTAAATAGATTTAGCATTTTAAATAACATTTTAAGTTGTAAACTCATATTTTTATTTGGATGCTGAGCAGATTTTTAAATTGCACTTTAGAAATGCAAAGTAAAGCTTTATTTTCGATATATTAAGAAATATTAAATTCCACCTTTCTGCAAGTTAATAAACAAGAACTTCATCAATTTTTAATCAACATTTTATAATACTTCAATGAATCTAATGCACATTTTCCTTTTAATAAAAATATTCTTATTGACTTTTGTTAATAAGATTATTTCTGCTAAGCTTTCAAGATTGAAATTTAACATCAAGCGCAATCTGCGTGTTGAAAATACATTATCGTTTAAATGATGGATTAGTTAGTTTCATGGCGATGATCGAAAATTCATTTTATTAAAAATACGATAGAATTTTTCGTGTTCATTTATTTTCGTAAATTCATATAAGTGTTTAATTAACTTATAAGTCATCATTCCGTTTTTTAAATTTTACAATTTTAGAAAAATATTTTGGTTGTATTCACAATGCGTTAATCGGGACATCCGATAGCTTGGATGTTATATATATGTATGGAGGAAAGCTAATTCGGAGCTTGGAATTAGAAAACAATTATTCCAATTATTTTCTGCTTTTGTGGTTCAACACAGGAGAAGCCAGCGACTATACTTACTTATTCTCCAAAAATGTTGGGATCCCGTAACAGGAATGTATGCCTTTATTCAGTCACACAAAACACCGATACGTTCATAAAAGGCATCACGTGTGTTCTGATTTAGCCCAATCAACTTCACTCGATTGACCCACAGATTTTTTTAAGGGATTTGGTCATGTAATTAGCCTTTTTCTGTTTATGTTTCACTTGTTTTAGTAGGTTGATTGATACAGCTTTAACAGCTCGATAGGATATCTGAAAAATATTCACATTTTTAACATTCTAAATTGGTTAAAACTTGATGTTTCCCAATGACCCAATAGAAAAAGTAATACAGTAGCGCAGTAGCCCAGTATTATTTGTATATCAGTGATAGTGAAGTGTGTCGTTGGCATTTAAAAAAAATATCAGTATATTAATGCACAAAACAATGCATATAATAAAATAAGTGTTAATTTGCTATAACGATTGCATCATTATATTGTGAATGTGTAAATATATGTTTTAACTGACAAGGCGAGGGCTTGACTTTCAGATCACCTATTTGTCTAACATAGTGTATGATTAAAGAAGAATAAAGATAGAAAATAGCCGTGAAGTAATTAGGCATAAACTCTCGATAAAGAATGAATTTAAAAATATTACAAAATACTCTTGCATATACTTACAGTGTTTTGTCGCACTATATAGACGAGGCTGGAAGAAAAATGCAAATCTCTCCCATTAAAGTGCTCTCCCATTTAAGATTTTTCTTTTCTATTTTTATTTATTTAAAAAAGTTTCATCAGTTGTTTTACTTTTTACATATCAGGGAAATGCAAGTATGTTTAAGAAATTTAGAGAGAGGTGGACAGACAGACAAATGGACAAAGCGGTCAGACGGACATCCATGCAAATCGAAGTCATAATCATATTCCAGCTACGCTGAAAAGTTTTTAAAATAAATACGTTGAGATAAATACATTCTGTTTTACTTATTTTTGTGATGTTGTAACTTATTTTGTCTAATAAATTCACAAAAAATTATTTTTTATGATATATTCATTGAAGTTATTTTCAATTACATGAGATATAAACACAATAAAAAACTTAGTTTGTCCCAATTGAAAAATCTGTTAAATTTAACTACCATTTAAATTTACTTTTTATACATTAACGAATGTTTATTCAATAACAATTAAATAACATTTTAAATAACACATGGATATTTGTTTTTGTTACCTTTTTGTAAATTCTGAGCAAATTTCCTTGAAACGAACATATTAAATTTAATACTGCTTTATTCAAGGTCTGATTTGTATATACGGGGTTCGTACGCCACAATACGTTTGTTACCACAATTTTTAATTGAATTTTTTATCTTATATCAATGTAGAAAAGTATTGCAAATCCTGAAATTCAACGAGATGTCTTCAATTTCTGCTATTTAAATATTAAATACAAAAATTCTATTAAAAAATTGTTGTAAAAACGTACGAACACTGGCATAAATTGTTTTACTCTCTAACTAATACTTAGATTTCTGAATATCAGACAAAACTACATTACATATCTACAAGACTAGAGACAACACGATTTTAACATCAATTTACATAACAATACACTACCGAGCAGTGATTATTAACAATGTTAATTAAATATTAATAAATTAATTTTCCATAATGAAATTGATTAAGAAGAGCAATTCCCGTGTCAGATAAATTGCTTCTTTTGTCGTAAGACTATTTATAATTAATTGGCAGAAAAAGAGCTAAATTTACAAATATATAAAATTTTCGCACAATATCTTTCATTTAAATGTTGAAAATTGGGATAATACATGCATGTGTAATATGTTTGCTTTTCACTGCGCTTTTGTTAAAAAAAAAAAAAAAAAAAAAAAAAAAAAAAAAAAAAAAAAAGCAAATAATAACTTTAAGAGCAAATCAAAAACATAATTCATACTTTTTTAAGCTGCCTTCTTAAAATAAACTTTCAATTGTTATCCAAATATTGCAGCTTCAAGTAAAATGAAAACTATCTTCAAAGTTTTTGTCAAGAACTTGGGGGAAATGAAAATTTAAAAATGAAACTTTAGAAATATCAGTTGGCTTATATATATTTCTTCATTTTCAAAAGTTTAAAAAAGAATTATCGTTAGAAAATCTCGATAAATTCCTTTTTAATTATTACATTCTGAAGAAAACAAATAATTAAAAGTTAAGAATATTCTGAAAAACATCAAGTACATTTATTTTTTGCATTTTATAATTAATCGAATTCAGTTTTATAGCAATTAATCAAAATTAAGTATAGTCTCTAAAATAAAACAACAGTATTTAGAGCCTGTAATAATAGTCTATAATTATCTATTGCAGCGCTTCCCAACCTTTTTTCTTCCACGTACCCCTTCCTAAGACTTTTCATTTTGGAGTACCCCCAGTTATCATAACCACCCACCCACTCCTCTCCTCTCCCACATATTATTAAAATTTTCATCTCCCTTGAATGAAAATCAATATTTTTAGAAATATTTATTATTATATTTTCTATTCATTAAGGGAGCACTAATGTTTTCAATTTTATTTGAAGTATTATAAAGTATAGTAAGTATTATTATCTAAGTATATAGAAAATATAGTAAAGTATTATTCAGTATTTATCAGTTATCAGAGCAGGCCTATTAACAGCTGCATTCGGGTGCTCTTGCGATTCTAAGTAATCAGATTGTTTCTAAGAACTGGCAGTTCCCAAATCATCAGTTTGAATTTCAATCGCAGTTGCAGTACTTTTAATAGTTCAAGATTTCAACAAGTTATCCATTTTAAACATAAAACCAAATCTTTTAAATAATAAGTAAACACTTCAAATTAAATACTCATTAAAAGGAACAAAGCTTTTCAACTAATATATGTTAGTGATATAACTCCGCCAACTCGAAAATAAAAGTAAGGGCCTGCTTTTCAACACGTTTTAAAATAAAACATTAAAACTAGAAACTTTTGAGTAATTTAGGCATTTTATAAATATTATTAAAAACAGGAATAAATAAAACGTTTGAAAAGAGCATTGTACAATGATCAATGGTAGTTTTCGTAAAGATTGGGGAAATATGTAAGTACGCATATAATATGATTAGTTGTGGGCGGAGCTAGTGACATGGAATTATCAATGAATTATTAGGTCTAATGGTCTTTTACCCTGATTTTGAGAGTAAAATATTGGAGTTACACATGAGACTAACTTTGTAATTCAAAACTATAAACTTTATTTATGTGTTTTCAGTTAAAACATTTTTGTGATTTCCGCCATTATCGATATTATTTCCACGTACCCCCAGCAGGTCCGCCACCTAGGAGTACCTTCAAGACTACGCGTACCCCAGTTGGGAACTGCTGATCTATTGGACCAAATTGAAAAAAAGCAATGTAAAAGTATTATTTTACATATTATACAGATTTAACAGAAAAAATATATTGAAAAATAAAAAGAATTAATTTTTAAAATAAAATAGCCATAGAACATACTAATAGTTTTATTTATATTTTTATTTATAAATTCAATATTTACATTATATTTTGAAATTGCATATTAAATTTACTAAACATTTTCAACAGCAAGCGCATTTAGATTTTTGTCGCCAGACATGCAGTTTTAAACTCAAATACTTTTTCATAGTTGCCGACATTCCGATTTTTTGAATGCCAGTAAAATCATACAAAAGTTTTCGCTTTATTAACCCCTTGAAGAGCACCGGTATATTATATATACCACTTAATTTTAATTCCAAGATGCCACAATGACACCAGAATTTTATAATTAAATTTTGAATTTATAAAGTACATGAAGAAGAATCTTTTACTAATTTTAAAAATAAATTCGTTCGTGAATCCTGGTGTCAATCAATCATTTTGATACCTAGCTAAAAGAGTACTTTGCCCCTGAAGGGGTTAAAAGGCAGAAATTGCATGATTAAATAAAACAAATATTTTTTCATAAAAATACTGGTATGAAAAAAATCGGGAGGTTGGCCACTATGCATTTTGCTGCGAAAACAAGTAAACTTATAAAGCATTGTTGAATCATTGTAACATAAACAGTCACATATACATGTATTTGTGAATTCTATAAAGCTATTGTGTAGGAAACATCATTTCATCCCGTTCTAGCAATAATGAAATTTGCATAAATTGCCATTTAGACTCCGGAGAATACGGAGAATTACGGAGAATTACGGCCATATGTATTCAAGATGATTTGAAATTCCATCATATTTTATCGTGAAGTCTTATTAATGCCATAAAAATATTGCCGTATTGCATTTATTGGTTCACCAATTATTATAGACACCGGAAACCACATATATCAAAATTGAATGAAGCGTAAACTTTTTTCTTTTTCGCGGACTTCGTTATAACCGGTTTTATTAACACTTGCTGGGATTTCCAAAGGATTAAACGGAGTTTATATCAAAGCCATTATACAGGGTGTTTAAAAAATGACCTGTATATTTGAAAAATCAATAAAAACTAAACGGGCAGCGATAGAAATACACCGTTTGTTGCAATATGCTTGGGACAACAGTAAATTTTCAGGCAGACAAACTTTCGAAATTAGATACAATTTTCAACAACAGCTGGCGCTGCAGTCTGGAATAATCTAAACCACGATATTTTCCACATATCCACCATGCGTAACAATAATATGGCGTAGTCTCTGAACGAAATTACCAGAAACCTTTGTAAACCCGTGACTACTTTCTGTGGGGACACTTGAAAGACCAGGTGTACCGCCACAATCCAGAAACAATTGAACAACTGAAGCAGTACATCTCTTCTGCATGTTAAACCATCCCGCATGACACGTTTACAAAGGTTTCTGGTAATGTCGGTCAGAGATTACGCCATATTATTGCTGCACATGGTGGATATGTGGAAAATATCGTGGTTTAGATTTTTCCAGACTGCAGCGTCATCTGTTGTTGAAAATTGTAACTAATTTCGAAAGTTTGTCTGCCTGAAAATTTACTGTTGTCCCAAGAATATTGCAACAAACGGTGTATTTCTATCGCTGCCCGTTTAGTTTTTATTGATTTTTCAAATAAACCCGTCATTTTTAAACACCCTGTAGATTAAGCATAAGCCGATAAATGGAATAAATTTTGCAAATTGAAAATAACACTCCCTTACGACTGATAGTATTTTTGCGCTAATGTAAATGCTCGTCCTAGGACGGTGTGTACAAATCGGGGTTTTTACTTAAAATTTGAAATATTTGATTAAAATATACATATACAAATTATCAGCAATAAGGAAAACTGATCTGAACCGTTAAGTTCAGGGTTAATGGTAAATTTTACTGTTAATTGTAGTTTTGTTAATGGTAAATTTTACGAAACATAACTTTTTTCTTTATTTTTGTTTTTCAGCTCAAAATTTCCAAATATTTTTCTGAATAATTAAAATCTTAATCGTAATAAAGATCTCAATAATTAATTAAGATCTCAATAATTAATTATGGTAAGTTAATTATAGGTACTAATTTTCGCTCTCAATAATAAGAAAACGCTCTTTTATTTTATTCTAAATATAAAAGACTGCAGTAATTGTTACACAAAATGAAATATTTCCCTTTCAAAATTAATAATAAAAATAATTTAAATCATTAATAAATTAACTGTTAATTTATAATTATATAGGGAAGTTGCAATCAGCTGATGATTTTCTCATCCGCCAAGCACAACTGCCCGATTGACCTCCAGCAACGTCCATAATCCCCACAGCTATCAAACACAACTGCCCTGCAAGGGTTGTTTGACCTCAAGCGGTCTTTTGACCTTCAACGGTTGATTTGTAACGTCATTTGAAACTATCCTATTCATGATTCTATACGATCTTTTTATTATTATTCAAAATTCCAAGAAAGTTAAAAATTCATTTTCATTTAAAATCATTAAATAAATTTTTTTTCAGTTTTATTTTAATATCAGGAGATTAATTTTTATTTTTTCAATCTCAATGATCATTCCCATAAATTTTAATGATAAATTCAATCCAGTTAACTTTTGGAGACCTCTCACGCCCTGAAGAAAATAGTTTACTCCGTAAACTGTTGCCACAAGACGAATCGCGAGTGAATACGACCGGTTACGAAATATAAACGCACCTTTGTGTGTATTAGTCAACCATCCAACCGCATTTCAGGATTTTTCAAAACAAACCGTTGTCGAAAAAAGGGATCTGGTATGAAATTTTTTTAGCGTCTAGGAGATTGCCCAAATCATTGAAATTTAGTTATTTTTTAATGTTTTATAGAAAAATATGCTGAACAGAGGTGATTTGAGGTAGAAGATATTTGTATTTAGGCAGATACGTTTACTCACCCACATCTCAAATGCAAATTAAGCCTAACATGGCTCCATCTTATTGTCGACTGGTAAGATGGATGGGTTCGCACCGGAATCGTTACAATGCGTGTTATTATATTAGGTAGGCATATACGTTTTCTCATTCATATTTCAAATGCAAATTAAGCCTAACATGGCTCCATCTTATTGTCGCTGGTAAGATGGGTGGGTTTGCACTGGAATCGTTACACTGCGTTTTATTATATTTAGATGCTGGAAAAAGAAACATTTACTCTAGAAAATTTACAAAAGATCTTCGTAAATATTAATCCATATAATAATATAAAATGAAATAAGCGTGGAGCCTAAATTAAAATCTCACACTGCAGTAAAGTTAGTAAGATGAGTGTACTCAAACGATGGATTATGGGACCTATGAATTACTACTAGCTATTTTTTTCTTCACGAACTCTTGCTTTGGCATGTCGCCGCATGAGGGGAAAGTGTCATTCATGTAGGCGAACAAAATTGACATATTGTTCGTGTAACAGGCTATGTCTGTTTTGACTACCAGCCACAGCAGAGTAAAGTAGCAGTAGTGTGCGCTAACAAATTTAACAGGTACTGCACACACCAGTACAATCGCTCTGATTTATATTGTACTTCGGTTTACCTAGGCTCATATTATCCGTGTTAGACTGTACTAACGCATTTGATTTTCAGATAATCTCATTACACGCTCTTGATTGCAATAAAATTATAACAATTTTCCGTTTAGGATTATTATTCCAACCGTTAAGATTGAATAATTTAATATTTTGGAATGTTTAATTTAACACTGAAAATATAAAGATTTATATATTGATATATTTATAAGTCTGAATAATCTCGTTTAAACATCTATCTTAAAAGTAAATGTTTGCGATAGAAGTATCTTATCTAAAGGCTTTAGAAATAATATTTAGAAATAAAAGTTGTATTTCAAACAGAAAATAAAATTCGAAATAGCTTTTGGCAGCTATTTCACGAAAGTCTATTTTGATTTTCTGTAATATAAATCTTTTATCAACATTTACGCTCTTTCTCCTTTTTATCTTTTGATTTCATAGATAATCTTTTTTTCATGACATTTTTCCCTGTCATGTTAAAATAAAATTTCATGAAAAAAAAAATTATTGTTGTAGCTTTGATTTCTCTTTTATGGATAATGGACCTATTAAAGAAAAAAACCAGGAATCTAAACATTTAGGAATATTTAACAGATATGGTGTTTTAAATAAATATAAAAAAAGTTTTATTATTATTATTATTATTATTATTATTATTATTATTATTATTATTATTATTTTGCACAAACAAAACTATGGAAAAATGTGATAAGGCTATAGTAAATGTCTTCATGAGTTTCATTCTTTAAATCTACATTAATCTCTGTCTATCTCTAATAGCCCATTGAAGAATAAATTCTAAAAATTCCGCAAATGATAGAATCCGAACTTATAATAGAAAATCTAAATAATAATTTTTATGTTTATTTAATGAAGGAATGTCTGAAATTGAGAGCAAAGAGCTAAACTCCAATATTCCTGCTGCTGCCATTTAACATATCCCAATAGCGTAACCATTAATAATACCACAATACCTTGGACTAATGAAGCAGAGTACCTGGGGGGTCACCCTTGACCAAAGACTTTCTTTCAAAAAACATATCCTCACCATCAGGGGGAAAGTCACTGGAGCTACGATTGCACTAAAACCTCTTCTTAATAGTAAAACACTGGCTATACATAACAAGCTTCTCCTATATAATTCCTGTATTTTACCAATTATCACCTATGCGTGTCCGGTCTGAGGCAATATCTGCCAATCCTTCATGAAAAACCTCAGCCAACTTCATAACAAAAATCTGCGTACTGTCAGAAATGCCTCTCGCTATCTCCGTAATAGCCCTATTCGCAGAGACCTCAAAACTACCAGATTAAATAAAGGAATCAACCACCTTGCCAAAAAATTTTATGAAAAATTATATGATCTCCCTAATGATATAATCGCAGAATTGCCGGATTATGACGCATTCGAACCACATCACCGCAAGCGTCCAAAATATTCTTGTATTATTGACTATGAGCATTAGTGCTCACCATTCTGCAAATTTCTTTCTCTTACTTTTATATAAATTTGTAATGTCCTAATTAAACTTATTCCTATGCTATACCAAAAAATAAATGAAATAATAAATTAAAAAAATAAAATTTGTAAGGCCTATTTTCTCAATTAAAATTAATCCTAAGCTATACCAAAAAAAAAAAAAAAAAAAAAAAAAAAAAAAACAGTTTGCCCTTTTTAAGCGGTTTTTTATTTTTATTTTTATTTTTTGTTAAAGCTAAGATTTGTCTGTTTTTTCCACCTGGCATTTATGTGCTGTTTTTGAACATGTTCCGAACCCTATTTTACACTTTTTCAACTTTTTTCAGTAGTTAATTTTAACTACGGCTATACCATTTTACTTTTTTTCATTTATTAGACTTTATCCTTAATCTCTTTTGCTTTACTTTTTTATTCCAATTTTTTTTATCCCATTGTTTAATTTTTCTTCTATTTTTAATTGTTCTTTCTTATGTAGTTATTACTACATTTAACTTTTCCCAACGGCTCAATATTTACAAACACTTTACTCACAAATAGACTGGGCGTAAAGTTGATCAACTCGGAAGCCCCTTAACCGACATCAACTGTTCGGCAACTGATATTGAGTAAAGTAAAAATTACAATTTTAAATTTCTGGTGTGAATTCGGAATATCTGAATAAAAAAAAGTCAAGTTAACTGAAAACACTGGTGGTAGCATAAATACTACACGTGCAATAGCGGGTTAATGAAACCAGACTATCCAATCCGAGTTCTATGGTTCATAGAATATAACCAGGGCCCGACTAGCAAGTTTTTGTGTCCAGGGCACTTTCAATTTTTCGTGCCCCCTTAGATTGGTTGATTTACTGATACTAGTTTTTTTTTTTTTACATATTGCACGCTTATTCGAAAAGTGTCAACTCAAAAAATTACATATTCCGGAAGATTAAAAAATGGTTCCAGGAATGAAAATAAAATATTTTTTCTATTATTTATTGAAATGTGCTTGTAAACAAAGATTGAGATGTGTTTTAGTCATTTCATCGAATGAATATCTCAAATATCACATTTTTTCGGTTGTGTCACTTTTCAAATAAATGTGCAATATGATAAAATTAAATAACTTGATAAATACAGTACACCAATTACTAGAAAATAATGATCAGAAGTCTACTTATTAATGATGTTATTGATATTAAATGATAAAACTAAACTGATACTGAGTGCAAACAAAGTTCTAAAAGAAATAAAATTGTTGGCACAATTACGATTTTTTTAAATGGAAATTTAGATGAAAATATGAAAATTTTCGTGTTCCTCAGAAATTTTGTGCCCAGGGCATGGGCCCCGGGTGGCAAATTCACAATCACTCAACGTCCTACGCACTTGATGCCAACCTCTGTCGCCAACCGCTTTGGCGAGAAAATGAACTTCGCGCATGCGTGGCATTTGGCCGGCAAACTCAAAATCGTACAAGTACCATTGAATAGATAGTTGTTTTATTACAATTGTACATCCTACAACATTCCTCAGCACTGAAATAACACCAAATTATATATATATATATATATATATATATATATATATATATATATATATATATATATATATATATATATATATATATATATATATATATATATATATATATATATATATATATATATATATATATACATATATATATATATATATATATATATATATATATATATATACATACTTAATTAGGATGAATTTGAAAAGTAAAAACCTAAATATCCCTAATTATTTTATTGGATTTGGTGTTATTTCAGTGCTGTATTATCCCCTTTAGGATGTATCTCATTCTATCAATGCTTAACAAACTATATAAGATTTTTTTTTTTTTTTGGGGGGGGGGGATAATTTAAAAGTGAAAAATCATTTAACTAAATATAATAAATAAGTATCCGTGTTTATTCGAGATTAAATAAAGTAATATAAAACGTAAAAAATGTAAATAACATCATGTATTATAAAATGTATTTTTACTTCTTTCTAAGCTTATTTTATAAAAACAATTATTGTATATTTAATGTAACTGTTTACAAAACTATTACAAAACTGTTGGTAGCCTAAGCTACCAAGTAACTACTGATTCTTTGTAATATCTTTAAAAAATGAAAGCTTTCATTTATTTTTAAAGCATTTTAATGCTGACGATAAAACTCGAGGTAAAAAGGTAGGAGGAATGTTGTAGGATGTACAATTGTAATAAAACATCCATCTATTCAATGGTACTTGTACGATTTTGAGTTTGCCGGCCAAGTGCCACGCATGCGCAAAGTTCTTTTTGTCTCCAAAGCGCTTGGCGACAGAGGTTGGCGTCAAGTGCGTAGGACGTTGAGTGATGGTGAATTTGCCCCCGGGTGCCCGTGCGATAGTCAGGGCGTGAATATAACTGTACGGTATACAGAACATAAATCAAAACAATACTTAATTGAAAACCCTAACTCGTTTTTTTATACTATATATATATATATATATATATATATATATATATATATATATATATATATATATATATATATATATATATATATATATATATATATATATATATATATATATATATATATATATATATATATATATATATATATATATGTAGGATTTCAGTTTAAACACTTCATTTCCTTTATGACGTAAATGATCATCATATTAACTGACACTCTAGTACTATTACTAGGACTTCCCTCAAAGGGATTAGTCTGAGTGATATTGCTGAGAACATAGGGTTAACAATTACAATATAAAGAAAAAGAGCAAATTAAATGATAGAATTACAAAATATCATATATAAATTCATATACACTGTTAAAAAAAATAGAAAAGAAGTACCGTTAATCAGATGTGTTGTCATAATTTTTTTAACATGTGACAAAGAATCTCATTTTCTTAAGCGCGTATTGCGCAAAACCTAAAAAAAAAAAAAAAAAAAAAAAAAAAAAAAAAAAAAAAAAAACGCCGAATCTTTTAAAACGCCAAGCTTTTTAAAGTTACGTAATTGGATTAGCAGCCAATAGATTATTCTATCAAGCGTAGCTTAACGCAAATTTAATTTCATTGTTGCACCTTTTTTTGTGTGTGAATTTAAAATTTTTCTTCCTTGATTTATATCTATTATTTGTATAACTGCTTATAGAAACTCTTACACTTCAAACTTCAAACCACATTGATAGCATGCTTTGCTACAAACCAGATTGCAACACTATAGTCTAAATTACTATTAAAGTATACAAAAAATTTTCGATGACTTCTGTAAAATAACTTTTACATTAAATCTCCATATCGGCAAAAGTGAAAAATTATATATATTACAAAATTAAGCTTAACAGATACTTCTTGATTATTCTCTAGGAGGCTCTGCCCCTTGCGCCTTTAATGCGCCTTTACTGCGCCAATCCGAAGACTTTTTTTTGCCTGTCTGTCTGTCTTTCCACAATCTGTCTGTTTCCCTATCCGCCCGTCTCTCTAACCGATTGTCTATCTCTCTACACATCTCGCTACCCGTCTCTATATTTCTCTACCGGTCTCTCTACCCGCCAATCTAATTCTCTAACCGTCTGTCTATCCGTCTAACTACTTGTATGTCTAGCCATGTCTCTATCCACTTCGCTACCCATTTGTCTATCTGTCTCACAACTTGTCTATCTGTCTCTCTACCCGTCTGGCTATACGCCTCTCTACCCATTTTCTTACCCATCTCCGTACCCATCTACTGTCTCTCTACTCGTCTGTATACCCGTCTCACTATCCGTCTGTTTTTGTACCCGACTCTTTACCCGTCTCGCTATCAATCTCATTTCCTGTCAGTCAACTCGTCTCTGTACTCGTCTCTTTATCTACCACGCTACGCGTCTCGCAACCTTTCTAGCTATATTCCTGTCTACCGGTGTCACTACCAGTCTCGTGACCCATCTCGCTACCCCTCTGTCAACCCTCTTTTTACCTTTCTCTCTAGACGTCTGTCTATTCGTTTCGCTACCCGTCAGCCTAGCTATGTCGCTACTCGTCTCACTACCCATCTCACTACCCGTCTGTCTACCCGTTTGTTACTCGTCTTTCTACCTCTCGCCACATCTTCCCAATATTTAAACAATTCATTTAATATACAGAAGCCGTTTATCAGTTATTAAATGCAAACAGAAGTTATTTATCTAATAAGTGTAATCAGATGCAATTTTTTTAAAAATACATACATAAACCTGAACAATAATTCATCAGTTTTGTGTTCATATTTGTTTATTTCATTTGACAGTAATTCTCAACTTCTTAAACCTGAATCGTCTCAAACTTTTTAAAAAAACCACAAGGTCTGTATAATTGCAAAGTACCCGGAGGGCTATATTAGCTACATGTTATTAAGTTAAGTGAAAGTTCGTTATCGCGTTTGCAGCCAATTGCTTATGTCAGAAAGCGTGGCTTAACGCCATTTTAAATTCATTACTGTAACTTTCTTTTCTTTTGTTTTCTTTTTTCTTTTTTTTTGGGGGGGGAGTAGGGGGGGAAGGGTTTCAAATATATACATTTAAATTAAAACTTTTGCCTCCATGCCATTAGTGTTGTTTGTATTATTAACTAATACCTTGTAGACCTAGCTTCATTTGAAACAAATGTAAAAGACTTCTTCTGCAGTTTTTTTTAGGAGAAACTTTCGTAATTGTGCCCAAAGCCAATCGGAGTATTTAATATCATTATTGTAACTCTTATAGAGTTAAAACAATATTGTTGCTAGCTTTACTCTTGTTTGAGACTAGCCTTGCCTGTGTACCTGAATGGGGAAAAGTTTCGTATCCTATGTCGGTTGGCGAAAAAAATTTAAAGTGTTGCCTAAAGGTAGATTTAGCATCTTACAAAATTTTTCAAGAGAGCGGTAAAACATGTTTTTCAAATATTTACAAACATACGTTTATTAAAGCATGTTTTTTGCACCATCTTAAAAATTTAATTTTATTGACATATTCGATATTTTAATAAGTAATGAAAATACATAAACAAACTTATTTTACAAACCTAAGAGGCATTTTTGTGATAAATAATTGTTATTGTCAGGGGGGTAAATTGTAAACAATTAATAAACGGCTAGTAAATCGGCTAGTAGCTGGGAGAGTCTACACTGTTTCGTCGGTAGTCTGTTCTTCAAGTTCTGCAAATTCTTCAATAGCTTTAATGTGTTCAAGTTTTTCATGAAGCGAAAGTCGGTGGAGTTGCTTTCATATCTGTTATTAAAATAAAGTCATTGCTCATCTGTTAAGTCTTCCTTAATATTTTTGGGAAAATTCTACTGGAATTAACTGCCTCTACTCAGCTTTCACGATTGCATTTACACTACGATTTTCAGATGTGACTTGTACTCCGAGATTTATCTTCATAGTGAGTAAATCGGAATAATACCCTCTCCGAATGTCATGACTGTATTTCCATGATCTCGACATGTTTATAAATTTATCCCAGAAGTGACATCTGTAAGTTAATGTATTCTTTTATTTTTGTTGAATTCTTATTTTGTTGATTTGTTATTATTGGCTTACATAGAACAAAATTTGTTCTTTGAATATTTTTAGAATACTATTGTTCCTTTTTATCCTGAACATTTAGAACGTACGAAATTTAATATTTATTCTTATGTATTGTTGAAAAATTAATATTATTTGTTTATGCTCACAAATATTACCGAAAGTTTTTGAACTGTTCTGATATTTATTTATTCTTATATTACTTCATTTTACAAAAGTAACTTAATT
This sequence comes from Maratus michaelseni, assembly GCA_963931845.1. NCBI lineage: Eukaryota > Metazoa > Arthropoda > Arachnida > Araneae > Salticidae > Maratus > Maratus michaelseni. The sequence goes on from OZ007600.1 coordinate 101,636,156, forward strand.
CTATGTTCTTATTTTATCATTTAATTTAGTCCCTTTTCATTCTGTGGTATTTATTCATAGGAAATAATTTCTATTTATCGAAAAAATATAAGAGTAATCTCTCTTCATTATTTATTAAATGTATTGAACGTTCTATGCCATTCAAAACTGCATAAAAATTTATTAGATTTTCTGAAATACAGCTTACATCACTGATTGCATAATAATCGCAAAAATAGCTTTTGAAGTTTCTTAATTTTAAGAGTAAAAGAAAGTTTGCGTTGAAGTTGCGTAACATTGAAAAGGTAAAATTATTGTGTGCTGTTTAATTAATTTGTTTATTTCATTACTTTTGTTTTTTGATGCTATGTTCCGAGAGTACAAATCAAGAGCCAAAAATTTTGTTCTTACGAAATAATGCTACTTATTTTAAAAAGTGTTTTATTTATTTATTCATTCTATTTTTCTTTTGTGATATTTTTTCATATACAGCAAATATATTTATAGAAAGATAGAGTAACAGTTTTATATTTACTATTTAAGTGGAATGAATTTAAATATGAATTTGACATTTTTACTGTTAAATATTATTTGTTTTTGTTAGTATAATTATTAAGAGTTAGATAATTTTACAGTTGTAGTTAAGTTAAAGATTAATATAGTATGAATTGATGTTAAATATTATTATTATTATTATTATTATTTGTTATAAGAATAGATTACAAAAAAAAATACTAGTAAATTAAACTTAAATTACTCTAAATTTTATAAGTAAATATTATGTTTTTGCTGACTCATTTACTATGTAGAAATATTTCTGTTGCAAATTCCTATAATTAATTGAATTCAGTAGGAAAGCTTATCAGAAATGTCTATAAGTGATTTGAGAGTGGAATATGGTTTTTAACAATAAATTAATGGTAAATGGGTAAAGTTGTTAAAAATTTCAATAATTCTGATAAAACTTAAGTCAGTATATTCAATCTGAAGTTTATAACACTAAATTAACTTGGAATTCTATATTTTATTGAATGAAATTTCTGGTGTAAATCTATTTTTGTTCCAAATCCTTATAATCATAGAATTCAGTAGGGATAGTGACTAAAGGATGGATTTTACTAGGAATTTTTAAAAAATGGGGTACGGAATAATGGGCTTTACAATAAATATAACAAAAATTAATTACAAATTCTGGTTTTATATGCATTTCAGTAACCATCTAAATTTAATTTAAGTATATTTTTAATTCCTTAATTTCACAAAATTAAATATTATGTTGTTACTTTTGCATAGTATTACTGGTTTTTCTACTGCAGGGATTAATTGCTAATTTTCAGGAACTGACAGTATATTTCTGTTTGTTGTTTGTTGGTTTAAAGGAATGGTTTTGTCATGACATGCAGGGATGTCTGTTGATTTCATGATTATTGTGTTTAAAGTTGCACCATTAATAACTTTATTATTTATTCTTATGAATATCTGTTCCTTTTTTGGTCTTAGCCATCATGGTATGATCAATTATCTATAACAACTTATTGTAATTTCTTCTTTTGACAATTTACTATTTACCACTTTCTTAGGCAGTTAAGTTAAGTTAAATTAAATTACTATTTAGTATTGTTATTCAACTATGTAAATAAAATTAATTCAACTAAATTTAAATTAACTTAAATTACCACCAAAAAACCTTGAGTATAAATTGTAAATATGTAAATATAACTTAAAATATTTTAATTTATTATTTATGTTGTTTATTTTGAATTAAATGTTAGGAAAAATGATGCACTTACCAATTTACTTTAATACTTAATATAAGGAGTTAGAGATTTGTTGATGGTGATAATTATTTAACAAAATGCTAGATCAGGTAGAAATTAATTTACTGAGACATGATGGAGCAATTAGCATTATGTTACTGTAGTAAATTATTCTATTAGGTAACTTTGAGTTTTAATAAATCTTAGGCTGACCGTGACCAATGGGGATTACACCTCATTTTATCTATAGCTTGGGTAAAACTAAATTCATTATTTGCCAAGATCTTTAGCATAATAAAATTACTAGAATCGAGTACTCAAATTAAATATGATGTAATGATTAATTTGTGATGATGATGAAGAATTAAAGAGAATATAAAGATTATAATAAAATAAAAAGTATTTAAAGAGAGGAATTGAAAGGTTTAGGTAAGCTGCATTCAAAAAGTTTCTGATGTTATGTAAATAAAATTTTGATGTTGTTGTTGTATTTATTTATTCTGTCTATTGATGATACTATTATTATTGTTGTTGTATTTGTTACTATGGTGAAAAAGTTCTAAGATAATCAGTGCAATATATTAATTTTAAGATAGTAAATACAATTTAATAGATTCTTATGTATTTTATTGGATAAGATTTCTGGTTGAGGTAAAAACTTTGTTCTTATCAGCATTCTTACAACATTCTGATTCAGTAAGAAGAGGTCAAGGATTATGAATTGTTTTGCCAAATTTTAGTGATAACATATAATTAAAATTTTGTTCTTAGGGTTTTAGTTACTTAAATTAAACTAATTCTTTAGATTCTTTCTCTTATGGAATTTTCTCAATAATCATGTAATAGATATCAATTTAAAGCTTAATTAAAAAATTATAATAACCATAAAACGGATTAAAATTAATAAAGTAAATACTATTTAACTAATCAATTCTCTTCTGTATAACAGTGGTGTTCTTGATTGTGCACGCGAGAGTGTCAATGTTGAAGTTTCCACTTGAGTTAACTTTTTATGCAGGCGTAATTTAGTTGATTTAAGTTAGGAGTTTCTGATACTCAATTGAATTAGATTAGAATAGTAAATTAAACAGTAGTAACTAAATTAATAAAATAAACTGGATTAATTTATATATTAAACTAATCAAATATGATATCTTAATAATAATTGAGAATTGCCCAACCTTTCTTATTATGCTACAAGGTACCATTTTTTCATTTCACAACTTATGTTTTCTTGTTTGACTGAAAGCAAGATAATTACATAACCATCATCTACAAAAATAATGATTGTTTTTCACGAATTTTTCTTATTTATTCCTTATTTTATAGTATGTATTTTATTTGAGTATATTCTCATGCCTCATTCACTACTATATGAATGAGATATCAATTATATACTTAAGAAAGTAATTAAAGAAAGTGTGTGATATTTTGAATTACACTGCTCAAAACAATTAAAGGATATTGCAAGTTTAGGTGGATTTTGTATCTGGGAAACTTTTTAGCTGATTGATACATGGTCGACAGACATAGTAGGTTATATGAGAATAAATTACACATGTTTGGCAGAAAAAATGCATTTTATTGCGCATTTGTGTACAAAAGGAAAAAAACACAATTTGTGCATATGAGAAAAAAAGAATAAGAAAAGGTGTTTTCTTCAAAGAAAATCATTTTCAGTAGGGGGTATGGTTTCCACGGGCGGCCAGCAACGTTGAACACCTTTGAGGCATGGACTCAGTGAGGCTATTAATTACGAGTTGGGGTATTCTGCCCCACTCTTCCAGAAGATCTCTTTCCAGTTCTTTGAGAGTTTGTGGGGGTTGTTGGCGGCCAGAAACTCGTCTTCCTAGAGCGTCCCAAACGTGCTCGATTGAATTCATGTCTGGAGAACACGCTGGCCATTCCATTCGAACGATTCCTTCCTCGAAAAGGAAATCCTCCACCAGGTTTGCACGATGTGGCCTGCAGTTATCGTCCATTAAAATGAAGTTATCTCCGATTGCTGCAGCGTAAGGGACTACAATATGTCTGAGGATCTCATCCCTATATCGGCGACCAGTCAGAGCTCCATCTCGAATGATGTAGAGGTCAGTGCACCCGTCAATGGAGATGCCACCATACACCAACACTCCTCCACCGCCAAATCTGACACTTTCGTGCACGAACGCAGGATTATTCCTACTGCCACGGTCCCTCCAGATGAAAATACGCCTATTATCCGGATGCACAGAAAAACGGGACTCGTCAGAAAACAGAATATTGCTCCATTCATTTCTCCTCCAGTTGACATGCTCGGTTGCCCACTCCCTGCGGTCGCGACGATGCCTTGATGTTAATCTAACACATACCATAGGTCGGCGAGCATACAGACCTACAGCATGGAACCGGTTTCGGACAGTCTGAGTTGAAATCGTGGTGCCTGTAGCCGAGCGAAGGTGTTGTTGGAGAAGAGTAGCGTTCATGTTTCGGTGTCTCCGAGCTGTTAACGCTAAATACCGATCTTCATTGGGCGTTGTTGCCCGTCTACGACCTTGCCCTGGTCTTCGGCCTGCACATCCACTCTCCAAAAAACGGTTCCAGATCCTGGAAATGACACTTTGTGACACTCCAATGGCTTGCGCTACTTCGGCTTGAGTTTGGCCCCCTTCTAACCTACCAACAATTCTCCAAGCTTCTGAATCTGTCAAATGACTTCGCTGAGACATCGTACTCATCGAAACAAAGCAATCACTGAATGCCGATCATCCTTGTCTTCATTCTCTTTTATCCAGTTGAAAGTCAAATTTCATTCGCTGCCGCTAAAGCGACGTTTTTGACGTCGAACTCAAAATTTGCATACTCCACAGTTTGAAAACCAGAAAAATTTGTATTTGTGATTCTCTTCTTCTATTTTCGGCAAAAAAAAATTCGATTATATCTTTATTTTATATAAAACTTCAAGTATCCTTTAATTGTTTTGAGCAGTGTATAATGCTTGTTATTGCTGAACTTATTGTTGAATATTATTATTAGTTATACTATTATAATTGATGTTGAGAGAGAATATAATGAAGAACACTAGTGATCACTATGATAAACAAGATGAATTAATTGATGCTGATGATAATTGAGATTAAATATTACTTGAGTTTAAATATGTTGAGATATACAGGGTGTAACTGAAATGCTTCAACAAACTTTGAGGGATGATAGTACTCATGAAGACGAACAAAAAATGCAATGGAACATGGGGTCGCAAATGACGCTTAACCCCTTCAGGGGCAGTGGTATGTTTATGAAAGCGCTTAATTTTAATTCCAAAACGCCATAATGGCACCAGAATTTTGCTAAAATCTTTTCCATTTAATATGTATGTGAAATATAGCCTTTTTCTTATTTACAAACAAATTTTTTTATAAATTCCGGTGCCAGTCATTTATTTCAACATTTTAGTACTAAAAGTAGTTTGCCCCTAAAAGGATTAAAGGATAAAAATAGAGAAAAATGCGTCTGAAAATGGACTGGCACCGGAATTTACAAAAAAAAAATTGTTTGTAAATAAGAAAAAGGCTGTATTTCACATAAATATTAAATGGAAAAGATTTTAGCAAAATTCTGGTGCCATTGTGGCGTTTTGGAATTAAAATTAAGTGGTTTTTTAGACATACCACTGTACCTGAAAGGGTTAAATGTCATTTGCGACCCCGTGTTCTATTGCATTTTTTGTTCATCTTCATGAGTACTATCATCCCTCAAAGTTTTTTGAAGCATTTCAGTTACACCCTTTATAATTTACTTCTAGAGGTAAACAAGTAATGAAGTAGTAAAGGTAATGGAAGTTATAAAGGTAATAATGGTAATAGTAATTTTGATGTTGAGTAAAGAGCTCTTATACTGCTTACATTATCTACTTGCCTTTTAAATTTAATTACCGTTTGTCAGACAAACTATACCAGACTATATTATGACAAAAAACTCTTAAGAGAAATGAGTTCAGACAAACATAAGTTTAATATTTGAAATTAACTTATGATTATTGTTATTGTTAAGTATTATTATCTTAAAAATTTTATTGTTGATATTATTCTTGCTATTATTATTATATTTGTATTATTTATTTATTGTGTTTTATTGTTGTTAATATTAGTCTTATTACTATTTTCGAGTTGTTGCTTGAAAAGATAAAGCATTTCAGATAAACTTTAATTTCTGACAATAGACTTACATAAAGAAGATCAGTAAGGTCTAAAGTTTGAAGGTTTTTTTTCTTTTTCAATTTGTCAGTTGTTCAGTTTGTGAGGTATGCAAATACCTTTATTGGACTATCACTCAGAATTGAACTGAACAAAAAATTAAGCACACAATTCTACAAGTAATTTGCAGCAATTTAAGAGAATAGCAAACAAGCAAATTACAACAAATTTCGTAATTTAATATTCTTGAAATATGTTATCTATTATTTTAAAATTTTGCAATGGTTTTCTTATTTGTATAATATTTCTAAAGCTTTTTATGTCCTTGTTAACAAGAATTATATCTTGTAATTTTATTTTTATTAACAACTCCACCAATTCGCGTTATAGTTATTAAATTTAATGTTATTTGGCATTAATGAATAATTTTTGGAAATGTACTTATTTTGACTTTCTCCAGTTGACAAATTGTAATCGAAGTCCGTGTAACATTTCCCTTCAATGAACTTGCAGGTCATCTGACCTTCCAGTTCATTCGCCTTTTTGGGTGGGGGGATATGTAATAATAAAAATTTTCGCCATTTTTCTTAGTTAAATTATTCCAAATTCTTACAATTCTAATTTTTCCCCTCTCTTTTTAAAATATCTCTTAAATCTATTTTATATTTTATTCCATAACTTAATCAAAATATTCTTTTATTTATCATTCTAAAAATCTTAATCTGTTAAAATCTACTCGTATTTATTAAAACCTTATTCTATTAAATTGCAACACTGATTCTAAAACGCACCTGCTTAAATTCTTTTCTTTTGAGACATTGAATTTTTTTCTTTGGAACATTTTATAATACCATTTTTATTTCTATTTAATTATCATTCGGCATCCCAGGATTCCTCGCGTCTTTCGCGCCCAAAGCTTTTTTACCTTTTTAAATTGCCGCTTCTGATAAAGAGTTTTGGTCATACGTCAGATACACACCCTCTTGGCCTCATTTTTTCAACCATTAGCGAGAAGACCCCGCCTTTTCTATCCCCCTGGCTTCCTCCGAACATTGCTGTGAGTGGGCCAGCTTTTTCTCGCTTCTGTCACTTTGGGCAAAATTTTGTAGTATTTATACGGTTGCACTGACTTCGGAGACAGATTTTACACGAATTAATTGTTGTCAACTAGAACCCGTCACTGGGAGAGTCTACACTGCTTCGTCGGTAGTCTGTTCTTCAAGTTCTGCAAATTCTTCAATAGCTTTAATGTGTTCAAGTTTTTCATGAAGCGAAAGTCGATGGAGTTGCTTTCATATCTGTTATCAAAATAAAGTCATTGATCATCTATTAAGTCTTCCTTAATGTTTTTGGGAAAATTCTTCTGGAATTAAATGCCTCTACTCAGCTTTCACGATTGCATTTATACTACGATTTTCAAATGTGACTTGTACTCCGAGATTTGTCTTCATAGTGAGTAAATCGGAATAATACCCTCTCCGAATGTCATGACTGTATTTCCATGATCTCGACTGCGCCTACATCGATCCGATTATCCGGTAATTTTCGTGGGGTTCGGACTGAGATGTCATCCCGGGTGTATGATGGAACGAACGTTTCAAAGTCGACAGTAATAGTAACATCAATAATGTAACATATATACATAGATTGGTCACTAACAGCAACAAAAAAAATATTTATATGAAACATATCTATTATACCTTTAAATAATATTTTAAAATTTGTTAAAATGTATTAAACTTTTCGTATTAGTCGCACGTCATGGCTTATTAGCCTAAGAGATTGCAACTATTTCTCTGGATTCAGCAGTTTTTTTATTCTGATTATTTCAATGTTAAGTGCGTAATTGGAATGCGTACATGTTAAATTTGTGTTTATTTTATTTTATTTTATTTATTTATTTACTGATGTAGTTTTAATTTAGTTATGGAATGTTAGCCAGAGAAGAGATTGCAACTATTTCTCTGGATTCAGCAGTTTTTTTATTCTGATTATTTCAATGTTAAGTGCGTAATTAGAATGCGTACATGTTAAATTTGTGTTTTATTTTATTTTATTTTATTTATTTATTTACTGATGTAGTTTTAATTTAGTTATGTAATGTTAGCCGGAGAAATGCTAAAATTATTATTTTGTTTTCATATGCAAAGTAGTTTATCTTCACAATTTAGATGCATGCCATAGAAATAGATTGAAAGAAAGCACCATTGAAAATAACTTAAAAAACTGTAATTAGTGATACAGTTATTAATCAAATTGCGTTTGAAAATACTTTTTTATCTATTCGATAATCTAAAAATTAAAACTGTAGGATATTTGAAAGTTTTTAAAAAATTCAATAAAAGCGAAATTTATTATCAGCTCCGTACCACAGTTATTATGATGTCAACTTTTCTCAGAAACATGTTTTTGCTTTATAATATATATATAGAAAAGTAAAGATAAATATATGTTCAGTTTAAATTTCCTGGAATGCATTTAAATAATAATTGAATTCAGAAATCACCGCGGATCAAATAAATCTGTTTTAAACCGTATATTTTACTTGTATGTAAAGTCAAATAAGAATCGGTAAAGTGATTTGTTACGTTTCAGTAAATAACATTTTTGGCTTTAAATGGGTTTATATGCTTTTTAAGAACTCGTAAATCGCACTGTGTATACAGTAATATGTTGCGTAAGAAATATTACGTAGTATATTACGTCTGTATTTATCGTATAATTAAAAAAAAGGGCTATCATATGAATGCTTAAAATGTCTATCATAACACATTAAACCTTTTAATTTCTATATACGATCTAACATTGTCGTTCTTCAGGGCTCGTACACTTTTACACAATTTTTAATAATTTTTTTCTATTTTAATATTTAAATAGCAGACATTATATACACCACATTTAATTTTAGGATTTCTAATACGTTTCGCAATTAAATAAGGTGAAAAAAAAAATTGTGGTAACAACGCACGAATCCTGTTTTTTGAAAATCTGCCTAGAATTTAGTAGCAAAAATATGCGCTGCAGCCGTGATTTTTCATAAATAAGTACCCTAGTTACATAGCTGCCAACGTTTATGCTTTTTTGTTACCACTAAAATTTAATAGAATTTTTTATGTTATTTAATCAACTAATTTGCGTCCATTTAATAAGATTAAATTTTACTCGTGCGAAAAAAGCGTAAATGTTGGCAGCTATATAGTTATTAAAAACATTCAACAATAACGGGAGATAAAATAATTATTTTATTTTATAAAAGGATAGAATTCTACAGGAGATGTTTATTAATATTCTTTTAAGAAGACTATCTCATTTTCTAGAAAATGTACAAATTTATTATGTGTACGATACTATTTATCTATCACTGGGCATAAATCTCATAATTACTTAATTTATATGAAACATCTCGGTTCAGCTGATTTATATAAATTACACGACATTTCCAGTCATTTATAATACTTAAATTTACTATACAGGGTGCTTCATAAGTAATTATACAATTTCCAGATGTTGTAAAATAGGAACAGTTTAAGGAATGTGTCCCAAATGCAAGTAGTAAGGTGGGTGTACTCATAAAGTTTTTTTACCGCTGCTGTGCGAAGTGACATAGGCGACAACTAGCGTGTCACGCGAATAGCAGTAGAAATGGCTGGGTCCGCAGTGGAGAAGGAATTTTGTGTTCTTGAATTTAGCAAAACGGAATTTGTCACCATTATGCAACATTTTCGAACACGATTTGGAAAAGAACCTCTAACCAGAAAATTCATTTATGATTGGTTTAAAAAATTTGAAACTTCGGGCTGTTTGTGCAAAGTCGACAGAAATGTATTAACGGTTTGATGTATGTCATGCGACTAAGGGTGCACAAGTAGAACTTCTGTGACTGTTTTTCTGGTTAGAGGTTATTTTCCAAATCGTGTTCGAAAAGCACGTTGTACAATGGAGACAGATTCTGTCTTGCTGTGTTATATATATTTATTGTAATTATATGCTGTATTGTATATACATAATAATATATATATACATAATATATAAGGGGCAAAGTAAAGTTCCTTTAACCCGAAAATACTTGCGAACGGAGAGAGATACTGCTATGCAAGTGAGGTAATGATATAGTAAAGCGACTACACCCGACATAATGCAAACGAAAGCAGCGCCCCTAGTGGCGAAATTTGGAGATAGCCATGGCAAATCGAAAACGAAAGAGATAGAGCAAAATTTCCAATTAGAAAGATTTAGAGCATCAATTAATTAGTACGAAACGACATTTGGTTCACACGGATAAGATAAAATGTCGCCTGTATACCCAAAAATGTCCGAAATCGATGCGCGACGATGCTACTCTGCATATTCACATTTCGAAAATGTAGCAGTGCACAACTGCAGATTGTGACGTCGTACTGTACTGTAACGTCTGTAAAACTTTCATTTCCAATGCATTTAAAATTTTAGTTTAATAGGTTTTGGCGCTCACTTGATACCAACAGTATAATCTCATAGCATAAACTTATGGCAGACGATAATTTGAATCCGAATGTGCGGGCGGTTTTATTTTAAAACTTTTATTTTCGGGTATGGTGGTAGTGTCGAATGGCTTCCACGATCGCCGGAGCTCACTCCGTTGGCTTTCTTCCGGTGGGGTTACATAAAAGATAAGTTTTATGCAACTCCACCTACAAGTGTGCTGGATCTACGTCGTCGTATTGAAGATGCTTGCAATAGTGTGAGACCTTCCATTTTGAGAAACGTGCATGCAGAATTACTCTCACGAATACAAACGTGTATCGTGTGCAATGCCGAACTTTTCGAACATACTGAACATTAACTTTTTATCACTGTGAGACAATTTGTCTTTTTTTGTGATGTTATCAAAATGTATTGACGTAAGTACTTATTTAAGCAATAGATTGTGCATATTTCTTCATACTTCTTGCTATTCCTTTCAAACGTTTACACAAAATGGAGTGCACCGATTTCGGACATTTATGGGAATACAGGTGACGATTTATCTTATCTGTGTGAACCAAATGTCTTTTCGTACTAATTAATTGATGTTCTAAAACTTTCTAATTGGAAATTTTGCTATATCGATTTTCGTTTTCAATTTGGAATGGCTATCTTCCAAATTTCGCCACTAGGGGACGCTTCTGTCGTTTGTTTTAGGTCGGTCGTAGTCGCTTTACTATACCGTTACCTCACTTGCATAGCTGTAGCTCTCACCGTTCGCAAGTATTTTCAGGTTAAAGGGACTTTCCTATGCACCCTGTATAATTATATACATTTTTTACATATCGTGATATAGCTTCTACCACAAAATTTCAACAGATTTTTTTCGCCTTATTTAATTGCAGAAAAGTATTGCAAATTCTTTGTATAAACGAGACGGTTACGAACTCTGTTTAAAAATTTAAATAGAAAATTTCTTATCGTTAATAGTAGTGCCAGACTTCCAAGAAGTGGGCGAATCTTGATAACTATACTCTCATATGCTATCTATTTTGTCATATGTCACACATGGTTTATCTTGGCAGTGTATATATTAGCAACTGTACCAACATTCATTTTTCAAATGGTAACGCCTACTTTTGGCCCTTTGTTTGAATTACTTGGATTAAAACGTCCGTAAACTTATATAGTGTACGCATTTTTCTTAAATCTTCACGAATTAGAAGAAGCCAAAATTTGAGGCTTCTAACATTAAACCAATGTTGCATTGTTGGAGAATTTTTTTAATTCAAAATATGTATCTACCAAATGTATCTTCGTCTACGAAAATTTTCGAATAACAAAAAAATATATATATTTTTTATTTAATGACAGACATTTCGTAATTAAATAAAGAGAACATTACCAGTCAGAAAATGCTGTAGATAATTTAAGTGGATATAATTTTTCCAATCTGAAAACAATGCATTTAATTCATGTGACATATTTATTGAAATGATTCCATAATAACATCCTACTGAAATTATTCTTTATCCGAATGTACGAGTATAACGTAGGCAATTGCTAAATTCAAAAGCTTAATGAGGGTATGTTTAAAGTTTAATGATAACAGTTTAATATATCACTTTTAATGAGGAAATTTATATAAAAATTACTAATAAAAACATTTATAAATTAAGACCTGCATATAAAAGTAATCCAAGTCATTACTATATGAATCCACAACTAATCTCTCTCATTCGTTTTTCCAGATATACGAAATTTTTATTTTTCAGAGGTTTAAGAATGCTAAGTTCGGTTATCAGTTGCAACGTTAGAAAGGAAAACGTTTGAAAGTAATTAAACAAAATACGGAATTATATTTTACATGTAGTTTAATTTATATTTAAACTATCGAATAACATTCCGGTTGTTTTTAAATATTTCTATTATCTTTCTCCGTAAGATTTTAATTTTATTTTTTACATTTATGGAGGAACATAAAACACATTTCCTTTCTTAACTCTATAAAAAGCAAGAAAGAGAAGTCATGCATAACGCATAGATTATGAAACATTTTCCAACACTTCCAGAATACTCTAAAGAATTTCCACAGTTTAATAAGGTGAAAGAAGACATTTAAATAAACAACTTAGAAAACGCATAACGCATTTGATAACACACAGTCAGAAATTTCCATCTATAGGAAAGATAGTCGAATTCTTTTGTCCTTTATATGATCTATATATAATGTGTAATTTTATAGTTTTTTAGTCAGAATATTCTAAAATTTCTGTCAGTGAGAAAACGTACAACACGGTTGAAAATTCCCCTTCAGGAATTTTCTTCAAGAATTAATTTGACTCGAATTAGTTTTTTCGAATTAGTTTGTATAGTCTTGCATGTTATCTCCAGATTTATATACACACCATTTGTTGAGCTAAAATTTAATTCATGTATAGAACTCATAACAAAATAAAAACGAGATTCTAGCAATTACCATGCTCAGACTGCAATGTCTTCAGTCCTTTGCTTAGCACTATATGTAAATATATTTACATTCTACAAACATCTCTCAGTACACTGTATACAGTAAAGCGAGAATAATGCATAACACAATTAAAAAACATTAATAAGCAATTTACGCTCATATACAGTAAAGGCTTATGAATCCTTTTGTGCAACCCTGAATTTATACACATCCCGTATTATGCAAATATGCAGTTAAAGATGCATATTTGTATATCACAACTAAAAGCGTAATTTTCAGGAATTAGCGCTCATGGACAGAACAATAATCCAATTATTTTCTGTGTCCCTGCGAAAGCACAATAAATGCTATGCACATGATATTCTATAGTAACCATATTAAAGCAAACCTCGGTAATGTATATCAAGTTCATCATGTTTAGTATAGTGTAACATGAATAAAATGTACCTTTAACGAAATTTTCTCATAGACTATAATTTAACGAAATTGTGTTCCTCCTGTTAAATATAACTATAAATGCTATGCTTCATATTACCTGGCAATTCGAGTATGATTCTGAGAATTAGAGTATATTTGCGAGAAGTAGAGTACGGAAAGACAGGTGGCAGACATACCAAAGTTATACACACTTTTCAAGTATGTTGAAAAGTGTTAGAAACATTCATAAAATATATATCTTTCCGTTTCGCTTTAACCCTTTCCGGGACAGTGGTCCCACTCCGGGCACACCTGATTTTAATTCCAAACTTGCATGCGGCACCAAACATATTTTAATAAAATTTCGTTTCTATAATGAAAGCTTAAAATAAGGAGCTCTTATGTTCTAAAAAAGTCGTTTGTAAATTCCAGTGTCAGTCAGTAATTTCTCATTTTACGAACAGAATTTGTCTGTGCCGGAAAGGGTTAACCCATTTATGCCTAGCGTCCCAATTTTGGAACGCTTTAGTAAAATGGCAAAAAGTGCATTTCACACCACTTTTTTTTATAGAAATTTTGTGTCTACTTTTATCGAGGAGTCCTCGATAAAATGAGACACCAAATTTCTATATAAAAAAAAAGTGTTGTGAAATGCACTTTTTCCAATTTTACTAAGGCTTCGACGCTAGGCATAAATGGGATAATAAAAACAAGAACGAAAAATCATGCATCCGGCAATGATTATGAAACTCTTTCCAAGACTAACAGAATATTATTAACAAATTTAATTTTTTCATACGATGAAATGAGATATCTAAATAAGCAATTTAAAAACTACATTACTCAGCATTTCAGCAGTTGTTGTCCATATTCGAAGTATTTCGTGCAGCCCTGTATATGATCTACAGAACTTGTAAACAATACGTAATACACTACAAATTACATAAAATTTGCTTATCACAACGGAAAGAGCACTTCTAGCAATTACCGAACATAGTCAGTTCTTTAACAGAATTATCTTGTGCGTCTGTGTACATGAACGATAAATCCTACGCACTCCATAATCTATTGAAAATAAGCTGCAGTAAACGTTAGTCATTCTTTTAAATTTCATTATGTTTCAAGTATCATAACATGTTCAGAATGCACCGGAAACGATTTTTCTCCATAGATCATAATGTAAAAGTATTATTTTATATGCCCTTGTAATTGAACTATAAATGCTTCTAATTGTATATTCCGGTAAAAGCATGCTGTAATCAATCTGAGTAATTCATATTAATTTCATTATGTTTAAAATACCGTAACATCCATAAAATGCGTCGAAAACTACTTTTCTCCATAAACCATAATGTAATGGATTCTTTTGTGTGTCCCTGTAAATGAACTATTAATGCTACACACTTAACCCCTTCGTGACGAGCGTCCTTTACAAATTTTTAATTTTTTACCACCGGTTTTTCAGAACAGTAATTTTCGCCTACTTGAATCGCAGAAATGCTAGGATTACGTAAGGCAAAGCTTACAATAAAAAATAACTGGTGGGAATAATCGAGGATTCTGAGCATCTTATGCGTCACGTATACGTGTCGCTCGTCCCCAAGGGGTTAATGTTCAATACCGAACATTCTACAGTAAAATTCAATACTGTATAAAAAATTCATGACAATCCTAGTATATTTACGAGATTACAGCACGAACAGACAGACAGACAGACAAAAAAAAACGATTTCATAAACACTTTTCAACTATGTTGGAAAGAGTTAAAAATCAAATAAAGTACCAAAGTGTGCGTTATTTTTCGAAAATATAAGATGGTACAGTTTTTAACACGTAAACAATCCCGTATTACAAAATAAACCACATACTGTTAAATGGGCCATTTTACAAATTAAAACGGTTCTTTTCTTTTCTTTTTGCATTTGTTAAAAATCATATTATAGCCATCGTTCTCTTTTTGTTTGTTTGTTTTTTGACGAACTGTATCCTTTTTTATAAAAAATAAGTCCGAAAAACATTATATACACAAAATTCTATTTGATACAAAAAAATACATGAAGAATTAAATTAGTCTTTTTAGCAAGAACTTTAATGATATTAAATTAAATACCATCGACATTGTTGAGATATAAAAATTAAAAACCCACTTGTCTTTCTGCAGTTTTGTTGTTCTTCTTAAAGCATTTAAAAAAAAATTCTAAGCCATTAACTTATCGGATTTAGAAACATCAATTCTCTGAATATTAAAAAAGTGACTGAACAAAATCTTGATACGATAAAAAATTGCATTTTTTTTGTTGTAAAAAGATAATTTAAGCAACTTTTAATGTAAACAAAAAAGTTTATTATTATGAATTTGTCAAATATATTTTGAATTTTAAATCCATTCATCTAGTTTAGGATGCAACTGGGAAAATATAGTAATAGGATTATGGATAATAAGATAAGTGCGAACTTCTATGCTTTTTAAATTATATAAATATGCTTTGAATGAAAACTAAAATTAAATAAAATCAACGCAGCGTTTATTTCATAAAACGTAGTGCATATTTTATTTTATGTATTAATGAAAATTCTGCTTCAAATAGGGTCGTTTGTTTTTTAAAAAGTGTAGGAGTTGAAAACATTGTAATCATTACTGGATTTCATACTGTCATTATATATACTAGGGAATCCAACCCGGGCTTCCCGGGATAGTGAAGAAATGTGAAAGCATTTATTTTTTTACTGAAAAGTCTAATAGATTTTTTTTAATTTAATAATTTTCCTTAGATTGTCCCCTAACAACGCAAAGAGCATTTTTATTTTAAATATGTCAATTATATATTCAAATAAAATGTTCAAATTTATTAAAAGAGGTAATTTCGCATTGCCCTCGTGCCAGAAGTTAATAGCCGAAGATATCGCTAATTTCATTATCTGCAGCAGTTTTTTTCATTCTGATAATTTCAGTGGTTTTAAGCGCTTTTTAACCGACTTAAAAAAAGGAGGAGGTTATCAATTCGACCCGTATGTATGTATTTCGTTGTTCACGCATAACTCTCGTAAATGTGCATCGATTTTTATAAGTTTTATTTTGTTTGAAAGAGTAAGGGTCCAAGGTGGTCCCATTTCAATTTCGTCAAAATCTGATCATTAGAACAAATTATTTTATTAAAATTTCCATTATTTTGATAATTTAATTTGAATTTGATAATTTAATTTAAATTGAATTGTTGCCAATTTGTAAAATAGCGCACATAATAATATTCCCTTTCAATTATAAAACGTATTTACACGTGACCATCAAAAACAGAAATAAAACTTTAAAACAATAATTAAATGATCACGTGTTAAAAGCAGTAAATGTAGAAAAATACGTTATAAAAAATATACTTGCGCGTGAATATTAAAAAAAAAAGAAATATTTAAATTATTACACATTCAAAACATTAAATGGGGAAACTTACGACATTATTTAAAATGCTCAAATAACATTACTGCCAAACAGTTTCAATTTAAAAACATATTTACATGAGAAATTAATTTATTTGTAGCTGATATATTATGTATACTAAACTACGAAAAGTCTTTCTGGTCTATACCGGCAGGAAAAGACAGCCTACCTATTCCTTGATTTTAAGATTTTAGCTAAATTTACTGGAAAACACCAAGCTATAAAAATGGATGGAGCCCAATTACAGAAGATTCGGTCACACTTCTCGTCAATATTGAATTTGAATCAGAATCCCGCCAAATATGGCAGCTATAGCCAAGTTGGCTTCATTTATGGCAACTTGTTTTTGTCGCCAAATTTGTTGATATTTCGCCAAATATTGCCTAGCTTGGAGAGAATTTAACGCTGGCGAACATGAATATATAGCGTTAAGAATGTAAGAGTTAGAATGATGGTACAACAATGAAATAGAACTTGAGAGATAGCATGTTCACTAAAACTCTTAAATTAAAACCGTTTATGGAGGAATCCTGCTGTCTTGTTACAAAATGTCAACCACTCTGAAATTTCAAAATGCTATATCTCAGCCAATTTTTTAAGGTAGAGGCAAAACAAAAATTGTTCCGGTATCCTTGGATCAAGGCTGAACATTCAATTGAAAAAAAACTTTAGGATTTCTAATATTTTTAACGACTTAACTGTACATCTTTTTGAATTTGAAATCTTTAAGTGTCTATCATAGCGCCTCCTTCTTGCCGAATATCCCCAAATTCAGCTGGGACCTACAGGCCATAGTAAAAAACACATACAAAAAATTTGGTTCTGTACTGTGGATAACCTAATACACTTTTCGATGATACAATAATTTAAATGGAACAAAAATCGCTATCACAGCGCCCGACACAATCCAGTCGGTGCCAAACAACCCCAATCGATAAATTAGTAGATACTAGGTACAATATATTCACAATTCATACTAAACTTAAGGTAGTTTGGCACCGACTTCAAAAAGTAATTGATTGCTTTTCATATGTATATATTCGTAAACTAAATCATAAGTCTGTATATTCATCTCTTGTAAAACATATTCTCTCGAAAATCCATGTTTGGTGGGTATTAAACTGTACATATTAAATTTATCATTTTTATTCCGACACATGATATCGGATTTGTGGTTAATGGATAACATTTTGTCATTAGTGAATTTTAAAGAATTATTTAATACATTTTAGTGCTTTTTTTGTAAGTCGGTTAATTTTTTTTTTTTTGTAAAAGTTTATTTTATTTCAATTACATGTCTGTTAAATTTGTGTTCTATTTATTCTATTTTATTCATTGTTTAGTGAAGTTTTCATTTCGTTATTGAATATTAGTTGGAAACTAATGCCGAACATTTTGTAATGTTTGAAGTATAAACAGATTAATATCTTGTAATCGTCTGCAAGCTATAGCTATTTTTTAAAAATATCATGCTTGAAATTTAATTTAAATTTTATAAAAAATTAGTAAATTGCGATACAGTTTTCAAACAATTTGCATTTGAAAGTAGATTTTTTTCCTATATAACGGTGTAAAAATTAAAAATGTGCGATGTTTAGAAATTGTAAAATTGCAGTAACAAAAACCGCAAAACGAAATTTTATCGTCAACTGTTGCCATTCGCAAAATGACGTCAGCGTTACGCACGGACACGTTTGTCCTTTATAATATATATATATATATATATATAGATATAGATATTTATTTTTTTTTTCGAAAAAATAAAAAACATTATGTAATTTTATGAATACATTAAAATAATTCTGAAAATCACTTTCCTATGATTATATCATAGAATTATTTCATACATGAGAATGTGTAACACACAAGAACTAATTTTGTTTTTAATTGGAAATTTGAAAGAGTATACTACATACAGGGATCCCAGTGGTCCGTTTTCGATTACCAGCAATACTGAAGAAACATTTTCGTATTAGGTTTTTGACCATTTGCAATAGCAGTAAGCTTTGGTTTAGGTTTCTACAAAATTTACAATGGGAATCTAAATAGAAGATTTTTGCCTTAAAATACTGTTGTTAAAAAAACTGACCGAGCGAAAGCCCTGTATATACGAAAATGTTTTTAAATTTTTAATGTTACTTTCTCAAAAAAAAAAAAAAAAAAAAAAAAAAAAAAACTTCAGATGGGTACAAAATTATAGCAATTTTGAATTAATAGTGGTTTTTACCGAGGAATAAATTCAAAACAAATAAAAAGAAGTTTAAATTAAATAAAAATCACATATCTGTATGTATTGTAAAACTCATTTTCTCTTACCCAAAATGAATTTTTATCCAAAAATGAATGAAACGCGCTTTACATTTTAGCCTCTTCCAGACACGTAGGTAATATAAATTACAAAAAGTTTCAAAATAAGGTAGAAATAAATATTATGTTAATGAATTGGTACTGCTAGTAATTAAAAACAAATGGGTAAGTGTGATCGAAGATCACACAAAGGGTTTCGTTTAATATTCATTTCAAAACACTTTATCCTTTCTTTAATAAATCCAAATAAATTTCATTTTCAAAAAAAAAAAAAAAAAAAAAAAAAAAAGTCATGTTTCTTATAAAGTAAAAATTTACCGGTTACTTTTTCTCGTTTTTTCGAAAATCTGAACCGGCACGATAGCGGGTGAAACCCGCTATTATACTCTGTCATAATAATACATGTCATGTGGACTATATGCGATATTAAAAAAAAATCAATTTCATAGTTAAACATGTTGTATAGAGACCTGCAAAATGTTAAAATATGCCGATATTTCCATAATCGGGTTTTTACCATGATTCAACACGTTCCTCAAACTAATATGACGTTATAATCACTTGCTATAATCATATCTGCTTGTTATCTCTATTACTCATATTAATATTCTATTTGTGTTATTCTCAAACATATGAAAAATCCGTTAAACTTACAATATGACGTCAGATTAATTTTCTTTTCAATTGTCTTATGACGTCATATTAAGCTGCTTTCTGTATTTACACATACTCATACTCCTTGTATTATTGAGAAATGTTTGAAAATTTCCGTTTTATTACCAATAGGACGTCATATTATTCTTTTTTTCAATTGGTGAAACTTTTTAATTCATTTTCATTTTTCACGTGGAAATCTTTCAATAGAAAATTAATTATTGTAGAAAGAATTTTATTGTACATTTTTAATTGTTGGCAACTGCTATAACGAAAAAAGTTTAAATTTAATGGGAAAAGGCTATTACATTTTTGGTTTTTTATCTCTCTATATTAAAATAATACGATTTTTTCAAATTTTGTGAATTTTAGTTACATAATAGGTATTCAGTACACAAAATTTCATGTCTATAAGTTATATAGTTTCTGAGAACATGCTCTGTGACGGACAGACAACGTAGCGGGACGAATAGGGTTTCGTGAGATGAACGAAACACTAAAAATACCTTTTTAACAGTTTGTAACGTCGCTGTGTCCCATAGTTCTTAATTAAAAAAACATTTTTCCATTCTCTTACATGTTAAACAGTAAAAATTTTATTCTTATACGATCAAAACACACCAATATACGATGCAATTAAATTTACGAAATTTCGGAGCTTCCCGACACTAAGAATAAGAAAACGCGCTCTTACTGCCGGAAAGCTTCACATTTGCATACAACTAAATGTGTTTTAAATGGGTGTTATTGGTCGGAAAAGAAAGAAGTTTTACTGTCATATAATTGAGAAAAAGTTTCTAATTATCATATAAATTATCTCTGTTGCCAAAATCACATTTCCTAAGAACTTACGAAACGCACAACAGGGAATGTGGTGTCATTCAAAAAGTGTTTGAACCGGCTTCTGACATAGTGCACTCACATGTCGTTAAAAGATGTTTTTTGATTAAAAATTGCTGTTTAATAAAAATTAAATCGGCATTGTTTTTATTAAATGAAATGAAAAGTTTTCCTCAAATTAGTGTTCACACAAAAATAAAATACCGCATTTCATGATCCAGAGGTTCCAAGCGCTCACTAATCTTCCGTAATATGTAGGTTAATTTGATGCCGGTTTAATACGTTTCGCACCACATTTTTTTTTTTAAGAAATGAAATTAAATATATTTCAGGTAGATATATGAATTTAAATAAATAAAGATTCATCAAATAAATTTTCTGGTCGAAATGTTGTTAAACTGGGTCAAATTGATCCACATATTACGGAAGATTAGTGGGAACTTGGCTTAAATTGTATTTTAAGTGCACTCAATTTATTTGAATTTTTGTTTCATGTTTTGGAAAGAGCGGATGACATCATGTTCTAATGCAGTTAAAATACAATTGTTAATTTTTTTCTTCTCGCGTGTGCTTGTTGCTATCTATCTTGAATGAGTTGTAATTTAAAACAACAGAGCATAAAATCGGAATTTTACATATTGGAGCTGTCAAAACATTCTGTCACTATGGGACAGAAATTATTGCTTCATTTTTTTGACATCCTTCAAGTTACAACATGTTACATTGAAATAAAACCTGATACGGAAAATTTTTATTTTAAAGAAATACGACATGAATATGAAGAAGAGCAACACAAAACTGCCACGGAAATTTTAAAAATAGGATTAAAACTCTCTTTCAATTTAAAAATTAATAATTTACATTTACATTTTTATAGAATACTCAAATGTACACGTACATAATATGCATGTCGATCGAATAAAACACCCCAATTGCATTGCTTTTTTGAGAATTATTGCATTCTTGAGTACAGCAATAACTGTTCAATTGTTTGAAAAGCAATAATATCTTTAGAATATCTCGATAAATATTTGACCAAAAATATTATTTCTGATAAAAAGAAACTCAAAAAATTAAAATTCGTATTAACCAAATATGTTGATGGTTTGCGAAAAATTAGCACATACTTTTACTGTTCAAAATTTATCTACTAAATTGTGAAAACTGCTCTGCATTTGTTTATTTCATTAATGATATTTTTTCATTCTATTTTTTGCATGGTATTTTTTTTTCATGGTATTCATGGATTCATGGATTTTTTACATGGTATGAAATCGAATTCTCCAGCAGATTTCAGTTTACACCTTTAACCGTTTAAGGAGCAAATTACTTCTGTTGCTAAAATGTTGAAATAATTGGATGATACCAGGATTTACGAACAAACTTATTTGAAAATATGTAAAAACTTTTTTTTTAAAGTACATTATAAAGGCAAAATTTTGATGCCATTCTGGTCTTTCGCACCGCCCCCTGAATATTAGACATGCGCGCTGACACAAATGGAAGCTACCGCAGGCGGATTTTTTATTCAGCGTTTGGGCGATCCCTCGAACTTCAACACCAATAATTTCTAAAAGTTTTCTTCGCCTAAATTTTCTGCCTAGTTTTTAAGTACACTAGCGGATAGGGACAGCTTAATGCAATAATGTTAAAACTTCGACTGCCTTTTGAGAATTCAATGCGAATGCGTGAACTAGAGGGTAATGTAACGATAAGGGGAAACAATTAAAAAATCCCTAGCCGACTTCGGAACATTGTTTTTTATTAATATTTTGTTGCTGTTCGGTTGTGTGCTTGGTGGGTGAATGGTTAGGGTACTGATCTCGCACCTATATAGTTTGAGTTCGAATCCCACGCTTTCATCAGATTTTATTTTTCTGCTTTTTTATTTTAAAATATTTTGTAGGTTGCAATATATTTTTCATGATAAATGGTAAATTTTGACATTAATAACAATTTCAGATTAATACTTATTGTTAAAATAAAAAATACTTATTTAAATATTGTTTTTCAGATTTATTTTTTCAATTTTTTTTTAATTTAAAATGCTTATTGGTTGCTTTATGTTTTTCATGATAAATGGAATATTTTTAATAAAAGTAAGTTTTGATATTAATAACAATTACAAATTTATTTCTATTATGATTGTAAAATAACTCATTTAAATACGATAAGTGTGGGCAATCTCCTGATTAAAATTTTACTTTACAGTGCTTTATAATGTTTAAAATTTCACTCATGTATGCTGAAAACTCGCCACAATTCTTTATGGCAGTAACATCAAAATCAAATAAATAATTTTATGGTTAAGTACTAAGGAAACGAACATCAATAAAACAACGTTCCGAGTCGGCTTGGGATTTTTTATATTTTTTCCCCCATATAGTTATGCTACTCTCTAGTCCACGCATGCGCACTCAATTCTCAAAAGGCAGTCGAAGTTTTAACATTATTGCATTAAACTGTCCCTCTCCGCTAGTTTTAAGTACATACCAAATTTCAAGTCTCAATCTCAATTTGTTCGAGAGATAGAGCGTTTACAGATATACAGACACACACACAGACAGACGGACGGCCATTTTTTTTTCTAAAAATATGTTTTTCGGAATCTCCAGTGTCTGAAACGTGTAAATTCGTCAAAAAGTTTTCGATTTTTAAACGATTACAAGACTTACCCTATAATACGTATGATGAATAAGTAATATGTGTAAAAAGGTTTTTAAAGTTCCATCATCAGTGCAAAGGTTAAAAATGCAAATCGTATGTGTTTAAAGCATAGAAATATGCAAGCGACACCGCACGTATAAATACATGATGAAATTCATGATGATTCTTTGGAAATAGTGATTTAAAAAATAATAACGAAATGTCTTCTTTGATCACTGCAAGTGGTACATATGTGCACCGTTGGTAATCAACGTGTTAAAATATTCTCATAAATTCAGGAACTGATATCACATTAACACTAGAACTACTGGAAATTTTACTCAAGTTGTCTAAAACTATTTCACACCAGAAATTTTATTTAAAACTGCTTAACTTATTCTTTTAACGTATATCTGTAAGTTTTATATTTAATTTATTTTAAAAAGAAATTTCTGGTTCAAATCGAAATATATTAATTTGGTAACCGTCAAAATAACGGCTCATGGTAGTTCTAGCGTTTAATGTTAAATTTTACTAAAAAACATGCTAAACACTAAAACACATAAACATATTACAGTTTTGAGGAGATTCAAGTATGTTAACATATATAATGGGAACGCATACACAAACTGACTTGTAAACGTAAATCATAAGCAAATTTCATATCATGCTAAAAATTTATTTAAAAAAACAGCCTATAGAAAAAAAAAGATATATGAATAATAATACGGAACATTATAACAGAACAATAAATAATATGAAAAATATTTTCAATTCATTTCTTGCAATAGGAAACTTAATTACGTATTATTCTTATTATTCTTTACTTAAATATTCATTACACTACATTAATTCATGAAACTGAGTAATAACTGATGGGATATTAACAGAGTATTTAAAAAATATGTATTAGTGAATGCAGATTAGTTTTTACTGATTTGAAATTTAAAAATAAGGGAAAATCATTCATCAATTATAGATTTATGAAACACTTTCCAATACTCCCAGATGTATTGGAAATTTCACCAGGAAGTTACCGTAATTTCTGGCGTATAAGCCGCAGCTCAAAGAGTCGTTTTTCGACCCAGAAATATTATTTTATAAAATGTAACTTAAAAGATCGCTTTAAATATTTAACTACAATTATTGAATAAAATTTCTGGGTCGAAAAACGACTCTTTGAGCTGCGGCTTATACGCCGGAAATTACGGTACATAGCTCTACATAACTCCGGAACTTCGCCTTTTAACCCTTTCAGGGGCAAGCACTTGTGCTCCTGTAACGTTAAATTCTCACCGGAATTTAGGAAAGAATTTAGTTCAAAATAAGAATAAGCAATTTTTCAACTTTTTCTCGTCAAAGTTAAAAAAGTAAAATTTAATTAAAAGTTTCTGGTTCGAATCGGATTAAAATTAGGTGGTATATAATATATAGCACCGCCCCTCAAAGGGTTAAAAGGTGAAAGCTAACAAATTAGGCAACGGGAAAGACCAAAGGAAAAGAACACATTTGAAAATCAGCAATTATCGTTTACAGCGGGAAAGGTACTCGAATTCTTTTGTGCATGTCTATAAGTGATCTATATAGGGTGATTCAAATTTCATTGTACACAATTTAAGTGTTGGTACAAGACACTGTAACATTCATAAATACTAATATTATAAAGGATTAAAGATTGTTTTTTTGTTTGTTTGTTTGTAGGGGGTAATCTCTGGAACTACTGAAGCGATTTCAAAAGTAATGGTGGCAAATTGATGGTGGCAATCCCTACTCCAATATAGTCTATATTTTATGTCGTGCCACTACAACCAGGAAGGTGGAGAAGCGAAAAATTTCTAAAATTTCAATTTTTTTATACTGTAGGCGCTAGAAACATAAAATTTGGCATTGTAGTTACTTATAAGATGCAAATGCCCTCTAAGAGCAAATTCTAATAAAATTCGAAATTTAAAAGGATGAGAGGAGCGAAAAGCGCTCTAAAAACATTCTAAATTACAATTTCTATGGAATATCTGGAACTACCGAACCGTTTTCAAAAGTGATGGTAGCAAATTGATGGTGATAGTCCCTGTTCCAACATAGGCTATATTTTATCTCGGTACCACTACACCCAGGGGGTGCATGAGCGAAAAACGTTCTAAAATATTGATTTTTTTAAAACTGAAGGAGCTAGAAATATCAAATTTGGTATGGTAGTTACTTATAAGATGTAAATGCTCTCTAAGAACAAATTCTAAAATCATTCGAAATTTAAAAGGGTGAGGTGAGGGAAAAGCGTTCTAAAAACATTCTAAATTACAATTTCTATAGTATCTCTGGAACTACAGAACCGATTTCAGAAGTGATAGTGGCAAATTGATGGTGACAATCCCTGCTCCAATATAGGCTATATTTTATGTCGGTGCCACTACCCTCAGGGGGATGCAGGAGCGAAAAACGTTCCAAAACTTCGATTTTTTGTATACTGAAAGAGATAGAAACATCAAATTTGGTATGGTAGTTACTTATAAGATGAAAATGCTCTCGAAGAACAAATTCTAAAAACATTCGAAATTTAAAAGGGTGAGATGAGGGAAAAGCGTTCTAAAAACATTCTAAATTACAATTTCTATTGTATCTCTGGAACTACAGAACCAATTTCAAAAGTGATGGTGGCAAATTGATGGTGACAGTCCCTGCTCCAACATACGCTATATTTTATGTCGGTGCTACTAACCCCAGGGGGATGCAAGAGCGAAAAACGTTCTAAAATTTCGATTTTTTGTATACTGAAGGAGATAGAAACATCAAAT
Source organism: Maratus michaelseni (assembly GCA_963931845.1). Taxonomy (NCBI): domain Eukaryota; kingdom Metazoa; phylum Arthropoda; class Arachnida; order Araneae; family Salticidae; genus Maratus; species Maratus michaelseni. The sequence continues at coordinate 101,662,072 of OZ007600.1, forward strand.
TTGGTATGGTAGTTACTTATAAGATGAAAATGCTCTCTAAGAACAAATTCTAAAAACATTCAAAATTTAAAAGGGTTAGATGAGGGAAAAGCGTTCTAAAAACATTTTTAATTACACATTCTATGGAATCTCTGGAACTACAGAACCGATTTCAAAAGTGATGGTGGCAAATTGATGGTGACAATCCCTGCTCCAACATCCTCTTTAATATAAAGCTATGCGTTGCTGACAACTGGGTTTTTTGCTAATCTTTGCCACAGATTAATCTCGGAAAATGAAACATTTGGTGTTACTGACAAAAATAATAGCTCAAAAAGTATTTGTCAGAAAATTGTTAGACAAACTGCGTTTAAAAGGTAAAAAATTGTATTCTCCTTGATATAATTTTCAAATCTAATGATTATGCCGTTTTTCAAATATTGAATTCAAAAAATTACCAAATTTCACAATGGAGTACCATAACTTCCCGTGTAAAAAGATAATTATAAGGGCGACATGTCCTGATGTGTATATTGGCTATAGCACGAGTCACAAATTATAATACCCTTATTGTTCTCTTAAAATATAAAAGTGCAGTATGAAATGTCAATTTTTGTTTGATTAAGAGAAATTGACCAGCGTAGCGGGCGTAGCTTGCTAGTTTATTATATAGGAAAACAAGGATAGAAAACTTCATTTAGTTAAAATTTCAGGTCATCTCACTCCTCTCCGAAGTTACACTTTAGTTCATAACTTTAATAGTAGTGAAGATGTGACGGCCATCTTTGATTGTAAGGCCATGCGGTAGAACAGGAGACAAGAACACGTCTATTTAAAAACTAAAACCAGTTTATTAAAACCAAACGGGGAGGGAAGTTGAGCGAGCTCCACTTGTTTTTCCTAACTTTAACAAAAATAAAGATTTTAGCTTTCTATTTGAAGTTGCATAAAAAAAATCATAACCATACAATAATTAAAATTAGACTATCAGGTTCCAAATTCACGATGCAACAATTTTACATTTCAAATTTAATAAGCTCTGATGCAGGCTTATCTCAACTTAACAGGAGCGTAAAGCTTAACTTTAGCGCCGAGGCCAAATATCGATCTCAAAACTCGCCTAAGTCTAAATCTCTCCTAAGTCTCTCTGCCTCTCGGCTAGGTCTGCTCTAAAATGAAAATTCACCACTTATATACTCCACAGTATCGATTGACCAGCTCCAAAAAATTGCATAACTGAAAGAAAACAGCGACTCACAATTTCCAAGATTCAGACATCCATAGACCGTTATAGAAAGAGAGCATTGATAAAACTTTTACGCACATGGCCGGTTAGGGGACAAAAACTACGATCTCATTCAAAACATCGCCTACTCACGTGACGAGAGTAGTCGATCCCTTACAAAGATACTTTAATGAAATCCTTACAATAGTCTTATAATTCATATAAAAATGAGAGTGTTGCGAATTTTGATGAAATATCTTCACTACCGATAAAGTAATGAACGAAAGCACGATTTAGGATTAGAGTGAAACGCCCTGTAATTTTGACTGAATAAATGGATTTCTGGCCCTGGTTTCCTATACAATAAATGATTGTTACAGTGGCCTGCACCAACCCTTAAAGTTTGTACCATGAATTTGGGAACACACTTACATCTATATATATACTCTACTTCAAGGTTGTCAAACTGTTCCGGATACCACTAAATTTTTATAGTTTTGCTTATCTAACCATCAAATTTCTGCGATTGAATAAGTCGACTATTTCTACTAAAAATTAGTGGTATCTGACGGTCCACTTTTGACACCCCTGCTCTACATAGTGTGCTAAATTTAACTTAGTTACAAACACATAACACAGTCAAAGATTGCCTTTCAACAATTTCCACTAGTAGAGACAAATGCACTGGAATAAATTTGTGCTAACATGTATATTATTTACAATGTTTTATGCAAACCTCATATTAAACTAAATTTTCTTCAGGAAAAGAACGCATAATACAACTGAAAACGCACATTCAGGAGTTATTTCCATAGATGGCAATGTCACCAGTATTTTGTGTAAAATATTAATGTTATTCATATTCTACAAGCATCTCTTAATATACTAAATTTACTGCAGATGAAAAATGCAAAACTCAATTAAAAAAGGACGAAAAATCATGCATCAAGCCTAGAATATGAAACACATTCTAACACATTCAGAGTACCATAATAAAACGTTACTGTTTAATAAGGTGAAAGATAATGTCTAAGTAAACAATTTATAAAACGCATAACACATTTCAAAACATAAATTCCAAGAATTAACATCAAAAATCGAAAAAAATATTCATTCAAAATAATTCATTTGAGCATCTCTGTATATGATCTGTATGTTTGTATATATACTATATAGAATGCAAAAATTTAGTTCAGTTTGAAAACGCATTGCACAGTTGAAAATCCCCTTTCACCAATTTCCATCAATAAATTGAAATGTACTGGAGATGTTTTGTGAAGCCCTGTGTAAGTTCTATAGAATTTATACACACCAAGTAATATGCAAAAATATTTGTTAAATTTGAAAATGCTTACAAATGAAAACGCACTTTCAGTAATTAATGCCCGTACAAGGTGTGTATTTTAAGTAATGAGACTGGCCGCTAAGCGTCGTGTCAATCGCGGGAATTGTGATGGGGATCTAAGCTAAACAACGCACCACGCGTCAGTTGGCTCAGAGTTGTGACGGGGTGTATATCGCAGGTGGTGCGAATTGCTTATGTGAATTTTGGTCAGAAACACGACGAAAATGCAGCGTTACTCAATCGAGTTTTGTGTTCGCTTGGGCAAATCACCTACTGAGACGCTTTTCCTGATCAACACATTTCCATCCCGACAACGCATCGGCCCACACGGCCTTTGTCGTGACCTCCTACCTGACTCGAATCGGGGTTCCAATGTTTCCACTGCCTCCCTACAGCCCAGATCTGAGTATGGCTGACTTCTTTTTGTTCCCCAAGCTGAAAAATCCCTTGAAAGGAACCCGTTTTGAAGATTATGCATCCATCCAAGCGGCCGTGAACAATAAAGGACATGTCTGAAACTGACTTCCAGAGAGTGTTCGAAGCGTGGAAATCTCACTGACAGCGCTTTATTGACAAAAGGAGAGCCTACTTTGATGACTTTTAAGTCGCTGTAACGATCGGATCAATAAAATATTGTTTCCAGACACTGTCTCATTGTGTGTCCCTGTGAACGTACGATGCATGCTATGCAAACTGTATTCTACATTAAGTATTTTGCACTTCACCTTAGAGATATATATCAATTTCAATATGTTTTAAATAGTGTAATATCATTTTGCTATGCACATCATATTTTATAATAAGCATCTTGTAGGGCACCTCAGATATATATATATATATATATATATATATATATATATATATATATATATATATATACATATCAATTCCAGTATGACTAAAATAGTGTAACATCATTAAAATACACCGCACATGATTTTCCCCAATCGACTGTAAAATAACAGAATTATTTGTATTATCCCTGTAAAAGGAATATTAATACTACACACTTCGTTTTCAATACCGAACATGCCACAATAAACCTGAATAACATATATCAGTGTGATGGAAATCCGAGTTTATTTACGCGACTTAGAGCACTGACAGAAAGATGGCAAGCAGACAGACATACAGACAAACTGAATTGACAAACATTTTTCAACCATGTTAAAAAGCGTTAAAAATACCTTTAATTCTCGCTCACAAACAGTATTCCTCGCTCCACGCAATATTTTGTGTAACCCTTATATGATTTGTAGAATTTATACACACCACGTTGTATGCAAAAAAGTTATTAAACTTAAGGTATTTTTTGACATTTCCTTTTTATACCAATTTTTTTCTAATGACATTTACGTTAAAACATTGAAAAATATATAATCAGTTTAGAAATTACACAGAAATAAATTTTAAAAGGGAAATATAATCAACAATTTTGAAAAATAGACATTTGTGCAACACATGATAACTTAGAATCAAATCAATCCATTCACATTTTGTAAAGTGCACAATACATAGAATAACTTTCTCTAGGACATAGACAAGCCGCATTATAATAGCATCTCTATTGCAGAAGCTGTGGCACTTGAAGTACTAATATAATGGAAGCTTCCTAAAATACCTTGCAACATTTTAACTTATACCAGTGTAAGTATAAAACTAATTAATATATCATTATGATTGTAGTCTATTCTCTCAATATATATTTGTAAAATAAGTAAAAAGAAATCAAGGCATTTCCTGCATAATTTTTTGCTATAGAATGATTTGCGTAAAGTAAAAATCTGAAAAACTTCACTTTAAGAAAAAGCTAAAAATAACTCTTAACCCCTTAACAGGTTCTTTTTTTTTTATACAATAAACTAAAAATATGGACATAAACCACTTTTCCCAAACTAAATATTTTCCTTGTATAATCGAAAATTTTCTAATAAAAAATTTTCTAAAAATAAATCGAATTTTGCGTTTAAAAATTAGTGGTGGCCAAATGATTTGGATAACAGAACAAGCAAGCTCTTTTTGCACGTACGATGTACGGGCAAACCACTTAAGGGGTTAAAGGCGGTTCTTGCTATAAAAATAATTACTATTCTTTAATGGTTTAATTATATACTATATTTATTTTTTTGAATATATAATCCAATTTAAATGCTAAATCTCAAAAAAGAAGAATGTAAACATACATTTCAGCTTACTTCCGATTTGCAAAACAGTATTTCCGGTTGTAAAATTCTCCGGCAAGCGGTAATAGATGTAAATTTAAACGGCTGTAACTCGGGTTCTAATTTAGATACAGTCACAATTAAAGTAGAATTCGATAGCTAAAAGATAAGATTTTAATATTATTGCAAAAATGAAAAATCGATATTTTCATTGAAAATGACGTTACAAAGCTGGCACACAAACGGCAAACAAACAAATCAAATTTATAAATACATGTTACTTATGTTGGTCAAAGTTAAAAATTAATTTTATTAACTATATTAAAAATCCGTTTCTACCGGGAAAATAAAGTAGTAAATTCAAATCACATTTTTTGCATTAAAATTTCCGTATTTAAAACATATTATTAATATTAGTTCAAGTGATTAAGCTATTTTAATGGATGGCTTATTTATGAACGAAAAAGAGAAAACATTATATGGGTAATTTTCTGATAACGGTAAATTCTGGCTTAAAAAATCAAATTTTATTGTTTTAATTTCCGATTTTTGCATTTTAATATAATTTTCCTTCTCAGCAGTCATGAAAACATTAACAGAAAAGATCGTTTAAGTTGCTGTATTTACCCGTGATACATCAATTCCAATATGCGAGGAAATAACACGATTTCCCATTTGAATAGTAGTGCATTTCCCATTTGAATAGTAGCGTGTCCTTCATATAAAATCACAGAAATTATCTCGAATTGTGCGACTTAACCCTTTCCAGCAAAGACAAATTCTGTTCGTAAAATGAGAAATTACTGACTGACACCGGAATTTACAAACGACTTTTTTAGAAAATAAGAACTCCTTATTTTAAGCTTTCATTATAGAAAAAAAAATTATTAAAATATTCTTGGTGCCGCATGCAAGTTTGGAATTAAAATTAGGTGTGCCCGGAGTGGGACCACTGTGCCGGAAAGGATTAAAAATGCGAAGAAAACTATTCGAACATTCAAATGTAAGGACATTTTATTTCTTACGAATTTACGGGTTGATATGGAATAATTGCCGTTATAGTAATTACCGCAAAATACGATAATTACAGCTATAAACTCAGAGATACCATGCTCCCACTAATCTTCCGAAATATGTGGATTAATTTGACCCTGTTTAACAACGTTTCAAACCAGAAAATTTGTTTGATGAATCTTTATTCATTTAATTTCAGATTTTTACATGGACTATATTTAATTTCATGTATTAAAAAAGTTTCTGGTGCAAAACGTTCTAAACCTGTATCAAATTAACCCACATAACGCGGAGGAACCTCTGTAAACTATCTGCATCCGAGGCATGCATTTCAGGATTTTTTTTAATCACAAATTCCGAATTTATACTAAAAATTCTGAATAATAATTTTTGCTTTGTTTAATGACATACGTTTCGTGATTACATAACTTAACAATTCTTCTTTCGGAATTTCCGGTTTGGATTCGGAATTTGTGAATTAAAAGACATTCCTGAAATGAGCGCATATATGCGCTTATGATACGCAAATGGGTTAATCATATTATTAATTTTCCATCTGGACAAGATAATGATAGATATAATAGTGGTAACATACACATTATGAACGTTAAAGAAATGAATGAAATTTTAATAGAAAGATTCTCTAAATTTTCAGCTCCCAATTTTATAAGTACTAGTGAAATGCATGTGGGGTCTGCACAAAATTGAGTTGAGAGAGTAAATTTACAACCGTTTATTTGATGTTGTCAAGGCGGCACAGATAATTTCTAATTTTGAAATAAACATTAAGACTACTTTAATTGTTGAAAGAAAGTTTGCATACGGACGATTCAAACACTGAACTTTACATACTTGTACTTCGACCATAAAATGTTGACAAGTTTCAAACTCTATTCTTAAATTGCCTTCGAATGTTTTTATTGCCTACATCTCAAAATTCGACTTCTATGCGATGTGAGATTTCGCAACTAGCATCAACCAATTTTTGTTTCGACATATTGACAATGAAACAGTGTATCTAGAAAAATCGTAAGAAAGAACTAAGTCCACGGTGAACTTCTCAAAAGTTCAACTCCTATCCGATAACACTACAAGATTTTTTGTTCAGTGTAATATTAACAATCTAATCTACAATAGCTCTGGTAAAGTTCTTGTCTGTCAAATACTGCTATCAACTGTGTCAAAATTGGAAACTTTCATGGCCACCACCTTTTGTGCTAAATTCATGAGAGCCGTATAAAAATCTCAAATTTAAAAGCACAAAAAAAAAAAAAAAAAAAAAAAAAAAAAAAAACACGCGCGTTTTAACTGTAAATATATGGCGCTTATTATATTTAAAGTCTGAAAAAAAATCTGAAATTCAAAGACACGCGTCATGCATTTTAACATTATGTTTATGATATTTATGATCTTTAATTATTCCTTATCGACATGGTTTGTGCCAGCTTTTATACGCGAATATGACGGCTATGTCAGTTATCACTGTGTTGTAATACATGGTCATCGGCGGCAGTGTTGCCCGTTCGCTTTTTAAAAAAAATTCAAATTGCTTGATTGCCACCAATTTTTTGAAGTAGAATTATTCGACTTATTTAATGACAGATTAAATAATCCGAGAGTAAGACTTATGAGATGTGAGTGAAACACACCGCCATGCAAGCAGATCGTCTTCATGGTCATATTGCTCACACTGTGGAGGTATCACATCCAAGTGGCACCCTGCCAATTCTAGCATATCCCCTACTAATGGCATCCGGGCGCTGCGAGAGGCTCCCTCTGATATGTACTAAAGGGGCCGGATCAGATCCGGTTTCCGATCGGAAGAAAATGGCATCATCGCCCCCAAGGTGCTGTGAAAACCCATAGGAGCAGCCAGAGTTTCAAAACTAATCAAGGGCTCCCTCCCAAGATTTTCTTTACCCCCTGTCGGAAACGAGAAGCAACTATGGAGGTTACCTTTGGGCTTCCTTCCAGAGGACGGACAATCGCAAAGGGGCTAATAACACTTAACTACGGATAGAAATAAAAGACTAGGAATGTTAGTTCCCCACCACCGTCACGACCCAAGGTGACAAAGTTTGGCGCGCCATATGCCAGAGTAGAAGTGAAAGCAAAACGCCAATTACACTTTTTTTAAAAACTAGTGGGAATCAAACAATTTTAATTTCAAAAATAGTAACTTACTGGCGACACTGATCGGCGGAATTAGTTAACGAGGCGGAGTGTTATCAAATTGTAAAGAAAGCGCAGAGCTTCAATCGTTTTCCTCGCTGAGCTAAAAAAAATAATAGAATAAACTGCTCATAGGAAAAGTATAATCAAAAATGAATATTTTCCCACTTACTTTCATATGGTTGGATTTTAAGAATAACACAGATCAGACCAGAAGCTTTATAATAGCTCAAATTATTCCATTTAATAAAATAACTGTAATTTTAGCTAAGGACTTGTAAAGAATTTTGTAAATGTCTGAAATTGTCAATATTATCTCCTTAAGCAAATTGACTAATCCTTCGAAACGCTTTATTGGAAATGACATTTTTAACGTCAAGCCTATTTAGGCTAAAGTGTAACAATTGAAAGCTTATTGTATACTCATCCTAAAAGCAGAATCAAACCTTTGAATCATATATCCAGCAAAGTTAATACATATACATTTTAGCAATACGATACTTGGTAACGACACATGATAAATACGACGAGTGAACATTTGGAAACAAGAGGACCAAACTTAAGTAAACTTACATAGTTAAACAAACATAAGCCATCTCTGCGTGTAAGAACAACTAGAACTTTACAATCTAAGAATGTTATCAATATAAAAATGCCATCTACTGAAGAGCAGAATACAAAAGTACTGTTAAACTCAGTAATGACAATTACCTCTTGAGAAAAAATAAAATAATGACAATTAATAGTGGGTTTTTTTCTGTTATGCCTAAAGTTCCATATATATATATATATATATACACACACACACACACACACACATATATATATATATACAGGGTGATTTTTTTTTAAAGTTGTGAAAGTAAAACCCTATAATAAAAGAACCACTGATCCAAATGACCTAAAATTTCACCAGTATACTCCCAAAGCAATGGGAATTTTTTAGGCGTGGTTTAAAAAAAACTTAAAATCGCACCGACAGATGGCGCTGTAAGTTAGCAGAAACAAAGAATACCGTCAGTGGGAGGAAAACAATGGACGGCACTTTGAGAAACCATCTTCCGTAGTTCCTCTGTCGTCATTGGACCTTTTCTTAAATTCTTAAGTGTCCTAAATCTCCTAAGAGCAGTTGCTGCGCTGTCATTATTCTGATAATACAGTTTCACTAACAACGCACGGTACGTGAATGTCACAGCCATTGCGAGGATATCCGTAAAATAATTAACACGAGGTGTGCGTACTTCACGTTTTAACGCCAATGTGCGTGTGTCGGGCGCAAGTTCGTCTCCCGACTTTACTGCATGTACAGCGCCATCTGTCGGTGCGAATTTAACTTTTTAATTTAACCACGCCAAAAAAATCCCCATTGCTTTAGGAGCATACTGGTGAAATTTCAGGTCATTTGGATCATTGGTTCCTTTGCTATAAAGTTTTACATTCACAACTTTAAAAAAAATCACCCTGTATATATATATATATATATATATATATATATATATATATATATGGTGTCCCAAAAGTCTTTGACACATTTTAAAATGCAGTAAAAGATCAATCAATAGGCGTACGAGAGTGTAGTTTGGCCGAAAATGCTTCTTGTGATCTGAAATTTTGTTTAAGGTTATAAAAATAGTCCCAAAAATTTCTAATAGATGGCGATGCTTCTGGAAAGTTATCGAATAAGTAGAATACCTTTATACATAACAATGACGAATGACGCGCAATGAGTATGCCCAATTTTTTGTCCAAATTATGGCAACCCACTTTCCAGAACTTAACGATACTCGCCGATAGTTCGATTTCTGGGTGACGATGGACTTTTTTACTTTTAGTCAATACATTTTAAACATTATTTTATTAACATAAAAAAGGGCTTCCTGCGAACAATTTAATCGATATATTTCTGAAATATTTAGTACAAAATCTTATTCTTGAAAAGTTTTAGGATTTTTTCTACTTTTCTGCAGACTAGAGGCCGTACGGTCAAAAATTTCAGGCTCAACAGTAAAAATTATGTTAAAAGAATATTGCGTGCATATTTGTGCAAAAAATTAGAGCAGCATATTTCAGATTACTTGTTCGTAAACCATGAAATATCGAATAGCAGTATAAATGACCACTTAGACAAATGCGTACACGAAGACCGATTAAAAGAAAACATAATTTCCATGCATTACAAAGATAAAAAGAATATCATCATTCTCTTTTCTACTATGCAAATTTATTTTCAATTCATTCTGTTAGAGTTTTTTAAAACATTTAAAAATCCACATTTAAATTTATTGATGTTTTTCATAATATCTAAATATTATTTACTTTACATTCAATTTACAGCACTAGATTAAATACGGTAAAATTTAATATTTTGTCTCCCGATCCAAAAAAATTAATTCCACAGTTAGGGAAAGTGAACTTTCACAACAGCCCTTCAACAATACAATATTATAATTGTTGTTTATTTTATTCATAATTAATATAAGTTATTGGATTTTGAGTTTGCGACATGAAGTACATAACTTTTATCAAATTTCCCTATTGTGAAATAAACATAACAGCACAGTGTTGCCAGTTGAGGGAGTTTTTCATATTCCACTCAGAGCTGTTATACTTAAAGCGTACTTAGTACATGTTAAATATTTGACTGCACACTAGCGCCAAATTCCTCTCCTATGGCCGGTAGTGTGAACAGAAATAAGCTGCAGGTGCATTAACCCTTCTTTGTATGAGTTTTTCTTTTACAATTGTTTTTTTATACATATATTAAATATTAGACACCAGAAATTTTAAGATTGTTAAGATTTTTAACTTTGTTCAGCAACACAGTTCACGGGAAATTGACTAGATTAATATTTCTATATAAATATAGTGGTGGCGAAGAAGTTGATTTATTTATTAAAAGTTAAATAAACAGTGATGGAAATTTCCATCACAATGCAAAGAAGGGTTAAATGCAAATTTTGTTCTATACATGAGCGCCAATTTCCTCGCCTGCGGCCAGCTGTCAAAGTAATGGTTTAATGGGAAAAAAAGCTTCTTGTAAGTAATTCATAGTTTCCATATTTCATCTCATCGATTTTGCAGCAGAATTCTGGGTCCATACTTGATCACGTCTTACAGTGAAACAGTGAAACAGTTTATTGCTTCAATGGGATACCCAGTTGTTGACAAGTACAACTTCCAGTAGATGAGTAAAATGTATATCATGTCTTAAGAGAGTCATATGAATTAAGTTTAAAATACTATAAGGTAACAAAAAATGTAAAAGTGCGTTGAATTCTTATCTGGATTAATATTTCAAAATTTTACTTTTTCGGGTTTAATTTTTTTATTTTTCAGCATACAAAACACTATCTGTCGTAAAAGGGCGCTATTTTTAAGTGGCGAAATTTCTTAAATTCTTCTACTTAAGCTTAATAAATAATGGATTTGATTCCGATTGCTTGAGTGTAGTACGACTTTTTTAAAATAGTCATATTTACCTTATTTAATCTGCCATCAGTGCTGCAGATGAGTGTTTCCACTTAACGAATTTTTTAAATCTAAAAATAAACTAATATTTTGGAATAGTAATATTCATCTTATTTAATCTGCAATTAAACAACAACGAAATTATTATTCAGAGATTGCGGTAGATATGTGAATCCTGCTAAATTGGCAACACTGACGCAGAACTACCACGTTTTCAAAATAGTGATGTTCACTTTATTTAATTGCAATATTTCTATCATTAAATAAGGCAAATATGGTGGGTCTGTGTCCTGCGACTGCGACATTAGAAACCTGGATTTTAGAAGAATGAACCAATTAAGTTAACATTTTAGAAATGATTAGGCTTTTTAAAAGATTTTCCCTTAAACTTTAATTAGACATAGCAATTTATTTATTTATTTTTTATTTATTTATTTTTATTATTTATTTTTTAATTTCTACCTTTTGCCAGAAATTTCATCTAAATTTCATCGAAGGCTGAAAATTTGCATAACTATTTAAGAAAGAAACATTTGAAACACACTGTGTTCCTAGCGATTCAATGTAATGCATTAACTTTCTTATCTTGCGCTGCCCCATATTTTCCTTATTATGGCAAAAAATAATCAAATAAGCTTTTCCAAACGGTATCTGAATTTTACTACATGTTTAAAATGAGTTAAAATTTGTAACATATAAGACAATGTGAAACAGCCATTTTTATAAAAGTCCTTTTAAGAATTTCCTATTCTTCATTTTTTCTATGGAAATTATTTAAAGTACCTTTTTATTTTACCTTTTTATTTAGATTTTATGTAAAATAAAAATGTGTCATTAGTTTTTTAAATAAAACATGAGAAGTTTCTTCTTCATAATTTCATTATTATTTAACTACTTCGGGGATTTTGTTTGATCAATATTACTTAGTAGCCGTATCACGAACTTACTGGAATTTTCATCGGCTTCTATGATGTCTGGAATTAAAGCAATCTCTTCTTTAATATATCTTGAGTACCTTACCCACATAGCGGAAAATGACTGCGTTAAATCTGAGATAATATGTGTTTTATGTATTTATTTTCGAATGTACAAAATATACCACTCACATTTATGTTAATTTTACGTTTCTTGCTATCAAGAAATAATTAAACAGTGTTGTAAAGAGCTTATTTTCCAATACCAGAAATTTTGAAAAGGAATATATGCCTCTATTAATTGCAAAATTCTGCTATTAAATAGAGCTAAAAGTTTGTTATACAAATACTGATATTTAAAAGTAAAAAAAAAAAAGTGGAAATGTAAGCACGTGTACTAATTTAGGTTTAGTTCCCATGTATGTTGAGTAACTTTTTAAATGAAATTTAGATGAGCATATTATAATTTCTTATGTGCCTAATGTGCCTATTGTATAATTTGTTTTAAATAACTACATGCCTTTTAATGTGTATATACACCTAATTCTGTTTTACACGATGAGAAGCTTAATGGTTTAAGGACATCAAATACCACTCTTTCTTTAAAAGTAATCTTCGCCTTATTAAATCGCTGTGATGTGAAATCACATATAGTTTTAAATTAGCTATTTTTTTTTTTTACTTTAATAAATTTCCCTTTCTATAATTCATTTATTAAAGTTTTGATAAATTTTATTTAAGCTCTTTGCGTTCTTATTCAGAACAAATAAAATAATTAGATCAGCTTTTCTGCTCCCACGCAAATTCTCATCTTTAGTTCTGACGTGCGATCAAACGCTTAAATCAGATAAAAAACAAAAACTAAAAGAAATATTTCGGTCTCTTAATTAACTCTGCTACTTTTCATGTACGTTATATCTTTTTCAATATGCAGCTGTTTCTTTGTGAATCATAAAAGGATGTTCTGCGGTCTTTATTTTGTCTATCTAGGAACTTCTCATGGGATGCAAAAATTCTTCTGTAACGTAATTGTTGGCGGTGTTTAATTTGGTTAAATTACTTGTTTGGCTATAAGTTCAAACAGTTATCCATATGTTACTTATTAACGGATACTTTTGATTCATGCACTCTCGCCAAATTTATGATGCCACAAAATGTAAACGAAGAAATTTACAGCGTATGTGTATCAGCATTCCTTCTCTGATTGCCGGCCTGAAAACATGTAGATTGTGAGTCTATTGTACGAACATTAAGGCACCACCCACTCGCCTATTTTATGCTGCTGTGCTTGTGCTTTTTATTAAAAGTTCTTCGAAATCTTCATAGATGCATTCGACTCAATCTTTCTTCCAGAAAGGGATTATTTTATTTTTTTCTAAAAGAACCTGCATTAAATATTTCCCACTATATATTTTCAAGATCACTTTTCACGGCTAACTCATGTCTACAACATCTTTACATAACTTGGTTTCCGTGACCAAGCCCTATCTGGATATATCTTCTACTTTCTATTGGGTGGTCCCTGAATATTTTAAATATTTGGACAATTATAATAGACTTTTTCGTGACTTTTCGACTTGGCGGTTATTATGTTCTCATTGGATAACAAAACGTTATGGATTTTTAGACGCTTCTACCCCCTTCATCGTTTCTATGCCGTAAAAATATGGAGGTATACGGTGTCAAAAATATGGAGATATACGGTGGAGATATACGTGAAGGAAGTTTTCTCCTACGGTCGGCGACGTCAGAAAACTTTTCAAAATCGGGATGCCAATGTGTTGTTTCTTCGCTCGTTTCATCGGAAGATCGGAATCATATTTTATGCCGTAAATGAGTATGAGTGCTGGATTGACCACGTAAATCTGCGGAACTCCATAACTGTGCGCCTCTGCGATAAATTGGCCCGATAAGTCATTCAAAGAATGTTCGCTGCTTCTCAAAAAATGGAAAATGTGCCGATTTTGTCCGTATTTCTTTACTTCCGTTGTTTCGTCGCTTCTGTGGTCCGAATTGTGTTATGTTCGCGTTTTTTTTTTGTGCATCGCAAGTGTTCGAAGGAAAGAAAAAAAAATGCTCGAGTAAATCAACAATCGTAATAATATAGCCAAGCAATGGATTTATCAGCTAATTAAAAAAATTATTAGCAAATTGTCACAAAAACTCTTGATTCGTGTGCAGCATGTGAACTCGGTTAAAAAAAAAAAGAGTGAACGATCATTTCTTTTTAAATATCACAGTAAAGTATTTTTTTTATCACGTTAGGGATGACAGAAAATTAAATTACATTCTGGATAAAACAATCACGGAGTAAGTATCCTTCTTATGATTTAGTTTGACTACTTATGTGACTGCCAGTACTTAGAAAACTTTAGCATTCGGCGTGAATATTATATAATTCAGAGACAACGTTATGAACTATCAGAAGTACTATATAGTAAAGGATAGTGCATTTTTTTTTTAAATTGGACATGACTTGCAGTGACTACTTTTAAATTACTGTATTGATAACATTTTCCAAAAAAAAAAAAAAGATAATTACAATTATTCTTTAATATTTATAAAATAATATATTTTTAAATCCGTTTACATTCTTTTTAGTTTTTATTGCATAAATTTATTCGCAGAATTTAATAGTGGATGTCAATACTGAAACGCTCTGTTTTTATTATTTTCTTACTATACATAATTTTGCTTGTTTAATTTTTTATTATGAGATATGACTGATAGATATAATTCATCTAATTAATTTCAATATACAGTAAGTATGTTACAAAAGTAACAATTTGAATTGATATTCATCAATAAATGAAAAAAGATGATCAGGTAAGTTTTATTCATCTATCTATGAAGATATGTGTTTCTTTCTGATTTATGCCTTTTTTATGCTATTTACATGCTTTGAGGTTGATATATTCTATTATAAAGAAATTTTGCATACTTTTTTTCTTTTTTAAAAAAGGGAGAAGAACGCTACTTTAAATGCGGTTCATTTTTTTTTCTTCATTTTAATATTTGCGTTGAACATTTTATGTAATGTTTGAATTATGTTTTTTTTGTGTGTGTGTGCTATTTTATTCTAGTTAAATTACTTACTATGCATACCTTTAAAAATTAATTGAAATGCTAATTCCTATTTTATATTTCAGTAATAATACATAAATATTTGGAGTATCACGCTATAAAATTCGATACTCTACAAATTCTATATTTTACTGTTGGTATGCATAAGTTTGTTTATTTTAAACATTTTGGATATATTGGAGATCAACAAAGATAATGCTCTCCACAAGATAAAATTTTATCAGTCCTTATTAAGTATAAACTGGTTATCTTACTCATTTAGTTTGTTGTGTATATATTTTTTTCTATATCATGTTTGGCGTATTTCAATGATAATGGGGCAATATTAAATTTTTAAATACTTCTTTAACATTCCTTTAAATTTTGGAAAAGCTTTGCTATACATATAAGTCAATTATTTTAATATTGAATGATGTGTAGTATCATTAAAAAACTTAACATTTTGCAGCAATTAGTAATTTGAAGTAAATTGCTTTTATCCTGTATATTTGTGCCAATATAAATAATAGTCATATTAATAGTTTTCCTCTACTGTAAGTTTTCTATCTCAGATATTTTGCTTGTTTTTCCAATTACAGCCAGATAAGCTTAAAAGAAATGGATGAAAGTAAAGACCAAGTTGTACATTTTCATTTTTTCTTTTTTTTTTTTTTGAAAAATTTTCAGGTTATGGATTTCGATAACAGAGTTACAATTAACTTTGTGAGACATGAAGTTTTCTAGTACCCTATAAGATTCGCAATCTTCCTTACAATAATACAAACAAAACAAAATGAGATAATTCTCCTATAAACAATTTAGTTACTAGTGCAAGGTCCATTTTAAATTATTCACTCTCTCTATTAATACATTTCCATACACACTATGGATTCATCACCTCTTTACATGTAAAAAAAAAAAAAAAAAAAAAAAAAAAAATGGAGGAAGATATTTATTTAGTTTTATGTTTTGATAAAATATTACACCAATACAGGACCAGTTGACTCAATTCATCAGTCATTACCTTTCATTTTTCTTTATATTACAAATACTGTTTTTTCTCTATCATTCACACAGCTCAATGTTCATGTGCCATCGATATATTTATTGCATTCTTTAATAGTTCAGATAAACTGTTTTTTCTTTTTTAAAATTTAAGATAGGTATAACTAATTTAGCTTTATTATTCTTAGTGTTATGAACCCCTTTCATTTCATTGTTCCACGGCCGGGGACGACTTTGTGAGAGTGTTACCGTCTCTGTTTGGTTATTTCTTTGTGGTGCTGGTCGCCAAATTTGTACCAACTTCAGATGGTATTTGTTTGTATCACTCTTTTCAGTAAATTTTGTAATTTTAGTATAGATGGTACATCTTTATTATTTCAAAATTTCAATTACATTTATTTGCATTTTTTTACATTAAATAAACAATTTTTTTTTTGCTCTCTCAGAATTTATCAAATTTTGGTAAAGTAGTTTTACAGTGCTTACACATAAGTAAAGTATATAGCAATCCTGGATTAATTTTACACAGATTTAACCATATCCTACAACCATTTTGGTAATATGAAACCCCACTTTTTTTATTTCTCACCACCAGTCAAGGTTACAAATAATTGCTTCCCACTCTACTAGTCAGCGTCAACAATCAATGTTTTTCACTACCAATCAGTACTTCTACTAGTCAATGTTACCAGTCACTTTACACACTACCAATCAGGTCCAGTCATTATGCACATTTCCAATCATTGTTACACCCTCTACCATTAATTGTTATATTTTTGTTTTTTCTTCATTTTTTTATACTTTTTAATAGTGATATTTTTTTCCCGTTCGCATCACCTGCATTTAGTAATCTCATGGTATATTTGTAAGTAATAGTTACACCATACACTTTTAAATGGATACATAACATTTGTTATACATGCCATTGTTGGTAAACAACTATACTTATTTACCTGTTGCATTCTCAGTAATGCTGATACCTTATTTGTTGGTTGATAGTGATACTTTTCTTTTGTCTATAAAAATATACAACATTTACTATTCTTCTTCATTTTACATGTATTTTTTTTTGCATCTATAGTTCCACTTTAATAAACACTTTGCTCAATATATATAAATAAACACATAATTTTTTTTAATCCTACTTTTTCATTAAATAAAACTTGTTTGCTAATGCAAAATAAATGGTGCATTACTGAATCAGGCCTTAAGGGTAATTATATTATTTTTAATATTACGATTCTTAGAGATCCACCCAGATTTCTGTCCAGTGCACTCATTTCATGAAATTTTCATGTGCAACGCATCAAGTATTTCATCCTGTAAATTTACACATACTTCTATAATATATATACTTAATGCATCCCGTTTTCTCATTTACAGTTTTTTTTTTTTTTTTTTACTAATCAATGTTTCATGTATTACCAATCAAGGATATATAAATATATAATACCAGTCAAAGTATTTGCTCCACCATTCAATGTGCAACTGTGCTTTTCACATTCATTCCTTTTTAATTAACACCTATTTCTTTAACATTATATACCTTACTTCTAGGTTCTAATTACACTACTTGTAATATTCAACATAATCCATTAACACAATCTCTGCACATGTATCATCTCATCATGTTTTCCATGTAACTTTAAATTAGGTACTAGTTATACCGTATATTTATTGGAGGAGTTCATAGAATTCGCTATATGCACCAATTATGGTAAAAAAAACACTGTACTTAGTTACCTACTGCAATCGCAACAATTTTGGTAATGTTAGTTATCATGGTAACATACCTTTTTTTTCATTATTCATTTCATCACTTTCTTTACTTCTACATTTTCTGTCATATTTACTTAATCACATATTCTTTTTAATAAAAATAAATTAAATAACCATTTTTTCTTGCTAATTTTTTTTCTACAGTTGAAAAATGAAAAATGTGCACTACTCATGCCAGTATGGCGATATTATTATTTTCATAATAAGATTTTATAGGAAATTTTTCCTCTTCTTGTAGTGCACGTCGCTTTCATGAAATTATTGAAATTAAGGCATTAATTTTGATTCTGTGGACACACACAACACTTTTACACATTTTCTTTTCTTACATGTATAACACTACATTCCATCAGTCACATTTTTATATATATCTTTTAAGAATTTTTGTCACTGGTTCTCCTTTTTGTTGTTTTTATTATTCCTGACATGTTAAATAGTAAAATATTTTAGTACAAGCAAATGATAACTTTTCACTGTACATGTTTTAATTTAAATTCATTTTTTTGTCCATTTATTTTCCTCTATGAAGTATGTGTCACACTTCAAGTTCATCCCTTGTTTTGCCTACTCAATGCTCGTAAATTTACCTTCTTTATTCATTCCATATAAGTAATTTTTGAAGACATACATTTTTTCATACACTACACTTATTTGTGGAAGTATCTATTCACAGTTGTTATGTAATTGCAACCTTTGGTGTTTGTACCAGTCATTTCTTCGGTGGAAGTTATATTAATGGTTGCTTTCAGACTGTACACACATACTTTCTCAAATAATTCTTTTCACACAATTGAATGTTCTGCACAATTGTCGCTAATTTTTTTTTAGTTTCAAATTTTTTTGTAAATGTAGGTACAAAATTAAACGAACAGTGTTTATATGTTCTCTTTTGCTCACACTTCATCTTGCACTAGTTCTCTAACACACTTAGTCACATTTCTTTTACATGATATCACACTTTTTAATTCACATTTAAATTGCTTTTCATATTTAATACAACATAAGCTATTTTTTTTTAAAATTTGCAATTTTAAATAGTTCACATAATTTTTCTTACTCTTTTAAATGCAATGTAATGTTGAATTACCTTTTTACCTTACCATCCCTGCACAACAACGTATGAAGTTGTTATTCATGTGTCATAGTTGATATGTTGTGGACGGTAAGTTGTAGTGAGAGATCACTCACCCTACAAAGAAACTTTTTTTTTCACTCTTACACATTTTTTTGATAGTCCTTAATTTTTCGTCAATATTTTCAACATATGCCATTTTACATTTGTGGGTACAAATTCATGCCAGTTTTTTTTCTAAATATGCCACTTCACAAAATTCTCTTTTATAATATATACAAGTATGCCATGTGTTTATTTGCATTTATCATTATTTCCAGTTTTCTTATATATGTACAGCAATTTATTCTGCTGATAAAAAAAAATATGTCTCATTTTAAAGGCCTTAAAATAATTGAATATAGTTTAATATATGGCCAAATGACCTATGGACTGATTATCCTATACATAAAATCTAGGTCAAGTAATATAACTAGTCTAAATGACTATGTTATGTAATTATTGTAGTGTGCACACATAATATTATAACATATGCTGCAGCTGATTGTTTATGAGACATTTAAATATAAAGAGGTACCTCATTTTATCAACAAAACATGCATGTTGAATTCTGGAATTTTGTGAATTCATTATAATTCTAGATATTTTATGTATTATTTGTGTTCGTGGGTGTGTGCCAAGATTTCATTATTATGTGTTAGTTATATATATATTCTTACTTTCTCTTTTGTGGAAATTTATATTTTGAGTGACAATTTATTATTCAGGACGTATTGGCGAGAGCATATGATCGTTTCTACTCCCTCGTTCTATAGTTTTTTTTCCGGTGAAAGGGGAGATATATGTGATGTGAAATCACATATAGTTTTAAATTAGCTATTTTTTTTACTTTAATAAATTTCCCTTTCTATAATTCATTTATTAAAGTTTTGATAAATTTTATTTAAGCTCTTTGCGTTCTTATTCAGAACAAATAAAAGAATTAGATCAGCTTTTCTGCTCCCGCGCAAATTCTCATCTTTAGTTCTGACGTGCGATCAAACGCTTAAATCAGATAAAAAACAAAAACTAAAAGAAATATTTCGGTCTCTTAATTAACTCTGCTACTTTTCATGTACGTTATATCTTTTTCAATATGCAGCTGTTTCTTTGTGAATCATAAAAGGATGTTCTGCGGTCCTTATTTTGTCTATCTAGGAACTTCTCATGGGATGCAAAAATTCTTCTGTAACGTAATTGTTGGCGGTGTTTAATTTTGTTAAATTACTTGTTTGGCTATAAGTTCAAACAGTTATCCATATGTTACTTATTAACGGATACTTTTGATTCATGCACTCTCGCCAAATTTATGATGCCACAAAATGTAAACGAAGAAATTTACAGCGTATGTGTATCAGCATTCCTTCTCTGATTGCCGGCCTGAAAACATGTAGATTGTGAGTCTATTGTACGAACATTAAGGCACCACCCACTCGCTCATTTTATGCTGCTGTGCTTGTGCTTTTTATTAAAAGTTCTTCGAAATCTTCATAGATGCATTCGACTCAATCTTTCTTCCAGAAAGGGATTATTTTATTTATTTCTAAAAGAACCTGCATTAAATATTTCCCACTATATATTTTCAAGATCACTTTTCTCGTCTAACTCATGTCTACAACACCTTTACAATCGCAAATTTCTTAGATTACATAAAACGAAGAAATGTGTTAAAAATGTTTGATTTGATAGCCTAAGAGGGACTACTCACTCCAGTACACGTCTGTAGAGCATAGTGTCCCTCCCCGTCCCCTTTATTAAGGTCTTTAAAAAAAGTACAATCTTCAGCCGAGGCCCGCCGTTAAACACGACAAGGGGCGGGATTGAAATTTTAGAAAAAAATATCAGTAGAAACAAACTATGATCAAAGACAAGATTACATATAAGTTGGTCTTGCCATGAAAGGGCCCTCTACGCGAAAGTTAGCAGGGACTGAGTAGAAGTTGTGCATTGGGTGGCAGCTGACGACGATTAGGTCAGGTTTGAGAGTTCTGTCAGAAAAATACAGATTTTAAGTAGCTTTCTGTAAACGGTGTACATCTTTAGAATATTAAGAAGCCATTCCTTGGGAGGAATTGCAGGATTCTTAATATGCCACTGTGCTGTTAACGGGTAGATTAAATGATAATGGGAAGCCAATGTATGGAAGAAATTTAGCGATTTGAAAATAAGAACCCTCTAGAGGTCGATTGTATAAAATATCGCATTTCATGTCCATCTATCGTAATAAATTAATTTGTTCCAGAAAAATATTAAATCTTGTTAACACAATGTTAAAAACTAAAACAATGACTTGATTGAGTCCGATTTTTTTAAATTGTTAATTTAAAATAAGCGTTAATTTTAAAATAAGCGTTAATTTTAAAATTATTTGTTAAAATTGTAATATTAATTTTTAATTTTTAATGTGTGTTCTTTCCTTAGATCTGTAATATTAATACAGAAGATTGCAGTTATAAAAAAGTTTTGAAAGCAGGAAACACGAAATTGAAACGCTGCTTCAAACGTTAAAAAACGTATGAATACTACTAGTTGTTTTCTGGAACACTCGTCTGTTTTTTAAACTAGCCGCCGCAGGAAAGGTAAGTGGGGTAAGTGTACGCTAATAGATTAAAATTCTTTCGAAATTATTTACAGAATTTGTAAATTTCTGCGTTTAAATAAGGCAAAAAATACAAAATTAGAGGCAAAACTGTAAGCACCGTGGGTGTGTTACTTAACGTGTAATATCTAAAATAATAGGATAAAGATTTTTTCAACGTGTATCAAAAAGATTTCATTCTAATTTGGTATTAGCTAGTCGAAAATATGTCGTTGTGATAGTATATGTGATCGATCTTTTCTTTTATAATTTCATTAATTATATAGGGCTTCCGAGAGAACTTTGATATATCATCTGATAACAGCATCCCGTCAAAGCCCAAGTTATTTTAAAGTTTCGATTAAAGCGACTTTTTTAGAATGTGTTAGAGTGTCAGGAAATAAGAATATGTTTAGAACGTCAAGAATGATTTTTGTCTCATATCATACTAACAAAGCAAAGTAGTTTCTAAATACACTATAAAAAGGAAGTTAACGCAAGGTATTTCGAAATAAATAATATTTTTCCATCAGGCCACCGCCCCTGGAAACTTGGCCTTCGGGGTGACACAAAAGTGGAGGCTGTTGTAGGCGTATTTTTTTAAGCGTTAGTATGGTCTATTGAATTTTAATACCAGTATTACCTAAAAGTATCCTTTGCTTTATTTTTGTTAGATTATGTAAGTCGAAGAATATTTTTTCAAAATAATGGTCTTAAAATGTAAGAACCCGTAGATACGCTGAGGAAACAATCTGCCTACGACAGCCACATTTTGTAGGCCTAGTATTCAGGCAGCTGCCATCAGACGCAAAAACAAAGTTAGGCTACTACAGCTGCTATCAGATTCAAAAACTTTTCGAATAATTTTTGATCCAACTCTTGATTTCAGGCGATTTTCCACGAGAAATTGCCTCAACACCCAGTGTGATAGCGATCAGCAATATCCCCAATTTTTTAGGCACATTTATAAAAACTCGTTCCTAGCAACAATTTTTCATCCAATTTCCTCCCCGGTAAACCACAGATAGGCATTTTGGAACGTCTACGAAAAAGCCATAAACAGTAATCACTGGTAATAATAATAACCTATTTTTCCCTCAACTTTTACAAGAACAATTATAACCCTTTTATTGCACTGAAAAGCAAAAAGTTGGAGTTAAAATCGGCTGAAAAGTTGGTTGCTCAAAGCATTGATGAATCTGATAACAGCTTAAGAGAGTAGAAGGAAGTCTTCCATGTGCCCTCATAACAGTAGAACGAACATCACCTTAATTGTAATATTTTCAAAGGTTTGTGATCTGCTCCAGAAATTCTAAAATATGGCAATGTTCATGGCTTAGGATACGAAAAATTAACTATACGTGACGGCTAGCGTGACTATCGTGATGGAAGAATGAAACCATGCTGAGATACAATTGTACGCTGAAAGAATAAATAAGACTCCTTAAGTGATTTTACTGAGACAAAATGAAGCTGTCACATTTATAGGACTCTCGGAGATTAGATGTTTGTATGTTTTATTATTATTATTTTTATTATTATTACCTTTCTGCAAAATAAATAAATTACAGCAAAAAGTGTATCAAATAAATTATTTTTGGAAAGAAAAGGCCTGATTTTGATATTTAAAGGCTTTCATTCAATTACCGTAATTCCCGGTGTATAAGCCGCGGCTCAAATAAATCTGTTTCCGACCAGAGGAA
Organism: Maratus michaelseni; assembly: GCA_963931845.1. NCBI lineage: Eukaryota > Metazoa > Arthropoda > Arachnida > Araneae > Salticidae > Maratus > Maratus michaelseni. The sequence goes on from OZ007600.1 coordinate 101,685,590, forward strand.
TTTATTTAATAAAATGTAACCTATTTGTGCATGGAATTTATTTGAATTTAAAAAAAAATAAAATTTCTGGTTCGTAACAATCTTTTTAGCCGCAGCTTATACACCGGAAATTACGGTAAATTGCATATTCTTCAAAATGAGTTCGTAATAATAAGTTTGTATAATAGTTCTTAAAAAAAGAGTTCATATTTTTGAAAAGCTGTGAAGTTCAAGGGGAGATATTATGATTTTGTCTATATTTCTTGCCAGTGAAAAAAAAGAAATACTATACAAATTTTGTAAAATGGAGTATGTACAAATACAAAAGACTGAAAAGTCTTTTTGTAAGTTAAATATTTCTTTTCTGTCACTATTTTTAATGTCTGGCATGCGTTTGTGACTCGTTAATTAAAGTAAACTAATAAAAAAAAAAATTTAAAAATGTAATCCACAATCGAACACCGTTTTTCTTTTTATGCATTCATTTACTGCGGTTATCAATGTTTATACTGTTTTTCCCCAAAACAATGTTGAATTTAATAATACATATATTTTGGGTAAGTTTATTTACATTTTCTATGAAACTATTATTTTTGCTTAAGAAAATGTGTTTTACAAAACAAAAATGTAGTTAATCGTTATTGTAAACCAAAACAGAAATGAGAAAAAGATAAAGTCTTACAAAAATTATATACATGACCATTACACCGAGAAATTTAGTGCACATACGCATTGACTAATTTCTTACAATATTTTTTCTCGTGGATTTTTTGAGAACCTAGTATGATTTCTTTACTGTGCAAATGTTGAAAATATAAGATGGTTAAAAATACTTTAAAACGAAGATAAATCAAACGCAGATCAAAGATCAAAGATCAAAGAGGTATAGTTAAGAAAGAGTTATAAATGTAACGCAAAAAAATAATTTTTAATGTCAATTAAAATATTAAGTTTTATTTCTGCAAAATAAAAGCATTTACTGCTAAAATGTTTTTGTATTTAATTTAAACATAAAATGGTTAAAGAAAGACAAATTTTGATTTTTTTTAAATATACGACAAGATTAAAATAAACACGTTGTGATGTAACAAAGTGGATACAATGATTAAACAGATTTTTTCTGATTTAAAATAAAATATGGATATTCATATTGTTTAAAAAAATAAGATTATATTTGGTAATTTTTTTGTATATTAAATAATGTGTATTTATATTTTTCAGGGACTAAAAGTATTATGGTTGGAATGTACTATTTTTATAAAACATTTTATACATTAAAAATTAAATACAATTTAAAGAATCGAAACATGACATTAAAACATAGACAAACACATATCAATTCACAGGTACTATATGTAAATTTATTGTTACATGCTGGTTATTATATTTGAACATACATTGTAATAACAGTGGTATTTTTTAAGGATATAAGGGAAGACACAAGATTGTAGGAAACAATAAGAAGGTTTTGTATAACAATAGGAGTAGGAAGCTACAGGGTAGTGGCGTAGCCTGGGTGGGGGGTCAAGATGCTCTGGATACCACTAATTTTGTAATGTTTTCCTTTATCTTTTCTAATCGGAAAAATTTTCGTGATAATCAAGGCCAAGAAAAATTTACAATATTACTGGCACCCAGAGAGTTTGGACCCCCCCCCCCCCTCACTGGCTACGCCACTGCTACAGGGATAAACTTCAAGTTTACACTGAATTTCCTTTAATAATTATGCTATGCAAAAACTAACACTAATTTTCAGGAAAAAAGTCTATATTCAGAAACAAAGTTAAAGTTAATGGTGGCCTGTTAAAACAAGAACTCTATGTCTATCTCTCTATGTATAAAGTGGTGGCCAAAAGTGTGGACATTTTTTGAAAGTTTCATGTTTTTCAACTTTGTGTGCTTGTAGAATATATTACTTTTCACTTAAATACAAACGTTTATATATCAAATTGAAGGTAATTTAATGTAGAATTTAATAATAAAAACAGTATTACAATATCTGTATTACAAAAAAAGTTATGCAAATAATAGTAAGATCTATCTTAGATTTGCATTTTTTTAAAGTGATACTTACACAATCAATACTTAGTAGGATAACCCTTATTTTTTAAGACAGCTTCAGAGCGTCTTTTCATCGAGTGAACGAGTGTTTGGAGTTCATCTTTCATAATCACATGGTGCCAAGAATCAATTATAGCTCAATTATAGCTTCAATAAATTGTCTTTTATTAGATGGACGTTTTTTTTCGTACAAGAATTTTCAAACGTCGCTACAAATTTTCAATTGGATTAAGATCAGGGCTGTTTCCTGGCCATGGTAATATATCTATGCTTTTATTTTGAAACCATGCTTTGCATACTTTTGCTGTGTGGCATGGAGCTGAATCCTGCTGAAAAATAAATGGTGCGTTGTTGGGGAAGAGATCCCTGATGGAAGGTATCAATTTTGGTTCCAGGACAGTTTCGATGTATTTTTTGGCATTCAGCATGCCATCAATCACTTGAATTCGGCCCACACCATCTGCAGACATACATGCCCAATCATGACATTTGTTGGGTTTTTTTGTAGTTGCGTCAATAAAATCAGGTTGAAGTGCTTCTCCTACTCTACGTCTCACGTATTTTCTATCATCACTACCAAAGAGCGAAATTTTACTCTCATCGCTCCAGATTACTTGCTTCCATTGATTTTCTGACCATTTAATGTGTTCTTTTGCCCACTCGTTTTTCGCGTTGCTTTTGATTTAAATATGTTTTTTTTCTTGGAATTCTAGCTTGTAGTCCAAAATCCTGATAACCTTCTTCTTATTGTTCTTGATCTTACTGCAATACCCGCTGCATTCATTTCACATCTAATGGCATCTGATGAAATTTTTTCTATCTTGAAGGCATAGCCGTTTAATTTTTCTATCGGCAGTAGCACTTGTGCATTTTTTTTCGGCCTGATTTCGCCTTATTTTCCACTGATTTCGTTTTTTCATAACGTAAACAGAACTTTCGTACACCAGAAAAAGTCACTGAACCACCAACTTGTCTTGCAATTTCAGCATAAGAGAGGCCATTTTCTCTCAATATGACAATTCGGCTTCTTTTTGTAGATGTCCAATTAGTTCTTCTTGTTGATGACATTGTTTAAAAATAGTTTAATTAAAAAAAAGGACTCTAAATATTCAAAAACAGCAATACTCAATTTAATTTTACTAGTATGCATCATTCCGCAAAATATGTCCACAACAGTAACTCTTTTACCATCCAAATAACCTAAACTATAGTTACAGACATTTGATTGTTCCTCAGAACAGTGTTTGTGATTGGCTAGTACGCTTTTATTACAAAACACGTCCTTATTCAAAACGATTTGTGTTTGTTTTTTCTACTGAAATGAGCATACCTTTCTTTGTAATATAGATATTGTAATACTGTTTTTAGTATTAAATTTTACATTAAATTACCTTCAATTTGATATAAACGTTTGTATTTAAGTGAAAATTAATATACTCTACAATCACACAAAGTTGAAAAACATGAAACTTTCAAAAAATGTCCAAACTTTTGGCCACCACTGTATATATATATATGTGTGTGTGTGTGTGATTAGAGATATATATATATATGTGTGCGTGTGTGTGTGTGTGTGTGTGTGTGTGTGTGTATATATACCTGAAACTGTGTCTTAAATCTACGCGAAGCCCGTGGGCCAGTAAAGAATTCTTTACTGGATTAAACAAAGCTATTAAGCTCACCATTCGGTAAGTCTTGACTCGTAGTTCAACCAATGCTGATTTCATTCTGACTCTAATAGCTTAACTCTTATAGTGGCGGAATTTCACCTCACTGCACTTTCTACAAGTAACTTAATATAAAGGATAACCACGAGAGATCACGGCTAAACCAACCAAGAAGATCATTTAAAGCCTCGCAATTTTTAGACAATAACCTCGTGCAACCGCTAATTGAGGGGCCCTCTGCAATAACAAGGCAAGTGTAGTTACCTTGATTTCAGGTAAACAATTTAAAAAGACGGCTTGTTGACTTACATTGCTATTCCTCCGTTCTTTTTCCTATTTGAACCCTCATGGCTTGTAAAAACTTTTTTCAACTCTCACTTGTCTCAGTTTCCCAATTCTGCTAACAGGCGGCGCTAGCTGTTAAAAGTAAAATTGTTCAAATTATTAAATTTTCATTTTTTGCAAGGGAAGCTTAATTAATTTGCTTATAAAAATATTTGAATGCACAAACTATACAAACCTTGAAAAATATATTCCTTGCAATACACGGACATTTCATATTTTAATAAATTAAAAACTTCGTTTGCATAGCATGTTTAGAAAATAAACTCTTATCTCATCCTTTCTCAATAAATATTACTTTGATTCGAAATAAGATAGCGATTCTAAGAGAAACTTGAATGCACATCGCCATTTAAATACTCTTTGGTATTACGTATTAAATTTCATACATATATTTCGATAAACATTTGATAAAAATTATTAACTATGAAATATTTTAAGGAAGAATGTTTTCCAAATCGTTCCGATTTCCATATAGCCTTTAGGTGCATGATGCAACAATTCCCGGTAGTTTTTAAATAAAATTTAGGAAATGCGTTATTAGGAATGCTTATCTTTCAGCTAAACTTTTGTAATAATTATTTGACCTTGCGAAATTTCGAAAATCGTAGTTGAAGTTGAATGGAACATTAAAATAATTTTATTCAAATACACGGAATATTATTTTATCTTTTTTTTACATTTTCTTCTTAAATACATTCATAGAAAAGAGAATCATGTTAATGCATTTTTAAAGCTAAAATATTCATGTTTGTCAAAGCACAGCTCTGCGTTGCAATAAAAAAAAATATCATTTTGGAAATGCTGTTAATTATTTTTACACTTTCGACGGAATTACGTAATGAGCTACTAAACATTTTTGATAACAACGTCTCATAATTTATTTTTATTTACTGTTTTAATTCTATAATTGAAAAATACATTTTTGTTAATGGAGTGAAAATAATTTTCCTTCAGTTTTTATTCCTTTCCAATACAACACTTTTCGAAAGTTTAATAAAATTGCAAATAGTTTTTAAAACATTTAAATAAAATAAAGTTAGATATGTGTCACAAAAATAAGTACATGGTCGAACTAAAAATATTTATTGCATGTGATGTAGGCAAACATTAAATTAAAATGTTTTAAGCTTATGAACATGAGTTTCACAATTTCTTAACATTCCTTATAAAATACATCCTTATAAAACAAAATGAGATAACTATAAATTTTAAATTCCGCAAAATAATTACGTACAAGAAATTCCTTAATAATAGATACACTATAGGCCAATGATGACCGGTCACTTGCGATTTTAGACGTTTTGTTCAATATCTAGAAAAATACATAAGGAATTATCCTGAAACTTCAGCCGTGTAAACAGCATAGTCGACGTCATTTCTTTCGGTGAAGATTTTATCCCGAAACTCCATAAAAGGCCGTCAATAAATTGAAGAAAATCGAATATCTTTTGGATAACCCTGTAAAACCTAATATCGCAAAATCGTTGAAACTGTAGCACATGCTTAGGAAGCTTCTTTTAATAAACTATGTTCTTTTTTATGAGGATAGCACGTATATTCGTGGAGAAATTAAGGTTTTCATAAAAACAATCGCAATTTTCACCAACTTTTTTGCTTATAATTTTCAGAGTTCTTAATATAAAATAATGTTTTCTTCAGGAATGATGACAAACAACATTATGTACAATACCCTGCAATCAGAATTTAAAAATAATAAATATTGAAATGAAAAATGAGCAGTTTCACTAAATATTATTTCACTGCGCAACCGCGAATGCAATCAAATTATACTGTGCATAATATATTAGCTAAATGTATAGAGCAACTTTTGTAAAAGTTTCGAAAGCATAGCTTGAAAATTCTGATAGTGATAGTCTATAGAATAAGCTTGAAATTCGCTTTTCCCAAAAGGAAGGAAAAATATGAGGAGCGGTTCAAATATACAATGAGAGACACTTCATTCTTATTATGTCAACTTTCATAAGCTAGTATATTTGGATACAACCCCTTATCTTTTTGCTTCCTTTTGGGAACCTCGAATTTACAGCTTATTCTATCGACGATTACTATCAGAATTTTAAAGCTATGTTTTTGAAACTTTCACAAAAGTTGGTCAATATATTTAGCTAATGTATTATGCACAGTATATTTTAATTGTACTCGCGCATGCGCAGTGAAACAATATTTAGTGAACATGCTCATTTTTCATCCAATATTTATTATTTTTTAATTCTTATTGCAGGGTATTGTATATAATGTTGTGTGTCATTGCTCCTGAAAAGAACATTCTTTTATATTAAGAATTCTGAAAGTTATAAGCAAAATACTTCGTGAAATTTGGGATTGTTTTTATAAAAACTTAATTTCTCCACGAGTATACTTGCTATCCTCATAAAAATGAACATAGTTTATTAAAAGAAGCCTCCTAAGCATGTGCTACCGTTTCAACGCTTTTGCGATATTAGTTTTTACAGGGTTACCCAAAAGATATTAGTTTTTCTTCAATTTATTGACGGCCCCCTATGGGGTTTCGGGAAAAAATCTTCACTGAAATATATGACGTCGACTATGCTGTTTACACGCCTGAAATTTCATGATAATTCCTCATGTATCTGTCCAGATATTTAACAAAACGTCTAAAATCTCAAGTGACCGGTCATCATTGGCAATAAAATGTATTTCTTATACACTGGACAGAAATGTGACAAGTTGTATTTGTGTATCTGTTAACATGAAATATTATTTAAAATTTTAGTGGGCTTTTGATTCTCCATATATCATAATAAATAACATCTACTATAAAAATATTTCTCTACTAAACGGTTAGCGGAAAATGATACTACCACAGGCCACTGCATTGCGTACGTGATTGTAGAAAGATGCGAAGTGGTGTCTATGTATCTGTTAAATGAGAATTATACTGCTACTTTTAATTCACATATTACCAATTAAGTCACGTGTTTGTGATATATCATTCTTGTATCGACATAAAATGTATGAGAGAATTACATATATTAAATTAGATACCTTTAATCAAAAGAGAAAACCTTCATTCGAATCCATTTGCAGTGTGTTCTAAGCACTAAATTATTTTTTAATACAAGTTCTTGCCTTATTTAACCCAGGGAAAAAAAATGCACATCTTCTCCAATTTAACAAGGCGAATACAATTATATAATTTAAATATTAAATAGCAATTTTCTAATGATAAATATTGATACCAGACTGTTTAGAAACTTCAAAGAGTTATGCGCCATTTATTCACAATCATCACGAAAAACGAATAAAATGCAGTAATTTTAAGAGCTGCATCCATCACATATCCTACGGCAAAAGAAATTTTAAAATTTATTCGGTAGTTTCTGAACGAAAGAAACAAATGAATATTCTTTATAATATTAGCCTAGATGCAACCATCATAAAAATCCAAATTTGTTAAATTTTAGATTCGAAAACATTCGTTTAACCATCGTATTTGTGTAGCAAAATAAAAAGTATGAAGTAATTATATTTCCAGTTTGCAATAATTTTCCTTCATTACTGATATTTGAATGAATTATGGTTACTAACAATTGCATTTTACTGCACTACTCAAATATTTTGAAGCATACCTGGAGGTTGTTGTATTCAGTGGCAGTTCATCACTGGCTTTATTTGGGGCACTAAATGCATGCCTGCTAAATTTATTATTTTCTTACCACTATTATTAAAAAGAAATACTTTATTTCACTTACAGTCAGAAATTTCGTCCATTTAACAAGCAAACAATTTCTTGTAAAAAATAATGGTGTGAAAATAATATGTGTTTTAAGTGTTCCAAAGACATACAGTAACGAGCCGCAACTGGTTACATTTAACACTGGGATGATGAAAAATTGATTTTTTATTGCAATTTTTTAAAATTTGAATGAAATTAAACAACTATTAGTACGCATCTATATCTTAGACGTTATGACTACGTCAAATTTGAAATTTCTAGTCCTTACTGTTTCGAAGAAATCACAGTAAAAAATATAATTCAAAACGTTTTTGTCCCATTTGACACATTTGAAATTCGATTTTTTTTTATTTGTTTATTGGGATCATCACTTCTAAAAAATCTCTTCGTGTAAAATTTAAAGTTTATACCTCAAATAGTGTCACAATAATTATGTTTATGCATGTCTTCTAATCATTACATTCTTTTAATTTTTTAAAAAATCTGTTATTACGGAGCATTTATTTTCCAAAGTATCCACCATGTGAACTTTCACGTATTTCGCATCAAATGTTTCAAAGAAACCTGAACTTTAGATTGAATTTAGCTTCTGTAATCTCTTTGAAACAGTGGAACCCAGATCAGAAGCTGCTTACTTTTAATCAAATACTGCCATTATTATACGAGACGAATTTTTAAATCAATTCAGCAATTAGAGAATAAACGTGAGTTTAGAACATTTTTCATACATTTCATTATTTTTTATTTTCTAAAAATGGTTTTAGCAAATATTTACGCTTAGTTGTCAACGTTAGTGTTTCTAGCACTAACAGTTTCCAAGAAACTGTAAGTTTACAAGTTTTTTTGCTCTTTCGTCCCCTAAGAGTATAAGGTACTTAAAATAGATGTAGCCTAAGTTCGAGCGTAGACTATCAATTACCATAATTATATCACAGGGTTCGTACGGGTACCGTTACCTTTCCAGGTGACATACCAGTATATTTTTCTAAAAAAGTACACCAAGTTCAAACGTGTGAAATTTCACCTTATTTAAGAAGAGATTATCTATAAGAAAATACTGGTACAGAATAATTTCCTGGTCTTAAAATTCCAGGACCCGCACGAACCCTGTATCAAGAGAATTTGTTTAATTGGTTCGTTAGTTACAGAATTATCCGGATTTTCGAACGTTTTGAGCTCCTTTTAAATTTCTAATATTTCACAAACCATTCTTAGGGAGCAATTGTATCTCAAAAGTAACCCACATGTAAACTTTCAGGTTTCTATCCTTAACAGGTTCAAATAAATCGTAATTTTAGCATGTTTTTTTTTTCTTGAACACCCTTGAATTTATTTATACTGAGATAAAAAAGGACTATATTTAAGTAGAGATAGTCAGTATTAAAATACTCAAAGAGTTTTTGGAATAGTTTCAGAAGTGTCATAGTAATAGCAATTTTCCAACATCTTCCGCTCAGTTCAGTCTTTTTAAATTTCGAATTAAAAAAACAGCTCTTAGCAAATTTTTATGTCTGAAAATTAACCCTTTCGACAACTTTCAAATTTCTATCTTCAACAGTTTCAAAGAATTTGCAATTTTAGAACATTTCTCTATTTTGCATAGCTTTGGAATAAGTTATGCAGATATTAAAAGTAGCCTATGTGGAAGGAGAGACTGTCACCATTATTAATAATATAGTATTTTTAATATCGATTGGGTAGTTCCAAGGATTACCTCATACAAACAAATAAACAAACCAAGAAATGAATAGATGTTATTATTTGAATAGATATTACTGTTAGCTTAGAGTATGTAATTTTTTATAGCAGCCGAACTTTCCCCTATCTCACGTGTGAAAATTTACAGGGTTCGTATGCTTTTACCAAAACTTTGTAATATAATTTTTCGCCTTATTTAAATACAGAAAAGTATCACAAATCCTGAAATTAAATGAGGTGTCTATAATTTCTGCTATTTAAATATTACATAGAAAATTTCTCTTAAAAAACTATGGTAAATTCGTACAAATCCTGATTTAGCATGTTTCTTTTTTTTAATTCAAAATATTTAACAGAGTTTCCTAATTAAATATTTCGGTGTACCTAATGATAATGAGAGACTCTATGTGATTAAATAAGACAAACATTACTATTCGGAAATTTTGGTAAATATTTGCGATAGATTTATAATTCAAGATATATTTTTGAATAACACGCTATACTGACAACATTGCTATTAACGAATAATAAGCCGTTCTTAATATTCTAAACAGGATACACAATACTTCACTCATTAACACATTGAAAACGTGTGGCACTTATATATCCCATATTGGGATAGTATGGTTTTTACTTATGAGAAACCAAAACAAAGTTGTTAACCACGATACACACTTTATTAAAATATTTTAAACAGAGATGTATAAGATAAAAATCTCAAATTTAAAAATACATCCAACATTTTAATTTATCTTTAAAATCATCTTCAAGGATTAAATTTCCAAAATGTATACGCTCAAGTTACATTATAGATGTTATTTTCTAAGTCTCCTACGACCTTTCTTATATAATGTGAACGTTTGTTGCCATATATATTTTGGAAAATTAACTCCTGAAGATGATGTTAAACATAAATCGAAACGTTGGGTGTATTTTTTTTATTTGCGATTGTAAACTTTTACAACTCTGTTTAAAATCTTTTAATAAAGTGGGCATGCTGGTTAGCAACTACAGTTTTTGTTATTCATATTTGATTATACAGTATAATGTCCTTTTTTGTATGGTTTTTCTTTTTTTAGTACCAGTATATTTTAGTCGTAATATTTCTCCTATCTAATCGTAGAACCGAAAAGACTAGTTATTAGGACTTAGCTAGTAACACCAATATGAATTACCTATATAGAGCCCATAATAAATATCTCAGAATTATCAAGAATGGCCACCACTACCTAAGAAACAGTACTATCCGCAAAGGTCTTTGCACCAATTCCCTAAAAAAAACGTATTTGTCAACTTTCCAAAACAAATTATAGTGACTATGAGGTCTCCGAACCCCATTAACCGTAAGCGCCCTAAATATGCTTTACTTATCGGTAATGAAGTTTGAGTTTCCTCTATCTCTTATTATACTTAATTTTTCTTGTCCTTTCTCTTTGTATATATATATATATATATATATATATATATATATATAGGGTGTAACTGAAATGCTTCAACAAACTTTGAGGGATGATAGTACTCATGAAGACGAACAAAAAATGCAATGGAACATGGGGCCGCAAATGACGTTTAGCCCCTTCAGGGGCAGTGGTATGTTTATGAAAGCGCTTAATTTTAATTCCAAAACGCCATAATGGCACCAGAATTTTACTAAAATCTTTTCCATTTAATTCTTTCCGTAATCTCTACAGCTTTACTTTTTTATTCCCATTGTTTAATTTTTTTTCTATTTTTAATTGTTCTTTCTTATGTAGTTAATACTACATTTAACTTTTCCCAACGGCTCAATATTTACAAGACAGGTTACTCACAAATAGACTGGGCGTAAAGTTGATCGCAACTCGGAAGCCCCTTAACCGACATCAACTGTTCGGCAACTGTTCGAAATATAGCCTTTTTCTTATTTACAAACAAACTTTTTTATAAATTCCGGTGCCAGTCATTTATTTCAACATTTTAGTACTAAAAGTAGTTTGCCCCTAAAAGTCTTAAAGGATACAAATAGAGAAAATGCGTCTGAAAATGGACTGGCACCGGAATTTGCAAAAAAAAATGATTTGTAAATAAGAAAAAGGCTATATTTCACATAAATATTAAATGGAAAAGATTTTAGCAAAATTCTGGTGCCATTGTGGCGTTTTAGAATTAAAATTAAGTGGTTTTTTAGACATACCACTGTCCCTGAAAGGGTTAAATGTCATTTGCGACCCGTGTTCTATTGCATTTTTTGTTCATCTTCATGAGTACTATCATCCCTCAAAGTTTGTTGAAGCATTTCAGTTACACCCTGTATATATATATATATATATATATATATATATATAATCTTTAGCCTATTTTTTTTTTTATGTTATTATTTTTGTAACTTTGTAACTTGTAAACTAAATGTATGGTATCTGGAAAGAGTCTTTTTTCGTTTTTGAGATGGGTTCGTTCCTCGGTAGTTTTCGTCTGTCATTTTGTTTTTTGATCTAATGGAAATTTCTTATTTTTTAATTCCTTCTGTACTATTTTTGTTATACTTCTATTTCATTATCATATTTTTAAATATTTTTATTTATTTTGTAACTTTTTAAATTTCTCACGCATCCCTTTTGCCTCGCAAGTCAAATTACCTATATCATGGAAGTTCAGTTGGTACACAACTAGGTATTCTAAGCTGCTAACTACATTGTTCCATTGTTCCAAAGACTATTTTTTCTGAAAAAAAGGCGAAAAACGTTATACGGAACAACTGGCATTGTAAAATTAAATGTCGTTATTTGACGCACGTCCTGAAGGGATTAAAACTGAACAAAAATATTTTCCAAAAAAAAAATAATAATAATATTTTTTTGCAAAATTTTATATTTGATTTATTTATTTGAAAAAAAAATCCTATGTAATTCGCTGTTGTAAAAATTTTAGCTTAAATTTCTTATGATGTCTTCGTAAAGTAAAATTTAGATAAATAGAATAATAAAAAAAATCACAAAATAAATATAAAGGATTAAAACTTTCATCATCAATTTAATCTCTTCTTTCTATAACTCTCGAAAACTATCCAACGTTATTTTACCGTTAATAAGACGTATATAACATTCTTAATAGAAATACAAACTTTTTAAACAAATTTCATTTATTTACAAAATGTTATTTTGAAAATATATTCACTATTTAGAAAATTTTATAAAAATAGTTTCACTATTAATGCTTTGACTATTTGAACGTTTATAGAAAATAAATATTATCTATTTAAACTGAATAAATAAACTACTACTTTATAGCAGGAAAAATCATATTTGAGAAGCAAATACTTCGAAAAGAATATTTCTTAACAAAAGTGTTTCTTGAGAATTCCTAATAGAGAAGAACGCAAACAACAATTCGAATAATAAAAAAAAGAGAAATCCTTTAAAAGTTTTGGCCTGAACTAAATCGAATGAACCGAAAAGACTTTTTCCACAGAAGAAGGTATTGAACATAGTTTTTTATTAAAGCGACGTTCTCCTGCGTAAATCAATAAATGGAATTTTTGGTTCGCAATATTTTGTCTGTTTAATTTGATTGCTTAATAATACGGTGAAAACCCCAGTAGCTGACATTTTAAGGATTTTTAACACTTTTCAACTATCTTGGAATTCAGTTTGTCTGTCTATCTGTCTGACTCGCGTAAACATATTCGGATCGTCATGCAATTGATATATTTTATTGAGTCTTACTATTTTATTGCATGTCTATGGTGAAAAATCCTTTGCGGTTTATTTTAATAATGTTACACAATTTCAAACATATTGAAATCTATATATATCACTGAGATGCAGAACAAGAGACTAATTATAGAATGTGGTGTGCATAGCACTTAAGTTCCTTTACGGGAATACTCAAACGAATTCCGTTACATTACGGTGTATGAAGAAAAATCGTTTTCAGTTTATTTTAATAATGTTTCACTATTTTAAACATATTGAAATTGATATACACTATATTTCCAATGATGACCGGTCACTTGCGATTTTAGACATTTTGTTAAATATCTGGAAAGGTACATGAGGAATTATCCTGAAACTTCAGGAGTGTAAACAACATGATAAACGTCATATATTTCCGCGAAGATTTTTTTCCCGAAACCCCATAAGGGGCTGTCAACAAATTGAAGAAAAACGGATATATTTCGGATAACCCTGTAAAAACTAATATTGCAAAAGCATTCAAACTGTAGATTATGATTAAGTGGCTTATTGTAATAATTTGGGTTCATTTTTATGTAGATAACATGTATACTCGAAGAAAAATTCAGGATTTTATAAAAAACAGTCCCAAATTTTACAAAGTTTTTTGCTTATAATTTGCTGAGTTTTTATTATAAAAACAAGTTATTTTCAGAAAATATGACACACAACATTATATACAATACCTTGCAATCAGAATTAAAAAATAATAAAAATTGTATGAAAAATGAGCAGGTTTACTAAATATTGCTTCATTGCGCATGCGCGAATTCAATCAAAATATACTGTACATAATATATTAGCTAAATGTATAGACCAACTTTTATGAAAGTCTCAAAAACATAGCTTGAAAATTCTGATAGTAATCGTCGCTAGAATAAGCTCGATTTTCGCTGTTCCCAATAGGAAGCAAAAAGATGAGGGGTTGTATCCAAATATACTAGCTTATGAATGTTGACACAATAAGAATGAAGTGTCTCTGATTCTATATTTGATACAACCCCTCATCTTTTTGCTTCCTTTTAGGAACAGCGAATTTCGAGCTTATTCTATCGACGATTACTATCAGAATTTTCAAGCTATGTTTTTGAGACTTTCATAAAAGTTGGTCTATACATTTAGCCAATATATTATGCACAGTATATTTTGATTGAATTCGCGCATGCGCAGTGAAACAATATTTAGTGAACCTGCTCATTTTTCATACAATTTTCATTATTTTTTAATTCTGATAGCAGGGTGTTGTGTACAATTTTGTTTGTCATATTTTCTGAAAATAACTTGTTTTTATATTAAAAACTCTGCAAATTATAAGCAAAAAACTTGATAAAATTTGGGACTGTTTTTTATAAAAACCTGAATTTTTCTCCAAGTATACATGCTATCTTCATAAAAATGAACCCAAATTATTACAATAATCCACTTAATCAAAATCTATAGTTTGAATGCTTTTGCAATATTATTTTTTGCAGAGTTATCCAAAATATATTCATTTTTCTTCAATTTGTTGACGGCCCCTTATGGGGTTTCGGGAAAAAATCTTCGCGGAAATATATGACGTCTATCATGTTGTTTACACTCCTGAAGTTTCAGGGTAATTCATCATATATCTTTCCAGATATTTAACAAAACGTCTAAAATCGCAAGTGACCGGTCATCATTGGAAATATAGTGTATATCACTAACGTGGATTACAAGAGGCTTACTATAGAATATTGTGTGTTCATTTACAGGGACACACAAAATAATTCGGTTAAAGTAATGCTTATTAATAATAATTGCTGGGAATGTTTTTTTAGTTGATGAACGCGTTTTTAAATTTAACTCATTTTTTGTCTATTACTTAGTGTGTATAAATTGTACAGATTGTGCACAGGGCAGCACAAAAGTTCTCGAGTACATTTTCGTTTATTGTCGGAAATTCCAGAAGGGAAATTTTAAACTGTGCTACGCGTTTCCTAACTGAACTAAAATTTAGCATTATATTTAGTATGTATACAAATCTATATATCATTTTACAGGGCTGCACAAAAGAGCTCGGATATTTTTCCGAATATTGTTGGTAATTCTTAAAATTGGATTTTTAAATATGTTATGCGTTTTCAAATTTGTTTAGTTAGATATCATCTTACACCTTACGGTAAAGATTTTCCAAATTATATTGGAAGTGTTGGAAAGTGTTCCATAATCTATGCTTGACGCATAATTTTTTGTTCTTGTTTCTTGTTCAAATCACTATTGCAAAGTTTTAAATCCATTTATCTTTGTTTTTGAAAGTATAGCAAAGATACATTTAAAACTTATTATTGACAGAATTTTGAAAAATTTTAGTTTTTAATACTAAAAATTAATTTTTGTCATAAATATAGTCAATATTTCCAGAAAGTGACACCATCCCTTTTTTGTAAAAACAATAAGTAAAAAATAAGTTTTAACAATTAAGACAAATAAGTTAACGCTAGATGGCATTACTTTGCAGAAGTTTACAAGAAAATGCTTATTTGAGTTAGATTACTGCTGAAGTATCAGTTACTGGCTAGGTGTCAGTAACTGGGGGTTTCACCCCATATAACGAAATACATAATATGTGACGAAAATGTTAAGGGGTCTCAGGACTCTTAATCCTTCAAAATTTTCGAATTTGTAATTTTTTTTATATATTAAACTCCTATCTTTCCTGAACATTTTAGTGTAAATGTTTTCTTGAAATTCCCATTAGAACAGACGTTATGACTTTTAGAATTATACCCACTCAAAGATGAAGCTTATTCAAAGCTGAAGCAAAACATCATTTTTCTCAAAATGATGTTTTTTGGGCACAACGCGCATGATATCTCAAAAACTTATCAATATTTTTTCATGAAATTTTCCAAAAATATGTGTCATGTTAGTCTACATAAATTGAACCTAAAATTTCATTTTTATTATTAAAAAAACATTTTTTTAAGTGGTTATCTGAGACTTCTTAACATGAAAGAAAAATCATGTGTCAACCGTAGATTATGAAACACGTTCCAACACATTCACATACCTGCCAGTGTTGCAGTGTGCTACTTTTTTTAAATTCAGTTTTCTTGATTGGCACCACTTTTTTGAAATGGTATAATTCGTCTTGTTTTTGCCTTATTTAATCTGTCATTAAACAAGGGGAATTTTACTTTCTCAAAAAACTGGTGCGAATCAAGAAAACTGAATTAAAAAAAGTAGCCTACTGGTAACACTGATACCTGCCAACTTTCAACTAAACTTCCGTACAATGTGAGTTCATTTGATCCAGGTTAAAGATGTTTCTAACCAGAAAATATATCTGAAAAGTAATATATATTTAGTTTCATGTTCTTACGTGAAACGTTTTTGATTGCACTTCTTAAAAAATAATTCTGGTGTGAAACATGTTTAACCTCGGTTAAATTAACCTCCATTGTACGGGAATTTAGTGCGATGTTGGGAGGTATGCATTCAGAATAGTGTAGCGAAACTTCGCCTGTTATTAAGTTGAAATTTGAAATTTATATAAACATTTTAGAAAACGGATAATACATTTAAAATCCAATTTCAGAAATCACCCTCAATACTGAGAAGAAAAATTCGAATACTTTTGTGAAGCCCTGTATATAATCTACAGATATGTATATGCACTACATAATATGGTAAAATTTAGCTGAGTTAAGAAACACAGTTAAACATTCCCCTTCAGCTATTTCCGTCAATAAAAAAAATGTATCCGAATTCTTTTGTGCCGCACTGTGTATGATTTATAGAATTTATGAACTCTTTTCTAAATCCATGTAAAGAAAAAAACAATGCTATGCACATCATATTCTACAGAAAGCATCTTGTAGTGCGGTTCAGTGCTGTACATCAGTTTCAATATGCTTGGAATACCGTAACATCATTACAATACATTGCAAACGATTTCCACACCACACAACATAATTTTTATGGAATTATTTTGAGTATCCCTGTAAAAGAACTATAAACGCTACACACTTTATTCTCATAACCGAAAATGTCATAGAAAACTTCAATAACATACAGGGTGGTTATAATATAAGTATCTCTATTTGGAGCTGTCTGTAGCTTGACGGATGATCCGAATGAAACCAAAATCGGTGCGCTTACTATTCGAGAAGGAGGAAGAAGAATGGAAGAATAAAAAAAAAATAACTACAATAATCACCGACAGATGGCGCTACTGAGTGTGAAATGTAATGTGTAATACAAGAATAAAAAATTAAAGCGTCAAACCGGAATGGCACACCTAATTTATTGGAAAATGTCACAGTGAACGTGCTTACGCTTTTGCATGGAGGTGTCGATCACGTTCAGGTTCCACATTGTCTTGGTCATTGTGCTGGAATGCACAATCCAGGCGGTGCACGACATGCTCAACTGTGGAATGTAACGCATCAGGAGTGATGTTTCGCACATATTGTGATATGCGGTAATGTCATTGAGGTTTGCGACACCTCTACGGTACACAATATTACACATTACACTTCACACTCAAAAGCGCCATCTGTCGGCGACTGTTTCTATTATTTTTTTATTGTTCCATTCTTCTTCTCCCTTTTCGATTGGTAAGTGTACCTTTTTTTGGCTTCGTTCTGGTTATTCCTTCAAGCTACAGATAGCTGCAAATAGAGATACTTATATTATAACCACCCAGTATATCTATTACATGGCAATCCGAGTACAGTTACTAGAGTTAGAGTACGTCCAGACAAACCAAAGGCATGATTTTTTTCAACTATGTTGGAAATTGTTAAAAAGTGACATATGTTTCAAAAAATAAACAATCTTAAAACTAGAAACATCATAAATTTTCATATTCAGTAAATTAAGAAAATTAAAAAATAGAAAAAATAATGAAAATAACATATTAATTCAAAATGTGTGGGGGATTTTTTTCTCATTTTTCTTCTTTTTGGTCGATTGTGAGTACTTAAAATGATTTACAAAAAATTTCTTTAAGGTACAATTCTCCCTACGTTTGCTCAATGTTTCTTTCACATTACACAAATATCAAATGATTATTTAGGATAATATAATGCTGTGTAAATGCAGTGTTTGTTTCTTCTTTACGCCATAAGAAACCGATTGCATTTAATGTTCTTACACTTTACATTTTACAATTTAAATATTTACAATAAACGCATTTGCATTAATTCGTTGATATACAGTCGAATCCTGCAATTATTGTAAATATACAGTACTGAATTATCGTGCGTGTCCCTGTAAATGAACGATGAATGCTATACACAAAATATTCTATAGTAAGCCTCATGTAATGCATCTAAGTGATATACTATATCAATTTCAATATGTTTTAAATAGTGAAACATTATTAAAATAAACCCCAAACGATTTCTGTCCATGATTGTTGGTCCTGTCTACTAATTTTGAAGGCAGAACCTCTCAGCTGCTGGTGGAGTCTAATGTCGTAAAAATAGAAGCGTAAATTAATCATTTTCGAAAATTCAGAAAACAACATTATCCAAGAATAAAATAATCTCCTGTATGGGATAATTTTTTCTGCACTACAAATTGATGATATAGCCGATTAAAGAATTTATTGAGTAGTAAGCTCTTTTATAATCATCTTCATGTACATACTTAAGTAAGATGCAATCTTGTTATCACCCCATTTGGTCAACTTTCTAAGCGAACACTATTTTTACTGTTTAAATAAATCCTCACCCTGACAGTGATTACTGCATTTACGTCTAGAATTTGTTCTTTTTTTATGAATTAAAAAAATCACTCAAGATTTTGACCTACCTTGTATTTTAGCAGAGTTAAATCTTTTTCAAGTACAAAATGAAATAAAAATGTAATATATACTAGGGGGCTCTGCCCCCTACTCGCTACGCTCACCAACCCCCGTTCTGATTTCACAGCCTCTTAAAACCTGGTAATGTATCCTGTTTTAAAAAGATGATGATGATGATATCACGAACGGCGTCAATCGTCTGTAATCATGTTATAATGCTTTTTCATTTAACTGGTTATAATGCTTTTTCATTTAATTCATCTTTTTTATTTTTAATATTCATGTGTAAACACAATTTTTATAACGTAATTTTCTTCATTTCCTGCTTTCAACACGTGATCATTTAATTATTATTTTAAACTTTCATTATTGTTTTTAATAGTCTCGCGCAAATACATTTTTTATTTGAGATAAAACATAATCCTTTGTGCTTATTTAAAAATTGGCAACAATATAAAAAAATGACTTTCTCAATAAAAAATTTTTTACTCGTTTTTTAAGAATTTTTTTGAGTTTTTATTGTCCGACCGTGACAACTTTTTTAATTTCTGAAAGCTTGTTATATTTCGAGTCTGGTGGTATGATTTTCGAATCCGTAGGATGGCTAGAAAAAAATAGCTCCTCAAAAAAAAATCCTAGTAAAAAAGCGATGAGAATAACCCGGAATATCTACGCAGAATTTGATTGGTCCATTTCTAAATCGTTTTGGGCTCAGTTCCACTCAGTTCCAGATTACTTTTTTTAAATATAGAAGGATATATATATATATATATATATATAGTATATATATAGGAATTTAATTTTAATGTTACATTTAGAATATAAGATCATATTTAAAATTTAAGTTGTACAACCTATTGAAATAAAAATATCTTTCCGTGACAAAAACATACGTATTTTTAATATATTTTATTAGATTTACTCCATTGCTAAAAATATCAAGAATAATTATTCTACTTTCCTAAAAACCTCATTATTCTAATATCGATCTTAAAAGAAAACATTTCACATATCTTTATAATATGATATATAAGTTTAATGTAGTTTACATTTTTCAAAATCGCTAGAAGTAATATTTAAAGATAAAAGATGCGCTTTTAAAAGAGTAATAAAAATTTTAAATGGAATTTGAAAGTCACTTAACAAAAGTATATTTTACTATTTCGGTATTTTTTTATCAACTTCAAAGCTGGCTCTTTCTTTTCTTCTTCTAATGTCATAGATTATTAGGTAGCTTTCAATACAAAAAAGTATAAAGCTACCTATTGCAGCCGTTCGGAGGAAAGCAGTTCCGGAAATTTTCGATATATTTTCACCGATCATGACCCCCAGACCCCAAAACCACAAATGTTGATATATATATATAGATATATCCATATATATATATATATATATATATATATATATATATATATATATATATATCTGACCTACGTCATACGATAGCGCTCGTATTTATAAATCAATTTGGGTTGAGTTGGGTTGATTATTGACGGCCAATTATCTACACTAGGCATATAGGCCCGGGGGGAGTGCCCTTCGTGGGGGTCTTTCTAAGGGAACCTAACCCGTATTTACGCATGGATAAATCCACGCTCGAAGAAAACCACGAAAACTCCGAACGATCAGGCCGACGGGCGCGATTGGGATCGAACCCATCACCTCCCGTCTACCAGCTTTGAGATCAGAACCTCTCAGCCACTGGTGGGGCATAAATCAATTTGGATGAAACTAATTGTGTGTATTAAGCTAACCAATGTCTCGACCGAGTTCGTTGGCCAGCTTGTTCGGCCATTTTGTTTCAAGTTGGCGGCCATTTAAAAATTTAAAACTAAAATAAATGTACAAAAAAAATAAATATAACAATTTATTTTTTAATTACGTGTTAGGCCTTGATACAAGGATTCCAGAGTATTTTCTGGTTTACCTCTACCTTAAAAAATGGCTGAGATAGAGCAGTTTGAATTTCTAATGTGGCTGACATTTTGAAACAAAACAGCACATTAACGCGATTACTCGCAAATTATTTTCTTTCATTGTTGTAATAATTTTCCCAATCATACGCATAAAACTATATATTCATATCCGTTAGCGCCAAAATTGGCGACATTTGGCGAAATATCGCCAAATTTGGCGACCAAAATAATCATAAATGAAGCCAATTTGGCTATTGCTCAATAATTTGGCAAATTTCTTATTAAAATTCAGTATTAACGAATCTTTTGTAAACGTTTCTTTGCATTTTAACTTGCTGTCTTCGTGTAACATTAGCTAAAATTTTAAAACGAAGATATAGGTAAGCTACCTTTTCCTCCCGGTACAGGCCGGAAGGATTTTTTTTTGAGATACACTATTTATCGAAGTAAAATAAAATTCCAGCGAATACAATAAGTCTTTAAAGCTTATTTTTCATTAAAATGTATTCATCTCTACGATGCAAAGTATCAACCCTTTTAAATACACCTCTCCCAACTCTCCTCTTTTAAATACATTTATTCTGAAAAAAAAAGAAAAAGAAAAATTAAGCATATTGAGATTTGGGTAGGTATTGCAAATAAATAAAGAGCTTTTAGTTCTCATACATTATTCACGGACGTATAATAAGAAGAAATGAAATCATAAAAGAAATGAAGTCATACAAGAAATAGAGTCATACAAGAAATGAAGTCATATATGAATAAATAGAGAAAATGCATTTTTTTTAAATTTTTTATACAAAACTAAAATTTGTAGTTTTTGCGTATGAGGAAAGTATAATTTATTGACAAATAAAAAACATTTTAAGGGGTCAGGTAACTTTTGAACTCACAAAATACATGAAAAAGGGACATCTATAAGAATTACAGTAACTCCGTAATTAACTTTGAATTATAAAATTTAAAATACATATTAAGAAAGGTTTATTTTATAAATAAAAATTCTCCAAAAATGTATACACTAATATAAAGCTTGTAAATTTATTTTAAAATATAATAATTTTTTTACGAAAGAGTTATTTTTGCATGTATTGCGCGCATGATTTTTCATATTTGAATTACTAAAACCAGCCAAAATTTTTTTTTATGAGTCCATATATAATGTGTTCTCAAAATGACCTACGATAAAGAAAATAAAATGTGTAGATCCTGAGAAAAAAAATTGTTTGAGAAATTCGAAATATCGAGTTTTTGTTAATTCAAAAGTAGTCATGAATTCTGAACTTGTTACTTGAGAAACATAATAGTAGGTCATTTTGTGCACCTGTATGGTTAAGATATTCAGTCAAAATGTCATGAAATTCTAACCAACCATTTTTCTTAAATCGTGCGCGTAATGACCAAAATCGCTGTTTTGAGAAAATTGACTTCAAAGATCAAACTACCCCTTGATCATATGAAAAAAGCTCAGACTGTTTTAGACATAACTCCTCTTCTAAGGTGAATTTTTGCATGGGGTTTATTTTAAAATGTTCCTAAAGAATCATATTTAATTATAAGCTAATAATAAAAAATAAAATTTCTGACACTTTAAAGGTTACCTGACCCCTTAATAGGAGGTATGGTTTCCATTATCGGACAGAAACATCAACACATGTGTGGATGGAGTCTATAACGCTATCAATAAGGAACTGAGGTATTCCGTCCAACACCACGAGATCTATTGCTTTCGGATGCCGAACGTTTGGAGGGCAATATTTCATTATCAACACATCTGCGTAGCATTTTCAAAGCATTTTCTATTCGGTTTATGTCTGCAAGATATACTGACTGCTATTGGTATAATCCTTTCGTCATTGATAAAATTTTTCACCCAAATAGTACAATGTAGCGTCCGTTAATATCGTCCGATGAAATTTTTTTCAATCGCTCCAACATAACAGGATACTTAAGGGTGTAAGAATCAATTTATACTGCTGAGCTGCTAAAGATTTATTTCTAATGATGTGGAGATAGTTGCGACCTTTAATGAAAATTCCACCTCAGACCATTACTTCAATTTCCCCAAATCTGACACTTTCTTCCATGAATTTAGGAATATTTCAAGTCCGAAATTCCTGTTAACAGCAAGATGTGACATATGAGGGGGACATGTGACTTACTTGTTTACGATTCTAAAATTTTGTCTGTATTTATATTCTCTGGCGATGCATGTACTCCTTTAGACTTGAAGGTCGATAAAATATAGCCGGACAACGGAACAACCAGCAAACACAAGTTACTTCTGAATAGAAAAGTGCCTATTATTAAGATGCATTGTAAAGCGGGATCAGTCTCAGAATAGGACATTTCACTTCTCATATCTGCTCCAATTGACATGGTCTCAAGAGCACTCCCTGCGAGCAGCACGATGACGTACTGTTAATGAAGCGCATATGAGATGTTTACGAGCATGCAGACTTACAGTGTGGAGTCAGATTCAAACAGCTTGACTCAAAACTGTCCTGCCAGTAGACAAGTAAAAGTGTTTTGTGTAAAGTGTTGCATTCATATTTCGATTGCTCCTTGTCTTCATCCCTAAATATCGATAGTCATTTTGTGTTGCTACTCGTCTGTGATCTATTCTGGTCTTTGGTATCAATTTCTGGTCTCTAGAAAATAATTCCAGACTCTTAAAATCACATTTTGTGGCATCTCCATTACTTCAGCGTCTATGACGTGTGTTTAATCCGCTTCTAAGTGTCCATTAGTTTTCCAGACTATTGATTCGGGAAAATGATTTCTTTCAGACACCATCTGCACCGATATAAAGCGGTCAACAGATTTCTTTTTCAACGTTTTTTGCGGAATAATTTGAAAACCACTTTTATGTTTGCTTTTACTAAAGCGTAATTTTTAACTTCACAGACTGCATTTTTCTATTCCGATATTTGAAAATGTGGAACATTTGTATTTTTATCTCTCTTTTTCTGTTTAGTAGAAACAGTTTTTTGGTTGTGGTATTTTTTTCTTTGACAGCTTATATTATCTTTAATTTTTTTTTTTTGAGCAAGATAGCTATTTTAATATTTTTTTTTCAATAAAAATTCTAAAAAACAATTATAATACTGTTGGTAAGGTTCATTGGTGGCATTATATCAGTCCACATCAGAGCGATAACGCTTAGAGCGTGCGCAGTATGTGTCATTTTATTTAGCGTGCACTCCCACCACTTTCCTCTCCTGCGGCAAGAAACAGACGAGTGTTGTAGGGAAACCAGCTACTAGCATTTCACATGCTTTCTTTCATACGAAGCACGGTTTTATTTAGCGGCGTTTCCCCCTTTAACAACTTTCCTATTACTGGAGTATTCTGTATTAATACTAACAATCTAACGGAAATAAGATGATAAATTAAAAAAAATAAATAAGCGACGAGTTTTTTTTTTCAGATATTAGCATTGAGTTAATAAGAAATAATACTTAACTGGTACGAATTAATACTTTTCCATAGCTGGACAAGGTTCCCAGTTTGGCTTTTTTTAATTTTAAAATTTTGAACCAAGATTTATGAGTAATAAATTTTACTTTATCTAATTTCAGATATTGCATGATTACCTAAAGTAAATATCCATCTTTCGTAATTTCGGAAATTATGAAATTTAAATAATTTCAAACTAACAAAAATGTAGCTAAACGTCAAATACAAAGTTTGTACAATCGGCCACTAGACGGCGCTATTTTTATCTCACTAAATTTCTTCCATTTATCTGCACATACATAATATGTAAGGACTTCGTTCCGCTTGGAGTAATTAGGCATCCAATGGGAAGATCTTCCCACAAATCTTGGAAAATTCTTAGCTTCGTTATGCTGTTTCAGATTTTTAGGATCCATCTTATATTGATTCTTGTTTTATGATTCCTATTATTGATTCCTATTGATATAAAAAAATGTTTTTTATGTTGGTTCTAAAAATATTTAGGCAATTGATGAACAGATATTTTTAATGAAAGCTTATACTTTCTCCGAGTTCTTGACTGAGGCTTTTCAAAATTTTTAGTGCGTTCAACTTTTATAAAATACAAATTCAGATTATTTTTGAAAACTGATTCATTAACTTTACTACTTCACCATTTCGTTGAAAATGCAAAAATTAAACAAAAAACCTTTAGTCAAGTACTATAAAGACAATGAATGATATATGGTAAAATTATAACCACTGGCGGTTCATAACTGGCTGTTTAGGGTACTACATGCCATGAAAGTATGACTAAGGAGGAATTGACATATACTCAAAATGTTGAAGCTCCAAGTGTAACCGGTTACGTACCTCCTGTTTACCTCCGGTAGAAACTTCCATCTGTAAATTTAACCGTTTGAGTGCTGAAAATTCGGCCAATAATCCGAGGAACAAACAATTGTGTTTCAACACAAAAAATTTTTCTTATAAAATGTAACTCCCTAGATCGCTGTAAATACTTTAACTGTTGAATAAAAATTAAATGATTTCAATTATTGAATAAAATTTCTGGGTTGAAACAAAATTTATTTGATCCGCAGATACATTGCATCGCTATCGCGCTTCATAGCACTCAAACGGTTAAAAAGATTTTTCCTTCTTATTTAAATGCCTTTTACTCCTGAAAAACGTTTTCTGTCATAATAACGGCAAAAATATCTATACGTTTTTACTGGTGGAAGGTTGTCACGTTGTTAGTCAGGCTTCCGCCTTTATGTGACAACATAAACAGTTCTCCTGTCAATGCCTGTGATTTTGATTACCTCCGGAGCATTTTCGCCAATAAATTTGAATAAAAAGTATTGCCTTATTCATGCAGATTTTCTGTCACAAGTACGGCAAAAATCTCTATTTGTTTTTACTGGTGGACCACGGCGCTAATCAGGCCCTGATTCCATGTAAACATATAACCTTCCTATCTTGTGACTGCACCCTGAATTACATCACTCGCAACCGTTAAACATTGCATTAGCTGTCAAATTCCCTTTACATGCGTGGATGCCAAATTTTACACTTACGTCATTCGTTGCACTATTTAATAGAACTATTTTCCTTATTTAATGACAGAACTTCTGTCATTAAATAAGACGAATATTTCTTTTAAAAATTAGTAGTAAAAAAATAGTAAATTTGGCAGCCATGCATATATTTCCCTAAAAAGCTAGTCACGAGCCGCCTGTGATTAAAACGTATTACATAGGTTGTGATTTTTGTTTATTGGAATCGTGTGGAACCAACCAGAGAAGTCTCTTCTACCGCGGTATGCTACACGCCTTGCCGAAATCAGGTTTGCCAATTTGGCCTACATTTTTATTAAGAAATTCGATACTCATCCCGGAAATTCCAAAAGAAGAATTTTTACATTGTGTAATCAGGATGTCATTAAATAAAGTAAAATTTACTATTAAGAATTTCTGGGATTAATTCGGGATTTCTGATTAAAAAAGACTAAACTTGTTACATCTGCATTCAGTAGGCGCATTTCGTCGATAAAAATTTAAAATACGTAGCTTTTGAAAGCTCAAAATAAGTTTTTCTTTAATGTAAAAACATACATATTTCTACCTCGTTTCTAGCCGTCAAAAATATTTCATAAACTACTCCTTTTTTTGTGAAATTTCAAAAAATTCTCACATAGTCTTAACAATGGGCGTACAAATAAAATATTAAATCACTTGTTAACTTTAAATTACAGTGTAATTATTGCTTAAAGTCGTAAAAAACGAAACACAAAAGGTTTGAAAATATCTTTTAATATATGAGCATATGTCTCCTTTGCTCAAACGGCAACATCTTCAGATCAAAATGATAAATAAACTATTATCTATAAGTTTCTGAAAATGATACACATAAACCACGAGATCACATGTCCAATGAAAGCAGGTGCTTAACCCCTTAATCGTCGTGCCCGAGACATTCACGGGCAGCGTAGGTTACGCCTGTTTTATTCAGATTGTTTGATTCCCACCAGTTTTTTAAAATAGTGTTATTGGCTTTATTCTTGCATTATTTTACCTGTTTATTAAATAAGATGAACATTTCTACTTAAAAAACTGGTGGTAATCAAGCAATCTGAATTTTTAAAAAGTAGCCTACACTTAAAGGGCGCGACGATTAAGGGGTTAAATTGGTCAAATTGGAAAACGTGAAAATTATTATTTTATTTTAATTTATATTGCTTTTTTAATTTGTAAAGCATCGCATGCCAAATTTTAGATAATTCAAAGGAAGCTGATTCGTTGCAAATGTTATTGTTTCACACACATATTTCTATTGATTCACGGATAATGGATGGGAAATAAACTCTTGATGGAAAAATTGTTTTACTATTCTGGAGATTAATCTGCAACGCTTCTATTCTATGTAGTCTAGCTAAGGCAGTAGTTCTGTCATATTTGATATCTACCATATGTTTTTTTAATTCTCGTTTTAAATTTTCTGTTAATCAAAACCCACCATCGTATAGAACGTATTGTATATAGAAAACCAATAACCAATCAATCCACTATTCCAAATAATGCTCAAGCACCTTTTTCCTATAAAGTTTCGGCCTTTAGACATTTTAATAGAAGAGCCTTTACTGCCTGTACTCCTAATCAATTAACTAACGAAATAAATAAAATACGTGACATCACAAGAAATAACGGATATAAAGAATTATTAATAAATTAATTACGAGCAAGGATAATTAAAAGAGGAAAATTTTTAAGAACAAAACTCAAAGCTATCAACTTTACAGTATTTTCCTGGATTCTTTGAAAGACTATAATATAAACTTAGAAAATTGAATATCTGTCAACAAAATTAAAAACAAAGTATGTAGAAAAATAGATCCAATAGAACCTGATCAACTTTCCGGTATTTATGAACTCCCATTCATCAAGGCAGATGGAACATTACAATACTGTATAAGAATGACAAACAGAAAGTTTAAAACGAGAAAAAAAGAACATATGACAGATATCAAATATGACAAAAGAACACTTGCCGTAGCTAGACTACATAGAATAGAGCCGTTGCAGATTGATTTCATGAATAGTAAAATAATTTTTTCATCAAGTATTTTTTTTTCATTCATTATCCGTGAATCAATAGAAATATATTTGCGAAACAATAACATTTGCAACTAATCAACATCCTTTGAATTACGTAAAAATTGGCACGCGAAATTTTACAAATTAAAAAAGCAATAAAAATAAAAATAAAACAATAATTTTGACGTTTTCTAGTTTGACCACCTGCTTACACTGGACATGTGCTCTCGTGATTTAAGTTTATCATTTCCAAAAACTTTCCGAGAATATTTTATTTATCATTTTGATCTGAAGATATCGCCGTTTGAGCGAAGGAAACATATGTCATCTATATTAAAAGTATTTTTAAATCTTTTGTGTTTTGTTTTTTATCACTTTAAGCTATAATAACACTTTAATTTAAAGTGTGCGTACCGTTCTACCACAATTTTAGAATAGAATTTTACGCTTTATTTAATTGTAGAAAATTTTACAACTTCTGTTATTAATTGCAGGCAGATTTTTAATCTGATGAAGAAATATTAGGCAAAGATTTTTTAACAAAAATAGCGGTGCCATACACTTTATTATTTCTAAGACGTATATGTACCTTGGCATAAACGCTTGGATATTTTTACATCTATGCATATGCAATGTTTTATGCAGTTTCATTTTTAGATTTAGTAAGATATGAGCTAATAAGTATTACTTAAATATTTAATGCGATACCCAATTATTTATCAAGAAAAATAAAAAAATAAATAAACATTTTGAACTCACAAAAGATATTTTCCATAAAATACGATGACGATTTGCAGTTTTCCCACACAATGGTAAGAATGTATCTCGAAACTCAAGCAAAAAATCGATGCTAATGGAATTTCCAATATAAAGTAACAACAACAACTTAAATTTAAGTACTATCTTATAGCTTGAAATATGTTTTAAATGTAAAGTATTTGAAGGAATTGCGAAGTAAATAAAGGTTTTATGTTAGGTTCCAAACTAGATTTTAAATTTGTGAAGAATTGAAATTTTCGATTGAATTAAAGGGCATTTTTTTCTGCTTGAGTTCTATAATTATCCGTCATGCATTCGTGCATGTAGTTTTATTTCATATTAATTCACTTTTAAAGACCATTTAATATTTCATTATAAAAGGAGTTGAAGTAATAGATGAAAAATAATTTAGTTAATCGTAATGATCTGCTTGTTTTCGGAAACAAGAAAATTTCCGCACGATTCAAAAAAATTTTTGATAATTTATATTGTATTTAAGTATCTATCCACATGTGTCGTTAGCATCTCGTAGAAATTTGTTATTATCTCTTAAAATAATATTACAATGATGGAGCTTGTGTTTAAAAGTGAAGAACGTTTTCTTAAACATTTCAGCAAAAAGTAATTACCAGTGGTAGTACCATATTTCACAGAAATGTTTAATTAACCCTTTACTGCTGAGGCAAAAATTTTCGCAAAAATACAGTGCATGGTCTCTGAGGCTGCTCCATCGATGCTGAATAAAAGGCTCGATTAACTCATAGGATACTGTTTCTGTGGAAATATTTATATACAGGGCAATTATTATTTAAAAAAAAACCTATTCAGATGTCTCAAGGGATAGAAATAGGACTCTAAAACAAAAAAGTCACTAGTATCAATTGTTAAACTGAAAATTACAAGTTAAACTGTGAAAGTGGGTTGAAAAAAAGGGGTCTGTGAGACCTTGATCTTGAGTTTTGGGAAGCTTACCACATCATTAAACATTCTTATTCCTCATTTAATGACTTATCTAGTAATCTTGATTTTTAAAGTATTAGGAAAGCATTAATTTAATTTCCCTTTTTTAGTTTTCTTTTGTTTCTTTTGTTTCTTTTGTTCTCCGGTAAATGTCTCTACTTGTCCACTCAGTTGTTTCATGCTGCTTTCTACTCATTGATTGATTTTTGGCACGTCCTCTACCCGCATTGGGCATATAAGTCACCAACCTTCTGACGTTTTGCCCAGTCTTGTTTTTTCTGGCACACTGTGCTTTGCGCTTAGTCTCACTGAAGAAGAATCTTGCTTGTGGATTCGAAACAGCTGTGTGTTGCTTTATTTGTATCATTTGCGCATTTTTTACGTTGGTTTTTCCTTCCTTTTAATTAATATTTTATCCAAAACAATTTTTCGTATTATGTTTTTCTTGAAGATGCTATTATGCAGTGGCGACTCATGACTGGCTCATTTTTGAGGAACTAAATGCATAGTTGAAAAATTTATTATTTCCAAACTGTTATTTTTTAATGTAATATTTTCCATGTTTTAACGGCAGAAGTTTCTATCAATAAATTAGGCAAATATTTCTTTTATAAAATCGTGGTCAGAAAATAATAAATTTTGCAATAATGCATTCATTTAGTGCCTCCAACAAAGCCCAGTCACGTGTCGCCACTGCAATTATGTTAGATCGCCTATTGGTAACTTTTTGAAATACCACTGTTTTATGCAAAACAATCACGTGTCTTAAGAACGCGTTCTGTACAATCCACACTTGCGTATCATTTTAAAAACAGTTTTTAATAAATTTTTAAAGTTTATATTAACATTTTACACAATCTGCATAAGACAAAAATTAAGCTGGAAAATTGCAACCAAACCTTGAACAGAAAAATTTTAGAAATTAATTGATTTATACAAAACAAACTCTTATTCGCACATTTTTGTTCACATTCCTACAGACCAACTGTTATAACCATCATCTGAAAAAGCATGCAACGATTTCATTCATTAGATGTGAAACAATTAGAAACATATACAGGGTGATTATAAAAAAACTATCCCGACATTTGGGCATCTAACTATCATACCATTCACAGTATTTTGAGATATGCGCTCAAGAATGATATGGAAAACAATAGTGTCACTCAAACAGTTACGGCTACAGTGAGAAAATTTCGAAAAAATCAAATGGCAACACCCAGTTTTTTGTATTAGAATGTGATCTCCATCGTGAAAAACCCTAAATAGCGTTGGAACGGCAACTGTAGCATGAAAATCACCGGAGGTAGATAGGCTAAAAGTGAGGACAACCAATAAGGACAGAGAAGCAGCATAAAATAAAGCATTTTACTGTGTTTCACAAATTTTCTACATGACCTCCTTCACACACGATGACACTTTGCATGCGGCTGATGGTGGATAGCACAACAGCACGTATCATGGCAATAGGAATCTCTTGAATCGCAGTTCTGATGGCATCTTTCAAATCAGATGCAGTTTGAGGACGAAACTGATACACTTTGGATTTCAGATATTCCCACAGCCAGAAATCCATTGGTGTCAGGTCAGGAGACCATGGTGGCCACGGAAACAGGAAATGACGGGAGATAACTCTGTCACAAAACTGTTGAGTTAAGACACGTTTGACTGAAGACACGACATGTGGAGGAGCGCCATCTTGCATCCACACAACTTCAGATAGAGCATTTTGCAGTTGCAATGCGGGAATCGCGTAATGAGTTAACATGTCCAGATAGAGAGCACTCGTTACTGTACACGTTTGCAGATCTCTGGCAGTAACCTCTTCAAAAAAGTAAGGGCCAAGGATGAACGTACTCGTTATACCACACCACACAGTCACTTTTTCCTCGTGTAATGGACGTGCATGCACATCATGTGGATTATTCTCTGCCCAGTGCACACAATTTTTCGAATTCACGTTACCAGTTAACGAGAAATGCACCTCATCTTGTCCACAGAATGCGTAAAGGCCAGCTGCTATCTTCATCGTACCGGATAAGGAATTGATTTGCAAAATCCAACCGTAATTGATAGTCCCCCGCTTCCAACATCTGGACACGCTGAAATGGATAAGGAAACATGTTTAGAACAATGCGCAGAATCTTGCGTACAGTTGAATTCGGCAGATCCAGAACACGTGAAACACCGCGTGCAGTTGGACGAACTGTGCTTATCGTCTGATGGACTTCTGCAACAGCTTCCACAGGAACGGAAGGTCGTCCAGACCGAGGTCGATCGCATGTGCAACCAGTTTCTTCAAATTTGTGAATCAAGTCCCGTACAGCTTTGACAGTGCACGGGCCTCGCCGTAATCCATGTGGTTTTTGCGGTAAACACGCAATGTCTCTGCGGCATTCTGTCCATTCAGGTAATAAATCTTTACGATTTCCCCACGTTCTTTCCCTGAAAACGGCATCTTGTTCGAAATGGCAGAAAGGACCATACGCGGCTCGCATTTCGCAGTGCCTTTTCTTTCACCTAGCGTGACGACGTCAGTCATGACTGTGTCGTACGTAGAACCCGAAATTTACGTTCTTTGTTTCTCCTTCTCGTTTTGTGGAGAACTAATCAGGCAGGGATATCAGCCAAAGAAACGGTTTGACGTGAGACTTAAATGAAACGAAAATTAATGCTCTGGTGCACGGCAAAGTCCTTTTTACTTTTCCCTAGCCTAGTTCCGGTGATTTTCATGCTACAGTTACCGTTCCAACGCTATTTAGGGTTTTTCACAATAGAGATCACATTCCAATACAAAAAACTGAATGTTGCCATTTGATTTTTTCGAAATTTTCTCACTGTAACCGTAACTGTTTGAGTGACACTGTTGGTTTCCATATCATTCTTGAGCGCATACCTCAAAATACTTTTGCCAAAATTTCTTTCAGTTTCTGTGAATGGTATGATAATTAGGAGCCCAAATGTCGGGATAAATTTTTTATAATCACCCTGTATATATTTTTAAATTTTAAATCAGATTTAGTTTACAGCTGTGAAACACGAGCAAGAACGAAAGTTGGGATTTTAGTTAGTTATGTTACATTGTGAAAATAATTCGTATGAAAGCCGAATAGTTTATTTACATGTAAATAAACTGTTGCATACGAGTAAATAAACTAGTACATGCATGTACTAGTTTATTTATATTTATATGCATATTTATATTAATGATAAATTAAATACCTGTAAAAAAATGTCTGTTAAACAGGATTTCGTGTATATTTCTTTACAAGTATAAAATATTTGTAAACAATTTTAGTTATATATATTTGAAATATATGTTATGTATATGTTTTTCTTTGTGCTAGCATGCGAAAATTATACTGAAAAAAACTCGGGATATAAGTAAAATAACTTAAAATCTATAAATAAAAACCCAGAACTACCAAGTCTCCGGCTTTTTGGATACCAGTATTTTAGTACAGAAAATGTTGTTTTGTTTAATTGGAGCATTCTGTAATTAAAAAAACAACAACATTTTTCTCTAAAATATTACTGGTGTGCAAAAATCCTGAGACTTGGCAACTCTGAAAACTCTGTGAAAAATCAGCATTTTTGAAATTTTTATATAGAGAGTGATTCGAATCTAAAGAAAATCAATCCCCACACAGAATTTGGCGTTTGTGCTAAAGAATGTCAGAAATTACAGAGTTCGTACGCTTTTACCACGAGTTTTAATAGAATTTTTCGCCTTATTTAACTCTTTCCGGCACAGTGGTCCCACTCCGGGCACACCTACTTTTAATTCCAAACTTGCATTCGGCACCAAGAATATTTTAATAAAATTTTGCTTCTATAATGAAAGCTTAAGATAAGAAGTTCTTATTTTCTAAAAAAGTCGTTTGTAAATTCAGGTGTCAGTCAGTAATTTCGCATTTTACGAACAGAATTTGTCTGTGCCGGAAAGGGTTAAATGAAGAAAATTACTACAAATGCTGCAATTAAACGAGGCATCTGAAATTTATGAAATTTAAATACTACATAGAAAATCGCTCTTAAAAAGTTGTGGTAAATGCGTACGAAACCTGAATTATATTGACTTTTATACTTTAATTTTTAAATACATTCATTAATAAATGTATTTTTATTTTTACTAACTTAGTAAAAGATTTGATTAATCCAATTTCACATTAACATTACCAATTATTGTGCTTGTTTTATGTGTGTATGCTTTGTGTCAAAGTTATTTTTACCCATTTTACCTATCACATTGTTTCATATTATGTGAGTCGCAAAAAAATTGTTAAACTGTAAGGCGGGTCATGTAGTAATAAAGTTAAGGATTTGCTGCTCCAAAATATTGCGTAAGAAAATATTTAAAAACACATTGTTATGAAATACGGTCCAAGACAATAAAACCCCAGGAAATTCTGGTATTTATTTATTATTTATGTACTGAGACTCCTATTCCGTTTTTTTACGAATTATAAAGTTGATTTTGAAAAATAATTTTGCATTTTGGCTGATTAGCCTTTTCTAATAATTGGTTTCTTTGTGGTTGGTGACAACAAAGATGCAGTGAAAATTCATAATTGCGATATCCTGCGTTTCCCCCCGAATTAATATATAGATATATATATATATAATTTATTTTTCTTTTATATTTGATAATATTTGAAAAAACTGTTTTAATTTAAATCAGCAGAAAATCAATTTGTTCCAAATAAAACTGTCAATATTTTCTTAAGGAATATTGTGAAAAAAAAAGACAACTATTTTTATGTTTTATTTTTATATAATAATTTATTTTCTGAAGATATTTAAAAACATTTTGCAGAAATGTCTTAAAAAATCACTAAATTAAAAGTCTAGATTATTGCTATTTTTATAATATATTTTATTATTTTCAATTAACTTTATCTATTCAAAATCACAAACACTTACTCTTACATGTATAATCACTTCACATCACTCCTTTTGAATTATTGCAGCAGCTCAATATACGATAATTTGATCAATCTATATGACTATTATTTAAACATATATGAACATTAATTTAACTAAATAATCCGGAAACCTCGTCGCATTAGTTTCAGTCAACTTGGTACATGATGTTTATTTGATAACCGATTAAGAGGCCAAAGTGATCTTAAATAACGGTTATTGTGAATAAAATAATCAACACTAGTATATAATTTTATAGACCAAAGATTATTTATTAGCAGAAAAGTTCACATATAAAATGATGTATAAATACTTTTATTTATTTAAGCGTTTTATTTATATAATCATTAGTTTTATTTCAAGAGAATCGTGAGAAACGATAAAATGTATTTGAACGACGATAATCATACCGTTAAATTCTACGCTTCTTTCAAAACTTTTTTTGGAATAGAATAAATACTTCGTTCTATTTAAATGCAAAAATCATTCAATTAAGCAAAGCGAATATTTCTATTTATAAGAAAATGGCAGCTATACAGTTAAAACCTAAGACTTATTTATTGGCTTATAACCATCCAATTTCAGCCACGCGTCGAAATTCGCAATCTAATGTTAAAACAATGAAATAATAATGGGCAGAATGAATGATTTTTTTTATTCGAATGAATCATTCCGGCATGCGCAAACGCATAGTTGCCAACATTCGTATTTTTTTTTAATCAATCACTACCAGAGAGTTTGCAAATAAAAACGACGGAAAAGCATAGTTGCCACAATTCGTATCCCTTTTAATAAACTTCACCTCAGAAATTTTGCAAAACGAAAGATATTTTATTTTTTTATCCCCCCTTTTTATCTAGTTCTAATTAAAATTAGAAATTCCTTTAAGTCCTTAATTCTCCCTCCCGTCAATATCACGGGCTGAGGTGTGGTTCGTTATTTCTCGTGCCCGTCATATTTCCTTTCTCAAGATTTAATTGTTGGAAAAACTTCTGAAACCAGAAAAATTTAACTGGAATTTCCATTTGTAGTCTTTGAATACCAGGCTTGGTAGGTGTAGATATTGTAGATCAGTATCTTTGTAATTATTCAATTGAAAGAAAAAGAGGAAAAATGTATTATATAAAAATATTTTTTCATCTTTTAGATCAAATGATATTAAATTCTTTCATTATTTACAAAACGGAAGGTGGAACAAAACCTCATTTGATGTATCGATTGGAGTAGGTAGAGTCTCTTCTGGAAAAATATCACTCACCCGAAAATGTTCGAAATAGAGGACGTCCCAGATCAGAAGACAATCCCAAACGGTTGACAGAATGCCAATTTCTAAAACAATTACATGCTTCAAGGAAGGAACAACCATCTAGAGAATGCAGAGTATGTTGTTCTAAAAGGGATGCAAATAATAAGCGTATTCGAAAAGAAATTCGATATTTTTGCGATGATTGTGATGTTGGACTTTGTATTGCTTGTTTCGAAATATATCACACTCAAAAAAATTTTTGATAATCAATGTTTAATGCATATATATTATTTCCAATATTATTTGTAAAAGTTTGTAGTGAAAAAAAAGGTCTTATTCGCATTAATTTGTATGGTGTAAAGCTAACATTAACCCCTTAATTCTCGCGCCCGTGATTTTCACGGGCAGTGTAGACTACTTTTTTTTTATATTCAGATTGTTTGACTCCCACCAGTGTTTTTAAAATAGTGTAATTGGCTTTATTTTCGCATTATTTTATCTGGCGTAAACTACGGTGGATGTTTGTACATTAAAATAGGGGAGGGAATCAAATAATCTGAATTATAAAAAATGTACCCGACACTTATCAGGGGGTGGCGTTTAAGATGTTAAGACACAGAATTCTCGTATGATGGCTTTCCTACAAATGTGAATTTGTTCTATAACATATTGTTCTTTTTTAATTAACCCTTTTTATCCTGACGATCCTTATAAGTACCACTTTAACCCCTTCGCGACGAGCGTCTTTTACAGAATTTTTAATCTGTTACCACCGGTTTTTCAAATGAGAAATTTTCAGGTAATTGAATCGCAAAAATGCTATGATTAGATAAGGAAAACTTTACAAAAAAAAAAACTGGTGGGAATAATCGAGGATTCTGAGCATCTTATGCGTCACCCTTATGCGTCACTAGTACTCATCTAGTGTCGCTCGTCCCCAAGGGATTAATAAAACACCTATATATTCGTAATATGACCGTTTTTCCTAACGGTATTCACAATGGCACAAAGAGTATTTCTGACAGCAGGCAGGAGATGGCAAATTCAAGCACATATCCTCTTTCTTTGCATTGTAGGGATTTTACATTTGCCACGCTACATTCGAAATCCATTTTGCAATAGAATTGACATGCATGTTGTTCTTCATTTGAGTAATTTTAGTGGTTTATTACCGGTTATTTAGTACTATTATTTTCTATACTCTACAGGTGAACATTTCCTATATTTTATTTGAAGTTTACTATTTGAAATTTACTTTTTTATTTTATATCATACGGTAAAAAATTTATGGTGGTTACAGTTGCATAATTAATCACTAAAACAGTATACAAATTATTTTCCTCTTTCCTATCTTTATTCTGCACCAAAACTTATCCAATGATGCAAAAATACAGTTAAAAAGTAGATGGAAAATTAATTCAGGATATAAAGTGTTAAAAAAAAAACTAATCGCATATTTTATTTAGAAACCTTATAATTATTCAATTTCTGTTATAAGAAACATAGGTACTTTTTTTATTGTTTTTTTTTTCAAATATTAAGCGACCCTGAAGGGGTTAAAAATATTCTTGTAGTAATTGAATAAAATTTTTTTGAAGTTTGGCATATATCCTTCTTTGCATGCCCGAATGATTCATTCGAATATCAAAATCATTCATTCTGCTCATCACCACAATGAAAGCGTTCGTTCTAAATTTCTCGTTCGCATTTCCATTTTTTTATTTGATTATTTTAGCATAGGATATTTGAGGCTTTTGTCTGACATTGTATGTTTGAATTTTTTTGACTAAGGTTGCAGTTTCATTCTGAAGCCATTTTAATTTTCGAAATCAATAAACCAATTTTTTTCAGAAATTGAAAATAATTGAGACCCTGAATAACTGCATGGTGCTGCATTTTGACATTAACTGTTTTCTATATCCGTTTTAATTGTTTCGATTTATTTTGCAGATGATATTCCGGGGTTTCTAATTAATCGAACACTATTCTTAATCAGCTTTAGATAGATTTAACAATAGATGGAACCAATAAGCAGAATAGCCATTTTCTCCTTTCATTAATTCAGAATTTCAGGATTCATTCAGGAAATTCTGAAAGAAGAATTCTTACTTTATGTAATCATGAAACATGTGTAATTAAAGAAAGAAAAAAAAATATTATTTGGAATTTCCGGATATGAAATCAGAATTTCTGAATATAAGAAAGGCCAAACGAGCAACCCTTAATATAACAATATTAGAAAAATCGAAAAATAGTTTAATTTCAAAAGTTTAAAGTAATGGAATTTTTGGCTTTTTATTTTACTACATAAACGGGAATCTCGATTGCTGCGTTAGGCTGAGTGCAACGGTTATCTGGCTGAAAGTTGGAAGTACAGTAACTTAAGGAATTGTCTTTCTGTCTGTCTTCTTCAAGGAATCACCTTTTCAGGGGCAAGGCATCGTACTTCTTCAAGGAATTGTCTTTCAGGGGCAAGGAATTGTCAGATTCTCACCAGAATTTTCAATTTTTGAAAAGAAAAGAATACAATTTTGCAGGATTTCTTCACCAAAGTTACAAAATAAAATTTTATTCAAGAATTTTGGTTAGAATCTTGATAAAATTAAAATTGAATAAGTCAATCAAAAGAGGTTAAAATATAAAAGATATTACGGACTGTAATGAACATTCTTTGGATGTGTAACATTGTGGTGATGTCAACAATCAACGTAAATGGCCCATTCATAATCAAGGACATTCAGGGGCCGATTACGAAAGTAACAAGTACTTTCTAAATCAAATACACTCACTGCAACTCGGTAACCAGTATAATCGTTTTAGCGCTGCCGGGACATATGTGACCCAAAAAGGTAACATATTGAATTGCGAAAGCGTTAAAGAACAAATTGTATGGAAAAGGAGCCCAGGTGAATGGTTGAAATTTTCATATGTATAGTTCATGCGATGTTGATGAAATGTCTCAATGGGCACAATTCTAAACAATTATTAAGTTTGATGCTATGATCATCGAAAGGACTTAATTTATATTACATATAAACCAATCTTTTGGTATTTTTCGAGTTAAATAAACATACCTTAAACAAGAAAAATAATTTATCTACATGTTTCGTATCTCTATGCGGTTTTTTAAATAGCTTTTATTATTTCTGCAAATTTCTGGATTCTTTGATTTGAAAAATATTTTATTTGCATCGTAATACAGGGTTCGTATGCTTTTACTATAAATTTGTAATACAATCTTTCGCCTTATTTAAATGCAGAAAAGTATTACAAAATGTGCAATTAAACAAGGAGTCTACAATTTCTGCTATTCGAATATCAAATAGAAAAATTCTATGAAAAAATTGTGGTAAAAGCATACGAACCCTGTAATAATTATAGCTGCTAATCTTCAGGGGGCTTTTGAATCAAAGAAAAACAGAAATTATGTTGAATAATAAAAGCTATTTAAAAACCACAAAAATTAAGTTTTTTCTGATTTGACTTGAAAAAAACCCCGTTATGTTGGCAGCTATATAATATGAATTAAAATATAGTCGTACCATCAAAAGTAATCATTTCTCAGAATTGTGCCTATTGAAATATTTGATGAGCATCGCGTGAACTATAATATATCAGGGTTCGTACGCATCAGGGGATTCAGGAAAATTTAAATGTTTTGGTACCAGAAATGTCATAGAGTCTGGTCGCTGTATGTGAAGATAGAATTTCTTTTCCTTAAATAAGCCACATGTTACTTTAAGAAAATTCTGGTAAAAGGTGCTTGAATGTCCTTGAAGCGTACGAACCCTGTATATGAAAATTTCAGGCAAATATACCCATGCACATTTTCTGTATAATTTGTGCGTGGTCTTTTAAAGCTTTCGCTATTCAATATGTAACGTTTTTGGAACATACACATTGGGACTTAAGGGTTGTATGAATTACTCGTATAACATGTAAAGATTTCAGACGACTGGGGTCACTTTTCCATGTAACTTGCGTTTTGTCATTTAATGTTCCCATAGTTTCCAACCTGTTAAAATCTGATATATATTCTTTGATACCTTAAAAAAATAATAAAATGTCACTTTTCTGCAGTAATTGCATCTTTTTATGCTTAAAATTAATTTTTTTAAATAAATATATATATATTTGATTTTATACAAACCGGTTAGTTGGCAGTTATGATACTCCTTTTGAGTTCCTCTTAATTGAATGCCGATAAAAACACATAAAATGGGGAATGCTCAGATTGGAACATTTTGTCTAAAATATGGTAACCCATAGCAGAACATGGCGATACTCACTTGTACAAATTCGCTTAGGTGCGTTAAACATTTAAACAATGAAGAGTTTGGCGACAGTGGCAGGTTTGCCAAATTTTTGTCCAAAATCCTCTCAACTATTCAAAATGTATTTTCCACATATTGCCATTGTGATATACTAATTTAGTTTATACATCTACTACTTGATGCGAAACCATCTAGTAAAGTCAAAAGCTTGGATAGCATATTTTTCAGTGTGCCTCAATATGAGAGTGGCGGTATTCGAAAAAAAAATTGATGGTTCAAGACGATTCTAGTCAAAAACGAATCGCAGAGCCACTTGCTAAGCCTGCCATTATCACCATGTTAATATTTGTTGACTTTTCTTACACATCTAATCGGGGTATCCGTGGCCAAGTGGTTAAGACACCATTCCGCTAATCGCTTGAGAGCGTAACAGTCAGGTCGGCGGGTTCGAATCCCGTCAGCTACATTGCACACACTTTGTGGAGCCGCCGATTGCAATTTTCTGGTGTTATAAATTTCCTTGTGGCTATATCTTCCTTGTATATTGACGACGACTTATAAGCGGGCCCTTGATGTCAAGCACAAAAGTCCCATATATGTTCTCAATAAAAGAAACAAACTCATTTAATAGAACTCTTCCAGTTCTGGAATACAGTTTTCCATAGTTTGGACTATACTTTACTCTGAACGGATGTTCTTTGCGTATTTCTCCACTCTCTTATAGAAGTACCCTACATTTAAGAATATGACAGCAGCTGA
Organism: Maratus michaelseni; assembly: GCA_963931845.1. Taxonomy (NCBI): domain Eukaryota; kingdom Metazoa; phylum Arthropoda; class Arachnida; order Araneae; family Salticidae; genus Maratus; species Maratus michaelseni. The sequence goes on from OZ007600.1 coordinate 101,726,412, forward strand.
TTCTATTTCACCAGTACATGCAAGCATAAGCAGTCTATAAAAGACTACTTTGACATGAACGACAGAGACGTTCTAAACCTTAGATAAACAATTTATTTAAAACATTATTTATATATGTTATTTATTGAAGGTGTTATCTGGTATTGACATATTTTTAGCATGCAAAGTAAAACAGTAAATAATTACCTTAATTCTTTACAACTAATTTCGATGGCAATTTGTTTTCAAATGCTTTCATTAAGATAAAAAATATACTTTTACTTTAAGGAAAAATTTTAGAATAATCCAGCATATATTGGGTTGTTCGGAAAATTCGTGCCGGTTGAGAAAATAAATTTGTACCGGAAAAAATCTATCATTTAATTATTAGACCTTAATTCCGATAGCTAAGATAGTAGCGGGCAAAATTTTCCGGTCCGAATTTTCCGAACAACCCAGTATTATTCGGTTGAAAAAATGTGTTACGGGCCAAACATTTTACTTTATGTATGTAATGAAATTTGCACCACCGAAAAATACATTGTAGTATAGCACCGAGAATACATAGTGTGGAAAACGGCTACAAAATAGTACTAAAAATTGAATCCGAGAAATTTAGAACGATGCTGAAAGGATAACAGGTCGCTCTCAGCGACATCTTCCAGCAGTGGCGTAGACAGGGTGGAGGTCCAAATGGTTTGCATACCACTAATTTTATAATAATATCTTTGCCATATGTAATTGGACAGTTTTCTGAGATCTTCAATGGCAATGACAACTGGCCTTTTTTTTAAATTCACTTTACGTTACTCAAATTACATTCGCAATCGTAGATGTTCTGAACAGTTAACATATTTCTTTTTACTTTTTCAATTTTACTCACACATCGCCTCTATCGTATTTTCTTTCCACATTCTAGTCTCTAGCATGCCAGCCCCACCCCTCATTTCATTCTCAAATCAAATGTTTCTAGCAAGCCCTCCTTATCATAGTATCAGACCTCTCAATCAGCAAGTTGCCTTTGACCGCTATACTTGTCCTGCTACTAGCGCCATCAATCGTCAGTAATAGTATTTACGACACGAAATCACACGAAACTTTTTCACAGCTCCATTTGTTCTATGCATTTGCTTATGAACTAGTAGTTTTCCTACCACTAAAATTTTATAGTAAATTTTATCTTATTAAATTGACAAGATCGTGTGATTACATAACGAAAAAAATTCTATTAAATTTTAGTGGTAAGAAAAAAGCGTAAGAGTTGGCAGCTATGCGGTAGCAGACCAGCTAGATTTTTCTATAGATTTTTCTATTATATTTTTGGATACCAGTTTTTTAGTAGAGACAATTTTGTTTTGTTTGATCGGAGAATTCTGGGATTTAAAAGAACAACATTTTCTCTAAAAATATACTGGTGTTCAAAAAGCCCGAAACATGGCAACTGTGCGGTAGTATCCACCAGGCGGCGATACTTTCCGGAGAAAGTCAATTAATAAGTTGGCAATTACCGCGGACAATTTCTCCCATAGACTTTCTCCGGATTGTCAAGTCTGATCTATGATAAGGGAGTCTTGGTTTCTAGCTTTTCCCTTTCAATTTTCGTCTGCTGGACTCATTGCGCCATTTATCGCATTTTATACGCATTTTTCTTTTTCTTCTCTTATTTCTTCAGTAAATTGTAATAGTCCTATTTTTATCGCATTTTTATGCATCCTTTTACATTCTTTTATTACTTTAAATTTATTTTAAACTTTTCTTCATACATTAGACTGTTATTTAACATTTTTCTTTTACATTAACATTACTTTAATGTACTTTAAACTTTTTTATGGCTCCCTCATGATATGATATACGCTAACTCATCTCCAGGGGTTTTTTTCTCAAACAAGGTACCCCATTGAACCTATAAACTGTTCAACTGTTCAATTGCGAGGTTCAAGACGAAGAAAACTTTATAAAATTACTGGTTTCCAGAGCATTTGGACCACTCTCTCTGACTACGCTAGCTCTTTCAACGGAAACAATGTATAAGGATCGAACTGAGAAAAAGTTTCAGCTGGTGGTAAATATTTTAAATAATTAAATTATACCCTATTTCCTTTGAATTGGATAGTGATTTTCATAAGCTTTGAAAATATGAATGATATTGATCATGACCAATAAACGTGATACGCATTATTGTGTGCCTGGTTGCAGTACTCGATATAAGACACCAAACTAGAAACTATCCCTATTTATCATTTCAAAGGATGAATCTCTGCTAGAAGAGTGGAAAAGATTAAGTCCCTGATATGATAAAAAACTAACTTCAAAATCAGTTACATCTGAAATATACACTTACAAGAATATTTTATTAACAGAAATTATGTTCATGTATTCAATAGTGAAACGGTTACTTTTGCTAGAGGTAACTCTATTTTTATAGCAGATGTCGCTGCGATCACCCTATTGGCTTTTCTAAGTTCCGAAATTTCGCATTCATACCAGAAATTCCCTATAATGTTCTTTTGATTACGTAATAGCAGATATTTCGTAACTTCTGAAAGTAAAAATACTTGTTTCAGAATTTCCGGTTTGAATTCTATAATTTTGAATTAAAAAACTGTAAAACCGTTTTCTACACTATGTATTCTAGGCGCTGTAATTATAGTATATTACTTTATATATCCGTTTACTACATGTTTATTGGATTTGAAGATTATAGACGAATTATGATAATTAAAATAAGTTTGGGCGTAAGACATTTCTGCAGGAAAAATATTTAAGTGCAAATTGGATACGTAGTCCAGCAATTTCTTAATGAATTACAAGCAGTTTTATGATTGTTTCATTTAATCTTTGTTTCATTTTTATTCGCTTGTTGCTTAACGTTTGGACACCAGCGTTTCGTAGATTACGAAAATTATTTGCCATGCTAGTAAGTAAAAATACCTGTTAGGGATTTGAGTTGTTTTATCCTGAATAAGTAGGAAAAATCGAGATCGTTTGTGTTATATGCTTTAAGATTACAGTAGAGTCCCGATTATTCGATTTAACATGGAGCAAGCGAATGTCGTACAAGGAGAAAACTCGGATAAACCATCTTTACATAAATCAACCATAACTATGGAGATGAAATATAAATTTACACACAACTTACTAACTTTTATTTTGCAACTTACAGTCCTTATGAATATGATGTATAATAAAACTATCTTCATGTATTCAACATATATTGCGAAATAAAAACAATATACTTAAGGTTTTTTCATAATTTTATAGAATAATATGTTGTATAAGCTATTTAGAATAGTTTTACAGAAATAAGAGTAAAAAAATCACTAAGGTAAAAGTGTATATTTTTGCTAAAGCTATTTTTATATTATATTATTTTAATTAACCACGTATATTAAAAATCACAAACTCTTGCGATTACGTGCATAATCATTTCACATGCCTCATATGAATTATTATATTATATCAACGAACGTTCATTTGATAAATCGATATAAGCATTATTAAAACATGTACTGCATAATACGGAAACATGGGTCCATTAAGTTCACCCAAGATCGTACATAATTTTTATTTGGTAGCCGATTAAGATACCGCAGTAATTATTTTAAACAACGCTTATCGAAAAAAATATATATTAAGACTAGTTTTACATGTTCATACAGCTTATTTATTAGCAGATAAATTTGCACACAAATTAAAGTATAATTGCTTTTACATATTTCAGCTTGAATATATAATCATTGGTTGTATTTCAAGAGAATCATGTGAAACAAGAATCGATATTTGAATAGCGTTAAGCATAGTTGCTAACTTCTACGCTGCTTAATTTTTTTTTAAAATAAAAGACTTTGACCTACTTAATTGTAAAGATCCTGCGATTGAACAAAGCGAAGATTTCTCATAAAAAATGGGGTTTCTTAAAATTGACAGCTGATTCTGATTACAGTCTTCAGTTTCTCCATTCGGTTATCTAAATTTTTTTGCTAGGAAAAAAGGGATAAACCAGAAGAGTCAATCAAGCACACATTCTTTCGATGTTCAAAAAGTCGAGAACTCAAATGTTAGATTTTAAGGAATCGTCCGGAGATTGAATGGTCTAATTATATTATTTATAAATGATAATAATTACATTTTTACCTTAAGACTTGTACATTTTAATTTAAAAATTAGATTGGTAATTTTTTTTTTGTTCCTGAAGAACCTACACTAGTCAGGGGAAGAAACGCTCAATCTAACGTTAAGTCTATGGGAAGGTTATTTTTGAATTTCTTGTTCGCTTTTTAATATTTTTAAGTGATTTTTTTGCATAGGATAACTGAGGTCGATCTCTAATGTTAGTTTTTACTCTTTCAATTTTTGCTGCAGTTTTTTTTTTTTTTTATATATATATAAGCTGGCATTTTTAATTTTGGAACCGGTTCTAACTGCTTCTGAAAGTGAAAGTACACTTATCTCAACAAAAACTAGAAGTAAAATAAAAAAGTTAGAGATTAACCTCAGCTATCTTATGCAAAAAAAAACTCATTTAAGAATAATAAAATGCGAGCGAGAAATTTGAAAATGACCTTCCCATAGACTTAACCCTTTAACGGATAGAGCACTTCAATTGCTAAAATGTTGAAATAAATGATTGACACCGGCAATTATAAACAAATTTATTTTTATATAATAAAAAATCGATATTTCGCATACATTATAAACAGAAAACATTCCTTTTAAAATTCTGCTGTCATTAATCAATTTCGTAATTAAAATTTTGTAAATATTGTGGTTTCCTGGGGAAACCAATGAACGTTAAAGGGTTAACATTGGCTTTCCATTTTTTCACATGACTAGTGTAGGCTCTTAAGAACACGAAAGATCTCATAAAACACAAATGCAATATAACGCAGCTAGTAAATAACTTAGCATTTATCTTATATTTAGATATTTTAAACTAAAATAATGTATTATCCAGGAAAAAAACAAAACGTGTGTTTTTAATAATTTAGCAGTACCACTGTGGACGACGATATATTATTTTATACATTAAAGCATCTGAGACGTTATTTATACTAAATTTTCCATATTTAGTAGACAAATTTAATCCTTCGTATATTATCCAAATTAGAAGTTGTTTATTGTATTTTCACGAAATATTAGCATATTTTCAGAATTTATTAGACGTAATCTGATTTCCAGCATTAAACAAACAAGGATAGTATGACTCATAAATGTAATATAACTAAGTGATTGCACAAACTTCTCTAAAATTATATTGATGTTTTCCATGCAAATATCAGTAAATGAAAATAAACAGTCATCCTTCTCTGTCATTTTTTGGTAAAAGTTACATAAAAAACAACTCTGATTTTTTTGTTTGTTAGTATTTCATTTACTCAATTCATTAAATACTGACGTTGCGTTTTTGCAACATTATGTTTCTAACACCAGGTTTTAAGGTGACACCAGTTCATTTTTAGGACAAATATCGCCTTACTTGACGCAAGATACACCATGATAAAGTTACTCTTATGTGGCTATAATAAAAAAGTGGTATGAATCGCAATATTTGCATTTTATTGAGAAAATTAATTCGGTCCTTATCCCTTTCCGGCACAGGCAAAGTCTGTTCGTAAAATGAGAAATTACTGACTGACACCGGAATTTACAAACGACTTTTTTAGAAAATAAGAACTCCTTATTTTAAGTTTTCGTTGTTGAAACAAAATTTTATTAAATATTCTTGGTGTCAAATGCAAGTTTGGAATTAAAATTAGGTGTGCCCGGAATGGGACCACTGTCCTGGAAAGGGTTAATGGGTTAATATTTTGGGATATAATCAGTCAGTGTTCGTACGCCTCAGGGGAATTGAATAACAGATTTTTTCTAAAGTAATATCTGCCTTAATTAATGAAGCAATTGCGTGTTTAAATATGGCGACTATTACTTTACAGAAAATCTGCTGAAATATATAAGAATATTTATTTTACTAAAAAGCTGCAAATATACAAAAAGGTTTTTAAACGTAAAAACCCGTCAAAATATGTTAAAAATATGTTAAAATCCCGAGCGCTTTCAACTGCTCTAAACAGTCAGTGTCAGGGGAATTTCGCAGAGTGCCTTTTTAGTAAAATAAATATTATTATATATTTCATTTAAATTTCAAAGTGAACATAACGTTTTAGAACTTGTAGTTTAATTATGTTTTATAATAAGAAAATGTGCTATTAAAATTCCCTGATGTGTACATACCCTGCCATTTACTATATTAAGTAAATATTTGTAAGATACAAACTATATACATATTTTTATATGACTTTGATAACTAAAAAAAAATACTATATCGCAACTGATTAAGGCAGTATTTTGTTAAAAGTTAATTATTACTAATATTAAATAAGTTAATATTTTTTAAAAATAAAATCTATTAATTTAAAAATAAACTTATTCTTGCATAACACATTAGGATTTGTATTGGCTTCCGTAATATAATGTTTTGTAATAACAGAAAATTAAATGCTGCTAATTTACAATAATTAATGCAGTAATTGAACTTGAAATATTTTAAAGAAAGTAAACGTACTAAAATATAATTAATGAAAAAGATTTAATTAACGCTTTATTAAAAAACTGCATTTAATTAATATTTTCCGGATTTACTGGTAAATTAATGATAATGTGTGGACCCAGAAAATAGTTAACATTCTGTTAAAAATGATTTATTGCATTAATTTCATATTTTTATTTAATGTTTATTAATTTAGCAATGACGCAAACATTTTATTTTATGAAGTTTCAGTAATTAAAATTACATATTTTTAGAAAGCACGAATTTTAGTTTTCAGCTGTCTGCAAGATTTATTAAATTATATTTCTTACAATTATAAAATTCCAGTTAATTTTAATATATATATTTCAATTAATTTTTATTACTATTTGTATACAAATTAGAAAATTGCTTGTTTTCATCTAACTCATTTAACTAAAGAACAAAATACATCGATTTATTGATTTAAATTTGTATTTTTAGTAAATTTATTATTTAGACAAATGCGCAACCATTTAATTTTTTCAAGCTTAACTATTAAAATTACATAAAATAAAATTATACCTATCTATCAGTTAGATTTATTAAATTAGAAATGTGATAAATGTAAAATTATAGTCAATGTTTAATTTTTATAGAGGTTTTAATGTAATGTCCATTAACTTCTTTACAACGAGCGTCAGGTATACGTGGCGCACAATGTGCTTTAAATCCTTGATTATTACTACCATTAACTATTAATTGAAAATGATGCCCTATGTAATCAAATCACTTGTAGATATTAGCTATCTTTAACCATTACAAAATGATTAATATATACATAAACATGTTAATCAACTATATGATACAGAATGGCAATCCTTAAACTCATTAACGCCGGTTGTCAAGAAAACTTGCCCTTAAGGCGCGCGAAACATTTAAATTTGTAAACCTGTATTTTAGTACGGAAAATTTCCACTTATCTAATCTGAAATTTTTACAAATTAAAAAAATCAAAATTTCAACATGAAAAAAATGGTCTAAACTGGTGTCTAAGAATTAAAAAAGTTAAAAAGATTCTCGTCGTGAATGGGATAAGAAAGCGAATTTAAGAACTACTAAAATATATCTTTTTAATAAACATATTTCAGCGAACTGTTTGTAAGATGGTATCTAATAATCAAGATTTATTTCGAAAATAAAAATGAAGATATGGTAATTTATGGAGCTCAAAACAATGACATAATTTAAATCGCCATTCAGGCGTGTACTGGCGGGGGGGGGGGGGTCAAGACACGTGGAGGCAGCTTTCCTATTTAGTTTGAAAACAGTGACCTTTTTAAGTAAAAACTGGAAGAAAATGTTTGTTAATCAATGAGTTGTTTGTAAATGTGAAAAAAAGACTTATTTTATTTACATTTACGTTTTCTTTCTTATTGCAACCAATTGTGTGCTTTAACCCCTTGAGGGGCACCGGTATATAATATATACCACTTTTTAATATATATTTTTGCCACCAGTAGTATTAAATAAAAATATTTAGTATTTTTTTGCAGATTTAGAAGGTAAAAATTCATTGTTAAAAATTACTTGTGTCGAAACATCGCAAAATGTAGCATTTTTGGACCACTTGCTTGCCCTCCATGGGGTTAACGATGGTGTGTTTGCACAAAATAGTCTTTTCTTTGTATTATGAAACTTTATTCTTATCCACATTCAACACAAATAAGTTTGTTACCATTAAAATAAAATAAATAAAAGGTGCTTTAGAAATCAAAGAAGAGCGCCTTATATATAAAAAGGATCCTTATAAATAAAAGGGAGAGTACCCGCCTCGGCAAGTTCAATTAGAGAAGTCCAAAAATATTTCCATGGCAATAATGGCACGCTCACCAAGTTTTGTCAAAAATCTTCTAGACCAATCAAATTTCCCTGGTCTTACACCGCCACTCGCATAATTTTAAAAGAACTCTAATTTGCAGAAATTTTCACGTTTGACTAGAATTGCACAAAGACCAATTTATTCCCAGGCTTAACCTTCCTACCCTGAATGGGTCTAATCGACCCGTTTGAATAATTGATTTCATTCGATTCGAACTAGAAAAAGTTTCATAAAGTAAGTTAAATAAAAGATCGACATACCTAAGTAAAAGAAATATGTTAAATAATTTTAAATAAGAATTCTGGTGAAAAATGTCTTTATCAAGGTTGAGTAAAATTTCAACAGGGTAGGAAGGTGAAACCGGAATTTTCACAAATTTTTGCAACTCTGTGTTTAAGACACAGTAGACAGCCATATATTGAAAAATTAGAATTTATCTGTAAAAAAATTAAAACTAGTATACCCGGGAACTATTTATAGCTCACAATGTTACTCTGTTTATAAGATTTCGGCTTGTGTGAACTCTGTATATCTGAAATAAAAAGAAGGTCAATCTGTCAACCCAGGTTTACTGATGACAAAACTGCTAAACAACGTGTGTGTCGAGGGACATACAACTGAAATGAAAATATTTATTTATTGGAATTTCTCGAATTCTAAGTGTGTTTGTAAAAGCATGCGAAATATATGAAACCATCCGTTTTAACATCTTAAAATAGCTCACATTAGAAATGTGTATAAACTTCTTATTTAAGGAAAAAAAGGATTTTTTCCCCCATATTTTGTATTTGAATTATCTAGGAGGTTTATTTAGAACTGATTATTCATCCATTTAAGCAGAAAGAAAGAAATAGCTGAATTATTTGTCTTTAAAAAAAAGACACACGCTTGCCATCGTCACCGTATATGTATAAAAATAGCAGCTAAGTAGCCAATTATTAACAAATACAGATAATAGAATACATAATGCTTTATTATTACCATAATAGAATGTAAATTACAAATGGATTCTACCAATTGAATCTGTCCATTTCTATAAAATTCTGACTTCAATATTATTTATATTGATATTTAATTATCAATATTCATTTCAAAGTTAAAATATCATACAACTAGAACATACGAATGAGCTAGGCTTACCTAAAAAGGTCCTCTTTCGGGAGATAAAAGGCTATCTTAAATTATTCTGTATTTTCGAAAATAAATGTTCATACAATTTAAGTAGTAATTGAATCTACAAAATGTAAACACACAAAAACATATATTGACGATCACAAAACAAAAATACATAACGTTTTCGCGCACATCATACCTTTTTCTTAAATATTACATCTTAATATATTCCGTAGATACATTTTCAGTTTATAAAGTTCTAAGACAAATTCATTAGTGAACAAAAAAATATCGTTTGTGCGAGGGGCAAAATAAAAACGATTAAATTGAAACCATGGAAGAAGCTATAAAACGCAACACAACCAAATACATTAAAATGGGATGATGCATTTAAGGTTACTACCTGATAAAAAAGGGTATTTTTTTTTCTCGTCCCATCTCGATTCGTCCGTTTCCGGTACTTCTTCCATTCCTTTCTCGCATCCCATTCTCGCCAAATTTTTTCGCTTATACACTGCTTGACAAATGCTAAGGAACAACGAATTTTTGAAAAATTGCGTTTCATTAAGCCACGCAATCACAGAGAAAACAACGGTAAAGGACATTGTATGGCAAGGTCTCTTGTCTGTATTAAAGACAGAACATCAACGTAGTTTCCTTCTCTGAAATTACAACTAGTAACATTAGAGGGAGAAACCACACTGACGGTTTCTGAATATGGAGCTGTAAATAGCCTTTTTATATGACAGGTATGGACTGTTAAATGCCTGTAAGACATCATTTGATTGTGTACGATCATGGTTGAGCCACCGCTCCCTGAATACTAGGCCTGAGCGCTGACAACAATGGCGGCTGTCGCAGGCCAATTTTTTTTCAGCGTTTGAACGGTCCCTCGAAATTCCACACCAATAATTTCTAAAAGTTTTCTTCGCCTTGTTTTTCGGAGATCAAATAACTCAGAGATAACTTTTAGATATTATTGGTGTTGAAGTTCGAGGCACTGTACAAACGATTCCGCCTTCGACAGCCGCCATTTTTTTCAGCGTGCAGGCCTAGTATTCAGGGGGCGGTGGTTGAGCAGTGAGATGCCTCAAGATAGGACAATGTGTCACTCAAGTTACCAAGCAAGATATGTGACGAAGAGTGTAATATTGTGGTTTATAAAGGCTTCTAGATGTTAAAGTGCTACGAGAAAGCATTCTAGAGGGCGTGGTAGGATCATCACACCTCAAGAACATTGATATGCCTGCCTAGTGGCCACGAGGAACATAAATGATACTCCAGGCGAGATAACCGCTGACTTTGCCAACGCCAGAGGTACTTGATTCTATACGAGAACCATTTCTCGGTGATTAAATAATGTTGGTTTAGATGCACAGAAGATTGGTACAAACATTTTACTATGAGAACATTATTTTAGAGAAAATTTACTTCGGTGTATGGAACATATTCGTTGGGGTCAGAAACAGTGGTCCCGAATTCTGTTATCTAATGAGTCCCGCTTCACCATAGGCATCGATTCTGGGCATCAACTAGTGTGAAAAGAGAGAGGAATTCATTCCCATCACCAGAATGTCCAGGAAACTGATAATCCGGCCGAGGAGTGATTGTGTGAGCAAATATCAGGCATAATGTCAGAATTATGCTTCAAATATTTGAAAAATGTAGATTAACATCTCAGTGGTATTACACAGGCGTTCTTCAGGGTTATATACATCTTTTTTGTGGTGCAGCAAGTACAGAATTTCTGTTCATGGATGACAATGTCTGACCATATAAGACAGCTGAAGTGTTTTTCAAACAAGAAGAAGACTATATTGAGCGTATGACATGCCTTGCGTATTCTCCGGACATAATTCTTATAGAGCAAAGATTTACCGTATATACTCGTGTATAAGCCGATCCCAAAATTCCTGATGAAAACATGTTTAATACCAGTATTTTACAATAATGTTCTTCGTCTTATATAATTCACAATTAAATGAGATAAAGCAGGGCGTAGAAAATTATTCTGAATTACTGGTGTTAAACTTGTTTGTATCTCGGTTTTGGGGTCGGTTTATACACGAGTATATACGGTAAATATCTTTGAACAATGAATGACCCGAAAATAGTCATCTGAAACGAGTGGGATAGAATTCCCCAATCTCGCCTCCTCAACTGTTTAGGGAAAAACAAACGATGCAAAATGTGCATCAATGTCGGAGGAGGTAATGCTCTATCTCACCTTCTAATATGTGTTCCCCTTTTTTGGTCAGAAAAAAGCATTTTCCGTAACTGTTCAAAAATGCTGTAAGAAACGCATTTTGTTCTTTTGCGCATTTTGCGCATTTCGTTTTGCCATGTGATAATATCTGTATCGTTTTCCATAATAAAGATATATTAGAGACTCTATTAAATATCTACTAAGTCTCATTTAGTTAAACGATGTTTATCATTAATTATGACAAAAAATATATCTGTTCCTTAGCAATTGTCAAGCAGTGTAGATTTCATTTAGTTTCCAGTCAGAGATAAATAATCTTTTCCTTACAAAGTATTGAAGTCACTGAAGTATTTTCCGAGGAAAATATATGTCATCAAATTCAGCTGTTTTACATGTGATTTCGCAACAGTTATCAATACTATAACGAACTCTGAGTAAAACGAATAATCTCCAAGCCATAGCTGCCAACTTTTACGCTTTTTTGCTACCACTAAAAATTAATAGAAAATTTGCCTTATTGAATCACATGATTTCGTCGATTTAATAAGTTTAAATCTACTATAAAATTTTAGTGGTAGGAAAAAAGCGTAAAAGTTGGCAGCTATGCTCTAAGCACCCTTTAGTTTCTTTATAAGTTGTTTCCTTTGTATTTGTAGTTTAACAACAGTGATCATAATACAATCATATGCTACATAAAAAAGTAATATAATTATCATACAAGGTGGCTCATATTTAGAGTAATTTAAAAGGAAAAAATACATTGCATTACACAATTCGTCCTCGCTACTTTAAACTAGACATGTGTTTTCTTATATAAGGAGATTGATGAGCTGTTTTCTCAGAAAATATGTTTTTTTAGAACGTCGTAGTTCTATTTCAACATGACATACCTTCTTGTAATTTCATTATCAATTGTTTGCATCTGTCACTTTAATAATAATTAATAGCAATTACAAAAAGCAAATCCATGAAGACATGGGACATTTTGTAAATAATGTATGTTTTTTCTTTCTTCGTTCATGAACGTTGTTTAAAATTTCATTTTCGTAAAAGTTCAACTACATTTGTAAGTCCATAAAATATTAAATTCTTAAATTATTGTTTCAAAACAATATTTAAAGAAATAATATTTATTCATCATAAAATAATATGTCTTTTATGTATGAAATATCTGCTTTTATTCTTAAAATAATTAATAACTCGAGAGCAACAACAATAACACGATATCTTCCTTTACAGGAAAAATGCTTTTCGGTCTATAATGCACATAATGAGGTCAATTAAGTAAGAAAATAACTAAAACAAGTGACACATTGCTTAAAAGCTTTCAGAATATGTTAGTCGCTATCTCGAAGCATATTTTTTGAAAGAAAAAATAATAAGATACCTATCAGAAAATACATTTTTCAATATAATATTTCAGTTAACAATTGTGGCGCATGTATTATTTTAATATTAACTGACAGAAGTAACAAACAAGAAATAAAACTCATGCGTCAAGCATAGATTATGAAAAACTTATCAACACTTTCAGAATACTTTAGGAATACGAGGTGAAATTATAATGTAAGACAAGATATTACCTGTGGATGAAAGAAAGACTTGCCTGACTCAGCATATCTTGGTATAATATGAGAAGTAGAGGGCGCCAATTCGTCATTTTGGCTCTACTATCACGTCATCGAAATGCGATTTGAAATTGGTGCAAATTAAAGATTAATAGAAGTATTCTTTAAATATTTATCTGTACCTCGATATAATCTGCTATGAAATTCCGGTATACTATAATTTAAATAACATAATACCATTATTAAAACACTATAAACATAGCATTTTACATTATGTTATCCTACCTAATACTACGTAATCTAGTTAAGATGAATTAATTATGTAGGAAGATATTATTAACGCTTGTTATCAGACAGACCACAAATATATAATGTTAAAACTTGTGGGTTACGAATGCATCCGTATTTTTCACATTTCTCTTCGAAAAGTTAAACAAATTACGTTCTTTTTCACGTATGCTCCTTTTTAAGTATATTTCTGTATTTTAGAGCTGTAATTTTTTTTTCAAATACATACTACTTTTTTTCAAGTTTTAAAATCTGATTTACAACCCGTGTACTTCACACAGATTTTAACAAATAAAATAGAAAATATAGTATATAACTCAGAAACATTATCTTAAAGTTAAAAAAAAAAACTTCTTTCAAAATTAGAATACAGAAAAAAGAAAAATAATAATAATTTCTACAGGGTTCGTATGCTGTTACCACAATTTTTTAACAGAAATTTTCGATTTCATATTTAAATAGCGGAAATTGTAGACGTCTCGTTTTATTGCATAATTTGGAATACTTGGAATACTTTTCTGCACTCAAATAAGGCTAAAAATTCTATTGAAAAATTGTAGCAAAAGCAAACGGACCCTGTTTCAGAGGAGTTTGTCAAATACAGATGCATTCCAAGCCCATAGGTTTAACCCCTTGAAGGGCAAGTACGTGGCCTAAAAATGCTCAATTTTGCGATGTTTTCACACCAGTAATTTTAAATAAAGAATTTTTACCTTCTCAATCTGCAAAGAATAATAATTTTTTTTTTAACAATACTGGTGGCAAAGTTATATATTAAAAAGTGGTATATATTATATACCGGTGCCCCTCAAGGGGTTAAAATTAGAGAGGGTAATTTGCGTTCTGACTGATGACGAGACTTAAGTGTACGTTAAACATTAACTGTTCTGCCTCGTTGTATCTTAATACGATATGAGCAGAAAAGTCAAAATTCGTCATTTTGGTGATAGTATCAGTTATCGAGATTTGGCATAAAATTGTAACACATTAAATATACTGATTATTAGAATATAAATATCTGAATCTGTTTCCCAATGTCTTGGTACGATATAAGCAGAACAGTGGCGCCAATTTGTCTCTTTCCAAGTCATCGAGATTTTAACACATTAAAGATGCCGATTGGTACAATACAAATATTTCAGTCTGTTTTGTGACATCATGGTAACCTATGAGCAGAACGGGACGCCAATTTGTAATTTTGGCTGTACTATCACGGCATCGAATTTGAACACATTGACAATACAGAGTAGTACAATACAAATATTTCAATCTGCCTCTCGTAATAATATTGGCACAATATGAGAAGAACGGATCGCCAATTCGTCATTTTGGCAGTAATATTAATGTCATCAAATTTCTAAAGGAAAATTTAACACATTAAAAATGCCGATTAGTCGAATACAAATATTTCAGTCTACCTCAAGTGAGATCTTAGATTGCCAATTCATCATTTTGATGATGATAGCATTTCATCGTGTTTCGTCATAAATATTTAGCACATTAAAGATAACGATTACCACAATAAACATGTTTAAGTCTGTCTCGTAATATCCTGGCACGATATGGGTGACCGGACGGCTAATATCCGAACCCTATAGCTTACAGCCACATTGGCGAGCGCCAAATGATTTGGCGAGAACAGCGCTATTTCGCGCATGCGCATAACCTAGCCAAGCAGTTCAGTGCTTACGCCGCTACGCTTATGCAAAGCAATGGCCGACGGTGCAGTGTTTTGCTACGAGAAACTAGAGATAAAAATAAATAAGAAAATAAATATCTAGCTCTACCACAAATCAAGCTGAGACACGGTGAAAATACAGGTATGTGAAATAGTTTCGGTGTTCTGTATATTAACGTAATATACTTTAGATATTGACAAATTTTCAAGATAAGACAGACATGAGGCAGGTCATTAGAATATCGATGTTGATAGTTGAGACTTTAATCTTGTGAAAATTAAATTAATGTCGCACCAATTAACACTATCTGTAAGATACAGTTACTTTTATTTTTGGTTGCGAAAGCGTCTTTGAAGACGTCAATTTGGTTATATATTTTTTTTTTAGTTTTTGTGATGAAAGGCAAAAAACAGACAAAAATCTTTATAATTTCTACATTCCCCAAAAATATCGCTTTTTTTTAATAGAGTTTCCCTTACTAATCACCCAATAATAGTTTAGGAATTATTAACACGACATTTTGACATTAATAAATGTGTCTTATCTTAATAAAAAAAATGTTTATAGAGATAATAATAATACAACACTGAAATTATTTCACATTGTGGTTAAATGAGAGTTTGTATGCAAGAATGTATGAGTATTGAGTGAATGAACAACCATTAACATAGAAAAGTTAGGTAAACATAAACTATTGGTAAATACTAACATGAACCTAATGTTTCAATGCAATTAATTTCTGTAACTGTAAATATAAATAAATATATCATTATGCATAAACATGTACAACAGTCTTAACAGCATAATCACATTTTCCCCCTATCTTGAAAAAATAAATACAGTAAAGTTTAACCACTGTTTATATTATATTTATTTATATTAGTAACATCCTCCCCCCCTCTTTACTTTTAAGTGGGAGTCAAACCATTTAGACTATAAATTTAGGCTTAAAAATTCTATCATAAATTGCAATGAGGGTTTTATTGAAAGTTGAATATTCATTTAATGTTTTCAACTTGTCAGTTTATATTAGTATGGAGACTTTTAAAGTATATTTCTGGAAATGTGGAGTTTGATTTGAATTTGGAGACTTTTTAAATGGAAGAATTGCACTTTACCTACATAATAGAAAGTTGTGACCATAACATTTTCTCATATTGCTGCTTTTGTTGATAGTGGCATGGTTTAGCCAAATTTTTTAAAAATATATTTATGTGTAAAAATAATATGAATTATTTAGTAATAAGACTTTTTGTCTTATGGCGTCCCTCAAAGATAAATCACCAAGCGACCAAGATTTATCGCCAAATTGTAAAGCATGTGTGACATAATAATATATGATCAATATAACATTTTGTGACATATATGGCCAAGTTATAGTCATGTGATGTGTATATGTTGTATATATATATATATATATATATATATATATATATACAAGATATATATATTATGTGACATGTGTATAAGATGTATATAATATGTATAATGTTCGTAAATAATGTAAATAAATGTATCATTATACATAAACATGTACAACATGTCTTATCAACAGCATAATCGCTTTTTTCCCCTAATCCTGAAAAAATAAGTAAAGTTTAAGCACTGTTTTTGTATTTTTTTTATAGTAATGTTGCTTCCCCCCTTTTTATTTTTAATTGGAAGTCAAATCATTAAAATATAAATTTAGGTTTAGAAATTCAACATTAGCTTCAACAAGCACCTACTAATATAATGCAACACTACTACTTACTGCAGTATATATATATATATATGTGTGTGTATAAGATTATACATGTCATATAAGATGTAAATAATGATGTATATTTCACATGTATGAGTGTTTGGAGTATATATATGCATATATAAGGTTTGCGATGATCTTGGCGAAATCATAACTGCAACCTTGGCATAATCGTAATTCTAGTGGCTGCTATAACATAAAAGTATTGACTTTTTACCTATATAACAGGACACAGGACTAAAAGACGGGCAAAAGGAGATAATGCTATAAAAAGAGAAAATTCCAATGATATTTTTAATAGTATATATTATTTAAAAACAAATTTAATAGCACCATTACCAAGTTATCTTTCATAATTTTTTTTATGTCCTTGAATTTATCTCATTCAGTCTATTGCAATTTAAGCTTAAATGATTCTTGATTGTCATTTAATGAAAGTTCATGAAACTCAGAAAATTTTATTTTAAAAGTTTCAAGCAGCAATATGTACTTTCTAACAATAATACATCAAAAACAGTATCATAGTACTTTATTATATTTTTTTTTTTTTGCGTATATTGGGTTTTAAGAAAATTTTCGGTGGATATATTGTAGTTTTTCTCATTGAATGCCTCATGTGTTTTGGTTAGTGAGGTAATATCGCAAAAGCTCAATTAACCACATACTAATCCAGGGAAACCTTTATTACTCAGCCCATGCCTTAAATTTTTAGTGTAGATCGAGTCTAAAATCTGAAAGTATTGAAGTAGTTTGTAATTGATACTTTTAAAACATGTAAGTTAGTTGTAGTTAACTGTTTAATAAACTAGTTGTAGTTCGCTACACACACAAAATTTCTTTTCTCTAACCACTGATAGTTTTACGATAGAAAATGGGGCAATGGCATAGCTGCCAACTTTTACGCTTTTTTGCTACCACTAAAAATTAATAGAAAATTTGCCTTATTGAATCACATGATTTCGTCGATTTAATAAGTTTAAATCTACTATAAAATTTTAGTGGTAGGAAAAAAGCGTAAAAGTTGGCAGCTATGGGCAATGGGAAAACATGTTGTTGAAACATTTAAAAAACAATAATTACTAGGGGGCTCAGCCACCTACTCGCTAACGCTCGCCAACCCCCCGTGAATTGCAAAGCAATTCAGATTGAGACCGCTACGCGGTCCCAGCTCGCTTCGCTCACTCGCTCCTATTTATTTTTCTAGTAATTCTAGCCGGAATAAGTACTACAATAAATCATTTGAACATATGAAATTGACAAATTTTTTAATGTAAAAAAGTAATTGAAAACTTCGTTGAAAATACAACTAAAAATGCATTTAGTTGATGCTACTAATGGGCATATAAATCATTTAAATACTATGAAAAAAGGATCTTGGAAACATAATTAGTTTAAAACTTATTGCACCTATAATATTGTACAACACGGCTTAAATTCATTAAAAAAAAAAAAAAAAAAAAAAAAAAAAAAAAAAAAAAAAACACTACGTGGTAGGAAGTTAGTTTATCATCAATGATTGTGTAAATTTCGTTCGACATTTTACTATTCTAATTGATTATAGATTTCTGCAAAAGAAATTATTTTTACTTCAATAAAACAGCAAGAGATGGCAGCAGGGGCATTCTAGAAAGTTTATGTTTTATTATCTCCGATTTTTTGTGTGAGTGAAATTCGTAAATAAATTCTAAATAAGAGTTGAGAATTCATTTGAAATTAACAATATTACTCATAATTAAAATGAGGAATCATCTCAGACGCTTTGGATTACGGTCATATTATTTTATTTTTAATAATTGCTAGCTTGAGTTTCACTGCTCTGACAGTGACCGCCATATTGGAGGCGGAGCTAACACAATCTTGTCTGTTCATTGGTCTGTGCTCCGGAAACTACGGTTGTTGCCAACGATAAGGTAAAAATTCAGCCCTATTTCCGCGCCACGTAAGACAAATATACCGTAATTTCTGGTGTATAAGCCGCGGGTAAATTAAGTCTGTTTCAAACCAGAATTATATTTTTAGAAATAAACGCAAATATGTGCCAAGATTTAAGACGTTACACTTCATTAAAAACAATTTCCGGTCCGAAACCGGTTTATTTGTACCGCGGCTTATACACCCGAAATTATCGTATATATAGATTTTTAGCTTTTAAGTCATTCTGCTGAATTTTATGGTGGTTCTGAAATGACCAGCTCGACAATGCGAAACTTTCTGACACATTTTTAAATGCAAAGGCGTAAAATTAGCAAGCCTGACTATTGAAGCGATTTAGAGTTGTAATGAGCTTTCCATTCTTTGCTAAATAGATTACTGATCGCGTTATAAGCGATTTGTGTCATGTGACATGTTTTTCTCCTTTCTTGTGCTGTGTTGTCGAAATTTCGGTTCAAAACGTCAACTTTGGCAGTGTTTTCTGAAGGATCTTTTGCCTTTACCAAAAAGGGAAAACATAATTCGATTACATAGTTTCTTGAATAAACACACCTGCCAATTTCATGTGTTTGAGAAATAAATTGAATTAAAAAATGTTTCAGAAAGTAAGCAGTTTGGATTTCTCAAAACAGCCTTAACAAATAGTCGGTTCGTTTTAACAAACAGTGTCTTGTTGCACCATTGATTTTTTTTTTCCATTCTTTATATGTGGAAACCTATATATATATAAAATATATTTATGAAATCCAGTTGCAAAACATTTATATTTAAAACAAACTTTTTTTGTTTGGAAATTGCAATTTTGAACTTTTTTACAAAATTTGTAGGATTGTAAAATATGTATTTTGTAAATAAAGATAAACAAAATTTTCAAAAAGGTCTGAAGTTCAAGTTCAGGAAGGAAAGGAAATCTTGTTATCTCTTTTAGTCTTATGTCCGTAAAAAATTATGAAAATTTCGTGTTTTTGGCGATTTATTGCTGATTGGCGATACAATGAAAAAAAGAATACACTTTTATGATAAATACTCTTTTATGAAAAACTTTTGCTATGCATCATACTGAGTAAGTTTAACTTAAATAAATTCACTTTTATAACTACGGTTTTGCCATATACATTTATACGTATATATAAAGAAAAATAACGATCATATTCAGTAGTTTAGAACAAAATTTAAAAATGTTTTAAACTAAAAGTTAATGTCCAATTCTGAGCACTGTCAATTTGACTTCGATATTGTTAGTATCGGAGACAACAAGTGTGTATGTGTGTGTGTGGGGGGGGGGGTGTAACACCCCCCACACACACACACACTTATTTATAAGAGTTGGTAAAATTTAGAATAATCGGAAAGTTAAAAACACTTCCTGCAAAAAAGTTCCCTCCCCCGTTGTCAGTTTCATTTCAATTCTCTGTTGTCTGTCTTTAAAGGGGAAAAGAAAGAGCTTCTCACACAGAACGGAAGATTGTGTATGATTCTGTGTAGGAGGGAGGGGGGTGATCATGGCCTACTCCAGTGTAGGGTGTTGGACGATGTCCAGGGCTACGATAGAGAGTATCACTTTTCTGAGAATTTCAGACTTTGGTGAAAGGTACTTGCGTACCACCATGTCGGAAGAGCGACTGGATGAACTGATGCAATTAACCTGTGAAGCAGACATAACTGACATGTTGGATTTAGACAATTTAGCGGGAAAATGGGCTATTCTGAAGGATAGGTGGTTGGTAATTTAAAAATGTACAGAAGGATAATTTTTAGCCTCTTATACTAATATATATCTTATTTTTAACAAGCAAGATTTGTCTTTTTTATGCATTTTAAAATGTATACACTTACATAACACAACAGCATGCGATTTTATTTATAGAAACATAACTTCAACGTTCTTAAAGTACTTCAACGTTCTTAAATTGTTAATTTTGAGAACTGGTTAATGAACGGTACTTCCGTACGCATTTCCTTTTAAATCGTAAGCAGAATCCTAGTTAATAACAGGAATCTCAACTCTACTTATATAGTAAAAGAATAAACATTTTTTTTACACATACTGTATAACAGCATTTAATTTTGACTGTGGTTAGGCAGAATGCATGTGAGCACTTAGGACATTTTTTAATTCACAGTATTGTAGAACAATTGACTCTATTGCTGAGGGGGGGGGGGGCTATCACAAAGCCTTTCTCACCCTCGATCCCGTACTCGGCAATATTCAGTTCACACCCTCTCACTAAAACAGCCTTCGGCACGCCCTTGACAACAAGAGAAAAGTATTGTTGCCAAAACATAACAACTTACTAAATACTGTAATACATAATGAGAGCATTCTTAATTGGGTAGTTATTGTTAAAATACACTTAAAACCTATCCAGCCAGCGAGACGGTGTAAAATGAAATAACTTCAGAAATACGCAACTTGTACATATATTATACAAACTTATGAAAAAAATAATAAACTATTTAATTGTTTTAGTTTAAATTCATAAAGTACTACACATTTAAACAGGAATTTTCAAATGCACTAAAATCGCTTGCATTTGGTGAGGTAAAAGTTTTGCTTGCCAAATCGCATCTTTTTACGCCAAATACTTGAAAGTATTTTATTTTTTTACCGATATTCTACAGGGATTCAGCAGCTAAATTTGACTGATCCTTTATGATACATGAGTAGTATTTTTAAAAAATATTCTGAGTATGTGCTTTAAGGAGACCTGCCTTGTTAGAAGGAAAGGCAAAGTTATGGCAGTAAGCAAAATATACTATAGTTTTTGTAATAAATTTTCTGAGACTGTAAATTCCTCTAATAAACTTTTGAGAATTTTTTTCTAATCAATAAATCTAACTTATCTTTTTATATCTACATGGAGATGAATAAATAGTAAAATAATGTTTTCTATATTTTTTATTTAGATTGGCTTTTATTTTGTAAATTAACTCTCAACTATTTTGTGTGCTTGTCATTACGATTATTTGTTAAGTTTTCATTTGTCAAAATTGCTTAGCATTAAAAAAAAACTATACATTTTTTTAAAAAATTGCCTTTTGAGTAAAATAGAAATGGCGAATTGGCAGGCAGAAGATATGGAAAATATAAAAATAAAACGAGTAGTTATGAACATCAAAACACACACACACACATATATATATGCATATATAATACACACACACACATATATATATATGCATATATAATACACACACACACATATATATATGCATATATAATACACACACACATATATCACTGGCACCCGGCTAACCGAAAAGTACTCAAAATATTTTAAATATTAAAAATTAGATAATATAAATAAAAAAAGAGTGCAAAAAATTAACAGTGTAATTAAAAATATGTATACTCTTTAATATTTAGTTTATTAAATTATGATCTTAAAAAAGAAATAGATTAAAAATTAAATATTTTAAAATAAATTCACTGTCTCGCACTTAAAAAAAGTCAATTTCCCATAACTGAATTCGGTGGTCATGCCAAATAGTGTATTATAATGGAAATGTTAGGAAAAAAAAAATGTGAATTGCAGTTATGAAATTAGACATGCTTTTTTCAAGATAAACATTGCATGCGTAAAATAGAGTAGTTTTTTTCTAAACTATTTTTACTTTAAAAAAAATACAATTTTAACTTTAAAAAAAATCATGTATTTTTCAAGCCATCTACTTTTGATACGAAAGGCATGAGAAGAAAAAGAAAGAAAAAGATTACTGAGTAAATATATAGTTGCTGCTGACATAATAAAAAAAAAATCCCGGGTAAATAAATAAATAAATAAATAAATAAATAAATAAATAAATATATATATATATATATATATATATATATATATATATATATATATATATATATATATATATATATATACAGGTTGGATTATCTGAATATTCTATTTGAAGTCAATCGAAATCCACAAAAAATTTCATTGACAAAACCAAAAATCCAAATTAAAAGAAAATTATTCCCTTTTTCTAACTTAACTATAGAATAATAGTCAACAATTATATTCCCAATATCAGTTTTATCATTTATTTTAAAAAAAAAATTAACAAATAAATACTCATTTATATTCAAATACTATGTAGTTTTGAATTGAAAAAAATATATATTCTGATTTTTTTTTTTTTTGAAATGTCGGATTAACCCGAAACAAATATATATTCAACCCAATCAACTACGAAAAAAATTACTCCGACCCATAGAAACTTAATGAATCTCATAATTTAAAAATATGATTCTAGATAATACTTCATATTTCTCTTACAATGTATGTCATAATTTGCTTACATTGTTATTCTT
Organism: Maratus michaelseni; assembly: GCA_963931845.1. Taxonomy (NCBI): domain Eukaryota; kingdom Metazoa; phylum Arthropoda; class Arachnida; order Araneae; family Salticidae; genus Maratus; species Maratus michaelseni. The sequence continues at coordinate 101,749,614 of OZ007600.1, forward strand.
TTTAAAAAAATTACTAATGATCTTGATATCCCAAATCTTTTATATATTTTCCCCACTCTTACGTTGAAATTCGAGATATAAAAATTTATAATACTACAGGGTCTGTTAGGCAAAGAATGTGCATACTTTTATCATTGATATTCTGAAGCTTTTTTTATTATTTATTTTAACTATGAAGTTAATTTACAAAAAATGTTATTTCAACAAAACTGAAATAAACAAACTAAATCTTAGGAACTAAAGAATTCATAAAGATTAGAACAACATAATAATTAGAAAAAAACGCTGCGCTACCAAAGAAAAAAAAAAGCGACAGAGCTTTAAATATGGAACACTGCAATTTACTGCGATAACAGTTTGAACGTTCGAGAGCTAATGGACTCGTCCGCTACTACGTCATGAATAATTGACAGACGTGATCTCCTGAACGACGATCATTATACATATTATACATCTTATGTCACAAAATATATATTTATATATACAACATATACACATCACATGACTATAATTTGGCCATATATCAGGGTTCGATGCAGGTTTTTTATCTTGGGCCCCATTTTGTGAAATGTAAAGGTTATTTTTGTGAAAAAGAACATTTTGTAACAAAAGATGAAATCTAGTTAATCAAATTCGAACCAAGCATTTATAAACAAACTTTTTTAATTCCTTTTGCTGAAGTTTTCCTCTCTGGTGATATTGTTTGTTTACAAATTACACATTTTAAAACATCACAAAATAATAAATAGTAAATTTTTATAGAATAAAAATTTAGTGAAGGGTGCCATTTTATCAAATTGATTTTTGTGAAGGGGTCCATTTTATCAAACTGAATTTTGTGATGGAGGCCATTTTATCAAACTGATTTTTGTGAAGGGATCATTTTATTTAATTGATTTTTGTGAAGGGGTAGGCCCCAAATTTTTCCTGGATCGACCGCTGTATATGTCTCAAAATGCAATATTGATTATATATTATTATGTCACACATGCTTTAAAATTTGGCGATAAATCTTGGTCGCTTGGTGATTTATCTTTGAGGGACGCCATAAGACAAAAAGTCTTATTACTAAATAATTCATATTATTTTTACACATAAATATATTTTTAAAAAATTTGGCTAAACCATGCCACTATCAACAAAAGCAACAATATGAGAAAATGTTATGGTCACAACTTTCTATTATGTAGGTAAAGTGCAATTCTTCCGTCTAAAAAGTCTCCAAATTCAAATCAAACTCCACATTTCCAGAAATATACTTTAAAAGTCTCCATACTAATATAAACTGACAAGTTGAAAACATTAAATGAATATTCAACTTTCAATAAAACCCTCATTGCAATTTATGATAGAATTTTTAAGCCTAAATTTATATTCTAAATGGTTTGACTCCCACTTAAAAATAAAGAGGGGGGGGGGGAGGATGTTACTAATATAAATAAATATAATATAAACATTGGTTAAACTTTACTGTATTTATTTTTTTTCAAGATAGGAGGAAAATGTGATTATGCTGTTAAGACTGTTGTACATGTTTATGCATAATGATACATTTATTTATATTTACAGTTACAGAAATTAATTGCATTGAAACATTAGGTTCATGTTAGTATTTACCAATAGTTTATGTTTACCTAACTTTTCTATGTTAATGGTTGTTCATTCACTCAATACTCATACATTCTTGCATACAAACTTTCATTTAACCACAATGTGAAATAATTTCCGTGTTGTATTATTATTATCTCTATAAACATTTTTTTTCAAGATAAGACACATTTATTAATGTCAAAATGTCGTGTTAATAATTCTTAAACTATTATTGGGTGATTCGTAAGGGAAACTCTATTTTAAAAAAGCTATATTTTTGGGTAATGTAGAAATTATGAAGATTTTTGTCTGTTTTTTGCCTTTCATCACAAAAACTAAAAAAAAATATATAACCAAATTGGCGTCTTCAAAGACGTTTTCGCAACCAAAAATAAAAGTAACTGTATCTTACAGATAGTGTTAATTGGTGCGACATTAATTTAATTTTCACAAGATTAAAGTCTCTACTATCAACATCGATATTCTAATGACCTGCCTCATGTCTGTCTTATCTTGAAAATTTGTCAATATCAAAAGGATATTACGTTAATATACAGAACACTGAAACTATTTCACATACCTGTATTTTCACCGTGTATCAGCTTGATTTGTGGTAGAGCTAGGTATTTATTTTCTTATTTATTTTTATCTCTAGTTTCTCGTAGCAAAACACTGCACCGTCGGCCATTGCTTTGCATAAGCGTAGCGGCGTAAGCACTGAACTGCTTAGCTAGGTTATGTGCATGCGCGAAATAGCGCTGTTCTCCCCAAATCATTTGGCGCTCGCCAATGTGGCTGTAAGCTATAGGGTTCGGATATTAGCGACCGGGCGCCAATTTGTGATCTTTGCTTTAGTATCACGTTATCGAGTTTTGGCACGAATTGATAACACATTAAAGACATTGATTATTACAATACAAATATTTCACTCCGCCGTGTGATATCATGGTGCAATATCAATTGTATTATAGCACGGAGCAAACTTAATATATGTATTTAACTGATCAGTACCTGTAATGTGTTAAAATGTGTTGCCAAAACTCGAGTCGCTAAAAAAAATAATAGCTACTAGAGATTCATAGGTTCCATAATCCATCTTAGCGTGTGTTTTCAATCCAAGATACACGTTTGATCTAGTTTACCATTTTTATTTAGATTAGTCTGGGTTCCTACAGATCAGGGAATTTCCCTTAATTTGGGTCAGAAAAATACCAGTATTTACTTACAGAAAAAAATCGACTTAACCCTTTCCGGCACTGTGGTCCCACTCGGGGCACACCTAACTTTAATTCCAAACTTGCATTCGACACCAAGAATATTTAATAAAATTTTGTTTCTACAATGAAAGCTTAAAATAAGGAGTTCTTATTTTTTTTAAAAGTCGTTTGTAAATTCTGATGTCAGTCAGTAACTTCTCATTTTACGAAAAGGCTTTGCCTGTGCCGGAAAGGGTTAAGCAATCGCGAGATTGTATAAAGCGAGTTTTTGCATTAAAAAAACTGGTATATGCCCTGGAACTGTAGGATCCATGTAGTGCTTCATAATTTATCTTTGTGATTTTTCTGGTTTAACCCTTTAACGGATAAAGCATTTCAATTGCTAAAACGTTGAAATAAATGATTGACACCGGAAATTATGAACAAATTTATTTTTATATATAAAAAAAGCGATATTTCACTTATGTAATAAATGGAAAACATTTCTATTAAAATGCTGCTGTCATTGTGGAATTTCGTAATTAAAATTTTGTGGTTTCCTAGGCCAATGAACGTTAAAGGGTTAAACCTTTTTCATTCCAGCAGGAAAAAAATCACCAGTCGTACGAGTGCGCTATTTTCCACTTGCAAAATTTCTCTCATTCATTTGCTCAGACTTAATATTTGACTGCGATCATCCATCTAGTCCAGACGCGTAGCCAAAGTGCTACCGCGATGAAACGAGTAACTGCTAGCGAAGACTACTGTACTTTCTATTCGAAACCCTAAGCTACTCCATATAAAGGTAGCTCATTTGCTTGATCATTTCTGAAAGAATTTATAACTATTACCGTAATTTCCGGCGTATAAGCCGCAGCTCAAAGAGTCGTTTTTCGACTCAGAAATATTATTTTATAAAATGTAACTTAAAAGATCGCTGTAAATATTTAACTACAATTATTGAATAAAATTTCTGGGTCGAAAAACGACTCTTTGAGCTGCGGCTTATACGCCGGAAATTACAGTATCATTGAGACATGAATACATTACATAAATGGGACGCTCTTTCACTTTTCCGGTGTGAAAGATTTTATATTTTCTCAACTGCTTATAGTAAATGTTTGTATATTAATGAGTACAGAGAATAAAATGTGAATAATGTTTTCGCATTGCGTGTTCACGTGTTCATTCCCCTGTGAATCGGAAGAGTGTCCCTGTTAAAAATTCATTAGCTGTATATCTTGAATTAAAAAGTATGCTTGTCAGAATTTTACTGTAATGTGTTAAAAATTCCTACCCAAACTGGATGACATATTATCACTTTCAAATTGACGAATTGCCAGCCCGTTCTGTTCATGTCGTAGGAAGATATACCGAGGCATTGTTTAACGTACACTCAATAATCTTTTTCTACGTAATTAAATCTTGAAACTCGATGACGTAGTAATATACAGGGTGATCAGAAATTATCTGACCAAGTTTTAGAAAGTAGTAGACAGAAAAAAAATAAGCATTTTTTGTCATAAAATGTGTGTTTGAAATTACGCGTATAAGCGCCATCTATTTGCGAATACAGGGTGTTTCATAAAAGATGGGCAAAACTTTAAGAGGTTATAGTACACATCCAAACAAACAACTCTCCTCAAAGAATGCATGGTCGGAAATGAAACGCAAAGATGCTGGCGCATTTGGAAACTCGGAAAATGCAAACGTTAAAGCGTCATCGCTGTTGCGAGTTATCGAGAGAAGAACGACACTAATAGCATGCAAATGTGATATGGGGAAGAAGAAGAACGCGTATGCAAAATTTCGCCACGATTAATACAGAAAAGCCGCTGATCCGAGTATGCAACGGTCAGTCGCGGTAGGAACGTATCGGAAGATGTTGCCCTTCACTAATAGGGAAAAGGCTAATATGCATTTTATCTAGGTAACTGCAAATGGAAATGTCTCAGAGGATCAGCGATTGTACGGAGAGCGATTTGCTTTTGTCACTTAATCATTTTTGTGTGTTTTTACCTCGTATAACAACATCATCTTCGGCGCCCTGTAGCATCTTCGCGTTTTAATTCCGACCATACATTCTTTGATAAAATTTGTATGCTTGGATCTCTCAAACTCTCAACTCAGTTTTACCCATCTTTTTTTAAACTCCCTGTATATGCTGTCTTTCATTGCATCTTTTACATTTTTCTTCGTTACCAGCGCTTAACCCTTTCCGGCGCGGAGTAAGTCTGTTTTTAAAGTGATGAAATTATGGACTGACACCAGAATTTATAAAAGAATTCATTAGAAAATAAAAACTTGCTTATTTTCCCGTACTTTAAAAAAGGAAAAGTTTAATTAAATATTCTTGGTGCCGTTTGTTAGTTTTGGAATTAAAATTAGGTGTCCTTTTTCATGGACACCGCTCTCTAAAGGGTTAAGCGCACCATATCAGGATACACATTCTATGACGAAAAATGCTTGTTTAGGTTCCCTCTACAAATCTTTAAAAGTTTGCCAGTTATCTTTCGATCACCATAGCCCAGTATAACGTAACGGTATTTTTTCGCAGCCCGAGCCAAACGATTAGAAATATGAGGCCGAATATTTTGTGTCATCAGAGTTCGAGCCCGCCGGAAAATACGATGATAGAAATTGTTAAAAACAATTTAAAATTGTTTCAAGATTAATTTTCTCACGGAGTATAATTTTCTCTCTTCTTACGGAATAAATATTATTAATAACAACTATTAATTCTAACTACTCTCTCATGACGAAGTTTCGGTATTTTCATATCCATGAAAATGTGTTTAAAATAGCAAAATTTTAATCCAATCACAGGCAAAAAACTTCAAAATTCACAATTTTGATTCTTTCAAAATATCATTGTACAACCGTGTTAGAAAAACACGAATTTTGTTTTCCAGTAGTTATGAACAAGGACGTAAAATGAAAAGAGCGTGAAGGCAAGGGATATACATAGGTGCCAACCTCTCATTAATATTCCGTAATAGGCGGGTTAATTTGACCCATGTTTAACACGTTTCGCACCAGAATTTTTTTTAAAGAAATGAATTTAAATAATTTCTACGTAGAAACCTGAAATAGAATAAATGAAGATTCATCCAATAATTTTCCTGGTTTGAAGCTTTGTTATTAAACTGGGTCAAATTAACCCGCATATTACGGAATATTAATGAGAGGTTGGCACCTATGGATATATCACGGTTTATTGTGTTACTTACACGCTAAATCCATATGAGTATTTCTCACACATTTAATATAGCAGCTTCATAGCAGCATCTGCAGTAATATAGCAGCATCATTTCTCTGAAACATCAGCATAATGTCTAAAAATAAGAATTTTCACGTGTTGCGGCTGAGAAACAAAATGTCAATCCCGAAACAAAAATGTAATTTTTTTTTTTGGTATGAAAATGATGATTTACAAAATCGATGCTGGTACATTACAATAGATAAATGTTGCCTAAGCATAAAAATATATAATTTAAAAGTCTGGTCTTAAAACAATTTATTTTCAAAGCTAAATTCTGCGTAAAAGTCACACATGCCCACACTTGCACGCCTAAAGTCAGTAAACACTAACTGTGTCAAGGCATTAGAGTCAGATAGATTTTTTTCTTTTTAAATCTCATCTATACAATTCAATTCCTTTCCAAACTGTTTTCTGGATAATTGTAAAACATTTTAAGAAACTTAGACTGTATGCTTTTATTTAAAAAGAAATTTTCAAAATTGTTTTTTTTACCCTATTTTCAATTTGCGTACAAATAAAATTATCATTTTGAGGTCGAGCCCGGTCTCAAAATGTTCTTTGAGATATATGACCGGACTGAGCTCGTGTGATCTGTAAATTCTACTTTACCGAAAGTGTATTTATATCATTTTGTGTACATATCTTGAGATTTTTTTAAATATATAATCAATTTGTACATTATAAAGCATTTCCTGATACATAAACGTAAAAACCTCTCTAGGAAACCAATTTATGAGAGACTTTCTGCGAAGTGTGGAGCTTAAACTGTTTTCAGACCCAGATATAATATAAAATTGTCGGTTTACAATATGTTCACACTCTCACGAAATCGTGTTTTTGTCTTTTTTAAACTGTAAACCCTACCTAAGGGCGTTACTTTTGCACAGATGATTATTTAAAAAATATATTTTCGGTGTTCGTGTTTGCATTACGAGTGGATATAAATAATAATGATATTGTTTCTATTTACATTTATATGCATTATTTACATTGTAAAAATACGAATATCGTGTATATTTAAAGGCAATACGCTAAAACAGAAAATACATAAGGGACATCCGTAGATTAAATTACATATATCCAAATTCACGTGGGCAGTTGCGAATGCGTTAATTAACAGAAGGTGACAACACTACATTAACGGGGTGACAGAATTGCTTAAACAAATTCCGATGAACGTCGTTTACAGAATTGTTAAAACACAATTTTTTTCCTCAGTGGATTACAGTTATGCTTTGATTAAATAAGGAAAATTTTTCAATCCAAAATTACTGGTAGAAATATTCAAGGATTCTGTGCACTTTATGGGTCAGGTACGTGTGACGCTCGTTTCTAAGGTGGGTAATGAATGCTCTTTGATTTGAGTGGCGACTATTTCTATATTCAATCATACCAGAATTTACGGAATGTTTTCGTTGTGGAAGATTTCTGTTGAATATATAACTAGTATACGTACAGCTCCTAAAATACATAGTGTGGAAAACGGCTACAAAATAGTACTAAAAAATTCAATCCGATAAATATAGAACGATGCGGAAAAGATAACGAGTCGATCGCAGCGACATCAACTAGCAGTGGCATAGATAGGGTGGAGGTCCAGAGGGTTTGGATACCAATAATTTTATAAAAATATTTTGGCCTTATCTAATCAGAGAATTTTCTGCAATAATTAAGGCTTCTGCGATATTGAAGGCGAAGAAAATTTCTTAATATTACTGGTTTCTAGAGCATTTGGACTCCCCCCCCCCTCTGTGGCTACGCCACTGTTTGCTAGTTCTTTTCAACGCAAACATTGTATAAGAATCGAACTGAGAAAACGTTTCAGCTGGTGGGAAATATTTCAAATAATTAAATTATACCCTATTTCCTTTGACTTGGATAGTGATTTTCATAAGCTTTGAAAATATGAATGATATTGATCATGGCCAAAAAACGTGATACGCATTCTTTGTGCTTGGTTTCAGTACTCGATACAAGACAGCAAACTAGAAACTATCCCTATTTAGCTTACCAAAGGAAGAATCTCTGCTAGAATAGTGGAAAAGATTAATTCCCTGATATGATAAAAAACTAACTTCAAAATCAGTTACATCTGAAATATACACATATACAGGAAGATTTAATTAACAGAAATTATGTTCATGTTGTCAATAGTGAAACGGTTACTTTTGCTAGAGGTAAATCTGTTTTTAAAGCAGATGTCGCTGCGATCTTTTTATTATTTGAGCACATCGTTGCATGTTTATCGGCTACAATTGGTTAGCACATTTTAAAGCATTACCAGTTTGGCTGTTTTTAAAGTCCGAAATTTCGCATTCATGCCAGAAATTCACTATAATGTTCTTTTCGTTACTTAATGGCAGATATTTCGTGACTTCTTAAAGTAAAAATTCTTGTTTCAGAATTTCCGATTTGAATTCGAAAATTTTGAATTAAAAAACGGTAAAACCGTTTACCACACTATGCATTCTAGGCGCTGTGGTGTAAGTGTAAGAAAGGGATTATTATTTAAATGAATAGAGTTGAAAAAAAAAAAGAAACAAAAAAACTAATTCAGTGTGATCTATCCTTCCAGCCCCGCATTCAAAGTGTTAAACCGATGAAACGAATAAAAATTCTACTGAGGATTCCTTTTCTATTTGAACTCATAATCTACCCCATATGAGGATAGATTATTTCCGTGATCTACATAGTGAATGTGAACACGATGCTTTTCCACTTAGGCATATTACAGAAATACATAGTTCTTTTATTTTTCCGGTGCGACAAATTATAAATTTTCTAAGTTGTTCATAAAAAATGTTTGTAATTTAGTGAGTACGGGACATAATATCTTGTGATTTGCGGTCCCAGAAAGTGTTCAACTTCATGTGAATCCGAATAGTGTCTCGATTTAAAAATCATTAGCTTTATAGCTTAAATTAAAAAGTATTCATCAATGTATACAAAATATCAAAGGAGGTTTTAGTATCTATGACGCTCAGGGCAAGATTTTCGTCACAGTTTCTACCAATGTTAGTTTATAAAAACATATTAAATATTAACCAAGTATTAAGTATATTTCGAGCTTCTTAGACACTCATTAGATCCTCCAATCGGTAGCCGGACGCCGACCTTCTATAAAGCCGGCACTGCAAAATATCTCTTTCTATAACAGGAGCATTACTTAAAGATTGACAGCAAAGTATGAAATCAAACATTATTTACATTTAACGTAATAGGACTGACATCTGGAATATATTGTACAGAATTAAGAGTAAACTAACTGACCCCGCCCGGCGTTGCTTGGGCCCGTGAAAATAAATAAATAAAAAAAAACATCAAGTTTTTATTATTTTATAACTTTAACGCGATTTTGTATAAACGATATTTTAAAATGAAAATTTCGCGAAAAAATATTGATATTTAGTGACAAAAGCACTCATTCTCTTGTTTTTTCACCTAGTGTCATTTCATACTTTTAAAATAAAAAGTTATTTATGTCCGAACTCTTAGAAATCTTTATTGGTGATAAATGAAACGGTTTACAGCCCCTGAAAAAATGTCGCTAAAACAAACTGTTATCTAGTTATAAAATAAATATTTTCTTCTCGATTTTTTGTTTGTTTTCGCGTCAGCTCCTTTAACATAGCAAAAAAAAAATAGTTCTCATCTTCTGAACTCTCTGACATTTCAATTGGTTATAAATATAACTGTATCCAAGCTCTCTTTAACACTTTGCGAAAAAATATGCATATTTAGTAGTGAAAACATGAATTCTTTTAAAAAAGCTTTAGCTTTCAACCTCAGAGAAAAAATATATTAGAAGGTCTATGCTTTCAATGTAATGGCATGGCTTCATACGTTTTCAATCAATCCTTTTCAATCCCTCTAGGCTAAACAAGTGAGGGTTAATCCATCAGGTTTCCAGTTTCTGGGAGTAGAAGCCTTCAAAAAAACGTTGAAGCATGCTCAAAGAGACGATTTTCGTGTTGAAAAGACAGTGTTGATTGACACAATGTTTTCGTTTTAAATATATAGATAATAAAAAAAATACTTTTTATTGTATAAAGTTCCAGATTTTCAAATTTTTTTTCCCGTGCTATTTTTAACACTTTCCAACCTAGTTGAAAAGTGTTTATGACTTAGGTTTGTCTGGCCGTCTGCCGTGTGCCGTCTGCCGTATGGCCATCTGCCGTTTGTCCGCGCTCTAACTCCCGTAAATATGCTCGAATTACCCTGCAATTTTTATATGTTATTGTCGTTATCTATAGCATGTTTCCTATTTCAACTGAAGTGCGTAGCACTTATAGTTTTTTTACAGGGACACTCAAAAGAATTCCATTACATTACGGTATATGGAGAAATATCATTTGCGGTTTTTTTTAATGATGTTACACAATTTAAATGCAGTATGCATGAAAGGATATTGAGAAATTGCTTCTGGACTTTACAAATTGTTCGAAAATCAAGAGACGAGAAAATTAAAATACCCTGAATGCACATTTAGAATGACAAGAACACCTTTCATAGATATTAGAAACGAGAAATTGTAAATATTAAGCTGATGCGGGACATAATGGTTTTCTATGAAAGGGGAATCATTTAATCCAGACATATATCATATTTAAAACTCTTTTTTATGGTTTATGTCGTAATATTTTCTTTCGCATTCCTACAAAAAAGAGAAATATTTCGAAAATGTCGATTTCAATTGAAGTTCATATATAACTATTTTGTATTTCTGATACAAAAATTAATCTTTTTGCAGTAAAGTTTTTGTCAAAATTATGGCAACACACATTCCAGAAATTGAGATTACTCGCCATGTTCGATTAGACAAGTCCAAAAATATTTGCTTGGCAATAATGACACTCTTACCAAATTTGTTAAAAAACCTCTAGACCAGTGGTTCCCAATCTTCTTTTGGCCATGCCCCACCAAAGTGTCTTTAAAATTATGCTCCCCTTCCCCCATCATCATGATCACCCCATCCTATATATTGACTACTTTGTTATTTAAACCATTATTCGCACGGAAGGAGCCTAAAGGACCATTAACAAAGAGTAATGCAGCAGCATCCATCACTTCACAATTTTGTTAACAAATGTGAAAAGCAAAATATTTTTCAAAACTTGGGTTTGACAAAATACTCTATAAAACAATGAAATCATACATCGACGAATTTGCATTAAGAAGAATTTTACTGTGCCTTGTCTAATTTACTGCAGTGAGAAACGAAAATTTTATATAGTCTGCATTTTTATCTTCACAAAAATTATTGAAAAGATACTCACATTTGATATTACTGGATTGTTTGGAAAGTTCCTTCCGTTTAAAAAAATAATTCGTACCTGAAAATTCTGCTCGTCAATTATTAGACATGAGATATTAGAAATGATGTCTAATAATTAAATGAGAGAATTTTCCGATACGAACCAACTTTCCCATACGGAAAGAAATTTCCGAAAAACCCAATAATTTTAATAACATCGATATACTTTATAATTCATTTTAACAGCTCATTGAAAACAAATATATAATATTTTTTGGCAATAAGATTTCTCTTTAAATAACACAATGCACAAGAAGCATTTTTGGCTTCTAACTCTTATCCAATTTGTATCTGTAATTTTAGTGCCTCATCAAAAACAAGTGAAATATTTTTGGCAAAAAACACTATGCAAAAGAAGCGTTACTCATTCTTATCAATTTTAAAGTAGCCATTTAGCTTTCCCATCATTATCTTCTTTTGTGTTAGAGAGATTTCCCTTCCCCAGTTGATCGCTGGGTGTATTCCGATTTTAAATTTTAAAATGTATATGTCGGAATGTATACAGGGAAATGAATACCTGATTACCGGCGGGGCAAACTTCCACCAGTAGAATTGAATAGAAATGTTTGCCTTATTGCTGACAGAAATTCTTTATGAATATGGCGTTTAAATAAGGCGAAAATTTCTATTTAATTTTACTGGTGGAAATTTGCCCCGCCAGTAATGATGCCCTCAATATATATGTATATACTTTGAATGAGACTCGCTGCAGAGTCATTAGAAATTTACTATTAACCAATATCTTTCTGAGATCCCCATTTAAGAATTTATTAATTTTCTCAGGTTGGTAGAACTTAGTTTAGAAATATTTTAGATTAAAAATTTCAAGACAGTTAGTTTAAATTTATGTAGTTTCACTGATAAAAGTTTCTTTATTCGAGACAATGCAGAGTGATTTATTAGAAACAGAAATTTTATTCAATAAGCAACCGAAAAAGTTATGTAATATTCTAAAATACATGTCAAACAGGAAAGAAAAGGAAAGAAAAAGAAAGGTCGGGAGGGGAGGTGTGGGAGGGGGAGAGGAATACTGTCAGTAAATAAAAAAAATTACATAATGCTTCCGGGTACAGTTGTATTTTGGAGTTTTGATTGACAATTTGAAAATTGTATAGAAAACTTACATTTTTTCGTGTTATTTTTCAATTTTACATTTCACGCTACAACATTAATCTTTTTTCCAAAAGTAGACAAAAATACTGTAATAATATGGATTAATGACTATTCTCGAATAGCACCCTTTAAAAATAAAATTACCCGGGGCTTAAGCCCCACGTTGGGAATCACTGATCCAGACAAATCAAATTTTCCGGTCCGAATATCACACACTCTCATAATTTTAAAGGCATTCTAATTCACACATTTGACTAAAGTTGCACAATGTCCAGTTTATTCCCAGGGTTACACCAAAATTATTTCCAACCTTTGCAACACTTTATACGCAATAGAAAATCATATATTGAAAAATTGAAGTGTCTTTGTAAAGTTAAAAAAAATTATGTACAAGAACTATTTATACCTTATAACTGGTGGGCTTTTTCGACACCATAAACTAAAAATAAGAATGATACACCCAAACCCCGTTCAGACAAGAAGAGTTTGCTTGTTTCGTTACTAAAAGCTTTCGGACACCACTTATTTTTAATTGCAATCTTCGCTTTATTAATTGGCAGACATTTTTCGATTATATGAAACAAATTTTAGTAAGGAAAAAGTGGTGTATGGTTCCTATTTTTAGTTCATGGTGTCGAAAAAGCCCGAATGTTATGGAGTTAAAATCTTCCCTTGTTGCTGAAACGTTAGTTGAGGCTCACAGTGGAGACGTGAAAAGTTTTTGATTTCCGTCTGTTTGTCTGTCTGTTCCATGATAACTGCCGTAAAAATGACCCCATTAGGTTGATTTTTGGTGGATATGTTGGTGAGGTACCCGGAATTAACTGTATAGTTTTTAGTTACATTTGGATCATTCGTTCAAAAAATATACAACATGTCTTTTTAGGTCATAATTCTTTCCTATGGGAATGCGGGCTGCGTGCTCCTCTGGGTGTTTCGGAATCAATCCGGTCCTTCGGGACGCGGAGGGAGGACCTGGAGCCCGGCAGTAGACGCCGTGACGTCCGGATTCCATTTTCAGGAGTTTGGGACAAAGCGGGGTCTCCGAGGGAGCAGTAACCGACGTAAGTCCACTTCCGGGAGGACTCGGAGGCCAGCTTTCTCTGGTTCGACCGGACAATCCTAAGTGCAGCCTGGGGATCTCGAACCGGACATGATTCGAGCGGCCTGAAACTCATCCTTTCTCAGCGTACGACACTCCAGGGAATAGACAAGATGAGTGCTTCTCTTGTCCGTTCCCAGGGCCCCTGTCGGAGGGCGCCGGAGACAGCTGTTGTTGATATGTGGAGCCAGGTGTCGGGAGCCACCTGGTTAAGGTTTTGGAAAGCTGGTGTTCTTGTCTAGTGAGAGTGAGCTAGCGGACGCGGGCGGTTACACAGGTATGGCCGGAACACCGGGACGAAACTATCGCACTACCTGTTTCGATCCTATCACTTTTAGCTTTCAAACTAACGTTCTCCCGGCCCTACGGCTCTGGCGGCCTGATCACCCGACAGCGGGGGGTTGGAACCCTCTTCTTATTTTTTTTTTAGTCTATCCGTGTTTTACTAACCTAGTTTTTAAGATGTGTTGTCCATACCCGACTAGAGAGACATGAGATCACTCGTGTTAGTTGTTCTCGATCTCGAATTGGGTTACAGCAAATCATGAGAGGGAGCCCTTGACTAGTAGCTGGGTCCTGGTTGCTCTTATGAGCTCTCCAGACAAGCTCGGCTTCGAGGATGTCACAGACTGTCTTTCATGAACCGAACCTGTCCGGCCACTCTCGTACCCATGAAGGGGGTTACGATCGCGCCGATGCAGGGATCAAGTAGTTTGGGGCCGATATCCAGTATTGGATGGGTGGCGCCGCTTTTTTTTAAAGCACCCGATTAGTCTTACCCTATGGGGATGCAAACGATTTTCAAATTTCATTTTTAACTGAAACGAAAATCGCATATTTAAATAATGGATTTAAACGTAAAATTACTAATGCTAAATTTTCGATATGGAGGTTTTAAATATATCCAATAGCTTCGAAAATTTGCTGATATATTCATTAGAATTTAGAAAATAATTGTTTAAATTATTGGGAAATTTTTTGCATCTGTTCGGGAAACATAAAACATTTAATTTTCATATTTTTTACAAATTTTAAAATGCACTTCTTTTTCATTTACTATTTAATTTATTAGTTGCTTAGCAACCATACTTCAAAGAGTATCAAAATAATAAAATTCAAGTAACTCGCACTATTTTGCTGCAATATTTTATTTTCAAAATAAATTATTTTTGTATTCTATTGACATAAATGAAGAATTTATTTTAATACAAGTTTATTTTTTTATCTGAAAAGTTACCTGAATGAGAAGTTTATGCGAATTTCAGAATATTATTGTATAAACTGTGTTTAATTTTACGCTTCTAATTTCGGAAACCTCCGAAGTATTTTATATGCCTATAAATATGTATTTAATATAAAAAAAATAAATTGCGATTGTAAGATGTTAAATAATAGAAAAAGTGAGATTAAAAAACAATGACTCTTAGAACTGACGTTGAGGCTCCTGATCTGCAGATTTAGTAGTTTATTTGAATTTGGCTGGTGTTAACTCCGAATTTCTGAATATAAATTGTAGTCAAACTGTCAACCCTGGGTGGCTGTTCTCGAAACTACTAAAAAATGCCTGATAAGGGAAATACGACAGCAAGGAAAACGTTTATTTAATGGGATTTCTCCTATTCTTGGAGTGTTTGCAAAAGCATGTGAAATATATAAATCCACCCGTTTTAATAGTTTAAAATGGCTAACACTAGAAATTTTACAAATGTTTTAAAAAAAATAAAAAATAAAATATTAAATTCACGCTAATGAATGAATTTCCTTTATATTTTGTAGTTGAATTTTCAAGCAGGTTTACTTAGAACAGATTCTGTTTTCTTGTTGTCATCTATTTAAACATAAGGAAAGATATAGTTGAATTCTTTGTCCTTGAATAGGGGACATACCCCAGACATCTTCACTGTAGATTTATAAAAATAACCACTAACAAGCCAAATACAAATAATAAAATACCTAATTCCTTATCCCTTCCAAAATATAATGTAAATTCCAAGTGGATTTTACCGATTAGAGTAAATAAAGGTGATGCATTTAACCGATTCGCTGCCAAAACTATGTGGGCGGAGTCTTCGATATTTTTACTGAAATTTGCTTCCCGCCAAAACTTCTGAAAGCTAATATTTGATGGCTTTAATAGCAAAGTTTCTATCATTACATAAAGCATTTTTTGACACATTAAAATAGTGATGGCTAGGCAGGTTTTTTTTTTTTTATCATACACTTTTGTTTTGAATGTTAACAACCACGAGTTTCCTCATGGTTGGAAGCGAATGGGTTAAGATTACTGCCACTTCTAGTAAAAACATAGAGGCTGAAAAGAGCTATATGACGGGAGTGGGTGGACTGGGAGACCGCCGCAGAATTCGCGGTGCGCGGCGTTTCGCGCTGGCCTTGCTACGTTCCTTATACCAAGACACTAGCGAAAACCATGAAAAAAAATATATTCCGAAAATTAAAACCGGATAAATTTAAAAGGAAAAATGAACAAATTAAATACACCAAAATGCAGGAAAAGTTGAGTTCAGTAAAATGATAGTATAGAAAAACCGCAAAGGAGCCCTATGTTCCTTAGTCTCCCCTTCTCGTGACTGTATGTATCCCTCTCTCCGCCAGTCTTTTTCGCTTCTAGAGTACTTTTATTTTTCAGTCCGAGATAAACAATGTTTCTATTACAAAATGCATTGATATCGCTCATGTTGTTCACGAAGAAAAATTCTTTCATTGATGTCAGCTATTTTATATCTGGATTTCACAATTGTTTTGCAAAACGAATAAGTTTCAAGATCCCTTTAGTTTCGTTATAAGTGGTTTTCATTGTATTTGTAGTTTAACAACTACAACAATAATACAACCAATTGCTACGTGAAATATATTACAATTATCACATTCGAATAATTTCGAAGAAAAACAACCATTTCATTGCACAATCTGTTCTCGAGACGTTGAACTAGAAAGGTACTTTCTAACCGAAGGAGATTATAATTAGCTGTTTTCTCAGAGAATATATCTTTTATCAGATTGTATTTTTATTTTAACAAGACGTACTCTCTTGTAGTCGCATGTTGTATTAAACACCCGTTCGTCCCATGTTCGCTGGTTTATGTCTTAACCTTATTGAATTTAGTTTTTAATTTTCTTTCTCGGGGATTTTCTCGGGGACCTGCTACCATTCCGGGCATCCTAGAATGTCCCGTGGTTACGCCTGTTCGACGAGTAGTGGAGTTCGGTCCGTCTGCTCACTGGCGACCACCGCCGAAGCACTATATAAGCTCGAAGACGCCGGTGTCTGTCGACATATTAAACGCTGTGACCTGGAGTCTCTAGAGTTACGGGCCAGAGCATCAATTCCATATTTATGCCTTGGGTACATCCTTACTGTTTACTTGGCGACTTCAGCGAAATAAAAAAATTGTTTATTATGTTACTTATACATAAGTCGATGCGTTCCGAAAGTAGGCATAAGTACTTCGATTAATATATGTACAGATTTAAATATGCATATTTCAATATACAGAGTAATTGTAATAAGTCCCACTATCAAAATTGTCAAAAAAAGGAACCACCGGTCAGAATGATTTCAAATTTGAATTGAACATACTGGAAGAAGGGGGAAACGGTATAACATAAGGAAAAAAGTTCCAAAGTCTATCAATAGATTTCGCTGTAAGCAGCATAACTAAAGTGGATTCGGCTACAAGTGACATTTTTAATCGAAATACGACGGATTTGGCATGAGGTGCACAGTAAACCAACCGTACTGTTCAATGTACATGAGTGTTTCGGTTGTCTGACGGGAAAAATAACTTCCAAATCAATGAACATTTGTGGTACTGTTAGTGTAAAGCCCATCCACCACGGCAAGGTCGTACCACATTAGATAGAAAAAATAAGTTTTTAACTGCCACTGGGCCAAAAACCGCATAAATAGTACATAATGTTTCGGATTTGATTGCGCATGAGTGTCATTTAATTTGCATACTATGCCGCTTACTGCACCATCTATTGATTTACTTTGGAACTTTTTTTTTCTTATGTCATACCGTTTCCCCCTTTTTTCTAGTATAATCAGTTCAAATTTTAATTCATTCTGACCAGTGGTTTCATTTTTACAGTATTTTGAAAGTGGAATTTAATTTTAATCGCCCTGTATATATATACATATTTCCGCAAGAAAGGAGAAATAATTGTATCGACTCTACCCATAGTAAAGACATAAAGTAGTTAAAATGTTCTTGTCTTTATATTACAGTGGATTTTTAAAAAATCTGGTGTGATTTGAAGATTTTATAGGACTTAAACATGAATAAACGCAAGCACCAATGTTTTTTATAGATAAAAACGCTAACATTTTGGTCAAAGATACCGGATATTATTTTTTAAAATACTATTTGGGGTAAATGATAGATATCCTTAATAGAAATGACATATAAAAACAAAATGCTAAACATCCACAAAATTGCCGAAAATGTCTTTTGTCTACTTAAAACTGCTAATTGAAATTTGCCATTTATCCCATTTCTTTTTTCCTTAACGCATTGTTTACATTAATAATTGATTAATTTATGAAGATATCTTAAAACATTTAAAATATTGTAAGAAAAGAAAAAAAATATATGCAAATTTTTCCCTAATGTAAATCACCGAAAATGTAAAAAAAATAATAATAATTTGTTTGAACTATTTATTATTTTTTTAGAATTAAAAACCCGCAGAAAGAGTTAAAATTCCATTAGCATCACTTAAAGTAAATAAAAATAATCCTCGTAAATTTCGGCTTCCTCATTTTGCTCCTCCGGCCAAATAATAAGTTTTATCTTTAAAACTGTAATAAAAAAATCATGAACTATTTGTTTTACAATAACAACAAATTCAATAATCCACGTATTACCCCTCCCCCCCCCCTAAAAAAAGCCGCTTTGCTCCAACACACAAAGATTAGAATCTTTTTTATTTTTTTGATTTTTTTGCTCTATTTATAACTTTGTAGTAAGAAGAAATAAATGATTAACTGGATTCATAAGAAAATATATAATTCAAAATGTATTAAATATTGATTAAAAAATCCTTAAAGTCTGCAAGAAATTAAAAAATAATAATAATAACCATGTCTATTACATATGTGTATTTATACACATGTGTAAATATTATAAAGAACAATAAATAAATAAAAAAAATCGTAATCATCAATCATTTTTACACATTTTGACAGAATTTCAAATTTGGCGATCTGTTAAATCTCACCATTTATCTCGATGACAGTCGAATGTTCACATTGTTCTTCTTGTATTTAATTCAGGAAATTGTCCTTTATCTCATTTCTTTTTAAATTAACGCATTGCTTACATTAGTAATTGATTAATTTATGAAGCTCTCCTAAAACATTTTAAATACAGGGTGTTTATAAAGTCCCGGACCCAATTTGATGTTTAATAACTCATAAAATAATGAAGATAGATTAAAATTAATAACATAAATGGTTAGATAGACTCAAAAAGTTTCATGACCCTTGTCAATGAACTTCCACGTGTGCCTCCTTCGTCGCACGGAGAATATCAAGTCGATAGTCAATTTCACGCCAGGTAGCGGCAAGCATGTCGGCATCCACAGAGGCTATTGCGGTTGTAATTCTGGCTTTTAAGTCATCAATGTTCGACACTCTCCTCCTGTAAACACTGTCCTTTACAAATCCCCAAAGGAAAAAGTCCAGTGGCGTCCAGTGCAATTTCTCTGTGCTTGCACTATCGATTTTGTTTCTATGAACCACCATAAAATCTGTGCTTTCTTTTGTGGTGTATGCATTCTCCTTAATATCCGCTCGAATAAAACATCACATACAAAAGTAACATAGAACAAAGACATCAAAAGTAAACATAACATTGCAATAGTTGCCAAAAACAAAAGAGAGAAAAATGCAATTAATAAGCAGACGATATTTAGAAAAGTACAGATATTTAGACTGGAAAATGAAATCATCTGAAATTAACCACACGCGCAGACGATATTTACAAAAGTAAAGATATTCAAACCTGAAACGGAAAATATATGAGTTATTCCATCAATAAATGCCATAAGTTTGTTTATATCTTCATTATTTTATGAGTTATTAAATATCAAAATGGGTCCGGGACTTTATAAACACACTGTATTGTAAAAAACAAATAAATAAGAAAATTATTCCCTATTATAAATCACTAAATCTATAAAAATCTGTTTTTACATTTTTTTGAGAATTAAAACGCCGCCGAAAGACTTAGAATTCTATAAACATCAATTAAATAAAAATAAAAATAATCCTCGTAAATCTCGGCTTTCCCATTTTGCCCATCGGCCAATTAATAAATTTAATCTTTACAATAGTAATACAAATCATGTCCGATTTGTTTTATAGTAACAATAAATTCGGTAATCCAAAGCCCCCCCCCCTCCTCCCCACCAAAAAGAAAGAAAGAAATATCCGCTTCCCAACAACACACAAAGATTAGAATGTGTTTTAATTTTTTGCTCTATTTGTAACTTTGTATTAAGAAAAAATAAATAATTAATAGGATTTATAAGAAAATAAATTAATCAAAATCTCTTAAATATTGCTTAAAAAAACAATTAAAGTTTGCAAGAAATCGGGAAAAAATAACCATGTATATTACATACGTATATTTATACACATGTGTAAATATTATAAATAACAATAAGTTAATGAAAAAAATCATAATCATTGCTCATTTTTACACGTTTTGGCAGACTTTTAAGTTTGACGATCTCTTAAATCTCAACATTTATCTGGACGACTGTTGATCCTACACATTGTTCTTCTTTTTTTGTATTCAGGAATTGTAAACATCTCGTGTCTTTTGCAAGAATGATTTGAAAAATGCATTGGGGAGCAACCTGCAATCATAAATTTCGTAACTATTAGGTTTTGCAAAAGATCTGTCATATTTTAAGGTACCTGACTACGTACGGAGCAATTTTTTCCAAAAAAGCTATTTAATTATTTTTTGAATTTATTTTTATTAATATTATGACTAGAAACTGTGAAAAAAAGCAAAAAAATATTTCATTCGTTGATGAAATTTTGGTAAATGGGGGATTTTGTGGTAAAATTTAGCGAAATATGGCCCAATACGCAAAACACGCTATAGAAAAATATATTATATGTATCGTAATTTCCTTTCTACCCTTCATATTTATGACATTGGTGAAGGCAATGAACTAAAATCTAAGAGATATTTTAAATGTTTCAAAATTTATAGCACATCGCACCTTCTTACATGCTGATTTTCATAAAATTTATCAATGTCTTTCCACGAAAACATCCATAAAACAAAAAATATTTATTCTAAAATTAAATCTTTAGTTCATTGTCTTCACAATAGTGTAAAAAACATGCAGTTTAAATTTCATAGTGATATTCTAATAACTTTTTGTGAAATCATGTTTTGCATATTGAATTTTCACGAAAAATTACATTTTCCAAAAAATGCATTTAAAGTTTAGATTTAAGTTTTGCTACAAGAATTTGCACAGTAATATGCCTCTAAACTTCACTGTTTTTATGAGTTATGCACTTTTTTTAAGAACTGAGCCTTTGTTTATTTCTAGAAGGCCATAGTTTTACTTTCCTCCTGCCAGTTAGTACCTTTAAATAGTACTTCCGGTCCTTTAAACAGTACTTCCGGTTTGAGTGACAGCTATTGAGTAGTATAAAAACCGCTACAACCCCAGTTCTATTTATCGTACAATAAAAATAAAAACAGCTTTGAAAAGGTACAAAGCTAGGCTTTAATAAAATTTAATAAAATCGTTTTGACCATTTTGGTCGAAAACCACTTTTTAAACGTAGTCAGATACCTTAATACATAATCTTAATACCATTAATACCGGTAAAAATTTAAAACCTGACAATTTTTCCTATCAGTTCAAATCAAGCAGGTATAGTAAAATTATCAATATTAAAATTTAAAGGTTATTAAAGGTATTAAAATTATGTAATAAAATACTAGGGCTCGTACTCTTTTACCACACTTTTTAATAGAATTTATCTATTTAATATTTAAATAGCAGAAACTGTAGACGACACGTTTAATTGCAGGATTTGTAATACACTGCTCAAAACAATTAAAGGATATTTGAAGTTTTATATAAAATAAAGATATAAACGAAAATTTTTTTGCCGAAAATAGAAGAAGAGAATCACAAATGCAAATTTGTCTGGTTTTCAAACTGTGGAGTATGCAAATTTTGAGTTCGACGTCAAAAACGTCGCTTCAGCGGCAGCGAATGAAATTTGACTTTCAACTGGATAAAAGAGAATGAAGACAAGGATGATCGGCATTCAGTGATTGCTTTGTTTCGATGAGTACGATGTCTCAGCGAAGTCATTTGACAGATTCAGAAGCTTGGAGAATTGTTGATAGGTTAGAAGGGGGCCAAACTCAAGCCGAAGTAGCGCAAGCCATTGGAGTGCCACAAAGTGTCATTTCCAGGATCTGGAACCGTTTTTTGGAGAGTGGATGTGCAGGCCGAAGACCAGGGCAAGGTCGTAGACGGGCAACAACGCCCAATGAAGATCGGTATTTAGCGTTAACAGCTCGGAGACACCGAAACATGAACGCTACTCTTCTCCAACAACACCTTCGCTCGGCTACAGGCACCACGATTTCAACTCAGTCTGTCCGAAACCGGCTCCATGCTGTAGATCTGTATGCTCGCCGACCGATGGTATGTGTTAGATTAACATCAAGGCATCGTCGCGACCGCAGGGAGTGGGAAACCGAGCATGTCAACTGGAGGAGAAATGAATGGAGCAATATTCTGTTTTCTGACGAGTCCCGTTTTTCTGTGCATCCGGATAATAGGATAATCCTGCGTTCGTGCACGAAAGTGTCAGATTTGGCGGTGGAGGAGTGTTGGTGTATGGTGGCATCTCCATTGACGGGCGCACTGACCTCTACATCATTCGAGATGGAGCTCTGACTGGTCGCCGATATAGGGATGAGATCCTCAGACCTATTGTAGTCCCTTACGCTGCATCAATCGGAGATAACTTAATTTTAATGGACGATAACTGCAGGCCACATCGTGCAAACCTGGTGGAGGATTTCCTTTTCGAGGAAGGAATCGTTCGAATGGAATGGCCAGCATGTTCTCCAGGCATGAATCCAATCGAGCACGTTTGGGACGCTCTAGGAAGACGAGTTTCTGGCCTCCAACAACCCACACAAACTCTCCAAGAACTGGAAAGCGCTCTTCTGGAAGAGTGGGGCAGAATACCCCAACTCGTCATTAATAGCCTCATTGAGTCCATGCCTCAAAGGTGTTCAACGTTACTGGCCGCCCGTGGAAACCATACCCCCTACTGAAAATGATTTTCTTTGAAGAAAACATCTTTTCTTATTTTTTTTTCTCATATGCACAAATTGTGTTTTTTCCTTTTGTACACAAATGCGCAATAAAATGCATTTTTTTCTGCCAAACATGTGTAATTTATTCTCATATAACCTACTATGTCTGTCGACTATGTATCAGTCAGCTAAAAAGTTTCCCAGATACAAAATCCACCTAAAACTGCAATATCCTTTAATTGTTTTGAGCAGTGTATTTTTCTGCATTTAAATAAGGCGAAGAATTCTATTAGAAAGAAATGTTAAAAGCCTACGAACCCTGAATACCACAGAACATTGGCAACAACCTGATAATTATTACATGCATTTTATAAAAAAATAACAGTCAAAATGTAGTACTGTTGTTCCGTTTACATATAAGCTAATGTCTGTTCCGTACATACGGCAAACCTAAAGAAATATCAATAGCAAATGCTTCAGCTCGTAAATCTAGTAGCGCTCCCGAGACCCGCCTTAACCATATTCAATTTTAATTTTTTCAAGTGGATTGATTCTTCAGTGATCGGGTATGCTATCGTTCCGGGCATACTAGAGGAGTTTGCTGTCCCGCCTACTCCGTGAATAGCTGAGGTCAACTATTAACACTACCAATTAATAGTTGTTCGCATTTGTTATATTAATAATAATCGATAACAGTAACAAAAACAAACCAATGGACACATGGGCATATTGTAAATGATATGATATATTTTCCTTTTCTTCAGTTAGGAACATTGTTTAAAAGTTCCGTTTCGTAAATGTCCACTTAAGTTTGACAGCTCATAAATTATTGTTTTTAAACTAATTTTTAATATATATATATTTATTCTTCAGAAAATAATTATACTTTTATGTATAAAATATTCGCTTATATGTATATATCATAAAAGTTAAAATTTCAGTGCAAATTCACCTTGTTTAATAACTAAAAATTCATTAAGATACAACTAAATGTAAATATATTGCTTGAAGGTGCGTAAAAACATACATAAAAAACATTTAAAAGCACATGGAGGAGTGTTGGTGTATGGTGGCATCTCCATTGACGGGCGCACTGACCTCTACATCATTCGAGATGGAGCTCTGACTGGTCGCCGATATAGGGATGAGATCCTCAGACCTATTGTAGTCCCTTACGCTGCAGCAATCGGAGAAAACATCATTTTAATGGACGATAACTGCTATTGAAGGGCACCGGTATATTATATATACCACTTAATTTTAATCCCAAAATGCCACACTGACACCAGAATTTTATAACCAAATTTTGAATTTATAAGGTACATGAGAAAAAGCTTTTACTTATTTTAAAATAAATTCGTTCGTGAATCCTCGTGTCAATCAATCATTTCAATATTTTAGCTACAAGAGTACTTTGCCCCTGAAGGGGTTAAAGTCCTTTTAAAAATTCCAAAACTTTTTCAACCGAAACACGGTCATCATCAGTGGAAAAACTAAATTGTTGAGTTGAGTTGTTATCTCTTTGCGTTTCTTGCTTGCCCGGAATAAACTATTTAACTTCAAGGGTTTGGAAATAAGGTGGGATGGGAAAGGTAATCAATGATGCATTAATTCATTCCAGGCTGCGTGGATATCATATGATAATACATCGTTACAGACTATTTCTTTTTTAGACATTATTTCTAGAGACTCTCTTATGATTGCTTCCAGGTGATTATTTGTGCGGAATATAATTTTGGATCTATTGAAATCAACTTTTATAGGTTCAGTTTGCGCTAATCTTGCTAACGCAGTGTGGGGTCTATTTAATCTCAGATCTGCTTGATGTTCTTTTATTCTGTCCCGAAATTTCCTCATTGTCATACCTATGTACATAAAATCTTTGTGATCTTTCTTGAAAGTTATTTTCGTATACTTTATTCTTTGTTATACTTTACTTCCTATACTTTATTTTTTCTTTATTCTACAATTAGTATATTTTATTGCTTTGAAAAATACTCTTATGCATAGCTGCAATCCTTCCATTTTTTTTAAATAAATTAAAAGCCAGATTTTCTATAAAATAAAATAATTTAAATGATAGAACATATAAACTGTAACCATGTCATTATTATTATTATTATTATTATTATTATTATTATTGGTTCAAATGATGTTCATTTGACTTGAAAAAGTCTAGAAGTTAGGTAGCTATGCTTATAAACAAAACAATGCAATATTTTGAATATGTGCAACAAGTGCCAATTTCGGCCAATAAAAAATAACAGTAATTTTAGTCTTATTTATCTGCGATTAAACGAAGCGTAAATTACCAATTTTTACAGGTAAAATCTTGTCATGTTCATATTATGTCATGTTAATGTATGAGATATTTGTTTATTTTTATTACCTAACTGCAATTTTTTTAATTGCAATTAAGTGTCTAACAAGAACAGTAACAGCAATATTATATATTCTGTTCCAGAAAAAACATATCTAATTAACGTTGCAGATAATAATTTTAATATGGCTTGTAAACAAATGATTAATTATACAAATTTTTTGAGGTTATTGCTCTTTAAAAGAAAGAAATTAATAAGCAGTTTCACGAAGAATTTTTTATTTATTTATTTATTATTATTATTATTATTATTTTGTACTGTCGAACTTCTCTTTTAATATGGAATATCGTCATGTAACTCTAATGTAATTCAATTAATGCATGTTGTACATGGGTTATTTTAATAATAAACGATTGGAATACGAAACTAGTCGTTGGGGGCCACCGTAATACTTACCCATCATGGATATGCATAATGTAAAATATTAAAATAAAAATGTGTAAACTACTTATAAAATGCATTGCAATTCAAATAAAATCGTGGCTTGATGACGTCACAAACTTTAAAGGCTGGATTACTGAATTGCTTGAAAGAAACATCCTTATAATTCCAAAAATAATAATCTTATTAAGTAGCGGTTTATTGCATCTGATTAAGCGTCAAATTTCCAATTAAAATATATCATTGAAGTGAAATTTGGATGAAATACAGGGTCATGAAAAATCGAAGAGTGTGGAAAATAAGATTCCAAATATCTCGGCAACTAATTATCCGATCGACTTCATGCTGTATGCAAAATTTATGTCTTTTTATTGTCTTTTATATTCATTTCTTAAAATAATCAATTTCGAAAAGTTTTATATACCTTTTATCAGAACGGATATTTCGAGAGTCCGAAAAAAATAGTTCCGTTTAATCGAGGTTACTGAAATGAAATAGGCTTCTTCCCATTATTACATACTAAGTACATACCAAATTGCAAGTCTCTATCTCATTTTTTTCGGGAGATAGAGCGTTTACAGACACACAGACACACAGACACACACACAGACAGACGGACGGCAATTTTTTTTTTCTAAAAATATGTTTTTCGGAATCTCCAGTGTCCGAAACGTGTAAATCCGTCAAAATTTTTTTTTTCGATTTTCAAAACGATTACAAGACTTACCCTATACTACGTATGATGGGTAAGTAAAAGAAAGTAAATTATTGCAAATAATGTGTATGGAGTTTTCTAGTAATGAAATATATCTTTCTTTTTCTTTTTAAGAAATTTTTAAAATTTTGATTTTATAATGAAAATGATAAACAGAAATCTGACCTCTTTTAAATTCTACCGGAGTTTTGTTATCTTTTACAAAATAATGTAAAATTGTTTCAAATAATATTTGTTTCTTTTGAAATGTTACCTTAACTTCATGACATAATCCGGTCATTAAAATACGTAATAATTGTAAAAAAAATGGAGCAATAACATATCCTTTGCAACAGGAAAAATCATTTTATTATCATACTGCGTTCAAAAAATTAGGTTCATATAGGAGGAAAGCAGAAATGATTCATTTAACAATTTATTTCAAAACACGTTTATATAAGAAATTTAATATTAGGAGTTCCAAACTTTAAATCTGTATAATTACAAACTAACTGACCGAAAGATTTTCCGTTTGGTATCCGAAAGTAAATGTTACCGAAACTTCAATATGATGCAAAATTAGGTGTTAGTATTGAAATGTTTAATGTTATTACAATATCTATATGTAGACGACCTTCTAAGCAAAATATAAGTTTAGACATAATTAATAAACGTTATTACCACATTCGTGACTTTTGGAAATGTGCTTCTCCACAGTACTTTTCCGTTTTATATGTTACATTACTTCTAAAAATATGCGTATTATTCACACTAATCACTAATGCATTAGTGTATTATGCATATAAATGGTTCAATAGAGACAAAGTCATTATCATACACATTCCATTGTAATATTATTACGAACGCAGATAATGTATTTTATAATTAATTCAACATGCAAGAGTAACTCCCATAGGCGGGGCTTCATGCTTAATAGACGAAAACTATCCGCTTGCAATGTGTTGCTAATCCATTGGTATCAGTCACAGTTTTTATAGGATAATTTCTAGAAGAGTTCTTAGGGGGCGGTAACTTATTTTTCCAGGACTGTACTATTTATTTCAATAAAATTATGAAGTTAACTATATTTAAGGTTTCAGCATGAATTCGCATTCATAAGCATGCATTGCTGCAGATGGTAGACACATTGAGCCTACTTAAGTTGATTTTTTTTTTAAATTAAGGTCATATACTACTGTTAAATCTTCACACATTTGATTTTGATACACATATATGTATAGGAATAAGCAATATTTTCTGTGTATTTAACCGCAATTACGCTTACTATGACTAAAAATATATCAGGTAGTATCGATAAAGAATATATTTAATGTCATTACCAAGACCAGTTATGGCTTGTAGAACTCAAACACTCAGGTAAGTTTTTCTTTAGGTCTTATTCTTAAATCTATCGTTACGTTTCGATATCGAAGATATTTTCTTTCCCGTGACAACAATTATTTATCCTTTAGTTGTTGCTGATTCCAGTGTTGAAAGTATTACTCAAGTAAAAATGCCACCCGCAATTTGCGTGGTTTAAATCTTTATTTTCACCTATGTATTTTTTCTTGCATAAAATAACAGCAATTTTTTGACAGGAAATGTATGTAATTATATCATATTTTAATAGGCTTTTATTTCTTATAAATTTATATAAATATATTATTATATATTATATATCATACATAAATATAATATATATATATAATATACTTATATATCTGAGAAGATGAGCAACATCTAAATGCTATACCATGACTCAATGAAGTATAAAGTTGCTGGAGCTATCAGATTCATGATTGATGAGCTGGTTCACGCGGATGATGTAATTGTGAAGATTTTAGCCGAAGGAGTCGGTTAGTTTTCCAACCCTGGCTTAAGTAGCTGGCCATATTTCAAAGAGAGAAAGCATTATGGTCTATGGAACTTTAGTTGTACGAGTTAACTGTACAAATATTTCATAAATATATTCCTATGTATTTCAGACCTTATTAAATGTCTGTTAACCCTTTGCACTCGAGAGGTAAATCTCACTCAGCACGGTTTCCTGCGTAAATCGAGGCTCCAAATGCTCTGGACACCATTATTTTAAACTGATTTTCTTCGCCCTATTTAATGGAAGAATTATCTAGGATTAATAATGGCGAAATAAACTTATCCCCTTACTTTATACTTATCCCTTTATACTTAACGAACCCTTTATACTGAACAGAGCATTAGGTGTCCAGAGCATTAGGAGCCCCAAGTTACGAGGTACACCTAGCGGCAACACTAGTGGTGAGTGAGAGTCACCTCTCGAATGCAAAGGGTTAATGTCTAAGCATTCATAGTGTAATGATAATTGCGGCTAAGATATTATTGTTTACTTTTAAAGCACACACGCACATATATATATATATACATTATGTTTATTTATTATGTGTACATTTATATGATATTTTATTTGACTTATCATATTATTTTATATTGAAAATAGTTTATTACACTTGTAGTAAATTTCACATCAAATTCATTAGTTATGACATATTGGTATTGCTGCATAAACCTGGAAAACATACCTGTACTTAATAATTTTCAAAGATGAGGTCGGGCTATTGTATTCGTGGAAAATCGCCGGTCAACAATATATTATGTAAGATAGAGATTGTCAGTTTCTCCTGCTTTTGTTACTCAGAAAATCCGAATTTATAACGAAAACTCCGAGATAAGAATGTACTTTATGTAATCACGAAATGTCCGTCACTAAAAGAAGCAAAAATTGTTAATCGGAATTCCTTTTATGTACTTGGAATTTCTAAATAAAAAAGGAAGCCAAACTGACAGCGGTCGTAAAATATCTCTAAAGTTTCTTAAGGCTCTTCTGAAATCGAAAGGAGCTACTTTCTTACACATTTCTATATTCATTTTTGTTCAAAAAAGTACGTATAAGATTGCCGAAAAGTTATAAATATCGTTACCATGGCTTGTGTATTTATTCAGAAGCTATGAAATCGTATAAAATTTTCTATTTATTGGTGAAAGTAGAGGATTTTTCAGAAAATACTGTCAAATTTGGCGTTTTGAACCGAATTCCTGGAGCGACAGCGCGAGAAAGAGAATAAAATTAAAAGTGCCCAGTTAAACTGATAGCATTGAGCACACTAACTGTATATTATACTCTTATTTCAAAGAATAATGCCACTCAAGAAATAAAGAAATCGATAAGAAATTAAGGGGATGATTAGCTCCCCGTTCCCTCCCTTTATACTTAACAAATGAACCCTCAAAACTAATCAGGGAAGCGCCTTATCACAAAAAACCTATATACACAATTTGAAGAAAATCGGATAATTCTGCATGAAAAACACATTTATCTAAACTAAGGGGGTGGATTAGCACCCCGTTCCCCGTTTATACTTAACCAATGAACCTCCAAAAGTAATCAGAGAGAATCAGGGAGGAAATTAATTATGAGAATAAACTATATATTAAATTTGAAGCAAATCGGATAATTCTGCATGAAAACATATTAAAAAAGTTAAGGAGGGATTAGCCCCACCAGAGTGGCTAGTGGTCAGGGAAAAATACAGTAAAAAAAGTGATGAACACCAGTATATTCTTATAGAAAAATTTATGTTGATTATTCGATCAAATAATCAATTTGAATTTTTCTATAAAAATATACTGGTAATTATCATTTTTTACTATATTTTTCCCTGACCACTAGCCACCCTGCCCCACGTTCCCCACCTTTTTACTTAACCAATAAACCCCCAAAACTAATCAGGGAAGCACCTTATCAGAATAAACCTATATACAAAATATGAAGCAATTCGGATATTTCTATCAAGAGTTATTGCTTTATGTATATACTTACATACGTACATACAGAACCTGCGGGCCCATTACCTCTGTGTCTTTGATTGCCTGTGAGCTAAAAACCGGTCGTCACATAAGAACTATCGTTTATAACTCAATAAGAAATTTATATATCAAAATTTCGATCCTAAATCGCTTCTATACCAATTCAATGCCTTTTAATGCCATTGTAATGCATTTAAGTTTAAAAATTATTCAGAAAATGTGTCTGAAAATTTCCCGTTGCTGAGCAGTCAGTTTGAGAACTGCTTTAATATAAATATATATTTATTTTTTTCATAAAATATACAGGGTGAATCTAAACTCTTGGGCAAAATTTTAAGGGGTGATAGTACACATCAAGACAAACAATATTAAATAGGAAACTACGTGTCCCAAACGTCTTCTGAAGGAGATAGGTGCCATTAAAGTTTAGGGTCCAAAATTTCAACTGATTATAAAAAACGGAAAAATTGGTCGATTCGTTTGCGGTTTTCGCTAAAACTACGCTTTATGTCAGTATTTTATTAAAAATAAATTTTAAAGATAAAGTTCAAAAAATGCCGATAGAGGGCGCTTTAGACTTTGGAGTAACGAAAAAGTATTTTTTACAGTTATTTTTTGTATCTCATTAAATGCTTTCAAAGGCTTAGACTTAAATTTTGAGCTCAAAATCTGAATCGTTGGGAGTGATTAAATAGCTCAAACTGAACTGCGTTCAGGAGTTGAAATTTGAAACACCTCCCTCCCCCTCCACTCCTGAACACAGTTCAGTTATTCCCGATCTTGGTTTCGTAGAGCAGACAGAAACAATATGAGTTGTAATTTTCCAACTGGTACAAAATGTCCTTTCCAGGATTCGAACCTGGGATCTCTTGAAGTTGCCATGCTCTACCAACTGAGCTATCCCGGTTGAATCTGGAGGGCATAATGCATCCAGTTCATGCCGAGATAGCTCAGTTGGTAGAACATGGCAGCTTCAGCCAAGAGATCGCAGGTTCGAATCCTGGCCCGGACATTTTTCGTGCAGTTGGAAAATTACAACTCATATGATTTCATTACCAATTTGAATAATTGTGTTAAAATTAATCCAGGCAGAAACTACTACCCCCTACAAGTAAAATAAACGATATAGTGATGACAAAATTAAATAGAAATTTATTCATAACAGGCATGAGCAATTTCTCCGCGCAAAATAAAGAGAAACAATTTGATGTATGCATGTAGTTCTCAATATGAATGAAGGTTGACACGTAGAAAATGGTACACGAATGATGTTCGTGAGGAATCACAAAAACTGCTCGAAAGAGTGCCCACCAGCAACGATGCAGGCCTCACGATGCAGGCAGAGGGAGTTGCGCACATTAGTGAATACCCCGGGCATCTCCCGGATATCGTCTGCTACGACGGCAATCCTCGCAACCAGGTCCTCGTTGGAGTCGATGGTAAAAAATAGTTGTTCATTACTCCAAAGTCTAAAGCGCCCTCTATTGGCATTTTTGATCTTTATCTTTAAAATTTATTTTTAAAATAAATTTTTTATTTAATTTTGTCACCCCTCTATCGTTTATTTTACGTGTAGGGGGTAGTTCTGCATGGTCTACGACACCAAGATCGGGAATAACTGAACTGTGTTCAGGAAGGGGGGGGGGGTTCAAAATTCAACTCCCGAACACAGTTCAGTTTGCGCTACTTAATCACTCCCGAACACAGTTCAGTTTGCGCTACTTAATCACTCCCGAACACAGTTCAGTTTGCGCTACTTAATCACTCCCGAACACAGTTCAGTTTGCGCTACTTAATCACTCCCGAACACAGTTCAGTTTGCGCTACTTAATCACTCCCGAACACAGTTCAGTTTGCGCTACTTAATCACTCCCAATGATTCAGATTTTGAGCTCAAAATTTAAGTTTAAGTCTAAGCTTTTGAAAGCATTTAATCAGATACAAAAAATGACGGTAAAAAATAGTTGTTCGTTACTCCAAAATCTAAAGCGCCCTCTATCGACATTTTTTAATAAATTTTCTTAAAAATTTATTTTTAAGAAAATACTGTTATAAAGAACATACCACCCACTGAATATTAGGCCTGAGCACTGACACGCAAATTGATGCCGTCATAGGCGGTAATTTTTGAACGTGTATACGGTCCCTTGAAATTCAATACCAATAATTTGTAAAAATTTCTCCGCCTTATTTGTCTGAGATTCAATAAGTCAAAGAAAACTTTAAAAAAATACTGGGGTGTAAAATTAGGGGACTGTAGAATGGTTTTCTAAAATCGGCCAACGAGCGCCGCCATTTTTGTGACAGCGCTCAGGCCTAGTATTCAGGGGGCGGTGGACTTCTCTCTAAATGACGTTTTTCAGATTTGTGCGCAAGACATCTCTGGAATTATTTGATATTTTCCCATGATATTTTTAGATGTTATAAATTATATCTGCATATGTTATGACTGAAACTATATATATTTAGTGTATCAACTACAAAAAAAAATATGCATAGATAAACTTTAAAAAAAAAGAGAAAATGTGAAATGCTTTCACCTTTATTTTAAAAATATAATATTTGACAAACTATACACATGTTGAGATTTAGTCTTAAGATACAGACATAATCTACATAATCGTAAATATTGCATGTAAACATATTAAGTGGTTCGATAGAAATCTTGCCCGTAATTTAATAAAAGCTGATTTTCAAAATTTTGACATAAACAGATTTCAAGTTTTCTTTCAAGCATATCTTAGTTAGGGATGAAAAACCTGATTTTGCACCATCAATTTCGAATCCTAATTTTTGCTCTATTTAATGCAAGACACTTCGTGAACATATAAAGTAAAAAATTCCTCTTTCGGAATTTTCGGCATGACTTCAGAATTTGTGAATAAAATAGGAGGCAAACTGGAAATCCTGGTTTGAACAGGTTTTGGATGGAAAGAAAAAACTTATGTTATACAGGGTAGCACAAGGAAATGGAAAATATTAACCGACACAAAAATAGAAGAATTGGTAAGTTTTATTGTTGAAACTAAAAAAATAAATTACGTGCCATTAAGCATCCTAATACAAAAAAAAAAATCAATTTCGATAAACTATGCCCATAATATTACGTGGAGGATTTTTGACGTGTTTGGAAGTATAAACAAATATGTATCTGATGTTGTAGACTCGTTGTCTGAGTGCAACGAAGACTCATACACAGCGCAGTATTACTTTGCCCCATATATAGCTACGATGGATATTAAAACCTTTCGTCAAGCATAACTCAAAAAATATTTAACGGATTTCGTTCAAATTTTTACAGCAGGTACCTATAAAGGTGACAACGACGTCTATTTATTACCAAGAATAAATGCTAAACCGTTTGGAAATTATATTAAAAAAATAGATAAAAAAGCACAATTAAAGTACATACGTCACGAAATTTTGTGGTACGTCATTTTCACCGGCGCAAGATTTTCGTAGACAATCGGAATTGAAAAGTTCATGGAGTACAAGGAGCAAAAAAAATATGCACGCACTAATATTCAGCACAATAAAATATATTTCAATTGAGTAGAAATCGAAAATTAATCTGGATTTTTTTCTCTTTGAAAGAAAAACCCTGCAATAACTTAGTAGACTTGGTATTAGAGATTTGGCGCAAATCTCAGCAATAGCAGCTTTTTTTATTTCTCATGTGTAAATAAAAAAAAAAAATTATTTGGTGTTTAAATAAAAGGTTTCGATTTATGGCATTATTTCTTTTTTTTTTCTCTTTTTAGCATTTTAAATGGGATTAATGAAAGGCATGTATTTTAAATTAAGTGAGTGAAAGGTTTATATTTAAATGAAATGAATTCAATATGAAAATGTTATAGGAACAATATTTGGCGATTTATCAACTGCGCCAGGATAACATAAAAGTACCAATATATCAAAATCGGTATGTAGTATGTGAAATGAAACAGTTATAATCACCCATCGTACAAGAAAAAAACTAATATTCTGCATTCAGAGGGAAAAATCCATCTCCTGTGCCTTAAGATTTGGCGAGTTCTTTTTTGGTGATAAGTTTTTCGATGTGATTGTTGGGATCTGAAGGATTTGGCTTACTTTTTCTAAATCTTATTTTTTTGCAGATGTAGTATTATGTAAATATATTTTTTAGCAGATATTTTTCTATTTTGTATATTTTCTATTTGGCATTTGGAAAAGAGATTTTTACCTTTTTATCTGTGCATTCGGAAATATTAAAAAATAAAAAAAGATTTACATATATCAAGCGCTTAATTTTTATACGGACCACTTCTCCATTTTTAGATTTGGTACTTTTCGGTTAGCCGGGCGCCAGTGAAATTTATATATCTATGTATACAATATATACATATATCTATACATACACACATTTATATATGCATGTATGTATATATACATATATATATACACATACATATATGTGTGTATGTATACATATATATATATATATGTATATATAGATATATACATTTCACTGGCGCTCGGCTAACCGAAAAGTACCTTAGATTTTAAATGCTATTTATTATTTACTAGCCGTTTATTAATTGTTTACAATTTAACCCCCTGACAATAACAATTATTTATCACAAAAATGCCTCTTAGGTTTGTTAATATAAGTTTGTTTATGTGTTTTCATTACTTATTAAAATATCGAATATGGCGATAAAATTTCATTTTAGCATCGTGCTTACATTTTTAAGATGGCGCAAGAACATGCTTTAATAAACGTATGTTTGTAAATATTTGAAAAACATGTTTTACCGCTCTCTTGAAAAATTTTGTAAGTTGCTAAAACTACCTTTTGGCACCATTTAAAATTTTTTTCGCCAACCGACATAGGATACGAAACTTTTTCCCATTCAGATACACATGCAAGGTTGGTCTCAAACAAGCGTAAAGCTAGCAACAATATTATTTTAACTCTATAAGAGTTACAATAATGATATTAAATACTCCGATTGGCTTTGGGCCAAATTACGAAAGTTTCTCCTACAAAAAAACTGTAGAAGAAGTCTTTTACATTTGTTTCAAATGAAGCTCGGTCTACAAGGTATTAGTTAATAATAAAAACAACACTAATGGCATGGAGGCAAAAGTTTTAATTTAAATGTATATATTTGAAACCCTTTCCCCCTCCCCCCCCCAAAAAAAAAAAGAAAAGAAAGTTACAGTAATGAATTTAAAATGGCGTTAAGCCACGCTTTCTGACATAAGCAATTGGCTGCAAACGCGATAACGAAACTTAATAACATGTAGCTAATATAGCCCTCAGGGTACTTTGCAGTTATACAGACCTTGTGTTTTTTTTAAAAAGCTTGAGACAATTCAGGTTTAAGAAGTTGAGATTTACTGTCAAATGATATAAACAACTATGAACACAAAACTGATGAATTATTATTCAGGTTTATGTATGTATTTTTAAAAAATGCATCTGATTACACTTATTAGATAAATTACTTCTGTTTGCATTTAATAACTGATAAACGGCTTCTGTATAATAAATGAACTGTTTAAATATTGGGAAGAGGTGGCGAGAGGTAGAAAGACGAGTAAACAAACGGGTAGACAGACGGGACATTCTGACATAAGCAATTGGCTGCAAACGCGATAACGAAACTTAATAACATGTAGCTAATATAGCCCTCAGGGTACTTTGCAGTTATACAGACCTTGTGGTTTTTTTAAAAAGCTTGAGACAATTCAGGTTTAAGAAGTTGAGATTTACTGTCAAATGATATAAACAACTATGAACACAAAACTGATGAATTATTATTCAGGTTTATGTATGTATTTTTAAAAAATGCATCTGATTACACTTATTAGATAAATTACTTCTGTTTGCATTTAATAACTGATAAACGGCTTCTGTATAATAAATGAACTGTTTAAATATTGGGAAGCGGTGGCGAGAGGTAGAAAGACGAGTAAACAAACGGGTAGACAGACGGGTAGTGAGATGGGTAGAGAGACGAGTAGCGACATAGGTAGA
Organism: Maratus michaelseni; assembly: GCA_963931845.1. Taxonomy (NCBI): domain Eukaryota; kingdom Metazoa; phylum Arthropoda; class Arachnida; order Araneae; family Salticidae; genus Maratus; species Maratus michaelseni. Next base: position 101,785,835 of record OZ007600.1, read on the forward strand.
CTGACGGGTAGCGAAACGAATAGACAGACGGCTGGAGAGAAAGGTAAAAAGAGGGTTGACAGAGGGGTAGAGAGATGGGTCTCGAGACGGGTAGCGACACCGGTAGACTGGAATGTAGCGAGAAAGGTTGTGAGACGCGTAGCGTGGTAGATAAAGTGACGAGTAGAGAGATGAGTACAGAGACGAGTTGACTGACGGGTAATGAGATTGATAGCGAGACGGGTGAAGAGTCGGGTACAAAAACAGACGGATAGTGAGACGGGTATACAGACGAGTAGAGAGACAGTAGATGGGTACGGAGATGGGTAAGAAGATGGGTAGAGAGGCGTATAGCCAGACGGGTAGAGAGACAGATAGACAAATGGGTAGCGAAGTGGATAGAGACACGGCTAGACATACAAGTAGTTAGACGGATAGACAGACGGTTAGAGAAATAGATTGGCGGGTAGCGAGACTGATAGAGGAATATAGAGAAGGGGAGCGAGACCGGTAGAGAAATATAGAGACAGGTAGCGAGACGTGTCGAGAGATAGACAATCAGTTAGAGAGACGGGCAGAAAAACGGATAGGGAAACAGACAGATTGTGGAGAGACAGACAGACAGGCAAAAGAAAAGTCTGCGGATTGGCGCTGTAAAGGCGCATTAAAGGCGCAGGGGGCAGAGCCTCCTATAGAATAATCAAGAAGTATCTGTTAAGCTTAACTTTGTAATATATATAATTTTCAATTTTGCCGATATGGAGATTTAATGTAAAAGTTATTTTACAGAAGTCATCGAAAGATTTTTTCTATACTTTAATAGTAATTTAGACTATAGTTTTGCAATCTGGTTTGTAACAAAACATGCTATCAATGTGGTTTGAAGTGTAAGAGTTTTTATAAACAGTTATACAAATAATAGATATATAATCAAGGAAGAAAAATTTTTAATTCACACACAAAAAAGGTGCAACAATGAAATTAAATTTGCGTTAAGCCACGCTTGATAGAATAATCTATTGGCTGCAAATCCAATTACGTAACTTTAAAAAGCTTGGCGTTTTAAAAGATCCGGCGTTTTTTTTTTTTTTTTTTTTTTTCAAGTTTTGCGCAATACGCGCTTAAGAAAATGAGATCCTTTGCCACATGTTAAAAAAAAAATATGACAACACATCTGATGAACGGTACTTCTTTTCTATTTTTTTAACAGTGTATATGAATTTATATATGATGTTTTGTAATTCTATCATTTAATTTGCTCTTTTTCTTTATATTGTAATTGTTAACCCTATGTTCTCAGCAATATCACTCAGACTAATCCCTTTGAGGGAAGTCCTAGTAGAATATTCATATCAGCTATTTAACATCTATTACACCATATAGTGAGCCATCGTGAAGCCTGAGGGCGATAAGTTTATACCCGTGGGAATTGTTACGGTATCGTTCTTATTCTAAATAAAAGATTTGTCTGGAAATTGGCTGGTTTTTATGGAACTAACTCTTGTAGACTCTTTTCATTGCATCACCTCTTCGCCGTGATTGTTGATGTCGACTGCAACTTTGTATATCTTTAACCAACTACCATTTTCTCATGGAGTATTGCATCTCGTGGTGTCTCATCTTAGTCAAAACTCCACAAACACACACACACACACACACACACACACACACACACACACACACACACACATATATATATATATATATATATATATATATATATTATAAATAAATTAAATTACGTATTTTTAAGATCGCACTTGTAATCAATTTGTTTCCTCTACATACATCTTTTCACATTTTTAAAAATCAAAATCTTCACAAAATCTTGTTATCATTACAAATTAATGCGCATATTTATAATTATTTGTTTTTAAATTATTTGTTTTTGTAATTTATGTTTCAAGTGATAACGTGTCTAGTTATTTATATTTTAAGTAACATATTTTATATTTGACATTTTCGCTTTTTTAATGATATAATTATTTTTTAAACATACCCAGTGATTGTAAACAACAATATTATCAACAATATATCTTTTCTTACAGGAAAAACAATGTATTATAAGTTATAGTTTTCAGACTAGTTACAGGTTTCAGATTATTGACGATTACAAAAATAGCAAATAAAAACTTTGCGCAAGAATGTTAAAAAGCAGAAAACCAACGTTAAAAATGCACAAATAATACAAAAAACGCCGGTTTCAACATAGGTTCAACTTTTCCTCAGCCACAATTATCCAAAAATGTTCTTCTAACCTTGATCTTGATTTCTGGGAAGCTTAACACATCATGAAAAATTCTCACTCTTTATTCAATGACTTATCTAGTACTCTTGATTTTCCAAGTATTTAGTTGCCTTCTTTTTTTGGTTTTCGTTTGTTTCTTTCGTTTTCCAGTAGATATCTCTACTTGTCCACTGAGCTGTTTCATGTTGCTTTCTTTTCATTGGCTGCTTTTTGGCGTTCGCTACCCGCATCGTGAATATAAACCACCACCCTCTCTGTAGTTTTGCCCAGTCTTGATTTTGCTAGCACGCTGTGCTTTGCTCTTTCTCGCACTGAAGAAGAATCTTGCTTGTGGTTTCGAAACAGCATTTTGCTACTTTTTTGTGTATTGTTTGTCCATTGTTAACGTTGGTTTTCTGAATTTTAATATTGGCAATTATGTTACTAGTGGATGAAAACAAATGAAGCACTAATGCTATCAGAATATGTTTCCGATGTGTCAAATGAAAAAGTATTTCCTGAAAGAAGAAAATTAATAAGCTGTTTCTCGGAGAATGTAATTTTCACTATTATATTCTTTTCTTTTTTTCTTTCTTTTTTTTTTTTTATTTACTAAAAACTTGTTATACGTGTGTTATTTAAAAAATATTTGATAGCATTAACGCACAGCAACTAAATTAGAACATGAGCCAAATTATAAGGAAATGACTTTCTATATTTTACACATTTAGAAATATGTTTTAAAACGCATTTGATTATTGGGAATACTCAGCTATATTATTATTAAAAAGCTATTGAAGTAAAAAATATGTTGTTGAAATATTAACTATATTTTGCATACTTTTTATAATGACTTTTGAATAGAAAATAAAACACAAATAAATACAAACCCTACACTGAACGATTTTTTTAAGTATGTTTTTTCATACTCATATTTCGCGTTAGACACCACCAATTTTAAAGGGCAATTCTTCACCGTATTAAATAGCAGATACCTATCAATTCGCAAGACGAATATTCTTAATAAAATATAATAATATTATTCAAGAGCTGAATTTTTTTATTAGAGGTTAAATTTTTATTGATTCATGTTTGCATCACTATGCACAGACGGATTAGATATTCAGTAATATATGTATTTTGTCTTTACATTTTTTATAGATATAGCGTTCTATTCAGTTTCGTTTTCTGTACATATTTTTCGGATTATCTTAAACCTAGAACCCTTAATAGAAATTAAATAAAAATTATCTACCGCATATGCTGCATATTTTATGTTTTGAATGTATACTTTTATGGGGGAAATACTCGCTTTTTTATGATGTAATTGACATTTTTAAAAATACCAAATAACTGGAAAACCAGAATAATAAAAACAACTGACTACCGCTGCAGAAAAAAATAATTTAACTAACGTATTACGTTGCAAATAATTAGATTAATAATTGTGGTAAACAACGTATTCATTGTAAGAATCTTTTCAAATTACGTTCTCGCTATCTGAAAGAAAGGAATTAGCAAGCAGTTCCATGAAGAATAATTATTTTTGACATATCGGATTTCAATTTTAATATGATTTATCTTCTTGTAATCCAATTATTGCTTGTTATACAGGTTTTATTTTAATAATAATTGATAGCAACAACAACAACACACACACATATATATATATCTATATATATATATTATGAAATGAAAGTACATGGGATATTTTATTTATGAAATATATTTTTCATTCTTAAATATCATTTCACTAATGGAAAGAGCTAAACAAGAATATTATATATTTTTAAAACTCTTCAGATTAATCTAATATATTTTTTGTTTTCTTTTACAAGTTAATTAAAAAATGTTTTAAATAATAAATTTTACCTTTGAAATATTCGCTTGTTTTATTAATACAATCAATTCTGTATAATGCATAATATTTGTGCTGGGTTGTGCGGGAAACATATTAGACAGAAACAGTAGAGCTTGTTTCGAGGGGTTCCCCAGTTGTTATCAACTCCACTCCCTGTATATGAGTATTTCAGGGGTGCTAAGTTCTCATTAATGTTCCGTAAAATGCGGGTTAGTTTAATTCCGGTTTAACACGTTTTGCACCAGAAATTTTTTTAAGAAATTAAATTAAATAAATTCCACATAGAAACCTGAATTTAAAAAAATATAGATTCATCCAATAATTTTTCTGGTTTGAAATGTTGTTAAACTGGGTCAGATTAAACCACATATTACAGAAGATTAGTGGGAACTTGGCACCTCTGGTATTTGCGAATCACATCTTAAAGGAGCCATTTAAAAAAAAGAGAGTATAAATGTCGCAAAAATGCACTGTAAAATGAAAAAAAGCAAAGTATTACACCGTCAACATCATCAGCCAATGCAAACAAGTGGGTAAGTGTGATCAAAGATCGCTCAAAGGGTTTCGTTTAATATTCCTTTCAAAACACTTTATCCTTTCTTTAATAAATTCAAACAAATTTCATTTAGCAACAACAAAATAAAAGTCATGTTTTTTATAAAGTAAAAATTTACCGGTCTATTTTTTCGTTTTTTCGAATATCTAAACCAGCCAGATAGCGGGCCAAGCCCGCTATTCTATTCTGCCATAATAATATCAGTCATACGGACTAAATGCAATATTTTAAAAAATAATTTCAAAATTAAACAAATTGTATACCTTCAAAATGTTAAAATATGCGAATATTTCCATAATCGGATTTTTATCACGATTCAATATGTTTCTCAAACTCATATATTTACCATTCTCTATTATTTATATTGATACTCGCTTTGTATTGTTCACAAACATCTGAAAAATTAGTTAAACTTCCCATATGACGTCAGATTTTCTTTTTAATTCTCTATGACGTGATATTAATCTGCTTTGTTTACTTACTCATACTCATACTCCTTGTATTATTGAGAAATCTTAGACATTTTCCGTTTTATTACGACTATGACGTCAATCAATTTTATTTCATATTTATCTTTTTTTCAATTGGTGAAACTTTTTATTTCATTTTCCTTTTTCACGTGGAAATCGTCTGATAGAAAATTAATTATTGTGGAAAGATTTTCATCGTGGATTTTTAATTTTTGTCATGTGCTATAATGAAAAATATTTAAATTTAAAAGGAAAAGGCTGTTAGAATTTTGTTTTTTTATCTCTATTTATTAAAATAATACGAATTTTTCAAATTTTAATATTTTCAGCTCTTCACAGCTGATATTCTGATTTATACACGAAGTTTCAACTCTGTAAGTTACGTAGTTTTCGAGAATGGCTCTGTGACAGACAGACAACGGAGCGGGAGCAATAGGGTTTCGTGAGATGAACGAAACCCTAAAAAAGTAAGATAGCCAATCAAAATTAGCTTGCGTAAAGCAGGCAATCAGATTTAATTTACAGTATGTTATCGGAATTAATGTCTAATAATTAAGTGTTAGATTTTTCTGGAGCGAATTAATTTTCCCAAACGAAAAGAACTTCTCGAAGAACCCAATAGAAAAACAGCAAAAATAACATATCGTTTGCAAAAAAAAAATAAATAAATGACTATCGTACTAGGTTATTAGATAAATATGGGAGTAAAATAAATATTATATAACAATTATTTTCAGACTATCTTCCCGCTATCTTACAATGCAAGAATATCTGTTTTATAAAGCAATCACTTTCCCGTCAGTAATGTTGACGTCATATCGACGGTAAGCAATAAATTTTACTCTTATCGGAAATATATGAACAGCTAAATTTTATACAATTTCAATTTTCGTACGGTAAATGCGATTTGTTTGAATTTTCAATTTACTGATTTTTTTATGGTTTTAAAAATAATTTTTAAGTTTGATTTAAAAAAACAACTCTTATCTCTATCGCGTGCACCCCGATTACGCAAGATTAAATCGTTTGCACTTAAAACAATATAAATAGTTCAGTGTTTGTTTCCGTTTAATATTTCATAACAAAATTAACACTATATCAATAAACAATATATATATATATATACATACATACAGGGCTTAGATAAAATAATGTTAACACCTGTGAAAAGAGAATTTTTTTATTAATAGACCGTTGGTCCTCCTTTTGCATGAATTACAGCTTGTATCCGACGTAGAATTGTCAAATACAAGTAATATACAACATTCAAAGGTATACGTTCCCACTCAAATTTCAAAAAAGTATCTAACCCATTAAAGCCGGAATTGTTTTCGTCTTTAAAATGCAAAACTTACATTTCACACCAGTTTTCTAAAATTAGCAATTTTTGTTTGATTTTATCCCGAACTTTGAGTCATTAAAAAAAGATAATGTTTCCTTAAAAAAATACTGGTGTATAAACAATAAAATGGTTGAAACTTATCTGGTACCATATGGTACCGCTAGGCTTTAATGGGTTAATTCAGAACTTGTCCTTGCAAGGGGGAATCGACTTCACAGCTTGTTTTCCAAAATACCCAACAAAGGTTCAACTATATTGAGATCAGGGGACTGAAGGGACCACATGAGGTGCTCTAATTCATCGTCGTGTTCATAAAACCAGTCTCGGGCAATTCCACAGGTGTGAATGGGGGCATTATCATCTTGGAAGACTGGTTGTTTATCAAAAAACACAGTTTGCACCATTGATTGAAGATGGTCGGCCAGACTGACATAATCCGCTCCTGTAACACAGCCATTCAGAACAACTAGTGGGCCAGGACCGTGGTGTGATATCGCACCCCAGATCATCACAAAACCGCCGCCATGTTTAACCGTAGGCCAAAAACAGTCAACTTGATAGGCTTCTTTCAGCGTTCTTCAAAAGTAAACACGTCCATTTGTCGGGAATAATGCGAACGGCGATTCGTCTGAACATATTACATTCTCCCATTGTTCTTGTGTACAACTTTTATGCTCGCGACACCATATTCACCGCTTCGAGACATTGCATGGTGTAATCAATGGTTTTGAAATAGCCGCTCTACCATGAATATTTGCCATATGCAATTTACGCAGGATAGTTTTTGATGAAGTTGATTCCTGCAGATGTGTGTTCATCTCAGATGTTATCTGGGATACTGAAGTCTTGTGTTTTTTTTTTGCCACAATCTGCTTCAAAACCCTTCTGTCTATGTCATTCAGCTTCGACTTTCGACCGCTGTTTTGCTTTTTAGATGATGTTTTTCCGTGTTTCAAATATGCTGACATTACTGTCGGCACTGTACTTCTCCCAACACCTAGAAGGGTTGCCGTTATCGCTACTGAGGCTCCAACAAGAGGGGTCCCAACAATCATGCCTCTTTCAAAATCAGAGAGGTCAGCCATAACGCAATTTTAACGCAGAAATATATTTCGCATCCGACTTCTATCACTGCTAGTAGCAGACTGATGTGTGCACTTTCTCATCCGCTAGGTGGCACCCTTCACCGCTAGAGGGAAGGAGTATACGAGAGGTTTTTTTTTTAGTCCTATTTTTTCACAAGTGTTCATGTTATTTTGTCCGACCCCTGTATATATATATATATATAAACAAAAATTTTACAGATATGTAATCGAACTACACGCTAAAACACTGAAATAATCAGAACCAGAAAGGCTGCTGAAGTGACGAAATGTTTGAAGGTTTTTTCGATTATTAGTCCCTGGCAAGCGGCTAAAATAAATATATATATCGCTTTTAATAAATTCCAAAATTTATTTGAATATATACACTGCTGTACAAAAAATAAGGGGCAGTGACCGGACGCTTTCACGTTTTAGACGGAGTGTCGAATATCTACTGAAATGCTTGACGAAATGTCGTTGAACTTCAAGGATGTAAAGCACATGTTTGACTTCAAGAACACTAGAAACAGTATTGAATACTTGATGAGATATGGGCATTTGTATGAAACATTTTTTAACTGCGCATGCATGAACTATACCAAAGATTTTTTTCGGGATTTAGTAGTCAATTCTATGGAGCAACTCATATAAAAAAACCAGTCAAATATCTTGAAAACTCAGAAAGATTATCCCTCATCCAATTGGATCCCCCCCCCCCCCCAAATTTGTCAATTTAGCTGACTATATTGCCGATAGCTTTCTGAATTTTTGCGATAGTTGACTAGTTTTTTTATATGAGTTGCTCTATAGAATTAACTGTCAAATCATACAAAAAATCTCTGGTATGGTTCGCGCATGCACAGTTACAAATTATTACATACAAATGCCTGTATCTCATCATATATTCAATATAGTAATCTTTTAATTGTAGTATACTGTTTGCACTATTCTTGAACTAAACCATTGCTTTACATCCTCAAAATTCAATGACGATTCGCCAAGAATTTCAATAGATATTAGACAAACCGTGTAAAAAGCGAAAGCGTCTAGTCACTGCCCCTTAATTTTTGGACAACAGTACATAATTAAATTGTTTCATATAATAATGATTTTCGATTTTGTTAGTAGATAATTTGAAATATATATTAAATATAAAAAAAATGTAAGCATGTTTTCAACTAAAAATTCAATTTTTACCTATGTTCTGTAACCTTGAAGTTCTTGAATCACAAAGTGTTAACCATACCAAACATACAGATTTTGCTTTTTTTTTTTTAAATCCATTACATAATCTACACAATAATGTTGTTATCTTCTACAAAATAAAAAATGATAAATCGCGTGTTTTAAATAACAACTATTATGTACGATTACTTTTATGATATAATTCCCTTCTTTAAAATAGCTAATAACTGTAAATCAACAAGAGTAACAACAATATATATTCCGCTTACAGGAAAAAGAATCTAATTATCGTACTATGTTCCGATAATTAACCCATTAATGCCGGTTGGTACGAAAACATACCACTTAAGTGATACGAAACTTTTAAATATGAACACCAGTATCTTAGTAAAAAAAAATTCATTTTATCAAATGTAAAACTATCAGAGATTCAATCAGTTAAAATAAAAGTATTGGAAAACTGGTGTCAACTGGTATCGAAGTATTTAAAGAAGTGTAAAATAAGTCGTCGCTAATGGGTTAAGTTACCGGATAATTAATTTATTACTGTAGGGAAAAACGGTTTCAGTTCATAAATGCTTTTAGAATATATTATCTTATTCCTAATATTAATTTATTCAGCGTATGCTATCTTAAACTCGAAAGGTAATTTCTTTAAGAATAATATTTATCAGATTTATATGGATATTCATTTAGGCATGCCATTTTCCCTCTTCAATACGGCACAAATTTTTATAATTCAATTAAAGTTTGTTATACGTTTGTTATTTTAATACTAATTGTTAGTAATAAACAAAAGCACGCGTATGAATACAATAATTATTTTATTAATGTAGTGCATTTCTCTATTTTATTCATTTTATGAACTTTAATAAAATGTGTTCTTCTTATTCGAAAAACTCAACCCTGTGTGTAAGTTTAAAAACATTTCAAGAAGTAAAAAGAACGAAAAATTTTGCGTCAAGCATAGTTACTGAGACACTTTCCAACACATCCAGAAAACTCTAATGAAATTTTATAGTTAAACAACGTGAAATAATATATGTAGTCAGAGGTGCCAAGCTCTCACTAGTCTTCCGTAATATGCGAGTTAATTTAACCCAATTTTAATACGTTTCGCACCAGATTTTCTTAAGAAATGAAATTAAATAAATTCTATATAGAAGTCTGAAATTAAATGTATAAGGATTTATCAAATAAATTTTCTGGTTCAAAACGTTGTTAAACTGGGTCAAATCAATTACATATTACGGGAGCTTGGCATCTATGTATGTAGTTAACTGTTTACGATACATAACACATTTAAAAAGCCTCTTTTAGCAGTTACCTTCCATAGTAAAAAAAGTAGTCAAATTATTTTTTGCAGCCCTGTATATGATCTGTAGACTTGAATATATACAACATAGCATGATAAAATTTAGACCAGTTAGAAAATTCTCCTCTAGCAATTTTCGCCAATCAATAGAAATACATTCGAAATCCTTTGTACAACTCTGTATATTATCTAAAGACTTTCGTACACACCGCATATTAAGTTAAAATTTAATTGAAGTAAAAAACGCATAAAGCCACTTAAAACTTACATCCAGAAATTACCAACCATAAATGACAAATTATCTTGTTCTTTACGTAGCCCTGAATATGAATTTATTTATATTCCACAAGCTTCTATAATTCTACTAAATACAGTTCAGCAGGAAAATGCGTAACACAATTAAAAATACCCTTAAGCGGTACACCCCCATAGTCAGTAATACTTACGAATGCCTTTATGTAACCCTGTATATGATCAGCAAAATTATACACACCACATACTATGAAAAAATATAGTTAAACTTAAAAACGCAAACCAAAGTTGAAAAATCACTTATCGCACTAAGACTGTAATCCATTTGTGTGCCCCTGTAAAAAAAGATAAACACAATGGACACCATACTTTTCAGTGAGCAATTTATAGCTCACCTCAGTAATGCATATAATTTGCATTACGTTTGAAATAGTGAAATATCATTAAATTACGCTGCAAACGATTTTCCTACATAGAACATTCTGTAACACGAGTTTTTGTGTGACCCTTCGAATGAATAATAAAGTCTTTGCACCCTATATTTTACAAAAAGCCTGTTTTAGTGCGCTTCATAATTGTATATAAATTTCATCATGATTTAAATGGTGCAACATCATCAAAATGCACTTGAAAAGATTTTTCCCATTGACTGTAATGTAACGGAATAGTTTTGTCTGGCCCTGTAAATCAACTATAAGTGCTATACATTTCATTTTCAGTAGGGATCATTCTGTAATAAACGTTAATAACATACAAAAATTTCAGATTATTCTGAGTATATTTACGAGAGTTAGAGCTCGATCGGACGGACAGATGGACAAACGGCAGACAAACCGAAGTCATAAACAATTTTCAACTAGGTTAAAAGTGTTAATCCTTGGGGACGAGCGACACGTACACGTGACGCATAAGATGCTCAGAATCCGCGATTACTCCCACCAGTTATTTTTTAATGTAAACTTTGCCTTATTTAATCCTAGCATTTCTGCGATTCAATTAGACAAAAAATTCTGTTTTGAAAACCGGTGGTAAAAGATTAAAAATTCTGTAAAGGACGCTCGTCGCGAAGGGGTTAATAAACGCGTTGTCTAAACATTGACAGTATTGTGGAAATCTTTTGAGCATGATTTTTGAATAGGAAAGTACCGTCTGAATATAGTCAATTCCATGTAATGTACAAATATTTTCATGAATGGTTGTGTGGATTATAGAGTTTGCTGATTAAAGGTATATATTTGTTTAATTTTTTTCTTTTGCAGATACAAAATATTTTATTATTATTAGTACATAAATAGATGTTAAAATGGGATGTTTTGATTTGAAATAAGTTTTGTATCACAATTTTATTCATTAAATAAAAAGCTTATCAGTTAATTAAATATTAAGAAACTTTATAAAATTATATAATGTAAGCATAATCAAATAATAAATAGCAATAAAATAAACATACATATTTTAATACACAAATCCAAATGCACGTTTATCACTAATTAGTTTTCATTTTTTGAAACATTGATGAAGTCGTTGTTTATATTAGTAATTTAGATATACTTTTAAAAATGTTATACGAGAAATTATGCAAAAATGTATGGGACTAGTAATTTTAGATCGATATTTGTGAACCTAAATTACCAGTCCCCGAAATGTATCACTAGAATTTGAATACTATTAGGAATAAAAATAGTATTGGAAGGTTTTTTAATTTTAAAAAAACATTTTTAAAAATCTAAGAGAAACACCAAAATTTGACATAATTTTTTTTTTATTTAAGAGCAAGTTTCAGCTTTAGATACCACGTTTAAAGTTATACGGTGAAGAATTGTGCAAATTATATACAAGTATTATTTTGATCTTTTATAGTTGAATTATACTTAACCTCTTCAAATCCGAGGTATACAAATGTGTATCTCTATTCTTTGCCATAATAAAAACTAAACTGTTTGATTTTTTTACGTTTTGAATTCACTTCTATATAGCTTAATGGTTTTGGCGTTAAAAGCAAAGCGATAAATGGTAGCATCCATGCTGATTTCCTCATAAAATAAATATAACTTTCATCTGAGTTTGCAAAATACCCTAAAGACAGTTTGTCCAAGAAAGAACGTAATTTTCATAATTATTAAACTTAAATTCTTAACAATAAAAATATTTTAGAATTCGCAGATCATTCACTTGTTTAAAACCTTTAAATTTGTTATTGTGTGAATTTATGTTTTGGTGAATAAATCGATAACTTAATCGATTTAACTTAAATTATTTACAGTAAAAATATTTTAGAATTCGCAGATCATTCACTTGTTTAAAACCTTTAACCCCTTGGGGACGAGCGACACGTATACGGGACGCATAAGATGCTCAGAAACCTCGATTATTCCCACCAATTACTTTTTATTGTAAGCTTTGCCTTGTTTAATGTTAGAAATTCTGCGATTCAATTAGGCGAAAATTTCTGTTTTGAAAAACCGGTGGTAAAAGATTAAAAATTCTGTAAAGGACGCTCGTCGCGAAGGGGTTAAATTTGTTATTGTGTGAATTTATGTTTTGGTGAATAAATCCATATTTTTGAGAACTTGTAATTTTAGATCGATATTTGTGGACCTAAAAATTACCAGTCCCCCAAATTTAACAATTTCAGAAAAGGCATTCTTTTCGATGTCATTTTCATTAGGCAAAAACAATGAATTATTATTATTTTTGCGTCAGGTATCAAGAGGTTAATATTTTCATTCCTATTTCCTGTTACTTTTAAAAATGACTTTTTCTGCCATGTTAGCATTGCTTATCCCGAACAAAATTGTTTAATAATCATTTATTTATATAATATTAATATACAACATATAAATTATTGGATTAACATTTAAAAAATGTATTTCTACAGATTGCATATCCAAATATTGCATACCATTATAATACGGTACACTACGAGAGGGAACAGTGACTACCTCTGTAGGTTTTCACACCCCTCGAGTTGTGATAGAGCAAGTACGGATTGGAACATCCCGACTTAAGGCCTAGGGCCTGGTTCCCTTCTGGGTCATTGTCCTTCTGGGTCCCTTCTGGTCAAGTGTCTCGTGGTGACTCCACTACTGGGTTTCACCGCGTATCGCAACGGCTTACGTCGTCGACACGTGGGTTTAAGGTTAGAGGATCCGCAGGTGGCAGTCCTCTGACCGACCGAATTGTCGTAGGGAGACCAACCTGCTGGCGTGATAAAAGTCCTTCAGGACTTGGGTTCAGTGGTCGTCTACGCGCAGGGCGCTCCCTCAAGGCGCCTGCGGCGCAGCTTACTTTTGTACCATTGTAATACCTTATTTAGGTATTCACGGGTTTCCTGACTTCGGACCCCTTTCTCTTTTACCTATTTCCTATTTTTTCTCTTGTCTAATCTTTTCTATTTACTTACTATAGTCGTGGTTTCTTCCTTGGAGGAAGAGAGCGGTTCTCCATAAGCCAACATCAACTTATACCTATGCATCGATATACCAGATGCATGGAAAATTAAAATCCACCAACTGTTTGCCGTGCGTGGTGACCAAGGTCTCTGCTAAGGAGCATCTACGCCACGCCGTTAAAGTAACAATGAAAAAAATGTAAATTAGCCGGTCTGAAAAGCATAGTGAAACGCGTTTTTTGAGCATAAATCATACGCCCTCGTCTCCCCGTTATCGAGATAGGAAGTCTTAAAGTTTGTTAATTTATTTATTTAGTAGGATGGAAGGAGGAATTGATATTTGTCAACGTAACAACATCATCAAACTCCAGTCACTTGTCTATTTTCAGTTTTGTTCACCGCAATACTCCGACATGATTCACTATGCTCAGTACAAGTCTGGGTAAGTGCAAACTCGGCCACTTCCATTTGAAATTCCCTTCCAATTTTGTTTTTTGCAAGAGGTTGACCATTGTACTCATTGCACTAGATTTAAGTTCATGAAATGTACTTGGTTTAACTATTTTCTGTGCTTCAGTACCATATTTGTCAATAACATTTTTTTCGGGCTTTTTTCTTTTTTATATTATTATATCTAAATATGTTTTGTATTTTATATTAAACTGATTATTAAATTTTCTGTATCATAGCCACGCCTTTTCTCCCTAACATAAATTAATTAATTAACAAACTTTCAGACTTGATATCTCGATAACGGGCAGACAAGGGCAAATGATTTTATGTATAAAAAAACACATTTCACTATGCTCTTTCGATTGCTGCTTACTTAGATTTTTTTTTTCATTATTACACTAAGGCATAGTTTCCTGGTAAGGGACATCCTAGAATTTGCGGGAAACCATAACATTGCTTTTGCTTCTACTCGGGGACTGGAGATAGATATTAGCCCCATATAGTGTAATCATCTGGACAGCTGACTTCTCACAGGCTTAGGATCAAGAGCGGTCAGTTAGAAGCCATCTCTTTAATGGTAAAGACTGACATGGAGGTATCTTATGAACATATGGACACTGGTGTAGAAATGTGCATCCTATTTTTTGAAATCAGTAGCCTTGATAAAATTAACTGCCCATATTAGCCGTGATCACCGTTTAACAGTTCGAAAATTTTTAATATATTTTAATAATGCTGAGCTCTCCCAAATGTGCAAGTTGTTTATTTTAAATGTGCTTTGGTTAGCTCAACAGTATATTTTTTATTTCCATAATCTTTTTTAATTTTTTTCCTCGTTTATTTATTATAACGGATTGACTACATATTAAATATTGTAACAAATTTCATTTTTCAAATGGTAACATCCGCTTTTGACACTTTATTTTAGTTCCTTGGCAAGCCGGAGAAGTAATATAATATATGGTATCACTTTTTTCCTTTTGCTGTGGATATTTCGAACACCTGGTATATAAATATATAGAACACATAGCTTCCAACCTTCCGGTTTTTTTTCTAAGTCAAATAAACATTTCTAAACCAGAAAATTTATTCTGTAAAAGTGTTTTGTGTTTTAATGCTATTTACTTGATAACAGGTACAAAGTAATATCTTTAATTTAAAATGTGTTTGACTCCTTAGCATACGTAATTTCCTCCAAATTATCTACTTTCTTTACTTTGAAGTCGCTAATGAAATTTGAAATTGAAATTGAGCTATGAAATTTTCTAGTGATGAACTATTAAATTTTTTAAACACGTAACAATGGGTAAAATGTTAAAAACTATTTATAGTAAAACAATTAAATGTTAGGTAGGCAGTTACTTTAGTTTCGCATTAAAAGTCAAATAATTATTTTAAAAAGTTAATTTATTTCATAAAATAAATTTTCTAGTTATTCTTGTCATGGTTAATGTATTTTTTTTTCAGTGTTTATAATCATAGATCTCTCGAGAAATAAAATGCATTGATTATTTTTTGTTTGAAGATTTATTTGTTATAAGTTAAAAGCATTTAAAATAGATTTATATATATATATTGATCCATTTAGAACGCTAAACTTTAAGGATTTTAAATTATAATTTGTTCATAGTTGTAGAATAAAGAAACCTTGATATACATTTATTTTTCAAAACACTTGTAAATGAAAAAAAAAGCTTTAACCCCTTGAAGTGCGGTGGTTCATTTTTTCGCCCACTTAATTTTAATCCCTAAATGCCATATTGGCAGCAGAATTTTGGAAGAAAAATTTTCATTTTATATTGAGTATGTTTAGAAAAGCGTTTATTTATTTTCAAATAAATTTATTTGTAAAATTTGGTATCAATTAACCATTTCACCATTTTACGAATAGAAGCACTTTGACCTGTGAAAGGGTTAAATGAAGTAATATTTCTTTTGAGTTTAATAACTTTGCATGTTTTTAATGTTAATGAAATAAATAAGTCCCTTCATACATTCACTATTTTATTATTATTTACTAATATTTCTAAATTTATTTCCAATGATTTGTTATTTATTCATCTACAATTCAACAATTTCTTCACAATATGTATGACCGAATGATGCAATTAAAAAAAATATGTGGTGTAGTTTAGATATTAGAAATATACATTTATGATACAAATAATACACACATTTACAAGAACTAAATTCATGATCATTTTACCGTAGATTTTGTTTGGGAAAATACGTTAAATTTTTATTACAATGAAAGCCATCAAGGTCAAACGAAATTCAATAAACTTTATCACAGGCGAACATTAAGCTCGAAGCCGCAGCGACCGTCCGACGATCTCAGAGCACCGTACACAACCCTTCCCCCTTTTCTTTGCCTTAAATTTGTGTAATTTACCGTTAAATTTTGCAAGAATTGAATTCCGTTTTTAAAGAGTCAGGTCATGTGTGTCGGGAAAGGGCGTAGGGGCGGTGGACGGTCGCGCGCCGCTGCATCCCGAATTCGGTGATTCATATGAGAATCCGTTATAGGGAATATAAATTTAGTATATAAAAATATATCCTATTCGTAATTTTCGATTTTCTTTAATGATTTTCGGTTAACAGCTTCACAATTTCTTTTTTTTAAAGGTTACAAACTATTTATGGGCGAAAACAATATTTAAATGCCACTTTTTGGAAAGATAAACTTAGTTTTATTTAGTCAAAGAATTTGTCATTCACTAATACTTTTAAAAAAATAGAGTAAAGGTTTCAGTAACAGAGAAAGAATACTCTTCTAGCCCACATGACGTACGCACACGGCAGTTAAAGAGTTAAAAACAAACACTGCCGAAGGAGAAATTTAAAACTTTTATTCCGAAACGCCCATTTAATGACAAATTAATTTCTTCAAGTAAAAGCATTTATCTTCGGTTCGTTGAAAAAAATTATAGATATTTTCCTTTTGCGCTGTTGTTTTCATCCAATAAATGTTTCATTAAATTTAAGCAAGATAAGAAACAATATGTGTTTATTACGTATTTATGAGTTATTAACAGATTGCAACCAATAAGGAAATTTAAATATTCCCCAATTTCATTATAAGAAGAATTGAATAAACATATTTGATTTTTAGAAATTTTAAATATATACAGTAGAACCTCCATAAGTTGACCACCCAAGGGACTGTAACTAAGTGGTCAACATACGGAGGTGGTCAACTTAAGGAATTTTTAGAAAATATTTAGTACAATATTAGAAAAACTTTAGTAAACTTTTTTAGTATTTTTTTAGGAGAAATTTAGAAATATATTAGCACTTACTCATTTTTATTTTTACTGAAGATACAGCACATTTTTACAATTTTTGAAAGAATAATTCAATTTTTGTTTGACTCCTCTTTTTGTTCATTAAGTAAGTGCAAAAAGCACTTTCACAGTTTACAAGTCCATTAAGCATGCTTGGGCATTTTTCTGTAGCAAAATCTTTAAGTTGCTCCATCATGCGCTTTACACCGTCTTCCTTCAGAGTTGGGTACTTGCAGTTTCGTCGTCACTTGGATCATCATCCTCTTTGCCGTCCATTTCTTGTACCTTAGAGTCCTCGCTGTGCTTAGTTGCAGAGAGTATCTCATTAAAGATTGCCTCTAGGTCTGGTTCAACACATATTACTACCTCATCGTCCATGGTAACATAATCTTCAAAATCAACTCCATCAAAAACTGGCAAGGGAAATAGAGGAAGCTCATCCTCTTGCACCGATGTTGTAGCCGTAAAAAATCCAGACTTCTTGAAGCAGTTCTTAATCGTGTTTTGCGTAACTTTATTCCAAGCAGAATTAATCCAATGAACAGCATTCAAAGCATTTACTGACGCAGCTGTTTACGATGCTAATGCAGAAGGACCACAGGCTTGTGCTTTCATGATCACCCATCCCAGAAGTTGAGCTCTCTAGTGCACTTTGAGGGACTGAATAATGCCTTGATCTAAAGGTTGGGTTTTCGAAGTTGTGTTTGGAGGCAAAAATTTTAGCTTCGCATTTGGGAGATTATTCACTTTCGGGTTGCTGAGGCAGTTGTCTACGGTACTTTTATGGAATAGACCGCTTATTTTGCCTCATTTCTGCGTCAATTCCTCTAACCCACCTTTGAACAAAGCACTGTTCATCCAAGCGGATCTATTCGCTCTCCAAAAAACAGGAAGGTCTTTAGGTTTTACATTTTTTAATTCACGAGGTTTTGCGCTGATTTGTCGATCACAGTAGGCTTCAAATTTTCCCCAGTCATACTAGCACATAGAAGAACAGTAAAACGTTGTTTTGAAAATTTTCCTCTTTTACAAGTGTCAACATTCATAACTAGACTTCTATCAGGCATTGCTTTAAAGAATAGACTGCACTCATCAGCATTAAAGATGTCCTCATCTTTAAAACCTTTAGCAAATTCTGGGAATTTTTCAATAAACTTCTCCATCACTTCAGCTGAAACCTCATTCAATTCCCCACTCAAAATTTTTTGAGAAATCTCGTATCGTAGTTTGATTTTTTTAAGCCAACCTGCTGATGCTTGGAAGTCCTCTATTTCGAATTATTTTGCAATTTCTTTGCTACTTCCTGAAGCATAGCTCCTGGTATTCTTGCATTGATTGATCTCATCTCTTTAAACCAACGAAACGTGGCTTCGTTCACAGCAATGTGGATCATAGTTGTCTTGCTCACACCAAATTTTTCCGCCGTCTGTCTTTGGATGCTGCTTTCCAGAAAATTAAGAAGATCCTCTTTCTTCTTTAAGTTCTTTTAGAGCTTTTCTTTGCGCCATTTTTAATGAAAATTCGCAGATAAACAACCAGTCCCGTCACGATGCGAGATTCAGAAAAAAAGAACGGAATGAGTTTCACATGTGAGCAATACACGTAGTTTTCCAATTTTACGTATAGCTACACCGCTACGCACATCCCCCACTCCCCTGAAATTTTTCGACAAACTTCAGTAATTCTGGCATTTTCCTCCCATTGTATCATACTGGAAGTGAACAATGAATGAAGCACCACAAGGGGGGGGGCGAGTGTTGCTTAGATAAGCCGAATGACTGATAAAGAAATTCCTGGAAACCAGATGGAGATCAAATGGAGGAAAAAGCAAATTCAAGAAAACATCAGTGGTCAAGTTACAGAGAGTAAAACCTACTAAAAGTGGTCAACATACAACTTACGGAGGTGGTCAACATAGAGAGGTAAATCTCCATTGAAAATTCGTTGTGACCATTCAAACTAATAAATTTTGGTCAACATACAGAGGTGGTCAATATAGAGAGGTGGTCAACTTTGGAGGTTTTACTGTATTACCTTTTCTACTATTTTAATAAAATATAAATAATTTAAAACTAGAAGTGTCTGCGCACAATTCAAAAGAATAACAATATAAAATCTAAATATTAATTTTTTGCTAAACTATCCATGAATAATTTTTACTTCATTTGTTTTTTATGCATTTTCAATGCTATTTTGTTTTTGTGTTGTAATTTAATAGAACAATTGTAATAAAACCAAGAAAGTTATTTTGCGCAATCTGTCCTTACAGGGTTGGTGTGATTGCGCACATGGATAGGAGAGATTGTTACTAATACTAACTACAATTAACTTGTTAGCAATAATAATTACACTTAAATGACATTGTTGTAAGGTTTTTCTGAACAAATATTATTGTATTAGGAGTGAATATTTCAACCTAATGATTAAAGAATCACAATAAGGAAATAATTTTAAAAACGATTAAAAAATTTTATTTAAAGGGGAAAAAATTAAAGAAACAGAAAAAGCAAGTCCAGATAAGATTACAAAATATTATTAAGTTACTTGATAACACGTTTAACTTAAAATTAGTCAATTTTCAGTTTTCATTTTTTATGCAAATTTACCAATAAGCTGCGTAATCTCTCCTAGCATGGAAACTAATGGGAACAATGCGCCATCTCTCCTAAGTAGCAGATGCGCAAACTCTTCAATTTCGGTAGGAGAGATTGCGGCGTCTTTTATTTAAACATGGCAGCTACTAAAACGAACCGTTGGTGTTCACGCTGTTAGACTAGATTAGTAGCTTAGGAAAAATAGCTTAAGTTTAAAAGATTTTGTACTACTGACATTGCATAGAAATTCTGACGAAAAGCTATGAAAAATCACGCACTGACTTTGGGAAAACAAAACAAAATAGCAATGCTTTATCTAAGACGCTCCAAACAATCAACGTGCACTTTCAAGTAGACACTCCACTACTGTTGTTGTACAACTACCTGCAGTCACTGCGCGCTCACTCTACTCCTTCACCCCAAACCTCTATGTGCGCAATCTCTCCGACCGTGCCATCTCTCCTGGCTTTACCTTATACATTGCACAATTTCAAAGCTAAACAAATATATTTTTTCAATTCTCTCTTTTTTCACTGCAAAGTTAATTTTGGAAATTTCGGTTTGTAATGTACATTTTACAAATATTATTTAGTAAGTTTTAAAACTATAATTTGCTAAAAATATCCAAATTGTATTTCATTTGATAGTTATAGATTTTGTAGTTGATAATGACTATGTAATGAAACTTCCTTTAGATATTCACCATTTTCTTTGTTCATTGATAACTCTAAATTTCTTTCTAATATGTCCTTTATTTGTCTTTAATATAAGAATATTTTCAGAATATGCATGACTGAATCAGGACATTTATAATGCAAATAATTCAAACATTAAAAATCATAAAGTTCATGATCATATGAACGTACGATTCATAGGAAATGTAACATTAACTGTTATTAGTATCAGAAAAACAAACTTAAAATAAACTTTAATGAATTTCTTCAAAGTTATTAAAAGCAAAGACCGCTGGAGGAAAAGTTCGAAACTTTTTCGGAAAAGCATCTGTAATAACAATTACATTTCTCCAGGTAAAGGAATTTATCTTCATCTTATTGGAAAAATTCACGAATCTTTTTGTGTGTGTGTGTGTGTGTGTGTGTGTGTGTGTGTGTGTGTGTGCGTGTGTTGTGCTTTTGCCTCTAATGAAAGTTTCAATTAAATTTAAGCGAAAAAAAAATCAATGTATTTATTGGATATTTAGGAGTACTCAAACCAATATGGAATTTTAGTTTTACACATTTTAAAAAGTAGAAAAATTCGATAAACTTTTTGCTAAAATGTAGATATTATTTCTTTTTTTATTATATACTTTAAATACTTATATACTTTAAATATTTATATACTTTGCACATTTATAAAATTAAAATAAAAATATTTAAAAAAAAATCACTTTTTTTTTAGAAAGTTTAATTTAAATATTGAGTTTTGTAATAGGGTAGATGTGTCAGTAATGGACACCCTTAGGGAATTTCTTAAAGTATTTTTTAATTAATAGTTATAATTATTATGTTCCACTTTTTTTTAATATTATATTAATCTACCAACAGTATTTAATCATGCTCATAGTCACATTTCCCAATGCGAATCGAAATTTAATTGTAAATAACAGAGATATATCAAAACACCCTAAATGCCAGTAACGGACGCCCTCTGTTCCAGTAATGGGACACTCTCTGGTCCACTAATGGACACCCCACAAAAAATAATAAATAATTGATATTATGATTGTATTTAAAACTAGAATTTAAAGAAGGCATATTAATGAAATAAAATAGTAATTTTCGAATAAATTTAACTTTTAACTATTAGGATATCGATAATTAATCAAATATTTATGAGAATAATTCACTGTTTATATTAATTGTCACTATCACAAGATCAATATTTTAATTATTTCACACAGAAGGTTTAAAATACTAAATTTCAAAGAGTTACATTTATCAAATTATTAAGACAATGGGGGGTGGGAAGGGTTAGTTAAAAATCTAAAAAAAAAAAAAAAAAAAAAGCCTGAGTACTACTGCATGGAATCTTATTTCCTATTATTTTTAACAGTTTAAACTTCCTAAAACTGCTTGATATATTACTTTTAGTAATTTATATAAGAAATATCAAATAAATTAAAGTATGGGTTGAATGTTTTTTAAATACTAAATAAAATTATTTCAAAATAAAATTGCAGAATTGAGATTTGAGCCCCCTGATCTGCAGATATACTAGTTTCATTGTTACTATAATTTTATTTTATATTATATTTTATTTTTAATGTATGCATTAGTTGTTTTGTCAGAGATGAAAAATCAAACATTTAAGATAGAAAATAAATTTTTAATAACTTATGTGACTTAAAAAATTGTCTTTATTTAAATGTGGAGAGCTTGAGCCCCATGAGCTCCTCATTTTCCTGTGCCCTTAAACATTATTCTCTGCTTCCTAATTGGATGTCGATTGCCATATTATAAAGTATGCAAGGCACGGTTAAAAAAATAATTTTATTACAATCTTAAAAAAATTATTAGTTACGTGAAATTAATAAAAACAGCTATTTATTAAAAACATATTGTTATTACATTCTGATAAGTGCAATTTAAAAAATTAAATTTGATTACTTAGCTTTTCAGTTAAATAAAAATTTTATGCACTATGAACATTTTCCGAAATTGCTTTTTTAGTAACGTCCACATGGGGTGTCCGTTACTGGAAATTGACTAATTAAGCTCTCCAGTAATGGACCACGGTCCTAAAATCTGAAAAATAAATGAAATTTTGTAAATAACCATTAGTATATAAAATTCAAAGTTTTCTATTACTATTGAATCAAAAACATGCATTTTTTTTTCAAGAAAATAAAAAAAGATATAAATTAATTAAGTGAAGCCAACTCTTAGCATGTTCATTAAGATTTTCACAGAAAAACAGTGGAACTGTGAAACATTATTTTCTGCTTCCTGATTGGTTTAATTAAGAGTGTCATCAATAACCCAGATTATAAAACATGGAAGGGGGAGTAATGAAAAAATATATAAAAAGTTAAATTTTTATTGGTTATTTTTTTATAAACCAAAGACTTTGAAGGTGGTTCATTACTGGAAGGCGGTCCATTACTGGCACATCTACCCTACATATTTTACAAATATATTTTTTTTAATTGACGATTGTTTTTCACAATGTATTTTCATACACTTGCCAAATTATATTTTTAAGTTAAATGTATGAAAATGCATTCTGAAAAGTTACATTTCGTTTGAATTCAATACTTTTCGTTTAACGCTAATATATCGATTTCCTTCATACACTCAATATTTTCTTAATATTCAATATCATATTAAATTATTGAACAAACTGGTGTGATACTATAAGCGCATAAAAAACTTCTTAATAACACCATAAAATAAGGAATGCGCAAGGCCTTTCGAAAGGACTTTGCCTTTCTTCGTCAGTCGCAAAGGAGACGTGAAACCACTTTGAAGGCAGGAGCAAGACTAAAAGGGAATGGGAGGTAAAAAGGGACAAGAAAAGGTAACAGCCAATAGGAAAGCAGAAAGGCAACAGCCAATCACAAAAGAGAACCTAGAGTGCAGAATAGAAGGGAAATTATGAAGAAAATTGGGCGAAAAAACAGAGCGAAAAAAAAATTAAATTAAATAAAGATAAAAATAAATAAGTAAATAAAAACAAAATGAACAAATAAATAAATAAATAAATAAATAAAATGCATAAAATGCATTTTTTTATAATTTGCTTCATAATTTTCATTCTATTCTACATTCTAGGTTATTCTCTTCTGTGATTGGCTGTTCCCTTTCTGCGTTCCTATTGGCTGATGCCTTCTACTTTCCTATTGGCTGTCGCCTTAACTTTTCCCTCTTTCTCTCCCATTTCCTTTCCGTCTTGCTCCGGCCTTCAAAGTGGTTGCACGTCTTCTTTGCGCCTGACGATGAAATACCAAGTTCTTTCAAAAGACCTTGCGCACTCTTTATTTTATGGTGTTATTGAGAATTTTTTTATTATTTTATTCAATATTATTTCTAATTTGATTTTGAATATGTTATTTGTTTTATGTTCAATTGAACAAATTTTTACTTATTCTTAACAAATTCTTATATGAAATACTGGGTGTTTTAGATTTTAATATGTGTAGAGAAATTTTTTAAAGTTGTCAGAGATATCTTTTTAAAAAATATATACCGGGTGATTATAATTAAAGTTACGATTTCAAAAATCGATAATTTTAAAACTACTGGTCAGAATGATTTGATATTTTAGCAGAACAATCGTGAGGCAATGGAATTTTGTTTGGCGAAGGAAAAAAAACAGTTCCAAATTGTGCCGATAGATGGCGTTGTCAGGGTAATGTCAGGGGAAAGACCAAAAATGTATTCTTGAACCCTTTCCGGCGCGGTGTAAATTTGTTTGCAAAATGATGAAATAATAGACTGACACCGGAATTTACAAACGAATCCATTAGTAAAAAGAAGCTTGCTTATTTTCTGATCCTTAATGAAAGGAAAATTTTAATTAAATATTCTTGGTGCCGTTTGTCAGTTTTAGAATTAAAATTCGGTGTCCTTTTTTGTGACCACCGCCCGTTAAAGGGATAAACATAGGAATGATGTTGCCAAAAGGAAAAAAATAGAGTTCAGAGATTTACTAAAAATTTATTAGCGAAAAGACAAGACTACGTGTTTACAGCGACGACAGCGATAATGACAAAAAATGAAAAAAAAAAGAGCTTCATGGAACAAACACCTTACTGATTATTAAGGCATAAGTTGCTCAATATGCCCTCCGCCTTGTTCCGCTACTAATTGGAAGCGCAAAACGGCATGCTCCACAACAGATCGGAGGGTATCTGTACTAATGCAATGGGTGTGTTGTGTGATGCTTGCCTTCAAGTCGGCTAGATTCTGAATCCGCCCGCTATAAACAACATTCTTCAGGTACCCCCAAAGCCAGAAATCACACGGGTTTAAGTCGGGGGAACGTGGCGGCCACGTTGTTGGAAAATGGCGGCTTATGATCCTATCATCTCCGAAATTATCACTCAGTAGCTGCTTCACAGTAGTAGCAATGTGCGGAGGAGCGCCATCTTGCATGAATATTATGCGATCCACACACTGACGCTGTTGAAGTGCCGGAAGAACATGGTTACGCAAAAGTGCTTCATACCGCTTGCCAGTAACTGTGCAGGTAACGGGACCCGCAGGTGTGATCTCCTCGAAGAAAAATGGACCGACGATAAACGCTGCCGTTATTCCGCACCACACAGTGACCTTTTCAGACTGAAGAGGTAATGGCTGTAGCTGGGACGGATTCTCGGTCGCCCATATCCTGCAATTTTGCGTATTTACAGAATCTTGCAAATGAAAGTGGGCTTCGTCAGACCACAGAATGTTCCATGGCCATCCGTTGTCCACTTCCATCCAGGCAAGAAATTGTAGTGCAAAAGGTTGACGTGCTTCCAGGTCAACAGGTAGCAACTCCTGCATATGAGTTATCTTGTACGGATAACAGCGTAAGACGTTCCGTAGGACTTTACGCACCGTGCTGTTCGGCATATCCAGCATTCGGCCAATCCCCCTTGCACTGCTGATTCCAGCATCACTGTCAGTATGTTTCTGTAATGCTGTAGCCACATCTTCCACTGCCGCAGCTGAAACTGGTTTCCTTCTTCTACCCCGTTTAACGTCAAATGATCCGGTCTCTTCGAATTTAGCAATCATTTTTTGCAGACCATTTGTTGTTATTGGACCTTTTTTTATGGATTTTAATGTCCGAAACTTCCTAATAGCTGTAAGTGCACAGTCATCGTTCTTATAAAAAAGCTTCAAGAGCGGAGCGCGATCCTTCATAGTCAGAGTCATGATGAAGCATTCAGGCAAAGAGCTGCTGCTCTGCATTTTTATGGTTGCTATGTCTGCGGTGCGCATGTCACGTATTAGTAATTTGCATATCTTCAGACAAGATATTGAAGCGAGAGAAACTAGTATGTGGTATTATTTATTTTCGATAATTAGTCTAATATTATATTAATAATTATTTTAATATTATATTAATAATTATTTTAATATTATTTTATTGTCTTTAATGATTTCCGATTTAAATCAAACACAGCTGAAGAAGAAATTTAAGGTATTTTTCAGGAAGGCATGTTTAATCCCAATTACATTTCTCAAATCAAAAGCATTTACCTTTGGCATATTAAAAAAAATGACAAATACTTTCCTTTTGTAGTGTTATCTTGCTTTTCAAGACAGTTTTTTTATTATTGAAGCGAGAGAGACTAATATGTGGTATTATTTATATTCGATAATTATTTTAATGTTATATTAATAATTATTTTAATATTATTTTATGGTCTTTAATGATTTCCGATTTAAAGCAAACACAACTGAAGAAGAAATTTAAGGTATTTTTCAGGAAGGCATGTTTAATCCCAATTACATTTCTCAAATCAAAAGCATTTATCTTTGGCATATTAAAAAAAAATCACAAATACTTTCCTTTTGTGGTGTTATCTTGCTTTTGAAGACAGTTTTCTTTTATTGAAGCGAGATAAACTAGTATGTGGTATTAATTATTTTTGAGTTATTAACATATTGTAGCTAATATGGATTTGTTACATTTTAATAATTAGAAAAATTGAATAATCGTATTTAAATTTTGATGAAACAATTTATAAACAGTACGGAAACGCAATGTGAGCCGTTACACTCCGTTTGAATTTAGTAATCTTTTATTTTTCTTTTTTAACGCTCATAAATGTTAGTTCCTTATTCATGTTGCGTACAGAATTACCCCGATTTTTTAACCGAATTTTTTTACTTATTTAATCGGAAAAAATATTACAAATTCTGATATTAAATCATACGATTACAAATTCTGAGATAAAAATAATAAATTGAAAATATGTAATATAAAAACTTGGTATCAGACTGTTTGGAAATTCCAAAGAGTTTACGTGCACTCCTTCGTGCACTCACTAATTTATTAATATTCAGTAATATCTCGAAATTGCATTTCAGTTTGTTATTTAATGGTCTTCAGTTATACGATTTATTCCCAATAAGCATCACACAAAAATAGACTGTTTAATATGTATAATGATGATGTTTTTCAAGATATCAGAGACAATGTTTTACAATACAAACTTTTAAAATAACTTTATGCATGATCATTTGAACATACAGTTTATTATAAATGTAACATTCATTGTTGTTATAGCAACAACACTAGCATTAAATATCGCCGAGGCGGAAACTTCTATTTTCAAAAATCATCTTTAATGCAAAATGTTTCCAGTCAAAAGCATTTATCTTTCGCTTATTGGAAAATTAATGAATATATTTCTTGTACACTGCTGTTTCGTCTCTTACGAAAGTTTCATTTAAATTTAAGCGTGAAAAACAAATACGTGTTTATTAGATATTCATGAGATAGTAACATGTTTTAAGCAATATAGAAATTTCTATATTGCTTAAAATTAAAATTCGTTCACATTTTAATAATTAGAAAAATTCATTAAACATATTTGATCTTTGGTAACACAGAAATATATATTATATTTCATATAAATTTATTAAAATATAAATAAACTACATATTTTTAAAGTTAAAAAACTTGTTAAAAATCCAGTTAAAGTTAAAAATCCAGAATTTTCCCACTCATTGTGAAATTTTATTTTTGTAAAGTTTATTTTACAAGTATTATTAGGACTTTTTAAAACTTGGTTTGTTAAAAGTGGAGCCTAATTACTGCAGGAGTAAACTTCAGCTAGGTACTTTTTTCGAATAGCACTTTCACCTTATTTATAAGAGAAATTCGGATTTAAAGAAGGCGATGAATCAGAAAAATTATCAGAAATTTGTCTCGTCGATAATCAAGCTTTGCCTGAATGTATGAAAACAATGGTCCTCTAAAATTTACATTCCTTTGAATTTAAGATATTTTGCAGATTTTAAAGCTTATGTGAATTACACTACTTTCATACACTCACTATTTTCTTAAAATAGACATATCTATAAATGTATTTCTAGCTGAACATTTATTCTTCTTCAATTCAACAGATCATGCATGGCTGTATATTTTAAGTGTATATTTGAGTAGTGTAAATTTTAAAATCCACCAGAAACATTTGCTTACAATACAAATTATATAAGTATTTAAAATAGACAGATTCCTACTTTTTTGGATGGCGTAATTAATTGGAAAAGTAACGTTAACAGTTTTTTGAAAAGAAAAAAAGCATTATTATATAAAATGACACGTACCATAAACAAGGTTCGTACTCCTTTTTCCACAATGTTTTAACAGCATTTTTCTATTTAATATTTAAATAGCAGAAATTGAAGACGCCTCGTTTAATTGCTGGATTTGTAATACTTTTCTGTATTTAAATAAGGCGAAACATTGTATTAAAAAATTGTGATAAAAGCGTACGAACCCTGCAGAGTTGTCAACATTTACGTTTTTCTAATACCACTAAAATGTAATTATTTAATTGCTGATTTCGGTGATTAAATAAGACAAAATTTACTATTGCATTTTAGTAGTAAGAAAAAAGCATAAATGTTGGCAGCCATGCATATACTCAGGCCTCACACTCGGTTCGTTTTTTAACACCGCTTTTTCTAAAAAAATGTTTTTTAGGACTTTTCATACATAATTTGTAGACATCTACCCAGAACGTAATTTTTTATGCTAACGTTGTTAAAAACGTAGCACAATGTTTTTCATAAAAACTGGTATTAAAAAACGCAGTAGTGCGAGACTCGTTTACTTCATCGAAGTTTTTTAATTAGATTACATTTAACCTTTTGATTACGGGCTAGAACTGGAGACTAATTTTATATTCATTCGTACCACAATTAAAAAAAATTATTTGTGGTACATTTCTCTTCAAAGTATCCTAGTATAAGTGTATGGCAGGGAGCACTTTTTAAAAAGTGGTGCGAAAAAATAAAGAAATAATAGCTGGGATGACATACGTCCCAACACCGTAATCAAAGGGTGAATGATTTTTGATTAATCACTTAATTAAGGATTCAGAGCATTTTTTATCCTATTTGTTCCACTTTTTGAAAGGTAATTTCTGCCATACACTTATAGCAGGCTATTTCCAAAAGATATATACCAGAAAGAACAGTTTTTGTAAATTGTGAGACGATTGGGTATAAAAATAGTCGTCAGTCTTGGTCCGTCATCAGAGGGTTAAAAGTTAAAAACTGCTGAAGGAGAAATTCAAAATTTTGTTTTGAATAAGTATTTTTAGCGAAAATTAAATTTGCCCAAGCAAAATCATTTACCTTCACTTTACTGAACAAATTCAGGATTTTTTTTTCTTACATTGTGGTTTCGACTTTAATAAATGTCCCATTTTAAACTTAAGCGGTAAAAATCAATATGTCTTTATTATTTAAGATTATTGTTTAGCTTTCATATATACAATCGCGAAAAGCCTATGGTTATCTTAAAGTAGGTAGTTACTGATTGCCTAATATAATCATCAAAAAATATTTTCATTTTCAAAAAACAGGTGTCTGATAACTACGTACTCCGTTTTCAAAGGTCGTTATCTAATTTATAAGTATTTAAAAAAAAAGTGGTACATGTAAAATTTTTTGTACTAAAGTGTTGTACTTCAAATTTAACGATTTTGTGCACCTTATACTGTACTTAGAAATGCGCTCATAAAAGCTCGTAAAAGTTTAAGTAAATTATTTTCTCTAGTTTAGTATCCATTCTTCAACAATTCAAAAGTGCTTTCCCTATATCATAGTTACCGGATCTCCTGGTTTTTTATTACTTCTATATATGTATATAAATATTCGCTTTATCTAATGACAGAATATTTCTATTAAATACGGCGGCGAAAGTTACTATTGAGAAAAAATTATACTCAAAAATTGAAGGTCTGGGGACTATTCTGTATACATTACTGAATGATTGAATTTTTAACAGGTATAGTACAAATGTCTTATATATATATATATATATATATATATATATATATATATATATATATATATATATATATATATATATATATATATATATATATATTCATATATATATATATATATATGAAAAAACTTTTCCAATTGAAACATTTACAGTACGAAATTTTGCGATTTAATGTACAAATTATTCTTATAAAACCAAACGGTTATTAGTAACAATAACACTAAAGTTTAATAAAATGAAATGAAATTCGAGACGGTTTCATGTTTTGATCCTTTTTAATGAGTTCTGTCTACTGACGAAGAAATCAATAACATTATTTTAAGAACAAATAACCTTTAATGGCAATAAAATTTCTTCTAGCGAAGGTATTTATCTTCTGTTTGTTAAAAAATTCATAATTCATAATATTTCTTTTAACCCCTTCACGTCGAGCATGTCCAAACATCCAAATTTTTCAAAATCACATTTATTGTTTGCGTGATTTAATCACAGAAATTAAGTGACTTAATAAAGAAAAAATTTCTTTTAAAAATTAATAGAAGGGATAATCAATGATCCTGATCTGTCTAAACATCTAAATGTCACGTATATGCGACGATCATCGCGAAGACGTTAAACGGAAGGGTAAATTTTATTATATTTATTCTACCTCTTGAAGCGCAAGTGGCATCATCTAATCTATATGTGTTTAGGTTTAGAATATTGAAGTTTTTAAATTAAGAAGAATATATATTTGTATATAATAAAATAACCACAATTTAGACCCAAAGAAAAATTTAGAGTATAAACACGAATTAAATTAAATTAAATTTCGTTTAAATTAAAAATATACTGCAATATTATTATATTTAATTAATAACAGTTCTTTCAACACCAATAATGTTAATATATCTTTGATAAAATTTTTGTTAATCAATCTTTGAAGTTTTTATTTATATAATTAAATAATCCTTTCACAAATTGCACGGTTGAATGCTTTAATTTTTATTTCGTGCATTACAATTACAGAATCATTTTGATATTTTTATCAATATAAATAATACAAGTACTTAGAACAAGAAAATGACACGAAAATTTATATATAGAACAGAATAATAATAATTAAAAAAACTTTAAAAGTTATGAGTAACAACAACACTACGAGTAAAGAAAATATGTCACGAACTTCATCAAAGTTTTACGCTTCGATTCCCTTTAATGACATACCTTTCAAAACAAACTCCGCTGACGGAGAAATCAAAAGATTTTTTTTAGTACAACTATTCCTTAATGACAATGAAATTTCATCAAGCGAAAGTATTTATCTTCTACTTATTGGAAAGATCATAAATCTTTTCCTTTTCCACTTCTGTTCTGCTTCTAATGAAAGTTTTATTTAAATTTAAGTGAGAAAAATCAATACATCTGCATTTTTCATTTAAGAGAAATAAACATTTTCTAACCAGCATGAAACGTTCTCTTTTGCATATATATATAGTAATAGTAAAAATTAAGTACAAATATTTAAATCTTGGTCATATATAAATATACATTCAATTCATTGTTTTTATTATAAATAAATATACATAGGCCATTTAAAAAATTAAATATAATATTATTAAATTCGCCTTTTTCATTACATTATTCGTTTTTATATGGTTTATTCCTTCAGTAATTTTACGATATAACTGATTTAACCCTTAAATGCATAGTGTATCAATTTTGTAACACTTTTTATTTAATTTTTAATAAATAAATCAAGTTCTTCGTAACCACTTTATTTTCATAGAAATATTAATCCTCTAAAAAACACATGAATTGCATAAATATGCTACTAAATAAAATTAAAAATCTATCTTTAAATTTCTGGTTTCTAATCCTTAATATAAGCATAAAAAACATAAATCAAAAAGAAAAATTCGTGTATTTAAGGGTTAAATTTACTTAGACTTTAACTTGTACTATTACACATTGCGGACGGTTAATGCGAGTTTCCGTATCGCAATCACGTATCATTAGGCATGTGTAACTCCACCCACAGGCGTTATTTTCACATTTTGCAGATACATTTTTTAAATAAAAAATGGTCACAATATTTGTATTTGTACAATTATTGTACTATGCATATGAATACTCAGATAAAAACTAGTACCATTAGTATACAGATCCATTTGCGCATGACAACGAACACAATTTTTTTTTTTTTTTTTTTTTTTTTTTTGCTAGATAATCCAAAATACAACAGCAACGCCCATGTGCGGGGAGTCCTGTTTAAAAGACGAAAACTGTCCGACAGCATTGTGTTAATGAAAACTTTATACATGAAATACGCTTGTCCAAATGGAATAATGGAAATATAATAAATCGTATGTTTCTTCATTTTCTTATCTGCTTATGATTTGAACTTTCGAGTTTAACATCGTGTGTACATAGGTGTGAATCAAAAAGTAAGTTACATTTAGAGTTAGTCCAGGGGCGCCATTTCAGAACTTTCCTGGGGGGGGGGGCAAAGTTTTTTTTAAGGCAGTGGCATAGCCAAGAGTGGAGTTTCCCCCCCCCCCCCCCGCAACCTTCCGAACGAGAAACTTTTACTGAATCATATATACAGAGACAGCAATACTTCTAATACGGAATCTAAAGTAACCTCTGAAAAATTCCGTTTTAGACAGGTTTTCGTCTTAGCAAGTAGAATTTTAAAATATTATGAAAGTTTTCAGTTATAGACAGGTACCGTTTTTCTCCGGTATTCTTTAAGACTGTTAAAAGTTGCTTTCTCTAAAGCAGTTCTGAAGAGCATAGGTGTATTACAGTGAAACGTGTCTAAGCGAAACCTGTCTATAACATAATTCTTTCTCAAACGGGAAAAAAAAAATCAAGTTTCGACGAAAAATACGTCATACAATTATACTTGTTAAGATGGAGACCTGTCTAAAGTGGAGCTTTTTTACAGTACTTTTCAACTCCTTCTTTGCAGGTTTTAGTGCAGGGGCGTCATATCATGAGTTTCTTGAAGAGGAGGGGGGGGGGGGGACAAAGTTTTTTTTTCTTTTATAGACAGGGGTTTAAATATGGTGCAGGATTGGACAAAAATAGAAATAGGCCCCCACAATAATAAATGCAGTGTGAGATTTTGCCTTCATATCTTAACTTCTTTCACAAACATGTGATTCTTCAGCAAATATATTTTAAATTTTAGTGGTAGTCCGCAAATTTTTCTTCTTGTTTTACGCAAAAGCAATTCGTCAACCGATCGCGGTAATCATCGCGAATTTTAGGAATTGAAATTAGAAAAAAAAATAGTTAATTGGTCGCGGAAAAAATCGTTATTTTTTTTCAAACGACCGTGGGAAAATATTGCGAATTTCGCCAAAGATCACTGAAACAAATAGAGATTTTCATCAATCGGTTGTGGAAAAAAATTACGAATTTTGTATAACGATTGCGGAAAAATATCGCGAAATTCGTCTAAAGATTGAACCAAAAAAAATCACGAATTTAGTCAAACAATCGCGCAAAAAAGGGAAATTTCGTCAAAGATCGCGCAAAAAAATATCGGTTGCGGAAAATGACTTCCGAATTTCAACAAACGATCGTAGAAAATAGTCGCGAATTGCGTCAAAAGATTGCGAAAATAAATAGGGAATTTCGTCGATCAGCCAAAAAAAAAGTGTCGTGTATTTCGATAAATGGTGGAAAAAATTCGTCAACGATCGAAATTTCGTCAAAGATTGTGCAATAAAATAGCAATTTTTGTCAGTCGGTTGAGGAAAAAGACTCCCGAATTACTACAAACGATCATAGAAAAGAGTCGCGAATTTAAACAAATGGTCGAAAAAATCAATTCCGTCAATAATTCACAGAAAATAGCGAATTTTGGAAAATTGGCACAAAAAAATGAGAAAAGGAAACAATCACGAAAAAATGTCGTGAAATTCAATTGGTCACGAGATAATCAGCACATGAACACCATCAAGAAGTTACGAAATTTACAAATGTTGTAGTCCATAGGTATAAGAAAATTTTCACAAATGATTTTCTGTCAGTAAAAATTTTCCGCAATCATTTTCTGCCTTCCTCTTCAGACTATGATCTAAATTCAATACAATTCAGAAATCTGCAAAACCCTTGGTCTCAGGTCCCTTGTATTGGGTGGGGCAACACGACCCAATCTGCAGTACGGATCGAGTCGGGTTAACGCGGCTTATTTTCGTTGCGGGTCAGGTTGACTTGGAACATTTGACTACGGTTGGGACATATATGTCCCAGTGGACTATTTTTTATTCTATTAGTACGACTTTTTGAAATCTGTCATACATTTATATTAGGACATTTTCAAGAGAAATCTGTCACAAGGAATTATTTTGAAAATTGTAGAACGATTGAATGCAAAATTAGTAGTCAATCCTGGGCCGTTATCAAAGGGTTAATTGTTTCGGGTTCAAGTTGGGTTTTCACTATTTTGAGTCGGGTTCGTGTTGCCCGAGTTTTCAAAGAAATCCTAAATATTTTCAGATGAAAAAAAAATGTTTTCTATATAAAATATAAAATTGTTATTAGAGATATAATTGTAGTCTACTTTTCCAAATCATATTGAAATATGGATTAATTTTCTTTCATTTCTGGTGGGGTTGGGGTCAATGAAAATTTTTTGGACGTTTCCGTGTTTACTGGAAATTACAATCGTGCATGGGCTACCCGAAATGCATTTCGTTTTGGGTTTGGTTGATTCAATTTTTTTTTGTTGTTGTTGCGGGTCGAGTAAACTTTATACTCTTCGGGTAGACTCTTTGACTCTTTCGAATCGGGTTCGAGATGAACAGATTATACAAAAGAAGGTTCTGAATAATTTTCAAATGAAACAACTATAGTATATTTGATTATTAATGGGTGTATATATGTGTTATTTTTGTACATAAACGGTAAACTTGTAGATTACTTTTCCATAAATGTATTAAAATATACATTCATTTTCTTTCCCTTCGGGTTCAGGTATGAATATTTCGGATTCGATTTGAAGTCTGTCGAGTTAAAGTCAGGGTTCGGGTCGGTTACAACCAAATCTGGACAGGACTCTAGTGTCAGGCTGTGGAGATTTTTAAGAGAATACTGTATATATATAAAAACATTTAATAAAGCAAATGATTTAATAGCATTATAACGATTGAAGTAAATATAATGTGACACTAATAAAACAAAATTAACAAATCATATAATTAGGAAATTGAATACACCTCCGCCATCCACCATCCCCGAAAACAAAAATTCCCCTTAAATTTTTGGCTAAAGAGAGAATTTATCACTAAAATTCTAGCCTTGGTGGTGACGAGTTTTTTTTAATCATGCTGTACACATCTCAGAAGCAATTCATAGAGTTTTTTCTCACATATATTTCTAAAATTAGCCAAAATACTCATTAATGATAAATGTCTCGCTTATAGAATGTTTTAAAGTGTTTATTAAATGTTTATTACTTTCTTCTATCTATACAAGAAAAGGTATTCGAATTATAAAAATTTACCCTTTCCGGTTTTCGACGGATTTATATGTTTTAGAAAGTCCTGAACACAATTGGACAATTTTTAGAAAATGTCTGTCTTGCTAGTCTCAGTGTCTGTATGTGACAAAAATTTTGTGGGCGCTGTATCTCAAGAACTAATGCACGGAATTTGAAAAAACCTTATATTCAGTTGAACATTGATATAAATGGGTGGTGATTAGTTTTTGGTGTAAATCGCCCACCAGATGGCGCTGCTATGCTACATTTTTCATGATTTTTATGATAGCTATATCTCAAGAACTAATGCACAGAATTTCACCAAACTCCAGATTCGGTTAGACTTTGACAAAAATAGACGTTGATTACGATTTGGTATAAATTGCCCAACAGGTGGCGCTGCTATGCTACATTTTGCACGATTTTCACGATAGGTATATCTCCAGAAATAACGCACATAATTTAATAAAACTTTAGATTCAGTTAGACCTTAATATAAATTGGTGCTAATTCGTTTTTGGTGAATGTGAAACCTGTATGAGATAGAAGAAAGTTTTGGGATTGGCACATCGGACTAGTTTTTTTTTTTTTTTTTTGTAATCAAATCTGTGAAATCTGATGTTATTTTAGCTTTTGATCATATTTTGATTTTTTTTTTGTCTAACCTGTGATAGCTGATAAATTTTCTGAAATTTCAAATTCCTTAATCAAATTCCTTAATCCTCAAAATTAGAATTTGAAATTTAAATTCCTTAGTTTATTAATTTAAAACTCCCGGGGGGGCTAGGGGGCGGTTCCCCCCCCCCCCCCAAAATGGCTCCCCTGAGTTAGTCGGCAACAAATTGTAATGAGAGCGAATTCGTATGGCGAAGTTGAAGGATACACGTATAAGCTCTTCCGAGTGGAAGTGGGTTATATATGTAGGTCCTACATACGTATTTCTTTAGTGTTTCATAAAGATGCTTCAGTTGGACTTGTACTCCCAACGAGAGGTTTGAAGAAATGTAAAATGGGCTAAGCACTTAACCCTTCTTTGCACGAGTTTTTCTTTTACAATTGTGTTTTTTTATACATATATTAAATATTAGACACCAGAAATTTTAAGATAGATTTTTAACTTTGTTCTGCAACATAGTTCACGGGAAATTTACTCGATTAATATTTCTAAATAAATATAGTGGTGGCGAAGAAGTTGATTTATTTATTAAAAGTTAAATAAACAGTGATGGAAATTTACATCACTATGCAATTAAGGGTTAAACCGCATAAACATTTGCAGTGCAATTATCGTGGTTTACAACAAACATGCAATATATTTACCTGCAGTTGACAAATGGTGTATACCATTTGAAAATGAATGCATATATCTGACTGAAAAATTTGATGAATGTCGAATTTTAACATCAGCGACTCCTGAAAATGTAGTTGTAATATAGCGGTTGATTTGAAAAAATTGGTGTGTAAAAAAAAAGAAATAAATAGATAAGTTAAAAGGAGATAAAATATAAATTAAAAATGAGTACTGTAACGGTTACATACCACTGTAGATGATTTCCGTTCGAATGAAAATTAGTTTTAATACTGTGTATAAGGTTTGACAGTTGCAATTTTAAAATAAGCCATGCTAGCAACAATGGGGTTTAAAGTGCCTGTAGAAACAATAAAGAATTGCCAGACAAAAATTCTGCTATTACAAATCGCACTTAACAGGAAACTGGTATGGAATAATATCAGTACATTTCATTTCAATAAGTTGAAAAGTAATTCCTTAAAGTATGTTTTATTACCGTAATTTCCGATGTATAAGCCGCGGCTAAAATAAGTCTATCTCAAACCAGAAATTTTATTTCATAAATAAATGGAAGTAAGTGCCTAGAATTAATAAGTTACATTTTATTAAATAAAATATCTGGTCAGAAAGAGACTTATTTCAGCCGCGGATTATAACCCGGAAATTACGGTACTTTCTTCAAAGTTAATGGTTGAATAAAAAAAATGTATGCACTTTTTAACACTATACAACCCTTGCCGACTTTTAAGCTCTTTTGTTAGAACTTATCTTTAATATTACTATTCGCCTTATTTTATCGAAAATTTTGGGATTGAATAAGGTAAAAATTATTTTTGAAATAAAGTGAGAAGAGAAAAGCATAAAAGTTGTTAGCTATGCTAAATGTAGATAACCCTTCATCTAGAAAAAAAAAATCAAAATGTTAATATTGTAAAAACATCGTAAATTTCAAAACAGATTTTAAAGATAAATTTTAAAACAAATTTTTACAACATTCAGTCTAGTATTTCTTTTCAGGTTGTTGTGTACCACTCGAATATAAAGGAAAAAAATTTGCTACCTGTTTTCAATTTTCTTTATGTTCGCCTTCGTGAAATCGCGAGACTCGCTGATTTCATTAATAAAATAAAATCATTATTAATCCAAATTTGTAACAAATCTGCCACTTAAATGTATTTTTTTTCACCAAGGATTTTAAATGTTAAAAAACGGTACGATTAATCTGAATTCAATCAAATAAATACAATAACATGAAATATGCGGGAATTTCATATGCGGGCACTTCTAACGATGGGAAGATCTTCGTGTCTCCAAATTATTAATGTATATGTATATGTTTGAATAACTAAATAGTGTTGCCAATGGGCTATTATGTTTAATTGAGTTTGCATGATTGGCACCACTTTCTTGAAATGGTATAATTTGCTGTATTTCGCCTTATTTAATCAGACTTTACATAACAGAAACTTTACTTTCTCAAAAATCCGGTGGCAATCAAGAAAACTGAATTTAAAAAAAAAAGTAGCCCGCTGGCAACACAGTATCTAAAAGCGCCTTCCTTCAACTCATTGGGGCACAAGTAATTGTTTTTCTGTAATGTTGCATTCATACCAGAATTGTTGAAGAAAATGGAATTGCTTATTGACTTATCCACCAAATTTATAAAAGAAAAATTCTGTTAAAAAATTCTGGTACAAATATTGATTAAAAATAAGAAGTGATACAAAAAATCTCACCACCTTCAAAGAGTTAAAAACCTTTTCCTACAAAACAGAGTTCGTACGCCTCTACCACAATTTTTGATAGAATTTTTTGACTTATTTAAATGCAGAAAATTAATACAAATACTGCAATTAAACGAGGTGCCTACGATTTCTGCTGTTTACATATTAAATAGAAAAATTCTATTAAAAATGGTACTAAAACCGTACAAACCTTGTACAATGCATCAGTTTTCTGTTTTTTGCCATCATTTTTTTTTTTTTTCAAATAATGATTTCTATGTTCTCTTAAATATTCCCACAAAACTGCAGATTTCGTAGTATTTTTTATTAATATTTTCCATTGCAAAACTGTTAGAGGGGAGATTATCACATTCCTTACTTATGATGGGAAACCGTATCATTTTCTAAAATATATTTTTTTTTCTTATCAAAATAAATGCCTGGATCAACAAAAACATTTTTGCGTGAAATTATAACGTTTTATTTAAATAATTAAACTTTTTGGCTACCCGCGGGGTTCGTACACTTTTACCACAGTTTTTTAAGAGACGAAAAAGTCTACTAAAAAGTTGTTCTAAAAGCGCACAAACCCTCTACCAGCCGCAATTTTTCAAAATTAAAAAACAAATGTTTAAATTTTAGCTTTGAATCTTTGTAAAAATTACAATATGCCTGTAATAGCTATGTTTTTATCGGAAGTACGTACATTCCTTCGGTTCCAAGGATTTTAACACCGTTATTTATAAATAAAAAACTATATATATGTAATATTTAAACCAAAGAATTTATTACCACCCCTTTAAATCGCTACTATTTTTCTCCGATTAAATAAATTGAAAGAAACCTATTTAAAAATTGTTGTAAGACACGCATCATTTGATAAATAATTAAAAATTGAATTTCTATGTTCCATAAAACGTTATTTACCTTATTAAGAATTCATGTCAATCATATTTCGTTTTGCTAACAGGAACAGTAACGGGAGAGGCAATTCAAAGACTTTCGTAGTTGCGAAGAAACTCCACACTCTGGTGATAAGTCTTGGTGTAGCACATCTGATGAATCAAAGAAAAAAAATTATAGCTGTAGTGAAGAATTTATATATAAATTAGGATAGACAATTACTAAAAGTAGAAAAATGTCCATAACCCAGCCAAATGTACACAATCAGTCGAACACCGGCAGCAGTCAAACTGGTCTTGAAAAAGACCGACCGTACTAGAGCGATTTTACTTAGAGCGTGCGCAGTGCGTGTTAAGTTTGTTAGAGCATACTTTGATACACCACTTTCCTCACTGACGGCCAGTAGTCAAAATACAAGTGCTCTATATGCAAATTTTGGTCGCGTACATGGGCGCCAGTTTCCTCTCCTGCGGAGAATTGTCATAGAAAAAATTTCGTGGGAAAAAAGAATAACTACTAGTAATTCTTAAGTCTCATAATCCTTCTCACTGACTTTACAGCAATGCGGGTTTTTAGTCCAGGATATACGCTTGA
The DNA here is from genome assembly GCA_963931845.1 of Maratus michaelseni. Taxonomy (NCBI): domain Eukaryota; kingdom Metazoa; phylum Arthropoda; class Arachnida; order Araneae; family Salticidae; genus Maratus; species Maratus michaelseni. Next base: position 101,825,777 of record OZ007600.1, read on the forward strand.
ATTAGTTTTTCCTGATCTTATCTGGATTAATTTTTGGCAATTTCTCTTTGTGATTTCTGACGTTTAATCTTTTCATTTTCCAGCATGCAAAAGACTTCCATTCTATCATCAGTCTGTTAAGACTATCAGTCATAATAGGGCGCTATTTTCAACTTTAGAAATTTTTTCCATTCATCGGTACAGGCTTAATATAAAATAGCTTTGGACCCCACTGATACACAATTCGACCTCGTGCGAACAACTGGACAGTTGAAGACGAAATGAGAAGTGGGAAAGGGAACAATCTATGCAGCATTGCTGCTCGAAGTATCAATCTGAAAAAACTAGAGTCAGCAAGCTGAGGATTCCACGGAGGAAAACATAAATAGTAAATATCTAATCTAATTACTTTACATTTTTTGTATATAATTTCTGGTGAAAATGCGTTTATGCACCATTTTATAATTCTTAAACTAATTAAGCTTTTATTTTCCTTTGTATTTGTGTCACTAGTTTGACCTTTAAACTAAACTTTTAATAAAACCTATCGCGGCAGGAAATGGTTTAACCTTCTTAATTTTTATTTTGGTTGTATATTATATATTCCAATTAATTTTAGTTCCCAACTGCCATATAGAATACATAATTTCTTTTCGATAGAATTTTACTTTTATGATAATGTATGTGAACAAAGGAAATAATTTATTTTCAAATCAATTCGCTTATAACAGTTTTTAAAATTTCTTTTCACTAATATGTACCATTTATCTCAAAATATTATTATAAAGCAAAACTTTTAATAAAACATTTTCCTGCAAGGAATGAATCAACTCTCTTAAGGGCGGTGGTATATTACATGTTCCCAGTGGCGGAAAATGACTGGCTTTATTTGAGGCACTAAACGCATGGCTCCCAAATTTATTATTTTTTTAGCTCTATTTTTTAAAAGAAATATTTTTGTTATTTATTCCGAGTAAATTATGCCTTTAAACACGATAAAGATTTTAAAATTAATGGTCAGAAAAGAATATGTTTTTAACCATGCATTTACTACCCCAAAAAGCCAATCATGAACCGGCACTGTATGTTCTATTTCTTTTAAATTGCCAACTGCCATATTGCATCTAGAATTTTTAATAGAATGTTGCTTTTATAATGCACGTGGAGAAAAGAGTAAATTTATTTTAAAATCAATCCGATCGGAAAATCTGGTGATAAACAATCATTTTAACACTTTAGCATCGGAATCACCTTGCTCCTATTATATTAAAACTAAGCATATTTTTAGTCCTACGCATTTTTTGGAACTAACTTGATGCCAAAGATACGAACAATTTGTAAAAAATACATAATTTTGATGCAATTGTAGTAAAACTTTACATGTTAAACCCTTTCAGTACCAAAGTACTTTCAGTACTAAAATATTGAAATAAATGACCTGCACCGGAATTTTCAAAATAAATTATTTGCAAATAAGAAAAAGGCTATATTTCAAGTAAATATTAAATGCAAAAGATTTTAGCAAAATTCTGGTGCCAGTGTGGCGTTTGGGAATTAAAATTAAGTGGTTTAGTAAACATACCACTGCCCCTGAAAGGGTTAAAAAGGAAAATGACAATGAAACAAAATGAAAAGGAAAAACTTTGTTCGAAACTTTAACCCGGGAGAAATCGCCCATATCTAGGGAATGAATAGTTTTTACTTTGTCACCAATAAATACAAACAATAATTCTCAACTTATTTAGTCAGTGACAACTGTTACAAATTGTAGGATAAAATACGCTAAATATTACTTTTCGAAAAGTAGTGGTGATAATTGTAAAATCTGTACGCACTCGTGGTATGTCATACCCCATGCGACTTCTCCCGGGTTAAATATGGGAAAACATAACAAGATAAATCGTATAAATGATCATTTTATGGAACAAAACTTAATGTTAAATCCGGTCTTACTTTTTTTGGAAATGAGGTACTAACAATGACAGTTCTTTAAATACAAGATAATCAATACAAACAAGCAATTAAAAAAAAACTTATTAATTAAAAATAAAATATAGCAAAATACTACTAATACATCAGCTTCTTCCTGGTGTACATAATGAGCAATAAAATGTGAGTGCAAAAATTAATCATAAACAAATTACCTTTAAAAATTTTAATGTTAAAAAATCGCCAGTCAATGGTCTAAAAAAAAATTTCCAGGTGCAAAATGAAACATATCTTGAAAAGGATTTTTATTAGATAAGTATTAAAAGAAAATTTAAAATGATAAGTATAGAAATCGAATTTTATGCGTTGATTTGATAAGATATATATATTTTATAAGAAGCGTACAAAAGACATTTTTATTACATCAAATACCTTCAGGTTATAAATAAATACATATTGGATAAGAAAGTAGGTTTCTCTTTTCTTGAAAAATCTATAAAAATATGAAGAATAAAAAGTATTGTTAAAGAATAAACGAAAGAAAATATAAAAGAACACTCTAATATTGCGAAACAGTAATTCTTACCTGATGTTTTCAGTTTTGAAAAATTGGATAGTAAAATAAAAATACATTACGTATCTAAATGTAATCTTTTATGACATATTTTCGCTCTAAAGTAAATAAAATCATAAAATAGGTTTTATTCAGTGAAAGTTAAAATAACAGTACTGAAAGTCATTGTCTTTAAAAAATTATATCTCATTGAAATATAAAAACAAATTGGAAATTGTACGTCAAACGTGACAAATGAGGTGCGTTCGTACTACAGCTAGTTATATAAATATTCAGATCTTGATGATTTTTAATTCTATGAAATGAATTATATCGTCTGCAGATTCATTTCTGTCATAAAATAAGTATCTCGGTCGCTTGACCATTAAACCTCGGAAGCTCCTATAAAAAGAAAGAACCATTTAAAAAAAAATCAAATTTCTTAATAAATATTTTTATTAATATCTCCTAAAATTTTAATTCGATTTTCAAAAAATTTGAAATGACTCGACAAAATTCTGCAAAGATAATATATCTTAAATATCAAACCATTCGGTTGGGTAGTTTTTGCGTTGTTATATGCGGAAGGACGGACGGATTAGACGACGACAATAGGTGCTACGTATTGTTATGAATTTTGTATATATCTGTAAATATTCCATTTGTTTAAATTTATTTTATTTTATTATTGTGAAAATTGCAGTATTATTAATGTATTTCCTATTGAGCATCATGTAACTCAATGCTAAAGACCTCGGATGCTTTGCAAGAAAAACAACCTTACACCCTCATCTTTATAATGGAAGTCTATGGAAAAATCGCCAAGGAATGGGTTTATCGCCAAGTTGGCGATAGTTTTGGCGACTTATTTTTGTCGCCAAATTTGGCGATATATCGCCAAATGTCGCCAAGTTGGCGACAGATTTGGCGACTTTTTGTGCAACCCCCCCTTATACCTGTACATTGGGATCCTTTCTCGCTTAGGTTCTCTATCGAAAGTTAAAGCACTTTCTGGTAATTTCTAGCATCTGAAGGCTCTGGAAAATTCTACAGTTATCTTTAAAGCCTATATAAGGGACCTCCACCAGTCCAGTTCAGTTAGCTGTCTGTCAACTGCGATTGAATTCATACGAGAGGCTTTGCATTGAGAACTGTGTTACTCGGATCGATTTTGTCGTTGATACGTCGTATTGAACGCATTGTTTCTGTGTGAAATTTTGCTGCGATTTTATTGGATTTGAAGATTACTGAATATCTTGTAATTTTCAGAAGATATTTGTGATCGTATTGCACTGTTTATAGTGAATAAAGCCTTTTTATTGTTCTTATATATTGGCATCAGTCCTTACGAACCCCGAGCTCACAACATTTGGTGTCAGGAGTGGGGTTGAATGCCGATCACCAGAGCAATGGAGTGTGAACTGAAACAATTATTGGAGAAATTAGCTGCAAACCTTTGTGAGTTGAAAGAAGAAATGAAGAAAGATATGTCAGCGATGGATGAGAAAATGACTGCGAATCAGGCTCAGATGTCAACCAACCTTGCTGAGTTGAAAGAAGAAATGAAGAAGGAAATGACTGAGAATCAGGCTGAAATGAAGGAAATGTCGGAAGAAATGAAGAAGGAAATGTCGTTAGAAATGAAGAAGGAAATGTCAGCGATAGATGAGAAAATGACTGCAAACCAGGCTGAAATGAAGGAGATGTCGGAAGAAATGAAGAAAGATATGTCAACCAACCTTGGTGAGTTGAAAGAATTAATAGATAATAAAATAACATCTTTAAATGAAAGAATTGACAGCGTGGAAAACAAATTTGATGGAAGATTTCAGGAAATAGAAGAAAAAGTTCAAAAGACAGCCAATACCGTAGAAGAAAGAGTAGAAGAAAAAGTTCAAAAGATCTCCAAAACCGTAGAAGAAAGGATAGAGAGTGTGGAAAAGGAGTTGGAAAATGTGAAGAAACAAAAGATAACTGCCGAAAACTATCCCGAAGATGTCAAGTATCAAGCTATGCTTCCTCGGGCCTCTATTAAACTCTCGACCTATGACGGAAAATCCTCATGGCCATTTTTTAAGACACAATTTGGGATCGTAGCGGACGCCAATGGATGGGATTCCCGGACAAAGGCTTGCCAGTTAGCTGCTTCTCTGCGAGCTGATGCTGCGGACGTCCTACAGACTTTGCCTACAAATGAACCGCTGGATTTTGAAACGCTCGTCAGTGCCTTAGAATTGCGCTTTGGCGAGAAATGCATGAAGGAATATAGCAGACTCCAGCTCAAATCTCGACAGCACAAATCCACTGAATCCCTGCAAGAGCTTGCTACGGATGTCGAGAGACTTTCACATCTTGCTTATCCTGGCTGTCCAACTGAAATTAGAGAAAGTTTAGCTCTTCAACATTTTATTGATGGTGTGCGTGACCCTGAGATCCAGACAGCACTCCGGATTGCAGATCTCAATGATTTAAAAGGGGCTTTGGTTTACGCTCTGAAATTCGAGGCAGCCCAGCAAGCTACTAGGAAAGATCGACACTTTGTGCGAGCAGCCAACCTGCCTGAGACGTCGGATAGAGCTGTGGAGTGCTTACAGCAGCAGATGAATGACATAATGAGAAAGATAAACTCATTAATGGCCAACAAACCTTACAGGAAGATCAAGTGCTGGAAATGCGGTGGAGAAGGCCATATCCAAATCGACTGCCCAAGACGACCCAGCACCGAAGGTAATAGCTCACCCGCTAACGGAGGAGCAAGAAAACTGATTATTGACCATCTTGCGGGTCGGAGGTTTCCAGATCTTAAGAAGCCTCATTTTCAAGTATGTGAAATTTCTGCAAGAAGTTGCGGCGAGAACGGAGTTTTTCTAGTCGGAAGTGTGAACGATTTGCCCTGTAATATGATCATCGATACAGGAGCGAATGTGACCATCATTCGGAAAGATATAGCTCAGCGGCTGAAAGAAAAACTCTCCTGGACCCCGCCACGTGTAATCCTTCAAACTGTGACAGGAGATAAGATCGACATATTTGGAAGAATGACACTGGAAATAAAGTTTGGGAACGCCGCTTACCATCATACAGTCTATGTGGCCGATATTTCAGATCCTTTCATACTCGGACTGGACTTTTTAAAAGAGCATGGATTTGCACTGGATTTTAAGAATAATGAATTACGCTCTGCTCAAAAAGATGTCACTATTTTCAAACTTGGAAATGAGTCCGGGTCCATTCAACGGATCACAGCCAAGGCAGATGTTATCATCCCTCCTCGAACCGAAATGATGATACCTGGAGTAACTGGAAACGAAAGAAGTTTTCAATGTAGCTTAGTTGGATATCCTGAGAAGAGCCCAAAAGGAGTGCTAATAGTATCAGCGCTGGTAGATCTGTCGAGAGATGTCATACCTGTGAGAATTGCGAACGTAAGTGAAAAATCTAGAATTATCCAGAAGGGTGAAGTGCTTGCAACCTGTGCTCCAGTCACCTGTGTTTGCAAAGACCCGAGCTTGACGTTATCGGAGCCGTCTACAAGTTTAACACCTGTAATTGGACGAAATGAAAATTTATCTCCTGAACAGAGACATGCCGCAGAAAGACTGTTCCAGGAATTTAAGGATGTGTTTTCACAAAACGAGAGTGATATAGGGCGCACTTCACTGACACGTCATAGAATTGATACTGCCGACAATCCACCAATTAAACAGCATCCAAGACGCTTGCCGTTCACAAAACAAGAAGAGGTTTCTAAGCTCTTACGAGAGATGCAGGATAGTGACATCATCGAACAGTCATCAAGTCCGTGGGCCTCTCCCATCGTGTTGGTCCGAAAGAAAGATGGCTCCACAAGATTTTGTGTGGATTATCGTAAACTTAACGATATCACGAAGAAGGACAGCTATCCTCTACCAAGAATAGACGACACGCCAGATACTCTTTCAGGACATAAATGGTTTTCCACGCTGGATTTGAAGAGTGGATATTGGCAAGTAGAGATCCATCCTGATGACAAAGAGAAGACTGCATTTACTACTGGACAAGGACTTTGGCAATTTAAAGTTATGCCGTTCGGGCTCTGCAATGCACCAGCAACGTTCGAACGCCTCATGGAGACAGTGTTAAAAGGCCTGACTTTTGAAGCTTGTCTCATCTACCTAGATGACGTCATCATTGGTGGCCGCACGTTTGAAGAACATCTAGAAAATATTCGAAAAGTGTTAACGAAGCTAAGAGCGGCGAATTTAAAACTGAACCCTTTGAAATGCAAGTTCTTCCAACGCGAAGTAAATTATTTAGGACACATCATCTCAGCTGAAGGTGTTCGAACGGATCCTGAAAAATTGTCTGCAGTAAAGAACTGGAAGCGTCCGGAAAATGTCCATCAGTTGCGAAGCTTTCTGGGACTATGCACTTATTACAGAAAGTTTGTCCAGGGGTTCTCCAACATCGCAAGACCATTGCATAGGCTCACTGAAAGCAAGCAGAAGTTTCTATGGACACAAGAATGCGACAATTCCTACCAGCGGATGAAAGAAGCTCTCACATCCTCTCCAGTTCTTACCTATCCACACCCCGACAAACAATTCATTGTGGACACGGATGCCAGTCACGAAAGTGTCGGCGCGGTACTTTCCCAAGAAATAGATGGCAAAGAACGAGTCGTAGCATACTGGAGCAAATGTTTATCGAAACCAGAGCGGAATTATTGCGTCACTCGCAAGGAGTTATTAGCTATAGTGAAAGCCATAGAACACTTCCATCACTATCTCTATGGCAGGAAATTTCTCTTTCGTTCTGACCACGCATCCCTAACATGGCTGATGAATTTTAAGAACCCAGAGGGCCAAGTAGCCAGATGGATACAACGACTCCAGGAATACGACTTTGACATCAGGCATCGCAAAGGCTCATCGCATGGAAACGCCGATGCCCTATCAAGAAGACCGTGTCCCGAGAGCTGTCGCTATTGTTCCAGAGCGGAGAGCAAGTATAATCCCGAATATGTCATACGCCAGACGAAGACTTCACAATCAACGCCACCAGATCCCTGGAGTGATGAGAAGATTCGAGAAGATCAAATGGCAGACTCTGACATCAAACCAATTTTGGAGTTATTAGAATCTTCTAGCACGAAGCCCAGTTGGAAAGACAACTCGACTTACAGTCCTACGACGAAGCAATATTGGGCTCTTTGGAACTCCCTCCACGTCAGAAATGGTGTCCTGTTCCGAAAATTCGAATCGGAAGATGGGAAGACATCTCGGTGGCAGTTGGTACTTCCTCGATCCCGAATCCCTGAGATCCTCAAGGAATTACATGACAGTCCCACTGGTGGCCATTTTGGAATCATGAAAACATTACACAGAGTCCGAGAGCGCTTCTTCTGGGGAAAAGCGAGAGCTGACGTCGAACAATGGTGCAAATCTTGCGATGCATGTGCAGCTCGGAAAGGACCAAAGAAACGTAGCCGAGGAAGACTACATCTCTACAATGTAGGAGCACCTTTCGAACGCATCGCACTAGACATCCTAGGTCCTTTGCCAAGACGTTCCGATGGCAACAAATACCTCCTTGTTGTCATGGACTATTTCACGAAATGGCCTGAAGTTTATGCCATCCCTGATCAAGAAGCTTCTACGGTTGCTGATGCCTTGGTACACCAGTGGATATCAAGGTATGGAGTCCCCCTTCAAATGCATTCTGACCAGGGGAGAAATTTCATCTCTGCTGTGATTGAGGGTCTCTGTCAACTTCTCGGAATGGAAAAAACTAGGACGACGCCTTTACATCCACAATCGGATGGCATGGTTGAGAGATTTAATCGTACTATCCTCAACAATCTCTCACTGCTAGTCTCAAGAAACCAACAAGACTGGGACCAAAAACTTCCCTTGTTTCTTCTCGCCTATCGCAGCGCCGTCCATGAAACAACCGGCTATTCCCCGTCTCAGATGTTTTTCGGTCGTGATCTTCGTCTACCTTGTGATCTGATTTTTGGTCGCCCTCCAGATGCGCCTTCATCGCCAGAGGGATACGTGCAGAATCTCCAGGCACGATTTGAAGACGTCCACAACTTGGCTAGAGAGCGGATCAATATACAGACGGAGAAGATGAAGACCAGGTACGACACGAAAGCCACGGGACATCAATTCAAAGAAGGTGACAAGGTTTGGTTTTATAATCCGACTCGACGTAAAGGACTTTCTCCCAAACTGCAATCGCACTGGGACGGTCCTTATACAGTCCTAAACAGACTGAACGATGTCGTAATTCGGATCCGAAAGTCACCAAGTTCGAAGCCTAGAGTCGTTCATTACGACAGGCTGGCTCCATACTATGGCCATAGTACTTAGTTCATTGATTGTAAATAGTGTAATGTAAATAATGTAAATTAGTATGACCATGGTCTTGTATATAAGTTAATGTAATAATTTCTTTTGCTTAGCATTATCATTATTAATGTTATTATTTAAATACTTGTATGTAATGATGTCTATGCTTTAATTTAATTTAATTTTTTTTTTTAAATAAGTGTATATTTTGTATAATTCAGCATTATGAATGTGTTTAATTGTTATTTTCCATGTTTGCTTTAAGTGTTTTGAGTAGTATAGCATTTGTTGGTAACGGGTTTGCTTTCAGATCAAAGGTTGAACTGCCCGGGACGTGCAGTCCTCGAGAGGGGGGCAATGTTATGAATTTTGTATATATCTGTAAATATTCCATTTGTTTAAATTTATTTTATTTTATTATTGTGAAAATTGCAGTATTATTAATGTATTTCCTATTGAGCATCATGTAACTCAATGCTAAAGACCTCGGATGCTTTGCAAGAAAAACAACCTTACACCCTCATCTTTATAATGGAAGTCTATGGAAAAATCGCCAAGGAATGGGTTTATCGCCAAGTTGGCGATGGTTTTGGCGACTTATTTTTGTCGCCAAATTTGGCGATATATCGCCAAATGTCGCCAAGTTGGCGACAGATTTGGCGACTTTTTGTGCAACCCCCCTTATACCTGTACATTGGGATCCTTTCTCGCTTAGGTTCTCTATCGAAAGTTAAAGCACTTTCTGGTAATTTCTAGCATCTGAAGGCTCTGGAAAATTCTACAGTTATCTTTAAAGCCTATATAAGGGACCTCCACCAGTCCAGTTCAGTTAGTTGACTGTCAACTGCGATTGAATTCATACGAGAGGCTTTGCATTGAGAACTGTGTTACTCGGATCGATTTTGTCGTTGATACGTCGTATTGAACGCATTGTTTCTGTGTGAAATTTTGCTGCGCTTTTATTGGATTTGAAGATTACTGAATATCTTGTAATTTTCAGAAGATATTTGTGATCGTATTGCACCGTTTATAGTGAATAAAGCCTTTTTATTGTTCTTATATATTGGCATCAGTCCTTACGAACCCCGAGCTCACAACAGTATTTATATAATTACGTACGCATCTAATAAAGCGTTTGAAGAAATGCTTTATTTGTTACATGATTGTAATTATTAAATTTTACCATGCTTTAATTTTCAATCGTAAAATAGGATTTATTGAATGAAAGTTAAAAGAATAGTACTGACAGCATTGTTTTTAAAAATTTATATCTCATTGAAATATAAAAATAAAGCGTGTAAGAAATACTTTATTTGTTACATGATTGTAATTATTAAATTTTACCATGCTTTAATTTTCAATCGTAAAATAGGATTTATTGAATGAAAGTTAAAAGAATAGTACTGACAGCATTGTTTTTAAAAATTTATATCTCATTGAAATATAAAAATAAAGCGTCTGAAGAAATACTTTATTTCTTACATGATTGTTATTATTAAATTTTACCATGCTTTAATTTTCAATCGTAAAATAGGATTTATTGAATGAAAGTTAAAAGAATAGTACTGACAGCATTGTGTTTAAAAATTTATATCTCATTGAAATATAAAAATAAAGCGTGTGAAGAAATACTTTATTTGTTACATGATTGCAATTATTAAATGTTACCATGCTTTAATTTTCAATCATAAAATAGGCTTTTTTGAGTAAAAGTTAAAACAACAGTACTGAAAGCATTGTCTTTAAAAATTTATATCTCATTGAAATATAAAAGTAAAGTGTGTGATGAAATACTTTATTTGTTTCATGATTCTAATTATTACATTTTACAATGCTTTAATTTTCATTTTGATCTAAATAAAAGTCTACTTTTAGATGATAATTTAACTTGTCCAAACTATGAAATATTTGAGTTCTCTTAGCAAATATAAGAGAAACGTTTGTAAAATCAGTATAGCAAACAAGTGTGGTAAGTGTGATCAAAGATCACTCTAAGGGTTTCGTTTAATAATCTTTTCAAAACACTTTATCCTTTCATTAATAAATACAAATAAATTTCATTTAGCTACCAAAAAAAAAAAAAAAATAGTCATGTTTTTTATAAAGTAAAAATTTACCGGTCTATTTTTCTCGTCTTTTCGAATATCTAAACCAGCTCGATAGCGGGCGAAGTCCGCTATTATATTCTGTCATAATAATATCTGTCATGTGGACTAAATGCGATTTTAAAAAAAATTCAAAATTAACATGTTGTACACCTTCCAAATGTTAAAATATGCGAATATTTCCGTAATCGGGTTTTTATCGTGATTCAATACGTTTCTCAAACTCATATATTTACTACATTAAAGACGTGAGTATAAAACATCACACTTTTACTGAATGGTGTATATGTATACAAACGTTTTGTATACACCATTCAGTAAATTTTTTATGTTTCATACTCACGTCTTTAATGTAGAAATGTTTCATGGTGTAATCGTCCAGCATTTATATCATATATTTACTATTCTCTATTATTAATATTGATACTCGCTTTGTATTATTCTGAAACATTTGAAAAATCCGTTAAACTTCCGATGTGACGTCATATTTTCTTTTAAATTCTCTAATGACGTGATATTAATCTGCTTTGTGTACATTACACATACTCATACTCCTTGTATTATTGAGAAATCTTACAGTTTTATTACCACTATGACGTCAATCAATTTTATTTCATATTAATCTTTTTTTCAATTGGTGAAACTTTATATTTAATTTTTCACGTGGAAATCGTCTGATAGAAAATTAATTATTGCAGACAGAATTTCATCGTGGATTTTTAATTTTTGGCATCGGCTATAACGAAAAATGTTACAATTTAATAGGAAAAGGCCGTTAGAATTTTGTTTTTTTATCTCTATTTATTAAAATAATACGAATTTTTCAAATTTTAATATTTTGAGCTCTTCACAGCTGCTATTCAGATTTATACACTAAGTTTAAACTCTGTAAGTTACATAGATTTTGAGAATGGCTCTGTAACAGACAGACAACGAAGCGGGAGTAATAGGGTTTCGTGAGATGAACGAAACCCTAAAAAATCAATAAAACTGACTTTATTTGTAAATCGTTTACGATAAAATCACATCAAAGGTGTCATTAGACTCGGAGTATTATATTATTTCACAATATGAATACAGGTTTTTAAACAAGTCATGTACATATTAAAAAATGAACAATTTTCGATTTTAAAAAGGTAACAACTACTTTTTACACCATATTTGAGTTACTTCGATGAAGGTCAACCCAGGAAAATGCATAGTTTATATACTTTTTAGGGTTTCGTTCATCTCAGGAAACCCTATTACTCCCGCTTCGTTGTCTGTCTGTCACAGAGCCGGTTCTCAGACACTATATAACTTACTTAAAATCATAAAGTTTGCTAAAAATCATAAAATTTGAAAAAATCGTATTATTTTAATATACAGAGATAAAAAACCAAAAATCTAACAGTCTTTACCTATTAAATCTAAACATATGTCGTTATAGCAGTTGCCAACAATTAAAAATCCACAATAAAATTCTTTCTACAGTTATTAATTTTCTATTGAAAGATTTCCAAGTGAAACATGAAAATGAAATAAAAAGTTTCACCAATTAAAAAAAAGAATAATATGACGTCATATTGGTAATAAAACGGAAATTTTCAAATATTTCTCAATAATACAAGGAATATGAGTATGTCTAAATACAGAAAGCAGCTTAATATGACGTCATTAGATAATTAAAAAGAAAATTATTCTGACGTCATATTGGTAGTTTAACGGATTTTTCAAATGTTTGAGAATAATACAAATAGAGTATCAATATGAGTAATAGAGAATAGTAAATATATGAGTTTGAGGAACGTTTTGAATCATAATAGAAAACCGATTATGAAAATATTGGCATATTTGATTTTTTTTTAAATATCGCATTTAGTTTACACGGCAGATATTATTATGGCAGAGTATAATAGCGGGTTTCGCCCGCTATCGGGCCAGTTCAGATATTAGAAAAAAAGAGAAAAGTAGACCGGTACATTTTTACTTTATAAAAAACATGACTTTTTTTCTGGAAATGATATTTATTTGGATTTATTAAAAAAAGTGTAAAGTGTTTTGAAAGGAATATTAAACGAAACTCTTTATGCGATCTTCGATCACACTTACCCACTTGTTATTAAATCTTCCTAGATATATATAAATCTATATATTTAAAACGCTAAGCGATTTCTTTCGACAATCCGTTAGAACAAACTACTGCATCAAATTACACCATTCTTTTTTTAAATGAAAGATATTAGGACACATGTTTGTTATCGTGCATTCGTTTGTTCGAAAATTTAATTAATTAGCTGTAATTTTCAATTAAACATTTACTTCTGCTTATGACGTCATAAAGTTGACAACTCCCACTTTTGAGGGCATAGAGTTTTTTCCTTGAACTCTGTGGTTCGCCAATCTTTTGACATTAACTAATATCAACAAGGTAATATTTTAACATTGTAGTATAAAATCTTAAAAAAAAAACTTAATTAGCTAGAATATAATCATAATAAAATATCTAAACGTAAACATATCAATATGAATAACAAATTTCATGTAAAATGTTGCAATTTAAATGATTCCAATTGAAACAAGATTTGGAGAGTTATCCTAGACGCCCAGCTAACATAAAAGTACCTATTTTATTTTATTTATTTACACACATATTCAAATTTATTATAAAACACCAGGTTGCCATACAAAGCAAAAATCGTCATTTAGGTGCCAAAAAATAACCCAGGTGCGTCTGCGATATCTGTACTGATTTAATCAAAATTATTTTGGTTGCACCGCATATTGCAAAATTAATTAAATCCATGATTATCGTTTCTTTCTCAGATTAAAAATAAGAAAATTGGTACTTCTCTATTGTCCCGTCGACCACTTTTCATAACAAAAAACTATCGCCAAACTGTAACGCCAAATAAACGGGAGAACGTTGCCATTGGAATATCAAAATAAATAAATAAATAAAATACATGAATTTAAGGACACAATTGTTATTTTAATTAATGGAATAACTAATAAATCAGTAAAACATAATGAAAAATAGACGCAAATCTCGAATTAAAAACCACTTGATGACGTAACAAACACGTATAATTCTTCTGACATCAAGTAAATCGGACTGTATTTTTGGCGTTTAATTTTACAGTTTGGCGATAATTTTTTGTTATGAAAAGTGGTCGACCGGATAATAGAAAAGTACCAGAAAATTTAATGTTTAACGAAATTCAATTATTTGATTGATCGCAAATTCTGGTTCTTTTCCGTTATACCGACACCATGCCATACATGTAAATATATGCTTGGCGACAATGGTGTCCGTATAATGGAAAAGTACTCAATTTTTTCTTAGTTCGGGCTATACCAAAAACAAACATTTTACAGGTAACAAAAAAAATCGCCGAAAATGGCTGCTTCATCAGCTGTTATGACAGCAAAGTTGGATAAAATCTAATAACCTGAATTTTACAACGTTTATGCGAAACACCACAGAGAATGCATGCTATTTTTATATAAGTAGGGTATATTTAAACGAATAAGAGAACTAACAACCTTCAATAATATAATGCATGAAAAAGTAAACAACTAAGTGATTCAGCAAATCATAAAAATATGTATTTCTTAATATAACTATAAAATACAGAAAAATATTCTGGTACCATAAAAAATATTCATTATCCCGTCGAAATTCCGTGCATTATGCCGTCGTCCGATTAAGAAAAAAAAAACTATATGCAAATTAGATACTTTTCGGTTAGCCGGCGCCAATAAAGTATATATATATTTATATAATAACAAACTCCAATGGAAAATTACTTGCAGAATCATTATCACAAAAGCCAACCAAAATCTATAAACCACATAAATTCAATACTAGAAAAACAAAACTATATACATTATATATATTTGTATATATGTATATATATATATATATATATATATATATATATATATATATATATATATATATATATATACTTCATTGGCGCCCTGCTAACCGAAAAGTACCTCAAATAATTCGCCAAACTGTATAGCGCCCAATAAACAAACGGAAGAATGTTGCCATTAAATCTCAAAAAAAGAATAATAATAAAAATAATAATAATAATACTTAAAAAAAAGCCCCATTTACTAAAGTACCATTTATCAGTAACTTTTAACAATAAAATTTACAATATATTAATGAAAACAGAATCAAAAATAATCTTGGATATTTATTTATTTACATTACTTCTCTTAATTATGGAAAAGGAATAATCATCCTGATTATGTAAAGGAATGAAGAAACCATACAAATAAATTACACTTGAAAACATTAAAAATCTCCTTTATCTGCAGATTGATTTATTATTGTAAAAAAAATTCTTCATCTTTACATAAAAATTGATTAGCTTAAAACAATAGATGCGTTTCAGAAGATATGGATTTAAAACGAACAATGATTAAAGAAGACATTTTAAAAATTTTGATCAAAACTTTTTAAAACTTTTTTTAACGTCGAATTTCGACGGTGCGTTTGGGGAGAAGCAATGCACATGCGCATAGGAGCTCATTCGGTTGCATTATCACAGGGGGAGGAGGGAGTATGTGCCTTATTTAATATGTTCTTTTATTGACTGAATATGAGATGAACGTAGGGATATGCTATTTGTATGATACTTCATAGGTTCAGGAAATTTTCTTTTTTGCCGTGGGGAATAGGGCGGTAATGTCAAACTGATTTCCATTTTGTTTACGGATTGTTTGTTTGGAGTTTGCATCGGAAATAATAACGTAATTCACTGGGGGAATTTTTTTTTTAAATAAAATATTTGAAAGATCATTTCATACTTATGTAATAAAGAAGCTTATTTTACTAATATTGCTATTGTAATTTTTTCCGTCAAGTTTTGACGGGTACCATCTAGCATATTATTAAGTGCAAATCTATAAAGTTAGAAAAATTAAATTACAATCTGAAGGGAAAACATTCTAGAATCACACCAGCAAAATTGTAGAGACAATTCGACAATTCTCATATATATATGAATATAAAAGGTTTTAAATTTCCCGTTTTGCCTCGTAAGTCAATTATCTTTAACCTAGTTCAGTTGGTACGCAACTAGGTATTCCATGCTGCTAACTTCATTGTTCCATTGTTCCATGTATATATATTATAATGAGTTTTTGATTTGCGTTAGAATAATTTGATTGGTAGCTATAAACGCAAAACTCAATCTTTAAATCATAGAAAAATTTTATTTCTGTTGTAAAATAACACTAGAATGAATCGTTACACTCAGAAGTTCTTAGGTTCGTTTGTCTTTACAATTAACTCGCAGCCAGTCTCACTTCTGAATGAAAGTGTTAGTTCTTAAGAAACAGTTCAGGCGACGAAAGTTTTGGTAATCACAGATTTATCGCTCGGCTAGCAATTTGAAATGAGTTCAAACTAATGTGTGGTGACAGGGTGTCACTCTAGTTGCTAGCTCTCAACGGTGAGTTACAACTTCCACAAAATAAAGACGTGATGTCTCTGATCTTTTATTCCTTTTGCTGGTGTTCAGCAATTTTCACCCCCGGACTTAGTGTCTGGCCGATGATACAAATTTCTCTCCGGGAGATGATTCTCCTCTCTGCAGGTCTCAAAATCCGACCTCTTAAGTCGATCCCCGACTTTCAACACCTCCGTCCAAACTCCTCTTTTCCGCTGCTCGCCGAAGGGAAGGGGGTTAGGGGTTTGGGCGTTCTCAAAGCCCCATAACTCCGTTCCTCTTCTCTGATTGGGAAATAAGAATTTGTACTTGACGCCTCGTTGCCACGTTATGTCTTGTCCTAAAAAAGGGGAAGTCCTCGGTTCTTTGTTTCTCGAGAAGAATCATATCTATCACCTTCCCGCCGTACCAAATTCTCCACGTCAACTTCCCTTTGAGTGAGCCAGACGCCGCGTCTAAGAGACTCGCTCGCGGGAAAAAAACCTTTCCCAGGCGTGTGAACATAAAGACTTGGAAAGTTTCATTCGAAACTTCCACATGATTGAATTAAATCTTTACAGCACTCCCTCACACAGATGGGAATTTTCACATGGTTGAAAAATCTTAGTTGCGATCCAGCCAGACTCTTACTTCATTCAAATCAGAGGTCTTAACCCTGGTCGCACATTTTATACAAAAATACATTTTCTAAAACAAATTCAGATTTAAAACTAAATTATACTCAAATTACAATGATAAGAATTCTAAAATATATATACACTTCTTTCTCATTAACTACCTTCGTCAATTCTTCTTAAAAATCAAAATGAGGTATGTGTTTCCCTGGTTTGTATTTGAATGAATAATGATAGCTTCGCATAATCAAATTCCAACGTAACAACCGGGGATTATACATATCATTATTTTTCAGCCAACTTAAAGGATCGTGGTCAGCCAAATGATGCCTTAATTTCTTTATAATACAAATTATCGCGGCACATTCTTTTCGCTCGTAGCAAAATTTAACTCATGTAGGGTAAATTTTCGGCTCTAAAATTTTGGCTGGTGCCCTTCACTATTTACTTTCCCTTTTCGGACGGGCCTCGAGTGATTTATGCAACAGAAGGGGTCCCATCCCGGAGTCTCTATCAAAAACAACGGAGAATAAGAATCGAACGCGCCTTCAACTACTTCGCCTAAATCTGATCCTTCTTTTATCCCGCCTCTAAGAATTTCGGCTTGTCTCGGTGAAGTTCTATAGAAGAGAATCTTCACAGGTACCTCGCTTGTTAGCCCTACATCATGGGCAATTAAATCCAACCCGTAATCGGTCACTAATTTTTCCGAATATTCGTTTCCTTTCCATTTTTCAAACACTATTCTGAGAGCTGTCACTAAATATTTATTTCTGCTTTCAAAAAGGGGTACGGTTCTCTCCGTGTCCGTGTACCAATGCGTCATAATACTCGCAACATATCCACTGGACAAAAGAATTTCTTTCCCTCCAACATTTCCCTTTCTTAAACCTAAGCAGGGGTCGCTAGATTCGATGTATGTTTCACTTTCTTCCAAAACATTCGGCCAAAAATGATCCTTATACATTTTGTCTATGGACCTATTCAAGCCTAAGTATCCACCTACATTGTCCTGACACAACGATAAAATCCCCCTCCTCGAACTTAATGGAACAACAAATTGATCACTTCCTAAACCAACAGTATCCGTTATTGTTTTGACTACTGACTCTTTTTCCCGGTCAAAATGGGAAGTCTTCTCCTCAGCCCTTTCGCTAACAGGGTCCACCGTGACTTCCGCCTTTTCCGCTGTTTGCAAGTCTAGCTTACTAATCTGAGCTAAATTCACCCCTGAATTTTCCTGGTCAAGTTGGGATAGAAAAATTACTTCATTCCCACCCTCTGATTTCTCTCTCCTGTCTTCCCTAAGTTGGGTCCTTAAATCTCTCGTCCTTTCCTCTCTCTGCGTTGACCGCCGTTCGCTTGTCAAACGACCTTTTGAAATATCTCCCCTCTCTCTCGCTAACGGGGTATTTTTAGTTTCGTTTCCAAGGCGCGCGCTTTGCCTTGTGAGTCTTTCGCTAATCGAATAGGGTTTAGATTTCTGTTTCTGAATTAATTCATGGGTTTTATTTCCTAACAAGTAATAATTCATGTCTATATCTTTGTCGACAACAGCCGTCTTCGCCCTTATTCTTGCACCAGTATCTGATAGTATTTCAACTTCCGCAATAGGTAGTCGGCGACATCTATTATCCATTATTTGCTTAACCCAAACATTTTCTCCTGTATATTGATCCACTGTTACATCATGCGCACTACAGATATTCACATTTGATCCTGCGTCACGTAATATGGTCATTTCTTTCCCATTTATCAACCCTTGACTTAAATAAGGTTTGAAAGACTCTTCTAAATCGTCTAAGCCCGCCACATGATGAACTGACTCTGTTTTCTCTAACTCTTTTAATTCGGGACATAAATATCGGTAATGACCTTGCTTCTTGCAAAGATAACAGGTAACCTCTCTTCTTTTATCGAATGCTTCATTTCTATTTTTAACAACATCTTTATCTCTCTAATTCGAATTCATTTCTGCCGCCCTACTATCAGGTTTCGGTTTTCCTGGCACTTTATTTCGCTCAAACGATTTCTCATTACTTTGGAATTTTGGAAACCCTGACGACCTTAAATTTTTCCTCGCTGAGTCATAAGCGTCTAATTTCTTAGTTAACTCAAAAGGAGTATTTATCGAACTCCACGAATCGATAAAATGATGTTTAATTTTAGGATTCACTTTACGTTTCAATTGATCTGTAATAATTAGATCTGTAATCTGAGTTGATCATTAGTCGTTATTTCTAGCCCACTTACCCATTGGTCAAAATAATTAGAAATATCGAAAACAAAATCTCGCCAATTTTTATTTTCAGGTTTTTTCGACATAACAATATTTAAGTCTGAAATCCTCGGCCGACAACTGATATCTTTCTAGCAATATCCTTTTCACATATTCGAAATCGTCCGTTTGCTCTGCGTTTTCTTTCAAAATTAATTCGCTTAATTCCGCAGGGAGTAGTCCCAATAATTGTGTCACCCAATGATTTTTACTTATCTGGGCCTTCTGTACCTGCCTTTCAAATAAATTGAGATAAATAGAAATTTCGGATTTTTCCGGGTCGAATTTTGGAAGAATTGATTTCAACGCAATTTTTGATTCGCCCTCGCTTTGACTCGAAGTTAAACTAGCTTCATCTAATCCTCTTTCTACCCTTAATTTAGCCAATTCATCTTCGCGTTCCAAAGCCTTCGATTTTTCATCCCTCTCAAATGCCCTCAATTTTTCTCGTTCCGCTTTTTCATCAGCTTCATTTTGCAATCTCTCCTTTTCTATGATCGCGAATTGTCCCAGTGCTAGCGATTCTTCGTAACCTGCAGATTCAGTCAGTTTATGAATGATTTGGAAAACTTTATCCGATTCGTCAATCGTTGCGCCAAATTCAATAGCTAACTCTTTCAAGTCGCACTTTTTTTCCTGACCACACAGACATATTCACTGATAGATCAATCGACAATTATTATACAAAATAATTCTTAACCTAAACTCTACCGTTTTAAAAACTTTCCCATATAGCAATTTTAATCAATATATCATTTCACAATAGCATTACAATAAATACAATATCAATAATAACATAAAAAACCTTTATCATTATTCAACCAAATGCAAATGTATTTTCTCATATACATTCCCAGAACTATTTTAATTTAAACACTCCAAATTAGAAATAAATTCTCAATAAATTATACCTGAAAGTAATCTTTTTTTTTCCGTTAACTTAATTAACAAGGCTGCTCCACTTAATACTCTGCCAAAATCCCTTTTGCTTTTAGTAATATTAACTCACCCAGAATTTCAATTACTCCAAAACGAATTATTTGTAAAATTCTACAGAATTATACCCCTACACTTAATTTGCTTAATAATTAATGTCAATTATATTTTTCATTTTGAGAAACTGAAGAAAATTATGTTTCATAGTCTCAAGCCAAATTTACTATAAATTACATAAACAATATAATATAGTACCAACCAAGATTTTTTTTAAACCAAAAAGACCTCATGAACAAAATAAAATTCTAACCTGGAATCTCCTGAGTTCAGATCACCTCCGTTGGTTACTTCCACACTCCTCTGTAGTGTCTGAGATCCGGCACTCTGTTTCTGTCTCACTTCGAGCTCTGTAGGGTTCTAACAATCCGGCACACTGTACGGGGCTTTCCGGTAACTTTCTCGTCGATGAACTCTCGCTTCTCATCCAGCCTGGTTGCGGCTAATCCACTCTCGTTGCACTTGCTTCTTACCTAGCCTGATTGCGGCTAATTCCACTCTGGTTGCACTTACTTCTTATCTAGCCTGGTTGCGGCTCTCTAATTCCACTTTCGTCACTGGAGTACGTCTCTGGCGTCCGGATCAACTGTGATTGGAACTCTCTTTCACTCTTGCTTCTAATTCAGCCTGGTTACGTCTCGTTAATCCTTAGACAACATCTACACCGCTGCCACCACTGTAATGAGTTTTTAATTTGCGTTAGAATAATTTGATTGGTAGCTATAAACGCAAAACTCAATCTTTAAATCATAGAAAATTTTTATTTCTGTTGTAAAATATCACTAGAATGAATCGTTACACTTATAAGTTCTTAGGCTCGTTTGTCTTTACAAGTCTCACTTCTAAATGAAAGTGTTAGTTCTTAAGAAACAGTTCAGGCGACGAAAGTTTTGGTAATCACAGATTTCTCGCTCGGCTAGCGATTTGAAATGAGTTCAAACTAAGGTGTGGTGACAGGGTGTCACTCTAGTTGATAGCTCTCAACGGTGAGTTACAACTTCCACAAAATAAAGACGTGATGTCTCTGATCTTCTCTTCCTTTTGCTGGTGTTCAGCAATTTTCACCCCCGGACTTGGTGTCTGGCCGATGATACAAATTTCTCTCCGGGAGATGATTCTCCTCTCTGCAGGTCTCAAAATCCGACCTCTTAAGTCGATCCCCGACTTCCAACTCCTCCGTCCAAACTCCTCTTTTCCGCTGCTCGCCGAAGGGAAGGGGGTGGGGGGTTTGGGCGTTCTCAAAGCCCCATAACTCCGTTCCTCTTCTCTGATTGGGAAATAAGAATTTGTACTTGGCGCCTCGTTGCCACTTTATGTCTTGTCCTAAAATAGGGGAAGTCCTCGGTTCTTTGTTTCTCGAGAAGAATCATATCTATCACCTTCCCGCCGTACTAAATTCTCCACGTCAACTTCCCTTTGAGTGAGCCAGACGCCGCGTCGAAGAGACTCGCTCGCGGGAAAAAACCTTTCCCAGGCGTGTGAACATAAGGACTTGGAAAGTTTCATTCGATACTTCCACATGATTGAATGAAATCTTTACAATATACTAGCTGACCCGCCCGGCGTTGCCCGAGCCCGTGTAATAAACTGAAATCTTTTAAAAAACGAAACTCTGGCCAAGGTTTCCGATGGCTTCGACACCGTATACCGGGCACGCTCGCACGCTCCGGAAAATCTTTTATTTCCCCCTTCCACCGCCAGGGGAGCAACCTCTTTCGGAAAGAATCTCTGAGACAGGTTAACGTTGCCTACGGTACTGTATAGTAGGCGTGCGACAAAATCGAGCTGGTTTCGAGAAGATGGGAACATTATAAGCCGAGTTATTCAAATAAGGTACAGTTAGAGAAAATAATCATGAGTGAGCTGCCAGGTGAAGGGGATGTTAAAGTGTCCTTCAGAAAATGACTAATTAAGAGGACTACGATGCATCTTTAAAAATTCGTTCGTTTGGTTAAGCTAGAAACTTAATTACAAATTCGGCTTAAACTATTATTCGGAAATAGTGGTAGCCTCTACTCATAAATTTAGTTTAATGTTATAAAGGGTGTCTATTAATTATAATGTTTGGAATCACTTGCGTTCAAATCGGAAAGATAGTTGCTGAGATATGGAAAAGGTGGCATAGTTAGGTAAAAAACTGAGAAGCTGGGGTCCGGGGGGGAAGGGGATGTTCAAGTGCCGTTCAGCAAATGACTAATTAGGACAACCACTATGCATCCTTAAAAATTCGTTTGTTTGGTTAAGCTAGGAACTTAATTAGAAATTTGGCTTAAACTATTATTCAGAAATAGTGGTAACTGCTACTCATAAATTTTCTTTAATGTTATAGAAGGTTACTATTGAGTTAATTATAATGTTTGGAATCAGTTGCGTAGAAATCGGAAATATAGTTGCGGAGATACGGAAACAGGGCATAGTTAGAGGAAAAACTTTGAAGGAGGGACATGGGGAGGGGGGAGGGGATGTTCAAGTTCCCTTCAGCAAATGACTAATTAGGAGGATCACTATGCATCTTTAAAAATTCGTTCGTTTGGTTAAGCTAGAAACTTAATTACAAATTTGGCTTAAACTATTATTCGGAAATAGTGGTAGCCTCCACTCATAAAATAAGTTTAATGTTATAAAGGGTGTCTATTAAGTTAATTATAATGTTTGGAATCGCTTGCGTTCAAATCGGAAAGATAGTTGCTGATATATGGAAACGGAGCATAGTTAGGTAAAAAAATTTGAAGAAGGGTTCGGGGGGGGGAGGGGGGGGGTGTTCAAGTTCCGTTCAGCAAACGACTAATTAGGACAACTGCTATGTATCTTTAAAAATTCGTTCGCTAGGAACTTAATTAGAAATTTGGCTTAAAATATTATTCAGAAATAGTGGTAACCGCTACTCATAAATTTACTTTAATGTTATAGAAGGTTACTATTGAGTTAATTACAATTTTTGGAATCAGTTGCGTAGAAATCGGAAATATAGTTGCGGAGATACTGAAACAGGGAATAGTTAGAGGAAAAACTTTGAAGGAGGGACCGGGGGGAGGGAATGTTCAAGTTCCCTTCAGCAAATGTCTAATTAGGAGGATCACTATGTATCTTTAAAAATTCGTTCGTTTCGTTAAGCTAGAAACTTAATTACAAATTTCGCTTAAACTATTATTCATAAATAGTGGTAACCGCTACTCATAAATTTAGTTTAATGTTATAAAGGGTAACTATTAAGTTAATTATAACGTTTGGAATCACTTGTATTGAAATCGGAAAGATAGTTGCTGAAATATGGAAACGGGAAATAGTTAGAGAAAACTTTGAAGGAGGGCCCCGGAGAGGGGGGGTGGCGAATGTTCAAGTGACCTTCAGCAAATAACTAATTAGGAGGATCACTATACATCTTTAAAGATTGATTCATTTGGTTAAGATAGGGACTTATTTTGAAATTTGGCTTAGGCTATTATTCGGAAATACTGGTAATTGCTTTTTAGAAATACACCTTGAAGCAATGAATGCTGAGTTTTACGATAATTTAGTAAAAATGGAACTAAATGGAGAAGTTCGGAACATTATTACTGAGATATTACTGAGAAACTGAGATTTAAAATAGCGGTATTCTGTATATAAAACAACAATTAAACGCTACGGGTTAAAATTGTTAAATGTAATTAGACCCCTACCCCTCGCCATTCCCGCAAATATATAACAAATAATCTGTTAAATAGTTTTCTGTAATAGTAGTCTCTATCATAATAATATATGTCCTGTGTTAAAAAAACCTTAAACCCAGATAATTATAATGAAGAAAAACGTGCCTGTAAACGTCTTAAACAGGTGGCGTTTATGTAATTTCCCGTAAGGCATGGTGACGTCACGGCGACGTCACTGTGAAGTCACACTGTGACCTTGTGACCGTCGTCGTGACATCAAGTGACGTCGATGTGAAGTCATTGTGACGTAAATGCGAGGTCGTTATGGCCGTTTTCAAGGCTTTCTGTGACCTCACAATGTGACTACTTTGTGAAGTCACCGTGCGACTTAAATGTGAAAAATGTGACGAATCTGCATCAGATAGGGTGACCAGATTTTACCCGAATCCTATACGGATTGTTCGGATCAAATTTTTTTATGGTTCAAGTTTGTGACGTTTGTGACGACACTGCACCGGGTCGGGTGACCAGATTTTACCCGAATCCAATCCAAAAACTTCGGATCGATCTTTTTGGATTTGTTTGGCTAAAGAATAGATTTCGATTAGTTGTCGTGTGACCTGATTTTCGTGAACTCGATCTGACCCGAGTCGGTATAATGTTTTTACTGTAAGTCTTGTTTGGAATAGAATCTTGCATACGACCGAGTAACCGGATTTTATCAGAAATTGTGTTACGATACAATTTCTGATGTCGGCTCGGATCTAGAGTCATACACGAATCCGGTTATATGCTTCTTGAACATGATTGAATGTCAACTTGAACATGAATGATGGTTGACTGAAACTATATTTTGATTCAACCCGTATTCTTACCCTAACCCAACAACAACAACAACAAAAAATCTGTAAGCCCACAACCCGACCGAACTTGATAAATGATTTCGCATAGGATAACAAGATTTCATCAAATACGGATAAGATCGACGATAAGGATTGGATCGGCATTCATTTTTATTAATGCAACTCGTATTCAAATTAAATCTTTGCATCTGATTGAGAAAACGGTTAACACGAAACTTTCTGACACATTTATGAACAAACTTTTAAACGCATGGCACTTGCATGCCTGATTATTAAAGCTATTTGGAATGAATACCGTTTTCCATTTTTAGATAAATGTAATACTTAAGATCAATGTCGGTCACGTTTTACCCGTTTCTGACGCTGCGCGTCGGAAATTTGGTTCAAAACACCGACTTTGATAGTGTTTTCTGAAACATCATCTGCCGTTACCAAAAAATGGATAACGCCATTCGATTATATATAGGGTAGATGTGCCAGTAATGGACACCCTTAAGGAATTTCTTTAACAATTATTTTTTAATTAATAGTTATAATTGTTATATTCAACATTTTTTAATATTATATTACTCTACCAACAATATTTAACCATGCTCATAGTCACATTTCCCAATGTGAATCTAAATTTAATTGTAAATAACAAAAATAAATCAAAACACCCTAAACTCCAGTAATGGACACCTCACAAAAAGTAATAGATAATTGATATTATGATTGCATTTAAAACTAGAATTTAAAGATAGCATATTAATGAAATAAATAAAGCTGAATTTTTATTGGTTATTTTTTTATAAACCAAAAACATTGAAGGTGTCCCATTACTGGAAGGCGGTCCATTACTGGCACCTTTTCTGAATAAGAACACCTGCCAATTTCATGTATTTCCGAATAAAAATGAATTCAGAAATATGCCAGAAATTAGCTATTTTGGATTTGAGAACAACTTTAAAGAAAATATAAGTATACATTTTCAAATAAGCATTCTGAAAAATTTATATTAGGAATCAATTTAAATAATAGATATACCTATTGTGCGATATTATTAAATAATAAACATTGTATCAAGCAGTAAAACAGTTTTCGTTGTAAATGAAATATAAAACTTAAGATCATAAATGCCAAAAAAAATTATATATTTTATTTCTTTACAAATTATTTTATTTATAGTTTTTGATAGAATACTAAATGCAGAACTTAAATATCAATTTTTACAGTAAAAACATTCGATAACACAGCTGGAAAAATTACTTTAACTAAACAGTTATTTTATTGTTTCATCAATATTTATTATTTTTGTGCATCTAACATTGACATATATCGACAAATAAATTATTCAATGCATTAAAATGTCACATTTTTTTTTTCAAATATACCGGAAAATTATTTCTGGAAACCTACACTAGCAACTAAATTATTAAATTGCAAATCAAATATTAATAGTTTTAAAAATTGCAATGTTTTTAATTATAATGAATAACTATGAAAATTGAACTAAGAAACGCAAAACATTAAATAAATTCCTCCTTTTACATAACACTTTACATTTAGAATACATATTGTTAGTAAATACTTTAAGCTTTTTTCCAAATAGTCTATTTAAAAAAAAAATAAAACATTAAAGATAAAATTTAATACAAGTAATTTTTTAAAAGAAAATTTAAACATCTTAACTTTTAAATAATGCAATATTAAATGCACTAGTACTAAACATGCACTATTAACAAAACTGCGAAGACATTAAAAGTTACCTGCTGATCTATAGGTAAAGGTGTTATTGCTGAATGCTCCTTATCTGTTCCCTTTCATTGAAAAATTAGACTGTACATCCACTACAATAATTTTCAAATTATTCCAGCAGAGAGGTGTGTTCATAGATCTGAGAAATCAAATATCACCCAGGCCTTATGAACACACCCGGCTAGACACAGGGAGATGTTAAAATGGATGGTTTACTTTAAAATGGAGATTGTTCACTTTAAAACGTTAATTTACTTACACAGTATAAATCTACAAAGTTAAAAGAACGCAACACACGCTAATCCTATCCTAACTTCGAATGAGAAAAAATCGTCTGCCTTCAATATGCGCGCGCAGTATTGTTTAAACACAACAAAATAACAGCTAGCAGATGTTTCCAACTTTACCGCAAATGATATAGAAAGAAAATAATTTAAATAAAGACATTTCAAAACCTTTATAATTTATATGGCTGAAAAATGAACTTCTAATGATGCTATAATATTCTTTTTTTATATGAGAGAGTTTTGTATTCTTAGAAAAAAGCTGTGGAAAGTTACATTTTTATATATTTTTTAATCCATTGCATTTGCTTTAGACGTCAAAAGTAAAGATAAATTTTAAATAATAATTGATTTAATAGGCTTTATAAAGTAATTTCGATATAAATTTAAATTGCAATCAAATTTCCTAAGTACAATTTTTTTATTTTTTACACTCTATCGAAAAGAGCAATATATTTAATAGAGGTGACATCTTACTAAGCACTGGCCAGTTTTGGATAAATTGCTATAGGAATGACATATACTTTATAACATGTTTTTAATTCATTTTTGCTCGGAAATACACGAAATTGGCTCGTGTTTTGTTCAGAAACTATGTTATTGAAAAACCTTTTCCATTTTTTGTTAAAAGCAGAAGATCTTTCAGAAAAGAATGTCAAAGTCGGCGTTTTTATTTGAATATCCGACGTGACAGTGAAAGACAGGAGAAAAACTGGTTGTCACGTGACACGAATTGCTTATAACTCGATAAATAACTAAATTTCTATTTAAGGATTTTTACCTGTGTATTATATAGTATATTTTGTTAAATTTCATGAAAATGGTAATGAAAATTGTAAAAAATTATCTGCCTCATATATGTAGACAGATATTTATTTATTATTTTATTTTGGAAATACTCAATATATTTAAATAGTGTGTGACAATATTTTTATTAATGATTTAGGTACATGACATAATTCAAATCTATATTTTATGAGTTTTTTTTTTCCAAATTCACTCTCCGATCACACCGTGAAGTCACAGAGTGTTGGCATTTTGGTCATAGGTTTTACGTGACTTACGTGACTTGCAGTGACGTCATTGCAACGTCACAAAAATTTCTAAAGCTGTCAAAAAGTAATTTTCTTTATGTTATAAGATGTTCTAAAGTTTATTTTAAGTTTTCTTTAGATCTTCAAGACGTTCACATTTTGGTCACAGTGTGACGTTACAAAGTGGTGGCATTTTGGTCACAGATGTGACGTGACGTACGTGACTCACATTGACGTCACAATGACGTCACTGTGACTGTGCATGCTATGCGGGTTACCGTGAGTAGATGGCACTGTATTAGCTTAGCTATATGCAGGTAACTGCAATCAATGTTGGCACTGTTTCGTTATAAGTCCTTATCTATGCATCGTTACTTTGATTTATTTAATGTGTTCTGAGAAGACATTCTACACAACCAACCAACCGATGAAAAAAAGCGTATTTTTAATGAGAGTTCTTTGTGCATTTTAATTAATATTTCAGAAAGTAATTAAAATATTAAAATTCTGACGCAATGTTGCACCTGGAGAGGGTTTGGACTACCTAAATCTAAATTTCCAGCCTTCTAGGTGGCCTAGATTTTCCTAGCCATCGCCAACAGACACACAGACACACACACAGTGCGAAACTTTCTTTTATTAGTATAGATAAAAGAATCTCTGTAGGACAATGTTACAGACAAACCTTACATCAATATCATAAAGAAGATTTCCAAGAATGCAACAGCAACCATCCGTTTGGACAAAGGAAAAGCGAAGTTCAAGCTTGGAAGAGCGGTAAGACAAGAAGACTCCATTTTGCTTAAGCTTTTTAATGCCGTCTTAGAAAATATTTTCAAGAAGCTGGATTGGAAAAGCAAACGGAGTAGAATAAATGGAAAATATCGATACAGCGATCTTCGGTTTGCTGATGACATTTTAATTTTCAGTAATAACCCTGAAGAATTGGAAAATATGCTAAAAGATTTGGAAGAAGCTAGCATTAATGTGGGATTAAAAAATAAATTTGGAAAAGACTAAGGTGATGTTCAATTCATTTGCATAAAAAAATAAAAATCGTCTGCAACAACACTGAGATTAACTCCTTGGACATGAAATATCATCGAACAACCGTATCACGAATGAAATTAATAGAATAATAAGAAATTGATGGAGTGCTTTTGTGAAGAAAAATATTATTCTGAAGAGTAACATGCCTCTTTGTTTGAAAAGAAAGGTGTTTAAGCAAGGTATTTTGCTTGCGTAACTTATGGAGCAGAAACATGGACGCTATCAACACGGATGGTACAAAGATTACAAACAACACAGAGAAGTATGGAAAGATGTGTACTAGGCATGACTAGATACTGGATAAGATAAACTGGATAAGAAGTCAGACGAAAGTTTTCACATCATTGAGAGAATTAAATGGCTGAAATGGAAATTGGGTGGGCATATTGCAAGAAGACAGGACAATAGATGGAGTACAAACACCCTTCAGTGGTATCCCAGCGATGTGAAACGACCATGAAAACGACCTGAATTAAGATGGAGTGATGAAATCAGAAAAGTGGCCGGTGTTAATTCGATGACTAAAGCATCATCGAAGGCAGGAAACAATCTGTGGCAGACCTACAACCCGCAGTGAATTGAAAATGGTTGTTGTTGTTGCTGTAGATGATGATATATATACAATAAAACTTTTATGAATAATAACCATCAAATCATATAAATAATCGACAATATAAGAATATATATATATATATATATATATATATATATATATATATATATATAAAGGGAGGCTCTTATATTCCAAATTTATCTTAAAGATCAGTTACTCTGTTATGAACTCAATGGACGAGCATATAACGTTTACCTCTGAATTAAAAAATAACAACCGACTACCCTTCCTTGATGTTATAGTTTACCGCCAAAAATGACTTATTTCAAACCACTGTTTATCGTAAACTTGTCGTAATTTCTTTACCCCCAGATCGTTTTTTATCTCATCCTTCTAATCGAAAGTTGACTGCATTTAATACTTACGTTCATTGGTTTTCTTACGAAACCACAAAATTTTAATTACGAAATTCAACAATGACAGCAGAATTTTAATAAAAAAGTTTTTTATTTATTATGGATGTGGAATATCACTTTTTTGTTATATACAAATAAATTTGTTCATCATTTCCGGTGTCAAACATTTATTTCAACATTTTAGCAATTGAAGCAAATCCGTTAAAGGGTTAAATATGTGTTCTTCTTAAAATTTACTTAAAGCAGAAATAGACTACATTAAATCAATTGCCAGTAATCGGGGTTATCCAGTTGAAATCGTCGATTCAATGCATAACAAATTCATTAAATGTACCCATTCAAACATTCACCACTTTCGTAATGAGAATTTAATGATACTTTGATATTTTCCGAAAATTAGCCATCAATAAATATCCAAAACCTTGATAATATTCGATTTTAAAGTAACTTAAACTCCATTCAACAAAATCAAATTTATAAATCTCAAACATCCAATAGATAGATTTTCACATTCGAGAATTTACAAGATATCTTGCAAGTGTGATAAAATGTATATAGCTCAATACAAGCTACCTTTTAAGGTCCGTTTGGGGCGGGGGGGGGGGGGGGCATAATCCCAATGACAAAAGTTATGACATTAAACGTTCCACTATTGTTAAACATTGTTGGTACAACAATCACAATTTTAATTTTTCAGAATAGCCAATAATTCAGAAATGCTCATCAATTTTCGCTATTATCTTTTGGGAAGCTTATCATATATGGAAGAATTCTAAAAGCTTAATTAATGATATGTCCAGGACATTTCATTTTTCTAATGTCTGGCTCGTAAAAATAACACATGGGCTGATAAGTTCCCGGTCTAATAAAGAAAACACAACTTTTTAACAAAATTTTATAACTTTATAACTTTAAAACTTTAATAAATAACATAAATTTAATAATAAATAATAATAATTTAACAATAATAATAATAATTTAACAATAATAATAATAATTTAACAATAATAATATTAATAATAATAATTTAATAATAATAATTTATTAATAACAATTTAAAAAATAAATAATAATAATAATTTTATAATAAATAACATCATTTTTATAACGAAAAAGCTCCAAACCATGCTTAGAATCATCGATTTGTTGTTGTTTTTGGTCAAAAGTCAACACGCGCGGCACCCACTTTGACAACAGCTTTTTCATAGACAAATGTTCATTCAAAATAAAACCTACACATTTGTTGGATATCTTCAGAGTATGAGCTATCTCCTGCAACTTCACATTACGATTTCCCAAAACGATTTTGTGGACTTTTTTTTTATGTTTTCCGGAGTAACCACCTCTTTTGCGTGGTGCATCACTGGTGTCCGTACAACCACGTTTAAATTCAGCAAACCAGTCAATAATGGTTGATTTACCTGGTGCAGTGTCCGGATAACGCTTATCAAGCCAAACTTTTGTTTGAACGGTGTTTTTTCCCATCAAATAACAATTCTTGAAATTCTTGTTTATCCATTTTTTTGTTTATCAACAAAGTCGTTCAACTAAAAGCACTCTAACGTTTTATCCACACGCCGAATCGTCATGACCTTTTTTCTGCTACCTTTTAAAGGTTAGTATTTACTAAAAAAAGCATCGGTTCGGCGATTGCAACGCCATCTGTGTGCCAGACCTGGAACTTATCAGCCCATGTGTTACATTTCAATAACACGTACTGCCTACGTAAAAAAAAAAAGAAATTTTTTATTGTTTATATGGAATTAAGTCTGGTGGTTGTAACATTAATATCTTATATTGAATTATTTTATATAATTTTGTAATTTCATCTAATTTTTACACATTTGGAGATTAGAGATATCCTTAGACTATGTGTTAAATACACAAAACTACATGAAAAATACATTAAAAAATGTGCCTACATGCCTTCTGGAGTTTGTTAAGATGATCAAAAGATGAAAGAAACGAATTATAATAAAATACATACAATAATAAGTGGATAGCTGGACCATGGTACTATGAATAACTATGAAATGACATATCCTCGAAAGTGTAAAGCTACAACTTTAAACGGTTGCGCAAGGCATGATTACCGCCAGGACAAATTCCCACTGTTAAATTTGAATAGAAATGTCCTTCTTATTCAAAACCCTTGTTTATGCACAGTTGCTGACATATTTATGGTAAAATAATCTGTTCGTTTTTATTGGTGGAAATTTGCCCTAGCGGTAGTCCAGGTCTTTGGTTCCACCAGATTTTGACAACATAACCAATCCTCCTGCCAATGCCAGTGCATTTTATTACCGCCGAAGCAAACTTTCACGAGTAAATTTGAACAGCAATGTTCGACAAAAAATGTTTGAACAAACATTTCTATTCGTTTGTACTGGTGGAAATTTCCCCCTGCCCTTATCCGATATACTATGCATACTAATAAAATTCAGGTGAAGTATAATAATAAAATTTAGTCCAAAAAAATAGTGGTGGCAATTGGCCATTAGCGCCATGTTCTTACACCCCTGGTTGCGAGGATTATTAATTTCCGGACACAGAGTAAGGAAGCTATTGTAATCGTTAATTGGGTGTGTGTGAGAGAGAGCAAGAGATTGAAAACGGTAGAACCGATGAAAACCCAATGAACTGTATACATTTTCGTAAATTTCGGTTGACATATTAGGTATTTAATCCTTTTTTTAAGCCAGCTTCAAATTATTTTGCGACCGATTCTGTAGAAAAAATCACCATAGAAAAGTGATAGATTGTATGTGATATTGCGGAGATGTAATCAAGCATTACTAGCGCAGAAGTAACATCTTTAGTTTTAAAACGCGAGGTACAGCGTTCGAATCCATCCGATTCCATTCTGTCAGAAATTTATAAAATATCCATTTATCTTCTACTTTCTGGACACATGCAAAAGTGTTCTTAAAGTCGATTGGTGTCGCTGCAGATTTTGTTTTATCTGTATACAGAACTTAATTGATAGTATCCAAAAAATATGCTATTCTGTTAACCTATTTTGTACTAGAGACACTATATGATCTACACCATATGACCACACCAGCGGCACCATATGATGAATTTGACTACTACTATTTTCGAAATGCTAGCTTTAACATATGATTAACCGTCTAATCCAAGAGTTTCTCCTTTAAAAAAAGGCACTTTTCAGTACCATAGATTTGCATCATAATTTAGAATTTAACCCTTTCAGGGGCAAAGTACTTTCAATACTAAAATGTTGAAATAAATGACTGGCACCGGAATTTACAAAAAAATTATTTGCAAATAAGAAAAAGGCTATATTGCACATACATATTAAATGGAAAAGATTTTAGCAAAATTCTGGTGTCATTGTGACACTTGGGAATTAAAATTAACCCTTTCCGGTACAGTGGTCCCACTCCGGGCAAACCTAATTTTAATTCCAAATTTGCATTCGGCACCAAGAATATTTTAATAAAATTTTGCTTCTATAATGAAAGCTTAAAATAAGGAGTTCTAATTTTCTAAAAAAAGTCGTTTGTAAATTCCGGTGTCAGTCACTAATTTCGCATTTTACGAACAGAATTTGTCTGTGCCGGAAAGGGTTAAGTGGTTTCATAAACATATCACTGCCCCTGAAAGGGTTAAATAAATTATAATAACATGATAATAAAGAAAAAAAATGAAATATTAGCATTAATTTTAGAATTTGCCATAATATGTGTTTTTTTCTGAAAAGTTATTATTATTATTATTATTATTTTAATTCTGGAAACAAATCTTCATTAAATTAATCAGTATTAAAAAATTCTACTTCCATTCAAGGGGGTAATATCAGATTAAATTAGGCGAAAACAAAGCAAATTATACTATTTCAAAAAATTGTTAGCAATCGCGTAATCTGTAAAAAAAAGTAACGAACTGGCATCACTGCATCCAGGAAAATATGGGTACAATATTTTCTCCTAATTCAGAAAATTATTCACGGTGCAGATATTCTTCACTCGCATGTTTGAATCTTTCTCCTTTCCACAGTCTGTCATATAACCTTTTTACGAATTCAAGAACAGACAGAAAATAAAATTAAAGAATAAAAAGCTGCGACAGCGAATATTCACGAGGTTCTTTGAAATTTACGAGTAGCTAGTGGTAAAATTCAGAAGATATAAAGTAACAAAATTTCTTTACACGGGATTGCATGTGAAATAGAATTCATACTGGAGGTAATAAAACTGTAGGGAATTATTTTTTATTAATCTTGAATATTAATATTTAACCATTATTTTATTTGGTTTATGAAAAATTAAAGTGACAGTTGCAGTTGCAGTTAAATTATAGAGTAAATTTTATGAACATTAAATACATTTATAGTCAATATATATTATATAATAGAGTCTCTAGAATTTTAGTCTTATTTTCGAAAACTACTGAATGGAAATTGCTTGATGCAAGGATGAGATTTCTCCGACTTTTTGTATACCAGTATAATCTTAGATTAAATGTTGTTCCCTTAAATCGCAGACTGTTCCGATTAAATAAATAATAACAATAATAAAACATTTTCTCTAAGATTATACTGGTTTACAAAAAGTCGGAGAAATCTCATCCCTGTTGATGAATGGTTAAAACATATAGATGATTAATGGGTGGTTAATATTTTTTATTTTCAATAATATTTTGATATACCGTAATTTCCGGCGTATAATCCGCAGCTCAAAGAGTCGTTTTCCGACCCAGAAATTTTATTCAATAATTGCAGTTAAATATTTACAGCGATCTCTTAAGTTACATTTTATAAAATAATATTTCTGGGTCGAAAAACGACTCTTTGAGCTGCGGATTATACGCTGGAAATTACGGTAATTAGAATTGTGTGAAATGTCACGATTATAAAAATGATCATGTATCCTGCACATGAATAAGTATAGAGCAGTAATCTTGTCCTCGAATAGATAACACCAACTACAGTTTTAAGGAGCATTCTTAATTTTTTGAAAAACTAAATATTTTTCTGTTATAAATATTTTTTTATCCCAATTTTCTTTACCCAATCTTCAGTTTTATTTCGTAAATTTTTATACATGGAAGAATAAAAATTGTGTTACCTTTTTACATAGAACGTGAGAAACTTTCATATTCCTTAACCCATTCGGGACCATGGGTGCATATATGCATCTTCAAAAAGAGCATACACAATTTGATTTGGGCACCAGTAAAAAATAAAAGTAATATTTGTTTTCTCTAATTAGAGCATTTTTGTGATAGTTTAATTAAGGTAGCTTTTTTAGAAAAAGTGGTGCCAACCAAATATTTGTGTAAAAGCCGCCGGTCCCGAAGGGGATAATACTTCTTAATATTTTAATACTTCTTATATTTTTGAAAACTAAATTGTTTCTGTTTATAAATATAAACTTTGTTAATCCAAATTTTTTTTCCTCATTCTGCAGTTTTATTCATAGGCTTTCATATATAAAATACAAATTGTATTAACCGTTTCTCATGGAATGTGAGATATTTACACTTACTAATACCTTCGTTCTGCATCTACTCCGAAAACTTTATTTGATCAATGTTGCTTAGCAACCGTATCATGTATTTAGCAGAATTTAGGTCCAGTCTATACGATTTGGAGAAATTCACTTAAAATGATCTCTCCTGTAATATTTGTCGTCTATCATAGTTTTGATGTGGAAAATGTCTTTATATGATACCAGGGCTAAACATATGCAGATGTTTTACAAATAAAAGTGTATACTTAAAAATATGTATTTTATATAAAATAAGTATATATAGTATGGATATAGTATTTGATAATTTAGCAATTCATCAAACTGTAGTGAAATTAAACAAATTTTACATTAGTTGATTTACCTGTAATTAAATATGTACTTCCGCGTTATTTCTTTCTTTCTTTTCTTTTTTTTTTTTTTTAGTTTTTGGGTGAAAATAGATATTTATTTTCCAAAATAGCTAATATGTAAAATATATTTAAAGAAAAATGTAATAATCAAAAACTTCACCTTAAAAAAGGGGAATTTAAAAACAACAAATTTTAGCAATTTTTTGGGAGGGGGGGGGGAGGATATATATTTATTTTCCAAAATAGTTAATATGTAAAATATATTTATAGAAAAATTTATTCATCAAATACCCCTACCCCACCTTAAAAAAAGGAATTGAAAGATAACAAATTTCAGCAAAATTACTCAATAGTAATTTTCTTTCATGAACCTTTTTCCAATCCATCTACAGTCCCTTATTAAATCTTAATTTGTAATTTATATAATTAATAAGTTGAAAAATTAAGAGTACTTGAACCAATCTTCTCGTCAGCCAAATACCAATCATTTCCAGTGGCGGCTCATGACTGGCTTTTTTTGGGGCACTAAACACATGGCTGCTAAATTTATTCTTTTCTTATCAATATTATTAAAAAGAAATACTTTTTTATTCACTGTCAGAAAGTTCTGCCAATAAACAAGGAAAATATTTGTTGAAAAAATTATTGGTATGAATTGGTATGAATAGTGTATGAATTGTTATGAATATGAATATATTAGTGTTTCAGGCATGCATTTAGTGCCCCAAAAATGATAGTGACGAGCCGCCAACGATCATTTCTTTCTTACTTCTCCACACGGTGCGCGAAGAAAATTTAATTTACTCTAAAAATTATTGTAAATAGAATTTCATATTTTTCGTAGAATCAGAAAACAACTGTTTGCTGGTATTAAACGTTTTTGTATAGAGAATTAGCATAGCATATTTTAAATATAATTCAAGAAGATATAAATTTCAAATAATTTAAACGTTTCTTGAATGTTGCTTTCTGGCAATTTAATAGTGAAAACTGTATCTAGTATAGACATAAAATGTCCTACTGTTCTGTTACTGCTGTGGCTTTAAAAAGCATAGCCTATGCAATACGCTTTCTTTAAATAACCAACCATATACTACGAGGGTTATAAGAAACTATGGTCTGATTTCTTATATACAATCACAGATTTTTTTTAAACCTTTTTTAATTAATTCCTACATGTTTCTCTCATTTTCTACCTAGCTACCATGTTTGTTTAAACATTTGTCATAACGTCCTACTGGTTTTTGTATGCCTAAGTCATAGACGTCTGCCGCCTGTGAGGATAACCAGTCTTTAACTGCTTCTTTAACCTCGTCATCCGTAGCGAAGCGCTGGCCTCTGAGACACTCCGTTAGCATTTAACACCTTTAGGCATTGACCAAATCTTCTGTGATCACTGATAATTGGCCTGATCACGGTTCATCATGGAGATATACCCGTCCGTACTTGAAAGCTCTCACCCTCTTACGCACTTTGCGGTCACTCATCACATTAGGGCCATACACGTCACTTATCTGTCGATGACTTTCCGCTTCAAAGACGTTTCTTTCTGTCAAAAACCGAATCACTGACCGTATTTCACCTTTCGCCGGCTGATCAACAGTTTCAAACATTTTGAACTGACACTGTAAAGAGCACACTGCAACAATACCAATGCAAATGGCGTCGTTTGACGAGCAAGCCATGTAGGGAGTCGGTGCGCATGTGCGGGCTGATCAGAAGTTTTAAACATTTTGAACTGACACTGTAAAGAGAATACTGCGACAATACCAATTCAAATGGCGTCGTTCGACGAGCAAGCCATTAGAGATGAGTTCGGGCTTTCTTTTCGGAGCCCTGTCCCGCCCGAGCCCGATGATTTTAAATCCGAGCCCGCACGAGCCCGATACCGAAAGAAATTGCATAATGTTTAAAAATTGTTTTAAAAGTAATATCTCATTTTTTAAAACTTCGTACGCAAAAACAACTGTTCATCCCGTGCACAAAATTAATTTTATGGAAATTTACATTCTATCTTATCAAAAGAGAAGTTTGGTATCAAATAAAATATACTTCCTTAAAAGGATGTAAATATTTTTCTCCCCCTATAAGCAAATCTAACGGACACTTTAACGAAGTGCGTTTTATAAATAAATGAATGAAATTTGTAGAAATTACTATTTCTACGCCAAAGAATCGAACAGCGTTTTCTATTTCCGTTAAAAGGTGTATTTCCTTAATGTTACCATTTAAAATTCAAAGTTGGTGCAATTTATAATATATAAAAAACCCTTGTTTTCCATAATTCTATTCATATTCTAAAAGAAGAATATATTCTGAGTCTAATGACACCTTTGGTGTGATTTTATCATAAACTATGTCCGAATAAAGTCAGGTGTATCGTTTTTATATTATGGGTAAGAATGCCGATCAGAGTAAGAATGCTGAGATGTACACAATTGCACAATAAACCAATACAACAAGGTTTCTTGTTCTTGAGTTGTATATATTTGTCTGTTTGGCCTTGTTTTCTATTCAGAAATCTAAAATTTACACCAGAATTTAGAAATAGTAATTTTTCCTTTATTTAAAGACAAGCATTTCATCATTACTCAAAAAAAATAACTTTCTTCTTTCAGAATATTCGACTTATAAATTCAGAATTTTTGATTAAAAAATGAGGCTTAATTGGCAACCGTGCAATAATGGCTTATCCAAAAAACCTTTTTAGAAATGTCCAATTAAATACAAGCAAAAGTGATTGCTACAAATAAAAACTTTGGATTGACATTCTTTAGGAGGAAATATAAATGCTTTATTTCATTCTATATCATTTACCCTTAAAATATTTTGTCTCGACACTTGCGACCAATAATATAAATAGTCCTCAAATAATCTGTCGGTGTGTTTTGGACTAGCAAAGGTTTGTTAGGGAAATGGTTGATTTACTATCTCTGTTTTAATGTTCATGTTTATCTGCGATAATATATGTAATGTGTCATATATTATATTTGCGCAATTGATTCATGAAATATTTGTGCAAATTGTAATTATTCGCCGCTTTTAAATGTAAAATCAAGTTATTTGCTTTAATATTATACCTTGCAAAAGATTTCAGAAATCGTGCAAATTAGAAGAATTTTTGAATGAATGGTGTCCTATATATCTTAAACGTATTTAGCTGCAATGCATCTGTATATTTACAATGTTTATTCTATATGTTTGAGAAGATACTTGAGATTTTAATATCTAAATATAGTAAAGTTTAAAGATTGAAAGTTATTATTACGGTGGAACATTCTCAAACCGTTTTTCAAATCCGTAGAATCATATGACTAAATTTATAAAAATATATTCCTTCATATATAAATCTGTTTTAATTGCCATACATATGCATATTTACTAGTGATGGGCATAATGAATGATCTTGACATTCTAATAAATCATTCGGGCGTGCGCAAAAGCAAAGTTGCTAAACTTCACGTTTTGATTAATAAATTACCACGAGACATTTTCTTAAAAAAAAAAAAAGAAAAATCCTAATTGCCAACATTCGTATTTTATTTAACCCCTTAACCAATTCAGGGGCAAAGTACTCTTGGTACCAAAATATTGAAATGATTGATTGACACCAAGATTCACAAACA
Organism: Maratus michaelseni; assembly: GCA_963931845.1. Lineage (NCBI taxonomy): Eukaryota > Metazoa > Arthropoda > Arachnida > Araneae > Salticidae > Maratus > Maratus michaelseni. Next base: position 101,865,047 of record OZ007600.1, read on the forward strand.
AATTTATTTTAAAATAAGAAAAGGTTTCCTTCATAATCCTTATAAATTCAAAATTTGATTCTAAAATTCTGGTGTCATTGTGGCATTTTGGGATTAAAATTAAGTGGTATATATAATATACCGGCGCCCTTCAAGGGGTTAACTGCCACGGGCGTATATATACGTCTCGCTCAGCCGATGCGTTAACTGCTCCGGGCGTATAAATACGGCTTTCCGAAGTCTGATCCTTTGCATCGCGCTGCTACCAGTAAAGCTACTCTCATGGCTTTGGAATGCAATAAAATGACCTTGGCAGAGAATTACGACTTCCGAATGAATTTAGTGTAACGCATAATTGAGAAATTTCATGTTACTGCACCACGACCCGCGAAGCGACAGAAGTTACAAATTGACTGTCCTTTACGACTTACGGCTAGACACTTTCCGGACTCAGTACCATTAACATCTTCAAAGAAAAATGTATCGAGAAAGTGTGTTGTTTGTTCAAGGAAAAAATTTTGCCGTGAATCCCGCTATGAATGCGCTGTATGTGTCCAATCATGTTTCAGAATATATCACACGACAGCTAAGTTCTAACATCTTTTTTATTATACTGTTACACTATAGTTTACATTTTGTATTTTGTATTTTTCTTTTTTTATGTGCAAGTAAACAGTTTTTAGATTACAAAGTTTACCTCTTCTTTTCCTCCTATTCACCTCATAACCAGTGTTGCCAGTGGACTACTATTTTTTATTCAATTTTCTTGATTGCGACCAATTTTCTTAGAAAGTAAAATACGCCTTCTTTAATGACAGATTAACAAGGAGAAAACAAGGCGAATTATAAAATTTCAAAAAAGTGGTGCCAATCAAGCAATCTTCATTTTATAAAAGTAGCCCACTGGCAACCCTGCTGATAACCACGCGCCTCTATTTGAAAAACGGTGACAATGGGGAGCGATTCTCGTAAGTTTTCCTCGGCAGGTAAGGGATTAATAATTTTTCACCAGAAATTTTCTAAGGAAAGAAACATGGGATTTTTATGTGCTTCTTACTTTTGTTCTTGTTAAAATATGAAATTGCTTTCTTATGTATAAAAATTCTGGTAGCAATTTATTTTACAAAGATTGGCAGCTGTGCGTTTGCGCATGCCCGAGTGATTCATAGGAATATCAAAATTATTCATTATCACCATTACTAATATTTACTAAATAATTGATTATTCTTCAAATTGATTATTATTGACAATAATATCCTAATTTTTTTTTCGTTGAAGTATTGTAGAATGTATTTTAATCACTGATCAGTGTCCGTCTTCAGACATACGACCGAATATAATACACCCTCTATTCCGACGTATAACATGAACTGCTGTAACAAGAATTTTGATAAAAATTTACAGGTACGCTTTGCAAACCGGGTATAAACAAGAAAGCTTAAAAATTATGAGCATGAGAAGAAATCGTGATTTTTGGAATGAACGAAAATACCATTGCAGACACTTTCAAGCAGATAGACTTGGCATCCTCACTTTGTATTTGCTTAATTTCTTTACGTTTGTACTAGTTATTATACATTTTAATTATCTTTATTGTATTTCCATGTTACTTATCTCATGGAGGTTTCTTTTCAAAAAAGGAGGGTGCGAGTAATACAGAGACTATACCTAAAAATAGAAAAATATATCCTCAAATCGCAGATGTGCGGTATGCACTGTAGTGCGTTATATGCAAGATTATATGGTATATATATATTTTTTCCTTTTTCTGAATCTTCTTCAATATATGGCATGCCACGTTCTAGAAAATTCCTATCTGCCATTTTAGGTTTTAACTTTTAATCTTTTTGCTACCACTATTTCCGAATTGTGATCTCCGCATTATTCAACCACATAATTTTTCCTGTTAAATACAGCAAATATTAAGTGTCGGAAATCGTGGTAATAAATGTATTTCCAAATTTAAAAGGAGTCATAGAATTATAATTTGTAATAAAAAATATTTACATCTTCAGTCACTAAAATAACACTAAATTGTGACTTTTAACACTTTGTTAATCGGAAATTTAATGTAAAATCACACGTTTACAATCCTTTTTTACTTTCTTCTATCTTTACAAGAAGAAAGTATTGGATTCATGAAAATTTTCGACTTCCGGTTTTCGACGGATTTATACGTTTTAGAAGGTCCTGAACACGATTTGACTATTTTTAGAAAATGTCTGTCTGTCTGTCTGTCTGTCTGTATGTGACAAAAATTTTGTGGGCGCTCTATCTCAAGAACTAATGCTCGGAATTTAATAAAACTTTAGATTCAGTTAGTCCATAATATAAATTGGTGCTGATTAGTTTTTGGTAAAAATCGCCCAGCAGGTGGCGCTGCTATGCAGCATTTTTCGTGATTTCCGCAATAGCTCTATCTCAAGAACTAATGCACGGAATTTAATAAAACTTTAGATTAAGTTAGTCCCTGATATAAATTGATGCTGATTAGATTTTGGTAAAAATCGCTCGGCAGGTGGCGCTGCTATGCAGCATTTTTCGCGATTTCCGCAATAGCTCTATCTCAAGAACTAATGCTCGGAATTTAATAAAACTTTAGATTCAGTTAGTCCCTGATTTAAATTGGTGCTGATTAGTTTTTGGTAAAAATCGCCCGGCAGGTGCCGCTGCTATGCAGCATTTTTCGCGATTTCCGCAATAGCTCTATCTCAAGAACTAATGCTCGGAATTAAATAAAACATTATATTCAGTTAGTCTCTGATATAAATTGGTGCTGATTAGCTTTTGGTAAAAATCACCCAGCAGGTGGCGCTGCTATGCAGCATTTTGAAGGATTTACACGATTTTGGCGATAGTCATATCTCAAGAAATACTGCACGGAATTTAATAAAACTTGAGCTTCAGTTAGACATTGATATAACTTGGTGCTGATTCTTTTTAGTCTATGCGAAACCTGTGTGAGATAGAAGAAAGTTTTGGGATTAACACATCCGACTAGTTTAACATTATATTTTTAAATTAATCTCCGCCTTATTTAAGCTGGTTCTCAAATTCTTTACACAACAATGCGAAATGTTATGACTCATTTTTAAACGTAAACTCTTAAAATTAGTAGGCCTGACTATTGAAGCGATTTGGAATTTAATACCGTTTTCAATTTTTGATAAATTAATTACTTATCAAGTTAAAAGCGATTCTTGTCACGTTACGGCAGTCTTTTAATCATTCTCGCATTGCCGCATCGAGGAATTGGTTCAAAACTCCCACTTTGACTGTATTTTCTGAAAAATCTTCCACTTTTATAAAAAAAATGAAAAACGCCATTTGATTACACAGTTTCTGAATAAGAACACCTGCCAATTTCATGCGTTTCTGAACAAAAATGAATTCAGAAATGTATTAGAAAATATCTCTTTTGGATTTTAGAATAACCTTAACACTTGCAAGGGCGGTTTTAGCATGACGCGAACACTTAATTTTAATTCCAAACAACTGAATGATACCCAGAATTACTTAATAAAATATTATTCTCATAATATACGATAAGAAAAGCTTTTAAATAGTTTCGAATAACTTTTTCCGTAAATTCTAGTGTCATTCAATTATTTCAACTTTTTAGTACCAGAAGTATTTTTCCCTAAAATGGTTAATACAGGTCATGGAATTCCCCTGATTTAAGCTCAGTAATGTACAAGTATTTACTTAGAGGAAAACTTGCCTCATGCAATCGCGCGATTACATGAACCGAGTTTTTCAATACGAAAATCCTGGTATTTTTTCTGAAACTGTAGGAACCCAGTAATAGCATCTTTCTGAAATTAAAGAAACATATTTTTTTTTCAAAATTTCTTATAGAAGTAACTTTAACCCTTTTTATCCTGACGGTACTTATAAGTACCACTTTAATAAAACACCTATATATTCGTAATATGACCGTTTTTCCTAACTGTATTCACAATGGCACAAAGAGTGTATTTCTGACAGCAGGCAGGAGATGGCAAATTCAAGCACATATCCTCTTTCTTTGCATTGTAGGGATTTTACATTTGCCACGCTAGATTCGAAAAATATTTGCAATAGAATTGACATGCATGTTGTTTTTCATTTGAGTAATTTTAGTGGTTTATTACCGGTTATTTAGTACTATTATTTTCTATTGTTTTCTATACTCTACAGGTGAACATTTCCTATATTTTATTTGGAGTTTACTATTTGAAATTTACTATTTTATTTTATATCATAGGGTAAAAAATTTATGGTGGTTACAGTTGCATAATTAACCACTAAAACACTATAAAAATTATTTTCCTCTTTCCTATGTTTATTCTGCACCAAAACTTATCCAATGATGCAAAAATACAATTAAAAAGTAGCAGGAAAATTACTTCAGGATATAAAGGGTTAAAATTTGTTAGCTATGAATATATGAGTATACGCATGACCAGGTAACAATGTTTTACGTGACTAATTATATTTTGTTAAGAAAATAATTTATACAACCATTTTTCCTTAACGTAATAGAGAAGATACATACTATAATATCTTTCAAAGAAGAAAAATGTTCCTGTCAGTGATGTGCACGATATGCTTCAAGAATATGTTTGAGTAATACAAATTTAAAGTTTTGCTATCAAATAATAATCAAAGACTGACATAAATAATTATGTACAGTTTGTTACGAATAGTTCTTGTAAAATTCATATTAACAGTTCATCACTCATGAAGAAGCTACAGATGAAATTTCACATATGTATTGTTAAATTAGAGGCGTTATTTTAATTTTTTTAAAGGTTTTTTATTTATCCAAGAATACAGGTTTTTGGAAAACGTGATGATTACAAATGCGATTGTTTTTTTGTTTTTTTGTAAAGCTTACATTTTTCAACACAAATTATAGTAATTTGTCACTGTGGTCTTAAAACATTTTTTTCTTTTCTTCTAAAAAAATATATTCGGAGTTTTATTGTAGTCGATATCGTAATAGTACGAAAGGCCGCGTCACATTTTGGCAACCACTTTTAGCGTTGATGATTAAGCTATACATGGTAGAATAGATGTATTAGATTACATATTAGATAGATTAGATTACAAAGTTCAAAAGTAAGCACAGTGTCACAAATTCGTAGTTTTAATATAAAGGTTTACTTATTTTCTCCTGCGTCGTGTCATTTTTTAGGTTTATAAGGTACGGTTTTCAGGAGTGCGATTTTTGTTTTGTTTTTAAACGAATGACATTAGTTGCTATGTAAATACAGACATAAAATAATGTGAATGCATAAACACTTCTAAAAATTTAATTATACATTTTAATTAATTGTACATTTTTACATTAATTATACATTTTAATTATCAATATAACTAATTTCCAAGTACTTTTGAGTTTTTATATTTATGCACACATGCTTTTGGTAATAAATAATGAAGAAAATTTTCTGTTACGAATTCATAGCATGAAAAACATTTGAAGATAAATTAATCTATAGAACGTACATAGAGTCATTGCAAATGGCCATTTACGAAACGCTTTCAGTGTAACCGTAGTGAAGTGTGAGTTTCAAAACATAAAATTTATATAGACCATTATAGGGAAAATGACTCAAAATAAATTTTTCGCATTTCATTTAAATGTTTATGCCTCTAGTCTGTGTAATATTTACCATTTCACATTCGTGAATGTCTACGAAATATGTTCTTGTGTTTAAATGGGCCATTTGAGAGCGTTAAATTTCCTGAATATCTTTGTTTTGAATTGCAAATGTTTTTAATGATTTGTAACGAATAACCATGTACAACACATAGTCATTTTGGGAAATAAATGTTTAAGTAAATTAGTGATATTTTAAAAAAAATAACGAAAACAGAGGGAATAAAACATACTGATATAAATAAATGCATTTGTGTTTTACTGTTAATTTAAATTACAGCCTACTTTCTAAATGATAGTGTCTATTATTACTGAGTACAAAAAATATCTATTGATATCTAACATACTTTTGAATAAGAATTGTGAAGGTGATCGATTAGATAAAAATCACGAAGTTGTCACGAATTGTTTTTAACACCTTGAAGTATAAGCCTGTTGTATATTATTTTTACCATTTAGTTTTAAACCCAAACTGCCATAAGAGTAGCAGAGGTTTCGAATAAAATTTCTTTTTCATAACGAACATGAATGATATAATTTATTTATTTGAACATCAATTTGTTCGTAAATTCGCATAGCAGTCAATCATTTGAATATATTAGAGAACATAATTACTTTGTCTTTGAGAAAAAAGGGTAAAATAAATATATCTGGGCGATTTTCCGATAAGTAGGTAATTTTACTCTGAAGAATGAATGTTAAATGTTAAACAACTAGGGGGCTCTGCCACCTGCTCGCTACGCTCACCAACCCCCGTTCTGATTTCACAGCCTCTTAAAACCTGGTAATGTATCCTGTTTTAAAAAGATGATGATGATGACGATATCACGAACGCCGACTATCTTCTGTAATCAGGTTATAATGTTTTTTCGTTTAACTGATTATAAGGCTTTTTCATTTAATTCATCTTTTTTATTTTTAATATTCATGTGTAAACACAATTTTTATGACGTAATTTTCTTTATTTCCTGCTTTCAACACGTGATCATTTAATTATTATTTTAAACTTTCATTAGTTTTTTAATAGTCTCGCGCAAATACATTTTTTATTTGAGATAAAACATAATCCTTTGCGCTTATTTAGAAATTGCCAACAATATAAAAAATGACTTTTTCAATAAAAGATTTTTTACTCGTTTTTTAAGAATTTTTTGAGTTTTTATTGACCGACCGTGATAATTTTTTTAATTTCTGAAAGCTTGTTATATTTCGCGTCTAAAGGTATGATTTTCAAATCCATAGGATGGCTAGAAAAAAAGTAATAGCTCCTCAACAAAGTCCCTAGTAAAAAAGCGATGAGAATAACCCGGAATATCTACGCAGAATTTGATTGGTCCATTTCTAAATCGTTTTTGGCTCAGTTCCAGATTACTTTTTTTTAATATAGAAGGATTTTTCATTATAAATAGATAAGGCATAGGCTGGTGAGTAACATACAATATTTCGGCATAAACTTTAAACAATATTTTTCTTTAAAAACATTACCATAATTTTCGGCGTATAATCCGCAGATGAAACACTCATGATTGGACCCGGAGATTTTTTTTATAAAGTGTTACTTCCCAGATCGCTGTAAATATTTGACTTCAATTATTGAATAAAATTTCTGGGTTGAAACAGAATTGTTTGACCTGCGGATTATATGCCGGAAATTACGGTAAGTTATACAGGTGGCTACAGATGAGGAAAAACACAATTGAAAATAAAAAAGGAATAACACCAGTATTTTATTTTACAAAAATCGGACTTTTTGATCATTCAAATAAAGAACACGAATTTTTCCATAAGAAAATACTGGTGCTTACTACTTTTTTGACTGTGTTTTTCTTTGATCTATACCCACCCTGTACAAAATAATGTTTGTAAAGAAAAACCTTACAGCTATTTCACATTTTAAAGCCATTTCACATTGTTACATGTGAAATAGCTTAAGTAACGCAGTTGAAATTTACCAATTTCAAATGTATTCCAAGTTAACTGATGTAATTTCATTGAAAGGAAACAGTAGTGACAAAATTAGGAAATTTGCCTCTGTGTACACAATTCGTGAATCTCAGTAAGTCTGTAATAGGACATTCTGAACTAAGCCAAAGTAATTTATATCATGACAAAATCGTAAATAAAAAAAAAAACAAGTAATATAATATTTTTTTAAGTCAATTCCTATTTTTTAATCATAAATATATAAAACTAATCGTTGCGGGCCACCGTAATACTTACCCATCATGGATATGCATAATGTAAAATATTAAAATAAAAATGTGTAAACTACTTATAAAATGCAATGCAATTCAAATAAAATCGTGGCTTGATGACGTCACAAACTTTAAAGGCTCGATTACTGAATTGCTTGAAAGAGGTTTTTCCTTATAAATCCAAAAATAATAATCCTATTAACTAGAAGTTTATTGCATCTGATTAAGCGTCAAATTTCCAATTAAAATATATCTTTGAAGTGAAATTTGGATGAAATACAGGGTCATGAAAAATCGAAGAGTGTGGAAAATAGGATTCCAAATATCTCGGCAACTAATTATCCGATCGACTTCATGCTTTATTCAAAATTTATGTTTTTTTATTTTCTTTTATATTCATTTCTTAAAATAAACAATTTCGAAAATTTTTATATACCTTTCATCAGAACGAATATTTCGAGAGTCCGAAAAAAATTGTTCCGGTTAATCGAGGTTATTGAAATGAAATAGGCTTCTTCCCATTATTACATACTAAGTACATACCAAATTGCAAGTCTCTATCTCAATTTGTTCGGGAGATAGAGCGTTTACAGACACACACACACACAGACACACAGACACACAGACGGACGGCAAAAAAAAATTTCTAAAAATATGTTTTTCGGAATCTCCAGTGTCTGAAACGTGTAAATCCGTCAAAAATTTTTTTTCGATTTTCAAAACGATTACAAGACTTACCCTATACTACGTATGATGGGTAAGTAATAAACCCGTGCAGCATAAATGTCCCACCTTATCTTTATTGAACATTATTTTATAATCATCGTTGCGGTATTTTATTTTTTGTTGGCATCACTAAGTTGAGATAAATCTTTCATTTCATTTATGAAAACAATGGGATACATTTTTTTCTCCCATATAAAAATTAAAATTAATTAATTTAATTTAATGAATGAATTAATATTTGAAAAAACTGTATCAACATCAATTGTCATCCAGTACAAGTTTAAAAAAAATTATTTGAACTTGAATGGATGAATAGAAAATATTTTATTAACGATTGAAAATTCCAACAAGATATATATAGAGAGAGTGTGAGCTAATAGTAGGAATTTAATAATAATAAAGATAATTTGAGTAGGGGACAGTAGTGACAAGTAATAAATTTATTCTTATCTTTCTATCCCATTTTGTAGCTTGTAGCGTCTTTTAAAGTCCAGAAAATTAAACCCTGTGATTTTTTCAGCAATCCAGATTACTGCTTCTGCTAAATGTATCTGTCCCCTAAATTTTATCTGCCCTCTTGGTGGTCACATGAGCAGTTTTATACAAGGGCATATAAACTAGAGGACAGCGTTTCTCTGTGCACAATACATATTAAAATATTTTTAATTTACAAAAAAAAAAAATATGTATTTTTGAGTGTAATTTTTTATTTTGGGTGGTAAAATTGATAAAAAAAAAGGATATCATTACATTTAAAATTGCTCCAGACGATGAGTGCCTGAGGTGAGGACAAGGGACAGTAGTGGTAAATTGACTATTTAAAATGCCATTGGAGTAAGATTTACTGTTAGGTAGCTTTCAATACAAAAAAGTATAAATCTACCTATTGTAGCCGTTCGGAGGAAAGCAGTTCCAGAAAATTTCGATATATTTTCACCGATCATGACCCCCAGACCCCAAAACTACCCTCCGTTCAAATGTTGATTTATATATATAGATATATCCATAAATATATATCTGACCTATGTCATAGGGATGACCACCTCAGGAAACCCGGCCTAAGCCTTAGAGTTTGTGTGCAATCCTGAGGGGCTAACACGCCTCTATCACCAGCGAGACCACAGTTACAGAATTATGTATGCAATTTTCACAATATAATATTACACATGAATTTTGTCTGATAATACAGTTATTGCTTTCATACAAACGATTATTATTATTATTTCAATGTATGCAGAATATATAATTTCCGGATGAGCTAATTACAAATACTGTGCAGACACCATGCCTAAAATTATTACTGGTTAAATATGATGGGTTATTCTTGGCTAGTATATTTTATACAAATACTTTACTACAATTGATGTATATGGAAAAATATGATGCACACATACAGTTATTATAATTAATTCGATTATACAATTATACAGTTTAGACCATTTCCAGAATATGACTATATACAAGTACTGTGCAGACTTTATATTTTGGATTTTTGGTTAAATGTGATGCAGATTCTTGGTTAAATACTTCTAATACAATTAATAATATACTAATATGAATATACAGATGCTAATACACTAAAAATTTACAAATAATATGCAGATGCTAATAATATACAGACAGTGTGATATTAACTCTCATTACAACAATTATTATATTCAAATACAAAATACAATTATTTATATACATATGTACAGAGAAAACAGGACACCTGCTAGATTGGACAAGCGGGCGCTCGACTACAGTGGAAGAGGATTTGAAAATAAAAATTCATTTTTTTCAATAAATTTCATGCAGTTGACTATGCGCTGGAGAAGAACCGGACGGTCCAGGAGATATTGTAGCCAGTTTTTAAGTGGCATTTGTGGTGATTTTTTGACATGGAAATGTGAAGTTAGAGTGCAGTTTAATATGTAGTGTAACGATGTTGCTTCTGATCCACAGATACAAAGTGGTGAGTCACTTCTGTTAATTTGGAATAGGTGTTGTTGAAATGGTCCATGATTTGTTAAAAATAGGTATAGATATCTGTTGTGTATTTCTAGTTGTTGCGAGACTTCCGTAAGGAAGTCTCTTGTGTAATGACCCACTTGTGCTGTAGACCAGCGTTGTTGCCAACTGTCTGTGATTTGTTTTTTTAATTCTCTTTTGAGTGTGGAAGAAAAGTACAGGAAGAAAAGTTGTTTCCAGTGTTTCATCGTTTGTTGCTGACCGCGCCAACTGATCCGCCAGTTCATTTCCTGCTACACCCGAATGACCCTTGACCCAATTAAAAAAGAAGTTTTTGGAGGATAGATTTATACGTACTAAAATTTCCTGAACTAAATAATTATCTATGTCAAATTTTGAAAGAGCCATTAAACTTGATAAGCTGTCCGATGAAATTAGAAAGTTGACCGAATCCTCTTCCATAGCCCAGCGCACAGCTTCTCCAATCGCAAGTAATTCGGCCTGGTAAACTGAATTACCCGAGTCTGGTTTTGCACGCCACGTGTGATGAATTATATTATTTTTATAAGCACAGAGAGCCGATACTGTCCCTTCAGCTGCTTTTGAACCGTCTGTAAAGATATGGAATTTCCCATTGAATTTTGAACCCGGACAAGTTTTTATTTGACCCCAAAGCAACCCTCCGTTCAAATGTTGATATATATATATATATATATATATATATATATCTGACCTATGTCATACGATAACGCTCGTATTTATAAATTAATTTCGATGAAACTAATTGTGTGTATTAAGCTCACCTGTGTCTTGACCGAGTTCGTTGGCCAGCTTAGTCCGCCATCTTGTTTCAAGATGGCGGCCACTTAAAGATTTAAAACTAAAATAAATATACAAAAAAGTTAAAAATTCAAATTTATTTTTAATTAAGTGTTAGGTCTTGATACAAGGATTCCAGGGCATTTTTTGTTTTACCTCTATCTTAAACAAGTAATATAATTTTTTTTTAAATCAATTCCTACTTTTTATAATATACTATATATATATAATAATAATCTACTATATATAGATATAATAATAATCTATTATAATATATATATAATAATCTACTTTTTATAAATATATAAAATAAACCCGTGCAGCATTAATGCCCCACGTTATCTTTATTGAACATTATTTTATAATCATCGTTGCGGTATTTTATTTCTGTGGCATCACTAATTTGTAATAAATTTTTCATTTCATTTATGAAAACAATTGGAGGAATTTTTTTCTCCCATTTAAAACTAAAATTAATTAATTAAATTTAATTAATGAATTAATATTTGAAAAAACTGTATTAACATAAAGTGTCATCCACTACAAGTTTAAAAAAGTTTATTTGAACTTGAGTGGGTGAATAGAAAATATTTTATTAACGATTGAAAATTTGAACAAGATATATATAGAGAGAGTGTGAACTAATAGTAGGAATTTAAAAATGGCTGAGATAGAGCAGTTTGAAATTCTAGGGTGGCTGACATTTTGAAACAAGACAGCACATTACAAAAATTTTCATTGTTGTAATCATTTTCCCAATCATGCGCATAAAACTATATATCTATCTCCGTTAGCGCCAAATTCTCGCCAAACTTGGCGACATTTGGCGACCAAAATAAGTCTTCATAAATGAAGCCAATTTGGCTATAGCTCAATAATTTGGCGAATTTCTTATTCTAATTCAGTAGTAACGAATCTTTTGTAAATGTTTTCTTTGCATTTTAGCTTGCTGTTTTCGTGTAACATTAGCTAAAATTTTAAAACGAAGATATAGGAAAGCTACCTTTTCCTCCCGGTACAGGCTGGAAGGACTTTTATTTTCTTGAAAATACCTTTTGCAATTGCAGAAAAGCATTACAAAATACATTTTATGCTAAACAAAACTAGATAAATGACGAAATACATGTAACCCCAAAGGACACAAAATACCCACTTATTGAAGAACTGACCATCTGTACTTTAACCCTTTGTATCAACGTCGTAGATACCTCCAACATACCGAAAAATCAATGTTATGTTAAATACAAATTTAACGTATGTAATGCAATTACATACGTTAATTGTATTTAAAATAGATATATTTCACTGATTTTATTTAAATCTAAATACATTTTTACAATAAGAAATAATAACATAAGTCAAAAACATTCCATTTGGACACGAAAGCATCGATTCTAATTTACACATAAAAAAATAAAATCTGCTGCTAGCGATATTTGCGTCAGGCTAATGGAAAAGTACCAATTATTCGAAGTTTTGGCCGTATAATTTTGATTATACGTTGAGAAAACAATATGGTTGCAACTGTATACGAGTTACAAGAATGGGGTTAATTATGCGTTAATCAACGCTGGCTGAAATATGCCAACTGGCTGTGAAATTGCAACAATGAAACATTTTAAACACAAAAAAATAGAATATAAATATAAATACAAAATAAAGAGTTTAATAAATAAAATAAACGCTTTTTTTTCACTGTTAAATACCCAAAATTAGTGTCTCAATTGATCATTTCGTCATGATTATGTACCTTTATGATATGTAAACTGGTTACTTTGACGAACAAAGTTTAATTTGAAAAGTTAATATTAATGAAAATAGTGATTTAGTGACTGAAGTTTAAAATAATACAGTCGATTCTCTATATAACGAAATTCACTATTCCAGTAAACAAAATTCGTTATAAAGACAAATTCGAATAGAGAATAACAAAAAATTCCTATTTAATATGTAAATTTTGAAAAAAAAAATGGTTTCTGAGTTGTTTAATTAAGATTTTGAAATGTTTAACTCTAAATATTAACTTGTTATTGTATTTTTTAATTATATAAACAGTGTCAAAACGGAAATAAACATTTATTTAAAAGCTTAGTAAAAAATATGCATAAGGAAAACTTACATTTGTTTTAGACAAAGAAAGCTGCAATTTTTGGTTGTTTAGATTTCAAAACTGTTACACCCTCATAAATTTTTTTTCTCTTTAAATGGGAATGCAGAGTTATATAAGAAAATCACTTATCATTAAAGTGAAAATGTATGTGCTTAAAGTGATTAGAGTACAATATAGGCTTATATGTATCTTTTAACAATAAGATCAACAAGTTTCGTACGCTCAATCGGTGACATGTTTAATGGCTTCCCTTACAATTTTTTTTTTGAAAAAAATTGCAAAAAATCATCACATTTTTTAATTTTATTATTAAACTAGCTAACCCGCCCGGCGTTGCCTGGGCCCGAGATAATTACAATCTCAGAGAAAGGTGTTTACCCCCTCCCTCCCCATACCCGCAAATATAACGAATAATTTGTTCAAGAGAACCACCGTCACCTACATTAACGCGATCATTAAAAAAAGAATTACATTTTTCTGATAATTAAAACATAACGAAGACGCTACGCTAAAATAGCCGGCAGATGACACCCCTTTCCGACTTCAATTTCAAATCTATATCTTAATTAGTTACCTAAATTTTTGTTCATTAGTAAAAATTGGCAATTATTTCCTTTCATTTTCGGAAACTAAATGGAGTGATCGGCCCGAGAAACAGATCTCTTTGTAGTTCAGTTTTTAATGAAAGCAGATCCCTGTCTGAAACTTTCTCTGATCGTTTTCACCGGCGCCGGCAGATTTTTGGCAGATTTTTGCATAAATTAAAAAAAAATTACCAACCTAATTTTTCAAAAATCACATAGTCAGATACAGAATTTTTTTTTACATATGCTCAGAAATTTTCAAATTGATATGTCAATTAGTTTTCTGAAAATTCGCTAATTAGTAAAATAATTTCGAATTCGTTCATTTCCGGTTGCAAATCCGATGCACCAGTTCGTTTCTTTCCCCATTTTGAATTAAAAGATGACATTTTAGAAACGATGGTTAATTAGAATCTAATTAATATCTAGGCTAATTATCAAAATATTAAAATTCTGAGGCTCAGGTGCACATGGCCAGACCTTGGACTATCCACACCTAAATTTCCAGACTTCTAGGCGGGCTAGATTTTGCTAGCCATCGCCAAAAGACACACAGACACACACACAGAGCCAAACTTTATTTTATTAATATAGATACAAGGAAACGATAGAAAACAAAATATGTAAGTTTTAAGTTGAATTTTTAATTTTTTACAGGTGTAAAAGCATTTAGTTTTAACATTAGTTTACTATCCCGAGTTATCTCGGGCAAATGCAAAAAAGTTAAATATTAGTCTTTGTATGATATTTTTTTAAACAAGGGACAACACAAAGTCATACCTGACATTCTGTACACTGGTATCTGGTCTCTTTTCTTACTGGCTTACCTCTAGAATCTCTTTTATGGGAGTTTTTATCTATTTTCTCTCGTCTTCAGTAAGGCTACATACAGAAGAATCACTTCCACTATTTTCAAAGTCTACCTCTTCATAATCACTATCTGAAAAATCATCGCTTTCGCTATCTTGCATCATCGCCATTATTATTGTTTTTAAACGCAACTATCCTTCTTTATACATTAATCCACATGCCGACGTATACTATGCAATAGGGAAAACACGTGACCAATGCCACAAAAAGAACCGCGAAACCAACAAAACATGGCTAACTGCCAATCAAAGCTGACTATTTCCATTCATTTTCTACAGGCCGAGTAAAACTGTGATAAAACAAATCGTACTGACAAATTCTGCTTTGCCCGAGTTTTCTCGGGATAATAATTAACTGCAATATATACGATCCCGAGATAACTCGGGGTAATCAGGCAAGCGGTTATGATCAATAATGATAAATAATCTAATTTCGCAAAATATTTATGAAAATGAACTTGATAAACAAAATAAAGAATAAGGTAGGAAAATTCCGGAAGGTACTGAACCTTTTTCTAAGCAAATAAAGAAAAAATTCTGAAAACATTCGTTATATGGAGATAGATCTTTCGCTAGAGATTACTTTTAATGTAATCGCTGGAAAAATTGACCGTTTCTGCTAAACTTTCGTTATATAGGGAAATTCGTTATATGGAAATTCGTTATAGAGTAGTATACATAGTAATATAAGTAATATATACAGTATTTCTTTTAGGAGGTAGAACAGCCAATGTAAAAATAATTTTCTATTATAATTATTTTTGTAGGTTTATTAGAATTTCAAAAAATACACCACTTCTTTTTACATATTTTAGGTAGACTTCGTAAGAAATACTACCTACCTATTACATTCTCCCCTAATTTGGAATTTTTTAAAAAAAAATTTGCAGATCTACACCGATCATGACTCCCAGAATCCAAAACCACCCCTAGTTCAAAAATTTATCTATCTATCTATCTATCTATCTATCTATGCCACTTTTTTTATGGACACGATAACTGCAATAATTCTGCACAAATCTCTTCCAAACTGATGCATAAAATCTCGGTCAAGTTCGTTAATGGGCAAAATCAAACCAACAGGGTCTTTTTGTGAAAACAGAAAAAAAACATAATTTCTTAATTATGATACTATCGAATCCGTTTAAACTTATTATTACTTCTAGGAAAAGGGCCGAAAATTTATGTACGACTGACTTTTGATATCATTAAAAATGGCCCCAAGGGGGAAAAAAGGGGGGTTTTAGAAGAAAAAAATTCATAACTTCGCCAATTCGCAAGATATGAAATCCACTTAGATTTATTATAAATCCTCTTAATATTATCTAAAACTTTTATATTGACAAGTTTTTTTATAGTACCAACCCTTACAGGAAAAAAAAAATCCCTGCCGGCTCCGCCTAGACACAGGTAGATTCTGAAGTGGGTGGTCCCAAATTTTTTATAGGACCAACGCTTATAGCAAAAAAAAAAAAAAAAAAAAAAAAAAAAAAAAAAAAAAAAATTTGCCGGCAAGTTAGGTTTCGAAGTGGGCTGTTCCAACTACCGCATCATGGCAAAAAGGTCATTTCTTCCGCAATTCCCAACAAACAGGCGCCCCACAATCTGCGTCTTCGAAATCTACCTGTACATGTAGGCTGAGCCGTCAGGAATTTTTTTCTGTCGAATTTAGGCGGTTTTCACCTCGTTGTATATTAAATTGCAAACTCTACAAATTAGAAAAGGATCTGAATCAATGAACTCCATTTCTGTGCTTTTTCAATGCTAAAAACTAAATGATCCCATGTGAAATTGTATTCCAGCAGAATATACTCTAATTATCTGTGGAATGATTTGACTAGGCGGATAAAATATACTGGTGTCCAAAAAATAAGGGGCAGTGCACAATTTCAGACGTTTCGTCGAATATCTTACTGAAATTCATGAGGAAATGATCGGAATGCACTTGAACTTTGAGGATGTAAAGAGCATGTTTGATTTCATGTTGTTCAGTGAAGATTTTATCGCGAGGACAATTAGGAGGGCGGGGGGGGGGCAATAATAATTTTAATAATAAAATAATATTTTCGATCACCCAAATAACAAAAAATGCTAAAAATGATCTGTCACTTTAGCAAATGACCATGTAGGTCCTGTTCAACATTTGTGTGTATTTGTGTAAGCATAGCACGTATATTTGTGAAGATATTAACGTTTCTATGAAAAATTCAAAAGGTTTTTTTTTTAGAGCATGCAGAGTTTTTAGCCAAATTTAATACCGTTTTCCAAAAACTTGACAAAAAAACGTAAAAATAGTATACTGTGATTAAAGTATTAATATATTGAACATTTTTATAAAATAAATTTTAACTGTTCATGCGCGAAATGCAGCAAAGATTTTTTGTCATGACTTGATAGTCAATACTATAGGGCAACTCATATAAAAAAAACAACCCAGTGAAATATCGTGAAAACTTAAAAAGTTACAGCAATAATTGAAAAATTGAGGAGGATATCCCATATATATTAGACATATGTATTAGACATTGTATATATTAGACATACATAAATAAAATTAAAAGATATTTCTACTTTTAAATTACTGTATCGCCGTTATATAAGTCGAACCGAAAATTCGAGAAATACTATATGATTTTCCATTTGAATACCAATATTTGCGTATTGTATCCTTCACCTTATACAATCGCAAACATATTTCACGAATTCTGTGAAGAAAAATTAGAAAGAAAACTATTCGAAAATACTGACAAGCAAGACATGTTATTTCTATGAAATTTGGGTCTCGACTTATACATTACAAAATACGATAAGTTATGATTTCCATCACAGAAAAGTATATTATGGAAAGTGCAAAAGAAAAATAGATAAGTTTAGATAAAGTACAGAATAAAAAGATAAATATTACTGGCGTTTTTTCTTTTTTTTTCTTTTAAAGAAAATAGCCGCAGGCGTCATAACACAATTTACGTACAAATTTTATATAAAATCGGTAAACATGTAGTTATTTTTTGTATAATTAATTACTTGTATTTATTTATTCATATTTACTAAGATGTGTCTCATGAATTAACTTATAAATTGTATAATTAGATCTGGCTGAAAATAAGAAAAAAGATAAAAATCAAATTTGTGTATATAATTATGTAATTATATAATAATATGAATTATGTATGTAACTATGTAATTTTAAGAAATTATGTAAGAATGTGAGTATGCGTATTTTTTTTAAATGAATCATATTATCTGAATGCATATGATATTTTTCTTTGAAATAGAAAAAATATAAATAGAAGATTTACTTCTTTTCATCCAGTGGTCGAATTGTCTAAGCATTTTGGATTGAATATTGGATATATTTCTATTCATGTTAATTGTCTATTTGTTTTTTATACTATAATGTACATAGCGACCCAAATAACATGATAAAATGTATTCTGTTTAAACACGAATTTTTTCAGCTTCAAAAAATAATAAATGTACTCAATGAAATATGTATTGGATTATTTGCTGACAAATTCATGGATAATGGAATAGAATTTCCTGTTTATATCCCTGATCTAAATCCATATTCATATAAATATTCATATAATTATTAAATCTACAGATCAGGAGCCTCAACGTCAGTTCTCCAATTCGATGATTTTAACACACCTTGCGCAATATACAACTTCCTACAAATAGCAATTTAAACTTTTAAATTTCATAAATATTTCAAATCATGAACTGTTTATTCTTGTAATTGATTTGATAAAAAAGTACATTTCTTCAGGGGGGGTGTCAGAGACCCCCCCCCTGAACCCCCATAGTTATTATGGCATATCTTGGCTTCCGTTTTACACAGTGATTTTATTATGGTAAGCATCACTTTGGTAAAGGATTTCATGTTATTTTTATATCCAAATAGCAATATCTACTTACTTGCCAACAACAAAACACCTGCATCTGATGTATAAGTTGAATAAAATCTCAGGTACTAAAGCAACTTATGGAAATGTAAACTGAACATACTATATTTCCCTTATATTTGATTTTTTTACAATTTTTTTGAAGAAAAATAGTTTTGCAGGTCATTCTATATTATTTAGATGTAAGATCTTATCTATATATATCCCTGATCTATACGATAGCAATAGCATACTAAAACCACTCCATAATAAGCATATTTGGAAATTTAAAAGTGTAATGGGTAATCATTCATAATCGTATCCACTATCAATTGACTAAATAGTAAATGATATTTGGCGTTATAGATTTCTTTTTGTGATAGCCTTTTAATAGTATCACACATTCTCAGAAATAAAACACTCAATTTTGTCGATTCGGTAATCCTTAAACTGTATTTCGTCATTTTTGACAGTCATTTCGTCACAGAGTCACGTGGTTTTTGACGAAACGCGAAACCTTAAATATCTGACGAATTTGTTTCCTCACTGTCTAAAATAAAACTCTCACTTTTGACGATTCAGCAATTCTTCAGCTACATTTCATCATTTTTGACAGTTTTTTTGTCTCAAAATTAAGTGATTTTATATGAAATGGAAACTCAAATGTTTAACGCAGTGGTGATTGTGTTCCGGTATTTTGTACACCACTAAATTTATGTAGCAATATTCTTAGCATGTAAACGCAGAATTCATCAATTAAAGAAGAAAAAGATTTCTATATAAATTTTGTGTTGTACAAAATACCGGAACGCAATCACCCCTGTTAACGAAACTATTTCCCCATTCAGGGCCAGATTAATTTTGTTGTTACAAAATCGTTCCAAAAAAATTAAGGATCTTTGTTTTATTTAAGAAATATATATTCATATAACAATCAATTTTAAAACATGCATAACAGATCTCTTACCCCTCTGTAAACAGTGACGTTTTAAAATCTTAACCATAATCTAAAACTGATAAACTCTCCTGCACTTCAAAATTTATTATTTCTGACCAACAAATTAACTAGACGATATTCTAATCATTCATTGAACAAAGAAAATTCTTCTAATAAATTATATTAATCAAGCCATATTCTAATTATTTATTAACCATATAAAAACCATAATTAAAACATGCAGAAATTATAACAGCACCGATAAAAATACAATCTACCTTTTAAAAATATAAACACACTTCAACATCCCATAGATACATTTAAAATCGAATTTACGTAAGGCCCCGCTTGCGAAGCAAGCATCGCATTGTTCTCCCACGCCAAAGGTTGTGTGTTCGAATCCCCTTGAAGACTTGAGAAAAGCGATGTAATTTTTCCCTCTGTCAATTATAGGTGCTTCTAAAATTGTCAATAGATGCGCCACCGGCCGTTTTTTACACTTTTGAACAAGCAATTTGACTAATTTAATTTCCTCACTTTTTTGAGGATACAAATTTACTTGATTTGACGAAATATTCACTTGGAGCATTTCCCAGAAAACAATTTCGTCAAAAACGAAGAAAATTTCATGGAATTTGAGTATCCATTTCTTACAGTGCATTCAATTTAAACCGTAATGTTACTAATTTTGTTTATATTTGACCTATAGAGCAGGCCTGATTGCGAAATTTAACTAACCTTTTATTTCCCGCATGCAGATTTTCTGCTTTCATAATCGTTGATTATTTGAATGGTTTTATTTAAGCTATGAAATACGGTTGCTGGGGAACTGATCAAAGGGGAAAAATGAAATATGAATTATGTCAAATAAATTAAGTGATAAAAGAAAATGTTCTATATTATTGGAGTAGATGCATAAAATTTCTTCAAATGTTATACACCTAATTTAAAAAACTCACACATCTATTAACAAATATTCAAGCTAAAAGGAATTATTTGAGACCCTTATTGGAAAATTTTAACTTCAATAATTTATCATTTAAATACATTAATCAAATGCGCCATTTCTTTTCAAAGAATGAAAAATTTGAAAATCGTCTGAATCCCCATAGGAAAGCATTCTGACCTAAAAATAAATGTTCTATATTTTTCGAACTAATGAACCATAGTAACTAAAAACTATACAGCTAATTACGGGTACCTTACCAACATACACTCCAAAAATCAACGTAATTGTACGATTTTACGGCAGTTATCGCGGAACAGATAGACAGGGATGTCCACCTCGGGAAACCCGGCGTGAGCCTTAGAGTTTAAGTGCAGTCCACGAGGGGCAAGGAACAGATAGACAGACAGAAACCAGAAACTTTTCGCGTCTCCACAGTGCACCTTCACTGACGTTTCGGCAAATACCGTAATTTCCGGCGTATAATCCGCGGATCAAACAATCATGTTTCAACCCAGACATTTTATTTCATAAAAAGTAACTTACTGGATCGCTGCAAATATCTGACTTCAATTATTAAATAAAATTTCTGGGTTGAAACAGAATTGTTTGATCCGCGGATTATACGCCGGAAATTACGGTATGTTATTGATCTTATACCTGAAAAATAATATTTAATTCCCATCCTCAAATATTCTCATGTTCTAAAATATGTAACTAACTACATAATCTGAAAGAGAATAATTTAAATATTATTTGAAACTTTGAAACGAAAAATATGATTATGAATAATATTCACTCTACAATATGAATTGTTCAATGACACAAACTCGTTTTTAAATACATTTTACAAATCCTATAAGGTAGAAATGTTTCATTAAAAAAAAATATATTAAATTAAATTTCATTTTAAATCATGTGATTGAAATTTGCAAGCATTAACAAAAAATAAAATAAAATAAATAATAAATCAATAAAAATCGAAGATAGACAAAATAATTTTGTTTCTTATACATAGAGTGGCCTAATTAACTCCATAGAAGGTAGATAATTATTTTGACAAAACGAGAATAGATAAATACTCGAAACTAATAGTGTTGATTTATTAAACATGTAAACATACAAACATTTATTTTACATTTATTGTACAGTAGGCTAAAAAATAAAGGAAAATAGTCTAGTTTCTTTGGGACTATAATAAAGACAGAATTAGTATTGATCCCCCTAGTTATTTTACGGACCGAAAATAAGCCCATGCAATTGAGAGTAATGCTGTTGATTATCTTTATTAAGTATAAGAAATTAGTAATGGACTGTATGGCAAAAAACTGCAAATGGCCAATATTTTGAAAATATTGTACAGCATGACAATAAATAAATAAATAAATAAATAAATAAATAATCCGAACAAACTTCCATTCTAATTAATGCAAGAAAAAAAACATCGTTCTGTTTCGCATATATTTTTTGATAATTGTATGTGTGTCATTTTGTGATAAGGCATCACTACATATTAAAATGGAACCTAGTTTTTAAAAGTTCATTAGCAACACTATAACTTTCATCTATATGTATGTTTCTCATGTCGCAAAATGAAGATTTAAAACTTGTCATCAATTTTTAAAAATAAGTAAGTGAGATGTGAAATAAATAAATGCGGGGATTTATTGAGACTTCCATAGTTCGTATAAAAATAAACGGTCTGTCAAGAAAATTTCACCTTAATATAATTGTAGAAAATCATAAACTATGGAATTTGAAGTAAACATCTGAATATCCTTCTACTTTTTTTTATTTTTTAGTCTACTGTATAATTAACGTAAAATGCCTGTTAACCCATATTAGCCTAGTTGCCTAGCGTTGCATTAAAGCAACACCATGGCTAAAATCACTTTTGTTGTTTGCACACCAGTATTTCTGAATCGAAATACTTTATTTCTTTGATGACAAAATCTCCTCAATAAAATACGATACCAAATTTCTATTCTACAAAAAATGGTGTGAAATGTATTTTTTTTTCCATTTTTAACGAAAATATAATTGCGGTCCTAATGGGTTATTAACGCTCTGGTCGCTTTTTTTTTTCAAAATCCTTTCGATCACCATGTCATCTATTATTACACATCATCATGTATTTGAAATATGTAGGAAATTTTTCATTTGCCTTTTCCACCTTTGACTGTAGAATTTTTAAAACAAAATTGCTTTAAAAATTGTGTATTATTATATAAATATTTCTATAAATGTCTTGCCCGTGGAAATCGCGGAATAAGCGGTCAGAGGGTAAAATGAATACTATGAGTTTTGAGTACAATCGAATCTCTCTATAACGAACTTCTCTATTTTACGAAGTGTTAGCAGGAACGGTTACTTTTCTCATGATTACATTAAAAATAATATCGCTATAGCGAATGATCTATCTCCATATAACGAATTTTTCAAGAACTGTTTCTTCATTTGTCCAGAAAACGCTTTAAAACCACTTGTAATCAATTTCCGTTCACTGATTTCTGGTTTGTCTTTTAAAACTAAGTACGTCTACCTTATTGTTTATTTTCATTATCATGTTTATTTTCAGAAAAATTTTGCGAAATTAGTCTATTTATCATTAGTGATCTTGAAAATGTCGCCGATTGAGTATACGAAACATGTTGATATGTTTATTAAAACGTATTACTAAGTCTTTATGTATACTATTATCACATTAATCATATACATTTTCACTTTAACCCCTTAAGGGTCAAAGTACTCTTGTAGCTAAAGTACTGAAATGATTGATTGACACCAGGATTCATGTACGAATTTATTTTTAAATAAGTAAAAGCTTTTCCTCATGTACCTTATAAATCCAAATTTTGCTTATAAAATTCTGGTGTATTGTAGCATTTTGGGATTTAAATTAAGTGGTATATACCGGGTGATCCAAAAGTCAGGACGAACTTTAAAAATGAATAATTCGAAAACGAATTAAGATACAATGATACGGTTTGCACCAAACGGATGGAAAAGAAACCGGGTTTTGTGTGGCTACGAAATGAAAAATAGTTCTGTTGGCGACCAACAGTTGGCGCTGTTGGATTTCTGATGTAGGATTATGCAAAGCAACAAACGATATAAAAAGGAACAACTGCAGCAGGTAATGGTAATCGAAGCTTGTATGCATCGAAATGCTGCAGATAGTTGAGAAAGCCCTCTTAGTTAAACTGTATTATAAGAATTCGTAAAGTGGCATTGCGGCATTGCGAGCATATCGCTACATGAAGGGTATGCGATATAGCAAAGGACCAATAACGTCTTCTGCATCGAACAAAATGATGAAGAAATTTGAAGCTATAGTTTCTTTGGTGTCACGTGAGAGAATTGGACGTCCCTCAATAGCCGCTGCTGTTGCCACGACAGTGGAGTAGACGGTGCAATCCATGTCGGCGGTTGATGCACATAGGGAGTACAGTGCTCGAGAAGTTCCGAGGCAGACAGGAGTGTCGTACGGAAGTGTCTGGAGAGCACTGCGAATAATTTTGCAACAGTATTCCTACAAGTTGCAACATAACCAAGAACTGAAACCTCCTGACTTCAACTCTTGACGAGATTTTGCGAATTTAGTATTCAGTAAGACGGAAAAGCAGTACGACTGGCTTCATACTGTGCTTTGGACAGATGAAGCGCATTTCACACTCTTTGGCGCTGTTAACACCCGCAATTGTCGAGTGTGGACCACAGAAAACCCACATGCATTTGTTGAGGTACCCTTACAACAGCCTAAAGTGACAGTCTGGTGTGGCTTCACTGCTGATTTCATAATTGGTCTATTTTTTTAAGAAGCCACACAGACGGGTTTCAAAACAGTTTCTGTCACTGGTCAGTGAGATGTAGCACTGTTACAGAACAACAATATTCCTGAACTGCAAGCGCGACAGGCACTCCAAACAGTCACCTTTATGCAAGATGGAGCACCACCTCATATTGCTCTGCCTGTTCAACGCCTGCTACGGTCGACATTTGGGGAGGATTGCATTATCAGTCGCTACTTTAATTACGCATGGCCTCCAAGATCTCCCGATCTGACACCTGTGACTTTTGGCTGTGGGGATTCTTGAAGTCAAAAGTGTACTGCGAACAACCGGCATCATTAGTAGCACTGACAGATGCCATCCGCCAAAATGTGTCTGCCATAACGCAAGAAATGCTACTAAATGCTGTGAACGGTGTGGTGCCTCATTTCACAGCTATACTTCTGAATGATGGACAGCACATTGAACATTTACTGTAGTACTAATTAACTATAAGTCAGCTGACTTGTAAGTTGTCAATTTTTTTTCATTTGTAAATCATCTTTTGGTGCAATAAAATACTATAGCGCCATCTCGTTGGTCGCCAACAGAACTATTTTTTTCGTTGCCACACAAAACCCGGTTTCTTTTAAATCCATTTTGTGAAAACGGTATATTTGTATCTTGATTCGTTTTCGAATTATTCATTTTTAAAATTCGTCCTGACTTTTGGATCACCCTGTATAATATACCGGTGCCCTTCAAGGGGTTAATGATAATAAGTTATTTGTTTTATATAATTCTACATTCCTTGTTCAGATGTAGACATTCTTACGAAGGTGTAACAGTTTTCAAATCAACACAACCAAACATTGCAGCTTTTTTTGTCTAAAACAAATGTATTTTTCTTATGAAATTTCTTACTATGCTTTCAAATAAATGCTTATTTTCCGTTTTGAAACTGTTTATATAATTTAAAAATACAATATCAAGTTAATATTTAGATTTAAACCTTTCAAAATATTAATAAACATCTCAAAAATATTTTTTTTCAAAATTTACACATGACATAAAAATATTTTCGTTGTTCTCTTATAACGAATTTTTCTATACAACGAATTTTTGACTGGAAAAATGGATTTCGTTACATAGAGACTGGACTTATTTATCTATTCTCGTTTTGTCAAAAGGGTTATCTGCTTTCTATGGAGTTAATTAAGCCACCCTCTATATGTGAAACAAACTTATTTTGCGAATCTTCGAATTTTATTTATTTTTTATTTATTTTCTATTTTCTTAATACATTCACATTTCAATTACAGGATATCAAGTAAAATTTAATGAAATATATTTATTAATGAAACACTGTTACCTTATTGCATTTGTAACATTTATTTAAAAACGAATTTGTGTGTATGCACAGTACATATTGTAGAGTGAAATTATTGATGATCATATTTCAGGTTCGGACAATCCTTATATTTTGTAAGGATTCTGGCACCACTATTAATGATAAGAAAGTTTCTATTTAATTTTTTTAAACACAGAATTCGCAACCACCACGTTTATTCACAGAATTAGCTATATTTTTCCTCATTTAAATATAGCGAGGAAAACTGTTAAAAATTTGTGGTACTATTGTGTGAACTCTGTATTTTTCGTTTCAAATTTTCAAATAATATTTAAATTATTCTTTTTTAGATGATGTAGCCAGTTATATATTTTATAAAGCGAGAATAATTTAGGATATCAATTATAGATTAATTATCAGGTTAAAAATCCATGGCATTCTCAAATACCGCTTTTATGATAATATTTAATTTAATATATGGTAATTTTAATTAAATTTAGGGAAAATTCAAATATAATTGTTTCTCAAAAATATTGTTAGAATCTGAATGGTAAATTTGTATTTAAAAATGATGCAGTGACTTAATTAGATTTATTTGAATAATTTGTACTTTTATATGATATGTGTTGCATACAATTGTACCACAATATTTTAACAGCCATTTTCGCTTTATTGTATTTCAGAAAAATATTACAAATTCTGTGAATAAACGTGGGAAATAAAAATTCTGTGATTTAAGCGCTAAATAGAAATTTTTTAATGAGAAGTACCGTTGCCAGATTCCTTGGAAATTCCAAGGAGCATACACAACTTGATTAAAGTATTCACAATAAACCAGTCATTAATAAGAATATTTCAGTTGCGATAATTAAGTGAGAAGAGTGTTTTTTGCACAATCCTCAATGCATATGAAGTGATCCGCTAATGTATTATTCAAAATTACTGTGAAAGCCATTTATATTACACATTGAAAAAGTTTTATTTTGAGCTTTATTTAAATTGAAAAATATTGAGCATATTTTGAATATTTCTTTACAAAATAATGTATTCTAGCAATTTTTAATGAAAAATTAATGATTAAAAATTAAAAATTGGATAATTGCACCATAATTTATACTAAAATAATGTATTCAAATCAAATACAACATGCTAAATGGAACACACAAGAAAACAGTGATTTTACAAACACATTTAAAATACAGGGTGTTTTTAAATGAGTATCGGGGTTTTAATGCTTTGTAGTATCTATTATATAAAACTTAAAATTATACTTAATACATAAAATGAAAGAGCAACTAAAACAGTTTGTTGCATGCACGTGCGTAGGTAATGTTTCTTCCGTGATCCGTTAGAAAGCGCTAGTACCGAAAATGGCGACTAGTGAACAGAAAGCATTTTGTGTTCTGCAGTTTGACCAAATCTGTAGTTACCGTGCAACCTGCGTTCCGGATAAAGTTCAGATGTGATCCCCCAGCCAGCTGTTGCAACAATTACCCCACAAACACTAATTAACGTTTGGGAAGAACTGAGCTATCGACTGGATGTGTGCCGTGTGACGAAAGCTATTGGAGTGTTTCTATATTAAGTTTCTATATCAATCTATAAGTTGTTCACATTGAACACTTGTAAGCTTGTAGGTAAAACTGTTTGAGTTGCTCTTTCATTTTATGTATTAATTATAATTTTAAGTTTTATGTAATAAATACTACCAAGCGTTAAAACTCCGATATTCATTTAGAAACACCCTGTGTAATTAAAATCTACATTTCGTTTCGCCTCGGTCATCAGAATATGATGTTACATACAAGCGTAAAATTTCGAAATGGATATAAACGTCTAAGAGTCCTGGAGAATACTTGAACGGAGAGTGCGCAAGCGTCATCAAGTTCCCATGGTAACCAAATGGAGCAAATCCACCACAGTGAAAAAAAAAGGGGGAGGGTAGAAGACAAAATGTACAGACTGTATTAATGGATTATAGCATATTACGCTAGATTTTATGAATGTTATAGGATAAATTATCGTTACATGCATACTGCGACGCATACTAACGATATTTTATCCTATAACATTAATAAAATCTGGCATAATATGTTATAATCCATTAATACAATCTGTTTATTTTATCTTCCAACTTCCCCCCCCCTTTTTTTCCACTGAGGTGGTTACCTCCATTTGGTTACCATGGGAACTTGGTGACGTTTGCGCACTCTCCGGTCAAGTATTCTCGAGGACTCTTAGACGTTTATGTCCATTTTTAAATTTTAGACTTGTGTGTAACATCCAGAAACGAAACGTAAATTTTAATTATATTTTAAATGTGTTTGTAAAATGTTTTCCTGTGTGTACCATTTAGCAAGTTGTGTTTGATTTTAATACATTATTTTAAGAAAAATGAATGTTTAAAAAATTTTTGAATTGATTTTGAACTAAACCAGATATTAAATCTTTAATGTTTAGAATAGTACGATGATTGACTATTTAAAAAAAAAATAATGAAGATTTAGTAAGAATATATGAAAATCGAAAACTGCGTCAGTGAATGAAAGTTCTTTACGATAATCGTTTTAAAATAAATGACAGTCGTTTAATAATAAAGGGTGATTTATAATTATCTGCAAAAAAAATAAAATAAAAGGATAAATTAAGGTTACTTAATATGGGAGGAAACGTCCCACTTAGGGGAAATGGGAGGATTTGGAACTTGTGGTAATTCGGCCCTAGGGTTTTATTTATTTTTTATAACACTAACTTCTTGGCTGAAGACAAATACAATTTGTTTTTGGCAACATAGTGTTCGTGGGTGGTCCCACATTCAATCTTGATACATTTTTTAACTTCATTTAGATATTCTATCTCTGTTTAGATAACATTAAGGAAATACACAATTAACGGATTCGTCGCTTGAATGTAATTCCTTCTCAGAATTTCATTTATTAAATAAATTATTTTTCAAGAACTGTCTCATAATCTTAATTACTAAATGACTTTTCATTTAGCTTATACTTCAGCTAAAAATGTTTATAATTATTTCCCATTCATCTTTATCATTCAAATAATGCTGTAGCTTAAAATTTTATATTAGATTCCAAATAAAATGAAGCGTACGTATTGATCTTACATGCTCAAAAAGTGGATGATTTTCTCTGATAATCACAGGAATAAAAAGCTAAAAGGCTTATGATACGTACGCAGACAACGTTGAATGCGGATATTATGAAAGGGATACATTTCAATTCAAAGGGTTCAATTAGTACAACATATAATTGTAGCATTCGTTCCTGAAAGACACGGAGCGCGTGTTCTCGCATTAAACAAACAGAAATCACATTGAAACGTAAATTCGTAATTCACATAGAAAATCCAAACACACAGTGTCTTCTAACATAAAGTTGAACACGAATGTTTGTTTATGACTTAACACTATATATATTAAAGTTTGCATTCCAACATTTGGCGCATCTGAGTCAATGCTTGCTTAACCCATTAACGCCCAAATTATTTTCTTCGTTAAAATTTAAATTTTACATTTCCCACCACTTTTAAATGAATGAATGGTATTTTTTATATTATTTTATCAAGGGATTTGTTTCGTAAAAGAGAGTATATATATTTATCTTCATATTTACTTGTGTGAAAGACCCTTTCTTGCCACTAAGTCTAGTGATCTAAAAATATGGTTATGGGTTAACACGGATAGTAGTCACTTGCAGCAATTATCATGATGTCAGACGACGTTTCTCAGATTACAGTTACCTCGGTTGCAAAATTCGTTAAAATACCTTAATTGACATTAAGCGCCTGAGTAAGTTACGCAAAGATACTCACAAGTGAAAATAATTGCCGATTTTATTTTCAAATTTAACATTTTTAAATGCTTTCTTTTCACAGGTTATCTGAGGTTGATATTTAACCGAGTATTTAGTCCTTTTTCACATTTGTTTTCAGTTTTTTTATGAGGATATATATTCACTCTCTGAACCGGTTTCGAAAGCGAAAGTGTTCTCAGAAGAAAAAAAAAGCTGCATCCCAAATAAAAATAGTACGAATACACCCGGTTAGATATCCTACGCAAGAAAAACAAGAAACGAAAATCCTGCGTTAAGCGTATAATATAAAAGACTTTCCAACACATTCAGACTACTGTAAGAAAACTCAACAGTATAATATGGTGAAAGATGATATCTAAGTAAACAATTTGGAAAACGCATGGAACGCTTGAAAACCCAATGCCAACAATTCCCGTCATTAGTTTTAAAAATATCCGAATTCTTTTGTGCAGCCATGGATATATTCTATAGATTGGTATATATACTACATAGTATTATAAAATTTACTTCTGATAGGAAATGCATAAGCACAGTTAAAAATTCCGCTACAGCAAATTCAGCCAATAAACTGAAATATACTCGAGATCGTTTTCTGCAGCCTTGATATATAGAAATTATATACAATAAATTTATATTAAAACAAGTTGGAAATCGCACTTTAAACGTGACAATTTAGGTGCGTTCGTTTCGTGCTATAACTAGTTTTACAATGTAAAAAAAAAAAAAAAATCATCGTTATTATTTCAGTAAAATAAATTATACCGTCTGCTATGAGCAAATTGGGGATGCCTTTTTTTTCTTATTACGTATCCCATGTTTACAGGTGCGAATTTTTTTCGACACCAGACAGAGCTGTAAAATTCACCATGGAGATCTTGCTTTGCGAATGATTACCTCCATGGTTTAATATTTCTATGACTCACGATGAATGAATCTTTTGTTTATTTACTTTAATGGATTGAGATATTCGGGTGTTAGTCTTATTTTCACTGAAGTTATCTCAAAATCTATATATTTTTGACTGTATTTCACCTCTCAAGCAAACAATTTTTAGAACGAACTGTCTAAAAATGTAACTTTTATGCAATTTTATTCGGAAAAATAATTTTGAATAAAAATGGCCACTTGGCATATGGAAAAAGATGTGGTTAGCCCGTATTTGTTTTCCTCAGTCACATGACTTGGTTTTTTACTATACAGATATTGATAGGATTTAATAGAATAAAGAAAAATTATTAATATCTTTTTAAGTTTTGATTCGATTTTTATAAAATTTGAAGACTCGACAGGGTTCTGCAGCGATTATATATATTAAATTTCAAGTCATTCGGTTGGGTAGTTTTTGCGCGGTTATATACCGACAGACGGACGGACCAGACTACGACTATAGGTGCTACGTATTTATATAATTACAAACGCACCTAAAAATGAGTTAAATATAAAAACGCGTACAACAATTATAAAATTATTATTGAATATTATCAAGCAAATATTATTCAATTATTATTGATATACAGTTCTGCAACCTAATTCTTTTTTTGTGTCCCTGTAAATGAACGATGAATGATACGTACACCATGATCTATAGTAAGTCTCTTGTTGTGAACCTCAGTGATATATAGCAATGTCAATATGTTTGAAACAGTGTAACATTGTTAAAGTACAGTAGAACTCCAACTATCCGAATCGCTGATTATCCGAATCACATTCCGAATTTCCGAAAAAACAAATGAAGACGGAAACGTACTGCGATTCCCAAAATAATGATTCTGTCTACGCGCGCTACTGTCTTTCCCGCCTCGAAGACCATGGGTTTCAAATTCTAAATGATGATAAACACATTGAAACTGTGACAGAAGAAAGTGTCGAGGAAGAAGATGAGCTTAATGTCGAAGTTGAAGCAGACACGGGACCATCAGCTAGTGAAGAATTTGCTGGCCTTGAAACTGCGTTGAAGTGGATGGAGCGTCAGCCCGAGTGTGACCACTTGCAACTTCTCACTGTCAAGCGGATGCGTGACTTAGCTCCCCGAAAACGGATGACGACTGTCAAACAACTTACTTTCACCGAGATGTTCAACAAGTAATGACTTTCATTTACTGTACGGTACGTACATAATGTACAGCACTTGTAAATACGCTTAGCATGTAATAGTGTTGCCTTTTTATTTAGTTAGTTAAAAGCTCTTTTTCTTTAAAAATAATTTTTTATCCCATTTTCTACATACACACAGTAATTAATTAAAATATACCCCTTTTTTTGAAAAAATCTAATTATCCGAATTTTTGATTATCCGAATAGGGTTCGGTCCCACTTGATTCGGATAATTGGAGTTCTACTGTACACGCAAACAATTTTTGTGCATGTACCGTAATGTAATGGGATTATGTGAAGTGTCCCTGTAAATGAACTATAAATGCTACGCACTTTATTTTCAATACCGAAAAAAAACATAGTAAGCCACAATAATATAGTAAGTAAATTGCATGACAATCCGAGTATATTTACGTAACCTGTTTGGCAGTATTATGAAAATTAAATAAAATATTTACTGTGTTGCAGAACAATTCAACTTTAAAATTGAAAAATAATAAAATTAAACTTTTAAATTCGTTTTTATTATTTTATGATATTAATCTAACAAAAATCGATACATGTTATCAATAAAATTTCTTCATAGAAAAATTTATTTTTATCCTCATTTACATATAAAAAGTAACAAAACTTCATTAAATAAAATAGAGCTTAATATGTGGTATTTATTAATTACCACTAACAAATAGTAAAGTATTTTTAAATACACATTAATTTATTTTAATAATATAGAACAGATTAAAAATAGACCGGATAAAAAAAACTTTTTTTTCCTAGATACTCTGGCTAATTAAAGTTAACAGAGTAAAAAAAAAAAGTTAATTTTAGAACAAAGTCAATTTTATTATTACTTTTTTAAAAATTCTTTCGTGTAACTTGTTACAAATGAACATAAGCGTAAAGGATATCTGCATGTAATTTGCGATTAAAAATACAATAATTTTTTTCGCATTATATTTTGAAACACTTTTTTAATAAACATGTATATTTTTATCTTTTATATATTTTTTACTTTTTATATTTTTATTATATTTTTTCCTAAATCATATACCGTATATACTCGTGTATACGCCCACCCCCAAATTCGAGACAAAAACACGTTTAATACCAGTAATTCAAAGTGGTTTTCTGCAACTTATTTAATCTCATTTAATTCTAAATTACTTAAGACGGAGAAAACCATTGTAAATTATTGGTATAAAATGTCTTTTCATCTTGAATTTGGGGGTCGGCTTATACACGAGTATATTAATGAATACACAAATTTATTATATGGGTATTATATAAGTATATATTATGTTCGTTGAATAATTTTTGTATAGTTTTACTACCCCAGGTAAGAGATTACTCTGACTTTTTGCATAACTGTATAATCTTAGAGAAAATGTTTTTTTTATATCGGAACATTCTGCGATTTAACGGAACAACATTTTCTCTACAATTATACTGGTATTTAAAAGACGGAGAAATCTCATCCCTGTTATCGGCATGATACTGCGACGTTACGACAACGTCACTGTGACATCACGTTGTGACTTTGCACCGCCTCCTGAATACTACGCCTGAGCGCTGACACAAAAATAGTGGCGCTCGTGGGCCGATTTTGTAAAACATTTGTACGATCCCCTAATTTTATACCCCAGTATTTTCTAAAAGTTTTCTTTGACTTATTGAATCTCAGACAAATAAGGCGGAGAAAACTTTTAGAAATTATTGGTATTGAATTTCAAGAGACCGTCCACATGCTGAAAATTTCCCCCCTACGACAGCATCAATTTTCGTGTCAGCTATCAGGCCTAATATTCAGTGGGCGGTGGACTTTGCACTGCCCCCTGAATACTACAGGTTCGCACGCTCTTAAGCCACGCCTATTTTGTAAGGACTCTGCCACCAGTAATCTCATAAAACTATTTTCTAGCTAATGAAGCGTGAATTCATTAGGAAGAAAATAATCTTTCTGCTGGTATAGTGCTTACAAAATGAGGCGTGGCTTAAAAGTGTGCGAACCCTGTACTATTATTGTGTGCTGACACAAAAAATGGCGGCACTCGTTGGCCGATTTTCTAAAAGTTTTCTTAGACGTAGTGAATCTCAGAAAAAATAAGGCGCAGAAAACTTTTAGAAATTATTGGTATTGAATTTTAAGGGACCGCACACACGCTGAAAAATTTCCGCCTAGGATTGCATCAATTTTTGTGTCAGCGCTCAGGCCTAATATTCAATGGGCGGCGGAATGTGAGTGTATCGGCTAGGTTCCTTCTCTTTTGGTTCTTGTAGGTGGGATTCGGATTAGTAGAGTCTTGCATCGGGTGTGGTACCCAGGTTTTACACGAACCAGACCAAGTCCGGTTATGATGAAATCTGGTTACTCGACTCGATGCAATATTATAATCCTAATGTAACCTGCAAAAAGAAAAGAAAATGGAAATGTAAATAACATATTTAATAAGTTCAGGTCAGATTCTAATATATTCACCCGACACGATGCAGTATCAACAAAAATACACAGTTTGTTTTTTGAAAAAAGGCTTCTTCTTTTTTTTTTTTTTTGCATTTTCTAAAAACATATTAATGAAACATACATACGGCTTATTAATGAAACGTATGGTTAATATACATAAATTTTTAGTATTAAACTAGTTTAATATTAATTTAGTCAATCAGGAAATTGTAATGATGTTTAAGAGCGTACGAAAAAAGGAGATCATGGGGCTCAAAGCTCTCCCAATTAAAATATAAACATTTTTTTAAGCCACATGAGTTTTTAAATCTATATTATTTTCTGTCTTCAATGTTTAATTTTTTATTTCTAACAAAGTAACAATATATAAAAAAAATGCTATAAGTAGTAATTTTATTTATAGTATGAAGAAGCTAGTAAATCCGCAGATCATGGGTCTCAAACGTCAGTTCCGCAGTTTTATTTCGAGATCCTTTTATATATGAATTTAAAGCATTCAACCAGCAATTTTATTTCGATCATTTTTGAATTAATAATTATTACAAGTAATATATCAAATAGTTTCAGAAAATTTAACTCTTAAGAATTGTAACGGGAAACACAATTCCGTGCACTCTGATACTCCAAAAAATGTTCTCATTCTTTTTTTTTTTATTATTAATCCTTATACAAAATCATTGTCTCCGTAATTTAACAACTGCAATTCTCTGAAATTCAATATTTTAAATATTCTGTCGAAATAAATAAAGTAATCAGCTTGTGATAATAACAATAATTAGTTTGAACAATTAATTTTAACATAAATATTTTGTCAATTATTGATATCCTAATTGGTAAATGTATTTCAAACGACTATTGTGTTTAATTAGAATGCTTTCATTAAGTTCGGATTCTAAACACAATCATAAAACAATTATCTATTACTTTTTATAAGAAGTCCATTACTGGCACAATGGATGTCCAGTACTGGAATGGTGGGTGTCCATTTCTGGAATTTTAAGTGTTTTGATTTATTTCTATTTTCACAAAAAAATTTAAATTCAGAAGGGGAAATATTACAATGAGATTGGTTTAATATTGTTGATAGATTAATACATTCAATTTAAAAAAACTGGAATATAATAATTATAACTAGTAATTAAAAACATATTTTTAAATAAATTCATTAAAAGTACCCATTATTGGCATGTTTCTCGAATTCCTATAACATAATAAATATTATTTTATGTTAATCTTGAAAACAATAAATTCCTCTTTTAAATATTTTAAAAATTTACAAGTAATTCCTTACGCTGTAACCAACTCGCTATTTTCATAATACTGCAAAGTTTACATTAGAAATTAATTTAAAATGTTTAATAATAAAACTCATATTTTATGAAAGACCTTTGATATATTATTATTATTAATTTTAATCAAATATATTTAAAATGAAATACACTATGAATAAGAAATACCTATAAAGAAATCTACGGTATTTCACAAAATCTTAAATAGGATTTATGTTTTAAAATCTATTAAGGTCTAAAACGCCATAAAAATTTATAATTTTTATTATGAATTTAAAATATTATAAATGATTTATTTACGCAAGACTGATACGCTTAATCCAGAATAATACAAAATAAAAATGTATTTCTTATTATACTAAACCATTAATATAATTCTTCCTATCAATAGCGAGTTTTTTTAAAATTATCATATGTAAAGATCATTTTGAATCACGTTAATCTTGTAATTTTTAACAGTATAACTACATATATCTAATGACATATGTATAATGAAATATGTATATGTATAATGAAATATGTGTATCTATAATGACTAGCTGTTACTGTATGACATCTTCAATAAAAGGAAAATAGAAAATAGTGCTCCCTATTAAACGTTTATACGGGTATACGTATAATACGTATTATACGGGGTGCAGATTTTGGATACGTATCATATGGCCAAAGCGGTTATACGTATTATACGAAACAGCATATACGGTACATCGTATATACGGATCTTACACCAGCGGTTAAACGTATAAACGTTTAAACGTGTAAACGTTTAAACGGTTTTCGCTCATTGCTTAAAACATTATGCCTTTCTCCTGCTGGTCTGCGGATCAGAGACTTTGAGAAACACCCGCTGTGTCCTGTGCAGTCGGAACTTGCAAAAAAAAAAAAAAAAAAAAAAAAAAAAATCGAAATATATTTTTTCAGTTTAGATTTTGTTTCCACCCCCCCTCAAATGTAAACTATTAATTATGAAATGATTTACTATGAAATGATTTATCTTTCGCATATCTGTAACACGAACATAGCGTATTTTGATTTATGGCGTGGACATTTCGCCCGAAACATTAGTATTGCAGAACACAAACTTACATTGACTTCATATTTTATACTGACATTGATCAATCCAACTCCTGGGAAGTTTCATAATCTTTTTATTTTATTTTAAAGTTCTACACGGAGGGCACTCCCCTCATCGGCCTATATACCTAGTACAGATAATCGGCAGTAACAAATAACCAACTAAACATACTTTTATTTTATTTAAGAATACTTTTTTCTATATTAAAAATATTTTGAAAATACGTTTTACTGCAAAAAAATAAATGAGAAGGCAAGTCATTTTAAACTGATGTGATTGCGTTCTGAAACCTGCAGTGTATTTGTCAGGCTATAAGTAATCCAAATGTATAGGTACTAAAACAAAAAATGAAATTTGTCAAGATTAAGAACAATTCTTAAAACGTAATATCTTGTAATGCACATACACTTTGCATAAAAAATACCACGAGTGTCATGGTTAAAAAAAGTGAAATTACGTTAGACATTAACACAGAGTAGAAAACATTAGCACCGTGTAAAGAGCAACATTTGACTCCCCCCCCCCCCCCCGAGCATAATTTGAGTATATGCTCACAAAAATAAATATATATTTTTTTTAATTAAAAAAAGAAAGAATATACTTAAAAAAGGATTTACAATAAATCTGAAACGTGTATATTCTCCTTATTTGCTCAACAAATCTTTTTACTTTCGTTATATATTTACGATAATTGTTTATAGGGAAAAATAACAAGATTCTACGTATAAAACATATTATATAGATTGCTAAAGGTAACGCCACAGATTTCCAACTTGTTCTCCGTTCAGTGACGTAACACTGATGATATCCACTGGCATTAAAAGTAAATACGATACTTGAAATATACGTATACTTGAATTAAACGTATACTTGATTTACACGTTTAACCGATATACCCTTATACGTATCCGGATACGTTTAAACGTATAGTTTAAGGGATACGTATTCCTTAAGTACGTATTAAACGTATATACGTATATCGGATAAACGTATAACTGAAATACGTATCGCATCGGGAGCACTAATAGAAAATATGTGATAAACCTTCTGGGAGAATTTTCGATTTTGAAGCTGCAAGATTGTATTACGTAAATTGAATGAATTTCTATAGAATTACATTACAAGCAACTCATGGTGATCATTAAAAATATTATTCTGTATATATGAATGAAATTCGTGCAAAAGTAAATATAATCAACATAAAATGGGTAATGTTTGAAAACAATTCAAGTTAATATACAATAACTCATATCACAGGACTCAAAGCTGCTGGCCCCACCAGTGGCTGAGAGGTTGTGCTCTCGAAGCTGGTAGACGGGATTCGATCCCAATCGCGCCCGTCGGCCTAATCGTTCGGAGTTTTCGTGGTTTTCTTCGAGCCGTGGATTTATCCATGCGTAAATACGGATTAGGTTCCCTTAGAAAGACCCCCACGAAGGGCACTCCCCCCGGGCCTATATCCCTTGTGTAGATAATTGGCCGTCAATAATCAACTCAACTCAAAGCTGCTGTCTTTTAAATATTACTATATATATATATATATATATTGTATATTATATTATATTTGTATATATTATATTGTATATTATATATATATATATATATATATATATTCATTTTATA
Source organism: Maratus michaelseni (assembly GCA_963931845.1). Classification (NCBI taxonomy): domain Eukaryota; kingdom Metazoa; phylum Arthropoda; class Arachnida; order Araneae; family Salticidae; genus Maratus; species Maratus michaelseni. The sequence continues at coordinate 101,903,186 of OZ007600.1, forward strand.
TTTTTCTTACTAATTTTGAAAAGCTTATCCCAAAGATTATTTCTGTTGGAAATGTTTCTTTTGAAATAATGTTTTTCTAGAAACGGACCATTTGGAATGTTTGATATCATCAGCTATTAAATAAATTTTAGCATCATATGTGTTAAATTTTACTTTAGTACTTATTATTGATATTTATTAAATGCTAATGACAAGTAATAAACTACATTATTAGCTTCTTTTTCTAACAGGAGAGATATAAAAAAAATCATCGATTGAAAACAATTGTATTTTTACTACATGTGCTTACTAATTAAAATAGATTAAGTAAAACGAAAGTTAATTTAATTCAGAGCCGTTTATTTAGTGCTCTTTCTATAAAGTTCAAACAAAATGAAAGGAAGGGTAAAAAAAAATGTATGCATGTAGTTTGGAAAAAAAAGACTTTTTTTCATCAGCATTACTTTTTATAGACTAATACAAATTAAAAATAATTTCTCTTCAGAAAATTGTATAAAGAATAATTTTTCCTAAACGCGATTAACATTCAGTGTTGCCAGTCCGCTTCTTTTTAATTTATTTATATTGATTAGTTGCCACGCGCTTTTTAAAACAGTTTAATTTGTGTTATTTTCGCGTTATTTAATGTCATTAAATAAGAAGAATATTTCTACTTAACTCGGGAGAAGTCGCGCATACACAGATAATGAATGGTTTTTACATTGTCACCAATAAAAACAATTAATAATCGTTACCTTATTCAGCCTTAGACAATTGTTACAAATTCTATGATAATGTAAATTGTAGATTACTTTTTGAAAAATAGTGGTGACAATTGTAAAAACCGTACGCACCCTGGGGTATGTCATACCCCGTGCGACTGCTCCCGGGTTAAAAAATATGGTGGCAATCAAGTAATACGAAGTAAAAAAGAAGCGAACTGGCAACAATTAATATTTAAAGCACAATCTTATTACACTGTTATTATTCAAATATTCATATATGGTATTTCTGCTAAAATTTCTAAAGCATAAGAATAGTTTTAGGCTTGATTTTAAGTACTCGATGTTACCAATTCTGTGCGTTTGTAATAGACTGTCACTGTGGCTCATAATGATCAATGCTAGCTAAGTCGAAAAGAGCACAAGTTTAAGTAAAAGCAATCAATTTTTATTTTAAAAAACCTTAAAAAGAGGACAGACTTGAGAAAGCACTGCCTTAATTTGCCTTAGACCGAAAGAAAGCCAATCACCAAAAATACTTCACTCAGAAAATACAATTTCAGTTAGAAATATCAATAAATAGATAACTTCAAAATATGACTTACGACTTGAACGGACGTCAAAATGCTGGTTAAGATGCTTTCAGTAAGATTTAACTTACACTGTGCAAGTCTAGCTATAGTAGTTTAATTCCAACGTCGAAGATGTCCACCTACGGTAGTTCTGAAAATCGGCACTCCGTGATCTCCAATCTCTTTTTATTCAATTAGAACAAATATAATGTAAAATCTACTCTTACCAAATGACGGCTCTCCTTTTCTACTTCAGAATAGTTGAGTCAACTAAATAGATCTACAAAGGCCACAGTGGTTCCCCACTCGATCCAAAAGTTCCACTTCCCCAGCGCTTGTCAGTGCTTAAATACTGTTATATGGATTGGTCAAATGCAGAAATTTGCATAAATGTCGAAACGAAGAGAAAATTCACAAGTTACGGTGTTTCCACACTCAATCATCGAAAGTTACGATTTGTATTTGTTGTAATGTTTAACCGTTAAGATTAAATCATGGAAAGGTACACAGTCGAACAACGCGTAGAGCATGTAAGGAAGAGTAATGTTTATCTGCAAAATTTGAAATGAAATTATTCTTATTTCCACGTTATTCATATATGGTATTTCAATTTAAATTTCGAAATCATAGGAAAAGTTTTAGACTTGATTTAAGTACTCGGTGTTACCAATTTAGTGCGTTTATTTATTCAAAATATGTACCTCTATTTCCAAATAGTAATTTTTCCTTTGCTTAATGTTAGGGATCCCGTCATTATATAAAACGAAGATTGTTATTCGGAAAAAAGTGAAAGATATTTTAAATTAAAAAACGTGCTAAATTTTCAACACTGAAAGTAAAGTGTGTTCCTAAAAGCACCGATATTTTAAATTTGCCGCCTATTTTTCTATGTTAAACTAAAGTAGCGATTTGTATTTACTGTTATGTTTAATCGTTAAGATTAACCTTTAAATATCTACACTGTTAAAAATTTGCAGCAAACTGTCCAGTCATTTGACCGTTTTCATAGAAAATGGTTATATAACTGTAACTTAACTTTATTCTTACCATAATATGGGCAACAATATGGTCAGAATAGAGTTAAATTGTCGTCAAGTAACAGTTTTCTATAAAATCGGTCAAATGACTGGACAGTTTGCTGCAAATTTTTAACAGTGTAGTCTGTAGTGTATCAAATTTGTAGCACTTTTTATTTAACTTTTAAAAAATAAATCAAGTTCTTTGCACCCACTATATTTATATCGAAATAGTAATCCTGTAAAAATCACATAAATATGCTACTAAAAAAGTTCAAAATATATCTTAAAATTTCTGGTGTCAAATCCTTAATATGAGTTAAAGAGAAAAAAAAAACAATTCTAAAAGAAAAATTCTTGCATTGAAGGGTTAAGGATTAGACACCAGAAAATTTAAGATATATTTGTAACTTTATTTTGTAGTACATTTCGGTGATTTTTACAGGATTAGTATTTCGATATAAATATAGTGGTTGCGAAGAACTTGATTTATTTATTAAAAATTAAATGAAAAGTGTTGAAAATCTGATACACTGGGCATTTAAAGGTTAAATCACGGAAATATACACAGTCGAACAACGCGCGGAACATGTAATTTTTGTTTTAATAAAATATTTAAATATCAGCTCGTTTTTAAACATTGAGTTTTACCATGTTTGTCTTTAAAATGCATATAAACTTTGGATGTCATTGTATGCATAGTTGCCAACCTTCAGATTTTCATGCGAAAAATCCTGTATGGAACCAGTGTTGCCAGGCCACTTCTTTTTCTAAAATTCAGTTTTCGTGGTTACCACCAGTCTTTTGAGAAAATAAATTTCGCCTCTTTAATGACAGATTAAACAAGGCAAATTATACCATCTCAAAAAAGTAGTGCCAATCATGCAATTCCAATTTTAAAAAAGGTATACCACTGGCAACACTGTATGGGACCATGATTTGCAATTTAGGCCTCTTCTAAATTCTTAAATTCTGAATTCTTGGCAGAGCTTTCGATTGGTAATTTTTTTGGCTTAGATGCTTTACACTCACGCTAAAAAAAAAAAAAAAAAATTATCGGTTAAAAAAAAGAAAAAAGTCGCCAAATTTAGGGGATTTTTTTCTTTAATGGCAACCTAGCCATTGTATTAAGTTATTCGTTTGGCGCAGTCTTGGAAATCGCGCCAAACAAACAGTCGCCAATCTTTTGTTTACATTTTAGCGTGATAGTAACACATCTGTTCCATTTTTTCTTTGTTTAATGATAGACATTTCGTGACTGCATGCAGTAAAAACACTTTTTTCGGAAATTCCGGTGTAAACTCAGAATTTCTGAATAAAAAAAGGAGGTCAAATTGACAACCATGTATTGAATAAAAAAATATTTTAATATAGTAATATAATTATTTAATAATTTGTTTTGTTTCTATGTGGAATATGTTTATAATTTGATTTCATTTGTTAAGAAAATTTCTGGTACAAAGTGTATATATGCGTGTGTTTAAACTAGAAGTTTGACAGTTATATGTACGGTATCTTAAATAAACAGAAATAAAGGAAATGATCGAATTTGAAGCTAAAAATTGAAAGATGCAATTTTAATTAATTTTTCATTGTTGCATTACATTGTTGCATATGGTATTAATCTAAGAACAATTGATGGAGCCTCTAAATAAAATGCGTCTACTCTCAGAAAATTCAAATTTATGGGAAACTTTCCATGTTATAAATAGGACAACATTAATCAATAAATTAGAGCCACATATATGTGAAAGTATACTCTACTACTAATTTTTGTATTTAATAAATACGAATAACACGTAATAAAGACAATACAGCACATATTAGCTACTTTCGATAGTTATAGTATACAATAAATAAAAACATATAAAAAACTGGTCCAAAATATTTTTTGAGGGTTTTATTTTTGCAAGTAATTGAATTAAACGTGTTAAAGGAAAGTTAATTAAAAATTATATATTTTATTAGTACGATTATATATGTACATATACTTTATTGACTTCATTTTGAGAAGTGCAGTTTTTAAACTACAAAAGAATGCTCAATTACTAAAGGAGATAAAGTGGTGTTGAATATTTGAAAGATATCAACAAAAGATGAGAAATACATTATTAATCCATTTTAAAAGACACTTAATAATTAAAAAAGAATCACAGTTTAAGATAATTCTATTGTGACTGATTTCATCGGTTTTATATTTGGAACACCTTTATATTTTTAGAAACTAACATACCATTAAATCACACGTATTCTGTGTTTTTAAATACTTGATATTTTAAAATATCTGAAAGGTTAACTAACGCAACTTTATTCTTTTATTATATGGAACAGACTTTTAAAGGTCAAAAGTGTACTCATTTATTGAAGAAGTTTTAGGGACATTGAGTACACTAGATAACAAAAGATAAGGCATAAATTATCAATTCACTCTAAAAGGGTTCTTTATACAAAAGGATTGAACAATTAAAAGTAATTCATGTGAAATAGCTTTTGTTAATTTTATTTTAAATGAAGGCGGTGGAACGCGAGACAAAAGAACGATGAATATAAAATGTATTTCACATTTAAGACTAAATATTTGTAAAAAATAATTTTATTTTATTTATTTAATGATTTAATTTTATTATCGCGTTTTACATAACATATTACAATTTAATCAATATTATACATTTTAAATGTGAAATGGAGAATGAATATTTATTATGTCTTTTAAATATAACATTTTGGCAAATTTAAATGAATTTGTAATGTGCAATTTTATCAGAGTATATAAAGTTTTAAAAATTAATTTCGAAGAACATATTTTAATTAATTCAATCTGAAAAATGTTTAACAACTGAATGGAAATTGATTGATAATGGCAAAGAATGTACGAATATATGTGTCAATAGCCTGTAAAAAAATCATCCATCATATTATTACATTTAATATGTAACATATATTAAAAAGGGAAAGAATAATATGCACAGCGCATATATTAAGAAACAGTTTTCAATATTTCTGGACAATTAATACGAAATCTCCATTTTAAGAAACCGTGAAGAGTGGTTAATAATTAAAGAAAATTACTTCTATTCAAAAAATTCTCTACGAGAAACCTAAACGTTTAACACAAATCACTCAGCATTTCGATATTTATGCTAAAATGACTACGTTTTTACTCGCGTAACTTGCGTCCCCGCGTATTTTACGTAGCCCTATTTTCGAAAGGGATTTTTTTTTTATAATCATTGTAGCAAAACAGCTGAAAATTTGTGTTTCGAATAATTGAGTTTAAAGTTTTGTTTTCGCCGATATTGATAGTGTGAGCGGCCGCTACGTTCATGGTTCCTACGACCGTAACTAAAGGAATTCTTCCATCGGACCAACTGAACGACAGCGTTAAATTTCAGGGATTATAAAAAAACAACCAAAATTACATTTTTTCATCATTTTAAATCTTTCTGGTTTCTGTAACTCTATCGCTATGATGCCGCATATTTTTTCCCTGCTAAGGAAACTACAGCCAAGCGACATGAGCGCTTGAGCAACAGGTGTTCCATTTCCCCCCCCCCCCGGAAATATACAACTATTGTCGTAGAGTAAGTGCCTTGATGAGGGGAGTTTTGCAATCAACGGGTTGGGTAATTTAGTACTACACCCTTGTGCAGGATTAGCTTTATCTACTAGTGATCTTAGCAGGGATATGAGAAGAAAACAAGTTACGCTTTCGAAAATAACTACCTTTTTATCGTGCTTCTCACAAGTCGGCAAGAGAAGAAAAGAGGAAAAATCTCTTAGCAATATTTGAGCGTTCGGCCGTTGGCCGTATTTTGAATTGTATTGTGTTTTTAGACTTCAGTATTCAAAGTGCTAAAGCATGTATAGCACTTTTTCCCAATCTCTGATATATATTAATGATCGTAATCACCATCTATTTCAACTGGCGGCTAAGCGCGTGGAGCTCGGTCGAACGCTCAAATGGTAATCATCATTAATCTGAGTGGGCTTCGAAGCAGCGAGGTGTAATCAGATTAATGGTGAGTACTGTTTCAGCATTCGTTCGATTTTCGTTCTTAGTTGGCTGTTGATGATGAGTACGAGCGTTAGAGTTACTAGAGAAATAGGTAAAACTGAGCACCGGTGCAAGGAGGGTTAACCGCCGTACCCATGTTTTGAAGAACTTATAACGAGTATGATCAGGAGGAGTCATGTGAGCTCTACAGCCGGTGGGAGCGCCACCATATGCACACCCTCCCTATTCTCCCAAGAGATTTACGACATAGGTCTCTGTGATTCGTGGTGAAGCCCACCCTCTAAGAACACCAACAATTCACACTTGGAGACCTGCCAGAGTCCCCCAACAGCTTCGGGAACCAGACACCCGTAGGGAAGCTGGATCCTATGGCTTAGTCAGGTTTCCCCGACTGTACTAACGCCTTCGGACACTGAAAAACTTTAAAGAGGTAACGATTAGCCCGTCAGCTATAGTGGAAACGTAGATTCCTCTCACACGTTGGGGAAATTCAGGAAACTCTTTTCCTGGACGCGTACACACATCCCTGCTTAGCTGTAGGCTACAGTGGGGTTACTATTTTACAAGCTGAATCATCAAGTATTTTGTTGTCCACTTAGACCAACCAGCGATTGTTGCCCGCGGGGCGTGGCTAATCGTTCTTCTTCTATGGCCAATTAAATGGCACGTGAATCAGCTCGGAATGTAGGAGCCGTAGGCTGTAGGGTCGAAAGAAAAATTAGGTAATCCAGCTAAGCCAAAAAAAAAAGAAACAGTGTATTGAATGACCACCAAAATACTGTACAATAATAGTCAAGCTTACAAAAGACTTAATCCTATATCTTACGAATTTTGAAAGTAGTTAAGAATATCATAATTTATGTTTCGGACGAAATCTAATATGCCAAATAATCTATATCATTCTAAAGAATGATTGCTGAATTTAACTTTTAAAATGAGTTATTAGACTTATTTTCACTATTCCTTTTTGAGTTATTTAATTCTAGCTTTGTATATTTTTTAAACCACAAATGCAAAATACTTTATAATGATAAAATAATTACATTACAAAATAACAAATTAATCCTTTCAGGCGCGGAGTAACTATGTTTGAAAAAAAGAAATGATTGATTGACACCAGTATTTGCAAACGAATTTCTTAAAAAATAAATACTTGCTTTCGTCCATGTGCATTATAAAAGCAAAATGTTATTAAAATATTCTGGGTTTCCAGTTCCAGTTTGGAATTAAATTTACGTGGTCACATTTGTGATCACCGCCCATGAAAGTGTTAAAGAAAAGAGTAATTTACTTGAAGTCAGTTAATCCTTAAATGCACAGTGATGCAAATTTGCTTAATTTTTCATTTAACTTTTAATAAATAAATCGAGTTCTTCGCACTATATTTATATATAAATATTAATCCTGGAAAAATCGCATAAATATACTACTAAATAAAGTTAAAAATCTATCTTAAAATTTTTCATGTCCAATCTTTAATATAAATATAAAAAAAAAAACACAATTCTAAAAGAAAAATTAATGCATTTAAGAGTTAGGCAGGTTAAAAATAAATGGATCTATATCGAAGTTTGTTTTCATTTTAGAAATGTGCAATGTAATTTAATTTACAATTGTAAAATTGATGGTAAAATGGTTGAGAGAAATATGAGTATAATCCATTATTTTTTCCCCATATAATTGAAAAAGTACAGTATAGATGTTTTTGGTTTGTATATATATATATATATATATATATATATAGAGAGAGAGAGAGAGAGAGAGAGAGGTGCCAAGTTCCCACTAATCTTCCGTATTATGTGGTTTAATCTGTACAGTTTAACAACACATCAAACCAGAAAAAATATTGAATAAACCTTTACTTATTTAATTGCAGGTTTTTACGTGGAATTTATTTCATTTCATTTCTTAAAAAAAAATTCTGGTGCGAAACGTTTTAAACCAGAGTCAAGTTAACCCACGTATTACGAAAGATTAATGAGTGCTTGGCACCTCTGTATATATATATTAAAAAATAACATTTTAATCTTTTTTAATGTTTATAATGCACAAAAATAAAGAGGATTTTGTTTTCCATTGTGACGCACTTTTCATAAATATATGCCTGAGGTAAAGGATTTAAGTGCATTAACTTATTTACTTTATCTCTATCTTCAATACAGCAAAATTTTAAAGCGATCTTTTTTTCCTTTTTTTTTTCTTTGCAAAATAGTTTTAAAAATAATTCGAAAGTGATCTCCTTTCGGGCCACATGATTTTTCTTTCTTTCTTTCTTCTTCTACGTCTTCTTTTTCATTCGTATGATGCATACGATGCACGCTTTCGCAAATATTCTATTTGTCTAATATATTATAAAATAAATAAAATAACATGCATTTGACGGAAAGAAAACACTTAAGAAATATAATTAAATGCTTAAAAGTATTTAAATAATAATGCATGTTTATTAGAATAATTATCACCAATGAAGGAAAATGTTTAATCTCACACTTATCATTTTTGTGTTCTGAGTATTATTTAAGAAATGTTCGCATGAAACGATGTACTCAGAACTGCATTTACCTTTTACACATTTCAACAGAAATGCATTTTTTTAAATAATCATCGCTTTTGAATGGAAGTATTCAGTCTTAAGCTTACCGTTCTGAAACGCTGAATAATATTTACATAATGTTTATTTGAAACATTGTACACAATGTTACATTTCCTTTTCAACGTTTAAATAAAAATTCGTGTTTACTGGAATAATCGTGACTGATAAAAGTAAATATATAGTCTTAGATTTATCTTTTTAATTTTTGAATATTATTTAAATATCATTCACTTTAAACGATCTACTCAAATTTACATTTTCATTTAAATGTCAAGTTTGGAATAAATGATAGATTTCAAAGATAAAATTTTCGAAAATGTTTACTAAAATACAGCTTTTGCAGTGTATAAAAACATTATTATTTATTTCCGCGGTAGAAATATTTAATTCGGTAATCTAATTTTAATTAATTCTCAGAATTTTGTTAGCACTTTTAACTTAAATAATTTATTGCACAGACATCTGCGCATTTTGAAGAAATGAATATAGTCTAATAAAGGATTTAATCAGTTTGAACACAGTATATAAAATGAAATGTTTCTTAAAATAAAGGATTCAATTGAGATAAATAAATATGAATAATACGCATTATCATTACAATATAAAAGATAATTACAATTATAGTTATGTAATATTTTTTTTATATAATAATTTGCGATACACTTTAATGATGTTATAATACTTAAAATATAATCAAATTAAAAAGTGCCACTGATTTACACTAGAACATGAGTTCTATAGGGTAAGGATTGCGTAGCATTTATCATTCATTTACAGAGATGCACAAAATAATTCGGTTACAGGACGGACTACAATAGATTTCATGGCATGAAAAAATAAAATTTCTATATAATATTTTGTTTGTGTTAAAGTTTCATAATCTATACCTGATGTATGATTTTTCGTTTTTGTTAAAATCTGAAACCGAATTTTTCATTACAAATTTAAAAACCCTCTCAGCCCAGGTGTTAGCATGCGGGCCACAAAATAAGGACCTTGAGCCGATATTCGCATGTTCAAAACAGCGCGTTCTGTGGATAAGACTGACAACCTTTCAGGGTTCAGTTTGAATTGAACTTGTGTTCACTTTCCCGTTAAAAGTTCTTCTTGAAGGCTTATATTTTATAGCAATCAGACCAAAACAATCCGATGCTTAACAAAATGTCATTCCCTCTATTTAAAATTTTCAGGATAATGAAGACATTGCAAAGACATGTTCAATAAAATTTCATTGATTTACAAGAAATGTGATGGTATGACTTAGAAGTGGTGGAAGTACAATCAAACTATAGAATCATAAACTCTGCAACTAAATTGCGAATTACGTCTGGCTTTGATTCCAGCTATTTCATGTAATCAAATATTTCTAAAAGTCATTTCTTTAAAATATCTTAATTAATATTCATGTTAAGATTGAAATTCGAATTCGATAAATCAATCTAAAAAAAATCTTTAATATATATCTTCATTAATGGTAAAGTTAAGAATGGTTATTTATATTTTGTATGGAATAAGACTTTATATTTTTGACAAAATAAGTTAATTGTTACCTTATGCTCGGATGAGACTCTTTTTTTCTGCATTCCTGATTTGCACTTTCCCGTTTCAAGATATTTTAGAATCACCGTGTACATTCCATTGCATTCCATAATCTTACATTTATTTATCTGCATATATATTTTTTAATTTATATTTTTATTCTTAAATACAATCATAGCGAAAATAAACACAACGCCGGATAAATATGATTAAATTCGTATATATGTCTTGCACAATGTAATCGAACGCTAGATCTCCAATTTAAAACTAGCGACGTTACCTCTGCGCTAATAACGCTAGTTTACTTAGCCTAAGTATTTATCTTTTATAGTACAGCGCCTAGAATACATAATACGGAAAAAGGCTGCAGAATAGTACTAAAAAATTGAATCCGATAAATGTTGAACAATGCTGAAAAGATAACGGGTCGATCACAGCGACATCTTCTAGCAGTGGCGTAGGCAGGGTGGAGGGCCAGATGGTTTAAATACCACAAATTTTATAAAAATATTTTTGCCTTATATAATCAGAGAATTTTCAGCGATATTGAAGGCGAAGGAAACTTTAAAATATTACTGGTTTCCAGAGCGTTTCCACCCCCTGTCTGCCTACACCACTGTGTGCTAGCTCTTTTCAACGCAAATATTGTATAAGAATCGAACTGAGAAAACGTTTCAGCTGGTGGTAAATATTTTAAATAATTAAATTGTACCCCTATTTCCTTTGACTTGGATAGTGATTTTCATAATCTTTGAAAATATGAATAATATTGATCATGGCCAAAAATCGTGATACGCATTCTTTTGTGCCTGGTTGCAGTACTCGATACAAGAAAGCAAACTAGAAACTATCCCTATTTAGCATATCAAAGGATGAATCTCTGCTAGAAGAGTGGAAAAGATTAATTCACTGATAGAATAAAAAACTAACTTAAAAATCAGTTACACCTGAAATATACACTTAAAGAAGATTTTATTAACAGAAATAAAGTTCATGTTGTCAATAGTGAAACAGTTACTTTTGCTCGAGGTAAATCTATTTTTAAAGCAGATGTCGTTGCGATCGCCCTATTATTGTACCACATCGTTGCACGTTTATCGGCTACAATTATTTTGCACTTTTTAAAGCATTACCAGTTTGGCCTTTTAATAAATTCCGAAATTTTGCATTCATACCAGAATTTTCCTATAATGTTCTTTTGGTTATTTAATTGCAGATATTACGTGACTGCTTAAATTAAAAATTATTCTTTTAGAATTTCAAGTTTGAATTCGAAAATTTTGAATTAAAAAACGGTAAAACCGTATTCCACACTATGTATTCTAGGCGCTGTACGTATAGCATAATTAAATGCTCCAATCCCTTTATCTTTTGCCTATAGAATCGATTGTAAAATAGTTTAAAAATGATTTAAAAATAAATACCTAATTCGTCGGCAGACTTTTACGACAATTTATACAACAGTTTCGACAGTGATTTATAACATATTCGCTAAACGGAAGCACAATCGGAATTACTGTTTGGGATTTATCGTTTTCCCTAATTCACACAAAAAAATCAAAATAACAATACTTTTTTTTTCACTATGTGCCCGAAAGGTAAGAATATAACACATTTTTAAGAATTTAATGCTCTTGAAAGTTTACTTGTGTTTTATTGTAGCTTTATTCATAATATCCTTAAAATGTATCTTCTATCTTCAATAAAATCTATCTTCATCTTTAAAATATTTATTATGTTTAAATGTAAATTGTATGACAACATCATGGAAATTAAGCAGAATGTGTTTAGCATGTTATAAAAAATGTCTAGTTTGAAATTGGAAAATTGTAACTTGAATTCATTTTTGTTATTTATATTAAAAATCTCTTGTAGTATTAATTTAAGAAATTTCGTACTGCTTGTAAATTAAAAAGCTTTGATGTTTTTAAAAAAAATTGTGCTACTTTTCATATCGTCACTTACAGAAAATTCTTACGCAGAATTTAATTATTGAAAATAACAAGGAATAAATTATTATTAAATACACATTAACACGTTCATAAACTTGGTAAGATCGTCAGTGTTGCCAGTTAGGAGATTTTTTTATTCAGATTGCTAGATTGCAATTACTTTATTAAAACGTTATTGTTCCATTTATTTAATGACAGATTAAATAATGTGAATATTTTTTTTTTCAAAAATGCGACGGCAGTAAAACTATCTGAATAGAGAAATTCTGTACAATTGATAACACAAGGGCATTAGAGTGTTAATTGTTATCATAACATATTACAGATGAAAAAATGCACCGATAAAAGAACATGTTTTTTCCCCTGATATGCCATCTAATTAAAGTAAATATAAAAAAATAACAAGAAAACAAAGTCATTTAATTAGTATATTTTTTAGCAGTATATTAGTAAAAAAAGCACTGTTTATGCTAAGTTCTAAACAATTAAATTAGTATATTTTTTTCACTTTCTTTCTGAAACTTGATACTAAAGAAGATGTAGTGTAATGGACATTTACAAGTAATTTGCGATATATATATATCGAGAGAGATAGATATAGATAGATAGATAGATATATGCAGATATAGATATTTATCCGTATATCTGCACGCACACACACACACACACACACACACACACACACACACACACACACACACACACATATATATATATATATATATATATATATATATCTGTGTGTGTTTGTATAGTTGAATTGAAAAATTCCTTATTAAACTTAAAACGTACCACAGAATTTAAACTATAAAATGAAAAATCTAAATGTATAAACCAGAACTTAATAAAATATATAAATGTAAAAATAAGATAACTAAATGGAAGAAACATATGACGTAATCATGAAAACTTAACCAAAGACAACAGAAGTAACCCAGTAAAATACTACAGTAATGAACAAAACAACCCAGGAGACAGGCTGTGTGGCTTGCTACACACACATGCAGGATTAAAACATTTTTACGCATGCAACTACACCTAAATTTACCTATCTAGACCATAAAGAAATTTAAAAGGAAAACAATAACTAATCCAAATTAAACAAGTATAAACTGATTTAAAAACACTCGGCACCTTCAACAGAGAACCGCTCACTATCTAGAATCTTCCAACCGTCCGTCTCGAATAGAGACAACTAAAGGTTTTCAGACGTGAGAAAGACTGTTGGGCTGGATCACACGTTCAAGAAAATTTGATTAGTGGTCATTTTGGTCATGGGTCTTTCTTTGTCAAGCTATTTTTATCTTAAATTCGGCTCAGAAGATTTTAGTTGTACAATTGTGTAGATCTTCACTGCGTACACCTTCGACTTCATGTACCCTCACACAGAAAAGTCTAGGCGTGTTATATCAAGAAAGTGCGGCGCCCACAGTCTGTGTGAACCGCACTGGCACTGACTTAACGCCCATAGAGTTTTTTGTGTGGGGGTTCGTGAAGCCGAAGGTGTACGCAGTGGAGATCCACACAATTGAACTAATAAAACAACGAATAACTGATGCAGCAGCACAAATAACACCACATATGCTTGCAGATGTCTTTCGGCCACCCAAAAAAGGTGAGCCTATACTTAGACTTACAGGCCAACTGCATTGAAATGCATTGATTATACCTTGTAGTTCTTATTTGTACTGTCAAGTTCTTTATTAAAAGCACTTTTGAAGAAAATGTCAAGAGACTTTTGAAACACCCTGTATATATATATATATATATATATATATATATATATATATATATATATATGTAATAATAAAAATTTTTCGCCATTTTTCCTTAGTTAAATTATTCCAAATTCTTACAATTCTAAATTTTCCCTCTCTTTTAAAATATCTCTTAAATCTATTTTATATTTTATACCATAACTTAATCAAAATATTCTTTTATTTATCATTCTAAAAATCTTAATCTGTTAAAAGCTACACGTATTTATTAAAACCTTATTCTCTTAAATTGCAACACTGCCTCTAAAACGCACCTGCCTAATTTCTTCTTTTGAGACATTGAAATATTATTCTTTGGAACATTTTTGTAATACCGTTTTTATTTCTATTTATTTATCATTCGGCATTCCAGTATTCCTGGCGTTTTCGCGCCCAAGGCTTTTTACCTTTTTAAATTGCCGTTTCTGATAAAGAGTTTTGGTCATACGTCAGAGACACACCCTCGTGGCCTCATTTTTTCATCCATTAGCAAGCAGGCCCGCCTTTTCTGCCCCCCTTGTTTCCCGCCGAACATGGCTGTCAGTGGACTAGCATTTCGCGCGTTTGTAACTTTGAGCAGAAATCTCGGAATAATTATACTGTTACATTGGCTTCGGACACAGATTTTTGTACGTTTTTCTTCTGTCAACTAGGCCCTGTCACTAGGGGTCAAAATACGTATTCATAGAGAGTCTTCAAAAAACTTGGCTTTGTGCTGTCATCAAATGTATTAAATATCTTCGAGTTTTTGATGAGATTTGTTAGTAATTTGTGGCGGTGGAATAATAGTGCTGTGATCTGGTGTAAATTATAGAGATCGTGGCTGGCCTGTCAACGTTTGCTGGATCTAGAAATTTTTATATCATATATATATATATATATATATATATATATATATATATATATATATATATGTGGAATATACTGAAAAGTAGATAAATTCTCGGGAGCGGTCTTATTTATATAGCCGCTCTTGTTTCTAACATAAACTAAAAATCGCCTATATATTTATTTCTGGCTTCCAAAGTGCTATCGATATTTCGCTTAACTTTCATCCCAGGGCTTCCTGTACTCGAAATCTCCAAATAAGTATTTGTCGACCAAATTTATCACCTGAGTTTCCAAAGTCACCAAGTTGCAAAGTAAGTTGCCATTGTTGATTATATATTAGATAGTTTATTAGCTTTGCCACCCGTTTTTGAAAGTAATAATTGTTCACTGTATTTGTTGTATATATCAGGGCTGGCAAACCTGGCATCCGCGGAAAACCAGATATTGTATACATAACCTCATTATACTTAATCAGAAATATTTGGAGATTAAATAATGCAAATTTTATCTCGTTTAAAAATTTTCTTATGAGAACTTTATTAGGAGAATTTTTTTAGGAGAACTCTCGTTTAGATTTTCATTGTTGGATTTTCATGACATTGTTGTGTGGAGAATTTAGTAACTATATTGTCAGAAAAGTTTCTAGGTTCAAATCATTATGTTTATCTTTCAAATATTGATAATGATTAGATATTATCCGACATCTTAAATAAGGACATCTTGAGCAGGAAGTATATGAAACAAGCGGAAACAAACATCAAGAAGGGTAGTAAATTTCAGTATGTAACTTGACAGAATTTCTATGAAATTACGTCATAAGTTCGTCATGATATTAATTAAGAAAAAAATATATACTGTCTGTTTTCTAAATAAAATTAACAATCTTTATAGACATTTCATGTGTATGTGGAACATTTCATATTATCAGTTTAACAATGCCATTAAATAAATTTGTGCAACGTATGTCTTAAATGATACTTTATAACTTGTTATTGTAATTTATTATTTAACAAGAACACGTAATGCAATATAATGCAATACACATTAACTTCTTTCGACAAAAAGACAGATAAAATAAACATAGATGGAAATATACTGAAAGAATTTTTTCCTTAACAACCCTTCTAATTAATATAAATAAAGTAAAATAAATGTTATTTTTTAAAAAAGAACATTTTTATTAGTCCTCTTAACTTGGAACTAAATGAAAGGATGCCTAAAAGTAACTGCCTGTAACTTAATAAGAAAAAAATACTTCCTTTCATCGGTAATATTTTTTCTAAGCTCTTATAAATTAAAAATAATTTCTTAAAAGAAATTTAATAACGTATTTCTTCTGAACTGTGGTTATTAATTAAAGCACAATCTTTATAAGTTAATATTATTTACATTAATTTAATTCACTATACTTTTCACATATGTCATATAGTTACAAATATTCCACAAGCAAAGGAAAAATTATAGGTTTGGTTCAAAGTATCATGTTTTTGTTTGAAATATACAGGGTTCGTATAAAAGTAATTAGACAAAGTTCGAAAAAAATAAGTATTGAATATATCGCTACAAACAATTGCAATTCTTCAAAGTAAGGCCCTTGGGCGTCGGCACGTTTCTGCCAACAAGTTGTCCATGCTTTGAAGGCCCCTTGGAAGTCCGTTTCCGGAAAGTCTTTCAAGCAGCTCGTGCAAACCTCTTTGACATCTGCTACGGTCCCATGGTGGTGTCTTATGAAGGCTGTCTTCACTCGGGGAACAGGAAAAGGTCCACCGGAGCTTGATCGGGACTGTAAAGTAGGAGCTTTGAAATGCCGTTTCGCACCAAGTAGTCACTGACTACGAAGGAGAAGCGTTGTCATGATACAGGTTCTAATTGGCGAATATACATGGCCTCACTCGATTGACACTTCCCTTCAAGCTTTTCAGCACTTCCACGTAGGATGCACCCGTGACCCCTCCCCCCACCTCAACCGAGACTAGGGACATGGGTTCACTACAACCACGATAACGAACCTGACTGAATCTCGTAGGCAACTGACCTTCGACGCTTGTTGATTCTGACTTCCAACTTCATCGATTGAGAAAAAAAATAGGTCTCATTACTTTTTATACAAAGCCAATAAATATTGCATTTTATGTAGACTGTGTGACAATTTGAATAAAAGAAAATATACGAAACATATGGAAAATTTTCTGGAGAAAGTTTTAATTTTGAAGATAGAAAAGTGTAATATGTAATTTGAATGACATTCGCTTAAGTTATACTACAAGTACCTCATGGTACAGAGATACCAAATATTAAGGATTTTGTATATCACTATTACCAAAGATCTTGTAACATCGAACTCAAAAAAAATTTTTGTTTTAATTTTACGTATTACATTTTCAGAGATATCGCGGAAAGTATACTGGAACTAGTCGGATGTGTCAATACCAAAACTTTCTTCTATCTCACACAGATTTCGCATACACTAAAAAGAATCAGCACCAATTTATATCAAGGTCTAACTGAAACTGAAGTTTTATTAAATTCCGTGCATTATTTCTTGAGATATGACTATCGCTAAAATCATGTACATCCTGCAAAATGTTGCATAGCAGCGCCACCTGCTAGGTGATTTTTACCAAAAAGTAACCAGCACCAATTTATATCAGAGACTAACTGAATATAAAAAGTTTTATTAAATTCCGAGCATTAGTTCTTGAGATAGAGCTATTGCGGAAATCGCGAAAAATGCTGCATAGCAGCGCCACCTGCTGGGCGATTTTTACCAAAAGCTAATCAGCACCAATTTATATGAGAAAATAATTGAATATAATGTTTTATTAAATTCCGAGCATTAGTTCTTGAGATACAGCGCCCACAAAATTTTTGTCACATACAGACAGACAGAGTCACAGACAGACATTATTTAAAAATGGTCAAATCGTGTTCAGAACCTTCTAAAACGTATAAATCCGTCGAAAACCGGATGTCAAAAATTTTCATGAATCCAATACTTTCTTCTTGTGAAGATAGAAAAAAAGGAAAAACATGTACCTCCCCCTCTTATTTTCGAATCTACTGAAACTAAAATTATAAAAAAATTAGGGGTAGTAGAATTTTATTAATTAATAAATAGTGATTAATACATTTACTGTACCGAAACCTTTAAGCGCGAGTTAAACTGATACTTGACCGATTGTTATATAAAATGTCTTTAGAGTCTAATTGGCCTGCAATGTAAACAATTTGGATATTGTACGTCAAACGTGACAAATGAGGTGCGTGAGTTATATAGCTAGTTATATAATTATTCAGATCTTGAGGATTTTTAATTCTGTGAAATGAATTATATCGTCTGCAGATTAATTTCAGTAATAAAATAAGTATCTCGGTCGCTTGACGATTAAACCTCGGAAGCTCCTATCAAACCGATTTAAAAAAATCAAATTTCTTAATAAATGTTTTTATTAATATTTTCTAAAGTTTTGATTCGATTTTCATAAAATTTGAAACGTCTCAACAAAATTCTGCAAAGATAATATATCTTAAATTTCAAACCATTCGGTTGGGTAGTTTTTGCGTTGTTATATGCGGACGGACGGACCAGACGACGACAATAGGTGCTACGTATTTATATAATTACGAACGCACCTAAAAAATGTATATTAAATATAAAAAATCCCTTAGAGTCTTCAATTAAAAATTATTTTCCTTTATGGCCTGTACACCGGATAGTATGTTGTGTAATCCGAGAAATACGGGTAGTGTCCTCTGGTGTTATTGAGTGTCAATATTAATTTTGTTTATGCGACTAAAAGCAAATATTTGCAATGTTTAAGCTGATGCAGAAGAAGTGCTGCATTTAGACAACAATTTTGGTGCAATAAACAGTTTTGCTAATATGAAATGATTTCAAATGTATTTGAAGCTTGTTTATGTAATAATATTGTATAAATAAAAAGGTAAATATGAAGAAACTGAATTTAGAAAATTAAAATACCAGGTTTTATTTTTTATTTTATTTTATTTTGTCGTCAAATATGATCTTGTAAATATACACTAAAACACTTTTTATTTTGCTTAAAAGACGTCAACATAAACATTAAAGATGTTAAATTTTAAAAGTTACATGTTTCGATTTGTTCACCGCCCCCTGAATACTGAAAGAATATGATACTGCCTGCGCGCTGAAAAAAATGGCGGCTGTCGCAGGCGGAATCGTTTGTACAGTCCCTTGAACTTCAACACCAATCATATCTAAAAGTTATCTTTGACTTATTTGATCTCCGAAAAACAGTGGAAGGTGGATAGTGGATGACTACCTCGAGAAACCCGGCTTTTGCCTTAGAGTTGAAGTGCAACCCCGAGGGGTCTCCGAAAAACAAGGCGAAGAAAACTTTTAGAAATTATTGGTGTAAAATTTCGAGGGACCGTTCAAACGCTGAAAAAAAAATTGGCCTGCGACAGCCGCCATTGTTGTCAGAGCTCAGGCCTAGTATTCAGGGGGCGGTGATTTGTTCATCAAATCGTCATCAGAATAGAATATACACAAACCACAAATACAATGTACATAAAAACCAGAGATTAAATTAATTAAAAACCAGAGAGTCTGAACAGTCACTATGTGCTTTTAAGCAAAATAAAAAGTGTTTTAGTGTATATTTACAAGTTAATTCTAATGGATGTATTTGGACTCTACACGTTATTTGAAATATAATAACATTTGAGTCAAATATGATCATTAGTTAGAATTTTTTTTTAAATTATATTGAGCTAATTTTTTAAGGAGTATGTAGATAATGTTAATTGTTCTATACTCTCCTTCATAAAATGGCAAAACACATAAGAGATATTTATAATAAAACATATGTTAATAGTAAATTTATAATATAATCGTTCAATTTTTTTAGAAATCAGCTGTCAAATTATCGGATTTTTGTATTCAGAAATCAACCATTGTTTCCGAATAGCAATATTTGATATTTCTAATAACAGATTAAATAAGGCAGATATCAATATTAAGAAATTGTGCTGGAATTTATTTTAAAAAATGCACCGAGTTTGAAACACTTGTGATAAACAAACGCAGAACATCCGGATTTTATTGCACTGGGTTTGTATTTCTGGAACGTCCATCAAAGAAAGGACATCTATCAAATAAGATTGTGCATGTGCATTTTCTTTGGAAATATACTTTTACGAAATATACGTTTGGAAGTATAATTGGGAATATACTTTTACAAAATACACTTTTGGAATTATAATTGGGAATATCTTTTTTGAAAAACGGCAGTAACTTTTTTTAGAATGATACATTTTTTAACAAAAGTCCAAATAAATGACTTGTACTCTTTTTTTAAAGTTTGATTTTTTTAATACTTCAAATATAACATAACAAATGCATTGCTTTATTTTCAGAAGTAATATTTTTAAAGGTAAAAAAATGTGCTTGTATAAGGAAGGCGATCAAGTGATACTGATTACGTGAAAGGTAACAACAAAATGTGCGACATGCATTATTAACCTTTTCGGGACGGGTGATGAATATATATATCGTCAAAAGTTGTATGTGGGATATGTTTTTGGCACCACTAATAAATAATTGTAATATTTGTCTTTTTTAATTACAGTATTTGTTGGTGTTTTACAAGTACAGGGAACTGTTTAAAAAAAGTGGTACCAACCAAATAACATTTCTGTAAGGGATACCGTCGCGAAAGGGTTAATCAATCCAAAAAGACTCTTAACCCGGGAGAAGTCGCATGGGGTATGACATACCCCGAATGCGTACGGATTTTACAATTATGACCACTACTTTTCGAAAAGTAATCTTTTGCGTATTTTATCCTACAATTTGTAACAGTTGTCACTGACTAAATAAGTTGAGAATTATTGTTTGTATTTATTGGTGACAAAATAAAAACTATTCATACCCTAAATATGCGCGATTTCTCCCGGGTTAATATAAAACATTACTTAGTTAAAAATAATATTATTGTAATTATCTTTGTTGTAAATATTAAGGATTCCCAGATATTGTTTTAATGCTGTCTAATCTTTGAAACACTTGTCTTCTCAAAATCTGTTAAATATTAATTCTGATTAATTTTTCCTTTTATTTTTTGAAACAACATTTTTGTTGAACATATTTAGTATACTATAGATTATATTGTTTTAATGTGTTCTGTTCCTTTATAACACTTGTTTCCTCGAACTATGTTAAATATTAATTCAGACAAGTTTACCCTTTTATTTTTTTAAACGACATCTTAAAGAATTAAAATGTGTACTCATTTATTAAAGGCGTTTTCGTGACACAAACAGAAGATAATACATGAATTGTTAAACCATTTTAAAAGTCTTTTATACGAAATAATTATAAAACCTAAAACTAATACCATTGAATTATTTTGTTGAAAATATTTAGTGAATCTGTATGTTTTCAAAAAAATTCATTGAATTAAACAACAATTATTCTTTGCTTTGAAATATTTCATATAAAATATCGCAACTATTATTTAACACTACTTTATCCGTATTTTCAGAAACAGCATTTTAAAGGTCAAAAGGATACTCATTTATCGAAGGAGTTTAAGTGACATTGAGTACACGAGATAACAAAAGGTGTGACATAAATTTTCAGTTCATTGTAAAAGTGTCATCTGTACAAAAGGATTGAACAATTAAAGTTAATTTAAGTAAAATTACATTTTTTAATTTTATATCTTTAAAAGATGACTGGATGTTTTCATATTTAAGCCTGAATATGTGTAATATTAATTTTAATTTACCTTTTTATGTAACACTAGCTGAACCACCCGGCGTTGCCCGTGCAGACTGTCACTGAAAAATATAACAGTGGACTTAATAAAAAAAAAAGACTGAATAAAATTTGTTTATAATAAAAACTTATAAAAAATTTTTATGAGAATTAAATTTTCAAATGTATAACAGTTGCGTTTGAAAAATTAAACGGACAGGGAAAATTATTACACTTACTTTTCCCTTTTTTATTAAAAATACCTTTTTAAAAATCATTGCTTTGTTTACAGTTTAAATTTTATATTGCTAATTGTATTTTTTAAATTATAAATATTGAATGCTTACAAAAATCAATATTTCAAATGAAAATGTATAAAAATAAATCTATTTAATTGTTAATGTTGACAAATTATAATTACAATTTGAAATCATTGTTTGTTTTCGCTTTTATTCGTGTAGATGGCAGCACCTAACCAATGAGATGCGTTTCATCATGGTGTTGCCATGAAACAATTAACTAATAACTGCGATTTCTGTGCCACGTACGATAGCATAATGTATATACAGATATTATCATGTAGTTAATATTATATATTTTTAATTTAATAAAATAAAGTGAACATTTATGATACCTTATAAATATAATATTCTGGTAAGTTTCCATAAATTTCTAAGATGCAAATTTAACAAACTATATAAAGTATTAAAATACCTAATTTAGAAGAACATAGTTTTAATTCAATCAACTAAATGGCAATTCTTATTCGAAATATTTTTAATAACTGAATGGAGAATTTGAATGAAAAAATATGTCAAATACTAATGAATAAAACTTAATACTTTTATTTTCTGAAACAGCATTTTAAAGGTCAAAAGTAGAAGTTTTAGTAACATTGAGTACATGTAATAAAAAAAAAAGTATGAGATAAATTATCAATTTATTCTAAAAGGATCCTTGTAACAAAAGAGTTAAACAATTAAATGTAATTCAAGTGAAACTGCTTTTGTTAATTTTATTTTTGAATAAATGGAATGGGATGAGACCCGAGACAAAAGAAAATTAATATAAAATGCATTTCACAATTAAGTCTGAATATTTGTAAACATAATTTCATTTCCGCGTTTCATATAACATATTAGAGTGTAATCAATATTATATATTTTAAATGTGAAATAGAGAATGAATATTTATGATAGCTTTTAGCATTTTGATAAATTTAAGTGAAATTTTTATTTGCAATTCTGTAAAAATATATGAAGTGTTAATACCTAATTCAGAAGAACATAATTTTAATTAAATCAACTAAAAGTAATTATTTTGAGAAATATCTTCAACAACTGAATGAAAATTTATTGATAATGACATGAAATTTTTAAATAAATGTATAAATAGCCTGCAAAAAATTAATCGCTTATACTATTACATTTAAAATTTAACATATATTAATAACGGAAAGGATAATTTGCGCAGCACATAGATTATGACGCTATTTTCAATATTTCTAAACATTGTTACAAATTTTCATTAAAAAAACAAAAAAAAAAAAAAACTTGTGAAAAGTGATTAATGATTAAAGAAAATTGCTTTTACTCAAAAAATGAACATTTGTGTTCGACGTCTAGCGTTGTATTTTTGTGCTTTTTTGATTTTGTTTGCAGTTTTATTCTGAGAACAGAAATTCTGATATTCAGAAAAATCAGTCAGTTGGTTCAAAATTTGAAAGTGTCTTCAGAATGAAACAGAAACCAAAAACATCAAGTTGGAAATCATACGTTAAACGTGACAAATGAGGTGCACTCGGATTATAACTAGTTTTACAATGTAGAAAAATCATTGTTATTATTTCAGTTAAAGGAATTATATCGTCTTTTATGAAGGAAATGAACATGCCTCTTTATTTCTTATTACGAATGCCACGTTTACAGATGCGAAATTTGTTCGACACCAGACAGTGCTGCAAAATTCACCATGGAGATTTTGATTTGTTAATGATTGCCTCCATGGATTAATATTTCTATGACTCACGATGAACGAATCTCTTGTGTTTATTTACTTTAATGGATTGAGATATTCGGCTGTTAACGTAATTTCTACTGAAGTTATCTCAGAATCTATATATTTTTAATGTAACTCATCTCTCAAAGAAACAATTGTTTTGAACGATCTTTCTCAAATTGTAACTTTTAAGCAATTTTATTCGAAAAGATAATTTTTAATAAAAATGGCCTTTTGGCAGATGAAAAAAGAAGTATGCACAAATGCGATTTTTTTTCGACACCAGACAGCGCTGCAAAATTCACCACGGAGATCTTGATTTGTGAATGATTGCGTCCATTAATTTATATTTATGTGACTCATGATGAACGAATCTCTTGTGTTTATTTACTTTAATGGATTGAGATATTCGGCTGTTAACCTAATTTCTACTGAAGTTACGGACAACAAGACAAATTGCCCGTATTTGTCTTCCTCAGTCACTTGCGCTTTTATTATATAGATTACATACGACAGGATTTAATAGAATGAAGAAAATTTTTATTAATATATTTTTAAGTTTCGATTCGATTTTCATAAGATGTGAAATGACTCGGAAAAATTCTGAAAATTTTCAGACCATTCGGTTGGGTAGTTTTAGGGCTGTTATATGCGGTCGGACGGACCAAAGGACGACTAAAAGTGCTACGTATTTACATAATTACGAACGTGCCTAAAAAGTACAAATGTATAACACTAGACATGAACCTCAGATATCCTTTGAAAAAGAATAATTTAAAAATAATGAAATGCCGACTTGAAATGTGCAAAGAACGCATCTAATGGTTTAACATTAGTGTGCGAATGTCAAGGCGTATTGAAGTAGCTTTTAATTGTTCAGGTTAATGGCTTGTTTTATGTGGCCTTTCGTTTAGAAATCTTGCAAAAGATGAATAAAATTTTAAATAAAAAAGTGCCAGTTAAACTGATGGCACTGAGCTCACAGGCTATTCACACTAATTGTATATTATACTCTTATTTCAAAGAATAATGCTCCTAGAAAAATAAAGAAATCGACAATACATTAAGGCCTCCGTTTCCCCCGTACACCAATGAACCCCCAAAACTCATCAAGGACGCGCCTTATCAGAATGAACCTATGTACAAAATTTGAAGCAAATCGGATAATTCTGCATGAAAAATCCATTTATCAAAATTAAGAAGGAGGATTAGCCCCCCCCCCCTCCCCCGTTACCTCCCTTTATATTTAACCAATGAAACTTAAAAACTAATCAAGGAAGTGCCTTATCAGAATGAACCTATATAAATCTAGCAAATCGGATATTTCTATCAAGAGTTATCGCGTTACCTACATACGATACAGAACCTGTGGGCACATTATCTCTCTCCTATGATAGCCTGTGAGCTAAAAAATGATGGTCACCTACAATTTCTTATAACAAAATTAGTTGATGTAATATTACTATCACTTCCAATATGGTCACCACTATTGCAGTCGGAATTATGACAAAAAAATGTGACTTTTTTGTTTCATTATATTATGATTTTCAATTGACTCTTTAAAAATATATTTTCTAATCTTTATTTAACGTTCTTTGGTGACTTCAAAATGAATTCAGTCTGGCTAATTTTTATCATTTATAATTAATCGTAAAGTAGGATATATCGAATTAACAGTAACATAGGTATGACTTATTTTAACAGAGAATAATGCGTCAAAAATAAATGAATTTGGTCATGGTGTATTAACATTTTGTCGAATTTCGGTCGTGGTACAATAAAATAAGCGAGAGAAAACAATTATTATAGATGAAAGGCGGCTGTTATAGATCAATCACTATAAGAAGCTTCAGTGGGAATTTAAAGAGATGTGCTTTTTCCGATTTTTGAAATGGTATAAAAGGTTGGTTGGTTGATTTAGGACGGCCGATTATCAACACGACTGATAAGGCCCTAGTGGGAGTGCCCTCTGTGGAGGATCTTTCTAAGGGATCCTAACCCGTTTTTACGGCACGGTTCGAAGAAAACCACGGAAAACTCCGAACGGTTAGGTCGACGGGCGCGACAGGGGTTTGAACCCAGCACCTCCCGTCTACTGGCTTTGAGAGCAGAACTTCTCAGCCACTGGTGGGGCAAAGGTATTCAGCCCTAATAGGATTATTCATAAAGGTAATATATGGTGCACAACGGGAAATGAAGATAGAGGTAGTGAGAGATTGTGCATCAGGTGCAGATTAAAAACATACGTGTTGATACAAATTTCACAGAAACCATCACCGCCCCATTATTCATCGCAAAATAGGAAATATCGAATTTACAGTGACGTATGACTCATTTTAACAAACAATAATGCGAAAATAATTAATGCATTTCGTCATGTTGCATTAATACCTTGTCATATTTTGGTCGTTGT
Source organism: Maratus michaelseni (assembly GCA_963931845.1). NCBI lineage: Eukaryota > Metazoa > Arthropoda > Arachnida > Araneae > Salticidae > Maratus > Maratus michaelseni. The sequence goes on from OZ007600.1 coordinate 101,929,315, forward strand.
ACAATAAAAGAAGCTAAGGAAAGCGATCATTATAAGTGAAAAGGCGACTAATAACTAGAAGAAGCGTGGGTGGGAATAAAGAGCGGTGCGCTTTGACACAAAAATGGTGGCTGTCGTTGGCAGATTTTTTTAAGCATTTGTAAGTTCCTTCATCAGTATTTTCTAAAAGTTTTCTTTGACTAATCTCAGTCAAAACTGTCTTTAATCGTAGAAAAAAATGCAGAGAAAAGAGATTTTAGATATTTTTAGATATTATTCGTACAAGAATTCCAGGGACTGTATAAAAGCTGAAAAAAATTCGTCTACCACAGCCGTCACTTTTGTAGCAGTGAGCAGGCTTAGAATTCAGGTGGTGGTGAGAACCATATAACACGACGCTGAATGTAAGGGTCGTTCACTGCAAACTACAGGAATTTTGTTTAAATATAAGAGAACATGGTACCACATAATTACAATATATTCTGGCATGTAACATGCTTCTTTGATGTAAGAAAAATGTGCGCGTTATAAAATTGAACGATTAAAAATTAAGGAAAAAACTGAGCATACGAATTAAGAGAAATATACATTAAAGATTATTTATTTAAAAACAAAAACAACATAGAAACGCTATGAGCTTAATAATTAAAGGATAAATATAGTAATCACTATGGGATTTCTTTTAAAAACTAGTTTACAATGATTAAATATATTTTTGCAGCATTTCGCAAGTTTTTTTTTTTTTTTTTTTTTTCGTTGTTGAAAGAACGTTTGAGTGTAATACGACAAATACAACTTAAAAAAAAAAAAAAAAAAAAAAAAAAAAACTTGGAAATGTTTGGGGCGCGTTATACACGGAATTAAACGGTGATTAAAGTTGAGTTTAACTTTCCAGAGAGCATGGTTTTTTAAACGATTTTAATTCATGATACGCGAAAAAGTCGTTTTTATCGACTTTAATAAGTCCTGTAAGATACATTGAGATTTACTTGAGATAAATCGACTTTTACTTGAGATGCGCGAGGTTTACTTGAGATACATTCAGATGTACTTGGGATGCTTAGGATAGTTGTTTTACATGAGATACACTTCAGATGATTTACTTCAGATACTTGTGTTTTACTTCAGTACTTGAGTTTTACTTGAGATATTTGAGTTTTACTTGAAAAACTTTCAGTTTTACCTGAAATACATTGAGTTTTACTTTAGGTATCGGCCCCAAAGCAGAATATGCTTAAAAGTGTGACGTACGTTGCAGAACAATGAATTTCTCTGCAGAACATTTCAAATTCTCATTTTCAACAAAATTCACCATTCATTCATTGGAAAAAGTGCTAAATTCGTCTATCAATCACCGGAAAAACTTCTTCAATCGTTTATTGAAAAAGATTGTGAAATTCATTAATTGGTCGTGGGAAAAGCTCACGTAATTTGTCAGTCGATCATGGGGAGAAAGTTACCCGAGAGAAAAATCTAAAAAATATCGCAAAAATCATCAATCGATTACAAGAAAAAAACCGTGAAATTCATCATTCGATCGGAGTAAAATCGCGAAATTCGTCATTTCTTTGGTTTGTGTGTGTGTTAGAGTTTTACGAAATGTCTTTAGCATTTCTATACAAGACGAAATTGCATTCCTATATCTACAAGAAAATCTCTAGGTGTTTTACTTTTTATTCCCGCAGAACGTTTTTGATCAGCTGAAGATTCGTTGCAGAACATTGCAAAATATTCTACTTTGGGGGGTATGGGTAAATCAAGCTAAGCAAAAAACTAAATTACATGACCGCAAAAATACTGGACAAAAATTGTCAAGATTACCAAAACCCTAAGTTTTATATCTTACGAATTTTGAAACCAGACGGGCATAATTCATGTTTCGAACGACATCTAATTTATCTACCTCATTTTTAAGAAAAAAGTACAGAGAAAGAAAAAAGTACATTCATCAATATGATTCTGGAGGTTGCTTTTGTCTGTCAGTGCATAAGAGGTTCTGCTCTCAAAGCTGGTAAATGGAAGGTGCTGGGTTCGAACAAATGTTTTCGTCTATATAACCATCGGAGTTTTCTGTAGCTATTTTTTAACCTTGCGTAATTACGGGTTAGGATACCGTAGAATGATCACTAGTAACCAACACCCAACTGAGAATTACGTGTTACAATCACTGTTTAAAATACATTAAGTTATTTATTTTAAACCTGTCTTCAGTTCAGCAAGCTTTCATAGCGATTTTTTGCAAATTATATAAAATATATCGAAAGAGCTTTTAAAATCAAAGCGATCCATACGCTTTTACTTTCTTTTATTTTGGTATGATGCGTAATATGCTCTGGTTAATTTTGGTTTAATTTTTTCAAATGCGCTATTCTCTTAATACTTGCTGGCTAACGCCCGCTAGCGGGCCCATAATTACACCGAGGCCTGGAATTAATACGAACATCGCACAAAACTGTCCTAATACATCGTTATCACCAGGCAGCACTGCAAATTTGGATTTTCTATGAAAATATTTCTGGTGCTGATTAGTATCATATTAGATGACACTTCTTTATCACGTTTTCTATATTTAATTAAATTTCCAGTATGTATTTCATCAATATTTTTATTTAATAGTTAGTGTTAGCTTAATACCTTTATTTCGACATCTTTTCCAAAAAAATCGGCTATTCCTTTCCCATTATTCTTTACCATTGAGCGATTTTCTTTTTAATGTTTTAATTATCACGCGGCTGTTTTTTTTTCAGCTTCTCAGATATCCATATTGGAACAGTTTCTACCTCCGCGCGATCGAGAAGAAGGCGTGACCGTTTGACGTCGCACATGGTACTCTTCCCTGCCTATTTCAATCGCACTTATTTACACTTATTTATCGCAATTTACACCAGGCTACATCGTGAACGATTACCTCCATGGTTTAATATTTTAAACTTTCACGATGAATGAATCTTTTGTGGTTAGAAAATCTTCAGAAGCGTTAGCATTGTTTATAATGATGGTGTAACAATATTTGTCTGTAAAGTGCAACACTACAATATTAACAATCACAATGAACTCAACAATGGTACAAAAAAGTATAAACGTCTGACATATGAAAATGTGAAGCGGACATCCCTGAATTGTTGATGACAATCAAATGCTTTGCGCTTTTATTATATAGATACTGTAAAATAAATTAAATTGACAGGCATTTTACACAATGAAAACTACCGGAAAATATAACCAAATATTTAAAAATATTTTAATAATAATACATATTTATTAGAATAATCATCACCATTGAATGAAACTATTTAGTCTCACACTTAGAGTTTTGTATTCTGAAAAATATTTTAAAAGTGTTCCCGTGAAATGATGTACTTAAAACTGCATTTTCATTTAAAAATTATAAAAGAAATTCAATTTTTTAAAAATTATGAGCACTTTTGAATAAAAATATCTATTCTTACACTTACCGTTTCAAAATTCTGAATAATATTTAAATAATATTTATTTGGAACGATGTACAGAAAATTACATTTTCAATTCAAAGATTAAATAAAAATTTTAATTTAATAGAATGATCATCATTGTTTAATGAAAATATATATTCTTAAATTTATCTTTTTAAATTTCGAATAATATTTAAATATTATCCACTTCAAACGATATATCAAATCTACATTTTCATTTAAATGAAAAAATTAGAATGAATATAAATGATAGATTTCAAAGATAAAATATTTATTTAGCGTACAGGATTTCATAAAATATAGCTTCTGCAATGTATTAAAAACTTTATTAATTAATCCAGCAGAAGAGAGATTAGATTCAGTAATCTAATTTTAATTAATTCCCCAGAAATAGTTGTAATGCTTTAATTAAAAATTAATAAAACAGGCAAATTCATACTTTGAAGAAATAAGTATTGTCTAATAAATGACTTAACACTCAATTTAAATTGAGACATTTATAAAAAAAAATATTCATTTGATATAACTCAATATAAATAATACGTATTTTATTCTAAATTATAATATAATTAAGCTATAACATTGTAATCATTTAGTGCATAAATTATAATAACAGTTTTGTTTTTAAAATATACCGGGTGGTTATAAAATAAGTATCTCTATTTGGAGCTGTCTGTTGCTTGAAGGAATAACCGGAATGAAAGCAAAATCGGTGCACTTACTATTCGAGAAGGGGGAAAAAGAATGGAACAATAAAAATAAATAATTGCGATAATCGCCGACAGATGGCGCTTTTGAGTGTGAAATATAATGTGTAATATTGGGTATCGTGGACGTGTTGCAAACCTCAATGACTTTACCGCATATCACAACAGGTGCAAAACATCACTCCTGATGTGTTACATTCCGCATTTGAGCACGTCGTGCACCGCCTGGATTGTGTCCTCCAGCACAATGGCCATGTGGAACCTGAACATGATTGTAACGCCATGCGAAAGTGTAACCACATTCACCGTGCCATTCTCCAATAAATTATGTATGCCATTCCAGTTTGACGCCTTAATTCTTAGTTCTTGTAACACACAATACATTTTACACTCAGTTGCGCCATCTGTCGGTGATTATTGCAATTATTATTTATTATTATTCCATTCTTTTTCCCCCTTCTCAAATAGTAAGTGCACCGATTTTGGTTTCATTCGGGTTATTCCTTCGAGCTACAGACAGCTCCAAATAGAGATACTTATATTATAACCACCCTATATATAGCTCAACATAGAAACACACATTGGATATCACTTACCCAAAAGTCATATTTTTAGAAAATTATATTTCATAAGTTTATTTCTTTTGATATAAGATATGTTTTGGTACTTACGTATTATCCGTGCCAGTTTTAAGCCAACTGCGCCAGGCATGGAGCCAATATTACTAATTATAGTAACCCTTATATATATTTTTTTCTTGCGACATGGTACATGCCTGGGAATAATATCTATAATATTATTCTTTCTTATTTACTATGCTATTTACCATTTATTAATTTTACTAAAATAATGTTATTTACTATTTTTAACAATGTTATAAATTTAATAAACATATATTACATTTTATTTATTTTATATTAATTACCATTTTTAACAATGTTATTTGATACTGTTAAATTACTGCGTTTTAAAACATGATTGTCAACGATAAACAAGATTGGTACTTGGCAACCATTTTTGGCGATCAATCTCCTGGCACGGATAATACGTAAGTACCTATGTTTTAAGCATAAGGGTATTATGAAATACCATTTACGTTCGAGGCAATATCACAGATCGATATTGTTTAAAACCCGCAAACCGAATACAAGCACAAACCTTCATTAGTATTTGTAGACCAAAATCATTTTACGAATCACATGCAAACAAATAATAATAATGAATAACATTTTTGGAGAGTATTATGAAATAGTCGGAATATATGGAATAGGGGGTTAAAAATGTAAAAAACGAATGTCTCAAAAAAGCATCATCAAACAATAGCGTCTAGGTAGTCAGCCAATATAACCCCAGTTCGTACTTCAGATTTGCAAAAATCATAAATATAAGGATCTGTCTTTGCGCCACCATAATCATGGAGTGTTATGAGATATTGGTATTCCATATAATACACCACCGGTTTGGAAAAAAATTTTACTCTATGTTTATTGGTGTTAATCGCAAACTAAAAAGCGAGTATTCATCTTAAACTGTCAGTATTTTGATGTACATTATGCTTAACTGCAATGTAAAAGTATTACTTCTAATAATGGATTTAAAAAATTAAAAATTATCTCCAGAAACATCCCAAAGACAAAAAACAAATATTAATTCACACAACGTGTCCTGACGCCGACCGACGAACTGTGCGTTTTGCGGGGCATTCTAGAAACCTTTTTAAGTAGTGTATGATATTGCAGCTTGGTGGCAGTATATTACCAAATAGAAACCGTTGTATTCCATATTAACCCGACTATTCTATACTTCCCCTCTGGATGAATCCATACATAATTTAATACATCGAGAACGTTCATTGGAGAATGTTCTAAGTTTCTAACATTAACATAGTTTTGCTGTTTTTTTTTTTAACTAAAAAAAATCTAAAAAATAATTAAAGTTTACAAATTAAATGCTTTTACCCCATAAGAGAAAAACATGCTTTGCTACAGAAACATCACCTGTACGACATCCTGAGTAAACTGGAAAGATGATAAATACTTCCCTTCTCATAAATTTTACTTATCAGTAAAAAAGTATTTTCTTCCCTTACTTTCTTCTTCGAAAATGTACTTTTTATTTATTTCTTTTCTTTCTCGAGTACGGTTTTGTTGCAGTATTTGGACTTTTGTTTGACTTTAGTTTCCTCGGTATAATTTCTGTAAACTTTTGCAAATGGTTTGTCGAGTGTCACTCGAGAAATTAATGACCATTAGAGGGTTGCCAATTTGACCCTTTTTATGGAGAAATTCTGAATTCATACCAGAAATTCCGAATAGTAATTTTTGCTTTATGACAGACATTTCGTGATTACATAAATTGAAAATTCTTCTTTCGTAATTTCCCGTATGAATTTGGAATTTCTGAATAAAAAAGGAGGGAAAACAGGATTGCTTGGGCCCTTATTAATACTTTCAGATGCAACATAATTTTGATGATAAAATATTGAAATGATTGATTGTCAGCAGAATTGGCGAATAATTTATTTTATTTATGTACATTATAAAAGCAAAATTTTATTAAAAGATTTTGAGTGTCATTTGACAGAGTCAGCTGGATGGGAGGCCTACCAAATGGCGTAAGCACTCACAAGCCCCATCCAGAAGAGCTGGTCTCTTAATTTTGAACCAGGGCGTCATTTGACTTTTGCAATGCTTTGTCGAGTGTGACTCGAGAAATTAATGGCCATTACAGGGTTGCCAATTTGACCCTTTTTATGGAGAAATTCTGAATTCATACCTGAAATTCCGAATAGTAGTTTTTGCTGTATGACAGTCATTTCGTGATTACATAAATTGAAAATTCTTATTTCGTAATTTCCCGTATGAATTTGGAATTTCTGAATAAAAAAGGAGGGAAAACAGAAATGCTTGGGCCCTTATTAATACTTTCAGATGCAACATAATTTTGTTGATAAAATATTGAAATGATTGATTGTCAGCAGAATTGGCGAATAATTTATTTTATTTATGTACATTTTAAAAGAAAAATTTTATTAAAAGATTTTGAGTGTCATTTGACAGAGTCAGCTGGATGGGAGGCCTACCAAATGGCGTAAGTGGCACAAGCCCCGCCCAGAAGAGCTGGTCTCTTAATTTTGAACCAGGGTGTCATTTGACAGTTGGGAATTAAAATTTCACACAAAGATCCCAGCGGTCACTGTTTTAGTTGCCACTATTTTCAAATATCAATCTGCATGGTAGATTTCTCCAACATTTACACCCTGCTACACCCCAACATTTATGCGTCACCCTGTTGTAATCTTGAATTAACTTTCACGTTATATCTGTCATCTGCACTATTTTTATTGATTTATATGCCACTTCTTCAAAATTATAATTACTTATTGCATTGATCCTATTTTTGTGATGTATTAGCAATGTTATTTTTTAATTTTTGTTTTTGGTATTCAAAGCAATTCAAAAACAATTCTTGATTGTAACTTCTTCCTGCATTTTTATTTATGATATTTGAAATAAATACATTGTAGTTTATATGTAAAATATATATAACTTATATATAATTTATATATACAACAATATATTTGCAGAATAAAAAATAGATTCAACATGTTTTTTTTTCTTTTCTTTTTTTTTTCTTTTTTTCTTTTTCTTTTTCTTTTTTTTCTTTTTTTTTCTTTTTTTTTTTTTTTTTTTTGGGTGTGTGTGTATGTGAATTCAATTTAGGAAATTTGTAGGTATTTCTAAAGTGTCTAATTTCGTTCATAACTAAATTAAAACATTGTAATTATTTAATATACACATTTTAAGAATGATTTTGTTTTTAAGTGCTAGATGGCTCAATATAGAAATACACTTTAAATATAAGTTACGTAAAGTCATATATTTAACGCTTATAAAATTACAGTTAAGGTATTTTTTAGGCACACTTCTTCTCCGAATAAATTCAGATATAATTTAATCAATGTGAACGTTCTTCAGAGAATGCTTTTAGTTTCTAAGATTAACATAGTTTTGCAGTTTACCAAAAAAATAATATATAAGTTTGGAAATGAAATGCTTTTACAACATAAAAAAAAAAAAAAAACATGCTTCTCAAAAAAAAAAAAAAAAAAACATCATATGGCCGATATCCTGAGCAAATTGGTTAGAGCATAAATTCTTCCTTTCCCATAAATTTTACTTAGCAGTAAAAAATACTTTTCTCCTCGAAGTCGCCATCGTCGCAAATATATTTTTATTTATTCATTAACTTTCTCGATGTACATTTGGTTGCATTATTGGGACTCTTGTTTGAATTAAATTTCCTCTTTATAATTTCGAAAATTTCAATACTGATTTTAGACGAAAAATTGATGACCGTTAGAGGGTTTCCAGTTTCGCCTCCGTTTTTATTTGGAGTTTTCAAATTCATGCCATAAATTTTGAATAGAAATTTTTGCTTTATTTAATGACAAATATTTTGTGAGTACATAGAGTAAAATTTCTCTTTTTGGAATTTCACGGTATGAAATTAGAATTTCTGAATAAAAAAAGGGTTTCTAGTTGACCTCCATGTCGATCCTTAATTAAAAGCAAAATTACTCTTCGGAATTTGTGGTACGAATTCGTAATTTCTGAATAAAAATAAAAAGACAAACTCGAAATCCTCGATCATTATTCATCCTTTCAGGTGCAACATAATTTTGTTGCTGAAAAATTGAAATGATTGAATGACATCAAACGTACGATTGAAATTTTTCTTTATATACAGGGTATCCATAATTAAACGACCCTACTTTAAAGTTGTTTGGGTCTGGGGCCGGAATTTTTTTGAGCGAAAAAAAAATTTAGTTCAAAATTTCGCCGCCAGGGTCGCTTTTTAATTAATTACATATTTAGTATACATTTGCGATAATTTGTAATTTTTATTACAACAAAAGATGTTCAACAATTTTTTTTTCCACGACATGTTCTTAGCATTTCCCAAAACACACTGCGATCAACTGCGGATTATGCTATCTTACGATTCCAGATAGTAGATGAAAATTATGGCCGTCATGTGGATACATGATATGTTGTAATAAAATTTTTAAACTATCGCAAATGTATGCTAAATGTGTAATTCATTAAAAAACGCCCTCTGGTGGCAAAATTGTGGACTAATTTTTTTTTTTTTTTTTTTTTTTTTTTTTTTGCTCAAACAAATCCCCATCCCTTCATTATGCTCTCCACAAATTTTCACAACTTTCTGACCAATAGTTTCGTCTGCAGACAACTTTAAAGTAGGGTCGTTTAATTATGGACACCCTGTACTTATAGAGTACAGCAAAATTTTAATAAAAGTTTTGCACCCATATAGCAATTGAAAATTAAATTTAAGTGGCATATATAATATATCACCAACCATGAAAGAGTTAAAACTGGTATCTCAGCTGTAACCATCTTAGCTACCATGAATTTGCATTGCAGATTTCTACAAAATTTCCAATAAAAGTTTTTCAGTCTGTTGAAATATTGAGTTTTCTTTCAAGTTAGATCTATCATCTGCACTATTTTTATTAATTTATATAAAAAAAAATCAAAATTATAATTACTTATTGCATTGCTGTTGTCAGGGTTATTAAAGTTGCTATTTTTTAGCTTTTTTGCGATGTTTCGAAACAATTCAAAATTATTCTTCGTTGTAACTTCGTCATTTATTTCTATTTATGATATGTGAAATAAAATACAAGAAAGTTATGTAATTATTGACGGATTAAATAGAAATTAAACACTACACAATTATTTCACACAAAAAATTTGTAATTTATAGGATTTTATTTTAGCCATAAAATAACTTTTAAACATGCCTCATTTTCAATAAGTTTAAACCAACTTAATGAAAGACAATGTCCCTTCTTTTTCATTATTCACAGTAGTTGCAGTTTATGAAAAAAGATATCCAGGAATATCGGTTTTTATCGCGTTTTCATGTTAATCTTATTTGCGTTTTTCTAAGATAATTTTAAAATCATAAAAATAATTTTTGAACATACATCGTCCCCAAATAAATTTAAACGTTGTTTAATATAAGAAAATGTAATTTCTATATTTGTAAAATTTATATATTTTCGCAATTCGCGGGGAAACTCTTTCGCATCTTCATGTTCATATTTTTGCTTTTTCTGGCTATTTCTGTTTTATTTCTTTACAAGGCATTTTTATCAGGATTGGATTTAATTGCGATTTAAAGCCTACTGTCAAAGTCGTTTTTGTTAATGGATATTCTATGAAATAGATTATAAATGATTATAATTGTACTATTTATACGCAATGAAGAATGATTTTTTATTTGCCCCTCTAATTGATACAAAACAGTCAATTTTTCCAAAGACACTTATAAAAATTGAGCTCAAGACCTTCTCATCTCTATTATGTATCATGGGACGCATTATACAACGTTTTAAAGGGTCCAAAAACTGATAGATGGATTGGAGTTTGTGGCTGCCATATCGTGATAAGGTACGATAGTGTTCCCTATCTTTGGTTGGACATGTTTGATAAAATAAAAAGTTTATTCAAGCTCTCAAAGCTCTCAAGACATTAAAGCATATTAAAATAACATTTAATACATATTATTCATTATGGTATAAATATAATTGTAAAGGTATACAGCTACACACTGTTCCATTGTGTAGTACAAATGCCCTCATTGTGTACCACATCGTTGAAAAACAATAGTCATATACCTTTTCCTTTATCTTTATTCGAGTTAAATTCTTAGTATTAAGATGTTAAATACTGAAGCATATGTTTGTTATTGAAGCGGAAATATTCCACATATAATCATACTGAAGATTTATTTTATCTAAAAGGGTTAAATGAATAACTTTTAGGTATGGAAATTTATTTTCTTCGTAACTTCTAAAAGAAATAACATCAATACTTGAAATGTGGTCGCCAAATAAATTAAATAGGGTATATATGAAAAAAATAACATTTAATGGTACAAGAACAAATTCCGTTTTAAAAGAGTCTTTGATTCACTGTGAACTCTGTCTCACTGTGTACGGTTCTTCCCTATAACTACACATATGAATAATAAATAAAAACAATTTTTTAAACAAAAATGTGTATATATTCTACAGACCATTAATTAACTATAAAAACCATAAAATATTTTTTTGGTTTACGTCAATATTAAATCACAAACATTGGCGAAAAAATTCACTTCCAAGAACACATTTTCACATATAACAACAATACGACTAACGACCCATAAAACTACTTTTTATCACTGGAGTGTTAAGAAGACTAAACAAAAAATGAAATAAGGAACAGACGAAACAGGCTTTTTATTTCTGTACTTATCACATTTTTTATGGTTTTAAGAAGTTTATCGCTATTTTAATACACTATTACAAATAAAAGTGGCTTCAATAACATCGGTGTTAGCATCAGAATTTATTGCTCTATAAACTTATCAAAAAAAGAACAAAATAAAGTGAAATGTAATAAGCTAAGTATTTTCTTACTCTAATAATGTACTCTATATAAATATTTTATTTTCTGAAAATATTTCTGCTTTTACTTCTGTTTTAACATTTGCCGTTCTTTCGTGTTGACTCATTATTTTTGTAATGGAAATTGAAACGGAATCCTGAAAAAAGATAAAATATAAAGAGTTTTGAGAAAGCAAATTCTGCGTTTTCAGAAGAAAGTAATAATATTGTTAAACATTTTACAATGTACACTTCGCTAAATACAGGGTGATGTTTTGAGTCCGTATATCTTCAAATAACTAGTGAACCGAGTTAGCTACACCTTAAAAAAAGACAAATGTTTCTTAATATAGGAAGACATAATCTAACTACAAACAAAAATACATAATAACATCTTCCAAGTTATCCATGATTCCAAAAGCGTTGTTTATTAGAGAAACATCAGAAACCAATATACACTGCTCAAAACAATTAAAGGATATTGCAGTTTTAGGTGGATTTTGTATCTGGGAAACTTTTTAGCTGAATGATACATGGTCGACAGACATAGTAGGTTATATGAGAATAAATTACACATGTTTGGCAGAAAAAATGCATTTTATTGCGCATTTGTGTACAAAAGGAAAAAAACACAATTTGTGCATATGAGAAAAAAAGAATAAGAAAAGGTGTTTTCTTCAAAGAAAATCATTTTCAGTAGGGGGTATGGTTTCCACGGGCGGCCAGCAACGTTGAACACCTTTGAGGCATGGACTCAATGAGGCTATTAATGACGAGTTAGGGTATTCTGCCCCACTCTTCCAGAAGAGCTCATTCCAATTCTTGGAGAGTTTGTGGGGGTTGTTGGCGGCCAGAAACTCGTCTTCCTAGAGCGTCCCAAACGTGCTCGATTGGATTCATGTCTGGAGAACACGCTGGCCATTCCATTCGAACGATTCCTTCCTCGAAAAGGAAATCCTCCACCAGGTTTGCGCGATGTCGCCTGCAGTTATCGTCCATTAAAATGAAGTTATCTCCGATTGCTGCAGCGTAAGGGACTACAATAGGTCTGAGGATCTCATCCCTATATCGGCGACCAGTCAGAGCTCCATCTCGAATGATGTAGAGGTCAGTGCGCCCGTCAATGGAGATGCCACCATACACCAACACTCCTCCACCGCCAAATCTGACACTTTCGTGCACGAACGCAGGATTATTCCTACTGCCACGGTCCCTCCAGATGAAAATACGCCTATTATCCGGATGCACTGAAAAACGGGACTCGTCAGAAAACAGAATATTGCTCCATTCATTTCTCCTCCAGTTGACATGCTCGGTTGCCCACTCCCTGCGGTCGCGACGATGCCTTGATGTTAATCTAACACATACCATCTGTCGGCGATATACAGACATACAGCATGGAGCCGGTTTCGGACAGTCTGAGTTGAAATCGTGGTGCCTGTAGCCGAGCGAAGGTGTTGTTGGAGAAGAGTAGCGTTCATGTTTCGGTGTCTCCGAGCTGTTAACGCTAAATACCGATCTTCATTGGGCGTTGTTGCCCGTCTACGACCTTGCCCTGGTTTTCGGCCTGCACATCCACTCTCCAAAAAACGATTCCAGATCCTGGAAATGACACTTTGTGACACTCCAATGGCTTGCGCTACTTCGGCTTGAGTTTGGCCCCCTTCTAACCTACCAACAATTCTCCAAGCTTCTGAATCTGTCAAATGACTTCGCTGAGACATCGTACTCATCGAAACAAAGCAATCACTGAATGCCGATCATCCTTGTCTTCATTCTCTTTTATCCAGTTGAAAGTCAAATTTCATTCGCTGCCGCTGAAGCGACGTTTTTGACGTCGAACTCAAAATTTGCATACTTCACAGTTTGAAAACCAGAAAAATTTGCATTTGTGATTCTCTTCTTCTATTTTCGGCAAAAAAAATTTCGTTTATATCTTTATTTTATATAAAACTTCAAATATCCTTTAATTGTTTTGAGCAGTGCATTTTCGGTATTTAAAGAAGTATTTGTAGAAATAAAGTTTCTTTAGCTGCCACTGATTTTTGGACGTTTCCAATTAGTTTTATATTGCAATAATGTCTTTTCAAACAGGACTATATATTTTGCCGATGCATGGTAAATCTTTTAAAATTTAAAAAAGAACAACACATGTTTTAAAATATTAAAGTATATTTCAAGAATTTATAAAATATATTTTTACAATGAGAATATTACAAAGATTTAACAGGTTGAAGCCCACAGATTCTGACAAAATGGATTTTTCAGCTGACATAGTTACAAAGCGTTTTCATTAATTATCGAGTCGATAACTAATTCCCATTTGTTGCAATGTTTGTTAATTTTATACAAAGTGCTAATTTTAAACAATTTTAATTAAAAAATATCAAATTTTAGTTTTTTTACACGTTGAACTCCAGACTGAAATTACTATAAACATGATGCGGGAGGAGCGTACGACACGGGGTACTTTTTTTAAATGGTAATAAATGGTAATAAAATATCAATATTCTCTTTTATATCAATTAATTGTCTTCAATGAAAATATTGACGGCACACATATTGTCCCGCTATGGTGCTCCTGTAAATATTGTGGGCACATAAAATATGTGTTCCATGGCAGTCAATGTGTTAAATAAGGAATGTTGAAAATCATTTGAATATATAATTTTTTAGATTCTATATACATATTATTATTATTATTAATTATAAGAAAGGTTAAAAATTGGACATGAACCTAATCATTGTTTTATACTTTAATGTTTCATAATCATTATCGTTTCGAAGCAATAACACTAAAGAGAAAATTTCTAACTTTAACTAGAAAATATTCTTAACACTACTAGGGGTTTTTGAAAAAAAAAAAAAAAAAAGATATAATGCCGCATACTCATTCAAAAAACTTTTTATCGATAAAATGTCCATTACAAATTACTTAATGATATATGCCTTATTTTTCAACAAAGTTGCCATCATTGTCCAAGCATTTGTTAAGACTGTGCACAAGCTTTTGTATCCCACAGCCATGGAAGTTTACCCTCTGTTGTCAAAACAGCCTTTCAACTGCGATTTTGATCTCATCATTGTCTGGGAATTTTTGCACTGCAAGATGTTTCTTCAGGTAAAGGAATAAAGTGGTAATCGCAGAGTGCAAGGTCCGGGCTGTAAGGTGGTAGGTTCTTCATGAACATTGGTCCTCCCTTCAAAGAAATCACAACACCATTTCGTTACACTTTGTCGATTCAAAATGTTCCCGTAGATTGAAACAAATTTTTTGTCATATCCGCTGGACACTCACCGTTTACATTAAGAAAACGTATGACGGAACGTACTTCACATTTGGCGGGATATTGAAATGTCGCAGCCATTATCAACACGTTCTACATGAAACAGACTCACCCTACAAATCTGAATGACTGTGTGTAATTGTGTTAAAAAATAATCTAGTGTATTCACGTATCCAGCGTTTACTGGAGTTCCTTTACCTGCGATCTTTTCTGTTGAGCTGATTAAAATATCAGACCAGATGCTTTGATCAATAAGGTTAACTGGATGAATTATGCCCTCCAGATTCGACCGGGATAGCTCAGTTGGTAGGGCATGACAGCTTCAGCCAAGAGATCCCAGGTTCGAATCCTGGCCCGGACATTTTTCGTCCAGTTGGAAAATTACAACTCGCATGATTTCTTTACCAATTTGAATAATTGTGTTAAAATTAATCTAGTGTAATCACGTATCCAGCGTTTACTGGAGTTCCATTACCTGTGATCTTTTCTGTCAAGCTGATTCAAATATCAGACCAGATGCTATGATCAATAGGGTTAACTGGATGAATTATGCCCTCCAGATTCGTCCGGGATAGCTCAGTTGGTAGAGCATGGCAGCTTCATCCAAGAGATCCCAGGTTCGAATCCTGGCCCGGACATTTTTCGTCCAGTTAGAAAATTACAACTCGTACCAATTTGAATAATTGTGTTAAAATCAATCTAGTGTAATCACGTATCTAGCGTTTACTAGAGTTCCATTACCTGCGATCTATTCTGTTGAGCTGATTAAAATATCAGACCAGATGCTATGATCAATAGGGTTAACTGGATGAATTATGCCCTCCAGATTCGTCCGGGATAGCTCAGTTGGTAGAGCATGGCAGCTTCAGCCAAGAGATCCCAGGTTCGAATCCTGGCCCGGACATTTTTCGTCCAGTTGGAAAATTACAACTCGTATGATTTCTTTACCAATTTGAATAATTGTGTAAAAAGTAATCTAGTGTAATCACGTATCCAGCGTTTACTAGAGTTCCATTACCTGTGATCTATTTTGTTGAGTTGATTAAAATATCAGACCAGATGCTATGATCAATAGGGTTAACTGGATGAATTATGCCCTCCAGATTCGACCGGGATAGCTCAGTTGGTAGAGCATGGCAGCTTCAGCCAAGAGATCCCAGGTTCGAATCCTGGCCCGGACATTTTTCGTCCAGTTGGAAAATTACAACTCGTATGATTTCTTTACCAATTTGAATAATTGTGTAAAAAGTAATCTAGTGTAATCACGTATCCAGCGTTTACTAGAGTTCCATTACCTGTGATCTATTTTGTTGAGTTGATTAAAATATCAGACCAGATGCTATGATCAATAGGGTTAACTGGATGAATTATGCCCTCCAGATTCGACCGGGATAGCTCAGTTGGTAGAGCATGGCAGCTTCAGCCAAGAGATCCCAGGTTCGAATCCTGGCCCGGACATTTTTCGTCCAGTTGGAAAATTACAACTCGTATGATTTCTTTACCAATTTGAATAATTGTGTTAAAATGAATCTAGTGTAATCACGTAACCAGCGTTTACTGAAATTCCATTACCTGCGATCTTTTCTGTTGAGTTGATTAAAATATCAGACCAGATGCTATGATCAATAGGCTTAACTTGATGAATTATGCCCTCCAGATTCAACCGGGATAGCTCAGATGGTAGAGCATGGCAGCTTCATCCAAGAGATCTCAGGTTCGAATCCTGGCCCGGACATTTTTCGTCCAGTTGGAAAATTACAACTCGTATAACTGAGTAATTTGGCGACATTCTAAATCAAATTCAATATTCATGAGAACTGGGAATGAATCTTCTGTAATCGGTTTCCACTCATTTTACCTTTGTGTTTTCCAGTAAAATTAGCTAAAAAAACTAAGGAATAGGGAGGCTATCTATTCCTGCCTGAACACACCAGAAGGACTTTTCGTAGTTGGGTTGTACATCGAATGATAGTGCAACGAAAGGGGCTCGCATACATGTATTCGGAAGATTTGGAAGCAGCTGACGTGCAACAGAATGACGAAAAATATTGATTTTATTGACGATTTTATTGATTTATTGATAGCGAATTTTGACGTATTAACCGTACAGTGCATGAATTTTTCTTCTACAATTGTGTTTTTTATACTTATATTAAGAATTCGACACCAGAAATTTTAAGATAGGTTTTTAAGTTTATTCAATAGCAGATTTATGTTATTTTTAAAGGATAAATATTTCTATATAAATATAGTGGTTGCAAAGAACTTGGAACTAAGAACTAAAATAACTTCTTAAAACACCATAAAAACTTTAAAATGCGCTAGGCCTTTCGAAAGATCTGAGTCTTTCTTCGTCAGGCGTAAAAAGACGTGCGTCTACTATGAAAGCAGCAGCAAGACTGAAATGAGAGGTAAGGGAGAGGAAACAAGATGATGCAACAGCCAATAGGAAAGCATACCCAAAGAACTTGATTTATTTATTAAAAGTTAAATAGAAAGTGTTGCCAATTGGCTACACTATGCACTGTAGAGTTAGCATGCATGAGATAGAAGAAACTTTTGGATTTGGCTCATCCGACTAGTTTACACTTGTTCCTTTAATATTTCTCGGCAGTTTACCTAAAAGTACTATCTGTAAGGCATCCCAATGGTATTGTATTATTTGTCAAATTGAAAACCTCTTCATATAGTTGTACTTTCAAGAAAATTTTAATAAAGACTTTAAATAGTGTCAGATATTTTAAAATGTATACTAGACATTTTTATCAATCTTTTCAGTAGCATACCCGTATACATACTTTTTTCTTTGACCCAGAAAATATGCCCTCGTGTATACATTTTAAAAATGTATTGCATGCAAAATAAAATCGTATTTTATTGTAACGTAACTACAAATTAAATTTACTAAAAATGGAAAAGAATTTTATCTTGTTAAAAGAAGTTACTATGTATAAATTTATATTCTAAAATAAAGTTTTGAAAAATCCTTTTATTTGGAAAAAAATAACTCAATTTCCCGGTACACGATGAAAAAAAAAAGCTCCTGAAAATGCTGCAATTGAAATAATTCAGTCATGCAGAATAAGAAGATATTTTAAAATTGCAAGGTATATTACAATGAAAATAAAAAAGAAGTATATTTCAAAAGTAAAGAACACTAATGAATTGCATTTATTTAAAGGAAACATCTATAAAAAAGTGCACCATTGTTGAATGATAACTATTTAAATAAGAACAATACAAAGTTTGAACGTATTTGAGAATATTTACTTGAGAAGTCTTTATAAAATTATTTTCTACATTACGAATATTACAAACATTTAAATAAAATATTTTGAAAGTATTGTTTTAAGAATTCAAAAATATGTTTTTTGTCGCAATTTCTACAAAACATTAAATAAATTGAAATGTACTTAAACGTAGTATTTTCAATAAAACTCGTTTAATGAGATTTCCATTTAAAAGCAAGCAACTCTGATGGGAAATTTTCCAGAAAAATTAAATTTAAACAAGTTGGAAATTTTACGGTAAACGTTACAAATGAGGTGCGTTTGTTTCGTGCTATGACTAGTTTTACAGTTTAAAAAAATGTTATTATTTGGTTATTATTTCAGTGAAATAAATTATATCGTCTGCTATGAGCGAAATGAGAATGCCTTTTAGGTAGATTTCGTAAGAAAT
The DNA here is from genome assembly GCA_963931845.1 of Maratus michaelseni. Lineage (NCBI taxonomy): Eukaryota > Metazoa > Arthropoda > Arachnida > Araneae > Salticidae > Maratus > Maratus michaelseni. The sequence continues at coordinate 101,947,880 of OZ007600.1, forward strand.
ACTACCTATTACATTCTCACCTAAGTTGGAAATTTTGAAAAAATTTTGCAGATCTACGCCGATCATGACTCCCAGAACCTAAAACCACCCCCAGTTCAAAACTTTATATATATATATATATATACTAATAAAAGAAAGTTTCGCTCTGTGTGTGTGTCTGTGTGTCTGTTGGCGATGGCTAGGAAAATCCAGCCCACCTAGAAGGCTGCAAATTTAGATATAGGTAGTCCAAACCCTCTTCTGGTGCACCATTACGTCAGAATTTTAATATTTTGAAAATTAAAGTAGTTATTAATTAAAAACTGATCAAAGATCACAAATAAAAAGTCATTATTCAAAAGCTAGCAGGCGCATGTGCAGAAACCAATATCCGTATCTTCCGGCATAGAAGAAAGAAAGCACAACACATCCCGTTTTTGTTTTAAGTTTTTCTAAATTCGCCATGGGCAAACGGTTAGAAATACAGAAAAACAGACTACATATTCTGAAAGAGAATACTTTTACGTCTCAAACAATCTCGTTGGTTTGAAAAAAAATTACATTTAACCCTTTGAAAAAAAAATAATCAAAAAGCATCGAATTCATGTTTTTTATTTTCTCCCGTTTTCCGAGCCTTGCATCCAGCGAAATACAAAAAATACGGAAAAACGAAGGTCACCAAATTAAAGAACTGACTTTGCCCGTTTCAAAGCCCCCTTTGGTTTTAAAAAATACAAAAATTAACCCTTCTAAAAAGTATATTTTCTGTATGCCGTTTTGTGATTTTTGCGATTTTGGCAATTTTTAAAAATTCGCATCGGCGATTCAGAGAAAGGTAAGAAAAACTAAAAATACCAGACAATATCTACATTTATTCCGTTTTCGACATCTGTATTTGTTTTTGAAAAATACAAATTTAACCCTTCAAAAAAATTCGTGCGCAGGACTCTCTTTTGCGAATTCCGATTTTCTATGATATATAAAATCTGGCATCGGCTTTCTAAAATAACCAAACAAAAATCAAACACACCTAAAGACATCTACGTTCTGTCGGATTTAGGCAGAAACCTTTAGTTTAAAAATAAAATCACGTTAACCCTTTCGAAAACGTTTTCTACCGTAAGTCAATTTCGCTTTTTTAACTATTTCCCCTATCTTTAAAAATCCGAATTGCCGTTTATAAACAAGATACGAAAAACTAAAAATACCGCAACTAATCTACATCCTTTTTTTTTAAAATCTGGTATCCGTTTTGAAAATTTTTAATTTTAACCCTCCAAAAAAATCCTTTCCAAAACTCACTCACGCGATTTTCGTTTTTCGGTCCAAGTTTAAAAATCAGCATCGACTCAGGAAATGTGAGTACAGACAAACAGAAGACTCCAGATCATAGACGCGTTCATTTTTTTTTTCAAAACGCATGGTTGGGTTTTAAAAAATATCTACATTAACCCTTTAGAAACCGATCGATTACGTAACCAACTTTCGCGATTTCCGCTATTTTGGCAATGTTTACCCGTGGTTAAATTTCAATTCTACTAGGAAATTTGGTTGGGTTGAGTGTTCTGAAAAGGCCTCTTCCAGAACAGACTGCGCCCCCTGGCGGTGGAAGGTGGAACTATGGACCCGATTACGACGGGGTTTGGTTTAAGTTTCGTATAGAGCAGATTATTAATATTTTTGGACCGTGCAACGCCGGGCGGGTTAGCTAGTATATATATATATATATATATATATATATATATATATATATATATATATATATATATATATATATATATATATATATATCTGTCTATGTCACTTTTTTATGGACACGATAACTGGAAAAATTCTGCATAAATCTCTTCCAAACTGATACATAAAATCAAGGGGCATAAAATCTCGGTCAAGTTCATTAATGGGCAAAATCGAACCAAGCGGGGGAAATGGGGGTCTTTTTTTGAAAACAGAAAAAACCCCATAATTTCTTAATTATTATACGTATCGAATCCGTTTAAAGCTATTATTACTTCTAGGAAAAGAGCCGAAAATTTATGTATGACAAATTTTTGATATAATTAAAAATGGCCCCATGGGGGGGAAAAGGGGGTTTTAGAAGAAAAAAATCATAGCTTCGACAATTCGCAAGATATCAAATTCGCGTAAATTTATTATTAATCCTCTTAATATTAACTAAAACTTTTATATTGACAAGTTTTTTATAGGACCAACCGTTACAGCAAAACAAAATTAAAAACAAAAAAAAAAAATCCCTGCCGGCTCCACCTGCAAACAAGTTATTTTTGGAAGTAGGCGGTTCCAACTCCCGCATCTTTTCGAAACTGATACATAAAATCAAGGGGCATAAAATTTCGGTCAATTTCGTTAATGGGCAAAATCGAACTAAGGGAGGGGGGGATGGGGAGGGCTTTTTGTGAAAACAGAAAAAACCCATAATTTCTTAATTATGATACGTATCGAATCCGTTTGAAGTTATTATTACTTCTAGGAGAAAGGCCGAAATTTTATGTATGACAGATTTTTGATATCATTAAAAATTGCCTTAAGGGGGGGAGAGGGGTTTTAAAAGAAAAAAATTTATACCTTCGTCAATTCCCAAGATTTCAAATCCGCTTAAATTTATTATAAATCCTCTTAATATTATCCAAAAATTTTATATTGACAAGTTTTTTATAGGACCAACCGTTATAGCAAAACAAAAAAAATATTAAAAACAAAAAAATCCCTGCCGGCTCCGCCTGCAAACAAGTTATTTTTCAAAGTAGGCGGTTCCAACTCTCGCATCTTTTCGAAACTGATACATAAAATCAAGGGGCATAAAATCTCGGTCAAGTTCGTTAATGAGCAAAATCGAACCAATGTGGGGGGGAGATGGGGGGGACTTTTTGTGAAAACAGAAAAATCTCATAATTTCTTAATTATGATACGTATCGAATCCGTTTGAAGTTATTATTACTTCTAGGAAAAGGGTCGAAAATTGATGTATGACAGATTTTTGATATCATTAAAAATGGCCCCAAGAGGGGGTGGGGAAGGTGTGTTTTAGAAGAAAAAAATTCATAACTTCGTCAATTCAGAAGATATCAAATCCGTTTAAATTTATTATAAATCCTCTTAATATTATCTAAGACTTTTATATTGACACGTTTTTTATAGGACTAACCCTTATATAAAAAAAAACCCTGCCGGCTCCACCTGCAAACAAGTTAGGTTTCGAAGTAGGCGGTTCCAACGGCCGCATCATGGCAAAAAGGTCATTTCATCCGCAATTCCCAACAAACAGGCGCCCAACGGTCTGCGTCTTCGAAATCTACCTGTGCCTGTAGGCCGAGCCGTCAGGGATTTTTTTTTTATATTACGTATGCCATGTTTACATATGCGATTTTTTTCGCATCTGTAAGCATTTTCGCAGCGCTGCAAAATTTACCATGGAGATCTTGTTTTGCGAATGATTACCTCCATGGTTTAATATTTCTATTACTTACGATGAATGAATCTTTTGTTTATTTACTTTAATGGATTGAGATATTCGGCTGTTAACCTAATTTTCACTGAAGTTATCGCAGAATCTATACATTTTTAATGTAATTCATCTCTCAAGCAAACAATTTTTTTGAACATGTCCTTTTAAAAATGTAACTTTGATGCAATTTTATTTAAAAAAATTAAAAATGAATAAAAATGGTCGCTTGACATATGGAAAAAGATGTGGTTAGTCCGTATTTGTTTTTCTCAGTCACATGACTTGTGCTTTTACTATATAGATTACGTACGATAGGATTTAATAGAATAAAGAAAACTTTTATTAATATATTTTTAAGTTTTGATTCAATTTTCATAAAATATGAAATGACTCGCCAAAATTCTGCAATGATTATAAATATTAAATTTCAAAAGATTCGGTTGGGTAGTTTTTCGTTTTTAATGCGAATAGTCGGACAGACGGACTATAGACGGACCAGATGACGACTATAGGTGTTACATATTTATATAATTATGACCGCACCTAAAAAGAGAAAGTATTTGTCTTGTCTGCTATTTATTAGAAAATTCATAAAACATTTTTTTTTGTGTGTGTGTGTTACGTTGAGCATTGGTACCGATAAATAAATGCAATAAAATCATTAATATTCCATACTTTTGATATATAACTCTTGTTAAATTATTATCTACAAGGTCCGCCAAGTACATTGCAATCTTTGTAAATTTAAAAATATCTTCATGTTTTACATTTCAATTTTGATCTTTGAAATAGTGCGTTTTTTTACGTTTCATGGATTACTGTTGGAAATAGTTTATTGTTTAAAAATGGATTATTTTTAACTTTGTTTTATAATACAATCTGTCTCAAAAGTTTAAGCACAATCAAAAAATCCAATTTCTTAAATAACGTCACAAAATTAAACAAAATAGTAATATTTATTTATTAGATTCTGTCAGGTATTTTTAACAAACAGTATCAAAATGAAGACGTATAATGTCATGATTTTAATAAACACTCCTAAAAAATTATAAATATATTGTCTCCCAAAAATTTATGCACATCGAAAACAATATTATCATTTAGCACTTCCACAAAATGATATTCATAAATTCTATATCCCTGTTGTCTGTAACTTCAAAAATGCAACTTTTAATGCAATATATCAGTTTTCGCAATGTTATCATTGTCAGTATGAGGCATACGACGTTTTCTCTGTATCGACATGGACTTATTTAGTACACTGTAGTAGACGTATCATATATTCTAATACGAGCAAATCTTGTGTGTAGTTATATATCAGTACAAAAACCCTTAACGGGTTAAAAGTTGTGACGCAGCACTTTCTTTTGGCTCTATGAATTTTAAATATGGGTCTTAAAAGCAATGATATCAAATTTAAGTGACGCTATGTTAATTGTTAATAATTTTTTTTTAAATCATAATTTTCTTTTTAGTTTTATTTATGTTCACAGGTGCAATTATTGCCTTAATATAAAAAAATATATAAAATTTATTCGCTGATGCTTTTTCATTCGCATCTCTCATGAATTCAAAATATGGGTTTTTAAAGAAATGATATCAAAATTTGAGTGACACCTTGACGTTAATTTAATAGGACTCTTTTAAAATTCAATTTAAATTATTTTTGGTTTGTCTTCTAAAGTATATTTACACATACAAACAATACTTTTAATTTTTCAATACACTTTTAAATATATTACTTTCACTGAGCCTATATTATGTATTGAAATGTATTTATTTCAATAAATTGATTTATCTTCTGTGTCACGCTATCCAAAATCATAAGTAAAATTTATGTAAATGATTATTTTGCGTCATATTATCCACTTGCATACATTTCCCTTTGTTTGGATACTATGACGCAAAATAATCATTTACATAAATTTTACTTATGATTTTGGATAGCGTGGCACAGAAGATAAATCAATTTATTGAAATAAATACATTTCAATACATAATATAGGCTCAGTGAAAGTAATATATTTAAAAGTGTATTGAAAAATTAAAAGTATTGTTTGCATGTGTAAATATACTTTAGAAGACAAACCAAAAATAATTTAAATTGAATTTTAAAAGAGTCCTATTAAATTAACGTCAAGGTGTCACTCAAATTTTGATATCATTTCTTTTAAAACCCATATTTTGAATTCATGAGAGATGCGAATGAAAAAGCATCAGCGAATAAATTTTATATATATTTTTTTTATATTAAGATAATAATTGCACTTTTTTAAGGTTATTGATGAAAATGTCAATTAGTCGAAATTAAGTATAGGGTATAAATTAATCATTAGAATAAAATTTTAAAGAAATGCTAAAAAAGACCCCTTGGACCCCAATAAAATATGAGGGTGGTGGCCCAGGGAGAGGAATCCAAGACTCAACTTTTTAATTATACAGCGAGAGAGTAACACAATTAGAAGGATGAAAATGCATGGCAAAACCAGTTTGTTCCATCTTCCTCCGCCAAAGGGCGCAATCTTTTCTATACAAACATAGCTGAAAATATTCAGGCTGTCGATTCCGAGTCAAATGAGCCATACATCGTCGTCATCGGTCCCATAGAACCCGATAGGGAAGTGCCCTGGTGGTGAAACTTGGAACTAAAATCAATATATCCTGTCGATGTCGAGTCGAATGAATCAAACTGCATTGTGATAAGACCCATAGGACTTGAGATAGCTGCAAAATCCCTTAGTTCCATCTTCCATCACCAGGGGGCGGACGCTGTTTCATACAAACATAGCTGAAATCTTTGAGGCTGTCGATTTCGAGTCGAATGAGCCATACCTCGTCGTGATGGGGCGCATAGGACCCGAGATAAGAAAGCGCCCCTGGTGGTGAAACTTGTAACTAAAATCTATATATCCTGTCGATGTCGAGTCGAATGAATCAAACTGCATTGTGATGGGAACCATAGAACTCGAGTTAGCAGCAAAATCCGTTAGTTCCATCTTCCACCACCAGGGGGCGCACTCTGTTCTATACAAACATAGCTGAAATCTTTCAGGCTGTCGATTTCAAGTGGAATGAGCCATACCTCGTCGTGATCAGGCCCATAGAACACAAGATAGGAAAGTGCCCCCTGGTGTGAAACTTGTAACTAAAATCTATATATTCTGTCGATGTCCAGTTGAATAAATCAAACTGCATTGTGATGGGACCCATAGAACTCGAGTTAGCTGCAAAATCCGTTAGTTCCATCTTCCACCACCAGGGGGCGCACTCTGTTCTATACAAACATAGCTGAAATCTTTCAGGCTGTCGATTTCGAGTCGAATGAGCCATACCTCATCGCAATCGGGCCCATAGAACACGAGAAGTGAACATAAATAAAACTAAAAAGAAAATTATGATTTAAAAAAAATTATTAACAATTAACATAGCGTCACTTAAATTTGATATCATTGCTTTTAAGACCCATATTTAAAATTCATAGAGCCAAAAGAAAGTGCTGCGTCACAACTTTTAACCCCTTAAGGGTTTTTGTACTGATATCATTACTTTTTTAAGGTTATTGATGAAAATGTCAATTAGTCGAAATTAAGTATAGGGTATAAATTAATCATTAGAATAAAATTTTAAAGAAATGCTAAAAAAGACCCCTTGGACCCCAATAAAATATGAGGGTGGTGGCCCAGGGAGAGGAATCCAAGACTCAACTTTTTAATTATACAGCGAGAGAGTAACACAATTAGAAGGATGAAAATGCATGGCAAAACCAGTTTGTTCCATCTTCCTCCACCAAAGGGCGCAATCTTTTCTATACAAACATAGCTGAAAATTTTCAGGCTGTCGATTCCGAGTCAAATGAGCCATACATCGTCGTCATCGGTCCCATAGAATCCGATAGGGAAGTGCCCTGGTGGTGAAACTTGTAACTAAAATCAATATATCCTGTCGATGTCGAGTCGAATGAATCAAACTGCATTGTGATGGGAACCATAGAACTCGAGTTAGCAGCAAAATCCGTTAGTTCCATCTTCCACCACCAGGGGGCGCACTCTGTTCTATACAAACATAGCTGAAATCTTTCAGGCTGTCGATTTCAAGTGGAATGAGCCATACCTCGTCGTGATCAGGCCCATAGAACAAGATAGGAAAGTGCCCCCTGGTGGTGAAACTTGTAACTAAAATCGATATATCCTGTCGATGTCGAGTCAAATGAATCAAACTGCATTGTGATGGGACCCATAGAACTCAAGTTAGCTGCAAAATTTGTTAGTTCCATCTTCCACCACCAGGGGGCGCACTCTGTTCTATACAAACAGCTGAAATTGTTGAGGCTGTCGATTTCGAGTTGAGTGAGCCATACCTTGTCATGATCGGGGCTATAGAACCTGAGATAGGAATGCACCCCCTGGTGGTCAAACTTGAAACTAAAATTGATATATCCTGTCAATGTCAAATTGAATGAATCAAACCATGTTGTGATGGGACCCATAGAACTCGAGTTAGTTCCAAAATCCATTAATTTCCCCTTCCACTGCCAGGGGCGCACCCTGTTCTATATGAACATAACTGCCCCTGGTGGTGAAACTAAAATCAGTAAGTTCTATCGAGGTCGAGTCGAATGAGCCAAACTGCATCACGATTAGGAATGCACAACCTGTGGCCCGCAGAGACCATACATGCCAACCTATCCAAAAATTTCGAATTTCCTTAATAATTCGTGAGAAAAATGTGCAAATTTTGTCCATAGATCATAGGAAAATATGAATTTCATCGATCAGGTACATAAAATTATGAATTGCATCGACTGGATGCAAATTTTGTCGAATGGGCATGGAAAAATCACAAATTCGCCATTTTGTCGATAGAAAAAAAAAACGCAAACTTCAATAATCGGTCAACAGAAACCAGAGATGTCAAAATCGGTAATTCCGGAGTTGTAAATTTCGTCAATCACTCAAAATCCTGAATTTTGTAAATCAGTTGAAAAAACCTGCAAATTTTGTCGATAAGGCACTTAAAATCGCAAATTTCATGGATCAAGCAACGAATTTCATCGAATGGCATGGAAAGATCGCGAATTTCAACGAACAGTCGCGGAAAAAATTTGCAAATTGTTCATAGATTGTGGGAAAACATTATGAATTTTGTCTATCGGTTCTGCAAAATTATGAATTTTGTCGATAGGCATGGAAAATCGGAAATTTCGTATATTGGGCGTGGAAAAATCAAGAATTCCATCGAATGTTTGTGAAAAAATTGTAAATTTCAACAAACGGTAAAAAAAAAAAAAAAAAAAAAAAAAATGAAAATTTTGCCATTGTCTAGAAAGAAAAATTGTGAATTTCATTAAATGGCCGACGGAAAGCATATCAGTTGAAAATCATGCATTTTGTCAATCAGGCACAGTAAAAACATGAATTTTGTGGATCGGGAGAAGGAAAATCATAAATTTTGTTGAACGCATGCATAAAAATCATAATTTTGTCAAGTAGCCGCATAAAAATGACAAATCCATCTAGTGGGTGCATTCTTCCAAATTTGCAACCGAACAGTGCTGTATGTATGGATAATGCTAATTATCCCCCCCCCCCCCACTACCCAACATCTCCTCGAAACAAAATTCTCTCTGTGCTACTGATGGTGGTCCTCGACAACCCAACAATTTTTTAAGTGGCCCTTCGCCTAAAAAGATTGGGCACCTCTACTATCAATTAACAATAAATTAACCTATCGCTTGTGTCATGTATTCATGAGCGGTGATTGCAATGCAAATTCTTGTTTACAAGAATAAGACTCATATTAGGTATTTTATTATTTATTTATTGTTTGTTTACTTATTTTGATTTTATTTTCTTGTCCTTTTAGAAATTGACTTTAGATTGTTACTTAAATGGTGAGATGATTGTCAATTACCTGTTTTATCGATAAAAATGATACAAGGTAAGGAAATTGCATCGTGTCGAGTAAATATTTAGGAAGTATTTTAAAAACCGCAGATTAAAGAGGTTTTGTGTTTTACTTGTTAGCTATATTTTGCAACTCTCCAAATTTCTGCAATGTAAATATAGTATAAAGTTTTATACTATACTAAACTTTCCTCTGTTGTATAGCTAATTTTATTGGAATAAAACCCTGAAAATGCATTGTTGTAGTAATCAATTATTTTTCCAGTTGTGTAAATTCTGTCATAACAATTTTCAACTAAGGGAAATCTTACATTGGACATTTAATCACAGTATTTTAAATAAGAAAACTTAAAATATTTGCAAATTAAAGAAAGGAATGAAGATATTTTGTTTAAAATTACATCTAAACATTTTTTTTTTACAAAAAATGCAAAATTCGCCAGTTATTCGGGAAATTATCACAAAATTCTACTAATAAAATGGGACTGTAAACAAACCGGTTCAAAATGTGTCCTTTTTAAAAATTAAATTCCATCCCAGCGGCCCTGTTGTTATGTTAGTCGAGCACTAGCTGATCGACAAAATTTTTTAATCTCGCCAACCTTTTTTTTCAAAGTATAGCCAACATTTTAACATTGCTATATAGTATCTTAAAAAACTTACTTAAAAATAGCTGAAATATAATCTTGATAAAATACGTAAACAAAAACATATCAATACAAATAACAAAATCTCATGTAATCGGGTAGGGGAGACCGGTACACAGTGGACCACTTTTTCAGTTAAATTTTTTTTTCTCTTTAACAGACTGACCAATCTGTATGAAAATATTTTTGAATATTCCTTAAACCTTGTTACATCCATCATAATTTTCTCACAACATAGTTTTCAATACATTAAAAAATATATATATATATATACACTTGTCCACCCACCAGGGTACAGTGGACCACTATTAGGTATTATCTAAAATATAATACAAAATCTATTTTTCATTAATCTAATTCTTTTTTGTTGCCCCTTCATTCGCAAAGTAACATAGTAATATAAATTTTGAAACAAAAACAAAAAATTAATTATATTTTGAAAATAATAAGATTAATACAGGAACAATTGCAATTTAGTTGAAGTTATTACTTAAGTACAAAAACAATCAGCTCACATTAAAATTTGCAAATGAAATTCCAAAATACTTATCAGTAAGACTGAGCCTGGAATTTTCAAGAAATAATTTTGGATCTGCGAGCAACATTATGAAATCATTGACATCAACAGCAGATTCATCTACAGTTTCGGGAGAAATAAACTGATTTCCATTCAATTTGCATCTCATGAATCTTACTTGAATAGAATCATCAACAATTAGACTACAGTTATATTTATCAAAGGCAGTAAATACAAAACAAAATATTTCTTACTATATTAAAAAAATTGTTATTTTTATTTGTTTACTTTATTTTACAGTTAATTCTACTTTAAAACAATCTTTCTTTATAGAAACCAGGCAATTATTACATATTTTGAACATTCTGCATTAGCGGAGCAGAGTGGATTGTGGACCACTGTGCCCCAGGAGTGGGTGGTCCACTGTACCCCATGTTGAAGTTCAATAAATAATCATATTAATATTCTTTATAGCTTTCTTTTAAACATATTAACTTTAAAGTAAAATAAAAACGAGTATCTTAGCTTTTCAAAAAAGCTGTTTTACTTTATTTATCTACAACCTTTAATTACTAAAAAAATAAAAATATGATGATAAAAAATTTTACTTTTGGAAGCTCAAAACAACAAAGCAGGATAAAATAGTTCAATCTGAGCTAAACATACTTTCTGAAAGCTATAAATAATCATTGCAGTGCTGTTGTCTATTAGGATAGAATAGAAGCTTAAAAAAAATTTAAATAAATAAAATATTAGGGGGTGGTCCACTGTGTCCATAGGTTCACTGTGTACTGGTCTCCCCTATATTAATGATAGGCTTAGTCAATAACAAAAATGTTAAAGTAAGCCATAACATAAATTAGAAACATTGTATTTCATAATGAAAACATCGTATCTAATTTTATATACATAAACGTGAAAACTTACGTTATATAAATTCCCTATATAATATACCAAAGTTTCATCACAATTAAACGTATTTCAATCACACTGAAATAAAAAGTTTTAGTTATTAAATTTGTGTGAGGTGAATGATGGGAAAGTTTAATTTGGAGAGTTGGAAAATATAGCTAACAAGTACCTTCCTTATATTATTTTTAACGATAAAACAGGTAATACTATTGACAATTATCTCACCATTTACGCCACTAAATCAAAAGACAATTTCTAAAAGGACAATCTAATCAAAATAAGTAAACAAACAATAAATAAATAATAAAATACCTCATATGAGTGTTATTCTTACAAAAACAACATTCGAGACTCGTTGAAAACAAACAGATGATTGATTTGTTGATTAGAGGCTGTTTCAAATTAACTGATAAAAAAAAATCTGAATCTTTTTTTCCTTTAAAAAATGACAAATTAAATATATAAATAACAATTAAATTGTATATATATAATTATAAAATATTTCAATATTTTAATCAAGGAATCTAAATATTTTCCGACTTAATGAAGATTTTGAAATAAGAAATTCTTTATTATAACAAAAAAGAAAAATATACAAACAATAATTTAATTTAATACATATATATTACATATTAAAAATTGCATTAAAAACTGTTTTCGTATTAAAACAAAAAAGAATCTAAAATAGTTTTTCAGCGATATGGATATGCTTTAACGTTTAACTGTAAACGTAATAGGCAAGAGCTTCCTTATTGCGCAGTAATAAAAAGCAGTGAAAAGGCTGAAGATCTGTAATGTTAGTCTACCAGAAAAAGCATAAGAAAAGAGTCCGATTTTTAAACTGGATTATATAAAAAACAAGAGTTTTCCTACGTTAGCTCAAAATCTTACTCTCTTCATCTAAAAGCGATTAATATAATATATTAATTTAAAAAAAATCGTTCGATCCATTTTCGAGATAACACCTCTGTGCCCATTACACCATTACATCTCCCATTTTCGCTTAAAAATTAGTTTCCAGATCTCAAAATCTACTGCATGTAGAAATCTATAAATTTCAGGATAGAGTTAGGCCATAGATATAAGACTAATGTGAAAAAATCGAAACGGTATGCTTCATATTTACTGAGATATTAAATGTCGGCGTTTCGATTTTCCTTTGATGTCCTGCTAGCTGTATATATGAGAGTGACGGAATCTTCGGTTTTGGGCTTACGGTTTTCGGTTTTTCGCTGCGTCACTCAAGAGACTACCGTCCCTTATGATATATGCAAATTTTATCTTAAAAATGGCTCTAACGATTTTGACGAAATTTCGTATCCTATCGTTTTGGGGCACCAGAAAACCATTGGGCTAGGTCTCGTGTTCGAAAAAATTTGATTAGTGGGTCATTTTGTGTAATCAAGGGTCAGGGTCAAGCTAATTCTATCTAAAAAACGGTTTAAACGATTTTGACTAAATTTTATATCGTACCATTTTCGGGCACGAGAAGACTATTGGGCTGGGTCACATGTTCGAGAACTTTCGATTAGTGGGTGATTTTTTGGTCAACCCGGGTCAAGTTAATTTTATCTAAAAAACAGCTCTAACGATTTTGATTAAATTTTGTGTCCTACGAGTTTCGGGCACGACAAAGTCATTGGGATAGGTCCCATGTCCGGGAAAATTCCATTAGTGGGTCGTTTTTGGGTCACTGCGGGTCAAGCTAATTTTATCTAAAAAACGGCTCAGACTATTTACACTAAATTTTGCCTCCTATGGTTTTCGGGCACGAGAAGACTGTTGGGCTAGGTCACGTGTCGAGAAAATTTGATTAGTGGGTCATTTTGGTCATCGGTCATTATGGGTCAAGCTATTTATCTTAAAAACGGCTCAGACTATTTAGATTAAATTTTGCCTCCTATGGTTTTGGGGCACGAGAAGACTGTTGGGCTAGGTCACATGTTTGAGAAAATTTGATTAGTGAGTCATTTTGGTCATACGTCAGGATATTTGAACTCAAAGCTAATTTTGACCGAGCATAGCTCGGTCGTCCCTGCTCGTTATGAAAATTAATGAACGACATAATTTATTAGCGTCCTTATAAACATATGGCCTATTTCATATTTTTTTTCAAACGCACAGCAAAAATTTCTTTCGATGTACTTTTACGTTAATGATCAAATTGGTTAAAATTATTATACACTATCTGTATTTACGCCACTTGCATTGATTTCACTGTGTTTCAAAAAAGAATAGCTGTTAGAAATTTGATCTAAGATTGATATACGATTGTTTTCTGTTAATTCATGCCTTAGCACTACACAAGTCACACTAACCATTCCAATTTAGTGTAATCTGCTTGATACTTTCTACGGTCATTTCAAAGAATCTCTCCGATCTCTCAAGTAATTTTTTCTAAGGATACCCTATGCTTAACATCATTATGCACAATATTCCACCCCCCCCCCCCATTTGGCTAGACATCATTGCTCTTCAATAAATATTGGCTATCAGAAATTTGGTCTATCGAATTTGTTTTCTGTTAACTTATGCCTTGTATATAACTGGTGTTGCCGACTATTCCAATTTAGTATAATCAGCTTGATACTGTTTAATAGTTAATTCAAAATATCTCCCCTATTTTTCGAATTGTTCTATGTTGTGGCACTCCTACACTTTACATTATTATAGAAAAACTAAACCTGTGGCTCTACGATCTTTTTAGGATCATGGTCTACAGTACCCAGCCCTGTTTGTTTACAATGGGCTTTGAGGTGCTAGCAGCATATGTCTCGATCAAGTGGTCAGCCTAACGCGGGTGTTTAGTTCCCAAGCAAGATTGTACTCATTTTATCGACCCCGAAGAAATGAAAAGTTTACTGAACGTTGCCCAGGACCTGTAGGGTGGTAGACAAGCACGCTGACCACTACGCACTAAGACCACTACGGTACTTACTAATTCTCAATTTCTGAAATAAAAAAAATTCTGAAATGTACACATACATGCGTTAATGATCAAATGGTTAACATTATTATACACAATCTAATTTTGACCTGCTTGGATCGATTCCATTGCGCTTACGTCTTATTCATACACTGATTTTACCAAACATTTCAATTTAGTATAATCGCCTCGATACTGTTGAATGGCTAATTCAAAGATCCTCTCCGATCTCTCGATTTCTTCTATGTTAAGGATATTCTACATTTAACATTATTATGCACAATATATTATCCCATTCTTGGATTGATTTCATTGCGTTTCAATAAAAAGTAATTGTCAGAAATTTTGTTTATAAAATTTGTCTTCTGTTAACGCATAACTTATATACACACTGAGAGGGCCAACTTCTATTTTAGTCCAATCTAGTCTGCTATTTTAGCCTAGTTGACTTGATACAAATGAATGGTTAATTCAAAGAAATTCTCCGATCTCTTGAGTTTTTCTATTGTTGACAATATCCTACTTTTAACATTATTATATACAATCTACCCCCCCCCCCCCCTTTGGCTTGAATCGATTTCATTGCTCTTCAGTAAAGAAGAGTTATCCGAAATGTGGTGTATCAGATTTGGTTTCCGTTAGCTCATATCTTATTAAAACACTGGTTTTACCAACCGTTCCAATTTACTATAATAGGCTTGATATTATTAAATGTGTAACTTAAAGAACCTCTGAGACCTCTCGAGTTCTTCTATATTAAGGATCTTCAGTGCTTAACATTTATATACACAATCTATTATCTCATGTTTGGATCGATTTCATTGCCCTTGAATAATACATAACTATCAGAAATATGGTCAATCGAATTTGTTTACCGTTAACTCATGAATTATCTATACACTGGTCTTGCCAACCATTCCAATTTAGTATAATCGGCTTGATACAGTTAAATGGTTAATTCAAAGAATCTATTCTATCTCTTGAGTTGTTCTATGCTGTTTACTTTCAGTTAAAGCAATGTTAACAACGATGACTTTGTGCCCCACGTGTATGTTCGACACGTGGGGACACGTTCAAGTCACTTGATAGAGACTTGAAGTTCAACAATGGGAGGCAATCGAAGATTTGGATAATACTTGATTACATATATACCTCTGATGCTCGCTTAATTTGAACTTTAATGCTCTCTTAGTTTGACCAATACAACCTAAATTACAACAGCAAGGAATAAAATACACGCCCACCGGTTTTCAGTAGTTACTTTTTATTTATTGATTTATTTCTGTTTCTATTCATGTGCAATAGTAAATTTAGTGTGCAAGGTGCTCTCAATAAAAATACCTACATATGTAATGGCTGAAATGTTTTCAGTCGATTACGTCTAGCATTTAATTAACGTTTTATTTAAATGCGTCTTATTGTGTACACCTTTCTCCTATAGTTTATCAAAGTCGAAACATTGAATTTTATCATCCGCTATAACAAGTATTAATTACAGTGACATAAACTTTATCATTGATTCAAATTTCGATCTTTTTAAATATTTTTTTTCCAAGCAAAGAACGCTTATGTGGAAATTTGTAGTTTTTTTTTTATAAATAGCAATCAGCATTTATGATTAAAAATCAGACGAAAGTATGTGTCTCTTATGTATCGAAAATTCGTCAAATATTCAATTTTTTTTCTGTTGCTGGGAATGTTTTTTTTACATGTGTGCTATAAATTTTATTAGTGATCAATATCTACAGAACATAAAATCTCCCCTTACCAAAGTGTAATTTCATCTTTCTCATTGTTATTGAATTCTCATATTGCGCAGGGTTCAATGACTTGATTTGTAATAGTTCGAAAGACAGTTTAAGATATATGAGAATATTTCCATTTCATAAAAAAAAACTTTCTGGACAACATGAAGAATAAAAATATTTAAAAGAAAGTATTTTCGTGCGTGGCCTTGAAACTGTGTTGAAGTGGATGGAGCGTCAGCCCGAGTGTGACCACTTGAAACTTCTCACTGTCAAGCGGATGCGCGACTTGGCTGCCCGAAAACGGATGGATACTGTCAAACAGATTACTTTGATTCAGCAGGCAATGACTTTACAGTACGGTACGTACATACTGTACTAATGCACATCACTTGTAATTACGCTTAACATGTAAAAGTGTTGTATTTTAATTTAATTAATTAAAAGCTCTTTTCTTTAAAAAATACTTTTTTTCCCATTTTCAACATACATACAGTAATTAATTAAAATAGACCGTTTTTTCGGAAAAAATCCAATTATCCGAATTTTTGATTATCCGAATGTGGTTAGGTCCCAATTGATTCGGATAACTGGAGTGCTACTGTATATATATATCAGTGGCGCCCGGCTAACAATTTGATTTTAAGCCAAAAGGTGTATTTTTTTTGTTGCAGAAAGAATTGAAATGGCTATACATCTGGAAAAATAAAAGAAAAAACTGTTAATAATTTTATTTAAAAAAAAGAAAGAAAAGAAAAAAAAAGAAAAACACCCAAAAAAGTACCAAAAAAAATACAGCAAAAATGCAGTCGTACACTTAAAAAAAAAACTTTTGGCTTAAAATCTGTCATCAAAACTGTTTTTCTTTTTCTTCTTTTCTTTCTTTTTTTAAAATAAAATTATTAACAGTTTTTTCTTTTATTTTTCCAGATGTATAGCCATTTCAATTCTTTCTGCAACAAAAAAATACACCTTTTGGCATAAAATCAAAATCAAAATCCCCAAAAACAAAAGATACATCACCAAATATTGTTTCAATATAGAAATCTTGCCCCTTCAATAATTTTTTAAGCATTACGAACATTCCCAATCATGTTTAAATTAAATATTTTCGTTTTATAATATTCTCACATCAAAACTCTTTTTTTCCCTCTCTTTCTTTCTTTCTTTTTTTTAAAAATAAAATTAGATTAGTAACAGTGTTTCTTTTATTTTTCGACATTTATAGCCTTCTCATTTCTTTCTGCAACAGTAATGATCGCCAAAAAATTAGCAATGGTAACCTTTTCGGCCAAAATAACAGAACTTTCTATCATAATTCTATAACTAATATAGGTAGAACTTTGTGTCATATACTGAAACCTTCCGTGAAAAATTATCTATCGAACAGTGCAAGTTCCATCAAAATCCATTCGGCAGAATTCGAGTTATAAAGGAACGGTACGAAATTTCCGTTTGTGTTTTATATATATAGTAGATATTATACTAATTATATAATTAATTATATTACACTAATTATATAATTAATATAATATATTAAAATAAAATTTTAATAATTTTTTTTGGTCTTTGAGACATGGGCGCCCAAATGAATGTGCACTTCTCTCAACATACCACCCCATAGCAGTCAAAACTCCAGTCCCGTAACTTAAAAAAAATTGATTCTTTGAAGTGTTCTAGATTTTGTCCTTTGACAATTGGATTCTCAGACATCTAGACACAACCGTGTAATATATCAGTTTGTTGAATGTGGAAGTGCATAAAATATTGCTCATGCACGTGAAAAATTACATCTCAATGTGTCTCATCGCAATATATACTAAATGTGGTACACAGTGAAAATAATGAAAACATTATTTTAAAGGGATATATATATATATATATATATATATATATATATATAGGTAGATAAAACATCACCGACAAACTGGGGATAAATTGTAATGAAATAATGAAACTTTGTATCAATCAGTATAAAAACAAAACAACACTTAGGACACGTTTCGAGTTGGAAATTTTTAACAGCCCGTCATCTGCTAAAGTAAACTCGTGTCCGGAAGGGAAAAGGTCACAAATGAACAGAAGAGTAAAGGGAAGAGCTTACAAAGTTAAAAAAATGCGAAAGATGGCGCTAGCTGAAAGTAAAACCCCAATCGTAGGAGCGCATGCGGAAGAGAAAAGTGTAGCCAAAATGAAAGTAAGAAAAAAGACATATAATGAATGAAAACACCAAAAGAAGTATATTAGAAATATATATATATATATATATAATATATGAAAAATAAATTACAAAAAAGAAGTAATTTCCAAGCTGAAGAGAGAAAAGGGGATGATGATATATCATTGACAAGATTATCGGAATTTTTAAAAATACAAAGTACTTCGTGAAAATTCAAGTGAGTGGGAGTGACAAGTGAAGAAATTATTCTGGCAATGGAGAAATTGAAATAGTGACTTGAAGTTCAACAATGGGAGGCAATCGAAGATTTGGATAATACTTGATTACATATATACCTCTGATGCTCGCTTAATTTGAACTTTAATGCTCTCTTAGTTTGACCAATATAACCTAAATTACAACAGCAAGGAATAAAATACACGCCCACCGGTTCTCAGTAGTTAGTTTTTATTTATTGATTTATTTCTATTTCTATTCATGTGCAATAGTAAATTTAGTATGCGAGGTGCTCTCAATAAAAATACCTACATATGTAATGGCTGAAATGTTTTCAGTCGATTATGTCTAGCATTTAATTAACGTTTTATTTAAATGCGTCTTATTGTGTACTCCTCTCTCCTATAGTTTATCAAAGCCGAAACATTGAATTTTATCATCCACTATAACAAGTATTAATTACAGTGACATAAACTTAATCATTGATTCAAATTTCGATCTTTTTAAATATTTTTTTTTCCAAGCAAAGAACGCTTATGTGGAAATTTCTAGTTTTTTTTTATAAATAGCAATCAGCAATTATGATTAAAAATCAGACGAAAGTATGTGTCTTTTATGTATCGAAAATTCGTCAAATATTTAATTTTTTTCTGTTGCTGGGAATGTTTTTTTTTTACATGTGTGCTATAAATATTATTAGTGATCAATATCTACCTAACATAAAATCTCCCCTTACCAAGTGCAATTTCATCTTTCTCAATGTTATTGATTTCTCATATTGCGCAGAATTCAACTACTTGATTTGTAATAAGTTCGAAAGACAGTTTAAGATATCTGAGAATATTTCCATTTTATAAAAACTTTCTGGTTACAACATGAACAATAAAAATATTTAAAAGAAAGTATTTTCGAGGATATTTGAAATTATATATTAGAATTGATCTGTTTTGTGTTTAGACCATAATTTTGTGATTCGATAAATTTAAATAACTGCAGTTTCGAATGAAATAAAGCTAACAGGAAAATATCCCGCTCTTAAAAAATAAATAAATAAATAAATAAATAAATAAAATTGGTGCAGCGTTGAGACCTGGTGCACTTTAAGCCATATAGGCTAAAGTTACAGAAACGATGAAATTGATGTGCAAAAATCATTTTAAATATATTTTTGTATACATTTAATTTTAAAGCAATGATTTTTTAGTTGTTATTTTTTCGGCAAAAGCGAGTTGAGTGGTGCTATGAATTTTTTACTTACTTCATCCTGCACTTTGTGTATGCGCATACTGCACATGCTAATCATACATACGCGCATACTGCACATGGCATACAATCTATAGTGGAATCCGGACAACTATCACATTCAGCCAGGATTAAAAGGAAAGATTCTACGGTAACTAATAAAGCCAATTTTACGCAACCAGAAAGGCAATTATAGCGTTGTATTTTTTCAAAATGAAATTGGTAGATTCTTGAAGAAACTTTTAAACTTTTTCAATATTTATTATTTTTCTTATTAACTAATTTACACTTTAAAGTTCTTGTTTCCAAAATAGCTTTTATGTTAATTGTCCGATAAGTGGTCTCAAAAATTGCATTTTTTGAAAGTTGTGCAATTGTAAAACCAATAAGTTAGATATTTACAGACACATTTTATTAGTTCTCTCACTTTGGCATATAGAGCTATAAAATAGACCAGGTGGAAATACTAAGTACGAGCTTTCCTAAAAGTGATTCCCCTATAAATCAAACACGCTTGAAATTAAGCATGAGAAAGTACTGGATTTCTATTTAATGAACATTTCTATTTACTGGAAAATTTCTATTTTTTGTGATCTTGATGAATGTGTCCTTTAAATACCAAATACAATAAAATCATTAGGTTTTATAATTTCAAAGAAAAATAAATGTGTAGAATGCTTCTTACAAAATAAAACCTAAATAAAACCTAATTAACCCTGTTAAGAGGCTACGCTAGTCACAGAAATTTTCGGTTCAAGATGGCCACTGGCGTTGAGAAACAAATAAAAGGATGGTCTAACTTCAAATGATTGACAAGACAACTCCTCCAATTGAGAAAAAGAATGAATTCAACAAAAGATAACTGACATTTCTGTCACTCTTGGGTAGTTGCCAAGATTTTAAGTCTACAAAAAGAAAGGATTTTGCATCTTATCTTTGCATGGAATTAGAAAAGAAAAATGTTAAACAGATATACAGATTTAAAACATTATGTATTTTGTACTAGGGGAAAGGGGAAATTAAATCTAAGTGAAAAGAGAGAGCGATGGGCCGATCCCCATTTTTTGGAAAATTTAGAGTTTAGAAAATTAGATTTTTTTAGAAATTTGCCCCCACCCAGGGCTTAATTTCTAAAAAAAAAAAAAAAAAAAAAAAAAAAAAAAAAAAAAAAAATTACCGGAGCCCTAATATTCCGTAGTATTAACAACCGTAGCGTACCGTTCCCCTCCGCCGTCACTCCAGTCTGCATATTTATATTTCATATATTATTTTCAAAATTTGAAGTATTTTTATATTATTATTATTTTTTCACATAATAAAAAATTTAATTGCATCTCTCTGCGCACACTTAGCTATCAACTATTCTACTTTTTAGTCATTATTACTTCCAAATATAAATCTTTGCCGAATCTTAGTGTTAGTTAATCGCATAATTCTGCGATTAAATAAGCTCAGAATTATGATTCGGAAATTGTGTTAACACAAAAAATGAATAGTTCGCAGCTATGAAGAATAGAAAAAGACTTTACTTTTTATTCTGATCAAAATAGCGTTAAAATGATTTGAAATGGAAAAAATTAAAATTTGAAATTTAAAAACAGATTGAGCTGGAGTCGGCCGAAACCCCAAGACTGATATAAAAACCTAGCCCGTTTCATCTCCATTTCTTACGTGAGCGACACTTTACGTCATTTATTAGTGTTTTGATACAAAAGAAGGCAAAAGATTGGAGATGGGAGGAAAAGGAAAGGGTAATTTAGGATTCGTTTTTCGGAAGCGTTATTGCATTGGGCTCCGGAGTTTCTATCTTTACAAGAAGAAAATATTGGATTCGTAAAAATTTTCGACTTCCGATTTTAAACGGATTTATACGTTTTAGAAGACCTGAATACGCTATGACTGTTTTTAGAAAATGTCTGTCTGTATGTATATGACAAAAAAATTTTGGGGCGGTCTATCTCAAGAACTAAAACACAGAATTTAATAAAATTTTAGATTCATTTAGACCTTGATATAAATTGGTGCTGATTAGTTTTTGGTGCGAACCATTTATGCTGCTTTTTTCACGATTTCCGCAATAGCTCTCTCTCAAGAACTAATACACAGATGTTCACCTACCTTCCGATTCAGCTAGGCGTGGATATAAGTTGTTGCTGATTAGGTTTTGGTGTAAACCGCCCAAACTGCCATGCTGCATTATTCACGATTTTCATATCTCAAGAACTAATGAATGAATTTTCATTAAATTTCAGATTCAGTTATTACGTTGATATAAGTTGTTGCTTATTTGGTTTTGGTGTTAACTACCCAACAGGTGGCGCTGCTATGCTCCATTTTTCAGGATTTACACTATTTTAGTGATAGTCATATTTCGAGAAACTAATGCATGGAATTTAATAAAACTTTAGATTCAGTTAGGTATTGATGTAAATTTGTGCTGATTAGTTTCGGTGAATATCGCCCAAAAAGTGGCGCTGCTATGCTGCATTTTTCACGATTTCCGCATTAGCTGTATTTCAAGGACTAATGCACAGAATTTCATCTACCTTCAGATTCAATTAGAGTGGACATAAGAAATTTCTGATTAGGTTTAGCTCTATACCACCCAAGAGGTGGCGCTGCGAAGCTGCATTATTCAGGATTTTCAAGAAAGTTATATCTCAAGGAATAATGCACGAATTTTTTTCAAATTTTACATTCAGTAAGACGCTGACATAAGTTGCTGCTTAGTATGTTTTGGTGTAAATTGCCCAAAACATGGCGCTGCTATGCTGCATTTATCAGGATTTATACGATTTTAATGATAGTCACATCTCAAGAACTAATGCATGGAATTTAATAAAAGTTTAGATTCAGTTATGCCTTGATATAAAATGGTGATGATTAGTTTTTGGTGAATATCGCCAAAAGGTGGCGCTGCTATGCTGCATTTTTCACGATTTCCGCATTAGCTGTATTTCAAGGACTAATGCACAAATTTACATCTACCTTCAGATTCGGATAGATGTGGACATAAGAAGTTTCTGATTAGGTTTAGCTGTATACCGCCCAACAGGTGGAGCTGCGAAGCTGCATTATTCAGGATTTTCAAGAAAGCTATGTCTCAAGGACAAATGCACGAATTTTTTTCAAATTTTACATTCAGTAAGACGCTGACATAAGTTGCTGCTTAGTATGTTTTGGTGTAAATTGCCCAAAACATGGCGCTGCTGTGCTGCAATTTTCAGGATTCCCACAATAGCTGTACCTCAAGAACTAATGCACAGATTTTCATATACCTTGAGATTCAGATAAACGTCGACATAAGATGTTGCTGATTAGGTTTTGGTGTATACCGCCCAACAGGTTGCGCTTATACGCTGCATTTTTCAGGATCTCCACAATAGCTTTATCACAAAAACTAACGCATGGATTTACAATAAATTTCAGTTTGAGTTTGACATTCACAAAAGTTGTTGCTGATAAGGTTTCGGTGCATACCGCCCAAAAGGTGGTGTTGCTCTGCTGCATTATTCACGATTTTCAAGATAGCTATATCTCAAGAACTAAAGCACAGATTTTCATTAAATTTAAGATACAGTTAGACGTTGACATAAGATGTCACTTATTAGGGTTTGGTATAAATCGCCCAACAGGTGGCGTTGGTATGCTGCATTTTTCAGGATTTCTGCAACAGCTGTATATCAAAACTAATGCAGAGATTTTCATCTACCTTCAGATTCAGTTAGACGTATACTGTATTTTTCTCGATTTCCGTAATAGCTCCATTTCAAGAAGTAACGCAGGGAGTTTCCACAAATTTCAGATTCAGTTAGACATTGACTTAGGTTGTTGCTGATTAAATTTTAATGTATACCGCCCAAAATGTACGCTGCATTATTCATGATATTATATAGCTATATCTGAAGAAATAATGCACGGATTTTCATTAAATTACAGATTCCGTTAGACGTTGACATAAGTTTTGCTTTTTAGGTTTTGGTGTAAATCGCCCAACAAGTGGCGCTGCTATGCTGCACTTTTTCAGGATTTGCTCCATAGCTCTATCTCAAGAACTAATGCACAGATTTTCATCAAACTTCAAATTCCGTTACATGTGGACATAAGTTTTTGCTTATTAAGTTTTCGTGTATACCGACGAACAGGTGGTGTTGCTATAAGTTACATTTTTCAGGATTTACACGATTTTAGCGATAGTCATATCTCAAGAACTAATGCACGGAATTTAATAAAATTTTAGATTCAGTTAGAATTTGATAAAAGTGTACTGATTATTTTTTGATGTAAATCGCCAAACAGGTGGCGCAGTTATGCTGCATTTTTCAGGATTTGCGCACTAGCTCTATCTCAAGAACTAATATACAGATTTTCTTCAAACATCAGATTTAGTTAGAAGTGGACGTAAGTTGTTGATTAGGTTTTGGTGTATACCGCCCAATATGTAGCGCTGCTAAACTGCAGTATTCATGAATTTCAAGATAACTCTATCTCAAAGACTAATGCACGGATTTTCATTACAGTACAGGTTTAGATAGACATTGAAATAAGTTGTTGCTTAATTGGTTTTGGTGTAAATCGTCCAACAAGTGACGCTTCCATAATGCATGTTTCAGGATTTTACACGATTTTAGTGATAGTCATATCTCAAGAACTAATGCACAGAATTTAATAAAATTTTAGATTCAGTTAGACTTTGATAAATGTGTACTGATTATTTTTTTATGTAAATCGCCAAACAGGTGGCGCAGCTATACTGCATTTTACAGGATTTGCACACTAGCTCTATCTTAAGAACTAATACACAGATTTTCATCAAACATCAGATTTAGTTGGAAGTGGACATAAGTCTTTGTTTAAATTTTGGTGTATACCGCCCAACAGGTGACACTGCTACGCTGCATTATTCATGATTTTCAAGATAGCTCTATCTCAAGAACTAATGCACAGATTTTCATCAAACTTCAGATTCTGGTAAACGTGGATATAAGTTGTTGCTTGTTATGCTTTGTTGTATATCTCGCAACAGGTGGCGCTGTATAATGCATTATTCGCGATTTTCAAGATAGCTCCGTCTCAAGAAATAATGCACGAAATTTAATAAATATTTGTATTCAGTAATGACCTTCATATAAGTTGGTGCTGATTAGGCTGATTTGTTTTTGGTTTAAATCGCTCACCTGGTGGCGCTGCTATGCTACATTTTTCACGATTTTCACGATTGCTATATTTCAAGAACTAATGCCCAGAATTTCATAAAATTTCAGATTCTGTTTGATCGTGATATAAATAGACGATGATTACATGCTTTGGTGTAAATAGCCCAAAAGATGACATTGCTATGCTACTTTTTTATGATTTTCACGAAAGCTAAATCTAAAACACTAATGCACAGAATTTCGTCAAACTTCAGATTCATTTAGACGTGGTCATAAGTTGTTGCTGATTAAGTATTGGTGTATAGCGCCCAACCAGTAGCGCTGGTATGCTGCGTTATTCACGATTTTCAAGATAAGTCTATCTGAAGGACTAATGCACGGATTTTCATTACATTACAGATTCAGTTAGACGTTGGCATAAATTGTTGCTTATTACGGTTTCGTTTAAATTTCCCAACAGGTGACGAAGCTTATGCAGCATATTTTCAGGATTCACACGATTTTAGCGATAGTCTTATTAATGGATGGAATTTAATAAAACTATCCAGTTAGACTTTGATATAAATTGGTGCTGATCCGTTTTTGGTGTAAATCGCACAATTTTGGTGTAAATCGCGTTGCTGTGCTGTATTTTTCTCGAATTCCTCAATAGCTCTTTCTCAAAAACTAATGCAGGGATTACCAACAAATTTCAGATTCAGTTAAACATTGGCATAGATTGTTGCTGATTAAGTTTTGGTGCATACCGCCCACTGGGTGGTGGTGCTATGCTGCATTATTCACGATTTTGAATATAGCAAGGACTATTGCAGGGATTTTCATGGAATTTCAGATTTAGTTAGACGTTGACAAATGTTTTACTTGTTAGATTTTGGTGAAAATCGCGCAAGAGGTGGCGCTGCATTTTTCAGGATTTTCGCAAAAAACTTTCTCCTGAGCAAATGCAAAAATTTTGATCAAACTTCAAATTCAGTTGGACGTGGACATAAGTTGTTGATGATTATGTTTAGGTGTATACCGCCCAACAGATGGCACTGTATGCTGGTCATTCATGATTTTCAAGATAGCTATATCTCAATAATTAATGCACGGAATTTATTAAAACTTTATATTATGTTAGACCTGCATATATATTAGTGCTGATTAGTTTTTTGTGCAAATCTTTCAACAGGTGGCTATACTGTAGTCGTTAAAATATAGTAGGCTAAGTTGTAAACTATGCTACATTTTTCTCTATTTTCACGATAGCTATATCTGAAAAACTAATGCACAGAATTTCATCAAAATTCAAATTCAATTAGATGTTGACATAAATTGTTGCTTATTAGGTTTTGATGTAAATTTCTCAACACGTTGCGCTGCTAGGCTGTATTTTTCAGGATTTACACGATTTTTGCGACAGTCATATCTCATGAACTAAAGCATGGAATTTAATAAAACTTTAGATTCAGTTCGACTTTTGTGTATGTGACTTTTGTGTTTTTGGTGTATGTGAAACATGTATGAGATAAAATAAAGTTTTTGGAGTGGCACATCCGAAAAGTTTTCTTCTATCTACACAAGAAAGAAAGTATTGGATTTGTGAAAATTTTCGACCCTTCTTTTTTCTCTAGAACTACTGAAGTAATTTCAATAAGTATATATTATAAGTATTATAATTAGCTATATTCGGATAGTTTTGTTTTCTGGAAAATCAGTTCCTTTTTGTTATCATTCGTTTTAAAAAAACTAGAATTATTATTTATTAGGGAAGAAATTAAGGTATTAGGGAAGAAAGATGTTTGGGTCTGGGAACGGGTTTGTTTCGAACCTGGTCCGGTTTCCATTCACTTTACTGGGACCGGACATGGTCTTCGCTCTTTCAGGGTTGAGCCAAGCCCGGGCCTTACTTTTGCAGGTTTGTTTGGGCCAGTCTTCTTTTTTTATTGGGTTGACCCTGAATACCTGATTAAGGCGACTCTTCGAGGTAGAGTTTTTAATGCCTCCCTCTGGCATGTTTTTAGAAATTAAGTCGTGCCAGCCCGTCTCAATTAAGCTTTTGTGCGGGCTGAGCCGACCTCGGGTAAAACTTTTAGCTTTTATATCGTACCAGGCCAATATATATATATATATTTGTACGGGCCGGGTCGATCTGGGCCGAACTTTTAGCTTTTATATCAGTTGAGCCATTAAATTTTTTTGTGCAGGGCGTTGAAATTCCGGGCCTGGAAATTTCGACCCATGTAGACAGCTAAACAACATATCTAAGCTAGTTTTATGGGGTTTTATGCTTATTTCAGCCAACGTATCATAGGTACTGAATGTATGTTCCTTTAATATGTTTAAAAAATTGTTTACCGAATTCCAAATAATCTTAGTTATAAAATGACGCACGTCAACCGCCGCGCGCTTGTCTTGGGGGACTTTAACGCACTAGACCAGGAGGGTTCTCCTGTAAGTGCTGCGTGCCGGTAGCAGCACCACCACCTGCTGACCACTCCTTTTAACCCAAGAGATTGACGACAAAAGTCGATATGCAGTGTAGCCCACACATCGAGGACACCACCACAAAACACTTGGGGGGACACTGACGTCCTCCGACAGCTTCG
Organism: Maratus michaelseni; assembly: GCA_963931845.1. NCBI lineage: Eukaryota > Metazoa > Arthropoda > Arachnida > Araneae > Salticidae > Maratus > Maratus michaelseni. Next base: position 101,975,356 of record OZ007600.1, read on the forward strand.
TAGCTGGAACCCAAAAGAGCGAACCGGGTAATAGGCCTTATGCCGGACTACCCCAACGACGCTTATTGTACAGCATTTTCTGATCATCGAATCCTAGTGTAGGAGGTGCTAGTACAGAGTGTTGCTTCAAGCCGCCTCACCACAATAACCAAGCGTCACTGCACAGCCACCATGCACCGTGCTATTCGGAGTTCGATCTTGCCTCCGTAACGGCTCTAGATAAAGATTTTGAAACGATATGACCGCTGTTAGCTAGTCGTTGCTCAGCGTCACCTTCCTCGATGCAGGGCGAGGGTCCGGCTAGAGCAACTGAGATATGCCTACGAGGCATCCTTCTACCACCTAGGGAGGAGACTTCCAACATTGACCGAGTCTTCACGCTGCAGAAAACCTAAGCTTATGAAGGGTAGACCCAAACTCAGTGTCCTGCTTCACCTCTATCACCGGCGCACCACATGGATTTGGCGGTGCAACCGTGTCCTGCCCCCGTCGTGTCAAACATCTCGCTGTGTTGGGCTCCCGGTCGTCTTTCTCACTGAAGGGTTCGAGTCGAAATCTCCGGAGGACCCCGTCGAAATTCTTAGCTATAAAGAAACAAACAGTTTTATATCTAGTTAATATTTTTGACTTAATTCTGAATACTGGAGAGTAATTAAAGCTTAAAATTGTCACTAGTAGTAAACTGAAGAGTATTATTGCCCTTCAAAAGATTGCGCCTTTATACGACTTCGAGAAGGTATCTCCCAATGTGTCCTGATATAAACATTTCCTCTAAAAAATATTTTCTATGAATGCTTTGTATATATATCGTCCTACTGTAGTATAAGATAATTCTAAAAAAATTCCGAACAACCATTTTACTATTACTAGTGTTGTAACGTTCTATCCTATAGCTCTATTTCCAAAGGGTTCGTTGTTCCTTTGGGAATTTTATTACAATGTGCAATTCCTCCATTGAGTCATAAGCGATGTTACTGAGATGTGAGCTCACCCTGTCTCTCTCTACCCACTGGTACCTCTGTATGCTGGGCGACAACATTTAACATCGCATCCAAGTGCGTTCCGATCACATTCTGGAACGGCTGCCCTTTTGTCACCTTCTTTAATGTGGGGAGTATTGTGTCGTTCTAGAACGGACGAGAGTCCTGACATGGTTATAACTTACCCTGCACTGTTAAAATAAATCCATTAATTCACGGTAAAATTACTGGCAGCAAAGTTGCCGGACTTTTTCCATTCCGATAATAGATTTTTCGTTTTAAGAGATAAAAAAAGGAAAAACTCCGTTTGAAGAAGCGGTTACTTTACGTTACTCTCTCAGAAATTCTTCGAATCACAGAAATATACCTGGCATTACTGTCAGGAAGGAAAATTTTCCGTTATGAATAACCTCGGTTATAAAAAAAATTACATCGCTCTTTGTACAGCCATCTGTAGATACTTAATATTTGATATACCTCAAGAATATTTTATGGCTGACCTTTGACTCGAACTAGGGACCTCAGTGCCTTCAGCCTTAGTGTTTTACATGTAAGACCATTGGGCCCTTTCTAGAATAGGATTTTGAATGATGATACTGGATTTCTTCAAATCGCGGCTTAGGACTTAGAAACCTGGTTATTTTTAAATTAAATGCGGGGAGATTGCGTAATGAGAAAGTGGTGAAGGTTTCAAAATTTAGTATTACTAGAGGATAAAACATGAATTATATATATTCTTAATTGGATTGTTAGATGTAAAATATGAATATTATATTTAGAATAAAATTCGGTAAAAAATGTTTCCTTTCTTGAAAAAATCGATTTTTTTCAACTATTAATTATTTTTAAATGTGTTCGTTTAGAACATATTTTCTGCGCGAGTGTTTTTTATAACTTTAAAAAATAAATTGTGCATAATTTTAAAGGAATGGGAAAGTTATTTGTTACATATATTTCTTTTAAATTCTAAAGCATTATTTTAGTTTCTTTTTTGAGTAAAATCGATTTTTTTACCTAATTTAACTAATATATATATATATATACATATATATATATATATGTAATAACAATAAATTTTCGCTATTTTAGTTTAATTAATTTAATCCAAACATTCTTACAATTCTACTTTTTTTCCTTTCGTTTAACAATATCTTAAGTACCATTTATATTTTAATTCCGTAACTTTAAATCAACATCTTCTTTTAATTCTTAATCTAAAAACATTATTCTATTAAATGCAACACTTCTTGTAAAACACACTTGTTTTATTTCTTGATACTTTAAGACATTGAATTTTTATTTCTTTGGAACATTTTGTAACAAGATTTTTTTTTAAATTATCATTCCATATCCCATGATTCCTTTCAACTCCCGCATAAACTATCTCTTCCCGCTAAACGCACCTTTTTAAAATTCTGCTCTAAAAGAAAGAGTTACGACACGATGTCAATGGCACCCCCTTTTGGCCCACTTTTTCAATCATTAGCAAGCGCTCCACCTCTTACTACCCATTTTTTCTCCTAACACAGATTTCGTTGGTTTCTTAGAGAGCACAATGTAACTTAGATTTTAGTTTTTTTTATACTTATACCGCATACACTGACTTGGAAGGCAAATTTTTACGCATGCCGAAGGGTCCAAATAACCTCGTCACTTGAGAAGTCCTTCCTCTACGCGTCGATAGATTTTCATCAATAAATTTTAATAGATCTAATTGGGTCTGAAGCTTCTATTGAAGTTGTGTTTATGTGGAGTTGTGCATTAGAATAATTTAGTATGGAATAAACTGTTTGTCTCAAACCCAGTCTCCTAAATGCTTTGGAGAAACAACTTTCGGAACTGTTGCCACTACTCAGCTCGATTGTACGACTGCAAATACTCTAAATATTTCAACTGCTGCTTACACTAAGAGTGTGAATTATATCAGCCATTTAGTTAACGTTTTGTGACACAGTCAGCGCTTGTCTTGAAAAAACTTTCATTGATCTCTTAACCAATGCTGCAGTTAAAACAGGATTCAGGCCTGATCATACTGATAACGTGTTATATATAATTTTATATTACACACACACACACACACATATATATATATATAGACCGGTTGCGTCATAAATTCGTGCAAACTTAAAAAAATCATAATAAAAGAAGTAATGCTCGGAAAATTTTTCGTTTTAAGCGAGTATGATCAGAAGGATTTTGGATTTTTTTCCATGTAGTATAAGAAAAAAATGATTCCAAAAGTAACCAATGGAGGGCTCTCATACGTAAAACTGAGGCGTTTTATCCAAATCAGGCTCGCAATAAAACACCTGCCTGGAAATCGATTCGTCATTTGATCTCGACAGCATGCTATCGTTACCAGATCGAGCGCTGGTGGTTAAACTTTTTTACAAGAATGGTGAATCGAGAACTATTGCATTGCAAAAGTTTCGCACGGAGAAAGAACTTCAGGCGCAAAAAAACCTATTTCATTGAAAGGGATACTCAATTTAGTACGACATTTTGAGAAAACGGGGAGTTTGGAGGATCGTCCACGTAGTGGCAGACCATCCTCGAGCACGGATCGCGTCAATGTTGTAAAAAGTGTCATGGAAGAATTGGAAGCCGAGACATCAATGGGGAGTAGCAGTGCTCGTGAAGCTGGGAGAATAACGGGGATTCCGTAATCGTCGATTCGACATATTCTGAACGGAATCTTGGATCTGTATCCGTACAAGATACAGGCAATTCACCAGTTATTACTGGCAGATACAGATAAAAGACTAAAGTTTGCTACATGGACGCTGGCAAAATCGGAGCGGGACCCACAATGGTTGTTGACCGTCAACTGGACGGATGAAGCACATTTTTCATTGCATGATGACGTCAATACGCAAAATCAATAAAATCAATGAAAACGTCAATACGCAGTCGTATTTTGAACAACGTCAAACCCTCGTGAGTACCTGACCAAGCCACTGCATGCTCCTCATTTGACTGTTTGGTGTGGTTTCACCGCGTCTTTTGTCCTGGGCAGTTCCCAACTTATGCAGGGGCCTGTGGGGCAGCTGCCCCAGGCCCCCAATCTGAGAGCCCCCCTCCCTCCCCTCTGCTCTTAATTAGGATTTTTGTTAAACGGATGCAAAATGGTTTAAATTGGCCAAAAATGACAAAAATTATTACATTTTCAAAGATTTAGGAAAGGAGTGTAGCCCTCCACTTCCACCCTCTGCTTCCTGTGCCCCAAGTCCCCTCCTCCCCTAAAAAGAACAATCTACAACACCAGAAAACTAATGTTATAAAAATTTATATAAAGGTATTTTAGAGCATGGGGAATGAAGTAACAACGTAACAAGTGTTGAAATTTGTTGCTATTAGTATTAGGGCATGCCTGCACTTATCTTTCCATATTATAGAATCGGCCAAATACATGCTGATGCACAACAAATATTAAATTTTATAATATAATAGAAAATTTTACATTACAACAAATAACCAAGAGTGATTGAAAGATCTGCATTTACACTTCAAACGTTCACATCCGTCATTAAATTCCTATACCAAAAAACAGTGTTCTGTCATTTGTTAGTGACCCTTTCTTGTAATACACTGTATATGTATAAGATGTAAATAGCACTTGGTTCGAAATTTATGTATACATAAAATAGGTATGGAGAGAGAGAGAGAGAGAGAGAGAGAGTTTAATACTAGTGACTTCAACATAATTCCCGAACAATTTTCATGGATAGATAGAAGGGGGCCTTCCAGAATGATGCTTGTCCCGGGCCCCAGATAGTCTAAGTCGGTCCCTGGTTCTGGGTCCTTTCTTTTTTGAAGAGTCTTGTCCTAAATTCGGCTGGAAAACCTGTACCGTCACTGCAGAACGGTATTTTACGCTTTTGCGTGACGACGTTTTGCCTGCATGCAGGATGGTACCCCGCCCCAGGTTGCACGTGAAGTCAAGACGTTCCTGTTGAATACTTTCACTGAAGACCGAGTAATAAGTTGAGGATGTAAGTTTGAGTGGCCCGCACGATCTCCAGACATGACCCCGGCAGGTATTTGGGTGTGGGGATACTTAAAGTGTCGTGTACACCGGGGTTCCCCAGAAACTTTGGTGGAACTGAAAGATGCCATTCGACGGACCGTCGGTGGCATCGATGCCGACATGCTACATTCAGCTGTAACAGGTGTATTTACGCGCCTCACTTCCCTAATAACTAGTTAGAGGTCATGTTGATCATCTTTTACTTTAAAATAAATGCACAGTGTCATATTATTGTGATTTGTTTTATTGTCTATTTGTGTTTGCCTGATTTGCATAAAACGCCTCAGTATGATGTGTGAGTGCCCTCTATCGGTTACTTTTGGAATAATTTTTTATTATACATGGAAAAAAATCCAAAAACCTTCTTATCATACTCGCGCAAACCGAAAATTTTTCTGAGCATTACTTCTTTTATTATGAATATTTAAAGTTTGCACGAATTTATGACGAACCCGGTATATATATATATATATATATATATATGCCATGTGGACGTGGATATTATGCAGAAGTTTCTATATTATTTTATTTACAATTTATAGGTTCTAATTTCCAATATTATTTAAAAAATGATATCTAGTGGTAATTTAGTGAGGTGATTTATAATGTTTTTAGGATAATCGATGTAAGTGAATTATATTATATATTTTTAATGGTTTTTTATTTCCAATTTAAATATTTCCAATCTTATTTTTTCCAATTGTTATCTGGTAATAATTCAGTATACTTGGTTTTGATTCTACTGTTCTTAGCATCATGCCAGTAGAATTATGAAATACTGAATTATTTTTTAAAACACATGTGGGTGCAACCAAGCTGACGAGTACATCTACATGTGTTTTTTCATATCCAATTCTTGTTTGTTCTCTTGTGGTCCAGTTTTCCATTGTATAATGTTCATATTTGATTTATTAATCCATTTGTGTTTACTTAATAGCAACTCCAATCTATAATTTTTTTTTCCCTTTCTCTCTCTTTCTTTTTAAAATATTATTCAGGTATGAGTAAATTTGGCCAATTACCATTGAAGCACATGCTATGGTAAAATTATGATTGCACATGTTAATTATTAGATATGTGGTGTTCTGTTTACACAATATCATTATTTATCTCTTTGTAAATTAAAGTAGAATGATATAAGAACTTGATATGTATTTTGAAATTCATATATATATATATATATATATATATATATATATATATATATATATATATATATATATATATATACTAGCTGACCCGCCCGGCGTTGCTCGGACCCATGATGATATAAAATTAAACAAAACTAAAGTTTGTATGATTTTATATCTTTAACCTGATTTTGTATTAAATTATTTAATTAAAAGTGCTTTGCACGTCGACTGAAAATCCTGTATCTCCACTTTCCGCAAGTACGGGCGCATTCTGTTAAAACGAGCCACCGACACGTGTTCCCACTGCCTGCCGGACCGTATAGTATGCATGCAGCGCACGCGCTGCAAACTTTTTTAGTTCCACCTCCCGACGCTAGGGGACGCACCCTGTTCTAGAGAAACCACCTTCCGATTAAAACTCCAAATTGTGTTCCCGCTGCCTCCAGCATCGAATAGCAAGCGTGCTGCACACGCGCTCATAATCCTTTAGTACCGCATTCCAACGCCAGGGGGCGCAATTTGTCCCATACGAACATCCAACACGGGTACGCGTTGCTTAAAGGAGTTGAATGAACCAATGCCCGTCGAAATCAGGCCCACAGAACTCTAAAAAATAATGCCGCCCTTGGCGGTGGAAGGTGGAACTAAAATCTGTATCACGAACGAAAACAAAGTCGAATCATCTAAAGGCCGTTGTGATTGGGAATCCGTAGAACCCGAGATAAGAATGCACAGTTAGATAAAAAAACTCGTAGGATTGCTTGTAGGGCACTCGGTTAAGTGCTCAACAACAATTCATTTACTTTGATTGTTGGTAACCATCAGGCATATACGGGTTGTGTACTTTTATTATGAACATAAATTAAACATTTATGAAAATCGTTATTTAAAATTGCCCGTATTCTCTATACATAACATTTAAAAAACGCTACGTTAGAAGCTAAAAATATTAAATTTCTTGGGAATTTGTTTTGTGAAAATCAGAGCAAGGCGTTAACCCCCTCCCTCCCCATACCCGCAATATAATATGTTCAAGAAAACCACCTTCGCATACATTAACGTGATCATTAAAAAAATTATTATTTTTTTTTTTATAATCAGAATATAACGAAGACACTACGCTAGTCGTGTCGGCAGATGACATCCCTTCTCATCCACAATTTCCAATCTATATCTTAATTATTTATCTAAAATTTTGTTCATTAGTAAAATTAGTAAAATCCTGTACCAAGCATAGATTATGAAACACTTTCCAACACTAACAGAATACTTTAACAAACCATCGCTGTTTAATAAGGTAAATAAGCTATCTAAGTAAACATTTCAGAAAAACACAAAACAAATTTGAAAACCAGGTTTCAACAATTACCATCCACAGCCGGAAAAGTACTCCAACTCTTTTCTGCAGCCCTGTATATAATTTATATATTTGTATATACCCTATAGTATGCTGCAGTTTAGTTCAGCAATAAAACAAAAAAAACACAGTTGGAAATTCATCTTTAAGAGTTTCTACCAATAGATGGAAACATACTTGAATTATTTTGTACAGCCCTGTATATAACATAAGCTTTTTGTACACGCGACATATTAAGCTATAGTTTCATTCAGGCAAATACACGCTGAAATCACACTTCCAGGAATTATCGCATACATAGTCAGCCATGTATTCAGTTCTTTACGTGGTCCTGTATATGATTTTATTTATATTCCACAAACCTTCCTTGGTATACTAAATATATTTCACGTTCAAAATTCATAACTCGATTAAAAACCCATTTTAATCAATTTACGCTTCTGCACCGTAATGCTTACAATTTTTTTTGTTTAGCCCTGTATATGATCTGTAGCATTTATACATAACACATAGCATTCAAAAATTTAGTCAAACCCATACCTAACTAAAATCCTACTTCCAATTATGGCTTATAAGCAATACTTCGGACACAGTACTATATCTGAAATATTTATATGTCCCTGTAAAAGAATGATAAATCCTTTTCGCATAACAAATGCCTTGTAGTAAACCTCAATAATGTATATCCATTTCATTATATTTGAAATGGCGTAACATAATTAAAATATGCTGCAAATAGTTTTTCCCCCGTAGATCATCATCTAAAAGAATACTTTTGTGTGGCACTGTAAATGAAAGAAATACAAAAGGAAAACTGCCCAGTTAAACTGAGGGCATTGAGCTCACAGCTTATTCACACTAATTGTATATTATATTCTTATTTCAAAGAATTTGAAATAAGCCCCTCGAAAAATAAAGAAATCGACAATATATTAAGGGAGAATCATACCCCTCCCCCCCTTATAGTTCCCCCCCCCAGTATAGTCTCCCCCCCAGTGAACCCCCAAAACTAATCAGAAAAGCGCTTGATCAGAATGAACCTATATACAAAATTTGAAGAAAATTGGATAATTCCGCATGAAAAACCCATTTATCTAAATTAAGGGGGGGAAGGATTAGCCCCCCCCCCTCTTTACCCCTTTTATACTTAACCAATGAACCCCCAAAACTAATCAGAAAAGCGCTTTATCACGGTGAACCTATGTACAAAATTTGAAGAAAATTTGATAATTCTGCAGGAAAAACCCATTTATCTGAATTAAGGGAAGTTAGCACCCGTTCCCTCCCTTTATACATAACCAATGAACCGCCAAAACTAATCAGAAAAGTACCTTATCACGATTAATTTATGTACAAAATTTGAAGAAAATTGGAAAATTCTGCATGAAAAACTCATTTATCAAATTCAAGGGGGGGCGGCTACCCCTCCCCCTTTTATACTTAACCAATGAACCCTCCCCCCCCCCTTCCCCTGGAGTCTCTCCAAGTCCGCTCTGGGGCTATTAGTCAATTATTACGAACGTTAAAATTTATAAAGTAAAAAAAAAGCACGTAAATATTCAGAAAGATAAACTTATTGCTTACAGTCTACTGGAAAGATATACTTCTCCATCAAAAGAAAAAAAAAAGTAAAAAAATTGGAGTATCCTTCTAAAGTTTTGCGTGGATATACATACAGAAAAAAATATATATACGCTGAAATCACACTTCCAGGAATTATCATACATAGTCAGCCATGTATTCAGTTCTTTGCGTGGTCCTGTATATGATTTTATTTATATTCCACAAGCCTTCCTTGGTATACTAAATATATTTCACGTTCAAAATTCATAACTCGATTAAAAACCCATTTTAATCAATTTACGCTGCTGCACCGTAATGCTTACAAATTTTTTTGTTTAGCCCTGTATATGATCTCTAGCATTTATACATAACTCATAGCATTCAAAAATTTAGTTAAACGCATACCTAACTAAAGTCCTACTTCCAATTATGGCTTTTAAGCAATATTTCGGACACAGTATTATACCCGAAATATTTTGTGTGTCCCTGTAAAAGAATGATAAATGCTTTTCGCATAACAAGTGTCTTCTTGTAAACCTCAATAATGTATATCCATTTCATTATATTTGAAATGGCGTAACATAATTAAAATATGCTGCAAATAGTTTTCCCCCGTAGATCATCATGTAAAAGAATACTTTTGTGTGGCACTGTAAATGAAAGAAATAGAAAAGGGAAACTGCCCAGTTAAACTGACGGCATTGAGCTCACAGGCTATTCACACTAATTGTATATTATACTCTTATTTCAAAGAATTTGAAGTAAGCCCCTCGAAAAATAAAGAAATCGACAATATATTAAGGGGAGAATCATACCCCTCCCCCCTTATAGTTAACCAGTGAACCCCCAAAACTAATCAGAAAAGCGCTTTATCAGAATGAACCTATATACAAAATTTGAAGAAAATTGGATAATTCTGCATGAAAAACCCACTTATCTAAAGTAAGGGGTGTTAGCCCCCGTTCCCCCCCCCTTTATACTTAACCAATGAACTCCTAAATCTAATCAGAAAAGTACCTTATCACGATGAACCTATGTACAAAGTTTGAAGAAAATTGGATAATTCTGCATGAAAAACTCATTTATCAAATTCAAGGGGGGGGGGGGGCTAACCCTCCACCTTTTATACTTAACCAATGAACACTCCCCCCCCTCCCCTGGAGTCTCCCCAAGTCCGCTCTGGGGCTATTAGTAAATTGTTACGAACGTTAAAATTTATAAAGTAAAGAAAAAAGCAATGTAAATATTCAGAAAAATAAACTTATTGCTTACAGTCAACTGGAAAGATATACTTTTCCATCAAAAGAAAAAAAAAGTATTAAATTTTGAGTATCCCTTCTAAAGTTTTGCGTGGATATACATACAGAAAAAAAAAATATATATCAGAAAAACATATAGCCATTATCGCGGTGAGGTTTTTCCGAGGGGCGTATCTACAGAGTTCAGAGAATGCTTTGACCAATCACAGAATACCAGTGGGCGTACCCGATTGGAGGCAGTCCGCATATAATTAATTCAGATTTTTTTCTCAATTTTTCTCAAAGTTATCCCGTGATTATACTCGCTGTAATTGCAGTAGAATTATAAAAAGCATATTTTTGGAAAGCTTAAACCCTGAGCTATCGTTCTTAGTTCTTAATTTTTTTTTTAATTTTGCTGGTATCGATTTTATAAGAGTTTAAAAGACAAAACAACTCGATTTTTACCGGATCCAACTATTGAGTTGGTCCTCAGAAATAAACTAAAACAGAAATCGAAAAAGTAAAAACTAACAACGTTGTAGATTGGTCTCAGCTATCCTATGAAAAAAAAATTATTTAAAAATATTAAAATGCGAGCGAGAAAACGCGCGATAACCTTCCCATAGACTTAACATTAGCGTGAACGTTTCTTCGCGTGACTATTGTAGGCTCTTAACCGGGGAATAAACTTTTGTTTAACTTATATGCCTGACTATCAACGGGGCACACTTCCACCAGTAAAAATGAGTGGAAATTTTCTCCTTATTCATGGCAGTAATTCTGCATGAATAGGGCGTTTTAATCAACCGAAGATGTCTATTAAAATTTTACTGGTGAAAGTAATACTTTCAAAATACAGTGATCTCTCACTTATACGCGATGTTCAGTAATTACTTTTTCATACCACTATTTTAAAACAGTAAAATTCGATTTATAAATTCTGCTATTTAAGAAGCCGAAAATTACCTTATAAAAAAACTGGTGCGGAACAATGATTTCCGTGTATCGCGTATAAGTGAGAGATCACTGTATTACGGTAGTAGTTCGTGTATGACGAAATATTTCGTCATAGCTAGTTAACAGGTTAAAAATAAATTTAAGGCTTTTCATGTGCATCGTAATATATTTTTTAATTTTACATTTCTATTATATTACGCATGATTAACTGATTCGAATTTTAATAAGAGCAATATAAATTTTTAAATTGTCTGTCAATATTTTATGCCTTTTTAAAACATTGTTCATACAGTATACAACATACAAATATTTCAATAAAGTAATTTGAAGATCATTTGAATATACAATATAATGGAATAAAAATATAACATAACACAAAAAATGCAATAAGAATCACTACTATTTATTAATTGCTGGAGTAATATTGAGGTCCTAATAAAAGCAATAAAATTCTTTTAACCCTTTCCGGCGCTGAGTAAGTCTGTTTTTAAAATGATGAAATAATGGACTGACACCAGAATTTATAAAAGAATTCATTAGTTAATAAAAACTTGTTTATATTACCGTATTTAATAAAAGGGAAATTTTTATAAAGTATTCTTATTGCCGTTTGTCAGTTTTGGAATTAAAATTAGGTGTCTTTTTTTGTGGACACCGCCCGCTAAAGGGTTAAATATCTGAATATATTTCAAGTCTATATAGAAACCTTTTTTACATTACGAACATGGCAAATATCATTTGAATGAATAGTTTATTAGAGTAGAAACATAAACTTTTTATCATCGATGATAGAAAACGTTTAAAAAAGTGATATGAACTTAATTATAGTTTTGCGATTTCATCTCTTTAATCATTTCCGTTTCGAAGCAAATCCGAGTGACGGTAAAGTTTGTAGCTTTTTTCTAGAAAATTAATCTCAAATAACAATTAAATTTCGTCAGTCGAGATCAGTTGTCATTTGTTTATTGGAAAATTCTTAATATTTTTCATTTGTTTGATTGGTATGCTTTAAATAAGCATTCCTTTAAATTATATGTAAATAATTTTTGTTTGTCATTTGTTTGTGTAATGTAGTGATTTTCTATTGAAAAAGAATATTCTATGTTAAACATAACAGAAGAAACTAAATACAAATATTTTTGTATTTCGCACTGTGTAAACATAAAATATATTTTAGTTTCTTATTCGCAAAATGGTTATTGTAATTTTTTACTAATTTGTTTTCAATGTTTATGATAATATTTCTCTTACTTTTTTTTAGTCTAAGACAATATTAGTTATGTGAACCTTAGAAAAAATTACAGTGCCACATGTTATACTTTCTAAAGTATTTTTTAAAAAAACAACGAAAAATGCTAAAATAGGACAGTTTGTATATACAAATTTATCTTAAACAAACTGTCTATACAAATATATCTAAAATTTACCATATTTTGTTGTTAACTTGATGCATACGTTTGTGGAATATTCATAGAGTGTCAAACCATAATAATTAATGATATAATACCTTAATAATAAGGACAGTGTATTAATTTCTGTACGCTTTTTACCTGAAAAATATCCATCGCTAATATAAAATGCGAAGAACTTTTACGGAAGAAAGGTCTTTAATCAAATATCAAATTGAAAATCTCATAATAATATATATATATATATACATAAGTTGATTTGTGGCCCTTACTGGTTTATTTAATGGAGATTGCGTTGTCATGTCTTGACTGATATCTTTAATGCGGGTTGCGTTGCCATAGTGTGGATGGTAAATACCTAATACACCCGAATAAAATACGCTACACAACTAACAACACACTACAGTCATTCAGAATAAGACAATTTAACACAACATGCTAACATGTGAACATATCGTTTTCTGATTTTAAAACGACCACATACAAATTACGAGGCGTGTTTTTTAATTACCGTTTTGATATTAAAGAAACATAAGACCATTTTTTAACAGTTTTATTTTTTCATTAAAGGTTGGACCTTAACCTACTTTTCAACATAATCTCCGCCTATATTAAGAATTTTATCGTATCGTATCACTTTGTATCACATCATCATAGAAATATGCCACCTACCTATGCCACCTACATAGAAATATGCTAACCACTGCAGCACTACCGTTTTGACGTCGTCTTCGTCGTTGTAAAGCTGAACTCCAAGGTGTTTTTAAGAGCAGAAACAAGTGCTAGTCCCTTGGTACTAGGTCAGGTTTGTACGAAGGGTGACAAAGTTGTTCCCAATCATATGAATCTATGAGGTCCTGTGTTTAACACTGATCTTTTGCAAGTGACTACCACTTGTTCCTACACTGAAAGAAGCACCTGAGCGGTCAGCGCTACAACAATGATAACGTAATCAAAACCACAAAGATGCAGTGGTTAGCGCAGTAGGCGGCAGATTTCTATGAGGATGGGATACAAAAGTTGGTCGTACGATACGATACGGTCCTTAATATATGCGGTAATTATGTTGAAAAATAGATTAAAGTCCAGGCTTTCATATAAATTTTTTTGGCTAAAATGCTTTACACTCACGCAGAAAAAAAAATAATCGTTAAAAAAAGGAAAAAAGTCGCCAAATTTAGGGGATTTTTTCCTTTAATGGCAACCTAGCCATTGTATTAAGTTATTCGTTTGGCGCGGTCTTGAAAATCGCCCCAATCAAAAAGTCGCCAAACTTATGTTTATATGTTTGCGTGAGTGTACAGCATCTGTTCCATTTTTTTTATGTCTGAGTTTTTTTTTTATTATCAAAACTGTACTTACTTAAAAAACAACCCTAGTGTTAGGACAGGTGTGTCAGGTTTAATTAGCTGAAATTTCAATATGCTTTAATTCATGCGATGCTGATCAAATGTTTCAACGGGCACAATCCTAAAAAAGGCTAGATTGGATGCTATGACCGTCGAAATATCTTAATTCATAATTTGATGCACGATAATTACATACATTATAATTTGTTATTGTTCTTATACGATATTGTTCATGAACAATGTCTCATGGTCAACTATTAGGAGTGATGACCAGTAATCGTAAAACACAAACACCGATTATTTATGTAATGATCCATAACTTTTGAACAATGATTACTAATTACTGGTAGTCAATGCTTATGACCAATAACTCATTACTCATGACGAATGATCTTTAATTACGGTCTAATATATATTGTCCATGACCGTACTCAACTATTTTTTATCTCAAAAAAAAAAAGAAAGAAAACACTATAAAAACAATTACAAATTATATATTACTGTATCTGTAGTATTGCTGTATATATTTCATTATCGTGCATTAATGTAAGAATTAAGGTCAGAGTATCAAAACTAGTTACTTCATGTTTGTGTCATTAAAACATTTGATCAGCATTGTATAAACTACAACATACAAACTTTTCATCCACATCCAACGGGATCATTTTTCTCATAATATGTGAGTAATCTTTTCACTTACAGGCGTTTAAAATTTCACATTACAGTACTATTTACTCTAAAAAATAAAAAAGCGTGAGTTGTAGAGTTATATTTAATACTAATAGGCTTCGCCCGTTACGCTGGTTGGTTTCTCCAAACGAATCTGAACTCAAACAAAATATATCGTTGAGTTTGACCTTGTGTTTTAAAGCAATATGAACTTTTCCCAGGAATGTCTCTCCGCATTTTTGAAGACGGTAAGGTATTTGTAAGGTATCAGACAAAAAATGGGCTATTAAGGAAAGACTCTTTTAGTTGATCATTTACAATAGGATTTGGTAAAGGATGATAGAACGATATGCAATATATTAAAACCATCCCTGAAAGGTTATCTAACTAACAGTGCAAGTATCGTCAAAATCCGTCCAGTAGAACCTTTTAGAAATGTTAATCTTTCCTAACTGGTTTCACCTGATTATAGAACTTTCCCCCATAATTCTATCACTGAGAAACGTAGAATGATATAATAAAATATTCCCTGAAAAAATATTTAATTAACAACTCCAATCAAAATCCATTCAGCAGAACTCGAGTTATAAGCAGACGGAACGAACTTCCCTTTTGCATTTTATATATATAGTAGATAGCATTATTCACATAATTATATTCTTTTCACAGGCGCATGAATAAAAATAACCTTTTCCTCGGGAACTTCAAGAAACTTATCTCACACCTTTTGACGTCTGGTTATGATGATTTCTTAAGTATAAGGTATAAAGAGAACATACCGCAACCATTGGATATTTCAAATACTTCATTCACCTCCATTTTTAAGAATTTCAAACATACCTCGATCAGGTATAGAACGCTCTGCTTTGTCAATGGTATAGAACCACAAGGAAATATAGAACATCTATAAAACGTTTCGATCTACTAAAGAGCAGTTTCCTTGCTAATGGCTAATTCCATGCGTGTGGTAGTGTCAGTCACAGAGATGTAAATGGTTGCAGTGTTCGGCTACCAGTATTATAGTAAAGGAAAATTTGACTTATTCAATCCCACATATCTACAATTAAATACAGGGTAGAATTTTTTTTTAAATACCGGTGGCCAAGAACAACAAACTTTTGCGGCTATGTGATTTACACTACAATCACGCATGGAATTAGCCTAATATGTATTTCGAGTTTTTTTTCTATTGCCTATGATTTAAGATGTCTGTTGTCGCTTGTTTTTTGTTTTTACATTTTAATGATTTTTAAAATTTTAAGACACCCAATCTATCCGTGTAAAGTTGCTATGCATTTTGATTTTAAGAGCCCGCATGAATGTTGCTACACTCCACTTGATATTTTCATTTTTTGTAGCGTGTATAGAATATTGAGGTATTTTGAACATGTTACTACATAATTAGCTGGTTTGATTTTAAGCGTGCTTGAATTTTTAATTTTTAATAATGCAATTTTCAAATCAAGAAAACATTATGCTCCACAATTTTAAAACATCGTGAAAAAACATCGTGAAAAAGCCACTTCGAACACAAAATTTATTTAAACACTGTATACAACATTTATACTTTTTAACGATACATATATATATTATATATAAGTATATTTTTAAGTTAAAACATATTGAAACAATAGTTATTTATTTGAAAATCTCTCTTATCTTTATTTATGCTTCCTTTGGGTTCTTTAGATTGCAGAAATATATTCTTTTACAAAAACAAATAAATAACTGTGATTTAAAAAATAAAAAGCTTTTATTTTACCATATAAATTATCTCATTATCTGGTCAAAAAAATAAAAATGTTTAGATTAAGAAAATATATACATGGTGTATCTGAAATGCTTCAACAAACTTAGAGGGATGATAGTACTCATGAAGACGAACAAAAAATGCAATGAAACATGGGTCCGCAAATGACGTTTAACCCTTTCAGGGGCAGTGGTATGTTTATGAAATCGCTTAATTTTAATTCCAAAACGCCACAATTGCATCAGAATTTTGTTAAAATATTTTCCATTTAACATGTACGTGAAATATAGCCTTTTTCTTATTTACAAACAAATTTTCTAGTAAATTCCGGTGCCAGTCATTTATTTCAACATTTTAGTACTAAAAGTACTTTGCCCCTGAAAGGCTTAAAGGATGAAAATCGAGAAAATGCGTCTGGAAATGGACAAACTGAGACATGAAAGAAATTCCCAGAAAATTATTTATTGCACAGTATAGGTACAACACAGTTCGTGATGTCCAGAGAAAACAAATATTTTACAACAATTGTTCAAAGTGTCGACCGCGGACATTATTACACATAGCGTGTCCGCCAGTCGTTGCTCCGTAGATGTACTCTGCGTAATAATGTCCACGGTCGACACTTTGAACAATTGTTGTAAAATATTTGTTTTCTCTGGACATCACGAGCTGTGTTGTACCTATTCTCTGCAATAAATAATTTTCTGGAGTGTTTCTTTCTGGTCTCAGTTTGTCCATTTCCAGACGCATTTTCTCGATTTTCATCCTTTAAGCCTTTCAGGGCCAAAGTACTTTTAATACTAAAATGTTGAAATAAATGACTGGCACCGGAATTTACAAAAAAAATTATTTTTAAATAAGATAAAGGCTATATTTCACTTACATATTAAATGGAAAACATTTTAGCAACATTCTGGTGCCACTGTGGCGTTTTGGAAATAAAATTAAGTGGTTTCATAAACATACCACTGCCCCTGAAAGGGTTAAACGTCATTTGCGACCCCATGTTCCATTGCATTTTTTGTTGGTCTTCATGAGTACTATCAACCCTCTAAGTTTGTTGAAGCATTTCAGATACACCCTGTATAACCAGTGGCGGCTTGTGATTGGCTTTATTTGGGGCATCAAATGTATGGCTTCTAAATTTATTTTTTTCTGACCACTATTATTAAAAATGAATACTTTATTTTATTTACTGTAAAAAAGTTCTACCATTGAAGAAGCAAAAAAAATCTTATAAAAAATAATTGTATGAAAATAATATATATTTCAGGCATGCATTTAGTGTCCCCCAAAAAAAGACATTCACGAGCCACTACTGTATATAACTGTTCATTACTTAATGAAAAATATTTTTATTTATAAATTGTTGAATGATAGTCACTAAAATAGTTGTACAATAGTACAATATTTGTACAATAGTACAATAATTGTACACTAAAATAGTTGTACAATAGCAAAGTAGAATTAAAAATTTTCAATTATAGAATGAAAGGAAAAGTAAATAAAAAAAGAACGCTTTATTTTCTTTTCCGCTTAATGTTTGTGAATTTTTACAGTTCTGTTGTATATACGTCTTTCGAATTCAGGGTTCGAGCGCTTTGACCACATTTTTTTAATAGAAAATTTCTATGTAATATTTAAATATCAGAAATTTTAGACGCCTCGTGTAATTGCAGGATTTATAATACTTTTCTGCATTTAAATAATGCGAAAAATTGTATAAAAATTGTGGTAAAAGCGTACGAACCCTGGAATTGAATAAAATATTTCACACTTTCGTTATTGTTGTTTATATGAGTTTCATGTAAAGAACAGAAATAAGAATTTATTGCTTATTGCTCACTTCTTTTTTTAACAAACAGCGACATTTATCTGAAATTCCAAAAAATAGTTTAAAACATTTTCGCTGAAAACTTTAATATACAAAAATACAGACGTAAGGTATAGAATATAAAAAAAAAAAACTAGAAATAAGTTACGTCTAAAATATATTTTTAAAATAAATCTTATAAAAAAAGCGTACTTTATTTTAAGAAATTTTTGTCTACAAAATGCATCTAACTGATGTTTTTGACAGGAAATTTTAGGAAAGATTTTTCTATTACTTTTCTCAAATTTCCTGATAAAAAGTTTTTACTTTAAAATCTTTCATCATAAATCTCTACATACGTTGATACGGCAAAAATATAAGCTATAAAATCCTTTAAAATATTGTTTGGATTTAATAAGGTAAAGTTCTGACAGAAATCTTAAACGATAAAAAATAATGCCAGTACGTCAGAAACAAGAATTTGTTCCATTGAATGATTTATAAACATAAATCGCGACATTATGTGAAAAACACACAACATCGGCCACGATTCGAATTAGGATGAAATTTGTAACGTAATGCTTTTTATGATTTATTTCGCAGGAACATTTCATGAACCTTTTGGTTACATGCGAGAACTGACATATATTTTCATATTCACTCTTACCACAATTTATAAAATATATTCTTTGTGGTAGATTTCTTTTGAATGTCTCCTAGTATAAGTGTATGACAGAGAATATTTTTGAAAAAATGGTCGCAGGGACGACATATGTCCCAACACCGTAATTCCTTTGATTACGGGGCTGGGACGTATGTCGTCCGAGAGACTATTCTTAATTCTGTTTGAACCGTTTTTTGAAAACTAATTTCAGGCATACACTTATACCAAGATAATTTCAAGAGAAATCGACCACAAAGAATTTTTTTTGTAAATTGTGTTAGGAGTGAATATAAAAATAGTCGCCAGTCCGAGTAATCGAAAGGTTAACCCCTTAACCCTTTCAGGGGCAAGCAATTGTGTTCTTGTAACGTTGAATTCCCACAGGAATTTACAAAAGAATTTAGTCTAAAATAAGGAAAAGCAATATTTCAACTTTTTCCCTTCAAAGTTAAAAAAGTAAAATTTAATTAAAAGTTTCTGGTTCGAATCGGATTAAAATTAGGTGGTATATTATATATACCACCGCCCCTCAAGGGGTTAAGCACCATATTCAATTTAGTGATAGTATGATGAATACCAACTATGTTAAATTTCGTCAAAAATACAAAAAAATTCAAAATACAAAATTCATACCAGAAATTCTAAAAGAATAATTTTAATTTATGCTATCATAAAAAGTCTGTCATTATATAATATACAAATTACAACTATAACTTTCTGGTGTGAATTCAAAATTTTAAATTAAAAAAAGGCTAAACTGGACGTACGCACTTAGGTCCTGGTATTACAGATAGAGGTTTTCATGACGTACGCAGGTACACTCGATTATTATCCTTGTATCTATAAATGAAGTGACTTTTTATGGCTGTAAATGCGTGTTTAAAGTCCAAAATTTGGTACAATTATTTTTAGTTTTTGTAAATAAAGGCATAAGAACATATATTTCTACAGGATCCGTACGCTTTTAGCACAGTTTTTTAATAGAATTTTTTTAATTGATATTTAAATTGCAGAAATTGTAGATGCTTCGTTTAATTGGAGGATTCGTAATAGTTTTCTGAATTTAAATAAGACGAAAAATTCTAGTGTATAAATATAAAAATTACGTCATGCTATCTCACAGATACAACGACAGCAATAACGTAATTTTTTCAGAAAAGTAATAGAATGTTAAATTTAATTCAGTTTTTTTTTAATTTAATGAACAATTAGACCATGATTGCGAAAACTGGCGCCCACCAGTTACCAGAAATGTTTTTTTTACAGACATCTCTGTCTTATTTATTCGGAGATATTCGGAGATTAAGTACAGTAAATATTTCTTTCAGAATTATTTGGTCTATTCGGCGCCAGGTTGAACAGCCCTAAATTAGAAAATTAACGCTTAGCATGTAGACTGAAACATAATTTTCAAAAGGTTACTTCAATAAAATGAGAAAAAATATAGCATTCCCCGCCCTCTTAATAACCTCGCACTATCTACTCATGTCTTCAAACTTAATGAACACTCAGATAAGTAAAATAACTAATTACAGTTTATAGATATAACACTAGAACGGTCACCTTCACCGGGACTATTTAAAAATATTTTTCAAGCATAATTTTTTTTTATAAATAAGCCAAATATATTTTACTCAAAAACAAGTTAAATAATTAAGTTAATCTGTTAATAAACTTTTATTCAACTGACACACTTACACCAGTAGAAAAGAATGAAATTTATTCCTTATTCATGGCAGTAACTTTGCATGATTAGAGCGGTTTAATAAGACAAAAATTTATTTTAAAATTTTACTGGTTGAAGTAATGCGTTCAAAATATTACAGTAGTAGTTCGTGTATGACGAAATATTTCGTCATACCCAGTTAACAGATTAAATAGCATTAAACAAAATTTCTGGTTTAAAATAATTTTATATGATTTGAGTATAAGTTCCATCCGTTCTAGCGTTGAAGCATGTTTTGTTTCATTGATTTTCAACCTTAAATATCTCAAAATTTCTTCAAAACTAACTTACACTAACCAGGACCTGATTACAGTGTAAAGAATTGAGTCTCTTCACCCAGGTGTAATGTGTGTCATCTTAAACTTTCCCGTGAGAACGCTTACAAGGGAACTTTTTCTTGCATACCTTCCCACGCTAGTGCAGCCTTGAAGTAAAGTAAAACGCCGAATGTCTTTTGTGCTGCTAGCGAAACGCTCGGACATTGATGCATCGAAAAGGACCACCCCAGTGGTGGCCTTGTGCTTTGATCTGTGCCGGTGGCGTGGGAGAATAAACACCTGTCGGGAGAGACGAACTCTGCACACGATTTTATGTTTGCACACGATTCTATGTGCTTTGTTATGGAATATCCAATAACAGACTTGTTATAAACGGGAGTGTCGTATCCCAAAGTTGCTTAGAGGCTGAGGAGTTTCAAGATGCTCCGCCTCGACCAAATCCCCGCCCCTAGTGTAAAATCCCCTGTGAGAGATGGAGAGTTAAGAAGATCAGTTTTTTGAAAAGGTCTCAACGAGAGAAGTTGCTCTCAGCAGAGAGGACAAGAAACATCTTTTTCTTACTGAGCGTAGTCGAGACGCTAGAGAGGTCGATCCTCTGTTGTGTTGATACTTGAAATTGTCCATTGTCCTTAAATTGAATTAAAGAAATTGTCCATTGTCCTTACATTTTGACATAAACGTGCATTTAAAATTACATCAGGATGGCTCAACTGTGTCCAAAAATTTCCGAACAGAAATCTTCGCATTATTTAATCGCACTATTTCAGACAGTAAATATACATGTGAAATATCTGCGAAATTTGAAACCAGAATATCGATAACAAAGGACAGTACAAATTTAAAAGAATAAGAATGACCTTAATTTGTACACATATTTTACTCTGAAAAATATGCAATGCATGCATCATATGCGACAGTTAGTGTTAAAAATTTATCACATATTTTGTTAAAAAATAAAAAATAAACTACATTTCTCAGGAACATGTTCCAAACCCTATTTTTTACTTTTTCAACTTCCTTACAATTAGTTAGTTATAACTACAGCTATACCATTTTACTTTCTGCTCAATATTTAGACTCTATCCTTAATCTCTTTCGCTTTAATTTATTATTCCAAATTTGTTACAGGGTTCGTACGGCTCCCGGAATTTTGCGAACAAGAAATTTTTCAGTACCAGTATTTTCTTACAGAAATTCACTCCTTATAAGAAGGGGAAGTTTCGTGAGTTTAACATAGATTTCTTTTTCTATAAAGAAAATACTGGTGAAACTCCTGGAAAATTCCCTGATCCGTACGAACCCTATTATTTCTTAATTTTACATCTATCCTTTTTATTGTAATTTTTCCTTTATCTTGTAGTTAATACTACATATTAACTTTTTTCAACGGCTCAATTTAATACAAGACACTTTACTTGCAAAAGATAGGGCTGTTAAGTGGATTGCAAATCGGAAGCTCCTAAACCGACATCATCTGTTTGGAAACTGTTCGGCCATTAAATATTTTAAAAATTATTATACACACATTTTTGTACAATGGTATATATATATATATATATATGTGTGTGTGTAGGATTAGAATTTAAACATACTTCATTTCCTTTATGACGTGCGTGATCATCAAATTAACTGACGCTCAGGTATTTTTATTATCCATGATTTCAAAGCACGAGTTATTGCGGATCGCGAGATCAAGGTTTGAATATCTTCAAAATTGGAAAAAGAGCCAGTCTTATAATTTTTATCATCGAGGAAGTGTCGAAGTGTGGAAGAGTCAATTAAGGCACTGCTAGGCTTAATTGGACTATGCGACAATTAGTATATTGTATGTTTTGGGTGAGAAGTGTAATATATTGTGAAGAAATAACCAACGAAACGTTGTGGAATTGTTTTTCTAGAATGATATTAAAATTCAATTTTTGTTATTTTGAAGTCTAGCTGTTCAATTAATTCAGTAAATTAACTTTTTATATATCGCCTTCCTACAAATATATATATATAAAATATATATAAGTATATATATATATATATTACTTAAGGGGATAAATTGTCAACACGGATGACAGTATTTTTTTTCACTTATCCAATTTTACTAAAGAATTCAGATCAGGAAAAATTCATAAACGTAATTACCTTTCGATTTTTTTAAACAAACAAAATACAGTTTGAAAAATATATGACATCTTAAGTAAATATATCCGAAAGAAATATGATAATACATTTTTTGTTGTTGTTTTTAAATATTATAATGAAACACGTAGCAAAAAATAAATTCGCATAAATATAAAATTTTACAAATTAGGTTTCCTATATTCCGTTTTCAGATTTTCCTTCTATATTTCGTGACTAAAAAATACATTTTCAGACTTCATTTTAAGCAGCATATTTTGATAATTTGCATTTTAATAAAAGGATAACATCATTTATGAAATGAAATTTGACACGTAACAACAATATTCAAGGAACTCAAACAAATAATCTGACATATTTTTTTATATACGAAGAGGAGCTGAAATTGTAATATAATAAGCAAATAATATTCACATGTGATTATAAAAAAAAAAACTTGTTGCAAGTCTGTAAACATTGTAATGTTTTGATAATTATGAAAATCATCAAAATTGTCTCTAATATCATTTTCCAAACTATTTAATTTTTTTGAAATGTTTCAAATGCCGGAATCTCGTTTTTAATCTGACAATAAAGACAAGTAATGTATTTCTCGTACTAACAAAAATTCAGAAATTATTTCGTTAAAATTGCAACAATAAAGAGTTAAAGAATATAATTTTGATTATTTTAAATCTCATCTTTAGCGTATATATGCGTGCATTCTTTTTTTATTGAAATTGGAATTTGTTTTGTATGCAAAAATTCCGAATCCACACCGGAAATTTCGAAAGAAAAATTTTACTTTATGTAATCAGGAAGCCGTATTAAATAAAGCAAAAATTGCTATTCAGAATTTCTGAATAAAAAAATAAACTCCCGAAATGCACGCATATATACGCTAATCACGTATAAGGTTATGGTTGAATATTGGATTGTTATAAAATTCGATTGATCAAAAAAAAAAAAAAAATTGAAAAAGCAATATTGTCTGGGCATTTTAACGGTCTAAGGCACAAGTAATTCGGTTTCTGTAATGTTTGGAGACCGCTGACCAGGCCCCTACCTAAAGGGATTCGATCCAGTTTGACGGGTTTGAGTGCCTGGAGAGTGGGGCGAAATTCGCCTGATCGCCTCATGGGGCGATCCACAATGACAAGTACCCAGGTCGGCTGACCAATAAAGTCCGGATTTTACTGGGTTGATCACTCCTAGGTTTTAGTATTCTGAGATCTGTTGCCGCACGCCACATACTCGTCATGATAGTTGGAATGGGACTGGACAATTTAGTGCCGAAACTATGGTACTCAGCTTAGCTTGAAAAAGGGGGGAGAATTTTGAGGGAAGACAATTAAAACCACTGAAATTATTATTATTATTATTATTATTATTATTATTATTATTATTATTATTATTATTAATTTCCGATAGCTAAGTCGTACCAGCAAGGAAAATTTTAGGGCCGAATAGCAAGGCAGACGAAACACCTAATAAAGAGGCGAACAGTCAAAAATAAAATGAGTAAAAAAAACTGCTGCTAAAAAAAAAAAAAAAACTTTGTGCTACCAGTTGGGGCCGGCCATTGGCCCGTCCCAACCGGCGGCACGAGGAACTGCAAGGGGAACCTGGAAGAGAAAAATGTTAGTAACATTTTAAATTGAACTTATTCTGAATTATACTTTAACTACATTATTGAAGTTAATTTACTTTTATTGTGCTAATTGACTTGGCTACCCGTCCTTTGGGCCCATGAAAGGTTGTTAAATAATTAATTATTTGCAATTTAAAATAAGTACTATTGTCGTTAACTAACTAAACCATAAGCCCAATGGGTTGTTGTTGTTGGTTTGGCCCAAGGTTTTGCAGCTTTTTATTTCTATATAGCTGACATGATCCATATAACTGTGAAACTAGTCTCCTAATTTTGAACCAATTCCAGATGAGAGACCTGCATCTGGATTGGCACCCCCAGAGGTAACGCTTATATAGAACTTGGAGGACATTAGAGCCACGAACAGATTTAATGTTTCTGTAATGTTAAATTCACACTAGAATTTTCGAAAAAACGTTACATCAAAATAAGAAAAGAAAATTTTACAGCCATTTTCATCAAAGTTATAAAAGTATAATTTAGTTATACATAGGATTGAACTAAATTTTATATACCGGGTGTACTAAAATTTCGTTAAAACTTTAAAATTCATAAAAAAGGAAGAAATTATGAAAAAGAAGTGCGGCTAGTAAGAAGAGGCTCACAAGGTAGACAAATTTTTGTTTTAGCAGCAAAAAAAAATACTTAAAAATGTCACTGGTGAGGGCACTGACGACCCGAAACACATTGAACAGGCCAACAGTACGCTCCATCCATTTATTCTTGCAATAAAAATTGTTCAACATGACCTCCAGAACATTGTACGACACAATACATAGTGTGGAAAACGGTTTTACCGTTTTATAATTGAAAACTTTCGAATTCAAACCGGGAATTCTAAAGCAAGAATTTTTACTTTAAGAAGTCACGAAATATCTGCCATTAAGAAACGAAAAGAACATTTTAGGGAATTTCTGGTATTAATGTGAAATTTCGGAATTTAAAAAGAACCGAACTGGTAATGCTTTAAAAAGTGCTAGAAAATTGTAGCCGATAAACGTGCAACGATGCGGCACAATAATAAGGCGATCGCAGAGACATCTGCTTTAAAAATAGATTTACCGATAGCAAAATTAACCGTTTCACTTTTGACAGCATGAACATAATTTCTGCTAATAAAATCTTCTTGTGAGTGTATATTTCAGATGTAACGGATTTTGAAGTTAGTTTTTTATCTTATCAGGGAATTAATATTTTCCACTCTCCTAGCAAAGATTCATCCTTTGATGCTAAATAGGGATAGTTTCTAGTTTGCTGTCTTGTATCGAGTACTGCAACCAGGCACAAAATAATGCGTATCAAGTTTTTTGGTCATGATCAATATCATTCATATTTTCAAAGCTTATGAAAATCCCTATCCAAGTCAAAAGCAATAGGGTATAATTTAATTATTTAAAATATTTACCACCAGCTGAAATGTTTTTTCAGTTCGATTCTTATACAATGTTTGCGTTGAAAAGAGCTAGCAGACAGTGGCGTAGCCAGAGAGGTGGGTGCCCAAATGCTCTGGAAACCAGTAATATTATAAAGTTTTCTTTGGCTTCCATATCACAGAAAATTTTCCGATTACATAAATATCAAAAATATTTTTATAAAATTAGTGGTATCCAAACCATCTGGACCTCCACCCAGTTTACGCCACTGCTAGAAGATGTCGCTGCGATCGAATCCTTATCTTATCAGCATCGTTCTACATTTATCGGATTCAATTTTTTAGTACTATTTTGAGGCCGTTTTCCACACTATATATTCTAGGCGCTGTACTTTTGGTTCACCTGGTATATGCTTTTGACTACGACCTGCAGGTCACAGTTGAATTTAGGGATATTTCACCGGAGGAGGGGCTGTGATAGTGATGTTTGTTCCATTTACATTATTGCATCATCGAAAAGTGTATGAAGTCATGTATAGAATTGAATCAAATTTTATATATATGTTTCCGACTATGGTTCCAGTTGAATTTGGGGCTATTCCAGAAAGCGGCGCTGTGTTAACGATGTTTCTGCAATTTTCTCGATGTTTTCTAATTGTGTTGTACATCGTCTGCTCGCGCAGCGAAGGGTGCTTCGCATCCTGGTAACCTGGCAATTCGCAAACAGCTAACGTACAACAGAATGACGAAAAGTATTGTTTTTATTGGTGCTGGGATAAAGAATTTTGAAGTTTTAACATGTATGACATAGAAGTATGTTTTGTGATTGGCACATCTGACTATTTAACTCTTTAAATCCCAAGTTTTAGGAAACTGAATAACCTTAGAATCCCAACAATATACTCGCTTTTTTCGTCCCCCTTCCCTTTTCCACTAGGTAAGTGGTGGAAATGAGCCTACTATCTTCTCCCTTTATTCAAATTTCGACAGGTGTTACACTCCTCTTTTTATCATTGCTCCAGTTAATGAAAAAAAATTCTGGTTTTTCTTTCTGTACTGTCCAGAATTCCCAACAAATTACCCCATCGATCACTAAGAGAGACCACCCCCTTGACAGTACCCAGACTTATTTAAGGGGAAGGAAAATCCTTTCAGCTGTCCAGGGATATTATGGGTTTCAGACCTTAGGACATGATTTCAGCTACTGCGTGATTCAAAAGGTTAAGCAATTGTACATACCATATCAATTTAGCCAGCTATATCATTTATAAGATTTCTATCTTATTAATATAAGCACATAGTTTTTTTTTTTTTTTTTTTTTTGAGTAATGAAAAGTTTATTTATTTATTTAATTATTTATTTTTCAGTAGTTAATGTTATATTTTCTTAGTCCATGAACAATGCATTTTACACTTTTTTATTTAATTCAATTAGGTTTTTATATGTAAAAACTTTATTTATAATCGATTTTTCAATCACTTCTTAATATTGTAGAATTATAAAATTTCTGTGCACTGGTGTGTTTCGATTGTAATAAGGGTTCGAAAGCTTTTACCACAATTTTTAATATACTTTTAAATTTAATATTTAAGTAGCAGAAATTATAGAGGCCTCGTTTAATTGCAGGATTTGTAATACTTTTCTGTATATAAATAAGACGAAAAATCCTATTAACAATTTGTGGTACAAGCGTACGAACCTTAAAATATTTTAATAATTTTAGATCTTAATTATAAATTAATAAATTATTTTTATGGACTTTATCTAGTAGCCAGTCGCAGTAATAAATCGCAAAATATTTTTTATGGTTACAGATTTTTACGAGATACAAAGAACAATGGAGCAGCAGAACCATACTAGCCAAAGTATGCCAACTGGCTGTGAAACTGTATGAACAAATTATTCTAAATACTAAAAGGTAGGAAATATAAATAAAAAATAAATTGTGTAATATATATATTTTTTAAAATACTCTTTTATCATTTAATAGTTTAATTTTAATTAAATTATGACTCTACAATGAAGGAACAATTTAGACGTCCTGAATAGATAATTTAGTTTATGCTTTTTTCACTTTCCTTTTGCTTTATCCTAAAAAAAAGTATACAGAGCAAAAATTAAATTTTCTTTAATATATTCATTAATCCGCGATTTTTATTAAGCTTAAGTTGAATCTGTGAATTTTTACTAATAATAAGGGACCACGCCGATTTAACATATTGTAATTTTTCGAACTACTGGGATTTTAATAATGAATTTAGGCGTGATTTTTAAGATACTTATAGCAGAACGTTTTTTTAAAAAAAACTGTTTTTACTATTTGTTTTAAAATTTTTATTCATCCATTTTTTATAAACAATACACTTGTTAAAAACATATACGTAGAATATGACAGTCGGACAGTTTGTTAAAAATATAGAATGTTAAAAATTGTATCAAGGACTAGACAACTGCATCTACTTTTAACGTGCTTTTGTTTTATTGGTTTCAGATGCAACTACACAAAGAACACAGATGAAACAGATGTCGCAAACGCCCCGGGGTTTGCGATATTTTTGTTTTACCCCATTTTGGTTTGAAAACCACATTTTCGGGTACCTGTCAGACCTAGCTTTCGAAAACAGCATATTAGTTTCATTTTATTATGAAACAGTTCATTTTATAATAAAAAACACACAATTGTATTATAAAACACATAATTTTATTATAAAACACACACATTTTTTTTTATTATAAAACACACACAATAATTAATTTACAATAAAATATATTATGTTTAATTTAATATAAAGCACACGAAATATGATTTACTGGGTTGCCATACGAAGCAATATTTCGCTCAAATCGCCTGGTTGTCTACGAATTAAATCGCTACCAAAAATATACCCCGGTTCATCTGCGACACCTGCACCGAAATTTCTGTTAACACAGAACGCTAGACACGGAGGAAATATGATTCCAAATATCGCATTTTTTATTTTTTATTTATTTTGAAAGTTTAACATTTTGACGGTCGGTGGTCACAAATGTGGCATAATAAAATTTTGCTTTTATAATGAATTTGAACAAACACAAGTGCTTAGTATCTAAGAAATTCGTTTGTAAATTGTGGTGTCAATCAATAATTTCACCATTTTACGAACAGAATTAATCCGCACCTGAAAGGGTTAAAATGCATATTCTTTTGTTCGAAAACCATATTTTCTACATAACTTTTTAATTTAAAATAAAATTCACCAAACCTGCTTATTCGAAGTATTCGAATATGCTTCATAAACCTTAAAGTAAAAATGTTTTCGCCATGAAAATAACTTCTATCTACGTCAAGAAATGCTGTTGTTAGAGAAGAAGATTTGTTTATTTATTGCACTTTATTATTTTGTTACCGTCTACAGAAAGTTTTCTTTTGTCTCTTTACGTTTCCATGGTAAAATATATATATATATATATATTAACAGATATTTCGAAATTTTACACTTTTAACTCATGGGTTAACGGTATATCTGGGGTAGACATGAAATAGAAATACTGTGTTAAAAATGCAGTGGAATATCTGTTAAAGCATCAGGTATTTTTATTAGTGTAGATCTGTAAATGAAGTTTTAGATACGCTAATTATCAGTGCACTTTTTCTGTTCAAAAACCGTTTTCGCTTCATTATAGTGTATATTTGTCTCCTATGTTACTAGAATGTTACTTTCTTTTCTTTCTTTTTTTTTTTGCCTCTTTCGTTAGTGTGAAAAAAAATTAACAGATATTTCAAAATTTTACACTGTTAACGCATGGATTAATGGTATATCTGTAATATACATGAAATAGAAATATTGTGTTAAAAATGCTGTAGAAAGTTAAAGCGTCAGGTATTTTTGATAGAGTAGATCTGTAAATGTAGTTTTAGATACGCTAATTATCAGTGCACTTTTTCGGTTCAAAATCCGTTTTTGCTTCATTATAGTGTATATTTGTCTCCTATGTTACCGTTCGCAAAATGTTAGTTTTTTTTTTTTTTTTTTTTTTTTTTTTTTGCATCATACGTTAGTATGAAAAAAATATATATTAACAGATAGTTCGAAATTTTACACTGTTAACGCATGTGTTAACCATATATCTGTAGTATACAGGAAATAGAAATATTGTGTTAAAAATGCAGTAGAATATCTGTTAAAGCGTCAGGTATTTTTGATAGTGTAGATCTGTAAATGAAGTTTTAGATACCCTCTTTATCAGTGCACTTTTTCGGTTCAAAGCCTGTTTTTGCTTCATTATAGTTGTATATTTGTCTCCTATGTTACCTTCCACAGAATTGTTTTTGCCTCATACGTTAGCATGAAAGGAAAACTATTAGCAGATATTTCGAAATTTTGCTTTGTTAAAACATAGGATAGTAGTATCTCTATTCTTTAGAATAAAAAAATATCATTAATAAATATAAAATAGATCTAAAATATATTTAATAATTGTTTTCTATGCTTTTCGACTGTTATAAGTGCACAGAGTAGTTGATAGATCCATAAATAAGAAAATAAATACATTTTGTATAAGTTTGATTATAATCAGTGTTGCCCACGCTCAACTTGCAAAACTAATAAAATTAAGTAATCGATTACTCTGTAATAAATGTGTTTTCGACTTTGAAGTCTCTTATGTACATAAGACGGTATAACGTATATTAATTGACCTTTTTAACTATCAATCACAATCTGGAATAGTAAGAAAGCCGAATCAAGTACTTATGATTCAAAATATTCCGCATTACCTTATCTAACACAAGAAATGTTGTTTTAAAATATCTCACCACAAAAGATTTTCCTTATAAAAAATATCAATTAAGTAATCAGAGATAAAAAAATCACAATGATTGAAAATTATTAGCATATTAAACAATTTTGCCACATGCTACATACATAAAAAATTAATTACAAACATCTATTTTTTTTTAAATACAAATAATAATCATCATCATCATTCAGCCACAATGTAAGAGGGAATTACAGAACACACTGTTATTTTTCTGAATAAAATAAAACATTATTTGTTTATGGTGGAGATAAATTCTTCCGTGTAAACACACTGTTTCTTAACTAAAAAAAATAAACGTTTTATGATTAATCTTATAAAAAAAAAGTCTGTGAAACAAATAATCCAGCTAAGTAGCCTTTGAATGAAAATTGCAATCAATCATGAGGAAGTTACATCATTAATTATCCAACTTCAAGCGAGAAAAACATGTTATTTTCTTTCAGTCATTAGTGATTAATGACAGCAAGATCTCTTGTTTTTTGTTAGAGAAGAAAAAAATAACTTGTAATTTATTGAAACTATAAAATCTTGCAATTATATCGTCGCTACTATGTCAAACTATCGAATGTGAAAAAATGCCTTTTTCATTACTTTTTAAAATGAGACGATTGTCACCACTAAATTTTAATAGTATTCTTTAACAGGGTTGAGAGTTTGGCCTCCTTTTTTATTCAGAAATTTTGAATCAATACCAGAAATACAAAATGGAAATTGTTGGTTTATTGAATGACAAACATTTCGGGATTACATGAAGTAAAATATATTTTCTTAAAATTTCCGATGTGAATTCGGCATCTGTGAATATAAGAGAAGGCCAAACTAGCAACCCTCTTCTTCACAGAAATGTTATTACTATTTTTACTACACAAAAAATTCTAATAAAATTTAGTGGTGACAATCGGTCCATTTTTAAAAGTAATGAAAAATGCATTTTTTCATATCTGAATTGTAATATTTGTTACAATTTTATAAACGTGTGATTCAGAGAATATATAAGTAGTGTTAAAATGCGTTGACATTGTGACAGTAAAACTATCACAGGGTTAGGCGACATTAGGACTAATTAGGTTCTTTTCATATAGTTATGTAGTTTTTGCAGCAATCTGAAAGAAAAACGATCTGGTGGGCTACATTATATTTCTTTCTTGGCTTTTTTTTAACTTTCAAGCGGCTTCACTGAATGTGCTTGAAAAATGAATTTCTGAAAATTGATAAAAATGATGTTATTTCACTTCAATTTTGCCTAATCTGCTTTATGTTTTCTGGAAACTTATTATTTAAATTATATTATATAATGAAAATGTACTGTCTAAATATATGTTTTTAATGTTATTTTAATGTATTCATTTCTTAAGAGAGCATGCAGCTCGGAATTTGGAGTTTTCTATACTGGTTTTAGGATTTATTTCTTTCATAGCTAACTGCAACTGTTAACTGTCGTTCTTTATGAATCCTACTGTACACTTGAGTTCAAACAATTTGATTGGTCTATGCTTAAAAGGTCTGTAATATAATGAGCCAATGTCAGGGGCCAGGACAATTCCTGCAATGATCGCTATGATAACAAATATAGTAGTAGATTGGTTGACGGAAGTGTTTGTTTGTAAACATTTCTGCAACTTCTTTACCCAAAAGCGTTCACAGCCGTTATAACTTTACCCTACTTTCATCTAACTTTACCTACAGCACAATAGACAATAGAGGTCGTGGTGCTTTGGCTTTCGACCCCCCCCCCCTTCCCCAGTAATACAGTAAACTTTACCCTGAGAAACTCATATGACGTCATTTCTCAATTACACGGATAATCCGCGTTTCGGTCTCTGCAAAAGCTCTATGTAACTAATTTCTTTCTTGTTGGTTGCTTTGCGTTTTCGTTAATCATTAGTTTTGGGAAGGTTTTGCTTTTTCCGAATAATATTGATTTTCCGAGTAATATTGATTTTCCGAGTAATATTGTTGCGGTTGAATATCAGTGTGTTTTTTGTAAAAGAAAATATTTCTACAATTTTTTTATATTTCTGTATTGGGTTGTCTGGAAAGTTCGTGCCGGTTGGGAAAATCAAATCCTACCCGCAAAAATGCTTCCCGTTAATTATTGAACGTTAGATATCGGAATCAATGTCTAATAATTAAATGACAGAATTTTCCGGTACGAACTAATTTTCACAACCGGCACGAACTCTCTGGACAACGCAATATATTGTATGTGAATTTTTGTATAACAAGATTTATTTCAGATAAAGCAACCATTTTATATTGTTTCATATTTCAGTAAAACGTAAGAAAAGATATTTTTTGTCCAATGTTAAAATATGTTATTAATTTTTTTCTAATTCTACTTTTTCTAGATGTTACATTATGAGTAAGAACCGCTGTCAATTTGTTCTTCTATGTAAGCATAGTTAAGTACTAATTTTTCGTTTAGGCAAAGTTATCTTGCGATGTGTATATTGCACGTGGAGGAAGTTTCCTCAGAGTAAGAATTTGAAGTTAAACTACGCAGTTTTAGGAAAATTTTGCATGCGTTAATTTTCGCCTTGTGTGCTTAGCTTAAATAAAATTTCAATCGATATTTTATTTTTTTTATTTTTGTGTTATGGCTTTGAGGTATGTGCTACAGCAAAACTCCGTCATGACCTCAACTGATCTCAGTTCGTTTTATTCGCAGAAATAGTTAACACATACAGCATTTGACAATTATTTTCTTCCAATAGACATATATATTCTTCTTTCTTCATTCCTTCTAGGTACAAAGGAAACAAATGAGTTACAGATGATCCAACACACAATTTCATCCATGTCTCATCCGAAATTCGACCCCAGGACATAAGTTTTACCGATCACACTGCCGAATCGTCTATTTCACTTTAGGAAAGTTGCTTTTGCAAGTTATTTAGAGTTTCGAAGAAATTAGCGTTTGCAGGTATAGCACGCGTTAAGTTAGAATCTGCGTTTGTATTTTCTCAGAGGACTGAGGAAAATTTTGAGGATGTGTTTCTCAGAGTGGTAAGATTTTAGAGTATGCAAGTATGTATGTAAGTTGAATTTTAATATGGAAGTGGATTTTTAAGTTACACCATGTTTGATGGGTTTTGTGTTAATGTTTGATGGGTAAATTATTCATACAAGGAAAAAATTATCTTGGACAAAAACGTTTAAAGTTATTACCCATCACGAGTTTGTTTTAATTAGTATTTTTGCTCGGAATTGATTTTTTAAATATCTTGGACAAACATTTAACCCAAGATTATTTTTCCAGATTCTGTGGAGGGTTATAGCATAAGTGCTTAGCTGCTCTCTTTTAGGTAGTCTAAGATCAAATGGATTGTTGAGTTTTATGGGTGAACTTGTTGTCCTGGTTGTCACATGTGTGAGTAAACGAGCCACCTATACAGTCATATATTTTATCTTTGAATCTCCATAAATTTGATTTTCACGGTTACTTCAAGCGATGATAATTGGTTTCTGTGATCATCTAGTTTGATCCAGCGGATTTTGTCGGATCCCATCACTTGTGGAAAATCAAGACTATTTTTGAGCTTTTATCGAACCTTCCAAGTGCCGATTGCCAATGACGTTCGATTTTGGCTGAGTTTGAATAAGATTCTTCAGATGAGAGTTACCCTATGTGTTAAGATGTTGAGCTTAAAACTTAAAATAAAAGTACATTGGAATCCACGGGTTCCGTTTGAATAGTGAAATTGTCGTATTTTCCAGTAATACTTTTTATAGTGCTATTTCAGAGTTACTCGTGATATTTTCGAAGCAAGCTGTTGTAAACTTCTATCAGATACTGGAATACATGCCACATAGTCGTTTTATTTCACGCTTCTGTTAATATTAAGATAGATTCTTGGGGATCCACCCCACCCCCCCACCGCATTCATTATTATACTGTTCGAGCTTATAATTTGATCAAGGTTAATTTAACTGCCCCGTTCCATTGCCAGAGTCTTTTACCATTGATTTTAAATCAATTGTCATTTTGCTACTTTTTTAGTTCACGGAACCAAAGTGTCCGCCACGAGTTTTAGTCATTAAGATGTTTTATATATTTTTTTAACTATAACAATTAATGGATAATATATAATTAAATACCACCTTTAAATAAAGCTTCGGTCATCTTTGTTACACAAAAGTTTAAGTCATTTTTTATTCCAAAGGTATTTATATAATGAGGTGTTCAGTCAATATTTTCGTTCTTCTGAAAGTTGTACCCTCGCTTTTTTACAACTATAAATAGTTTACTCAATATAGTTACAGTTAGCCGTTTTCAAGCTATAACATTTTGCAATGAGATGGAGACTTTTCCTAATATCTTCCTTAGATTTATGTAACATATTTAATATTTTATCACATGTTAGTTATTTTACATATTAATTACTAAACAAGATAAAAACTTTTTAAATGCTTTCATCAAAAACGTATCAGAATTTTATTGCAGAAAATATATAGAAACATTGCAGCGGACATATTTTCTCCTTTTGAAGCATAAATAAATTCACATTTATATGCACGTGCCATGACACAATTTATTTTTTCTCCTTTCTGGAACCTATCATGATAGGCATGAACTTGTTACGAATTCTAGAAAAGAACACAAATGGAATTAAAAAACAAAAAACCTAGGAGAAGAAGTTCTATGCAGTTTAAGAGTGATTGCTGTGAATGTTCTCAGGTTAGAATTCTTTCATTTGAACTTTATTTTTTATATTTTCATTTGAAATGGAACTAGTTTTTGGAAAGAAATATTAAAACTGTTAGAAATAATCTTCTTCTAATGTTTGGTTTTTAATGTTTTTTCTTGTTTTGTTTAATTAACACTAAAGTGGCCGGAATTTTATTCAAGTTTTATAAAAATTTTCCCACGAGAATTTTTATTTGAAACTGTGTAACTTATTTACAGAGTTCGCACAGGTGTACCAACATATTTTAATATGATTTCTCGCCGTATTTAACTACAAAAAATTTTACAAATTCTGCGATTAAACGTGGCGATTACGAATTCTGCAATTTAAATGTTAAATAGAAAATTTCTTATCTTAAATAAAGGTGGGAGTCTCCTTGGAGTGTACGAACCTTGCCTATCTATGTGTGGTTTATATATAACTTATTTTATGAAGAAATTTCTAGTTCTAATCGAAATACAATTATTCGGTGGCGGTCGAAATAACCGCTAAATTCGTTCTAGTGTTAAGTTTCCTAAACAGACGCATTGTTTTAAATTGTACAGTTACCATATCTTGCAATTTTTGAGAACCACTATTTATGAATAGTTAGTTTGGTTTGTTCCTACGGTCTTTTTCACACGAGCTACAACAGACCTAGACCTTCGTTAAAGGTGTCATCCGACGCACTACAAACATCCACGCTAGAGTCGAGATTCGGTTGAGACACCCTTTGTCCAGCAGCCAACGTCCTAAACACTCTACAAACATGTGGCTCTATTTCTCACAAGAAATCTATTAGAAAAGGGGATATTTACAAACAAACACTCCCGCCAATCAATTTCTTCCTTTTCCAACCAATTAGACAAACTCGTCCCTGTTCGTACACCAATCAAATCATCTTTTGCCCTGAGTGACGTCTGCTGATCTTTCCTTATTCGCTTTATTTATTGACAGAAATTTGAAATTAAAAAAGACGAAGGTTAATATTTGGAAGTAGTTGTGTTAAAAATCGGTAAACTACGCTGCTATAAAATTGTACAAAATATTACATATTTCAAAATTTCTAATAGTCTTTTTTCTCTTATTAAATAACAGTTAAACTGCCTACAAATAACAAGCAATAAGATACTGTAAGTTGATTGTTTTATTAATAGTTACTTCATGAGGAAAGGTTACATCAAAATAAAATTGCCAGGGAATCAGTATATTAAATATCATGAAAGATAACCGCGGCAGTACGTAGCTTTAAAAATATTTTTCTTCAGAATAAAAATACGCCGAATTGACAGCAGAAGAGGAAATACATAGCTCGAATTGGTGATGTAGAAAACGTCAG
This sequence comes from Maratus michaelseni, assembly GCA_963931845.1. Classification (NCBI taxonomy): domain Eukaryota; kingdom Metazoa; phylum Arthropoda; class Arachnida; order Araneae; family Salticidae; genus Maratus; species Maratus michaelseni. The sequence continues at coordinate 102,012,211 of OZ007600.1, forward strand.
TGTTACATGACGACTGTAAAATTATTATATTTCAAAAATAAGCTACTGTGTCTATTTTTATATATTACCAGGTGGGTTGACGAAAGTGCTGCAGCCTTTAGATGTTGTCATCAACCGACCATTTAAGGTTGCAATCCGGCATGCCTACAATCAGTGGATGCCAACAACAGATCACAACTTCACTCCAAGCGGTAGAATGAAGCGACTGTAATTTCCAATTACAAGGATGGAACTGAAGACTATATGATTTACGAGGATATTGACTGTGCCAGTGATGACGAAGACAACAGCAGTAGCGGTAATGAGTATTGCTAATTAGCGTTTAAATAATGTTACTAGCGCTGCTAAATTAAAAAGTGAAAGGAGTGAAATAAAGATGCAGAAATACTTCTATTAAGTAAGATCTTTCCAGTTTTAATTTCTTCTTTGAATACATTTCTTGATTACTATGTATATCGTGTGATTACATCTAGCAGTAAAACATTATTCGGTGTATAATGAGAACTTGGGGTTTTTGCCCTAAATTTTAGAAAACAAAGTGCGCGTTATTCACGACTAAATACAGTAGCTAGAATTTGTGATGTAGAAAACGTCAGTATTATAGGGCAGCTGTAAAATTATTATACTTTAAAAATAAACTACTGTGTCCATTTTTATATATTGCAAAATATGTAGATTTTAAGAATGAGGAAGAAAAGTGTTATTATCAAAAGAAAGTATTTCATAAGAAATTAAAAACGAATGACATTAAAAGTAAATTAATCGAGTAAAAATACATTTGAAATAGCTTTATACAATGTATATCAAATTATGCTATTGTACCACAATTAATGTTTTATTAAAACCACACTTTTAGTGCAAACAGACATAAAATAAAACACTTGTTTCCAGATCTATAGGAAAAGTAGGTATATACATTTGCTTTGTTTAGATTTTTATTTTAAGGGATTTATACAATATTCAATACAAATTGGACAGATTGGTGTCACTCCTTCTAAGTTCGCTTCTTCGATATAAATTTACAGGAGCACTCTAAATTTAGCTTACCAAATGTATTTGAATAGATATGAGGCAATCCATTCAAAAATGTTAAAACAATGTTGAAATCATAGTTTAAAAATTACCCATAGGCTATAATATATTTCCCACTACTGTCAAACGAGGTTCGAATCCAAACCATTCAATGAATCTACTGAAACATTTTGTGTAACTAGATAACAAACTATAAGAACGCTTTCTATGATTAACAAACTTATCTAAGATACTCACACGATCAATGCACTATCTCGATTAGATTCGAATTGGTTCCATATTTCGGACGTTATCGTGATGACAAAATTTGCTCTCTCTCTCTCTCTCACTGTATACTTACTTATCTTTAAGAAATTGGAGATTTGGTCAGTTTTCTTGCTAGAACTTGTTTTTTTATTTTGAATTCAAATCTTTATATGTATATATGTTACATTATTAAATCTTCCTTCGCGATGTTTCTCTCTTTTATAATAAATTATCACCACACACACACACACACAGTTTCACTATTTCCTTATTCCTTAATAATATCTATCATTGATTCTATTTAATTCTTTTAAATTCTCCTTAAATTCATTATTATCTTGCCCAATATACTTAAATATAAAGCTCTCAGTTATTCCTAAATTATATCATAAATTCTGATCATTTCTGTGAATTTGAATGTTTTTTCGAAAGCCATTTTATTTTATTTTTCCTTTTCCTCTTTCCGAGTTTTTGCGTTTTCGTTTCTTTTCACTATAAAATGCGTCCGCTTAGAATATGTTAGAACTATTTACTTTATCATCCTCATTGGTCATGACGTAGATTGTACACGTATTCCTTATTCTCTCATTGGTTAGAACACGCGTTACGTCATGATCTGGTATCTTTCCGCTTATTCACATAAAGCGAGTGTAATCGTGCTTCCCTCAGTTTTTTGGTCATTTTGCAACTGCTAACATTACCCTGGCTGCTGCGTCTTTTACTCATCCTGTATTCTAAATAATTAAGCCTAATAGTTTGGCTAGAATTATGATCATATTCGATGTATTTTAATAACAGCTTGTGACAACTATTTCAGTGAGAGATGGCGATGCACATTTAAATCATGTGAGGACTGCTTCCATGTCGATTTTTAAAATAAAACATGGAATTCTGAATAAGTTGTTTTCTTTTCATACTGGAGAAACACCCACGATGTCAATTCATTGCCTGGATCATCCACTATATTTATGATTCGGATAAACGACGACTGGGACCATCTTTATCCATCGAAAGGACAACTCGTTTCACTTATATAATTCAGCTGCAATTCCGTACAGTTTATCGCCAATCTTCTTCAACGATTTCATCGAATTATATATATATATACCGGGTCAGCGAAAAAGGTTGGACAGATTTGAAAGAAGTAACTCTGAAAGTAATTGAGTAAGCGCAATTATTTTCATTACAAAGTACTCGGCAATTATTAAAGATGTTTTGGATGTAGCTGTTTTAAAGTCGTGGCATTCAGATGATGAGCAGAATTGATGATCTGAAAATGCAAATCGCACCACACATTCGACATTTTATTCGATGATTTGGATGTGGAAAGCATATAAATGTAAAACTATTGGAGGTAAGGGAAAATGTCAGTTAGAATGTTCATCAGCATCGTCGATTTAGAAGGAAAGGATTTATTATATACACAAATACCCTAAGCAGAAATAGTGAAAATTGTGAATATGTGGTGCGATTTGCATTTTCAGATAATCGATTCTGCGCATCGTCTGCATGACGTTACAATAGCCACATCTAACAAATCTTAGATAATTGCAGAGTACTTTGGAAAGAAAATAATTGCATTTACTCAATTACTTTTAGAGTTATGATTATTGCAAATCCGTCCTTACTTCTTCGATGACTCTGTAGGGTGATTCTGAACTCCTGTGCAAAACTTTAAGGGGTGATAGAACACGGCTAGACAAGATCAAAATGCCATACAATGTACGGTCGTAACTTAAACTGCGAAGCGCTATAAGGCACTTTCTGATTGTGGAGGGAAACGTGTTTCTTACACAATACCTAATAAATGATTGCCGATTTATTTCTGCGAAATTGTGTTACTAAGATAACTGGATTAAAATTAGAAAAGACATAAAGAAGTTGCAAAGCAAGTAGCTCAAAAGTATGTGTGTGTGTGTGGACGTGGGAGGTTGTAACTTAAATTGGACCAATTAACCTTCGGAGCAGTTGAAGGCGAATTAGAACTCATGGAACAAATTTAAGAACGGAGTAATATAACGCATCTTAACAAGCTATTTTCGCCGTACAATGCACTGTCGTACCGCAAGCGGTGAACTGCTAGATGGAGGCGTCAATAAACACGCAAAAAAGCGTCCTGTAGCGCTTCATTACTTGAGTTCCGACCATGCTTTGTAAGTTGTTTTGAGCTTGTCTAGTCTTGTTCTATCACCCCTTAATGTTTTGCCAAGGAGTTCCGAATCAACATGTATATATATATATATATTAAAGTTGTTATTTCCAATAAATTTATTCTTAAACAAATCAACACTCTTCATCAAAACTATATTAAGAACTACAACTGGTTTTTAATACGAAAATATATTTTTGCTATTAAAAAGAAACTGATAGTACAATATTTAAATGCATTTCTTAGTAAATCTTACTCAAATCATTTCTCTGATATTTTCTATGATCTAATCATGACAAGAGTTAATCTTTTTAACATTAATTTAAATAAAAAACAAAAAATTCATAACACTAATACTCAAATAATTATAACTTTTTCAAATCAAATCTTTAATAAAATTAATATTAATTCTATAATTAATGATAAAAACTGTTATTTTCCTATAAAAAATCTTCAACTTTCAAAGACATTTAAATATCCTACTACAATTGGAAGAAAGATTTTTAACTATAATGCATTTTCAAAAAATACATCTGATGCTAGTACTTTTCAGTGTAATTGCAATGACCCCACTCTAAAAAAATTCATTAATAATGATCATGGACATATAATCACTGGTAATCTTAATATTGTGAATGATTATAAACTGCAAAAACTCATGGGTTATGGTACTAAATATAGACTTCCTTCTAAATTTAATGTAAATTCTATTATAAAACAGTTTATATATGATATAGACATTTTTATTTATAAAATTTCAATTTCATATAGTAAACCTATTGAATATTTTAATCAATGGAAAATACTAGTTATTGAAAAATTATGTTCGTCTTTAAAACAAAATTTATCCAATATGGTTAAAATTAACACAAAACATTTGTTCCAGCAAATTACTAAATTACAAAAAAACTATGTAATAACATATATTGACAAATCTCCTAATAATTATGCAATCATATGTAAAGCTTATTATCACCAACTACTTACATCCTGTATTTCTACTAACAATTCTTTTAAAAAAACTAATGAAACTGTAATTGTAAATAATCGTAAAATTCACAGTTATTATAAATTATTAAATATTAATTCTACTAACTTTAATTATCCTTATTTAGTTCTTATACCCAAATTTCATAAAAATCCAATTAAATTTAGGACTGTAACTATAGGATGCAATACATATAATAATATAGCCAATAAATATCTATTAAAAATTCTCAATCAAATTTATACACTGACAACATCCACTGATAACACACATTGTATAAAAAATAGCTATCAACTCGTCAATATTTTGAAAAATCTTAAAAGTGTTAACAATATAATGACATATGATTTCAAAGATCTATTTAATAATATAGATTTATTAGATCTACATAATATTATAAATGCATTATTTTATAAGTATCAACATTCACTTAATTTACCAATTCATATAGATACAGCTTATTTTAAAACTTTAACAAATTTCATTATATATAATAATTATATAATGCATGATAACACGTTATATTTACAGAAAGTCGGTATACCACAAGGGGGATGTACATCTAGTATACTTTCAGACTTATACTTGTATCATTATGAACGTACATTTATTAATTGTAATATACATTTATATCGTTATATTGATGACATTATTTTAATTGCTACTGATCACACTAATATTTCTATATTTCCAGTTGATTATCCTACTAATTTAGAATTAACGGAAAACCTCCTTTCTAACAATACTATTAACTTTTTAGATCTTAATATTACACTAAAAGAAAACAAAACAATAATAGATCTATTTGATAAACGTAAAGAATTTAAATTTAAAGTTAATTCATTTACTAATTTTAAAGCATGTCTTCATAATTCTGTATATCGTAATATACTCCTTAATCATATTTATAGAATAAAAAGTTTATGTTCCTCTCAACTTATTAACAAAAATATTAAAAAACTTATCTTTGACGCATTACAACATGGTTTTCCAAAAAAATTCATTTATTCCTTAATATATAGTTAGTTCCTATTTGATCTTTACAACCAAATTAACACATGCGTTTAAAAAATGTTTAAAAAAATCATATAATCTTATAAATATTTACAAAAAAAAAAATTATAATAGGACGGTTGGGTGGGTAGACGTTCGATTGAGGAGGTGTGTGGCGGCGTTGTATGGAAAAATACGCATGGTTAATTTATATATTAAAAAAATAATGGGGGCATTTTGATTTACACAATTGTTTGATCATACACATTTTATAATGGACTGCGATGTGTTATTCTTATGTATATTAATTTAGTTAGATTTACTTATTCATTATTTAATTATTTTAAATGAATTTATATTCATTATTATTAAGAATGTATTTGATCTAATGATTTGGATTAATACCTTTGGTGGACAATATCATATCTACTTCTAAGATAATGTTTACTTTTATACAGTGTTGATATAATATGTTTTAATTTTATTTAGTGTTTTTATTTAATTTAACTTTGTTTAAAGCCACATTTTGGTGACTAATTCATTTCAATATTTACTCAATATTAATTTTAAATTCTTTGATTCTTAATTCAACTCTTTAGAATTTTAATTTAATTTCTTTTAAATGATGTTGCATTTTTAGTACAGTTATTTAATCGTTGATGACATTTAATGGTACATTTTTAATGTTGCATTAATTATTAATTTTTCCATATTACTACTTATTTATAACATAGTATTATTAATTTATACATCCATTACTTAGATATTATTCAACTTTCTATTTATTAATTAATTTCACTTATTTATTATTTAACTAATGGCTATCATTAAGATAGTAATTTGGTTTAATTATTAAAAACTAATTTCCATCCATACTTTATATTTACTTTTACCACTAGAGGGCAGCACTATTTTAAGTTGTTTTTTATTATTAATTTTTACATCTTAATACTTATTTATAACATAGTATTATACATTAATACATCCTTTAATGTAATTCGATTTTCTATTTATTAATTAATCTCATTTATTTATTATTTAACTAATTGGTATCAATTAAGTTAGTAATTTGGTTGATTTATGAAACATTTATTTCCATCCTATTCCTTCGATTCAGATTATATCCATTTTTTTCTACTAATAGATGGCAGCACTAATGTTCCTGTTTATTTTATAATCCATTATATTTTAACATTATTTCTGGCATCATTGCAAAGCAATTTATATTTCTAAAATTGGCAACATGATATGATTTTTTATGCAATTCATTCCCTAGTCATGTTGGAGTTTTCATGATGGTTCATGAACTGCAAGGTATCTTATTTATATCTTTATTCATCTTTATGGATTTTTTTTTTTATTGTATGGTTTCTTTCCTTTTTTATATTGTATTTTATTTTTTATTTTATCACTGATTTGAATCATTGTATTTGAGATGTTGTCCCAATATCATATTTTTTAGCAATGTTTGGCTAATATGAAGATGAAACATCTCATTTTATTTGTGGTATTTAGGCAATTGGGACTTGATAATTCTGTCTAAATTCCACAAATTTCATTTCATTTAATTCATTTAATTCCATTGATTCAATTTTTATTTAATTTCTTATTCTTTCAATGTTTTTTGATTCCATATTAAGTGTGTTGGGGAATCTTTCATTGTCAACTAATTATTTCATACTTAATTATTTCATGGTTTAAGTTGGTGTTATGATAATGTTTCATTTATGGTTATATATATATATATATATATATATATATATACATCTTGATGTGCAACATACAATATATTTATGAGAAATTGTGTTACTGAGATGCCAATGTGGATAAAAATTATAAAAGAAATAAAGAAATTGCAAAGCAAGTAGCTCAAAAGACTGTGTGTGTGTGTGGACGTGGGGAAAGGGGTTGTAACGTAAATTGGACCAATTAACCTTCAGAGAAATTGAGGGTGAATCAGAGGTCATAGAAAAAAATTAAGAAGGGAGTAATCGAACGCATCTTAACAATCACTCTTTTGCATGTTGTACTAAAATTATCGTTTTAAGTATGTTGCACTATAATTATCGTTTGTCGATTTTAATGAGATTTAATGGTTACTATCCACAAAAGTTTTATTATATATATATATATATATATATATGGTTATTATTCACAAAATTTGTATTATATATATGTATAAATGGTTATTATTTACAAAAGTTTGATTATATATATATAATAAAACTTTTGTGAATAATAACCATTAAATCTCATTAAAATCAACAATATATGAAACGAAAATTATAGTACTGTACAAAAACATATGTACAATAATGTAAAATTCACAAATTGAAAGAAGTGGAAAAATAAAAAAAATTATATATACAGGGTGTTTCAGTTAAACGTTTCAGAACTTCTAAGAGTGGTAGGGTACATCCTGACAACTCGAAATCATATAGCAATGTGCGGTCGGAAATGCTTTCCTTAACCCTTTGCGGCGCAGAGAAGTTCCATTGCTTAACTATTGAAATTAATGAATTACACCAGAATTTGAAAACGAACTTTCTTGTAAATATGAAAAAGCTATATTTCACGCAACTAATAAGCCGTAATTTTTTTAACAAAAATTTTGGTATCAGTGAGGGTCTTAGGAATTGAAATTAAGTATGTTTATGAAACCACTTAATGTTTATGTAACCACTTACTAAACCACGGTTTATTAGTTGCGTGAAATATAGCTTTTTCATATTTACAAGAAAGTTCGTTTTAAAATTCTGGTGTCAGTCATTAATTTCAATAGTTTAGCAATGGAAATTCTCTGCGCCGCAAAGGGTTAAGGAAAGCATTTCCGACCCCACATTGCTATATTATTTCGAGTTGTCAGGATGTACCCTACCCCTCTTAGAAATTATGAAACGTTTAACTGAAACCACGTGTGTATGTGTAGCCAAAGTGTTTGCAATATATCGATTTTTAAGGAAATCAACCTAAAAGTGGCAGATTTTATCAATCATCTTATAAAAGTTTACAGCGTCAAATACACTAAGTTATACTATAAGTTTCAATCCTTCTCTTTCCACAATAAATAAATTGAAATTATTGCTGATTTCCACTGCATGTTTTAATATATATTTTTTTTAATGTAACTTTAAAAAACAAGAAACTTTTACGAATTCCGAAACAGACCGCAAATAAAATTAATCTGTAAATTGCAGGAAGAAAAAAACTTCTATTGGATATTTCAAACTTTGAATGTTGCTACTGAAATTAATTTCCTTGGAAAGAAAATTTTTATTTGCATAGAACTCTATATTCCTTAAATTTCTTGGCGAAAGAATATTTAATAAAATTATTTGAAATATTTATATCTCAATCCTGTATGTTAATATACTTTTATTTTTTCCTATAGCTTATTATTATTTTTTTCTAAAATGTATACGAATTGATAAATCGCCCCAGTTATGAAAGTGTATCATGTGTGTTTCGAAGTCTTCAAAATTTGAAACTGAGTAAATATAGTTATTTAGTTGAAACTTCTTGGGTTAGGTAACACTTATTTGCACGGAAATAAATTTCAAGGCTAGAAAAAAATGTACACGAAATGAAATTCAAGGTGAGAAAAAAAATTGAATAAATGCGTCCGAAATATTGTTATGCCAATGTGCCCAGTAATATTTTGTGTCATTTTTTGTTGTTTGACAAAAGACGTATATTAAAAATCAGAATTGATAGACATTTTCTTTGAATTCCTCCTATATATAAACTTTTGAATTTTTATTAAAACTTTTGAAACATAGTTATGACATAGTTTTGAAACATAGTAAACTTCATGACTTTTTTCCCGGCCGTTGGTCGCGTTTTTTTTTTTTTTTTTTTTTTTTTTTTTGAACGATGCTTGAAAAGTAAAATAAAATATAAACTATATGTAAAGCAAAACAAGTGTTTTCGAATTTAAGAGTTTTTGAAAGTCATTTCAAAGTTAAATTCATGCTTTTTAAGCATAACATGGGGGAAATACTATCTGTACCACCAACGGCGGGTCAATTGAAGTATATTTATATAAAACTATGGTTCACCGCGTAATAACTGTATTTTGCAGAATATCTTGCTAAGCTAAAATGTTTTACCTTTTCTAGAAAATGCTAGAACACAGCCATTTGAACACTAGGCCTACGCGCTGACACAAAAAAGGTAGTTTTCATAGGTGTATTGTTTCAGCGTTTGTACGATTTCAGTAATTTGAATACCAGTAGTTTCTAAAAGTGCTTACAAATTATTTTTCTGTGGTAAATTAAGACGATCAAAACAAATTTCTAGGATGTATGCTAGGATAATGATTTTAGAAAATCTTGGTGTTAAAATGTAAGGGGCCGTACAAAGTATTTATGTTGCAAAAATATTGAAATTATTCAATGGCATCAGAATTTACGAATAAATTTATAAAAATATTTTATTATATTATAAACGCAATTTTTTTTTCTCCAAAATTGTGCAGTAGTTTTTGGGGATTAATATTACGTGGTATATATAATATATGATTACCTTTCAAGGGCTTAAATGCATAATAATAAATAATAGATTGCACAAGAAAAGTGAAAAAATATAATTAAGCGATCAAAGAATTTAACTTTTACTAGTTTACCCGACATAAAAGGGCTTAATTCTAATTTTCTATTTCTTTCTTCAATTTACTATTGTGCTTTTATCTGAAAAAAAAAAATTGCCATTACTTTTGATATAACACATGAGAGATTTTCGGTTAATAGCACCATCATTCTTGAACTTCTCTAGAGACTTTATTTGGTCAGTGTTGCTTAGAAACCGTATCATGTATTTTCTGGAATATATATCGAGTTTAACTGATTCAAACAAATTCACTTAAAATGATCTCTTCTCTAAAGCATATTTTCTGCAAAAGGTTTAATGTTCACATTTCTCTGCATGACAGAAATAAAATGGATAATTGAATAAAATGGAATAAATAAAATGGAGTAAAATTAAATTTTTCACTGTGTGATTAATACTTTAAATATGAAATTAATATTATATACAATTAAAAAATCGATACTGTTAATTAGTGCCCAATATTTTATGCATTTTGCTGCTTTTTCTATACTTTCAGGGTCATGATATTTATGTTACTAAAATGTTGAAATTATTCATTGGTATCAGAATTTACGAATACATTTATTAAAAGCTTTTCTTATATTATAAAAGCAAATCTTGTTCTCCAAAATGGTGGTTCCAATAGCTTTTGGGGTTAGTATTAAGTGGTATATGTAATATACAGCCGCCCCTAATGCGCTTAAATGCATAATAATAAAAAATAGATTGCACAAAAAATTGAAGAAAAAAATTAATTAAGCGATTAAAAGAATTATACTTTTACAAGTTTACCCGACATAAAAGGACTTAATACTCATTTTCTGTTTCTTTCTTCAGTTCACTCTTGTGCTTTAATCCGAAAAAAAATTGCCATTACTTTTGATATGGCACATGAGAGATTTTCGGTTAATAGCACCATCATTCAGGTACTTCTCTAGAGACTTTATTTGGTCAGTGTTGCTTAGAAACCGTATCATGTATTTTCTGGAAAATATATCGAGTTTAAATTATTCAAACAAATTCACTTAAAATGATCTCTTCTCTAAAGCATATTTTCTGCAAAAGTTTTAATGTTCACATTTCTCTGCATGACAGAAATAAAATGGATAATTGAATAAAATGGAATAAATAAAATGGAGTAAAATTAAATTTTTAACTGTGTGATTAATACTTTAAATATGGAATTAATATTATATACATATACAAAATCGATATTGTTTTTTAGTGCCCAATATTTTATGCATTTTGCTGCTTTTTCTATACTTTCAGGGTCATGATATTTATGTTACTAAAATGTTGAAATTATTCATTGGTATCAGAATTTACGAATACATTTATTAAAAGCTTTTCTTATATTATAAAAGCAAATCTTGTTCTCCAAAATGGTGGTTCCAATACCTTTTGGGCTTAGTATTAAGTGGTATATGTAATATACAGCCGCCCCTAATGCGCTTAAATGCATAATAATAAAAAATAGATTGCACAAAAAAATTGAAGAAAAAAATTAATTAAGCGATCAAAGAATTATACTTTTACAAGTTTACCCGACATAAAAGGACTTAATACTCATTTTCTGTTTCTTTTTTCAGTTCACTCTTGTGCTTTAATCCGAAAAAAAATTGCCATTATTTTTGATATGGCACATGAGAGATTTTCGGTTAATAGCACCATCATTCAGGTACTTCTCTAGAGACTTTATTTGGTCAGTGTTGCTTAGAAACCGTATCATGTATTTTCTGGAAAATATATCAAGTTTAAATGATTCAAACAAATTCACTTAAAATGATCTCTTCTCTAAAGCATATTTTCTGCGAAAGTTTTAATGTTCACATTTCTCTGCATGACAGAAATAAAATGGATAATTGAATAAAATGGAATAAATAAAATGGAGTAAAATTAAATTTTTAACTGTGTGATTAATACTTTAAATATGGAATTAATATTATATACAATTACAAAATCGATATTGTTTTAGAGTGCCCAATATTTTATGCATTTTGCTGCTTTTTCTATACTTTCAGGGTCATGATATTTATGTTACTAAAATGTTGAAATTATTAATTGGTATCAGAATTTACGAATACATTTATAAAAAGCTTTTCTTATATTATAAAAGCAAATCCTGTTCTCCAAAATGGTGATTCCAGTAGCTTTTGGGGTTAGTATTAAGTGGTATATGTAATATACAGCCGCCCCTAATGCGCTTAAATGCATAATAATAAAGAATAGATTGCACAAGAAAATTGAAGAAAAAAAATTAATTAAGCGATCAAAAAATTATACTTTTACAGGTTTACCCGACATAAAAGGACTTAATACTAATTTTCTGTTTCTTTCTTCAGTTCACTCTTGTGCTTTAATCCGAAAAAAAATTGCCATTACTTTTGATATGGCACATGAGAGATTTTCGGTTAATAGCACCATCATTCAGGAACTTCTCTAGAGACTTTATTTGGTCAGTGTTACTTAGAAACCGTATCATGTATTTTCTGGAATATATATCGAGTTTATATGTTTGAAGAAATTGGACTTAAAATGTTCTCTTCTCTAAAGTTTATTTCTTGCAAATGTTTTAATGTCCACATTTCTCTGCATAACAGAAGATACTAAGATTAAGATAATAAATATTTAATAAATAAAATGGAGTACAATTTATTTTTAACTGTTTGAATAATACTTTAAATGTGGAATTAATATTATACACAATTAAGAAATCAATACTGTTTTTAGGGGCCAATATTTTCTTCCTTTTTCTTCTTTTTTTTAATCCTTTCAGGGGCAAAGTATTTTTGTTGCTAAAATGTTGAAATTATTCATTGACATCAGAATTTACGGATAAATTTATAAAACGCTTTTCTTTGCGTGTGTTATAAAAGCAAAATTTCGTTCAAAAATTGTGGTGCAATTGTGGCTTTTATATATTGATATTAAGCGGTATGTACAAAATACCACCACCCTTCAAGGGCTAAAATGCATAATAATGAAGAATAAATTGCACAAGAAAACAAGAGAAAAAAAATAATTAATTAAGCGTTCAAAGATGTGTACTTTTACTAGTTTACCTGACATGGTAGTTCTAATACTAATTTTCTATTTCTTTCTTTAATTTATTCTTGTGCTTTTACCATAGAAAAAAAAACTGTGGTGCCATTGTGGCTTTTGGGAATTAATATTAAGTGATATATAATAATGTACCACTGCCATTCAAGGGCTTAAATGCATAATAATAAAGGATAGATTGCACAAGAAAACTGAAGGGAAAAAATCGATCTAAGAAGTGTACTTTTCCTAGTTTATCCAACATAAAATGTCAAATACTATGTATTTTTCTTCAATTTATTGTTGTGCTTGTACCAGAAAATAAAAATTGCCCTTACTTTTGATATGGCACATGAGAGATTTACGGTTAATAGCACCATCATTCAGGAACTTCTTTAGAGACTTTATTTGTTCAACGTTGCTTAGAAACCGTATCATATATTTTCTGGAAAATATATCGAGTTTATATGATTCAAACAAATTCACTTAAAATGATCTCTTCTCTAACGTATTTTTTCTGTAAAAGTTTTAATGTTCACATTTCTCTGTATAACAGAAAGTACTAAGATATTTGATAAATAAAATCACCCACAAAGAATCCCCGCGTGCCGGGGAACATCCCGGGGGAGGTGCTAACGCTCTACGGCCTGGCTTTGCTGGGCCGAGTGGCCTCCCTTAGACATTCAATAAATAAAATGGATTAACATATTATTTTTAACTGTGTGATTAATGCTTTAAATATGGAATTAATATTATACACAATTAAGAAATCAATATTGTTTTCAGTGCCCAATAGTTTGTGTCTTTTTCTACTTTTTTTATCCTTTCAGGGTCAAATTATTTATGTTGCTAAAATGTTGAAATTTTTCATTGGCAGTAGAATTCACGAATACGTTTATAAAAAGCTTTTTATCGCGTACATTATACAAGCAAAATTTTGTTCAAAATTGTGGTGTCGTTGTGGCTTTTGAGGATTGATATTAAGCGGAATATATAATATACCACCGCGCTTCAAGAGCTCGTAATGCATAATAAAAAAGGATAGAGTGCACAAGAAAATTAAACAGAAAATAATTAATTAATCGATTAAATAATTGTAGTTTTTCAGGATTACCCACATAACAAGAACAAAAAATCATGCGTCAAGCATAGATTATGTAACACTTTCCAACGCTTCCAAAATAATTTTACAAATCATTACCGTTTAATAAGCTGAAAGATAACATCTAAGTAAACAATTTGGAAAACGCATATTACACTGCTCAAAACAATTAAAGGATATTGCAGTTTTAGGTGGATTTTGTATCTGGGAAACTTTTTAGCTGATTGATACATGGTCGACAGACATAGTAGGTTATATGAGAATAAATTACACATGTTTGGCAGAAAAAAATGCATTTTATTGCGCATTTGTGTACAAAAGGAAAAAAAACACAATTTGTGCATATGAGAAAAAAAGAATAAGAAAAGGTGTTTTCTTCAAAGAAAATCATTTTCAGTAGGGGGTATGGTTTCCACGGGCGACCAGCAACGTTGAACACCTTTGAGGCATGGACTCAATGAGGCTATTAATGACGAGTTGGGGTATTCTGCCCCACTCTTCCAGAAGAGCTCTTTCCAGTTCTTGGAGAGTTTGTGGGGGTTGTTGGCGGCCAGAAACTCGTCTTCCTAGAGCGTCCCAAACGTGCTCGATTGGATTCATGTCTGGAGAACACGCTGACCATTCCATTCGAACGATTCCTTCCTCGAAAAGGAAATCCTCCACCAGGTTTGCACGATGTGGCCTGCAGTTATCGTCCATTAAAATGAAGTTATCTCCGATTGCTGCAGCGTAACGGACTACAATAGGTCTGAGGATCTCATCCCTATATAGGCGACCAGTCAGAGCTCCATCTCGAATGATGTAGAGGTCAGTGCGCCCGTCAATGGAGATGCCACCATACACCAACACTCCTCCACCGCCAAATCTGACACTTTCGTGCACGAACGCAGGATTATTCCTACTGCCACGGTCCCTCCAGATGAAAATACGCCTATTATCCGGAGGCACAGAAAAACGGGACTCGTCAGAAAACAGAATATTGCTCCATTCATTTCTCCTCCAGTTGACATGCTCGGTTGCCCACTCTATGCGGTCGCGACGATGCCTTGATGTTAATCTAACACATACCATCTGTCGGCGAGCATACAGACCTACAGCATGGAGCCGGTTTCGGACAGTCTGAGTTGAAATCGTGGTGCCTGTAGCCGAGCGAAGGTGTTGTTGGAGAAGAGTAGCGTTCATGTTTCGGTGTCTCCGAGCTGTTAACGCTAAATACCGATCTTCATTCGGCGTTGTTGCCCGTCTACGACCTTGCCCTGGTCTTTGGCCTGCACATCCACTCTCCAAAAAACGGTTCCAGATCCTGGAAATGACACTTTGTGACACTCCAATGGCTTGCGCTACTTCGGCTTGAGTTTGGCCCCCTTCTAACCTACCAACAATTCTCCAAGCTTCTGAATCTGTCAAATGACTTCGCTGAGACATCGTACTCATCGAAACAAAGCAATCACTGAATGCCGATCATCCTTGTCTTCATTCTCTTTTATCCAGTTGAAAGTCAAATTTCATTCGCTGCCGCTGAAGCGACGTTTTTGACGTCGAACTCAAAATTTGCATACTCCACAGTTTGAAAACCAGAAAAATTTGCATTTGTGATTCTCTTCTTCTATTTTCGGCAAAAAAAATTTCGTTTATATCTTTATTTTATATAAAACTTCAAATATCCTTTAATTGTTTTGAGCAGTGTATATTTAAAAACGTAATTTCAGGAATTTAAAACATATACAATATTCGGAAAAATATCCGAATACTTTTATTCAGCCCTGTATAGGATCTATAGATTTGTATATATACTACATAGGATGCTAAATTTTAGTTCAGTTAAGAAACGCGTAGCACAGTTTAAAATTCTATTTCTGGAGTTACTGTCAATAAACAGAAATGTGTTCGCGAACTTTTATGCTTCCCTGTGCATGATCTACAGAATTTATACACACCACGTAATAAACAAAAAGTGAGTTAAATTTAAAATCTCGTTCAGTAACTTAAAACGCACTTCCAGGAATTATTGTTAACAGACAATCGAGAATTTTTTTGTGTGTCCCTGTAAATGAACGATGTTTGCTATACACACAATATTCTATAGTAAGCCTCTCGTAATGCACCTTAGTGATATATATAAATTTCAATGCGTTTAAAATAGTGAAACATTATTTAAATAAACCGCAGTCGATTTTTCTCCATAGACGTAATATAACGGAATTCTTTTGACTGTCCCTGTAAAGTAACTATAAGTCCTATGCGCACCCTATTCCATATTAAGCTTCTTGTAATGCACTTTAGTGATATATATCAATTATGATGTGTTTGAAATTGTGGAGCATCATTAAAATGAACCGTAAATGATTTTTCCCCATAGACCGTAATGCAACAGAACTCTTTTGAGTGTCCCTGTAAAAAACTATAAGTGCTACACACTTCAATTGAAATAGGAAATATACTATAAATGACGACAATAACATATAAAAATTGCAGAGCAATCCGAGCATTTTTACGGGAGTTAGAGCACGGCCAGACGGCCAGACGGCAGACGGCCATACGGCAGACAAACCGAAGTCATAAACACTTTTCAACTAGGTTGGAACGTGTTAAAATGGTGTAGTACTAATTTTCTATTTCTTTCTTCAATTGATTCATGTGCTTTTACCCGAAAATAAAATTGTCATTACTTTTGATATGGCACATGAGAGATTTACTGTTAATAGAACCATCATTCTGGAACTTCTCTAGAGACTTTATTTGGTCAGTATTGCTTAGAAACCTTATCATATGCATTTTCTGGTATATGATCTGGTTAAGGTTCGAAGGATTTTTTTGTCAGGTTCTGCTCGGGTGTCGGGTTAACTTCAGTTTTCTGGTTCGGGTTGGGTTGCGACTCGCAGGAATTTATTTTGTCCTTTTAGGATCGGGTTATGTTTCGGTAGAATTTTTCTGTCGGGTTCGGGTCGACTTCGAATGGAATTTTCAGGTTCGAGTTGGGTACAACACCATATAGTGACAAAGAGCTGGTCATTTTCTAAATAGACATCACCATTTTTCAATTAACCTAATACTACCTAGGTACTTTGCAATAAGCGTAAAAATTTTCAGGTTGATTAAGAAATAAATGATCATATTCCAATTAGCCTAACGCTGCCTAGGCTCTTTGCAATAGGCCTGAAAAATACCAGGCTGATTGGGAAAGGGGAGATGATTCCCCGATTAGACCGACTCTTTGCAAAGAGCTGGATTTCCCAATTAGCCTATGCCATATATATCGAGTTTATGTGATTCGAACAAATTCACTTAAAATTATCACTTCACTAAAGTATATTTTCTGCAAAAGTTTTAATATTCACATTTCTCTGTATAACAGAAGGTACTAAGATATTTAATAAATAAAATGAAGTAAAATTTTATTTTTAACTCTGTGATAAATACTTTAAGTGTGGAATTATTGTTATTATACACAATTAAGAAATCAACATTGTTTTTAGGGCCCAATATTGCGGTATTATAGCATTTATCAGAAATACTCAATGTGTAATACAAGGATCAATAAATATTACCTTTTCATTGGAAATATTTGCAATAAAATCATAACCGTTTCAGAAAGAATGGTTTTACATTGACAGTATTTGATAAGAAATGGTCAAATATTTCTTATCAATATAGGTTGGATATCGCCAAGATTAACTAAGGTAAAGTCAATACAAAAGCTATAGGTTGAATACTGCCTTAGACCCAAAAGTTTAAATAAAAGTTTATAATTTATTAGAAGATAAATTTATATATATTTTTTATAATTTATTAGAAGATAAATTTATATATATTTTTTATAATTTATTAGAAGATAAATTTATATATATTTTTTATAATTTATTAGAAGATAAATTTATATATATTTTTTATAATTTATTAGAAGATAAATTTATATATATATTTTATAATTTATTAGAAGATAAATTTATATATATTTTTTATAATTTATTAGAAGATAAATTTATATATATTTTTTATAATTTATTAGAAGATAAATTTATATATATATTTTTGCAAATAATATATAAATACTTGGCACCAAAATACATATGCAATTATTTTTTTCTTCTTGTTCTTAATAGAAAAACTTTTTTTTTTTTTTGCAGTATCTTGCTAGATGTTTGTTTTATCTTTTACACACACACACAACCATGCACATACATATATTATTATAAATATCTAAAGTTAATATCAATACTCCACATTTCTTTAATGTCCATTTTAATGCATTATGCTATTTCAAATATGACAAATTTAACTTTATTTAGATTGAGTATTACATATCTACTAGTAAAAATGACACAAAAAACTATGTTTTATTTACAAGGGTTCACAAAAAAGCACGAATATAAAATAATATTAAATTATATTAAAATAATTCAATAATTAAATGATTTTTTCCATCGTTATAGATTTTTCTTAATTTAAAATTAAATGTATATTAATTCATTTTATAAAGTGTATAATAACGTGCTAAGGGAGCATTAATTTTTATTTTGTTTCTGTGTGATGATAATTGAACCACTTTGTACATAATTTTCACGTGTTAACTCCGGCACGTATAATTTCTAGAAATATTATTTATAACAAATTATATCGTACCGTCAGGTCATAGATAGATATTGCGTTTTAAGAGAGATTTTTTGTTAGTATTGATATATATTAAAATGTAGAGTTGTTAAAGTTTGTTAATATTTTGTTAATAGTGTTAAATGGTTGCAGTTTCATTATAAATTACTTCTTTTGAATCAAAATGATGGTTACTTGCAAAGCAATAATAGTATCATGCTCATTCGTAATAGAAATTGTAAAATCCTGATAAAGAAAAAAAAAGTGGAAACGGTACACTTCTAAAACGGAAAAATTTCATTGTACTTTCGGGAAAAATATATATATTTACTAGGGGGGTCAGCCCCCTACTCGCTAACGCTCGCCAACCCCCCCGTTAATTGCGAAGCAATTCACATTGAGACCGCTACACTGTCCCTGCTTGCTTTGCTCGCTCACCACTTTTTATTTTTGCAGTAATTCTAGACGGAATAAGTACTACCATAAATCACTTGAACATATGAAATTGACATTTTTTTTAATGTAAAAAAGTAATTGAACTCCGTTGAAAACACAACTAAAAATTCATTTAGTTGGAGTTACTAATGAGCATATAAATAATTTAAATACTATGAATAAAGGATCTTGGAGACATAATTTGTTTAAAACTTATTGAACCTATAATATTTTACAGCACGGCTTATTCATAAAAAAAAAAAAAAAAAAAAAAAAAAAAAAAAAAAAAAAAAAAAAAAAACTACGTAATAGGAAGATAGTTTATCATCAATGATTGTTTAAATTTCGTTCGACATTTTACTATTCTAATTGATTATACATTTCTGCAACAGATGGCAGCAGGTGCAACCTAGGCAGTTGATATTTTTACTTCTCTCCGTTTTTTCGGTGAGTGAAATTCATAAATAAATTCTAAATAATAGTTGAGAATTCATTTGAAATTAACAATATTACTCATAATTAAAATGAGGAATAATCTCAGACGCTTTGAATTACGTACATGTTATTTTATTTTTAATATTTGCTAGCTTGATTTTCACTGCTCTGACAATGACCGCTATATAGGAGCAGAGCTGATCTATCTAACACAATCTAGTCGTTTCATTGGTCTGAGCTCTGGAAACTACGGTTATTGCCAACAATAAGCTAGAAATTCAGCCCTATTTCCGCGCTACGCAAGACAAATATATATATAGATACTTGCTTAAAATAGAAACTTACTTAAAACTAGATGGAACCCGTCAAAATATGACGGGAAAAAATACTATAACAATATCAGTAAAATAAGCTTCTTTATTATTTAAGAAGGGGTGCGTATGAAACAGCCTTTCAAATATTTTATTTTAAACGTTTTTTACCCCAGTCAAATACAGTACTATTTCCGATGCAAACTCCAAACAAACAATCCGTAAACAACTGTGCAGTGCAAATCAGTTTGACATTATCGCCATACTCCCCACGTCAAGAAAAAAATTTCATGGACCTATGAAGTATATACAAATAGTATATCCTTACGGTCATATCATATTCAGTAAATAAAAGAACATAGTAAATAAAGAACACATCTCCCCCTCCCCCACCTGTGATAATGCAACCGAATGAGCTCCTATGCGCATGTGCATTGCATCTGCCCAAAAGCACCGTCGAAATTTGACCTTAAAAAAGTTTTAAAATGTTTAAATTTTTTAAAATGTCCTCTTTAATCATTGTTCGTTTCAAATCCATATCTTCTAAAACGCATCCATTGTTTTAAGCTAATCAGTTTTTATGTAAAGATGAAGAATTTTTTTATAGTAATAAATCAATCGGCCGATGAGGGAGATTTTTAATGTTTTCAAGTGTAATTTGTTTGTATTTTTTCTTCGGTTTCTTTACATAATCAGGATGATTATCCCTTTTCCATTACAGTCGAGGATATATTTCCTTTTACACAGTTGGCAAATGTAATAAAATATAAAAATACAATTCCTAGCATATTCTGATATCTGATGGAACATATACATCAACGAATTCAACTTATCAATTTTATGTTATTCATAAACTATTTTTTTGTTGACAGATGTTCGTTTAGCGCTAAAATGCTCTATCTTATGGATAATCTGATCTTATGATTTATCACTGTTTTTATTATTATTATTATTATTATTCACTTTTTATGATGGTTTGGAAATTCTATTTTCAATTGTGGCAACTTTCCCAGGGGCTATTTTATATTACTGAAGTAAACTGGTGGTCATTGATAAGGTATAATTGGAAAACTTTTCATGCTTGAAAATTATTTAAAAAATCGTTAAATTAAGCGGCAGTTTTCAAATAAATTTCAATCGAAATCTAATTTTTTTCTAATTGATGATGTAAGAATTGAAATTGTAAAATGTAGTATAAATTGGAAATTTGTAGTATTTAGAAGTGATGTAACCGCGATGAAAGCTAAAGCGATAGCGCTTTTTGTTCTCACAACCGTTGTACTTTTCTAAAAACCGTTGTAGATTTCTTTGGCTGGCGTCCAAAAGTTGAAAACCATTTTTTTGACATGGAAAGAGAAATTCACAGGGAAAGAAATATGCGCTAATAAGGAACTGTTAAATGAACTTATAATAAAATTACCAAAATAATTCCTATGAAATATTAGTCTTACATTGTTTATTCCAGCTAAAAATACAATCATTATTTGAAGATTTTTTTTTCTACCATAACACTACTTTTAATCATTTTAAATTTCCTGAAATCCTTTACTTTTGTGATTTTGTTTATTAAAAAAAGTGATCTTCTAACCTATCATTGAAAAAAAAAGTAATTGGTAACATGTAATCAAGGTATGCAATCAAGATGAAGAAATCAATAACGGCTCCAATTCTAATATTTATAATTATGAGTGGAAAAATCAGTTAAAATTAAGTCATGTTGACACAATCATAATCAAAACATTTTTCTCTTCAGTTTTATCAATGTTAAAATGCATTTCAAGGTAAGCATAACGTGATTTTCACCGGCGCAAACTTTCCACACGTACTTTATATCCGTTACTTTAACGCTTAAACACCATGCATACAAATAAAAATATATTTTGCATTTAATTGGAATGAAAAAGTAGCATCAACAAAGTTATAATGCATAATGATAAAATAAACCCAATGGACAATATTCCCGTGACGTCATAATAAATATAAATTTTTATTCGCTTTGAAAACACGCGGATAAATATTTTTACGGAAACTTAACTTACAAATTAAAAAATTCGGCCTAAAAGCCGCGAGCTTTTAATATTCTTTATTTCTCTTAATATCCTCGCAACCATAGAGTTCAGAGAATAAATTCTATGCCTTGCAACAGTGGGCGTTATCTGATTATGACGTTATTAGCAGAAGTAAAAGTTTAATTGAAAATTACGGCTAATTAATTAAATTTTCGAACAAACGAATGCACGATAACAAATCTGTGTCCAAATATCTTTCATTTAAAAAAAGAATGGTGTAATTTGATTCAGTAGTTTGTTCTCACGGATTGTCGAAAGAAATCGCTTAGCGTTTTAAATATATAGATGTTATTTTCCTCAGGTTTTTAGTTATTCCGTTTTCACGGTAAACTTAATTTTTTTACCATTCATTTTGTGTAAAAAAAAATGTTAATTTACAAACTTTTGTAGAATATTTTAGGATTTTTACATTTTTCTTAAGTATATAATGATAAAAGATACATTGCACAAAAAAACTAAAGAAAAATAATTAATTAAGCGATCAATGAATTGTAGTTTTTCTCGATTAACCGACGTGAAAAGTCTAGTACTAATTTTCTGGTTCTTTCTTCAATTTATTCTTGTGCTTTTACCCGAAAAAAAATTGCCATTACTTTTGATATGGCACATGAGAGATTTACGCGTAATAGCACCGTCATACTTGAACTTCTCTAGTAACTTTATTTGATCAGTGTTGCTTTGAAACCGTTTCGTGTATTTGTTGGAACTTATATCGAGTTTATATGATTCGAAAAAAATCACTTAAAATGATCTCTGCTGTAACGTATATTTTCTGCAAAAGTTTTAATGTTCACATTCCTGTATATAACAGAAGATACTTAGATATTTAGTAAATAAAATAGAGTAAAAGTTTATTTTTAACTGTGTGATTCATACTTTAAATATGGAATTAATATTATATACAATTAAAAAATTTATATTGTTTTTTAAAATATTTCCTTTATATTGAGATTTCTTACTTCAATTTATTCTTGTTCTTGTACGAGAAAAATAAATTGCCATTACTTTTGAAATGACACATGAGAGATTTACGGTTAATAGCACCTTCATTCTGGAACTTCTCTAGTAACTTTATTTGATCAGTGTTGCTTTGAAACCGTATCGTGTATTTGCTGGAACTTCATGGAACTATGGGCCCCACCAGTGGCTGAGAGGTTGTGCTCTCGAAGCTGGTAGACGGGAGGTGCTGGGTTCGATCCCAATCGCGCCCGTCGGCCTAATCGTTCGGAGTTTTCGTGGTTTTCTTCGAGCCGTGGATTTATCCATGCGTAAATACGGATTAGGTTCCCTTAGAAAGACCCCCACGAAGGGCACTCCCCCCGGGCCTATATCCCATGTGTAGATAATTGGCCGTCAATAATCAACCCAACCCAACTCATGGAACTATGGGTTATATATGATTCGAATAAATTCACTTAAAATGATATCTTCTCTAACGTATATTTTCTGAAAAAGTTTTAATGTTCACATTTCTGTATATAACAGAATATACTTCGATATTTAGTAAATAAAAAAGAGTATAATTTAATTTTTAACCGAATGAGATTACTGTACTTTAAATATTGAATTAATATTATACAAAAAAGAGAAATTAATATTACTTTTTTTGAATTAATATTATACAAAAATAATAAATTAATACTACTTTTTAGGACCCAATATTGCGGAGTTGAAGTATTTATGCGAAATGTTCAAAATGCAATACAGGATTAATAAAATTATTTCCTTTATATTGAGATTTCTTAAATCAATTTATTCTTGTTCTTGTACGAGAAAAATAAATTGCCATTACTTTCGAAATGACACATAAGAGATTTACGGTTAATAGCACCTTCATTCTGGAACTTCTCTAGTAACTTTATTTGATCAGTGTTGCTTTGAAACCATATCGTGTATTTGCTGGAACTTCATGGAACTATCGGTTATATATAATTCGAATAGATTCACTTAAAATAATCTCTTCTCTAACGTATATATATCTGCAAAAGTTTTAATGTTCACATTTCTGTACATAGCAGAAGATTCTTCAATATTTAGTAAATAAAAAAGGATATAATTTAATTTTTAACTAAGTGATTAATACTTTAAATATTGAATTAATATTATACAAAAATGAGAAATTAATATTACTTTTTTTGTATTAATATTATACAAAAATAATAAATTAATATTACTTTTTAGGACCCAATATCGCGGAGTTGTAACATTTATCAGAAATGTTCAAAATGCAATACCAGGATTAATAAAATATTGCCTTTACATTGAGATTTCATTCTTCAATTTATTCTTGTTCTTGTACGAGAAAAATAAATTGCCATTACTTTTGATATGACACATGAGAGATTTACGGATAATAGCACCTTGATTCTGGAACTTGTCTAGACACTTTATTTGGTCAGTGTTGCTTAGAAACCCTATCATGTATTTTCTGGAATATATATAGAGTTTATATGATTCGAAGAATTTCACTTAAAATGATCTCTTCTCTAACGCATATTTTCTGCAAAAGTTTTAATGTTCACATTTCTGTGTATAACAGAAGATGCTTCAATATTTAGTTAATACAATAGAGTATAATTTAATTTTTAACTGAGTGATTAATACTTTAAATATTGAATTAATATTATACAAAAATGTGAAAATAATATTACTTGTTTTGAATTAATAATATACAAAAATAAGAAATTAATATTACATTTAGTACCAAATATTGCGGAGTTGTAACATTTATCAGAAATGTCCAAAATGCAATACCAGGATTAATACAATATTGCCTTTACATTGAGATTTCATTCTTCAATTTATTCTTGTTCTTGTACGAGAAAAATAAATTGCCATTACTTTTGATATGACACATGAGAGATTTACGGTTAATAGCACCTTCATTCTGGAACTTGTCTAGACACTTTATTTGGTCAGTGTTGCTTAGAAACCGTATCATGTATTTGCTGGAATATATATCGAGTTTATATGATTCGAAGAATTTCACATAAAATGATCTATTCTCTAACGTATATTTTCTTCAAAGTATTAATGTTCACATTTCTGTATATAACCGGGGATACTTAAACATTTAGTAAATAAAGTAGAGTAAAAATTTATTTTTAACTGAGTTATGATAACTTAAACTATTGAATTAATATTAAACACAAATGAGAAATTAATGTTACTTTTTAGGGCCCAATATCGCGCAGTTGTAGCATTTATCGGAAATGTTCAAAAATGGAATACCAGGATTAATTAAATATTGCCTTTACATTGAGATTTCTTACTTCAGTTTATTCTTGTTCTTTTACCAGAAAAAACAATTGTCATTGTGCCATTACTTTTGATATGGCAGATGAGAGATTTACAGTTAATAGCACCATCGTTCTTTAACTTCTCCAGAGACTTTATATGGTCAGTGTTGCTTAGAATTCGTATCATGTATTTGCTGGAATATACAGGTTTTTTTTTTTTAAACTGACGCTATTCAGAGCCGCCTGTAGCTCGTTCTAATAACTGGTTTGATACAAAATTTTGTGAATGGACTAAGAAAACCATGGGAAAAACGATTCCAACAACAACAAAAAAATAGTTCCAATCACCACCGATAGGGGTAAATGTGGCGCTGTGGTAATTTATGCAACTGAGAATTAGCATAAAATACGGGCAATAAATGAAAATGCAAATTTTTACTTACGCAAGCGACAGTAGCGCCAATAGTTTAAGTTATAAATGCATGCGAAAAACACCAAGAAACAATTTCAGCTCAAATTGAAAATTAATCTCACGTTACCGCAGCGCGCGTTACTTGTGAAATTCTATTATTGTAACCAGTGCAATGCACCAGCCGCTCTTCGTTTACTTAGAACACGCCATAAACTGCGTAAAGGACCTTTATCCGTTAATGTATTGAAAGCAATGATTCTGAAATTCGAAGAAACAGGCTCGCTAGCAGTTCGGTCAGGCAGAGGACGTAAACCGGTGGCAGAAAAAGTGATAATGGATGTTTCAACTGCAATCAACGAAAGGGAAAGTGTAAATGATGAATAAAACATGGCATTTTATCCAAATTATTAATTTTGTCTGTTTCTGATGGGTTTTTTCCAATGTACAGCGCCACATTTCCCCCTATCGGCCGTGATTGGAACTATTTTTTTTGTTGGAATCTTTTTTCCCATAGTTTCCTTAGTCCACTCACAAAATTTTGTATAAATCCAGTTATTAGAACGAGCTACAGGCGGCTCTGAATAGCGTCAGTTTAAAAAAAACACTCTGTATATCGAGTTTATATGATTCGAAGAAATTCACTTAAAATGATCTCTTCTCCAGAGACTTTATTTGGTCAGTGTTGCTTAGAAACCGTATCATGTATTTGCTGGAATATATATCGAGTTTATATGATTCGAAGAAATTCACTTAAAATGATCTCTTCTCCAGAGACTTTATTTGGTCAGTGTTGCTTAGAAACCGTATCATGTATTTGCTGGAATATATATCGAGTTTGTATGATTCGAACAAATTCATTAAAAATGATCTCTTCTCAAACGCATATTTTCTGCAAAAGTTTTGATGTACACATTTCTGTATATAGCAGAAGATACTTAGATATTTAATAAATAAAATAGAGTGTAATTTTATTTTTAACTAATTAATACTTTAAATATTTAATTAATATTATATACAAATGAGAAATTAATATTAATTTTTAGGTCCCAATATCGCGGAGTTGTAGCATTTATCAGAAATTCTCAAAACGCAATACCAGGATTAATTAAATATGGCGTTTACATCGAGATTATTTTCTTCAGTTTATTTTTGTTTTTCTACCAGAAAAGAAAACTGCCATTACTTTTGATATGGCGCATGGGAGATTTACGGTTGATAGCACCATCATTCTGAAACTTGTCTAGAGACTTTATTTGGTCAGTGTTGCTTAGAAACCGTATCATGTATTTTCTGGAATATGTATCGAGTTTATATGATTCGAACAAATTCACTTAAATTGAACTCTTCTCTTCCGTATATTTTCTGCAAACCATTAATGTTCACATTTCTTTGTATAACAGAAGGTACTAAGATATTTAATAACTAAAATGGAATGACATTTTATTTTTAATTGTTGGATTAATACTTTAAATATGGGATTAATATTATACACAATTAAGAAATCAATGTTGTTTTCTAGGGACCAATATTGCAGAATCATAGCATTCAAAGAATTATTTAGAGAAAAAAAAAATTCATGTGTCTTAATCTACAAAAATATAATTTAACCACGTGCGAAAATATAAAATAACTTCTTCCAAGTTACCCACGATTCACAAAAGCGTTCTATATCTGCAGAAACCTCAAAAACAATACATTTGGAACATTTATAGAAGCATTTACAAAAACAATGTTTATTTTGCTACCACCAATTTTTGGAATAGTTTCCGAATAGTTTATATAGTGCATCAGTAAGTTTTCTGAAACCAATACATCGGTTTTAAGAAATAATATACACTGCTCAAAACAATTAAAGGATATTGCAGTTTTAGGTGGATTTTGTATCTGGGAAACTTTTTAGCTGATTGATACATGGTCGACAGACATAGTAGGTTATATGAGAATAAATTACACATGTTTGGCAGAAAAAAATGCATTTTATTGCGCATTTGTGTACAAAAGGAAAAAAAACACAATTTCTGCATATGAGAAAAAAAGAATAAGAAAAGGTGTTTTCTTCAAAGAAAATCATTTTCAGTAGGGGGTATGGTTTCCACGGGCGGCCAGCAACGTTGAACACCTTTGAGGCACGGACTCAATGAGGCTATTAATGACGAGTTGGGGTATTCTGCCCCACTCTTCCAGAAGAGCTCTTTCCAGTTCTTGGAGAGTTTGTGGGGGTTGTTGGTGGCCAGAAATTCGTCTTCCTAGAGCGTCCCAAACGTGCTCGATTGGATTCATGTCTGGAGAACACGCTGGCCATTCCATTCGAACGATTCCTTCCTCGAAAAGGAAATCCCCCACCAGGTTTGCACGATGTGGCCTGCAGTTATCGTCCATTAAAATGAAGTTATCTCCGATTGCTGCAGCGTAAGGGACTACAATAGGTCTGAGGATCTCATCCCTATATCGGCGACCAGTCAGAGCTCCATCTCGAATGATGTAGAGGTCAGTGCGCCCGTCAATGGAGATGCCACCATACACCAACACTCCTCCACCGCCAAATCTGACACTTTCGTGCACGAACGCAGGATTATTCCTACTGCCACGTTCCCCATCAGATGAAAATACGCCTATTATCCGGATGAACAGAAAAACGGGACTCGTCAGAAAACAGAATATTGCTCCATTCATTTCTCCTCCAGTTGACATGCTCGGTTGCCCACTCCCTGCGGTCGCGACGATGCCTTGATGTTAATATAACACATACCATCGGTCGGCGAGCATACAGACCTACAGCATGGAGCCGGTTTCGGACAGTCTGAGTTAAAATCGTGGTGCCTGTAGCCGAGCGAAGGTGTTGTTGGAGAAGAGTAGCGTTCATGTTTCGGTGTCTCCGAGCTGTTAACGCTAAATACCGATCTTCATTGGGCGTTGTTGCCCGTCTACGACCTTGCCCTGGTCTTCGGCCTGCACATCCACTCTCCAAAAAACGGTTCCAGATCCTGGAAATGACACTTTGTGACACTCCAATGGCTTGCGCTACTTCGGCTTGAGTTTAGCCCCCTTCTAACCTACCAACAAGTCTCCAAGCTTCTGAATCTGTCAAATGACTTCGCTGAGACATCGTACTGGTCGAAACAAAGCAATCACTGAATGCCGATCATCCTTGTCTTCATTCTCTTTTATCCAGTTGAAAGTCAAATTTCATTCGCTGCCGCTGAAGCGACGTTTTTGATGTCGAACTCAAAATTTGCATACTCCACAGTTTGAAAACCAGAAAAATTTGCATTTGTGATTCTCTTCTTCTATTTTCGGCAAAAAAAATTTCGTTTATATCTTTATTTTATATAAAACTTCAAATATCCTTTAATTGTTTTGAGCAGTGTATGTATATTCTCAATTAAACGTTATGTGTAACTGAATTTGTACATGTAAGAGTAACAAAATAATATTAATATTGATGTTATGTTAATGCCGTTAAGTTATCATGTTTGTCTCTAAAACATGGTTGTTGAACATGAAAACGTTATTTGAGAATTGAAATAATCTTACGATCTAATATTCCGGTTTGTAACCAATATTCCGTTTTAATACTCTATAGAAACTTCTCGGAAACGTTTCCAAAAATTAATGGCACCAAAAGAAACTTTGTTTTAATAAATGTTTCTTTTAGTCTCGAAAATATATTGGTTTCCCAGGTTACTAAATTTAAAGAACACTTTCCGGAATCGTCAGTAACTCGAAGGAGGTTATTGTATATTTTCGTCCATGGTTATATTATGTTTTTTTTAGATTTAGAAACATGTGTCTTTTTTTACAGTGTACAATGCAATACCAGGGTTAACTAAATATTGGTTTTACATTGAAAACATTTGTAATAAAATGTCGCCGTTTCAGAAAGAATAGGCTTTACCTACGATGGATATTGGCATTATAGGATATTGGACATTATTGGATGGATATTGGCAAAGTGGTACGCACTAATGTTACACTGTAAAAATTATCCATAAAAATACAGTAAAATTTCCGTAAAATTTTATGGAATAGTTTCATTTTTCTGAGAAAACAGTAATTTTCCGTTATTGTCATTAATAGAATACAAATCCGTAAAAATGAAGAATGTCTTCCGTAAATTTAATATAATACTTCCGTATTTCTTTCAAAACAGTACAATGACCGTATTTCTTTCAAAATAGTGCAATTTCCGTAAATGACATTTAGAGGTTTGCTTACACAAACCACTTCGTTTGGAATACGAATTGAGACTGATGTACATGCTTAGAGTTCTTCATGGATCCAGGCCTTGCCCGGCCCTATCCGCAGGGCTATTTTCTGTCATTATATATATTCTTTCGGTCTATTTTCATTCGGCCTAGCGAGGAGCTTATGGCACCCGGGGCCGTGTCTGGACTTTATTTTTTCTGAAAATAATATTTATATTTTTTAATGAAATTTTTAGATATTTATTTTATCTTAATAAATTACAGAAAAATAATTTTTAAAATCTAATTTTTTCTTCTTTATAGTGTTTCAAATTTTTTTCACCGACTTTTTAAAAATTTTAATTTAACTTACTTAACGTGATGCAATATTAAGTTATTTAAGGTTTCATAAAATAATATCTCTGTAAATTTTGGTATGAAAATTGGGATTGAACTAAACTGATCTGGCTTATAAAATTATGAAATAAAGTAAAATTTATTATCTTATAAATTATAATTTTAAGAAGTTTATAATTTTTAATTTAAGTATATAAAAATACTTAATAATTTTTCTTTATTTTTATAAAAATGAAGTTTGCATTTTTAAAAATTTATAATTTATTTCTTTAGTTTATAATTTTATAAAATAAACTAAAGTAATTTAAACTAAATTAAAAAGTCAAAATCTAAACTTACCTATCACAAGGTTATTAATTTCAAAATTGTCGCTAACAGACTATATTTTGTTTTAATTTTTTTTAAACTATGCAGTTTAACAGAACCGTACACAAAAAATCGCAGCATAGCTCAAATATAATAATTTAATTTATAATTAAATTATTTTCATTTACATAAATATTTAAACATAAGCTATAAATAAAATTAATGTAATAAATACTACGGCTTAAGATAATTTTTAACTGTATTCCAGTTGATAAGTTTTATCGGGGTTGATCAGACAAATATCTTTATTGGGGTTGATCAGACAATTGTATATGTTTGAAAAAAGAAAATGTTGGTACTTTTAATATACAGGGTGTCCTTCAATTTATGCGCCAAACCGTAAAGGGTAAAAGAACACCCCTAGACAAGTTCAAAACACTATACAATGCAGGATTGTAACTCAAGTAGTGAAGCCCTATACAGGGTGCTTTCCGATTGTGGATAGAACCATGTTTTCTGCACATTATCTAACAAATAATGATAAATTCCGTGTTTTATCATGAAATTTATTTTACAGTGTAGGGTTAAGATGGTATATCCAATACAAATATTATTGGTCGAATGTTGTTTGACCCAAAGCACACTCTCTCTCTCTCAAAAAAAAAAAAAAAAAAAAAAAAAAAAAAACATAATACTAATTCGGGGAAAACATTAAACGCTCAACGGCTTGGTTCGCCTTTGCCGAGTGGTCTTTCTCAGGTATTAAATAATAATAATTCGTCAAAAAACGTAAAAGTACAGACATTAATTTGCCGGAACACCCTTGTGGTTGGAAGAGATTTTTCTGCTATTTAAAAACTTTTCGTCCTTTGACATTATAAATGCAGGAAATTTTGAGCTTAGGGTTTCGATTTTTCGTGTTTTGAGAGAAAAATGACGTACGTAAAAATTCTGTTTCTAATACGAAAGATTACTAAGGAGTACAGTTGCTGGAACACTCCTGTGATTTGACTAAGATGTTGCAAAAACTAACTTTTCATGCACCAATATTTTATTTTAAAATATAGAGATTGTTGTTTACTTTTATCGTGTGAAAACAAACTTTATGACTGCATACGAGTAAAATTGTATTAGTTCAGATACAGCGCATAGAATAAATAGTGTGGAAAACGGTTTTACCGTTTTCAAATTCAAACCTGAAATTCTAAAGCGGGAATTTTTAGTTCAACACGACACGAAATATCTACCATTAAGTGAGGAAATGAACAGTATAGGGAATTTATGGTATGAATGTGAAATTTCGGAATTAAAAAAAACCAAACTGGTAATGCTTTAAAAAGGGCTAAAAAATTGTAACCGATAAACATGCAACGGTGCGGACAATAATAGGGCGATCGCAGCGACATCTGCTTTAAAAATAGATTTACCTCTAGCAAAAGTAACCGTTTCGCTATTGACAACGTGAACATAATTTCTGTTAATAAAATCTTCTTCTAAGTGTATATTTCAGATGTAACTGATTTTGAAATTAATTTTTTATCATATCAGGGAATAATTCTTTTTCACTCTTCTAGCAGAGATTTATGCTTTGGTATGCTAAATAGGGATAGTTTCTAGTTTGCTGTCTTGTATCGAGTACTGCAACTAGGCACAAAAGAATGCGTATCACGTCTTTTGGCCATGATCAATATCATTCATATTTTCAAAGCTTAATCCAAATCAAATAGGGTAAAATTTAATTATTTAAAATATTTACCACCAGCTGAAACGTTTTCTCAGTTCGATTCTTATACGATGTTTGCGTTGAAAAGACCTAGCGGGCAATGGCGTAGCCAAAGAGGGAGGGGGTCCAAATGCTTTGGAAACCAGTAATATTATAAAGTTTTCTTTGCCTTCAATGTGGCAGAAAATTCTCCGATTACATAAGGTAAAAATATTTTAATAAAATTAGTGGTATCCAAACCATCTGGATCTTCACCCTGTCTACGCCACTGCTAGAAGTTGTCGCTGCGATCGGCCCGTTATCTTTCAGCATCGTTCTACATTTATCGGATTCATTTTTTTAATACTATTTTGCAGCCGTTTTCCACACTATGTATTCTAGGGACTGTAGTTCATATAAAGAAATTTTAAACAACTTTTTGTTTTATAAAATACTAACCTTGGAAGCGAGAATATTTTTCTTAAAATCTGGATTAATTAAACTTTTAAAAAACATTTTAGTTAACCAACAAAACCGACTTGAAATCAAAATTTCTTTTAATTCCGCGTTTTCAAATTCAGTTAATTCGCAATATTTTAAGCAAAATTGAATTCGATATTTTGTGTTAGATTTGGGTAAAAACAAACCTTAAGCTAACACCATATTTGCCAGTAGGAACATAAATTTATGAAGATTTACGAAAAGGTACATAAACTATATATTTTCCAAGATGCTTCAATCATAAGAAATTCAATAAAGCGTCAAACGTGTATGTTATCTTTTAAAAAATTAAAATTCGTAGAATTTTATATATTTACAAGAAAATTACATTTATGTTCTTAAAGAAGATATAAGTTCTTAGCAAACGATGTCTCACGCATCTCTTCGCGACAGTTCAATCATAAAATTGCCTCATGTGGTGATTCTGTTTTACATCAACGCATGAAATATTCTAAAATTTTGATAAGTCAGCTATTATTTTTGAAATACATAAATTTTCTAGTGCTTTAAAATGTTTATGGTTTCGGACATTTGTGAAATATTAGTTTGTAAGATTGAACAGAGAGATTGAACTTTGTTTTGATAGTAGATCGTTTTAATTAGACAAAAAATGAATAAAATAGCTCACACGAATGAGTTTTGTAACTGTTATGTTA
Organism: Maratus michaelseni; assembly: GCA_963931845.1. NCBI lineage: Eukaryota > Metazoa > Arthropoda > Arachnida > Araneae > Salticidae > Maratus > Maratus michaelseni. The sequence continues at coordinate 102,045,544 of OZ007600.1, forward strand.
TCAAAAGTGTAATGATTCAGGTGAGACCCCACAAAGCTTGCCGTTAATATTATTTCATAATACATTTTTATCTATTAGTAATTCCAAACAAAGTCTTGGTAGTATATTTCTAGAATATCTGAAATAGAAATCTGTGACACAACTGTTTGTTTAGTAATAGTTTGTAGTTAACCCAGAGGTGATTGTGTTCCGGTATTTTGTACACCACTAAATTCATATAGTAATCTTTTTCTTCTTTAATCGATAAATTCTGCGATGATATACTAAGAATATTGCTATATAAATTTAGTGGTATTCAAAATACTGGAACACAATCACCCCTGATTTAACCCTTTATATCCTGAATTAATTTTCCAGCTACTTTTTAGATGCTCAGAATCCTCGATTATTCCCACCAGTTATTTTTTTTTTTTTGTAAAGTTTTACTTATCTAATCATAGCATTTTTGCGATTCAATTGGGCGAAAATTTCTTATTTGAAAAACCGGTGGTAACAGATTAAAAATTCTGTAAAAGACGCTCGTCGCGAAGGGGTTAAAGTGGTACTTATAAGTACCGTCAGGATAAAAAGGGTTAAATGAGAAAGGTGATCTTTTTGTTCAGACAATAATACTCAACGATCGCAAATAATAAATGAATTACAATTAACCCCTTGGGGACGAGCGACACATATACGTGACGCATAAGGTGCTCAGAATCCTCGATTATTACCATCAGTAACTTTTTATTGTAAACTTTGCCTTATTTAATGACAGCATTTCTGAGATTCAATCAGGCGAAAATTTCTGTTTTGAAAAACCGGTGGCAAAAGATTAAAAATTCTATAAAGGACTTTCGTCGCGAAGGGGTTAATAAAACTTAACTATACAGGGTGTCCGAAGAAGATTGAAACACTATTTCATTTTTTACCTTTTGGAGATACGTAGACAATATAAATTACATAATTCGTCCGAAATAAAATTGGAATTAAGATTATGCTGATATGTGTGTGTGTGGAAATAATCATGTCATTACTTGTCCTAAACTTCAAACTTTTTAAAATTTTATACTGTCCCTAGCAGCGCTAACTAATGTTTAGAAAAGATTTTTCCATGCTCTGGCACGTAAAACAGTAAAAAATCAATTTTCTACGACTAACATTCAATGAGTCATGATGTATGGAATTTTATGAAATTTAGGGAGGACTATGTCCTTTTTTCACGCCAGAAAGCACCGAAACTTAATAAATTTCAAAATATCATAGCTCGGTAAGTTTTGACCGTAGATGAAAAAAATTGTTTATTATTTACATGTCATCTCATGGATAAATTATTTCTAAATCAAGCGTATAGGACTCAGCCCCCTTTTAAAATGTTAAATGTGTAACTTTTGAAAAATTAATAAAAGGTTTTTTACGTCAGCATATTATTTTTTAATTACACTTTTAAATTTCTATATGGTTTCTAGGTCTTATATGTTATATTTAGAAACCATTTCTCCATGCTCTGACAAATGTAACACTATAACGTCTATTCTTCTACGACCAATACGCTCTGAGTTTCATACTTTGAAATTTATGGGATGCCACAGCTGAACGTTACTAAAAACAGATAAAGGCCATAACTCGATGAATTATGGTTGTAGTAGAATGGGATGCTTATTGTTGTACTTCTCAGATCATTAAGAAAAAATTTCTCAATGCGACTTTTAGGCTTCAAGGATCGTATAAAAATAAAATACTGTAACCTTTGAAAACAAATGGCAGAAACACTTCATCAAACTACTCTTAAATCCTACCTTATTGTGAACACCTTTGAAACTTACATTGCTGATGTATCTCCAACAGGTAAACAATTAAAGCACCTTTCAATGTTTTGCGAACACTCTGTATTTATTTAATGAAAAAACCTTCAACGATACTCTCATACGTTAAATGAAAAAAAAAACATCAATATTGTAGATTTGTTTAATTTTCATTTAGTTGTATACAAATGCATTTAATAGTTTTTAAGATACCAAGATACCAGGTTTTAAAACATTTTTTTAGCACATTTTATATGTACCGGACCATTTATTGTGGCCTATTTTATCAAGAAAGACACACACACACACACACATATATATATATATATATATATATATATATATATATATATATATATATATATATATATATATATATATATATATATATATATATATATATATATATATATGCTTATATATTGCTTATATATGCTTATATATTGTTTTAACCTATTTAATCTAAACAGCAAATTATTCTCCCAAAACACGCAGATCGATAACATAATTCGCCTTCAAATCCTTTGTATCTATGTTTTCGTACAGGCAAATACTTGCTTGGGAAACGGTTCATTTATTACCTGAGCTTTAATGTTTGCGGTGCATCATATATTATATATGCTTGCCGGATTGTTGTTGTAGTGAATATATAAGTCGTAAATATTTGCAGTTGAAAGTGGACACTGTTGTTTGCTAATATATAACAAATATTCTTTAATTTCAAGTAAAGATGATTTTTATATTCTCATCATACAAGCTTGTTGTGCATGAAAGTTAATTCATTTTCGTTAAGATTGAGAATAATTTTAATTTGATAAAAATTGTAGTCTCAATTTTTTGACACCAGCGGTTACCAAACTTTATACTTATGCACCCCTTTTAATATGTAATTATATAGAGCCTTTTGTATAATCTATCCTATGGAAAATATGTACTTTGTCACAAATGATACAGACTGGAACAGTAGTAAGTAACACTAATGTAACAGTGGAAAAATCAAAATCTATTACTACAGGAGGAAAAACAAATTTATTGATACAAGAATTAGGAAAAGTAATTTACGACATTGTTTTGCATCAACAACAAAGTCTGTATCGGATATTACCCTTTTTTATAAATTTTCCAAATTGTTTTGCAACAACAACAAAGTCTATTTAGGGATTTATACTGTTATTTTATTTGCAATATTGTTTTGCTTCATTGACAAAGTCTGTATAGGTATTTATATATTTTTTTCACTTTAAGACTTATTTTTGCACTACCGATCAATTAAGTCTGCATCGGAATTTACCCTTTAAAAAAATAGCCTCAAGTCGTCTTAAAACTAAGTGTTTTCATTTATATGTTGTACAAGGTTCGCACACTCCTTATATTTTGTAAGGAGTCTGGCACCACTATTAATGATAAGAAAGTTTCTATTTCATTTTTTAAACACAGAATTCACAGCGTTTATTCACAGAATTAACAATATTTTTCCGCAGTTAAATAAAGAGAAGAAAATTGTAAAAATTTGTGGTACACTTTTGCGAACCCTGTTGTACGATATTATACTTTAAAGTTGTAACATATTGTTTTAATTTTAGTACTGCAGCAAATAAAATTAATTAAAATTTTTAAAGACCTGATCGTGCATTTTGCGACTCACTATAAAACATTGTTTTGCGACGCATTGTTTTGAAACAATAACAAAGTCTGTACAGGGATTTATATATTTAAAAAAAAGTAACTTGCAAAGCAAATTAAAAAATAAATTTATTTCTATATTGTTAAGCCCGAGAAGGGATAGATATTAAAATTATTTTATTTAGTCAATGCTACAATAATGTTGCATTTTTATATTAAATCTTGTTCAGTCTATTTAATCTTAAAAAATTAAATTTAAATTTGAAACATGATATTAAAGCAACTTTAAAAAATTTCATTTAGTTGAAATGAAATCTAAATAAATCTTCAACTTTTTAAATTATTTGTACTTCTCATGTTTGTTGTCTGTTAGAATTTGCTACAATATAAATTTTGCATCATGCATGTAAAACTGAAAAAAAGTTGAAGATTTATTTAGATTTCATTTCAACTAAATGAAATGTTTTAAAGTTGCTTTCATATCATGTTTCAAATTTAAATTTAATTTTTTAAGATTAAATAGACTGAACAAGATTTAATATAAAAATTCAACATTATTGTAGCATTGACTAAATAAAATAATTTTAATATCTGTCCCTTCTCGGGCTTAACAATATAGAAATAAATTAATTTTTTTAATTTGCTTTGCAAGTAACTTTTTTTCTAATATATGAAGTTTTTTAATAACAAATTAATATGAAGCAGATAAGATTCGCACAAGGGAAGTATGTAAAAGACTGTACAGATCAAAATCAATATTGGTAATATGAAATATACAGTTCAAACATTGATTATTCTTGAAACAATTAAAATAATAAAAGTAATTTTTAACAAAAAAAAATATAACGGACTTCAACGGATTGTTTCTCATCTTCATAATGATAATAATAAACGAATCATGTTCATTTTTGTAAATAATTTTATTCCATTGTGCAAAATACGTTTGCAACCACTTTGGAAAGAGACACTAGTATGTGGTGTGTGAAAACTATCGATAAAATCTTGTTTTTTTATCACATAATAAGAAATATAAAAATAATAACGAGTATATATGAGCAGAATGATGTTGAATATAATTGTAAACAGGGAACGTGTCAAGATTTTTTGTTATATAATACAAATAATAAGAAAACTAGCTGGCTTCGCCAACTAGCGGCCCCTTAACTTACATCGGTTCCTCTAATCTTGTAAAACCTCGAACCAACCAAACCTCCGACCCGGGTCCCCGCTGCCTTCGGCACCGGATGATCCCTTAATTTGCACATCAAGTAGTATAAACCTCTAACTGAACAAACCTCCGGCTCAGATCCCCGCTGCCTTCAGCACCGTATAGCAGTCGTGCTGCGCACACGCTGCATAATATGATTAAGCGGTCACAGACCTTTGCAACGATATATCACATGAAAGGTGTGGTCAAAATTGGGCAAAGTGGGGATGGACACCGGAGATACATATGATTAAGCGGTCTCAGACCTTTCATACAATTTATCACATGAGGGGTATAATATATTAAGTGCTTAAATTAAAGTAATTGCAGCAACTTCATAATGGATAACTCGAGGTGGACGTTTGAACACATTTAATTTACAATTTAAATCACAATACGTACATCTACCAACACGGAACAGAACATTCTACACATGACAGTAAACAAAACTTAATATCCTTAGTTGCCGTAGATTGCTGTGGTGCTGCCATCTATTACTTACATTTTGAACTAGACACCACAGACTCTCCCCTCCTTACTCTGGATATTTCGTGGGAGATTTTCTTTTCCTGGTGGATCTTCTAGGTACCTGTTGGGAAAAAGAAGAGTTAGTATTTACAGTATCTGTAGCATGATCACTAGAAGTATTGGGCACCATGGATTTCACTTTAGAGTCGACTGGAGCAGGACTTGGAGTATTTGGGAGGACACAGTCATCTGGTTTAGGATTTGGAGGAGCTGGGACAACAGAGTCAGCTGGTTCAGGATTTGGAGTAGATGGAACAACAGAGTCAGCTGGTCGAAGATCTGAGACACTAGGAGGCATTAGCTGAGAATCACTTTTGTGACTTTCTGTACCACTTTCTTCAGAATTTGAATCATTATTTAGATGTATCTTCGAACCGACATTAGTTATCTGATCAACATGCCTTTTCCAAATATTCGAACCAACTTTAATTCTATAATGCAACTTGCCCTCTCTTGCAATAATGCGACCAATTTTCCACTTGGCTTCTGGAGTGTAATTTCTTACAGCCACTTTCTGGTTGATTTGAAATTCTTTTACTTTAGAATTGGCCTTTTTCGCATTTTGTTTATCATGCACAAAATTTGTAACACTTGGAAGTATCAAATCTATTTTCGTTCTTATATTTCTATTGAGAAATAGAGATGCAGGACTTTCCCCCGTAGTAACATGAGGCATCTTCCTATACTGTAAAAGAAAGTTATTTATTTTCATCTGCAATGTACCAGATTCTGAAGATAAGGCTTTTAACCCTTTTTTAAGAATCTGCACATATCTCTCTGCCTGCCCATTTGTAGCTGGATGGTATGGAGCACTAAACCTATGTTTAACCCCATGATTCTTCAAAAATGTCTCAAATTCTTCAGAAGTAAATTGTTTTGCGTTATCTGATACCAGAGATATAGGATACCCGTATCTTGCAAAAAGAGAAGAAAGACAAGTAATTGTATGTTCTGAAGTTGTATTAGGGACAATAAAAACTTCAGGCCATTTGCTATGAGCATCAACCACCAGCAAAAGCATTTTACCCATCACAGGACCAAAATAATCTATATGAATTCTTTGCCATGGAGCTGTAGGCCATTCCCAATGATGAGTATCTACCTTAGGAGGATTATTTTTTAAATTGACACAAGTAGTGCAATTTCGTGCAAGATCTTCAATATCTTGGTCAATTCCTGGCCACCAAACAAAACTGCGAGCTAAGGACTTCATTTTCACTATACCAAAATGTCCATAGTGCAAATCATGTAAAATTTGTTTACGGTGAACTTCTGGGATAATTACTCTACATCCTTTTAAAATGCAACTATGTTGAAGAGTAAATTCTTCTTGTTTGCCACCAAAAAGTAAATTTTTAGGAATTGGAGAACCAGAAATTAGATGATGAAAAAGTTGACGTAATAAAGGATCAGATTTTGTAGCTACAGCAATTGATTTGGCGTTTAGAGGCAATGTAGAAATTTGGTTAATTTGAAAAAATTCAGATTCATCAATTACATTACTTGAATTTAATTGTGGGGGTAAATCTTCACTACGTAATGGAAGTCGTGAAAGAGCATCGACATTTCCATGTTCGGATGTTTTCTTATATCGAATATCATATTTAAACGCTTGTAAGTATAATGCATATCTTTGCATCCGAGCAGCTGAAAGAACAGGGATACTTTTATTTGGAGAAAATATGGACACGAGTGGTTTGCTATCTGTAAATAAAGTAAACCTATTACCATATAAATATTGAAAAAATTTCTTTACACCAAAGATAATAGCTAGAGCTTCCTTATCCACCTGGCTATACTTTTTTTCTGCATTCGTAAGCGTTCTGGACACAAAACCAATTGGTTTTTCCACGTTATCTGGCATCACATGCGAAAGAACTGCAGAGATACCATATGGAGAAGCATCTGTTGCTAATACTAAAGGCAATTTAGGGTTGAAATGAGTAAGAACTCTTTCTGAAATAATTTCCTTTTTTATATCTTTAAATGCTTGTTCACAAACAGGAGACCAAATAAATTTTACATTCTTTTTGAGCAAGTGATTTAAAGGATGGGCAATTGTAGATAAATTTGGTACAAATTTAGAATAATATGTGACTAAGCCTAAAAAAGCTTTAACTTGTGACACATTAATTGGTCTAGGAGCATTCACAATAGCTTCAATTTTATCTTGCGTTTTATGAATACCTTGCTTATCAATTTTATAACCACAATATGTAATATGGTCAGCCAGAAAAATTGATTTATCTTTATTTATCCTAATATTATATTCACGTAATCTTTCTAAGACTTGTTTTAGTCTTTTTAAATGAATTTCATCCGTTTCCCCTGTAACACCAATATCATCAATGAACACAGTGACACCATCAATACCACTTAATATTTGTTCGATAGATCGTTGCCAAATTGCTGGAGAGCTAGTAAGACCCATTGGTAACTTTAAAAATTGAAATAAGCCCTTCGGAGTATTTATAGTTAATAGTTCTTGTGATTTTTCGTCTACAGGTAACTGAAGATAAGCTTGATTTAAATCAATTTTCGTAAAATGTAAACCACCACCTAAAGTAGCTAACATGTCCTCTACCCTAGGTAAAGGATATTTTTCCACCTTCAAAAATTTATTTACTGTAACTTTAAAATCTCCGCATAAACGAATTTTCCCATTTGGTTTTACCACTGGAACTATAGGAGTTGCCCACTTACTACTGGTGACAGGTTTAATAATACCCTCATCCTGTAACCTTTGAATTTCATCATTTATTGCATTACGTAGAGCATACGTGACTGTTCTAGCCTTACAAAATATGGGCGTAGAACCTTTTTCTAGATAAAGTTCTGCTTTCAAACCTTTTATTTCACCCACTTTATCCGAAAATAAATCAGAAAAATCATTTAATAATGTTTTCAATTGATCCGTAGAATTTGCAATTTCATTTACATACACAGATTTAAAGTTAGTAGGGAACAAATTAAATGCAGCTACCCAGTCTCTGCCAAATAAAAGTGGGAAATTATCTTCTTTAATTAAATACAATTTAAGATTTTTAGTAATATTTGCATAAGAAACATCTACTGTTACATACCCCACAGGTGTAAACACCTCACCCGTTGCCGTTCTCAACTGAACATCTGGTGGAAAAATTTTATTATTCGGAAAAATTCTCCGAAAACGATTTACAGGTGCCGCAGAAATTCCTGAGCCCGTGTCGACCTCCATTTCAGCTTTAGCTTTATTTTCAATTAAAACCCATACTTTTATAGGTGTAGAACTTTTATCATGACTGACAGATAAAATGTCGACAGTTTGCAATACATTTGTTTGTTTCTGAGAACTGCTTTTACATACTTTACCAAGATGGCCTCGTTTTTTACAAATTTTACATATAGTATTGATATGCTTACACTTATTAGCAAGATGCAATGGATTTCCACATCGATAGCATTGTAATTTATTTTTATTTACATCAAAATTCCCTTTATTTACATTATTTAATTTCGGTTTCTGGAAATTATTTGAAATTTTATTCGGTTGAATATTTTTAGAATATGCCAATTTATTGACATTTACATTTTTATTTTTCAATTCAGATATATCCTGCTCATTATTTTGCAAAATAATTGCTTTTTCAATAGCTTTCTCAAAAGTTAAATCATCTATTTGTGAAAGTAATTTACTTTGGATATTTTCATTTTTTAAACCTCGTAAAAATTGTTCTAACAAATTTTCATTAAGTGTTTCACCAGCAAACGCACAAAATGTGGTTAACTTCTTTAATTTTGAAACAAAATCTTGTATAGATTCGTTCTCATTTTGATAAGAGTTACGGAATTTTATTCTTGAACAAAATTTATTAGGGGCGGGGCTTAGGTGCTTTAACAGAATTTCAACTATTTCGTCGTATTTTAATGCTTCAGGATTTTTCGGAAATGTTAGATCTGACAGCAAATTATACAATTTTGGCCCCATACAGGAAATAATTGCGGGTACCTTTTTTTTTTCTTCAACATCATGTAATAGAAAACTCTGTTCCAATCTCTTTACGTATGATTGGAACGTTTCAATGGAATCATTGTATTCCTTGAAATTTGCAAACATTATGAACTTTTATTTATTTCAGAGAAGAAAAAAAAATGTCAGCACTTACCACCCTCGAAATGATGTACGCCTTCAAAATATTACTGCAGCATATACAATTGTAGATGTAAAAAACGAAACTTCGCCATTTTGCGAATCAGGTGGAATTTCTTCTTATATTAATTCCGGTAAAAACCTTGACCTGCGTCGCCATAATATAATATATTAAGTGCTTAAATTAAAGTAATTGCAGCAACTTCATAATGGATAACTCGAGGTGGACGTTTGAACACATTTAATTTACAATTTAAATCACAATACGTACATCTACCAACACGGAACAGAACATTCTACACATGACAGTAAACAAAACTTAATATCCTTAGTTGCCGTAGATTGCTGTGGTGCTGCCATCTATTACTTACATTTTGAACTAGACACCACAAGGGGTATCGGCAAAATTTTAAAAAGAGCCTCCCTTGGGGGGAAGTGGGGGGGGGACACCGGAGATGCATAATATGATTAAGCGGTCTCAGACCTTCCCAACTATATATCACATAAGTGGTCCGGCAAAATTTAGAAAAGCCCCCCCCCCCCTTGTTGCCAAAACGCGCTTCCCCCCTCCTCATAATTTTTATGGGGTAATGCAGGTTGATGTAGTTTGGACAAAATCTTCCAATATGAGGATAAAAAATCAATAATAAAAACATGAAAAATCAATTTTACTTAAATTTAGTTATTCGATTTCCCACCAGGGGACGCTATGAATGCAAAAGTAAATTGTGCTGGATTTTTAGAGCTTATACTTATCAATATAGCTGCCATACAGTAAAACATTTAAAAAACAGTTTTACTTGAGTTTGGATAACATACATATTTCTTCACAAGGGGCGATATAAACGCAAGAAAAAAATATTACCTAATTTTAACTTGGGGTATGGTTCCCATATTGAAAAACGTAAAAAAAATATATTGTAAAGTTTTAGTTAAGCAATTTCTCACCAGGAGCGCTACGATAGTAAAAAGACATATCATGAGAAATTTTTTATCAAGATATAAACTTTACCAAGACAGGATCTTTTTCTGAAAACTTATTTAAACAAGAACGAAATATCATGCGTCAAGCATAGATTATGTAACACTTTCCAACGCTTCCAAAATAAATTTACAAATCAATACCGTTTAATAAGCTGAAAGATAACATCTAAGTAAACAATTTGGAAAACGCATAACATATTTAAAAACGTAATTTCAGGAATTTCCAACATATATTTCCAACATATACAATATTAGGAAAAATATCCGAATACTTTTATTCATCCCTGTATATGATCTGTAGATTTGTATATATACTATATAGGATGCTAAATTTTAGTTTAGTTCGGAAACGCGTAGCACAGTTTAAAATTCTCCTTCTGGAGTGTCAATAAACGTAAATGTGTTCGCGAACTTTTGTGCTACCCTGTATAGGATCTACAGAATTTATACACACCAAGTAATAGACAAAAAGTGAGTTAAATTCAAAATCGCGTTCAGCAATTTAAAACGCACTTCCAGGAATTATTGTTAACAGACAGTAGCGAATTCTTTTGTGAATTCTTCGTTCGTTTTTGAATTCTTTTAAATTGCCGCCAAATATTGGCAATGTCATTAAATTTGGCGAAATGTTGCCAACTGTGCGAATTTGTTTACTGCCAACAGTTAAGCAACTGTTTGAACCTTCATTTCCATTGAAATGCATTGACACGTAGAGACCGCAACATGACCCACTAATCGAATTTTTCCGAACATGTGATCGAGTCTAATGGTTTTCTTTTACCCCAAAATGGTAGGATACAAAATAAGTCAAAATCTTTCGAGCCATTATTAAGATAAAATTTGCATATACACGCACACAAGATTTGCTTGTATTATTATAATATATGATTTGGTTACGCTATTTCCACCCAGTGGGCGCTGCAAGAATAAATTTTGTTGAATCAGTATTACCTAATTTTAACTTGAAGCATGGTAGGAATATGAAAAAACATAAGAAAAATGGATTTTAAAGTTTTAGTTAGGAAATGTTCCACCATGGGCGCTACCAGTATAAAAAATCATGTGAAAATGTTTATTAAACATAAATTTGATCATGGCAGAACATTATTCAAATAATTTATACAAAGCCGTAAAAAATCAAGTATAAAAAAAATTAGTTATCCTATTTCTCGCGAGGAGTCTCTATAAACACAAAAGAAAATTGTGTTGAATCTGTATCAACTACTTTTAATTTCAATATAGCGATTATACAATGAAATATTAAAATAATCAATTTTATTTGAATTTGGTTACCTTATTTCCTCCCGGGGAGCGCTATAAACGAAAAAGTAAATTGTGTTGAAACAGTACAATCTATTTCATAATAACCATCAACGCCATTAATATTAGTCAATTTTCTCGCCTGCGAAATCTCTTATAAACTATTTTACAGAAAATTTTCTCTTGTATGTAACTAATATTCATACTTATTAATCACTATCGGTAAAAATTATTTAATAAATTTTTTTATTATAAATATGACGTCATATACAATTGCTTCCTGTATTTATTCGTATTGATGCTCCTTGTATTATTAATAAATGTATACTGAACTAAGAAAATGCTCTTTTTGTTACAAATATGGTGACATATTTACCTGCTTTCTGCTTGAATTACAACCAAATATTTGAAAATGTCCGTTTATTTAGAGTATGACGTCGTGTTGTTCCATTTTATAAAACGTAAAAAAAATCTAATTCAGTTTTATTTTGAACTTGGAAATCTTTCAATTGAAAAATTATTGCTGTGGTCAAATTATTATTATGGTTTTTGAATTGTTGGCAACAATAAAGAAACATAGTTAAATTTTATAGGAAAAACGTCCATTGATTCCCAATGAAAACTGTGAAATTTTGTATTAATAAGAAAAATATTTGAATAACGTAAATAAAACATAGCTTATGTTACTTCCTGCATTATAATTCCCCTATATGCAGCGGCATTTAATTCATTTTGATCCTGACGTCAGCCAAAGAATTTCCCTATTTCAAATTTTATTAGAACTAGCACACAGTTAAAATTTTGTGGCAACGCGTACAAAGGTGGGGAGAAGTCTAGTAATTAACTCGTTCAACGGGAGATGCTGTGTCAAATTAACATTAACCCTTCTTTGCATGAGTTTTTCTTTTACAATTGCGTTTTTTTATACATATATTAAATATTAGACATCAGAAATTCTAAGATAGATTTTTAACTTTGTTCAGCAACATAGTTCACGGAAAATTTACTGAATTAATATTTCTATGTAATTATAGTGGTGGAGTAGAAGTTGATTTATTTATTAAAAGTTAAATAAACAGTGATGGAAATTTCAATCACTGAACAATTAAGGGTTAAGAAGTCACACTGGAAATAAATAAGTATTACGCTGCCGCGCAATACTTAAATATCTATATATTTAAAATGCTAAGCTTTTTCTTTCGACAATTCATGAGAACAAACTACTGCATCAAATTACATCATTCTTTTTTTAAATGAAAGATATTTGGACACAGGTTTGTTATCGTGAATTCGATTGTTCGAAAATTTAATTAATTAGCCGTATTTTTCAATTAAACTTTTACTTCTGCTAATGACGTCATAATCTGATAACGCCCACTGTTGCGTTGCATAGAGATTATTCTCTGAACTCCGTGGTTACGAGGATGAAAGAGAAATAATAAATATTAAAAGCACGTGGCTTTTAGGCTGAATTTTTTTAATTTGCAAGTTAAATTTCGGTAAAAAATATTTATCCGCGTGTTTAATAAGCGAAAAAAAATCATATTTATTGTGACGTCAAGGGAATATTTTCCATTGGGTTTATTGTATCATTATGCATTGTAACTTTGTTGATGCCATTTTTCATTACAATTAAATACAAAATATTTTTTATTTGTATACATGGTGTTTAAGCATTAAAGTAACGTATATGAAGTACGTGTGATAAGCTTGCGCCGGTGAAAATGACGTTATGCGTAGCTTGAAATGCATTTTAACATTGGTAAAACTAAAGAGAAAACAGTATATGATTGTGTCAACATGACGTAATTTTAACTGATTTTTCCATTCTTAATTATAAAGATTAGAATTGGAGCCGCCAATTATTGCTTAATCTTGATTGCATACCTTGATTACATGTCACCAATTACTTTTTTTTTTAAATTATAGGTTAGAAAATTCCCTTTTTTAATAAAAAAAACACAAAAGTAAAGGATTTCAGGAAATTAAAAATTATTAAAAATAGTGTTATGGTGGAAAAAAATACTTGAAATAATTATTGTATTTTTACCTAGAATAAACAATGTAGGATTAATATTTCTTAGGAATTATTTTGGTAGGTTTATTATGAGTTCATTTAACAGTTCCTTATTAGCGCAAAGTCCTATCTCTTTCACTGTGAATTTCTCTTTCGATGTGAAAAAACGGTAGTCTACTTTTGGACTCCAGCAAAAACACAGTGGTAGTTTTTAGAAAGGTATAACGGCCGTGACAAGAAACGACGCGATTGCTTTAGCTTTCATCGCGCTTACATTACTTCTAAATACTACAAATTTCAATTATTTGCTACATATTACAATCGTAATTCTTACATCATCAATTAGAAAATAAAATTAGCTTTCGATTCAAATTTATTTGAAAACTGCCGCTTAATTTAATGAATTTTTAAATAATTTTCAAGCATGAAAAGTTTTTTAATTCTATCTTATGAATAACCACCAGTTTGGTTCAATAATAAAAATAGCCCCTGGGAAAGTTGCCACAATTGAAAATAGATTTCCCTAACCATCATAAAAAATGAATAATAATAATAATAATAGTAATATAAACAGTGATAAATCATAATATCAGATTATCCATAAGATAGAGCATTTTGGCGCTAAACGAAAATCTGTCAAAAAAAAAAATCTATTTTCAGTTTATAATGAACATAAAATTTATATGTTGAATTCGTTGATGTATATGTTTCAGCAGATATCAGAATATGCTAGGAATTGCATTTTTTATATTGTTTTAACGATCCATTTGTCAACTGTATAAGAGGGAAAATATCCCCGATTGTGATGGGAAAGGGATAATCTTCCTGATTATGTAAAGGAACCGAAGAAACCATACAAATAAATTACACTTGAAAACATTAAAAATCTCCCTCATCTGCAGATTGATTTATTACTGTAAAAAAGTTCTTTATTTTTACATAAAAATTGAGTAGCTTAAAATAATGGATGCGTTTTAGAAGAAATGGATTTGTAACGAACAATGATTAAAGAGGACATTTTAAAACTTTTAATTTAAACATTTTAACACTTTAACATTGAATTTCTACGGTGCTTTTGGGCAGATGCAATGCACATGCGCATAGGAGCTCATTCGGTTGCATTATCACGGGGGGGGGGGGATGTGTGCTTTATTTACTATGTTATTTTATTTACTGAATATGAGATGAGCATAGGAATATACTATTTGTATGATACTTCATAGGTACATGAAATTTTTTTCTTGCTGTGGGGAATATGGCGATAATGTCAAACTGATTTACATTACACAGTTTATTGCGGATTGTTTGTTTGGAGTTTGCATCGGAAATATCGACTGGTATTTGACTGGGGAAAAAACTTTTAAAATATAATATTTGAAAGACTTTTTCATACGTACCCCTTCTTAAATAATAAAGAAGCTTATTTTATTGATATTGTTATAGTATTTTGTTTTCGTCAAGTTTTGACGGGTTCCATCTAGTATTATTTTATTTGCGACATTGTTTTGACCCAATGAAAAAGTCTGTATAGGGATTTATACTTTTTATCACTTTAAGATTTATTTTTGCACCAGCGATTAATTAAGTCTGTGTCGGAATATATCCTTTTAAAAAAATTAGCCTCAAGTCGTCTTAACACTAAGTGTTTTATTTTATATTTTGTATGATATTATTCTTTAAAGTTGTAACATATTGTTTTCATTTTAATACTGCAGCAAATATAATTAATTGTACATTTATGAAGACCTGACAGAGCATTTCGCGACTCACTATAAACCATCGCAGACCTGCCAAGTCTCCGGCTTTTTGGATACCAGTATTTTAGTACAGAAAATGTTATTTTATTTAATTCTAGCATTATGTGATTTGAAAGAATAACATTTTTCTCTAAAACATTACTGGTGTTCAAAAAGTCGGTGACTTGGCAACTCTGCCATCGTCTGCGACGCATTGTTTTGAAAGTGCTGTACGAAACAATATTTGTTAAAACTTTCCAACAAACATGAAAAGTATTTATCAGTTCGGTTTGTCAGACCGTCTGAACGTCTGTTGATCAGTCTATCCACGTTCTCATTCGCTTAAATTTACTCAAATTGGCATATAATTTATATATGTTCTTCAAGTTTACCATGGCATATTCGGTATTGAAAATTAAGCTGAAGCGTTAATATTTCAAAAAGAATTCCCTTACATTATGGTCAATACGCAAAATCGTTTGAAGAATACTTTAATGATGCTACGCTATGTCAAATATATTGAAATTGATATGCAGGGTGTCCCAGCTAAGATGTTACAAGATTCGAGGGGAGGTTGGGTACACCTAGACAACTCGGAATCACGTCGGAAACGCCTTCCTGACCCAGTAGACGAATTGAAAAGGCTGGATCACACAAAGATGATCGTTGACCCTGGCTGTGTTACCGGTGGGCTACTTGTTTTAATCGATATTTCTTGATTGTCACACACTTTTTTAAAATGATAAAAGTTCCCTCTTTTTGTCTTGATTAATATGTCTTTAAATAAGGCGAATTAAAAAAGTGGTTAAAAAAATAGAAATTTGAATTAAAAAAGTCCTTCCGGCCTGTACCGGGAGGAAAAGGTAGCTGTCCTATATCTTTGTTTTAAAATTTTAGCTAATGTTACACGAAAACAGCAAGTTAAAATGCAAAACGTTTACAAAAGATTCGTTAATACTGAATTTGAATAAGAAATTCGCCAAATTATTGAGCAATAGCCAAATTGGCTTCATTTATGAAGACTTATTTTGGTCGCCAAATTTGGCGATATTTCGCCAAATGTCGCCAAGTTTGGCGCTAACGGATATGAATATATAGTTTTATGCGTATGATTGGGAAAATGATTACAACAATGAAAGTTTTTGTAATGTGCTGACTTGTTTCAAAATGTCAGCCACCCTAGAATTTCAAACTGCTCTATCTCAGCCATTTTTTAAGATAGAGGTAAACCAAAAAATGCGTTGGAATCCTCGTATTGAGGCCTAACACTTATTTAAAAAATTTGAATTTTTAACTTTTATGTATATTTATTTTAGTTTTAAATTTTTAAATGGCCGCTATCCTTAAAACAAAATGGCGGACCAAGCTGGCCAACGAACTCGGTCGAGACATTGGTGAGCTTAATACACACAATTAGTTTCATCAAAATTGATTTATAAATACGAGCGTTATCGTATGACATATGTCAAATATATATATATATCAACATTTGAACGGAGGGTGGTTTTGGGGTCTGGGGGTCATGATCGGTGAAAATATATCGAAATTTTCCGGAACTGCTTTCTTCCGAACGGCTGCAATAGGTAGCTTTATACTTTTTTGTATTGAAAGCTACCTAAAAGTATGCTACTAGCCACACTGGGTCCTGATGTTACAAGAGTGGTGCCAGCGGATAAGACGGGCAGTGTTCTCGGCGCAAAGTTTCTCCAGAGAGTGTTAACCCTTTCAAGCACAGTGTTCCCACTTCGAGACCACCTAATTTTAATTCCAAGAGACACCAAGAATATTTTAATAAAATTTTGTGTTTATACAAATTGTAGTTAATAATAAGTTTTTACTTTTATTCACAAGTTCAATTGTAAATTCTGGTGTCAGTCAATCATTTCATCATTTTACGAACCTTTTCGTATTCGTAAAATAATTCTGAAAATGATTCCCCTTACTGGGTGAGGAAGGCGTTTCCGACCCGGCATTCTTATTTGATTCCGAGTCGTCTAGTTATACCCTCTATTCCCTCGAAGTTTGTAACATCTTTGCTGGGACACCCTGTATATCACTGAAGCTCACTACAAGATACTTACTATTGAATTGGAATTTTATAGCATTTATCGTCCTTTTACAGGAACACACCAAATAATCCAGTTACTTTACCTGTCTTTGAGCCATAATTGCTGAAATTGCGTTTTCATCTTGGTATGCGTGTTACAGTTTAACTAGTTTTACGGGTATAACTCGATATTTATAAATTCTATAGATCACATACAGGAGTGCGCAAAAGAATTCAACTTCATTTCAGCTTATTTCCGGAAATTGATGAAGGGGTTTTTTCGATTGTGTTATGTGTTTCCTAACTGAACTGAGCTTTTTCATACTGTGTATATATACTATATATACAAATACTATATACACAAAAATACTAAATACACTATAAATATACTATAATAAATACTATAATAAATACTATAAATATGCTACACTAAATATACTATAAATACTATATATACAAATCTATAGATAATATACAGGGTTGCGCAAAAAATTTCGGGTAATTTTTCGACTGTCGATGGTAATTCTTGAAATTGTCTTTTAAATTTATTATGCATTTTCCAAATTGTTTACTTAGGCATCATCACCTTATTAAACGTTGAAGTTTTGTTACATTATTATGAAAGTGTTGGAAAATGTTTAATAAGCTATGCTTGATAAATGATTTTGCTTTCTTGTGTAAATATTCTTCTTCATAAACTTTTTGTGTAATTTTAACATCAAAGAAAAGTCTTATCAGATCTATTGAGATCTATTGAGAACAAATTCTCACAGCAATGCGTATATTATACTTTACTAATATGCTGCACTGTTTAAATTTTAAAATACACTAATAATATTACACTTTGCAAGAGATGACTTGCCAATACTTTTCAAACAAGGGACGGGTTGACATTTAGCAGCTCAATTTATTATTCTTTAATTTTAAGTATTCTCAGTTTCGTCTTTCTAGTTCTTTTTCAAAAATATTACCTTAAGGATATTTACCACATTACTTGACATTTTTTTTTTTTTTTGACCCGGAAAAAGATATGTTACAGCGTAAAAAAAAAAAAAAAAAAAAAAAAATCAAACACATTTAAAATTAAAAAATAAATTTGATTTAAGTTCCTTTATAAAAATCAGCATTTTGGTATGACGATGAATATGACCGAAATTGAAAAAAATGCAATAGATATCGGTAAAATGTTAAATATTTTCTTCATATAAATTGATCAGTTACTTTTCTGGTTGCTACTGTGTTCCAAATATAATTGTTGTTTATGGAATGAGCTTTATATTTCAAATAACTCAGCAATACTACCCATAAAAAAACATATGTAAGTGAGACTGTTTAAGAGTATATGAAATCATGACTCTTTTGAACAACCTCCAAAATATGTAAAAAAACCAACATATGTATAAGCAACTCTAAAAAGTTATCAAATTCCCATTGGGACTATGAACAATGCGGTGAATTTTTTATTCATAACTTTCGAATTCTCACCAGAAAGTGTACATGGTCATTTCCAGTTTATGCAAGAATAGACCATTCAAGTAATAGCAATAATTTTTAAGTTATTTATCTACTTGAAGTTTAAAGATTTTTTACTCAAATTTTTCTACTTTGAGACTTCCTGACAAATTGTCAGCGAAGCTCCATCTCCTTATCCTATCCCATAATTTGATTGGACGTTCAATTCTACTAGTCACTTAAAAAGATTTTTTCTCTTCCCTTTCCTTATTCCGTCTGCTGTCTCGGTGAGATAAATACCTATTCTTACCATTTAACCCTTTCGCGACGGCATCCTTTACAGAAATTTTATTTGGTTGGTACCACTTTTTTTAAACAGTTCCCTGTACTTGTAAAATACCAACAAATACTCTAATTAAAGAAGACAAATATTACAATTATTTATTAGTGGTGCAAAAAACATATTCCACATGCAACTTTTGACGATACATATATGCATCACCCGTCCCGAAAGGGTTAACCACTTTCTTTTTCTTATTGTAGTACATATTTTGTGCAACGACTATATTTAAATTTTTTCATGGTTCCTCTAGTATGTGATACACAAATACTCACAGACAGGGATTAGAGTTGCAACGCAACTGAGAAGCCCCTTGCACCAATGAACTAACTGACTAATTAAGAATAGCATAAATATTCAAAATTTTCTGGTGTGAATTCGGAATTCCCAATACAAAATTTGCCATATTTGGCAACACCTACTGCAAACGAAAATACAGTGGTGGCCAAAAGTATGGACATTTTTTGAAAGTTTCATGTTTTTCAATATATATATTAATATATATTGAAATTAATGAATTAATATATATTAGTGTATATATTAATTTTAACTTAAATACAAACGTTTATATATCAAATTGAAGGTAATTTAATGTAGAATTTAATAATAAAAACAGTATTACAATATCTGTATTACAAAAAAAAGTTATGCAACTAATAGTAAGATCTATCTCAGATTTGCATTTCTTTAACCCTTTCCGGCACAGACAAATTCTGTTTGTAAAATGCGAAATTACTGATTGACACCGAAATTTACAAACGAATTTTTTAGAAAAGAAGAACTTCTTGTCTTATGCTTTCATTGTAGAAGCAAAATTTTATTAAAATATTCTTGATGTCGAATGCAAGTTTGGAATTAAAATTAGGTGTGCCCGGAGTGGGACCACTGTGCCGGAAAGGGTTAAAGTGATACTTACACAATCAATACTTAGTAGGATAACCCTTATTTTTTAAGACAGCTTCACAGCGTCTTTTCATCGAGTGAACGAGTGTTTGGAGTTCATCTTTCGTAATCACATGGTGCCAAGAATCAATTATAGCTTCAATAAGTTGTCTTTTATTGGATGGACGTTTTTTTCGTACAAGAATTTTCAAACGTCACCACAAATTTTCAATTGGATTGAGATCAGGGCTGTTTCCTGGCCATGGTAATATATCTATGCCTTTATTTTGAAACCATGCTTTGCATACTTTTGCTGTGTGGCCTGGAGCTGAATTCTGCTGAAAAATAAATGGTGCGTTGTTGGGGAAGAGATCCCTGATGGAAGGTATCAATTTTGGTTCCAGGACAGTTTCGATGTATTTTTTGGCATTCAGGATGCCATCAATCACTTGAATTCGGCCCACACCATCTGCAGACATACATGTCCAAAACATGACATTTGTTGGGTTTTTTGTAGTTGCTTCAATGCAATCAGGATGAAGTGCTTCTCCTACTCTACGTCTCACGTATTTTCTACCATCACTACCAAAGAGCGATATTTTACTCTCATCGCGCCAGATTACTTGTTTTCATTGATTTTCTGACCATTTAATGTGCCCTTTTGCCCACTTAACTCGTTTTTCGCGTTGCTTTTGATTTAAATATGGTTTTTTCCTTGGAATTCTAGCGTGTTGTCCAAATCCTGATAACCTTCTTCTTATTGTTCTTGAACTTACTGCAATACCAGCTGCATTCATTTCACATCTAATAGCATCTGATGAAATTTTTCTATCTTGAAGACATAGCCGTTTAATTTTTCTATCGGCAGTAGCAATTGTGAATTTTTTTTCGTTCTGATCTGGGCTTATTTTTCACTGATTTCGTTTTTTCATAACGTAAACAGAATTTTCGTACACCAGAACAAGTCACTGAACCACCAACTCGTCTTGCAATTTCAGCATAAGGGAGGCCATTGTCTCTAAATATGACAATTCGGCTTCTTTTTGTAGATGTCCAATTAGTTCTTCTTGTTGATGACATTGTTTAAAATTAGTTTAATTAAAAAAAACGACTTTAAATATTCAAAGACAGCAATACTCTATTTAATTGTACTAGTATGCATCATTCCGAAAAATATTTCCACAACAATAACTCTTTTACCATCCAAATAACCTGAACTATAGTTACAGACATTTGATTGGTCCTCAGAACAGTGTTTGTGATTGGCTAGTACGCTTTTATTACAAAACACGTCCTTATTCAAAACGATTTGTGTTTGTTTATTCTACTAAAATGAGCATAATTTTTTTGGTAATATAGATATTGTAATACTGTTTTTATTATTAAATTCTACATTATTTACCTTCAATTCGATATATAAACGTTTGTATTTAAGTGAAAATTAATATATTCTACAAGCACACAAAGTTGAAAAACATGAAACTTTCAAAAAATGTCCAAACTTTTGGCCACCACTGTAGTTTATTCGTTTATTAGCGCAAAAGAAATCGTAGTTCGTTTTAATACATTCATGGCCGCTTGTTTTATTATAAACCACAGGCGTGAGCATTCCTCTAGCATGTTACAATATTCAGCATAATTTTCTATATTCATGTTTTTATTATAAAATAGTGTATCTAATGATGGTGAAATTTATTTCTGATTTATTCATATGAATTATATATTGATTGTACAATTATGAATGTTGTATTCATTTCTGAGAAAAGGTGTGACACATACAGCGCAATAGTAAAGCGATGGATAAGTTAGAGCTATCCAGAAGAGTAATTCTATGCCTGCTGTCGCGAATAAGATAATAGAAATAATAGTACGTCTTTGTGATAGGGGTCTTGGCATGATAGATAAAAAGACAACTTTAAATTTGGCGAGAAAAACAAAATTCTCAAAATCAATTTACGCAACCTTTATTTAATTTTTTTCAAATGTTAGCAGATTGTTAAATCTTGATGAAATAACTATCAATGTACCAAATGCACAAACAATTTATTTTGTGTTGTATTAATACATACACCATGAAGCAACTTGTTTAATCTATATTTATATAAGCCGTATAATAATGTAATCAAAATATATAATATAAATTTGATAAGATAATAGAAATAATAGTACGTCTTTTTGATAGAAGTCTTGGCGTGATAGATAAAACGGCAACGATAAATTTGGCGAGAAAAACAAAATTGTCAAAATCACTTTATCGCAAACTTTAGTTGCATTTTCATTTTATATAATAAAATATACCAGATAAATAATCCATACAAGTTCAAAAATTTTCTATTGGTCTCCGTTTCAATTTCGCGATTGTTTACAATATATGGCGCGAAATCGCACATTCTTAAGACTGAGTTATGCTGTGATGTGAAATCACATATTGTTTTGAATCTCCTCATTTAACTTTATTAATTAATTCCTCTTCTATCTCTATTCATTAAGTAATATATATTAATTGTATTTAAACTCTATGCCTTCATATTCCACATAAAATATATAAAGGATTAGCATTTTTAACATTAACACTCCTCCTGCAAAATAAATAAATAAAAATAATCAAATGCTTTCCATCTTGTGTAAATTTCCTCTCAATTGCATTTTAAAATATAATCACCTTCTGTAACAAACTTTCCATTGAAAAAATAAATAAATAAACATAATAACAATATTAAAATAAATAAATAAATTTTCTTCTAACGGTTCTTTGTTCCAAATCATTAAAAAAAATTTCTTATGATTAATGTTTATAATTTCCTGTCATACTTATGTCATTAACAACGGTAAAAGTTGTTATGTAATACACCTAAATAAAAATAACGTAATATCAAACGATACAATAAAAAGAATAAAATGCTTTCCATCTTGTGTAAATTTCCTCTCAATTGCATTTTAAAATATAATCACCAGCTGTAACAAACATTCCATTGAAAAAATATATAAATAAACATAATAACAATATTAAAATAAATAAATTTATTTTCTTCTAACGGTTTTTTGTTCCAAATCATTAAAAAAAATTTCTTATGATTAATGTTTATAATTTCCTGTCATACGTATGTCATTAACAACGGTAAAAGTTGTTATGTAATATACCTAAATAAAAATAACGTAATATCAAACGATACAATAAAAAGAATAAAATGCTTTCCATCTTGTGTAAATTTCCTCTCAATTGCATTTTAAAATATAATCACCAGCTGTAACAAACATTCCATTGAAAAAATAAATAAATAAACATAATAACAATATTAAAATAAATAAATTAATTTTCTTCTAACGGTTCTTTGTTCCAAATCATTAAAAAAAATTCTTATGATTAATGTTTATAATTTCCTGTCATACGCATGTCATTAACAACGGTAAAAGTTGTTTTGTAATATACCTAAATAAAAATAACGTAATATCAAAAGATACTCAATAATTCTATTCTCAATGCATATAACGTTCCCGTAGTTTTACCAAAAGCTAATAACAGTAAATAAATCAATTAATCTGCAATACACATAAATATAATTAACTTAATTCTGAAAAATAAATCTTATTCATTCCTTTTTCAAATCACCCAGTATGTTCATATATCTTGGAAAAACAAATATCTATCAATATAAATCAAGTAATTAATGACAACACTATTTTCAATAATTTATCTCATCACGGTGTTATATCTTTTTGCGTAATATTTTATTTCGCTGACATTCAGGGTCACTAAATTTCATGTTTTATCTATAAATTCAAAAACATCAATGTGTAGCTATTTAACGGTTATTTTCGTTTTCACGTTCTCTCGCCAAATATTTATGCCAATAAGTGCATGATTGAGGTAAGATTTTTGAAGAGTTGCCTCTCTGAGCTCCGGACTGCAAAAATATATGCTTTTGTTTTTATACGAAGATAAAGGCACCACCCACCATTCTATCTTCTCCTTGGATGTCATCTTTTCAATTAAACTATTTACAAAAAAAAAAAAAAAAAAAAAAACTAAAAAGACTATGTATTCAATTTACCATGCTTTCAAAGAGTTATTTTCTTTTTAATCAGATGGATCCTTGTTTATGCGGTACACAACGAATTCTACACAAAAAAAGTTTAAATATCATCTCTATTTAATTATTAACATCGTTATATATGTCAAGGCCCTTGAAAAAAGAAGTACCGAAATAATTATATACTCTTGTTTTAAAATTGTTTCTTTTTAGCTCACAGGCTATCAAAGCTTGAGAGCTAATGTGCCCGCCAGTTCTGTATGTATGTATGTACGTATGTAAGTAACGCGATAAATCTTGATAGAAATATCCGTTTTGCTGCAAATTTTGTTTATAGGTTCATTGTTATAAGGCGCTTCCTTGATAAGTTTTTAGGGTTCATTGATTAATTATAAAAGGGGGGAACGGGGGTCTAATCCCCCCTTAATTTAGATAAATGGGTGTTTCATTCAAACTCCGATTTGCTTCAAATTTTGTATGTAGGTTCATTTTGATAAGGCGCCTCCATGATTAGTTTCCGGGATTCATTGGTTAAGTATAAAGAGGCACACGGGGAAGCTAATCCCATTCTGTAATTTATTGTCGATTTCTTTATTTTTCGGCGGGCATTATTCTTTGAAATAAGAGCTCAATGCCATCAGTTTAACTGGGCACTTTTCTTTTTTTCTTTAATTACATTTTTAGTGCATTTAAGCGTAAGTATTTTTTTACTTTAAAAAAAAAAAAAAAGTATTTTCTCCATGATTCTCTAATTTTTCTGCATTGACCCGAAACTTTTAAAAGACAATTTTTGATTTTAAAAATCCATTTATTTTATCTTTGCCCGGTACTGAATTCAGTAGTTTCTGCAATCCATTCTGCATTTCTATTTTTCGTGAGATTAAAAACTGTTTGGAAACTTTGGCATAAGGGTCAAAATCTCATAAGCGTGATTTCTCAGTCCACAGTCTGCATTTCTTTGCAATATAAATTTTCATTTAATGCTAAATGTACATATTCTATTCATATTCATAACATATTCTATGTCATACATATTCTTTTTTCTCCGTAGTAGTTAGTTCTCTGTAGTAATATTATTTTATTTCTACTGTGGAAATCATTTTTTTTTTAATATTTAAAATGAAATTTATATATCTCAAACCAGGGTTGGCAAAAACCCGGGTTTTTATACAAAAACCCAACCCACCCGGGTTTTTATGGGCTTTCCTGGGTTTTTGTAAGCTTTTCTGGGTTTTTGTGGGCTTTTCTGGGTTTTTGTGTGTTTTAGTTATTTTTCTGTATATTTGTATATTTATGTAATATATATGTGTATACTCATTTAAAAATATGTTTATTAAGTTACATTTTTTTAATTACATTTGATCTATTTATTACTAATTAATATTATTTATAATATCAGTTAATAAATTTATTCTATTTTGATATTAGTATTAACTTAATACTAATATCAGAATAAATTTATTAACTAATATTATAAAATAATATTAATATTAATTATTATTAATACTTATTAATAATATTAATAATTAACTTAATACTATTAAGGGATAAAAGTGAGTTTTTATCACTTTTAAATACATTTTAGTTGTCATAATGAATAATTTATTTTTATTTTTGTATTAACTGTAATAATTAAAGTTGCTATAATAATTAGTAACTATAATAATTAAATTAATATTAAACCCATTTTTGAAACAGTAATATAGAATAAATTACATCCAAAACACACTTAACTACTAGCATTTTGAACCAAGTTGTCAAGGTTCAAAAATATTTTCGTAATCATCATCAACCTCATGGATGGCTTAAAGATTAGGATTGCTTAATGCCACAAATACCTAACTATACACATTGGAATTCGCATAAAGAGTGCATTTCAAGCTTTTTGAATAATTATCATAGATATGTAACAATCTCATCTCAGCACCAAAATGAATTTGAGACACGAATTGCAAAAATATTGGATAATGTTGCAATTTACAATGAGTAGCTCATAATTATGTCTTCAGCTCTTGATGAACTGCAAAAAGATACAACCACACTGTCACGTTCTGTTGAGATTTGGAAAATTTTTAGAGAATTAGAAGAATTGAAACAACACAAGGAATTTATACTGAAATGCTACAAACAGATTATCAGGCCTGAGCATTTTTTAGCTAATATAATGGATGCAAAGTTTAGAGGGGAAAGGCTTAATTCAACGGAAAAGGAAGAAGCTGAAGCATGTATAATGCAGTATCATTCAGAGTGGTTACCTACAATATTGGCATTTAAAATTAAAGACCGACTATTTTCCTAAATCACTTTTCTCAGAAAATATTGTGTCGCAATTTTCAGCTTCAAAATGGAGGGGGGGGGGATTGTTAAAGAAAAACTACAGAAAAAGAAAAACAACAATTTAGATTCTGATTTTTGTAGTTTTTTCCAATCTCTGTTCCATCCAGAGGATTTTCTCTACATTTGGATTCATATGGTCTAAATTGCGGAACAGGCTAGTCTCAGAGCAGTCTGAAAAACTAGTAAAGATTTATAAATATTACCATAAAAATAAAAGTGAATGTGAGATTGGTAAACTATAAAAAAGATCAATTATAATTATTTTAAATATATTGCATTGTGTAAATTATTTGAAATATATATTTTTTAAAAAATTAAAAATAAATATTCTGAAATAAACTACCACTTTATTACCACAAATACGACTGATTTTTATTTATTTATTTTTCATGTAATTTTGATAAAAGAAACCACCTAGGTTTTAGGCTTAAAAGGTAAACTTGTATTTTGTATTTCTAAATATTATAGGGGGGATTTGCAGACTCAGAAATGATTTTTAGCAAAAACCCACTTTTAACAAAAACCCAGGTGGGTTTTTGTTGGTGGACCCGCCCAGAAAAACCCGGGTGGGTTTTTCTGGGCTGGGTCCCCATTGCCAACCCTGTCTCAATAATCACTACTGTCACCTATACACAACCCATAACTTGATCAATAAAACCATCAACGAGTTATAATTATTTTAAAATTTTGAAAAACAGCGCATTTATAGTTCTTTTAAATGCTAAAAGTTGTAAACTAAAAACAAAATATACAGTAAAATAAATTTTATTAGTTTGTTGACATTCTTCGGCCCACTTTTAGCCATTATCAAAAACAAATGAGAATATTCTATAATTGCACGGTATTTGAAGTTATTATTTGAAATGCTATCATTTAATTTTCATGTACTTTTTAAAATTACGCACAATGTATATATATTTTTATTTCTTTCTATTTTCTTTGAAGTTACTATTTGAAATGCTATCATTTAATTTTCATGTACTTTTTAAAATTACGCACAATATATATATATATTTATTTGGTTTTTTATTGTAATATTTTTAACCATTGAGTAACTCGAGCCACAATTTCGGTAAGTTAAATAATGCTGCATCGTACATATTCTATTTTTGCGTGTTACTATCTCTATGGTTTCTCTTATTATGGATACATAGTATAGACTGGAGGTAAAAATTATTTTATTTTCATTGAAATTTATTTGGAATTTTTCTTCTTGATATAATCTTGCCAGGGCTGTGGCTTACAGCGCATTTATTATAAATATGAATCTCTTTGAGCATAATAATGTAATTTTTATATGGTGAAATATGTAATATTTGTATTTGTTGGGTTTAAAGTTGTGTTTTTTATCATTTCTGTCCCGGTGTATGATTTGCCTCATATTTCTACCTGATGGAAGTATGCAGTTATTTTCAGTATTATTTTCAGTAGGGAAGCACATGTTGTTCTTAAAAAGTTTTCATTGCTTATTATTTGATCATAAAGAAGAATTTCTGGATTGTAAGGAATAGAGAAAATGTAAGCGCACCTTTATTAACCGTCACTACTGTCCTCACAGTTAATTTAAATATTGATATTTATAAATTAACAATCATTATCTAACCATTTAATTGTAGATTTGAAACGTCTTCGAAAATAGTGCATACAAAATTCCAAAAATGTTCTTTTCTAAGTAAAGTGGCAAAATTGTAAAAAATGTCAATAATGTCCCTGTCAGATCTGCCCTTACAATTTTTGTTTTGTGTGATAAAAACTGCCATATCATATTTCTTTTTTTAATAAAGTTTGTACCCCTCCTCAAATTATTATTCTGCAATATATCAATGGTAAAATTCAAATTAAGCATGATATTATACTTTTAAAAATCACATTTCAGCAGAAAAACAGCAGCCAAAAATCATACTCATGAGATTTTGGTCCATGTAAATGTTTATGTATCTTCAGCTATGTATTAAACATGAGTTTGAAACTGTCGTAGAGTAGCGTAGTACATTTTTCAACAGTAACATTTTTTCATCACTTATTTCATATGGTGTTTTTATTAATGGACTGGCATAACTGGATGAAAAATTGTTTTTATCATCCAAAATCACTCTTTGATCCCATAAATGTCACAGATCATAACATTTAACATTTCTTTTCTTTTTGTCGTCTGATTTATTGATGTATTTCATAAAAGATTCGGAGTATTTCTGAGTATTTTGTAACTGGTAACGTCATTTTGACGCTGTAACTTTTAAGGAGAATTTGTCTTGAATAGGTGCGAATTCTTTATAAAATCACATTTACTCTAATGTATTATACCGTAATTTCCGGCGTATAATCCGCAGCTCAAAGAATCGTTTTTCGACCCAGAAATTTTATTCAATAATTGTAGTTAAATATTTACAGCGATCTTTTAAGTTACATTTTATAAAATAATATTTCTGGGTCGAAAAACGACTCTTTGAGATGCGGATTATACGCCGGAAATTACGGTACATAAGCGAGATATCGTCGCTACCATGTCAAACTATCGAATGTGAAAATATGCATTTTTCATTACTTTTAAAAATAGACCGTTTGTCACCACTAAATTTTAATAGTATTCTTCTACCAAGGTTGCCAGTTTGGTCTCCTTTTTTTTATTCAGAAATTTTGAATTCATACCAGAAACTTAAAAAAGGAATTTTTACTTTATTTATTGACAGACATTTCGTGATTACTTAAAGTAAAAATAAATTCTTAAATTTTCCGGTATGATTTCGGCATTGCTGAACAAAAAAAAAAGGCCAAATTGGCAACCCTGTTATTTAGGGAAAATTTATTAGTATTTTTATTAGGCAAAGAATTCTGTTAAAATTTTGTGGTGACAAACGACCAATTTTTAAAAGTAATGAAAAAGGCATTTTTTCATATTCGATAGTTTGACATGGTAGCGACGATATCAGTACTTCGAATAAACCCTATATATTTCACTAGAAACATATATGACAATTAATTTTCAAAAAGATGAATTTATTAATTAAAACTTGGCGAAGGTAACATGTCCACAAAATTTAAAAATGCTCTTCTGGGGAAAAAAAAGCATTTAAAGTTTTCGTTAGTTTTTATTCGCAGTGGTACACGCAAATTCTATAACTCCATAAGTTAATTTTCATTTTCAATCTCGATTTCTAATTGATAAATTACAAATTCCGTGTGTATAAAAAGTAACTTAAGCGACTAAAACAAAAATTGAAATTTTGAACTGATGTTACCATTGGTTACCAATGGTGTTACCATTTAAAGCGAATGATATGAAGTGGCTAAATATATATATATTTTTTAATGGTTGAGGCACATACTTTAAAAAAAATCATAATAATTTAAATAGTGTAAATTACGCAATAATATTAGAGACAACTTAGTCATCATATTTACTAAAAATGGCCTCAAAATAATTTTATTTTCCTATATATATAAAATTTTTCTACATATATTTTGTATAATAGTTAACATTTCTAACATCTTTCCAGTCTCCAATTAAGAAATGGGAACTAAAACTTCCATAAACTCAGCATAAATTACCATTTTCCAAAAAATTGCATTTTATTGAAATGAAAAGGAATTTCTTACAGCTATTTGAAGCAGAATTTCCAATGTAGTATATTTCTATTAAAATGTTTCCATTTCAATTAACATAGTGGCTCACATCTCACCCTTCCCTTTCAGTCAGTGTATTATTTAACAATTCCTATTTGTAAATATTTATGAGATGGGTTTTAGTTATTTTAAATGGTGTTTAGACTACATAAATCCACATAACTGTCTAGTGTGAATTTGGAAGGCATTATAAATATTTCTTGCGATTTCAAATATCTCATGTTATAAAAATCTTCCATTTGGACAAAACGGCTATTGCATGGAGGAATGCATTTTCATTTACGTTTGTTTAACCCCTTGGGGACGAGCGACACGTATACGTGACGCATAAGATGCTCAGAATCCTCGATTATTCCCACCAGTTATTTTTTATTGTTAGATTTGCCTTATGTAATCCTAGCATTTCTGCGATTCAATTAGGCGAAAATATCTGTTTTGAAAATCCGGTGGTAAAAGATTAAAAATTCTGTAAAGGACGCTCGTCGCGAAGGGGTTAAGAAATGGAGAAATTAAAATAACAACAAGTACTAGTAGTTGTTGTTAATTCAAATTTAGTGTACCACCATTTCAAATAAAAGTTTCTTAAAGAAAAATGTTTATATTTTAACCTTCTTACCGCCGTGAACTAATATATACGTCAACTATGCTGTAGCTTTTACTGCAATATAACATTATTTAAATTAATATAACTCTACAAATATAATGCATTTTTAAAACATCGAGTAATGATTAATACTCCCAAGCAGAGGTGCCAAGCTCTCATTAATATTCCGTAATATGTGGGTTAATTTGACCCAGGTATAACACGTTTTGCACAAGAATTGTTTTTAAGAAATGAAATTAAATAAATTTCACGTAGAAACCTGAAATAAAATAATAACCACATAGAAACTTAAAATTAAATAAATAAATATTTATTCAATAATTTTTCTGGTTCGAAGCGTTGTTAAACAGGGTCAGATTAAACCACATTTTACGGAAGATTAGTGGGAATTTGGCACCTCTGCTCTCAAGGATTATAGGCATATACGTAATTAAGATTTTTATATCATGTTTGAAAATTCATCTTTTGTTAGCATTTTAAAAAGATTAAAGAGAAAACAGCATTACAAATTTACCCTTTTGCTGGGCGGTAACGTCAGAAAACATTTTCAAAACTTATTTTTATATACACATTTTTAATTACCTATTCTAAACAATTTACCTATTTATTCCGAGTTAACTCGTATATTCACAACTGTCAAAAATGATTGTCCCAAGGAAAATCTCGTTTGGTGAAGCATGTCCTCCTTTGGACTTTGTATCAATAAAAATACTCAACCAACTATCCCGAGTTAAATTATATCGTTATATCATAAAAATTTTAGTTTTCAGATCAGGATTGTTTTCAACATTATTAGCAATTATTGTCAGTGATGTTTTTATAAATGCTTGTTTAAATCTCGAATATATATTCGTTTCTGAGGTTTCTAAAGATAAAGAACGCTTTTCGGAATCGTGGGTATATGGAAGTGGTTTTTGTATATTTTTGTTAGGGGTTATATTATACACTAGTATCCAGAAATTAAGAGGCAGTGACTAATTTCAGACGTTTCGTCGATTATCCACTGAAACCCGTGAGGAAATGTGCGAAATCTCCTTAAATTTTGAGGATATAAAGAACATGTTTGACGTCATGTTTTTCAGTGAAGAATTTGTCGCGAGGACAATTAGGGGGAGGCAATAATAATTCTAATAATAAAATAATATTTTCGATCACCCAAGTAACAGAAAATGCTAAAAACGGTCTGTCACTGTAGCAAATGACAATGTAGGTCCTGTTCAACATGTGAAGATGTAAACGTTTCTGTGACAAATTCAAAAGGTTTTGTTTTTATAGCATGCAGATTTTTAAGCCGAATTTAACACCGCTTTCCAAAAACTTAACAAAAAATCGTAGAAATAGTGTACTGTGATTAAAATATTAATATATTGTATATTTGATGAGATATGGCATGAAATAAATTTTAACTGCGCATGCGCGAACTACAGCAAAAACTTTTTTGTCATAATTTGATAGTACTATAGGACATTTGAATACTATAGGACAACGTATACAAAAAGACCGATAAATTTCGTGAAATCTCAAAAAGTTACACCAATAATTGTTAAATTGTGGAGAAAATCCCATATAATCCTATGAATATTGAAATTTCTTAAAAATTGTGATTTTTAGTTTTTTATCTTGTTACATACCGCATACTTACGACTACACCCGGACAAAATGTCAGGCTGTTACTCCTTATAGTACAACAGTTAATGCTGATTTAACAAACATCTGTTGTCATTTTTTCCCTTTAAGTACCACGACAACCTCTTTGAAAATGAAAATTTAAACACATTTATCTCAGTTCGTCTTTTTCAGATTTCTCTTGTTTTCAAAATGCTAAGGCTTTTCCAGATGTCAATGAAAGAGCTTGAATTTTTTTCTAGTTGAACATCGTACTATATGTAAAAGCTTTAAGGATCCGATTTTTAATATTTTGATAACTTTTTTTTTTTTTTTTTTTTAAAGATTATATGTACAAAAACTAGTAATTTTTTCCACTTTCCCCCGCTTGTATTTAGTTTTTTTTTTCTTTAAAAGTGTTGATATTTAAAAAAATCCGATCCTTAAATCTATTCAAAATATCATTGATGACCAGCACAAAACAATAACTGCAAACTTTAAAAAATAAAATATTCGCAGCGTTTTAAAACAAGTGGTTAAAATTGATTTTTTTTTCAATATTGTGTAAAAAAAAAAAAAAAAAAAAAAAAAATATTTATTTATTTTATTTTATTTTATTTTTTGAATTACATTATTTCTATTTAACATTTACATAATAATATATATTTTTTTTAATTTTATTAAAAAATTTTTTATAATAATATACATTTTTTTACTACAATTTTTTTTAATAATAATATACATTCTTTTTTTATTTTATTTTATTTTTGCTTTGGGTGCCGAGACTCATTAAAAATCATTGGTCTTTTTTTCCGGTGTACGTCAATAATTTTTATTGCATTTCAATTACATTTGTCATAGCTTCGGAAAAACCGAATATCATTATAATTCCTTTTCAGTGGAAGAAATCTGTCTTTCCCCATCTTCTCTTTTTATTTCGTACACTGCATGTTTCCGATTCCTATGCGGGATTTGTCTCCTATCTTCTCTATTGCTGTCTGCTGTCTGTATAACAAAATTTATAATATACCCAGTAGACAGAAATTCTTAGTTTCTTTAAATATGTTCGAGATAGAATTCTTAAGTGGAATTCTTAGATAAATTTTTTTCCGGAAATCAGTGCAAAATGATATATAAGAAATACTTTTGAAATTGATTTAAAAAATCCATGGCAGACCTGCCTTATGAAAGAAAAATGTTTTTTCTATACGGTTCTCAAACGTATTAAGTTAGTAAAAACTCTCTTCAACACTGTTGGCCGTTGACGAGTATATTCATATTTTCATGGCTGCAAACTTTTATGGGTTTTTTTTGTTACCATAAATTTTCAAATCAATCTTCGGCGAAAACTATTTTTTTTAATATAGTGGTAGCAAAGAAGCATTATAAAAAAAAAATTGCTTCATAATAAATTACCGGACAAGAAAGTACTAACAAACAAAATATTTTCAAGTAATATCCGAAATTTATTTTGTTTGCTATATATATATATATATATATATATATATATATATATATATATATAACTATGATAAAGACGACTTAAAATTAATTAATCATACACAAATTGTGAAAATAAAAAAATTAAAATTAAAGTTGAAACATATACCTGTTATGAAAAATATAAAAAAAAACTAAAAAGAGAAAATAATTGAAACAATTGTGGAACCACTGTGGAACTGGCAAGCCCAAATTACCATATATTCTACAAAACATGTACGATTTCAACCTTGCACGAGCTGTAATGTGATAAGCAAGAAATGTGAAATCGTACATTTTCAATTAAAAAAACAGAAATTATGTATAACAAGTTTTGGAATAAATACTATGAGCAATCGATGTGAATTTGTCAATATATTTCAGAACGCATACATTCTATGGCACAAGCATGCATCCATAGCAAGACTACATTATGTTGACAATCCAACTCCACTAATTCAATATTTCAACTGAAGTGATTCAAAGTAAGATAAAATGCTTAAGTGATACAAAGAGGAACACAAAAGGCTTATAAAAACATTTTAATGATCGACGTATGTTTCAGTGCTCATACACGGCGCCATTAACAAGCTATATAACGATAGACAAAAATATTCTCACAAAGTTTTGAAAATAAATTCGAAAACATAAATCACGAGATCATAAATTATTTTACTATTTTTAAAATCAATTTTTAAAGTCTCGGTACTATGTAGTCATGCCAGTACTACAAGACTACATAGAACCGATACTTTAAAAATTGATAATAGCATAATAATTTATCCATCAAGGCTTTATTTCCGGTCTATTATCCGTGAATCAATAGAAATCTATATCCGTAAAGTGAACTTTTGAATGAATCCGCCTCATTTGAATTACCTAACATTTGGCACGAGGTACATATCAGTTTTAAAAAAGCAATAAGAAAATATTAAATTTCACGTTTACAGTTGACTATTTCAAACACCTGCTTTTTTACATATATGATCTCGTGATTTATGTTTTAAAATTTATTTTCAAAAATTTGCGAGAATATTTTTGTTTATCGTTATATATCTTGAAAATGGCGCCGTGTATGAGCGCTGAAACATATGTCGATCATTAAAAGGTTTTTATAAGCCTTTTGTGTTTCCTAATGGTATCACTTAAGCATTTTATCTATATTTTACTTATAATTAGTGGTCTTATTATGTAGTTATGAAGTGATTCAATTGAGGAATTGATAATGAGGATTATTGATAGATTTCTTTCAAGCAAGGGGTCACACAGAAAGAGTGAAAAAAAAGGGTGAAGCCAGAAACAACTGAATTATATAAATTATAGTATTACCGCCAAGTAAGATAAATTATAAATATAAATGGCAAGAACAGCAATTAATCAAATATTAATAGTTTAGAATATATTAAATCCAAATAAGAAATACTTAAAGATGTAAAAAATCGATCCGGAGAAATTTTGACTTAATGCACTGTATAGATCGAATGAAGCCTTGGCTGTACCTGTTCCTGAAAATATCTAAAACTCGATATAGACATAAAACATAAGCGCAAATTACACAAATACGTATACACAGTGAATTTCAATGTCACGATTATCAATGTTAATCATATTATTCCCAAGTAGGTGATTTTTTGTAGCCTCGTACCTAAAAGAAGAATATTGTCCATAACGTCGTTATAAGAGTCCCAGAGGCAGCGACATTTTTTTAATTACTCATTTTATACAAGCTAATTTTCAAATGTGTGATGATTTTCAAATCTTACATCCCCCAAGATAGCTGTTATCTGTCTTGACAGTGGTGGATGATGCCATGGGAACCGAAAAACGCCCCAGTCAAATGGAAATGCATTGCAATCCGATTACAGAAGATCGTCACCATTCGTGATACAATTATTCAATTTTCCGTTACTAGGTAATCTATTTAAAATAGGGCACATGAGCACGTTTTTAGAGTCTGAAAGGGGGTTGGTGAGCGTAGCTCTCAGGGGCCATAGCCCCCTAGGATATATATATATATATATATATATATACAGAGAAAGAGAGTTTCAGTGATTTTATTTAATCAGTATGACAAAAATAATCACTGGTTCAATAAATATTAACATAGAAAACTTCACCTGTTTTTTCAGTTGGACAATTTTCTGATTTTTTTAATAAAAAATGTGTAATTTAAAAGCAGTGATTTCTTTTAATTTTACTTCCCTTTTCTGATTTTTTTTTTTTTTACTTGAGAGAAAAGCTTTCGAACTTCTCTAGTTTCTATCGTTTAATTCTTAGGGTTTGTTTTGAGCCCTAAAGACATTTATCGCCGAACAGGCACTCGAAGTAACTGAAGCAATCAATTCTTTTTAAATCAATTTCTTTTGCTTTTGAGGAAAGAAAGCTGAAATCGATGACATTTCAAGTGGGAGCATTCCGTAAATAACGAAGCATTTCATTCAAGAGGCACTTGTTTTCGGCATTTAATTCAGAAACATTTCAGAAATTGTTCGAGATTTTTTGCCTGGTGAGAATTTGGCTTAATAAATAAAATAATACTATGTTTATTGCTTTTAAAATTTAGTTGTCGAAAATTAAATCCATAAATTATTTCAACTGCCGTATTTAATTCAGCAAAAAAAAAAAACTGTTTTTGAATTAAAATTTAAAAAAAAATAATTCTTTTAAAAATTTGTGAAAGAAATTTAAGTCTACACTTTGGTTACAATTTTGAGTGTTATAAAATATAGTTTGACGCATCTCTCTCTCTCTCTCAATACTATGCTCTATAAATGTGTGGGTCAGATTTCCAGAAAAATATTAATTAGTTTAAGAAACATAAATAAAATATCGACATGTTAAAAAAAAAAAAAAAAAAAAAAAAAAAAAAAACTATTTACATTTTACGAGTAATGTACATTTTACGAGTAATGTACATTTTACGAGAGCTGTACGAGTAAATCTACAGATCAGAGGCTTCAACGTCAGCTCTACAAATCACTGTTCGTTTATATCACTAATTTTCAATATTAGCTGCATAATATTTGATAGCCTAAAATTCAATCTTTAAAAGTTATATATACATTTGTAAACATATAACATTTATCGAAACTTCCGGAAATTTTAGAAGTTTCACATTAAACACAATTTTATGCAATGATATGATAAACTACATATTACTGTATTTTTTCGGTTTGTAGGCAATTTTGTATACTTTAAGAATATACCTTAGAAAAAAGTAATACATATTTTTTAACTTTCTAATGAATCCCAATAATGCAACAAAGATCTTTAAAACGCCATTTTAAAAAAAATAATAACAATTAAAACAATTTGTTTCAAATAATATTTTAACGTATTTAATAGATTCAAAATTATTCTGGAATTATTTGATGCACAGATGTTATTCTGTAAAAATCTAGTGTATAATAATAATGCGAAAATTTATATATTTTTTATTGTATTTGCTTTCCTAAGAACTCAGATGAAGAAAATTATTAAATCGTATTAGCTATGATATTTCATAAAAAAAAAATGAGAAACTGCCTACAGCGACTTTTTTAAATGAATCTATTTCACGAAATGTAAATAAAATACGTTTTTCATTTTGTTCTTTTTTTAAATATATATATTCAACTGAAACATCTAACATAAAGTAATTTCATAAATATTCAGCTCTAGAAGTAAGATTTCTTATTCGGATCCATCTTTAAGTTCATTCACTCTGATTTTAATTGCAAAGTAATACGAAAAATCATAATTTTCGACATTTTGCTTTTTATTATAAGGACGGTAACATTTCTAGAATCAGAAATTGCTAACAGTGAGCTTAGATAAATATTGTTTATTAATGTATATAGTGAACTGAAGGTGCCTGAAATGTATTTTAAATCAGAAGAATTCTCTTGCATAATTAGTTTTAAAAATGTGTTGTAATGTTATGTTAACAATAAAAAGTATTAAACGTGTTTCTTTTCTTTTATTTTTGTAAATCGCTTATGTAACTGTACAAAATTCTCCTGATTTTTAGAAATACTTTTTTAATCATTAATTTCTTGCTTTAATTTGGCGAAAATTCTGCACTATGCACAAGATTCTTAGAGCTGCTTATATTTGAAAACCACTATTTGTGAACGGTAGCATTTGTACTATTTAATCTCAGAATTCTGAGATTAATTCTGAGAAGAATTAGTATTCGGAAATAATGGTAGTGAAATGTAAGCATCTTTACAGACACTGTACACACGCTGCTTTATAAAAAAGTGAACATCTTCAACTTACTATCAAACAGGGGTCGGCAACCAGCGGTCTGCTTCCAATCACATTTTTAGAATTGTATTTGTTGTCCTTAAATATAGTGATTAAATAAGTGAAGATGTGGCCGAGTGGTTGAAACACTACTCAGCTAATCACTTGAGAGCATAGAAGCAGGCGGCAGGTTCGACTACCTCTGACTTTGTTGCACACTCAATGTGGAGCCGCCACGGTAAAAATTCACAAGGTGATAAGCAGTGTTGTCAATTTTGCCCCGTTCTTTATTCAAAATACCTACCAGAATTTCTGTATAGTAATTCTTGTTTCATTTAATCACGGAACGTATATCATTAAAAAGGGAAAAAATAATTTACAGAAATTTTTGTGTGAAGCAAATTAATTTGAACATAAAAGGTGTTAAGTTGGCTAAACAAATATTCTGTCAGGGTACTTAAGCACCGCTCCCTGAATACCCGCCTGAACGCAGACACAAAAATGGCGGCTTGAAATTGAAAACCAATAATTTCTAAAAGATTTCCCCACCTTATTTTTCTGAGATTCAATAAGTCAAAGAAATCTTTTAGAAAATTCTGTTGTGGGAATTCAGGGGACCTTACAAACGCTTGTAAAAATCCTCCTACGATCATCGCTATTTTCGTGTCAGCGTTCAGGCTTAGTATTTAGGGAGCGGTGATGTAAGAGGTCGTAGGATGTGTAATCTACTTCTCGTCCAATCGACGAGTGAGGAAGAGAGTGAGGAAGATTGAACTAATTTTACACGTTATTTGACCAATGTGCTATTGCAATAACTAAGTTGAGAATAAGGTTGTCACGAAGCATTTACCAAAATCGCCTTCAACATCGTAAACGTTGCCATGTTGCCTAATCACGTGACACTTGCGTTGTCGCGTGTCAGTTACGTTATGGTTGCAGTTGTGGTTCGTGTCTTCAACTGTTACTATTTTATAGTCAAAATTATTACATGAAGAAATAAAATAAAATATATTATATATATAATTATATTATGAAAAAATCAAATTTATAAATAAAATTTTATTTCTTCATATAAATAATTCGAAAAACGATCTCTAAAACTGAAGGTATTAACGATTAACAAAAATTAAGTTAGTCTTTTATTTCCAAATTAAAAATGAAAGTTATTCTTTTTCAAACATACTCCTGTTTCCGTCAATTCATGTTGTTATAACAGAAACAAATATATATCTTTCTTTTTGGAGAAAAAGTATTTTTTAAAGATTTGTTTCTTCTGAGTGGAAGTATGCTAATCAGAAAAAAATGAATTTAGCTGTAATAC
Source organism: Maratus michaelseni (assembly GCA_963931845.1). Lineage (NCBI taxonomy): Eukaryota > Metazoa > Arthropoda > Arachnida > Araneae > Salticidae > Maratus > Maratus michaelseni. The sequence continues at coordinate 102,084,758 of OZ007600.1, forward strand.
TGGCTTTCTTTCTAAACGAAACCTTCGTACAATACGCATAAATAAATGAACCAATGAACGCACTCTTAAGAATAATCGTGTAGGTTTTATAGGTTAAGCTTGTCACCGTTGCTCCCAGTTTTCCGCAGTTATTTGTACTAACAGAATACTGTAGCACTGATAAAGGATTTCTCCCTGTTACGACCACATACTGACGACTATTTTCAATGCCAATATTTTCGAATGATAATTTTCTTTGTAAATTTCTAAAGTTTTTCCAAGAGAATTCTACTACTAAGATTGTTGTTTTAAAATTGGAATATCCAAAATAGCCGCACTGTAAGCAGAGTAGTCTTGTTAAATAGTTACATATTTCTGCATAAAAGAGGATGTTTTCTGTGCTCCAGGCAATCAAAATTCTGAAATTAGAAAATAAGTTAATAAATAAGATATCTTTCCTTTTTCTTTACAGCATTTCATTTACTTTCGATGATTTAGAACCAAACCTTTATAAACTCCCAAAACACCTGCGCAAATAAATAGAAAGGATTTAACGAGGTGAAAGTAGTGCCCTCTAGCGACCACATGTACAAAACTTCTTCCTTTGATGTCTAGCTGCTATCGTAAAATAATAATTCTTATTAGCTCAGTATTAAAATCCCCATTAAAAGATAATGCAATGCACTCAATTAAAATTTTTAATTTATATATATATATGTTTTTCATTAGAACTTTAGTATTAATTCAAGACTTCTGTAATAGAACTGCTTTTAAATAGTAAATACGAAAACAATACGCTTATTCAAATGATACAGGGCGCATGTAATACTAATACCTTGTTTCCCAGTAACTCTTGTTTCTTTTCATAACCGATCGCAAGAGAGTAGAGTGGCAATAATCTCTGATTAGACCAATTACATTGCAGCCCCACCAGTGGCTAAGAGGTTCTGCTCTCGAAGTTGGTAGACGGGAGGTGCTGGGTTCGATCCCAATCGCGCCCGTCGGCCTAATCATTCGGAGTTTTCGTGGTTTTCTTCGAGCCGTGGATTTATCCATGCGTAAATACGGGTTAGGTTCCCTTAGAAAGACCCCCACGAAGGGCACTGCCCCCGGGCCTATATCCCAAGTGTAGACAATTGGCCGTCAATAATAAACCCAACCCAACCCGATTACATTGCCCGAGGTCACTACCCATTTCTTTTGTAGTATTTCTGGTACATTCAAGGTATGTTTTCATAAATTTTTCGCATTCTGTCTATCGATCCCATCGTGTCAAAACACAATGAAAATATCTGCTAAACACAATCTGAATTGGCTGCTATATAAGAAATGTTGTGGAATACTTGTTTATTACCTTCCCATTCACTTCGTCATATCTGCATACAGCGGGCATGTTTCATTAGCAAACCAATTTGATTCCATATGAATGTAGAACGTCGTAAAGCATCTAAAACGATTTCACAGAAACACAAAATTGGCTTTATAAGTATATTACTTCAAAACAACCAGACTTCTCGAATTGCGAAGTTCACTTGTTGACTGTCAGATGGGGGAATATTGAAGTTTCTGGTGGTAAATTCTGTGAGTATTTTAATCATTTATTTTGACAAGAAATAAATGCTTTTTTTAGTTACCCTAAAAAGACTGAAGTCATAATTATACATTTAATATATATTCTGGGAATATATAACATCTATACTGAGAGTACGTGCAGCTGTAACACAAATTTTGTATAGACCTTTTCGCCTTATTTAGTCGCAGAAAAGTTTTTAAAAAGTTTGATTAATCTCAGAATTATGACTAATCTGTTCAAAACATATTAGGACAAGATTTATAAACTAAAATAGTGGTGTCACTCCCATTGGAAATTCTAACTAATGTAAGCAAGTTATCTGTACTTTACATGAAATGAAGATGTTATACTAAAAACGTAGTGAAATATCTGTTAAAACAACAGCATTTTTTCAGTGTTCCTATAATAAAACAGTTTTTTTCGATAAATGACCCTTCTTAAATTTTATCTAATTTATGATTCTTATCATCGGAAAAGTAATTAGTCAAATTCTCTGGAATAACAATATACACCATTATTTAAATCAGTACAAAAAGAAAAATAAACTTTCCCAAACAGTTATCTTTAAAGACATGCCATTAACATATTGTGCCAGTGTACCAAATAATTAGAGATAAGTATAGGAATGTACCAGTGTTATAAAACGATTTTTTTAACGTGTTACATATTTGACAAATTACAACTATCTTTCTTTTTAAAATGTATGATAATGATCATCATTCAGCTACATAAAAAAGATAATTTTAGAAGTGATTTGTTTTTGAATAAAAATAAACAAGAATTTTGAGAAGAAATATTTTTTCAGGAATGTTATAAAAAATGCAAACCCTTCTTTTATTAATCTTATAAAAAGAAAGTTTGTGAGACAAATACGTCAACAAAACACCAACGAATTGAAACAGCAATCAATCATGAGGAAATTACATCATTAATTATTCGTCTCCAATAGAAGAAAATATTTTTTCTTTTACTGTCATTAAAGATTAATTACATTAAGAATTTATGTTGTTCTGTAATAAGTTTTTCACTAAACTAAATGAAGATTTTCTATTAATATCTAATATATAGTATTTTTTAAACTTGGAATTCATAGAATTCATACAATTATAAATGTATATGGTAATTATATTTTTTTATAGAACTTATTAAATTTGTATATCACAGATTTTATAAAATTTGTCTGTCATTATTTTAACACATTATTGGCGACTAGTTTTCGTCTTTTAAACAGGAAGTCCCGTCTATGGGTATTATTCATGGGCACTTACATGTGGCATTATTTAAGAAAAATGTGTTCGCGTTAATTTTCCAGGGCTGCCATTGGCGATTTTTTTAATTCTATCTCGCACCACTTTCTCAAAACAGAATTTTTTCACATACGTTTTGACAAATGTGCAACAGAAATATATTACAAAATTATTATTTTTTTTAAATAGCGGTGCATAGTACACTAATGGTATACATACAAATACTGTATTTGTTTTGAGAAATAATATAACATAGAAAACGTAAAAGTAACAACCATGGGAGGACTTACACATATCCAAAAGACGCCAATTCGCACTATCCGTCAGCAATGTTTTTTTTTAGAATTCCTTTTTAATTCTGTTCCAGAACATTTCACTTATTTCTATTAAAATTACCATGTTTTAAAATGCATTTAAAAAATTAAATTAAATGTATAATTTATAGTATGTGTGGATTAAAATATAAAAGCTTAATAAAATAATAGGATAAATTTTAACAATGTTAATTTTGGAATGAGATATTATCGAGAAGTTAATACAAATTTTCGAGGAAAATAATTCTATTGAAATAATTAGTCCGACAAAATCCCAAAAACATGCATATTTCAATTAATAAAACTTTAAATTTTGGAAAATTGCAGGAACGTTTTAAGCAGGAACGTGCCTAAATATACAATGCCAAGAGTATTGTATTTATGTATTGTTAACGCACACTGCGGATAGATGCATTTATGAATCAATTAAAATTGAACATTTAATAAATGAATTCATAGATTAAATACTTATTAAAATTATTAAAAAGGTGAATAAAATTAATTTAAAAACCACTTGTAACCTTTATACATATTCATATTCCAATCTCAGTCCTCGGAGCGGTTTTTTGTTTTGGCCACCCCTAATTTTTTTTATTATTTTCGTGGCAGATTATTACAACAATTGCAAGAAAAAGTTTAACCAACAGCTGATAGATGTGACATTTACAATATAAATCTAAACGAAATTTTCGTAAGAAAATAGTGGTGCTTAAAATTTTATTTGGTCTCTGTTATTAGAGACCGCTCCGTGGTCTGTACCAATCTTAACTACGAGATATTTTAAACATAAACGTGTTCATTTTCAAGGGTATACCTTAATTGAATTGTCGCTTCTACTGTGCTGTTTCATATCAGTTTTAAACACGGTCGTGTTTATTAACCATCTGACAGCCTATTTTTTTTTCAAAATCCTTTCAACCCATATGTAATCGACCAGTATCTCCTATGGTATTACATATTTCAAATCATATGGTATTTGAAATATGTAGTAAAATTATCATATGCATTTTCACCGTTTGACTGTGGAATTTTTTAAACAAAGACACATTGTAAACATCTTTTATTTGAACGTACAAAACATTCATGTGACAAGGATATTATGAACGCAAGGAATGCTGATGAATATTGTTCCTTTCTTGACGATGCAAAATCTGCTGTCCCAAGACAACTTGTTCAATGGCAGATCGTAACTGATTAACTGAGATGCTTACCACATGCAGAGTTATACCTTCTTTCAAATATGCAAAGGTTTTCAGGCGTTCTCGATAAACAAGAATTTTTAAATGTCCCTACAGACAAAAAACACACGAACACCTCATAACAAGATGCCTAGGTTATCGAGAATGCACTACAGATTACTCTGTCTTTAGTGAAACGTTACCGAAGAAACTGCTCTACACAGAGTCCAATGTGTGGAGGTTCTTATCTTGCATAAAGGTGACTGAATCAACATAATCCCGCTGTTGCAAATGAGATACAACAAAAGTTTCGAGCAGCCTTTTGCACCTGTTGGCCGTCACGGTGCATGTCCAATGTCATTGCGAAAGCCTCTTAAAAAAAAGAGGTCCAAGAATGAATTTGACTTCGAATCCAGACATCCACAGTTTTATTATTATTATTATTATTGTCTTTATTTCAATTTTCTGTTGTACAGCTCCATCTATGAGTTTTTCTGGAACTATTTTTTGTTCGCCTAATCCGTTTCCTCAAGTCTTGAATAGTGTGTTCCCAACGTAGGGGTGTTTTAATTCTGGTCACCCTGTATATTTTCTTATACCATTTTAATTGCTTGATTTTAAATAGTAATTACAAACCATAATACGAATTAATTAAACCTCATTAAACACTATATCTGTGTTTCATTGCATAAAATGTACAAAAACACTGCAGCAGTTACATGTGTTTTATTGAAGCATAAATATTCTTATATTCACGTTCCATCGCACAATTTATTATTTCTACATTTCCGCATCCTATCATTCTAGGCACGAACTTGCTATGACTTACAGAAAAGACTGCAAATAGAATTAAAGAACGAAAAGATGGGAGAAAAAAATCAACGGGATTCTTTTTATTCTAAGAGTCGCTGGTGTAAAAGTTCCCAGGCTAGAAAGCTTTTATTAGCACTGAATTTTATTTGAAATAGAATTCAATTTAAAAAAGGAATTTTAAAACTCAGAAATATTACTTTTCTAATGTTTGGATTTAATAGCTTTTCTTGCTTTATCTTATTAATTTTTTAATAAGCACAGACGTATTTTTTAAAATTGCAGTAAGTGTAATTAAAAGAAAAAATTATATGAGTTTACCTTAATAAATAATAGTTAAACCGTCTAAAAATAATGAAGCAGTTAATTATGATTGTACCTTTATCGTTTTCTAAGGTTTTTTTAAAAATAATTTCAATAAAATGTTACACGAAATATTATGTCAGAATAAATGTGAATCACACTTGAATAACAATACATATCTAGATAGAATCCGATCACTTCTATATGGCACACATACTATTTGAGGGCGAATTCCTCAAAATAAACTCCAGTTAAACCCTTCGCGACGAGAGTTCTTTACAGAATTTTAATCTTTTATCACCGGTTTTTCAAAACAGAAATTTTCGCCTAATTGAATCGCAGAAATGCTAGGATTACACAAGGCAAAGCTTACAATAAAAAGTAGCTGGTGGGAATAATCGAGGATTCTGATCATCTTATGAGTCACGTATACATGTCGCTCGTCCCCAAGGGGTTAACCCATTAAAGACTGGCGTTGCGTTTTCGCTCCATTATGTTTCTTACACCAGATTTTAAGGTGACACCAGTTTGTTTTTAGGGTAAATGTTCGCTTTATCTGATGCAAGAAACACCACGATAAAGTCACTCTTAGGTTGTTATAATATAAAAGTGGTATGAATCGTAATATTTGTATTTTATTGAGAAAAATGATTTGGTCCTTAAGAGCCTACGCTAGTCACGCGAAGAAACGCTCTAGCTAATGTTAAGTCTATGGGAAGGTTATCGCGCGATTTGTCGCTTTAATATTTTTAAATGATTTTTTTTTGCATAGGATATCTGAGGTCGATCTCTAACGTTGTTAGTTTTTACTTTTTCGATTTTGGTTACGGTTTTTTTACAAGCGGAGATTTTCAATTTTGGAACCGGTTGGAACCGGTTCTGAAAATGAAATTACCCTTATATAAAAAAACTGGAACCAAAATCGAAAAAGTAAAAACTAACAACGTTAGAGATCGACCTCAGATATCCTATGCAAAAAAAAAATCATTTAAAAATATTAAAATGCGAGCAATAAATCGCGCGATAACCTTCCCATAGACTTAACATTAGCTGGAGCGTTTTTTCGCGTGACTGATGTAGGCTCTTAATGGGTTAAAAATAAATGTATTACAAACATAACATTTATAGTGCAGTTTAAATTTTACACCATTATTTTATGCAAAAGGAAAATGCCTTATTTTGTTTTTTGCCATGCTAATTGGCCTTCTAATGTCTTGAGTTGTTCGCATAAGGATATTTGACGTAATATACACTTTTAAGGAAATTTGAGACTTTTTTTAAACAAGTACTGAGCATGCACTTTGCAAGTACTGAGACAGTTCAGTGATGACAGATAGATGATATTCATTTTTAATGCCAACGGTAAACAGAAGTTTTCCTTAACCCTTCTTTGCATGAGTTTTTCTTTAACAATTATGTTTTTTATACATATATTAAATGTAAGACACCAGAAATTTTAAGATAGATTTTTAACTTTGTTCAGCAACATAGTTCACGGGAAATTTACTGGATTAATATTTCTATATAAATATAGTGGTGGAGAAGAAGTTGATTCATTTATTAAAAGTTAAATAAAAAGTGATGGAAATTTACATCACTATGCAATTAAGGGTTAATCTGTATTTTTCAGGAAGTACACAAAATGCATCTTGGGTCTCCCTATAACTTAAGGATCTGTATGACTCATGTGCCCCTGTAATAATCAGGTCCTTTATCTAGTACCTAAGAGGAGTTTTAGAAATATAATCTTCAGATAATAATACAGTAAAACCTGTTAAGATGGAATTGCAACGAGCCAGAATAAATTTCGCTTTAAACAGATTTCCTTGCATGTACAGCGCATATTTCAATTATATAGTATTGTTTTTGACAGGGCCGTAAAATATTGCCCGATTAAGGCAAGATTCAGCTATGTAGAAATTATGTTTTTCGCATTTTCTTGTATATATTTTATCACTTTTATGTAGGAAAAAAATGTGTTAAGAAATTAATGAGTTCTAGAAATTAATTTACTATTATTTATTTAATTTCCCAAAATCACTTTTAAAATGCTAGCTGAGAAATATATCACAAAGTACCACACACATGATTTTTTCACAATAATTGAAAACTATAAAATAAATTAGATACCTTAAACAAACTACTTGTAGAATATATATGCAATGTTTTATTATTAACTGCCCAAAATCGTAAGGCAAATAACAGAGTTTCAAAAACACTAATGTTCAAAATTACGAGAATTTTCAGATTTGGACTATTATCTCCAGAACTACTGGACAGATAGGAATAAAATTAGGCATGTAGGTAGGTTGATATAATGCAAAAATAGCCATTTAACACTTGTAATACACAAGCAGGATCGTGCGTAAGACTCATCAGCATCAGAAGGTATAAAACATAGTTTACAATATTGAACAAAAAATGACTTAATAACGATTATGGTCCCCTCTTACAATTATACAGATCTCAGACGTGAATTCATACTAGAAATCATGCAGTTTATACGCAGTTTTCAGGCCCTGTGTGGTTCTGGAAGTTGAAAAGCGACTTGCAATTGCTCTCCCTAGAGCGTCTGAGATATGCTCTATAGAGTTTAGGTCTGGAGATCTGGTCAACCAATCCATCCGGTGAATATCCTCACTTTTCAGAAATTCGTCGACCAGATTTTCTGTATGTGGGTGAGCTTTTTCGTCCATTAAAATGAAATCAAGACCAACTGCACCCCTGAAAAGGCTAACATAAGGCTCCAAGATCTCATCCCTATACATCACATCAGCCACAAAGCCTCTGCCAAATACAAGGAGAAAAATCAAACCTCCGCTACCAAGGTGGTCTCTTTCTCGGACGTTGGAGGGCAGGTAGAGGTTCCCTACCGTAATTTCCGGCGTGTAATCCGCGGATCAAACCAAGACCTCCTTATCATAGTATCAGACCTCTCAATCAGCAAGTTGCCTTTGACCGCTATACTTGTCCTGCTACTAGCGCCATCAATCGTCAGTAATAGTATTTACGACACGAAATCACACGAAATTTTTTCACAGCTCCATTTGTTCTATGCATTTGCTTATGAACTAGTAGTTTTCCTACCACTAAAATTTTATAGTGAATTTTATCTTATTAAATTGACAAGATCGTGTGATTACCTGACGAAAAAAATTCTATTAAATTTTAGTGGTAAGAAAAAAGCGTAAGAGTTGGCAGCTATGCGGTAGCAGACCAGCTAGATTTTTCTATAGATTTTTCTATTATATTTTTGGATACCAGTTTTTTAGTAGAGACAATTTTGTTTTGTTTGATCGGAGAATTCTGGGATTTAAAAGAACAACATTTTCTCTAAAAATATACTGGTGTTCAAAAAGCCCGAAACATGGCAACTGTGCGGTAGTATCCACCAGGCGGCGATACTTTCCGGAGAAAGTCAATTAATAAGTTGGCAATTACCGCGGACATTTTCTCCCATAGACTTTCTCCGGATTGTCAAGTCTGATCTATGATAAGGGAGTCTTGGATCAAACAATCATGTTTTGACCCAGACATTTTATTTTATAAAATGTAACGAACTAGATTGGTGTAAAAATTTCACTTCAATTTTTGAATAAAATTTCTGTGTTGAAACAGAATTGTTTGATCCGCGGATTATACGCCGGAAATTACGGTAAATCTCTCCATTTGAAAGTACGGCGAGAATCAGTATTTTGGCTGAACCGAGACTCATCAGTAAATATAACGGTCCACCATTGATTAATGGTACAACGTCGATGATCTCTGCACCATGATAAATGGAACGTACTCATGCAGTTGTGAGCAGAACGCAAACAGTAGGTCTTCTTACAAACAGCCCTCTGTCATGTAGCCTTCTGGAATCAGTAACATTTGAAATTCATCTTCCAGTAGCCGCATAAAGATCATGAGACAGCTGAGAAGCTGTTGCACTCCTGTTACGTATCACTGTAATGGACAAATAGCGATCTTCATTGGCCGTCGTGGCTCTTGGACGGCCTTGCCCAGTCTTTCTCTCTATGGATCCAGTATCCTTAAACTGCTTCCATAAGTTGGACACGACGCTGAGTGTTATATTGAAGTCTCTAGATATTTGGAATTGAGACAGCCCTTCTTCTAGTCTCCACGAGATTCTCCACCTCATTCCATCATTCAAATGTCGGTGGTTACACATTTTTGCTGTTTCCTTTTAAATTTCGACAAATGTTGCAAAAGACAATGAAGATATTCAGCGAGGTGTTTGAGCGAACGAAACGCGGAAGTTGCCACCAGCGCTTATAAAGCCAGTTCCTCTTCTCGGTCCGCTCATACACACGTGTATGCTTACATATTTGACATTAAAGATTTGCATCTTTGTCTCGAAACATTAGATTGACATTTCGTTCAGTACTTTTCCCGAATTTTTACAAAATAAGCAAATTCTCTTAATTTTGAACATGAATGTAGAGTCTTCATCAGGCAAAGTTGATACGGATACACGTATGCCCGTCTGGTATACTATAATATTCTGATAGCAATCCACAGCTGTCATTCGAATGTTCAGAATCAAAATAAATCAAGTCCAAAGAACATTATCCTGAGCTCCCCCCCCCTGAATACTAGGCCTGAGCGCTGACACTAAAATGACTGCAGTCGTAGGCGGATTTTTTTTAAACGTTTGTACCGTCCTCTGAATTTATACACCGGTATTTTCTAATTTTTTTTTGACTTATTGTATCTCAGGAAAACACGAAGGAGAAAACTTTTAGCAATTATTGGTATTCAAGTACATGGGACCGTACAAACGCTGAAAAATATTCGGCTACGGCAACCGTCATTTTTGGGTCAGCGCTCAGACCTGAGTTACAGGGACATGTCTCTAAAGCTGTTTCGACGTAAAGTTAATGGAAACTCATGAATTTCATTGAGAATCACTCACAGCAGACTAGCTTTAACTTTTGATTATAGTTGAGGATTATTAGCTTTACCACAGTCGCCAAGTGTCCTGAGTTTTGGGTACCAATTTTACCTAAGAGAAGTATTCCCTTTATTTAATCCCGGAATTTTCCGATTATGTAAAGCAAATATTTCTATTAGGAAATAGTGGTACTGAAAAATCTGTGGAATTGGTAATTATGGTTTTACCTAGTAGAAAACCCTGTGTATCATTTGAACAGAGATTTTATTTAGTGAGAAAGTTAAATAAAAATTGTAGGGAAATATGATACATTTTATGAAATATAATTTCTGGTGGTAACAAATTTCTTTATTTTCCTAAGACAAACTTCCCTGAAGTGAGGAGCTTTGTCTCACTTTATAGAGTTAAAGAAAATACTAAAAAACAGCAGTTAGTACCTTTTCAGAATTAAGATTCTGTAAAATGAAAAAAATATATATATAAAACGCTATTTATATGAGGCGAACTAAGATGCTATTGTATGTCAAACACAAATAATGAAATTTTTAGTAGAAAGCGAGTCAAACATCTTCAGTGTCCCATATGCTACTACAGTCGGAACTCTATATAATGACAAGCTTCGTTCGCTTTTACCACAATTTTTTAATATATTTTTCGCTTTATTTAAATGCAGAAAAGTATTACAAATCCTGCAATTAAACAAGGTGACTAGAATTTCCGCTATTTAAATAGTAAATGAAAAAATTCTATTAAAACATTGTGGTAAAAGCGCACGAACCCTGAACGAATTCGTTAAATCCAGCAATATAATTAGTTATATGGAAAAATCGTTAAATAAAGATTCATCTGAGAAAATGAGTTAAACTACATAAATACAAGTGCTTTATTAATAAACACTGAATATCATATGAAAAAGAAATTAATTACGCTTTTTTGAAAATTATGTCCATTTATTTTAGTTATTTTATTCTTAAAATAATGATTGTAATAATTGTGAGACGATATTACTCTCCAGATATACCTGTATTTTTAGTTTAAAAATGATTTTACATTTAAAATTAATGAATTATTTTTTATTATATTATTGTATGTGTAAAATATGTAAAAAGAAAGATTAAGTCTGAAATGTCCAGAAATATTTTGAGAAATAGGTAGAAAACCACATTAGATCGCAAAAAAACGTTCGTTAAATAGAGAATTTAAGTCGCTATTTGCAGGTTATTTTACAAGGAAATTCTTGAAAATTCTAAAGACATTCATTCTAAAGACAAATTCGTAAAATAGAGAAATTCGCAAAATAGAGTTTCGTTAAATAAAAGTCCAACTGTATTAGCAAATTTAAATGAGTTTCTAAAATAAATTACTTTCAAAACATAAATAACTGATTGAATAATATATTTATTTTAATCTAAAAATTAATTCAAATGTAATTACTTTTTGAAATAATTATGATACTTTTATTACAAATTCATAATTGTTTCTACCCTTGCAAATTATTTCACACCTCCGTTATTTTAAGAAGCTTAGCTTTTACATATATATTTTTTTTTCAGTGAAATAATTATTAATGGAAAATTCTTTTGTTCCGATATAATTGAAAGTTAAAAGTATTAATAAGTACACAGACAACCGGAGACTCGAGAAAAATGTAAAAAAAAGAAAGAAAAATCATTCTTCAAGCATAGAATATGAAACAATTACCAACACATTCAGAAACTTATAACGAACACTCACCGTTCAGTTAGGTGAAAAGAAATGTATATATAAATAAACAAGGTCAAGGACAAACCGGTTGAGGAGGCCTAGCTTTCGGCTTAAGAACAACTAGCCCGCCCCAGCAGATTTGTTTACTAGGTGGCATGACCCAGGGAGTGGCCCAGGGAGCGATGCCTGGAAGGACCACCCGGGAAGGGAACCTTTCACTATTGAAAATTAACTGTCAAAGATTACAATATCAATCACAAATGCTATCTAATTATAATGGACGAGCCAAGTTAGATGCAATAATGGACTAAATGAACAATTGTGATTGTAAATAAATCTAAGCAGATGTAGAGCTTTTACAAGATAATAATTAAAGTTGAGAGAAAACTATAAATATAAAACAATACTAATAGCACATTTATTGAACGCTAAATCTAAATAAACAATGTAGGAAACGCATACTACATTTAAAAATCTAATTCCAGCATTTACCGTCTATAGTTGAAAAAAAAAATCGTCTTCTTTTTTGTGAATCCCAGTATATGATCTATAGAATTATATCCATACAGCATAGTAAGCTAAATTTAGTTATGTTAGGAGTCGCATAACACAGTTGAAAATTCCCCGTCAGTAATTTCCGTCAATAAACGGTACTGTACTCGAGATATTTTGTGAAGCCCTGTATTTGATCTATTGAATTTATACACACCAAGTAATATGGAAAAAGTTAGTTAAATTTAAAACGCATACCTCAAAAGAATACGCATTTCTACCAATTTTCTCCCATTTCTTTTGTATCCCTGTAAATGGATGATAAATGTTATGTACATCATATTCTGCAGTAAGTCTCTTGCTGTGCACCTCAGTGCTGCATATAAATTTCAATATGTTTGAAGTAGTGTAATAGCATAAAAATGTATTGAAACAAAATTTCCCATAGATCATAATGTAACGGAATTCTTTTGAGTGGCCGTGTAAACGAACTTTAAATGCTGCACACTTATGCCATAGTTTACCTCAATAACATATAAAATTACATGACATTCGGAATATATTTACGTGAGTTAGAATACGGGCAGAAGTATAGACACACTAAAGTCATAAACATTTCTCACCTATATTGGAAAGTTTTAAAAACAACATATTTCACGGGAGAATATTAATCCACTCGCTACCGACCACGAGTATACTCGTGGGTTTTCAATCTAAAACTACGAATTCGTCCCGGAAATTTCAAAAGAAGAATTTTTATTTTATGTAATCGCGAAATGCATGTAACTAAATAAAGTAAATATTGCTATTAGTATTTTCTGGTATGAATTCGAACTTACTAAATAAAATAAAATCCCGGTAATAAAGATTATATACATGTTTATTCATTTATAAAAGTTAATTTGCTTGCAATACCTTCAGCATAAGTATTACGTAAAAGTTCCATATACGGTATGTATGTTTTTTTTTTATAGTACTAGAATATTTTAGTCGTAATCTTTATCTTGTCTAATCATAGAGTTCTTTGATTGAATAAGGAGAAATATACTTTACAGAATTAGTGGTATTAAAAGTTAAAATGTAGTTAAATAAAACCGGTCCTGAAAAGCTTAAAAATGTAATTATCAAGATGAGAAAAGGTAAAAACGCTTTTGAAGAGTTTCCAAAATTCCTTTCTATTACATTTATGGCGAAAAATTATATTTATATAACATATTTCTTCTATAAAAAAAATATTCCATATATTTTATAGTCTCTAAATTTATATGTGTTTTTTATTTTGTACTATCACATACCCTATATTACCCTATATCACCCTATTAAAAAAGTATATTGCATACATTTGATATTCTCTAAATTTATATGTGATTTTTAATTTGTATCATCAGATACTATATTTATCAGAGAGTTTTATAATATTAAAATTATATAATAATAAAAAAAGATATTCCATACAAATTGTTGTTTTATTTATACCTCTTATATCTTTTTATTTTCGATATACTTCAATTAAACGCATTTTTATTATATTTCATATACTATGTATAATTAGTATTAACTTCAGCATAAGTATTAAAAATCCGCATGTTTTCATTGTTGAATTTTTATTTCTAGAAAGAACACTTTTAGAAGAAAAATACAGTTGTTTACTTCGAGTGTTTTGGTGATATTAAAAACTAACCCTACTTCACTGTGTTTCTGGTATTTCCGGATTGTTTGTCGTTGAGGGGAAGAATGATATTTTTGCTTTGTAACATGGGAAATCTGTACTTTGTATGAAATGGAGATATTCTGTTACAAATACACTAGAATAGACATTGAAAGAATAGATTGTTTACAATCAGTGTGTTTCTGTACGTTTATTTTAAATTCAAAAGTTTTAAACGCTTTTATCTAGAGACACAAATTATTATACTGCGCCTATGGGCATAGATTTTGCATGTCGCATTATTTAGGAAATTGATTTTAGTGTTCCTATGTTTTTTTACAAATAAATGTATATAGTAATGGGCTGTTTTTTATCGATGTATATGTATGCATCGTATAGTAGTTGTATAAATACGAATATTGTGTACTCTTTTGAGAAAAATTATAACATATAAAATGCCAAAGTATCACCCGTGGGTAGAGCTACACATATCTATAAGAATAAATTCGCAGCAGCCGTCACTAATTCTCTAAAATGTCACATTTGTTTTCTTAATTTTATTTTGTAGTTTTTTGATAAAAACGTTTTGAGTGCAAAAAATGCAGTATTTTACTTCAAGTATTTCACTGACATTGAAAATTAAGCAGCTCTTAATGATTGCTTAATTATATCAAAAACAATTAATAAAAGAATGATTAATTAACATCATAATTTCAGTATGAGTAATGAAATATCCATTTAAAACATATTAACGAAATTCTCAACTACTATCTATCGTAAAATACAGAATCATACTTTGAAAATTTGAAATGACTCGATAAAATTCTGCAACGATTATATATATTAAAATTCAAACCATTCGCTTGGGCAGTTTCTGCGCTGTTATAAGCGGACAGACGTACGGACCAGACGACGACTATAGGTGCTAAGTATTTATATAATTACGAACACACCTAAAAATTGAAACAACATTTTCAGAAAAAATATATATATTCAGAAGAAAGGCGATTTTTCGTTGTTTTATATCTGTTTTTTTTTTTTTTTTTTATGGCACTGCAGTAAATTTTATAACTGTTATATCAACTCCGGTCGCAAACGAAAAGGGGATAGATTTTTTTTTCAGTGAACTTTAGAAATTTAACAATTTTTGAACATAAATTTAAAAGAAATATTTGTTTTAAGGGCAGAAAATCTGTGATTAAATAAGGCAAAGATTACTATAAATGGCACTGGTAAAGAAAGTGTAAACTTTGAGAGCTACGCACAGTGGCGTAGCCAGGCAGGGTGTCCAAATGCTCTGTATACCAGCAGGGCTACACTAGATACCGGGATTCCTCATTCACATTGATAACGTCACAGATAGTGGCTGACCGCAACCAGCGATTGGTACAAAGCGACCCGCCCATCGTTTTGTGCCAATCGCTGTATGTCTTTCGTCGTGGCCAGCCACCCTTTGTGACGTCCTGATAATGAGTGAGCAAGCCCGGTATCTAGTGTAGCCCTGATACCAGTAATAATGTAATGTTTTCTTTGCAATAATTACCGCAGAAAGTTTTCCGATCAGATAAGTCAAAGAAAACTTTACAAAATTAGTGGTATGTAGAGCATCTGGACCCGCGCCGTGGCTACGCATGTGGTGCTCTAAAACGTCAATTACGAGTCACCACTGTTTTTATTGTTGTTGTTGTTGTTGTTGTTGTATGTGTTTTGTATAGCACTATGATACAGATGATTCTTCATTGGCGATTTTTGAGAAATATTTTCTGATTAGGTAAATATGCATAGCTGTGATTTTACAGCACAAATATACAGGATAAGTCAAAATGAATATAGCGATTACAAACAGCTATAACTATTTAATGGAAAATAATTTATCGATAAGATAAACACAGAATGTAGACGGAACTTCAAAATTTTGTATACATACGTCATGGATGTTCTATGTGACTTTCCTTGGTCACACGGACAACATCTAGACGGCAGTCCATTTCACGTCATACATTCTGAAGCATTTGTTCAGTCACTGACGCAAGCGCATTACAATTGCATACTTTGAGTTCTTCAATTGTTTTGGGCATGGGAGGCACATAACCCCACTTAACCCCATAAAAAAGGATAACAGGGTGTCAAGTCCAGAGAAGAAATCAGAACAGTTTAAGTCTGAACAAATGCTTCAGAATGTATGGCGTGAAATGGACTACCGTCTAGATGTTGTCCGTGTGACCACGGAAAGTCAGAAAGTTCCGTCTACATTCTGTGTTAATCTTATCGATAAACTCTTCTCCATTAAATAGTTATAACCGTTTGTAATCGCTATATTCATTTTGACTTACCCTATATATTGTCGAAGGAACTTTTGCTGAGCTGAAACAGAAGATGATACGACAGAGAAACACACATTCTATTTAATTATCCAGAGCAGATTTATTGGGCAGTTGACACGGTAATGAGATTCGAATTACAGGCATTAGCACTGAAGGGGAGTATAACAAGATTATGATTTAGTTACAGTGCTGCAGAGGCGAGTCTGATCTATCAATTCTTCAAGTACAGTCGTGGAAAAAAAAACGGAACACCCCCCACTAACTCTACAACAAATTATAGTAGAAGGAAGTGACTGGTACCAAACGATTGGAAATAAAGTCTACTTTTAAGTGATGTATATAAAATTTGCTTAGGGGGCCATATACATATAAAAACATACCCAAACTTTGTTTTTTTTCAATAGCAAGACCCCAATTTGACAACATATTTGAAATCTGCAGTTCAAACTATGCTTAGACACCAAATTTCATTAAATTCCTACGATTAGTTTCTGAGAAATTAATTACTTTATAATGAACATATTTAAGGGGCTGTATCCAAATTGAAGTTCGGTACTCGATTGTTGAAATGCTGCAGAATATCACCTTTTAATGTATTATGTTTTACCGATATGACCATTTTACTCACTTAATAAGTTTCGGTTATTGTTATATGCTGTAAGATAATGTTTACAAGTGTTGAATTATCCGATTTTAACCCCTTGGGGACGAGCGACACGTATGCGTGACGCATAAGATGCTCAGAATCCTCGATTTTTCCCACCAGTTATTTTTTATTGCAAGCTTTGCCTTATTATATCTTAGCATTTCCACAATTCAATTAGAAGAAAATTTCTGTTTTGAAAAACTGGTGGTAATTTATTAAAAATTCTGTAATAGACTCTTGTCACAAAGTGATTAAAAAACCATAAGATTATTTGTAATTAAAATAGTCTTAGAATATGTAAATGTTATTGGAATTTTACAGGTGCTTTTATAATGCTTTTTCTCAGATTTTGCATCTATTTAACTCGCCTTTTCTTTAGTTTATTGGCAGAAACGTGAATAATATTGACAGATACAAAATTTAGAATTAAAAAAAAAATAGTATAAAGCAGCGTACTGAAACAAAGTAAAAATAACAACAACAAAAAAACGCTGATAAATTGTTTTTTAGTCTGAAAATAAATCCAGACATTGCTTTTTTTTAGTAGCGAGAGGGTGGGGGGGGGTGTCTTGTTTTGAGATATGTTCGCAGAATTTACATTCCGATTTATTTGAAGACCTAAAACTAAATATATGTTATAAAGACATCTGAATAACTTTACATCTGTTATTCTCCTTCGGAATAGGGGTAATAATTCTATGATTAAATCTATTCTGGTAGTTCATTTGAAATTTTACAATTAACTCATTAATGCCTCCTGGCAAGAAAATTTGCCATATGACATTTATTATTATTTATTATTATTATTATTATTAGATTTTTTTGCACACTGCTAGCGATTGGGAAATAACCTTGCCTATCAGAAAACCATAAAAATAACTTGTAATTTTTTTTCAATTAGCCTGTTTAATCGAATAGATTTAAATACGAAAGTTATAGAAGAAATATTGTAATTTTTTCTTCGCAATAAACTACCAATATAAACCTTACCTATTAATCCATGTTGAAACAGTTTGAAGAGACACTTGAAAATGCCCAGCTATATAACGAAAACTTCTTCCAGCTTGCCACATGCCAATCATTTGGCCTTTCGTTGCTTCAGTTAATTGTGGGGCCATTTTGTTTCAGCAAATACTCTACACATATGCATTTATAATAAACTTCACTTCAAACATATATACTGCAGAAAAAACAATATAGCTTTATTAGACTGGAAAAGAAGCTATAAATCCATTTAAAGGTAAGAAAAATGATTAAGTTTTTTCTAAGGTAGAACTGATCATATTTTTCAAAAATGAGCTTTATTATTTTAAAAATAAAAGCGAAACTATTTTCCATAAATGAAAACATATATCTCATGCAAATACGTTTTACGTAATTTTAATGAAAAATTTTAAAGCAGACATTGAAAAAGTAAAAGATATATATATATATATATATACTAATAAAGGCTGGGGTTCTGGTGCCTCGCTATCTTATATCTTACTACAATCGCAGGTCGTTGTCAGAGTTGTTTAACGTAAGATCACGAAGCATTGAAATACGGTTTACGCATTGTTTATAGAGTAAGACAGACTTAATCTCTAAGTTTATCAAGTCACTATAATCCGAGCCTATGAGTATAATATTTTCTCAAAGAGAAATGAGAGCTCTCCGACCCGAATATCGATTCTTACCACTAAATTTTAATAGTATTCTCCAACGTAAAGAATTTCAGAAATTTTGTCCTTGAATAAGGTAACAAATACTATTAAAATTTAGTGGTGTCAATCGGGATTTCGAGTCGGAGCGCTCCCATACCTATTCAAACTATGCTTTAATGCACATCATAGACGGCCCCTTAAAGCAGCATTTTGTCGTTTTTTAAGCATAATTTGAAAACTACTTGGAAAAAAAAATGAAATTTTGAATACACATAAAGCAGGAGATAATAAATATAAATCCATCAAAAAAATTGTAGGTTGCAATTCATAATTTTTTCGAATATTAATTTCATAATTCATAATTCATATTATAAAATTTTAAAAATTACAAATTTGACGTAGTTATGTTTGGGTTTTTGAGTTTTATAACCAAACAAAACGTTAGCACATTAGGATTATAATTTCAGGAGATATTAATAAAAATATGAAAATGTAATTTAACATTAGAAGCTCTAAAATTTGAATGTTTATAACTCAAAAACTTATCATCCAAATGACTTAAAATTTTGTTTCTAGGCATAGTTTGAACCGAAGATTTAAAATATCATGTCAAAAGTAAGTGTTGCCATCGAAAAAATTAAAGTTTAGGCTGGTTTTAATATGTAGATGGCCCTTTAAGCAAATTTTAGATACATCACTTAAAAGTAGACTTTATTTCCAATCGTTTGGTACCAAGCACGTCCTTCTACTATAATTTGTTGCAGAGTTAGTGGGGGGTGTTCCGTTTTTTTTTTTCCACGACTGTACATTTTACAATATTTTATTTTGGCGTGTGGGTTCTTTATTTTACTACAGCGCCTAGAATAATTAGTTTGGAAAACGGCTTCAAAATGGTAACTAAAAAATTTAATCCGATAAATTCACGATGATGCTGAACGATAATAGTTCGATCGCAGCGACATCTGCTAGCTCTTTTCAATACAACTTTTCAAATACATTCAAGAGTAGCATTTATTTGATAAATAACAAGTAATATTAATAATAATCAATTTGCAGGATCATGTATGCATGCAGAGGAACTAATTCATATGTGTACGTGCATTAGTGATTCAGAAATTTCTCTGAATAAAAATGTCCTTTTTTTTTTTTTTTTTTTTTTTTTTTTTTGGAGTAACAGGCTAAAGCTGTCCGGATTTTCATTGTCACATTTTTGCAAAAATAAATCCTTTTTTTCCGTTTATTACTGAAGCGATTTAGCAATGATGATATGGAGTTATCCTCTTAAAAGATATTCTGCATCTTTTTTTATGCAATCGCTTGATTATCAACTTATCACTGTTCAAAATATGAAATATTTATGATATTTACTAAATTTTTGCAATGCAATATTTATGTTTAAAATAACTATCAGATGTCGCTACGATCGCCCTATTAGCGTACAGCATCGTTGCACATTTAAAGGCTACATTGTTTTAGCACTTTTTAAAGCATTACTGAAATAGCCAGTTTCCACACTATATGTTCTAGGCGCTGTAATTTTACCACCAATGCACTGTAAATTTGGCGAAAGACATGCAAAGAACAAAGTATTTTGTTGAATAAAATGAGATATCTGGAAAGTAGCAGACCCGGCATACGTTTCGTGTCAAACAAGGGGTTTGTACGAATATTGTGATTAAAGAGGTACAGTTATGCGCCTGAGAATGAAACATGATTTTGCCTGCACAAAAAATTTAATTGCATTTTAACAGATTGACGGACAGTAGGAACAAGTAAAGTTCGAAAATTGACACTCTATGTGTTTGTAATTTTTAGAATATTAGAAGTATAGTTTTACTCTTTATGCTTAAATAAACTTAATTTTGATTAATTCAGCACCTTTAATTAGGTTGCACTACTCCCTTCACAACCACGTCAGGGTGGCTAGAGGTCAGAAAAAAATACAGTAAAAAAAAAGTGATAAACACCAGTATATTCTTATACAAAAATTTATGTTGATTATTCGATCAAATAATCAATTTGAATTTTTCCATAAGAATATACTGGTAATTTTCATTTTTTTATTGACTGTAATTTTCCCTGACCACTAGCCACCCTGCACGTGCATACTGAAGCTGCAACTCGTATAAAAGGTGGAAAACGAACTTCAACCTAAAAAATTGTTTCCAAAATTTGAGACTGGGGTTTTACTTGTACGCCTGTAAATGCACATTTGTGCTGCTATAGCTGTAGTGTCTAAAAACGACCGTTTCGTTTTGGACGGCTATTGCCTTCATGCCACATAGTGAACTTCGCTTTGACGGCTATAGACGCAAGTGTCCCGTCAACGTGTTAATGAAAGTACGTTAGAATAAAGATAATAATACATACTAAATTTCGATATGGTTACATATAAGATAAGATGAAAGTTCGTTAGTTGCGAATGCCGGCTGGCGTGCAGAAAAGGGAAGAGCAATTCCCTGTGTACGGGTTTAATTATATTATTCTTTTTTTTTTCTTTTTTTTTCAGGCAGAGAAATGAAACTGACATGTTAAAATAACTGCGTAGTATAAATTCAGCGAAACCGCACTGAATAAAATTGACGTTAAAATCTAATAGACAAAATGAAGAAGGTTAGAATAAAGTTAATTTTTAACGGCTTATAAAATAGGAAAAGTTAAATAAATTAAATAAATTTTCAAAATTAGGGGGGAGGGGAATTACTTTTAAATAAAAAGAGAATATGTAATGAGGAATGTTAATACAGGCACTACAATTAATTTTATGACTCTTGTATCAACAACTGTTTTAAATGAAAAAGATATCAACATTTTGATTACATAACTCTTATTTTTGAGTAAACATTAAGGCTCTAACAACTCTCATAGAAATAGACCTTTATTTCAAATAACATATAAATACACTATGATAAAAATAACAATGTATTTGTAAATTGATAAACATTTATGCGGAAAATATATAGTGTACATACGATTGATTGCTCTTCTATACTGTAGCATAAAAAGCTGTCTGGAGTAAAATATTTATACTTGAAAACGGGATCGTTTATTTTAATCTGAAAAAAAAAATTAGTTATTTCTTTCAAATACAATCTCCCGTCTCTGTTTCGAAATTCTGTGAAATTAACAAACTGCAAAATACAAGCTATTCCAATTTAAAATTTTTAATGGAAATAATTAAATTTGTTTTGAAAAAAAATAAATTTGCCTTTAACATTTAAAAAAAAATCATTTATTTTTGTACTTTTTTATTCCTTAAAAATATATATTGCTATTGTTATAAAGCAAACAAAAGCTACAAAATAAAAGTGTATCTATAATGTATTTTTATTCTTTAGACAGAACAAAAAATACTTCTTTTCATATATTTATCGAAAACAAATAAAAGCGTTATGTCTTAAATAATCATATTAACATATTTTCGTAATGTTATTAAATCTAAGCATTTTAAACAGAAAAAGATTTCTGAATACGTGGAGATAAAATTTGTGTTAAAATAAATGAAATAAATAGTAATAAAAAATAAGATACAATAGAAATTATAATTAGATGAAGATTTTTTGAGTTCACGTTTCGTCTCTAAATTTTTATTCATTTTATTCTACTTATTGGATTTTAAATCCATACATGCATGTAATATTTGTATGAATAAGTACTATATGAGTATGCAGTAAAAGTACCGTAATTTCCGGCGTATAAGCCGCAGCTCAAAGAGTCGTTTTTCGACCCAGAAATTTTATTCAATAATTGTAGTTAAATATTTACAGCGATCTTTTAAGTTACATTTTATAAAATAATATTTCTGGGTCGAAAAACGACTCTTTGAGCTGCGGCTTATACGCCGGAAATTACGGTATGTAAATAAAAATATGAAGCATTTTATGTTTTGAATAAGTAAATGTAGATTACCGTGAACGTGACGCTTTTCAGCTGACAGATTTTATATTTATACAATCCGTGCCAATACACACACACACACACACATATATATATATATATATATATATATATATATATATATATATATATATATATATATACATATATATATATATATACCGGCTTTTTCTGCAAATCGTTTGCTATAACATCACAACAAAGGTGTCTTTAGACTTTGAATTATGTCTTTCTGTATGAAATATGAATGCAATTTTCGAAATAAGGGTTGTTTACATAAAAAATATTGCACCTTACTTTGCTATTTGAAATGTTAACACCTACATTCCACACTACATTTGTGTTCGTTGAATCAAGTCAGCCTGAATAAAAGTTGTAATTTATATATTTTGTATTACATCTTCATAGCTTTATAAAGAAAATATATTAGGGATATTTTTTAAATAATTTTCATAGTTAAAATTATGCTATTGAATGGTTGTAGTATCATAGCTCAGATTTATTCCAACAGAGCAAAAAAAAAATCTGAGGCCAGGACTCGAACCTGGATATCTTAGCATGCAGTGCCAATGCTCTTCCTACTGAGCTACCCCAACTGTATCCTGGCTAACATAATTCACTCTTATTTGCTGGACATGGCTACAAACTACAGCGCTAATTTCATTCATCCGAGCTATAACTATAGCATTTTACATTATGAAAGTGTGATATAACACGGAAACTCCCGTATACCACGTGATTTACATGAATAATTACATGGTATACAGAAGTTATATCACATTCATCATGTAAAATGACATAGTTATAGTTCGGATGAATGAAATCAGCCCTGAAGTTCATAGCAATGTCCAAAAAATAAGAGTGAATTATGCGAGCCAGGATATCGCTATTGTAGCTCAGTAAGAAAAGCATTGGCACGGTAAGCCCAAGTACTCAGGTTCGATTTCTGGCCCCGATATCTTTCGCTCTGTTGGAATAGATCTCAACTATGGTAATCCAACCATTGAATATGATTTACCTAATTGAAAAAACTTTTCTCTCTTCATTATAAAACTATGCTTTTCCGTAAAATGAATACCTAGCTTATGCACTGTAAACTGAAATGTCTGAAAATCAGACATTTAAGTGTCTGAAACGGATGGTTAAAAAAAGAGACACTTTAAAATGTCTTAAAATTTTAATTTGAACTCATTTATTTTTTTTACCTGGGCAAACAGATTGTAATAAAAATTACAAACAATGTGAAGTGCTGCCATCTATTGTATTATTTTTAATTTTGATAGGATAATCTGAGATTCCCTTTCTACCCACGATTGGGATCGATCTCGGCTCCTTCTGCTTACGAGACTAACGCTTTAACCAATCAAGACATCACGACAAGTGAAGGAGTGGTTTTAAATTGAAGTAATGAGATGAGTCGGCAGCGTGTTGATATTTTTATAGAATTGATTCATAACATTCCTGAGAAAATATAAAATTTTGGAAAGATTTGGTGAATTTGAAATGATGGTCAAAATTGTACAATTTTATTATTTATATGAGGGTAGGATATATAAATTATACATATTTTCAATTCAAATAGTATAAATTAAGTGATTAAAAATATAACAAATTATAACGCCTTGTAATTATATATCTCATCAAAAACAACTCGTTGTAAATGATCCCGCCAAGCCACAAACCTAAAACGTCAGCCATAAAAAGAAGTGATATCACATAAAAAGAAGCTATATAGAAGTGCATACTCTGAGTCCCGTGTAAAAATCTATCACCACTCATAATGTTTCCAAAGGACTCGGAGTGAGGTACAGTATGTGAAAACTGCTTGGCGACCTGCAGGCTTTCATAATGTTCGCGTTTCCTGCAATTACATATGACTATATTATTTTTATTTTATTATTTTTATTTATTTAATTATTTTGCTCCCATAAAATTGTAAAAAGCTGAAGCTTCTGTGTTTGCATGTCTTTTCTTATTTATGAGCTTGAAAAATTAATTTGTTGATTTTATTTACCATTATTTAAACTAGAAACACCACTCTTACGAAGAAGATTTCTTAAGTAAACATGTAAAGATTTTGAGTTTGTAATATATATATAGATATATAATGATCATACGCATATTAATAACAATGCACCTTATAATAAACGTTAACTAAATTGAGATATATTGCAATAATTCTAGCGTAAGCGGAATCGCATAAGTCTGGGGAAAAATCCGTTCTGTCAGTTCTTTCGCATACAAAAATATTTATAAAAGTGATATAACAAAAATTAAAAATTTATTTTTTCGATTTTCAAAATTGATATACTCATATATTATAAAAGCCTGCAGGTCGCCAAGCAGTTTTCACATACTGTACCTCACTCCGAGTCCTTTGGAAACATTATGAGTGGTGATAGATTTTTACACGGGACTCGGAGTATGCACTTCTATATCGTTTCTTTTTATGTGATATCACTTCTTTTTATGGCTGACGTTTTAGGTTTGTGGCTTGGCGGGATCATTTACAACGAGTTGTTTTTGATGAGATATCTCTCCTTTTTGTAAGGCGTTTAATTTCAATTACACAGATCGCATTTTTATTCAGAAAAGAAAAGATAAAAGAAAGATGAAAGGGACAAAATAAAAGAATAATTGTGATGCTATAAACAGAATTATACATCAGAATTATACAATTTATTGAGTGACTTATTCCGATGTACATGTCGCTAAAATAGCAACGGGGAAACTTTTATATTCATTTCCTTACATTGTATTCATCAGATTATTTATGACATGTTTATTTTCCTTTTTCTTTTGTTAATATCACTCTTCCGTTTATATACATTCAAAAAACAAAAAAATAGAAAATTTTACAGTAGTTTACAAAGTAATTAAAATACTGCAGTTTCAGAAAAATGTGGAAAAATAAGAAGCACCTTTTTTGGTCCATTATAACAATGAGTTTACTTTACCGAGAATAATAAAATTTTTATACTAATATATTAAATATTATTCTTGAAAATTACTGAGCACCTTAGTTTTTTTTATTTGTTAAGTTTTTTAACTCAACGATTCGAGAATCGGAAAAATATAAGATTCGTAACGTTTGCAAAAGTATAAAAACTATTAAAGTGATTTCAAAATAGAAAATGTTCGTAGGATGACATGTATTCCAAAATTTTGTGTGATTTTGTAAATATACCACAAAGACTAATGCGTTTACATAATAAACCGTTTAAAAAAATGTAAAATTTTATTAAAATTTTTGATCTGATAAATCATAAAGCTTTAAATTAGATTTTAAAAAGGAGCGTGATTAAACCAAAAAGGATTATATTTACTAAATGCACAAAATACATAAAGACACAAAATACATAATTAATGTTTCTAGTCTGTCCATACCAATTCGGGGATACTAAAATATAGGTCCTCAATCCTCGGTAGTCCATGAATTAATTAGGACATATGTATGCAACTGTTAAAATGTTCCCAAAGTCGACAATAGAAGCAATAAGTATAGCTCGGCAAATATAAAACACGGCATTGCTTCATCATGACTTTGTTTCGTGAGGTGTTCGTTCTCCAAATATAAAAATCTCTTGAAAGTGTCCGTTAACCGAACATATGTTCGTTATCCGAACATAAAAATCTCACTCGAAAGTGTTCGTTAATCGATTTGTTCGTAAACCGAACAGTTCGTTACCGATCACCTATTGTAAACTAAATATAGCATTTTTAATTTTTATGGGGAATTTAAGAAGATATTTCCTTTTAATTGTGCTCTAGGCCCGATTTTAGAGCATTTTAAGTTCGTCATAGCCGGAGATTCGATGAACGGCAAATATTTAAACGCAAAACTTCTAATCTTGGGGTAGCAACATTTTTACATTCTATTACTCAGCGCATGAATGTAAAGTTGGAATTTTTTAATCGCTTTTTCAATCAATTCCTGATACATTTATTAATAAACACATTTTTTTTAATCGATGAAAATACTATATTTTAATAGATTTAGAGCTTAAGATCGACGAGCTTTCCGGCGGACAAAATGAACTGATATTAAATTTTAAAGCAAGATAATGAAACCTTACAGAGATTGATACAGTGTAAAATCATTAAAATACATCTCACTCAGTAAATATACATCGGTTGTAATGTAATCAAGATCTTCTAAGAGACTCTGTAAACGAAACGTATATGGTTCAACAATACAAACAATAGAGAGTTTAAATGAATCGGATGCAGTAACATATTTGAATATCTTGTGTATATAGCCACTTTGACAAAAATTATGCTATTTATACTATTGTTTTCCCTCTGTGTTAAGGAATCAAGTACTTCAACGTAAAAATTCGCTAATTACACAACTAGTTAGTCTTATTAAAAATCTTTTGAGTTACCCTGTAAACGAACAGTAAATTCTACTATTCTGTTTTACAATACGAAGCTAACTTAGGTCGTTCGTAGTAACATATTTTAACATACTGCGCATACGTTCTTTTTTAAAAGAATTAGACCATTTAATATTTCTTTTCTTCATCTTAAGTATAGGAATAAATCACTTTAAAGTGATATACATAAAAAACTAATTCATATTTTTACACGAAATATTAAACATTTGAACTACTCATAAAAACAATGCAATTGCTGAAAACCGCGTAAAAATTGGATAATTACACAATTCTTTAGCCCTATATCAAAGATCTTTTGTGAGAACCTGTAAACGAACCTTAAATGTTACTATTTTTTTATAATAGGGAGCTTACTTGGGTCGACTACAATAACATATCTTAATATCATGTGTATACGACCATTTCTAAAAGAGTTGGGTCATTTATTATATTTTTGCTCTATGTTAAGTATAGGAATCAATAAATTTAAACTGATATAAATCAAAAACTAATTAACATTTTTTCATGAAACTTACAAAGGTTTGAACTACTCATAAAAACAATTCAAATGACGTAAACCACGCAAAAATCCGATAATTACACATTGCTGTAGCCCTGTCAAAATTTTTTTGCTATATGTTAAGTATAGGAATCAATAACTTTAAACTGATATAACTCAAAAACTAATTAATATTTTTACATGAAACTTACAAAGGTTTGAACTAATCATAAAA
This sequence comes from Maratus michaelseni, assembly GCA_963931845.1. Taxonomy (NCBI): domain Eukaryota; kingdom Metazoa; phylum Arthropoda; class Arachnida; order Araneae; family Salticidae; genus Maratus; species Maratus michaelseni. The sequence goes on from OZ007600.1 coordinate 102,112,523, forward strand.
ATAATACAAATGACGTAAACCAGGCAAAAATTCGATAATTACACATTGCTGTAGTCCTGTAAACAGTTTTTTGCTATATGTTAAGTATGGGAATCAATAACTTTAAACTGATATAACTCAAAAACTAATTAATATTTTTACATGAAACTTACAAAAGTTTGAACTACTCATAAAAACAATTCAAATGACGTAAACCACGTAAAAATCCGATAATTACACATTGCTGTAGCCCTGTCAACAGTTTTTGGTCTGTACAAGATTTAAAAAGTGCAAAAAACAGCACTTTTCAAATCGCATTTCCTGAAAACCTATTCGACAGATCTTGCTTTTCTTTTGATTTTTTAGTCACGTGGCACGCCCCATTCCATAGAATCAAGAATTTTGTTTCTATCATAAATAGAACGCGAGATATAGATGTGTCAAAAACCCGTTTTGTCCCGTCCGCAAAATATAAACTAGACAGAGTTTAAAAAAAAAAATTATAAAATCGTTTGGCATCCATTGGCGGAAATTCCTTTCATTTACGGTTCAATGCATTGTTGTTTCTTATGCTTGGCGAGAAACTCTGTCGAGTTTCTATGATCTCTTTTAATTGCTAAAAGTCGTAAAATAAAAAGATTATAAACAGTAAAATAAGTTTTTACAGAAAAAAGGAGAATATACCTGATATTAAGTATAATAGAAAAAAAACCACATCCCTGGCAAGATAATATCAAGAAGAAAGCATCCAAATAATTTTCAATGAAAGTAAAATAATTTTTCACCTGCAATCTATACTATCAATCCATTATAAGGGAAACCATAGAAGTTGTAACACGTAAAAATACAATATGTAACAATGCAACATCTTAACTTACCAAATTTGCGTTTAATGTTATCATTTAACTTACCAAAATTGTGAATCGAGTTACCCTATGGTTACAAACATGGAAATAAACATCCAAGTAAAAAATAGAAAATGAATAACGTGCATAATGTAAAAAGTACGTGAAAAAGTAAATGATAGCGTCACAAATAACTCCATAGATCGTACAATTATAGAATACTAATATTTATAGAATATTCTTATTTGTTTGATAATGACTCAGGTTGAGCTGAAACTTGTCAAGAGTCTAATAAAATTTATTTTACTCTTTATAATATTTTTATTTTACACGTTTTAGCTATTAAAAGAAGTATTAAATGTGATTATTAAAAAGATAGGCGAGGGGGGGGGGGTACATTTTTCAGCGTACGCACTTTCTGACACATTTTCTGACTCATTTTTAAACGCAAAGGCATGAGATTAGCTGTTGAAGCGATTTTGGATCCAAATGAGTGTTTCATTTTTTTAATAAATAAATTACTTTTCGAATTATATGCAGATTGATTTTTCTGACTCTGACTTCTCGTTCCGAAAATGCGGTTCAAAACTCCAGCTTTGACAGTATTTTATGAAAGATCTGTTGTATTTACTAAAAAACGGAAAACACTATTCAATTACATAGTTTCTGAATAAGAAAATCTACCGTTTACCTGTTATTCCGAACAGAAATGAATTAAAAAATTTGTGAAAAATTATCTCATCTGGATATGTGAACAGGGGTCGCCTTGAATAGTGTCGCCATCTGTTATCAATTTTTTTAATCAGTCCCATTTAGTATTAACCTTATTTCTTATAGACAAAGTTGATGAATTTGTAAGGTAATCTGTAGATGTGAACATCCAGAATCTAAATTTAAACGCTAAAAATAAATATTTAAAATATTCTAAAGGATAGAATATTTTTGGAAATGAAAAATTGTTATACACATTACGCGCGAAAAAAATTACACGCTTTTTTCATACACTGTATTGTCTAATATTACATCCCTCTATATTATATGTCTATATTATCTATGATGTCCACAAATTGTAAAGAGATTTTTATTAGTCGAATATTGCAGTCAGAGACGTTGGGCCCCGATAAGTGATTTTCCAGAGCCCCAAGCAAAATTTAGTGGATGGAAAGGTATTTGAAACAACATTCTTCTGTTCCGAAACATTATTTGATATTGCTGGCATATACAGGGGCAAGATTGTATCACTGTCACCACGCATATCACACAATTGCAGTAAATTTAGAATTCAGACACTCAAGTGTCTGAATTCTGTGTTACTTTCATATGTCTTAATTTTAGAGATATCGTCACTATTCAGACATTTTTCTCAGTTCTTTTATACCCTGGTCACAGTAAGACAGTTATGTGTCTTAAATTCAGACATCTCTGATGTCTGAATTTTCACTGAATTTTCACATTTTGATACAGAATTGTGTTTTTAGACACATATGTGTCTGAATTTAAGACGCCTCTATTTGCAGTGTGTTTGTGATCATTCAATATATCTTACCGAAAATAAAGCATTTAAATCGGATGCTTTTTTGGGTAGATAGAAATTAATGTTTTCGTGTAAATTTAATATTAGCAATTTTAAATATCGACCTCTTCTAACTCCATGAATATTTAACAAAAATACTTAAATTATATACTTTTACGTGTTCCATGGAACTCAAATAAAGTTTCAAAAGTACCATTTAAAAAATCGATGTTGGTGCAGAGACTCCTATTTATGATATTCTGAAATAAGAGGCAAAAAAGTATGTTAAATTAATAATATAACAATATAATAACTATTAAAAAAAAGAAGAGTTCATATCGATTGTATTTTCCCAAATTTAAGTTCATGTTTGTTATTGCGTTTTCTAAATTTAATTCAATTAAATTTATTTAAGTTTGCATTCATAAATGAACAAATATTGATATAATCTTTAAATAGATAAAACTTTTTAAAAAGGTTTTATTTCAGGTTAAGTTGAATTACATGTAAAAAGAAATCCTAATCAAAATATTCTTCTTTTTTGTTTTCATTTTCTATTTTCGGTTTAACAAATATAAACAAAACTACGAATTTTTTTTAAACAAATTTCGTTGCTTCTTTTTTATTTACATATTTTATCTAAAATGTATTTCCTAAATCAAATTTCTTAGAAAATTAAAAGAAGTTGAATCAAAGTAAATTTAATTTCCAATACAGAACATGTCTCAAGTGCTCGACAGAGGAAGTGAGGTGTCGGTTGCAGAGTTCATGGGAATTGATTCAGTACGAAAATTAAATAATTGTGTTATGATTATATATAATATGAAATTAACAATAATGTGTATTGTTTAAACAAGAAAGAAGAAAAGAAGAAAGATCAGGAAAGGCAAGCACGTACATTCAGCAAGCAATCGTTTATTAAACTAAAGGACGTATAACTATTTTGCGGGGAACAAATAAATGTTCATCTGATAATAAATCTTTGAACATAAAAAAAAAGTAATTGAGGCTTCCTATTTGGATAAGAAAAGCAATATACAACGTATTTAAAAAATAAACGTCTTTCAGTCCAAAAAAATATATTCCAAAAACTGAAAATGTACCAAGTTTATGCGCATTTTTTTATATATATAAATGGTTCAGGGAAATACTTTTTATGGCATTTTAAAATTATAAAATGTAATTCTTAAAAACGCATCAAAAATTGAGAGTCTTCGTTTACATATTTTCGAATCATAAAACAGTCGATGTAAACGGATGGCATTAGCTCAAAAGTAAAAAGAATAATTAAGTAGAGCTTCCATAATGGTCACTTCCGAACAGCAGACACCTCTGTTTAGTGAATACATTACAATATATAACACGTACATATTTAAAAGTGTTTACCTCTGAAAAGCCGACAAATTATGAGTGTTATTTTTTTTTTCATCGTCCGATCGGTTGTGAAATGAAAATCACAGTGAAATACAAAACTGTTTTATTTAGAGCATTTAGACACACCTTCCATCTACTGCTCTATCACTCAGAAAAAGGAATTGATTAAAACTACAAAACATTTTTGTTGAGTACATTTTGGTTGTTTTAGAAAAATTGGAGTAAAATTGAACCATTTTACTTCAATTAACAAAACATTTTGCTGACGATACAAATTTTTTTTTTGGAATTGCAAAAAAAAGTGGTTTTCAACAAAAAAAAATTTTTTGTTGATTCAAACAAAATTTCCATTGGCCTATATTTAAACAAAATTTTTGTTTAAATATGGGTCAATAAAAATTTTGTTTGAATCAACAATTTTTTTTTTTTTTTTTTTTTTTTTGCAATTACAAAAAAAAAAAAAAAAAAAAAAAAAAAATGTATCGTCAGCAAAAATTTTTGTTAATTGAAGTAAAATGGTTCAATTTTACTCCAATTTTCCTAAAACAACAAAATGTACTCAAAAAATATGTTTTGTAGTTTTAATCAGTTTCTTTTTCTGAGTGTATAGTCGACGCTCCGACTTGGACATTTGTCGTAGAGTGGTACCAACTTTCCTATACCTTTGTCATAGAAGGATGTCGCCTGTGCTTTCAGGCAATTCTGTACGCTGCTCTGCAGCTCGTTGTCGGAGTCAAATTTCTGTCCTCCTAGACACAGCGTTTCATGTGAGCAAAGAGATGAAAATCGGATCCACTCGTTGAAAAAGATCAACGGTTGACACTCGCTTCCTTCCCTGCCCGCCTGCACCATGAACGTCTGTACGTCCTGCTTCGAAGTTCCTGCACGATTGCCGCACTTTGCTGTCACAGATTAAAATTGTACCGTAAACATTACTCATTCGTCGATGAATTGTAGCTGCATTGCACCTCTCAGCATGCAGAAATTGAATGACAACACGCATTTCACAGTTAGCGGGAACCTCTATTGTTCGAGGCCTGTTTACGTGCTCACTGCGAGCTCAGGACTGACAACTGCGACACGACGCGATAGACGGGCATACTAGAGACACTGGGCAGCACATCTGTGAGCAGCGTCATCGGAATTTCACTGTAGTTTTCACTTCGCGACCGATCGGACCTTGAAAAAATAATATCTAACGTACGTGCTCTCAAGCTGTCCATTATTCTGAGGTTTTACTGTATTTGCTACAATGCGTTTCTAGACAAATTCGTATGATGTTAATATCGGAGAAGAAACATTCGGGTATGAGAATAAATACAGGGTAAGTCAAAATGAATGTAGCGATTACAAACGGCTATAACTATTTAATGCGTACTTTGACACCTTGCGATTTTTTTCTATGGGGTTATGTGAAAGACAGGGTGTATGTGCCTCCCATGCCCAAAACAATTGAAGAACTCAAAGTACGCATTTGTAATGCGCTTGCGTCGGTGACTGAACAAATACTTCAGAATGTATGGCGTGAAATGGACTACCGCCTAGATGTTGTCCGTGTGACAAAGGGAGTCCCATCGAACATCTATGACGTATGTATACAAAATTTTGAAGTTCCGTCTACATCCTGTGTTAATCTTATCGAAAAATTCTTTTCCATTCAATAGTTATAGCCGTTTGTAATCGCTATATTCATTTTGACTTACCCTGTATAATGGAGTAGGGTGATTTTCTTTAAATGTACAAATATGTGTTTAAATAAATATATTAAAATTTTAACATGTGTTAAAAAAAGTATATTGCATTTTCAATATGTGCGTTCTAATAAATAAATACATAAATATGCAAGTTATTACATCGCTGCCAGCAGTTATGGTTTTAGGTTACCATATTTTTCGACTTATTCAAGCGCAGAAATTCTGCTCTTAAATAAGGAGAAGATGAAAAAAAAGAAGTAAAAAAAAACGTAAACATTGGCAGCTATGATATTATATTTTCAATTTATATTGAAACATGCATAATTTTAAAGCTTCGATAAACTTCAAAAGGAATTCAAAAATGCATTATTTCAAAAGGAAAAGTACTTAATTATTTATACTTTAGAAATAACCGACATGAAACAATTTCAATTTAAATATATTTAACTAAAAAATAAATGTTTTTTACAGAACATTATTTTTATAGCAATGTCTTATTAGAAAAACCTTCTGAATTATATTCTCTAAGTATTTCTTATTTAAATTCAACTCCAAATGAACCTCTAATAAAATCACTATTGATTTCTCTGCTGTCTAAGGAATGCAACTTTTTTAAGAACAAAAAAAAAATCATCCATGTATTTTTTTTTTCTGTTTAATTAAATAAGAAAATATACCCACTCTATTTAAATTCAGAAAAAAGATATTTCGTAATTGAATTCATCTATAAGTTAAATTTAAAAGATGTAAACAGAGTGTTACTCATTAAATCGAATCCGTTTTAGAAAAGTAATCTTAACAAATTTCTGAAATATTTCCGAATTAAATGCCGAAAGCAAACAGGTCTTGAATAAAATGCTCCGCTATTTAAGGAATGCTTTCATTCGGGTAAAAGATGTCATCGATTTTACCTTTCTTTCCTCAAAAGCAAAATAAATTGATTTTAAAAGAACTGATTGCCTGAATTATTTTAAGTGTTTATACGGCGATAAATTTCTTTAGGGCTGAAAACAAACCCCAAGAATTAAGAGATTTAAACTTCAAAAATAAAAAAACCTTTCCACTTAACTATTAGAAGGGTGGTGGTATATTATATATACCACGTAATTTTAATTCCAAACTGCCAATATGAAACACAGAATTTTTAAATAAAATTTTGCTTTAAAATTGTACATGGATAAAAGTGTTTATTTTTAAATTACATTTTTGGTAAATTCTAGTGACATTCAAGCATTTTCTACACTTTAGTAACATATTTACATTGTCCCTGAAAGGGTTAAGTCGAAAAAAAAATATGAGACATAACTTTCGATATACTTTTAAAAGTATATTTATGTTTCCAAAATTTTAAATTACAAAAACTGTGTAATGAAATAAAAATATTATGATGTTTCTGGCAACAAAAATTGTGATCAAATAAGTAATTAAATTTCTTATCTAAACTAATAAAATAAAGTTTTTCTTTGCGTGTGTGTATGTGTGTGTCTGTCTGTTGGCGAGGGCTAGCAAAATCTAGCCCACCTAGAAGCCTGAAATTTTAGATTTAGGTAGTCCAAACCCTGTACTGGTGCACCTGAGCCTCAGAATTTTAATATTTTGAAAATTCGAGTAGTTATTAATTAAAAACTGATCAAAGATCAGAAATAAAAAGTCATTCTCCCGAAGCTAGCTCACGCATGCTCAGAAACCAATATCCGTATCTTCGGGAATAGAAGAAAGAAACACAAATCATTCCGTTTTGTTTTAAGTTTTTCTAAATTCGCCATGAGCGAACGGCTAAAAATACGGAAAAACCGTCTACATATTCTGAAAGAACATACATTTACACCTCGAACGATTTAGTTGGTTTGACAAAATTTTACATTTAACCCTTTCAAAAAAAATAATCAAAAAGCATCGAATTCATGTTTTTTTTTCTACCGTTTTCCGAGCCTTGGATCCACCGGAATACAAAAGATACGGAAAAACGAAGGTTACCAAATTAAAAAACTGATTTTTCCCTTTTTAAAGTCACCATTGGTTTTAAAAAATACGACAATTAACATTTCGAAAAAGTATATTTTCTGTATGCCGTTTTGCGTTTTTTGCGATTTTGACAATTTTTAAAATTTTGCAACGGCAATTCAGAGAAAGGTACGAAAAACTAAAAATACCAGACAACATCTACATTTATTCTTTTTTCGACATCTGTATTTGTTTTTGAAAAATACGAATCAAATACCCTTCAAAAAATTCGTGCTCAGGACTCTCTTTTGAAAATTCCGATTTTCTGCGATATATAAAATTTGGCATCGGCTCTCTAAAATAACCAAACAAAAAACAAACACACCTAAAGACATCTATGTTTTATCCGGTTTAAGCAGAATTGTTTAGTTTTTAAAAAATCACGTTAACCTTTTCGAAAACGTTTTTTACCGTAAGTCAGTTTTGCTTTTTAACTATTTCTCCTATCTTTAAAAATTCGAATAGGCGTTTATAAACAAGATACGAAAAACTAAAAATACCGCGCCTAATCTACATTCCTTGTTTTTTGTTTAAATCTGGTATTTGTTTTGAAAAATTTTATTTTTAAGTCTCCGAAAAAAAATCCTTTCCAAAACTTACTCATGCGATTTTCGTTTTTCGGTCCAGGTTTAAAAATTGGCATCGACTCGAAAAATGTAAGTTCGGACAAACAGTAGACTCCAGATCATAGACACGTTTATTTTCTTCAAAACGCACCGTTGAGTTTTAAAAAATAGCTACATTAACCCTTTCGTAACCGATCGTTTATGTAACCCACTTCCGTGATTTCCGCTATTTTGGCAATGTTTACCCGCGGTTAAATTTCAATTCTACTAGGAAATTTAGTTAGGTCGAGTGTTCTGAAAAGGCCTCTTCCATAACAGACTGCGCCCTCTGACTGTGGAAGGTAGAACCATAGGAGTATATCTGGTTCTACGGGCCCGATTACGACGGGGTTTATAAGCCTTAAATATTTTAGTTGCACTTTCGACCGCCAGGATGCGCTTTCCGATCTTGGGTTTTATGTGCCCGATTACGACGGGGTTTGCCTCATTCGACTTGATTTCAACAGCCTTACAGATTTCAGTCATATTCGTATAGAACATATTATTAATATCTCTCGCCCGGGCAACGCCGGCCGGGTTAGCTAGTACATAATATATTGAAATGTTGAAACTCTGTGGTTTCTGCTTGGATATGTATGCGTTATATTAAATATTTTAAAATAAACAAGTAATCAGCAAATCAGCGCAGGAATAATTTTATTGGAGGATATTATTTCGGTTAGATAATTCAATATCACATTAAAACATTGTTGACTGACTTAGCTAGTAGTATCAGCGCCCTAAATCTTTATATATTTGCAAACCCTTTTTTCTAAAAAATGTCGTTGCAATAGATTTCTATTGTAAATATTACAAAAATATAACACAGATTTCACAGATTGGAAAAAAAATCCTCCTTGCAAAAAAAATATGCGGAAAGTACAGATCTAATATTCATAAATCTAAATATAGTATACAAATTTTCCTAGAACGTACCATTTTACCAAGGAGCAGTTTTATAATAATAACTAATAGAGAAGGATTAGTATATTAATTTGCAATGTTAGATAAAATTCAAATCAGGAAAGAAGTATTTTTATCATCTTAAATAATAAGTCGATACAATACATCAAGAAAATCCAGTTTGCTGACATTTGTATCAAGAATATATATGCATTTTATATGCATGTATTTATAGGTAATTTACTTATTATTGTCTGAGTGCAACGAAGACTCATACACAGCGCAGTATTACTTTGCCCCATATATAGCTATGATGGATATTAAAACCTTTCGTCAAGCATAACTCAAAAAATATTTAACGGATTTCGTTCAAATTTTTACAGCAGGTACCTATAAAGGTGACAACGACGTCTATGTATTACCAAGAATGAATGCTAAACCGTTTGGAAATTATATTAAAAAAAAAGATAAAAAAGCACAATTAAAGTACATACGTCACGAAATTTTGTGGTACGTCATTTTCACCGGCGCGAGATTTTCGTAGACAATCGGAATTGAAAAGTTCATGGAGTACAAGGAGCAAAAAAAATATGCACGCACTAATATTCAGCACAATAAAATATATTTCAATTGAGTAGAAATCGAAAATTAATCTGGATTTTTTTCTCTTTGAAAGAAAAACCCCGCAATAACTTAGTGGACTTGGTATTAGAGATTTGGCGCAAATCTCAGCAATAGCAGCTTTTTTTATTTCTCATGTGTAAATAATAAAAAAAAATTCTTTGGTGTTTAAATAAAAGGTTTCGATTTATGGCATTATTTCTTTTTTTTTCTCTTTTTAGCATTTTAAATGGGATTAATGAAAGGCATGTATTTTAAATTAAATGAGTGAAAGGTTTATATTTAAATGAAATGAATTCAATATGAAAATGTTATAGGAACAATATTTGGCGATTTATCAACTGCGCCAGGATAACATAAAAGTACCAATATATCAAACGGTATGTAGTATGTGAAATGAAACGGTTATAATCACCCATCGTACAAGAAAAAAAACTAATATTCTGCATTCAGAGGGAAAAATCCATCTCCTGTGCCGTAAGATTTGGCGAGTTCTTTTTTGGTGATAAGTTTTTCGATGTGATTGTTGGGATCTGAAGGATTTGGCTTACTTTTTCTAAATCTTATTTTTTTTGCAGATGTAGTATTATGTAAACATATTTTTTAGCAGATATTTTTCTATTTTGTATATTTTCTATTTGGCATTTGGAAAAGAGATTTTTACCTTTTTATCTGTGCATTCGGAAATATTAAAAAATAAAAAAAGATTTACATAGATCAAGCGCTTAATTTTTATACGGACCACTTCTCCATTTTTAGATTTGGTACTTTTCGGTTAGCCGGGCGCCAGTGAAATTTATATATCTATGTATACATATATATACATATATCTATACATACACACATTTATATATGTATGTATGTATATATACATATATATATACACATACATATATGTGTCTATGTATACATATATATATATGTATATATAGATATATACATTTCACTGGCGCTCGGCTAACCGAAAACTACCTTAGATTTTAAATGCTATTTATTATTTACTAGCCGTTTATTAATTGTTTACAATTTAACCCCCTGACAATAACAATTATTTATCACAAAAATGCCTCTTAGGTTTGTTATATAAGTTTGTTTATGTGTTTTCATTACTTATTAAAATAGCGAATATGGCGATAAAATTTCATTTTAGCATCGTGCTTAAATTTTTAAGATGGCGCAAAAACATGCTTTAATAAACGTATGTTTGTAAATATTTGAAAAACATGTTTTACCGCTCTCTTGAAAAATTTTGTAAGTTGCTAAAACTACCTTTTGGCACCATTTAAAATTTTTTTCGCCAACCGACATAGGATACGAAACTTTTTCCCATTCAGATACACATGCAAGGTTGGTCTCAAACAAGAGTAAAGCTAGCAACAATATTGTTTTAACTCTATAAGAGTTACAATAATGATATTAAATACTCCGATTGGCTTTGGGCCCAATTACGAAAGTTTCTCCTACAAAAAAACTGTAGAAGAAGTCTTTTACATTTGTTTCAAATGAAGCTCGGTCTACAAGGTATTAGTTAATAATACAAACAACACTAATGGCATGGAGGCAAAAGTTTTAATTTAAATGTATATATTTGAAACCCTTCCCCCCTACCCCACCCCCCAAAAAAAAGAAAAGAAAGTTACAGTAATGAATTTAAAATGGCGTTAAGCCACGCTTTCTGACATAAGCAATTGGCTGCGAACGCGATAACGAAACTTATTAACATGTAGCTAATATAGCCCTCAGGGTACTTTGCAGTTATACAGACCTTGTGGTTTTTTTAAAAAGCTTGAGACAATTCAGGTTTAAGAAGTTGAGATTTACTGTCAAATGATATAAACAACTATGAACACAAAACTGATGAATTATTATTCAGGTTTATGTATGTATTTTAAAAAAATGCATCTGATTACACTTATTAGATAAATTACTTCTGTTTGCATTTAATAACTAATAAACGGCTTCTGTATAATAAATGAACTGTTTAAATATTGGGAAGAGGTGGCGAGAGGTAGAAAGACGAGTAAACAAACGGGTAGACAGACGGGTAGTGAGATGGGTAGAGAGACGAGTAGCGACATAGGTAGACTGACTGGTAGCGAAACGAATAGACAGACGGCTAGAGAGAAAGGTAAAAAGAGGGTTGACAGAGGGGTAGCGAAATGGGACTCGAGACGGGTAGCGACACCGGTAGACTGGAATGTAGCGAGAAAGGTTGTGAGACGCGTAGCGTGGTAGATAAAGAGACGAGTAGAGAGATGAGTACAGAGACGAGTTGACTGACGGGTAATGATATTGATAGCGAGACGGGTGAAGAGTCGGGTACAAAAACAGACGGATAGTGAGACGGGTATACAGACGCGTAGAGAGACAGTAGATGGGTACGGAGATGGGTAAGAAGATGGGTAGAGAGGCGTATAGCCAGACGGGTAGAGAGACAGATAGACAAATGGGTAGCGAAGTGGATAGAGACACGGCTAGACATACAAGTAGTTAGACGGATAGACAGACGGTTAGAGAAATAGATTGGCGGGTAGCGAGACTGGTAGAGGAATATAGAGACGGGTAGCGAGACCGGTAGAGAAATATAGAGACAGGTAGCGAGACGTGTAGAGAGATAGACAATCAGTTAGAAAGACGGGCAGAAAAACGGATAGGGAAACAGACAGATTGTGGAGAGACAGACAGACAGGCAAAAGAAAAGTCTGCGGATTGGCGCTGTAAAGGCGCATTAAAGGCGCAGGGGGCAGAGCCTCCTATAGAATAATCAAGAAGTATCTGTTAAGCTTAACTTTGTAATATATATAATTTTCAGTTTTGCCGATATGGAGATTTAATGTAAAAGTTATTTTACAGAAGTCATCGAAAGATTTTTTCTATACTTTAATAGTAATTTAGACTATAGTTTTGCAATCTGGTTTGTAGCAAACATACTATCAATGTGGTTTGAAGTGTAAGAGTTTTTATAAACAGTTATACAAATAATAGATATATAATCAAGGAAGAAAAATTTTAAATTCACACACAAAAAAGGTGCAACAATGAAATTAAATTTGCGTTAAGCCACGCTTGATAGAATAATCTATTGGCTGCAAATCCAATTACGTAACTTTAAAAAGCTTGGCGTTTTAAAAGATCCGGCGTTTTTTTTTTTTTTCAAGTTTTGCGCAATACGCGCTTAAGAAAATGAGATCCTTTGCCACATGTTAAAAAAAATTATGACAACACATCTGATGAACGGTACTTCTTTTCTATTTTTTTAACAGTGTATATGAATTTATATATGATATTTTGTAATTCTATCATTTAATTTGCTCTTTTTCTTTATATTGTAATTGTTAACCCTATGTTCTCAGCAATATCACTCAGACTAATCCCTTTGAGGGAAGTTCTAGTATAGATTATATTATTTACACAATTTACACTATGTTTTATAAGGTTCGCACACTCCTTGGAATTTTCAAGAAGCTTGGCACCACTATTAATGATAAGAAAATGTCTATTTAATTTTTAAAACATCTAATTCGTAACCGCATAAGTTATTTACAGAACTTGTTATATCTTTTAACAGTTAAATAAGACGAATAAAACGGTTACAAATTTGAAGTAAAAACATAGTTTTAGCATAAAATACCTTACTTTTAAAAGGGAGCCCTTTCACCTAAAAATCGTAAGTGATACAATAATTCCATTGCCATATTTTGATTTAGTAACGTGCAATCTTTGTGTATCAACCATTATTTTTACAGGGATGATTTTGATGCCGACTAGTGTTATGATTTAATAATACTTGTAGCAAATATATTGTTGTGAGCTCGGGGTTCGTAAGGATTGATGCCAATATATAAGAACAATCAACAGACTTTATTTACTCCAAACAGTTCGATAAATACACCAATCTCTTCTCAAAGACACAAATATTCAGTAATCTTCAAATCTAGTAACAGCACAGCAAAATTTCACACAGGATATTATAGCGTATTGCTCAAGACGGTGAATCAAATACAAAATCACTCAGAGAAACACAGTTCTCAATGCAAAGCCTCTCGTGCGTATTCAATCGCATTTGACAAAGAACTAACTGAACTGGACTGGTGGAGGTCCCTTATATAGGCTTTAAAGATAACTGTAGAATTTTCCAGAGCCTTCAGATGCTAGAAATTACCAGAAAGTGCTTTAACTTTCGATAGAGAACCTAAGCGAGAAAGGATCCAAATGTACAGGTATAAGGGGGAGTTGCACAAAAATTCGCCAAATCCGTCGCCAACTTGGCGACATTTGGCGATATATCGCCAAATTTGGCGACAAAAATAAGTCGACAAAGCCATCGCCAACTTGGCGATAAACCCATTCCTTGGCGATTTTCCAATAGAACTCATTATAAAAACCGATGCTGTAAGGTTGTTTTCCTTGCAAACCACCTGAGGCCTTTAGCATTGAGTTACATGATGCTCAATAGGAAATACATTAATAATACTGCAATTTTCACAATAATAAAATAAAATAAATTTAAACAAATGGAATATTTACAGATATATACAAAATTCATAACATTGCCCCCCTCTCAAGAACTGCACGTCCCGGGCAGTTCAACCTTTGATCGGAAAGCAAACCCGTTACCAACAAATGCTATACTATTCAAAACACATTCATAATTCTGAATTATACAAAATATACACTTATTTAAAAATAAAATAAAATTAAAGCATAGACATTATTACATACAAGTATTTAAATAATAATAACAATAATAATGATAATGCTAAGCAAAATAAATAATTACATTAATTTATATACAAGACCATGGTCATACTAAATTACATTATTTACACTAGGACTTCCCTCAAAGGGATTAGTCTGAGTGATATTGCTGAGAACATAGGGTTAACAATTACAATATAAAGAAAAAGAGCAAATTAAATGATAGAATTACAAAATATCATATATAAATTCATATACACTGTTAAAAAAATAGAAAAGAAGTACCGTTTATCAGATGGGTTGTCATAATTTTTTTTAACATGTGGCAAAGGATCTCATTTTCTTAAGCGCGTATTGCGCAAAACTTGAAAAAAAAAAAAAACGCCGGATCTTTTAAAACGCCAAGCTTTTTAAAGTTACGTAATTGGATTTGCAGCCAATAGATTATTCTATCAAGCGTGGCTTAACGCAAATTTAATTTCATTGTTGCACCTTTTTTGTGTGTGAATTTAAAGTTTTTCTTCCTTGATTATATATCTATTATTTGTATAACTGTTTATAAAAACTCTTACACTTCAAACCACATTGATAGCATGTTTTGCTACAAACCAGATTGCAAAACTATAGTCTAAATTACTATTAAAGTATAGAAAAAATCTTTCGATGACTTCTGTAAAATAACTTTTACATTAAATCTCCATATCGGCAAAATTGAAAATTATATATATTACAAAGTTAAGCTTAAGAGATACTTCTTGATTATTCTATAGGAGGCTCTGCCCCCTGCGCCTTTAATGCGCCTTTACAGCGCCAATCCGCAGAATTTTCTTTTGCCTGTCTGTCTGTCTCTCCACAATATGTCTGTTTCCCTATCCGTTTTTCTGCCCGTCTCTCTAACTGATTGTCTATCTCTCTACACGTCTCTCTACCTGTCGCAGACCTGCCAAGTCTCCGGCTTTTTGGATACCGGTATTTTAGTATAGAAAATGTTGTTTTATTTTGTTACAGCCTTCTGTGATTTGAAAGAATAACATTTTTATCTAAAAATTTACTGGTGTTCAAAAAGCCGGAGACTTGGCAACTCTGCTGTCGCTATATTTCGCTACCGGTCTCGCTACCCGTCTCTATATTCCTCTACCAGTCTCGCTACCCGCCAATCTATTTCTCTAACCGTCTGTCTATCCGTCTAACTACTTGTATGTCTAGCCGTGTCTCTATCCACTTCGTTACCCATTTGTCTATCTGTCTCTCTACCCGTCTGGCTATACGCCTCTCTACCCATCTTCTTACCCATCTCCGTACCCATCTACTGTCTCTCTACTCGTCTGTATACCCGTCTCACTATCCGTCTGTTTTTGTACCCGACTCTTCACCCGTCTCGCTATCAATCTCATTACCCGTCAGTCAACTTGTCTCTGTACTCATCTCTCTACTCGTCTCTTTATCTACCACGCTACGCGTCTCACAACCTTTCTCTCTACATTCCAGTCTACCGGTGTCGCTACCCGTCTCGAGACCCATCTCGCTACCCCTCTGTCAACCCTCTTTTTACCTTTCTCTCTAGCCGTCTGTCTATTCGTTTCGCTACCCGTCAGACTACCTATGTCGCTACTCGTCTCTCTACCCATCTCACTACCCGTCTGTCTACCCGTTTGTTTACTCGTCTTTCTACCTCTCGCCACCTCTTCCCAATATTTAAACAGTTCATTTATTATACAGAAGCCGTTTATCAGTTATTAAATGCAAACAGAAGTAATTTATCTAATAAGTGTAATCAGATGAATTTTTTTAAAATACATACATAAACCTGAATAATAATTCGTCAGTTTTGTATTCATAGTTGTTTATATCATTTGACAGTAAATCTCAACTTCTTAAACCTGAATTGTCTCAAGCTTTTTAAAAAAACCACAAGGTCTGTATAACTGCAAAGTACCCTGAGGGCTATATTAGCTACATGTTATTAAGTTTCGTTATCGCGTTTGCAGCCAATTGCTTATGTCAGAAAGCGTGGCTTAACGCCATTTTAAATTCATTACTGTAACTTTCTTTTCTTTTCTTTTCTTTTTTTTTGGGGGGGGGGGGGAAGGGTTTCAAATATATACATTTAAATTAAAACTTTTCCCTCCATGCCATTAGTGTTGTTTGTATTATTAACTAATACCTTGTAGACCGAGCTTCATTTGAAACAAATGTAAAAGACTTCTACAGTTTTTTTGTAGGAGAAACTTTCGTAATTGGGCCCAAAGCCAATCGGAGTATTTAATATCATTATTGTAACTCTTATAGAGTTAAAACAATATTGTTGCTAGCTTTACTCTTGTTTGAGACCAACCTTGCATGGGTATCTGAATGGGAAAAAGTTTCGTATCCTATGTCGGTTGGCGAAAAAAATTTTAAATGGTGCCAAAAGGTAGTTTTAGCAACTTACAAAATTTTTCAAGAGAGCGGTAAAACACGTTTTTCAAATATTTACAAACATACGTTTATTAAAGCATGTTTTTGCGCCATCTTAAAAATTTAAGCACGATGCTAAAATGAAATTTTATCGCCATATTCGATATTTTAATAAGTAATGAAATCACATAAACAAACTTATATAACAAACCTAAGAGGCATTTTTGTGATAAATAATTGTTATTGTCAGGGGGTTAAATTGTAAACAATTAATAAACGGCTAGTAAATAATAAATAGTATTTAAAATCTAAGGTACTTTTCGGTTAGCCGAGCGCCAGTGAAATGTATATATCTATATATACATATATATATATATGTATACATACACACATATATGTATGTGTATATATATATGTATATATACATACATACATACATATATAAATGTGTGTATGTATAGATATATGTATATATATGTATACATAGATATATAAATTTCACTGGCGCCCGGCTAACCGAAAAGTACCAAATCTAAAAATGGAGAAGTGGTCCGTATAAAAATTAAGCGCTTGATATATGTAAATCTTTTTTTATTTTTTAATATTTCCGAATGCACAGATAAAAAGGTAAAAATCTCTTTTCCAAATGCCAAATAGAAAATATACAAAATAGAAAAATATCTGCTAAAAAATATATTTACATAATACTACATCTGCAAAAAAATAAGATTTAGAAAAAGTAAGCCAAATCCTTCAGATCCCAACAATCACATCGAAAAACTTATCACCAAAAAAGAACTCGCCAAATCTTACGGCACAGGAGATGGATTTTTCCCTCTGAATGCAGAATATTAGTTTTTTTCTTGTAGGATGGGTGATTATAACTGTTTCATTTCACATACTACATACCGTTTGATATATTGGTACTTTTATGTTATCCTGGCGTAGTTGATAAATCGCCAAATATTGTTCCTATAACATTTTCATATTGAATTCATTTCATTTAAATATAAACCTTTCACTCATTTAATTTAAAATACATGCCTTTCATTAATCCCATTTAAAATGCTAAAAAGAGGAAAAAAAAAGAAATAATGCCATAAATCGAAACCTTTTATTTAAACACCAAATAATTTTTTTTTTATTATTTACACATGAGAAATAAAAAAAAGCTTTTATTGCTGAGATTTGCGCCAAATCTCTAATACCAAGTCTACTAAGTTATTGCGGGGTTTTTCTTTCAAAGAGAAAAAAATCCAGATTAATTTTCGATTTCTACTCAATTGAAATATATTTTATTGTGCTGAATATTAGTGCGTGCATATTTTTTTTGCTCCTTGTACTCCATGAACTTTTCAATTCCGATTGTCTACGAAAATCTCGCGCCGGTGAAAATGACGTACCACAAAATTTCGTGACGTATGTACTTTAATTGTGCTTTTTTATCTATTTTTTTAATATAATTTCCAAACTGTTTAGCATTTATTCTTGGTAATAAATAGACGTCGTTGTCACCTTTATAGGTACCTGCTGTAAAAATTTGAACGAAATCCGTTAAATATTTTTTGAGTTATGCTTGACGAAAGGTTTTAATAACCATCGTAGCTATATATGGGGCAAAGTAATACTGCGCTGTGTATGAGTCTTCGTTGCACTCAGACAATTACACTATTTACAATCAATGAACTAAGTACTATGGCCATAGTATGGAGCCAGCCTGTCGTAATGAACGACTCTAGGCTTCGAACTTGGTGACTTTCGGATCCGAATTACGACATCGTTCAGTCTGTTTAGGACTGTATAAGGACCGTCCCAGTGCGATTGCAGTTTAGGAGAAAGTCCTTTGTGTCGAGTCGAATTATAAAACCAAACCTTGTCACCTTCTTTGAATTGATGTCCCGTGGCTTTCGTGTCGTACCTGGTCTTCATCTTCTCCGTCTGTATATTGATCCGCTCTCGAGCCAAGTTGTGGACGTCTTCAAATCGTGCATGGCGATTCTGCACGTATCCCTCTGGCGATGAAGGCGCATCTGGAGGGCGACCAAAAATCAGATCACAAGGTAGACGAAGATCACGACCGAAAAGCATCTGAGACGGGGAATAGCCGGTTGTTTCATGGACGGCGCTGCGATAGGCGAGAAGAAACAAGGGAGTTTTTGGTCCCAGTCTTGTTGGTTTCTTGAAACTAGCAGTCAGAGGTTGTTGATGATGGTACGATTAAACCTCTCAACCATGCCGTCCGTCTGTGGATGTAAAGGCGTCGTCCTAGTTTTGTCCATTCTGAGAAGTTGACAGAGACCCTCAATCACAGCAGAGATGAAATTTCTCCCCTGGTCAGAATGCATTTGAAGGGGGACTCCATACCTTGATATCCACTGGTGTACCAAGGCATCTGCAACCGTAGAAGCTTCTTGATCAGGGATGGCATAAACTTCAGGCCATTTCGTGAAGTAGTCCATGACAACAAGGAGGTATTTGTTGCCATCAGCACTTCTTGGCAGAGGGCCTAGGATGTCAAGGGCGATGCGTTCGAAAGGTGCTCCTACATCGTAGAGATGTAGTCTTCCTCGGCTACGTTTCTTTAGTCCTTTCCGAGCTGCACATGCATCGCAAGATTTGCACCATTGTTCGACGTCAGCTCTCGCTTTTCCCCAGAAGAAGCGCTCTCGGACTCTGTGTAATGTTTTCATGACTCAAAAATGACCACCAGTGGGACTGCCATGTAATTCCTTGAGGACCTCTGGTATTCGGGATCGAGGAAGTACCAACTGCCACCGAGATGTCCTCCCATCTTCCGATTCGAATTTTCGGAACAGGACACCATTCCTGACGTGGAGAGAGTTCCAAAGAGCCCAATACTGCTTTGTCGTAGGACTGTAAGTCGAGATGTCTTTCCAACTGGGCTTCGTGCTAGAAGATTCTAATAACTCCAAGATTGGTTTGATCTCAGAGTCTGCCATTTGATCTTCTCGAATCTTCTCATCACTCCAGGGATCTGGTGGCGTCAATAGTGAAGTCTTCGTCTGGCGTATGACATATTCGGGATTATACTTGCTCTCCGCTCTGGAACAATAGCGACAGCTCTCGGGACACGGTCTTCTTGATAGGGCATCGGCGTTTAAATGCGATGAGCCTTTGCGAGGCCTGATGTCAAAGTCGTATTCCTGGAGCCGTTGTATCCATCTGGCTACTTGGCCCTCTGGGTTCTTAAAATTCATCAGCCATGTTAGGGATGCGTGATCAGCACGAAGGAGAAATTTCCTGCCATAGAGATAGTGATGGAAGTGTTCTATGGTTTTCACTATAGCTAATAGCTCCTTACGAGTGACGCAATAATTCCGCTCTGGTTTCGATAAACATTTGCTCCAGTATGCTACGACTCGTTCTTGGCCATCTATTTCTTGGGAAAGTACAGCGCCGACACTTTCATGGCTGGCATCCGTGTCCACAATGAATTGTTTGTCGGGGTGTGGATAGGTAAGGACTGGAGAGGATGTGAGAGCTTCTTTCAGCCGCTGGAAGGAATTGTCGCATTCTTGTGTCCATAGAAATTTCTGCTTGCTTTCAGTGAGCCTATGCTATGGTCTTGCGATGTTGGAGAACCCCTGGACAAGCTTTCTGTAATAAGTGCATAGTCCCAGAAAGCTTCGCAACTGATGGACATTTTCCGGACGCTTCCAGTTCTTTACTGCGGACACTTTTTCAGGATCTGTTCGAACACCTTCAGCTGAGATGATGTGTCCTAAATAGTTTACTTCCCGTTGGAAGAACTTGCATTTCAAAGGGTTCAGCTTTAAATTCGCCGCTCTTATCTTCGTTAACACTTTTCGAATATTTTCTAGATGTTCTTCAAACGTGCGGCCACCAATGATGACGTCGTCTAGGTAGATGAGACAAGCTTCAAAAGTCAGGCCTTTTAACACTGTCTCCATGTGGCGCTCGAAAGTTTCTGGAGCATTGCAGAGCCTGAACGGCATAACTTTGAATTGCCAAAGTCCTTGTCCAGTAGTAAATGCGGTTTTCTCTTTGTCATCAGGATGGATCTCTACTTGCCAATATCCACTCTTCAAATACAGTGTGGAAAACCATTTATGTCCTGAAAGAGTATCTAGCGTGTCGTCTATTCTTGGTAGAGGATAGCTGTCTTTCTTCGTGATATCGTTAAGTTTACGATAATCCACACAAAATCTTGTGGAACCATCTTTCTTTCGGACCAACACGATGGGAGAGGCCCACGGACTTGATGACGGTTCGATGATGTCACTATCCTGCATCTCTCGTAAGAGCTTAGAAACCTCTTCTTGTTTTGCGAACGGCAAGCGTCTTGGATGCTGTTTAATAGGTGGATGGTCGGCAGTGTCAATTCTATGACGTGTCAGAGAAGTGCGACCTATATCACCCTCGTTTTGTGAAAACACATCTTTAAACTCCTGGAACAGTCTTTCTGCTGCATGTCTCTGCTCAGGAGATAAATTCTCATTTCGTCCAATTTCAGGTGCTAAACTTGTAGGCGGCTCCGACAACGACAAGCTCGGGTCTTTGCAAACACAGGTGACTGGAGCACACGTTGCAAGCACTTCACCCTTCTGGATAATTCTAGATTTTTCACTTACGTTCGCAATTCTCACAGGTATGCCATCTCTCGACAGATCTACCAGCGCTGATGCTATTAGCACTCCTTTTGGGCTCTTCTCAGGATATCCAACCAAGCCACACTGAAAACTTCTTTCGTTCTCAGTTAATCCACGTATCATCATTTCGGTCCGAGGAGGGATGATAACATCTGCCTTGGCTGTGATCTGTTGAATAGATTTAGACTAATTTCCTAGTTTGAAAATAGTGACATCTTCTTGAGCAGAGCATAACTCATTATTCTTAAAGTCCAGTGTAAATCCATGCTCTTTTAAAAAGTCCAGTCCGAGTATGAAAGGGTCTGAAATATCGGCCACGTAAACTGTATGGCGATAAGCGGCGTTCCCAAACTTTATTTTCAGTGTCATTCTTCCATGTATATCGATCTTATCTCCGGTCACAGTTTGAAGAATAACACGCGGCGGGGTCCAGAAGAGTTTTTCTTTCAGCCGCTGAGCTAGATCTTTCCGAATGATGGTCACATTGGCTCCTGTATCGATGATCATATTACAGGGCAAATCATTCACACTTCCGACTAGAAAAACTCCGTTCTCGCCGCAACTTCTTGCAGAAATTTCACATACTTGAAAATGGGGCTTCTCAAAATCTGGCAACCTCCGCCCCGCAAGATGGCCATTAATCAGTTTTCCTGCTCCTCCTTTAGCGGGAGAGATATTACCTTCGGTGCTGGGTCGTCTTGGGCAGTCGATTTGGATATGGCCTTCTCCACCGCATTTCCAGCACTTGATCTTCCTGTAAGGTTTGTTGGCCATTAAGGAGTTCATCTTTCTCATTATGTCATTCATCTGCTAAGCGCTCCACAGCTCTATTCGACGTCTCAGGCAGGTTGGCTGCTCGCACAAAGTGTCGATCTTTCCTAGTAGCTTGCTGGGCTGCCTCGAATTTCAGAGCGTAAACCAAAGCCCCTTTTAAATCATTGAGATCTGCAATCCGGAGTGCTGTCTGGATCTCAGGGTCACGCACACCATCGATAAAATGTTGCAGAGCTAAACTTTCTCTAATTTCCGTCGGACAGCCAGGATAAGCAAGATGGGAAAGTCTCTCGACATCCGCAGCAAGCTCTTGCAGGGATTCAGTGGATTTCTGCTGTCGAGATTTGAACTGGAGTCTGCTATATTCCTTCATGCATTTTTCGCCAAAGCGCAATTCTAAGGCACTGACGAGCGTTTCAAAATCCAGGGGTTCATTTGCAGGCAAAGTCTGTAGGACGTCGGCAGCATCAGCTCGTAGAGAAACAGCTAACTGGCAAGACTTGGTCTGGGAATCCCATCCATTGGCGTCCGCTACGATCCCAAATTGCGTCTTGAAGACTTGCCATGATGATTTTCCGTCATAGGTCGAAAGTTTAATACAGGACCGACGAAGCATAGCTTGATACTTGACATCTTCGGTATAGTTTCCGGCAGTTATCTTTTGTTTCTTCACATTTTCCAACTCCTTTTCCACACTCTCTATCCTTTCTTCTACGGTTTTGGAGATCTTTTGAACTTTTTCTTCTACTCTTTCTTCTACGGTATTGGCTGTCTTTTGAACTTTTTCTTCTATTTCCTGAAATCTTCCTTCAAATTTGTTTTCCACGCTGTCAATTCTTTCATTTAAAGATGTTATTTTATTATCTATTAATTCTTTCAACTCACCCAGGTTGGTTGACATATCTTTCTTCATTTCTTCCGACATCTCTTTCATTTCAGCCTGGTTTGCAGTCATTTTCTCATCTATCGCTGACATTTCCTTCTTCATTTCCTCCGACATTTCCTTCATTTCAGCCTGGTTCGCAGTCATTTTCTCATCCATCGCTGACATTTCCTTCTTCACCGCTTCCTTCAACTCGCCAATGTTGGTTGATATATCCTTCTTCATTTCTTCTTTCAACACGCCAAGGTTGGTTGACATCTCAGCCTGATTCGCAGCTAATTTCTCCAATAATTGTTTCAGTTGATCCTCCATTGCTCTGGTGATCGGCATTCAACCCCACTCCTGACACCAAATGTTGTGAGCTCGGGGTTCGTAAGGATTGATGCCAATATATAAGAACAATCAACAGACTTTATTTACTCCAGACAGTTCGATAAATACACCAATCTCTTCTCAAAGACACAAATATTCAGTAATCTTCAAATCTAGTAACAGCACAGCAAAATTTCAAACAGAACAATATAGCGTATTGCTCAAGACGGTGAGTCAAATACAAAATCACTCAGAGAAACACAGTTCTCAATGCAAAGCCTCTCGTGCGTATTCAATCGCATTTGACAAAGAACTAACTGAACTGGACTGGTGGAGGTCCCTTATATAGGCTTTAAAGATAACTGTAGAATTTTCCAGAGCCTTCAGCTGCTAGAAATTACCAGAAAGTGCTTTAACTTTCGATAGAGAACCTAAGCGAGAAAGGATCCCAATGTACAGGTATAAGAGGGGGGTTGCACAAAAAGTCGCCAAATCCGTCGCCAACTTGGCGACATTTGGCGACAAAAATAAGTCGCCAAAACCATCGCCAACTTGGCGATAAACCCATTCCTTGGCGATTTTCCAATAGAACTCATTATAAAAACCGATGCTGTAAGGTTGTTTTCCTTGCAAACCACCTGAGGCCTTTAGCATTGAGTTACATGATGCTCAATAGGAAATACATTAATATTACTGCAATTTTCACAATAATAAAATAAAATAAATTTAAACAAATGTAATATTTACAGACATATACAAAATTCATGACAATATAAAAAAGGGATTCTGAGAGACCCTGAAAGCTGACAGCTGCTATGATTTCTCGGCACTGGTAATTCATAATTGAAAATTTTGCCTTTTTTAATCGCAAAAAAATAATTTACTCTTTAGAAATAACCCACATAAAACAATTTTAATTTAAACTAGTTATTTTTTCTTTACGGGATTACTGGTGACGGAAAAGCGTAGCAAATGGTAGCTATGTGACCGATAACCAATATGCACGTGTTTGCTTAGCGGCCAACTTTTACGCATTTTTAATACAGCATTTTTTCAGTAAAAGACTCTGCATTATTTAATAGGAGATTTCTACATTTAAGTAAAACAAAGATTATCACATAGCTACCAACTGCTAGGATTGTTCGGCAACGGTATTTCCAAAGAGTAAAAGTCCTGTCTTAGTTAACTGCATATATTCGCGATTAATTAATGTGGAAGTTTGTTTTCGTGTTTAAAAATATCGAAAATATATAGCAGGTGCAGCTATATTATTATACAAACATTTTTGATAAAAAAAAGTATGAATTTCATATTGAATTGACAGTCAATAAAGTTTTAACATAGCTGCTTATGTCAAATAAACAATATCCGAACCAAAATGTTTAAATGAAATATTTTTTGCCTCTGTGCGTTTATTAATTTATTTTACTTACTATTAAATTTCTTCATTATTATTATTTATTATTATATTTATTCTTCAAATTCTAAGAAACAGACTGCTTAGTATTAGTAAACTTAGAACAACTATCATTACTCTAGGTAGAAACTATACTTAGTAAAAATACCGCCATATCTTTCTGTTTCTCCTAAATTAAGCTTCAAAGAATCAGCCATTACATTTTGTTGATACTAAACATATTATATAGCTGCCAACCTTCTGGTTTTTATCAAGTTAAATAACATACATGGTAACCATAAAATGTATCTAATCAAATTATTTAATAAAAGGACATGTTTATATATGAAATTTATTAAATTTAATTTTTTGCGAAACGTGTCAGATTCAAAGCGTGTATTTGAATTTTAAAAACGCAAACTTGACAGGTGTAATATTAGGATTTTTTTTTAATTTAAATAATGTATAAGTTTTTTCAAATTTCAAACATAGTTGAAATGTATTTATGAATTCTGTTTTTCTATCTACTGTCTATCCGTATGCTAACAAGCATAAATAAAAGTAGATGACCATGTAATTTTCATATGTAAATGAATCTAACTCTAGAATGCTTCGTATTGAAATGAAGAGTGTAGCATTTATAGTTCGTTTACAAGATGCACAAAAGAAATATTTCACATAAAGGTACATTATGAAAATTCGTCTTCTAGGACTCTTTTTACTGGAACAATTCCATATAAGAACTGTTGATTATTTGTCTCATATCTCAACAACCACAACTTTCCACATTCGCTACCTGTCGCCTGGGAGCTATGTCCTCCAGTGTATGAGCTTTGTTATGTGATTTTACTTCTTTTTCTGCCTAGCCGCCGCTCCTTGTCGCGTGGAAGTCACTGACCTGGCAGGGCCGGCCACTTCACCTAGTACGTACAAATCATTAGTTTATTTTCTGGACCAAGGTCATTGTACTTTTCACCCCGCCCCATGTCGCGCTTACCGGTGGGTTCCAAATACAACTCCAATTGAATTTGTATTTTTTAAAACCTTAATAAAGGTTAATTAATGTCGAAGTTTGTTTTCGTGTTTAGAAATATCGAAAATACGTAGCAGGTGCAGCTATATTATTATACAAGCAACGTTAAAACATTTCATGTTTTAAAATCTAAATTGTTTTAATCAAATTTTAGGCAATGGAATCAGATGTTTTTGTGCGTACTTTTTATTTTAATTTGACAAAGATGAATTTAAGCATTCCGAACCTGTTTTATGTGCTTAATAAAGGTACCAGTTTTGACATCCATGCTCTACAGATTTGGCCTCCTCGTCTGAGCAGTCACTCTTAGGCTGTGAAATTTCTACCAATAAAAAGTATAGATATTTTTGAGAAATCTTGCATGAATAAGACGTTTAAATGAGCAGGCAGAATCTATTGAAATTTACTGTTGAAAATTTGCCCCGGCGGAAATCAGACCCTGCGGAACCGGTTAACAGTTGAAGTGTCACCATTTTAAGGATGTGTAAATTCCTCTTCATTCAGAGTTGCATGTGAGCTTGATATACATAACTGAGGTGGGCTACAAAATGTTTTCTCAGGTGTATAGAATAAGTAGCAGGAATAATTTCTTTACAGGGACGCACAAAATAATTCAATTATATTATGATCAACGTTGACTAATCGTCTGCGGTGCATTTTAGTAGATATTCTGACGTTTCAAATATAATGAAATTAAAAAGGATTAAAGAGATGCATAACAACATGCTTTCTCAAATGAATTTGGTTACAGGACCGACTATGATCAATGACTTGTGGAAGTGTGTTTTAACACATTCAAGACTGACGCTGTGTTTTCGCAACATTATGTTTCTTACACCAGGTTATATGGAAACACCCGTTTGTTTTTAGGATAAATATTCGCTTTGTTTAATGTAAGGAACACCATGGTAAAGTAACTCTTAGGTTGCTATAATATAAAAGTGGTATGAATCGCAATATTTATATTTTATTGGGAAAAATAATTCGGTTCTTAATGGGTTAACGTTGAGGTATGCATTTTTAATCTTATCCCATTTTTAGTGTACAGTCAAACCTCGTTAACGCGAACACTCAAGAGGAAACTTTTTTTGTTCGTGTTAAAAGTAGTTCGTGTTATCCGAACTTAAATACATTACATACAATTGGACGGGGCAATCGGAAACAGTTCGTGCTAAAAGTAATTCGCGTTAAGCGTGTTCGTGTTAACGAGGTTTGACTGTATTATGTGAAATGTATAAATTCTATAGATGAACTACAGGACAGTAAGAAAGAATGCGCATGCATTACCTGATATGGACAGTACGAAACAGTGCGCACGCCTTACTTGATCTGGACAGTACGAACGAATGACCTGATATAAACCTGATATAAACAGTACAAAGGAATGCGCATGCATTACATGATACTGACAGAAATTGCTGAAATTAGATTTTTACTCAGTTATGTATTATTTAATTGCTGAATCATTGATCATTTTACATATAACATTTCACTGTGTGAAAAAGAGAAATATCTTAATAATATACTTTTAGTAACGAAAAATGTTTCATAATCTATGCCTGATGCTTGTTCTTGTGTTTTTTTTTTTTTAATCTAAATTGGGAATTCTTCATAAAAAACTTTTAAAGAACAGTAATAACTAACTTTGTAAATCCTTTTTAGAAATATTGAAAGTAAGTATTATGAAGAAAGGCAATTAAAATAAAAAATACTACAGAAAAGAACATCTACTATTATACTTAAAGAATGATAAAACTTCTTTTTTCGGAATAAAATATTTTCAGACAAAATATCAAAAAATTGACTTTCTGAATACATGTTATTTTTAACATTTATTTGAAGTAGCTTTTATTTAGTATATGTACAATATTCGTAGCTAGCTGACATCAAAACATGCAGATGTATTAAGGAGTAACATTTAAGCAGTTCTAAAGAAAATACAAAAAAATACATTTTAGGCAATTCTTATATTTCTTATTAGCAGTATTCTCAATCTACGTATGGAGGGAAGCAGCTATTGCGAATGATTTTAAGACTATTTATATTTATTTCAGTTAGAAAAACGTAGCATTCATGTCGAATATGTTCTTTTTTAACATTTATTTGAAGTACATTTTATTTAGTATATCTAATGCATTCGTAGCTGACATCAAAACATGCAGATGTATTAAAGAATAACATTTAAGCAGTTCTAAAGAAAATACGAAAAAATACATTTTAGGCAATTCTTATAATTTTTATTAGCAGTATTCGCAATCTATGTATAGAGGGAAAAAGGTATTGCCAATGATTTTAAGCTTGTTTATATCTCTCTCAGTTAGAAAAATGTACCATGCACGTCGAGATGCTTTTGTAAAATAGAGTTAATAGCTATAAATCTCGTACCATTCTTTTTAACAGTAATTTTCATCTTGTTCAATCGCAGAATTTCTGACTTCATACAAGTCAATTACCTATAAAAATAGTCGTAAAGGTTTTGATAGATATACAACTGCATAGATGCCAACTTCTACGTTTTTTAAATCATACAAACATGTTTAGAACAAAAAACGTTTAGAAAATATTTTGTGACAACTGTAAAAATAATCACCGTATTTGTGGAGGCATTTGTCCCATCGTGTTCATATCCTCTCCTTCACTTCGTCGTCCGAAGTAAATCGTGTTCCTCGGAGTGCCTTCTTAACCCTCATACCCTGAATGGGTCTAATCGACCCGTTTGAATATTTGATTTCATTCGATTCGAACCAGAAAAATTTTCAGAAAGTAAGTTAAATAAAAGATCGACATAACTAAGTAAAATAAATATCTTAAATAGTTTTAAATCAGAATTCTGGTGTGAAATGTTTTTATCAAGGTTGAGTAAAATTCCAACAGGGTAGGAAAGTTAAACCTCTGACCGCCGAGCAAAACGAAAAAAGTGTAATGTTGTTTTCTCTGTATTTTTTTAAATGCTACAAAAACATGATATATGAAACATGACATAGAAAACTTAATTACGTATATAAATATAATCCTTGAGACTTTTAATAATTACTTAATGTTTTAAAACTGTGTTATATGTTTAAATTTATATTAATTTAAAAAATGCTAATATTGCAAGTGAAACCTATAGCATAGTGAACGGATATACCTGTTCACGGCAGTGAGAAGCTTAACCCTTTCAAGGGTGGTGGTTACAAATGTGACCACTTAAGTTTAATTCTAAACTGGCACTCGAAACCCAGAATATAATAATAATTTTTTTTCTTTTAGAATGAACATGGATGAAAGCAAGTATATATTTTTTAAGAAATTCGTTTGCAAATTCTGGTGTCGATCAATCCCTTCATGTTTTTTGAACATAATTACTAACGCGCCTGAAAAGGTTAAGTGGCCTGAAGCTGTGAAAATCACAAGGCGACAGGTATGGACTGTACCAGCTCATCAACAGAGGCGACTGATACATCGGTGATGGCAGCGTAGACCTGGCCTAGTCTCGGTGCACCCCTTACTGTCTGTCTGCCTTTTCTAAAACTCTTCCACCATTAATTCACAGCTGTACGTCCTAAACGGTGTTCACCATAAACATGCTTCAATCGGCGACAAATGTCTGCGTTCGTTGCCCCTTCAGCCACCCAAAAACGTACTACGCCTCGCTGCTCGATTGTGAACGATTCAATCTTTTTCACCCTATGCTTTGGCCGCCAGTTACACACACACAACTTTTTTCGAAACGATGCAACTTTGTCTAATGCGCCACCAACTCCGCGTGAAGCCAAAATCAAATGAAAAACCAATTACCGTAATTTCCGGTGTATAAGTCGCGGCTCAAATAAATCTGTTTCCGACCAGAGAGTTTATTTACTAAAATATACCCTATTTGTGCATGGAACTTAATTGACCTTTTTCAATAAATTAAATTTCTGGTCCGTAACAAATTTTCTTTAGCCGCGGCTTACACACCGGAAATTACGGTACGTAAATTTGATAACGTCGCTACGTCAACTGTCTGCTTTTCAATTGGGCACCCCTTATAATTTACAAAAACATTTCGACGTGTGTGGCATGTATTTCGAGCTCAAGTTGTTAAGTCACAATTTGCTACTTGCTGGCACAATGTATGAAACTAGTAGATATCCTAATTTGGGTTCTAAACTATCACTACAGGTAATCAATCTAAGGCTGCCGCAATGTAAATATATTCTTTTTTATCCTATTTCTAGAAAATATGTTTTTGTTTCAATTATTTCGTGCTTTTAAAATAAAACAATAAAAAAACAAGTTCCTTAGACGGATGCATTGTTTTGCACAATTCTTACAGTATTAAAATAAATATATAACCTACACTTTTTGAAATTTCTTTAAATGCTTTCATCGGAAATACGTAAAGATTTTCACTTCGATAAAATTTTGAAATTGAACGAGAAATTCTCAAGAAAATGAAATGATTCTGCTTTGAAAAATTAATTATTCTAAAATATATTCCAGTATCACTCTTTATTTAAATATTGTAAATGAGATTTAAATTACAAATATTTTCTCTAAAAGTAATGATTTTCTCAATGAAATTTTATCCAACGCACCAGTATAAAACTGAATTATTATAAAATCTTTCAGTTCAAAAATATGTTTATGATTATATTTCCTAAAAGTGTTCTAAATGAATCTATTTCTACAATGTCGAACGTTTTCATATTTAAAGTTTTAGTTTCTTTATATGATGAGCACAGTGAAATCTTAATCAAATATTCATTTCATGTAGGTACAGATTACAATTACGTATGTTGGATATTTCATGAATAATGACGATTAATAGCAATCACTCAGAAACGTAAAAGCTTATTGTAATAATATTTGCATCAAGTAGTATTTTTAAACAGCATATAAATTTAGATATGTATGTATATACAAAGGGCATTCCATAAAAACTGACAGTTATCTTTTTACGTAATGCCAACACCGCGAAACTAAAAAATACAACTACAGCGATTTTTTTCAAACTGTTAACTCTACGTTTATAAATTTTCTAAATGTAGCAGGCGATTTTATTTTCCTAGTTCCGTGCTTGTTTAAAGATCTGTTTTTATTTGCCTTAAAGAAATGGAGGTGAGTGATTCAGAGTTAAAAACTGAAATGCGTTGCGCTATAGAATTTTGCTGTAGTTTGGGCAAAACAGCTCCGATTCAGTTAAGTTAATGAAATAAGCTTACAAAGACAAATGTTTTGGTGAGTCTACGATTTTTAGATGGCATGGGGATTTAAAAAAATACGTTTGACTGCAGAACTGGCTCCTTAGCCTGGCCGACCAGAAAGTTTTGTGAATGATCGAAATGTAAGCACTGTGTGGGCAGTCTTGTCAGAAAATCTTCGAATAACATGTGAGGAGATAGCGGCATCAAATAACATTTAAAAAACGTCGATATTTCGCATTGTACGAAATAATTTACATCTTCGCCATGTTTGTTCCAGATGGGTTCCTCATCACCTTAATAAAGAACAACTGCAAACAAGAATTCACCAGTGTTATGAGTGGAAACAGATGCTTCAAAATGATCCGAATTTCCTAAAGACTGTAACAGGTGATGAATCATGGGTGCATTATTTTGATCTCCTTATCTAGTCCGCAACAAGTGTATGAAAACACACTGATTCTCCGCCTCCGAAAAAATACAGAAGTGCAGGGTTCTTTGAAGCATTTTCCAGAAAAAGGCTTCGCTACTTGTTTTGAAAAGTGGGTTGAACGAAGGGACCGTTGCACATCATCTGAGGGAAGGTATTTTGAAAATGAATGATGTATTTTTATCTGTAAATATATTTCTGAATTTTTATGATTTTACTCTCAATTTTTATGGAACGCCCTTTGTATATTAAAGATATGTACGAGACATTTAGACATACAAAATATAATGCATCAGTAGTGATTCGTCAGAGGGTTCACAATCACTTTACTACCAGCATTTTAATAACCTAAAGTTCCCTTTTTTAATCACTAGGGAATTTATCACGGGTTTCCCGGATTACAGAGAACATGAGAAAAATCATTTTTCTCTAATTCTAATAGATTTTTTATATTTATTATAGTATATTTTTTAAACTGATTCATTAAAAACGCCAAAAGACTTTTTGTAAGAAAAACATCAATAATATATTCAGATCTAAAGTATGAAATATACATAGCTAATGTTTATTTAGAGTCAGTTTGGCATCAAATTGAAAACCTTTAATTGAATGTAATGTCATATCTAGAAGTATTTTTTTTTCCTAACTTGTTAACACGAAACTGAAATATCTGTATTAAAGTAGTTTTTTAACTTCAAATCAATTATATTAAAGTACAACATCATTTCAACGCACTTTTAGTTATAATTTTCTATTTATATATAAAAAATGCACATTTTCTCCTGACAATGACGTCAATTTCAAAAGAGCAAAAGTATAGAGATTGAGTCTGAATTTATATTGGCTTATAAAAACAAAGTACACATATGATTTTTTTTAATTATTGTGCTGTTTTTTAGGGTGTGGCAACAGGAAAGAATAATTGCATTAGATATTTAAAAAAAAAGAGATTAAAAATTCATCCTTGAAAATTATTTTAAAGGCCAAAATAAATCTGTCAATTAAGATACAGTTTTCAAACAAATTGCATTTGAAATTAGATTTTTTTTCCTGTATAACGATATAAAAATTGAAAATGTGGGATGTTTAGAAATTTAACAGAGTGTAGTAGCAAAAATCTCAAAACCAAAATTTAATCGTCAAGTGTTGCCTTTCGCATAATGACGTCAGCGTTCGAACGGACACGTTTGTTCTTTATAATATAGGTAGGATATTTCACGATTAGATAAGGTTAAATTTAATATAATAAAATTCTGGTGATTAATGTGATTGTGAAGCCCTTGACTAGTCGCCACTCTAATGCATGCAAAATTACATACAAAATTTATATTGTTCACACCATTCGAATCAGACACAATTTTAAAAAGTAGTGAAAGATCATTATTACTCTACTTCTTCGCATAATTCGAAACACAAATTCGATGTCAGATTGGAAATTTATTTTATTCAAAATAGCCACCTTTTTCCGAAGAGTAACCTTCATTTTATTTTATCACGAAACATCTATCATTACGTAAAGCGAGGTTGATTATTCTCCAATAGTGGTAGATATTTTGGATACATATAATCCACTATTTAAAAACATTGCTAAACACATAAACATATTTTCAAATGAAATTTCAATAAGTAACGATATAAATATACGTACTAAGACTTTTAATAAATATTTTTCCTCTTCCAATTTCTTCACAGTATTAAGCAGTATCCTTCAAAAGGATTTACTGCAGTTCTATTTCCAGAACTATAAATTGCATCAAATGATCTAAATTACACATGATTATACTCACATTAAAGTTTATATATTATGAATATGACTGTTTGAGCTGCAAGTATAGCATTCAGCAACACTACATTTTTTGTTGTCGTGGGCTGCAAACGTACATTTTCTACGTTATGTGTGGCACCATGTACTAATATAATATAATTATAAAAGTAATTATAATAATAAAATAACAAAAGTAGTAGTACAAAACAATATAACAAATTTAAAATCACTAGTATTAACTATAATATTTAAGTACCGAATTTAAGAAGAGTATAATGATGCAGAATTTCCAGTATCTAAAGATAGGAAAATCAAAGATTTTCTTTAATAATTAAAGCTTTTGCTCAATGCAAAATCTTTTTTTGTGTATAGAAAGTCAAAACAGATATTGTAAATTTAATTAATTTTAAATAATATTTGATTGTTGTGGAAGAATAAATAATGTATATACCACCGCAACTCAAATCGGACTACACATAAAAAGAGCTTCTAATTATGCAAATTACATAAATAGGATATTTCAACATATTTTTAAATTAAGTAAAAGTAACAGCAAAGATTTTCGCTTACCATAAAATGTCTAAAATAATAATGAAAGTACAGTGCCACATATGCCACCGGTGGTCACACTTTATTTTTATTAGAGCGTCATGTGTAATGACAGCGGTAACACTTTATTTTTATTAGAGTGTCGTGTATACCGACAGCGGTCTAAATTTAAAGCATATTAATTTTGATGTCACTCCGGTAGCATATATTACTGTCGTTCTACAGGATTCGTACGCATTTACCGAGGTTTTCGCCTTATTTAAATTGAGAAAAGTATTATAAATCCTGCAATTAAACGAGGCGTCTAAAATTTCTGCTATTTAAATATTAAATAGAGAAATTCTATTAAAAATTCTGGTAAAAGCGTATGAACGTTCTATGGCACGTAGATAAATCAATTTTGAAAATATTTTTGAAATTAATTTCTAATCTTATATTTCGAATGAATTATAGAAGGAATGAAAAACATATTTTGGTTACAACTCTAAATTTTATTTCTTCACTTTCACTTTCATAATTCTTTTTACGTAAAAAAAAAAAAAAAAAAAAAAAAAAAAAACTTGGATCTATTTTTTGTACTAGCTCTGATTATTACTAAAATAAAAACAATATACTTACACTTGTAATAAATATCAATAAGCTTATTCGTTTACCGCTAAATGTAATGTAGGGAGGCTGCTGATCAGGGAAAAACACAGTCGAAAAAAAGGAACGTTTATTCACGGTTTATTTGTAACGGGAGCATATCTATTTACTCTTCATAAGGGTACTCTAGTGCTCGCGTGACTGTTGAATGAAGTTTTGTGTTACTTTCTCTCATAATAGTTTTTTAATTGAAATTTTGTTTTAATGCGATGTCTATCCCTGCGAAACTTCGTATTTGTGTACTGTTAGTAAATTTTATTGTTTTTATATAAGCTTGATTCTTCTGCTGTTGGATTACTTGATAACACTTTTGTCACATTCTTAACACATGGATCGGAAAAAATTGTGTTGCATTTTGTTGCACTTTTGCACTTAGTCACATTCGAAGTTGATATACGCCAGCATAGCTGCCAATTTCTACGCTTTTTGTTATTATTAGATTTGAATAATGATTCGCGCATGTTTTAATCGCAGAAATATGAGATTTAATAAGACAAAAATTATTCATTCTTCAAATATTTTGGCAATAATAAAGGTAAAAATGTTAAAACCTCTAGGGAGATACTAGGAACGCTATAATGATATTATTTGAAACTTTGGTACATTCACCTTCGAATGATAAATATCTCATTTACATGTAATACGTGGTTTAAAATGTTTAGGTGTGCGAAATTTAAAGATTTTTTTTTCGTACTTTTTCTGAGTATTTAATTTATTGCTACAGCATTTGATCCCGTAGAAATTTATAAAATGCATCTAAAAGTAAGTATTACAAATCAGTAAATGCAGCTTTAAAAATGTCCTTTACAGCAATTTTTCTCTTATATACTCTTCCAAACATGGATTTATTTCTTCTTCAAAGCAAAATGTCTATCCAACAGATATATATTCTTATTGTGCATTGTGCTTTGATGGTTTACTTCTCTCCACAATATGAATTTGTTTGTAATAGATGATCGTAATTACTATACTATCTGTAATTCCTAAACTATTTGACTGAATGACTTCTCGTATGTTATCTAAATGTAAACATCATCGAAGTATCCAAATATGATACTACAATTAGGTGTTAGTATTCAAAATTTTAAAGTTTGTTACAATGGACATATGAGGAATAACAATACGAGAAACGAAAAGCATAAAACTGTAAACAACTTATCCTACATAATATTAATAATATGAAACAATAATACAGGGTGTTTCGAAATGAATATCGGGATTTTAACGCTTTGTAGTATCTATTATAAAATCTTAAAATTATACTTAATACATAAAATGAAAGAGCAACTCGAACAGTTTTACCTACAAGCTTACATGTGTTCAATGTGAACACCTTTCGCCACACGGCACACATCAAGTCGATAGCTCAGTTCTTCCCAAACGTCACTCTACGCTCACCGATCTGACGGCCAGAGAATCACATGATCTGACGCCATGTGATTTCTACCTGTTGGGGATCATAAAGGATCAGGTGTATGTTCCTCCACTACCAGCTGACCTTCCCAACCTAAGAAACAGGATTGAGGCAGCTGTTGCAACAATTACCCCACAAACACTAATTAGCGTTTGGGAAGAACTGAACTATCGACTTCATGTGTGCTGTGTTACGAAAGGTGTTCACATTGAACACTTGTAAGCTTGTAGGTAAACCTGTTTGAGTTGCTCTTTCATTTTATGCATTAATTATAATTTTAAGTTGTATGCAATAAATACTACCAAGCGTTAACACTAGGACGACCGGAAATTTTACTCAAGTTTTATAAAACTAATTCACACCAGAATATTTATTTAACTCATTGATTTAACATATTTCTGAGAGATTTGTATTTAATTTATTTTAAAAGAAATTTCTGGTTTGAATCACAATATAATCATTTGGTAGCGGTCAAAATGACCGCTCTTGGTCGTTCTAGTGTTAAAACCCCGATACTCATTTAGAAACACCCGCTATTAATAGTATAATAATAACAACATAAAAAATTTTCGCTGATATTAAAAGCTAAATAGAAAGATAACTCTTTTATATTTGGTTCACCCTTGTAAATAGAATTCTGTTTTCCCTTCTTTGCTTAAAAATGGTAATTTTTCAGATGTGCAATTATTGTATGCGTGCAATATGTCTCTGTGACATATTATAAAATATCATATGAAAAATGTAACTTTCAATATAGTCTGTTATATAAAATGCAGACCAATTGCTTTGCAACGTAACACGTAAAAAACGACTGAAAATAAATTAATTGAGTAGCTAGAATTCATTATTTTTTTAATTCATTTATTTATTTATTTACTGCGAAACAATTCCATTGTTTTTGTTGTAAAAAGTAACATTCCACTTTATGTACTACATCATTAAACGTAGCTAAATTTTAAAGATTAATTCATTATAAAAAAAAGAAGACGATTTTTCGAATCAAATACATTAACTTTTCTTTTATTCCCAAGCTTTAATGGATTTCTGCCGATAAGTTCTTAACGAATCCATTTGCATGTAAATAAATGAAGGTTACTTTCATTCATCTAGAATCAATTATGTTAAAAAGTCGATTTAAAGAATATTGAAAAACCTAATTATATTGATTTTGTAAACTAAATGAAACTGTGTATTTTTTAAATCAATAAGTTTTCTCCAAAATGATTTATTTAATCTTTATTATTTTATTACGTTCATTATTAGAGAGATTTTTTATGTATATATACAGGGTGTTTCACAAAGGACCCCTAACTTTAAAAATCAATAACCCGGAAGCGGTGATAGATAGAAACATGAAACCAGTGGTACGTTTATTAAAAAAATCGTAAGAATCTTATACGTAAATCTCAAAATTTAGTTAAAAATAGCACCGATAGATGGCGCTGAGAGCGTTAAGATTCCTTCTACAGAGAGTTCAGAAGCATAGAAAGACTAGCCGTCGAAGTTTCCGCCATTGAAATCTGACTGCTATTTTCGTATAGTAAAAAATAATTCGCATCGGCCACGTTGCCTGTCTGTTTTTTTTTTTTTTTTTAATTAATTTATTTTTTTTTAAGCTCACGAATTTTTTTTCCATCTCGGCATTTGTGACTTGAAATTGCGTTTGAAAACTTCTCCTTGTGGCAGTAGGACTCTAATTTAATCGGTGGTACTCCAACGCAAGAAACACACGTTCCTCCACGATATACACTACTTTCGGAATTATTTTCACTATACGCTAATAGCGGCCAGATTTCAATGACGAAATCTTCAATGACTAGTCTTTCTATGCTTTTGAACTCTATTTAGAAGGATTCTTAACGCTCTCAGCGGCATCTATCGGTGCTATTTTTAACTAAATTTTGAGATTTACGTATAAGATTCTTACGATTTTTTTAATAAACATACCACTGGTTTCATGCTTCTATCTATCACCGTTTCCGGGTTATTGATTTTTAAAGTTAGGGGTCCTTTGTGAAACACCCTGTATATATATGTGTGTGTGTGTGTGTGCATGTGTAGCTTTTAATGACATCACTATAATATTTACATGCTGTGGATGAGATGGAGTGGTGATGAGTTGTGATAAACTCTAAGCTGTTACAGGGCTCGTACGCTTATACTACAATTTTTAGTAGAAATGTTTGCCATATTTAAATGTAGAAAAGTATTACAAATCCTACAATTAAAATATCTACAATTTCTGCTATTTAAATATTAAATAAAAAAATTATATTTAAAAATTGTGGTAACAGCGTACGAACCCTGTTTTATACGCTGCCACATGAATATATTTTGTTATTCGTGATGAGATTGCAATCAGAGCACACACTAGCATCATCGCAGCCAGCTTAAAGGCAGTAGAGATCTTAAACCTTGAGATTTCCCATTGGCGCTATATTATCACTACATTGTCACAATATCATCAATAATCATAATCATTTACGAATAAACATATTTATTTAGCAGTTTACTCCATCACGATAAAAGACTATCAGGCTTCCTGATATTCACTAACTCGAAGCAACTGTGATCGACTATATTATTTTATCAAATCAATGAAGAGATAAAAAGAATAACTTCCAAGGAATTTTTGCATAATTCACTCCTCCACTGATGTCTTCATTGTATTACATAAGAGGAATTAATAGTAAAGAACAATATTCAAGCTGGTGTAAAAGTATTTAAAACCTCGGGCGCAAGAATACAAAAAAGAAAAAAAAAAAAAGAAAAAAGACACAAAAAAGTGCGCGAAAAAACCTTCTAGAATACCTGAGAATAGCCCAGCAAATCCTTGAACTCCCCAGAGAAAAAACAAACAATGAAATTAAAATAAAAAAAATAAAGGGTAAAATTTCGAAAGATAATTTTGAAGATAGAATAATATTGCTGGTGGCATGCCAAAAAGCAATAAGGACACGTAGAAAAAAAATTAGATTTTTTAAGTGGAAAAAAGAAAATGGGACTATAGTATTTTAAAACGAAAAAAAAAAAGATTAAATGGAATAGAATTCAAAATAATCCTTAGATAGGTTCAGACTTTTAAAATATCCTACATGTATATATATACAGGGTGTAACTGAAATCCTTCAACAAACTTTGAGGGATGATAGTACTCATGAAGATGAACAAAAAATGCAATAGAACACGGGGTCGCAAATGACATTTAACCCTTTCAGGGACAGTGGTATGTCTAAAAAACCACTTAATTTTAATTCCAAAACGCCACAATGGCACCAGAATTTTGCTAAAATCTTTTCCATTTAATATTTATGTGAAATATAGCCTTTTTCTTATTTACAAATTTTTTTTTTTGTAAATTCCGGTGCCAGTCCATTTTCAAACGCATTTTCTCTATTTGTATCCTTTAAGCCTTTTAGGGGAAAACTACTTTTAGTACTAAAATGTTGAAATAAATGACTGGCACCGGAATTTATAAAAAAACTTGTTTGTAAATAAGAAAAAGGCTATATTTCACATACATATTAAATGGAAAAGATTTTAGCAAAATTCTGGTGCCATTATGGCGTTTTGGAATTAAAATTAAGCGCTTTCATAAACATACCACTGCCCCTGAAGGGGTTAAACGTCATTTGCGACCCCATTAACCATTGCATTTTTTGTTCGCCTTAATTAGTACTATCATCCCTCAAAGTTTGTTGAAGCATTTCAGTTACACCCTGTATATATATGTGTGTGTGTTACGGTCAATATGATTAATCCGGTCATTATTAATAATAACCGGTTATTATTATTAATGACCGGACATAAAGGCCGGTTATTATTAATAATGATAGAATTATTCATATTGACCGTAACATATATATACACTGGGAAAAAATAGCATTTTCCCACATTATTTTGCAACCACCATGCATAAATGAACACAAAAGCAATTCAAAAGGAAGAATGTGGAATATATTTACAAACCAAATATACATATTTAATATCATATCCGTTAATTATTTTTAAAAAGCAAATTCACATTTGTAACGCCACACTTGCAATGATAACACAAGAATACATTCAAAATAAACAATCATTGCTAATACTTGGTATGTGTATCCTTTGCATTGATAACAGCCTGTAATCGTTTGGGGATTGATTCTGCTAAATTATTGATGCTACTAAATTTTTATAGTTTTCTGCACTGATTTTTGACCATTCTTCCGTTAGTGTTTGCTAAAGATGCGTTGTGTTCGCTGTACTTAAAATTTGTATCGCTAGTACATCCACAATATGCTACATATTCTCAATAAAATTGAAGTCTGACGATTATGGAAGAGTTTTCTTTTTTAGTTATATAAAATACAAAAGATTATTAGGTCGGCTGTATATTTCGTATGGTTGTCGCTTCTAAATCTGCATGAAATAAAAATGCGAATTTAAATGCTGTATTAACTAAATTATCTCGGAATATAATGACATATTGTTTGGAATTTGTATAATCATTAACAGTCATCATTACATGTCTACCACCATGTTTGACATTTGGTTCTTAAATTGTTTGTTTAAAAAGACGTATTGGTTTTCGTCTTTTCATCAGAGCTGAAAATATTAAAAATTATTTTAATCAGAAATGTTACTTTGTTTTTTAACTCTGTTAGTTTGCAGATATAAGCATTGGCAATCGAAAGTCTTTATTGCTTATTTCTTTTAATGATTTTATTTCCGAGGGCTTCTTTCAAGGAGCCTCAGATATTTGCATTATAAAGGATATTTCAAATACTTTGAGGTGTGACTGAATATAGGTTTTCATGTTGAAACGATATCAACAGCTTTTTCACGTGCACTTAGCAAAGGGTTTATAAAAGATTGTTTAATTATGTTTCTTTTTTTTCTTATTTAGTTGCCTAGGATGCCCAAATTGCTAATTCATTTGCTGTTGAACCAGTTTCTTTTTTCTTCATTATTTTATGACGGACACTAGAAAACTCAAAATTAAACCTTTTATCGATTTCTCTATAACGTGATCCACAATGATAGAAATTTATGCCCTTTCCTCCCAAAGCTATTGAAAACTCTCCCCTTTTTTGGAGCCATGACAATTAAACTTCTTACAATAAATAGCCAGTCTCACGAATGTCTTTAAAATGTCTTTTAGAAAATACGAGACTTACAATTGCTAAAAACTTGAATAGTGTTACGTTTAACAATTTTAAGAAAAAGAAAAATGCTATGTGTGTAAATTCTTATTTGTCATGAAAAATATGTTATTTTTAAATTTTAAAATGTGTATTTAGTAGTTTTTAGAAGAAAATAATGTACGTTTATAAGTATGTTTATATTGCACAAATAAAGTAAACCTTAAAAGAAATTAGTCATAGCTGTTTTCGGTGTTTATTTAAGCAAAATAATTCGTGTGTGTAAATAATTACTTTTTTGTCTACTTATATAACTTTAAAACTGATTGCAGCAAAAAATGTATTTGAAATATAACCTAAAAATTGTAAGCTAATATACTATATCATATTTTAAACGTATTAAGAAACTGACATATATAGCCGTTATAAGATATATTTATATATATATATATAAGTCATTATTGGTTTGTTTGTTAATTACACAAATGTTCTGTTTTTGACCGATTTTTATAAAACGTGTTATAGATAAGTTTTAGAACACGTCTACAATTTCTGAGAACTTAAACAAATTATTAGACCACTGTTTACTCCTTTTTCAACCATCTCCCATAGCTTATCATCTTAAAAATATCTTTTTTTAATTTTTATAATGTAAAGTTTTATTTCCAGTTGCCTAAACATAAAAAAACGGCGCATTTCTTTTAAATCATAACGCGTATACTTTGCTTTTATAAGATAATACAAATTCTGAGTCACTCGCCATATTTTTGCATTTCCGAAATGGTTGTTATTATGAGCAGAAAATGCGCAAATAGCATTGAATGTTGCTTTTGTTTTCTATTAAACGGTTGAAATAATGAATGTGCCATGTTTATAAGTTAACCCTTAATTGCATAGTGATTTAAATTTCTATCACTTTTTATTTAACTTTTAACCCTCTAAGCGTGTAGAACGTAATATTCCGTTCACTAAGCTCCAGGTTTCACTGCAATATATGC
This sequence comes from Maratus michaelseni, assembly GCA_963931845.1. Classification (NCBI taxonomy): domain Eukaryota; kingdom Metazoa; phylum Arthropoda; class Arachnida; order Araneae; family Salticidae; genus Maratus; species Maratus michaelseni. The sequence goes on from OZ007600.1 coordinate 102,154,277, forward strand.
AATGTTTAAGATAATATAATTCTACAGATTTAATGAATTTTCAAAACATTGAAGAATGATTAATAGTATCATGGGTTATATTCATATTTGTAATTAAGTTTTATTTATAATGCTGAAAGAATCATATTTTTTTAGCATTTAAAACAAAATGCATTAAAAACAACATTACAATTTTACCCTTTTTCAAAACGCTCAGAGGGTTAATAAATAAATCAACTTCTTCGCCACCACTATATTTATATAGAAATATTAATCCAGTAAATTTCCCGTGAATTATGTTGCTGAACAAAGTTAAAAATCTATCTAAAAATTTCTGGTGTCTAACATTTAATATATGTATAAAAAAACACAATTGTAAAAGAAAAACTCATGCAAAGAAGGGTTAAAAAATTTGCAGTAAAAGGAAAATTCATTTGTTAGGTCTGAGTTGGAATGCACAGCGCTCCGTTATTGTTATTGCTTTTGCCGCATTATTGCATTTTATTTTACCAGGCAGTCCCCATAGCACGGATAAAGCTGAGTCGTTCTCCCAGTCTAAATTAGCAGAAATAATACTTGACAAAAAAATAAAGAAAATGACTAAAGAAAATACACTGTATAATGTGTTACATTGTAAAAAGTAATATAATGTTTTCAAAACTGAATTTACTAAATATTTTATATTCTTAAATAAAGGATAATAAATACAGTGACCTCTCACTTATACGCGATACATGGTAATTATTTTTAAAGTAAAATTCTCCTTATTTAATCTTCGAATTAATAAATCGAATTTTACTGTTTTAAAATTGTGGTATGGAAAAGTACTTACTGAACATCGCGTAAAAGTGAGAGGTCACTGTATAGTTAATTTACGATTTTCTATACGACCGACATATCAATTGCCCGATGATTTTTAAATAAAGCTAATTGAAGATATGAATAAGACCTGCAAAGTTTTTAAAAGGATTCCATCGACTAAGCATTACCGAGACAAGAAAAATAAATTCGAAAATTAAACTTATGAAAATAATTGAATAAATTAAAAAAATATATGAATAATTAATAACTTGCCAGATTTCGAGATTCCCCCTTTATTATAATTGTTCGAGAAAAAGTTCTAAAGGGCCATATACCGTTTCAAACAAGAATTTGTAGCGATATATTCTTATAAAATTTTACAATCAAAAGTATTTTCCTAAACACAGTCAGTCAAAAGATCAGCTATAGATTTACTGTTATTTCTTAAATAAAAATAAGTGTTTGATAGTACAAAATCACATGAATAATATTTGTTGTAGTATCTAAGGTTGCAACTGACTTACCTAATCACTAATACAAGGTGCCTTACAGTTATTGCCTTAAAGCGAAGCATAGTTGTCATGCATAGCTTTCACATTAGGATTAGGGAGGTTATTACGACGGAAATTTGAATATTTTATCAAAGCCTTTATTAAATCTTCGTGAATTTGTTAAAGCTAGGGATGAAAATTTCGGTTTCGATCGGTGTGTGAGATTGTATTTTTGATTTAATAAGTTGATTGCAACCCTGCGTTCTACGGAAGAGACTGTTTGTATAGAGGAGTAACACCAGCCCTCTAAATATCGGATGAATTTTTGAATCCCTGGACGTATCACCGCTTCCTGAATACTAGGCTTGAGTACTGCCATAAATATGGCGGCATTCGTAAATTTCTGTTGCGATCGGTGTGTGACATAGTACTTTTGATTGAATAAGTAGATTGCGACCCGGGTTCTTCGAAACAGACTGTTTATAATGATAAGTAGCACCATCCCTCTTTCTCTGTTATGTATCAATTCCTCCTGAATATTAGGCTTGAGCGCTGCTATAAAAATGACGGATTTCGTAAATTTCGGTTGTGATTGGTGTGTGACATTGTATTTTTGATTGAATAAGTGGATTGCGACCCCGGGTTCTTCAGACGAGACTGGTTATATTGATGAGTAGAACCATTCCTCTTTCTATCGGAAGAATTTTTTAATCCCTGGTATGTATCACAGGCTCATATCACAGCGCTGCCATAAAAATGGCGGCTTTCGTAAGCGATTATTTTTTTCAGTATTTGTATGATCTATTGAATTTGAATACCAATAATTTCTAAAAGTTTTCTGTGCCTTGTTTTTATGTGATTAAATAAATCAGAGAAAACGTTTAGAAAATACTGGTGCCTGAGTTCGGAGAACTGTACAAATTTTTGTCTCAGCCACATTAGGACTTCAAGTTGAACTTTTTCATCCAATGTGAACATCATCTTGCTTCCAAGATGGGTTTTCTAGTGGACTAAATAGATGAAAATTGCTTGGGGGTAAATAGAAGCTGATGTGGCTGAGACATAAACCCAAAAAATGTTATGCAGCTGGTGTTTGGGCACTGATAAAACGGTGATATCCCATATAGCACAAAAGCTCCTGAAAACCTCCCCAGGAGCTCCATTTCATCCCAAATTCCTCCTGAAACTGCAATGACACTATCAGGCGTTCCTGGGGAAAATACTTTAACCACTTCCCCAGGACTGACCTCCCAGATTCTTCCAAGGGAGCAATCTCCTTGGGATTATATTCCTAGGGAAGTACCTGGGAAGAGACAGTGCTGGTGTCATCTCATGGGTGATTTTGATACTAAAATAACTTATTATAACTTTTTATTAAAAAAAAAATTGATTTGATGTGGTTCGATTTTTTAAATAATAAAGTTTATATTATTATTTGATTTATTTTATTTCCTAAGCACATCTGGTTATCGTTTAACTTTTAATTATTGTTATAATATTTAATTATCCTTATTTAGATATATTTTTAATTTATAAAATGCAATCAAAATGTAGTTAAATAAATTGAATATAGAAAATTAAATTCAATATTCCACATCATATATTAATAATTAAAGTAAATTAATCTTTAAATATAAATTGAAAATTTATTATTTATTTTATTTCTGATCTTTTAAAAATTAACTTATATATTAATTCATTTTATTATTACATTTATTAATTATTTTTTCTGAACTTTCAACAATTACTTATATATTCATATATTTTTACTATTACTTTTTCATCTAACTAATAATTTTACATTGATTTCATTTATATACGTTATTAGTTTCTATAGAAATAATTTAATTTTAAATATAAAATTGATTTACTTTCTCCTAATAAATTATTTTTATTTTCAATTATAAGAAATCAGAATTATTTTTTTCGAAACACGAAATTTATCAAAAGTTTAATATATATTTGTATATAACCATATTTTATAAATTAAGGATTAGAAATACCTAGTAAAAATTATTTATTCTGATCCTTTAAATATTGTCTTATATATTAAATTATTATTATTATTTGTGTTAAATAATTAATCATTTCATATTAATTTGAATTATATATATAAATAAATTTTGGATTAATATTTAATTTAAAAATATAAATTCGATTTATTATTTTTTTTTCGCTGACCATTTTAAATTATCATATATATATATATATATATATATATATATATATATATTGGTCAGTTATTTCTGTTTCAATGGTTAATTTTTGCAATAAGTTTTTATATATATATATACAGGGTGTTCCGTTAAAGGGGTCCAATATTAATAGGGGTAATAGAGGAGATCACACGGAGCATAAATCAGTATATAATGCCTGGCCGGATCTCAATAATTTTCAAGTTACAGCAAATAGAATGAAAAATCGGAAATTTGTAAGAAAACCCTCATTGCTAAACTATCGATAATGCTACATAAAAACGAAGCACATATTTAGAAAGAGCAGAAAAAATCCTACGAAATGACATAAGTTGTTTTAGAATATTGAGAATTAATGGCGAGTTACAAGCTCTGAAACAGTGAAAAAATACAAAATCAAATATTTAGCAAAATAGTTAATCGTTAATTCCAAAAATGCAACTCTACCTACATCAAGGAAAATGTTATAAAATTTGGTCCATTCCGAAAGCTTTCGAAGAAGCTGACAATAAACCATATCAGTTTAATTGTATGGGAGAAATCAAGCAGTTCCCTAGTTACAACTCTGTACTGTTGCACGCTCGGAAAGAGCGAAACTCCACCCATGACGATTGTAAACACCCCGTTTTAATATCTTTCAATTATACATTTCTGATCAACCTCTATCAATACCCTTTCATTATTCAGTCTGGTCAAGTGAATGACATATTGTGCAGCTCTCGCCTTGTCTTAAAGCAAACTCCGTGACTGCTGCGTTTCCTCCATGAACTTTCAGGATGATGAAGAAGAAGTACTTTTTTATGCAAATTTTCTATGTGTATAGGAAGAAAAGTGTAATAAAACAGCAGTCATCAGTGGGCGTTATGTTAAAGGGAGGCTGCTGTAAGTGGGATTGTAGTAAGTTGATGTATAATAATTATGCCGGAATACTCTAACGAAGAATATGCGGACATGCATCTGATGTACGGGCAAGCTCATGGAAATGCATGTCTAGCACAGCGCATGTACCGTGAGCAATTTCCAAGGAGACGTTGCCCAAGTTCGAAACTCTTCATAAAAATCGATAGACGATTACGGGAGACTGGATCGTTTAATACAGCAAGCATTGATGCAGGGAAACCTCGACATGTACGAACACCTGCAATGGAAGAAGATGTACTGAATATTTTTAAAGATAACCCCTCCACAAGTACACGAGCTGCTGCGTCTGAAGTCGGTGTTTCTCACCAAAGTGTGTGGCGTGTTCTGCGTGCAGAAAACATGCACCCCTTTCATGTGCAGCGGGTACAACTGTTATCAGTAACAGATTGTGCTCAGCGGATAGAATTCGTACGCTGGTTGCTTAATGTAATAGAAAATAATCCACAATTTCTGGAAAATATTTTATTTACTGATGAAGCAACATTTACGAGAGAGGGCGTGGTAAACACGCACAATATGCACACATGGTCATATACAAATCCGCACACTGTTTTCCCGTCGAACGCACAACAAAAGTTCAGTGTGAACATATGGACAGGTGTCCTCGGCGATTATCTCATAGGACCATATTTACTCCCAGATGTACTCAATGGCAGTACGTACTTGGTTTTCCTACGGGATATCTTACCGCAGTTACTGCAAAATGTGCCAGCAACATTGCGCCACAATATGTGGTTTATGCACGATGGCGCACCGGCACATTTTTTCATAGGTGTTCGCAATCACCTCAATTCAACATATCCTGGGAAATGGATTGGACGCAGTGGACCTGTTGCTTGGCCTGCACGCTCTCCAGACCTCAATCCGTTAGACTTTTTTGTTTGGGGACACCTTAAATCGCTGGTGTATGAAACGCCTGTGGATACACCGGAGGATTTACTAGCGCGAATCGTTGTCGCTGCAGGAGACATTCCCAACTCCGTCGGAGTTTTTCGGCGTGTTCGCCAATCTTTACGACGTCGCTGTCGGCTGTGCGATTCTGTTAATGGGCGCAACTTCGAACACCTATTATAATAATGTCCGTTCGTCTGCCTTCCGACATTGAACTGTGCAGCGCAGGCCAGAAGACTATGCTTCACATATGTCATAAAGTACGTGGAATGTAATTCTTTATTTGTCATTTTTCTTTTATTTTCAACACTTTTTGGCACAGTATTTTGTAAGTCACAGACTGTGGTGTACTCAAATTGTAAATTACAAAGTTTGTATGAATTAATTTAAAATTTAGTGTCTTTTTTAAATTTATAATTAATAAAATTATTATGCTATTTGTTATTATTATTTCCTATCATAAATTATGATGCACATATACATACAATAATTGTCCATGTAAAACATGTACTGAAACTTCTTGCATAGTTACAAATCGCAATATTTTTAATTATTTCCGAATTTTCACCACCAGTTTAATTTTAAGGAATTTAACTTAAGCTTTATATCAATAAAAGACCACTTTAAAATGTAGACTATTATTGTAAAGTTATTTTGGTTCATTCAACTCTTGAATAATTAAAAATGTTGCATCTCAGAAGAAGCATGATCGAAAATGTATAGTTGAGAGTAATTAAAAAGGCGGTGTTTCCAATCGTGATGGGCGGAGTTTAACCTTTGCTAGTGTCAAAGAAAGCGGAGTTGTAACTAAGAAACTGATTAATTTCTCTCACACAATTAAACCGATATGGTTCATTGTAAGCTTTTTCGGAATGGACCAAATTTTACTACATTTTCCTTGTTGTAGCTAGAGTTGTCTTTTTGGAATTAACGATTAACTATTTTGATGTATATTGGATTTCGTACTTTTTTCACTGTTTCAGGGCTTGTAACTCGTCAATAAATATTGCCAGTTTAATACAATTGATGTCATTTTGTAGGTTTTTTTCTGCTCTTTCTAAATATGTGCTTCCTTTTTATGTAGCATTATCGATAGTTTAGCAATGAGGGTTCTTTTACAATTTTCCGAATTTTCATTCTATTTGCTGTAACTTGAAAACTATTGAGATCCGACCAGGCTTTATATACTGATTTATGCTCCATGTGATCTCCTCTATTACCCCTATTAATATTGGACCCCTTTAACGGAACACCCTGTATATATATATATATATATATATATATATATATATATTTAATTTTATTATTCCTAATAAATGAGTTTTTCTTTTCTTTTTTCTTTTTCGTAACTGTAAGAAGTCAAAAGAAATCAAAAATTTGGTTACAAATAAGGATTTTATCAACAGTTTAATATATATTTACATATTTGTATAGATTCAGAATTTGCTAGTTAATAGATTAGAGATAAGCATTTTTAAATTAAACAATCTTGTTAAAAAATCTATAATTTCTAATAAAATCTATAATAAAATCTAATATTTTAAAAATTAAGAGCTAAAGAAATATTTTTGTCATTTTAAACAGCAGTTTCATGTAGGTAATTGGAAATTAAACGATGTATTTATGTATCTTAGGGTGTTTCTCAAACGATCTGCTTAACAACGTGAAACTTTCTGACACATCTTTTGACTTATTTTTAAACGCAAAGACATAAAATTGACTGGCCTGACTATTGAACTGATTTGAGATCGAAATGAATTTTCCATTTTTTGATAAATAAATTACTTATCGGGTTATAAGCGATTCATGTTACATGACGACACGTTTTTCTCCTTTCTCGTGCTACGGCGTCGGAAATTCAGCTCAAAACACCAACTTTGACAGTATTTTCTGAAAGATCTTCTGTCTTTACCAAAAAAATGGAAAACATCTTTTGATTACAAAGTTTATAAATAAGAACACCTGCCAATTTCATGCGTTTCCGAACATAAATGAACTAAAAAATATGTCATAAAGTAGCCAATTTGGATTTGAGAACAACCTAGCATGCATAAACTCAGAAAAGCTTTTATAGATATATCGTTTAACAACTTGTAATATGGTAATATCAATATTAGAAATCAAATTGAGTTTTGCTTATTCTAATTCTAAATTTAAAATTATAATATTTCTAATTTAAAAAAAAAAAGAGGATTTTGAATTTGTTTTTCAACTTTTGGTTTATAAAAACGTCAATTTTTCTCTTACTTTATAATTTATAATTTAATTTATTTAATTTTAAATATTTTTATTTAATTGGCCCCCTTATCATAGACCCCTGACCCTGATATATGTGGCTCCTAATTAAAATGATAAAACGCAATGTTGTTATGCAAATGATAAAACACCCCTTCCCCTTCCCTTTTCCCTTTTATTGTGATGCCGCGTGGGGAATTCGGTTCAAAACGACGACTTTCACAATATTTTCTGAAAGATCTGCGTTTACCCCTCGCCCCCCCAAAAAAGGAAAACCTTTTTTATAGTATTACATAGTTTCTAAATAAGACCACCTGCAAATTTAATGAATTTCCGAACAAAAACGAGTTAAAAATAGTGTCAGAAAGCAGCTTCTTTGGATTTAACAGCCTTAAATAATTGATAAGCTTTTTTTCTAGTTATCAATTTAAAATTGTATTGAATATATATCAAAGGGTATGCATCTTTATTTGCAATAAAAGTTACAGAATTCCTGCTATACGAAGCGTAAAAATATGCATGTTTTCTATTTACTGACTTTCATAAGACGAGAAAGAAATACATGAATACCTTATAAACGATTCAGGTACAACGGCCGTGTAGCGTAATCACTAGAGCGTGTTTCTCGAATGCGTAAGTACCCAGGTTCAAATCCAGCCGGCGGTAAGAAAGTTTATTCCATAAAATCTGTACCATAACTTTCATGTGATTCTGTGTGCGTGATTAATAAAAGTAATGTCTGTTATATGTGTTATGCAAATTTTTAAAAGATAATGTCCGTATTTATTATTTAAAAAATATTTTTTTTACATTACGTCGAATAATAACTTCGGATGTTTTTTATGCACATTAAGTGACCCTGGAGTCTCCCAAATTCCTCCGGTATTAATTCCTGAAATCTTCCCTAGAACAACCTGAGGAGGAACCTGAAGGAGGTCCTGGGGAGCTGCCCAGGATGCTATGAGGCGAACATTTTCGGTTCCTGAGGACCTCCTGGTGACAAATTTTTGCATCCTCAGGGATGCCTGGAGGATGAATGTCAATCTTCCTGGGGATGTCCTAGGGAAGCACATGTGCTATATGGGATAAGGCATAAATATTGGTGGAGAATATGTTGAGAAATAAAAATATTTTTGAAGTGAATATTGTTGTAAGTTATTATTTTATTATCTTTTGTGATTTACTTAATGACTTTCCCTCGTATTTTTAATAAAAGGGCATTGTTACAGAAATAGTGGTTTTGGATTTTAAAAATTTGCAATAAAATGCAACTTAATCTCCTGACTCCGAGCCCGATTACCACAGGGACAAACTTCCACCAATATTTTAATGTACGAAATTTCGTCCAAATTAAACATAGAATTGCTGTCTGGAAAAGAAAGATTCTAGAAATACTAGTGGATATATTTGCCCCTCAGATAATCATGCCTCGATCTGATTATCGCAAAAGCAAAGTACCTCCAATATTTCCTTGTAACAAATTTCGCATAATTTATGACAGAATGTTTTCTTTATCAGCGAAACTTAATAATCAAAAATACTGGTGGACGTTTTACCCTACTGTAACCAGACTCTAACATCGCAGATATGTTGTTTTGAACATTGTAAATACTGGTAAAAAGTAGCGATATTTTTTTGCAAATATTAATGCAATATTCGCAAATTGTAAAACCCCCAATTTTGAATAAATATTAATGCAATATTCGCAAATGTTAAACATTCCAATTTTGGAGGAAAATGTAATAAAAAATTTTCCAATATTTTCCAATATATAGCCAACGTAAAGTAAACAAGTTTGATGCAATATTTGTTTCTGTTAGATTAAAATTTAATGTAAATCTCATTTTCTTAAATTAATCATTCTACCTTCAAAATTAATGCAACCATTAAAAATAATTAATGCAACGTAAATAATTCTTCTGTTTAACAATAAAATAAATTAAGGACTACAATTTAACTTTAATAAAATTATTATTTTCTTCTTGAGTTTCCGTTCATATCTAGAACCACATTCCATTTTAATAACATTAAATCCGATTTATTGCATGACTTACTACTTACTTAACGCTTCATTTTTCTTTTATGTTCGATTTTGCGAAAAGACAGCTGTCAAGAAATTCTCAAAATCTGTTCAACATAAGTAGAATTGTGCTGCAGTAATAATAAATTATTAAACATAAGACAATAAATTCATTTACTTCTCCTTTAGAAATACATATAGAAAACTTTTTATATGAAAACATTCCTTTTATTTATTTTTTATTACACCTTCCGTAATGGTAGCTGTATAAATTACATAATTTTTCAATAGTTAAATTTGACATCCTTATACTGAGACTTGCCAACATACTGATAATTTCCTTAAAACTGTAGCAAAGCCATTATACTAAGCCTCAGCAGATGAATGGGAGAAATTTCGGGAGTTAAAAATAGCGCCCTATTACGAGTGGTGTTATTTTGCATGCTGGAAAATGAAAGATTTAAACCAGACAAATCACAAAGAGAAATTAATAAATATTAATCCAAATAATTACATTACCAATCAGTTGTTCAGATATGTTCTATCAGTTAAAACGCATTTTTGCTTAGCCGGTAATATTATACTTCGTTGAAGTTGGGTGCATCATTTTTCTCATCTTTTGAGTGTTGAAAGAGGTCTTTGGCATTTCGTTCGTGGGTGACTGTCACATTATGGCTGATACTTCTAAAAATATCATGAATGGAACTATCAACCGGGGCTTTTGTAAGCAATTTATTACAAATTTTCCGACTCGTGATGATTAAACAAAGCAGCTATTTGCCGTCTTTTTCAAGTACTGCGATGGTTATATACTTTCTATTCGTGTGAAAGAGGGATACCAGCAATTTGAAGAAGATTAACAACATATAAGCACAGCTTGCCAATAGGCTTTTACTTTACTTAGGGAGCCGAGCAAATATTATAATTTGACTCAATCAATATATTTTTTTTATACTGCTTTTCCAAATTTAAGGAAACTTCCCATGTTTTCGTATGTAATGCTAAAATATATGATAAATTTTAAACTGTTTCTATAGGTATTATGCTCAGAAGTAATGAGGAAAACTGAAATATCCCCCTAAATAGTAAATTCCAGAATATTGACTTAGATAGCTTAGATACCAACCCCGACGCTGAACAAATGGATCAATCCCCAAACAATAATAATATTCCAGGCCGAAATTCTCGCAATTCTAAACCCAGAATTCATCCATTCTACATGCAATTCAATGAAAAGGGGACAGATCTCGCTAAAAGTATTAGTGATGTAAATAAAGAAAAGCCCCTCATAACGGCGGACGCCTTATGGTCTTATGCAAAAATGATAACGAGTTTAGAAAAACGCAACTTTTTTTAGATAATAACGCTAAAAAATACAATACTCTAAATCCTAAAGAACAACGTTCCAAAAAAGTTTGTATAAGACAGGGTTCGCACGCATTTACCACAATTTTTAATAGAAAATTTCTATTTCATATTTAGATTGTAGAAATTGTAAACGCCGCGATTAATTGCAGGACATGAAATACTTTTCTACATTTAAATAAGACAAACAAATTCTATGAAAAATTGTGGTAAAAGCTTATGAACCTTGTTATTCATGTTCCTTCCATGTTATTCTGAAAGTGAACTTATCACTGAAAGTTTAAAAAAGTATGGATTCACGGTGACTAGAGCTGCCATGCTAAGGAATTATAAAACCGACAATTCCATGCCTCTGTATATGGTAAATGTATTGCTGCGTTCTGAAATTGATGAAATTTATTAAATTAAAATATATTTTTATTATACAGGAAAATAATGTTTCATTATACTTCAGTAATTATCCAATCATTTAATGCTTTGGCCATTGCAAGGCTTTGATCACGCATTGGAGATGTGTAAATACACCCCGAATTGTGTAAAATGTGCAGAACACCATCTTAGCACAGATTGCTCCTGTAAGGGTCGCATCACAACCAAATGTGCTAATTGCGTACGTGGGCATCCGGCTACTTATCATGGATGTACAAAAAATCCTTTTTGTGTTGAAAATAGAAATAACACTAAACTGACTAGTAACAAAGATAGCCTAGCTAATAAAGATTCTCAAATGTTAACAGAAATTCTTAAGGATTTTAACTGTACTAAGAAGCCAATTGTTAATAAACCTGCTACGCCCCTAAATTTTAAGTCGGAAAGTTCAACCTCTGAAAATTCTACTGCCTCAGGTGAGGACACCCCTTCCTCCTCCAATATTGAATCCTCTAATAACACCTTAGAATCCACTTCTAACGCAATTTCTATTTATATATCTTCAATTCCAATCCCATATAGAGAAATACAAGAACGTTTTCAAACATTTCAAGATATTAAAAAAATTCTCCACAAAACAAAATTTTAAAAAATGTATTAAAAATATAGCTGCTGAATCTAAAAAATATACTAATCCTATGGAAAAAAATGTTTATTATTATTAACGAGTTCGACATCCTTGGAAATGAGATCAACCTATCCAACGATTACGAGTTATTTTCTTATCTTACTATTTGTCTCAACCTGGTACAAAATTTTCGATAAAACTGTTTATCACATCCTAATATTATTGTCGCAGAATTGTCAGACAACGAGGTCTCCGATCCCGCTAATCATAAACGCCCTAAATTATTCTTGTAAATTTATGATATGATTTAATTTTCCTCTCTCTTCAATTAAACTTAACTTCTATTGTCTTTTGCTATAAATAATAATAATAAAACTATTTAGTCTGCCCTAGTGGCTTTCGTAATCCCTAAATTTTAAAGTTTTTTCTAACTTTTAAACTGAAATGTATGGTCTCTGTAAAGAGACATTCTTTTATGAGATGTGTTCGATCCTCAGTAGGTTTTGTCTGTCATGTTGTTGGATCTAATGAAATTTTATACTTCTTTATTGTTAAACTTTCATTTTTATAAGCTATTTTAAATACTCATATTACTTTTATTTATCTTTTATGTAGTTCTTAACTACATTTTATTATCTTTTTTATGGCTCACTATTGCCTCGCAAGTCGCTTACCTATACACTGGAAATAAATTTTCTTAGCAACTAGGCATTTCACGTCCCACGTTCCGGTAAACAAGATCAAGCGCGGACTCTAAATTGAAAATTCTCGCTGCTGTAAGTCAGTGAGATGGATTATGGAACCTATGAATTACTATAACTATTCTTTTTTTCTCGCCGTAGGAGAGGAAAGTGGCGTGTATGTACGTAACCGAACTTTTCGTACAGTGCACTGCCGCAGCAGAGGGATGTTGCGCTAGCGTGTGCTAACAAATTTAACACATACTGAGCACGCTCTAAGTATAATCGCTCTAAACTGTACGAATATCATTTGTAGCAAATAAATCAATTTCAAAGCAGAAAAAATGATTGGTAAATTATTAAACTATTTTTTTTCAAATCTTAACGTAGGAGGAAAACATTACAAGCGTCTACAACGCGCCCCATCACAACGGCTCTTATCACAAATGCTCCTGAGAAATTCCCTTTTCTCCGAGAACTTCCCTTTTTCAAAGAAAAATACGGTAGCTTGCTCAGCTGTTTTCCCCTATTCCATATTTTGCGCACACTACACTTCACGTGGTCTAAAGTTTAAAATTAAAAAAACGAGTTTAAATAAAGAATCCCGACGATAGTACAAATAAATCCAAAAGAAAAAATAAACTTATTTTTTCTAAGATTCCTCCGGATTTTTCAATTTTTAAGGATTTTTAACGATTTTATAGCGTTTTAAAGCAAATTTTTAACATCCAAAAAACAATTTTTAACATTAAAAAAAACATCACTAGACACACGAAACTCGCTTTGCAGCAATCTCTAGAATGCACGAAATTCATTCAAGCCGCGGTCAATAACTTGTGTATGTACGCTTCGCGTACATTAACCGAAAAGAAACATCACTGGACGCATGAAACTCGCTGTACAGCATTCTCTAGAATGTACGAAATTCATTTATAACCAAATTTCATATTTATTTCCATTTTGTTTCAAACTTTCCATTGCTTATATGTTGAAAAATGGAAACTTTACATTTTTTTTATTCAAATTATTTTTTATAACTCAAATAAATACTGAAAAATAAAACTTTCCGCCGCTGGGATTCGAACTCAAGATCACAGAACTGAAGAGAAATGACATACCACAGAGCTATACGCACTCATTTTAAAGTGGCTTAGAATAGAATTTTAAAGTATCAGACAAGCACGCATGTACGCAGAGTGATCCGTTTTTTGAAATCGAGACTGCGCGCTGTGCTAGGGAATTTCTCGGGAGCATTTGTGATAAGAGCCGTTGTGATGGGCGCGGTGTAGACGCTAGTGAAAAACATTCCGGCGCGTAACAAAATTATTTCACTTGTGCCAAGTGGATACATCTTACTTAACCTATCCGATTAACCCATTCAAGGGCGGTGGTCACAAATATGGCCACTTAATTTTTAATTACAAACTGTCAAACAACACCCAGAATATTTTAATAAAATTTTGCTTTTATAATGAACTTGATGAAAAGAAAGTATTTAGTTTCAAAGAAATTCGTTTGTAAATTCAGGTGTGAATCAATCATTTCACTATTTTACGAACAGAAGCAATCCGCGCCTGAAAGGGTTAAGTGAGTTAGACGATATGCATTGTGCCTTATCCGTGGCCCTAATTTTTCGCACATTAATTTATCGACGATACTTTCTTTAAAAAAAAATAAGTCAAAATATCTTATGTAAAATATTTTTAATGAAAGATGCTACATTTTACTATTACATAGTGAAATTGAACAAAAAGTAATAAACGGCATAAACATTTTGGCCAATGAACTCTATTTCCTCGCAAGTTTTTTTTTATGTCCCTAATGTTTTGCGAATGTTCAAATGAGAAGGAATGAGTAAATCTTACCACTTCGTTCTGTCCTTTGGCAGAGTAAACATCTCTCACTCTTCTTGGCATAGTTGAAACTATCCGTTGGTACTCAGAAATTTGATTTTTTTGCCATTTTTCCAGAAAAATGCTTTTCAACTACTGATTGTTACGTGGTTTCATTTTTCGAACTTCCTTCTTTATGTATCGCCAAACATCCGCGATATGATTGATGTCCGGTGAATCCGGTCAAGCTTTGTTGTCCTAGCTGTATGCGGTTTAACTAAGTCTTGTTGAAAACGATAACCCGATTGAAGGCCAAGTTGTTGAATTGAAGACAACAATTGATTCTGAAAAATGTCCTAATAACGTTGTGCATTGATAGTCCCGTTATATGGCATCATTTGGCTGACATTAGAATAACCAAAACATCCCCATATCATATATTCTAATACGAGAAAATCTTCTCTGTGTGTGGTTATGCAAATTTTATTTTAAAAACGGCTCTAACGATTTTGACGAAATTTTGTATTCTACCGGTTTGGGGCACCAGAAAACCATTGGTCTAGGTCACGTGTTCGAGAAAATTCGATTAGTGGGTCAGTTTGGGTCATGAAGGGTCAGGGTCAAGTTAATTCTATCTAAAAGACGGTTCAAACGATTTTGACGAAATTTTGTATTTTACCGTTTTAGGGCACCAGAAAACCATTGGGCTAGGTCACGTGTTCGAGAAAATTCGATTAGTGGGTCATTTTGGGTCAGGGTCAGAGCACAAAGCAAATGTTGACCGAGCATTGCTCGGTCGTACCCGCTGGTTTGTACATATGATATAAACATGCAATCTGGTTTGCCACATTTTGGGTTTAAAGCTTCATTTGCTTTTCGTACGACCCGACGACCGATATTTCCATGCAAAACTGGAAAAAGGGATTCATCCGACCATATAACACTTTTCTATTGTCGATCTGTGCATTTTAAGTGGTCTACAATCCACAGAAAACATTCTATTTACTGAGCAGTAATTAACACCAGCTTAAGTTTGTTTTTGTAAGATTTGAAGCCTATTTTATGCAATCTTTTCGTAGCCATTTTAATAGTCACTGGTCGTCTTATGATGTCTTGCCATAGGGATGTGGCTTCTGTCATCATTCCTGGTCTTCTGATCATTACCACTCGTTGCAACATTCAATCTTCTCGGGACTTTGTTGTTGGTGGGAGACGGGTACTGTTCCTTAGCTGTATATTAGGGTGGAGTGAAAATGACCATAAAATTTTTGTTTTGGAATTTTTTCTTTGGATAAGTCTCAAAATTTGCCTTTTGGCACACTGAATATTAGGTTAAATTTTCATTTCATTTGGAATTCATCTTTAGGGCTCTACCAGCTCTTAAAGATTTTATACGTGACCCTTTACACGTGAAAAACCAAAATCGTGTAAGTAATCATGAAATTTTCTTTCTGGAAATTTTTCTCGGATAGGTCTTAAAATTAGTCTATTGGCACACTGAATATTAGTTTAAATTTTCATTTAATTTGGAATTAATCTTTAGGGCTCTATCAGCTCCAAAATATTATGCCCCTTATATGTGAAAAACCAAGATATGCACTATGTAGTGTAAAGCATTCAAATTATTTTTTTTACAGAATTTCTCTGATTTTAGTAAAATAACTCATAAAACAAGACTAATTAAAGTATTAATTGTGATCAATCCAAGTGTCGTTATGTTTTGAAACCTTGAAGGTAAAGATAACCTTAAAATGTGAATTGTTCGCAAAGAAGATAAAGTAAAAGCAAATAATTTTATATAGAGCTCACTTTTATTTTTTTTAATATACATTCAAGATAGTTCTCTGAATATACAGGAACGACAGTTTTCTGAATATATAGGAATACAATCAAAGGAATATATGCGATGCACTGTAAAACGATCTCACATTTCACTCTAATTGATACTGGCCTTTGGTATCAAAACTTTGGAAGCAAAGGCATTATATTTCGTGATTTCATTTTTGCTCGTCTATATCCGTCCCTTGCTTATACTCCTACAACTTCTAATGCTGTTTCAGTAACTAATTTCACGCATCTTTCAAAATCAAACTTTCAATTGTTTGGCAATCTTTGTTTAAAAAATCTAATTTCACCATCGTTTCTCCCAATTTTTACAGCTGTTTCGTCACAACCTATAGCCACAAGTTTGTCAAGGTTTAAGTTATTTTCAGTGCAGTATTTGAAAATGCTTTCTGTAACATGCTTTCCTGATCCAGAAGTGTGTACAGTGTGTCCCAGCTACATTGAATTTGACTCTTCAACCAGATGTACATGTTCTTAACTTATAGTTCTTCGATGTAATCTATGTCCAATTTTCTCTTGATGTAGTGCTTCTCCTTTTCTTCCATCAAAAAATATACTTACGACCCTGCTTCTAAAGGTTTCAAATCATCTTTTTCAGCACATTCTCTAGTTTTTTTTTTGTTCTCTGCGTACTTTGCTTCTATCAATTATATGTGATGAATTTTTTTCTGTTACAATGCCAACATCTTGTAGAGTTGTAGAAGCTATTGCTGCTACGCATCTATCAGAAACCCTATATACGACCCTTGAAACCGTAGGTCGATTTATTCTCATTTGACTTTGTGGTTCTTCTTTAGAAGCAGATGCTTGCGATACAGAATCTTCACACCCTGATGAAGAGCTACTACTCATTTCTTCATAACCAGTGTCACGATAAATAAAAATTGTACTATCCTGATTAGCTGCAGACTTCAAACTCTGGTTTTCAGACCTCATAGAGTTCCTTGTTTTCCTGTCGTCCCTTTATATCAATTTACTTGTCTTTATTGAGTGTGCCAATAAACACATTTCTTGTTGACCTTTGGTCAAGAACAAACTCCTGTTGTTTTAGAGGCCCCTTTCTTCGTTTTTTCAAAAGTACACTTTGGAATTGGCTTGCATTTGCACGCCAAAATTTCTAGAAGTTTACTTACAGCTTCAGCTTCGAAAAACCAAACTTTTTTTTTTCTAATTATCATTTCTTTTGGATTTGGGGAATCGAATAATGTTCTGGTATTCAGAAATATCGTTGTCTATCATTTGCTCAACTACAAGAATTGATGCTTTCTTCCAAATTTCTTCGATCTTATATCTTAGGATTTGAATTACCTATGACTTTGATGGATCTGTACTATTCCTACTCTGTTTCAATTCTTGTATTGTATATAAGCAACATTTTATAACGTCTGCTATTGTTCGCAAAACAACTTCATTTACTTTTGAAGGAGTACAAAATATGGGGCATTCCACTGTACTTCTAGTAATAGTAAATAAACTTCGATTTGCCTCCATTCGCACTCATTTCTGTCCCAAAAATGAGAAAAACATTTTGTAAAACTCAATAAAACGTTTAAAATTTTTTTAAGTAAAGCCTTGAGATTTAGAAATTATAAAGGAAGTTACACTAAACATTTTAAATATAAAAATGTCAAACGAGATTACCAACAAACACTGTAAATGTACAATATATGGTATAAACCTATTGTGTGACACGATGAAAATAACACATGGGCTGAAAAGTTCCCGGTCTGGCCCACGGATGGCGTTGCAATCGCTGAACCGATGCTTTGTTTAGTAAATACTAACATTTACCGATTCACCATGTGGATAAAACGTTAGAGTGGTTTTAGTTGAACGACTTTGTTGATAAACAAAAAAATGGATAAGCTAGAATTTCAAGAATTGTATTTGATGGGAGAAAACACCGTTCAAACAAAAGCTTGGCTTTATAAGCGTTATCCGGACACTGCACCAGGTAAATCAACCATTATTGACTGGTTTGCTGAATTTAAACGTGGTCGTACGGACACCAGTGATGCACCACGCAAAAGAGGTTAATACTCCGGAAAACATAAAAAAATCCATAAAATCTTTTTGTGGAACCGCAGAGTGAAGTTGCAGGAGATAGCTCAGACTCTGAAGATATCAAAGGAACGTGTAGCCGCGCATGTTGACTTTTTACCAAAAACAACGAGTCGATGATTCTGAGCACTGTTTGGAGCTTTTAGGTAGCTTTCAATACAAAAAAGTATAAAGATACCTATTGCAGCCGTTCGGAGGAAAGCAGTTCCGGAAAATTTCGATATATTTTCACCGATCATGACCCCCAGACCCCAAAACCACCCTCCGGCCAAATGTTGATTTATATATATAGATATATCCATATATATATATATATATATATATATATATATATATATATATCTGACCTATGTCATACGATAACGCCCGTATTTGTGAATCGATTTTGATGAAACTAATTGTGTGTATTAAGGTCACTAATGTCTCGACCGAGTTCGTTGGCCAGCTTGGTCCGCCATCTTGTTTCAAGATGGCGGCCACTTAAAGATTTAAATTAACTTAAAATCTAAAATAACTATACAAAAAAGTTAAAAATTCAAATTTATTTTTTAATTACGTGTTAGGCCTTAATACAAGGATTCCAGAGCTTTTTTGGTTTACCTCTATCTTAAAAAATGGCTGAGATAGAGCAGTTTGAAATTCTAGGGTGGCTGACATTTTGAAACAAAACAGCACATTAACGCGATTACTCGCAAATTATTTTCTTTCATTGTTTTAATAATTTTCCCAATCATACGCATAAAACTATATATTCATATCCGTTAGCGCCAAAATTGGCGACATTGGCGACAAGATTGGCAAGATTGGCGACATTTGGCGAAATATCGCGAAATTTGGCGATCAAAATAAGTCTTCATAAATGAAGCCAATTTGGCTATTGCTCAATAATTTGACGAATTTCTTATTCAAATTCAGTATTAACGAATCTTTTGTAAACGTTTCTTTGCATTTTAGCTTGCTGTTTTCGTGTAATATTGGCTAAAATTTTAAAACGTAGATATAGGAAAGCTACCTTTTCCTCCCGGTACAGGCGGGAAGGACTTTTTTGTTATAAAATTATGTTATTTATCATTAAATTATCATTTTTATTTATTTATTAAATTAATATTATTAAATTATTATTATTATTATTATTATTATTATTATTATTATTAAATTATTATTATTTATTATTAAAGTTATGTTATTTATTAAAGTTATAAAGTTATAAAGTTATAAAGTTATGTAAAAAAATTGTATTTTCTTTATTAGACCGGGAACTTATCAGCCCATGTGTTATAAAGGTCATGGTAGAGCCCTGAAGGAGTTTTTCAAAATTCATAAAATTTTGCACGCATATTATAGGTACTAAAAGCCAAGTTTTGGCTGCTATCCGAAATTAAAATTCCAATTTTCGTTTTTTCACCCCACCCTACTGTATATCTCCGGTTGCAACGACAGTTTTCAAAACATAACGCACTGTTGATTCCGAAATATTCATATCCCTGCCTATTTGCTTCATTAGATACCCTCTAATTCGTTTTTCGAGTATCTTTTTACGCAACTCTACCGTCAATCTTTTACCACCTATTTTCTTCTTGTTAATTCATTTGAAATTACTCTTCTTTTAAACAACAAATGCCATCAGTTCCGAATGCGATAATTTCCATAGTTGGAAACAACCAACGAGTCGCATTTTACAAAAACTTTCTTTAAATGTACATACGTAAAACAATAGGACATTCTATTTTTAAGAGGAAAAATG
The DNA here is from genome assembly GCA_963931845.1 of Maratus michaelseni. Lineage (NCBI taxonomy): Eukaryota > Metazoa > Arthropoda > Arachnida > Araneae > Salticidae > Maratus > Maratus michaelseni. The sequence continues at coordinate 102,174,334 of OZ007600.1, forward strand.
TTTTACATACCCAAATCTAAGTGTGCGACTCCTTTTTTTTATGCAATTCATTTTAAATAACAGGCATTTTAAGAATTTGATTGTTTATTTAGACCAGCCATACTCAACCTGCGGCCCGGATACCTTTTATGTGCGGCCCGAGATACATATTCAATGAATTCTACTTATTACATTAATTGAGATGTGCATAAAAGTTTTGAAGACCTTCAATGTTCTTTTATATATTTTCATGGGAAGACAAAAACTGTCCTGTTATTTAAAATTACTAATTTAAAACTATCTTAAATACCGTTTCCTTAGTCAAAAGTTCTTTTCACATGTAGTTCTATTTCTGCTATAGTGGTGTATACATTTCTTAATCTTCAACGCTAAACCAATATTATTCCAAATTTATTACCTTCGCACTGTTACATTTCTACACTTTAAAAAAAAGTTTTTGTATTGAAAAAGCGATTAATTTATTAAAGCAAATCACCTTATTTTTTTCTTTAGAACTTGGAAATGCTACATTGTTATATTATTACATTTAACTAATAATGTTTATTAGGGTTGAACGCTTACCGTGGAAAAAAATTGGCAGCAAAATGCTTTATACCACTATTTGTACATGATTTGCAATTAAAATCTACCACAAAGTTTATTGTTTGGAAATAGTGGTGTTAAAAGTTTTGGTAATATTTCTTTTTCGACAAACCTTCAATCCTAGTGATTATATTAACTTTATTAGGTTTGTTATATACTACTTTTTTTAAAAAATCTTACTATTTAAATTACCCTTTTTTTACATTATAATATAATTGTGTTGCGGCCCGCCGAACTTTCCAAACATATGTATGCGGCCCGCAAGAAAAAAAGGTTGAGTATGGCTGAGTTTAGACCATACCTGCCAAGTCTCTGGCTTTTTGGACACCAGTAATTTAGTACAGAAAATGTTGTTTTACTTAATCGGAACATCTTGCGATTTAAACAAACATTATCTCTAAAAACTTACTGGTGTGCAAAAATCCGGAGACTTGGCAACTCTAATTTAAACAAAATTAAGTTTGCGTTTTATTTGTTTGAAAAATTTCACTTTTAAACTGGTGTGCAAAGAATTATGGACACGGGAAAGGTAGATCCCTTTTGTAGTTTTTATGAACTTTCGAGCAAATCATATGTACAGTCGTGGAAAAAAAAACGGAACACCCCCCACTAACTCTGCAACAAATTATAGTAGAAGGAAGTGACTGGTACCAAACGATTGGAAATAAAGTCTACCTTTAAGTGATGTATATAAAATTTGCTTAGGGGGCCATATACATATAAAAACACACCCAAACTTTGTTTTTTTCAATAGCAAGACCCAAATTTGACAACATATTTGAAATCTGCAGTTCAAACTATGCCTAGATACCAAATTTCATTAAATTCCTACGATTAGTTTCTGAGAAATTAATTACTTTATAATGAGCATATTTAAGGGGCTGTATCCAAATTGAAGTTCAGTACTCGATTGTTGAAATGCTGCAGAATGTCACCTTTTAATGTATTATGTTTTACCGATATGACCATTTTACTCACTGAATAAGTTTCGGTTATTGTTATATGCTGTAAGATAATGTTTACAAGTGTTGAATTATCCGATTTTAACCCCTTGGGGACGAGCGACACGTATGCGTGACGCATAAGATGCTCAGAATCCTCGATTTTTCCCACCAGTTATTTTTTATTGCAAGCTTTGCCTTATTATATCTTAGCATTTCCACAATTCAATTAGACGAAAATTTCTGTTTTGAAAAACCGGTGGTAAATTATTAAAAATTCTGTAATAGACTCTCGTCACAAAGGGATTAAAAAAACATAAGATTATTTGTAATTAAAATAGTCTTAGAATATGTAAATGTTATTGGAATTTTACAGGTGCTTTTATAATGCTTTTTCTCAGATTTTGCATCTATTTAACTCGCCTTTTTTTTAGTTTATTGGCAGAAACGTGAATAATATTGACAGATACAAAATTTAGAATTAAAAAAAATAGTATAAAGCAGCGTAATGAAACAAAGTAAAAATAACAAAAAAAAAAAAAAAACGCAGATAAATTGTTTTTTAGTCTGAAAATAAATCCAGACATTGATTTTTTTTTAGTCGCGAGAGGGGGGGGGTGTCTTGTTTTGAGATATGTTCGCAGAATTTACATTCCGATTTATTTGAAGACCTAAAACTAAATATATGTTATAAAGACATCTGAATAACTTTACATCCGTTATTCTCCTTCGGAATAGGGGTAATAATTCTATGATTAAACCTATTCTGGTAGTTCATTTGAAATTTTACAATTAACTCATTGCCTCCTGGCAAGAAAACTTGCCATATGACATTTATTATTTATTATTATTATTATTATTATTAGATTTTTTTGCACACTGCTAGCGATTGGGAAATAATCTTGCCTATCAGAAAACCATAAAAATAACTTGTAATTTTTTTTCAATTACCCTGTTTAATCGAATAGATTTAAATACGAAAGTTATAGAAGAAATATTGTAATTTTTTCTTCGCAATAAACTACCAATATAAACCTTACCTATTAATCCATGTTGAAACAGTTTGAAGAGACACTTGAAAATGCCCAGCTATATAACGAAAACTTCTTCCAGCTTGCCACATGCCAATCATTTGGCCTTTCGTTGCTTCAGTTAATTGTGGGGCCATTTTGTTTCAGCAAATACTCTACACATATGCATTTATAATAAATCTTCACTTCAAACATATATACTGCAGAAAAAACAATATAGCTTTATTAGACTGGAAAAGAAGCTATAAATCCATTTAAAGGTAACAAAAATGATTAAGTTTTTTCTAAGGTAGAACTGATCATATTTTTCAAAAATGAGCTTTATTAATTTAAAAATAAAAGCGAAACTATTTTCCATAAATGAAAACATATATCTCATGCAAATACGTTTTACGTAATTTTAATGAAAAATTTTAAAGCAGACATTGAAAAAGTAAAAGAAATATATATATATATATATATATATACTAATAAAGGCTGGGGTTCTGGTGCCTCGCTATCTTATATCTTACTACAATCGCAGGTCGTTGTCAGAGTTGTTTAACATAAGATCACGAAGCATTGAAATACGGTTTACGCATTGTTTATAGTGTAAGACAGACTTAATCTATAAGTTTATCAAGTCACTATAATCCCAGCCTATGAGTATAATATTTTCTCAAAGAGGAATGAGAGCTCTCCGACCCGAATATCGATTCTTACCACTAAATTTTAATAGTATTCTCCAACGTAAAGAATTTCAGAAATTTTGTCCTTGAATAAGGTAACAAATACTATTAAAATTTAGTGGTGTCAATCGGGATTTCGAGTCGGAGCGCTCCCATCCCTATTCAAACTATGCTTTAATGCACATCATAGACGGCCCCTTAAAGCAGCATTTTGTCGTTTTTTAAGCATAATTTGAAAACTACTTGGAAAAAAATATTGAAATTTTGAATACACATAAAGCAGGACATAATAAATATAAATCCATCAAAAAAATTGTAGGTTGCAATTCATAATTTTTTCGAATATTAATTTCATAATTCATAATTCATATTATAAAATTTTAAAAATTACAAATTTGACGTAGTTATGTTTGGGTTTTTGAGTTTTATAACCAAACAAAACGTTAGCACATTAGGATTATAATTTCAGGAGATATTAATAAAAATATGAAAATGTACTTTAACATTAGAAGCTCTAAATTTTGAATGTTTATAACTCAAAAACTTATCATCCAAATGACTTAAAATTTTGTATCTAGGCATAGTTTGAACCGAAGATTTAAAATATCATGTCAAAAGTGGGTGTTGCCATTGAAAAAATTAAAGTTTAGGCTGGTTTTAATATGTAGATGGCCCCTTAAGCAAATTTTAGATACATCACTTAAAAGTAGACTTTATTTCCAATCGTTTGGTACCAGTCACGTCCTTCTACTATAATTTATTCCAGAGTTAGTGGGGGGTGTTCCGTTTTTTTTTTCCACGACTGTACGTATATAAATATATATTGATACAGATTTGGAAAGTTAGTTTTCACTCCGGTACTGAAGCGAAATTTGCAACATTTTACATCTCAGTAATTGTACGACCGAAGATGACTCAGTTTAGGGGTGAAGCGGATGATAATTAGGTATTGGCAAGTATATATGAACACATTCATGTGGACATGGCTTACAGTGTTGAAGCCCATTACAGCGTGAAACTGGGTTATGTGGGCGTATCCTCAATACAAATATCGAGGAGAAAATTGTACCAAAACGTGTCGAATGATTTGTCATTGCTGTTCAATCGTTGTAAATAGTCCGGTCTGCAGAGAATGAAAGAGTTGATTTTTAGAGTTTGAGCTCAGTGGCGTAGCCAGTGTAGAACAGATAATACCATCAATTTCGTAAAGTTATTTTCGCTGTGATTAAGCACTGAAAACTCTGCAATTAGTTAAAGCGAAGACAATTTCTTTAAATTAGTGCTACCCAGAGCCTCTATTTTAGCTTTGTTTAACACTAGAACTTCCGAGGACCCAAGACGTGATGTTCCAATCATATCATTGTTGTTTTCAGAATAAAAATTTGAAATTGCTTGATTTTTGTAAATATACAGCATAATGCCTTAACACGAATTTTGTTGAAATCCAACGAATACGTTTTCGTTTACAGGTCTGCATACATTGAATTAACAAGTAAGCAAAAAAATCGTGGAGCTATATATATTTAATTTGTATTTCGTTTAATATCCTAGGAAAAGGTTTTCTTATTTTACATTTCACACGAGCTGTTAAAATCTCAAAGTATCTATTCTGAAATTATAAATTAATCTTTTTTTATGGTAACTGACAGGGTTCGTACGCTTGTACCATAATATTTTAATAGAATTTTTCGCCTTATTTAAATGCACAAAAGTATTACAAATCCTGATATTTTTTATATTTAAATATTAAATAAACATTTTCTATTACAAAATTGTGGTAAGAGAGTACGAATTCTGTCTGATAATTATATTTCATATTATGTAATAATCTAGAAGCTATATTTTATTAATCATTAACTAAAAATCCTTTTATTAAACATCAAAACTTATTGTGCAACTCTATTTCTTATAGAGAACATCACTAAAGTCCATGGATTAGCTATGACCCACCCCTTTAGTTCTATATATACAAGAAACACGGTTATTCTAGTGATAAACTGTAACTGTATCGATTTTTGTCTGAGCCATTTTTGTTCACTGATATGGAGTGCTTGATCCTGAAATATCTGCTGTACTATACTGCGATTGCTAGTGTTATAGTGTTTTTATGATGCAGCAAATTCTTGTCCTTTCTAGAATTCTCAAATTAAATATTGTATCGTTATAAGGGCTGTTTTTAATTTACTTGTTTTACACTTAGCTAACGAACGCTGATTGGCAATTTTTATTGCCCAAATGTGTTGTTTCTAACCGGGCACCACTATTTTTGCACAACAAATTTTGCCTTTTCTAATATTAAAATTTCACAAATTAAATAAGGAAGAAATATTTTTGACAGAAAAGTGCTGCCAAAATAATAATAAATGAAATTACCACATTTGGTCAATAAAAATTGGTTGTCGCGAATACGCGGAAATCGCTAGCTAAACATTAATTGCAGACATTTAAATGTTTCTGAGATTAAATATGGCGAAATAGCCCATTATTGTTTTTGCACCTTGTGTGAATTTAAAATTCATAAAATTTTAAACACTTATTACTTTTTAAACAAACAAACAAACAAAAGAAATATGCTTATAGTCAAACTTCAGAAGACGCAACATATTCTAAGACAGTCTGAGAAATTGCATGTTTCTCGAAATATACTTATTTTTGTCATTTTAATATACGATATTTTATATTAACTTTTTACTGTATTTGTTAGATATCTCTTATTTTATACCTAAATACTATAAAATAAATTTCAAATGAGATGAACCACTTTATCTTTCAATTTTATTAATGACTACCCGTTCACAACAACAATAGACAAAGAGCGACAGGAACTTCTTTTAACGAAAATAATCTTTAATCTCAGTCAAAATCGGGCCGGTGGAAACATTTATATTGAACTTATTAGAAAATGTTTTCAATTCGTCTTTTGTATTTTTCTTTTAAACTTTATTTTATTTCATTGTTCATATTTCTACATAAATGAGAGTCATTTAAGAAATACAAAACTTTATTATTCAAGTCTTTTGAAGCGCAAGAAAACTTTCTAAGGACAAATAAATTTTCTTAGAAAGTTCAGTTTACAAGTTTACAAGTTTCTACTTGTAAACTGAACGGTTGCAATTCTTATGTCAAACTTATTTATATATTTTTTCCCAGGATTCGTACGGATCAGGGAATTTTCCAGGAGAGTTACAAGTATTTTTTTCTAGAAAAAGAAATCTAGGTTAAACTCGCGAAACTTCGCCTTCTTTTAAGGATTAACTTTCTGTAAGAAAATACTGGTACCGCAGAATTTCCTGGTCGCAAAATTCCAGGAGGCGTACGAACCCTGTTTTCCTGTTTGTTGACATTTGCTTATTTATCTGTCCATTTATACTTGCTTTAGAATGACAAGGTGTTAACTTCTTCGATAGTAGCTTTTGGAGGAAAATGAGATAAAATTTCCATTATTCGTTTTGTATATTTTAGTTAGAACGTTACACAAGTAACTAATTCTCGAAATTCTCTATAGCAGTAGTTCTCAAACTTCTGTGTCTGACGTTCCCCTTGAAGAAATACACGTGCTTGGCGTATCCTCTCATGGAACTATGAATGAGGAGGAACTGAAATATCCTCAAAAGATTGAAACTTCAACTGCAACCGGTTCCGCAGGGCCTGATTATTGCCGGGCCAAACTTCCACCAGTAATTTCAAGAAACATTTTATCCTTATGCACGCAAAATTTGTTATAATTAAGGCTAAAATATTTATTTGTTTTCACTGGTGGATGTTTGTACCGCCGGTGGTCAGACTCTGTGGTACCATTATATTGTGAATCCATGAATTTGATCACCGCCAAGGCAAACTTCCAAAAGTAAATTTGAATAGCAATTTTCACCTTATTACAATATTTTATTCGTGCAAAATTTCTTTCATAAGTAAGACAAAATTTCTATTCGTTTTTACTGGTGGAAGTTCGATCCGGCTTAATCAGGTTCTGATCCGGTATAAACAAACAAGAGCCGACATCTTGTGAGTACATCATCAGTTACTTCACTCGCACCCGGTAGACTCTACACTATCTGTATCCTCTTCTTTATCCATAGCTCCATTTATTTCCTATTTTCTGACTTGTAAGAATCATGAACAGAGAAACAGAAACAAATTAAGCAATGATTGCATGCAAATAACACAACTTTTGTTAAATTTTTAATGTATAATTAAAGGTAGTAAATTTTTAATTGACTGTTTCGTTTTTCACCCTTCCATATTTCTTGTATATTTCGTATTATTTAGTTGAAGTAGAATCTTAAATAATCTTCAACATTCAGCGGGTTTTAAAATTGTGTATTTAAAGTAAGTCAAGGTATGAAAAACCCTTTTTACTGACTCATTTAGCTGCCCTGAGACATATACTAGATTTAAACAGACACAAATATCATATATCCTAGATCCCCTTAACAGAAACCTAAGGATTAGTGTTTCACATTTTCGGAAACCCTGCTCAATAGAATGTTTCATATATTATCTGAAAATGTGCGCAATACTAAAGTCTTTCGTGAGTTGATGCCATTTGAATTTAGTTGTAATGATCAGTTAAAATCTTGCTAATTTAAGGTAACGACTTGCTGGTAGGTGTTTGCTTTTGGCGGACAATGACTTGCCTTTGACATGTATAGTTGAAACATAAAGAGATTTGCTCTGACATTTTTCGGTACACCGATGGCAAACATAACCATTATAAATATCTGTGCGTTGAATTTATCCTCAAACGTAGAACTAATGAAATATACCTGTAAATAAGATAATTTTTAATCCGCATGACTTTATATTTTGCCCAAAAATACTAAAGAGGAAACGGAATATGGGCTTTTGATATCCTTCGTGAAGGTTGTGTTTCAGCACGTAGAACAAAACTGGGTAATGAAACATGTGCTCCATTAACTAGAATTTTAAAGATATTTAGGGGGGGGGGTTATAGTTCACCTTTTCACTGGAACAATAAAAAAAAAATGCTGGATTTTGCTATAGCAATAATCTTAATACCTCAAACCAGTGCGGTTCAATTTCGGCCTGCGTGGAACTACTAGTTTCTGACATGAGTTTCTACACTAAGAACTAATATTATAGTGGTTCCACGCGGGCAAGTTGCACCCTACTTATTTAACCCCTTGAAGGGCGGTGGGATATTATATGTCTCACTTAAGTTGTACCGCCAAATGCGAATGCACCAATAGCAATAATCTTAATACCTCAAACCAGTGCGGTTCAATTTCGGCCTGCGTGGAACCACTAGTTTCTGACATGAGTTTTTACACTAAGAACTAAGATTATAGTGGTTCCACGCGGGCAAGTTGTACCCTACTGCTTTAACCTCTTGTAGGGCGGCGGGATATTATGTCTCAATTACGTTGAACCGTCAAATGCGAATGCACCAAATGCAAATACTTTTTTAATAAAATTTTCCTCTTACAATGTTAGTGAAGGAAAGCTTTTACTTATTTTCAAATAAATGTGGTCATAAAATATTGTGGTTGTCAATCATTTCAACATTTTAACAACTTAAGTACCCTTCCCCTGAACGGGTTAAACCATAAAATTTAAACATTAAGAGATAAAATGAAAATATGGCAACCCTGTCCATGAGAAATTGATCATGATGTGCTTTAAGCAGATACATGCGATGGGAAAAATCTCAACCAGAATGAATTTTCTTCTAAACTTTATGGAATAAATAGTTCTGGTAAGTTGGAAGTCACTTACTTGAAACATTTATTAATGCGAACATACCACCTGTAGACACATAGCATCCGTGGAACCACTGAAAAGACCAGAAAATACAAGAATCACTATTTGCCTAAATTCTCTAAAAAATATTCAAGCACGAGAAATTTAGAAGATTATTGCACCACGAAACGAAAAGAGAAACAAAAAAAAATATTAAGTGAAGCAGTTTTGAAATTGTTTGTAAGTCATTACGCAATTACAGAACTATGTAAAATTGACATTTAAATATTCCTGTTGAAGAGAACTCCTATTATGTTGCAGGTATAAATGACTCTAAACGCCTGATTCTGGATTTAAAACACATGTACAATATATAATGTGCACTAAAACATAAATTTTGCTTTTGGTTTTCAAGTTAGGTAAGAGACGAAAACTTCTTTTTTGATTTACAAAATTGAACATAGCCGATCTCTGCTCATTAGTCTTGAAATAAATAATACGTGTAAATGTTAATTTGGATATCCCAGTTGGGGCTAAATAATCGGTCCATAATTACTATACAACAAAAATAGATTTTTAAAAAAGATTAAACGCTAGCAAATTTTATTTAAAAATTAGTGTGCTTAAAATAAATAAATGTATTTATTTAAAATTTAATTTACTTAATGATGCATGCTACGCACCTACATATGTAATTTCCCTACTTAGATGTTTACATACATACGTACATACAAATACTTATATTGATTTTATACTGTACTTATAGGATGCTTCACGAAGGACTCCTAACTTTGAAAATAAATAACTCGTAAACGGTGATAAATACAAGCATGTAACCAGTTGTTTAGGCATTACAAAACCCGTAAAAATCTGATACAGAAACCTCAAAGATTTAGTAATAAATTGCGAGGATAGATGACCTTGCAGGTGGCATAACCATAAGTATACTGTATCACATCAAAGGCGATTCAAAATGTGCAGCTTTCACACAACACAAATGTCGCAAACGAAGAATGAAATTGTCAGTGACTCTCTGTTGTATGTCACCGGAAATCAACACACAAGCTTGACAAATAGCCTCCTACAGCTCGACGAATGTTAAACAATTGTTGTGGTAAACAATGTCCTTCAGTATCATTTCTTTCACTATATGCTAATAGCGATCCCGTTTCAACGGCGAAATCTTCGATGTCTGAGCTTTTATATGGATCCATAATGTTGCCTGCAGTGCCATATATCGGTACATTTTTTAACTAAAATTTTAAGGTTTCTGTATCAAATTCTTACGGGTTTTTTAAATAAACATACCACTGGTATCAAGCTTCCATCTATCACCGTTTCCGAGTTACTTATTTTCAAAGTTAGGGTCATTCGTGAAACAGCCTGTATATAAAAAGAGTATCATAAAATAGATTGATGATATTTCAAATAAAATGATAAGCAAGCGAAGATTCTTGCAGGAGATAAATATATTAAACATGACATTTATTTAATTTGCTTACTTATTTAAATACCAAATGGCAAGGACAGTTGCTCATGTACTGTTTAAATTTTAAGGATCCTCAAACTTATAAGGATGGGACAACATTCATAATGTTTAATAGTAGACGTTATTACCATTCAATTGGTACCAATATCGTTTTTGTGCAATGGTTCGGGGCAGAGTAAGGGGAAATGCACATTTTTTCCGAGGACTGTACGTAGTTACTCGCATCCTCTGTTACAAATGGTAAACAATTATTTTTTTCAACAAGTGAAAGTAATAGAAAAAATTTCAAATTCTATTCAACAAATGTGCAACTGCTACAACAATATTTTATTCCGTGAATGCGTGTTTCGGCCATAAATTATATGGCGTTTTTCAACTATTGAAAACAATAAAGAGCTCTGCCGCTTAAAAGTAAAAGGGAAACTAAATCTAAATACATACAAATAAAAATGTTTGTTTCTCCTGAGCTTGTCCAGTTTATTTATTTAACAAACTACAAAGTAAAACAACAAAGAAGTATTTTTCTTTGTTTAGAAAAATGTAGAAAGCTAGTTCTATTAAGAAAACACGACACTGTTTTTGCTTTTTAAAATGTATTCGATCGCATAAAAAAAATTTAATTAAAACCCTTTACAACATCATTGAAATTTAAGACTAAATATCATTTTTCTTGAATTTTCTAATTAAATTATTTCTAACGTTCCTGCTAAATGAAAATATATTGAAGTTGTTTTTAAAGCGATTTTGAAAGTTTGTCTTTATGTTTCATTAATTAAATAAACGAACTATGTTGAAACCAATCTAAAAAAAAACTACGTATGTCTTTTATACATTAATTTTTCTAAATATTTAAAAGTCTATCAGCAATGTTTTTTCATATTTTTGAAATCCTATTTATTCTACTTCAAACATACTTTTAAACTCTACTTAATTTAATGTAAACATAATTTAATTTTTAAAATTTTGATCTTTTTTCATTATAACTAAAGAAATGTAAAAATAATGTTGAATATTTACTATTCTTAAAACAAATACATCAACTTTAGAAAATTAAACGTTGATATTTGTAAATAATTTTATTGTGCCACACGTATACAGGGTTTGTACGCTTTTAAGTACTAGTTTTCTATTTAATATTTAAATATCAAAAAATGTAGACACCTAATTTAATAGAAGCATTTGTATACTTTTCTGCATTTAAATCAGGCGAAAAATTCCATTAAAAATTATGGTACGTCTTACAAGCCCTGGTATAAAAAATAAAATTTGTTAATTAAACAAATACTTTGTTTCTCTATGTTTAATACATTTAATTAAAATTAAAGAACGCAGAAAGACATGTTTAGTTTGAAATTAAAACTTAGCATCTAACTTTTATGCTATTTGTTATAGGGACAACAAAAGGGAACCGTGGTTATCATTGTAGGTCTACACATCCCTCGAGTTTTGGTAAAACAAGTGCGGGTCGGGAAAACCTGACTTAAGGCCCAAGACCTGGCTCCCTTTTGGGTGTTTAGCTGCGAAGCTGTTGGAGGACTCCGGTCCGTCCCCAAGTGTTTTCTCGGTGGTCTCTTCTGGGACCACCGCGTATCCCAGAGACCTATGTCATCCACACATGGGTCTTGGTGATACGCAGGTGGCGGTGCCCCGACTGGCCGTAACGCATACCGAGAGACAAATTCGGTCATGAGTGTTATATGTCCCTCAGAACATGGGCACGGTGGTTCAGACGGTGACGGGTGTCCCTCATGGCGCCAGGCGGCGCAGCTCTATTTTTATACCAAATAAGCAACATCAAGTCGCTTACGCGACTTGGAATTGCCTAAAAATCTAACACGACTATTTCTAGTTAAGAATTATCTATTTTCTATTTAAATCGCAGACATTGTAGTCGCTTTGTTTCATAACAGACTTTGCAATATTTTTTGAGACTATATCAGACCAAATATTTGACTAGACTTTAACAATGTATGCACCCTAAAATGAATGTGTGTAGAATGTGTATTTCAAGAAATGTTACTTATTGCTACCTGGTATTCATTCAATATCATTTACAGTGACCTCTCATTTATACGCTATACACGGTAATTATTTTTCAGCACCAGTTTCTTTTTAAAGTAATTTTCTCCTTATTTAATCTTAGAATTTACAAATCGAATTCTACTATTTTAAAATAGTGGTACGAAAAAGTAATTTCTGAACATCGCGTATAAGTGAGCGGTCACTGTTCTGTTAAAATGTATGGTTAGAAATATTTTTATTTTGCCTAAAAAATGCAAAAAAGTTGTCAGATATGATAAAAGTGTGTCGTCAACCGGTGGAACTTCGTCCACCCTGATTTGACTTTGTCCCACCTCGCGGATAAAGACAAAACGAGTAAGAAAAAAAATTTCAATAAAACTAAATAGTAATGCCGAATTATAATAGATTAGAGCATTAACTTTAACATGAATTATTTAATTCAGAATTTTACAAATTGAGTTTGGCATCACTTCCTTTGTTGTTTATGTTTACATTTTTAAATGTTATTTTTCGTTGGGTTACTTTTGATTAGAAAAGTTATTTATATCTGATGCTGTAAATTGGCAGGCATATTTTTTTTATATCTTAATATGTTTTCTTAACAAATCAATAAGATTTATATATATATTAATTTAATATTTTTAATTTTACCTTGACTTGACAGACAACCGGCATTTTGAATGAAATTTGGGGTGAGATTGCCTCAGGAACAATTAAGCGCAAATTTAGTTTATTTATTATATTTAACTTACTTTTCTGAAAATATAATCATAAAAGTAAACATTCACTACAAAGATAAACGTTGTACTAGTATATATATATATACAAATATAAATAAGCATATATATATACACTGTCCAAAAATTAAGGGACAGTGACCGGACGCTGTCGCTTTTTACACGGTTTGTCAAATATCAACTGAAATTCTTGACAAATTGTTCTTGTTCCAGTGTTCCAATGCAGAATTATGAAGTACCTACGAATTGCACACTGACTTCGTCTTCCTTCGACAGTGATCAATCGAATTAACTTGATGCATAGATGTTGTAGCAAAAAACAAAGTGGATATTATAAATAAAATCCGAGCATTGGTGTTGGATTGCCAAGCGAAGAACTTCAATGATGTAAAGCACATGTTTGACTTCAAGAACAGTAGAAACAGTATACTGCAATTAAAAAATTAATATATTGAATATTTGATGAGATATGGACATTTGTATGAAGGAATTTATAGATGGGCATGCGCAAACTATACGAAAGATTTTTTTTTTCATGATTTGGTAGTCATTTCTATACAGTAACGCATGTAAAACGATCAGTCAAATGTCGTAAAAATTCAGAAAGATACTAGCAATACAGTGAGCTAATTGACAAATTCGTGGGGGGGGGATCCCATTGGATTATATGGATATTCGACAAACAGTGTAAAAACGAAGCGTCCCTTAATTTTTGGACAGCAGTGTATATATATATATATACACTGCAATAAGGCTTCGTAATATAAAAAAATACACTCAGAAAATGTTGCAGAGAGCGGTAGATGTTGTTGTACCACAGGTATTAAGCCAAAGAAAAATCGATGAAAAATATTCACGTTGTTAAAAAAACTGCTGCAAAATATTCACTCCATTTACGTTGTTTTTTCTCAAGCAATAATGAATACTAAACACAGAAGGTAAATAGGTGTTCGGTGACACATGGAAGAATTTGAATAATGTTTACTTGGAAGTATTTATGGACATGTTACTGCTGTCTGGTATACAAATCTCGTAACGAGTCGACAGAGAGTGTTTGGCAAGTTGCATCGGGACGGAATACTTTCAGAGGAATTGTTCTTAGAGAAATTCAAAAAGCTATCGAGGATAATCGGCCATAAGGTAATTGTGGGATAAGTGGTTGGGAATTTTGCCGATGATGTATATTCCTGAAATGTACATTACATTGGATGGACAACTGGTAGCTTTCAGAGGAAAATGTCCATTCCGCCAGTATTTGCCCAGCAAATCAGGCAAGTACGGTATAACAGTTTGGGTACGTTGTGACAACGCAACCAGTAGTTCTTGGTATATACAGCTCTATCTTGGAAAGCAGCCTGGTTGTTGATCGGAACGAAACCAAAGTCTTAGGACTGCCATTGATCTAGTTCAAGACGTGAAAGGTTGTAATGTAACATTTGAGAGCTTTTTCACATCGTATGATTTTGGACTGATTCTTCTGAAAAAAAAACTCACAATGATTGGAACAATCAGAAAAAACACACCGACAATTCCTCCGAAGTTGCTTGCAAAAGAGCGCCAAAATACACATCAACATTTGCGTTCACAGAGACTCTTCTATCGTATATCCCGAAGAAAGGGAAGTGCGTAGTCTTGTAGAGCACTCTTCACCATTAACAGAAAAATAGCAGAGATAGACACAAAAAACCCTCAAATCATTCCGGATTAGAAGAGCACCAGCGGAGGAGTAGACACGTTAGATAAATTGGCCCCCCCCCTATTCCTGTTGGAGGAAACGTTTTTTATACTATATCCTAGATATTTCTGATTATAATGCATTTGTATTAATCCTAAAGATCAATCTAGCATGGAATATGAATGCATTTCACAAAAGGAGAATCTTCATCCAAAACCTTGGCATGACTTTTGTTTCCCAGAATACTGAAGGGAAAACAAATTAACCAAGAGCAAGGTTGCCCAAGAATTGGCGTTGAGTATTCGAAACTCAGGACAACCTGAAACATCCAAAATTGTAGCAAGCACTGGAAAAGGGGAAGATGTCACATGGGCCTACAAACTGGTAACAAAAGTTCCTTAAAGTGTTGCAAATGTGGTAAACGTGCTTGTAAAACAAATTTCATTCAAGTGTGTAATGATTGTACATAATTGAATGTTTTCTATATTTTTTCTTTTATCAAGCGAACGTAAAAATAGAAATATGTAATAAATACTGGAAAGATACGTTTTACATTGTATTGCTTGAAAGTTTACACTGATTTTCTGGGGTGAATGATGGAATTATAGTATTTTTCTTCCATAAATACAGAGATGTTCATTAAATTCATACTCCCTTGTGATTATGAAAAAATGCCTGCAAGGCAATATTAAATGATAAACAAATGCAAAAAAGGAAAAAAAACAATAACTGAACTGTAAATTAATTACTAATATCAAATAAAATGTGAATATAACTCCTTAACATTGAATATTCCACCATGCGTTATATTTATCCGAACATCCTAACTTGTATGTTACATTGCAACAACCTAAGGAAGGTTAATTAGAATTCCGGTGGTTTCAAGTGGCGTTGAATAAAATCACTAAGCAAGTTTATCACTGCTGTTTAGCTGCCGATAACAACTCGCTTTACTATATTGAATTTTATTGTTTATTATGTGTTACCAAGAAAATATTATTTATATCATACCATGTACACAGTATTCATGTTCTGAAACTGTATAATTTATGACTTCGAAAATAAGTTAAAATGTATATGTTGAGCAATTTTGATTAGAATTCTGATAGATACTGAAAACACATATACCAGAGGTGCCAAGCTCTCCCTAATCTTCGGTAATATGTGGGTTAACTTAATCCAGGTTTAATATATCCCGCACCAGAAATTTTTTTAAGAAATGAAATTAAATATATTCCATGTAGAAATCTGAAGTTAACTAAATAACGATTCATCAAATGATTTTTCTGGTTCGAAACGTTGTTAAACTGGGTCAAATTAATGCACATATTATGGAAGATTAGTGAGAGCTTGGCACCTCTGCATATACTGATATAATGGGTTGTTCGGAAAGTTTCTCCCTTTTGGGAAAAACAATTCGTACCGGAAAATTCTGCCCGCCAATTATTAGACATTAGAAATCGGAATTAATCTCTAATAATCACATGATAAAATTTTCCGGTACGAACCAATTTTACGAACAACACAATATAATAATTTATAATACTATTGTACTCGATACTTAAAATTATTTCACTGCAATTTGCTTCCATTATAAATATCATTGTTATATGGTATTTTCTTGTAAGATTTATGTCTAACAGAACCCGACTTATACAATTTGGAGTATAAAGCACAACAGGAATTTTGTGAATCCTTATTTTCATTTACTTGTCGTTAGAACGTTATATAATCATTAAAAGTTGAATGTTCGCAACTTGCCAACATTTATTGTTAGTCATTAATGTCATTAGTTAGTCATTATTGATAATGTTTATAATTAATAATAGAAATAATTTAAATTTTTATTAAACCCACTCCGTTTACAAATAAACATCATTCCATAATCTACAACAGTATTTTTAAAATGAGATAAGTAATGTCCTTTAGGAAACACCGCAATTCATTTGTCCTAGTCCAGGACCTTGATTTTAAATTTAAAATAATTTATTTTATACTTTATTGTGTTGTATCTTTGTTATTGTACGGTACTTATTTCTGTTATTTTACTAATTATTGGTATCTAATTATTAGCGTGTGATAACTTGGTGTGCTGTGATTGTTATTGCACTTTGAAGCTTTACTCGCGGATGAACAGCTTTTGATTTTGTACGCTTTTATGTTAACACTACAGTGCATAGTGTAGTCAATTGGCAACACTTTCTATTTAACTTTTAATAAATAAATCAAGTTCTTTGCAACCACTATATTTATATAGAAATATTAATCCTGGGAAAATAACATAAATATGCTACTAAATAAAATTAAAAATAAATGTTAAAATTTCTGGTGTCGAATTCTTTATATAAGTATAAAAAAACACAATTCTAAAAGAAAAAATCATGCACTGTAGGGTAGATAAAATGTACTTTTTAACCAACTTAACAAATAAATATGTCTGGTAGCAATATTAAAAAATTTCTTTCAATGAACATAAAATATACAATATAAAATGATATAGCATATCTACTTTAAATTTCACATGTAAAAAACTATTTACTTCATTAGTAAAGTCTAATGGTAATCGTCATCTTTTTCACTTGAAAATTTCTGCAATTAAATAAGGTGAACGTTTTTATTTGAAATTACTGGTGGACACATATTGTGCCAGTTGCCAGTTACGAAAGTACTTTCATTTAAACCATGAAACCATAATAAATTTTTAATAACGATTCATTTTTTACAAAGATTGCAGTTGAAATCATGTATATTAACTTTCATTCACAATATTTAATGATTTTCTGTTTTCAATCTTTATCGAATTCTCCATTATAATTATGCGTAAATAAATAATGATTGTTTTTATTTGTCTAGAAACAATTACATTATAAAAAGTCGATTTAAAGAATATTAACTTTCGTTCCCAATCTTTAATGAACTTCTGATTTCAATCATTATCGATTTCTCCATTCTAGTTACGCGTAAATAAATAATGTTTGTTTTCATTTGTCCACAAACAATAACGTTAAAAAAGCCGATTTAAAGATTACAAAAAAAAATAATTCAGTTTATTGTCTATAATTAAATAAACGTTTTTAGTAATTTATTGCAATCAATCTTCTTACAGTCTATTTCTCTGACTGTCCATTTTTAAAGATAAAAAAACATTTTAATGGTATCTGTCTTTGGATATCTGTTCTTTTTTTAACTTTACGATTAAGGGACACACATTAAAATTATTTTGTTTCTAATTCCTAAATAATGTGAAGAAAATAAATTATCCCCAATATGTCATTGTATGTATAAAAAGATTCCTCAAACTTACTTTTTTGAGGTAATCATTACTTATTCATTATTTAATCTTAGAAAATTAACAGTTTAGAGAAATGGACTGTGAGAAAATAGATTTATTAAAATACTAAAACTATTTACTTGATTCAGAAAAAATAGTTTTATATAATAATATGATCTATAAAAATGTGTTATAAAAATAAATGATGATTTCAAACACCAAATTACTTTAGTTAAAAAAATACTTTAAAATATGTCGTTAGTAAACGTCCTTCATCTCATTCGCATGATTAAATCGCTAATTTAATACAACAGATAGATTTTTTTAAGCTTTTTATTTACAGAAACATAAATTATGCAAAATACTCTGCTTTAATGATTCTGTTTTAAATTTGCATCACAAATGTGATGTTTACATCAGTCGTAATATATACAATTTAATGTCATTTAAGTCACAGAGCTATACTGGATTTTAAATTACAAACAATTATTAAAATAGAATTTATACTTTATATAAATCTTAGTATCTGGCACATTAACTTTTTTACTTAATCCTTAATAAACTTCAGTTTCCAAATCCTCAGTGAATCTATTTGTTTACATGTTAGCAAATAATTATAAGTTACTTTCATTCGTTTAGAAGCAATTACCATAAAAAGCCAATTCAAAGGGTACCGAGATATATAATTAAGTTTATTCTCTATAATTAAATAAATGGTTTTAGAGTTTGTTTTTTATCTTTATTACAACCCATTTATCTAATCGTTCATTTTCTAGTACATACCAAATTAGATAGATTTGTTGTGTTTCGACAATATACCTTACAGATGAACTGGATAAAGATATTGAATACTTTTTAAAAATATTTAATTTATGGAACCATAGACAATAGAAATATGATTTTAAATTACAAAGCATTGTTAAAATTGAATTTGTACTTCAAATCAGGTACATTAACATTTTTACTTAATCTTTAATGAACTACAGTTTCCAAATCCTCAGTGAATCTATATGTTTACATGTTAGCAACTAATTATAATTTACTTTTATTCGATTAGAAGCAATTACCATAAAAAGCCAATTCAAAAGTTACTGAGATATATAATTAAGTTTATTCTCTATAATTAAATAAATGGTTTTAATGTTTTTGTTATAATCTTTATTACAACCCATTTATATAATCGTTTATTTTTTAATGCACACCAAATTAGATAGATTTGTTGTGCTTCGTAAATACACATTACAGATGAAGTGGAAAACGATATTGACAACTTTTTAAAAATACAAAGGATGTGAACTATCACTTTACTACACAGCATACAACCAACAGAATGAAAAAAATGTCCAGACCGGGGTTAAAACCCGGATACCTTAGTATAGCACCCCAAGTGCTTTACCATTTACGCCAACAGGACGACATCCAGTCTAGAATTCCCTCACTCTTATATGGTAAGGCTACAGTAACTTCTGCAGCACAAGATAGAGCGTCAATCACAAACACAGCTTTAGTGCCATGCATGAGACAAATTAAACCCAGTATCGGTGAATATTTATATATCTAATTAAAATTTCAGCAGAGCTGAAATTACGCTGAAAATTACATTTACAGAAACATAATTGGTATTTATTACGCTTAATTTCCAGCGTAATTTCAGCTCTGCTGAAAATTGAATTCGATACATATGCAAATATTCTCCGATTAAAAAAAAATATTTAATTTATGGAATCATATAGGCAATAAAAAATACATTGATTCAGCATTGAAACGTCTTCATTGACATATCTGACAATTATTTACTTCAGTCGTAAAGATTTTAATGAATTTTAATTTAAGCCTTACGGAATTTTAAATTTTGTTTTATTAAAAAAGTACTCTAACGACTTGACATAAACGCCTCACAGATTGCCACAGGCGACTTTTTTATATTTTGTTCCTACCACTATTCACCGAAACTCTTTCTTTGTGGAAGATTTCTTTTGAAATTGTCCTATAAATTTAAGGTAAATATCATTTATTTTGAACAAGTGGTAGGAATAGACTATAAAAATAGTTGCCAGTTGCAGCAATTTCTAATGCAAAATAAATTCGCAGTCAAAGAATAAACTCAAGTACATTAATTTTTTGTCCAAGTTTTAAAGAACTTCTTTTATCAAATCCTTGGTGAAAACATTTGATTACTAATCTGTGTATAAATATAAGTTGTTTTAATTCATTTAGAAGCAATTATCTTGAAAAGACGATTTAGAGATTATCAAGAAATCTAATTTAAGTTTATTCTTTAAAATTAAGTAGATACATAAGTAGATTACTTAAGTAGATACATTAAGTAGATGATATTACATATCTGTTAACATATACGCTACCACTTTAGCTGCCACTGAAATTTAAAAGGAAAGTTTGCACAATCAACAGAATCTGTTACTACACAAGTAAAAAGAAAATCTTTAAAATTTTAGTGGTTGCAAAACTTGGTAAAAGTTGGCTGCTATGGTTTTAGTATTTTTCCTCAATTTTCTCATTTATCTAACCATTCGTTTTGCATTACTTATGACATTAGATAGATTTGCTGTGTTTCTATAAATATAAAAATATCTCTTTGACATAGAATAAAGAGATTATAACTACTTTGCCATATAACCTTTGAGAAAAATTAGATGAAACTCTTATTTTTCAGAATGCAACAACGCAGTTAGAAACATCATAAGTTCGATAACTATTGCAATACTTGGTAAAATGCATTGCAACTGAGCTAAAATTGTAGATTAGGCAAAATACATTCTGTATATATTGAAATCTCATTTTAACCAATTTTGTTAGTTAGAGAATATTATCATACGAAAATAACGATGTGAAATTCATGTTTATATAGATATTGACAGCATTTAAACTATTTTATTTTCTTAAAGCGCATATGATTGAAATCACAATCATTTATCTTTTTTTTACAGTCAAAAAATTATACATTTCATGGCGTCGAAATGATGTTAAGCATCAGTCAAATACATTAATCCATAGCTGCCAAATTTTACGCTTTTTTCCTACTACTATTTCTTAAACAGTGAATTTTGTTTTAGTAAATCATAAATTTCTGGCTATTATATAGTATAATTTTTTCTTTTCAAAAGTAATTTTAGGCAAAAGAATAAAAGGTGGCCGCTATACATTAACATCTTCACGAAGAGCGTCACGTATACACGACACATAAAGTGTTCAGATCTATCATTCGTTTTCACTTATTATGAGATTACATAGATTAGATAGATTAGATATTTTTTTTTGTCTTCCTATAGATATAAACATATCTCGTTGCCTTAGAATAGTGAAGTTCTAACTGCTTAGACAAATCTTTTTTGAGAAAAATGAGGAAACTTTATTTCTCCGAAAGCAACACTGCAGTTAGAATTTTTTGAAGTTCGATAGCTGTCGAAATACTTCGTAAAGTACATTGTTATTGAGCTAATAATGTAGATAAAACAAATTACATTCAGTGTTTATGGGAATTCATTTAACCAATTTTTCTGAAATATTATCATACTCAAGTAATGGTCGAAATATAAGGTTTATAGATAATAAAAGCGTTTTAAACTTTTTTATTTATCTAAAACGTAAATAAATGAATATGCAGTCATTCAGAACTTCCACATTAAAATTTTGCGTGTCAATCTGAAACTCCAGTCTTAGCAGGTTATACATATACACAGTCATATATTTCAAAAAAATCAATTTTTTAGTTTTAGAGGCTTTTTTACTGAAGAGGGACGACTGTATGGTACCATAATTGATATCAATGTAATTAAAAAAAATAATAAATATTGTACTGTAATTAAAACTAGAGATCGACCGAAATTTCGGTTTCGGTTTCAGCGCAAAATCGCCGAATATTCGTTTTAAGCGAAACTGCTGCCAAAATTTCGGCATGAAAGAAACTCGACCGAAACTATCTGTAATCTGTATTTCAAAATCTCGTTCCTTCTTTTGGAAATTTTCAAATTCACTCATTGATATAAGTTGTATTGGATCTAATAAGACATTGTTTATTGATGTGAACTCTACTGTTTATCATTATCCGTCATGACTGATTCATGATGTGAGTGTAAATTATAAAGCAAGCAATGCATATATGAATAAACTTAAAAGACGCTTATCACGTGATCTTTTAAAAGCTGCAAACTTAACTGTAATAGAAATTTTTTCTTTGAAACTCCAGATTGTTTCGAATGCTTTATTAGAAAGGTGTTGTTAAAACATATGAAGATTTAAGAAATTTCAAGATTGATGTCAAGTAAACATGTTATTTAAAGATATGTACCATAAAAATGCTTGTATAAAATTTTAAATAATTAGTAATAATATTCAGCAATATTTAAACGTCTATTAAATTAATAATATTTATGATTATAAAATGGTTAAAACTTATTCATTGTTAATTTCCTAAAAAACAAACTTTTAAGTACTTTATTTCCATCAATTTAAATGCAAAATATTAACGAACTAAAAATATGAATATATTTAAAAATTAAATATTCATTATTGAATTCCTTTTACATTATTTAACTACATTGTTAATTAATTATTGGTTGTTATAAAATGATAAAATATATAAGTTGTATTATGTATGTTTCATTTTTGTTTGAAACTCATACGCACACATATATATGTTATGTACGTTTGTTTGTTAGAAATGTGGTTCAATAGACGTATAATTAATAAATTAATTAGTAACGTAATTAGTTATTAATAAGTAATTATTAATTATTTGTTATTAATTAATTAATTAATTAATAATTAATAATTATATGCAGTTATATATGTATTAATCAGTTTTTTTTACACTTTCGGTTTCGGCTTAAAAGTGGGAAGATCACCGAAATTCGGTTTCGGTTTCAGTTTCGGTCTTAAAAACCTCTTTCGGTCGATCTCTAATTAAAACACACAAAATTTAAACTCGTTTTTCTCAATGTTGCCGTTTATCAAATCGATGACCACGATTACTCAGAAACTACTAAACCGATTCATTTTTCAAATTTATCAGCTCTTTTCTTATATAATTACGCAGAGCTTGACCAATGTTTCTCTTTTTCATTTTTTAAACCAAAAAACAGCATTTCTTTAGGTGATTAGAATAAACCTTATTTTATTAAAAACCGCTATTTATTTTAATTTAAGAAAGTCATAAATTTAGTCTACAAAAGACACCGCAATGCACAAAAAGATAAATAAATAAAAATAAAAAACAATAATACCTCTCAGAAAAGTTGTAATAAATGTAATTCTTTATTTTTCTAAAATAAAATATATCGAAATTATCTTTGAGGATTATCTTATAAAATAAAAATAAAGTGAAAAAAATTAATTTCTTACTGAAAAAAAATACCTGAAGTGATTGATTTCAATCTACATTCTGAACATTTTATTTAATACTGTGTATTGGGATAAATTTGTGCCACATTGGAATCAGCTGGAACACTGATTCGAACACTGCACCTCCCATTTCGAAACTTTAGACGTTACCTCTAAGCCACAAATGCTTGACTATATCACCGAAATATTTTACAATGTTACTTTGTCACATTTCCTTAGTGATATCCCCTCTAGAACCTGCAACAAAATCGTTTGAAAATGGTTTAAATACCTAATGCGTAAATATGTTTAAAATGTTTAAATACCTAATCCGTCTGCGCGATTTTTACAGAAATATATACAGCTCTTGTGACAGTGCTCTATAATATATTCACCAAATGGAAGCTCAACCGGAAATACCATGTGGAAGCTACCATGTTCACTCATACATACACATACATCATGATTACATTAAAAAGTAAACAATGAAAATACACGTTACTATAATGAAAGTAACTGGTCGGATGTGACAATCCCAAAACTTTCTTCTATCTCATACATGTTAATACTTCAAACATGTTAAAACTTCAAATTTCGCTACCACAGTGCCAATAGAATCAATATTTTTTGTTATTCTGTTACCTTCGCTGCACGAGCAGCCGATTTACAACAGAATTACGAAAAATATTGATTTTATTGGCACTGTGGTAGCGAAATTTGAAGTTTTAACATGTTTGAAGTATTAACATGTATGTGATAGAAGAAAGTTTTGGGATTGTCACATCCGACCAGTTACTTTCATTATAGTAACGTGTATTTTCATGTGTAATTAAACACATACACATAAAATTTTGTTCAATTATATGCATAACTTCATACACTTTTCGATAGTACAGTAATAAAAATGTCGCAAAATTCGCTATCATAGCACTCCTTTCCGGCAGAATATCTCCAAATTCAAGAAGAACCTGCCGGCAATAGTAGGTCACAAACCTATAAAACAAATTTTGTTCAATTCTATGCATATCGTCATTTGATTTTCGGTGATACATTGAGGATAGACAGACGGACAGACAGGCATTTTGTTTAAACCTGTATTTCCGGATATCTGACTAGTAAAACGTGTAAATCTGTCGAAAATTGGAAGTCGGAAAAAACTTATATTACAATACTTTCTTCTATTAAAGATAGCAAAACGTAAAAAGGAAAATTACAACTTTTTTTACCACATGGACTAAGTGTAACACCTCAACGATAATTATATGCAATGCCACTGCACCCCTTGGACTTTCAAGAGTATAGTGCCACTATTTGACATTTAAATCGCAGAATTTTTAAAATCCTTATTTAATAGTAGAATTTATAATATTTTCTGAGATTAAGTAAGGAGAAAATGTCTATTAGATATTTTGGCAGATATGAACGCAACATTATTATACAAATCTATTAATCAGAAACTCTATTGAATTTTAAATTTTGATTCATTGAAAAGAGGGGGGGGGGGTGGTATTTTAAACCAGTTACATTAGCATTTTTGGCAAAATCTTTAATGAGCTTCTGTATTCAAATCATTAATGAATTCCATTTATATACTTGTCTCTAAATAGCTTAAAGTTTTTTCTTTCGTCTAGAAACAATTACTTCAGAAAAAGCCGATTTAAAGATTAACAAGTAACGTAATTAAGTTTATTGTTTATAATTAAGTAAATGGATTTAGTGTTATTTTTCAATCAATTTTCTCACATCTTATTTATCTAACAGTTCGTTTTCTATTATACACTAGATTAGACAGATTTGTTATTGCTGAATAGTTAGAAATATATCTATAGATGGGTATAAATAGGGATGATGTGAATATTGAACTTGACCGGTAATTAAATGAATATCAGAAAAAGTTCATTATTATTTATAAATAAAAGAGGTTAATACAATAATAAATAAAAATATATAAATATAAAAGTATATAAATAATAAATATATAAACGTTTTCTAAACATGTATAATTAGATTTATTTTTCATTTCAAAATCAAAAGATTTCCCACGTAGAAAATGGTACATATTTGGTTGCTACTCAGCAATAAATCCATACAAGATCAACTTTTACACAAATATATCATAAAATATTAGCTACATGAACAGAATACTAATTCTAGATCTTCCCGAAATATTCGCATCAGAGTCGGAATAAAAAAAGTTAGATAAATATCAAAAGAATTTGTTGAGGAACACCATGTGAATTCTAATGTATAAGGCGTGTTCAAATGAAAGTGATTCGGAGCGTCGCATGCGAACAGTTTTCAATGTATTTTCGTGAAACTAAACACGATAGTGAAGATGTATGTACCACGCGTGCGCATGCGCAAGCAGATTTGTGATAACTTCATTCGTAAGGACGTTGCATTCTGTTTAAAATGACTGGTGTGGATGCAACTGCGTCCAAAACGGATAAGCGAGCTGTAATTAAGTTTTTAACACTGGAAGGGTGTCAGCCGGTGAATATTCATCGCAGAATTCTGGCTGTGTCGCCAAGCTGTGTGCCGAGTCACTGACCAGTAAAAAGTGGGATGTCCTGGAACATCCGCCTTATAGTCCAGATCTGTCACCTTGTCAGATCTGTCGCCTATCACATCTTTGGACGCTGAAGAAAAGCCTAAAGGGTCAACGATTTCACTCCGAGGAGGACGTAAAGGCTGCAGTTCTGAACTGGTTCCATGAGCAACCGACATTGTTCTTCGCGGACGGAATTCGTAAACTTCCTAAGCAATGGGACGCCTGCCTAAACGCAATGGGTGATTTTTTTTAGCAAACTTTGTATGCATTTCACCCATTTAACATTGTTGTTTCTATTTATGTATCTTTCTCATTTCTGTCCCTGCGTATCTCATGGATACACACTTCGAATCATTTTCTTTGAACACACCTCATAGTATTCCGCAAAGAAAGAAACTATTTCTTTAAAGAAATGTTAGGACTATCCTATTTTCACTTTTAGTGCACTTTATTATTATTGTTTTGAAATATAATTGAAAAATACCCTTGAGTTAATTGTGTAAATTCACAAATATGTTAATAAATTATTCATTAGGAGTTATTTCTAAATACGGTAAAATTAGATTTATTTGTATTTATTTAATAATCGAAAGATTCACACGAAGATTCACAATCGAAGTCTCACAAGGAAAATGAAACACATCTGGTCGCCACACAGCCAGAAGTCCATAAAATATAAAATTTTACATAACTGTACCATAAAATGTTAGCCCACATGCACAGAATACTAATTCTTTATCTTTACGAAATATTCGCACCAGAGTTGGGATAGAAAAATGTTACAAAATTATTGAAAGAATTTATTGTGGAATTCTATGTGAATTGTAATGCGTTATTTCGAATGAAAAGAAACTGTTAAAAAGTGTTTTCAAAAAAATGTTTACACTTTTATTACAATTTTATGTCACTTTTCAGGTGCAAAGAACTTCTGCTGCTAAAAGGTTGAAATAATTGAGTGACACAATAACTTACGAACAAATTTCTTTGAAAATACATAAAAATACATAAAAACTTTTATTCACGAATATTATGAATGCAAAAATTTATTAAACATTCTGGGCGCAATTTGGCAGTTTAGAATTAAAATCAAGTGTTCGCACAATGCAAACACAGCCCTTCAAAGAGTTCAGGATTGGAATTTTATAAAAGATCTCTGAGTTAATTTTGTAAGTATTATTTCCTTCAAATACAAATCTTAGCCATTTTGTTAGTAGAAAACCAATTTTAATTATATTGGGATTCAATATTGTGCCAATATTGAATATATAGGAAATACATATGCAATGAAATACCAATTTATAAAAGATCTCTGAGTTAATTTTGTAAGTATTATTTCATTGAAATACAAATCTTAGCCATTTTGTTAGTAGAAAACCAATTTTAATTATATTGGGGTTCAATATTGTGCCAATATTGAATATATAGGAAATACATATGCAATGAAATACCAATTTCGTTTAATTGGATTCCCACAATAATATCTGCAATGAAATTCTCCTATTACAAAAATGTTGTCTTTACATTGAAAGTATTTAAAATATAATGGCAATATTAAAGAACAAAATGACTACACAATTACAAAATATCTCTTGCCAATATTGGTGTAAAACGAAACACCCTCATTATATCTTAACAATAGGTACAAAAATCTAACATTTTTTTAAAAAGGCAAATAAAAAAGTTTCGCACCAGAAAATGTATTTAACCCTTCTTTGCATGAGTTTTTCTTTTACAATTGTGTTTTTTTATACATATATTAAATATTAGACACCAGAAATTTTAAGATAGATTTTTAACTTTGTACAGCAACATAGTTCACGTAAAATTTACTGGGTTAATATTTCTATATAAATATAGTGGTGGCGAAGAAGTTGATTTATTTATTAAAAGTTAAATAAAAAGTGATGGAAATTTACATCACTATGCAATTAAGGGTTAATAAAATGTATCGGTTTCCGTGGTAAGTGTTTTTCTACGCTTTTAAGAACCGTTTCTGGTTTATGATATATCTGTTTGACTTAAATGAAATTAGGAGTTTGCCAATCATGCATGATATTAATGGTCACAGCGCCGCCCCTGCGTACTAGGCCTGAACGCTGAGACAAAAATGGCGGCGCTCATAGGCGGAATTTTTTTAAGTGTTTGTACGTCACCTGATTTTTCACACCAGTATTTTCTAAAAGTTTTCTTTGACTTATTGGATCTCATCAAAATAAAGGGGGAAAACTTTTAAAAATTATTGGTATTCAATTTCAAGGGCCTGTACACACGCTAAAAGAATTCCGCCTACGACAGCCGCTATTTTTTGTGTCAGCGCTCAGGCCTAGTATTCAGAGTGCGGTGGCAAAAGTATACGTGACGACCTCTAACTATTTTTCCTTAAAACGTGTATTGATCCATGTCAAACATGTTTTGAACCAAAATATTATTTTGATGTATATTCATTTGATTAATTTCATGTTTCTTCGTGAAAGTTATTCGAATTATTTTTTTTTTATTTTTTACTTCGAAATGCTGTTTAACCTAAGTCAAAGAAATCACATTTTATAAACTACTGAGAGATGGGCAATTGTGTCATATTATATTCATGATATAATCAATATTATTACAGCACAAAAACTAATGACCCAATATTGTATGGCGACAAGGATTATTGAAAAATGCAAGAAATATTTTCGATGTTGTGTATTTCCAAATTGTGATTTTTTCGAGCATAAAGTCTTTGATCATTAACCGCTGTACTTTTTCTATTTTTAACCCCTTAAACACCTTATTCAATTTAGTGATAGTATCCTGAATAACAGATTTATTAAATTTCGTCAAAACTAGTTTATATCATTATTTTTAAATACACCTGAAATATTGAATTACATATCGTCGCTACATTATCTAACTATCG
Organism: Maratus michaelseni; assembly: GCA_963931845.1. Lineage (NCBI taxonomy): Eukaryota > Metazoa > Arthropoda > Arachnida > Araneae > Salticidae > Maratus > Maratus michaelseni. The sequence continues at coordinate 102,203,240 of OZ007600.1, forward strand.
AATGTGAAAAAAAATGCAATTTCATTACTTTTAAAAATGGTCAATTCTCACCACTAAAGTTTAATAGAATTCTTTTTCAGGGTTGTCAATTTGACCTCGTTTTCTATTCAGAAATTTCGAATCCATACCAGAAATTTAAATTAGAAATTTTTGCATGACAGTCATTGTGGGATTACTTGAAGGAAAAAATAATTTCTCAAAATTTCCGGTATGAATTCGGAACTTCTGATTAAAAAAGAAAGCCAAACTGTCAATCCTGTTCTCCACAGAAATTTTATTAGTATTCTTTCTAAGCGAAGAATTCTAATAAAATTTATTGGTGACAATTGGTCCATCTTTAAAAGTAATGAAAAAGTCATTTTTCATATTCGATAGTATGACATGGTAGCGACGAATAATGAAAGACGATGAAATATAGGTTTATATATATTATACAAACTAAAATAAAGTCCGAAGTTCCAATCTTCTTCGTTTAATTCAAAGTTATCATCACTATAGTCTATGTTACCATCAAAATTAGGAAGATGATCACTGTCCTTGTCTGACATAGTTATTCTATAAAATCATTATCTATCAGAGATACAAACAAACACAAAACCGAAAGCGAATCACTACAATTTACAAAAGACAAATGACCAGAATAACCAATGCATAAACAAATTAAGTACGAAGAAAGAAACAAAGCAAGAGGAAAACTAATTATGCATTTTAGACACGTAACGCCATCTATTGGGTGCGAAAACAATCATTGCTATAAAGCTCGTACAAAACCAATCAACATAGCAATTTGCGATGCCAAAAAACATGCAATTCTAGAACATTACAGTCTAGAATTAAAATGAAGACGTACGTACATAAGTCATGGTATTTCAAATAGAAGAGTTCATGACGTACACAGGTACGTCATGGTGCTTAAGAGGTTAAACATAATAAATTAATTATGTACAAAAGTATCTGCAAAATATTCTTTTTTTCCGTATAATGATCTTCGCCTTCTTTAATCGAAGAATTTCTTTTATAAACTAAAGCGAAGATTATTAAAATTGATTATATAATATATCTTCTTATAAACATATATTGTAATTTTTTCCACTGTATTTTTAAATTTACAAATGCATTTGAAACAATCTAACATAAAGCCAATAAGATCTAAATAATTTTTGATAACACTAAAATCCATTTATAAGTCTTCTTCCTTTAAAATAACCTATCTTAACCCATTCGCTGCCAATCATGCGCCTGCGCGTTGTTGACAGCGAATCTCTAAATCTAAAATTATAAATTCGTACCAGAAATTACGAAAGAAGAATTTTTATTTCATGTAATCGCAAAATGCCTGTAATTAAATAAAGTAAACATTGCTGTTAGTATTTTCTGGTATTAATTTGAATTTTCTAAATAAAATAAAATTCGGTAATTTTAACTCGGCAGCGAATGTGTTAAGGGGTCTAGTACCCTTTAAGAGCTTACACTAGTCACGCGAAGAAACGCTCACGCTAATGTTAAGTCTATGGGAAGGTTATCGCGCGATTTCTCGCTCCCATTTTAATATTTTTAAATGATTTTTTTGCATAGCATAGCTGGGGGCGATCTCTAACGTTGTTAGTTTTTACTTTTTTGGTTTTGGTTACAGTTTTTTTTATAAGCGGACATTTTAAATTTTGAACCGGTTCTGAAAATGAAAGAACCTTTATATAAAAAAACTGGACCCAAAATTAACATTAGCGTGAGCATTTCTTTGCGTGACTAGTGTAGGCTCTTAACGCATATTAGCCTAGTGTTGCATTAAAGAACAACACCATAGCTAAGACCACTTTTGTTTGCACACCAGTAGTTCTGAAGCGAAATACTTTCTTTCTTTAATCCCAAAAACTCCTCTATAAAATAAGACATCAAATTTCTATTCTAAAAAAGTGGTTTGAAAGGCATTTTTCCATTTTTAAGAGAAAAATAATTGCGGTCATAATGGGTTAAAGTGTCAAAAAATCTAAATTTCTTTTAATAGCTTATATTTAAATGTTATCCTTTAGAACTTGAAAAGAAAAAAAATACTTTAGAAAAGAAGTTATGTCTAAAACAGTTTGATCTCCTTTTATATGATTAAGGGGTAATTTGATCTTTAAAGTCAAATTTCTCAAAACGGCGATTATGGTCATTGTGCGCCCAATCTCTGAAAAAGGGTGGGCTAAAACTTCATGAAATTTTGAGTGAATGTATTAATCGTATAGATGCACAAAATGACCAATTATTGTGTATCTCAAGTAAGAAATGTAGAATTCACAACTACTTTTGTATTTAAAAAACTCGATATTACGAGTTTCTTAATAAAAAAACAAATCAGGATCTACATATTTATTTTTTTTTTCATTTTAGGTCATTTTGAGAACACATTATATCTGTACTCATTAAATAAGTTTTGGTTGGTTCTGGAAATCCAAATATGAAAAATCATGCGTGCAATGCATGCAAGAATAATTCTTTAATAAAAATTGTATTATATTTTTGAATAAATTAATAACTTTATATCTGTGTATACTTTTTGAGAACTTTAATTGATACAATAAACCTTTTTTATTATCTGTTTTATATTTTATAAGTCAAAGTCAATTTCTTATGGAATGACTGAAAACATTATACAGGTCAATTTTTCACGTATTTTGTGGGTACAAAGGGTACCTGACACCTTTAATTAAAGTAATAGGAATATGTAAATATACAAGAAAGTTCAATTTTAATTGTTTTAACCCTCTAATTCTCATGGTAGAATACGTTCTAGAAATTCCGCAATTCGGAAAATCTGAATCCATACCAGAAAGCTTCAATAATAAATTTAGCTTTATTTAATAACGGAATGTTTGTTATTACACAAAGCAAGTACTGCTATTTTAAATTCCTGGAATGAATATGGAATAGCTGAATTAAAAAATATACTTAATTGGCCAGAGTGGTGGTAGCATATATGCTACCATGGGCATTATAGGGTTAAAATTCATATTTTAAACTTTGATAGTTATACCTTTAATTTTTTTTAAATATAGCTTAAACACTATATCGAGATTTCTTCTTTAAAAATTATGGTATATAATACAGAATTTATTATTAATATTATTATTTGATTTGAAATTTTTTCTGCAATTTTCTCGTACTTATTTGCCCTAAAGGATGTTCCTGAAGAATTCAATATCTTTATCATACCTGTTTGTTTAAATATTTAATATTAAAAGAAAGTAACATTCGCGATTGAAAAATGAGATATAAAATTTTAAAAGCATTTATTAATAAAAAAATATATCTAACGTAAAGCCAAATTATTTTCGATATTACTAAATTCCTATAATAACAATTATTCTTGAACATAACACATTTCAAACAAATTTAATAGAAATGTACTATATGTATTATGTATATGTGCTACAGAATTAAATATACATTTTCCTAAAATGCATTTTTAACAGTTTTATAGTTAAATCTTTAAATTCTGTAGATGTAACTTAAATACCAAGCCGAAGTAAATACATTCCTTAAAATGTTATTTCTATATATATAGATACTTTTTATTTGACTTTAAACGTTGTCTGCAATTTTACCGTACTTATTTTCTCTGAAGGATTTTCCCGAGGAATGCAGTATTTTTACAATGACTTATTTGTTCAACTATTTTATCTGAAAACAAATTAAGAATCACGACTGAAAAATGAGATATAAAATTTTAAAAGTGCTATTGTGTGTTTATTAAGAAAGGAATATTATATATCGACTGCTTTAAAAAATTCTTTGATCAAAAATTTCTGTAAAACACAGGGTTAGTACGCCTCAGGGAAAAACAAAATAATTAATGTAAAATAACATTTGTCTTATTTAATAAAAACTATTCTTTGTTTACATATGGCGACAACTGCTTTATGAAAATTCTAGTGCTTAAATCCCTTGAATTCCCTGGAGCGTACGAACCGTGACACATTTCTTACATAAAGGAATATTATATTTATGTTCGGACTGATATACAACTAAATGTGCGTTCAGTTATACAATATATATATATATATATATATATATATATATATATGTCAGTCTCCTTATTTAATCGCATAAAAATATTACAAATCCTGCTATTGTACAAGTCGATTACAATTTCTTTTATTTAAATATTAAATAGAAATGTTCTAATCAAATATAGGGGTGCGAGGCTCCTTGGAAAATCGAAGGAGTGTACTCTTCTTAGTAATTGACATTCAGCGAATTTTGAAAACAGAATACTTTCCAGTACAGGGTAATAACAGTAATCCAGTAACAGTAAACGGATATATATATATATATATTTTTTAGAAAGATATTCTCTGTGGTAGTTTTCTCCTCCAGTTGTTGTCGAAATCTATGTCAAGGCTTATACACTGAAAAAAAGTGGCCCTTGAAATAAATAAATAAATAAGTCGTCAATTGCGGCAACACTGCTAGTAACAAACCATCATTAAAAGGACAGTTTTGCCAGAGGGCTACTTTAAAAAAAATTTAGATTCCTTTATTGGCACCACTTTTTTATAATGGTATAATTCGCCTTATTTAATCTGTTATTAAATAACATGAATTTTACTTTCTCAAAAAATTGGTGGCATTCAAGAAAACTGAATTAAAAAAGTAGCCCACTGGAAAATCTGTTTAACCCATTAAAGCCTATTAGTACCATATGGTACCGGGGTAGCTGTACTCAATTTTGTTGTTTGTACACCAGTATATTTTAAGAGAAAAATTCTCTTTATCTGATGGCAGAAACACCGTAAAAAAAGGAGACTAAAGTTTCTACTTTGAAAAATTGGTATGAAATGCAATTTTTGTATTTTAAAGAAAAAAATAATTCCGGCTTTGATGGGTTAAGGAGCTGCCATTTTCCCGCATATGTCTTTTTTAAGAGAATAAAACATGAGTGAAACAGAAAATACATTTAAAAAATTCAGCACTTGATTTTATCTTTTCAGCACTTGATTTTTCGTGGTACCTATCTCATTTCATTAAGTAAAATTTGTAATACAAATTATACCTTTTTGATATGGAACAGTGGCGTAGCCAGGGAGGGAGTCCAAATACTATGGCTACCAGTAGTATTGTAAAGTTTCCTGCGCCTTGAAAAGTTCTCCGATTAGATATGACAAAGAAAGCTTTACAAAATTACTGGTATCCATAGCATCTGCACCCCCCCTCCCCTGGCTACGCCACTGATATGGAAAATATATGAAAGATTGGCAACTATATAATGGTTAAGTTTAGGTTAATCCAGGGATGAGCTTTCTCCGCTTTTTTGCATACCAGTATAATCTTACAGAAAATGTTTTCTTATTTAATCGGAACATTCTGCGATTTAAGAGAACAACGTTTTATTTAAGATTATACTGGTATGCAAAAAAGCGGAGAAATCTCATCCCTGGGTTAATCATTGCCTTCATCGAATATAAATCCAAGGGCAGAGTAGTATTTCTTAAACATTGGATTTACGTTGGAAATAAGTAATGAAATATCTTTATTTTTAAAATATTGGTTTTGCATTAAAACGTTTACATACACCCCAATAATGCATAAACATTGGTATTGCATTAGAAATGTCGTCAATAAAGTGGCAATGTGTTTCGTGATTACAGTGATACATTATTGAAAAAATTTAGACACTCAATATTGGGGCACTATTGCATGCTAGGGTTGCCAATATTAGTCAAGCTATTACGATATATTGTTTTGTTAATTTCGTGCAATATAATGCTACTATCGCAAATATAATATAGTTTTTTTAATTAGGTGTATTTAACTATGTCCATAAAAATTCGTAAATCTTTAAAAAAATTCTTGATTTTACATTCTTGTGTATTTTTTGGCATCAGAGCACGAATATCGCACCGGTCAGTGGGTTCTGTGTCATTGGCACAAAATTTACAGTTATAAATATTTTGCTCTGAAATGTCATTTCATATAATTCTGAACAATATAATCATAGTTTATGTATATAATTTATAATAAAAAGTCTAAAATCGTCTTCATTTCTATGTTTGCTGCAACGCGTATTTCAAACATATTTTAGTATGCCCTTTTTTCATATAATCCTGTTTTATAATTATTTTTCATTCTATGCAAGATGACTTTCAACTTATTCTGAAAATGTCAAGCGAAATCTTCAAAGCCATTCACATAAGTAACATTAAAGTCGTGAATGTCGAAATAAGGAAAAAAAACATATGATAGTTTTGGTCAGCTCAAATTTTGTTCATTAAAGATTAATTTCTAAATGCAAAATTGTTGAAATTGCTTATAATTTCTCAGATACACCAATTTCTCATAATTTATATTTTGATCAGCACAAAGTGCGTACACTCCTTCGAAATTTCAAGCACCGCCTTTTTAGAATATAAATTTTCTAGTTAATATGTAACTCGCAGAATCTGTAGCCAGCTTGTTTAACACTTTAATCACTGGCGACTATTTTTAAATTGAGTGTATTACAATTTACGGAAACAATTATTTGTGATAAGTTTCTCTTGAAAATATGCAAATATGACAGAGAGTATTTTTCAAAAAAAAAAACGGTACACTGGGACGTAGTCAAGGAGTCAGATGGTTAATTGTAAAATTTGTAGCTTTTTTTCTACGATTGAATGAACCGTAAAAAATGTCTACGCATCCTTGGTATGCAGGAAAAGTAAATTTTGATATTACATTAGCAGTAATATTTACGTTTTAGTTCCCTAAAAATTTGTTATCGATAGTTGCTATATTGTCATGTTATTTCACAGACAAGATCCATCAATTCCACGATCACTACACTTTTTAGTGATAAGAGTGCTTACTCACAGTCAAGAGGTGAAATGTTTTAACTCACTGTGTGAAGAAAAAATACATAGACAAATCCAATCACTTTAAGGGGACTTGAATGTACCATAGTTTCTGTCAGGTTCTGTGTAAAATGCCGTGGAATTTTTAAACTCGGCAGAATTAAAGGCATTTATTTAGTAATGATGTTAGATATAAAGGCTACGCGTAAGGACGATAATTGAAAAAATGTAGACCTTACATAATTCAATTAATCAAAATCTATAACAATTTTTAGTTTCAGAGATTGGTTCGAAAATAAAATATGTAAGTAGATAGATATAAAAATAAATTTATTTTTCTAGTATTACCTGTGGAACCAGGGCCTATATATAATGGAGACCTGCCAGCGAAAAGAATTCATACAAACGTAAGGGGGCGGGTACATACTAATCCAAAGTACTATCAAAAAGGGAGTTTTTTTTTTCGATTCTTGTGATTCCGTCTAATGAAGTTTTACTGTATATAAAAACGTAAATCAATGATTTTTCCTCCTATTTCTATTAAAAATACATTGTTTTACACTTCGCTACTTTCAAGCAACTTAATTTTAATCCACAAATGCGAAATTTGTGGATTATAACTTTTGAGTAAAATTTAGCTTTTTTAATGTACATGAAGAAAACACTTAATTACTTTCAAATATGTTTGTTCTTAAATTTTGGACACCTTCAAGACCGGAAAAGTTTAGTTGCAAACATTCAATTGTTTTTAATCAATTACTACCAGAAGTTTTGTAAAATGCAAATAAACAGAAGCAGAGTTGGCAATTTTTTTTTAATTATACTAACATTAATCTAACTATATTTAATGTATGGCAATGAAATCTGCCTTTAAAAAAAACAAACTGGTGTAGATTTACCCTCTTCCTGCTTTACTTTGCCTTTATTGTGAAAAACTCTCCTTTAGAAACAGTTAAACATCTTTTATCATCATCTATTTAATTATTTGTCTACAAAACTATTCTTATTTAATGCTTTTCTACCCATTTTTCTATTTTTTTCCTTCTTCCACTCTTAAACTGCAAATTAATTCTGATTGGCTGCTTTACGCAAGATAATATTCATTGGTTATCTTACTTATTTCGGATTGGCTGATGAAGTTGACGGGGAAATCTTCTGCTTTTCTTTCATTTTACGATGCATTTTTGCTATTTTTATACACTTTTTTTTTCATGGCTCTTTTAAGATGTGATACACAAATACTAATATACAGGGATTGGAATTGTTATCAACTGTGAATCCTATCGAAACAATCTAATGTTTCTGTTTCTGTTTCCTAATTGTTTTAATCAATTACAGAAACTCCCTTAAATCCGCATATCTTAAAGCCAAAGGTTGTGCAGAATTTCGAATTTTCTGGATTTCTGATCATTGGTTTGTTTATATTTTTAAACAATAATTTGAATTTAATAATGCACTCGAAATTATAATGAATTCTTACAATAAAGTAAAATAATTAAGTAAATTAATATAAATTCAGAAAATTTAAAACCATTTAAAATATTAAAATAAAAGTTCAGTAAATAATTAATAATGCATAACTAAATATGTATAATGATGATGAGATAATTTTTTCTTGAATCATTCAGTAAAATTTGCCTTAAAAATGTACACTAATAATTCCCATAAAATCTTAAAATAGCTAAGTTTTATTTCATGTTTAGCCATGAATTACTTACTTTTAATTAATTTACTTTTGACCCCAAACAATTTGATTTTAAGCCAAAAGGTGTCTTTTTTTTGTTGCAGAAAGAATTGAAATGACTATATACATCTTGAAAAAGAAATGAAAACATTGTTACTAATTTTAGTTTTTAAAAAAGAAAGAAAACAAAGGAAAGAAAAGCAGTTTTGATGAGAGATTTTAAGCCAAAGAGTGTTTTTTTTTAAGTGTACGACTGCATTTTTGCAATTTTTTTTGGTACTTTTCGTTTAGCTGGGCGCCAGTGATATATATATACATCTATATCTATATATATATATATATATATATATATATATATATATAGATGTATATATATACACTTATATGTATGAATATATAGACACACATATATATATATATATCACTAGCGTCCGGCTAACCGAAAAGTACCTTTTTTTAAATTTCAAATGCAAACTATATTAATGGCAATATACTTCTATTTACTTCTACATATATGAAATTTCGTTCCGGCTGCTTATAACTCGAGTTCTGCTGAAGGGATTTTCGTAGAACTTAAACTGTAAGCTAATTTTTCAGGGAAGGTTTTATTGTATAACATATCGTTCTACGTAGCTTAGTTATAGAATTATTCTGGGAAGTTCTATAAACAGATCAATCCGATTATGAAATATTAGCTTTTTTTAAAGATTTTGCCGAATGGATTTCGATGGAACCTACACTGTTAGATAATTTTCTAGGGAAAGTTTTATTATATAACATATCATTCTACGTTGCTTTGTTCTAGAATTATAGGGGGAAATTCCAAAATCGGGTGACCATTTTTTTATCAAATATTAGCCTTTTCAATATTTGATTCCGATTATGAAAGATTAGCCTTCTGAAAAAGTTCTACAGGACGGATTTTGATGAGAATTGTATTGTTAATTAGATGCTATTTCAGGAATAATTTTAATGTACTACATATTGTATGGACCAACTTTTATGAAAGTCTCAAAAACATAGCTTGAAAATTTTGATAGTAATCGTCGATAGAATAAGCTCGAATGTCGGTGTTCCCAAAAGGAAGCAAAAAGATGAGGGGTTGTATCAAATATAGAATGAGAGACACTTCATTCTTATTATGTCAACTTTCATAAGCTAGTATATTTGGATACAACCCCTCATCTTTTTGCTTCCTTTTGGGAACACCGAAATTCGAGCTTATTCTATCGACGATTACTATCAAAATTTTCAAGCTATGTCTTTGAGACTTTCATAAAAGTTGGTCCATACATTTAGCTAACACATTATGCACAGTATATTTTGATTGAATTTGCGCATGCGCAGTGAAACAATATTTAGTAAACCTGCTCATTTTTCATACAATTTTTATTATTTTTTAATTCTGATTGCAAAGCATTGTATACAATTGTGTTTGTCATATTTTATGAAAATAACTTGTTTTTATATTAAAAACTCTGCAAATTATAAGCAAAAAACTTGGTAAAATTTGGGACTGTTTTTATAAAAACGTGAATTTCTCTTCGAGTATACATGCTATCTTCATAAAAATGAACCCAAATTATTGCAATAAGCCACTTAATCATAATCTACAGTTTGAATGATTTTTGCAATATGAGTTTTTACAGGGTTAACCAAAAGATATTCGTTTTTCTTCAATTTGTTGATGGCCCCTTATGGGGTTTCGGGAAAAAATCTTCGCGGCAATATATGACGTCAATCATGTTGTTTGCACTCCGTAAGTTTCAGGATAATTCCTCATGTATCTTTCCAGATATTTAACAAAACGTCTAAAATCGCAAGTGACCAATCATCATTGGCTATATAGTGTAGTATCAATTTGTCCAGTAAAATGTATATTTAGTTGTATTATCAATATTATTACTTTGAACTTATTGTATCATACAAATAAAACATACGATAAAATACAAAAATATTTATAATATTTTGCAAAGAAATACCTACACCAAGCTATAAAATATTTGGTTTGGGATCTAAGAAATATTACAGAATCAATTTGCTCAATTGAAGAATATACACAACACGAAAATAGGAATTACCTTTTTTTTCACACAGTAACGGGTGCATTACCTTTAACTTTCATGTGGAAGCATTATTTATACAGGGTGATTCATAAAAGATGGGCAGAACTTTAAGGGGTTATAGTACACTTAAAGACAAATAATATTAAATAGGAGACTAAGGGTCCCAGACGTATTCCCAAGGAGATAGGGGGCATTAAAGTTTAGGGTCCGAAATTTCAAATGATTATAAAACATGGAAAATTTGGTCGATTCGTTTGCGGTTTTTGCAAAAAATTTTCTTTATGCCAGTATTTTCTTGAAATAAAATTTTAAAGTTCAATTTCAAAAAATGCCGATAGGGGGCGCTTTAGACTTTGGAGTAACAAACAACTATTTTTTAACGTTATTTTTTGTATTTCTTTAAATGATTTCGAAAGCTTAGACTTAAACTTAAATTTTGATCTAAAAATCTGAGTCCTAACGAGTAGTTAAGTAGCGTAAACTGAAATTTGAAATTTGAAACCCTTCTCCCCCCAGAACAAAAATCAGTTATTCCCGATCTTTGTGTCGTAGATTAGGCTCTAACTACTGCCGCGTTTTGCTAAAATTATTCTTTATGTCAGTATTTTCTTGAAAATAAATTTTAAAGAAAATTTTCAAAAAATTCCGATAGAGGGCGCTTTAGACTTTGGAGTAACGAACAACTATTTTATACCGTTATATTTTGTGTCTCATTAAATGCTTTCTAAAGCTTAGACTTAAATTTTCAGCCCAAAATCTGAATCGTTAGACGTGGTTAAGTTTCTGGGGAGAGGGGTTTGAAATTTCTACTCCTGAGCACAGTTCAGTTTACCATGTCCACACATTGTGTGCTGTGATACGAGGTAAAAAGACACAAATTAGGATTATGTTACCAAAGCATATTTATTAACATGTAATCACAATAAATGTTCAAAATTGTGACCACCAGAGGTTATGCACGCAGAACAACGGCGACGAATGGAACGGCGAACATTCGCGAAAACATCAGGCTTTTCGAGCACTTCCCCTACAGCGGCGGAAAGTCTGGCGACCAGTTCCTCGGGGGATTCAATGGGTGTCTCATACATAAGAGCCTTCAATCGTCCCCAAAAAAAGAAATCGAGGGGTGAAAGATCTGGCGAGCCAGCAGGCCAAGCAACAGGACCACCTCGACCAATCCATCTGTTCGGAAATGTGATGTCCAGATAGTTGCGGACGTCTCGTACGTAATGGGCTGGCGCTCCATCGTGCTGGAACAACATGACCCGCCGGATGCGTGGAGGAACAACGTTTAACAGGTCTGGCAGCACATGTTGCAGAAATGTGAGGTATGTTTTACCGTTGAGGCGTTCAGGAAGAAGGTACGGTCCGATTAGGTGGTCTCCGAGGATTCCTGCCCAAACATTGATGGAAAAGCGTCTCTGATGAGCATGTGGATACGTAGCATGTGGATTGACATCCGCCCATACATGTGCATTGTGTGTGTTAAATGTACCTTCACGTGTGAAGGTACATTCATCGGTGAAAAGCACAGTTCGTCCAAAATGTGGATTTAGCGCGTTCTGCTGCAGAAACCAGCGGGCGAATTCAATACGATTTGGATAATCCCCTGGAGACAGTTTCTGGACTCGTTGCACATGAAACGGGAGCAAATGTTCATCCTTCAGTACCCTCCAAGTCGTGGACTGTGAGGTATCCACCTGGCTAGCCACTGTTCGTGTACTTGTACTTGGCTGCGCCGCTACTACATCCAGAATGGCTTCTGCAAAAACTACTGATTCGTCCTTTTTTGCACGACCTGCATTCGACCGGGAAGCGAGAAATGATCCCGTCTCACACAACTGTCTGTGCAAGCGCTCGAAAGTTTTGCGGTTAGGCAACCGCCTGTTAGGAAATCGCTCTCCGTACATTCGTTGTGCCTCTGCACCATTTCCATCTGCCGCTCCGTAAATTAAATGCATCTCAGCCTTTTCCTTATTCGTGAAGGGCACCATCTTCCGATTCATTACTACAGCGACTTACACTTGACTCACCGTTCAGTGGTTTTTATGCCTGAATCGTGTCGAAATTTTGCATACGTGTTCTTCTTCTTCCCCATTTGACATTTGCATACTTTCTGTTTCCTTCTTCACCCGGTGACTAGCGTCAGGAATGGAGCTTTAACGTTTGCATGAGCGACGTTTCCAACTGTGCCAGTGCCTTTATGAGTGAATTCCGACTATGCAGTCCTTGACGAAAGTTGTATTTTTGCCTCGTATCACAGCACAGAATCGTTGGGCATGGTTAAGTAGTGCAAACTGAACTATGTTCAGAAGTTGAAATTTGAAACCCCTCCCCTCGCTACTGAACCACGCTCAGCGATTCAGATTTTGAGCTGAAAATTTAAGTTTAAGTCTAAGCTTTAGAAAGCATTTAATGAGACACAAAAAATAACGGTATAAAATAGTTGTTCGTTACTCCAAAGTCTAAAGCGCCCTCTATCGGAATTTTTTGAAAATTTTCTTTAAAATTTATTTTCAAGAAAATACTGACATAAAGAATAATTTTAGCAAAACGCGGCAGTAGTTAGAGCCTAATCTACGACACAAAGATCGGGAATAACTGATTTTTGTTCTGGGGGGAGAAGGGTTTCAAATTTCAAATTTCAGTTTACGCTACTTAACTACTCGTTAGGACTCAGATTTTTAGATCAAAATTTAAGTTTAAGTCTAAGCTTTCGAAATCATTTAAAGAAATACAAAAAATAACGTTAAAAAATAGTTGTTTGTTACTCCAAAGTCTAAAGCGCCCCCTATCGGCATTTTTTGAAATTGAACTTTAAAATTTTATTTCAAGAAAATACTGGCATAAAGAAAATTTTTTGCAAAAACCGCAAACGAATCGACCAATTTTTCCATGTTTTATAATCATTTGAAATTTCGGACCCTAAACTTTAATGCCCCCTATCTCCTTGGGAATACGTCTGGGACCCTTAGTCTCCTATTTAATATTATTTGTCTTTAAGTGTACTATAACCCCTTAAAGTTCTGCCCATCTTTTATGAATCACCCTGTATAGCTCTAAGAAAAGTTTTTCAATTCTGTTTATCCAGTATTTTTACTTTGATAGAAGCAGTAGATAATATTCCATTTCAAAATGAGAACTTTTATTCGAAATTAGAAATTCAATGGATATTTTTATGTTTCGAGTATTAATAAAAAAATCACAGTTGTATATATAAATAGTATTCAAAACATTATTATGGAATCAGTTAATTCATTTTAAAATGCAGGATGCATCAAAACCAAGTTTCACCCATTCACTTTTTTTGTGAAAAACACTCATGTATCTCAACAAGCTGAACCTGAGTTTTCATTCGCAACTTAACATTTGAAAGTTAAATAATGAAGGTGTTTTATCGAGATTTTCATCAGATAACACTGCTTTACAGGAAATAATATAACATAATGGGAATTGCTCAAAGTGCGCTATAACTTGCTTAATGTCACAGTATGTATTGTGAGGTACATTCCGAATTATATTATGTCTAACTCAGTGTTGCTTGAATGCGCAAGGTGGACGTTTCAATTACTTCTCGTAATATCACAATATTTCACCAAAAGCAAAATATTATGGAAACATGGTTGAAATTACATCATTATTGTTAAAGATAATTCGGTTTGGATTTCATTGCAACACACTGTCTTTTTAAAGAAACGTGTGAACTGCGACTCTGGATTTTTATAAAATTATTAAATATTGCGGCATTATCATTTGAAAAATATTCAGTTGAAAAATATCCACCTCATTCAATCGTAAAATTTGTAACATTTTTCTGCAACTAGTTATATCGAAAATATAAATTCTGAAATTGTGTTAGAAGTGTCTGCAGTTCTTCATAAATGAAAATTTATTGTTTTAATTTAGAAAGACCCTATATACGCAGTGTAAAATCAGAAGTTTCCATTGTTTTGTACAGAAATGGGTGTGGTACCTCTAACATTGATCAAAAAGCTTCTTTTTTGTATTGTTCTGAGAGACATTTTCATTTGTAATTCTCGAACTGTTTCACTTTGACGCATGAATAAATTTTATTCCATTTGAAACAAAGGAAAAGGACTCATCGCTCCTATCATTATTTTGAAATGGTAATGGAGGTAACGCAACTGAAGTATTAATCTGTTTAAAAAATGCGAAAATTAAAATTTCAAATAAGTGGTGGTAATTCTGAAATCTGGGTAAAACAAAAACTCGCCAAACAGCAATACATACTGGTCTGTACACACTCCCATCTTTCTGATATTATTGGTAGTAAAAAAATAAACTTTTACTTGATTATCTGACATTTTATGAATTCTTTAATTTTTTGTGCCTATTTTACTGGCTTAGGAACTAAAAAAATATATGTTGTCAACAGTTGTCTAAAATGTTATGGAAATTTTAGGATTTATGCCATGAATCACCCTATGGCTAAAATTATTTTAATATTTTATTAAAGCTACTCCCTATATTGTAAACACAATTTCACTGCGTTTTGCTCAGCAGTTTTTTCTTTTTATTTATTTTTAACAACTTAAATTTAAATCACTTGTTAGAACTGAACGTAAACCTTAACAGATCTTTTTTAATCATGGCCAATTTGTGTTTATATCATGGCTAATTTGTGTTTATAATGTAGGCTATACCATATAGTGTAAAATAGACATAAATAACTTTCATCTTTGCTAAATTACTATTGATTTTATGAGTTTTTCAGATACATCTTTGTTAAATCTGGTTATGTCAAATATATTTTTATTAATTTGTGGATAATTTAAAATAAATTAAAAAACGAACGACTCATGAGACTGAATCAAAAATCGTTACATTTAAAAGAACAAAGTGGGAACTAAACTAAAAACCTTTATTTTTAATTGAATGAAAAGCGGAGTCGAAACACAATATTTTGCTTTAACTGTATTTTACTTTAGCTTTTTTTTAACTACTTAAATTTAAAACACTTTTTAAAACTAAACCTAAATTATCTTAACAGTTCTGTTTTTGATCACGGCCAATTTGTGATTAAAATATGGGCTTTTCATACAGTGTTAAAACAGAAATAAAAAATTTTCATCTTCGCTAAATTAGTATTGATTTTATTGGTTTTCAGTACATCTTTGTTAAATCTGGTTACATCGAATATTGTTTTATTAATATGTAGATAATTTAATGTAAATTAATTAACAAACGAATAATGAGACTGAATTAAAAATCGCTACATCTAAAAGAACAAAGTGGGAATTGAACCAAAAACCTTTATTTTTAATTGAATGAAAAGCGGAGTCGAAATACAATATTTTACTTTAACTTTTTTTAACAACTTAAATTTAAAACAACTTTTTAAAACTAAACCTAAATTATCTTAACAGATCTTTTTTTTATCATGGCCAATTTCTGTTTATAATATGACCTATACCATAATGAAAAATATACATACATAATTTTCATCTTCGCTAAATTAGTATTGATTTTATGGATTTTCAGATACATCTTTCTTAAATCTGGTTACATCAAATATTTTTTTTTTATTAATATGTACAGGGTGTCCATAATTAAACGACCCTACTTTAAAGTTGACTACAGACGAAACTATTGGTCAGAAAGTTGTGAAATTTTTTGAAGGACATAATGAAGGAATGGGAATACGTTTAAGCAAAAAAAAATTTAGTTCAAAATTTCGCCGCCAGAGGGCGTTTTTCTAATGAATTGTACATTTAGCATACATTTACGATAGGTTATAATTTTTATTACAACAAAACATGTTGAATAATTTTTTTTTCGCGACATGTTTTTAGCATTTCCCAGAAAAAACACTGCGGTCAACTGTGGAATATGCTATCTTACGATTCCAGACGGTAGCTGAAAATGATAGCCGTCATGTGGAGCATGTTTTGTTGAAATAAAATATGTAAACTATCGTAATTGCATGCTAAATGTGTAATTAATTAAAAAACGCCCTCTGGTGGCTGAATTTTGAACTAATTTTTTTTTTCGCTTAAACAAATTTCCATTCCTTTATTATGTCCTTCACAAAATTTCACAATTTTCTGACCAATATTTTTGTCTGTAGACACCTTTAAAGTAGGGTCGTTTAATTATGGACACCCTGTAGATAATTTAAGATAAATCAAAAAACGAACGAATCATGAGACGACTGAATCGAAAATCGTTACTTCTAAAAGAACAAAGTGGGAACTAAACCGAAAACCTTTACTTTTAATTGAATGAAAACCGGAGTCGGAACACAATACTTTACTTTAACTGTGCTTCAGTAAAAAAATTTTATGTTTAGAATATCTGCTATGAAAAAGTAGGTAGTAGATACATGTAAAAGTAAATTTCTTCATGCAGTATAACATGGAGAAACACAGCCAGCATTTGACGGTGATCTGCCAGTGAAAACATTATGATAAAATTATACAAGAGGGCGTACTGGTTAAAACAAACGTCAGTTTAAAATGGAGTTTTTTATGCTCCTTGCAATTTCGTCAAGCGCGTTTAATGTATGTATCATTATGTAAAAACAAATAAAAATGATTTTTTTTTTTAAATTCTGTTAAGAAGTACATTGTTGTTCACTTTTTGTTTTCTTATTTTGGAGGGGTCCAAACCCCTGTGGCCCCTTTCCATGGCTTCCAATCTACGTAACGAAAAACAATTAATTATTTCAATTCTATTTATCCTTAAATTCTGGTAGCATTCAATCCTGTAACATTCTAGCAATAGAATGAATTTGCCTTTAAAATGTTTAATGAAATCAGGAAAATATAATCACGAGTCCTTCTAGAAAACATTGATGAATGGTAATATCACTAACTGGTATGAATCACATTAAAATATTTCTATCGACCAATTTTACTATCTGAAAACTTTAGTCAATGACCATAATATATAAATTAAAAAAGGAAAAATCGATTTTGAGTAGTCCATGAAAGAAAATTACAGCACCATTTTACTTAATTTTAATATTTTATTTAATTTTTCTGGCCTACAGATGTGCCAAATATAGATTTTGTGAACGTAATTGTAAGTAATTAACGTAATCCCAAGTAATTGCAAATTGCTTTATGAAACGTGCGTATGTGTAGTGACAGCATAGCTGCCAAACAGTTTTTTACAACTTTTTTCGAATAAGAACTCTCTGTTGTATAACTAAAATAATTTGTACAAATAAAAAAGACAAAGGCATCTTTTCGAAAAAACCGATAGCGAAAAATCGTATAATTTGGCAGTTATGTCCAAAGTAATGATGGACAGAATGAATGATTTTTTCATTCGAATGAATCATTCGGGCATGCACAAATAAAAAAAGTTGTATTAAAAGTATAGTGGCCAACATTCTTATATTTTTTAATCAATCACTACCAGATATTTTGTAAACAAACCAGAAGAAAAAGCGAAGTTGCCAAAATTCGTATCTTTTTTTATAAACTTCCTCCAAAAATGTTGTAAAACAAAAGACGTTTTAATTTTTTTTCTATTTCGAATTCTAATTAAAATATGAAATTTCTTTTACTTTCTAAAAATTTCTGGTAGATTGAAAAAAAATATTTTCGATGTTTGAAATATATGCTTCTGCGAATACCGGAATGATTCATTTGAATATCAAAATCATTCATTCTGCCCATCACTAGTCCAAAGTTCAAAACTGACTTTAGGAACAGTGCTGAAGAAAAATAAAACTCCACCATCCTATCGTATTCTATCTTGAAATTATCGCACAGTGATCACACGAATGGTAGCAATCGACTGGAAATTGTGTATACTTTATGACTATGAATCCAATTGTCGAAGTAGGGATCGACTACATATTTAAAATTGTAAGAGCTTTGAATTTTAAAATGGAAACACCTTTGACACCATATTTGAATTCATTAAATTAAGACAGTTCGGAAAAATGCATAGTTTATGTATTTAAACAGTCATTGAGGTGTAAGTTACCAACGTTTGAAGTTCCTATTGCTAAATGCATATGACAGAATTTAAATTGAATTAGATGACCCTAGAAGGCATAAACCTGCAATGCGAAAAGTCGTGCAAATTGCGCACAAGTGTATTAAAACGCGCACCAACGTACAGTTACATTTTAGACTTATATTAATGACAATAAAAACAAGCATTTACGATTTTTTAAAATTCGTTATGGTTCCCACAGGCTTTACTTTTGAGGACACTTTACTACGACTGTATACTAATAACAATCTTCGCTTTATTTAATTATAGAAAAACGATTATACAAAGTGGTGATTTGTATTGATAAATAGAGGGCATAAATTTCTTACAAAAGGAAACACCATAGCAACCTTGATTGAGAGCAAATAACAAATGAATCGGTAATTTCAAAACCACATAAGTTACATAATCAGAACTTTTCAGAAATTAAAAAAAAAGTATTATTCACAAAGTAAACGCATTTTTATGGGGGTTTTCGGGATGGTTACATAGTTTGGACTTCAAATTTTGTAAGTATCAAATGATTTTTATAATTTAAAAATAATAAGAAGAAAAATAACAGAAAATGCGTTCATAAGGTATGTTGTTTTAGAAAGAAACAAGGTTAGGTGGTATTTAATTTGAACAGAACAGTCATATTAAACATATTTTTAATCAAAATTAATGAAGATAGCACTTATACAGGAACATTTGTATGTTTTAATATGGTATTGCATGCACATGGTAATATAATATGGTATCCGCATGCAATCAGGCATTGCATGCAAAAAACACTTACGTCGCTGACTTACGTCGACAACAAAGGTATATTTGGAAAAAAACTTGACTTATGTGGTTTTTGAAATGTCCAATTCAAATATTATCAACAGCGTTGCGTGCTATAATGCGAAGACGATGTTACAAATAATTACTCAGATATGCACATGACAACAGAGACCCTTCTCGAACGACTCGATTTTAATATTCTCCTAAATATGGGGCGATTTTCTCATGTTTTCTCCATCCACTGCTTTTATACTTTTAAAGGGATTAAGGAAAAGTGTAAGTTGCGGTAAATTACATTAGAACCACTTTTTAACACAGCAAAAGAAAACTTCAACCAGTATTTTATAAGATTATTTTTTGCCTTATTTAAGATGAGAACAAAATTCTGCGTTTAAACAAGGCACAAATTTCTGTACTAAAATACTGGTAAAAATTTTTCTCCACAGTTATGGCTCTGTATACATGTTTTAAGGGAGATAACGGGTTGGGTTGATTATTGACGGCCAATTATCGACACTTGGGATATAAGCCCGGGGGCAGTGCCCTTCATGGGGGTCTTTCTAAGGGAACCTAACCCGTATTTACGCATGGATAAATCCACGGCTCGAAGAAAACCACGAAAACTCCTAACGATTAGGCTGACGGGCGCGATTGGGATCGAACCCAGCACTTCCCGTTTACCAGCTTCGACAGCAGAACCTCTCAGCCACTGGTGGGGCAAGGGAGATAACGGAGAGGTATAAATTGCAGGAAAATGTGAAAAGAAGAAGAAATCAGTGGGTTATGAAGAATGTAAAACTCAGATTATACAGTATGAAGATTTCTTAGAATTGTACTCGGATATTATTGTTTGAAAATAGTGGTAAAAAGTAATAACATTTAGTTCTTGAATCAAAGCAAATTTTCTTCGGCATTTTCAGTAGTAGCGGAGATACTAGATAACCCACGGAAATCGTGGGAACGGTATGTGAAGGGCTTAGAGCCTACTTACTACTTTAGTCACGTGTAATGTCGTGTTTAGTCGTGTGTGAAATATGCTAATGTTAAACCTATGGAAGAGTCATCACAAATATTTCGTTTGCATTTCAATATTTTATAGGATTCACTTTTCCTAGGATATTTGAGATGGATGTCTAAAGTTGTAACTTTGTATTTTTTCGATTTTGATTGCAGTTTCAATTTGGGTCAAACCAACCAATTTATTTTTTTTCAGAAATTCAAAGTGTCTATGGAATGAAATTCTAATTAAAATCTAAAAAGTAGAAAAGTACAACGTTAGACATCGACCTCAGATCAGTGTTGCCAATTACGCCCTTTTTATTGAAAATTACCTACCAGAATTTCTATATGGTAAACTTTGGTCTATTTAATGACAGTTATTAAGGGATTAAGTGAAAGAAAAATTACTAAGTGCAAGTTTTGTTGGTATTTTAAATTAAAATAGAGGCTAAATTGAAAACTCTGCCCATAATACAAAAATAATCTTTAAATGCAATAAAATGTAAAACAGAAATTGGTAATGAAAGATCAAGTGGTGAAAATGTAGGTAGTGAACGTTGACATTAACTAGTTACAGTGCCTAGAATACACAGTGTGGGAAACGGCTACAAAATACTACTAAAAATTGAATCCGATAAATGTAGAACGATGCTGAAAGATAACGGGTCGATCGCAGCGACATCCTCCAGCAGTGGCGTAGACAGGGTGGATGTCCAGATGGTTTGGATACCACTAATTTTATAAAAATATTTTTGCCTTATCTAATCGGAGCATTTTCTGCGATATTGAAGGCGAAGAAAACTTTACAATATTACTGGTTTCCAGAGCATTTGAATACCCCCCCCCCCCTCTCTGGCTACGTCACTGTCTGCTAGCTTTTTTCAACGCAAACATTGTATAAGAATCGAACTGAGAAAACGTTTCAGCTGGTGGTAAATATTTTAAGCAATTCAATTATACCCTATTTCCTTTGACTTGGATAGTGATTTTCATAAGCTTCGAAAATATGAATAATATTGATCATGGCCAAAAAACGTGATACGCTTTCTTTTGTGTCTGGTTGCAGTACTCGATACAAGATAGCAAACTAGAAACTATCCCTATTTAGCATACGAAAAGATGAATCTCTGCTAGAAGAGTGGAAAAGGTAATTCTCTGATATGATAAAAAGTTAACTTCAAAATCAGTTACATCTGAAATGTACACATACAAAAAGATTTTATTAACAGAAATTATGTTTATGTTGTCAATAGTGAAACGGTTACTTTTGCTAGGGGTAAATCTATTTTTAAAGCAGATGTCGCTGCGATCGCTCTATTATTGTACCGCATCGTTGCATGTTTATCGGCTAAAATTTTTTAGCACTTTTTAAAGCATTACCAGTTTGGCTTTTTTTTTAAATTCCGAAATTTCGCATTCATACCAGAAATTCCCTGTAATGTTCTTTTCCTTACTTAATGGCACATATTTCGTATCTTCTTAAAATAAAAATTCTTGTTTCAGAATTGCCGGTTTGAATTTGAAAATTATGAATTAAAAAAACTGTAAAACCGTTTTCCACACTATGTATTCTAGGCGCTGTAGCCTAGTTAAAGTTCTAAATTCCGAACCCGTTCATATTATGAAATCAAAAGTTTAATAAACAATCTGCCGAAAACGACAAGATCGTAGATAATAAGAAAGAAAAGTAAGAAAGATAAATAGATATTAGATGAAAAAGTAACAAAGGTCATAAACCTATAAAAATATAACTATATTATTACATATTTTTTCCGGTGAGAATAATTTAATTTTTAATTTATTTTTTAATTTATTTTTTTGCCAAATTTTACAGATAACTTGCATTTTTTTACAGTAATACTTTCAAAGAAACTATTTTTATTTTATGTGGATGTATTGTTTTATCGGAGATAAATCACATCATTAAATTTATTTTCACGTGAATAAATTCTTGAATTTCGATCTCGATACAGTCAAAATCATGTACTTTAAATAAATAAAACAAGTATGTTACGGCAACACAAAACATAGTGAATATAATTCTAGTTTAATTTACTTTCGTAAATTCGAACTTCTATATCATGCTTTTTTTCTCTATCTCGAAAAAAATCTTATTTCCCCAGGGTTGCTAAGGGTAAGAGAATTTGGACACCAGTGTATATATATATATATATATATATATATATATATATATATATATATATATATATATATTTAAGGGAAAATATTTCTATGCGGAAAAACTGTTACATAAATCCATTGACAGTAGCAACCATGTTTCCCTGTTCATTAACAATTCTGCTAACATAATAAAACACTTTAACAAATACCTTACCTTGAAATATTTAATTACTTTAAAAACTATCCAATATTTAATTTCTTAAAATCCTATTCGTGCCAGTTTTTCTAAGACTCGGAGAAATAAAACTGATTATATTCAAAAGAATTTTCCCACAATCCTAAACTTATACGTATTACTAATAAAAAAAATTAGTACGAATTTTAGGAGCTAAACAACTGGTTCACGAAAATACATTAGACTGAGAAAAAGTATTGAATAGAAACTTATATAGTGAAATCTGGCTAGATCTATATGTTTCATATCTGCTAACGGGATTATGTTGAATTATAAAAAGAAATGAATATTAATTTTTCGTAAGGCTATAAGGTTTTCAGCACACATTTTATTAAATATATTTTCTTGTTTAGAACTTGTTCATTTCATTTAGAGAAAGTGAAGAAGTTGGCAGGTATGAAAAGGTAATTTTCAAGATATTATTATATTGCAAATATATAATGTAATTTATTTAATAAATTCAAATGTTGGCAAATTAGTTATTCTATAGGTGAGAAAATTTAAGAAAAGATAAATAATAGCAATTATTATACAATTTGTATTTCATTTTCGCATTAACCCTTTCCGGCACAGTGGTTCCACTCCAGGCACACCTAATTTTAATTCCAAACTTACATTCGACACAACGAATATTTTAATAAAATTTTGTTTCTATAATGAAATCTTAAAATAAGGAGTTCGCATTTTCTAAAAAAGTCGTTTGTAAATTCCGGTGTCAGTCAGCGATTTCTCATTTTATGAACAGACTTTGTCTGTGCCGGAAAGGGTTAACAAAGAATTTTTTTTCAATGCATATTGTTTTTTTTTTAAACTGTTTTCAGAGCAATTCTCAAAATGAAATGCCTTCACGGATAAAACTGGCATAATGCCTAAAGAAATCCATTTTTTTCATAAAATCGAAATATTTTTCTTCAATATTAACATCATTTAAAACATTCATCACAAAAAACTGTAAGTAGAACCTATATCTTCAGAGGATAAAGATATCGTCGCAGAAAATGTGAATTTGCATCGAGAAAACTTTTATTATGATTCAATCAGAATCACGTCATCTACAAAATGTAACTTTCGTTATATTCGTGAATTTTTAAAAATATGATTTCTTAAATATTATAAGATATCTATCCTATGCCGGCCCAACGCCAAAAGTTTGAGTTTGCAAATTTTACATTCGTTACACATATTTGAGATCGTTATTTCCCAATAGTATTATTTACCTTATTTGATAAAAATCTTCTCCCTGAATAAACAATTGTAGGGTTACTATTCGTAAATAACGGTATCCAACGAAAAATACTTGTAGTAAATAATGGCCACAGACATATTAATAAGTTACTTATGAGAAATCTTCTCCAAATTCGGTATAATTAGATTTATTTTTTTTCTTTCAAAATAGAAAGATTTCTCACAAGGAAAATGGAACACATCTTTTCTTCACTCAGCCAGAAATCCATAAAAGATAAACTTTTACATAAGTATATCATAAAATATTAGCTACATGAACAGAATACTAATTCTGGATCTTCACGAAATATTCGCACCACCGTTGGAATAATAAAAATAGAGAAAAATATCAAAAGAATTTGTTGAGGAACACCATGGGAATTCTAATGTGGTATTTCGCAAGGAAAGGAACTATTTCTTTAAACAAATGTTTGAAAAATCCTATTTTCACTTTTATTGCACTTTAAGATCATAGTTTTGTAATATAAATAAAAGGATCCTTGGGTTATTTTTGTAAATCTTATTTTCTTTAAATAAACATCTTAGCCGCTTTATTAAGAAAATCTTAAAAAGAAACCAATCGTTGCTATATTGGGGTTCATTATTGCCCCAATATTGCATCTATCGTAAATACCTCCAATGATATACTAATTTTTTTAAGAATTGGATTTACATTTATGATATTTGCAATGAAATTCTACTATTGCAAAACTATTTTCTTTACGTTGGAAGTATTTACAATAAAACGCCAATATTACAGAAAGATTGACAAAACGATTTCAGAATACTTCTTTGCAATATTGATGCAATGCTTGTTAGGGCTGGACGATATCAAAAATTTAATATCGCGATATATCATCCAGTTAAATCGATATTGATGATATATCGCGATAACTAGCTTAAAATGCGTGGGGATAGAAATATTGCTAATTTCGAAAGACAAATGTACGAGCAACTTAAATACCAACAGATGTAGAAAACAACGAATCATATATATATATATATATATATATATATATATAAGAGAAAAGCAAAGAAACTAACAAAAGAAGAATAAATAAAAAGAAAACGGCCCAGTTAAACTGTATGGGCATTGAGCTCACAGGCTATTCACACTAATTGTATATTATACTCTTATTTCAGCCTCGAAAAATAATGAAATCGACAATATAATAAGAGGGATCAGCACCCCCCCCTTATAGTTGACCAATGAACCCCTAAATTTAATCAGGGATGCCTTTAATTACATATATACAAAATTTGCAAACAGGATAATTCTTTGTGAAAAACCAATTTATCTAATTTAAGGAGGATTAGCCCCCGTATCCTCCTTTATACTGAACCAATTAACCCCTAAAACTAATCAGGGGAGTACCTTACCACAATAGGCCTATATACAAAATTTGAATAAAATCGAATAATTCTGCATGAAAATCTAATTTATCTAAATTAAGGGGAGAGGATTAGCCCCCTCCCCTTTACCCCCTTTATACTTAATCAAAGAACACCCAAAACTAATCAGGAAATTCACAATGAACCTATATACAAAATTTGAAGAAAATCTGATAATTCTGCATGAAAAACCCATTTATCTCAATTAAGTAGGGTTGGCCACCCTTTCCCCTCTTTATACTTAACCAATGAACCTCCAAAACTAATCAGGAAAACGCCTTATCACAATGAGCCTATATACAAAATTTGAAGAAAATTGGATAATTCTGCATGAAAAACCCATCTATCTAAATTAAGGGGGGGAGAGATTGTCCCCACTTTCCCCCTTTATACTTAACCAATGCACCCCCAAAACGAATCAGGGAAGCCCCTTATCACAATGAACCTATAAACAAAATTTGAAGCAAAACGGTTACTTCTATCAAGCGTTATCGCGTTACGTACAGACATACATACATACGTACATACAGAACCGGCGGCGGGCACATTAGCTCTCCGGCTTTGATAGCCAGTGAGCTAAAAATGTACCATAAAATTTTGCTTTATTATGCAAAATACTAGGTTTGATATTTAAACCTGTTTTTTATTTCAAAATTGCCATTGAATTCAAAAGAAAATAAATTGCAAATGATAAAAATAAGTTATTGGCTAACAAAATTAAATAAAACAAACAAACAAAATCAATATTCAGCATTACAATCTACATGACACCATACATTCATTTTAATATCAAGGCGCTACCGATAATATTGGCTTAGAATATAATCTTAATGAGCACTGAAGTAGCGCAATGCTATCGACTCGACAATAACCAACATATATTTTAGCTCGTATTTTATTGGCCATCACATATCAATACCTTGACATATTGCAATAAGTGTGGACGAATAGCAGCAGCGGAACTAAAACATAGACGATAGCTGTATTGTTCAGTTACGAACAAAGATTTTAATTTGCGGTTTGAGAGGATAGTAAGGAACTTAGACATAATAAGAGAATGTATTCGTATTGGGATATATTGTGATATTCTTTATTTGGGGATATTAATGAAAGCGAGATAATCAAAGGATAATCATTGGAGGGGATATTCTGAGTGTAATAAAGTAGAGCAGTGAATATCTAAACGTATCGATCCGACGAAAGGAATGGGTTGAAAAGGATATTAAACGGAATATTCGGCGGTTTTCTCGTGGTTTGAAGTTGAAAAAATAAATGTTTTTTGGATATATCGGTAGAGTCAGAGCTTAGGTTAGGTATCGTTATTGGGATATATTGCCAGAGTCAGAGTTTAGCTATCATTATTGGGATATATTGCCAGAGTCAGAGCTTAGCTATCATTATTGGGATATATCGTCAGTGTCAAAGCTTAGATATTGTTATTGCGATAATTGAGAAATATCAATATTTGATCGATATATTGATAAATAATCCAGCCCTAATGCTTGTAAAACCTAACCACGCCAATGTTATGCCAATATTGCTCGATAATAGCTACCAATCTCCCAGTCAAAAACAATTGTTTCGAACTAGCAGCATTATCCGTTACTTTAATAACCAGACTTCTAATTAACATTTCCGATTAAAAATATTGACTTTTTGAATATGAAATAAATTAGGAGGTTAGCAACTGTGCATGATATAAGCGGCCGATACATATTTGCCAACCACCAACTAGTTTTCCTTAAAATGCCTTTAATTTGATCAATGTTAAAAAAGGTACAGACCTCAAATGCATTTAATGCATCTTCATTTGATCAGTTCCATGTTGCATTGTGGAACTTATCCTATTTTATTGTTTGCAAAATTTTCAGGTTAGAAATATTTTTAAACCAACGCCATTATATATTACGCCTGAGCAGGTGAAAGGAAGAAGTTTCGCAAATTGCAAATAGCGCCAAATTACGACTGATTGTCTTTTTGGATGCTTGAAAACGAAAAGATTAAGCCCAAAAAATCACAAAGTGCAATTTAAAAACATTAATCATCAGTGAGATGGATTGACTGATGATGGAACTCTGCTTTGAGAACTTGTCGCAGAAGGGGAAAACAGCGCACATTTGTATGAACAAAATTTATATATGATACCCAAGCAGCGCTTTGGTTTTGACAATCCGCCGCAGGAGCGGAAAGTGATGCTCGTGTGAGCTACAAAATTAACAGGTATTGCTCACACTCTTAGTATAATCGCTCTGCTTTATACTGAGTCAAGTGAATCCGCATTTGACGGAATACTGGGAAGTTGGCAGATATGGGACATTCTCAAATAAATTTACAAAACAGTGTCCAGCAATATAGTTAATTTCCAGAATAAAAGAGATATTTTTCTTATTGAATACACTACCTTTTGAAAATAATACAATATTTGTTGTATAATAACAAAATTAACAGGCACTACGCACACTCTTAGTATAATCGCTCTGCTTTAAACTGAGTGAAATGCAACCACATTTGACGGAATACTGGGAAGTTGACAGATATGGGTCATTCTCAAATAAATTTACAAAACAGTGTCCAGCAATATAGTAAAATTTCCAGAATAAAAGAGATATTTTTCTTATTGTATACACTACCTTTTGAAAATAATACAATATCTGTTGCATAATAACTTCTTAAAACATTTAAAGTATTTTCAGTTTAGAATGTTGGATTTTTGAAAAATTGACTGTCCCCAATAAAAGATTTCAAAAAGAAAGCCCTGAAAATACAAGATACAGAATGAAATGAAATTTAAATTATACATAATTTCAAACTTAGATACCTTATCTTTCAATTAAACTTAAAAATGAGAAAATATTTTACATAAAAATCTATAATACATCTTGAACTAACATGTCTCCAAAAAGAATGCACCCATTCTTATGCCCACTCTGTTACCAATATTTTTTTAATAATCCTATTATACAGTAGATAACAGCACATGCCTCAAGACTGCATACATATATGAAGATTTATTTCACATAGTATTTGCATTCATAAAGTGGGTGAATATTATTTTTACAGATTTCTATAACAAAAGATTAAGTAAGTACTTTTTTGTCTGTCCACAATTTTAGCTTGCTATAGATAATCTAAATAGCTGTTAAGATTTGCATCATTAATTATTATAACTATAATAAGGAACAAAAATATGGGAAAACGTTCCCTTTTACCAAATAGTTCTCTTTGTTTTTTTAATTGAAGAATAGCTGACATTAAATTAAGTGGAGATTTCAATTAAAATTCCTGATATAATCTATCAGCTGATAAATATAATTTATTTTGCAAAATAAAGCAACCAGCTAAAATGGCGTTCCGCGTTTCTTTAGTCAAGTGATGCATTTGAAGGGCTTTCAGATGGTCCGATTTCGAATACCGGTATTTTCTTAGAAGAAATTTACTTATAATCTTGCAAATTATTCAGAAGCCACTTTCGGAGGTAATTTTTTTGTGAAGATGTTGTTGAAACCTACCATGAAATTTTCTGTTAAAAAATATTGGTATTCAGTTGGCGGACCATTTGGGAGCACAGCATTTGTCTAACGACGACGAAAAATTTGGGTACATTTTGAAATTGATAAAGGCAAAAGGAATTGATATTACTTTTCTAATATTCATCATAGTACTTTTTCTAGCTACACTTTTACTAAGCGTTTGGCGCTTTAAATTATTTAACTGGCATTACAACGAATCAATATTCCACCCGTATGCTATCAGTGTAAGATTTTATAGTTTTTGTAAATATTTCATATATAAACAAATAAAAAGCTATTTTACAAATATTTATAGTTTTTCGGTTAAAACAAATTATTTCAAATTTAATGAAAATTGGAACTTGGAAAGAAATTATTATACAGAGTCCCTAAAGCTATGGACTCCGTATCTCCCGTAAGAGCACTGCGGATCTTATTTTTATGAACGTAGCCGAAGTCCTGGATAACAATTAATCTGAAAAACGTTATAGATGCCCAAGAAGAGCAAAATAAATAAATAAACAAAACAAAGACAGATTTTGGCAGAAAATATATAAAGAACAAATTAAATTAAATTAATAATATTTAAATAGTAAAATATAAAACTTTATTATTTACAGTTAAAAAATAAATTAACCTATTAACCGAGGAATGAACTTTTGTTCAACTTATACGCCTGAATTCCAACGGGGCACACTTCCACCAGTAAAAAAAAAAAAAAAGACTTTTTTTCCTTATTCATTGCAGTAATTTAAAGTAGCTGCCCAAGAAAATTAAAATTAAATTTATTAAATTACATATTTAAAATTTTGATAGTTATACCTTTAAATTATTTCGACATATCTTAAACACTAAGTCGAAATTTATTGTTAAAGAAAAAAAGTTATTTCTAGACATGAAAAAAGACTTTTTTTTTATTTCACTTGAAAAGTTATCTGGAAGTATATAGTTCTGATTTGTTCTGAAGAACTTTCCTGTAGAATGTAATATATTTACAATAACTTTTCTGTACAAGTATTTTATCTCAAAGTCAGATTTGCGACTGAAAGATGAGATAAAAAATTCTACAAATGCTACTGTGCTTTTATTAAGAGAGAAATATTATATTGTGATTGCTTTAAAAAAAATTGTAACAGAGTCTTTTTATAAGAAAAGTATCCTTTTATGTTAGGAGGCATATGTATTTCAGGATGCGTTGGAGACACATAGGTATTGTAAAAGTGTTTAAAATAAGATAGAAACTAAGATTATGGTGACAAAACAGACCACCCATTAGGATACTTAAAAAGGTACTCAGTTATACGGTCCATGGGTCCTGTAAAATATTTTTTTTTACCATGCTCTGAAAAGTAAAGTAATAAGAATTTCTTTCTTGTATGACTTATCATGGCTGAGTTATGATAGTTGGGAGTTTATGGAATTTTGGAACTTTCGGACATTAAAAATTGACAAAGGATTTTTTTAGTCCAAAAATTCTAAAAAAATTAAGGCTCCCACTCGGCCTATTTTCTGAATACCCTTTTTTTCACACAAATGTCTTCCTTCTTGCTAATTTTGTAGAATTCCACCCCAAAGGTAACTTTAGGAATGTTGCAAAAACCCATTACAAAATTTTTCTTTAAAATTAATTGTATTAAAAAAACGGACCGGACCACTGGGATCCCGGAGAAAACTCTTTATATATTTTTCTCAACTGCTTTCTTAGTAATCCTTAAACTAATGTATGGTCTTTGAATGGAGCCTTTTGTATGAGAAGGGTATAGGTTCGTCCTTATATTTTTCCTTGTATTTTTATATAGTTCTTTACTGCAATTATATATATATATATATATATATATATATATATATAATTGCAGTAAAGATAATATATATATATATATATATTATAATTATATATATATTTATAATAAATAAATATATATATATATATATATATATATATATATATATATATTACGGCTCTCCATTTGCCTTGCAAGTCGATTACCTCTATACTGGATATTAAATTGCTTTGCGACTATGTGATCCATAAAGCTCATTACATTGTTCCATTGTGGGTGAAGATTTAATTTTTATTGTTTTGTTTCTCAGGGCATAAGGAAAATATTTCTAAATATTACTTAAACAACACAGGGACCGTATGAAACTTAAAAAGGTTAACCGTTTGAAAATTAAAGGCGGGATTGTTTCATCAACATAGTTTTATTTCCAACCTTATATTACTTTTTTGTAATTTATATTGCCTTCGTACTTCAAACAGATAAAATTATAGCGCGTTTGAATCTTTTTGAGACACACTGTTTTCCGACGTACAGTGGTGGCCAAAAGTGTGGACATTTTTTGAAAGTTTCATGTGTTTCAACTTTGTGTGCTTGTAGAATATATTAAATTTCTCTGAAATACAAACGATTATATATCAAATTGAAGGTAATTTAATGTAGAATTTAATATTAAAAACAGTATTTTAATATCTGGATTACAAAAAAAGTTATGCAACTAATAGTAAGATCTATCTTAGATTTGCATTTTTTTTAAGTGATACACAATCAATACTTAGTAGGATAACCTTATTTTTAACCCCTTCAGGAGCAAAGTACTCTTGTAGCTAAAATATTGAAATGATTGATTGACACCAGGATTCACTAACTATTTTTTTTCAATAAGTGAAAGCTTTTTCTCATGTACCTCATAAATTTAAAATTTTGTTATAAAATTCTGGTGTCATTGTGGCATTTTGGGATTAAAATTAAGTGGTATATATTATATACCGGTGCCCTTCAAGAGGTTAAGACAGCTTCACAGCGTCTTTTCATCGTGTGAACGAGTGTTTGGAGTTCATCTTTCGTAATCACATGGTGCCAAGAATCAATTATAGCTTCAATAAGTTGTCTTTTATTGGATGGACGTTTTTTTCGTACAAGAATTTTCAAACGTCGCCACAAATTTTCAATTGGATTGAGATCAGGGCTGTTTCCTGGCTGTGGTAATATATTTATGCCTTTATTTTCAAACCATGCTTTGCATACTTTTGCTGTGTGGCATGGAGCTGAATTCTGCTGAAAAATAAATGGTGCGTTGTTGGGGAAGAGATCCCTCATGGAAGGTATCAATTTTGGTTCCAGGACATTTTCGATGTATTTTTTGGCATTCAGGATGCCATCAATCACACACCATCTGCAGACATACATGGCCAAATCATGACATTTGTTGGGTTTTTTGTAGTTGCTTCAATGCAATCAGGATGAAGTGCTTCTCCTACTCTACGTCTCACGTATTTTCTACCATCACTACCAGAGAACGATATTTTACTCTCATCGCTCCAGATTACTTGCTTCCATTGATTTTTTGACCATTTAATGTGTTCTTTTGCCCACTTAACTCATTTTCGCGTTGCTTTTGATTTAAATATGGTTTTTTCCTTGGAATTCTAGCTTGTAGTTCAAATCCTGATAACCTTCTTCTTATTATTCTTGAACTGACTGCAATACCCGCTGCATTCATTTCACATCTAATGGCATCTGATGAAATTTTTTTATGTTGAAGGCATAGTCGTTTAATTTTTCTATCGGCAGTAGCACTTGTGCATTTTTTTCGGCCTGATTTGGCCTTATTTTCCACTGATTTCGTTTTTTCATAACGTAAAAAGAACTTTCGTACACCAGAACAAGTCACTGAACCACCAACTTGTCTTGCAATTTCAGCATAATAGAAGCCATTTTCTCTCAATATGGCAATTCGGCTTCTTTTTGTAGATGTCCAATTAGTTCTTCTTGTTGATGACATTGTTTGAAATTAGTTAAATTAAAAAAAGAACTTTAAATATTCAAAAACAGCAATACTCTATTTAATTGTACTAGCATGCAACATTCCACAAAATATCTCCACAAAAATAACTCTTTTACCATCCAAATAACGTAAACTATAGTTACAGACATTTGATTGGTCCTCAGAACAGTGTTTGTGATTGGCTAGTGCGCTTTTATTACAAAACACGTCCTTATTCAAAACGATTTGTGTTTGTTTAATCTACTTAAATGAGCATAACTTTTTTTGTAATCCAGATATTAAAATACTGTTTTTAATATTAAATTCTACATTAAATTACCTTCAATTTGATATATAAACGTTTGTATTTAAGTGAAAATTAATATATTCTACAAGCACGCAAAGTTGAAAAACATGAAACTTTCAAAAAATGCCCAAACTTTTGGCCACCACTGTATAATGCGCTGCTCAATAAATCCCAGACCAAATGATTAGGCATGGTAATTTTATTTAATAAATAAAGTGAAATATTGTGAAAATGCTTGATCTAAATATTGTTTATTTGAGCTGCACGTTATACTCTTGAACATACAGTGGGGGAGACCGCAGCAACGTGAGTTATATTTTGTTTTTGGCTTTATCATTTTTTACGCTAATACCTCTAGTATAAAAGACCATTGCTGCTGGTAATGGAAATCTTTGGCTACAAATTAATGAAGAATAGGTAACATAAGTATTTTCGTTAATTTTTGTTAAAAAAAAGTTTTCCAACTAGTACAAAAATAAACCAAGAATAAGGGATTCGCTAACGTTTCATATCAACGGCGGAAGTACATTAGGGCTTCACAAATAACCACAACTTTGAGTAAATAAATACTTACTTAAAAAAAAAAGATATGAGTCTTTTTTCTATCTGCGAATTTCCATCACATTGCATCTATAGTAGATGATGCACATACAGTATTGGGTTGCTATGTAGCAACGTCACAGTAATAGAAAACTAGGCCTGCGCGCTGAAGCAAAAATGGCAGCTGTCGTAGGAGGATGTTAAGACTTTGTACGGTTTCTTGAATTTCAACACCAATAATTTCTAAAAGCTTTCTCCTCCTTACTTTTCCGAGGTCAAATAAGTCAAAGAAAACTTTTAGAAATTAGTGGTGTGTAAATGCAGGGGACTGTACAAACGCTTAAAAATATCCGCCTTAGTCGGCCGCCATTTTGGTGTTAGCATTCAGCCCTAGTATTCAGGGGACGGCGTAGAAAATATAAGCTACATACCAATTTATCCCTTGTCAATTAGCCCGTCTCTCTTAATTAGAAACATTTTGTTGATCAAAGCATTTGACATAAAAGCATTTCCCAATAATTATACAAAATATCTTTAAGGTAACACATTACCGAAGGGAAACGAGAAAACTCGGTTTTATTCAAAATGCATCATTGACTAAGGTCGTGGCTTCTACCTTAAAGAAAACGTATTCATATTATGTTGCACATATTTCGTTTTTAAAACATTTTATATTTTATACGTACATTGAAAAATATTTACTGGCGCATAAACTTGAGAAACCTATCTGTGAACGGGGGATACGCTTCAAGATCAATGTTAACCCTTTGCGCTCCAGCGTCTCTTAGACAAATTTTATTCGGTTGGCACCACTTTTTTTTAAAGTTACCTTTATTTGCACAAAATGCTCTAATGCTCGAAAATGTTCTAATTAAAGGCAAATATTATTTTTCTTTGTTACTGGTGCCAGAAATAAATTACTTTCGCCGTTGCAGCGACAGCGGAGTACAAAGGGATAAATATTTAATCCATCATCGTTAGTTCGATTTTCTAGTTCTGTGATGCAATCAATGCTTCAGAAGTATATTTTTTCCGCATATGTATCCCATTTCAGTTACCATCTTGTTGTGTGATGTGTGTGTTACGCATATAATGTTTACCATTCTAACAATAATAAGTATGTCAATTATATATGTTTCTTCTTAATTTTTAAAGTAAGAAAAATAATAATTATTTTTAAATGAAAAAATACAAGTCATTTTACTTTATTTTTAAGGTTTTTGAAGTGGTATTTTTAAGTAGGGACGTCCGATTTGAAGGTCGGGATACACCAGAAAATTCTTATAATAATTATGTAGTATAATTCTAGAATATTTGCCTTTTTCAACTTAACAAATATATTCTTTTAAATGAAGCCGAGATTTCTGTAAGAAATTTCTCGTACACTGCGTGCACCAGATTGGCGAGCCCTGAGTTTAAAAACTGTTCACTAGAAAACAATTGCTAATGTATTTAGGAATAGTTTAAGAATATAATAATAAAACCTGCCTGCGTGATTTGGTTTTCTTTACTATGTGTATTTTTGGGCTCCTTTCGAGGAAGATCATTTTGTGTCAAATACAACTTTAAGACAAATCGAGAATTTTTTTATGTTTGACGAATTATGAATTTAGTAATAAAAACATCTGAAATTTCAATTGATAAAATATAAATTTAATCATAAAGACCCTAGACTATTAATAAACATGATAGCAGACTAATACTGGTTTCTGAATAGGAAACATCTTTAATCAGTATACGAGACTAAAAGAAGTTGCGTTGGTATTAAATAGGTGAACTGTAAATTTGTACTATCTCCTTATTTTCAAATCTTTAAAATATTTTCCACTATATTTACCTGACGACGGTAATTAAAAATACCGATTCAGTTTCTTAAGTGATTCTTAAGTGAAGGATTTTTAAAAACTGTTTATTTAGTTATTGTATAAATATTATACTATGCTTTTATAAAGTAAAAGAAAATGTTTTGAGGCAATACTTTAATTTAATTCATAATTTGGAACATGTTTTATTGTATTTTTTAAACATTCGGTACACAGAATAGCTGGTACACATTTAGTTATAACTTGCATAATTATAGAAATTTCTGTGTTTTTTTATTTACTTGTAAAATCTTAAGAAATGTTGTTATAATTTATATATATTTCTGTCAAAAGAAAAGGGATTTTGTAAATTCATCTGTTATATATCTAGGAAAACCATTTAAGAATGTTCTATTTTTAAGAATATTCTAGCTTTTCAAGCGTTAAAGAATAAAATGTGTGGAATATGTTGACTTAAAGAAAACGAATTTAAATCCGGGTTGAAGTTGAATTATCAAGAAACGCTTTTAGACTTGTTAAATGAGCATACAAGATAAACACAGAAATATTTATTTTATAATGTTTTGACAATCAATAAGTAATACCCCAGGTAGAAACAACATGGGTTTTACTGTATTCGAAGCAGTATTATAGAATAAATTTATTCAGTAGAAAAATGCATTCAGATATATTTCTTTAAACCTATTGTATAGTAAGTACAAAACATATAGTAAAAGATAAAATTATTCATTTAGTAATATTTTATAAAGCAATACCTACACCAAGCTATAAAAATATTTGGTTTGGGTTCTAAACAATATTACAGAATATATTTTTTCAATCGAAGTAAATACACAGCACAAAAATAGGAATTACGCTTTTTTTTTTACCGTAATGGATGCATTACTTCTAACATTCATGTAGGAGCATTATATATATATATATATATATATATATATATATATATTATATATATTGCTTTAAGACAATTTTTCTAATTTTATTTTTCCCGTATTTTTGCTTTGAAAAAAACAGTGGATTTTATTCCATTTAAAATTGAGAACTTTTATTACAAATTAGAAATTTAATGGGTATTTTTATGTTTCGACTGCTAATAAAACAGTATACATTGTATTCAAAACAATATTATAGAATGAATTAATTCACTCGAAAATACAGGATGCTTCGAAACCAAGGTTCACCCATTCACGTTTTCAGTAAAAACCTGTTTACTTTACGAGTTTTGGAACAGATGTGTTACACTCACGCACCGATGTTTGGCGACTTTTTGAATGGCGCGTGTTTCAAATCTGTGCCAAATTAATAAATTAATACAAGTAAAGCATAATAGCCAGGTTACCATTAATGGAAAAATTCCCCGAAGTTTGGCGTCTTTTTTTCCTTTTTATAACCGATTAAAACAAACTATATATATGTGCGTGAGTGAAAGACATCATAGTCCGAATTTTTATTCCCAACTTAACAGTTATAATTTAATAATGAAGACACTTTTTATGAAGATTTTGAACAAACTAACACTGTTTTGTAGAAATAATATAACATCATGGGAAGTGCCTTGTAATTTTCGTAATGTCACAGTATGTATTCCCATATAAATTCCGAATTATGGGACTGTTAACACGATGTTGTTTGAACGCGAATGGTGGAATTCGTCATTGCTTCTCGTAAAATCATTATTATTCACAATATATAATATTTCACAAAAAGCAAAGTATTTTGAAAATATCGTTAACAATAGAAATACCATGCGCCGGCATTTTGACGGCTATCAAATGAATATATTCCGATTCGAACCAGAAATTTCTTATCAAAATAAATTAAACAGAAAACACGCAGGAATATGCTAAATGAATTTAGTGATGAAATTAGTTTTAAATAAAAATTCTGGTGTGAAATTTTTTTATAAAACTTGAGTAAAATTTCCGGTAGTTCTAGTGTTAAATTAGCGTTATTATTGTTTAAAATATTCCGAGTTTGGCTTGTAGTGAAACATCCTGTCCTTTCAACTGACTGATCAGTACACGCGACAACCTTTTTAAACGCCTTTTTAAACTCCCCTACGCGACGAGCATCCTTTACAGAATTTTTAATCTTTTACCACCGGTTTTTCAAAACAGGAAATTTCACCTAATTGAATCGCAGAAATGATAAGATCTAATAAGGCAAATCTTAGAATAAAAAATAACTGGTAGGAATAACCGAGGATTCTGAGTATCTTATGCGTCAATTATACGTTTCGCTCGTTCTCAAGGGGTTCGCAGTAGAAATAAAGTTACAGATAAACTGCCTCGCTCTGATTTGACATTTTATGAAATATTTATTTTCTGCTCCTATTTTACTGGTATAGAACTGATAAAAGAGTGTTACACGCGGGTGTCTAACGTTTTCAGTTTTTATGCCTTGAAATGTCTTTCTTGACCCTGTGGTTAAAATTCTTACATATTAAGTCTAGTCCCTATGGTCTAAATAGAATTTCATTCAGGAGTTTTTGTTCCCCTTTTTAATAATTGAGCTATAAACAGCTTCATTTTGATCATGGCCAATTGGCGTTTGCAATTTGGGCTATACCATATATGGTATAAAATAAATATAAATAATTTTTATCAGAGTTGGGCAAATTTGCAATCTGATTACAATATAATTGCATGTAACAGATTATAATTTCAATTACATGTAATCATAATCTGAATTTGAAATTCAATTAGGATTGTAATTGTAATTATAAATGCTATGATTATGATTACACAGAGTTGGGAAAAATCTGATTAATCTGTAATCTGATTACAATATAATTGCATGTAACAGATTATAATTTCAATTACATGTAATCATAATCTGAATTTGAAATTTAATTAGGATTGTAATCATAACTATAATGCTATGATTATGATTATGGTGTAATTATAATTATAATTGACAACTTATAGTTACAATTACGTGTAATTTCAATGGCACATTTTCAATATGTACCATAAAAGACAATTTTTATCAGACACAGTAGAAATTTCATACAACAAGAACGAAAAATCATGCATTCGGCCTCGATTATAAAACACTTTCTGGCATGAACAGAATATTATTCAGAAAGTTTAAATTTTATTAATTAATACCCGCAACCCTAAATATGTACGATGAAAGACAGTTTTTATCACACACAATAAGAACGAAAAATTATGCAGCTGGCATATATTATGAAACATTTTCTACCAAGAACAGTATCCTTCTATATATAAAAAAAAGTAATGTTTTGGAAATGAACCAATGAAAATCTGCGTCGATACCGCGAAACGTATCTGATTGGTCAGAGGGGGAATTAACATGAAAGTAGAGAATTTAGATAGGATGGGCGCTATTAGGGGTTACGAAGGGGTAGGGACCCTGGTCTGTGGACAAGTTTGGCGCCAACTTGGCAGCCAAAATTAGCTGCCAACTTGGCGCTATTTCCAGTATTTCGCCAAATTTCCATAGACTCCCATTGAAATCCAATAGCTTTTACTCGTTTGCAAAAAATGAACAAATTAAGATATCGCAATCCAACAAAAATTAATATTAGCTTATGAATAGAGCTTAATTGAACTATTTATACTATTTTTAAGCACAAACACTAACTATTTACAATATTCGTAACGCTATATATACAATTGGTACTTGTTAGTTATCCTGTTGACCAAATTACTGTCGCCAAATTCATATATATTAAACGAGCAAGGGATTTTCTCGATTATTCATATATATTAAACGATCAAGGGATTTTCCCGAATATGAATGATATCGTTAACAACTGGGAAGGTTTTCACGAGACTTGCCCCCTATACTAAATCGAGCACAAGAAAAAGATCTAGCTAGATTCCGAATACAAGAAAATTCGTTTTTACAGGGTAAAACAAACTCAGCGCTGAAAATGTTTTTTGTTATACATGGAAAAATACTCAAACGATTTACACGAAACGTGTAGCCTATACTAATTCGAGCACGAGAAATCCATCTAACTAGGTTTCGAATTCGGGAAAGGTCATTTTGATCTATTAAAACAAACTCAGCACTAGTATTGTAACTATTGTACAAATCCAGAACTATTCAAGATATTGAAATCTAATCATAAAGAAAAGTATTTGAAACTTATTTTGGAAATAAATTTGTTTTATTTCATATTTTTTATCTTTTTCTTTCATAAATAATTGAGGTGATATTTTAATATTTTAATGCCTGAGGAAGACCACTCGGCTGAGGACGAACCCAGCCGTTGAGTGTTTAATGTCTTCCCCGGCTAGCTTCCCGGCACGCAGGGATTAAACGTGGCAGTACAAGCTTCGCCAATGGCTGGTCCTGCCGGGCAAAGCCCCACGCG
This sequence comes from Maratus michaelseni, assembly GCA_963931845.1. Lineage (NCBI taxonomy): Eukaryota > Metazoa > Arthropoda > Arachnida > Araneae > Salticidae > Maratus > Maratus michaelseni. The sequence continues at coordinate 102,242,801 of OZ007600.1, forward strand.
ACAGGTGGCAGGAACTAAAGACATACAAAAAAAAAAAAAAAAAAAAAAAAAAAAAACTTTCTCTAAACTTTTCTCTAAAAAAAAAAAAGAAAAAAAATATATTTTTCCTTCCTTCTTTGTCTTTTTTTTTTTTTTTTTTGAGTTTCGAGCTATGTGTTAAAAAGTTAAGAATTTAAAATGTGAAAAGAATTATTATTTTGAGTGGAGGAAAGAGTACGGTTCGTGAAATGCTTAAAAACTGATTTTTGTGATTATTGTATGTATAGTGCAGGAATTATTGCTAAGTTAAGTGTTTGGAGTGATGTTCCCACCTGTACCGATTCATCAGGACCTGACGTCAATGACCGCATAAAGTCCCCGAGTACCGTCAAAGTGCAGGTTCCGTACTCGAAAAAATTTGAATTTGAGAAAAATATTGCAGGGAATTGATTTTAATTAAGATAGTTATGAGTTGACAAGTTTTTAGGATCAAGATTGAAAATTTTTGTTATTATGAAAAAGTGGAAAAATGGGCCAAAATCCGACGAAGTAACACTAAAAAAGCTTAAAAAATGATAATAATGCTGAAATGATTAAGTTACTAATAAGCATAAAAATGAGAAAAATCAGTTAGATACCAACTATGATTTGCGATGTCATTAAAAAATCTACAAGTTTTGTGAATAAAGATGAAAAGATGAAAGTTGGGTTCGAGTTAGATGTTCTACTACAGAAGTGCCTGCGAAAAAGTTTGGATTTTTTTTTTTTTCAAGTACAAGAAAAGTGCTGAAAAGATAAAGTTAGATATTTTTGATTTGATATTTGTTAAGGATATGGTTGAGTACGGTGTTCAATAAAATTACATGTGAAGTACTAAATTTTTATGAAAAGTAGAAAAGAAAAATGTGTTTGTTTAGAAACCCAGTTTATTTGATAATCGTATGTGTGGAAAGTTTAGATATTTAAAAAAGTTTGAAATTTTTAGCTGTGTGTGAAAAAAGTTAAAAATTTAAAAAAGTGAAAAGAATTATTATTTTGAGTGGAGGTAAGAGTACGGTTTGTGAAGTGTTTAACAAACTGATATTTGTGATTTTTATAAGATCTACTGTAAATTGCAAAGACATTGACAATATTCAAGTTTTCAAAAAGCAATAAGTGACAAAAAATGTCTATGTCCAACTGGTGCAGAAATGACTAAATGTTAAAAAGCATAATAAAGAGAAAAATAAGGAGATCAACTATGATTTACGATGTCATTGAAAAATTACGAGTTTACGAGTTTACGAAATTACGAGAAAAAAACTTACTCCAAATTACATTCGCCAATCGGCGAGTAATACTGAAAATTTGGCGACTGACTTTACTGCCACCACTGGTCAAACTTAATAGTCCCAATTGCAATGATTGAATGGAAAAAGATTTTTTCCCCGCTGTCGCTCGACAAATTTTGAAACCATTTGGCGAATTTCACGATTTTTTCCCCGAAATTATTTGACGGATTGTGACTTTTTTTCTCCTCGAAGCCATTCGACGATATTCGAAAAAATTTTCCCCTGAAACCAGTTGATGAATTTTGTGATTTTTCCACTATCAATGAATTTTAGATTTTTCTGCTATCGATTAATGAATTTCATGATTTATCGACTATCGATTAATGAATTTCACGACTTTTTCCATGAACGAACAAATTGTGCACTTTTTTCCCACTGCTATTTGACGAATTTTGCAATTCTGTTCCGCGATTGTTAGACAAATTTCACTATTTTTCTCCCGAGATCATTTGATGAATTTTGTGATTTTTTTCCCCCGAACCTATTTGACGAATTTCTCTAATTTTTTCACGACAGTTAGACATAATTAATTTTTTTCCTGCAATGCCTGATTTCTTTCCCGAGACCATTTGACGAATGTCGCGATTTCTTTCCCAACACTATTTGACAAATTTCGCCGTTTATTCCACAATCGTTTGACAAATTTCTTAAATTTTTTATCAAGTATTTGTAAATTTGTTATTGGTCATTGCTGAAAAACAAGAGTAAAAAAATCCATGTACTGGCCAGTGGCCACTGAGTAAAAAAGTTGAAACCTATACATAAAAGTTGAACCTATACATAAAAATCATGAATTTTTTAGAACGGGCACATAAAAATCACAATTTTGTCAAGTAGCCGCATAAAAATCACAAATCCATCTACTGGGTGCATTCTTCCAAATTTGCAACCGAACAGTGCTGTATGTATGGATAATGCTAATTATCCCCCCCCCCCCACTACCCAACATCTCCTCGAAACAAAATTCTCTCTGTGCTACTGATGGTGGTCCTCGACAACCCAACAATTTTTTAAGTGGCCCTTCGCCTGAAAAGATTGGGCACCTCTACTATCAATTAACAATAAATTAACCTATCGCTTGTGTCATGTATTTATGAGCGGTGATTGCAATGCAAATTCTTGTTTACAAGAATAAGACTCATATTAGGTATTTTATCATTTATTTATTGTTTGTTTACTTATTTTGATTTGATTTTCTTGTCCTTTTAGAAATTGACTTTAGATTGTTACTTAAATGGTGAGATGATTGTCAATTACCTGTTTTATCGATAAAAATGATACAAGGTAAGGAAATTGCATCGTGTCGAGTGAATATTTATTTAGGAAGTATTTTTAAAACTGCAGACTAAAGAAGATTTGTGTTTTACTTGTTAGCTATATTTTGCAACTCTCCAAATTACTGCAATGTAAATATAGTATGAAGTTTTATACTATACTAAACTTTCCTCTGTTGTATAGCTAATTTTATTGGAATAAAACCCTGAAAATGCATTGTTGTAGTAATCAATTATTTTTCCAGTTGTGTAAATTCTGTCATAACAATTTTCAACTAAGGGAAATCTTACATTGGACATTTAATCACAGTATTTTAAATAAGAAAACTTAAAATATTTGCAAATTAAAGAAATGAATGAAGAGATTTTTTTAAAAATTACATCTAAAGATTTTTTTTTTTACAAAAAATGCAAAATTCGCCAGTCATTCGGGAAATTATCACAAAATTCTACTAATAAAATGGGACTGTAAACAAACCGGTTCAAAATGTGTCCTTTTTAAAAATTAAATTCCATCCCAGCGGCCCTGTTGTTATGTTAGTCGAGCACTAGCTGATCGACAAAATTTTTTAATCTCGCCAACCTTTTTTTTCTGACCAATCTTTAACATAAGCTAATAAAGTATAGCCAACATTTTAACATTGCTATATAGTATCTTAAAAAACTTACTTAAAAATAGCTGAAATATAATCTTGATAAAATACGTAAACACAAACATATCAATACAAATAACAAAATCTCATGTAATCGGGTAGGGGAGACCGGTACACAGTGGACCACTTTTTCAGTTAAAATTTTTTTTCTCTTTAACAGACTGGCCAATCTGTATGAAAATATTTTTGAATATTCCTTAAACCTTCTTACATCCATCATAATTTTCTCACAACATAGTTTTCAATACATTAAATATATATATATATATATATACACTGGTCCACCCACCAGGGTACAGTGGACCACTATTAGGTATTATCTAAAATATAATATAAATCTATTTTTCATTAATCTAATTCTTTTTTGTTGCCCCTTCATTCGCAAAATAACATAGTAATATAAATTTTGAAACAAAAACAAAAAATTAATTATATTTTGAAAATAATAACAGATTACTACAGGAAAAATTGCAATTTAGTTGAAGTTATTACTTAAGTACAAAAAAAATCAGCTCACATTAAAATTTGCAAATGAAATTCCAAAATACTTATCAGTAAGATTGAGCCTGGAATTTTCAAGAAATAATTTTGGGTCTGCGAGCAACATTATGAAATCATTGACATCAACAGCAGATTCATCTACAGTTTCGGGAGAAATAAACTGATTTCCATTCAATTTGCATCTCAGGAATGTTACTTGAATAGAATCATCAACAATTAGACTACAGTTATATTTATCAAAGGCAGTAAATACAAAACAAAATATTTCTTACTATGTTAAAAAAAATTGTTATTTTTATTTGTTTACTTTATTTTACAGTTAATTCTACTTTAAAACAATCTTTCTTTATAGAAAACAAGCAATTATTACATATTTTGAACATTCTGCATTAGAGGAGCAGAGTGGATTGTGGACCACTGTGCCCCAGGAGTGGGTGGTCCACTGTACCCCATGTTGAAGTTCAATAAATAATCCTATTAATATTGTTTATAGCTTTCTTTTAAACATATTAACTTTAAAGTTAAATAAAAACAAGTATTTTAGCTTTGCAAAAAAGCTGTTTTATTTTATTTATCTACAACCTTTAATTACTAAAAAAATAAAAATATGATGAAAAATTTTACTTTTAGAAGCTCAAAACAACAAAGCAGGATAATATAGTTCGATCTGAGCTAAACATACTTTCTGAAGGCTATAAATAATCATTGTAGTGCTGTTGTCTATTAGGATAGAAGAGAAGCTTAAAAAAAATTTAAATAAATAAAATATTAGGGGGTGGTCCACTGTGTCCATAGGTTCACTGTGTACTGGTCTCCCCTATATTAATGATAGGCTTAGTCAATAACAAAAATGTTAAAGTAAGCCATAACATAAATTAGAAACATTGTATTTCATAATGAAAACATCGTATCTAATTTTATATACATAAAACTGAAAACTTACGTTATATAAATTCCCTATATAATATACCAAAGTTTCATCACAATTAAACGTATTTCAATCACACTGAAATAAAAAGTTTTAGTTATTAAATTTGTGTGAGGTGAATGATGGGAAAGTTTGATTTGGAGAGTTGGAAAATATAGCTAACAAGAACCTTCCTTATATTATTTTTAATGATAAAACAGGTAATACTATTGACAATTATCTCACCATTTACGCCACTAAATCAAAAGACAATTTCTAAAAGGACAATCTAATCAAAATAAGTAAACAAACAATAAATAAATAATAAAATACCTCAAATGAGTGTTATTCTTACAAAAACAACATTCGAGACTCGTTGAAAACAAACAGATGATTGATTTGTTGATTAGAGGCTGTTTCAAATTAACTGATAAAAAAAAAAATCTGAATCTTTTTTTCCTTTAAAAAATGACAAATTAAATATATAAATAACAATTAAATTGTATATATATAATTATAAAATATTTCAATATTTTAATCAAGGAATCTAAATATTTTTCGACTTAATGAAGATTTTGAAATAAGAAATTCTTTATTATAACAAAAAAGAAAAATATACAAACAATAATTTAATTTAATACATATATATTACATATTAAAAATTGCATTAAAAACTGTTTTCGTATTAAAAAAAAAAAAGAATCTAAATAGTTTTTCAGCGATATGGATATGCTTTAACGTTTAACTGTAACCGTAATAGGCAAGAGCTTCCTTATTGCGCAGTAATAAAAAGCAGTGAAAAGGCTGAAGATCTGTAATGTTAGTCTACCAGAAAAAGCATAAGAAAATAGTCCGATTTTAAAAGTGGATTATATTGAAAACAAGAGTTTTCCTACGTTAGCGCAATATCTTAAACGCTTCATCTAAAACTGATTAATATAATATATTAATTTTAAAAAAATCGTTCGATCCATTTTCGAGATAACAACTCTGTGCCCATTACACCATTACATTTTCCATTTTCGTTTAAAAATTGGTTTCCAGATCTCAAAATCTACTGCATGTAGAAATCTATAAATTTCAGGATAGAGTTAGGCCATAGATATAAGACTAATGTGAAAAAATCGAAACGGTATGCCTCATATTTACTGAGATATTAAATGTCGGCGTTTCGATTTTCCTTTGATGTCCTGCTAGCTGTATATATGAGAGTGACGGAATCTTCGGTTTTGGGCTTACGGTTTTCGGTTTTTCGCTGCGTCACTCAAGAGACTACCGTCTCTTATGATCCTATTGATGATATACATATTTCCTTGTTAATGAAGTTTCGTGAAGTAGTGCGGGGATTTCCTCTTGGATTAAGCAAACTTTCTATTCCAAAAAATATTAAAAATAAAGTGTAAAAAATGAAAATTGTCACTACAGGGCCCTTTTCACAGTCATTTTAGGGCCCCTTTTAAATTTTAGAGTGGAAGCATGTGCTTCACAGTAGTAGTCGGGCCACTATCAGCTACAAGGCGTAACCTAAAGGGGCGTGGCCACGCACCCTTGACCACGCCCCTTTTAGGCCACGCCCTTTTTGATTTTTTTTCTATTATTTATTTATTTATTTTTTATCGTAGTGTTTGAGGGGGGGTAAAAATTTTTCCCCAGAATTTTTTTTTTGATCGTAGTGTTTGAGGGGGGTGAAATTTTTTTTCCCCGAGGGGGATGAATTTTTCCCCCATGCTGTGAGAGGAGTGGCAACACCGAGTTATGATTTTGGCGAATGGCAACGGGCAATTAGTTTCGGTATGGGACTTTGAAAATTTTTTCAGATTTTTTTTGTTTTGGTTCGTTAGCATAGTTACGTAACAGCGCCATCTGTTGGGGAAAAGTGGCAATCTTTTCTCGTGAAAGGTGACGGGAGTGGCAACACTGAGTTACGGTTTTGACGAATGGCAACGGTTGCAATTTATATGCATTAAAAATAGATTCATTTTACGGATCACGTGGTCCACATGACGTCATACTTTCATGTCTTCAACTAGAGTTAGTTCCAAAATCCATTAATTTCCCCTTCCACTGCCAGGGGCGCACTCTGTTCTATATGAACATAACTGCCCCTGGTGGTAAAACTAAAATCAGTAAGTTCTATCGAGGTCGAGTCGAATGAGCCAAACTGCATCACGATTAGGAATGCACAACCTGTGGCCCGCAGAGACCATACATGCCAACCTATCCAAAAATTTCGAATTTCCTTAATAATTCGTGAGAAAAATGTGCAAATTTTGTCCATAGATCGTAGGAAAATATGAATTTCATCGGTCAGGTGCATAAAATTATGAATTGCATCGACTGGATGCAAATTTTGTCGAATGGGCATGGAAAAATTACAAATTTCGCCATTTTGTCGCTAGAAAAAAAAAATGCAAATTTCAATAATCGGTCAACAGAAACCAGAGATGTCAAAATCGGTAATTCCGGAGTTGTAAATTTCGTCAATCACTCAAAATCTTGAATTTTGTAAATCAGTTGAAGAAAACTGCAAATTTTGTCGATAAGGCACTTAAAATCGCAAATTTCATGGATCGAGCAACGAATTTCATCGAATGGCATGGAAAGATCGTGAATTTCAACGAACAGCCGCGGAAAAAATTTGCAAATTGTCCATAGATTGTGGGAAAACATTATGAATTTTGTCTATCGGTTCTGCAAAATTATGAATTTTGTCGATAGGCATGGAAAATTGCAAATTTCGTATATTGGGCGTGGAAAAATCAAGAATTCCATCGAATGTTTGTGAAAAAATTGTAAATTTCAACAAGCGGTAAAAAAAAAAAAAAATGAAAATTTTGCCATTGTCTGGAGAAGAAAAATTGTGAATTTCATTAAATGGCCGATGGAAAGCATATCAGTTGAAAATACGAATTTTGTCAATCAGGCACAGTAAAAACATAAATTTTGTGGATCGGGAGAAGGAAAATCATAAATTTTGTTGAACGCATGCATAAAAATCATGAATTTTGTTTATCGGGCATATAAAAATCATTAATTTCGTCAAACGGATCCATAAAAATCAAGAAAGTCATCAATCGGATACGTAAAAATCTTGAATTTCATCAATCAGGCGTGTAAAAATATAGGACAAAATTGCCATTCGCCAATCGGCGAGTAATACTGAAAATTTGGCGACTGACTTTACTGCCACCACTGGTCAAACTTAATAGTCCCAATTGCAATGATTGAATGGAAAAAGATTTTTTCCCCGCTGTCGCTCGACAAATTTTGAAACCATTTGGCGAATTTCACGATTTTTTCCCCGAAATTATTTGACGGATTGTGACTTTTTTTCTCCTCGAAGCCATTCGACGATATTCGAAAAAATTTTCCCCTGAAACCAGTTGATGAATTTTGTGATTTTTCCACTATCAATGAATTTTAGATTTTTCTGCTATCGATTAATGAATTTCATGATTTATCGACTATCGATTAATGAATTTCACGACTTTTTCCATGAACGAACAAATTGTGCACTTTTTTCCCACTGCTATTTGACGAATTTTGCAATTCTGTTCCGCGATTGTTAGACAAATTTCACTATTTTTCTCCCGAGATCATTTGATGAATTTTGTGATTTTTTTCCCCCGAACCTATTTGACGAATTTCTCTAATTTTTTCACGACAGTTAGACATAATTAATTTTTTTCCTGCAATGCCTGATTTCTTTCCCGAGACCATTTGACGAATGTCGCGATTTCTTTCCCAACACTATTTGACAAATTTCGCCGTTTATTCCACAATCGTTTGACAAATTTCTTAAATTTTTTATCAAGTATTTGTAAATTTGTTATTGGTCATTGCTGAAAAACAAGAGTAAAAAAATCCATGTACTGGCCAGTGGCCACTGAGTAAAAAAGTTGAAACCTATACATAAAAGTTGAACCTATACATAAAAATCATGAATTTTTTAGAACGGGCACATAAAAATCACAATTTTGTCAAGTAGCCGCATAAAAATCACAAATCCATCTAGTGGGTGCATTCTTCCAAATTTGCAACCGAACAGTGCTGTATGTATGGATAATGCTAATTATCCCCCCCCCCCCCACTACCCAACATCTCCTCGAAACAAAATTCTCTCTGTGCTACTGATGGTGGTCCTCGACAACCCAACAATTTTTTAAGTGGCCCTTCGCCTAAAAAGATTGGGCACCTCTACTATCAATTAACAATAAATTAACCTATCGCTTGTGTCATGTATTTATGAGCGGTGATTGCAATGCAAATTCTTGTTTACAAGAATAAGACTCATATTAGGTATTTTATCATTTATTTATTGTTTGTTTACTTATTTTGATTTGATTTTCTTGTCCTTTTAGAAATTGACTTTAGATTGTTACTTAAATGGTGAGATGATTGTCAATTACCTGTTTTATCGATAAAAATGATACAAGGTAAGGAAATTGCATCGTGTCGAGTGAATATTTATTTAGGAAGTATTTTTAAAACTGCAGACTAAAGAAGATTTGTGTTTTACTTGTTAGCTATATTTTGCAACTCTCCAAATTACTGCAATGTAAATATAGTATGAAGTTTTATACTATACTAAACTTTCCTCTGTTGTATAGCTAATTTTATTGGAATAAAACCCTGAAAATGCATTGTTGTAGTAATCAATTATTTTTCCAGTTGTGTAAATTCTGTCATAACAATTTTCAACTAAGGGAAATCTTACATTGGACATTTAATCACAGTATTTTAAATAAGAAAACTTAAAATATTTGCAAATTAAAGAAATGAATGAAGAGATTTTTTTTTAAATTACATCTAAAGATTTTTTTTTTTACAAAAAATGCAAAATTCGCCAGTCATTCGGGAAATTATCACAAAATTCTACTAATAAAATGGGACTGTAAACAAACCGGTTCAAAATGTGTTCTTTTTAAAAATTAAATTCCATCCCAGCGGCCCTGTTGTTATGTTAGTCGAGCACTAGCTGATCGACAAAATTTTTTAATCTCGCCAACCTTTTTTTTCTGACCAATCTTTAACATAAGCTAATAAAGTATAGCCAACATTTTAACATTGCTATATAGTATCTTAAAAAACTTACTTAAAAATAGCTGAAATATAATCTTGATAAAATACGTAAACACAAACATATCAATACAAATAACAAAATCTCATGTAATCGGGTAGGGGAGACCGGTACACAGTGGACCACTTTTTCAGTTAATTTTTTTTTCTCTTTAACAGACTGGCCAATCTGTATGAAAATATTTTTGAATATTCCTTAAACCTTCTTACATCCATCATAATTTTCTCACAACATAGTTTTCAATACATTAAATATATATATATATATATATATATACACTGGTCCACCCACCAGGGTACAGTGGACCACTATTAGGTATTATCTAAAATATAATATAAATCTATTTTTCATTAATCTAATTCTTTTTTGTTGCCCCTTCATTCGCAAAATAACATAGTAATTTAAATTTTGAAAAAAAAATAATTAATTATATTTTGAAAATAATAACAGATTACTACAGGAACAATTGCAATTTAGTTGAAGTTATTACTTAAGTACAAAAAAAATCAGCTCACATTAAAATTTGCAAATGAAATTCCAAAATACTTATCAGTAAGATTGAGCCTGGAATTTTCAAGAAATAATTTTGGGTCTGCGAGCAACATTATGAAATCATTGACATCAACAGCAGATTCATCTACAGTTTCGGGAGAAATAAACTGATTTCCATTCAATTTGCATCTCAGGAATGTTACTTGAATAGAATCATCAACAATTAGACTACAGTTATATTTATCAAAGGCAGTAAATACAAAACAAAATATTTCTTACTATGTTAAAAAAAATTGTTATTTTTATTTGTTTACTTTATTTTACAGTTAATTCTACTTTAAAACAATCTTTCTTTATAGAAAACAAGCAATTATTACATATTTTGAACATTCTGCATTAGAGGAGCAGAGTGGATTGTGGACCACTGTGCCCCAGGAGTGGGTGGTCCACTGTACCCCATGTTGAAGTTCAATAAATAATCCTATTAATATTGTTTATAGCTTTCTTTTAAACATATTAACTTTAAAGTTAAATAAAAACAAGTATCTTAGCTTTGCAAAAAAGCTGTTTTATTTTATTTATCTACAACCTTTAATTACTAAAAAAAATAAAAATATGATGAAAAATTTTACTTTTAGAAGCTCAAAACAACAAAGCAGGATAATATAGTTCGATCTGAGCTAAACATACTTTCTGAAGGCTATAAATAATCATTGTAGTGCTGTTGTCTATTAGGATAGAAGAGAAGCTTAAAAAAAAATTAAATAAATAAAATATTAGGGGGTGGTCCACTGTGTCCATAGGTTCACTGTGTAATGGTCTCCCCTATATTAATGATAGGCTTAGTCAATAACAAAAATGTTAAAGTAAGCCATAACATAAATTAGAAACATTGTATTTCATAATGAAAACATCGTATCTAATTTTATATACATAAAACTGAAAACTTACGTTATATAAATTCCCTATATAATATACCAAAGTTTCATCACAATTAAACGTATTTCAATCACACTGAAATAAAAAGTTTTAGTTATTAAATTTGTGTGAGGTGAATGATGGGAAAGTTTGATTTGGAGAGTTGGAAAATATAGCTAACAAGAACCTTCCTTATATTATTTTTAATGATAAAACAGGTAATACTATTGACAATTATCTCACCATTTACGCCACTAAATCAAAAGACAATTTCTAAAAGGACAATCTAATCAAAATAAGTAAACAAACAATAAATAAATAATAAAATACCTCAAATGAGTGTTATTCTTACAAAAACAACATTCGAGACTCGTTGAAAACAAACAGATGATTGATTTGTTGATTAGAGGTTGTTTCAAATTAACTGATAAAAAAAAAAAAATCTGAATCTTTTTTTCCTTTAAAAAATGACAAATTAAATATATAAATAACAATTAAATTGTATATATATAATTATAAAATATTTCAATATTTTAATCAAGGAATCTAAATATTTTTCGACTTAATGAAGATTTTGAAATAAGAAATTCTTTATTATAACAAAAAAGAAAAATATACAAACAATAATTTAATTTAATACATATATATTACATATTAAAAATTGCATTAAAAACTGTTTTCGTATTAAAAAAAAAAAAAATCTAAATAGTTTTTCAGCGATATGGATATGCTTTAACGTTTAACTGTAACCGTAATAGGCAAGAGCTTCCTTATTGCGCAGTAATAAAAAGCAGTGAAAAGGCTGAAGATCTGTAATGTTAGTCTACCAGAAAAAGCATAAGAAAATAGTCCGATTTTAAAAGTGGATTATATTGAAAACAAGAGTTTTCCTACGTTAGCGCAATATCTTAAACGCTTCATCTAAAACTGATTAATATAATATATTAATTTTAAAAAAATCGTTCGATCCATTTTCGAGATAACAACTCTGTGCCCATTACACCATTACATTTTCCATTTTCGTTTAAAAATTGGTTTCCAGATCTCAAAATCTACTGCATGTAGAAATCTATAAATTTCAGGATAGAGTTAGGCCATAGATATAAGACTAATGTGAAAAAATCGAAACGGTATGCCTCATATTTACTGAGATATTAAATGTCGGCGTTTCGATTTTCCTTTGATGTCCTGCTAGCTGTATATATGAGAGTGACGGAATCTTCGGTTTTGGGCTTACTGTTTTCGGTTTTTCGCTGCGTCACTCAAGAGACTACCGTCTCTTATGATAGGAAAAATTCACCTTATGTAATCGCGGGATTACATACGGCGAGTTTTTCTTTAAGAAAATACTGGTATTTGCCCTCTAAAATTCCCTGACCCGGAGCAACCCTGTACTTAGTATCTGATTTCTGAACCATATCGTTACATTTCATTACCGAAGAGAGGCGTTGATTTCTACGATAACATTTATTTACCCTATTCCTTGCTCTTTTATACGCAAACGCAATCTCTGAAACATTAGTTCCGACTGTTTATTTTTCTAGGAATGAATATTTATAAGATTTTGGCAGAAATATATGTACAGTATGAACACCTCGGGATTGCCAAATTTGTTCATTATTCGGAGGTGTCGGCTATTCAGTGCGAAAGATTTCAAATAACATTTTTGTTAGGGATTAAAAAAGTTTTTGCTAAATAGAAGTGTCCGTGTTTCGAGAGTGCCCTTAACAAGTTGAGGACGAGCGACACGTATACGTGACGCATAAGATGCTCAGAATCCTGCATTATCCCCACCAGTTAATTGTTATTGTAAACTTTGCCTTATTTAATCGTAGCATTTCTGCGATTCAATTAGGCGCAAACTTCTGTTTTGAAAAACCGGTGGTAAGAGATTAAAAATTCTGTAAAGAACGCTCGTCACGAAGGGGTTAACGGAGGTTTTATTTTATTGATATCATCGATTTCACTATTTTGTATTACACGTTTAGCAAATTTTATATTAAATTCATAAATTGTGGCATTTTTATTTATGTGTAAGCCTGAACAACCTATGTAAGGTTATATTGTTCGAAGAAGAGGACGAGTCTTATATTCTTTGCATATAAAATTGCCGGTCAACAATATTTTATGTGATATATCTGTGGAATTCCTAAACAGTTTTTAAAGAAAATATGTTTTATAAAGCGTATATTTATTCGTGACTTAAACAAAATCCAATACAGGTATACTATAACACTGGGTAATTCAATTTTTAAAAAATATCAAGTTTATTCTCAATTATATATATATATATATTTTTTTTTGCGCGCAAGATATCGCTAGAACTACTACTATATTTTTACATGATATTGTCAGACATTATAGATTCTCTATATATTAAGACTGAACTTAAATGTATTTATTGTTTCACCTACAAAAAAAAATTTCATAGATAAACTCCTAATAATCAATAGGCACCACTTTCAATATTATTTTTATAAACATTTTGCTAAAATCTACGCGTGTTTAGGTTCAGCATCAAGACAGGTATCATCTATAATTTCATAAAAATTTGATGTAAAATTAAGTGGTTCAAAAAATTTTTAGCAAGCTAATGTTAATCTTATGGGAGTCTTACTGTAAACCTTATTGCTTATCTTATCGTTTTTCAGACATCTCATTTGCATTTCAACATGGTTAAATGAGCATGTTTTTCATAGATCAATCTCTAACATAGCTCTTTTTTAAACTTTTTCGTTTTTGGTAACAGTTTTTTTTTATGATATCACTCGTATTTTGTAGCCAGTTTTGAAAACAAAAGTCTCGTCATAAAAAAAAATCTCTGCAGCCAAAATCTAAAAAGTAAAGAATGACCGAGTTAAAGATCGACCTTATTATCTTATGCAAAAAAGATTTTGAAATATTGAATGCATGCGAGAAATTTCAAAAGAACGCTGCCATTTGTTTAACATTAGCTTGCGATTGTCTTCGCTTAGATAGTGTTCGTTGTTAAATCTTTACATTATGTCTGCATAGTTGTCAGACATTTCGCGGGAACGTTTCAATGAATGTTTCATGAGGAACAAACGCAGTGTCTACAAATTTACGAGTCCCCATATCTACAAATAGTTTTTTTAAACTAGCACTTGAGCTTCTTGGTTTACATAATTTTATGTTTTAGTATTGCAAAATATGAATAAAAGATCATGAAAAAAAGTTTTGTTTTCGTTAATCTTGTCACGTGTGAGACCTAAAATGCATGTATTCTAGTTTCATTGTCAGTATGAGTGTATTTTATTACTATCTACTTGACCGCCTATACATAAATGGGACGACCATTTATGTATAACGGCGCAAAACTTTTAAGAATTACTGGTGTTGAAGTTCGAGGAACTCTACAAACGCTGAAAACAAATCCGCCTGTGACAGCTGCCATTTTTGTCAGCGCGCAGGCCTAGTATTCAGGGGGCGGTGATTTGAATCATTTGAACTATGCAGACATAATGTAAAGATTTAACAACGAACACTATCTAAGCGAAACAATCGCAAGCTAATGTTAAACAAATGGCAGCGTTCTTTTGAAATTTCTCGCATGCATTCAATATTTCAAAATCTTTTTTGCATAAGATAATAAGGTCGATCTTTGACTCGGTCATTCTTTACTTTTTAGATTTTGGGTGCAGAGATTTTTTTTTATGGGTCTGTATGGGGGTGTTCGTAAGTTAAAGTGTTACGCCGTATTCAAATCGCCGTAATAATCTGTTGAATTTAAAAAAAACCTTAACTTTTTAAGAATATGTTAAAATAAATATCTTTATTAAAAAGCAAAAGCATGGCCGTGAGTGATCTGACGTCATATTGACGGTGGCAACAATCTGAGAAATTCATTTTGGTATTTTGCAACTTTATTAACAAGTAGACATCGCACAATTTTAATCTTTACACCGTCGAATAGGCAACAAAATACACATTCAAATCACCGCCCCCTGAATACTAGGCCTGCGCGCTGACAAAAATGGCGGCTGTCGCAGGCGGATTTGTTTTCAGCGTTTGTAAAATTCCTCGAACTTCAACACCAGTAATTCTTTCAAGTTTTCTTTGACTTATTTGATCTCAGAAAAACTAGGCGAAGAAAACTTTTAGAAATTATTGGTGTTGAAGTTCGAGGGACCATTCAAATGCTGAAAAACAAAATCCGCCTACGAAAGCCGCCATTTTTATCAGCGCGCAGACCTAGTATTCAGGGGGGGGGGGGGGTGTTCAAATGCTATTTCTTTGAAAACTGTATCGTAATTTACTAATTTTGGTTTTTGGTTTTAAGATAATCTTCAAGCATCTTTTAAAAAATCTATGTACTTTGCGCAACCCGTGTACAGAATACTACCAACCAATCCTTTTTTGAATAACACTACTTTTGAATAGTATATCTTGCCTTATTTAATTGCGAATGTCTCTTACATGGTTCGTACACCTTAACCCTTCAGTGGCAAGCACTTGTGCTCCTGTAACGTTGAATTCTTCGTTCGTTGAATGATTTGTTTTCAGCGTTTGTAGAGTTCCTCGAACTTCAACACCAGTAATTCTTAAAAGTTTTCTTTGACTTATTTGATATCAGAAAATCTAAGCGAAGAGAACTTTTAGAAATTATTGGTGTTGAAGTTCGAGGGACCGTTCAAACGCTGAAAAACAAAATCTGCCTACGACAGCCGCCATTTTTATCAGCGCGCAGACCAAGTATTCAGGGGGTGGTGTTCAAATGCTATTTCTTTGAAAACTGTATCGTAATTTACTAATTTTGTTTTTTGGTTTTAAGATAATCTTCAAGCATCTTTTAAAAAATCTATGTACTTTGCGCAACCCGTGTACAGAATACTACCAACCAATCCTTTTTTGAATAACACTACTTTTGAATAGTATATCTTGCTTTTTTAATTGCGAATGTCTCTTACATGGTTCGTACACCTTAAAGAGTGAATATCGGAATGTTCGTAATGCAACGCTTGCTTTATTTAATGTAAAAAAATTCTGTGTTTAGATATGGCAACCATTACAATAAGAAAATTCTAGTATTGAAAACCGTTATATCCTCTGAGGTGTACGAACCTTGTCTGATTAAATCAAAGCACTTTTGTCTTAAAGCATGCGCACTACATGTGCATTTTGTCCGCATAGATGAGCGCCACTTTCCTGTCACGATTATTGTTAAAACAGAAATTCTTCTCAAAACTGCAACTACTAGTAATTCATAGGTTTCATCATATTCCATCGTTTATGTAAAGCCTCAGCCAAACACATTCCTTAAACACTTAACCGTTTCGCCCGAACGCCGCTCGAGCGATAAGAGTTTGCTTGCTTCTTTACTAAAAGATTTCTGTTACCAATAATTTTCTACTGTTTAACTTTAGTAATTGGCAGACATTTATTTCGATTATACATGGCAAATACGTACTTTAGTACGGTAAATGTGGCGTTCAGACGCTGTTTTTAATTTATTGTGTCAAAACAAAAACGAAACCGTTAAGGCCCATCATACCCACTGATATTACAGAAGAATGAGATTTAAATCCAGGATGCACATTTGGCCTAGTTACGCTCCTCAGTCTCGATTAATATTCTGCAATTCATCTTTGTGAATTTTCTGGTTTATAGTTTGCCTTTTCCGGCATACACAAACAAAATCAGTCGTAAGAGGGCGCTATTTTCAACTCTCTAAATTTCTTCCATTCATTTGCTTAGACTTACTATATAATGGCTTTGGATTAAATAAATGGAATATTTCTCTTCTGAAACAGTTGTAATCTGAAATCGGACGAACTGGCAGCTGTGCTTCTAATCTATTTAATAATTTGAAACAGTATTATATATATACTAGGGGGCCTACCCCCTGCGAGCTACGCTCGCCAACCCCCGCTCAGACTTCGAGGCCTCTAAAAACATGACAACGTGCTTTGTTTTAAAAATATTGGTAAATCTGTAATTGGGTTGCCATGCTTTTAACGTTTTAATGTGGCCTTTTTTGATTATCATGGCCTCATACACAGCTGTTGCGACAACTGACGACTGTTTTCGTGATTGATAAGTATAATCAACTATACCTTGAAAAGCAGCTTTTATAAAATGCTTAGGTTTAAATTGTGGCTACCTCTCGGACTTTTATAACAACAATCTGTATTCTATTCTTCCTTTGCGTTTAAGGATGAAAAAAATTCCATCTGCTTGTGAATAACATTAAGAACCACGGTATTGAAAAGTACTATGTTATAGACATTTTCAGTAACAGGTTTTAATTTTCTCTCTATTTTAGTGCACCATCATGCATATTTTCATGTTATTTTAAATATGTAAATTATTTATTTTAATTAATATGTATATACGAATTTTCTAATAATTATTTATCATACAAAATTAATTAAATATTTTGTGCATGCATGCCTGCATTTATTCGGCATCAATTGATGAGATATTTAAACAAATTTGTTATCCGCGATACTTTTAAATCATGTTATGTCACTTGAATATTGTCCATAAGAAAATCGGGTACTTTTCCAGTATAGGATACTTTGCTTTTAGGTTTGGCGTAATTCGAGCTTCAAAAAGGGATAGATTCGTTAATATACATAGATTTGTTGCCAAAAGTTATGAAAACAAACCCAATGAACTTTTGGTGCTTTTCTGTTATGGGGGTCTTGACGCTTTTTTAAAAAGCTTGGCGGAAAAATCCAAGCAGGATATTTTATTCTCCTTCCGTTCAGTTGTGCAATTATTATTTTATATATTCGTTTCAAATATCCGAATTAGTGATTTTATAAATTCGTTTAATTAAATTTTACAAAAAAATAACAAAATGATATCAATAAATAATAATTACTATTAATTCCTTTCCCCCCTTTCTTTTGCGTTTACATAAATGACGTCATTTGGACGAATTTATTCAAAATATTTTCAGTTGATAAATTAAATTAAATGCTGACAGACGATTGAATCCTGAGGAAAAAAATGTGATTTTTTTTTCAAATTTTCCTGAAAAACATTATTTAATCACAATCTTGTCTTCATTATCGATTGAAATAAAAGATAAATTCAATTTCAGTTTGGAAATGACGAATAAAAAAAATCTATAATCCCTATCGGGATCCTGTTCAATTTTTTTCCCTTTTTTGTCACAAAAAACTGAGTAATTAGTTGCCAAAAACTGAGTAATTAGTTGCCATCATTACAGAAATGTCATTAAAATTAGAAAAAAATTAATATCTCGAAAACTAATTCAAATTTCAAAATTCTATTACCAGTTTTGACATTCGCGGATTTTTATGGACAATTGGTATTAATTTCACCATCAAGCGTTTAATATTTTATTAAAAATAGCCCTGAAACATAATCAGTCGTTTAATCAGTCGTTTCATAAAATCATTCATAAATTCGTTTCATAAAATCGTTTCACAAATTCGTTTCATTAGGATTTTATATATATAGGGTAGATTTAATCACAATCTTGTCTTCATTATAGATTGAAATAAAAGATAAATTCAATTTCAATTTGAAAATGACGAATAAAAAGAAATCAATAATCCCTATCGGAATCCTGTTCAATATTTTCCCCTTTTTTGTCACAAAAAAACTGAGTAATTAGTTGCCATCATTACAGAAATGTCAATAAAATTAGAAAAAAATTAATATCTCGAAAACTAATTCCAATTTCAAAATTCTATTACCAGTTTTGACATCCGCGGATTTTTATGGACAATTGGTATTAATTTCACAATCAAGCGTTTAATATTTTATTGAAAATAGCCCTGAAACATAATCAGTCGTTTCATAAAATCGTTTCATAAATTCGTTTCATAAAATCGTTTCACAAATGCGTTTCATTAGGATTTTATATATATAGGGTAGATATATATAATCATTACTTTAGAAAAGAACGGTATAAAACTAGATAATTCGAACACTAACGTTTAATACAAATTTCTGAAACACCTATTTTCGCTAGTACTATATGTATTTCGCTTTCTAAGCACTTTTTTATATACGTAGTATAAAAATGTATTCACCACCAAATGTATTCAACAACGTTCGCATAAAATGTATCATGAATGAAATCCTACGATTCAAATTTTGCAGTCTTTGAATCAGAAATGCAAAGTAAACTATAGATAAATTCAATTCAAATCGCCAAAAAAATTCTATTCAAATCGCCGTTTTCGAACTATTTCGCATTTCGTATCGATGCAAAGGAAAATATTACCACATAAAGATAAGTTATATAACAGGAGTCTTCAAAATAATGTATTTCTGGATAAAATATTACCCATTTCATTCAAATCTTTATGTTTTGCGTACCTGTATTAATGTTGACAATTCCTCGTTTTGAAATGGCTATGAAAAGTGTTCTTGTTATTTTAAATGTCTGTCCAGTGCATTTTAATTTTAATGTCTTTTTTGAATTTTGAATAATTTATAAATTCCAGATGCAATTTGATCTCAAATTCAGTATTAAGCATACTGTATTTATTTTGATACAGATGCGAAAGAAATTTAAATTTAACTCATTTCCGAAACTTGCATAAAATGAAGCTAAAATATACAAAATGTAAAGAAGACTTTGCAAGTTGAAAATACTTTTATTTTTTAACAGAAACATGATAGACACCAAAATACAGGCTTTTTTCAAGTCATTCGAACCGAGAAAATTTATTTAACAAAAATGTTTCCGTTTTCATGTGAACCTTCTTGATCTCATTTATTACGATGATTGGTTTGTTGGTTGGTTGATTTTTGACGGCCGATTATATACTCGAGGGATATAGGCTCTAGGGGGAGTGCCCACCGTGGGGGTCTTTCTAAGAGATCCTAACCCGTATTTACGGCAATGTTCTAATAAAACCACGGAAAACTCCGAACGGTTATGTCAACGAGCGTGACAGGGGTATGAACCCAGCACTTCCCGTATTTGAGAGCATAACCTCTCAACCACCTGGTGGGGCCATTTATTACGTAAAAGTTTTAGTTTAAAATACGTTTATTTGGCTTTTAAAAATCCGGATAGAGAAAATAGCTGCTAGAACTATATTATCATCTATTCTTAAACCTTTACCGACGAGCGTTAGGTATACGCGACGTAAAATCTGCTCAGAAAACGTGATTGTTAAATTTGATCAATTTAATGGAAATTTTTACAATGTTTAATCAAGTGGAACGAGGAACAATGTATTTTATCAAAGTATTTCTGCAATTCAATTGGACAAAAATTTATATTTTTTTGTTTGTTTTTTAGTTAAAATATTAAAAATTCTATAAAAGACGCTTGCAGTGAAAGTGTTAATGAAAATGTGTTCTGTCATCCGGAAAATTTTCGCAGTGGCTGAGAGGTTGTGCTCTCGAAGCTGGTAGACGGGAGGTGCTGGGTTCGATCCCAATCGCGCCCGTCGACCTAATCGTTCGGAGTTTTCGTGGTTTTCTTCGAGCCGTGGATTTATCCATGCGTAAATACGGATTAGGTTCCCTTAGAAAGACCCCCACGAAGGGCACTCCCCCCGGGCCTATATCCCTAGTGTAGATAATTGGCCGTCAATAATCAACCCAACCCGGAAAATTTTCGTGTTTTTTTTTCTTCAAAAACTGAAGCGGCGTTTCATCTAGTTAATTTGATACCTCTGATAAGTGAGACACAGATGATGGTCGTTCAGCTCGGTCATTATCTTTGAGACTGAAATTTTCGCGCTTAAACTTCTTAAACCACCTTCGAACTGTATCATCTGAAACAACACTTTGTGCGTATACAGCACAAATTTTACGAGCAGTATGACTAGCAGTATAATCTTTCCTGAAGTAAAACTAGTCGTTGGGGACCACCGTAATACTTACCCATCATGGATATGCATAATAAAAAATGTGTAATCTACTTATAAAATGCATTGCAATTCGAATAAAATCGTGGCTTGATGACGTCATAATTTTTAAAGGCTCGATTACTGAATTGCTTGAGAGAAACATCCTTATAACCCCAAAAATAATAATCCTATTAACTAGCGGTTTATTGCATCTGATTAAGCGTCAAATTTACAATTAAAATATATCTTTGAAGTGAAATTTGGATGAAATACAGGGTCATGAAAAATCGAAGAGTGTGGGAAATAGGATTCCAAATATCTCGGCAGCTAATTATCCGATCGACTTCATGCTTTATGCAAAATTTATGTTTTTTTTTATTGACTTTTATATTCATTTCTTAAAATAAACAATTTCGAAAATTTTTATATACCTTTTATCAGAACGAGTATTTTGAGAGTCTAAAAAAATTAGTTCCGGTTAATCGAGGTTATTGAAATGAAATAGGCTTCTTCCCATTATTACATACTAAGTACATTCCAAATTGCAAGTCTCTATCTCAATTTTTTCGGGAGATAGTGCGTTTACAGATACACACACACACACACACAGACGGACGGCAATTTTTTTTTTCAAAAAATATGTTTTTCGGAATCTCCAGTGTCTGAAACGTGTAAATCCGTCAAAAAAAAAATATCGATTTTCAAAACGATTACAAGACTTACCCTATACTACGTATGATGGGTAAGTAAAAGCATAAAATTATCAAAATACTGGTCTTTAGAGGGGTGAATATTGGGAAGCTTTTATAATTTAAAGATAAGGACGCAATTTATTTTGTTAACTAGTCGCCATTAAATATTGAATTTAGATATGAGGTTTTTGGAATAGATATAAATAGGATACATTAATAAACGGAGGAAATAAATATTACAGAGTAATTTGGAATAGGATGGGATGAAAATAATTTAGCGGATCGCGATAAATTTTAAATTTTGTTATATACATGCACAAATTTTCGAGCAAAAATCCCCATTTGTTTTACGGAAAAAAAACTTTAAACATTTGTTTAAAATATGTAAAATAATACATAAAAACGGCTTGCGTAAAAAAAAAATATTTTGAAAGAGGTATTTAAAAATAATTCGTTATTACTATTTATAAATTTAATTATAGTACTAATTTATACATTCACCTTAAAGAATTACTAGCATTTTCTATTATTTTTCTATTACACACCAAGTAGAGATGAGCCAGGCATAGCCCGAGCCCAGGAACAAAATGGGCTACTACTAGTCTTTAAGTACGTAGTTTTATACTACATTTTGGGCTCGGGCTCAAACTGAAAATTTTATTTAATTACAAATTTAAAAAAGGAAAGATTATTTGGTAGATGTCATTGAAAAACAAGAATATGGTATAAGTTTCTAATTTATTTTTAATCATCTACAAATCAGTTTGAAAGGGAATTGACTTGTTAATGATGCGATATAAAGAGTTATTGTATTGTAATTGTTCGTAAAGTTCCTTCTGTTTGGGAAAACCAACTCGTACCGGAAAATTTTGCCCATCAATTATTTAGATATCAGAAATCAGAATTCATGCACAGTGAGTTCGTACTTATACGCAATACACAGAAATTATTTTTAGCACCAGTTTTTTTTAAGATAATTTTCGCGTTATTATATCGCAGATTTTATAAATCAAATTTTACTGTTTTAAAATGGTGGTATGAAAAATTAATTACTGAACATATTATATAAGTGAGAGGTGTAATAATTAAATGATGGAATTTTCCAGTGCAAACAAACTTTCCTACACGGAAAGAACTGTCTTACGAGATTACGAAACCTGGGAAAAGTCAATATTACTAATATAAAGAAGCTGTGGGATATACCTTGTCTATCGTTTGTTTATTTTTGAAGTCCGTTTTCAGAATTACTGGAAAACAGGACACTTGTATTTCTGTCATAGTTGCACAATAATATTTTAAAAGAATTAGAATAGTGGCTTTTGGCGATTTCTACCTGTGGTTATGTCTTCGCTACCATGTCAAACTATCGAATGTGCAAAAATGCATTTTTCTTTACTTTTGCAAATGAGCCGATTGTCACCACGAAATTTTAATAGGGTTTCAGGGGTGCAACTTCACGAGGGATGCCAGTTTGGCGTCCTTTTCTATTTAGAAATTTCGAATCCATACCAGAAATTTAAAATAGAAATTTTTACTTTATACAATGGCAGCATATTTCGTGATTACATAAAGTAAAAAAAATTCTCTCAAATTTCAGGTATGAATTTGGCATCTCTGAATGAAAAGGTAGGCTGGCAATCCTGTTTATCACAGACATTTTTTTTTATTATTTTTACTAGGCGAAGAATTCTAATACAATTTAGTGGTGGCAATCAGCCCATTTTTAAAAGTAATGAAAAATGCATTTTTTCATATTCGATAGTTTGACATGGTAGCGACGATGTATAAATAACAAATTTGCTATTTTAAAAAGATTTTCCTCGACATGAAAAATCACATAACGCTATCACGTCATCATGGGGGAGTATTTAAGATGAATAATTACTTCTATGATTTAAGAGAATTTTAAATGAGACAAAAATTCCGAAACATTTGTAAAATTTTATTATTACTTTCTGTATAGATATCGGGCTCTGGTGACAGAAAAACTTTCGGGCTAAAATTGGGGGGTGGGGAGGATAAATCGTTCAGCTCGGGCGCACCTTCCAAAAAATAATCCGAATTCATCTCGGATAAAGTACTTATTTATTTAATTATTTTTGTTTATTGAGTAAAACTATGCTTCATACTGATAAACTTTAGATACGAATAGTGAGAATACGAATAGAGTGCGAATGCGTACGAATAGAATATGCATGTGAGAAATTAAAATTGAAATAATTTTCATCTAAACAAAAATCTTTTATAATGAACTCTGCGATTATTACACGGGCCAATTTAAATGTATTTTGTAATTTTGTAACCTAAGCTTTTAAAAAAGGATATAATATGAGGATAAGTAACTTGGGTTAAGGAATTTATTTAGATCAGATATTATCCTGGTTATATTCTTTAACATTTTATAAAATTATGGATAGCATAACCTTCTGATCGGGCCAGGACGGTAGACTCTTTTTATATTCAACTAGTGGTCCGTCCCGGCTTCCCTCGGATGAATAATATTTTGATCTCCTTGGAAAATATCTAACAAACGCAAAATATCTAATCAAAAATCAGCAATAGCTGTCTTATTCGTCTAATCTTCCATAATCGAGTTCAATGCCAATGTTGGCGATGAAATCGCTAAAATAGCTGATATACCTGTTTAACTATTTTTTAGCATATTGGTTTAGTTGTATTTTATGTATTTTAGCAGTATTTTATGTTTGTGTATGTAATTCTATAAGAAAAGTACATACACAAACATAAATAATTTGAAAACTAACGTTTAAAGCAATTTCTTGAAAATACGTTTTAAATAATCAAGTAATCACACTTATAGAACATTTTATTCAACTGAACATACTAAAAATATTCATTATATAAAATATTCATCATGATGATAAAATATTCATCAATATTCGTATGAATTTGAACTTTTTAAATAAACTAAAATTCCGGTAATTTTAACCCGGCAGTGAACGTGTTAAATGAGTAAATGTCTTTAGAAAATACATATATAAACGCAAATAATTTGAAAACTCAATTTTAAGACAATTTTCTGAAACAAACGTTTTTAAAGAATCAAGTAATTAATCACATTTAGATACTATTTATTCAACTGGACATATTAAAAACATTCATCAGAACAATGTACTTTTCGAATAAAGTATTTAATGAAATAACTCATTGCTAAAGTATTCCATTATTTGAATCCGAAATGGAAAATATGCACCATGGTTCATTTTCTTTTCGATCGTCATTTTCAGCATATTCTGTACGTGAATGAATGCAAAGACAAATATGACATAAACTTTAAAAGGGAACATTAATATGATATATTTCTTGATAAAATTTTCCCATTTCATTCAAACCTTTAAGTCTGACATCAATGTAATGTTCACATTTTGTTGTTTCTAAAAGTCAATGAAAATAATTCTTATCATTTTAAATGTGCATTCGGGGTATTTTAATTTAACTGCTTACTTTGACTTTTGGACATTTTGTAAATGGAAGAAGCAATTTGTCACTATCTAGTCGTGCAAAGAACATTTATTTTAACAGAGAAATCTATGCAATTTAAAGTTATGTGATTTTTTTTTGGATTTTTCGTAAAATAAAGAAAGAATTAACAACATCCAAGAGAAATATTTTTCTAAGCAATTTTAAGAATTGTTTAAGTTCATAATACATTTTATTGTACAATACAATCGGCTAAAAAAAAAGAGTACCCCTTTATTCTAATTACCGAACTATTCCAGAAAAAAAACTAAAGACGTTATTCGATTGGGAATTATGTATTCTCTCAATTCTGTTTCATAAAAAAATCCTAAAGGGTGGTCTTCATAGAGAAATTACACGAAACTTTACAAATTTCAACATGAACACCCTTTTTTGACATCATATTTCAATGTTTCAGAAGATTTCACTCAAGGGTGATACCAAACGGGGAGTCAATCCGTGAAATAATTTAGAAATTATGCAGTTTTTAAATTTGAGCTCCTGATAGTAAATTTCACTGTAATAGGTGTAAAACAAACTACAATGAGTGTGATTATTTAAGCAAACTCATAACTACTTGGCTGGGTGATCTGTATTTTTTCATTTACACATTTGAAGGTTTTAGATGTGCATTTCTATTAAACATTTTATAGTTTACAAAACACATATTTTTCGAATATTAATAAAAAAAATATATAAAAAACGAAAAGAATATTCGGAAAAAGAATGTATTGTAACCTATAAAGACAATAGTAGAAAAGCAATATTAGTACAATTAGATATAAATTACTTCAACGAAATAAGGCCATGCTCTTAATAAGGCCATCAGTCTATATATATCAGGGAACGATCTAGGATCAACAACTGGCAGCATATACCTCACATTTTATGTGACCTTGACATGTGTGGATAGTTTCAATACAACCTATGCTGGCTTCGTCGTGATTTTCGAACCACTGTATTTTACGACTCTTCGTTATTAAAAACAGTAATGAACTTTCATATGATATCAGTGTAATTTTTAAATTGACTTTACAATCTTTGCATACATCATTTTCATGATTTTTGAGATAATTTAACAATCTTAACTATATACTCTCATTAAACTTTCATATGATATCTATGTAATTTATAAATTGAGTTTACAATCTTTGTATATATCATTTACACGATTTGTGCGATAATTTAACAAACTTTCCGAAAATATATCGAAATATTCTGTATTTTTAATTGTGTTTGTGATTGAAAGAAAAATATGTGAAAAACAGAAAACACTTAATAAGCTCAGGCAGTATACGGCTTGATCTTAATAAGAAACACTTAATTTTCACCGTATATTATCATTAACAAAGGTAATTAAACATTTTATTTGTCAATATTTATAGAAAACTATGGAATCTATCAAAGTGGTGCTAAAAAGTGCTAAGTAGAATGAAGGGGAAAATTGAATGATGAATTTTGGCTGTTCGAAACGGTATGCCCGCAGGTAGAGCAGTCACAGAATATTGTTTTACAGGGAGGACTCTCCAAAATTTTATGCAAACCTCGACCTCCACTTATGACATTATATCTTAATATAAAACGTCTTCGAAACATATTTATAAATTCTTCACCTAAACTGCAAAAAATCAAGAAAAACGTACGATCATTGACCCTGGAAATGTTGCCAGTGGGCTATTTCTTTTAATTGAGATTTTTTGATAACGCACCATTTTTTTGAAATGATAAAATTTCGCTCATTTTTGCCTTGATTAATGTGGCTTTAAAGAAAGCGAATTTTACCATTTAAAAAAAAAGTGGTGCCAATCAAGAAATTTGAATTAAAAAAAAAGTAGCCTACTGGCCACACTGGGTCTTGGTGTGGAAAGAGTGGTGCCAAAGGGTAAGACTGTCAGTGTATCGGCAAAAAGTTTCTCTAGAGAGTGTCAAAACCCTTTCAAGCGCAGTGTTCCCTCGGCGAGACCACATAATTAAAATTCCAAACTTACAAATAACACCAAGAATATTTTATTAAAAGTTTGCGTTTATAGCGAATACTTAAATGTACAAGTTTTTACTTTCGAAGAAGTTCATTTGTAAAATCTGGTGTCATTTTATTATTTTACGAACCTTTTCGTAAAATAATTCTTAAAACGATCCTCTTTACTGGGTCAGGAAGGCGTTTCCGACCCGGGATTCCTATTTGATTCCGAGTCGTCTAGGTGTACCCTACATCCCCTCGAAGTTTGTAACATCTTAGCTAGTACACCCTGTATATATATATATATTATGCCAAAACCATGAACCACCAACTGTAAAGACTTAAAAGTAGGCGTATAATAATGAACAATATTATTAAATATATTTGAAACAATTCAATTCACAAGTTAAATATTAAAACAACCAGATCAAAGTAATGACTTTTTCTTCATCAGTAGGTGGAAAAGTGTTAAAATATAAATAAGGTAAGCCCCCCACCAAAACAGCTATCTACAGCAGGTTTCTAAAGACGTGTCAGTCTTACATTCCAAATAATGGAAAAAAAAAATATAGAAATAAATATAATTCGGCAACTTATATATTAAACCAAAATAATAAACATAATATAAACTTAATTAAAACAGTATTTAAATAGTATTCAAATAGAACTTATACATGCTGTTAAGTATAATGGGTAAATAGAATGTAAGTTGTTCACGTCTCCGCCTAGACCCGCTTGCAGACATATTGAAAAAATAATTTTATTCGATTTTATTGGAAAAATAACTTTACATTTGGTGGTTCATGTTTTTGGCATAATATATTTTTCTGCATTAGTGTGTGCTGCTTTTGCGCCTATCTTGCAATAATTTTCATAATTATACAATATATATATATATATATATATGAAGTTAGGTTCAATTCTATGCATAACTCTGTACAATGCCGATAATACAATAAGGAAAAGGGACAAAAATCGCTATCAGAGCGCCCCCTTCCAGCGGAGGCCATAGTAAAAACAAATATATGAAGTTTGGTTCATTTCTAAGCATAACTTCATACACTTTTCGATGACTAAAAGAGGAAACACAAACACACAGACAGACAGACATTTTGTTTAAAATGTATTCTTCGGGGGAGGTGTCATATCCCTAATACGCGTAAATTCATTCAAAACCCGAAGTCGAAAAAAATTTCGATTAAAATACTTTCTTTCTATTATAGAAAGTAAAATTATGAATAATACAAATAATAATTAAACGTAAATGACTTTAAAAATGAAAAAGAACTCACGTATGAATAAAACTACATTTTAATTAGTTTTGGAAAAACTAAAATTTACATAAATCTCAATAAATGGAAAACTAATGTTATTTTCAGAAACAATTATTATCAACGCACGGAAGTTTCTAAAGCCTTTCCTATATGAACTATGTTTAAAAATATATTCAGCAATAGAATTCATCATTTGCACAAAATATTTAGTTAACGAAATCTCGCTGTATAATTTTCCCAGTTCTTGAATGCGTAGCAAAAAATAATCATAAATGAACATCAATTCAAATCCCGATGCTCCAAATATTTCTCGCTTCGGAAAATTCTTATGACATAAACTGTGAAAGGAGTCTTAAAGACCTTGTATTTCATTATAAAATATTTCCCATTTCATTGAAATCTTTATATCTGTCATTTGAATAATGTTTACAATTTCTGTCCCGAAATGTCTGCGGAAGGTGTTCTTGTCATTTTGAATGTGTATTCACTGTACTTCAAAAGTGCTGTATATTTTGAATAATTTATATACTTAGGAGCAAATTATGAATATCTAGTCATGCATAAAGAAATTTTTTTCACAACGACTCTTAAGTCATTTAAACTTAAATTATTTCTATGGCTTCCATAATATTAACGTAGCATGGTCGGATATATTTATGTAGAATCCTAACACATTTTCCGATTATTGATATTCGACAAGAGTGGTAGAATTCTTATTAAAAAAAACCCAAAATAACAACATTGCTTAAAGAGAAATTTTCATTCAAAAATTATTAGAATCATAGCTGCCATTTTTCCGCTTTTTTATCACTATTGTTAAATAAAAATAATCGATTTATTTAATCGTAGTTTTATGCAGTTAAATGCGGATGTTTTTTAAACTAAAGCATAATTTTTAAATAGAAATATGGTACAAAAAAGAGTAAAAGTTGGCAGCGATTTTATAATACATAGTATATTTTTTAGTATATTTTTTAGTATATTTTATAATACATAGTATAGTCCTTTACCCGGGAACAATTGTACAGTGTATTCCATACCCAGTGTGTGTACGTGTTTAACTTTTGCCACTATTTTTTTTTCTAATAGTAATTTTTGTTTAATTTTATTTCTTACATTGTAAATTTCCCTGCTATTAATTAAACTAAAAACTATTGTTTGAAAATAGCGGTGACTATGTTAAAACCGTACAAACCCGTGATACGACATTCCTGTTCCCGACTGTTCCTGAGTTAATTCATAAAATATATTCGAGAATATTTACAGATATAACTTTCTTCATATTCCTAATTTTAACGCATGCAATTGTATTATGAATATTTTGTGCATCTATTCGAAGTAACTTAGCATTCTCCAAAAAATCTTAAAAATAATGGAAACATTTAATTTTGTGTAAGCACGTGCATTTCTATTAAAAATATTAAACTACATCAAAACTTGAAAATTTGTATTAAAATTTTTCAAATTCTTCCTAAGAATGGATATGTCAACAGAAAAAATTAATTCCAAAAAGGGATTTGTAATTATGTCACCGAATTTTGCATCATCTACATTGGAAAAGTAACATTCCAAAATTATTTCACGCTCTCAGTGAAAATGATCTGGACAGTTATAATCCGTAAAGTTATAAAAATTAAAGTTGTATAGACATTTGTTTAAACAACCTGTACGACATATCCCCATCTTATGAATATTTACCATAAAATAAGCATGATATATATATATCTAAATATATATTATGCTTATATATCCTTATGTATCGATATGATAAAAAGTTTAAATATTGGGATTTATCCATTTTAAACAATTTCATAACAGCATTATTTTGACAAATACATCTGTGTGAGTCAAAACCATGAATAAAAACGAATTGACGGGGTTTGGGCAAGAAAGTGTCAAGTCCCATTTTTGGTGAAAAAAAATCTAACACTGTAATCTGTTGCTTAATATTGTAAATAATATCTTCTATATAATTTTTTTCTAACGTCACTTGGTGGCAGCATATGTGACAAGTTTCGTTTTTGTCCGAGATGTTTATTCCCCAACAAAGATAGCTAATTTGCAAAAAAAGATAACAGTAATATCATTAAAGTAATGCCATATTGTTACTCAGAATATCTCAAATGTTACTAAGACATTGGCGAAAAAACTGTAGGTTATATATCTTGATTTGAGTATTTGATCAAATTTTCAAATTGAAATATTTCAGAAATTCAAAAATGTGGCTTAGCACTCACTATATTGCCCCGACCCCCTTAATAACCATGTTCTCAAAATGGTGAAGCTTCAGTTTTTTTTTCGGTTCCGCAGGAACTAATTATTACCAAGGTGAACTTCAACCGGAAAATTTGAACAGTAAATTTCGCTTTACATAAATACAGTCTTCATGCAGAATTTCTGCAATACATTAAACACTGTTCGTTTTTAATGGTGGACATTTGCCCAATCATTAATCAAACGTAAAGAAACAACAGCCGCCATCTTGCGACTAGATCCTCAATTACTTCATTCGCAACCGTTAGACACTACACTATCCGTCTCCTCTTTACTATTTATGGCTCCATTGTCAAAAGACGCGGTAATAAATAAGTTTGTGAATTTTTTCATAAATCTCTCTTTCAGTTTCCAGAATTGAATCGCTCATTCAAATTCACGATATTCATTAAGATAAACCTCACTGAAATCTTGCTAGCAATTTATTTGAATTACATGTTTCTTTTACCAAAGTATGTTTTTAGCTGTAAGTTAAATATAACTTTGTAATAATTATCTGAAATACGGCGTTCCCTTAAATTCTGGAAATAATAATTGAAGGAAATAAATTCTTGGAGTTTTTTTTTTATTTTTTAAACGACCTAAGGAAAACATATCCCGGTTATTTTAGTGGAATTCCGTAGAAATGCCGTTTCAATAATAGTACCGTAATTTCCGGCGTATAATCCGCAGCTCAAAGAGTCGTTTTTCGACCCAGAAATTTTATTCAATAATTGTAGTTAAATATTTACAGCTATCTTTTAAGTTACATTTTATAAAATAATATTTCTGGGTCGAAAAACGATTCTTTGAGCTGCGGATTATACGCCGGAAATTACGGTAGCATTGTTGCCAGTGGGCTACTTTTTTAAAATTCAGATTGCTTGATTAGCACCACTTTTTTGAAATGGTATTAATAGCCTTGTTTTCGCCTTACTTAATCTGTCATTAAACAAGGCGAATTTTACTTTCTCAAAAAACTGGTGGCAATCAAGAAAACCGAATTTAAAAAAAGTAGCGCACTGGCATCACTGAATAGTAGTAATTTCCATCAGGAAATGCATCAGAATCTTACAAGGCATACATTCTACGGCTGTTTGTTTTCACGGTACAGCACTTGTTTGTTTTCACTCATAGAATGGGTATAATTTATGGTTGTATATTTCTATGCTGCTAGTGTACGATATGTAACAATTCAATCGTTAAAAAGGCTTCTTATTGTCTGAGTGCAACGAAGACTCATACACAGCGCAGTATTACTTTGCCCCATATAGAGCTACGATGGATATTAAAACCTTTCGTCAAGCATAACTCAAAAAATATTTAACGGATTTCGTTCAAATTTTTACAGCAGGTACCTATAATGGTGACAACGACGTCTATTTATTACCAAGAATAAATGTCAAACCGTTTTTAAATTATATTAAAAAAATAGATAAAAAAGCACAATTAAAGTACATACGTCACGAAAATTTTGTGCGTGCGTCATTTTCACCGGCGGGAGATTTTCGTAGACAATCGGAATTGAAAAGTTCATGGAGTACATGGAGCAAAAAAATATGCACGCAATATTATTCAGCACAATAAAATATATTTCAATTTAGTAGAAATCGAAAATTAATCTGGAGTATTTTCTGTTTAAAAGAAAAACCCCGCAATAACTTGGTAGACTTGGTATTAGAGATTTGGCTCAAATCTCAGCAATAGCAGGTTTTTTTTATTTCGCGTGTGTAAATTTAAAAAAAAAAATATTTGGTGTTTAAATAAAAGGTTTCGATTTCTGGCATTATTTCTTTTATTTTCTCTTTTTAGCATTTTAAATGGGACTAATGAAAGACATGTATTTTAAATTAAATGAGTGAAAGGTTTATATTTAAATGAATTCAATATGAAAATGTTATAGGAAGTATATTTGGCGATTTATCAACTGCGCCAGGATAACATAAAAGTACCAATATATCAAACGGTATGTACTATGTGAAATGAAACAATTATATTATAATCACCCATCGTACAAGAAAAAAAACTAATATTCTGCATTTAGAGGGAAAAATCCATCTCCTGTGCCGTAAGATTTTGGCGAGTTTTTTTTTTTTTTGGTGATAAGTTTTTCGATGTGATTGTTGGGATTTGCAGGATTTGGCTTACTTTTTCTAAATCTTATTTTTTTGCAGATGTAGTATTATGTAAATATATTTTTTTGCAGATATTTTTCTATTTTGTATATATATATATATATATATATATATATATATTAAATTGTAATGACATTTGGAAAAGAGATTTTTACCTTTTTATCCGGAAATATTAAAAAATAAGGTACTTTTCGGTTAGCCGGGCGCCAGTGATATATATAGTACATGTACATATATAAACATATATGCATATACATACATATACATATACATATACATGCATAATTTATAACATAAGTTGTTATTAAAAATTCCAGAACAAATTACTGTATTTCTAAAAATTAAAAAATACTTTAATGTTCATATATCTTAGCGTAACTGTTTATACTTATGAATTTTAAGTAAAATATAAGGATTTAATGCATGACTGCAGGATAATTCAGTGTAATGTAAGAAATCTACGAATGCAAAAGTTCAGCTACACACACAAATATGTGCATTTTCATGCAAATAATAAAAAAAAAAGTCTAACGCAATTATGTGCGTATAAAATGCATATAATTAATTATTGTTTAAAATATTTACAAAAAACATATATATATAACTGAATAATGTGAACAATGGTGTTTAAAAGAAAATTATGAAAAATGTATCTTTAAATTATTTAATTTTTTTTTTGTATTATTACACTTAGTCTAGAAATATATTCAATACTACGTCGTTAGTTTTAAACATTTAATAATTTAAAACTTGACGGCAAAAAGTTCAATTTTTGTATTAGAAATACAAAATAACCATATATGAACTTCAATTGAAATCGACATTTTCGAAATATATCTCTATTTTTGTAAGAATTTGAAGGAAAATATTACGACATAAGTTTTAAAAAAGAATCTTAAATATGATATATATCTGGGTAAAATGTTTCCCATTTCATAGAAAACCTTTATGTCCCGCATCAGCTTAATATTTACAATTTCTCGTTTCTAATATCTATGAAAGGTGTTCTTGTCATTCTAAATGTGCATTCAGGGTATTTTAATTTTCTCGTCTCTTTTGACTTTCGAACAATTTGTATAGTCCAGAAGCAATTTCTCAATATCTTTCCATGCATATTGCGTTTATTTTGACAGTGAAGTGTAAATAATATAAACATTTTTAATTTACTCGGAATTTACTTAAAAAGGAGGTTAAATAAACAAAATGCAAAAGCGTATTCTTATAATTTGAAACGCAGGATAATTTCCACATATTTAAAACGCTATTCGAAACAGTTTAAAAGTGTTTTTATTTCTGCATGTCCTTAATTACTTATGCACTTTTAAAAGGTGTTAGAATATAATTTTTTACATCTAGTCGCAAAATAATACAGTTGCTTATTATTACAGAGGCTGTTCGTACATCTTTTGGAGAAGTTTGTTTCGGAACTATCAAAAATCGTCTACATTGAGAAATTATTTTTCACTTCTAATATATTTTTGACAGTATAAAATTTCGCCTGGCATCTGCAAATTTTTGTATATGCAAAATGACGTTTTTAAATAACTGATGGATGGAAGGCTATTTTTATATGCAATTTACGAAGACAATTAACCGTAGTCGGTTCTTATAAAAGGCTGTGAACGACATAGTGTTTTAATACGTAAAGCCACAGTAGGTGCCGTAATTTCCAGCGTATAATCCGCGAATCAGACAATCATGTTTCAACTCGGAAATTTTAATTTGCAAAATATATAACCAACTAGATCGCTGTAAATATTTAACTTTCATCATTGAATAAAATTTATGGGTTGAAACAGAATTTTTTGATCCGCGGATTATACGTCGGAAATTACGGTAGTATTGTCAATAAGGTAGGGAAAATCGGTAATGTCTACATTCAAGTGGAAAAATCGTTCCAAACATGTACCCAAGAAAAAAGGAATTCTTTGAATATTGCGAATGTAAGATATTTTATAGTAAAAGAAAATCCTCCACATTAAAGGACTGTTGCTAATTAATTGTCATTTCCTGGTAAAATCATTAACACTGATTTGAATTTTTAAAAAGGAAAACCACACATTCATCGTCTTTCACCACAACATATCACCGAACGTAGAACACGATGCAGAATTTTTTATGAGAAGCATTTATCCGGAGTAAAATGAAAAAAATGTTGCTACAATAGATAAAGTTTGGGTCTATTAAATGTTTGTAATACAAAGATATCCATTTAATATCATAAAAGAGGAGAAAAATAATTAAAACATTGTTCAATGTATCTAAGGACGCTTTGACAAAGATTTTTTGATTATGACTGGCTTTACATAAAACGACAAATTAAAAATTAAGAGAGTGGAGAAAAATGTTAAGATCAACTACACATACTATGAGGAACATACTTTAATCCCAATCATTAGACTTGCAATAATACACTGTTAAAAATCGTGTCCTGGGTTGAACCAATTTTTAGGTACTGCAGTAGCTGCAACCTTAAGATGGTAAAATCTCGCTCCACCAGTTGGACCTACATTTCAGCCAGAGCTCCAAACGTTAGAATTGGATTTCACCATGTCATTGTTGCAGTTACTGCAGAACCAAACATTGGTTCAACCAAGGGCAAGATTTTTAACAGTATATCTCTTTACCCCCAGCGCCATTAATCTGTTGAAAAGCATCAAGATAAAACAAGCAGCCACACATCACAATCAACTATCAATTTCATGGAAGAAAATGGAACAGATCAGACAGTATGCATTTTGGTCTTAATAAGAAACACTTCATTTTCATCGTATATTATCATTACCAAAGCTAATTAAACATTTTCTTTGTCAATATTTGTAGAAAATTATGGAATCTGTCAAAGTGGTAGTAAAAAGTTCTCAAAAGAATGAAGGGCTAAATTGAATCATCAGTTTTGGCTGTTAGAAACGGCATGCCGCAGATAGA
This sequence comes from Maratus michaelseni, assembly GCA_963931845.1. NCBI lineage: Eukaryota > Metazoa > Arthropoda > Arachnida > Araneae > Salticidae > Maratus > Maratus michaelseni. Next base: position 102,278,467 of record OZ007600.1, read on the forward strand.
GCAGCCACAGAATATTTTTTTACAGGGAGGACTCTCCAAAATTTTATGTAAACCTCGACCTCGACCTATGACATTATATCTTAATATAAAACTTCTTCAAAACATATTCATAAACTCTTCACTTATACTGCAAATAATCGAGTAAAACGTACAAAAATCTCCATCACTGCGCGAGAGAATATTTCCAACTTCAGCTGGGACCTGACGGCCATAGTTTTATATATATATATATATACAAGGTGGCCATAATTAAACTGACTGAGTGTTCTGTAGCGCGAGCTAATTGCGAGAATGGCGCCAAATTTTGTAGGTAGATTAAGTCACCGCCCGAGGAATATGTGGCGCTGTGTATTCGAAAAAGAGAGTTTCAAAAAATGAAGAATCAATACTGAAATAAAATTACCGTTTATTTAACGAATTTAGCAATTTAATCAGAGCTCAAAAAGGTAACAGTTTATAGAAAACTAAAAATTTACATAAACACTGCTAAAGTTTCTTTATCTGCAATTTCACTTACAGAGCCCCAAAGAAAGCAACAGCAGAAGAAGAAGTTCTTTATTCAAATTTCACGTTACATCATTTGGCCCAGTGCCAGCTTGTTCGGCTTTAAAAGTTAATGTGCTACTGTTAGAAACAATTCCATTGAAAGTCATCTTTCATAATGTCTCCTTCTTTAGTCGAGCGAGCTCTACTAGTCAAATTCTTTTACCTCAACCAGTGCAATGCGCCAGCTGCTCTTCGTGCTTTCAGAAACCACAAAAAAATGTGTAAAGGTAACGGTCCTTTGTCAGTTAATGGTTTAAAAGCAATGGTTGAGAAGTTTGAGAAAACAGGTTCTGTAAATGTTCAGTCAGGCAGAGGACGAAAACCCGTATCACAGAATACAATCGAAGAAGTGGCAACGGCGATTGTCGACAGAGCACCAGACAATATTGCTACCACTTCCAGTGCTCGTGGGATAGCTCGGAATCTGGATGTGACTTATTGTACGGTATCGAAAATCCTCCGAAAGATCATCCACAACATCAGACGTGTACAAGAGTTACGTCACACCGACCATGATAAGCGATTGACTTTTGCTCTCACTTTTCTTGCCAGAAAGGAGTTGGATGATGCTTGGCCCTGGGAAATCTTATGGGGAGACGAGGTCCATTTTTACCTGAATGGAACTGTAAATACCCAGAACTGCCGAATTTGGGATAACAAGTCACCAAGTGCATTCAAGGAAATTACTTTTCATTCACCAAAGATAACTGTTTGGTGTGGTTTCACAGCAGATATGATCATAGGTTCATTCTCCTATGAGAACATTACTCCGACAGGACCTGTAACTTGTTCTGTTAACAGAGACAAATATCGCCAAATGCTAAACAACTTTGTTATTCCGGCACTTCAGCAAATACAGTGCCTGGAGAAAATCATTTTCATGGAAGATGGAACCCCTCCACATATTGCTTTGCGGGTACAGCAGCTGCTACGACAGAAATTCACAAAAGAAAGAGTCATTAGCCGCTGTTTTCCAACTGCATGACCACCTCAGTCCCCTGATCTTACACCCTGCGACTTTTGGCTATGGGGATATATAAAGTCCAAGGTCTATCACGGAGATGTCCAGGACCTGACAACGTTGAAGGATAACATATCGCGAACTGTACGGGAGATTCCTGCAGACGTGTTATTCTCTGCTGCTGTAAATGCTGTGCACAGAATGCAATATGTGGTCCACAAAAACGGCGGCCACACCGAACCTGAGTTGGATGTGCTAAATAAACGGTAATTTTATTTCAGTATTGATTCTTCTTTTTTGAAACTTTCTTGTTCGAATACACAGCACCACCTATTCCCCTGGTGGTGACTTTTGGAACTAAATTTTTTTGCGGAATCCATCGTCCCCCATCTTGTTTAATATTCCTACAAAATTTGGTGCCATTCTCGCAATTAGATCGCGCTACAGAACACTCTAAGTACCGTCAGTTTAATTATGGACGCCTTGTATTATGCCAAAAACATGAACCACCAAAAGTAAAAACTTAAAAGTAGTCGTATATTAATGAACAATATTAATAAATATGCTTGAAACAATTAAATTCAAAAGTTAAATATTCCAACAACCAGGTCAAAGTATTGCTTTTTTCTTCAGCAGTAGGTGGAAAAGGCGTTAAAATATAAATAAAGCAAGTCCTCCACCAAAACAACTATCTACAGCAGGTTTCTAAAGACATGTCAGTGTTACATTTAAAATAATTGAAACATTATATATAAATAAATATAATTTTCCAACTTATATTCTAAACCGAAATAATAAACATAATATAAACATAATTAAAATAATAATTAAATAGAATTTAAATAGAACTTATAAATGCTGTTAAGCATAATTTGTAAATAGAATGCAAGTTGTACATGCGTCTACCCAGTCCCGCTTGCAGATATACTGAAAATAATTATTTTTGGATTTATTGGAAAAATAACTTTACATTTGGTTGTTGATATTTTTGGCATAATATATTTTGTTCCATTAGTGTGTGCTGCTTTTGCGCCTATCTTGCTATACATTTCATAATTATACAATCAATATATATATATATCTATATATATATATTTATGAAGTTTGGTTCCATTCTATGCATAACTCTGTGCAATGTCCGATGGTATAATAAGGAGAATGGCTCAAAAATCACTATCATAGCGCCCCCTCCTGGCGTTTGCTATAGTAAAAACAAATATATGGAGTTTGGTTCATTTCTAAGTATAACTACAGCGTCTAGACTACATAATGTGGAAAACGGCTACAAAAGAGTAATAAAAAAATGAATCCGATAATTATAGAACGATGCTGAAAAGATAACGGGTCGAATGCAGCGACATCTTCTAGCAGTGGCGTAGATATGGTGGAGGTCCAGATGGTTTGAAACCGACTAATTTTATAAAAATATGTTTGCCTTATCTAAACGGAGAATTTTCTGCAATATTGAAGGCGACGAAAACTTTATAATATTAATGGTTTCCAGAGCATTTGGACCCCCCTACCTCCCCCACACACACCGTCTCTGGCTACGACAACGTCTGCTAGCTCTTTTCAACGCGAACATTGTATAAGAATCCAACTGAGAAAACGTTTCAGCTGGTGGTAAATATTTTAAATAATTAAATTATACCTTATTTCCTTTGACTGGGAAAGTGATTTTCATAAACTTTGAAAATATGAATAAAAATTGATCATGGCCAAAAAACGGAATACGCATTCTTTTGTGTTGGTTGCAATACTCGATACAAGACAGCAAACTAGAAACTATCCCTATTTACCATAGCAAAAAAACGAATCTCTGCTAGAAGTGTGATAAATATTAATTCCTTGATATAATAAAAAACTAACTTCAAAATCAGTTACATCTGAAATATACACTTACAAGCAGATTTTAATTAACAAAATTATGTTCATATTGTCAATAGTGAAACGGTTTCTTTTGCTAGAGGTAAAACTATTTTTGCAGTAGATGTCGCTTCGATCGCCTTATTATTGTACCACATTGTTGGACGTTTATCGGCTGCAATTTTTGAGCACTTTTTAAAGCATTATCAGTTTGGCTTTTTTTAAATTCCGAAATTTTGCATTAACACCAGAAATTCCGTATAATGTTCTTTTCATTACTTAATGGTAGATATTTCGTGACTTCTTAAAGTGCAAATTCTTTTTTAAGAATTTCCTGTTTGAATTCGAAAATTCTGAATTAAAAAACTGTAAAACCGTTTTCCAAACTATATATTATAATCTCTATATATTATATCTCTCTATATCTATATATATTATATCTCTATATCTATATATATTATAATCTCTATATATAATTTCAATACATTATAAGCGCTATAGTATAATCTCATACACTTTTGGATGATTAAAAGAGGAATCACAGACACACAGATAGACAGACATTTTGTTTAAAACGTATAATTAGGGATGTGTTACCCTTGTAAATCAGTCCAAAAAAAATTCAATTTCAATATTTTCTTCTATTACAGAAAGTAGAAATATTAAGAATACACGTAATAATTAAAAGTAAAGGACTTTATAATGAAAAAGAAATCATGTATGAATAACACTACATTTTAATTAGTTTTGGACAAACTAAAATTCACATACATATCAATAAATGGAAAACTAATGTTATTTTCAGAAACAATTATTACCACTGCACGGAACTTTCTAAAGCCTTTCCTACATGAACTATGTTTAAAAATATATTCAGAAATTCAACATCATTCGCACAAAATATTTAGTTAACCAAATCTCGCTGTATAACTTTTCCAGTTTTTGAATACGTAACACAAAATAATCATCAATGAACATCAATTCAAATCCCGATACACGAAATATTTCTCGCTTCGGAAAATTCTTATGACATAAACTGTGAAAGGAGTCTTAAAGACCTTATATTTCATGATAAAATATTTCCCATTTCATTGAAATCTTTATATCTGTCATCTGAATAATGTTTACAATTTCTCGTCTCGGAATGTCTGTGGAAGGTGTTCTTGTCATTTTGAATGTGTATTCACTGTACTTCAAAAGTGCTGTATATTTTGAATAATTTATATATTTAGGAGCAAGTTATGAATATCTAGTCATGCGTAACGAATTTCTTTTCAGAGCGAAACTTAAGTAATTTAAACTTAAATTATTTCTGTGGTTTCTATAAAATAAACATAGCATGGTCAGGCATATTTATGTAGAATTCTACCACATTTTCCGAATAGTGATATTCGACAAGAATGGTAGAATTCTTATCAATAAAAATTGCCGAAAAAACAACATTACTTAAAGAAAAAGTTTCATTCAAAATTTTTTCGAATTATAGCTGTCATTTTTCCGCGTTTTTTTTTATAACCATTTTTAAATAAAAATAATCGACTTATTTAATCGTAGTTTATTGCTGTTAAATGTGGATCCTTTTACAATTAAAGCATATTTTTTAATAGAAAAATGGTATAAAAAACCTTAAAAGTTGGCAGCTATGTTATAATACATAGTGCATTTTTTATACGTACTTTACCCCGGAATACCTCATACAGTGCCATGCCCAATGTGTGTACGTTTTTAACTTTTGTCACTATTTTTATTTCTAATGGTAATTTTTGTTTAATTTTATTTCTGACGTTGTAAATTTCCCTGCTATTATATAAACTAAAAATTATTGTTTGGAAATAGTGGCGACTATGTCATACCTTTCGCAACTTTTCCCGAGTTAATTAATAAATATATTCGAAAATGTTTACAGATATAACTTTATTCATATTCTTAATTTTAACTCATGTAATTGTATTATGAATATTTTATGCATCTATTCGAGATAACTTCGCATTGTCTAGAAAAGCTTAAAAATAATGCAAAAATTTAATTTTATGTATGCGCATGCATTTCCATTAAAAATATTAAACTCCATCAAAACTTGAAAATTTTCATTAAAGTTTTTCAAATGCTTCCTAAGAATTGATATGTCAACAGAAAAAATTAATTCTAGAAAGGGATTTGTAATTATGGCATCGAATTTTGCAGCACCTACATTGGAAAAGAAACATTTATTTCAGGCACACAGTGAAAATGATCCGGACCGTTAATATCCGTAAAGTTATAAAAATTATAATTTTGTGTACATTTGTCTAAACAACCTGTATGACATATCCCCATCATATGAATATTTACCTTAAAATAAGCATACTATATCTATCTCAATGCATGTTATGCTTATACTAAAATCATTAAAAGTACAGACATTACATTACAATTACATAAAACATTAAAAAAATTTTTAAATTGGACGTTTCGGATTGACATGAAAATCCCTCATCAGCAAAAATTCCTTAACGTAAGTCACAATAAGTTCTAAAACATGAACACATCGAAAATATAGGGGAGACAGGTCGAACGCTTGAGATAAGACTGAATGTGCACAGATACGCATTTTAAAATAAAAAATTAAATTCCAAGATAGTGGATCATGTATTAAAAACTTACCATTTTCCATATTTTGCTAAATCTTTTGTAATCAGATCGAAGTGCAGCAATTGCAGAACTCGTACTTCCTTAGAAGCATGGTATACGAAAATTACAGATTTACATCTTAACGAAGCAGGTGCAATCCCGAGTGAATACTTAGTGTTAATATAACTGTAACTTTGGCCTCGACATTTTGATGCGTTGATGTTTTAGAACTTATTGTGACTTACGTTAAGGATTTTTTGCTGATGAGGGATATTCATGTAAATTCGAAACGTCCAATTTAAATATGTTTTTAACGTTGGATGTGATTGTAATGTGATGTCTGTAATTTTAATGATTTTAATATAGTTATAAATATGTTTAGACGTAATATTTTTATTTACATCAAATATTATGCTTATATATCTTTAAATATCTAAATGAAAAAAATGTTTAAATATTGGGATTTATCCATTTCAAACAATTGCATAACAGCGTTCTTTTGACGAATCCATCTGTGTGAGTCAAAACCATATAACTATGAATAAAGACGAATTGAAGGGGTTTGGGAAAGAAAGTGCCTCGAGACATTTTTGGTGAAATAAATCTAACACTGTAATCTGTTGCTTAATACTGTAAATTTTAATATATTACATATCATTTGTTTCCAATGTCACTTGGTGGCAGCATATGTCCCAGGTTTCGTTTTTGTCCCAGATGTTTATTCCCCAATGAAGACAACTAATTTACTAAAAACATAACGGTAATATCATTAAAGTAATGCCATATTGTTACTCAGAATATCTCAAATGTTACTAAGACATTGGCAAAACAACTGTAGGTTATATATCTTGATTTGAGTACTTGAACAAATTTTCAAATTGAAATATCTCAGAAGTTCAAAAATGTGGCTTATCACTCTCTTGCCCCAACCTACTCAATTAACATGTTCTCAAAATGACGAAGCTTCATCTGTAACCGGTTCTTCAGGGCCTAATTATTATCATTACCAAGGTAAACTTCCACCAGAAACTTTGAGTAGCAAATTTCGTCTTATATATATGCCGTTTTCTTGCAGAATTTCTGTCATACAGAAAACACAAATATCTGTTCCGTTTTCAATGGTGGATGTTTGCCCAATCATTAATCAAACGTAAACAAACAACAGCCCCATCTTTGGACAGTTACTTCATTTGCAACCGGTAGACACTACACTATCCGTCTCCTCCTCATTATTCATAGCTCTAATGTCAAAAGATAATAAATAAGTTCGTGAAAATTTTCATAAATCTGTCTTTCAGTTTCCAGAATTGAATCGCTTATTCAAATTCATGATATTCATTAAGATAAACCTCACTGAAATCTTGCTAGCAATTTCTTTGAATCATATGATTCTTTTACCAAAGTATGCTTTTAGCTGTAAGTTAAAAATAACTTTGTAATAGTTATCTGAAATACAGCGTTCTCTTAAATTCAGGAAATAATAATTGAAGGAAATAAATTCTTGGAGTTGTTTTTTTCTTTAAACTACCTAGGGAAAAAATATCCCGGTTATTTTAGTGGAATTCCGTAGAAATGCTGTTTCAGTAATAGTAGTAATTTTCATCTGGAAATGCACCATAATCTTACAAGGCATACATTCTTCGGCTGTTTGTTTTCACGGTATAGCACTTGTTTGTTTTCAGTCATAGAATGGGTATGTTTATGGATGTATATTTCTATGTTGCTAGTATACAATATGTAACAATTCAATCGTTAAAAAGGCTTATAATTTATAACATAAGTTGTTATTAAAAATTCCAGAACAAATTGTATTTCTAAAAATTAAAAAATACTTTAATGTTCATATATCTTAGCGAAACTGTTTATACTTATGAACTTTAAGTAAAATATAAGGATTTAATGCATGACTGCAGGATAATTTAGTGTAATGTAAAAAATCTACGAATGCAAAAGTTCAGCTTCACACAAATACGTTCCTTTTCATGCAAATAAAAAAAAATCTGACGCGAATATGTGTGTATAAAATGCATATAATTAATTATTGTTTAAAATATTTACAAAAAACATGTGTATATAACTGTACAATCCGAACATTGGTGTTTGAAAGAAAATTATAAAAAATGTATTTTTAAATTATTTAAAACTTTTTTGTATTATTACACTTAGTCTAGAAATATATTGAATAGTACATCGTTAGTATTAAACATTTAATAATTTGAAACTTTACTGCAAAAAGATTAATTTTTGTATCAGAAATACAAAATAACCATATATAAACTTCAATTCAAATTGACATTTTTGAAATATTTCTCTTTTTTTGTAGAAATGTGAAGGAAAATATTACGACATAAACTTGAAAAAAGAGTCTTAAATATGATATATGTCTGGGTAAAATGTTTCCCATTTTACAGAAAACCTTTATGTCCCGCATCAGCTTAATATTTACAATTTCTCGTTTCTAATATCTATGAAAGGTGTTCTTGTCATTCTAAATGTGCATTCAGGGTATTTTAATTTTCTCGTCTCTTGATTTTCGAATAATTTGTAAAGTCCAGAACCAATTTCTCAATATCCTTTCATGCATACTGCATTTATTTTGACAGGGAAGTGTAAGTAATATAAACATTTTTAAATTACTCGGAATTTACATAAAAAGAAGGTTGAATAAGCAAAACTTGAGTTGAAATTTTCCTTTGGAAACGCAAAAGCATATTTTTATAATTTGAAACGCAGGATAATGCTGCACATTTTTAAAACGCTATTCGAAATTATTTAAAAGTGTTTTTATTTCTGCATGTCGTTAATTACTTATTCACTTTTAAAAAGTGTTAGAATATAAATTTTTACATCTAGTGGCAAAATAATATGGTTGCTTAATGTTAAAGAAGCTGTTTGCAGATCTGTTGGAGGAGTTTGTGTTGGAATTAAACAAAAAATTGTCTACATAGAGAAGTTATTTTTCTCTGCAAATATGTTTTTTAAAGCATAAATTTTCGTCTGGCAACTAATTTTTTTATATAGATGCAAAATGGCGCTTTTAAAGAACTGATGGATGGAAGAATATATTTATGCACTTTTCGAAAACAATTATTCGTATTCGGTTCTTTTAAAACAATGTGACCGGCATGTTTTTTCTATATCTAAAATCACAATAGGTTACATTTCCAATAAAGCAGGGAAAAACGCGAAAGTCTGCATTCAAGTGGAAAAATTGTTCCAAATATGTACCCATGAAAAATGGAATTCTATAGGAGTTCATCTAAAGGTGCTCATTCTAAAGGTGTAAAAAATGTTCATCGTCCTTCACCACGACATATCGCTGAACATAGCACACTATGCAGAATTCTTTATGAGAAGCATTTATCCGGAGAAAAATGAAAAATTCTTGCTGCAATAGATAAAGTTTGGGTCTATTTAAGTGATTTTAATTACAAGATATCAATTTATTATCATAAAAAAGGAGAACAAAATTAAAACTTGGTTCAATGTATCTAAAGAAAGTTTTGACAAAGGAATTTTGATTGTTACTGGCTTTGCATATAATGGCAAATTAAAAATGAATAGAGTAGAGAAAAAAATTAAAATAAACTAAAGATACTATATTTTAGTCTCAATCTTCAGACATGAAGTACTACACTGTTCAAAATCTTGTCCTGGGTTGAACCTATTGTCGGTGCTTCAGTAGTTGCAACCTAATATGGTGAACTCTCGCTCCACTAGTTGGAGCTGCATTTCAACCAGAGCTCCAAATGTTGGAATTGGATTTCACCACCTTATGGTTACAGCTACTGCAGAACCAAAAATTGGTTCAACCCTGGAAAATTTTTTTAACAGCATATCTCTTTACCCCTAACGTCATTAATCTGTTGGACAGCACCAAGATAAAGCAAGCCGCCACACGTCAGAATCAACTATCAATTTCATGGGGAAAATGGAATGAGAAACGGGTATCAGGTCTATACCATTCACACATATACTTACTAAATCTACTTATGTATCAATGATGGATTTTTGCTCTTTTGTCCTTTTAAATGCGCGTTATCCAAACGTCGACCTACAATACTTCATGGATTTTGGAACTATATTCAAGAGTAATGGTTCAAAATACCTCTTTCAAAAATACAAAAGGCATTATTGTCATGAAATTTACGGCTTTGAAAGGTAGTTCAGAATAAAGGTTACCAAATTGAACATTTAAAACACAGATATTTAAAGTACAATTTTTCTGTATGTACCCTGAAAATCGTCCGAAAAATGTGCTAACACCTTTTGTGTACTTAGGCCGCTTATTCCAGCAATATTGTATTTGTTGGAAATACAAACAAATAAGGAAGCGAGAAAATCGTTATTTTCACGATTTATTTTTAAGCTTTCCCTTTATAACATATTCATTCTATTATTCTAAATATTTTGACATCCATTAAAAATAATTATACTGTTCGTAATATATAAAATTTAAAACATATAAAAATACTAAAATATGTACAAATAAAATCATTTTTATCTACTTTCTAAAACTAAAAAATGTATGTAAATGAATAATTAGAGCTTTAATTTTAACGCTAATGTTTGAACCACATATTTTGAAACCACCACGTTTTCTATCACTTCACTAATACTTCTCAAATGCACTTCATTTATACTCACTTCTATCACTTCACTAATACGCACATCTACTTTTAGAAATGTATTCAAAAGTGTATGCCATTCATATTAAACCTTATAAATGAAACCTGAATGCAAACATTTCTCAATCTTTGAATCAGAAATTCAAACTAAACTATAAATTGCAATCCAAATCACTGTTTTCAAACAATCACCTTGGTATGGAAAAGAGAATGTTACGCCATAATCTATAAAGAAAGTCCGAACAATGATATATATTTTGATAAAACATTTCCCATTTCATTCATAGCTCTAATACGTTACATCAGTATAATTTTTTCATTTCTGATTTCTAAATGTCTGCAGGTGTGTTCATTTCAAATGTGACTTCAGAATACAACGGAATCTGCCTAAATCAGGCTTTGTGTATAACTGAAAAATGTCCCACCGCAGAACGAGTTCGAATTCAGTAACCTCTGTCTAAAGCGGAATATTTTAAATGACGAAAATATTAAACTATTTTTAGGTCACTATTTAATCCGTCTCAGACAGATTTTAACATATTTTAATTTTACTATCTATTTTGCTTTTCTAATAGTTTGGAAATTACAGGAGGATTTTGTTAACCCTAGAAATACCATGAGCCGTCATTTTGGCGGGTACCAAACGAATATATCCCGATTCGAACCAGAAATTTCTTTTTAAAATAAATTACATATAAAACTCACAGAACTACATTAAACGAATAAGTTAAGCAGTTTTAAATAAAATTTCTGGTGTTAAATAGTTTTAAAAAAACTTGCGTAAAATTTCCAGTAATTCTAGTGTTAATTAGTGTTGCCAATTTAGTATATTTCTTTTATCCAGAAAAATAACATTTCCGAACTACAATATTAGCATTGTTGAACCTGTCTTTAAATAAGTGGTCAATCATAAATATCTTCCGAGTTTTGAATACCAGAAATAGAGGACAGAAAGAGAATCTCTTTAATTAATCACAGATTCGAGATATTATAGAAAGCTAAAATTTCTATTTTTAAATAGTGGTACTGGAAAAATAGGAGACTTGGTAACTATGTCAATATTAATATTCAGAAATATTAGTGAATTCTTTAATGAAAATAGTCTGTTGCAATGACAACAGTGTTGTCCACGTGTGTGTCCATGCATAGCGCATTTATATAGACAATAAAGAAGGAATTCCACATTATTTTATTTACGTATTTTATATAAAATGATGCTAGTGTAATATAAATGTAAAAGAATTTCTAGTTAAAAGTGTTTAGCACAAAAAGGCATTATGTAATTTTAATAAAAGGAATTAAACATTTGTTAGAAATTTATGTGTGGGAAAGTTCTTAAGGTGTTTGGGCAAATTCTTAATTATTTAGACATTTAGAGGTATTAGAACATACGTATTTTAGAAATCGTTTTGAAATAATATATCATTGCATAAAAAATCTTCAAAAGTAAACGTTTAGCTTTACATAGATGCACAATTTTTTGGTTAAAAATTATTTAATTCTTCACAACATGTAAAGAATTGTTTAAATTTTTCATGGGTTTCAATATTAATATAATTGTTTACACTTTCCCACTTCTGTCGCTAAAAAGTTAAAATGATAGAATTAGACCAGGATTTATCAATAAATGTATTTTAAAATAAGTAAAAGCTTTTCTTCATGTGCAATACAAAAGCAAAATGCTATTCCAAAACGTTGTGCCATTATGGCATTTGAGGATGAATATTAAATGGTATGTACAGGGTGTTCCAAAAACATTGCCCTCGACTTCAATTCCTTAAATATTGATCATAGACATACATTATAAATTACAAAGTGACGCAAAATAAAAATACAGAATTTTGTGAAATCGATTAAAATTTTCAGGGCATTAAATTTGAAGAAACACGAAATTAAAATTTTTTTTTTACAAAAATGTCCCAATGCGTAAAATGTGTCCCATACACTAATAAGGTGATGTACAAAATTTCAGCAAATGATCATAAAAATTCGCAGACATTTAAAAATAGATAGATGCTGACTTAAACTATTTTTTTATGCCTGGGGGGGGGGGGGGAGAGAACCATGTCGAATGATCGCAGTTCAGGGGTCGTGCAAAATTTACGAAGGAAAACATTTATTATACTCTAACTGTACATTTTAATTTATGTTTAACCTCTTATATTTAACCTATGTTTAAACATATCTCTGCGACTTTTTCTGATAAAATGCTGAAACTTTGTACATGACCTTATTAGTGTATTTGGAACATTTTACTAACTGGGGAATTTTTGGACGGGAGCCGTATAAAAATAAAAATTTTGTATTTCTTCAAATTTAATCCCTTGACAATTTTAAACGGTTTCATAAAATTCTGTGGCTTTTTTTACATAACTTTGTAATTTATAATATATTTCTATGATCAATATTTCAGGAATAAAAGCCGAGGTGAATGTTTGTGGGACACCTTGTATAATATACTATCGCCTTTCAAGGCGATAAAAGATTTTTAAAGTTCAAAAATAAATGTGACTAAGACATAACCTTAAATGACAGAAGAAAAGTTCCATCTTAGACAAATTTCCATTCAAGCACCATCTATTAGGTAATTAGTAATCGAAAAAACGCTTACTTTATTTACACATTCGCACAAATAAAAAAATAAATCTAACAGATATGTTACACTCGCGCACCGATATTTGGCGACTTTTCGATTGGCGATATTTACACGCCGACTCCACACCAATAACTTAATACAAAAGCCAGGTTACCGTTAAAAGGAAAAATCCCCAAAATTTGGTGACTATTTCCATTTTTACTACGGATTTAAAAAAAAAAAAAAAAAAAAACGGTGCGTGAGTGTAAGACATCATAGACAAGTAAATAATTTTTTTTTAAATGTGAAAGAAAATAATTCTCAAACAGAAAATGCCTACTCGACATTTCTTCGTTCAGAAGTTAAAACTAGAACTGTCAAAAATGCTTCTTTATTTTAGTGTGCAAACATAAATCTGCTATATAAACTGACAGAGTAATTTTCATTTATATTTTCTTAGGAACATGTTATATTCACTTTAAGCTGTAAATCCTATTTCTTAACTATCTTACCTTTACTTTTCCTTGAATAAAAAGAGTGTAAATAAATATTTTCTTTCAGGATCAGCTATATCGGTCTCAAAATGCGTTTATGATGTACACAGAAATCATACAAACCATGAAAACCATTTTTATCGCAAAGGTGTTGATTCAATATATGAAGTACCTTTGTGTAAAGCAGTAAATCTAGCGTTAAAATCAGCTCTATTCCATTCTTCTAATCGATTTTAGAATTATTGCTAAAAACGAATATTTTCTTTTAACTAAACCGATAAATATCGTTCATAAATAAATGTAAAAAATAATAATGAGAATAGATAAGTCATTTTTCCTAAAATTAAATTTCCATTCATTATATTTTATGCTGCTGTATTTTATTCTAGATTTCTGAAATGTTATCGGTTTTTGTTGCTTTTCTATATTAAATATTTTCTGGAATGTATTACTTCGTTAATAAAAATAACGAACTCCGAAATTAAACCATTTTATAAATGAAATTTAAAAATCAATCGTCCAAACAACTTATAGTCAGTAATTATATACAAAATGAGTAATGTGTGTATAGAAATTTTATGTACAAAGGTTGTATATGTGTATACAATTTGTTCAATAAATGACTAGTCTGTTGTATATTGTGAAACTTACAATTTAAACAACGATAGTAGAAAGAAATGCACCATTTTGGGCATTTTACTTTAAAAAATGCACAAAATCTGTACTTTCCTTGTTTCTTCGTTAATATTTTTAACTGCGGTTTGATCAAAGTTTAGTTAAAACGTTAATTGAAAATTTAATAACCTAATAATTATGGTCCGTCTAACACTTTTTTCAAACAAAAACCTTTTTTTAAGATTTTGCTTGCAAATTTTGCAGAACATTACCTTGAACGTAATTTCTGTGACAAATGTTGCAGAAACGTAAAACAAAAACGTTTTTTAGGCAATACTGGTATTCAAAAACAGACTATTTGGGAACACTGGCGTAGTTATTCTTGTGTGAGCGTGTACTTTGAAATTGCGCTCTTGGATACCAACAGCGAGGTGCATCACGGTGCGAAAACTTCTACCACAATTTTGGAATACAATGTTTCGCCTTTATTTAATATAATAAAAAAAAATATTCCATATCCTGATATTCAATGGGGTGGTATTAGTTTTGCTATTGAAATAGTAAGTATTAATTTTCTAATTAAAATAGTGGTTCCACACTCATTGAAAATTCTAAGGAGTTTACGCTCCTTATAGATGAAATAGTCTTTCTTTGAAAATTTTTATTGTATATTCTGATACTGTAGAATATATATTTTTTCTGTTCTGACATCGCTGTTCAGTTTCCAACGTAAAAATGTGTGTTCTTTGAAGCAGCGAACATTTCCGTTGCGGGAAATCCACTACATAAATACTAGGGCTGTGAAAACTAGGCGGAGTTTTTAATGATATTTCAGTGTGGCCAAAAGACAGAATAGGGACAATTTTTTTTAACTGAAATGGACTGAAAATGTTATCATGGCGAAGACCGTGGTACGGTGTATTAGATTTGTTATGATACTGCGACATATTGCTCTTCTGTAAATATTTCTTAATTTTTCTGACAACAGATGGATGAAAGCTTACAATTTTTCTATTTATACTGTTTTGTACAGCGGCACCAAATGCTTTTTATTAAATCACTACCAAAATAGATTAGAATTTTTTGAAACACTGTATATAAATCACAGAAAATAACATGGATCTTTTGTCGTTTCAAAAAGTCAATGAAAAGCATTCTTGTCATTTTAAATGCGCGTTCAGGATATTTTAATTTAACTGCCTACTTTGACTTTTGGACATTTTGTAAATGGAAGAATCAATTTGTCACTATCTAGTTATGCAAAGTGCTTTTATTTTGCCATAGAAATCTATGCAATTTCAAGTTATTTGATTTCCGGAATTTCATGAACAAATACAGAATTAGCAACATGCAAGGGAAGAATTTTTCAGAGCAAATTTAAAAGATTAAATTTCTTTAGAAAATTCATATATAAATATAAATAATTTGAAAACTAAATTTTAAAACATTTTTCTGAAACATACGTTTTTATAGAATCAACCTATCACATTTAAATACAATTTTTACAACTGGACATATTAAAAATATTCATCACAACAGTATACTTTTCGAATTAAGTATTTAATGAAAGAACTCATTGCTAAATGTTTCCAATATTTGAATCCGAAATGGAAAATATGCACCATGGTTTATTTTCTTTTCGATCGCCCTTTTAAGCATATTTTGCACTTGAATGAATGCAAAAAAACATGGATGACATAAACTTTAAAAGGAAACATTAATCTAATATACTTCTTGATAAAATTTTCCCATTTCATTCAAACCTTAAGTCTGATATCAGTGTAATGTTCACATTTTGTCGTTTCTAAAAATCAATGAAAAGCAGCATTCTTGTCATTTTAAATGTGTCTTCGGGGTATTTTCACCGTTTGAGTGCTGAAAATTCGGACTAATCTGCGGAACAAACAATTGTGTTTCAACCCAGAAATTTTATCTTATAAAATGTAACTCACTAGATCACTGTCAATGCTTCAACTGTTGAATAAAAATTAAATGATTTCAATTATTGAATAAAATTTCTGGGTTGAAACAAAATTTGTTTGATCCGCAGATACATTGCGGCGATATCGCGCTTCATAGCACTCAAACGGTTAATTTAACAGCCTACTTTGACTATTGGAGATATTATAAATGGATAAGCAATTTGTCACTGTCTAGTCATGCAAAGAGCATTTGTTTTGACAGACAAATCTATGTAATTTAAAGTTATGTGATATCTGATATTTACATTAAATAAAAATAGAATTAACAACATGCAAGAGAAAATTTTTGTTCTAAGCAAACTTAAGAATTATTAAAGTTTGTAATACATGATTTTATTGTACAATACAATAAAAAATAGAATACCCTTTATTTTAATTACAAAACTACAGGGCCTAAATACATAGTGTGGAAAACGGCAATAAAATAGTACTAAAAAATTGAATCCGATACATGTAGAACGATACTGAAAACATAACGGGTCTATCGCAGCGACATCTTCTAGCAGTGGCGTAGACAGGGTGGAGGTCCAAATGCTTTGGATACCACGAAATTATAAAAATATTTTTGCCTTATATAATCGGAAATTTTTCTGCGATATTGAAGGTGTTTCCAGAGCATTTGACCCCCCCCGCCCCCTCTGGCTACGCTCCTTGCAACGCAAATATTGTATAAGAAACGAACTGAGAAAATGTTTCAGCTGGTGGTAAATATTATTAATAATTAAATTATACCCTATTTCCTTTCACTTGGATAGTGATTTTTATAAGCTTTGAAAATATGAATGATATTGCTCATGGCCAAAAAACGTGATACGCATTATTTTGTGCCTGGTTGCAGTACTCGAAACAAGGCAACAAGCTAGAAACTATTCCTATTTAGCATACCAAAGAATGAATCTCTGCTTGAAGAGTGGAAAAGATTAATTCCCTGATATGATAAAAACTAACGTCAAAATCAGTTACATCTGAAATATACACTTACAAGAAGATTTTATTTAAAAAATTATCTTTATGTTATCAATAGTGAAACGATTACTTTTGATAGTGGTAAATTTATTTTTAAAGCAGATGTCGCTGCAATCGCCCTATTATTGTATCGCATCGTTGCACGTTTATCGGCTATAATTTTTTAGCACTTTTTTAAGCATTACTAGTTTGGCTTTTTTAAAATTCCGAAATTTCGCGTTCATATCAGAAATTCCCTATAATGTTCTTTTCCTTTCTTAATGGCAGATATTTCGTGACTGCTTAAAGCAAAAATTCTTGTTTCAAAATTTCCGATTTGAACTCGAAAATTTTGAAATAAAAAATGGTAAAACCGTTTTCCACGTTATGTATTCTAGGCGCTGTAACCAAACTATCCCAGAAAAAAAAAAAAAAAAAAAAAAAACTATCGATTGGGAACTATGTCTTCTTTCAACTCTGTATCATAAAAAAATCCTAATGGGTCATCTTTATAGAGAAATTACACGAAGCTTTGAAATTTTCAATACAAACATCCTATTTTGACATCATATTTCAATGTTCAGAAGATTTCACTCAAAGGTGATACCAAACCGGAAGTCATTCGGTGAAATAGTTTTGAAATTATACAAATTTCAAATTTTGAACTCCTAATGGTAAATTCACTGTAATAGTTGTAAAACAAACTACAATGCATGTGATTCTTTAAGTAAACTCATAAACTACTTGGCTAGATGAGCTGTAATTTTTGATTTACGCATTTGAAGCTTCTAGAAATCGATTTCTATTAAAAATTTTATAGGTTACAAAAATTATATATTTTTCGAATATTAATAAAAAAATATATAAAATACGAAATAAATATTGGAATAAAAATATGTATTGTAACCTATAAAGACGATAGTAGCAAAGCGAAATTTGTACAATGAGATATAAGGTATTTCAACCAAGTAAGACCATGCTCTTAATAAGGCCATCAGTCTATATTTATCAGGAAATGGTCTAGGATCAACAAATGGCAGCATATACCTGACATTGTGTATGTCCTTAATATGTGTGGATAGTTTCAATACAACCCATATTGGCTTCGTCGTGATTTTCGAACCACTCTGTTTTATCACACTTCGTTATTAAAAACAGTAATGAACTTTTATATGATATCAGTGCAATTTATAAATTGATTTTACAATTTATGCATACATCATTTGCATGATTTGCGAGAGAATTTAACAATCTTAAATATATACTGTCTGTATACTTTCATATGATATCAGTTTAATTTATAAATTTATTTTACAATCTTTGTATATATCATTTACATAATTTTTGAGATAATTTAACAAACTTTTCGAAAATACATTGAAATATTCTGTATTTTTAATTGTGTTTGTGTTTGAAAGAAAAATATGTGAATCACAGAAATCGCTAATAAGGCCAGCATTGGCATAAGGCCAATGCTATTACCCTTTTCTTCATCAGTGTGTGTAAAAGGCGTTAAAATATAAATAAACTAAGCCCCCCCCCCACACCAAAACAACTATCTACAGCAGGTTTCTTAACTTTGCAACTTAATATATTAAACCAAAATAATAAACATAATATAAACTTATTTGAAACAATATTTAAATACTATTTAAATAGAACTTATAAATGCTGTTAAATATAATGGATAAAAAGAATGCAAATTGAACATGCCTCCATCCAGACGCACTTGCTGACATGTTGTAAAAATAATTTTATAGGATTTCATTAGAAAAATAACTTTACATTTGTTGGTTCATGTTTTTGCATTATACATTTTGTTATATTAGTGTGTGCTGTTTTTGTGCCTATCTGGCAATATTTTTCATAATTATACAACCAGTATATATATATATATATATATATATATATATATATATATATATATATCATACCTGCCAACATCGCACAAAACTTCGGTACAATGTAGGTTAATTTAACCGAGATTAAACACGTTTCAAACCAGAACTTTTTTTAGAATTTGCATTTAAATAGGTTCCACGGAACAGTGAACAGAAGAATGCTTTAAGGGATTTCCAAGTTTGCGAAAAACTACATCCAATATACGAGTATTCGTGTAACTCATCCTGAGAGAACCATAAAAAATGTGTTTAAAAAACATTAATAAAACAAAAATGCATTAATATTACGAGTTTAATGTAACGAGAGAAGATTTTAAATGATAATAGATAATGAAAAGTAGAAAGAGTGTAAAAGAACTGCAAAGAATTACAGTCTAGTGCGAAATCGCGTATAGGAATAGCCGATTTCATATAAATTTTCTGGTTAGAAACGTCTTTAATCTGGATCAAATTAATTCATATTGTACGGAAATTTAGTTGAAAGTTGGCTGGTATAATATATATATATATATATATAAGAAATTTAGTACAATTATATGCATAACTCTGTACAACGTCCGATGGTACAATAAGGAAAATGGCTCAAAAATAACTATCAAAGCGCCCCCTTCCTGCGGAGGCGATAGTAAAACGAAATATATGTAGTTTCGTTCATTTCTAAGCATTACTTCATACACATTTCAATGATAAACACTAGAACTACCGGAAATTTTACTCAAGTTTTTTTATAACTATGTCACACCAGAAATTTTATTTAAAACTACTTAACTTATTCATTTAACGTATTTCTGTGAGTTTTATATTTAACTAGCTAACCCGCCCGGCGTTGTTCGGGCCCTTCTATACGAATATGACTAAAATCTGTAAGGCTCCCGAAATCAAGTCGAATGAGGCAAACCCCGGTGTGATCGGGCCTATAGAACTAGAAATACATGTATAGTTCCAGATTACACCGCCAGGTGGCGCAGTCTGTTCTGGAAGAGGCATTTTCAACACGCTCGACCCAACAAAATTTCTTAGTAGAATGGAAATTTAACCACTGGTAAACATTGCCAAAATAGCGGGAATCCCTAATTCGTGTAAATCCGTCCAAAACCTGAAGTCCAAAAAAATTTCGATTACAATACTTTCTTCTATTATAGATAGTAGAAATATTCCTAATACACTTAATAATTAAAAGTAAATGACTTTATTAAGAAAACGAAATTATGTATGAATAAAACTACATTTTAACTAGTTTTGGACAAACTGAAGTTTACACATATCTCAATAAATGGAAAACTAATGTTATTTTTAGAAACAATTATTGTCAATGCACGAAACTTTTTAAAGCCTTTCCTATATGAATTATGTTTAAAAATATATTCAGCTATTCAACCTCATTCGCACAAAATATTTAGTTAACGAAATCTCGCTGTATAATTTTTCCAGTTTTGGAATGCGTAACACAAAATAATCATAAATGAACATCAATTCAAATCCCGATACTCCAAATATTTCTCGCTTCCGAAAATTCTTATGACATAAACTGCAAAAGGAATCTTAAAGACCTTATATTTCACGATAAAATATTTCCCATTACATTGAAATCTTTATATCTGTCATCTGAATAATGTTTACAATTTCTCGTCTCGGAATATCTGTGGAAGGTGTTCTTGTCATTTTGAATGTGTATTCACTGTACTTCAAAAGTGCTGTATATTTTGAATAATTTATATGTGTAGGAGCAATTTATGAATATCTAGTCATGCGTAACGAATTTCTTTTCACAGCGAAACTTAAGTCATTTAAACTTAGATTATTTCTGTGTCTTCCATAAAATAAACGTAGCATGGTAGGGCATATTTATGTAGAATGCTACCACATTTTCCGAATATTGATATTCGACAAGAGTGGTAGAATTCTTATCAATAAAAATCGCCGAAATAACAACATTGCTTAAAGAGAAAATTTCATTCAAAACTTATTAGAATCATAGCTGTCATTTTGCCGCATTTTTTTTACCACCATTTTTAAATAAAAATAATCGACTTATTTAATCGTAGTTTTCTGCTGTTAAATGTGGATGTTTTTACAATTAAAACGTAATTTCCAATAGAAAAATGGTATAAAAAAGCGTAAAAGTTGGCAGCTATGTTATAATACATAGTACATTTTTTATACATCCTGTACCCCGGAACAACTTACAGTGCCATGCCCAGTGTGTGTACGTTTTTAACTTTTGCCACTACTTTTTTTTTCTAATAGTAATTTTTGTTTAAGTTTATTTCTGACGTTGTAAATTTCTCTGCTATTAAATAAACTAAAAACTATTGTTTGGAAATAGTCGCGACTATGTTAAAACCGTACACACCCTTGGTATGGCATCCCTTTCGCGACTGTTTCCGAGTTAATTCATAAAATATATTCGAAAATATTTACAGATATAACTTTCTTGATATTCTTAATTTTTACGCATGCAATGTAATTTTATTAGGAATATGTTATGCATCTGTTCGAGATAACTTAGCGTTGTCTAGAAAAGCTTAAAAATAATGCAAAAATTTAATTTTATGTATGCGCATGCATTTCCATTAAAAATATTAAACTCCATCAAAACTTGAAATTTTGTAATATTTTTTTTTAAATTTTTTTCCTAAGAATGGACATGTTAACAGAAAAAAGGAATTCTGAAAAGGGATTTGTAATTATGTTATCAAGTTCTGCAGCACCTACATTGGAAAAGTAACATTCCAAAATTATTCCACTCTCTCAGTGAATATAATCCCGACATTCAATATCCGTAAAGTTATAAAAGTTAAAATTGTATGTACATTCTTTTAAACAACCTGTACGACATATTCCCATCTTATGAACATTTACCATAAGTTAATGATATGATCGCTATAATTATATATCTAAATGGAAAAAAAATGTTTAAATATCGGGATTTATTCATTTCAAACAGTTGCATAACAGCGTTCTTTTGACGAATCCATCTGTGTGAGTCAAAACCATGTAACTATGAATAAATAGGAATTAACATGTTCTCCAAAATGGTGAAGCTTCAGCTGTAACCGGTTCAGCAGGACCTAATAATTATTATTACCAAGGTAAACTTCCATCAGAAACTCTGAGTAGCAAATTTCGCCTTATATAAATACCGTTTTTATACAGATTTCTGCCATACATAAAACACAAATATATATTCGTTTTTAATCGTGGACGTTTGCCCAATTATGAACCAAACGTAGACAAACAGCAGCCGCCATCTGGGGACTAGATCCTCAGTTACTTCATTCGCAACCGGTAGACATTACGCTATCCGTCTCCACCTCATTATTCATAGCTCTATTGTCAAAAGACGCGGTAATAAATAAGTTTGGGAATTTTTCATAAATCTCTCTTTCAGTTTCCAGAATTGAATCACTCATTCAAATTAATGATAAACCCTATATTGTCTATTACCGTTTCAATTTTCAGATTTTTTTTTCCCTTTGTACCTGGCTTCCGCTAGGGTCTCGGCATAAGAGACGTAGCAAGGACCATCACCCGAAACGCCGCACTCCGGGAATTCTGCGGCGGTTGGCCCACCCGCCGAGACGAACATTAAGCTCGAAGCCGCTGGGATCGTCTGATAGCTTCAGAGATCAGAGTCCTGATCTTACTGATTTTCGATGCGTAACATTAGAACTACCAGGAGCCGTCATTTTGACGGTTAACAAATAAATACATTCCTATTCGAACCAGAAATATTAAAAAAAAAATAAATTAAATACAAAACTCACAGTGAATCAGTGAAACAATTTATTGCTTCAATGGGATTCCCAGTTGATGACAACTACAACTCCCGGTGTATGAGAAAAATGTATATCATATCTTAAGAGAGCATTGTGAATTGATTTTAAAATACTTTAAGGTAACAGAAAATGTAAAAGAGAGCATAAAATGCGTTAAATTACAGTCTATTGCAATGCGAGAAGGTTTATAATAATATTAAGTAACAAAAAATTTAAAAGAATGTAAAAAAGTGCGAAAAATTACTGTCTAGTGCTTTACAACGTAATAGAATTTAAAAGTATCAAAATAGTGCGTAAGAGATGTGAGAGATGGCGCCAAATGTGCACTGCCTTGCAGGGTATGAGCTAAAAGATAACAATTAGAGTGTAGAAAATGCAATAGATGGCGCGACGTGTCCATAAGACGAGAAAAAGCTTTAAACATTAGAAGTTAATTAGTTTTAAAGAAAAATTCTGGTGCGAAATAATTTTATAAAATTTGAGTAAAATTTCCGGGAATTCTAGTGTTAATTGGTTCATTCTACCCTTTAAATTTGTCAGGTTTCAATTTTCATTTTTTTTCCTTTCTACCTGGCTTCCCCTAGTTTCTCGGCTTAAGGGATATAGCAAGCAGTGGCGTAGCGTCGGGGAGGGGGGGGGGGGCACGATCATTTTCCTACCAGTATAATTATAAACTACGTTTGGCCTTATTTAATGTTTGAACGGTATGAATTAAATAAGGCCAAATATAGTATATAAAAATACTGGTAGTAAAGTGATCGTGCCCCCCCCCCCCACCCCTTGACGCTACACCTCTGATAGCAAGGATCATCACACGAAAAGCCACGAATTCTGCGGCGGTTAACATTACATTACATCTTGCTAAGCAATTTAGTTGAATTATATGTTTATTTTACCAAAGTATGTGTTTAGTTGTAAGATAAACATAACTTAGTAATAATAATCTGAAATACAGCGTTCTCTTAAATTCAGGAAATAATAATTGAAGGAAATAAATTCTTGGGGTTGTTTTTTTTCTTTAAACTACCTAGGGAAAAATATCCTGGTTATTTTAGTGGAATTCCAGAGAAATGCCGTTTCAATAACAGTAGTAATTTCCATCTGGAAATGTATCATAATCTTACAAGGCATACCTTCTTCGGCTGTTTGTTTTTACGGTATAGCATTTGTTTGTTTTCACTCATAGAATGGGTACATTTATGGTTGTATATGTAAATGCTGCTAGTGTACGATATGTAACAATTCAATCGTTAAAAATGCTTCTAATTTATAACATATGATGTTATTAAAAATTCCAGAACAAATGACTGTATTTCTAAAAATTAGAAAATATTTTGATGTTCATATATCTTAACGTAACGGTTTATACTTTTGAAATTTAAGTAAAATATAAGGATTTAATGCATGACTGCAGGATAATTTAGTGTAATGTAAAAAATATACGCACACAAATACATACATTTTCATGTAAATAAAAAAAATCTAACGCAATTTTGTATGTATAAAATGCATATGTAATTATTTATTGTTTAGAATATTTACAAGAAACATATGTATATAACTGAATAATTCGAACATTGGTGTTTAAAAGAAAATTATGAAAAATGTATTTTTAAATTATTTAAAACTTTTTTTTTGTATTATTACACTTAGTCTAGAAATACATTAATTAGTACATTGTTAGTATTAAACATTCAATAATTTAAAACTTCAAAACTAACTTTCTAACTGCAAAAAGTGTAATTTTGTATCAGAAATACAAAATAGTTATATATGAACTTCAATTGAAATCGACATTTTCGAAATATTTCTCTTTTTTGTAGGAATGCGAAAGAAAATATTACGACATAAACCATAAAAAAGAGTTTTAAATATGATATATGTCTGGGTAAAATGATTCCCATTTCACTGAAAACCTTTATGTCCCGCATCAGCTTAATATTTACAATTTCTCGTTTCTATTATATATGAAAGTTGTTCTTGTCATTCTAAATGTGCATTCAGGGTATTTTAATTTTCTCGTCTCTTGATTTTCGAACAATTTGTAAAGTCCAGAAGCAATTTCTCAATATCCTTTCGTGCATACTGCATTTATTTTGACAGGGAAGTGTAAGTACTATAAATGTTTCTAATTTACTCGGAATTTACATAAAAAGAAGGTTGAATATACAAAACTTGAGTTGAAATTTTCCTTTGGAAACGCAAACGCGTATTTTTATAAATTGAAACGCAGGATAATTTTGCACATTTTTAAAACGCTATTCGAAATTATTTAAAAGTGGTTTTATTTCTGCATGTCGTTAATTACTTATTCACTTTTAAAAAGTGTGAGAATATAAAATTTTACATCTAGTGGCAAAATAATATGGTTGCTTAATGTTAAAAAAGCTGTACTAAAAGATACTATATTTTAGTCCCAATCTTCAGACGTGAAGTACTACACTGTTCAAAATCTTGTCCTGGGTTGAACCTATTGTCGGTGCTGAAGTAGTTGCAACCTAATATGATGAACTCTCGCTCCACTAGTTGGAGCTACATTTCAATCAGAGCTCCAAATGTTGGAATTGGATTTCACCACCTTATGGTTAACAGCTACTGCAGAACCAAAAATTGGTTCAACCCCGGAAATTTTTTTAACAGCATATCTCTTTACCCCCAGCGTCATTAATCTGTTGGACAGCATCAAGGTAAAGCAATCAGCGACACATCACAATCAACTATCAATTTTCTTGGGAAGATGGAATGAGAAAGTAGGATCAGGTCTATACACTTCACACATATACCTTCTAAATCTACTGATGTATCAATGATGCATTTTTGCTCTTTTGGCCTTTTAAATGTCCGTTATCTAAACGTCGACCTACAATACTTCATGGATTTTAGAAATATGTTCAAGAGTAATGGTTCAAAATACCTCTTTCAAAACAACAAAATGCATTATTGTCACGAAAATTACGGCTTTGAAAGGTAGTTCAGAATAAAGGTTACCAAATTGAACATTTAAAACACAGATATTTAAAGTACAATTGTTCTGTAAATACCCTGAAAATCGTCCTAAAAATGTGCTAACACCCTTTGTATACTTAGGCCGCTTATTCCAGCAACATTGTATTTGTTGAAAATACAAACGAATAAGGAAGCGAGAACATCGTTATTTTCACGATTTATTTTCAAGATTACCCTTTGTAATATATTCATTTTTTTATTCTAAATATTTTGACATCCATTAAAAATAATTATACTGTTCGTAATATATAAAATTTAAAACATATAAAAATACTAAAATATATACAAATAAAATCATTTTTATCTACTTTCTAAAACTAAAAAATGTATGTAAATGAATAATTAGAGCTTTAATTCTAACGCAAATGTTTGAACCACATATTTTGAAACCACCACGTTTTCTATCACTTCACTAATACTTCTCAAATACACTTCATTTATACTCACTTCTATCGCTTCACTAATACGCACATCTACTTTTAGAAATGTATTCAAAAGTGTATGCCATTCATATAAAACCAGAATGCAAACATTTCCCAATCTTTGAGTTAGAAATTCAAACTAAACTATGAATTGCAATCCAAATCACTGTTTTCAAACAATCACCTTGGTATGGAAAAGAGACATAATCTATAAAGAATATAAAGAATAAAAAAAGACAAACAGACAAAAATAAAGAGCACAATCTATAAAGAAAGTCCGAAAAATGATATATATTTGATAAAACTTTTCCCATTTTATTCATAGCTCTAATACGTTAAATCAGTATAATTTTTACATTTCTGATTTCTAAATGTCTGCAGGTGTGTTCATGATTTCAAATGTGACTTCAGAATACAACGGAATCTGTCTAAAGCAGGCTTTGTGTATAACTGAAAAATGTCCCGCCGCAGAACGAGTTCGAATTCAGTAAACTCTGTCTAAAGCGGAATATTTTAAGTGACGAAAATATTAAACTATTTTTAGGTCTCTATTTAATCCGTCTCAGACAGATTTTAACATATTTTAATTTTACTATCTATTTTGCTTTTCTAATAGTTTGGAAATTACAGGAGGATTTTGTTAACCCTAGAAATACCATGAGCACGTCATTTTGGCGGTTACCAAACGAATATATTCTGATTCGAACCAGAAATTTCTTTTTAAAATAAATTAAATATAAAACTCACAGAACGACAGTAAATGAATGAGTTAAGTAGTTTTAAATACAATTTCTGGTGTAGCAGTTTAAAAGAAACTTGCATAAAATTTCCAGTAATTCCAGTGTTAATTAGTGTTGCCATTTTAGTATATTTCTTTTATCCAGAAAAAAGTACATTATTTCCGAACTGCAATATTAGCATTGTTGAACCTGTCTTTAAATAAGTGGACAATCATAAATATCTTCCGATTTTTGAATACAGTAGAACTCCAATTATCCGAATCAATTGGGTCCGGACCCCATTCGGATAATCAAAAATTCGGATAATTGGATTTTTTCCGAAAAAAGGGTCTATTTTAATTAATTACTGTATGTATGTTGAAAAGGGGAGAAAAAAACTTTTTAAAGAAATATATTTTAATTAATTAAATGAAAAGGCAACACTATTACATGTTAATCATACTTACAAGTGCTGTACAGTATGTACGTATCGTACTGTAAATGAAAGTCATATTGCTTGCTGAACTTCTCGATCAAAGTAAGCTGTTTGACAGTGTCCATCCGTTTTCGGGTAGCCAAGTCGCACATCCGCTTGACAGTGAGAAGTTGCATGTGGTCACACTCAGGCTGACGCTACATCCACTTCAACGCAGTTTCAAGGCCGGCAAATGCTGCACTAGCTGATGGTCGCGTGTGGTCTTCAACTTCGACATTAAGGTCATCTTCTTCCTCGACACTTTCTTCTCTCACACTTTCAATAAGTTCATCATTTAGAATCTGAACCCCAGGTGGGCCGCCCGGCCCACCTGGCGACGGACGACAACCAATAATCGAACTGCACTATGAAACGGTGACTCATAATCCCAATAATGTTCGCGCTGCGCCTACACTAGATTCGCGGAGGGAAGGACAATATAGCGCGCGTAGACAGAATTATTATTTTTCGAATAGCAGTACGTTTCCGTCTTAATTTTTTTTCTAAAGTTCTGAAAGCGATTCGGATAATCAGCGATTCGGATAGTCGGAGTTCGGATAATTGGAGTTCTACTGTACCAGAAATAGAGGATAGAAAGAGAATTTCTTTAATTAATCACAGATTCGAGATATTATAGAAAGCTAAAATTTCTATTTTTAAATAGTGGTACTGAAAAACTAGGAGACTTGGTAACTATGTCAATATTAATATTCAGAAATATTAGTGAATTCCTCAATGAAAATAGTATGTTGCAATGACAACAGTGTTGTCCACGTGGGTGTCCATGCATAGCGCATTTATTTAGACAATAAAGAAGGAATTCAACATTATTTAATTTACGTATTTTATATAAAATGATGTTAGTGTAATATAAATGTAAAAGAATTTCCAGTTTAAAGTGTCTAGCACAAAAAGGCATTATGTAATCTTATTAAAAGGAATTAAAAATTTGTTAGAAAGTTACGTGTGGGAAAATTCTTAAGGTGTTTGGGCAAATTCTTAATTATTTAGACATTTAGAGGTATTAGAACATACGTATTTTAGACATCGTTTTGAGATAATATATCATTGCATAAAAAATCTTCAAACGTAAACGTTTAGCTTTACATAGATGCACAATTTTTTGGTTATCATAATTAAAATTTATGTAAATGATTATTTTGCGTCATAGTATCCAAACAAAGGGAAATCTATGCAAGTGGATAATATGACGCAAAATAATCATTTACATAAATTTTACTTATGATTTTGGATAGAGTGGCACTAAAGATAAATCAATTTATTGAAATAAATACATTTCAATACATAATATAGGCTCAGTGAAAGTGATATATTTAGAAGGGTATTGAAAAAGTAAAAGTATTGTTTGTATGTGTAAATATACTTTAGAAGACAAACCAAAAATAATTTAAATTGAATTTTATAAGAGTCCTATTAAATTCACTCACATTAAAGTGTCACTCAAATTTTGATATCATTTCTTTTAAAACCCATATTTTGAATTCATGAGAGATCTGAATAAAAAAGCATCAGCGAATAAATTATATATATTTTTTTCATATTAAGATAATAATTGCACCTGTGAATATAAATAAAACTAAAAATAATATTATGATTTAAAAAAAAATTATTAACATAGCGTAACTTTAATTTGATATCATTGCTTTTAAGACCCATATTTAACATTCTTAGAGCCAAAAGAAAGTGCTGCGTCACAACTTTTAATCCGTTAAGGGTTTTTGTACTGATATCATTACTTATTTGCGGTTGTTGATGAATATGTCAATTAGTCGAAATTAAGCATAGGGTATAAATTAATCATGAGGATAAAATTTTAAAGAAGTGCTAAAAAAGACCCCTAGGGCCCCAATAAAAATATGAGGATGGTGGCCCGGGGAGAGGAGTGCAAGACTCAACTTTAAAGTTATGCAGCGAGAGAGTAACAAAATTAGAGGGATGAAAATGCATGGCGCAAAAAAGTTAAAGGGTCCCGGACCGGTTCCCAGGAGGCCAGTGTTCTAAATGGACTGTAGAAATGGTGGAATAATTAAATGGAAAAAAAGTCACAAAAAACGAAGAAGATCAGATTAAAAGGTGTCAAGTTATTTACAATTTATGGGACAAAAACTTCAAGGGGCCGCGTACCGGACCATATGGTCTTAACTAGAATGTAGAAATGGAAAAATAACTAACTGGAGAAAGGTGCCCCAACAACGAAGAAAATCAGACAAAAAAAGAGTAAAGTGATTAAAAATTTAGGGCACAAAAACTTAAAGGGGTCCAGGGGACCTGGGTCTTGTCTGAGAATAAAATGTTGTTGTTCATGTAGCAGCTGGAAGTCCTAAGAAGGTGTTAGAAAAAAAAAGCTAGTGAATTGGACGATTTTTAAGGGAGCTATAGTAGCGGGCCCAAAAAGGGTCAGGTGATACTTTTATGCAAGGACTTAAGATGAAGGATCTGAACCGGAATGCAGAAATGGGGGAATAACTAAATGGAGAAAGGAGCCCCCAAAACGAAGATCATCGGTGAAAAAGGAGGCAAGTTCATAAAAATTTAGGGTACAAAAACTTAATAGGATACAGGGGACCGGGTCTTGTCCGAGAAAATTTTGTGTTGCTCATGTAGTAGCTGGAAATCCTTAGAATTTTCTAGAAAAAAAGCTAGTGAATTGGACGATTTTTAAGGGAGCTACAGTGAGGGCCCCAAAAGGGGCCAGCTGACAGTTTTGAGCAGGACCTTAGGATGAAGGGTCTGAACTGGAATGCAGAAATGGGGGACTAATTGGAAACAGAAATTGGAATTAAAATTGATGTATCCTGTCGATGTCGAGTCGAATGAATCAAACCGCGTTGCAATGGGACCCATAGAACTCGAGTTAGCTGCAAAATCCGTTAGTTCCACAGCCAAGGGGCGCACTCCGTTCTATACAAACATAGCTGAAATCTTTGAGGCTGATGATTTCGAGTTGAATGAGCCATACCTCGTCGTAATCGGATCCAAAGAACCAGAGATAGGAAAGCGCCCCTGGTGGTGAAACTTCGAACTAAAATCGATATATCCTGTCACTGTTGAGAAAATGAATTAAACTGCATTGTGATGGGACCCATAGAACTCGAGTTAGCTGCAAAATCCGTTAGTTCCATCTTCCACCGACAGAGGGCGCACTCTGTTCTATAAAAACATATCTGAAATCTTCGAGGCTGTCGATTTCAAATCGATTGAACCGTACCTCGTCGTGATGGGACCCATAGAACTCGAGTTAGTTTCAAAATCCATTAGTTTCATTTTCCACCACCAGGGGGCGCACGCTTCTATAAGAACATAGCTGAAATCTTTGAGGCTGTCAATTTCAAGTCGAATGAATCATACCTCGTCGTGATAGGTCACATAGAATCCGAGATAGGAAAGCCCCCTTTGGTGGTGATACTTGGAACTAAAATAAATATATCCTGTCGATGTTCAGTCGAATGAATCAAACTTCATTGTGATGGGACTCATAGAACTCAAGTTAGCTGCAAAACCCATTAGTTCCATCTTCCACTGCCAGGGGGCGCACTCAAGTCTATGCAAACTTAGCTGAAATCTTCGCAGCTGTCGATTTCGTATCGAATGAGCCATACCTCGTCGTGATCGGGCCCATAGAACCCGAGATAGGAAAGCGGCCCCTGGTGGTGAAACGTAGAACTAAAATCGATGTATCCTGTCGATGTTGAGTCGAATGAATCAAACTGCATTGTGGTGAGACCCATAGAACTCGAGTTAGTTTCAAAATCCATTAGTTCCATTTTCCGCCACCAGGGGGCGCACTTTTCTATACAAACATCGCTGAAATCTTTGAGGCTGTCAATTTCAAGTCGAATGAGCTATACCGCGTCGTGATCAGGCACATAGAACCATAGATAGAAATGCCCCTGGTGGTGAAACTTGGAACTAAAATCGATATATTTTGTCAATGTCAAGTCGAATGAATCAAACCATGTTGTGATGGGACCTATAGAACTCGAGTTAGCTGCAAAATCCGTTAGTTCCACTTTCTAGCGCCAGGGGACGCTCTATGCTCTATATGAACATAACTAAAATCTGTAAAGCTATCGAAATCCCGTCGAATGAGCCAAACTTCGTCGTAATCGAGCCTATAGGACTCGAGATAGAAATGCACCACCTGGTGGTGAAACTTGTAGCTACATTCGATAAGTCCTGTCGATGTCGAGTCGAATTAATCAAACCGCATCGTGATGGGACTCATAGAACCCGAGTTAGCTGCAAAATCCTTTAGTTCCATCTTCCACTGCCAGGGGACGCAATCTGTTCTATATGAACATAACTGAAATCTTTGAGGCTGTCAATTTCGAGTCGAATGAGCCATACCTCGCCGTGATCGGGCCCATATAACCATAGATAAGAAAGCGCCCCTGGTGGTGAAACTCTTAACTAAAATCAGTAAGTTCTATCGAGTTTGAGTCGAATGAGCCAAACTGCGTCGCAATTAGGGATGCACAACCTTTGACGCGTGATGGGTAACAGGTGGCTCGCGGAGACCATACATGCCAACATATTCAGAAATTTCGATTTTCCTTAATAATTCGCAAGAAAAATTTGCAAATTTTGTCCATAGATCGTAGGAAAACATCATGAATTTCGTCGATCGGGAGCATAAACTCCTGAATTGCGTCGACTGAATGCGAATTTTGACAAATGGGCATGGAAAAATGACAAATTTCACCATTTTGTCTCCAGTAAAAAAAAAACCCGCAAATTTCAATAATCGGTCGACAGAAACCAGAGATGTGAAAATCGGAAATTCCCGAGTTGTTAATTTCGTCAATCACTCAAGAAAAAAACAGTTTTGAATTTTGTAAACCACTAGAACAAATTCCGTGAATTTCGTCGATGAGGCACGTAAAATCGTGAATTTCATGGGATCGAGCACGGACAAAAAGCGAATTTCACCAAATGGGCGTCGAAAGATCGCGAATTTCAGCGAACAGTCACGGAAAAAAATTGCAAATTGTCCATAGATCGTAGGAAAACATCATGAATTTTGTCTATCGGGTCTGTAAAATTATGAATTTGTCAATAGGCATGGAAAATCGCGAATTTCGTCAATTGGGCGTGGAAAAATCAAGAATTCTGTCGAATGTTAGTGGAAAAATTGTAAATTTTGACGAACGGTCGCAGAAGAAAGAAATCGCAAATTTCACCATTGTCAAGAGAACAAAAATTGTGAATTTCATTAATCGGCCGACAGAAACCATAGATGCCAAAATTGTAAATTCCAGAGTTCCGAATTTTGTGAGTTTTCTGCGAAAAAAAGATTTTTGTCAACCACTCACAGAAAAAATTGCGAGTTTTATCACTCACTCTTTAAAAAAAATCACAAATTTCGTCAATCTGCTGCGGAAAAATCCCGAATTTCATCAACCACTCAGAAAAAATTACACATTTCGTCAATCTTTCACGCTAAAAAATTGCAAATTTTGTTCATCAGCTGCAGGAATGCAATCTATCCTGTCGATGTCAAGTCGAATGAATCAAACCACGTTGTGATGGAACCTATAAAACTAGAGTTAGCTGCAAAATCCGTTAGTACCACCTTCCACCGACAAAATTAGTACTCACCGTTCGGCGAGTAATACTGAAAATTTGGCGATTGACTTTATTGCCACCACTGGCCAAACTTAATAGCCACACTTGCCAATCGCAATGGTCGAAAGGAAAAAGATTTTTTCCCCGCTGTCGCTCGACAAATTTTGCAACCATTTGGCGAATTTCATGATAGGAAAATTCCCCCGAAATCATTTGACGAGTTGTAAATTTTTTCTCGAAGCCTTCTGATGACAGTCGCAATTATTTTACCCGAGACCATTTGACAATACTCACAATTTTTTTCTCGATACCATTTGATGGATTTCGCGATTTGTCCGCTATCGATTGATGATTTTTGTAATTTTTCTGCTATCGAGTGACGAATTTCACGATTTATCAACTATCAATTAACGAATTTCACGATTTTTTTCCATGAACGTTCAACAAATTGCACACTTTCTTTCCGCTGATGTTCCACGAATTATCGTGGACTATCGTGGACATCTAACAATTCTGTTCCGCGATTGTTAGATGAATTTTGCGATTTTTCTCCCGAGATCATTTGACGAATTTCTCAAATGTTTTCACAACAGTTGGACGATTATTTTTTCCTGAAATAATTTTGCAAAATTCATTATATTTTTCGCGGTTGATTGTCAAAATCTATTTCTGAGATTCCTTGACAAAATTAGATTTTTGTTTTTGCAGTCAGTTGACAAATTTCATGATATTTCCGCAATTGATTGACAAATGTCGTGATTTCTTTCCCGAGACCATTTGACAAATTTTGCTATTTATACCACAATCATTTGACAAATTTAGTGATTTTTTTATCAAGTATTTGTAAATTTGTTACTGGCCAGTGCTTAAAAAAACTGCCGAGTAAAAAAAATCCATGTATTGGCCAGTGAATAAAAAAGTTAATTTTTACCTATAACCGAACCAGAGTCGATTCAAGTTGGCACTCATTTTTTTCCTCTTATGTGGTGCGCACATCTTGCTGTGAAGTTGAAACGAAAAACCGCAAAAAGAATTAGAAAACATCTGCGAAAACAGACCCTGTCTGGTTTTTTTTTTAAATATAGATGCCCATTTTGGCTTTGGAAAAATTTGACGTCGACATATTTCAACCCGCGAAATTCACAAGTAGGTAATGGGAAAATATTTCCAAATTCGTCAATTGCTCGCGTGAAAAAATAGTTACAAAATTCATCAGTCAGCTGTGAGAAAAAATAGCGAAATTCCCAAGTCGACCACGAGGGAACAAATCGCAAAATTTGTCAATGATTGCGTGAAAAAAAAACCTGAGAGTTTCGCCAGCAAGGTGCAGAAAAAAATCCATACGAAAATTCGGTAATCGATCGAAAGAAACAATGTTGCCACTAGACTACTTTTTTTAAAAATTATTAAGATTGTTTCATTCCCACCACTTTTTTAAAATGGTATAATTGGCCTTATTCTCATGTTATTTAATCTGTCATTAAATAAGACGAATATTTTTACTTCAAAGAAGTGGTGGCAATCAAAACGCAAAATTCGTCAGTCGGTTGCAGGAAAAAAATCTTGAAACTCTTCAGTCGCAGAAGAAAACCCCAAAATTCTGTCATCAGGCGCACAAGAATTTATCAAAATTCGTCTTTGTGTCATGGGAAAAAAATGAAAAATGTGTTAGTCAGTCGTGAAAAAAAGAATCTTGAAATATTTGTCCTTCGGACATAAGAAAAAACTCCTGCAAAAATCGCCAATCAGTTGCAGGAAAAAAGCACAAAAGGTATAGCCAGGTTTCCTATTAAAATATGCCCTTGAGAGTCAACCAGATCGAGTCCTACATTAATCGATAACCCTTGAATAGAAATGCGTTTTTGCCAAGTTTGAAGCATATATCTCAAACCCATGGGCAGTTATGACTCTTTATGTGTGTTTTAGAAAAAGATGCTTTGTGAAGAAAGTAGTGATCGAATTTCCCCGAAAACAAATCAGGTATGTGTAATATTACAATACAAGTAGTGGATATTATTTTCAGATTATTTTCTGCAAAATAGCCTGTTTTATAAAAAATTTCTTGTTTTTCATTTAATTTTTAATTAAGAATATATCGAAATATTTCAGTGACCACCTTCATGTTTTTACCAAAAATACTACGAGGTATGATGTATATTTGGTGTGAGTTTCATCTCTCTACGATGGGTGCATCATAGAAAAATAATTAAAAATGTGTTGCAGGGGTGGAGGGGGTGGTGCAAGTTGCGTGTGTTATTACAAGTTCAAGCGCAGTTCTATGTACAATTTACGTATGTAGTTATGTTGCTGGTGGCAATCATTTGAAGGATACAATTGTGTGTTGTTAGTTGACAGTTGACGGATTTTTTTAAAAATAGTTTTCGGCTCAGTTTGACTTATCACTGTTGTTGATTAATCGAAAACAGTGTTAACACACTGAGGAAAACACAATCAGGGAAAACGTCCACCAATAAATTTTAGTAGACATTTTTGCCTTAGTTAAATGCTCTAGTCACAAAAAAAATTTCCTGTCTCGAATAAGAACGAAATTTCTCTTCATTTTTACTGGTGGAAGATTATTCCGTTGGTAATCAGGCTCTGAACGGGAAACATGATTTCACGTCTTTTGGAGATCTGTAATTCAGCCCATGGGTGGTGCTTTTGTGTTTCATATGTTACATTATTTCTCAAAGAATATACACAAAATTCGCATTTTTACAATTAGAGTACTAGGGATATTAATAGTTCGATTAGAAACAATACCACTATTACATACATCTTTTTATAATAGAAACACATGGTGATAAACATTTTTGTTAAATAAGGGGAAAAGCAAATGTAACGCCCATAGGCGGGGCTTCATGTTTAAAAGACAAAGAGCAATGTGTTAGGTAAAACTGCGCTGAAAACTAAACAAAATCAGTCAATTGTCAACTAACAAAACAAAATACTTTCCTTCAGATGATTGTCACCAACAGCATAGCTACATGCGTAAACTGTACATAGAACTGCACATGAACTTTAATAACACTTTATAATAACTTGCAACTCCCCTCCACCCCTGGAAAACATTTTTAATTTTTTTTCTATGATGCACCCAGCGTAAAGAGTTGAAACTCACACCAAGTATACATCATACCTCGTAGTATTTTTGGTAAATACATGAAGGTGGTCACTGAAAAATTTCGATATATTCTTAATTAAAAAGTTAAATTAAAAACAAGAAAATAATTATAAAACTGGCTATTTTGCTGAAAATAATATCCACTATTTGTATTTTAATATTACACATCACTGATTTTTTTCGAAGAAATTCGATCACTACTTTCTTCACAATGCACCTTTTTCCAAAACGCACATAAAGAGTCATAACTGTCCATGGGTTTGAGATATATGCTTCAAACTTGGCAAAAACGCATCTCCATTCAAGGGCTATCGATGTATGTAGGACTCGATCTGGTTAACTCAAGGGCATATTTTAATAGGAAACCTGGATATACCCTTTCATCAATTGATCGCAGGAAAACAATCACGAAATTCAGTAGTCAGTTGCATGAAAAAAAATCACGAAAATCTTCAGTCGGTCGCAGAAAAAAACTAGAAATTCTGCCATCAGGCGGGGAAGAAAATTGCAAAATATGTCTATAGGTCGCAGGAACAATCTCAAAATATTTGCACTCAAAATGTACAGCTCATGTGAGAACAAATTTGTAAAGAAAAATTGTACCGACATAAAAATTTGCACATAACAGTAATACTTTACTAAATATTAATTATTGATAAACATAACTTGAATTGTAACATAGTTACCTGCAGATTATTTTCTGCCCCTGAAATATTCGTCGCAGACACTTGGAGAATTTTCTGCTACTGGTCGTCTGAAATACTGAATCAATTTTAACCTAATTGGGATAGCCCAGTGATCTTGTAAGATTTTAGGATCAATTCATTAATGAAGTATGTACTTCATATTGTTTGTTTACAGGAGCACACAATAGAAAAAAAAATGAAGAATTTAACTTCTCTCTCTATATATATATATAACGTCAGAAATACTGAACCAATTCAAATCTAATTAGGGCAGTGCATTGATCTATCTGAATGTATCTTCGAAGCAGCTTTGGCAATTGCTCGTGGTCCACCATCTTGTTTTTTAAATAAAAACATATTTACATAATAAGATCACTAATTATAATTAAAATATAGATAAAATGCTTAAGTGTTTCAATCCAGCATCGGTGAAATGTTACATAATCACAGAAGATCACAAATTATAATTAAAATATAGATAAAAGCTTAAGTGATTACAGATTAATCACTTAAGCATTTTATCTATACTTCAAAACATATTTGTTTTGTTTCTCATTTCCAAAATAATTTTCATTCATATTTACTTATTCTAAACATGTTATTTAATTTTACTGCCCAATTGATTTATATTTAATAATAAAAGTTAAAATGTTTTGATTTAAAAACAAGATGGCTGACCGACGCTTAGCCTCCCAAAGCTTAGCCGTATCATCAACGAGTTAGCTAATCAAGCATGTAGCTCTTACAGTTTGTTTAAAAGGTACACACAAAAGCAAAAAATATGAAATATTTTTAATCCTGACAATGGTTGAAATACTGAAGCAATTTGTATCTAATTGTGACAGTGTATTGATCTTGAAAATATCATTGATGAGTTTGTTATAGAGGGACACGCAAAATCAAATTATGCAAAACGTCATCATGATAACATTCAAATTACTAAACCAATTCAAACCTAATTAAGACAAAGTATTAATCGATGTATTTATTAATCAAATTTGTTGGGCAAAATCCTAGAACGAGCAAAACCCGATTTGGCGATTTTTTTTAGGCACGCCAACCGAAAAATCGGCATCCTATAAATTCTATCCAATCAAAATGCATCAAAATGCTCTAAAGTTCTTTTTAAGCTTAGGCAAGCTGATACTTACACACTGCTTACAGCAAGTTTTTTCACAAAGTAAACATCAATTTTATTTCATTTTTTTACTATTTAAAAAGTTTAACCAAGTTTTTCTTCACATTTTTAAATGTTTACAAACTTTTAGCAATATTTTCCTCTGTATTTTTCTATTTTTACAAACTTTTAGCAATATTTCATCCGGATATTTTGATTTTTACAAATATTTAGCAATTTTTTCCTCCAGATTTTTCTATTTTTACAAATTTTTAGCTATTTTTCCGTCCTTGCTTAAACTTTGTAAATTGTCAAAAAACTGAATAAAATCAATGTTTACTTCGTGAAAAAAATTTCCTAAAAATTGTGTAAGTAGTGAGTCCTCTGCCACAAAGAACACATGTTATGATTGGGGAGAATCTTGAAATTTCTGATTTTTCAAATGCATGAAACTCATTGAAACACCAGTTAGTAACATATATATGTACGCTTTACGTACATTAACCGAAAAAAAAAATTCTGGATGCATGAAACTCCCTGTGCAGCAATCTCTAGAATGCATGAAATTCATTCAAACTTTCGTTAATAACTTATATATATGTACGCTTTGCGTACATTAACTGAAAAAAAATCCTGTATGCACAAAACTCGCTGTTCAGCACTCTCGAGAATGCATGAAATCCAGTCAAGCTGCGGTCAATAATGTTCGCACAAAAATTGGTTTACAGCAATCTCTAAAGTGCATAAAATACATCTTATCAAATAAAATTAGCAAAAATGCACTTACCTTTATTTCTCATTTTTCGTTTTTTTAAATATTTCACAGGAATTATCCTTTATGGCATACAACAAACCATTAAACTTCATAAAACACATTTTACAAATATAATGCAATAAATCTGACACACAACAAACCAAACGCACAGACAATAGAACCCTATTCTAGAATATTCTAATCTGTCAACCAACCAATCCAATATAATTCCCTTAAAAACCTGCTCTAATTCCAGAACCATGCATTATGCTCATGCTAGAACAGAACACAGAAGGCGTGGAAAAAACGTAGGAGACAAACCGGTAACAAGAAAACTCATTTATCGCTTCACTAAATTCGATGACGCCAAGCGTCTCGTTTGTTCTAGGATTTAACGTATTTTTCTTAATTATCCGTCTTAATTTGTGAATAAATTTTTGTGATGTCAGTTGAAACCGATCTCTTGTGTAACGATGCATCAAATTATTTGAATGCTTTTTTTCTACACCATGATGTCGCTTTTTAATGACATTTTTATTTTAATAAACGAAACAACTAATAAATCGGTGAAATATTATAAAAAAATTCAGATAAATGAATTAAAAATTATTTCTTGACAAAAAAAAAACCTGCGTAACGCATCTGGCGTAAGTGAACTTGTTAAATCCTGTAGTTTGGCAAGTTTTTTATTAGAAAGTGATTGAGGGGATAATGGAGAAGTACCCTAATACACATACATGTAGAACTTCTAAAATCCGGAATCGCTCAAGTGTACAGTATTAGAAACTCTACAGTATGTGTTTCTTATTTTTAAGTCTGGCTTTAATTTAGAATTTAAATTGTTATTTCTCAGTCTCTAAAATCCGGAAATTTCGAAAATATGGAATTGCAGAGTCCCGAACGATTCCGGATTTTAGAAATTCTACCTGTATGAGCGTTTTGCACTCATGAAGGCCACCCTCCAAAAAAAAAAGGGAGATACATATTTTTTTTTTAATTTCAGGGTCGTAGTAACTGAAGGAAAAAAAATCGCCTACAGCGTTTTCTATTTTTTCATGCACTGTGAAGATTTCTTGTCGTGTTCAAAAACAAATTTCACAAATACTTCTAACATAATTAACAAATACTTCTTGAACATATTTTTAATTCCATTTTGTTTATGTAAGATAAAAATATAAAAAAACTAACGTTTGCAAGCGTCTCTGTTTAATAGTATATTTTAAAAATCCAAACTGATCCTACATAACTACATAAACAAGGATAAAGAATACAGTACCCTTTTTTTTAAATTCCATTTCTTAAATTTGGTGCAAGATACACAAGATTTGCTTAAAGATATCCCCTCTGTCATGATTGGTTGGTTTCCAATACCGCGTCCACCACTGCCCCGAGAAATGACGACTGATTTCGTGATTTATTATGTAAAATCTATTTAATATTTGAAAATCATCTTTCACTAGAAAAAAACAAACAAAAGAAACATTGGTAGAACTTTGAATTTCTCTGACTTATGAAAATAAATATTAGAAGATAAATACCTTTTTCTATATCATCTGTTCTTAAAATGCAAATTTCAGAAATGAAATTGGAAAAAAAAGGTACTGTATTCTTCATTCTTCTTTATGTAGGATCAAAGCTATGTATTCTATCGAATGTTTTGATACTTAATCTTGAAATATACTCATTAAACAGAGACAGAAGCTTACAAATTTAGTGTATTCTATAGTACATAAACAACATGGAATTAAAAATATATTCAAGAAGTATTTGTTAATTAAATTAGAAGTATTTGTGAAATTTGATTTTCAACACGTCAAGAAATCTTCATAGCAGCACATCGCATGGAAAACAAACTAATGATTGATTCGTTGAGTAGTTTCTGTTTCAAATTAACTGATACAAAAAAATCTGAATGTTTTTTTCCTTTAAAAAATGAAAAATAAAATATATAAATAACAATTAAATTGCATATATATATTTATAAAATATTTCAATATTTTAATCAAGGAATCTAAATATTTTTCGACTTAATGAAGATTTTGAGATGCGAAATTCTTTATTATAACAAAAAAGAAAAATATACAAACAATAATTTAATTTAATACATATATATTACATATTAAAAAATGCATTAAAAACTGATTTAGTATTTGAAAAAAAAATCTAAATAGTTCTTCAGCGATATGGAGATGCTTTAACGTTTAACTCTAACCGTGACATCCATTACTATTCTCATTGTCGCGCAGGAAAAAGGAGTGAAAAGTCCAAAAAACTGTAGTGATAGTCTATGGGAAAAAGCAAAGGAAAAGAGTCCGATTTTAAAACTGGATTATATAGAAAACAAGAGTTTTCCTTCGTTAAAGCAAAATCTTATTCTCTTTATCTAAAACCGATTAATATAATATATTAATTTAAAAAAAAATCGTTCGAGCCATTTTCGAGATAACAGGTATGTGTCCATTAATTTCACCATGACATACCCCCATTTTACTGAAAAATGGACTTTCAGATCTCAAAATCTACTGCATGTAGAAATGTATAAATTTCAGAATAGAGTCAAACCGGAGATATAAGACTAATGTGAAAAAAAACGGAACGATATGCCTCATATTTGCTGAGATATTAAATGTCGGCGTTTCAATTTTCCTTTGATGTCCTGCTATCTGTATATATGAGAGTGATGGAATCTTCGGTTTTGGGCTTTCGGTTTTCGGTTTTTCGCTGCGTCACTCGAGAAAGTACCGTCTCTCATGATCGAAATTTCTGTCATTAAACAAAGCAAAAATGACTATTTTGATTTTCTGATATGAATTCATAATTTCTGAATAAACAAGAACGAAAAATCATGCGTCAAGTATAGAATATGAAACACTTTCCAACACATCCAGAAAACTGTATCGAATCTTCACGAATAAATAAGGTGAAAAAAGATATGTAAGTAAGCAGTTTAGAAAGCATATAACACATGGCAAAATACAGTTCTTGAAATTACCTTCCATTTTCAAAAAATCAGTCGAATTAGTTTGTGCAGCCCTGAATACTACGTAGCATGATAAAATTTAGTTAATTTAGAAAATTCACATTTAAAAATTTTCGCTAATTGGTTGAAACGCACTCGAAATTTTATGTACAGCCCTGTATATTATCAGCCCTGAATACTTTTGTACACACCACATATTAAGCTAAGAGGTAAAAAACTCATAAGGCGACTTAAAACTCACTTCCAGCAATTACCAACCGTACATTACAATGTATTTTGTTCTTGCGTATCCCTGTATATGAATTTATTTATATTTCACAAACTTCTACCAGTCTACTAAATATAGTTC
This sequence comes from Maratus michaelseni, assembly GCA_963931845.1. Classification (NCBI taxonomy): domain Eukaryota; kingdom Metazoa; phylum Arthropoda; class Arachnida; order Araneae; family Salticidae; genus Maratus; species Maratus michaelseni. Next base: position 102,320,587 of record OZ007600.1, read on the forward strand.
AGCAGGAAAATGCATAACACACTTAAAAACTACTTTAAGCAATTTACTCCCATAGGCTGTAATTATTACCAATTCCCTTGTGTAGTCCTATATATTATCAACATAATTTATACTCACCACGTACTATGAAAAAATTTAGTTAAACTTAAAATCGCAAACTAAAATTGAAAACGCACTTACCACACATAGACTGTAATTATCGCACCAATACTGTAAACGATATCTTTTGTGTGTCCCTATAAATAAAGAATGAATACAATGCGCACCATATTTTAACCCCTTCGCGACGAGCGTCTTTTACAGAATTTTTAATCTGTTACCAACGGTTTTGGAAATGAGGAATTTTCGCCTAATTGAATCGCAAAAATGCTATGATTAGATAAGGAAAACTTCACAAAAAAAAATAACTGGTGGGAATAATCGAGGATTCTGAGCATCTTATGCGTCACGTATTCGTGTCGTTCGTCCCCAAGGGGTTAAACACTAGAACAACGGACAGGGGCCATTTTGGTCCTACCAAAAGAAAAAATGTCGATTCGAACCGGGTATTTCTTCAAACAATAAGTTAAATATACACCGCACAAATATAAGTTAAATAAGTAAGTTAAAGTCCTAAATAAAAATTCTAGTGTGAAATATTTTTATGAAACTTGTGTAAAATTTCCCGTCGTTCTAGTGTTAAGCGAGAAATTTATAGTGCACCTCAGTTAATAGTAAAATTTTCATTAAGTTTGAAATACTGAAACATCATTAAATTACGCTGTAAAACATTTTTCCCCTTAGAACAATGTGTAACAGAATCCTTTTGTTTCACCTTGTAAATTAATAAAGATGTCTTGCATTCCCTATTCTACAAAAAGCATGTTTTAATTAGCTGCATATATAATATATAAATTTCATCATGTTTCAAATAGCGTCGCATCATCAAAATGCACCTTAAACAATTATTTCCCATTGACTCTAATGTATCGGAATACTTTTAACTGTCCCTGTAGAAAAAAAAAAAAAAAAAAAAAAAAAAAAAAAACTATAAGTGCCACACACTTCATATGCAATAGGGATCATGCTATAGTAAAACACAATAACGTACAAAAAATTCAGGGCAATCCGAGTATATAAACGCGAGTTAGAACATGGACAGACGACCAGACGTCAGACAAACTGAAGCCATAAACACTTTTCAACTAGGTTGTAAAGTGTTAAAAAGGAGGCTAAACTGACAATCCCTAGACTGGTTATATTTTCACAGGTGTTAACGTGTATAACATTATTCGTTCACACAAAATTGTACTATGAAAATACATAATATATATATTTTTAAAGATTACAACAGTGTCTGGAAAAACTTCCCATTATTTATTCAATTGATTTTTTTCCTTGAGTAAACCTCTGATTCTTTGGGATAATATTTAGGTAGAATAAAACTAGTCGGATGTGTCAATCCCAAAACTTTCTTCTATCTCACACAGACTTCGCATACACTAAAAAGAATCAGCAACCAATTTATATCAAGGTCTAACTGAAACTCAAGTTTTATTAAATTCCGTGCATTATTTCTTGAGATATGACTATCGCTAAAATCGTGTAAATTCTGCAAGATGCTGCATAGCAGCGCCACCTGCTGGGCGATTTTTTACCAAAAACTAATCAGCACCAATTTATATCAGAGACTAACTTAATATTCAATATTAAATATTTAATATTTAATATTCAATATTTAATATTTAATATTCAATATTTAATATTTAATTCAATATTTAATTCAATATATTTAATTCAATATTTAATTGAATATTTATTATTTAATTCAATATTTAATATTTAATGTTTTATTAAATGCCGAGCATTAGTTCTTGAGATAGAGCTATTGCGGAAATCGCGAAAAATTCTGCATAGCAGCTCCACCTGCTGGGTGATTTTTACCAAAAACTAATCAGCACCAAATTATATCAAGGACTAACTGAATATAAAGTTTTAGTAAATTCTGAGCATTAGTTCTTGAGATAGAGCTATTGCGGACATACAGACAGACAGAGAGATAGAGAGAGTCACACACAGATATTTTCTAAAATTAGTCAAATTGTGTTCAGGACCTTCTAAAACGTATAAATCCGTCGAAAACCGGAAGTCGAAAATTTTTATGAATCCAATATTTTATTTTTGTAAAGATAGAAGAAAGTAAAAAAATTAAAGTTAAAACTAAAACATGAAGGAAGATTTATTTTAAGCAGGGTACGTAAAATAAAATGTTTTGGCAATGCGTTTCATGTTATTCGATAGAGAATTATATGGTCTACAAAATAGTGTGTTTAGTTATTTTTAATGCTAATATACTTGTTGTACTTTTCAGGTCATTAAAGTGGACTGTCAAGTCGACAAAAAAGAGTATTTTCGGCACCTTCTGCTTTCTGCGTTTCGAGGTGCCAAACCCACAGAAGCTGCTCGACGGATTTGTAAAGTTTATGGCTAAGAAGCGATGAATCGGAGAAAATCTCAAATTTAGCTTGGTTAGACGATTTCTTCTATTCGAAACGAGGTGATTTCTACAGTCGAGGTATAGAAAAGCGTGTTGGACGTTAGGAAAAAGTTGTAAACAAGAACGAGGAATACATTATTGATTGATTTGTTGTTTATTTTGTGTGGAAACCTATACTTAAAAAAAAAACACCAGAACTTATGGGCAAATCCATTATATAAATATCCTTATTTCTTTACTATGTTACTTGCCTACAATTTCTATCAAGAGCAACATTTGTTACTCATCTTAGTCAAAATGTTAAATTAAAATTATCATGCTGCATTATAGATGTCACAAAGTTACAAAATATTAAGAAATAAACTTAGAAATAATATTCAAACAACAAATAAATTTAACTTTTATTTATTTATTTATTTATATATTTATTTATTTATTTATTTTGTAAAAACAAGTTCATTAATTTCACATTTTAAAATAATAAAATCAGAATTATATTACTGAGTTCGTCAAGAAAAAAAGTCAAAAAATAGTTTTTCTGATTCACTATTTCATCTACACCCCCCCCCCCCTTCCTGCTAAGATACAGATACTGTAGTACTCAACTATCAGGACGTGTGAAGCATTCGGAAACCAGCATTTCCCGAACATGACGGTTCATTCATCCTTTACAGTAATTTCTTTTCAGATTTATATATAATTTTGATAAGTTTCATTAGATAATTTAGTTTATATTTTATTTCTAAATGAGACACTATTCTAAACTATGTAAGTTATAATTCTGAACTATGCTTCTTATTATATTTCTCAATGAATTCATAAGAAACTTTAATGATTTTTGAAATTGAATGATGGGAGGGGAGTAGGTTTAAATATGTTTTGCTAACGACTAGAATATTTTCCTGGCTACCAGATTTTTTGACATTTGTAAACTGTGAGAATACATTTCCTGAATAATAGTGAATATTACTTAATGTAAAAAGACTCATGTTAGAGCTCAAAGTACTTTAAAAGCTAAAGCACTATATCTCAATAAATTAAGATTTAGCTATTTTGTAAAAGAAATTGAAATGCTAATATATGAATTTACTTTGGATATACTATCGGGAATTGGTTCAAGCACTAATACGTGTTTAAATCCCACTTAAAATTTATTTAATTAAAATTAAGTAATTATTTAATTAATTTTAAACAGACTTCATTGCCACTAAAAGGGATTCTAAATGTTTAGGAACGAGAAGTCAAATACCTGGTTTGCTTTACAATCTGGTAGATTTTAACACATTTTGTCTTTGATCTAATGTTACGAAAATTTTATGATTTGTAATTAGTAATCGGAAAACTGCTTACTTTATTTGCGCATTCGCACAAATAAAAAAGAAAGAAAATAAATAAAAAAATGAGAAAGAAAATAGTTAAATATGTATCAAACAGAAAACGCCAAATTGACATTTCTTCGTTAATAAAATTTCATTAAAATCTATAACTATAAATCTGCTATATAACCTGGCAGAGAAATTTTCATTTATATTTTCTTAGGAACATGTTATATTCACTTTAAGCTGTAAATCCTATTTCTTAACTATATTACCTTTTCCCTTTCCTTGGATAAACAGAGTGTAAATAAATATTTTCTTTCAGGAACAGCTATATCGGTCTCAAAATACGTTTATGATGTACACAGAAATCAAACGAACCATGAAAACCATTTTTATCGCAGAGGTGTTGATTCAACATGAAGTACCTTTGTGTAAAGCAGTAAATCTAGCGTTAAAATCAGCGCCATTCCATTCTTCTAATCGATTTTAGAATTACTGCTCAAAACGGATATATATTTTTTAACTAAACCGATAAATGCCGTTCATAAATAAATGTAAAAAATAATAATGAATATAGATTAGTCATTTTTCCTTAAATTAAATTTCCATTCATAATATTTTTCATATTATATTTTATGCTGCTGTATGTTATTCTAGATTTCTGAAATGTTATTTCTTTTTTGTTGCTTTTTTATATTAAATATTTTCTGGAATGTATTATTTCGTTTATAAAAAATAATGAATTCTTAAATTAAATCATTTTATAAATTAAATTTAAAAATTAAGCATCCAAACAACCTATAATGAGTAATTATATACGAAATGAGTAACGCGAGTATTTTATGCATAAAGCTTGCATATGTGTACACAGATTGTTCAAAAATGTCTAGTCTGTTGTATATAGTGCAACTTACAATTTAAAAAACGGCTGTTGAAAGAAATGCACCGTTTTCTGCGTTTTTTTATGCAAAATCTTAAATTTAACTTTTCATTTATCTCCGTTAAAATTTTTAACTACATTTTGATCAAAGTTTAGTTAAAAATTTAATTAATAATTTAGCAAACTAATCATTATGGCCCGTCTTTGATTAACACTTTCTTCAAACAAAAAATTTCTTTTAAGGTTTTTCTTTCAAACTTTGTAGAACCTTACCTGGAACATAATTTCTCTGACAAATGTTGCATAAACGTACTATAAAAAGTTTTTTAGGCAATACCGGTATTCAAAAACAGACCATTTAGAAGCTCTGGGTTAGTTATTCTTGTGTTATCGTGTACTTTTAAATTACACTCTTGGATGGCAACAGCGAGCTGAAGCAGGGTGCGTACACTTCTCCACAATTTTAGAATAGAATGTTTCGCCTTTATTTAATCTAAAATAATATTCTAAATCCTAATATTCAGCGCGGTGGAGTTCTGTTATTGAAATATTAAATATTAATTTTCTTATTAAAATAGTGGTTCCAGATTCCTTGAAAATTACAAGGAGTTTACGCTCCTTATAGATGGAATAGACTTTCTTTGAAGTTTTGTGTTGTATATTCTGATACTGTAGAATATTGATATTTTATGTTCAGACATCGCTGTTCAGATTCCAGCTTAAGGACTACGTTTACAAAGTGGTTTTCAACCAAAATTGTCAAAACAATTTCATTACATTTTATTAAAGTCCAACCTTTTATCTTTCCAAAACCGTTTTTATTTTTATTGTACGATAAATAGAACCGGATTTGTGGGGTTTTTTAAACTACTCAACAACTGTCACTCAAACCGGAAGTACCACATAATCCCTCCCCCCCTTTACCCGGAAGTACCACATAATCCCCCCTGTACCATAACTGAATCAATGAATGAAATATTTTTTACTTTTCTTCAGAGTTTCTAGTCATAAATTTTAATAAAAATAAGTTCAAAAAATAATTAAATAGCTTTTTTTGGAAAATATTGCTCCGTACGTAGTCAGGCATCTTAAAAATGGTTTGTTCTTTGAAGCAGCAAACTTTTTTTTTTTTTTTGCTGGAATTCTACTACATGAATACTAGGGCTGTGTAAACTAGGCGGAGTTTTCAATAAAATTTCAGTGTGGCCAAAGGACAGAATTAGGACATAATTTTTTTTTAAAACTTACATGGACTGAAAGTGTTATCGTGGCGACGACCGTGGTACAATGTATCATATTTGTTATTATACTGCGATATTTTGTTGCTGTAAAATTTAAATGATGAATATAATGAACATACCGTGATTTATGTTGTCTACAGTACCAACTCTTCTGTAAATATTTCTTAATTTCTCTGACAACATATGAATGTAAGTTTACAATTTTTCTAATAAAAATGTAACAGATGTGTGGCATTTGTACTGTTTTGTACAGCGGCACCAAAATTCCTTTTATTAAATCACTATCAAAATAGATTAGTAACTTTTTGAAACACTGTATTTAAATCACAGAAAATAATACAGAGATTTTTATTGAAATTTTTAAAATTCAAACGAAAAAATATACACCTCTTCGAATAAAATTACATTGTACTCAGATTTTAGACTGACTTTGGACATACTTTGCTATAAATAAATGTACTCTGAGATTTTTATAACGACGGGGTATATTTGACCCACTTTTTACAAAAATGTTCGTAATTTGTGCTGACATACAGACAATATACAAAAACTGATACTCCTGCATTTATTCGCAGGCCGCTTACGATAATGTCAAATAAAATACATAAATATACTTGGACTATTGTTTTATTTCAAAATATGAATGCCGTTTTTTAACCCTTCGAAGGGCACCGGTATATTATATATACCACTTAATTTTAATCCCAAAATGCCACAATGACACCAGAATTTTATAATCAAATTTTGAATTTATAAAGTATATGAGAAAAAATGTTTACTTATTTTAAAATAAATTTGTTCGTGAATCCTGATGTCAATCAATCATTTCACTATTTTAGCTACAAGAGTACCTTGCCCCTGAAAGGGTTAAATAGGGGTCGTCTACATAATAAAAAATACACCAACTTTGATTTGGAAATAGTAACACTCACATTTGACACTTGTTGTTGGGATCAAATCAGCCCAGAAAAGGGTATGTGTAGCATTGTAGTGTAGCATACACATTTTTTGTTACTTCTTCATGGAGTTATGAAAGATCAAACTATAAGGATTCTAATTTTAAATTCACGTGACTGACTTTAATTTATATCTTTCCAAAATAATTATCGCATTTAAAACATTTTATTTTAGTAAGAAACATTCAATAGACCGACATATTCTAAGCATTTTATTTATTTTTTACTCAAAAGTAAATACAATTTTATTTATAAAAATAATTAATTAATTTATATTAGAAAATTATGAATTATGGCCTACATCAATTTTTACTTAATGATCACTGTCAAAAACATGGGTGTGAAAGATTACAGCTCATTCTATTCATTATTTTTCAATATTTAGCCAAATGTATATTTGAAGATCAGAGGGACCATATTCTGCTACTGTTAAATCACATATAAAAAAATCAAAAACTGCAACAAAAAACTTATTTGAAAAATTCTCTTGGGATAATTGTCTTATCTCTAATGAATACTTATCATCAAATGAAATACATTTCGGAAACTGTGCTGATGCATGGACTGATGATGTCAAGACAATGATGGTCCACAATGCTGGAGTCATTACAAAAATTGAAGTTGAGGCAAAGCACTGTAGCAGCAGTTATTGCGCTCTTTATAGACACGTGATATTCTCCAGAAAATGTCCTCTGAACTTATGATAATGTTGAATGATGCCATTAAATTAAAAAAAAAAAACTTTATTAGGTCGCGAACTCTTAAAAACAGAATTTTCAATCGAATCAGTGGTGTTTTTGGAAGCCACCACCTGTCTTTCCTGCTGCAATTTGAAGTAATTGGCCAAGTCAGAACATTTGTTGAAACTTCAAGCAGAAATGATATTAGATGAACCATAACCCTCAACTGGCAAAAATTTAAAATAATGAATACTGGGTACGTAAATTGCATATTGGGCTGACATGTTTAGCAAAATGAACTAAATAAATGTATCATTGCGATTAAAGCTACCACAGTTTTCGATGTAATTGGCCAATGTAACTTATTTTAACATGAAACATGTATTGGTTGAATTGTGAGGAAAATAAAGCTATCGATTACTTCCCCCTTGCTAAAAAGGAATGTAAAATACACCCATATTCAAAAGAAAACACAGAGTAATAGTCAGGGGCATCGCAAAGATTTGAAAGACTCGTTTGAACAATATTTTCAACTGGTTAAAAAGAAGGCGTTCGACGACTTTATCTACTGAATGGATTCAGCTAAAACAAAGAAAAAAAAAACCTGCGTAGGTTGCATTTTTAAAAACAGAACCGTACAATCAATTAAATGATCGACCACAATTAGTAATAATGCAGTCATACCGGAGAACAAACGAGCAAATCAAAAACAGTAGTGGCAAACGTTGAAAATCCTGGACGTTCCCTCAAGAAAGAATCAAACAGTTTGAGTACAATGTCTTTATTCAGGGTTCGTACGGCTCCTGGAATTTTGCGACCAGGAAACTCTTCGCAACCAGTATTATCTGACAGAAAATCTCTCCTTAAAAGAAGGCGAAGTTTTGCGAATTTAACCTAAATTTATTTTTCTATAAAAAAATACTGGTGAAAATCCTAGAAAATTCCCTGATCCGTACGAACCCTGTTATTGATATACTCGTAACACAATAATGGAGCACTCTCGAATTAATCAACAAGGTATTTTATAAAAATCATGTTGACGGCGAATTTCTAAAAAATCACTTCTCATGCCGTGGCTATTTCTAACAGCCGATATCACTGAAGAAGTTCTGCATCAAAGCCGTGCAATTGGGTTTAAACACAGTCACGGGAGACCACAAATGCGTACTACAAAAGGATTTTATCCAATAAAATACTCGGATTTTAGAATAACGGCGGATTCTTCAAAACTTAGATATTGCGGTCCCCAAAATACACCGGAAGAATATTTCTGGTAACTTCTAGAATAAAGTCGAAAAAGAATAATAGAACGTTCGATTGAACTACATCAAAGTGAAAATTTTACTGGCGAATACCAAAATAAAAGAAAATGACTCGTAGAAAATCAATTAGATTTTTGAAAAGGGGAAAGAAAGAAAAATAATAATAGCATTTTTAAAGACAAATAATAATAAATTAAGTGAGAAAAATTTAGAATAAATTCAAGATAAACTAATTATTATAAAAATGTAGATATATATACATATATATATATAGATATATATACAGGGTGCTTATAATATAAGTATCTCTTTTTGGAGCTGTCTGTAGCTCGAAAGAATAACCCAAATGAAACCGAAATCGGTACACTTACTATTTGAGAAAGGGGAAGAAGAATGGAACTATAAAAAATAATTGCAATAATCACCGACAAATGGCGCTACTGAGTGTGAAATATAATGCGTAATACAAAAACAAAAAATTAAGACGACGAACCGGATGTCACACCTAATTTATTGGAAACTGTCACAGTGAATGTGGTTACGCTTTCGCATGGCGGTGCCGATCGTGTTCAGGTTCCACATGGTCATTGCACTGGAAGATACAATCCAATCGGTGCACGACCGGCGTGCTCAACTGCAGAATGTAACGCATGCGGAGAGATGTTTCGCAAATGTCGTGATATGCGGTAAAGTCATTGAGGTTTTCGACACCTACACGGTATACAATATTACACAATATATTTCACACTCAAAAGCGCCATTTTTCGGCGATTATTGCATTTTTTTTTCGTTATTCCATTTATCTTCCCCTTTTTCGAATAGTAAGTGTACCGAGTTTGGTATAATTCGGGTTACTCCTTCGAGCTACAGACAGCTCCAAATAGAGATACTTATATTATAACCACCCGATATATATATACATATATATATATTAAAATGTACTCATTTTTTTCAACGCTGTACATATTTTTACCACATATCCAAAACGTATTTTCTGATAAAATTTCTAATAATGTGAAAAGAAACTATATTGCTTTTTAGTTCAGCTTGCCTTACAAAACATAAGTAATGGTTTATTACTACTTAAAAAGTTTTAAAAATTAAAAGGTTTTGAAAAGGTTTATTATTATTATTATTATTATTATTATTATTATTATTATTATTGCGTATCATACAAGTAATGTATTTAAAAAAATATCTCAAACATAGATAAGTTTCGTAAATGTGTTAAATGCTAAAAAATCAATATTGTAATACTCGTTTAATTAACTGCTATGCTCCTGTTTTAGCTATGCAATCTACGCTCTTATGGTTGCGAAATTTGTACGGTGAAGGAGGTAGAATTAACTTTATCTTTTGGCATTTACTAACACCATCTTTGAAAATCATTTTTATAAAGCAGCATGTTTTCAATCACGTTCAGTCGATGATATATCGCTTATAAATATTTAAGCAAAAAGCTTTTATGAAAAATATCTAAAGAAAAATTTCGGTTGAAAATATGAACAAAAGTAAAATTTTCTTTCAGCTTATACAGAAGAATTGTTTTCTAAAAACTCTTACATCCTTCTAACTCTGAAAACTTATATTTTATGCAGTTATTAATAAATATTTAATATCGATAAAATAATAAAAAAGTGATATCCAGTTTCTACACATTTTATTTTTAAAGTATATGTATATATATATATATATATATTACCTGGAACATATCTGTTGCTAATTAAATATTTGCAGAATGAAACGCTATCATTTTTATAAATAAAATTATGCTATAAAAATACTTTTTTTTTCTAACACGAAAAATTTCAGGAAAAGAATGTTTTCAGAATAATTTCATATACAGTTGAAAATTTGTTAAAATAAAATATTTCACATTCAGAATTATTTTTTCCTTGTTAGGTTTTTCTACTTTCGGCTGTTTATTAACTGCATTCGAAACTATACTGAAATGTTTTTTCACTCGTATATTTTCGAATGCAATCAATTAACCCTTTGGGTACCGATTTATTTGAAAAAGAAAAACATACAGAACAGACACCCCAGCGATTTGGAATAGTGTTTTTTCTGCAATTGTTGACAGATATTCCCTGATTAAAAATAAGCGAGTTGTTTGAATTTTCTGATATAAATCCGAAATTTCTGAATAATAATAAAAAAATAATCCGTGGTCAATGCTGATGACGAGTCTCACTCGTCAAATGTACCCAAGGGGTTAATATTCTTTTTCTTCAAGTGTTTAATAGAAGAAAACAATTAACCCAACAAATGCAAAACACATTCTATTTAGAATATGTAAAATCTATAGTAATATGTATTGTTACTCAGTATCTAGAGAAACAAAAGATCTGCAATTATTAATTTTCCATGACAGGTTATTTTATTATCACTAAAGTAATTTGTTGAAAATATTGTTACGATGTTGATTATTGTTAAAATTATAAACGAAAATCTGGATTAAGCTCCGTGTGAAGCTCCCTATATTTTTTATTGAATAAGTGGATTTCGACTCTAATTACTCATGTTAAAAATATTTCTTGCAATGTGCTCTTCTATCCATTAACACTTAGCATGCGGAAGACGGCGATTGCAGTCCTGAATAGAACAAACGTTGAAAGAGGGACACTATAATCTAAGTTGCGTGATTATTATTGTAAATTCATACCAGGACATTTTGAATAGTAATTTTCTTTTAATGTATTCACGAAATGCTTATCATTGTGTATGTGTGTGTGTGTGTGTGCGCGCGCGCCTAGCGATTCTCCATTGTAAACAGTTAACCATTTTTTCTCATAATTGTTTTACTTATTTTTCTAGGTAATTTTTATATTTTAATGCTTTTTTACCCATTTCTCTATTTTCTTCACTTCCTGACAAACTGTAAGTGAGGCCCCGCCTCAACTATTATCAATTAAACTGCTCTCTCTTCTCTCTCTCCTTTATTCTAGTTAAATTTGATTAGCTGGCTACTCTCTCCTGATTGGCTGATGAAGTTATCAGTCCAATCCTTTACTTTCCTTTTCCATTGTAGTACAAAAGTGCTACAGTTATAGCTTTATTTTTTTCATGGCTCCTCTATGATGTTATATGCTTTTACTCATCTACTGGCAGTGGTATGATTTGCAACTGGGAATCCCGTTGAAGCACACAACTGTTTACTGTTTGCAATTGCGTAAAATAAAAGTAAATATTCAAACTTTCTGGTGAGAATTCGGAAATTTTTAATACAAAATCTACCAGATTTGAGAATCTGATGAGTGTTCGTTCTTACAGTAATCATTAACTTCCAGATAGTGACAGTGATTACGGAGAGGATAGTGACATTTGCCCAATGAAAAAACGATCTCGTACTTATCATTTGCCGATGAGTGACTCAGAAACGGTTTATTAAGTTTATTAACATGCGCAATCTCTGGATTTGACCACTACACGTCCCAAAACAATGAAAATACCGCTCGCCTACGAAGTATTAATGTGTTATACTAAAAACACCAACGTTTAACACACAATATCATAGTACAATGGACAGACGCACGTTTCGTAAGTAACTTGGACTCACTTCCTCATAGTCAATAAAATAAAATTAAAATTAAACCCTATTGCATCCCCCCAAAGACATGAAACTGAATCTAAAAACCAAATGAAAACAACAACACACCGAGAAACTCATCACGCATGAGCCACCAATCAGATTAAGCTGGAAGTGATTCACTATGGCACAGTAACTCAACCCAGAAAGGTGAAATGTAAGGTACACTTGATGTAAGGTTCATTTGGTTTTTAGATTCAATTTCATGTCTTTGAGGGGATACAATAGGGTTTAATTTTAATTTTATTTTATTGACACTGAGGACGTGAGTCCAAGTTACTCACGAAACGTGCGTCTGTCCATTGTACGATGATATTGTGTGTTAAACGTTTGTGTTTTTAGTATATTTATCCATACAAAATTTTATTCATAATTATTAATGTGTTAAAATATGACTGTTAAACCGTATCTAAATTGATTTTACTATTATTTATTATCTCACTTATAACTTACTCCGCAAAATTCTGTACATCCTGTTGGTGTGGAACGCAGCTACATCTATTGAAAACCAGCATTCATTTTATCTGTTATGTTTATTGTAAAATTATAATGACATAACTTTTCAACAATATGTAATAATTTTTCATCAATACTTGAAAGAAAATGTATTGTTCTATTTACATGATGGATTACGAGCCTCCATGACTAATCTGCTCTTAAAGCTATGTTCTAGAACAGCTTAGAGGCAGTGTTGTAGGCAGTAACGGTTCGTGACTTGCTCTTTTTGTGGCACTAAATGCATTGCTGAGAAATTTATTATTTTCACACCGTTATTTTTTACAAGAAATATCTTTGTTCTTTAATGGTAGTAATTTCTGTCAATGATTAAGTAAGTTAATTCGTTTAAAATATAGTCGTAACAAAAGAGTAAAGTTAGAAGTTAGCAGCCATGCATTTAGTGGCCCATAGAGCCGCCACTAGTTGTAGGCTTGTTTCATTTTGTTTCAGATCCTTTGGTTTCCACCACTTTTTAGAAGTAGTGATATTTGCCATATTTTATGACATTTTAAATAAGGTGAATTACACTATTTCAAAAAATTAGCCGCTATCAAACAATATGGATTTAAATAAAAATTATCGTAATTTCAACTGCGACTGCAGTGTTTCCTAGTTCCCTGCCGTCTATACTAATTATTTCTAAATTAATAAAGAAATAAATAATTTCTTTTTAAAATGATAAATGATACTTGATAAGTTTCGTTTAGATGCTTAAATTAATTTAACGTTTTCTTCTAAATGCGAAATCGATGAACTGAATAATTAATGATACGCTTCGAAAATAATAACTTTAACTACTTTTAAAATAAATTACAAAGAAAGTCTTTGTATTGTTTTGAATATACTATTTTCTAATTTCCATGAAGTGGATTTTAATTTATTATTGATTAAAAATTTATTCTCAATTGCGTTCTTTATCGATTTTAAAAATTTTTGCGAGATGATGATGAATGGAAATGAAATAAAAGCGATTAAAACTTTTATTTACATTAAGAAGACATTAATTGTTTTTTTTATAGTTTTAATTAGCATAATACTATTACTATACTATCGTTGTTGCACACATCCAATAAAATCGATATTTAAATAATTAAATAATGAACTATGAACATGCTTATTATACTACATTAGATAATTTTATAATATGCAGAATATGATCTTAAAAATTTGATTGTCAGTTGAACGAGCTTTTGATTCTACAATATCTGTAACCGTAAGATAGTGAATCCTTTCCGATAGCATCTTAAGTTTGTCTAGATTCAACCAAGAATTGGTAAAACGTTGTACCGAAAACTAATTACTTTTAGAACACATAGTACAAGGATAGTATTCTAATCAACATTTGCATGTGTGTGTGAGTGGACATCATTGGTATATTCGTTTGACTTTCCATTTAGCGAATATGATATAGACCACTGTGTAAGTAACTGTAGATATTTTCGTAAACTCGGCCGACGGATTAGCAGTGTTGGAACATAGGCGCAGCAGAGAATAAATGGACATCGTTAAATTTGAACTCATACCTACCAACATCACACTAAACTTCCGTACAATGTAGGTTAACTTAACCGAGGTTAAACACAATTCAAATCAGAATTTTGTTTAAGAAATGCAACCAAATAGGTATCTCGTCTGATGCAGTGCTGCCAGTGGGCTACTTTTTTAAAATTCAATTTTCCTGATTACCACCAGTTTTTTGAGAAAGAAAAAAATCGCCTTTTTTAATGACAGACTAAATAAGGCTAAAACAAGGCGAATTATACCATTTAAAAAAGTGGTGCCAATCAAGCAATCTGGATTTTAAAAAAGTAGCCCACTGGCAACAACGGTATGATGCCGATTAAGGGTCTTTCTAGTTGCAGCAACTTTACGCCCAGTCTATTGTGAGTAAAATGTCTTGTAATAGTGAACCGTTGGGAATAGATAAGATTGCTTTAAAGAGCAAATAAAATAGGAAGAAAAGAAATTTGATAAATGGAAGAGATAAGTTTGGAATATATAGAAAAGCAATAGATATTAAGGATAGAGTCAATAAAACGAAAGTAAAATGGTATAGCTGTAGTAAGTATACTACTGATAAAAAATTTAAGGATTAAAGATAGGGTTACATGTTCAAAGCAAACAGCATATAAATGCCAGGTGGAAAAAGCGGTCAAAGCACACTTAAAAAAAAGACACTTTACAATGGCTATACAATATATATATTTTTTCTTGGTATAGCTGGAATGAGATTAATTATGAAAATAAAGCTATACAAGATTTGTTTCTTTTTAATATAATTTAACAAAAAGAAATGAAAAAGAGGAGAAATATTTAGCAGTGAGTGGTGAGCACTAATGGTCACAGTCCGTAATACAAGAGTATTTAGGTCTCTTGCGGTGTTGAGGCTCGGATGCGTCATAATCCGGTAGCTCTGCGATGATTTCGTTAGGGAGATCATACAATTTATTAAAGAATTTATTGGCAAGGTGGTTGATTCTAGTGCTAAGTGTGGTGGTATTGAGGTAGGTATCTCGTTAAAACATAAAACATAATATATATTATTTTTTCAGATAATTTTTCTGGTTAGAAACGTCTTTAACCTGGATAAAATTCACTCGTATTATACCAAAGCCATTAAATAATAAGCCCAGTCAGATAAATGGGAAACTTTTCGCAAGTTGAAAATAGCGCCATCTAGCGGTTGGGAGTGCTGCATTCGGCACCAAGAATATTTTAATAAAATTTTGCTTCTAAAATTAAAGCTTAAAATAAGGAGTTCATATTTTCTAAGAAAGTCGTTTGTAAATTCCGGTGTCAGTCAGTAATTTCACATTTTACGAACATAATTTGTCTGTGCCGGAAAGGGTTAATTGCATAGTGATGTAAATTTCCATCACTTTTTATTTAACTTTTAATAAATAAATCAACTTCTTCGCCACCACTATATTTATATAGAAATATTAATCCAGTAAATTTCCACATTTTTTTTTCATTATAGTATTAGCTTTAATGTAAAAGATCCCAATAATTAGCAAGCTTTTAAAGGAAATGCAAAAACAAAACATCGATAAAAATCGTATAAAATATCGATATAAATAAATCGTATCGTTTCTCTGCGACCCACTTCTATTTTGTCCTCCTTCCGCAGCAGAGGTTTGGCGCTAGTGTGTTGCTAACAAATTTAACACTATCTGACTGGGCTTATTATTTAATGGCTTTGTATTATACGGAAGTTTAGTTGAGTGTTGGCAGGTAGTTAAATTCTACTTTCTGTATTATTTAACTCATTCGCCGCCAACCACTAGTATACTCGTGGTTGTCAACATTCGAAATAAAAGTGTATGATTAAAAAAAACCTGCCTAGCCACCACTATTTTAATATGTTAAAAAATAATTTATTGAATGAGAAAAACTTTGTTACTAAAGTTACCAAATAGTATCTTTCAGAATTTTTGGTTGGAAACGAATGTCAATAAAAATATCAAAGACTCCGCCTACCATAGTTTTTGCAATTAATGAGAAAAGGACAGAGTTTAGGAGATATTTTAAGCCGAAGAATACTATTAAAATTTAGTGGTGAGAATCGCTCAACTGCTGCACCACTGTTCCATCATTGGATTAGGTATTTATTCCATTTTCAAACCATTTTTCAATGATTTCTGTAAGGAAAATGACAAAAGAAATGTAACAGAGAATATATGATAAATATTGCGGTGATGTAACAAACATTGGTAGCGCAGAGGCACTGTCTCCAGTTTTAAAATGGAGTTCCAGCGGTCGAATCCAAATGATTTTTTCAAACTAGCCATGCTGTAAAAATAGAAGTAGATGAAGAAGTAGTACTAAGCGATTCAGATAACGATATTTATTCAGCAGAACGTTCCTACAGGAATAACATTTTAATTGTATTATTATTATTTGTTTATTCTTCCTCATATTTTAAATGTTTGTTAAGTATTAACACAAACTAAGAATTTTCAATATTTTAATTTAAACAATTGTTAACATTTGGAAAAGGTTTTGTACATATTGGTTTAATTGTGCTATAGTACTTTTAATTTTATTTGTGTTATTTACTTTAAGCAAACTATGTTGATGTTCAGCATAAGTATGTTATAAAATATGTGGTTATTGTATATTATTCTCTTTTGTACCCTATTTAAGTATTGCCAGTATAAAATAATGTTAGTGTAATGTTAATCTGTCAAAATTAATTTCTTCGAGGGTTAGGGGATTTCCCGTTGTTTCCGTTCTTGGCAGAGCCAGACAAATTTTTGGTCGAGGGATCTGCGATTTCAGAAGTTTTTTCCACTTGTTTGTCGCTCGCAGTTAACCCTCCAAAGTTGTTAATACTAAAAAATAAATTGGTAAAATATCCAACAAAGAACTTTAAAACACTAAACTATAAAGTTGCTATATATGGTTATTTTGTAAAAAATAATAAAATGTTACCAATCTAGTGCCTCTTCTAAAGAGGCTACTTCACTCACGCAAAAACAGTTGCTCGCTAATGTTAATACCATGAGCGAAATATTTTAAGATATCTCTTTCGCATTTTAATATTTTTAAACGATTTTTTTTGCATTGCATAGCTGAGGTAAATCTCTATGCAGGCCCTTTTGTACTTTTTCGATTTTGATTACAAGTTTTTTTTTATTTATTAAGATACTTTCAGTTTTAAAACCGGCTTCGAAAGTATCCTCAATAAAAAAAAACTGCTACCAACATCGAAAAAGTAAAAAAGGGCCTGCGTAAAGATCTATCTAAGCTATCCAATACAAAAAAAATCATTTAAAAATATTTAAATGCGAACGAGGTATCTTAAAATATTTACTCCATAGGTTTAACATTAGCGAGCGGGTGTTTTCGCGTGAAGAAGAAACCTCTTGAAGTGTAACCCTATAGACTGTGAACATCAATGTTGTATCAAGATTCAAAATTGCCACCGCTCGACTTTTATCCCGTGCTCTAACCACTATACAAGCATTTGCTCACCTTCGTTCTCTAAGGCAGTATATTGACAGTAATTATAACGATTTGTTCTGAAATGCTATTGAACAGCTTCATTCTTTAGTGAAACGTAAAGTCATTTTGAATGTTGAATCATGAATATAATTCTTCCAAAAGTTAAAAGGAAGGTTATTCTATTTTTCTATAATTACTTTACAACGCCATAAAACGGTCCAACTTTAAATTAAGTCTTTAAAGACAATTTTTGTAAGAAAATTTTACGTAACAAAAACATTTTAGAGAACTAAATTCGAAAATTAAATCAAATAATAGGAAGAAACTTTTTCAAATAAGAAAATTTAATATTTTATTGCAAACAAAATAAAAGTAATAAATTCAATAAAGCAAATATTCTTATCTGAAATTTTTATGTCTGATGTGAAAAACAAAAATATATTCTCTCTCTTATTTTTTTTTTACTGTATACCAAAGAATAAATTTTCTAGAAACTTATAATCATTGTTGATAAAGAAAATGGATTGAAAATGTTTATTTTATAAAAGTATTCGTATCATCCTCTGATAAAAGAAATGTAATTTAATTAAGAAAATTATATCATATAAATAAATTATTTTTATTTCAATTCCAGTTTAATAAACATTCGATTTGAAATAATAAAGAGAATTGAACGAAAAGTCATTTTTAATTATTTTTATTAAATTTTACAACATAACTGAAAAGTGTGTATGACTTGATTTCGGTTGTCTGTATGTATGTCTAGCCGTCAGTGAACGCTTTAACCTTCGTAAATCTGCTTTGATTATTTCGAATTTGATATATGTTGATGAGGTTTACTACAGCAAGTCCGCCATTCTGAAATGAAGTGTATAACATTTAAAGTTCATTTTCAGGTATACTAAAGACATCTCGGATACATAAAATCTATAGACGAGAATCGTTTTAAACAAATTTTTAAGGTATTAGCACAGATTTCAAATCAGCTTGAAAGAAGGCAAACGGCCACCACTTTACATAAACAGTTTTCGTCACTTTTTTTAATCTTTCATTTAAAAAGGCAAAAAATATTTTTTCGAAATAGTGGTAGCAATTGATATTCTGGCACGCGAATTCGCAGAAACTGCATTAGTCCAAATGGTACGTGTTTTAAAATGGTATGTGTTTTAAAATGGTATGTGTTTTAATATGCGTTAGGACATTTTTCCAATATAAAATGTTATGCATAACACTTATTTATTTATTTATATATTTTTTTACAAAGACACAAAAAACCTCTTGATGTCTATAGGACGTATGTGCTCAAAGAGCACTTTATGAAATTAAAGTACATTATTGTTGTTGAAAGTGAAAATATTAGTTTAAAAAAATGCTGATAGGAAATTTTAAAAACAGTACAACAATATTTTAAAATGGAAAATTTTACTTATATCCTATTTGCATATAATTAAAAATAAAATTACTGTACGTAGGAATTACACCAAGTTTCGTGTTTTAATAAATAGTTTTAAGTTGCATCAATAGTTTTAAACACATATATATGTCCAAGAGAAATAGAAGTTGTACTGCAACCTAACAATAAACGCATTAACTATTTAAAGGTAATGATTCGACATTCAAGGGTTTTATTTTCTGAAAACAAATTCAGATAATGCCTGTGTTTTTAATTTTAAGAAGCGGAGGTACAATTGTAAAATTAATTCATTTAAGAACCAATTCATAAAAAAATTACCATTTCTTATTTGGATTGTTTCTCATTCTAACAATAAAACATATCTTGTCTGAATAATTCTCAGAAATACAATATCCTCCCCCTCCACTTTATCTACAAGTTGTTAACACTTCGAAAGATTTATGATAATTCTCACGGTGAAATAAACCCAGGATTTTTATCAAATAATCCACAACAGTGAATACATCCTTTTGCGCTATTTAAAAAAAATATATTACGAAAGTTAAAACGGCTTATAAGATATATGTAAGAGTCTGATATTCGCTGTTAAGAAGTATTTTAAGAAAATAATACTACCTTGTAGTCTTGTGACGTCACAGCAACGTCACCGTGACGTTTCAACAATGTGGATAAGAAGTCGTTATGCCCGATTTTAGCTCTTCTGTGTCGTAACATTGTGATGAGTCTGCCTCGCGTAGGGTTACTAGATTTTATCCGAACCCGACCTGGGTCGATTAAGGTCAAGGTTTATTTTTTTTCTGCAGATCGGTCTAGAAATAGAATTTTGCATTGAGTTCGGTAACCATATTTTTCTCAAACTCAACACAACCCTTGTAATTCTTTCTATTGAATATAAGATTGATTTTTTTTTCAGATGGAATTGGGGTTCGATTCTATATTGAAAATGAGCAGCTGGTCAATTTCCCGTGTCTTGTTATTCATACAAAAAGAAAGATATCTAACTCCCTCCAAACCCTCTTCAGCCATTGATTATATTTCTCTTAATTGTTATTTCAGACTACATGATTAATTTTTGTTAATATGCACGTATAAAATCTTTTTTTCGGCTTTTTTGAAAATTTATGCAATTTATTTTTTTAATTGTATGTCACGTTTTCATTTAAATGCCATTTTCAAAATTAATTATAGACGAGAAAATTGATATTATTTTTCCAAATTATTTGATGTAATTTTTGATTGATGTAAATAAGTTATTTTTATTTCAATTTCATTTTAATAATCATTTGATTTGAAATAATTAAAATAATTAAAAAAAAGTCATTTTGAATTCCCTTTTAAAATTTTCCAACATAGCTGAAAACCTTTAACAAGAGACGGAAAATTGACCACTTGCTCATTTTCAATATAGAACCGGATCCGAATTCCACCTGAAAAAAAAAATCAATTCTATTAAGTAACTAAATAAAAATTATATTGAAAATTCTGGAGGAAATATTTTTTTTTCGAACAGGAGCAAATTATTTATCTTATACATTTATTTTATTCATGAATACTTCATCATGAAAGCAAGAAAAAATTCATACCCATCAATTTAAATAAAGTACTTGAATAAAAAAACGAACTTTGCTCGGCATATCGGATTATCTGATTGACATTTTGGCGACCATGTGACTTCACATCGTAATGGCACTTTGTAGAGAAGAAAAAAAATCTATAATTTTTTTCTGCCTGCTCCGATGGCGATGGGTTGTATAAGCATTACTTTATAATTGATAAAGTTGTTTGCAGTTAATTAAAAGAACCTATTATGTTTCATAAGAAAAAATATCCCAAATGCAAAACTATTTTTTCACTAAAATAAAACAAAAAATATCGTGTAGTACATGTTTAATTAACTTTGTATGATAATTTAAAAGTGAATAATTAAAATTGATCCATTTACGTATAATTTACTTGCAAATCGATAATTGAGTAAGTTAATATACGTTTATTTTGAAGCGGCCTACAAAAATCAATGAGATCTAAAACCCTCAAATGCACAAAACTCTCCCAATTTAAAATGTTTCTTCTCATTTTTAAAGATTTTTAAAATTCACATTTTGGTCACAGATTGATTTCGCAATATGGTATTTTTATAGGGACAGTTGTGACGTTATGTACGTGACATGTTGTAACACGACAAAAAATAAAAATTCGATAAACCTTTTTTTCTAAATTGGATAAACCTTTTTTTTCTATTTCTTTCTTCCTTTTTTTTCTTTCTTTCCTTTTTTTCTAAACTATTTATTGACGTCTTTCTTGCATATATTTTTTAAATTTTACGAAGACGTTCGCATTTTAGACTCAATGGAGGACTCCCAAATGGTCCGCTTTTTGAATATCGGTATCTTCATAGAAATATCTTATTTTTAGATTTTCCTTGCAAAATTTTGCAAAAATGTTGTAGAAACCTGACATGAAATTTTCTGTTATAAAATATTGGTGTTCAGTTGGCGGACCATTTCGGAGCCCTGCAATGTGACGTCACTGTGTGGTAGCATTTTGATCATACGAGGCTAACGAAAAAGACAGGCTACCGCGGTGCATTCCACCTATCTTTTTTTACAGACCGCTAGAGTGACGTATTGCTCTTTTCGTACATCTGTATTGGTGCATTCGAGCATCACGTGACTCCCGCGGTCTGTAAAAAAAGATTTGCGTAAAGCACCGCGGTAGCCTTTCTTTTTCGTTAGCCTCGTTGATCATAGATGTGACGTGACTACGGTGACTTCCAGGGACGTCACTTACAATATGATGGCTATATGGGTATATTTCATACATGGATTAATTTGTTGATAATGAAAAATACTTATATATGTATGATACAGATCTTTTGATGATATGATGCAAGCCTTTAAAAAGTGCAGAATTTTCTGAACTTATATATATTAAATATCAGCAACACTATATTGAATAAATAATATATTGATTATTGATTGAAGACAAGTGAAAATAAACATCTTAAATTAGCAAAGAAGTTAAAATTAATGCCATGAAAATCCTTTTATCATGAAAATTCTAAGTAGATCCCTAAAGAAGGACATGAACGAGAAATTTTTATAATTGTAAAAATGCGAATTAAATTTGGGAATTACCTGACAAAATCGAAAATTATTTATTTATATAGCTAGCTATAAAGCATTCATAGCTAGAACAATTCTCAAAAATATAATATCGTCCCCTTTTTACTTCTACCCGTTATCGCTCCATTTAATACGATATTTTGAAATATTTATCACATGCCCCACGGCGGAATTAACCATGGATTTTAGTCAAATAATCCGGAACAGTAAATACATACCTTTACGTCGTTTTATTAAAAGAAGAGATAATGAAACGGTAAACAATTTACAGAATGTCAAAACATCTCCCACTATATGTAATCTTGATATTTATTTTAACGAATATTTTCCGGTAATTGTATAATTGTCACCTTGGCGTTAACAAATTCGCGACCGGTAACGTATAAATTTCTTTATTTAAATGTTTGTGACTACCCTCATGGGAGTAACTTTTAAGTAACACAGCACAAATAAATACTGTGACGCAAATAAAAGACCATAACGATTCACTGAACGTACAAAACAAACCGTTTTATTCACCATTCGAAAAGAAGAAAATTTGTACCAGAAACAATCAAGATCATTAGAAATGGCTTCCTCCCCGCGGCGATGCAGGCGTCTATGTGCTTTTCGCAATTTTTCAAGATGGCCGAAACCATTTCCTGACTGATTCAGTCTCTTTAAAACTCAAATGTTACCACTATTTCTTGGAGCAGTGACCCTCTTGTCTGCTTTTGATCTTCGGTCTGCTCATGAAGCGTCCATCTGTTACAAAACTTCCTCACTTTTAAATCTTCATGTAGCAACTTAATAATTGCTGCCGATCCAATATTCAAACTATTTTGAATAGATCGATATATAATATATGGGTTATCTTCTAAAATTAGTTTTGGCTTTTCAGAATTTTCATTTGAGGATGCCATTGAGACGCAAAAAAAATTTAAATAAATTGACATTTTCATCACGCCGCAGAATTTATCTGTCATCCTGTATATTACTATTATTTCATGCATTCATTTAAACATGGAAGTAAATTTTCAATAAAGCAAGTTTGTCGAGTAATGAAACAAATATCAGTAAAGCCTGTGAATAGTGAATATCATTCAAACAATCGAAATCAGAATGCCCCGAAGTGTTACGATTAACAGCTTTTTTATTGGTTCGAAATTTCAAAATTGTTGTTCTTTCGTTTTAAGTACTCTTACAAATATGAAAATCATATTCTATACATTAGATATTGAAAGAGCAATTGAATCGGTCATTTTAAAAATCATATAAGTCAAGTTTTTTTTCCAGATATACAATTTTGTCGCAAATGTTACCTTAAATGTAGAGTCGTGATCTGGGTAATGACCACATAAGTCAGTGTATTCCTTCTTCTTCAAGCAATACCTTCTAAATTTCAGTCATTACTTAAACGACATAAGTCAGCGACTTATTACCTGTGTCACCAGAATCACTTTCAGCCAAAGCCTATGCCTCGAGAATGTCAATTAATAGTAAAAAAATAGATGATTTAAAACGAGTTCAGGATAGCATTGCGGAAGCGCATATGCCATTTTATCAAAACGTATTTAGCTGGCCAACTGCCAGTGTTGAAGATAATCGATTAAGAATGATCAAGAATATGAATATGCACCATAATGATACTAAAACATAAAAATGTTCCTGTATAGATGCTATCTTCATTAATTTTGATTAAAAATATGTTTAATATGATTTTATTTCAAATAAAATACTACCTAACATTGTTTCTTGCTAAAACAACTTAAGTCAGGAACAGTTTTTCTGTTATTCTTTTTTTTTTATTATTCACAAAATTATATTTATTCGTTATTTACAAACTTTGAAGTTCAAACTCTCAAATAAGCCGAAAAAAATACATAAAAATTCGTTTACTTGTAAATAATAGTTTTTTTTTATTGCTGAAAAGTTCTGATTTTGTTACTTATGCATAGCGACCAACTTTTACTTTTTTCGTTACCACTAAAATTTACGGGAATTATTTTTCTTATGTAATCACACGATTTTGTCGATTTAATAAGATAAAATTTACTACCAAATTTTAGTGGTAGGAAAAAAGCGTAAAAGTTGGCAGCTATGCTTATGGTGTTTTTGAAATGAACGATTCAAATTTTGAAGTGATTGAGACTTTTTTAACTGAACAGCACTTTCAAAATCTGCGAGAGCACTATAGCTCCACGTATTTTCAATAAGTCATACTGATTCTTTTTTTTTAAATTAATTGTCACGTATCTTTCTTGTGAAATACGCAGAATTTACAAAAACGTCTTTGACTCTTACACCTTATGCAACTTTAATACATGAAACTTTGGCAAAATACGCACACACATTGCTATATGATGTACTACGTGAAAACATATATTACATTAAAAGATGTAAAATTATATTAAAAACACAAATCTATAGTTTCGACTACATCTGAGGTCATCATCAAGATATAAAGTCAATCATAAGATTGTGTGACTGCGCCGTCGTTGAGAAATAATCGTCGTTGAGAAAGAATTGAACACACGATCAATCAGCCTCAATTTAATTATACGATATAACAGACAGATAACGCTGTTTTTTTAGCATGTGGAAACAGTTTAGATTAATAGATGGCGTTAATAATGCAAAGTATTTTTAAAGTATTCTGGAAGTGTTGGAAAGTGTTTCATAATCTATGCTTCACACATGCTTTTTCTTTCTTCTTAGTATATCAACTGAAAAAAAAACAATTTTCTGCTTTGATATATGTATAATTAATTACTGTAAATGGATTTTTATAATAAACTTAGCTTTTCCCTAAGAAACTTCATGAAAAATCCTCAAATTTCCAAGCTTGAATGTGATGTTACAGTTAATAAAAAATATATTTGAAATTTCAGACAGAGATATTTATTGGGAGCCTATTAAAAGTGAATAATAATTCAGAACATTCAGAATATGTTCCTGAATATAATTCAGAATATTTTAAATGTTAGCGTCATATATGAAAATATTTTTATTAGAAGAAAGGAAAACGTATTATCTTAACTTAGGAACACGACAGAATAACATTATTTTACCACGAAAAAACTATATAAATCAATAAAATACTTGAATAAAAAAAACCTAATTTGTAAAAACATACGAAGTACCTTTGATTTAACTGACAGAACTTTTATTATATTTATTCGGATAATTTGTTTGTCTAGTTAGCTATAAAACTTGATATGCTGGAATATTTCTCACAAATAGAATATTTTTTATTTTATTTTCTATTACCTATAATTTTATTTAATACATTGCTTTGAAACCTTTGTGAAATATCTAATAGATGAATAAACCATGGATTTTTTTTTAATCCGAAGCCGTGAATACGCGACTTTAAAAATATTATTAAATAGAAGATTAGAGAAGGCCAAAAAATAAATTCTTATAGGTGATAAATAAGAATTCTATTTACCTAATGCAGACATTTCTTTTTCGGAATATTTTCAGAGAATAATAAGACACTTCATAAAAATTGCATTTTATAATAATAAAATATTTAATTGTTAACATACATAACTCATATATATATATATATATATATATATATATATATATATATATATATATGTATGTATATATCTGTGTGTGTGTGTGTACCATCAGCTTTTTGAACATGGAAAAAATTGCATTTTGAGTAGAAGCAAGCAAAAATAGACATTTTAACTTAGAAACACATTAAAATGATCGCCATGAAAAACATTTTATTTGAATGACCTGTAGAGAAGCCGAAAGAAGTAAACACAAATCTGAAAAAGTATCTGGGACAGATGCTTTACAATCACGCAAACATATAAACATAAGTTTGGCGACTCTTTGGTTGGCGCGATTTTCAAGACCGCGCCAAACGTATAATTTAATGCAATGGCTAGGTTGCCATTAAAAGAAAAAATCCCCTAAATTTGGCGACTTCTTTTCCTTTTTATAACCGATTAAAAAAAAATTGTGTGTGAGTGTATGGCATCATAGCCAAGTATCTTTATGTTCTGTTATGTTATATCGATTTGTAATCAATAAATCAGAATATGTATGCATTAATACAAGATAAGAAATTCGCTTATGAGATAATAAACAAGAATACTTTTATATATGACAAAATTTTGCACTGAAAGATATTATCTACATATCAATCTATATGCATATATACATACTCATACTTATTACACACTGATTTCTATGAAGCATTATATTTTATGCATAATCAGTCAACACAAATATAAAGAGCATTGCAACGCAATTAGTACAAAACTACAGATTTTCTCTGAACCAGCAGTACTAAACCTCTTTACTGGCGGGCCGTGACAAACTATATATTGTTTGATAATGTAAAAAGAAAAGTAATTGGAACAGTAAAATAACAGAAGTAGCATAAAAATGCAATAGAACAAAAGTATTAACCTCAAACTAAAATATTCATTATTCTCTACTAATAAATATTTAACGTAATAATATAATAATGTAATATTTCAAAAATTTACAGATTTAAAAAAGACAAAATAGTTAAAGATTTTCTTTAAAATTTCGACTTTTACCCAATGCAAAAGCTTTTTATCTTATTAAAATCTAAATACATACAGCGTAAAATTAATTTTACATAATGTTTGATTATTGTTGGAGATGAAAAAATATAAATACAACACTGAAATGCAAATAGGACTACTTGTAAAAAAAAACTTTTGACTATGCAGATGACATTTATGATAGCATATTTTAAATTAACCTTTTGATTACAGTGTTGGGACTCCGTATGTTTCAGGAACTACCTTTTGTTATTCTGCATAGTTGCCCACCTTCCGTTTTTTTCCAATACCAGTAAAATCATACAAAAATTTTCACTCTATTAAATAGCAGAAATTGCACAATTAAATAAAACAAAAAAATTTTCATAAAAATACTGGTATGAAAAAAATCGAGAGGTTGGCAACTATGCATCCGTAACGCTTTTTAAAAAAAAGAAATTCTGTCATATACATATACTAGGAAACAGAAACAGAAATAGAAACAATTGATTGTTTAAATGGGATTCTCAGTTGTAAAACAACTCTACACTCTGTTTATGAGTATTTGTATATCACATCTTAGAGGAGCCATGAGAAAAAAATGTATAAATGTAGCATATTAGCAGTAGAAAATGAAAGAAAAGGAAAAGCTTCGACTAAAAACTTCATCAGCCAATCCGATATAAGTAAGCCAGCCAATCACATTTAACTTGCGTAAAGCAGCCAACTAAATCTAACTTACAATATAAGATATTTTGAAGAGATATTTATATCGAAGATTTTTTTTCGTAAAGCGTGATGCGACAGAATATAAGAAGAGTCGCCAGTCCTGGCACGTAATTGAAAGGTTAATTATATGTAACAGGACAATTTTTATCTTCTAATAAATTATGTAACAAAAAACAGTGAAGGTCTTAAATAACTTTTTAGTGCATTTCAATTTTTTATAAATATGAATTAATGATTGTGGGTCTCGGGTCACACATAAAAGGTACGTGGGCAGACGGTCGAGACTGGTTAATCTAAAACTAAACCTATTCTGAAACTGAAAATATACTCCAAATGAAAGCCGCTTCCTCAAAATTTCATAATATCAATTCTCAATTATATGAAAGAAAAATCTTGCGTCAAGCATGGATTATGAAACACTTTACAACAATTACAGAATATTGTAAGCAAACTTCTCCATTTAATAATGTGAAAAAGAATAGCTAAGTAAACAATTTGGAAAAGGCATAACACATTTGAAAACTCAATTTCAGCAATTACCATTTGTTATCAGAAAAATATTCTAATTATTTTGTGCAGTCATGTATATGATCAATAAATTTGTATACATACTACATAGTATGCAAAATTTTTATTCACATAGGATACGCATTACCCAGCTGAAAACTCTACATCCGCAATTTCCGTCAAAAAGTGGAAATGTGCTCGAATTTTTTGAACAGCCCTGTATATTATCTATAGAAGTTATAGAGACCAAGTAATATGCATAAAAAATGTTAAATGTAAAAAACGTATGCGAGAATTGAAAACGCATTTCCACCAATTATTGCTCCGAGGCATCACTATAGTAGAATTATTTTGTGTGTTCCTGTAAATGAATGATAAATGATGTACACACATTGTTAAAATCTTGTAGTGCACCTCAGTGATGTATATCAAATTGAATATGTTTGAAACAGTGTAACATCATTAAAATACACTACAAACTATTATCCTCATATATCATAATATTAAACGTCATAATATAACGTAACAAAATTATTTTGAGTGCCCCTCTAAAGGAACTATAAATTCTACACACTTCATATCAATACAGAACATGTCATGGTAAACATCAATAACATATTCAATTACGTGAGAATCCCAGTATGATTTAGCGAGTTAGAGCATGGAGAGACAGATAGAAAACAAGGGGGTAAGTGTAATCGAAGATCGCGCAAAGAGTTTCGTTTAAGATTCCTTTCAAAACACTTTATCCTTTCTTTAAATAAATGCAAATAAGTTTCATTTTCAAAAAAATAAAAAAAAGGTCATGTTTTTATAAAGTAAAAAGTTACCGGTCTATTTCTCTCGGTTTTTTTTCGAAAATCTGAACCAGTCCGATAGTGGGCCATAATAATATCTGTCATGTGAACTAAATAAGATATTTAAAAAAAAATCAATTTCAAAATTAAACATGTTGTATAGAGACCTCCAAAATGTTAAAATATGCCAATATTTCCATAATCGGGTTTTTATCATGATTCAATACGTTCCTCAAACTCATATGACGTTATAATCACTTGCTGACGTCATATCTACTTGCTTTGTCTGTTACTCATTTAGATACTCTCTTTGTATTATTCACAAACATTTGAAAAAGTCCGTTAAACTTTCAGTATGGCGTCAAATTATTTTTCTTTTTAATTCTCTAATGACAGCATATTAACCTGCTTTCTGTACTTACAAATACTCATACTCCTTGTATTAATTGAGAAATGCTTAAAAAATTCCGTTTTATTACCAATGTGACGTCATATTAATCTTTTTTCAACTGGTGAAACTTTTTATTTCCTTTTAATTGTTCACGTGGAAATCTTTCAATAGAAAATTAATTATTGTAGAAAGAATTCTATTGTGGTTTTTGAATTTTTCGCAACTGCTATAACGAAAAATGTTTAAATTTAATAGGAAAAGGCTGTTAGATTTTTGGTTTTTCATCTCTCTATATCAAAATAATGCGATTTTTTAAAATTTTACGATTTTCAGCTTCATAATAGGTATTCAGCTACAAATACACAAAATTTCAAGTCTGTATTTTATATAGTTTCTGAGGACCAGCTCTGTGACGGACAGACAACGTAGCGGGATGAATAGCGTTTCGTGAGATAAACGAAACCCTAAAAAACTGAATTCATATACATTTTTCAACTATGTTGGGAAGGGTTTAAAAATGATTATTTTTTTTATTTCTCCAAGATTTTTTTTGTTGTTGTTAACTGGATAGTACATATTAAAATTTCTTTTCTGATTTTATCAAAATATAATCTTACCTCGATACCTCGAAGGAATCTATGAAATCCATTACCTATTTGTCGTTGTGTATTATCTATTGTAATGTCTGTAGGTGTATAACATTACAAAATAGATATCGTCGCTACCATGTCAAACTATCGAATATGAAAAAATGCATTTTTCATTACTTTTAAAAATGGGCCGATTGTCACCACTAAAGTTTATTAGAATTCTTCGCCTAGTAAAAATACTAATAAAATTTCTGTGAAGAACAGGGTTACCAGTTTTTCCTCCCTTTTTATTCAGAGATGCCGAATTCATACCGGAAATATTGAGAAAATAATGTTTACTTTACGTAATCACGAAATATGCTGTCATTATATAAAACAAAAGTTTCTATTTTAAATTTCTGGTATGGATGCAACATTTCTCAATTGAAAAGGACGCCTAACTGGCAAACCTGGTGATGTTACAACCCCGAAATCGTATTAAAATTTAGTGGTGACTATCGGCTCATTTTTAAAAGTAATGAAAAATGCATTTTTTCACATTCGATAGTTTGACATGGTAGCGACGATTATGTATAGCAATTATTCTTAAACCGTAGAACTACCAAAAATTTTACTGAACCTTGAATAAAAGCATGCCACACCAGAATCTATATATTTAAAACGCTGAGCGTTTTCTTTCGACAATCCATGAGGACAAACTACTGCATCAAATTAAATCATTCTTTTTTTAAATGAAAGATATTTGATGACAGATTTGTTATCGTGCATTCGTTTGTTCGAAAATTTAGTTAATTAACCGTAATTTTCAATTAAAGTTTTACTTCTGCTAATAACGTCATAAAGTCGGCAAATCTGATAACGCCCACAGTTGCGAGGCACACAGCTTATTCTCTGAACTTTGTGGTAGCGAGGATAAAAGAGAAATATTAAATATTGAAAGCACGTGGCTTTTAGGCCGAATTTTTTAATTTGCAAGTTAAAGTTCGGTAAAAATATTTATCCGCGTGTTTTATAAGCGAATAAAAATTCATATTTATTGTGACGTCAGGGGAATATTGTCCATTGGGTTTATTTTATCATTATGCATTATAACTTTTTTGATGCCATTTTTTCATTACAATTAAATACGAAATATATTCTTAAATGTATACATGGTATTTAAGCATTAAAGTAACGTATATAAAGTACGTGTGAAAAGTTTGTGCCGGTGAAAATGACGTTAAGTTTAGCTTGAAATGCATTTTAACATTGATAAAACTAAAGAGAAAAAGATACATGATTGTGTCAACATGACGTAATTTTAACTGATTTTTCCATTCTTAATTATAAAGATTAGAATTGGAGCCGTCATTGATTGCTTCATCTTGATTGCATACCTTAATTACATGTTACCAATTACTTTTTTTTTTAATTATAGGTTAGAAGATTTCCTTTTTTAATAAAAAAAATCCCAAAAGTAAAGGATTTCAGGAAATTTAAAATTATTCTAAATAGTGTTATGGTAGAATAAAAACCTCTTTGAAATAATGATTGTATTTTTAGCTAGAATAAACAATGTAAGACTAATTTTTCACAGGAATTATTTTGGTAAGTTTATTATAAGTTCATTCGACAGTTCCTTATTAGCGCAAAGTCTTATTTCTTTCACTGTGAATTTCTCTTTTGTTGTCAAAAAATGGTTTTCTACTTTTGGACGCCATCCAAAATACAATGGCAATTTTAGAAATGTACAACGGTTGTGACAACAAACGGCGCTATCGCTTTAGCTTTCATCGCGCTTAAATCACTTCTAAATACTACAAATTTCTATTTTTTACTACATTTTACAATTTTAATTCTTACATCATCAATTAGAAAAAAAATTAGCATTCGATTGAAATTTATATGAAAACTACCGCTTAATATAACTACTTTTTAAATAGTTTTCAAGCATGAAAAGTTTTTCAATTTTATCTTATCAATGCCCACCAGTTTGCTTCAATAATGTAAAATAGCCCCTGGGAAAGTTGCCACAATTGAAAATAGATTTCCCTAACCATCATAAAAAGGGAATAATAATAATAATTATAATAATAATAAAACAGTGATAAATCATAAAATAAGATTATCCATAAGATAGAGTATTTTGGCGCTAAACAAAAATTTGTCAAAAAAAAACTATTTTTAGTTTATGTTGAACATAAAATTGATATGTTGAATTCGTTGATGCATATGTTCCATCAGATATCAGAATATGCTAGGAATTGTATATTTTTAATTTTTTTTAAGATCCATTTGCCAAGTGCATAAGAGGGAAAAGATCCCCGACCGTGATGGAAAAGGAATAATCATCCTGATTATGTGAAGGAACCGAACAAACCATTCAAATAAATTACACTTGAAAACATTAAAAATCTCCCTCATCTGCAGAATGATTTATTACTGTAAAAAAATTCTTCATCTTTACATAAAAATTGATTAGCTTAAAACAATGGACGCGTTTTAGAAGATATGGATTTGAAACGAACAATGATTAAAAAGGACATTTTAAAACTTTTAATTTAAACATTTTAAAAGTATTTTAATGTCGAATTTCGACGGTGTTTTTGGGCAGATGCAATGCACATGCGCATAGGAGCTCATTCGGTTGCATTATCACAGGGGCGGCGGGAGATGTGTGCTTTATTTACTATGTTCTTTTATTTACTGAATATGAGATGAACGTAGGAATATATTAATTGGAAGATCCTTAATAGATCCATGAAATTTGTTTTCTTGTCGTGGGGAATATGGCGGTAATGTCAACCTGATTTGCATTACACAGTTGTTTACGGATTGTTTGTTTGGAGTTTGCATCGGAAATAATACTACATTTGACTGGGGAAAAAACTTTTAAAATAAAATATTTGAAAGACTGTTTCATACGCACCCCTTCTTAAATAATAAAGAAGCTTATTTTACTGATATTGGTATGGTATTTTTTTCCCGTCAAGTTTTAACTGGTTCCATTTATCATAGTTTTTATTTAAAACTATTTAACTAATTTATTTAATTAGTTCATTTGAAACAAATTCTGGTGTGATTAATCATTTTAAATGTTTTACTAAGCACAGGGTTAAATATATAAATGGAACAAATGAATCCAATTAGTCAAAATACTTATTTCGTATTACAATTTGCCATTTACAACTATTTTACGAATTTCCTTATCCTCCTTTATAAATTAAATTTAATCATGCTTTTCCGTTTTATTCACTTTTATTCTATATATTCTAATCATGTTCAGTATAATAAATGATATTATGTTTTAAAAGCTTGGATTCCGTACTTCTATTACTTTACTAATTAAAGAACATCAATTAATACACATCTAATTATTAAGTAAAACTTTACTCGCATTGTTAAATCAATCGATTTAAATGTATCCTATTCATTATTCTTAATTGGATATAAAAAAATCGTTTAACATTGTGTTTGATTTTTCAAAGTAATAAAAATTTTGGAAACGATGCGCATATTATTTTAAGTACTGATATTCTACAATTAATTAAATGAAACGATTTAGATTCTGCTGATTAATGAAAACATATTTCATGCGTGAAAAAAAAATATCTTCCAAAATATCTCGTCATAAAACTTTTAATAGCGAAATTACAAAAGAAATTAATATTTTTTTGGTTCAATAAAATACTTTTCATTTCAAAATTTAAAATGATAATAAAAGAAACTATAAATAAGTAAACTACAAAAAACTGAATATTATGACAGACAAATAATAGTTTCTTTAAAAATAAATTATCAACGTAAAATAGCACAAATAGAAATATATAAAAAAGGGCAAACAGCTATTTCGGAGTCCCTAAAGCTCCATCATCAGCGCAAAATTTAAAATATTAAAAACTGATTCAAAAGTTTAAGCCATGTAAATATGCTTGGGTCTCTGCACGCGCCCAAGATAGAATAGCGGTAAGTTTTTTAAAAACAACAGCGGAGTCAAGAAACACATCTGACGTAGGAGACCATAGAAGTGCCAGGCCACACAGGAAGAGTTTAAGTACGGAGCAGAAATAGTTATAATAGTTTCATATTATTTCTGAAACATACAAGATATTCCAAAAGGATTCAAATAACATTTAAAGTTTTTAATTGTTGGATATTAGTAGGTAATGTAAAGTGTAAAAATGCCACATAATAGGTAGAAATTAAGATTATACACTATTAAAAATTTTGTGGTGGGTTGAACCAACTTTTCTTGCTGCAGCAGCTGCAACTGTAAGATAGTGAAATCATGTACGAACATTTGTAGCTATGATTCAACCGTAGCTTCAAGTGCTGGAACAACATTTCTCATCTTATGGTTGCGGCTATTTCAGCACCAAAAGTTGGTTCAACCTACCACAAAATTTGTAACGCGTATTAAAGGAATAGTCCTTCCATTAAATTAAAAAAATTGCAATTTTTAATTTTTGTACGACTTTCTGCAGAAAACTCGTCAATTAGAAAATTGTTCAATTTGGTGCAAAAAGATAATTATAAAAAATTTCATTTATGCATCTTTAAAACTCAATGAGGTATGCTTAATTGAAAATTGACCATATTGTGAACGGAGATCATACATTATTTATATTACAAAAGTAAATCTGAGATACTGTAAGAAAAGGAAAAGCGGACGATATGTTATTGTTTTTTAACTTATCTTAAAAAAGTTAATCGGTGCTTGAAATAAACTTAGCGGTGAAGAACTCCAAAATAATTATAGAAGCATTATTTTTTGCTTCCGTTATGTATTATATATGATAGTAAACAATTTGAAATTGTTTATAAATTGCTTTTTTTAATTATATTCCCAGATTATTAAACTACATTTGATTATTTACGTAATATCTGTCTGTGATATGCTTTGTTTAGAATGCATTTATAGTGCAGTTTTCTCACACTTGTTACCGTATTTTTTATCGAAATAAAGCCGTGAACAAACTGTAAATTTGCCTTCTTTTTACTACTGAAAAGTCTTTTAAATAATACGAAAAATAGTAATGCGTGAATATTTGTTTGCAGTCTATTATATTTATTTTACACATTTTCAAACGTATTGAAATTGATATACTAATATGGAATACAAGATTCTTATTAAAGAATATGTTGTGCATTACATTTATCGTTCATTTACAGGGGCATAC
Organism: Maratus michaelseni; assembly: GCA_963931845.1. Classification (NCBI taxonomy): domain Eukaryota; kingdom Metazoa; phylum Arthropoda; class Arachnida; order Araneae; family Salticidae; genus Maratus; species Maratus michaelseni. Next base: position 102,355,658 of record OZ007600.1, read on the forward strand.
GAAGGAATTAGATTACATATTACTGCATATGAGAGATAAATGCTGGGAGTACGTTTTGAATTGTGGTTGCATTTATAAATTTAACTAAATTTTTGCTTATTACTTGCATAGGCGTAGCCAGAGAGGGGTCCAAATGCTCTGGGTACCAGTAATATTGTAAAGTTTTCTAGGCCTTTATTATCCGAGAAAGTTTTCCGATTAGATAAGGCAAAGAAAACTTTACAACATTAGTGGTATTCAAAGCATCTGGACCCCCACCCTAGCTACGACACTGATTACTTGGTATGTATAAATTCTATAGATCATACAAAGAGAATCGTACAAAAGAATTCTCGTGCAGTTATGTTTATTCATTGATAATTTTCAACTGTTTGCATTTCCTAACTTAAGTAAAATATTGCATGCAGCGTATCTATATACAAATCTAAAAATCGTATACGGGGATGCATAATATATATATATATATACAGGGTGTTCCGTTAAAGGGGTCCAATATTAATAGGGGTAATAGAGGAGATCACACGGAGCATAAATCAGTATATAATGCCTGGCCGGATCTCAATAATTTTCAAGTTACAGCAAATAGAATGAAAATTCGGAAAATTGTAAAAGAACCCTCATTGCTAAACTATCGATAATGCTACATAAGAACGAAGCACATATTTAGAAAGAGCAGAAAAAAACCTACAAAATGACATCAATTGTATTAAAATAGCAATATTTATTGACGAGTTACAAGCCCTGAAACAGTGAAAAAAGTACGAAATCCAATATACATCAAAATAGTTAATCGTTAATTCCAAAAAGACAACTCTAGCTACAACAAGGAAAATGTAGTAAAATTTGGTCCATTCCGAAAACTTTCGAAAAAGCTTACAATGAACCATATCGGTTTAATTGTGTGAGAGAAATTAATCAGTTTCTTAGTTACAACTCCGCTTTCTTTGACACTAGCAAAGGTTAAACTCCGCCCATCACGATTGGAAACACCGCCTTTTTAATTACTCTCAACTATACATTTTCGATCATGCTTCTTCTGAGATGCAACATTTTTAATTATTGAAGAGTTGAATGAACCAAAATAACTTTACAATAATAGTCTACATTTTAAAGTGGTCATTTATTGATATAAAGCTTAAGTTAAATTCCTTAAAATTAAACTGGTGGTGAAAATTCGGAAATAATTAAAAATATTGCGATTTGTAACTATGCAAGAAGTTTCAGTACATGTTTTACATGGACAATTATTGTATGTATATGTGCATCATAATTTATGATAGGAAATAATAATAACAAATAGCATAATAATTTATTAATTATAAATTTAAAAAAGACACTAAATTTTAAATTAATTCATACAAACTTTGTAATTTACAATTTGAGTACACCACAGTCTGTGACTTACAAAATACTGTGCCAAAAAGTGTTGAAAATAAAAGAAAAATGACAAATAAAGAATTACATTCCACGTACTTTATGACATATGTGAAGCATCTTCTGGCCTGCGCTGCACAGTTCAATGTCGGAAGGCAGACGAACGGACATTATTATAATAGGTGTTCGAAGTTGCGCCCATTAACAGAATCGCACAGCCGACAGCGACGTCGTAAAGATTGGCGAACACGCCGAAAAACTCCGACGGAGTTGGGAATGTCTCCTGCAGCGACAACGATTCGCGCTAGTAAATCCTCCAGTGTATCCACAGGCGTTTCATACACCAGCGATTTAAGGTGTCTCCAAACAAAAAAGTCTAATGGATTGAGGTCTGGAGAGCGTGCAGGCCAAGCAACAGGTCCACTGCGTCCAATCCATTTCCCAGGATATGTTGAATTGAGGTGATTGCGAACACCTATGAAAAAATGTGCCGGTGCGCCATCGTGCATAAACCACATATTGTGGCGCAATGTTGCTGGCACATATTGCAGTAACTGCGGTAAGATATCCCGTAGGAAAAGCAAGTACGTACTGCCATTGAGTACATCTGGGAGTAAATATGGTCCTATGAGATAATCGCCGAGGACACCTGCCCATATGTTCACACTGAACTTTTGTTGTGCGTTCGACGGGAAAACAGTGTGCGGATTTGTATATGGCCATGTGTGCATATTGTGCGTGTTTACCACGCCCTCTGTCGTAAATGTTGCTTCATCAGTAAATAAAATATTTTCCAGAAATTGTGTATTATTTTCTGTTACATTAAGCAACCAGCGTACGAATTCTGTCCGCTGAGCACAATCTGTTACTGATAACAGTTGTACCCGCTGCACATGAAAGGGATGCATGTTTTCTGCACGCAGAACACGCCACACACTTTGGTGAGAAACACCGACTTCAGACGCAGCAGCTCGTGTACTCGTGGAGGGGTTATCTTTAAAAATATTCAGTACATCTTCTTCCATTGCAGGTGTTCGTACATGTCGAGGTTTCCCTGCATCAATGCTTGCTGTATTAAACGATCCAGTCTCCCGTAATCGTCTATCGATTTTTATGAAGAGTTTCGAACTTGGGCAACGTCTCCTTGGAAATTGCTCACGGTACATGCGCTGTGCTAGACATGCATTTCCATGAGCTTGCCCGTACATCAGATGCATTTCCGCATATTCTTCGTTAGAGTATTCCGGCATAATTATTATACATCAACTTACTACAATCCCACTTACAACAGCCTCCCTTTAACATAACGCCCACTGATGACTGCTGTTTTATTACACTTTTCTTCCTATACACATAGAAAATTTGCATAAAAAGTACTTCTTCTTCATCATCCTGAAAGTTCATGGAGGAAACGCAGCAGTCACGGAGTTTGCTTTAAGACAAGGCGAGAGCTGCACAATATGTCATTCACTTGACCAGACTGAATAATGAAAGGGTATTGATAGAGGTTGATCAGAAATGTATAATTGAAAGATATTAAAACGGGGTGTTTACAATCGTCATGGGTGGAGTTTCGCTCTTTCCGAGCGTGCAACAGTACAGAGTTGTAACTAGGGAACTGCTTGATTTCTCCCATACAATTAAACTGATATGGTTTATTGTCAGCTTCTTCGAAAGGTTTCGGAATGGACCAAATTTTATAACATTTTCCTTGATGTAGGTAGAGTTGCATTTTTGGAATTAACGATTAACTATTTTGCTAAATATTTGATTTTGTATTTTTTTACTGTTTCAGAGCTTGTAACTCGCCATTAATTCTCAATATTCTAAAACAACTTATGTCATTTCGTAGGTTTTTTTCTGCTCTTTCTAAATATGTGCTTCGTTTTTATGTAGCATTATCGATAGTTTAGCAATGAGGGTTTTTTTACAAATTTCCGATTTTTAATTCTATTTGCTGTAACTTGAAAATTATTGAGATCCGGCCAGGCATTATATACTGATTTATGCTCCGTGTGATCTCCTCTATTACCCATATTAATATTGGAACCCTTTAACGGAACACCCTGTATAGTAGGAATATGTAATATAGTCGGAAATTTTCCGAATATAATACAGGATTCGTAAGCTTTTAGGAAAATTATTTAATATAATATTTCACTTTATATTAATGCAGACAAGTATTACAAATCCTGCAATTAACCCCTTCAGAGGAAAGGTACTCTTGGAGCTAAAATATTGAGATGATTGATTGACACCAGGATTCACGTACAAATTTATTTTAAAAGAAGTAAAAGCTTTCCTTTATGTACGTTATAAATTCAAAATTTGATTCTAAAATTTTGGTGTCATAGTGACATTTTGGAATTAAAATTAAGTGGTATATATAATATACCGGTGCCCTTCAAGGGGTTAAACGAGGTGTGTCTACAATTTCTGCTATTTAAATATTAAATAGAAAAATTCTATTAAAAAGTTGTGGTAAAATGATACGAACCCTGCTATAGCTGGTAATTGCTGAAATTGAGTTTACAAATAAGCCATATCTGTTCCAAATTGTTTACTTAGACATCATATTCCACCTTATAAAACGGCGATGTTTTCTTATAGTATTCTGCATGTCTATGAAAGTGTTTCATAATCTATGCTTGAAGTATAATTTTTTCTTTCTTGTTTTGAAGTAGGCTGGGAGTAATATTTCTTTATGAACAATTTTGAACATTTTCAAAGATAGTTCTAATGTATTTATAAATTGGGTTTGTCATGCTGTCTGTCTGTTCTCCAACTCTTGTAAATATTCTCGATTACCATGCAATTTTTATGTTTTTTAGGTTTTTTATAGAATGTTCGGTATTAAAAATGATGTGTGTAGAATTTATAGTTCTTTAACAGTTCAACACAAAATAATTACATCACTTTGTGGTCTATACAGAAAAAAAAATTAGGCAATATATTGATGTTACGATATTTCAAACTGAATCGGATTGATATGCATCATTGATTCCTACTAAAACATAATATGAGGGATTTAGAATCAGAGTGGAGTAAGTCAATATTTAGTAATTTGTGAAATGGTTTTGGTCAAACTGTCGTATTGTCGTTGCATTAAGTGGTCCAATTTGTTTTGACCTCCAATGACTCCCTAAGTGAACTATGACTTATTTGACTGTCTCACTGAACAGAAAGTAATATACTTTCAGTAAAAATGCGGTTATCTAGATTTTTCAAATTTTTGACTTACACCACTGTCATTCTAACCCCCTCATTTCTCAGGGGTATAGATTAACTAGCATTTATAGTTCGTTTACAGAAACACATAATATAATTACATTACATTATTGTACGGCGAAAAATCGTTTTTGGTGCATTTTAACGATTTTATCAAACTTTAAATATTATTCTGAACACAAATTCACACAAATTCTGAAATTAAAAAGAATGACTGCGCAACAATTTTTTTTGTACATGTTATAAAGTTTGAGGGGGTCGGGGCAAGAGAGTCCCAAGCCACATTTTTGAACTTCGGAGATATTTCAAATTGAAAATTTGATCAAATACTCAAATCAAGATATATATTATTCAAATTTTAATTGCTTAATAGGCGTATAGCCAACATAGTGAAAAAGTACCCAAGCCGGGACTCGAACCCGGGTTATCAGTGTAGCGCACTGACGTTCTACCAACTGAACCACTTGGGAACGATACTCAGCCTGAAACTTTCTCACTATATAACATGTTCCAAGCTGAGTATCGTTCCTAAGTGGTTCAGTTGGTAGAACGTCAGTGCGCTACACTGATAACCCGGGTTCGAGTCCCGGCTTGGGTACTTTTTCACTATGTTGGCTATACGCCTATTAAGCAATTAAAATTTGAATATTATGAATGCAAGGCGTGTGAAATTTTCTATGAAAAAAATTCCAAAGTATTAAATATGAATTTATTCAAGATATATAACCTAGAGTTTTTTCGCCAATGTCTTAGTAACATTTGAGATATTCTGAGTAACAATATGGCATTACTGTTACGTTTTTTGTAAATTAGCCATCTTCATTGGGGGCATAAACATCTGTGGCAAAAACGAAACCTGTCATACATGCTGCCACCAACTGACATTAGAAGCAAATTATATGTTGAATATTATAATTTACAATATTAGGCAACATATTACAGTGTTAGATTTATTTCACCAAAAATTTGGCTTAGCACTTTCTTGCCCCGACCCCTTCGTTTATAGCATTTATCTTTCATTTACGGAAATGCACAAAATAATTCGATTACAGGATTGTCTATGATAGATAATTGTTGCAAGTGTGATTTTAGCTGTGGTATGCTTTTTAAAACTTACCTATTTTTTAGTGTATTACGTGGTGTGTTTACTAGATCATATACATGGCTGCAGGAAGTTATTCGCACACATTCTCAAATATGGGTAAGAATAGAAAAAATGGACTGTTACTGAGCTATGTGTTTTTTAAATTGCTTATTTTGATATCTTATTCCACTGTATGAAAAATGAAATTTCTTAATAATATTCTGGTAGTATTAGAAAATGTTTCATAATTTATGCTTGACGCATAATTTTTCATTTTTCTTTATGTTTATATATTGGATAATATAGGCTACATATTCTTTAAAAAAATGAAATATTATTATAAAAGGATTTCTGAATAAATAATATAACTGAAATACTTTATATTTAGAAAATGCATATTTTTATTTTCATTTAGTTATAGATTCGGTGAAAAAGTATATATTAGGAATAAGTGAATCTGATATTTTATATAAAATATCTCATGCAAAAAGTAGATTTTATCCAAATAAAAGTAACAAAATTTGCGTGTTACAAATTCGTCTTCTTTTACATTGATTATTGAATACTATCGCTAGACTTATAGCTTCATTTTTATTGATGCGTGTTTTAGAAATAAGGATGAGTGAAGCTGACGTCGAGGTTTTTTTCCTGAAAAATCCAATGGAGTAGATTATTTTAGGGATCCATTTTATGCCTCAATTTTTAGCGCTATTTTAAACACACTGGAGTAGGGACAGTTGGTTTAATTGTAAACAAACCTCCTCAATTTTTAGCAATATTTAATTTTTTTATTTATAAAGTTTAGACTCCGGGATTTATTTTTTGGTTTGATTGCTCTTCTGGTAAATTTCAAAAGTCTGTGGATGAGATTTTCAAAGATGATGAAGAAATATTATCTGCTTTTGGTGAGATTGCATTATGCTCAGCTATTGTTGAAGAAAATTGTAATTTATTACGTAGAGCTCAAAAGAAAGCTTGAGAAGCTAATTTAAAGTTTAACCCTTTAACGGGCGGTGGTCACAAAAAAGGACACCTAATTTTAATTCCAAAACTGACAAACGGCACTAAGAATATTTAATTAAAATTCTCCTTTTGTTAAGAACCGGAAAATAAGCAAGTTTTTATTTTCTAATGAATTCGTTTGTAATTTCTGGTGTCAGTCCATTATTTCATCATTTTTCAAACAGACTTACTACGCGCCGGAAAGGGTTAAAGAAAGCAATACTAGAAAAAACTTCTGGTAACTATCTGCATCATGTTTTATCAGATAATGGTACTAATCGAGACCTTAAGAAAGTAAAAGCAATTAAACAATTATCTATACCTAAATTCACAGAAGACTTACAAAGTTTGTTGGGTATAGTAACATATTTAGCAAGATTCACACAATATTTAGCAAGTGTAGCGCCTGCACTAAGGCAACTCCTAGAGAATGATTCTATTTGGATATCAGATGAAAACAAACATAGAGACCTTGATCTAATAAAGAAAACAAATTAGCAAGCTCCATGCTTGATATATTTTGAGGAAAAGAAGTCTGTTATTCTTATCGTTTGATGCCAGTAAAAATGGAATTTGAGCCGTACTCTTGCAAGAACGAAAACTAGTAGAATTGGACACTGTATCGTTGGCACAATCACAGCAGCGGTTTGCAAAAATTGAAAAAGAGCTATTAGTTGTGTTATACGGTTTAGAACATTTTAATCACTATACTTATCGAAGAAATGTTAAAGTGTAAATGAATTGTAAGCCATTATTTGACGTAAGCAGAAAACCATATCATACGCTTACTCCTCGTTTTCAACAGACTTTATTAAGCGCAACATTGAACTAGAATATGTTCCGGGAAAGTAATGTAATTACTTATAGAAGATGCTTTTTGAAGAAAAATCAGTCATCAGCTACTGATATTTTTATGATAATTTATGACCGGAATCAACTGTTAAGCACTAGTTGACACCAAATCTTAACCCCCCCCCCTAACAGTTTCATTTTTTTGGATACAATGAACTCAAAATAGGACGCAGTATCACTCTTTATGTACTGCAATATTTGTCTAATATAATAGAAAAACGTCTGCCAATTAAAAAAAAGGAAAGATTATAGTTAAAAATTAGTGGTATAAGAAAACTTATAGTAACGAAGAAAGCAGATTCTTCTTGCCTGAGCTGCGCAAAGTGGATTATCCAAAGGTGAGCCAAAATCCTGGCCAAAATTACTTTTCAAGTGTTTTAAAGTTAAATTCGTTGCTGTTGACTTACTATTAGTTAAAAAGTAATGCTATAAAAACAAATTTATAATACAACGCTTACCTAATTGGTTTTTATAAGAGGAAAGTAATTGTTGATAGGTTTACAATATTTATATGTTATGATAAATGGAATGTGGTTAATTTTACTATACATAAAAATTTATTTATTTATATAAATTGATTTATAATAAATATATATTACTTGCCTTTAGTATTTCGAAAGTTAGAGTCTCTATAGTATAGAGATGCTATTTTTTGAGTGGTTTTAATAGATTACGAGTCACCCCCAAAAGCATTGATGTCTAAATATGCTAACAATATGCGGAACATTTTTTTTAAATAAATTTGCTTTCAAAACTACAATCAATACGATTATAATTAAATAAATAATCCGACAAATAACGACACAGCTTTAAAAAGTTTTCAATATATTGAATAATATATTTCAATAAATTAGATATAAAAAGTCTTAAAAATAACACATTTTCAATTTTAATTATTTTTTATTATATGAAAAATAAATCTATTTAAATGTACAGGTAACAGTACACATTTAAATAAAGTCACAAAGCTAAAACATTACAAAAAAGCATGTCTTCTCACAAAGAAATTTTCACTTCAACTGAGGTTAGGAGTCGTCGGATATGACCTATGCTTCTGAAATACACATAGTCGGCGCACCAGTTAGTCCACTATTATAAAATATTCTTTTTATGAATGTTGAGCAAATTTTCATTTTTCCTTTTTGGCCAGGATTTTGCATCAAATACTCCACTATGCGGCGTTTCGGCAAATCTGTTAAGTGATTAACTAAAAAAAAAGGGGGTGAATTTGCCAAAATAACAACAAGAGACCAATAATTACCAGATGTGCTTTTTTCATAAAAAAAGATCTGGCCTGAGGGAAAAAAAAGAAGAGCTGCACAAGAATTAAGAGCTGTATGTTATAAAGCATGGTCCTCTCTACAGAGGACAGGGACTAGTTTTCCTAAAGTATTAAGAAAGGGAATTTTCAACATTTTACATGTGTCCCATAAAGGTGTTGTTAATACTAAAATTAAAGCCAGATGAGATAATATTGAACAGGATGCCATATTTATGATATATACCAAAAAGAAAATTAAAAAGAAATTATAATAAATCCAGACATTCCACAGACCATGGCAAAAAGTATCATGTGATTTCGTCTATTTAAAAGAATGACAGCATCTATTAATGGTAGATTATTTATCTAAATATGTTTAACTGGATCAACTCAACAAAACAGCAGCGCAAGCTGTCATTACAGTAGCAATGACTATTATCTGTAAATGCAGCACAAGAAGATATTAGAAGTGCTGAACGATCACCTTTTAACTCTGATTTGATGCGAAAAGTTTCCAAGATTGTTGTATTAAGAATCATATTACATCACATCATTTTCCAAGAGCAAATGGACAAATTGAGAGAACGGTACAGATTATAAAGAATTCTCTTGGTTATGTTGCAAAATAAGGTAAAGATTTATATGCTGTATTGTTGGAATACTGAATCCAGCCAGAAAAGGATATGGCATCAACATCTGAATTACTAATCGATAGAAAGTTGAGATACTTTATGCATCATATCTAGAGATGTTGAAGCAGGAATGAAAGCGCTGCGCCACACATGGCCGGTTGTCCCCACTGAATTTTATTATAGCATTTATCACCTTATTTAATGGCACAATTTCTTATATTTAATAACGCGAAGAATAGTATTAAAATTTAGGGGTAACAATTGGGTATTTGTGGCGCAGGGTTATATTACCTGTGTTGAAGCCAAATTTTAATATTTAACCCTTCTTTGCATTGTGATGGAAATTTCCATCACTGTTTATTTAACTTTTAATAAATAAATCAACTTCTTCGACACCACTATATTTATATAGAAATATTAATCTAGTAAGTTTCCCGTGAACTATGTTGCTGAACAAAGTTAAAAATCTATCTTAAAATTTCTGGTGTCTAATATGTAATATATGTATAAAAAAATAATTGTAAAAGAAAAACTCATGCAAAGAAGGGTTAAGATATACCAGTAGTTTTGAAGAAGAGACAAATCTCTCAAAATAAGTATGCTAATAAGCATGCAACTGCCTAATCAGAATTGCGTAACATTACAAAAGTGCAGTTTAAACAGAATACGAAAGGGCATTAGAAATAACGTTTCATAATTCAAGCAGGTCCCCAGCCTCCCTCGCATGTATTAAAAAGTTAAGATGGAGGTGTCTACAAAAGAAATATACATCATATTCCTCCAAACAAATCTAAAGATCGAGGATCTGAGTGTTCAAGTACCGTTGGGAAATCTTTACACGATATATACCTGTGATTCTGCAGAATTCTGTTTCGGGTATTTTTTTCTGCTTTTCACTCGATGACAGAGCCTGTAATGTTTACATTTGATTTATATTTAAAATGTCTAACTGTAATCTGTAACTGTTGGAATGAAGATTTTTGTTAACGGTCTCCATCATCTACAGGACGTTGCGAATTCAATCCCATTTTATACATGAAAGCGGTCGGATCAGCTGGGAGTACTCGTACAAGAGACACCGGACAACAACCTTAGGAATACGTAAGCTCATATCGTCCCTACTATGTCAAACTATCGAATGTGGAAAAATGCATTTGTCATTACTTTTAAAAATAGGCCGATTATCACCACTAAATTTTATTTGAATTCTTCGCCTGGTAAGAACACTAAGGAAGTTTTTGTGAAAAACAGAGTTGCTTGTTTGGCCTTCCTATTTATTCAGAGATGATACATTCATACCGGAAATTTTGAAAGAACAATTTTTTTTCAAGTAATCACGAAATGTACATCATTAAATAAAGTAAAAAATTCTGTTTGAAATTTCTGGTATGAATTCGGAATTTCTGAATGGAAAAGGATGCCAAACTGGCAACCTTTTTGAAGTATACTATTAAAATGTAGTGGTGACAATCAGCCTATTTTTAAAAGTAATGACATTCGATAGTTTGACATGGTAGCGACGAATGAACCACAGCATTCTAAAGTTACCCATACAGTAAAAGCTGTCGCCGAACTTTGTACTCGCATGTCCTAACCCTGCTACTTTATGACGCTTTTTTATTACATTTTAAAGATTAAAGGGAAAAAAATATGTTATGTTATAAGAATTCAAATAACAGTTCATTAGCAGCTTCGTTAATTTCAAAATGAATTATGTATGCGAATATTATTACAAAAGAAATATAAATTCACTAAAAAATAACTTATGAGTATAAAATGTAAAATTAAATAAAAAATAAAAGTAAGGAAATAACTATATTTTTAACGAAATTAATGATAAAAAACTTAATAATATGAAAGGCACATTAAGTCTTTTTTTCTCATATAAGAGCTCAATAAATCTTACTATGAAAATATATAAAAACTATTAAGAATTTAAAAATACCAGTTAAAAATACTGTTGGACATTTTACTCATCATGTAAAAATGCTATCTACCAGAATGCTATATACCAGAATATTTATTTATTACTTTTAACTTTAAAACAAAACTTTTTTCTGTGTAATAGCGTCTACACCGCGCCTCCTCACAACGTCTCTTGTCACAAATGCACCGATAACTTCCCTAGCACAGCGCGCAGATTCATATGATGTCATTATTGCTTACTTTCATTTTTAAAATGGAGTGTTGAGTATCATTTCTACTTAATTTTTACAAATAAAAAATAAGAAAACGACTTACAAATATCCTACATGTACTACTTAAATAAGCTTGATTGAAAACCGTATTTCATTTGGTTAATATCGTCATTTATTCATTTAAAATCTTTGAATAAAAAAGTTTATTTTTTCTTTTGCATTTATTTTTACTGCCGTCCGGATTTTTTATTTAACATTTTCTGTAAACTTTTATTTAAACTCGGGATTTTTCATTTTACACTATATTACCCAGGGCTGTACAAATTTGATAAAATATGGTAGCCAAAAAAAAATTCTAGTAGCCAGTAAAAAATATTTACCACGCCCTCCTCCCTCGTCATTAATTTTCAAAAAGCACAAAAGTTTTTAGGAATTAATTGAGGAAAAATAATAACAAGCAATGTTTAGAATTATTAGTTACATAGTTTAAAAAGATAATATAAACTATGTTTTCGAATGAAACTTATCAAACGCATACATCTTAAAAAAATAAATAAATACTGTAAAGAGTGAATAAACCGGAATGTCCGGATAGGTCAATGCTACAAAATCTATATCTGCTAAAGAGCGCATCGATGAAATAAGTCAGGAAAATATTAATAGGAAATATCAGGAAAATAAGTTTTCACCTATTTTTCTGTCGGAAGTCTCAAATAATTCTGATTTGATTATTTTAAAATTTACATTTGATGAACTTATTTTTGCCAAATTAAAAACAAAAGTTAAAAATATATTTTGTGTGAATATAGTTTCAAAGTTTACTTTTTAATATTGGGAAAGGGGGGGGGGTGGCTTTTGTGCTCATTTCAAGAAAGCTTAGGTCAATTTTTGTACAAAAAAGAAACAACAACTAAAACCCCATTAGATTAAATAACTTAGTCGCCAGATAAAAATATTTGGTCGCCAGTGGTGACCTGGCGATTAGTTTTGTCAAGCCCTGATATTACCTATAACTTAAACTTAATGAAATCATAATGAAATGAAATTTATGACAGTAAATACGAGACTACATTAAAAAGAAAAAAAATAATTCCGCCTTTTAAGTATTGATACGAGATACAATATCCTAGCAACAAAAGTATTGTTAAATATTCTTATATTTGAACTCCTTCTTTTCCTAGATCAGTGGTTCCGAAGCTTTTATTTGTCAAACCCCACCAAAGTATGTCTTTCGCATGTCTTTTAAAAATACTATTAAATGTAAAGGATTTACTACAATCAAAACATTCAAAAGATGTAGTTCCATCCGAATGTTCCATTTTGCCCAAATATAACAAACTACAGTGATCTCTCACTTATGCGTGACCAGTGATGTGGGGCGGGTAAATACCCAGTGGGTAGGTAAATATTTTTTGGGTATTTACCTGGGTATTTACCCAAGCCTCGGGTAAATACCCAAAAACTGGGTATTTTCATATTTCAGCTTGAAAAAGCTTATTTAAAGTAAAATTTATTTTTATTTGAAACTTAAATATTTATGAAGTCCAAAATCATAGAATGAGATATTCAAATTATGAAAGTTGTATGGCTTCAGCCACAATTAAAGAGAAGTCGAAACTTACATCGCAAAATTGCTTAATTTTACTGCTAGTGTGCTTCAGCTGCAAAGTAAGTGAATTGAATTTGTAGGAAATTTTCAAAGTAAATAATGTGAAGCTCTATTACATTTTTTAAAAAGAAAATATAAGACTACCTATCTGCACAGTTTATTGCAGAGTATTATACAGATTACATGTCACATCTATTTATTAAGAAAATAATAATAATAATCCATACTTAAGAGAAATTTAGATTCCTAATAATAATAAAAAAGATAAATTACACAATCAAGCATTTAAATAAATAATTTAACAAACAATTTATTGATTTATGTTTATTAAACAATTTTTATTATTTTACAGTCTATAAATATTCACAATTGTCAGCTGAACTACAAAATTTTGGTTTTAGAAATTTAATTATCTTTTCCTAATATTGCAGACATGTATAAAGATTAAATAGGAATTTACTGATTTTCTCTAAATATTAACAGTAGTTTAAAGGAATTGCAATTTCAAAGAATTCCCTTTCTAAATAAATATTTTCATTTCCAATTTTATGAGTTGTGATTATTTCTTGCTGAATTAAAAAGCTGCCCCAAAATTTAAAATATTTTGCCTCAATACAAAACACTATTCAAATATTATGTGTTTGATCATCAACTTAATTATAAACCTCTATGAATCATCTTTTAAGTTTTAAAATATCATTCCCATTTTCTAAAAATTTAGTAATACACACTCTTTTCTTGCTTTGTTTATAATCTGCAATTCCTTTAAATTTCAATTAGAAATTTCCACCAGAAGCAATAGATGGCGCTGGCGCCCAATCATTGCATAAGTATGAACCAAAACTAAACTAGATTTTACAAAGTAAAACTATGCTGGATTTTACAAACCAAAATCATGCTAGTTTTGGTTTGGATTTTGATTCTATAAACTGTTCTTCACTTGCTTTTAGATGTCTATGGTGTGCGTTTGAAAGAGTTAGAAGTAAAAATGGGAGGAAAAAAAGGACTTGCATGGAATTTTTTTAATGTGAAAGGAAAAAGTGTGCAGTGCAAATATTGTAATAAGGATTACAAGCATGCTAATGTAAACAAAATGGAAAATCATATTAAGAAATGTTTCAAATGTCCTGCAGGTTTGAAAAAGGTTTTTGACAGTGATTCTAAATGCAAAAAATATCATAAGGAATCTATTTCTACTATGCCTTCAACTTCAAATGTAGAAGAAAATATAACAATTAGTGATACAGATGAACCTAATACTGGTCAAATGTCCACTACATCTTCTAACACTTCATCGATACCGATAACAAGTGTACCTTCGCTTCTAAAAAATGCTGGAGATGGAACATCTAGTTTTTGACAAATAAAAAAATTTCGAAGTCACAGATATCTATGACAGCATTTTTGGATCAGATGGATGAAATAACAAATGTAAGTACATTTACATATTAATAAACAAAAATAAATACAATTTTGTTCTTTTAAAAGTAAATACTTAAATTAGAACTGATATTAATTGAAATAAATTATTTGAAGCTTTTCTCTAGTATATGTCTCCGATTTTTAATATTACAATTTTTAATAAATTAATAAATTGTTTATTTTAAAATTTAAAAGATTCATTGAAATAAGCCTTTGCATTTTAATATATTTTTTCTTTTATTAAAAAAAAATCGTTTAATTTGTTTTGAAGTGTAGATAAAGAAACACTGTTAAACACTGATGTGAAAAATATATAATTTAAAAGCAAGAATTCACTTTGTGATTGAAATAATACAGAGCTATAAGCAGTGGCATGGAATGAGTGTATGTGTTCAGGGGGGGGGGGGGCAGTTGGGGAAAATCTTCATATCCCCAAGGAACCCATCCCCTTGCCATTATACAATTTTATAAGACAAATATTTTTTGGCAGTTTCAATGTAATCCTATTTTTATATAGAATAGCAAAGCAAAAATAGATTGCTTAAAGCCACAAGTTTATAAATTTATTTGTAATGAAAACAGTCTGCTTTGAAGATTCATAGTTTCTATAGGCTTTCAAAAAACATTCCATATAAAAAATAACGTTACAGGATATATGCATTTATTATTTAAAGAACATTTTGGATAAAAGTCAAATACTACATTTTAATTAAATGTAAATTTGACTGATAATAATTTGACTGAATTGAAAATATTGTTTATTCTAAAAGATAGTTATAGACACATAAATTCCTGATAAATTAATTTAACTTACAAATAATAAGTATAATAAATATTGTTAATACCTTCTAAAATCCCCTTCCCTTATGTAAATCCATATAAGGGTCTCCCCCATTTTTTAACTTTATCCTTAGCTGCCGAAGTTTTTTAAGTATAAATCGGTTGGTTTGCAGTATTGCAATTCAAAACAATTAAATAATGTAATTAAATATCATACACCTGACAAAATATCATATGCTGAATCCTATATCTTTAATCCGGAATCATTTGAACCACGGCAATAGCGAACTAGAGAAAATTTGAAACTAGAATGCATTTAGGTAAATGATAATAACATCAGGCATTATTATGATAATACAAAACACTAAGGCAATTTATAAATAAATAATACTAAGGAGTTCCACTTAAAAATATATCAAAATTCAAAAATATGTATATTTTGTATGGTGTCGCCATCTGTTGTTAGTTGTGGGAAACAATAAGATTTTTTTCTTTTTAACTTGGAATTTTATATTATTGAATAATAAATAACACAAATCACGAAACTGATAAATATAAATTTAAAAAATAAAACAATATAAAACATTTAAATAAGATTTACAGTTAAATAATTAAAATAGGACTTGCCATTAATAAATTAAAAAAAAAATTATTATTACTTTACCATACTGAACAATGGTTAAACACGCAAGGCGGAAGGAATTAGGAGAAACTAAGTAATTAATACTTAAAAATATCAATTTCAAGCATAAATTCAAAATTTTGAAAAAGGAAAATATACATAGCTGCATAAAATAGTGTTTTCTGAAATGTATTCTTGTATGCTAGTGGTGGCATCTATTATCATTTCATGAAAGAAAAGAAATAATAAAATAATAATAAAAGGTTTTGGAATATCTGAATTACAAGATTACAGATGCTATTGAAGTCTGGATTAAAAATGTAAAAATTCTATGCCTTGTATATTTTTATTTTGGAAAAATAAAACTACAAATGCTTCTTTTTTGTTTTAGGAAACACTCAATCAACATTTGGCTAAGGCCATTTTCATCAGTGGAAGTACATTGTCATTGGTTGAACATCCTTTGTGGATTGAATTTTTTAAGAAAGTTCGACCTTCTTACAATTTACCTTCACGTTTTCGTCTTGCCTCAACTTACTTAGATTCTCAATATTCTGAAATGCAATGTGAAGTTAAGAGACAACTAACTGAATCAAAACACCTCCATTTGCAATGTGATGGTTGGAGTAACATAAGAAATGAGTCAATAATAAATTTTGTGATTTCAAAACCACAACCTCTATTTGTTGATTTTATCATGTCAAAGGAAAACAAGCATGATGCTTGTTATTTGGCTGAGCAAATTGAAAAAGTTATGAAAGATCATGATCCTGAAAAAATTTTTGTGATTATAGGTGACAATGCTAAAAATATGATAGCAGCGTTTAGATTAGTAAAAGAAAAATATCCGCATGTTGTTCCATTAGGTTGCCTTGCCCATCTTTTACACTTATTGTGTTCTGATATTTCAGGATGCAAGTCAGTTAAACAAAATTTTTTTACAAATGTAATTGATATAGTGAAAACTATCAAACGTAGCAACCGTTTAAGTGCATTGTTTAACCGGATTCAAGATCAAGAAAGCAAGAAAAATATTTCCTTGAAATTGCCAGGTAAAACTAGGTGGGGAAGCTACTTACACAGTCTTAAAAGCTTAAAAGATAACAAGTTTACGCTGCAAACTATGGCAGTTTGTGAAGAAGCTCAATTGTCTTCTCAGTTAAAAAAAAACTTTTAGATGATGCTTTTTGGATTCGTATTGAAAATATGATTGATATCTTTACTCCGATTGTAGAACTTATAGAATCTTTTGAATCAAATGAACCTCAGATTCATTTGGTGTATAACAAAATAAAAACTTAGAAAAAGTATTGCTAGAATTACTTCCTGTATCTTTATTGGAAAAAAATGAAGAAAAGCATATTATGGAGCAATTTAGAAAAAGAAAAGAATCTGGTGTTGGTCCTCTCCATCTTGCAGCAGACATTTTAAATCCTATAATGCAAGGAAGTACCTTAGAACTTTCAGATTTGCTTGATGGTTTAACATTCATTTATGATGTTGGCCATCACATGAAATTAGAGAGCACACAACTTAAAATGGATCTTGTTCATTACAGAGAAAAAGAAGGTCTCTGGGAAAGAAAAATCTTGTGGGAAGGGCTAGAGAATATGCCTCCTCTACTATGGTGGAAAAGCTTACGGGGCACTAATATATTAGCTGAAGTAGCTTTGCGCATATTAAGTGCACCTATTACGTCTGCCGCGACGGAAAGAACCTTTAGCATCTTTAGCTGGATTCACAGTAAAAAAAGAAACCGCTTGACATCAGAAAGAGCAGCTAAGCTAACCTACCTATCGTATAATTGGAAGCTGCTACACAATGAAGTAAATAAACAGAATACACCCAAAATAAAGAAACAGGAAACAAATGAAAATGTTTCAGAAACAATAAATCGTATAGAAGAATTACTTTCAAGTGACGACAGCTTAGAAATTGAGGACTTTGAAAATTCAGATTCCGAAGTTGTTGTGTCTGAAGTCTGACTGATTTTAAACTGAGAGAAAAATTGTGTCGATATGATAAAATTATATTTTTCATTTTCTATTTTATTATCTGTATCTATAGTTTTGCATATTATTTATATATAAATGTTAAATTGTGTTTAATATTAGGCTGCTTTCTCAATCCAAAATTACTGAGTTTTATTTCCTTAAAGTCAAGCTATTGCTGATGCTAAATGGTTCACTTCAACATACAAATATTGAATTAAGAAAATTATATTTTTCACTTTTATATTATATCTTTGCATAATTTGTATATTTTTTATTTATATTTTTCACTTTTATATTTAATATGTGCTTAATTTGTGTATTATATATTTGTATATTATTTTTATATCAATATTATCCCTTAAATTTATTGAAAAACAATTCTCTATAAACACATTAACTTTTTTATATGCTTCATTTTTAAAAATTACATTTAAATTCAATACTTAAGTGTAAAAAGTTGATTTTTTTTAATTAAAGGATTGTAAGAAGTCTAAAGTTCTATAATTTTCTTTCTTTTATACTCTTTTATCATAACTAAAAGTAAAATTAATGTAATTTCCCAAATATATATAATTGAAAATAAATACCCAGGTAAATACCCAAATTGGGTATTTACCCTGGGTATTTACCCTTAAAAATAAATACCCGGGTATTTTACATCACTGTGCGTGACAAAAGGGGACAACGAAATTTTCGTGCACAAGTGAGATTCGCGCATAAGTGAAAAACCATAAAATTAGCTTAAACGTTAAAAGTTAACATAACTAATACTAATAGTACACTACTAATACACTAATGAATAAATACGCACATAATTTCCGTATATATATTGTAATTTAATAATAATGTAAAAATTCAAAGTTGTTACATACGCACCAAACTTTTGTTAAATCACATTTTCTTTAAAAAGAAGTCATCAATAAAGGTTTTTTTTTGTTTTTGTTTTCGGGAACTGTCGAAGAGGGTCTTTTCAAGTTCATCTAAGTGCGAAAAAGTTCTTTCGCTTCCGGAATTAAATTTAAAAAAATCAGAGTTTCCAATGGTTCATATGCTGTTGTGTGGGTTGGGGAAACTTTTGCTGTATCTCCTTCATCGTCTTCGACATCTTCGTCTTTGTTGTTGCCAATTTCCGCTGCAATATCGCTGATATCCCACATCTCAGTTGTAATTAAGGTTTCGTCGACATCCACGAATTTGGAGAAAGTACACGAAGCCAGTCCGACAGATGTAGCATTCCAATAATCTTCGCTTACATCGGCCTCTCTTTGTGTTTCTTTATCGTCTTCGCATTCCTTTTCCTCTGGGAGCAGAAATACTGCCTTCTTAAAACAGTTTTTGATGCAGATGTCAGTAATGTTTGTCCATGACGAGCACACCATGTGAATAGCATCAAGGACAGTGATCTGCTTCAAATCATCTTTCACCGAACGTTTCATTTCTATAGCAGCAATAAGACGCCAGATTAAAGTTCTTCTGTACTATACTTTCACGCGAGGAATGATGCTCAGGTCCATAGGTTGAAGTTTGCTTGTGTAATTGACTGGAAAAAACACAGCTTTTGTATAGTTGAGAGGGGGAAGATCTTTTGGGTGTGCTGGGCATTGATCCATAAATAGGATCACTTTTCGTTTCTCTTTTTCCATTTTACTGTCAAGTTTGTGCAGGAAATCCAGAAAAATACCCGAAGTGTTCCATGCCGTTTTATTACTAGCATAATCATATGGAAGTTTCTTTACATTTTTGAAACATCGGGGATTCTTTGACTTCCTAATGACTAGTGGAGGCAGTTTATCCGAACCATCGGCATTGCAGCACAGGAGCACAGCAACACAGTTAACCTTTCTAAACTTTTTTTTCCACCATGGTATGGTTTTCCTTTAAACACCAAAGTTCGGTCGGGCATTACTCGATAGAAAAGTCCAGTTTCGTCGCAATTGTAAATGTTTTTCGGTTCGTAATCTTTAACTAAATCAGGCAAGTATTTTTTCCATTGTTTAACAGATTCATTATTGACACTTCCACTTTCACCAGAAAGGACACGAGTTGACAATCCATGTCTAATCTTAAATTTCGCAGCCCATCCGTGTGACGCAGAAAAGTTTTTCATGTCATAACTCTTCGATAATTCCAAGGCATTCTCTCTTAGAAGTTCAACGTTTATAGGAATGTTGGATGCACGAGTTTCTTTGAACCAGAGAACTAAAAGTTCTTTCTTTCTGCTTTGAATTCGACTCCTTTTCTTGGCGTTTATTCCACATTCTAGATAAGCTGCATTTATAGCTTCTCTGCTTTCAGAATTCCTCTTAAAGGTGATTCTGGAACACGGAAATGATAAACTAACGCTGTTTTTGATTTAAAGCATTTTTCATCAAATTTTTTTTATGATATTCATTTTCAAGGAAAGCGACAAGTTTGTACGTTTTGCCATTTTTTTACACTGTATATTAAGTAAGCGAATGGCGTAGTAACCTAAAGCTTGTTCCGCGAGAAGTGCTTACAGTCCACACCGCTTGGCTGCGACTTTTACTGATGTCAACATTTTCGTATGTAACTCGTTCTGCCCTCTTGATGTCAATCACAAGCGAAAAAGAACGCGTTCTTAGAAGAATCCGAAAAATGGATTAAGGGCGTGTGAATGCATTCCAAGAGACAGAACAGGAAGGATACATCCTTGCAATAAGCAACTTGAATTTTTTTTTCGCGCATAAGTGAAAGGTGCATTTTAGGTTTCGCTTATAAATGTTAGCATTGTTTTCCTATTTCGCTGGCCGGGCCCGCGGGAAAAACGCGCATAAGTGAAAAACGCGTATAACAGAGGTCGCATATAAGTGCGAGATAACTGTATATATACATATAATCACATAATTAAAATAATAAGAAGCTATACCAAAATATCGTTCGATCACGTGTATGAAAAATATCGAATAGGGAAAATCAACTGAACAAGTAACTATATTTTTCCTTGAATTTCTCGGAATATAGGGAATTTCTCGGAGTATAGGGAATTTCTCGGATGCATTTGTGATAACAGCAGTTGTGAGAGTTGCGGTGTAGACATTAGTATTCTGTGTAGATCATATTTGATGTATTTTTTAAAATCAATTTTGGTTCGACAGAAAATAAATTTATTTGGTTAAGTTCAAATTGACTGACATGGCCGTTCTAGTTTCAAAGTAATCGTCTAAAAGGAAAATAAGTAGCTAATATAATTATAAGTATGCTTCTTATGTGAAAACAATTTTATCTGAACTTTTCATACGCAGATTTTTACATATATTATCATTAGATTTTAAGAGCATAGTTCCCAATTTTCCGGTTTTGTTCAGGTCAAAAAACATGTTTTGTACCATAAACATTATGTAAGAAATTTATATAACACTGGGACTTATTTATATGTGGTACTTATTTTGTTTTTCTACATTTTAAATATTAAAGACAGAAAACAAAATGTATTACCAGAAGAGGACCACTCCAGCAAAATGGTAGTATACCGAGGTCTCTTACGTTTACTGGGAATATGAACGTCGTAATCAGGTAATTCATATAAAATATCGTTGGGGACTTTATACAAATTACAGTAGAATTTTTTGAGAGGAATTTAATGTAGTTAGTCAGTGAAACAATTTTGAGAAAAGAAAATATATGAATTTTCTATACTCATATTTCTACTAACCCTAATTTAACTATATTTAAATATATGGCAATGAAAATTGCCTTTAAAAAACTGGGGTAGACTGGGATAGAACTGGGATAGTAAACGATTTACGCTCTTCCTGCTTTACTTTGCCTTTGTTGCGAACGATTCTCCTTTAGAAACCATTACACATCTTTTCTCATCATCTATTTACTTAATTTTCTACGACATTATTATTTTTTTATGCTTTTCTACTCATTTTTCTATTATTTTCCTCCTCCTTCAACTCTTAAACGGCAAATTAAATTTGATTGGCTGCTTTACGCAAGCTAATTTTGATTGGCTGGCTTACTTATTTCTGTTTGGCTGACGAAGTTGTTAGTGAAATCCTCTGCTTTTTGTTTTCATTTTACAATGCATTTTTGCTACTTTCATACTTTTTTTCCATGGCTCCTTTAAGATGTGATACACAAATACTCATATACAGGGATTAAAGTTGTTAAAAACTGGAAATCCCATCAAAAAATCTACTATTTCTGTTTCTGTGGTACTTATTTCATTCGGAGTTCGCATCCAGAATTTGGAGTGGGAGTACATAGTTTTTGTGGTCTCGTGTTAGTTAACGGTTCAATAGTGTTAATACGGTTAATTAGTTAACGGTTGAATAGTGTATTTGCATTGTGCCTAATGTTTCCAAGACTTTCGGTATATCGTAGAGGGACGTCCACAGTTTTTGAAGTTGTTTAAAAAATTTTGGCAAAATCGGATAAACATAGGAGTTTTTTCTCATGTGAGAAACTAATGTGGCGGATTTACTGTCGTTCAAAATCCTAGAAAAACGAAAAATTCACAGGATCTTTCCATCCCTCTAAATAATTCATTCAAACCTCCTCGGTGAAATGAATATTGAAAACAAAACTAATGATGAAGTTAAGGAGGAAGATAAAATTAGCCCCAGTGAAGGTTAACTTTCCGGTAATTCTAAAAATTAAAGTAAAATATGCATTTTTCTAATTGAAATAACAAGAAACTGGAATGATTTGGCAAATAAAGTAAATGATTTAAAAAAGTATAATCCCCTCATTGAATTGGCGCAGCTTGTCCCTAATGGGACCTTGCGCCATTAAACCCTATACAACCAACCAACCCCTCATTAAAATGAACGATGAACAGCTCAAAGTCCAACGCAAAAATGATAACGATTTCAGCATGCTTAATAACAATGCGGCAGCTTATACCACACTCCGTCCGAATGAAAAACAATCTAGAAAAATCTGTATCCGAGGAATCCTCCTCTATTGATTGTAAATGCTTTAAAAGAGCGCAACTTTATAGCTAACAGGGCAGCTATGCTAAGTGTAAAAGCTCAGGCAAACCAATACAAATCTACCTTCTATTTTTCCTACCATGAACAAATTTAGAATACATTTATGAAATTAAAGAACTAGGCTGTGTGTTGAGAGTTTCCTGGACCGCAAAATTGTTAAACAGTGCTACAGTTCTCAGCGCTTTGGCCACACTTTAAATATTTCCCATTTTAACCACCAAATGCGTAAAATGTATTGCCTTACTAAGGAGTGTTCCCAAGTAGGAAAAATCACGCTGAAATATGCCAATTCTTTTGGCCCTGACCACGACATCTACAAAGGTTGCGCTACCGATTATCCCTACCTCCAAAACAAGATGTAAAAGAAAAACAACTCATCTTAACAAGTTAAAACAGATAAACATAAAATAATTCCTTTTTTCTGGCTGACGTTCTTGATATTTATAAGGTACTTTTCGGTTAGCCGGACGCCAGTGATATATATACATGTATATATATACACACACACACATATACACATACCTATGTATACATATATATACATATATGTATGCACATATATACATATATATGTATATACATATGTATTTATATATTTAAATATATCACTGGCGCCCGGCTAACCGAAAAGTACCATTTATAATTATATTTAAAAATCCAGCGTTGCTTATAGGCCAATTAACGAAGCCTCAGTCGGGGATCCTTTTCCAAATTCTTTAATTAATCAAAGTAATAGTACTAACATCACTAACTATACTAATGATTTAAAAAAAAATTAAACAACTTTCAGGAAATCAAAGAAATCCTAAAACTTAAACACTGTTAACTAATAAAATGGTTTTAAAATACTTCTAATCTTAGTAAAAATTTAAAAACTTCTTTCTATGGAAAAGATGTTTATAATTATGAATGAATTCGACTGTCTAGTTACGGAACGCAATCTCTCCAATGATGAATAATTCTTCTGACCTTTCTTCTTTACTTAATATTTTAACCTGGAACTTAGTAAACAGTTTACAGTACAACAACAGTTTACAATTTACAGTATAAAATTAATGAACATAGATATTTTATTTCTCAACACCATTCTGTAGATAATATCTTTCACCCAGAAACCCGTAACCCAACTTGAAATATTAACCTTTCTGGGTATAAAGTGCATTGCACTCCCGCGCCGACTCTACTACATGGGGCGGAACTGCCATCTGCATTAATCAACATATTCTACTCTGTACAACATAAAAGACGATACTAGACATTGTCTTACAACTCCCATAAAACAATATTAACCTATCTTATATTTACGTTAAACCTTCTGACCAATGCCCCGTCAACAGTACATCGCATTTCATTTCAAAGTACATACATTGTTTCATTGCAGAGATTTTAACACCAAAAGTAGGCATTGGAACTGTCACAATAACACACGTAGAGTCAAAATTTTACATAATTTAATTTCACATCAGCAACTTAGTCTCTGTATAATAATCTCCTCAATAATAAGGCTATTGAGGAGATTATTAGAGAAAAGGCATTAATTTTATTTGAGAAACTTATTAGACTGTCTTCAAATAATTACTGGAGAGAATATAATACTGAACAATTAAGAAAGTTAAAAACTCAGCAGGGATTCATGCAGAAAGTGACTGAGTATCGCCTTGATCTAGAAATTCCTAGTAATCTTGAAAAGCTGCTACCATTGTTGAACCCGACAGAGTTACGTTGTATACGAGATAACACTGATTTGCTGTATCCAATTAGGAAAAAGGATGCTGGGGATAAAGGCTTACATGCATATGCAATGGAAACTATTTATACTATAGATATCCCATAAAAGAATGGCTCCACGTTTATACGGACGGCTCCAGAATCTCTTTGGAAGAGAATGCTGGTGCTGGAATCTACTGGGAACTCTTCCCATTTTATGCATCCCTTTGAAAAAACACAACACCGTTCGATGGAGAGGTGCAGGCTATCTGTATTGTATTGCCACACAACAGCTAATTATACGAGAAAAAGATTTCAAAAAAGCAGTTATCTTATCGGATTCAATCTCTGCTATTCAAGCAATAACTTCCTTTAAGAAGCCCGACTCAAGAAGAATTGAGGACTGCAGAATTTTTTTTTTTTTTAAACTAAAAGAGAGTGGAAAGGAAGTGAAACTACAATGGATCCCGGCCCATTGTGGAATACACGGGAATGAAGCGGCGGACCAACTATCAAAAAAGGAACTAAGATAATACAAACACCAAGCAATGAAATACCTTTCATTCAATAATTATAAAGAGAAAAATGGATTATCAATATGAAAGGAGAAAACTAAGTGAAATCTAAAATAAAGAATGGAAAATGCTAAATCTCATGTCCCTACAGCACCAAGAAGAACAAGTGTTGCCTCATTTAGACTTACCACGGGACACGATTGTCTACCTAATTACCTTTTGAGAATTGGTATTCTTGAAAGTCCAAATTGCCCTATTTGTGGAGAGGATGTAATCTTGAATGCACAGCATTTACCACGGTGCCCCGCACTATCAAGTAACAGTATATATGGCAGATATTGGGAGGCAAGGGAACTAATGAGGACCTCAGAGCATCAGCCTAATTGATTGTGTTCCCTGTTTACAGTTGACTTTTTGTTTTCTCTAAAGTCTCTATATGTCACTCTTGTTTTGTTTATTGTTCTGTGTATTGTTCAATTGATTTGGTGGCATATAATAGTGTATAAATGTTTCTCTAAGTCCTATTGCTTTAAAAAAATTTAAAGCACCAAATCCCCCAATACATACTAACACCGCAGCTAAAACTCATCTCTCCATTATTGACCTTTTCATTTTTTAAAACTTTTCATATCATACAATCCTTCCTACAATTATTAATGAATACAGCTCTAATCACCCCCCTCTCTCTTATAGCAGATATTGAAAACAACAAGAAAACTACAGCTTTAGCTAGACTAATAAGATAGATTCTGTAAAGATTATTTTTTTTAATTATAAAGTAATGTTTCCATAAGGATTTTATTCCCATTCTATTAATCCCGATTTAATACAAATCTATATACGCAGCGAGAGCACATGCAATAAATCAGCCTTTTTAGAGTTAACTAGAATTTGCCGCGAGATGCTGCATTTAAGTTTAAAATAATACAGTGTAAAATAAATCACGTCCATGAATGATAATTTTTATTAAATCACCTGCTTTCGTGGTACCTGATTTCTTGTTATATTTTTTTATAAAATACATATTTAAAATTTTATGTGAAAACAGTTTATTTATTATTACAGACCTTGAGAATGTAATCATTATTTTGTGTTTGCAAAACTAGTTGGTTTTTTTATTATTGAAAGGTTTTAAGTATTTATATTTTCTGTAATAACTTGTAGCATATGTATTTTATTTTAATAATTCTCATAAATTTATTTTCATGAGCATAAGTTTATAAGTAAGTGTATAAGTAAGTTTGTATAAGTAAATCATATGTATAAGTACATTTCATGTGTATAACTTACATGCATTCAAAATTATGAAAAGAGTCTTTTTGTTATAATAATATGAATCTATTTGCTTAAGTTATAAAAATTGGGCTAATTATTTAAATAAATATAAGTATCTTAGTATCTTTAATTTGTCCTTTTATGTTATTTAAGACATTTCAAATGAAAGAATCTCCTTGAAAATTTATTTAAATTTAAATTTAAATTAAGAAACTCATGCGAGAGAAACTAATAAGTAGTTAAAAGACCATGAAACATAATTTTTCAATTAAGTTATATTTCTTTACATTTTTGAAATACAGGCATTGGCCAATAAGAAAATTAATCTAATAAAATAAGAAATAAAATAAAATATAAAAGTTAATCTTCTAAAATTTCATTTACGCATATATGTTACATGCATTCGCGCTTATAAAAAAAGACTGTTTGCTAATAAGCTATTTGTTTCAGTTATCAAATGAAATCTGTAATCTAATTACTTAAAGACATATAAGTACCATTTACTGCATCTGCAGCATAATTAAAGTGCATTTCATGTTCTTTTAAATATTCGAAATAAACGAATAAGATGTTTCAAATTAAATCCATTTATATATAAATTTAAAATGAGAAAGTAATACGTAACCATGTTATTTAAAATTAGCAATTGAAAAGGAAATTAAAACAACTTTTCAAAATTAGTTCTAAAGGTCTTTACTACAGTTCTATAAGAAAAGCAGAATTTTAATTTTCTTATTCTAGATTAATTTAATGATATTAGAAATCAAACAAAAAACAAGTTGGAAATTGTACGTCAAACGTGATAACTGAGGTTCGTTCGTACTATAGGTAGTTCAATAAATATTCACATCTTGGTGCTATAACAGTTGCACTCTTATGCAAAAATGCATGAATACAAAATTTATTTTATGTGCAGATTTTCACATTGTAGATATTAATTTTATTTTATAAGATTAAATTTCAATACACTTTTACAAACAATTAATAACAATTCTGTTACATTAAAATTAAACTATTCGCAAATATACAATACAATACAATGTAAAAAAATCGTCGTTGTTATTTTAGTGAAATGAATTATATCGTCTGTTATTATGACATGATTTATTGCCGTAATAAAATAAGTACATTTTAAGTTGGCAATATTTTATCTTTTGTTGACATTTGCTGAAAATTCCAGTGGGAAACTTAAGCCTAGCTTTGGAAATTTCAGAACTTAAAATCTATATTTAGATTCCTTTTCCATTGAATATCAATTCTCTGAAAACATCTATCCAAAAAACTGTCGGTAGATTATATGATTTCTATAATTAAACAATTTCAGTACACAGATTCGGTAATGCGGAAATAATATGACTCCATCTTAACGCTTTCCGGCACAGACAAAATCTGTTCGTAAAATGAGACATTGCTGACTTACACCGGAATTTACAAACGACTTTTTTAGAAAACATGAACTCCTTATTTTAAGCTTTCATTATAGAAACAAAATTTTATTAAAATATTCTTGGTGCCAAATGCAAGTTTGGAATTAAAATTAGTTGTTCCCGGAGTGTGACCACTGTGCTGGAAAGGGTTAACCCTTTCCGGCACAGACAAATTCTGCTCGTAAAATGCAAAATTAATGACTGACACCGGAATTTACAAACAACTTTTTCAGAAAATAAGAACTTCTTATTTTAAGCTTTCATTATAGAAGCAAAATTTTATTAAAATATTCTTGGTGACGAATGCAAGTTTGGAATTAAAATTAGGTGTGCCCGGAGTGGGACCACTGTACCGGAAAGGGTTAAATAGGACGTAATCACCATGGAGCTAGAATCATTACCTACCATGGAATATCATTGAATTAATTGCGTATGATAGGATTTAATAGAATGAAGAAATCATTTATTAATATCTTTTTAATATTTGATTCGATTTTCTTAAAATTCGAAGCAACTTTACAAAATTCTGCAACGATTATATACCGGGTGATTATAATTAAAGTTACGATTTCAAAAATCGATAATTTTAAAACTACTGGTCAGAATGACTTGATATTTTAGCAGAACAATCTTGAGGCAATAGAATTTTGTTTAGCGAAGGAAAAAAATAGTTCCAAATTGTGCCGATAGATGGCGTTGTCAGGGTAATGTCAGGGGAAAGACCAAAAATGTATTCTTGAACCTTTTCCGGCGCGGAGTAAATTTGTTTGCAAAATGATGAAATAATAGACTGACACCGGAATTTCCAAACGAATCCATTAGTAAAAATAAACTTGCTTATTTTTCTGGTTCTTAATGAAAGGAAAATTTTAATTAAATACCGGGTGCTTATAATTAAAGTTACGATTTCAAAAATCGATAATTTTAACTAAAACTACTGGTCAGATTGACTTGATATTTTAGCAGAACAATCGTGAGGCAATGGAATTTTGTTTGGCGAAGGAAAAAAAAAAGTTTCAAAATGTGCCCATAGATGGCGCTGTCTGGGTTCACATTGTCTGAAGATATGCAAATTACTAATACGTGACATGCGCACCGCAGACATAGCAACCATAAAAATGCAGAGCAGCAGCTCTTTGCCTGAATGCTTCATCATGACTCTGACTATGAAGGATCGCGCTCTGCTCTTGAAGCTTTTTTATTACAACGATGACTGTGCACTTACAGCTATTAGGAAGTTTCGGACATTAAAATCCATAAAAAAAAGGTCCAATAACAACAAATGGTCTGCAAAAAATGATTGCTAAATTCGAAGAGACCGGTTCATTTGACGTTAAACGGGGTAGAGGAAGGAAACCAGTTTCAGCTGCGGCTGTGGAAGATGTGGCTACAGCATTACAGGAACATACTGACAGTGATGCTAGAATCAGCAGTGCAAGGGGGATTGGCCGAATGCTGGATATGCCGAACAGCACGGTGCGTAAAGTCCTACGGAACGTCTTACGCTGTTATTCGTACAAGATAACTCATGTGCAGGAGTTGCTACCGGCTGACCTGGAAGCACGTCAATCTTTTGCACTACAATTTCTTGCCCGGATGGAAGTTGACAACGGATGGCCATGAAACATTCTGTGGTCTGACGAAGCCCACTTTCATTTGCAAGGTTCTGTAAATACGCAAAATTGCAGGATATGGGCGACCGAGAATCCGTCCCAGCTACAGCCATTACCTCTTCAGTCTGAAAAGGTCACTGTGTGGTGCGGAATAACGGCAGCGTTTATCGTCGGTCCATTTTTCTTCGAGGAGATCACACCTGCGGGTCCCGTTACCTGCACAGTTACTGGCAAGCGGTATGAAGCACTTTTGCGTAACCATGTTCTTCCGGCACTTCAACAGCGTCAGTGTGTGGATCGCATAATATTCATGCAAGATGTTTCAGCTACTAGATGTCGCTGCGATAGATATTTAACGTTCAGCATCGTTCGACAGTTATTGGCTTCAGTTACTCCGCTCTTGAGCTTTACTGGAATAGCCAGTGGGTCATCACACTATATCTTCTAGACGCTGTAACGTTACATACAGTTATGAAAACAATTATTTACTATAAGTAATTTATTCAACCCATATTATCCGAATGAATATCTTTCAATCTCTCTGTATTCATTCTCTCCGTAAAATATGTGCTAATTTGAGCCAGGTTAAACACGTTTCGAACGTGATTTTTTTTTCTTTTGAATTAAAATCAATTAAGTTCTTTATAGAGACATATAATTAAATATATAAAGATATGTCATATAAATTTATTGTTTCGAAACGTTTTTAACCTGGGAAAAATACATTCTACGACAGAATAGTTGGTGGCTGGTAAGCTATGTGATTGGCAGGATTTACTGTCAAGCAGCGTTGCCAGTTGAACATTTTTTTTTTAAATTCAGATCGTTTGATTGGTACTATGTATGTTATATTGATAGTTTTCTATATTTAGGGTTGCTAAGGCCTTTTTTTAAATTCAGAATTTTGAATTCCAACAAGAAATTAATAGATGTAAATTTTATATTATTTAATGAGAGACAGTTCCTGTTTTTTACTTTTTCAACTTCCTTACTAGAAGTTAGTTATAACTACAGCTATACCATTTCGCTTTCTTCCAATTATTTAGACTCTATCCTTAATCTCCTTCGCTTTACTTTTTTATTCCAAATTTGTTATCATCTCTTTTCTTAACTTTACATCTATCCTTTTGATTGTAATTGTTCTTTTATCTTGTAGTTAATACTACATCTTAACTTTTCCCAACGTCTCAATTTAATACAAGACACTCTACTCACAAATAGACTGGGGGTAAATTTGTCTGCGACATGGAAGCCCCTTAACCGACATCAACTGTTCGGCAACTGGTCTAGCTTCTTAAGGTAAAAATTTTTCTTTCAAAAGTTCCGGTATGAATTTGGAATTTCAGAATTTTAAAAAAGGCCAAACTGCTTATATTGTCTTTTTTAACAAGTTTCTTACAGGTGATTACATTTTTACTTACATTTTCAAAAAGAAAAAAGTAAATGGAAAAGTAAGCACCCATACGAACACTTGTTTAATAATAAAATAAGTAAGTCGAATATTACTATTTCTCAAAGTGGTAGAAATCACGCAATTTAAATGAAAAACAAGAAATAATTCTCAGAACAAATGAGTTAAGTTATCAAATAAAATATATAATTTAATTCCTTAACGGAAAATAAGAATCTTCAACGTCCTTACTATATTTTCTCATCTCCTTTATATACTCGCGAAAATTTCATTTAGATAATGTTGTAGCTATCTAAATTTTAATAATGTATTTATATTCTTCTTTATTTGATTACAAAATATGTAATATATATTATTTTCACAGGATGTTAAAGAAGTAAAAACTAACTTATAAGTTTTATCACAATTATGAATAAATGTGGATTATTTTTAAATTATGTTATCGATAGAATATCTTTTTAAAAAGGATTTTGGATATTACAGTATATTATTTCATAAGATAACTTTTATAATTTTAATTAGCGACAATCTATTCCATTCTTTCGCATTAAAATATATGCTAATACAGAATTCAAAATATTCTGGTCAAGAAATAGTAGTATTTGTTTCATGTACAGTTTTGCCGATAGCAAGCTTTGCCGATATATGAGCCCATAGCAACCGCGTCGTTGCAGGAAACCGACGGAAGTGTTGGATACGGGTATTTTATAATATGTACTAGAGAATGAGGTAAGGAAGAATAAATAATCCATCTCAAACAGTTCTGATTTCAGTGAAAATTCTTTCAAATTTTCAAATGACAACACCCACGTTTTTCATCAGAAAACGATATTTACAGCGTAAAATAATAATTTATATTGAAACGATACATATAACCCTAAACAAGTGGACTGAAAATGAACGCAATGATGAGTAGTTGGAACAACAAAGGCAGAAAATACTAGTCGGTTGACAACATAATCGTATCTTCGACTTCACACATGATGATGCATGGAATGCGGAAGACTGTTGGTAACTAAATACCATCGCATGAAGAATATATAGGCACACCTTTAATTGCGTTTTTCATGTCAGATCATATAGCCCTAAACATGTGGACTGAAAAAAAACGCAAAGATGAGCAGTGGGAACAGGAATTGAGCCCAGGGAGAAAATACTAGTCGGTTGACAACATAATCGTATCTTCGACTTCACACATGATGATGCATGGAATGCGGAAGACTGTTGGTAACAAAGTACCATCTCATGAAGAATATACAGTCCCACCTTTAATCAGGGTTCGTACGGATCAGAAAATTTTCCAGGAGTGTTACCAATATTTTTTTATAGAAAAAGAAATCTAGGTTAAACTCGCGAAACTTCACCTTCTTTTAAGGAGAGATTTTCTATAAGAAAATACTGGTACCGAAAAATTTCCTGGTCGCAAAATTCCAGGAGCCGTACGAACCCTGTTTAATTGCGTTTTTCATGTCAGATCATTTACCGGGTTCGACGGTTATGTCTTGAACAGTCTCTTGTAATATTTGAAATACTCCAACAGAAAAAAAAAAGCAATTGCAGTCTGTCATGAAAACTACCGAAACGCAAACTGGAGGCAGATGACAATGCTACCCATGTAGTCTGTAGCACACATGAAGCCCTTTTTCAATTCTTTGTCATTACTTTATGTCAGCTTCATCGTGATTTGGGTATGGTTTCATCGTCATTTATGAATTTCTTTTTAGAAGAGATCATTTTAGGATGAAAAAAATGGTCATTACCATTTGAAAATTTCGACATTTTGTCTCTTCAACAATAGAGCACACTACAACAAACAACTTTTTGCAAGAAGTTGTAATCAATCTATTCATTACAAAGTGTAGGGTATTCCATTCTAATACGAAACCGGGCCCCACCAGTGGCTGAGAGGTTCTGCTCTCAAAGCTGGTAGACGGGAGGTGCTGTGTTCAAACCCCTGTCACGCTCGTCGACCTAGCCGTTTGGAGTTTTCTATGGTTTTCTTAGAACCTTGCCGTAAATACGGGTTAGGATCCCTTAGAAAGACCCCCACGGAGGGCACTCCCCCTCTAGGGCCTATATCCCTCGAGTAGATAATCGGCCGTCATAAAATCAACCAACCAACCAATCAACCAATACGAAACAGAACGTTTTTGTTAATAACTTTTACAATAATGAAAGCATTTTTACAAAATTAGCAATTTACTCGCATTTAACCATGGCCATTATCCAGATCCGAATAGGGCGGAAGAAATCTACAGTTCACAGCCCTCTGAATACTAGGCCTACGCACTGACACAAAAATGTCGGCTGTAGTGGGTGAATTTTTTCAGCGTTTGTACATTTCTTTGAGCTTTAACCAGTAGTTTCTAAAAGAATTCTATACCTTTTTTTAAAATTAAATAAAGGTGAAGAATACCTTAAGAAAATACTGATGTTCAAAATCAAGGTACCATACCAAAAAAAAAAAAAAAAAAAAAAAAACTACTGTAGCCGACATTTTTGTGTCAACGCGTAGACCTAGTATTCAGAGAGTGATCCCATGACGCTCCTTATCGTAGAATGTTGGTTATTTTCAAATACATTGACGAAAATACTATATGTTTCAAGTAATTTTTTCCGATGTCGTTTTATTTCACGCAAAATGTCTGTGGAAAATGTCGACAAAATATCTTCATTTTAACAATATGAACAATTCTTTTGCTCCTATTGGAATGATACTCTGTAGTTTAGAATGAAAAATGGGATTAATGCCATAAAACATGTACAAAAATTGTTTATTTTAATGTATTCTATAATCCTTTAAAACTTGTCTAGAGATTTTTGAATCACCCTTTTTGATCCAAAAAATCTATTAAACGAGAATTTTAAAAATCAAATAAATAAGTACCAAATAGAAATAAGATATATTTCCTTAAATATATTTTCTGATTCAAAACGTGTTTAACTTGGCGAAATGTTGGCATATATGATATTGGTAATGAACCTTATATTTATTAATTTTTTGATGAAACAGACCTACATTTGGTAACATCAGTCTTGCCACATATGACTATTTTTTTATTCTTCTTCGAAGTGTTCGTACGACTTTTTCCTGAATATAATCTTTGCCATACATTTTCTACAGCAGATGAGCGAGAATTACAGTACAAATAATAGGTTTTTAAATAGTCTTACAACTAGAAATATAAAACTTGTCGCCCGTGGCAACCTTGTAATAATAGATGGCATTTGAATAGCATTTTTTATTAGCTTAACATTTTTAATATTGAAATTTATTTAATAACTTATTATGCTTTTATGATTGCATTATTTTACGCTTTCTTGATTATATATATTTTTTAATGTTGTTTCGAATAGCATGCCATTATCTTTTCTTAGTTTTGAAGCACAGATTGTGATCATTAAAATAAATAAAATATTCTTAAAAATCTTTACAACAAAATTTATCTTTACAAAAAAATTATTTTTCCTCCGTAGAAATAATAGCTCCAATTATACATAATTGCCAAAGTGTATCAGCTTTATATATGATCTTATTTTTTATCGCCATAATTCAGCAACTCTCAGTAAATAGCTTAAAATTGTCACGCGCTAAAAAAAAAAAACGAAATTTTTTTATAAACAATTCTTCCTGATTTATTCGTGTGAGCGATCATATATTTCTTTAAACATAACAGAAGTTTTTTTTGTATTAATTATAATACCAAACGAGTTCATTTTGTTCATTGTTTTTTAACCCATTTATGCCTAGTGTCGATGCTTTTGTAAAATGGGAAAAAGTGCGTTTCACACCACTTTTTTTATAGAGAAAATTGGTGTCATATTTTATCGAGGACTCCTTGATAAAATAAGACAACAAAAATTTATAAAAAAAAGTGCTGTAAAATGCACTTTTTCCCATTTTTCTAAAGCGTCCCAAAATTGGGACGCTAGGCATAAATGGGTTAAACTAAAAAATATAGAACTCTAATTAGAGGGTTCGTACGCTTTTACCACAATTTTTTCATAGAAATTTTCTATTTAATATTTGAATTGCAGATATTGTAGACGCCTCGTTTATTTGCAGCATTTACAATACTTTTCTGCATTTAAATAATGTGAAAAATTATATTAACAAGTTGGAAATTGTACGTCAAACGCGACAAATGAGGTGCGTTCGTAATATAGCTAGTTATATAAATATTCAGATCCTGATGATTTTTATTTTTTTGAAATGAATTATATCGTCTGCAGATTAATTTCTGCAATAAAATAAGTATCTCTGTCGCTTGACGATTAAACGTCGGAAAATCCTATAATTAGAAAGCACAGATTTAAAAAAAAAATCAAAGTTCTTAATAAATAGTTTTATTAATATCTTCTAAATTTTTGATTCGATTTTCATAAAATTTTAAATGTCTCGACAAAATTCTGCAAAGATAATATATCTTAAATTTCAAACCATTCGGTTGGGTAGTGTTTGCGTTGTTATATGTGGACGGATGGACAGACGGACGGACCAAACGACTACAATAGGTGCTACTATTTGTATAATTACGAACGCACCTAAAAATTGTGGTAAAAACGTACGAACCCTGAATTAAGCTCTTATACTCATGTTTGAATTAAGGTGGACAGAATTAAGACGAAATTTTTTTGTACCATTTCAAAATACCGAAATGTTGGCATCTATGCTGATATGTATGCAGGTATAAGCATAAAATGGTTATTATGGTTATTAATATAAGTGGTTTAGATTTCGAAACATCACAATTTTTTAATATAATCATGAAAGCGTAAAACAATGCAGGCATAAAAGCGGTTAAATAAATGTTCATATTTAAAATGTTGAACTATTTTTTTTAAATGCTATGTAACGTTACAGGGTTTCCACAGAAGACGTGTTCTATATTGAAGACCTGCCAAGTCTCCGGCTTTTTGGATACCAGTAATTTAGTAAAGAAAATGTTGTTTTAATTAATCGGAGCATTTTGCGATTTAAAAGACCAACATTTTCTCTAAAAAATTACTGGTGTGCAAATTTTGCCTAAGGTTTGGCCATTTATTGTAGTCATAAAACGATTTAACCCTTCTTTGCATGAATTTTTCTTTTACAATTGGGTTTTTTTAAGCATATATATTAAATGTTAGACAGCAGAAATTTTAAGATAGATTTTTAACTTTGTTCAACAACATAGTTCACGGGAAATTTACTGCATTAATATTTCTATATAAATATAGTGGTGGCGAAGAAGTTGATTTATTTATTAAAAGTTAAATAAACAGTGCTGGAAATTTACATCACTATGCAATTAAGGGTTAAAATGATATACTTTGTATTGGAATTCTCTTCCAGTTTTTGTAGAAGTATAAGGTAAGGGTTATAATTAGGAAAAAGTAGTACGAACAGTTTAAAATAGAATAAAAATATAGTCGTACATCGCAACCCTGATAATATCAAATGTTGGTCTTTTCTATCAAACAAATTACTAAATCTAAAGCTTATTACTGATATCATATATGCCAAAATTTCGATACTTTTCCGGAGTGTTAGCCGAAGCTAAACATGTTTTGAACAAGAAATTCAGTTTATCAATAAAATAAATAAAATAATAATATCCGTTTATTCCTTTTTCTGCTCAATGTTTTATACAGAAAAACACATTGATTAGAAATAGTATAATTATTATTATATACTAGCAGAACACGCTTTCTTTGCACGGAGAGAATGAAAAAAAGTTATCATCAACCTTAAAAAGAGACAGACGAAAGGATTTTATCAATTAATATGACATATGTAAAAATATACCCGCAATTTCGTCCACAAAAAAGGATAAATATTACATCGATTGTTTAAAGACGATGTATATTTAACTTTTATTTTCAGCTTAGACTACGATTAACGTCCCACATCACAAAGGAAATTGTTTTCTAAATTTTCACGGGTAAACCAAGCAACGAAACTATTAAAGGAGCTGAATGGCGAAAATTCGCCTTTGAAAAGTTAGTCATTTTAAAAAGAGATGTGCATTTTCATGCATGCATTTGAAGAATTTTATTTACGACTGTACGAAATTTAATGTCTTAGAAACAAAATGATGTATATATGGCATGGCACTTTATCTTTCTCCAAAAATTGGAAAAAATAAATAAATAAATAAATAAACACCAAATCATTATCAGTGGCTGAATGTTTTGAAAATAATAATAATAATAATAATAAAAACATAAGCATTCTTTTGTAGCTTGGCATGCATTGAAATTGAAAGCAAAAAAATATATAATATTTTTTTTAATTAAAAATTCGGAAATTACGTTGCAGTTAAGAGATAAACTTTATTTAAAAGTACATTTTATGTTCTATTCTGTGCTGCAAAGACTGGAGTTATGCGATATTTGAATACAAAGATGCGAATGGGAAAAATATATAGTGCAAAAATCCATTAAAATATTCTTTAAACTAAATTTAAAAAATCTAAATCGAATTTTGAAATTTTTTCTTAGGAGGTTCTTGGGTGCACGTTAGATACATCCGTACATCCGTTCCCAATAATGTACCGTTGGCGTTATCCAATCACAGAGTTTGCAGTGCTGTAACCAGGGTGGGGATTCAGATACTTTGGATACCACTAATTTCGTAAAGCTATTTTCGACTTGTGTAATCGCAGAAAATTCTGCGATTAGATAAGGCAAAAAATATTACTTTAAAATAGTGTAATTCGAGACTCTGGAATCCCACCCTGGCTAAGCTGGCTACTAAGAGTGAGCATCTACAAACAGAGGCAGACCACCGCCCCCCTGAATACTAGGCCTGCGAGCTGACAAAAATGTCGGCTATCGCAGGTGGATTTCTTTTTCCCTCGAACTTCTACACCAATAATATCTAAAAGGTTCCTTTGACGCATTTGATATCAGAAAAACAAGGCGAAGTATACTTTTAGAAATTGTTGGTAATGAAGCTCACGAGGGACCATTCAAACGCTGAGAAACAAATCCACCTGCGACAACCGCCATTTTTATCAACACGCAGGCCTAGTATTCAGGGGGCGGTGGACAGACTCACAAACATTAATATAGATATCCATTTGTAATGTAAACAATCATTCAGAAAATTCTATTGTTAAAAATGTAACAAACAAGATTAGTACCCATAAGCAAAGCTTGCTGATAAGAAGACGAAAACATGCGGTCTAGAATGTGTTAAACTGAATATTGTGTAGAATATCCATGCCATCATATATTGCGAATTGTTGTTTACAATATTCTGTATGTAATAATTGTCGCTTGAACATTTTGCAATCCTAATTAAATAGTTTTTTTTACTTACTTTTTTTTCATTCCCACTCCTCTATTTGAATTTGTTTTATGTCGCCGTTTTTAAGGCTAGGGATTCAATTTAAACGCCATTTACGGTTTATCTTTGCCTTGGTTAATTTGTGAATTCTATTTCAAACTGTTCTTACTACTTTTTCCTAATTATAATCCTTACCATATACTTCTACAAAAACTGGAAGAAGCTCTTGTTGGTACTTGAAAATTTTGAATCTGTATGACAGTAACCGCAAACGTGAAAGCTCATTTGCTGTTCTTTACCGCATTCTCAAACGCAAACAATAAAATATCAACACACTCTCAGTTCTCAATATCCCAGTTTTCACTCCGATTACTTAAACAAACAATATCTGGCATATTGGAAGGACATTTTTATGATTACCCAGTATATTAGTAATGAGGATGTCGCAATCTGATTTAATGTTAATGTGACGAAATATCATATCAAATTTCTTACACCTCAGCAACATATTCGCAGCTCCTCTGTTTATCAGAATATTGGCATGGCTTGGCGTAAGTTCATAGCATTCTGACCGGCTTTTAGCGGCGTTTTGACGAAGATGAGACACCGCGAGATGCAATACTCCACGAGAAAATGGCAGTCCGTCAAAGGTATAGAAGGCCGCAGTCGATATCAATAATCATGGTGAAGTGGTGAGGCAATAATGAGATTCCACAAGAGTTTCTTTAATAAATATCACCCAATTTTCAGACAAATAGTTTATTTAGAATAAGAGCGATGCAGTAACAGTTCCCACAGGTATAAACTTATAGCCCTCAGGCTTCACGATGGTTCACTACATGGTTTAATAGATGTTAAAGAACTGTATGAAAATTCTACGAGACGACAACACCAGATACCCATTTGTTTACACTTCCAAAACGTTAAAAATTCTGCTCTCCGAAGCATGCTAGCGAGTTTTGTTCACTGAGCGTAGACATACAGAAAAACGACGCGCACAGACCAATGAGTGAGAGGCGAGCTCCAGGCCAGCGAATGAAGCGAGAGGGAGAAGATAAAACACGAAAGAGTTCCTCCCCTGACCGCGCATCAATTTTGAAGTGAAAATTACCCAGCGCGCGAAACCGAGCATGGAATAATAATAATAAAAAGAAAATGGCTTTTAAAAACATTCGAAATGAGAAAGGTGTCTCTCGGAATTTCATAGATTGGGGAGCTGATAAAAGCTACGAATGAACTTAAAATTTTAGATTAAGATTTGGAATAAGATAATTATTAATATACGGGTATTTACTTTTAAAAGGACATTAAATAGGAATAAATATTATTAAGAATAAAGGATATACTGACTATGTCAGAAGTTAGATTAATTTAAAGGACTAATGCGAATTAAATGTGAAGGATTTGCGAAGGAAATAAATTTTTATATAACACATATATCAGGGTTCGTACGCTTTTACCACATTTTTTACTAGAATTTTTCGCCTTAATTAAATGCAGAAAAGTGCTACAAAACCTGCAATTAAACGAGGTGTCTACAATTTTAGCTATTTAAATATTAAACAGAAAAATTCTGTAAAAAAATTGTGGTACAAGAGTACGAACCCTGACATATGTATATATACACTATTTTTCTCAAAAATATTTTTATAGGTGTGGGCATAGCCACCAACCTCTCATTAATATTCCGTAATATGCGTGTTAATTTGACCCAAGTTTAACACGTTTCGCATAAGAAATTGTTACTACGATAATCCTGAGACATTTTTTTTATATTTTACTAGCTAAACATCTAGTGGATTAGTATATAAAATTAATAACTATATTATTTTAAGCAAACAATAAAAC
Source organism: Maratus michaelseni (assembly GCA_963931845.1). Lineage (NCBI taxonomy): Eukaryota > Metazoa > Arthropoda > Arachnida > Araneae > Salticidae > Maratus > Maratus michaelseni. The sequence continues at coordinate 102,395,686 of OZ007600.1, forward strand.
TTTAATTCGTGCCAATTTTATGAGAAATTTACATTACAGTTTTGAAATATTAAAGTCAAACAGGAATGTCAAATTTTAAAAGATAGTAAACGTGATGTTCTTCATATTAGTCAAACAAATCTTAAAGTTTAATTAAAGTTTCACAAGATTTTCATGAAACTGGGCCAAGTCTAGTTTTCCTATTAAAAGCAGTCAATTATATATTATTACGTTAACTATATTTTTCGCTTCATGTTCCATGAACATTTTGATAACTTAGTATAGTGTTTCATTAATTTTCGTTTTAAAGAAAACCAAATTAATGAAACCGTAACTCATTAACTGACATCTGTACATCGATTCCTTGTAAACTCAAACACTTGGAGCCACAACGTGATCGGAATTCCCGTGCATTTTATTCAAAACTTGTACCAAAAGAATTTATCCAATAAAAAAATATAATAATTTTAAACTTTAGATTTATTAAAAATATTATTCTATAATTAAAAATAATTTGTTATATTTTCTACAAATCTTCCTTTTATGAATTTACATTATATTTTTATCCACTTGGAAAATTAACAAATACCTGAAATTTTCATTAAGTTTCGCGTTAAGCTTTTATGTTCGAATTCAGGTTAACTCACCTAGTACCAGATTTTATTTTTTGATAAGCGTTCTTAGTCTTGCATGATTGGAACCAAATATTTATTTATATTAAATGTAGCTTCTTTACACAATGTGTCTATTCAGTTTAATTTATTAAGTTAAAATAATTTTTTTCTGGAGCGAAAGACGAAAAATTTCAAAACAAATAAAGTGGTGTTAAATAATACACCAATGGTACCAGGAAGGTTAAAACTTGGACATTTGCAGTATGTTTAATTCCACTATTTCGACTTTCCAGTTTGTTTAATCGCAAAATATAAGCTACGTAGGTACATATCAGACCTATTTTGAAAAAGAAAAAAGAATGGATCTTTCTCATAATACTAGCAATTGTTGTATATATGTAAAATTGAAAAAAATGACAGAATAATAAAGTTTTTATGTATTCTTTGGAGATGAGATTCTGCCCAAAGCTCAGGTAATAAAACTATATGGATACATAACAAATTTTACATTACTGCATTTTTAATTTACCATCATAATTACATCTGTCCTATAAAACTTAAACATGCTTGTCAATTCTCTAGATTTCAGCAGGAGAATTCTGATAAAATAAACATATTTAAAAAATAAATCTTATTTAATGAATGAAATCAATTAAATTTCAAATGACAATTAAAACTTAATTTCTAAGCTATACCAAAAAAAAAAGTATGGCACTTTTTTTGTTAAATCGTCTTTTCACCACCTGGCATTTATGTTCTGTTTCACAAACATGTTCCGAACTCTATTTTTTATTTTTATAACTACAGCTATAACATTTCACTTTCTTCTCAATATTTAGACTCTATACTTAATCTCTTTCGCTTCCAAATTTACTATCATCTCATTTCTTAATTTTACATCTATCCTGTATATTGCAATTTTTCCTTTATCATGTAATTAGTACTACATCTTAACTTTTCCCAGCGGATCAATTTAATACAAGACACTCTACTTGCTATAGACTGGGCGTTAAGTTGATTGCAACTCGGCAGCCCCTTAACCGACATCAACCACTGCCACCGAGAAAAACTCAAGGCCGACGGACAAGAAATGTGACGTCATCGCTAATGGACCGACTTCTCACATGTCAGTTATCAAAATCAATTTAAATCTACCCTATATATATAAAATCCTAATGAAACGAATTTGTGAAACGATTTTATGAAACGAATTTATGAAACGATTTTATGAAACGACTGATTAAACGACTGATTATGTTTGAAGGGTACTTTTAATAAAATATTAAACGCTTGATGGTGAAATTAATACCAATTGTTCATAAAAATCCGCGGATGTCAAAACTGGTAATAGAATTTTGAAATTGGAATTAGTTTTCGAGATATTAATTTTTTTCTAATTTTAATGACATTTCTGTATCGATGGCAGCTAATCACTCATTCATTTTGTGACAAAAAAGGGAAAAAAATTGAAAAGGATCCCGATAAGGATTATTGATTTCTTTTTATTCGTCATTTTTAAATTGAAATTGAATTTATCTTTTATTTCAATCGATAATGAAGACAAGATTGTGATTAAATTATGTTAAATTATATTAATAACATGGTGTAAAATTACCGCGGATAGCAAATTTGTTTAAATATCTCATCAATTGATGCCGAATAAATGCAGGCATGCATGCACAAAATATTTAATTAATTTTGTATGATAAATAATTATTAGAAAATTCGTATATACATATTAATTAAAAAAATAATTTACATATTTAAAATAACATGAAAATATGCATGATGGTGCACTAAAATAGAGAGAAAATTAAAACCTGTTACTGAAAATGTCTATAACATAGTACTTTTCAATACCGTGGTTCTTAATGTTATTCACAAGCAGATGGAATTTTTCTCATCCTTAAACGCAAAGGAAGAATAGAATAGAGATTGTTGTTATAAAAGTCCGAGAGGTAGTCACAATTTAAACCTAACCATTTTAGACAAGCTGGTTTTCAAGTAGTAATTGATTTTACTTATCAATCCCGAAAACAGTCGTCAGTTGCCGCAACAGCTGTGTATGAGGCCATGATAATCGAAAAATGTCCCATTAAAATGTTAAAAGCATGGCAACCCAATTACAGATTTACCAATATTTTTAAAATAAAGCACGCTGTCATGTTTTTAGAGGCCTCGAAGTCTGAGCGGGGGTTGGCGAGCGTAGCTCGCAGGGGGTAGGCCCCCTAGTTTTTCTATAAGAATATACTGGTAATTATCATTTTTTTACTGTATTTTCCCCTGACCAAAAAAAATGATAATCACCAGTATATTCTTATGGAAAAATTCAAATTGATTTTGATAACTGACATGTCAGAAGTTGGTCCATTAGCGATGACGTCACATTTCTTGTCCGTCGGCCTTGAGTGTTTCACGGTGGCAATGCATCAACTGTTCGGCAACTGTTCCGTAATGAAGTAAGACACGTTTAATTAAAACAATTTTCTGGTTAAAAGTATATTTAAAAAAACCGGATGGTTGGCATATATGCTTACATATTTTTAAAGACATGAAAGAAAAAAAAATACCCGTTGCTTGCTTGCAAAACGCTCAATCCAAACTACCAAATATAATTGTAGAAATAAACTAGAAAATTGCAATTATTTTTACTGTTCGGCAGCAAAACTGCTTAAATGTTATTGATAATTGATTATCCGTTTCTGACCTACGATTTTTAAGATCAAATTTCAGTTCCTGCTCTTGGTGAATGTTTTTTAACCGTCATTTGCAAAATTCATGTCGCGTTCTCGTAGATATATTTAATAATTATTTTACGCTGTAAAAACTAATTTCCGCAGAAATGTAGTTGATTTGTGCTACGCTGATTTATTATTCTGTTTTACATAGTTAAACTATAAATATTTAGTAGAATAACTCGATTCTCAAAATTCGAAATTACTTCATTGAGGAAGTTTTTCCTGGCATAAAACATTTTGCGAGATATTTGGAACAAAAATATTATAATAACCAAAAATATTAAAATTAAGCAAACCTTTGTTTAATTTTAATATTTCTGGTTATTATAATATTTTTGTTTTATATTTTAAATTCGCGCATATTGTAATAGGTTTTTAATATGTTTTCTATTATAAAAGAAACCTCGAATTGTATTTTACGTTGCTTTTATTATTATTATTTTAAAGATAACTCTATTTGGAATGGAAGGTTAGCTCGTGCTTCGAAAACTACAAGTTTATAGTGAGGGGGGGCGGTGATGGTTACTTTTGTCTGTCCATCCACTGATGAAAAACAGACTGTCTTTCGCCTGTGTAGTTTTTATGTTCTAACGTTATAAGTAATTATAGTTATTTGTTATAACGTTACTCAGTTATTACTAACAGACAATATGTGTTTGGTTTCTTATTAGTAAATAGTGTACTTTTTTGGTCATGTGCGCAAGAAAATCAGCTGTTTCAATTCTTCATTTTAAAAAGAATCAATAGAAGCTATTTTTTTTTCTTATTTATTATATTCCTGGATTGTATTATATTTTTTATTTATGAAAATCTGTCATCTTTTAGATTGGCGTACTTCAGTTATATGTTGCCGAAAGCAACGGAATCTCTCTACCGACCGGCTAATTGATGAAACCCAGCTAATTACGTATATAAAAATGCAAATATTCTACTTTTCTCACAAAAGAAAATAATAATAATATGTTTTGATACAAATATTAAATTACACGATTTTTTTTAACAAATTAAAAAATATATTTATTCTGATAGAGGTTGTTTGACATATATTTATGATTTTCTATACCCTATTACAGTTATACTTCGGTTTTCGTTGATAATCCGTCCGAAAACAATCGACGAAATCCGAAACCGACGAGAACCGAGTCAATTATATTCATGTGAATGTATGTAAATCCAATTAATTCCTTCTAAAGACTCCAAAATACGTATCAAAAACACATTTTATAGAGAATAAGTATAGCGTTTAATACTAAAAACAATAAGAACTTATTATAGTGTTCTTAGTGCGTGGTATCAAGGCACTGTATCTGGGGTCACTTCCATTTTTGGTCTTTTGGCAGTAGGACTAGCTTCAGAGTCTGAGGACTTAAGTCGCTCAAAACAGCTGTCGAAAATGGTCTGTTTCTGCCGCCTCTTTAAGATTTGCCTAAAATGGAGCAAGACATTATTATTAAACACGTTTCTTTCAAGAAACTTTCTTTGGTTCCATGATGGAGCACTCGCAATCAATAAAAAAAGCACAAAAATACACAGGAAAGAAACGAAATCCGAGGCAACTGACGAAAACCGAAACAAATTTTTCGTGGAAAAAGTGGACGAAAACCGAAGCCAACGATAACCGAAGTCAACAAAAACCGAGGTATTACTGTATATGTAAATCTTTAAAATTTAAAGGTATATATAGCTTAAAATCGTCATGTCTTAAGAATATGTCAGTTTATATAATATATATATATACTTTGTCCAGTTAATGATACAGTCATTAAAATGAGTTATCTATAGTCATAAAATTAGTAAATAATATCTGTTTAATATTTTAACTAAATAAAAAATAAGTGATTACACATCATTTTCTTTTAACATAAATGTTTAATAAAACACAGAGAATGAAAAGTTACAAAACCAAAACTACTTGCCTGCCTTATTTAACAAATTTTGTAAATGTTAAATTTTATTTAGCTACAAGGGTAGCATAAAAAATATAATTTGTTTTCTATATAATTAGCATTACCTGATGTTATGCAATCAAAATAATAAATAAACAAGTATGGTTCGTCTTTTAAATTTATCTTCAGTGGAAAGTTTAATTTTATTTAATTTTCATTACTGTATTTACACGTATTTAATGACAATACAGTTTAATAAAATTAAATTTGATTTATTGCACGCTTTAATGCTTGGGTTCCTTAAGGCTTTGAAATTAATTAATGATCTTCTTCAATAGAAAGACTGCTGACACGAAAATCTGAAAATCTTTTAAAGATAAGTAAAGCGTTAAAAATGAAATGATGATAAGAATCTGTCAGTGTAAAGTTAATAAATTTATATTTCGCATCTTTAAATATCTATAAACTGTGTAATTAATGACCAAATAATCTTTCAAATAATTTTAGAATCGCCCATTTTGTTGGTATAATTTATTTTATCACTCATATTAACAGTTTTTCAGGATTTTGTAATTTCTATAATACTTGATATTCATAAAAAATCATATATTTTATTAACAAAATGCATAATAAATAAATACAAAAAAAAATTAAACTTAATCACTTTTTTTTCTATCGTTTTCCTTCCGAAAATAAATACCATATTTGTTAACAATTTTATAATCAAACAAATTATTTCGATTCAAATCAGCAATCAAAACTGTTTCAAGTATTGTGTTTCTTAATTTATGCTAATTTTTATTTACAGCCTGAGATCATTTACAAAGATGGCTTTTTTTTTTTACCTTCCAATTCTGAATGGGACTAATAACCTGAATGGGACTTCTGTAATGTATTTCATTCAATTCGAAGCAGAATTTTTTTTTAATTGAGTAAATGAAATGAAAGTAATTAAATTTATATTCAATAAATATGTTATATAGTTTTAAATAAAAATTCTGGTTTGATATGTTTATAATAAGGTTGAGTAAAATTTTAATAGGGGAGGAAGGTTTAGAAAGAGAAACAAAATGGAACTATTTTTACAAAGTACGAAAAGTGTACGAAAAAACATACATTTTTGAAAAATACCATTTTGTATCCTTTCAAAAATCATCTTTTCTATAATAAGCATAATCCTACTGCGGTAGAAATATGTCTGGTTTCTTTTCTAAATCTCCTAAATGGTCCATTTTTTGAAAACCAAATTTTTCAATAAAATAACTTTTTTTTTGTTTAGATTTTACTTGCACATTTTTTAGAAACATACCTCGAAGGTTATTTCTAATGGAAATGTTGTATAAAAAACCTAGCACTGAAGTATTTTTTAGGAAATACTGTTATAAAAAAAACTGATTATTTAACAGCTTGCTTTTCGCACTTGTTTTTTATTATCGTTACTTCATAACCAACAGAGAAGAATGATGATTTGTCGAGTTTAATTTCAGTCAATGGAACCAATCACTCCTGAAAAGTTTCCTTTTGTGATAGCAAAGGATTGGACACACTTTTTACTCGTTCGCTGTTCTGTGCCTTTTGATCAGGCGATCTATTAATTGAAATCTGAAATATAGCTCAAAATATTTTCCTCCATGCTTCTGGTACAAAACAAAAGCATTCTAAAATAAAATATCTACAATAACTTTTGAATTATTTCTTTACTAGCTGGCTTCGCCCGCTAGCGGGTCCTTAATTTACATCGGTGCCTCGTATCTTTTGAATTCTTCTTTTTTTATAAAACATCGAAACGAACGAAACTCCGGCTTGCATCCCCATTGAACCGAACGAACCTCCTAAATGGGTTCCCGCTGCCTTCGGCACCGTTAGCCGGTCGTGCTACGCACGCACCGGATAATCCCTTAATTTGCACATCGAATAGTATAAACCTCTAATCGAACGAACCTCCGACTCGGGTCCCCGCTGCCTTCGGCACAGTATACCGGACGTGCTACGCACGCACCGGATAATTCCTTAATTTGAGCATCGAATAGTATAAACCTATAACTGAACGAATCTACCATTCGGGTCCCCGCTGCCTGCGGCACAGTATAGAAGTCGTGCTGCGCACGCGCTGCAGTATACGTTAGTTCCACCTTCCACCATCAGGTGGCGCAATCTGTTTATAAGATCATAACTGAAATCGTTTGAGCTTCGGATGTCGAGTCGAATGAGCCATACCCCGCCGTGATCCTTCCCATAGAAACAGAGATAGGAAAGCACCCCCTGGTGGTAAACTTGGAACAAAAATTGATAAGCTCTAGTATCCTCTATCGATGTCGAGTCGAATGAGACATACCCCGTCGCGATCCGGCCCATAGAAACAAAGATATGAAAGCGCCCCCTAGTGGTGAAAAAACGAACTAAAATCGATAAGCTCTATCGATGTCGAGTCGAATAAGCCAAACCGCGTCGTGATGTGACCCATAGAACCCGAGTTAGCTGCAAAATCCTTTAATTACACCTTCCACCACCAGGGGGCGCAATCTGTTCTGTACAAACATAACCCAAATCTGTAAAGCTATCGAAATCCAGTCGAAAGAGCCAAACCCCGTCGTAATCGGGCCCATAGAGCCCGATTTACGAAAGCACCCCTGGTGGTGAAACTTGGAACTAAAATATGTTAGCGCGATCGATATCAAGTCGAATGAGCCAAACCGCGTTGCGATTGGATTTGTAGAACTCGAGATATTATGAAATGAAAATATAAAACCTGATATTATTGTTCGAAAAGAGTGGTATAAACTCAGAAACTTTTAAAAATGTTATAGAGGGTCCTTATTACTTTAATTATAATGTTTGGAATCAGTTTGGTGGAAATCCGTAACATAGTTTTTGAGTTATAGAAACGGAACATAGTTAAGAGAAAAAACCGTGCGCCCTGGTGGTGAAAAAACGAACTAAAATCGGTAAGCTCTATCGATTTCAAGTCGAATGAGCCATACCCCGTCGTGATCCGGCCCATAGAAACTGTTATAGGAAAGCGCCTGGTGGTGAAACTCGGAACTAAAATCGATAAGCTCTTCCCTTCGGCACCGTATACCTGTCGTGCTACGCACGCACCGGATAATCCCTTAATTTGCACATCGAATAGTATAAATCTCAAACCGAATGAACCTCCGACCTGAGTCCCCGCTGCCTTCGGCACCGGATAATCCCTTAATTTGCACATCGAATGGTATGAACCTCTAACTGAACGAACCTCCGACTCAACTTCCCGCTGCCTGCGGCACCGTATAGCAGTCGTGTTGCGCACGTGCTGCATAATATGATTAAGCGGTCACAGACCTTTCTACCGATATATCACTTGAGGGTCAAAATTTAGAAAAGTACCCGCCTTCGGGGGAGGGGGGGGGCAAGGAGCTCCCCTCTCCCCATATTTTTCGACGCGGCCTCATTTTAAAAATTTATCTTATGTGTTATAAAATATATGAAAGTTTCAAACAGATCGCCTTATTATATGGGGATAGAGTGGACTTAATATCTGGCTTTGAATTTTAAGCTGTCTGATAATTGAATAAATAATTATTTGTAAATTCCTTCCTAATTATCGGAGGAAAACCAAATTTACATATTTAGAGTCCTCGTAAAAATCTAAACATGGATGCATAAATTTAAAATCGATAATTCCGATAATAATAATTAAAAAAATAACAGGGCCCAAAATCTCTTAGTATAAAGAAAATGCGGTTTTTTATCAAGATGTTTCATTCTCTGAAATATCAGATCACGAGTCAATTTTTTAGAAATGAATTGCTTTGTTAAAGGGTTTTTAATTGATATTTCCCTTCCTAATTATCGGTGAAAAACCAAAAGCACATTTTTCGAATCCTTGTTCAAAAATACACGTGGATGCATACATTTCAAATCGATAAATGCAATAATTTAAAAATAAATTAACGATGCCTAAAAGCCCTAGTGCGTTTATCCTGTCTTTCGGAAATAAAATATTTGCCAGACGATCTGTCACCGAGAAAAACATCCGCTGCAGTATCGAAATTAAAATCATTCTTTTTTCCACACAAAATTAAAAAAAAATTGATTGATATCTTCAGGAATTATTATCCGATTTTTACGAAAATTAATTGTTTGGACTCGGCATTTCATATTACGAAGGGATACATAATTTTTAAGTCCTTAAATTCAATATTTTAAATAATTTTATATAGCCTATAATAACCCCTCTTAACCCTTCTTTGCATGAGTTTTTCTTTTACAATTGTTTTTTATACATATATTAAATATTAGACAGCAGAAATTTTAAAATAGATTTTTAACTTTGTTCAGCAACATAGTTCACGGGAAATTTACTACATTAATATTTCTATATAAATTTAGTGGTGGCGAAGAAGTTGATTTATTTATTAAAAGTTAAATAAACAGTTATGGAAATTTCCATCACAATGCAAAGAAGGGTTAAACTGGTTTCATATCTTTCAACCTTCTAGACAGCTAGACGTCCCAATGTCTGGCTGTGAAAGAAGCAAGTTAAAAGGAATAATTTTTATGCAATCAAATTAAAGAAATAATAATTAATATCTTTGGTTCTAATGGATGGACTTCCTTAATTTTTACAATCTTTTAATGTGGAGAGAGAGATGATTCACGTGGTGTTATTTTCAAAACTGTAGGTGAATTAAATCTTGTAATTTGTATGGCCATTTTAAAACCCTAATTCCGTATTTTTAGCAGCAGACACTTTGTCTCTTTCCTGTTTGGAAATCATTTTTATCAAAAGCAGCTGCAGATTGGATAAAAATTGTTCTTTTCGCACAATTTTTAATGAGTTTTTAATGTTTTTAATTAATATCTTTTCCAATTACCTGCGGATTTTTTCGAAACCTAAAAGAATGGAATTCTCTAATTTTCTTGGGTATTTTGATAACTTTAGTGCCTTTCTACTCCGTCTGTGAGAAAAGTTTTTAGAGTTACAGACAGAAACAATAGGCACACAGAGAGGCGTCGTTTTCGAGCTTTAATAATATAGTAGAAGTAGATGATAGGATAATTGATGATATCCCGATCCATCCTATCAGTACCTCCTATTGTATAAATGTAAAGATCTGGGGAAAAAAACTTAATCACCGCTACTAATTCGGCTGTAGGTTAACGCATAAAAATATATGGGAACCAATCGAGAAGGAATAATGTATGCTAATTAATGATATGCATAAATTATGTTCAAGGTTCCTCTACAGGATTATTTTGTCTGTAAAATGCAGAAAGTATGTTTCATACAGAGAAAAATACACCAATTTAACAGGAATACTTGGACAGGAACCCCCCTTTAGTTTCTACAGAAACTAAAGGGGGGAAATTATAGCAATGCTGACAGATTTTTTTGTGCAATCTGCAGAATTTATTTCTAGCAAATGACGGCAGAAGATTTTTTTTATTTACCAAATATTATTGGTTGTTCGAAAAGCTCTTTTCGTTTCGGACAGTTGGTTTGTACCGAAAAATTCTAAAATATCCTTATTTGACATTAATTCCGATATCTAATGTCTAAAAATGAACGGGCAGATTTTTCCGGTACGAATTGGTTTTCTCAAACGGAAGGAATTTTCCGAACAACACAATATTTTGTACAGCGAAAAATAGTGTAGAAGAAGTTTCACAATTCAGTTTCCATCAATGATCTTTTTCTCAAATGAAAGACTACTACGATTAGAAAGATAAAATTTTTTCTCAATTATATAATTTCCGAAATTGTTATCCATTGAGATTTATTGTCGAAACACTAAAAGTTTTTGGTTTCTGTTTGTCTGTTATTACCGAAACGCCAGTCGAGGCTCTCTGTGGAGACCGAAATGTTTCTAATTTCTGTCTGTTTCTCTCTTCTGCGATAACTGCTGTAAAAAGCATCTAATTAACTTGATATTTCGAAGGTACATTGGTGACGAACACGTATTTAGCGTTATAGTTTTTGGTTAAATTAGGTTGATTCATTCGGAAAATATAGAACATATTCTTTTACGTCATAATGTTTTTCTATAGGAATTCAGACGATTTAAATTTATTGGAAAACAAGACGCATTTGAGAAGCTGATTTAAATGCTACAATTTCCCAATGGGGGTCTTAAATTATTCCGATTAGTTGGAAATATTGTTAATACATTTGTCAATTTTTTTAATTACGTGTATAACGTTTAATGAATTTTTATTCATCTGTACTAAATTTTCGATATGACGGCCTTAAATATATCTAATCGCTTTGAAAATTTGCCAATACATTTTTTAGAATTGAGAATTAATTGTTTAAATTATTAGGAGATTTTATGCATCTGTTCGAGAAATGTAAAACATTTTATTTTCTCACTTTTTACAAATTTTAAAATGTTTTCCTTTATATTCTCCTAATTAATTTAATCGTTGCCTACCAACTGTATTTTAAAGCGTATCAAAATAATAAAATTCAAGTAAATCGCACTATTTTGCAGCAATATTTTATTAGCAAAATTACTTATTTTTGGGTGATTTTAGTGTTCTTTTGAAATAGACGAAGATTTATTTGGATAAATGTGCTCTTTTAACTACTATAGAATGATCACAAAACATTTTTTCCAAACGAAAATTATAAAAACGCTGGACGTGTAATTGTCATTTAAGTCTCGTAGTAGGAGTTTTACATTTGTATAAATATATTTCTTACATGAGATTTTATTCAATTTCTGCAACAGATGTGGATCTTCCGTGTTTATAAAAGTTAATATTCTTTTTAAAAAAGGATAAAATCTCTCGTACAAAGAGAGGGTTTAGAGCAGTAAAACTATCTATACATGTTATCGAATCCCGAAATAGCACAAATACTGGAAATAGATAACACAAAATTACAGTGTCAACGGAGGGGTTTTCAGGAGGGCAGAGCTCCCCAGAAGAAACGTACTTTTCATTTTTAAAATATTACAAGAATAAGCAGTTCTTCAGAATATCATTGCATAAAGCCATATTTAATGTGACTTTTTTTAAAGTGTATGTAAGTTTTGAGAAATCGTTTATCCTTATCTATAACTATAATAAAAAAGGAAATTTGTGTGTTTGTGTGTTTCTCGGCTGTGTTCTGAAAAGATCGGTACATGCAGAGCTACAAACTTTGGTGGGAAGATACCTCTATGTATGTAGTTTTGCACCTCGAAGTCCGATTTTGCAATTGGTGAAAAGATTTTCTTAAATTTAATTTTTTATGCGATTTTTAGTATTTTTTGACGTTTTGCTGAGATTTTTCCACATTAGTAACAGGAATCATGTTCAATTTCTTTAGCCCAAAATATTTAAATTTTGTCCTCTTTTCAATAAAGGTTATGCGTAAAACGATTTTTTTTATTTTTGTGAGTTTTTTCCTTCTACACTAAGACTTCTTGGCCAGAATGCTTGATTGAATCATTGTTTGCTTCCATTTTGGCTTCAGTTATGCTTAGAATGGTCATTTTCCCCCCTTCTATTTTTAGCTTGGAAAAAGTTGATAATTCTTTACAGATAAAAAATCATGAATTTAAAAGGGTTTGGGTTGGGTTGATTATTGACGGCCAATTATCGACACTAGGGATATAGGGCGGGGGGAGTGCCCTTCGTGGGGGTCTTTCTAAGGGAACCTAATCCGTATTTACGCATGGAGAAGATCCACGGCTCGAAAGAAAACCACGAAAACTCCGAGCGATTAGGCCGACGGGCGCGATTGGGATCGAACCCAGCACCTCCCGTCTACCAGCTTCGAGAGCACAACCTCTCAGCCACTGGTGGGGCGAATTTAAAAGGGAAGGGCAGGTTTTTTTTATTCGATTTTTAATATTTTTTCACGTTTTGCAGAGTTTTTTGTTTCAAATGATGTCAGAAATTAGCCATTGGAAATCAAACACCGTTGGAGAGCAGTTGTGACTGGTAGCTGAGGGTACCAGTTCCAAATTTATTATTATTTATGATTTATTTATTATGCATTAATAAGAGGGTAGGCACAGTTGGAAGTCAAAAGGGCAATTGTGATTGACGGATGAAAAGGTCATCAGTTGAATGCAATTCGAACAGCGATTTGTGATTTTTTCGATTACTGTGATTTTTAGAGTTTTTTCATGTACGTGACGTCATTTATGTATTTGTACCTCCCCCTGAACTAGGCCTGCACGATGACAAAAATGGCGATTTTCTTTTCAGCTTTTGTAAGATCCCTCGAACTTCAACACCAATAATATCCAAAAGTTTTCTATGACTTATTTGATCTCAGAAAAACAAGGTGAAGAAAAATTTTAAAAATTATTGGTGTTAAAGTTCGAGGGACCGTTTAAACGCTGAAAAAAAATTTCCGTCTGCGACAGCCGCCATTTTTGTCAGCGCACAGGCCTTGTATTCAGGGGTCGGTGGTATTTGATTTCAGAAATTGGCAACGATAACTTACTGCATTTTTATGTGAAAACAAAAAAAAAGCGAAATTTTGTTTCTATTTTAAAAGTTAACGTTAATTCCTGATGTTAAAGGTCGTTGATTTAATTTTGAGGGGGAGGGGAGTGTCTGGCCGTAATTTAAATACCGCGTTAATGCTCTGATCGAAACTACCTCCTTTCCCCCTGCCTCCCAAATCAGAACTTTTTTATTATTAGTTCGATTCAAACGAAACCTTTTCTAACAAGTACTAGATAAACTTCGGTATAATTTATTCAGCCCTTTGGTTACCACTATTTCTCCACATTAAACACCAGGGAGTATTTTTTCGGTTCTATGGTCCCAATTTCAGCGAGAATTAGTCTATTCAACTTAATACGAACTAATTAAGATATAGATAACTAATTAAGACGTTGGTGGTAAAAAGTGGAGCTAAAAGATTTTGCATTTAAAATTGGTCCAACTCAAAGAAAATCTTTTCTAACTTCTTCCCAAGTTTTCCAAGTACTAAATAAACTTCAGTATCATTTTGTTCCTTGGTTACCACCAGTTATTAATATTAATCTCCAGAAGGGAGGGAATTTTATTTCTCGTGTTCTATGGGCCCGATTTCAACGAGAATTGATTCATTTTTTACTTAATATGAAAAAAATTCAGATATAGAAAACTAATTAAGAAATAGATTGGTTCCGCCTGGCGGTGGAAAATAGACCTAAAACATTCCCAGAACGTGCGCAGCAAGCCGGTACCATAAGTACCATATCTATACGGTACCAGAAGCAGCGGGGATACTCGCCAGAGTTTTGTTCTAAAAGAGGTTTGTATAGAACAGAGTGTGCTCCTGTCGGTGAAAAATGTAACTGAAAGATTTTGCTTTTCCGATTCGAACGAAATCTTTTCTAACATTCCTCCGAGGTCTGCCAGGTATTAAATAAATTTTAATAATATTTTTTCAGTCCTTGATTACCACCATCTATGAATAATAATCTCCAGGGGTGACATTTATTTTCTCGGGCTGTATGGTCCCGATTTGGTTCATTAAACTTAACACGAACTTAGTAAGATATAGATAAGTAATTAAGATATTGTTTTGGTACCCCTTGGCCGTGGAAAGAACTATGAGATTTTCTGTGCGTGCACTGCACGCCTTCTATACGGTGCCGTAAGAAACGGGGACGAGCGCCGGAGTTTCGTTTAAAGAGGTTTATTTAGAACAGAATGTTCCACTTTGTGGTGGAAACTGGAACTAAAATATTTTGCAGAGCGTGTACAGCATGCACAGCATACCTGATATACAGCACCTTCGGCAGCAAGGACACGTGTCGAAAATTTGTTTAGAACAAAATGCACCCCTTGTCGGTGGAACAAAAATATTTTCCTGCGCGTGCGCTGAAAATGGCTATTTTTATCGAAACCGCAAAAGAAAGTTACCGGATTTGATAATCCCAGACAACGAAATATTTTTATTTTCATTCATCCTCGAATATTAAGAAAAGTATTGGAGGTATCGATTCGAAACCGACAGTATGTACGTTGTTTATTTTTCTTAATCCGAAATTTTGGGAAAAATCGAACGGTATATATTTTTCAATATTGACCAAAATCTGACCCGCTTTGAATGAAATGATTCAGACATTTGAGGGGGTGGTATTGAATTGATTTCCACTTCGGGATCCGCCTCTCTATTTAATTTCCGAAAGACGCAACATTTAAAAGAAGAACTGTTTCGTGCAGCGATTTTTAGAATGATTTCGTATTTCGTATTATGAGGTAGCTTTCAATAAAAAAAAAAGTATAAAGCTACCTATTGCTGCCGTTCGGAGGAAAGCAATTCCGAAAAATTTTGGTATATTTTCACCGTACATGACCCCCAGACCCCAAAGTCACCCTCCGTTCGAATGTTGATTTATATATATACTAGCAAGATACGCCCGCTACGCTGGTCAATTTCTCTTAACGAACCTTTAATCAAACAAAATATTGACATTTCATAATTCACTTTTACATTTTAACAGAATAATAAGGATACTATAATTTGTGACTCGTGCTATAGTCAATATACACGTCAGGACACGTCGCCCTTATCATTATCTTTTTACGCGTGAAGGTTTCGCTATAGTACTCTATTGTGAAATTTGGTAATTTTAGAAATTCAATAGTTGAAAAATCGCAGAATCATTAGATCATTTTTCTTTAGAAATTGTTCTTAGAGCGCATTTAGATCTTATAAATAACAATCATGCCGAACTTGAAGTTTCTAACTCCTTCAGCATCGCAAAAATCGCAATTTTAGAACGTTTTTCGCTTCTGCACCCCCCTCAGGGTGGTGGCACCGACATAAAATATAGCCTATGTTGGAGCAGGGATTGTCACCATCTATTTTCCACCATCACTTTTGAAATCGCTTTAGTAGTTCCAGACATTCCATACAAATTATAATTTAGAATGTTTTTAGAAAATTTTTTGCTTATTTCAGCCTTTTAAATTTCGAATTTTTTTAGATTTTGTTCTTATAGAGCATTTAAATCTTGTAAGTAACGACCATACACAATGTCAAGTTCCTAACTCCTTCATTATTGAAAATATCATAATTTTGGAAAGTTTTTCGCTCCTGCACCCTCTGCGGGCAGTGGCACCGACAAAAAATTTAGCATATGTTGGAGCAGGGACTGTCACCATCCATTTGCCACCATCACTTTTGAAATCGGTTCTGTAGTTTCAGAGATTCTATAGAAATTGTAATTTAGAATGTTTTTAGAACGCTTCTTCCTCATCTCACCCTTTTACAGGGACTGTCACCATCCATTTGCCACCATCACTTTTGAAATCGGTTCTGTAGTTTCAGAGATTCCATAGAAATTGTAATTTAGAATGTTTTTAGAACGCTTCTTCCTCATCTCACCCTTTTAAATTGCGAATGTTTTTATAATTTGTTCTTAGAGAGCATTTACATCTTATAAGTAACTACCATATCAAATTTGATACTTCTATCTCCTTCAGTACACAACAAATCGAAATTTTAGAACGTTTTTCGCTCCTGCACCCCCCTGGGGGTGGTGGCACCGACATAAAATATAGCCTATGTTGGAGCAGGGATTGTCACCATTAATTTGCCACCATCACTTTTAAAATCGCTTCAGTGGTTCCAGAGATTACCCCCTACAAACAAACAAACAAACAAACAAACAATCTTTACTACTTTATATATTAGTATAGATAAGGGGGAATTAGCCCCTTGTTCCCCCCCTTTATACTTAACCAATCAATCCCGAAAACTAATCAGAGATGCGCCTTAACACAGTGAACCTATAAATAAAATTTGAAGGAAATGGGATAATTCTGCATGAAAAACCCATTTACATAAATTAAGGGGGTATTAGCCCCCCGTTCCCCCCCCTTTATACTTAATCAATCAATCACGAAAACTAGTCAGGGAAGCGTCTTAACACAATGAATCTATAAACAAATTTTGAAGCAAATAGAATAATTCTGCATGAAAAACCCATTTATATAAATTAAGGGGGGGATTATCCCCCCGTTACCCCCCTTTATACTTAACCAATCAATCCCGAAAACTAATCAGGGAAGCGCCTTAACACAGTGAACCTATAAATAAAATTTGAAGGAAAACGGAATAATTCTGCATGAAAAACCCATTTATATAAATTAAGGGGGGATTAGCCCCCCGTTCCCCCCTTTATACTTAACCAATCAATCCCGAAAAGTAATCAGGGAAGCGTCTTAACCCAATGAACTTATAAACAAAATTTGAAGGAAAACGGAATAATTCTGCATGAAAAACCCATTTATATAAATTAAGGGGGGGAATTAGCCCCCCGATCCCCCCCCTTGATATTAACTAATCAATCCCGAAAACTAATCAGGGAAGCTCCTTAACACAGTGAACCTATAAACAAACTTTGAAGGAAAACGGAATAATTCTGCATGAAAAACCCATTTATATAAATTAAGGGGGGGGGGAATTAGCCCCTTGTTCCCCCCCTTTATACTTAACCAATCAATCCCGAAAAGTAATCAGGGAAGCGTCTTAACCCAATGAACCTATAAACCAAATTTGAAGGAAAACGGAATAATTCTGCATGAAAAACCCATTTATATAAATTAAGTTTGGGGGGATTAGACCCTTGTTCCCCCCCTGTATACTTGACCAATCAATCCCGAAAACTAATCAGGGAAGCGCCTTAACTCAGTGAACCTATAAACAAAATTTGAAGGAAAACGGAATAATTCTGCATGAAAAACCCATTTATATAAATTAAGGGGGGGGGGAATTAGCCCCTTGTTCCCCCCTTTTATATTTAACCAATCAATCCCGAACACTAATCAGGGAAGCGCCTTAACACAGTGAACCTATAAACAAAATTTGAAGGAAAACGGATATTTCTATGAAGAGTTATCGCATTACGTACGTACATACATACATACAGAACCGGCTGCCAAGCTCTCAGGGCTTGACAGCCAGTGTGATAACTGAAAAATCGCAATTTTAGAACGTTTTTTGCTCCTGCAACCCCTGGGGTTAGTGGCACCGACATAAAATATAGCCTATGTTGGAGCAGGGGTTGTCACCATCAATTTGCCACCATCACTTTTGAAATCGGTTCGGTAGTTCCAGAGATTACCCCCTACAAACAAACAAACAAGATTTACTCCTTTATAATATTAGTATAGATATATGTATATCTGATCTATGTCATACGATAACACTCGTATTTATAAAGCAATATGGATGAAACTAATTGTGTGTATTAAGCTTACCAATGTCTCGACCGAGTTCGTTGGCCAACTTGGTCCGCCATCTTGTTTCAAAATGGCGGCCACTGAAAGATTTAAAACTAAAATAAATATACAAAAAAGTTAAAATTTAAATTTATATATTTTTTAAGTGATAGGCCTTGATACAAGGATTCCGGAGCATTTTTCGTTTTACATCTATCTTAAAAAATGTCTGAGATAGAGCAGTTTGAAATTCTAGGGTGGCTGACATTTTGAAACATGACAGCACATTACAAAAAACCAACGATAAATTTATGAGTTTTAGTGAACGCGATTTCTCGCAAATTCTTATCTTTCATTGTTGTAATCATTTTCCCAATCATACGTATAAAACTATATATTCATATCCGTTAGCGACAAATTATCGCCAAACTTGGCGACACTTGGCGAAACACTGCCAAAGTTGGTGACCAAAATAAGTCTTCATAAATGAAGCCAACTTGGCTATAGTTGAGAAATTTGGCAAATTTCTTATTCAAATTCAGTTTTAACGAATATTCTGTAAACGGATTCTTTGAATTTTAACTTGCTGTTTCGAGTAACATTAGCTAAAATTTTAAAACGAACAAATAGGAAAGCTACCGTTTCCTCCCGTTACAGGCCGGAAGGACTTTTTTTACGGGACCGGGCAACGCCGGACAGATGAGTTAGTAAATATATATAGAAACTAAAAAATTGAATTGCGAATTGTAGAGTATTAAATATTATGCAAAGTGAAATTAATGAAAATATTTTTTAAGGTGATGTTGAGGCCCCGGATCTGCCTATTTACTAGTATATTTCTTACACGAGATTTGTTTCATTCTCTTATGTTTCGTGGTTGAAAAGTAAGTATTCTTTTAAGGCTGAGATAAAACTCCTGTACAGGGAGATGAATAATCTAATTAAATTACATTAGTAAAAGCATCCCCACCTGTACTCGAATTCTGTAACAGAACAGTTATTGGAAATTGAGAACATAAAATTAAAGTGACAACGGTCGGTTACTGGGGAAGAACCCCCTGAAAAACTGTACATTTTATGCTGAAAAAATACATAAGAATATGCTGTTGATTGGAATACCATTGTATAAAACCTTGTTTAACGTAACACCTCGAAATTTTTCAGAAGCTTTGAGAAATCTTATATGCTTATAAATAAATATAGAACTTTAAAAAAAAAGTAAATTGCGGATTGCAGGACATTAAATATGCGAAGTGAGATTATGAAACAATGACTTGTAGAGCTGCATAGCTGCCAACATCTACGCTTTTTAAATCATATAAATATGTTTTGAGCCAAAAATATTAATTAATAAAATATTTTTAATAAAATGTGCTCTTCGTTTATTTTATGACATGCGGTGTTTTCTTTTAATTTTATTTATTAAGTAACATTTCTAGTACAAATATATTTATTTGACTTAAAGCGTAGAAGTTGTAAGCCATGGAGCCGACATTGAAGCCTCTGCAGATTCACTAGTGTAATTTCTAATAAAAATTCTGATTCCTCAAATCAAAATATTTTTTCTCTTATTTATCGGTATATTCAAAAGCATTGTATTTTTGTGCTTTTGATTAGCTTTTATGTGCAAGATTATACATTTCATACTTATCTATGCATAACTAATATGTTTGGTGTCAATTTAATTTTATGCAAACTAAATTATATGTTTTTATTAAAACTATATTGCAGCATGGGTAATCCACTGTACATAAACCATTTGTTTGTTATCCGTAAAATTAAATACTTCAAATATTTCCTTCGAATTAATTTATTATTAAACAATAACTTATAAAATGATGCAGTGCAACGTTAAATGCTCCACTCATGCGTTATTAGAAATATTGAACCAGTAATATTTTCAAACTGTTTAAAAGATTTCTCCCAGCTATAAACATCCGTTCAAGAAAAATGGATTAAGTATATATAAATCATTGTAATTAAATAGAGTTCGGTGAAATGGAAACATGTTTTATTAGAAACTATAATTCAGCTTTATTTGAAATGACACAGTCAGAGAGATTTATGCTTGAATCTCTTTAATGACATCCTCTTCAAATCAATGCCACTGATGAGAAAATCGAAAACTAAACTGTCCTTTTGAAAATAAGAATCTTTTGGTCGAAATAATAATGGAGTGAAAATTTTCAGATCAAATTATTCAAGCTTAATAATTTTTAATGCAATCACACTGATTGGTAAATAAAGCATAATAAATCTATATATTTTTAACTGAGTGTAAAAGCGCCCATTAGAACCTAGGACCTAGGCTTCAGCTTCTAATACCCATCTTACGTGATGTCAGCTTAAACCTAGGACCTGGGTTCGAATACCGACCTGCACACGTTTTTACTCAATTGGAATAATTACAACTCTAACGATTTATTTACAGGGCTCGTACGGATAAGGGAATTTTCCAGGAGTTTCACTAGTATTTATATATATATATATAGGAAAGGAAATTTAGGTTAAACTCGTGAAACTTCGCCTTCTTTTAATGAGAGATTTTCTGTAAGAAAATACTGGTAACGAGGAATTTCTTGGTCTCAAAATTCCAGGAGCCGTACGAACCCTGTATTTACCAATTAGCAATTAGTATGATTGTATTAAAAATAATTAAATGTAATTATGTATTTTGAAGTTCCATTACATGTGGTTTATTCTATTGAACTGTTTTATTTACCAGGTCAGATGTCATTGCCAAAAAGAGGCTGTCTGGGGGAAATGCGTCTTTCGGATTTGTCCAGGATAAGTTAAATGGAAGAGCGTTGCAGCTTAAGACAAGGTCCTGGGTTCGAATAACGGCTTGGGCAATTTTTCACTCAGAAAAATTAAAACTGCTATGAAATTATTTATTTCTATAC
Source organism: Maratus michaelseni (assembly GCA_963931845.1). NCBI lineage: Eukaryota > Metazoa > Arthropoda > Arachnida > Araneae > Salticidae > Maratus > Maratus michaelseni. Next base: position 102,416,955 of record OZ007600.1, read on the forward strand.
TTATTAGTAAACAAAAGTGTACAAGTGTACTTTTTTGTGCTGTTGATAATTTTTTGTTCATTAATATCTCCAAGTTTAATTTTTCTTTCTTTATTCATGCCATATGTAGAAAGATTGCTCGAAATATGAAAATAAAAACAGTGAATAACATTAAAATTGGAAACTATGAAATATTATTTACTTGCGTTTTATTCGTGATTTTTATAAATTATTTTCATTTTATCTCAGAAAAATTATACTCCAACGACATTTCGAAATTCGCCAAATTTATTTCGACTTATAAGTAAATTTACAAATATTATATTTTTCCGTGTATTATGTTTGTGCCTTTTTCATGTTTTCTTATATGAAAATAAAATATTTTCCTTATTTTTCATACTTATTACGTATTTAATTTTATTTTAAATGATGCTATTAAATCCACAAATATTCCTACTAAGAATATTATTGCAAACATGGATAATCCTTTGTGCGTACATAAAATTTTATTTCCCGAAAAATATTTTCTTTCAATCTTTCCCGGTAAATTGACTTATCATCATGCAACATGCATTATTGAAATGCTAGGGGTGTTAGCAATTTTAGGTAGTATAAGAAAGTTTTCTTGTTAGAAAAAAATCACTCAAAAAAGTGGCATACGACAATTAGAATATATAGGTTAGTGGACTAAGAAAGTATTTTATCAGCGTCTGCAATGCAGTTTCATTTAAATAAACATTGGTGGAAATAAAATGTTATGTTTTATCATATATATTATTTATGTTGTCAACATTCCTTTTTCTATGAATTTACGAAACGCACAAAAACGAATGAGGTATCATTCGAAAGGTTTCGGAGCGACTTCTGACATAGTACACTCACATTTCGTTAAAACATGTTCTGTGATTAAAAATTGCTGTTATAATTAAAAACTAAATCAACATTGTTTTCATAAATGAAATGAAAGGTGTTCATCAAATTAGTGTTGCAACACAAATATATTAATTATATGATGCTCAAAAATAATTATAAAAAATGAATAGTACAAAAAAGATAAAATATGGTTTCTCCGCACGAGTTTATTTTATATATATGGTTAAAAAGCAAAATTTAAATTTAAACGTTTAGAAGAAAACGACACCATCGATCGATCGAAGCAGTGGCATTTCACGTGTAGAATAAAATGTATACTTTGTAATATTAGATTAACCTGTATTTTAAATGCATTCAGTTTATTTTTCTTCTTTTCATTTGTTTTTCCAGAAGCGGATCACGTCATCTTCTAATGCATTTAACACGTTGACGGACACTTGCGTCTATAGCCGTCAAAGCGAAGTTCACTATGTGGCATGACGGCAATAGCCGTCCAAAACGAAACGATCGTTTTTAGCTACTACGGCTATAGCAGCACAAATGTGGATTTACTGGCGTACAAGTAGAAGCCCAGTATCATGTTTTGGAAACAATTTTTTAGGTTGAAGTTCGTTTTCCACCTGTTATACGAGTTGCAGCTTCAGTATGCACGTCGTGGTTGTGAAGGGAGTAGTGCAACCTAATTAAAGGTGCTGAATTAATCAAAATTAAGTTTATTTAAGCAGAAAGAGTAAAACTATACTTCTAATGTTCTAAAAATTACAAAAACATATAGTGTCAATTTTCGAACTTTACTTGTTCCTACTGTCCGTCAATGTGTTAAAATACGATCTTTAATTTTTTCTCGCGCGTGCCTTTTGCTAAATTCAAGCATTTTTTACTGCAACTTTGATGGAATAAATGAGACGATATTATGGCTTGACTAATATTGTTAGCAGATATCTTTATCCTTAATTTTCCTTTTAAAGTTTAAACCTGCATCTAAAAAGTATTACCGTAATTTCGCGCGTATGCGCCGCACCCTAGTTAAGTCTTTTTCAAACCGGAAATTTTATTAAAAATAAGCAGTCAAATAAGTGCTAAGCAGAAGCAAGTCATATTTTATTTTAAAAAAATTCTGGTAAGAAATCGAATCGTCTGAGGTGCGGCGTATACGCTCGAAATTACGGTAGATATAAATTATTAGACTGCATTGAGAAATCCCGCCACGTGTTCACGGGTCTCCATTATTAATCTTTAAGACTTAAAGATGATTAAAGACTTGTATTAGTAGAAAAAATTAAATTTTTCTTCTTCATAAAAACAGTTACGTGAATTAACGCACAAAGACATTTACATCAATGCAACTTAATGACGATGAAAATATGCAAAACTCCCACTAGTCCGTTTTAAGAATACCAGTATTTCTGAAGAAATAAGTACTTTTTAGGTTTTTAGAACATTTTCTAGAAAAATAACGTTAATAGTAGGTTCTTCAAAATTTAGAAGAGAAATCAAACAAGAAAAATTTATGTGGCAATAATGATATTCAAAAAACGGACCAAGTGAGAACTGTGAATCCTATATAGATTTCTTACTGCAAACGTTCAAGGTGTGGCTATTCATTTCCAACATAGATGAAATAATTTCTGAAATATGAATGTACAGTACATAATTGTTTAATATGTTTCCACGGAAGTTCCGACTGTCGTAATACACTTTTGCTCGCGACTGTACAATAACTGCCTGACTGTAACACTTTGCATTTTTTTTAAGCAACTTGCAAAATCATCTTTCAGACTCCTCTTAATTTCGGACGTAACAATATCCAGAAATCTTATTCCCGTTAGTGATGTTTTCAGTCTGCGAAACAGGACATAGTCTGCAGGTGCCAAATCCGGCGAATATGGAGGGTACTTTAACTGCACGGTGTCATGCTTGATCATCTTCAACGTTTTCCTGACCATTACAAAAACTTCGAAATGATACAAAAATGCGAGAACGTGGTAACGCGTCATCACCGTACACTTGCTACAACATTTCGATAGAACTTTTTCTCCGTTTGAAACAAAACTTAATATTTATTCTCTGCTCCATTATTTTCATTTCAACAAGAATGCTTTGACAGCGAAAGGTTGTTTGCGTGATTCAATACTTGGAAGTAAAACGAGAATGAAACGCTGCATAGAAATTGTGCTCAGATACTTCACCATTCAAATACGATCGTAAACCAACGAACGAACTTCCAATTCTAATAACTTTTGCTACTGTCCTGGAAATTAAGAGCTACACTTTTTATGTTGTAATTCAGAATCAACAGAAACGACACTAGTACGGTGTTTATTTTTTCCTTGAAGCTCTTCAATAACTTTAAAAATAAGCATACGTGGAAATAAAAAACTTTTCTTTTCGATAAAATAATCTTAAATGATATTCTAAGTTCGTCAAGCAAGATTATTTATTTCGAGTTAACAGTTAATTCAAAAGAATTTCTGACTTCTCATTCTGCTTTCTATGAGAAAGTTTTTTTTTCAAAATATTTAGAATATCACACAGTTTATAACTTATCTTTAAACGTACGATATTCAAGCTATTTTAACATTACACATTTTTAAGGCTGGTGTCAAATCCAAATTGTATGTTTTCTAATAAATTCTGGAATTCGCTTTTTTGCGTAACCGCATGCGATTGACTGGTAGACTTATTCAAACACATTATAATGTAATTTATTTTTCCATTTATCGATAAAGGCACAGTTTATTTTAGAAAATGTTCTCAATGGTGTCGTTTTGAACAAAATTATCGGACACCATATCTCGAAAATGTCGTTATTAAACAAGAAAAAATTATAACTCAATATATAGTACATTTATCGAAAAAGGGAAAACTATTCCACTTCAAACCACTTTAATAGTCATGTTCGCAAAAGGCTTGCTTTTGAGTTTAAAAATGTGTCCTAAAATATAACAAAGTTTTGCGGGGGAAGGGGGGGGTTTCCAGATATATTTTTTATAAATTTTTTTTTTAACATTTCCAACGTATGCTATTTTTGAATTCACTCATTAAAAATTTAACTTTTCAGTGTTTACCAAATTTCAATCAGGTAAATCATAGAAAAATTACACGAGTTAAACTGAATGAAGATTGTCATTTCAATAAATAGTCTATCTTAGTGAAAATGTGCTTTTTTAGAACAGAAACCCGTATTTAAAGGTCAATTAAATTTTTCCATTCCGCAATACACTCTCTAAAGGCAAATGAAATTCGTCAAGTATTTACTTCTACTTATCGTAAAACTGTAAAATAATCACATGTGTCTGAATCTTCTGTTTATATTTTGATTTTTTTTTTAATTCTAAGTAAAATATATTTTTTATATTTCATATTTATTTGTGCATAACCGAGAACATTTAAATTTCGTTTCGGGAGTTTTTACAGTTCTTACAAAATTTTATTCAAAGAAAATTAAAAAAGAAAAAAAAAAACATGAAAGCAGATGAATGACTCTTTTCATTTCAATAAATAATTTACTGGTGTGGAAATTTGCTTTTCAGCACAAAACATCTTATTTAAAGTGATGTGAGTGTTGACAAATTTCAACGTTTCAGTCTCCATTAATCATCTACTTTTCACATCAAATACCAGAAACTGAGAATCATTCTATTCTTTAAAATAATATGTAATGACAAATAAAATTCGTGGTGTGAACGATTTTAAATTCTATGTATCATAAAAGTGAAATGAAATACTTTTTCCAAAGTGTTCTGTTAGCGCTTTGAATAGATTCCATGTTCACGTAAAATATTTTCTTTAGAGTTCACATTACCTGTGCTATACTAAGAACATTTCAATTACATTTAGTATGATACATACATATTCACAATAAGAATTATATTGCAAGCACGAACAACTCATCGTACGTAAACAAATTTTTATGCCTCATGAAATTTATTCCTTTAAATTTACTTATCGTCATACAACGTGCATTATTGGAATGACATGAGCGTTAAGATATTTAGGCAGTTTAGAAAAATGTTTACATTTCAATCACCATTAATAATACAGGGTGTTTCTAAATGAATATCGGAGTTTTAACGCTTGGTAGTATTTATTACATACAACCTAAAATTATAATTAATACATAAAATGAAAGAGCAACTCAAACAGTTTTACTTACAAGCTTACAAGTGTTCAATGTGAACACCTTTCGTTACACAGCACACATGAAGTCGATAGCTCAATTCTTCCCAAACGTTAATTAGTGTTTGTGGGGTAATTGTTGCAACAAGGTTGGGTAGGTCAGCTGGTAGAGGCACATACACTCGATCCTTTGATAAACTCGATATGAATCGCAACAGGTAGAAATCACATGGCGTCAGATCGGGTGAGCGTAGAGTGGCGTTTAAGAAGAACTGAGCTATCGACTTGATGTGTGCCGTGTGACGAAAGGTGTTCACATTGAACATTTTTAAGCTTGTACGTAAAACTGTTTGAGTATTTCTTTCATTTTATGTATTAAGTATAATTTTAAGTTTTTTATAATAGATACTACAAAGCGTTAAAACCCCGATAGTCATTTAGAAACACACTGTATATTTTTTCGTCAAATACTAGAAATAGAGAACGTTAGAATTTAATAATATAATTTTTATTGAAACACTAAATTTGTTGAAAGAATGCATTTACTTATCGTAAAATTGAAATTAATCACATGTTACTTAGTGTTCTGTTTATATTTTTAAAATTTCTTTATTTCTAAGTAAAATATTTTCTTTATATTTCAGATTTATTTGTGCATAACCAAGAATATTTAAATTTCGTTTAGGGAATTTTTACAGTTCTGACAAAATTTTATTCAAAGAAACTAAAAAAGCCAAAAATAAAAAAAAATGTATATACATGAAAGAAGATGAATGAATAGTTTCATTTCAATAAATAATTTATTTGTTTTCAAATTTGCTATTCAGCACTAAAATCCTTACTTAAAGTGACGTGAGTGTTGACAAATTTCAACGCTTTAATCTCCATTAATCATCTACTTTTCACATCAAATACCAGAAACTGAGAATTATATTTATTACTATAATATAATATGGAACGACAAATAAAATGCGTTGAGTGAACTATTTTAAATTCTATGCATCAGAAAACTAAAATTAATTACTTTTTCTCCAAGTGATCTTTTTGTTCTTTTGGAACAGATTTTATGTCCAGGTAAAATATTTCCTTTTCAGTTCTCACTTATTTATGCATGACTAAGTACATTTCAATTTCATTTAGTATGATGCATACATATGCAAAATAAGAATTATATTGAAAGAAATATATTGAAATAAGTCTATGTATGTAAACAAATTTTTATGCATCATGAAATTTATTCCTTTAAATGTACTTATAGTCATACAACATGCATTATTGTAATGATAGGAACCTCCGTCCTTTGAACACTAAGCCTAAGCTCTGACACAAAAATTGCGACAGTCGTAGGCGGAATTTTTTCAGCGTGTGAACGGTCCCTTGTAATTCTATACCAATAATTTCTAAAAGTTTTCTTCGCCTTATTTGCCTGAGATTCAGTAAGTCAAAGAAAACTTTTAGAAAATACTGGGGTGTAAAATTAGGGGACAGTACAAAGGTTTAAAAAAATCCTCCTACGAGCGCCGCCATTTTTGTGTCAGCGCTCAGGCCTAGTATTCAAAGGGTGGTCTAGGAACGTTAAGCTACGTAGGCAGTTTAGACAAATGTTTACACTTCGGTCTTCGTTAATAATATATTTTTTCCGTCAAATACTAGAAATAGAGAACGTTAGAATTTAATAATTTAATTTCTATATAAAAAAAAACGAAATTTGTTGAAAGAATGCATTTACTCTTTTGCATTTATTAAGAATGCATTTATTCTTCTGCATTTATTAAGAATGCATGCATTCTTCTGCATTTATTAAGAATGCATATTTCTTATCGTAAAAATTGAAATTAATCATATGTTTCTGAGTTTTCTGTTTGTGTTTTTCATTTTTTTTCTAAGTAAAATATTTTCTTTATATTTCAGATTTATTAGTACATAACCAATAACATTTAAACAGTCTTTACAGTTCTTATAATATTTTATTCCAAAAAGCTAAAAAAGAAAAAAAAACGCATGAAAGAAATTGAATGACTCTTTACATTTCAATAAATAATTTATTGGTGTGGATATTTGCTATTCAGTACAAAATCCTTATTTAAAGTGACGTGAGTGTTGACAAATTTCTACGCTTCAATATCCATTAATCATCTACTTTTCACATCAAATACCAGAAACTGAGAATTATTCCATTCTATAATATAGTATGTAACAACAAATAAAATTCGTTCAGTGAAAGTTTTTAAATTCTATGTATCATAAAACTGAAATGAATTACTTTTCCCCCAAAGTGTTCTGTGTGTTCTTTTGGAATAGTGTGATGTGAAATCACATATAGTTTTAAATTAGCTATTTTTTTACTTTAATAAATTTCCCTTTCTATAATTCTTTTATTAAAGTTTTGATAAATTTTATTTAAGCTATTTGCGTTCTTATTCAGAACAAATAAAAGAAATAGATCAGCTTTTCTGCTCCCCCGCAAATTCTCATCTTTAGTCCTGACGCGCGATCAAACGCTTAAATTAGATAAAAACAAAAACTAAAAGAAATATTTCGGCCTCCAAATTAACTCTGCTCCGTTCATGTACGTAATATCTTTTTCAATATGCAGCTGTTTCTTTCTGAATCATAAAGGCTATGCAACAGTCACCACGCCACTATTGTGTCTATCCTTGATCTTCTCACGGGATCTGAAATTCTTCTGTAACGTAATTATTGGCGGTGTTTAATCTTGCTAAAATTGCTAGTTTGGCTATAAATTCAAACAGTTATCCATATGTTCCTATTAACGGATTTTTTATGATGCATGTACTCTCGCTAAATTTATGGTGCCAAAAAAAATGTAAACGAAGAAATTTACAACGTATGTGTACCAGCATTCCTTCTCTGATTGCCGGCCTTAAAACATGTAGACTGTGAGTCTATTGTACGAACATTAAGGCACCACCCACTCGCCTATTTTATGCTTCTGTTCTTGTGCTTTTTATTAAAAGTTCTTCAGAATCTTCATGGATGCATTCGATTCAATTTTTCTTCCAGAAAGTGATTGTTTATATATATTTTTAAAGAACCTGCATTAATGTATTTCCCACTTTTTATTTCTAAAAATTACTTTTCACGGCTAACTAAAGTCTACATATTACAAATAGATTTTATGTCGACGTAAAATATTTCCTTTAAAGTTCAAAATTTTTTGTGCATAACAAAGTGCGCTTCGATTTCATTTAATGTGATGCATACATATTTGTAATAGGAATTACTGCAAGCACGAACAAAACTCTTATTTTAAATTTACTTATCGTCATACAACATGCACTGTTGAGATGACAACAGAGTTAAACTATTTAGGCAGTTTAGACAAATTTTTACTTTTCAATCAACGTCTTTTCTCGTGAAATACCAAATATGGAGGATTTAAAATTTAATAGTATAATTTCTGTCGACAAACAAAATTTCCTCAATTGACAAACGGAAGTCACTTCTACTGTTTATAAATGTGAAAAAAAATATTCCTGAGTACTCAGTTTGTGCTTTTAAATATTTTTTATGTCCAAATAAAATATTTTCATTATATTTTAGATTTGTTCCAGCATATCTAAGTATATCAAAATTTTATTAAGTGTCATGCATACATATACACAAATATTCTGAATCAGAGCATGATCTTGCATCCATATTGCAAGCATGATTCGCCTTTTGCATGTAAACAAATATTTCTTCAGTGTGAAATTAATCCATTTATATTTTTCTCTAAGTTTAAGTATCATCAAACAACATGCAGTATTTGAATGAGAGGTGCCTTAAAAGTTTTACGCAGTTTAAATGCTAGTTATAAAACTTTACTCACAAGAAAGTTGTATATACATTTACATCAATGAAACTCAATCGCAGTTTAATTAACTAATTTATTGGACTAGAAGTGTGCTGTTAATCAGAAATTGCAATACAGACTTAATTAAAATGATATTGATGTAAACAAAATGTTGTGCCTCTATTTTCTTTAACGATCATCTTTTGAAATAAAAAAAATGACATTATTAGATAAATGGAAGATATTATTTTATTTTAAATTAATCCTTAACCCAAGGCATAAATAGTTTTTAATTGTCACAAAAAAATTCAAATAATAATATTCAGCTTATTTATTAGGAGACAATTGTTGCAAATTCTGCGATAAAGTAATTTGAAGATTACTTTTCAGAAAATAGTGGTGAAAATTGTAATAACCGTACGCACCCTGGGTATAATATATCCTGCGACTGCCACCGAGTTACTAATAATCGAAATTCCTTGAGTGGAACATATATTCCTCAGAAAGTTCAGAAGTAGTGTAGTTTTGTGCATTTGCATAGTTACAAAAACGTGTTAATTAAAAAGTAATTTTTCTTCCAATTTTTGTAAAATGTGAGTCATAAAAGTTATCATAAAATCACTTACCGTAATTTCCGGTGCACAAACGTAATACGACATAATTTCCGGCTCAAATAAATCTGTTACTGGCCGTACATTTTATTTAACAAAATGTAACTAATTTCTACTTATTTGATTTCATTTGTTAAATGGAATTTCTTTTTTGAAACAAATTTTACTTGTGGATACGCAGGAAATCACGGTGCGTAAAGATCTACTTAAAGACACTTACATCAATGGGACTGAATGGCGATTATAATATGTATTTTACTGACTGCAAAATGACTGTAAACGTACTTTGTTAACAACTTTTATACAACAACATTTCAAGCGACAAAAAGCGTCGTCGTACATATTTGCTTGTAGTTATTTTATAAATTTCTAATGACCATTGGCGAGGAAATATAAAACTTTTTCTCTTCGGTAATCCAATCCTTAATGACATTCGAAATTCGGCAAGCATGAATATTAATTTCGACTTAACAGTAAATACAAAATTGTTTTTAGTTTATCTTTTTTCTGTGACAACGTTTTTGTAATACATTGGGAATAACACGCAGATCATAACTTATCTATAAAGGTACAATATCCATACAACTTTACCATTATTTCACAATATAAATTGTAATAAACCTTCTTCAAGTATATTATTAAAAATTGTTTTACACCATATCATACTTTATTCATTTGGGAAATTTACATATACACAAATAAGTACATATACTTTTTTTCAGATTTTAAAAATTTTCATTTAAGAAATTTATAAAAAAAAATAATAAAAGTACATGAAAGAAACTGAATAAGTCTTTTCATTTAAGAAATTTATAAAAAAAAGAAAGAAAAAAAGTACATGAAAGAAACTGAATGAGTCTTTTCATTTCAATAAATAGTTTATTGGATTGGAAATCGGCGTTTCTGCACAAAAACCCTTATTTAAAGTGACGTGAGTGTCGACAAATTTCTACGTTTCAATCACCATTAATCATCTAACTTTTCACATAAAATACCAGAAAAAGAGTATTATTGAATTCTGTAATACAGTCTCTAACAACAAACAAAATTAGTGAAGGGAACGTTTACTGAGTGTTCTGTTTGTGTTTTTTAATATATTTTATGTCAAATTAAAACATTTCCTTTAAGTTCAGATTCATTTGTGCATAACTAAGTATATTGAAATTTCATTTACCATGATGCATACATATCCACAATAAGATTTATATAGCAAGCACGAATCAGTACGTAAACAAATTTTTATTCATCATAAAATTAATTCCTTTAAATTTACTTATCGTCATGCAACATGCATTATTGGAATGATTGGACCGTTCAGCTATTTAAGTAGTTTAGACATATGTTTACACTTCAATATTCATTAATAATATCTTTTTTTCGTCAAATACTAGAAATAAGGAATGTTACAATTTGATAATATAATTTCTATTGGAAAACGAAATTTGTTGAAAGAATGCATTTACTTCTACTTCTCTCGTAAAATTGAAAATAATCACATGTTTCTCAGTGTTCTGTTTGTTTTTGATTTTTTTTTATATTTCTAAGTAAAATTTTTTCTTTATATTTCAGGTTTATTTGTGCATAACCGATAACATTTAAATTTCGCTTCGGGAGTTTTTACAGTTCTTACAAAATTTTATTCAAAGAAAATAAAGAAGGCAAAAATATATATGTGTGAAGTTTTTACGAAGATGATTTTTTATTCCACGAGAAAATGGCAGTTTGTTAAACATGGTGCATTATTGCAACCGTAATGAATAATCATGGCGAGGAGGTTAGGCAATGATGAGACACCACAAGAGTTTCGTCAATAAAGAGCAGCCAATTTCCGGATAAATATTTTATTAATGAACAGAAGCGATGCAAGTAACAGTTCCCACACTATTCGGTATAAACTTATAGCCTTCAGGCTTGACGATGGCTCACTACATCGTTTAATAGATCGTAAAGAGCTGTTATGAAAATTCTACGTGACATCAACACCAGATAACCATTTGGTTCGCACTTCCAAACACGACAAAAATCTGCTGTCAAAATGCCTGCTAGCGCATTTTGTTAACCGCGCGTAGGGTTACTGACGACGACTTAACGAGGGCACGATCCAATGAGTGAGAGGCAAATTCAAGCCAAGCGAATGAGTCGCGAGGGAGAAGATTTAACACGAAAGAATGCCCCTCGTAGCCGCGTATTCATTTTGAAGTGAAAAATACCCAGCGCGCGAAGCAAAGCATGGAATAAAAATTAAAAAAATGGCTTTTAAAAACATTCGAAATGACAAAAGCGTCTCTCAGAATTTTATTGATTGGGGAGTTGATAAAAGTTACGAATGAACTTAAAGTTTTAGATTAAGATTTGGAATAAGATAATTATTAATATACGGGTTATTACTTTTAAAAAATGTTAAATAGGAATAAATATTATTAAGAATTAAGAAAATACTGACTATGTCAGAAGTTAGATTCATTTAAAGGACTAATGCGAAATAAATGCAAAGGAAATAATTTTTTTATATAACATATATATATATATATATATATACATGAAAGAAATTGGATGACTCTTTTCATTACAATAAATAATTTATTGATGTGGAAATTTGCTATTAAGTACAAAAACCCTTATTTAAAGTGACGTGATTGTTGAGAAATTTCCACGCTTCAATCTCCATTAATCATCTACTTCTCACATCAAATACTATAAACTAAAAATTATTCCATTCTACAATATAGTCTCTAACGACACATAAAATTTATAGAGTGAAAGTTTTAAAATTCTATGTATCATAAAACTGAAATCAATTCATTTTTACCGAGTGTTTTGTTTGTCCTTTTAAAAACGTTTATCCACGTAAAATATTTTCTTTAAAATTCAGATTTTATATGTGCATAACTAAGTACATTCCAATTTCATTTAGTATGATGCATACATATTCACAATAAGAATTATATTCCAAGTACAAATAATCCTTCGTATGTAAACAAATTTTTATACATTATAAAATTAATTCCGTTAAACATTTACTTTAAATTTACTTATCGTCATACAACATGCACTAGTGAAATGATAAGAACGTTAAGCTATTTAGGAAGTATAGACAAATTTTTACTTTTCAGCCATTGCATTTTCCCGTCAAATACCAGAAATGGAGACTTTACAATTTAATAAAATAATTTATATCGACAAACGAGATTTTTCGAATGAAAGTATTTACGTCTACCTTTCGTAAACTTGATAAGCATTACATTTTTCTGAGTGATCCGTTGTACTTTTGAATATTTTTTATGTCGAAATTAAATACTTTTAGTATATTTCAGATTTGTTTACGCACATCTAATCATATTAGAATTTCATTTAATACCACGCATACATGTACAAACATATTCTGAATGCGAGCATGAGATTGCATCCATTTTGCCAGCATAAGTAGCTCTTTGCATCTAAACAAATATTCATTCAGTATGAAATTAATCCATTTGTACATTTTCTTCTAAACTTACATATCATCATACAACATGCATTATTGGAATGATAGGAGAGTTAAAATGTTTAGGAAGTATAGGTGCTAGTTATGTAAATTTACTCATAAAAAAGTTCATTTACGTCAACGAAATTGAATCAGAGTTTGATTACTTAGTTTATTGGCTTAGAAATGCGCTGTTAACTTTCAACTACCTGAATTTTTCTTTTAGAATTGTGTTTTTTTATTCCTTTATTAACGATCAGACACCAGAAATTTTAAGATTGATTTTCAACTTTTTAACTTTAGCATCATATTTATACGTTTTAATTGAATTTTAGAGGATTAAAATTTCAATAAAAATATAGTGGTTGAAGAACTTGATTTATTTATTAAAATTTACATACAAATGTTTCAGATTTCATACACTAGGCATATAAGGGTTAATAATACTGCTGAATAATAAAACAGTTATTTATTGAAACAGTAAACTGATTATTAAAACAGTTATTTATTATGACATGTGTGTAACCAAAGTGTTATTCTTCAATCTTCATTAACGGTAACTTTTTAAAGACTAGTATTATTTCAGAAATCTAAAATATTATTTTTAAAAAGCTAATTTCTAGAAGCAATCAAAAGTCTTTGAATTGAACTATTAACTTGTAATCCTCAGAACGCTCAAAAGTATTGCAGTTTTGTGCTTTTGAATAGTTATAAAAAAGTGATAGTTAAAAAATATTTTTCTTTCAAATACTGTTAAATGTGAGTCACAAAAGATTCATAAAATCACTTAAGTGTAGAACACATAAAAGCGCTTACATCAGTGGAACTGAATGACTATAGAAAATGTAGTTTACTGTCTAGTAGTAAAACTGCACTACTTTTGAACGTTCTGAGGATTATATGTTCCACTCAAGGAATTTCGATTATTAGTAACTCGGTAGCAGTCACGCAGGATATATTATACCCAGGGTGCGCACGGTTATTACAATTTTCACCACTATTTTCTGAAAAGTAATCTTCAAATTAATTTATCGCAGAATTTGCAACAATTGTCTCTGACTAAATAAGCTGAATATTATTACTTGAATTTTTTGTGACAAATTAAAAACTACTTATGACTTGGGTTAAGAATTAATTTTAAAAAAATAATATGTTACATTTATCTAATAATGCCATTTTTTTATTTCAAAAGATGATCGTTAATGAAAATAGAAGCACAACATTTTGTTTACATCAATATCATTTTAATTAAGTTTACAATGCAATTTCTGATTAACAGCACAATTCTAGTCCAATAAATTAGTTAATTAATCTGCGATTGAGTTTTATTGATGTAAATGTATATACAACTTTCTTGTGAGTAAAGTTTTATAACTAGCTTTTAAGCTGCGTAAAAATTTTAACGCACCTCTTATACTGTAGATTACTGACTGCAAACGTATTTTCTTAGCAACTACAGCATCATTTGAAACGACAAAAATCACAGTCATCAATTTTTGCTTGAAGTTCTTTTATAAGTTTATAATGACCATTGGCGAAGAAATATAAAACTTTTTAATCGATAATCTAATCATTAATGACACTTAAAATTCCTCAAGTATAAATATTTATTCCTACTTTACACGTCGGTGGAACATTTTTGTACAACTTATATTTAATCCCCCAAATGTCACAAAGGTACCAGAATATCCAAATAGTTTTCTCTTTCATTAAATAAGTGATGAAAATCTTTTACTTAGTTTTCAATAAATTTCTTCCTAAATCCTGGTGTCAATCATTTCAACACTTTAGCAACAGAAGTACTTTGCCCCTGAAAGGGTTAACAGTAGATGCGAAATAGTTTTGGCTGTCTATTTTGACATTCGATGAGAATGTTTTGCTTAAAAATTGGAAATAACAGGTAGACCATAACCTATCTATAAAAGTATATATATATATGTATTAGATTTTACGAGTTTTTATTTAAAGAATCCATAAAAAAGAAAAAAAAATACATTTATATGAAAGAAACTGAAGGGCACTTTTCATTTCAATAAATAGTTTATTAGACTGGAAATGTGTCTTTTAGCACAAAAATTCCTTATTTAAAGTGACATGACTGCAGATAAATTTTCACTCTTCAATCACCATTAAGCACCGACTTTTCACGTCCAATAACAGAAATGGAGAACTTCTGTAACATTATCTAACGACAAACGAAATTCTTGAGTGAACTTATTTACTTATACTTATCTTAAAATTGAAAAACATCGCCTTTTTTCTGGGTGTTCTATTTGTGGTTTTGAATAAATTTTATACCAGGAAACCACGCCATATTGTAATAATGAAAATAATCTGAGCAAGCACCAATCGGAAGAGCATAGTGATGTGTGTTTTTTAGCACATAAATCATTTGCCCTCGTTATCCAGATATAAATCCTTAAAGCTTGCTGATTTATTTGTTTAATTTATTAAGAAAAGGCGTGGTTCTGATTCAGAAATTTTAATAATCAGATTAATATAAAAAACAAAACATATTTAGATATAGTAATATAAAAATGAAAAAAGACAGGAAAAAAAAAAAAAAAAAAAAAAAAAAACTATTGAAAAATTTGGTACTAAACCAAAAAATGATTGAAGCATAAAAAATAGGTAGCACCAAGAACATTTCATGAATTTAATTCTAGTGCAATGATTACAATGGCCGCCACCTCCGAAAAACAAAATTGCAAGGGCGTTTCAAATGCAAGTGGCCCAGTTTGTACTAACACAGACTTGTACCAAGCATACCGAATCATGTCGGAGTATTCAGGCGCCCTTAACTTGAAACGTACAAGTGACAGGAGTTTGATTATATTGTTCCGTTGAAAACGTAATGACGCCCCCTTCCACTGTGGTGTGTAAAAATAGTCTCCAGTCCTGGCTTACAATGAAAGTGTTAAGAAAATTAATTAAAATTGGATAGGATGTTGGTTTAAACTGTGTTATAGGTGCTAAAAATCCTTTTGTGTAACATATGAAAATAACAAAATATTTATTGCTCCTTATATATTGGGTTGTTCAGAAAGTTATTTTTGTTTGGGAAAGTTGGCTGGGACCGGAAAATTCTATCATTTAATTATCAGACATTAATTCTGATGTCTAATAATTGACGGGCAGAATTTTCCGGTACGAATTGTGTTTCTCAAATGGAAGGAACTTTCCGAACAACCCAATATATATTTTTTTTAATGTAAAGTTTTAGACATGAAAAGCTCATGTAAAATTATTTTCGCCTGTTTATACCTTATCCCTAAATTTATTTATCATCATCCAACACGCATGATTGGAATGATAGAAACGTTAAAATTTTAAGAAATATCAGAGTTGGGTATAAAATATACTAAAAAAAATTAAGATCAGTAAAACTAAGCCAGAATTTGAATACCTAGTTTATTGGGGAAAATGTTCTTTATCAGCATTTATAATAGAGTCTTTTTTAATACGTTGACGGGCACTCGCGGCTATAGCCGCCAAAGCGAAGTTCACAATGTTGCATGACGGCTATATCCGCCCAAAACCAAATGGTCGTTTTTAGACACTACGGTTATAGCAGCAGAAATGTGCATTTGCCGGCGAACAAGTAGAAGCCTAGTGTCATGTTTTGGAAACAATTTTTTATGTTGAAGTTCGTTTTCCACCTGACGAGTTGCAGCTTCAGTATGCACGTGCAGGGTGGCTAGTGGTCAGGGAAAAATACAGTAAAAAAATTGATAATTACCAGTATATTCTTATAGAAAAATTCAAATTGATTATTTGATCGAATAATCAATATAAATTTTTCTATAAGGATATACTGGTGTTTATCACTTTTTTTGACTGTATTTTTCCCTGACCACTAGCCACCCTGACGTGGTTGTGAAGGGAGTAGTGCAACCTAATTAAAGGTGCTGAATTAATCAAAATTAAGTTTATTTAAGCAGAAAGAGTAAAACTATACTTCTAATATTCTAAAAATTACAAAAACATATAGTGTCAATTTTCGAACTTCACTTGTTCCTACTGTCCGTCAATGTGTTAAATGACATAAGTATAAACAGAGTTTCACGCTCCCATCTTGGTACATTTGACGACTGAGACTCGTCATCAGTATTGTCCACGGATTTTTTTTAAATTTCGAATTTACATCAGAAAATTCAAACAGTACTTCTGGCTTCTTTGTAATTAAGGGATATCTGTCAACAAACACAGAAAAAACACTATTCCAAATTTCTGGTGTGTCTGTTCTGTATGTTTTTTTAAATAATAAATCTGTACCCAAAGGGTTAACTTTTCTTATTTTTTTAGCTAAATTGATAATTAGTTGTGTAGACATCCAAAACTTTCTTATCAATAAATCTCCAAAAATAATTGAAACTCCCCGAATGGAAATTTTTAATTCTTCCGATAGAAAAGTCATCAGAATTGTAGTTTGGAGTTTTTTTAATTCATTTAATGTGGATGTAAATTTTTTCTTTTATATTTCAGATTTCTTGAAACATTTTGCATAATGACACATGTTTCGTCTAGATTTAGTTTCAAGAATACATATTCACAAATGTTCCCTTTAAGAATTATATTTAAAGTATGGACAACAATTTATGCATAAACAAATTTTTATTTAGCTTTAAAATTAATATTTTATTCTTAAATCATTTAATCTTTCCTTCCTAATTCATTTTTCTCCAGTGATAATTCTAGCTTATCTTTATTAAAATGTCCATTGTTTTTGTTCCTGTCAATTTATTTGCATTTTTAGCTAGTTTAAGAGATAATTATTATCCATACAAATTCCCTCAAGAAAAATTACAACAGAATACTTACATGAAAGAAATTAAATAGGGATTGGAGTATGGAGTTCAATGGATTGTAAACGTGTATTACTGGCAAGTATAATGCACACGGGTATAATTATAAGTATAAATATATTTAATGCTTAAATCTCTTTATTGACCATCTTTTTTATTCAGTGACAACTGGGGAGGATATCTAAATCTTTTCTTAGAATTATACAGGATTCGTACTTTTCAGGGATTCAGGGGATTTTAATGCCAGGTTTTTCATAAAATAGTGGTCGCCAAATTTAAACACTGGATTTCCCAAGTAAGGTAAATATTTACCTTCTCCATTAAATAATGTAAAAATAAGAATTTGGAATTCGAATCCTTAGAGGCGTATGAATACCGTTATATTTTTCTATATGTTCTATTTGTGTCTTTTGAACAGATTTTATGGGGAAATAAAATATTTTGCATGTAATTCAGATTTTTGTCTGCATAACTAAGTTCATTTAAATTACGTTTAATACGATGAATTTACCTTCTCAAATTCTCTCAATATACTTTTATTTAACCATGGAATTAATTATTTAATTTTTCCTCTATTTTTTATTATTGTCTTACAACATGGATTAAAATAATTGAAACACTAACAAAATTTTTGGATATTTTTTCCAAATAGAAAAAATCACTTTAAAAAATGGTTTAGAGATATTTGCATCAATGAAATTAAATGTCGATTAGAATATGTAGCTTATTGGACCGGAAGTTTATTTTATCAGCTAGTAGTGGAGAAATTCAACGTTTTTCCTTTTTACAAGCAGATTTCTCATGGTAATCGAAATTCTTGAAGTTGAGCTATTTACTTGTACACATGAAAAGCATGGTATTTCTGTTTGTTTTTTTAAGTTTTTCTTTGCATTGAAAGTAATTTTTTATATATTTATATACATATATTTTATTTTTTTTCGTATTCTCCTTTCTTTTTTATTTATAACGAAGGATATTTTGCTTTTTAAATAGTTTTTATTCGGAAACAAAATATTTTTCATATATTTCATATTTATTTCTGCATAACTAAGTTTTTTTAAATTTTCGTTTAATACTAATCATATACATTCTCAAATGCTTTCTATGAAAATTACATCAATAGCTTCTTATGCATCCACATATTTTTATTTAACCCTGAAATTAATTCTTTTATATTTTCCACCATTTTCATTTATCGTCTTACAACATACATTATTGAAATGATTGAAACTTTAACAAAATTGTAACATATTTTTAAGCAGTTTGAGAAATTGTTCCCAATTAGAAAAAAATCACTAACCGAAAATGGTAAAGAGACATTTACATTGATGAAATTAAATGGCGATTACAATATGTAGCTTATTGGGTTGGAAATGTATTTTATCATCAACTGCAATGTAACCTTATTTAAACAGTTAACAAATTTTCATGCTTCGATCTCCACTAATTATTTTCTTTTGAAATTAAAGACTAGTAGTAGACACATTCAACGTTTTCTATATTTATAAGCTGATTTCTAATGCTGATCGAAATTCTTCAAGCGGAGTTATTTACTTGTATACATCAGAAAAGCATTGTATTTCCTTTCTTTTGGATAGTTTATATGTGCATGTAGACTCTATTGTTTTATATATCTTATATCTCATTCATTCCTTATATTATTATTTCTTTTTATTCAAAATTAAGGATATTTTTGTTCTTTATTTAATTGAATTCGTACATATTCACATGTATTTCATTTAAGAATTATATTGAAAGTACAGATATTTAATTGTGCAGAAACAGTCTTTTATTTAACAAATGAAAAGCATTCTTTAAAATATTTTCCTCCTAATGCATTTATTATTGCACTTTACTCTAACGATAATTATAGCCCATCTGTAAGCAATGGTCCATTGTTAATAATCAATCATACATTATTGATGAATGATTATAGTCTTAAAATTTTTTCGACAGATTACAAATGCTTTCCCAATTATAAATATTCACTCAAGAAAAATGACAGAATATTGCATACATCAAAGGATATGAATACCCATTATAAGATATGGTTTATTGGACTGAAAACAATTTTATTAGTTTCGAAACGAAGCTGCGTTTAAAATAACAATAGTGTAGAAAATGTTTAGTATTTAAATTCCCATTAATGATCTTCTTTTGAAATTGAAAATTAAAAGAATTTAGAATTTTTTTTATAAATCCAAAATTTAATTTTATATGAGCGGTGCGCTCTAGAGATGAGTTCGGGTTCTCTTTTCAGAGCCAGGGCCCGCCCGAGCCCGACGATTTTAAATCCGAGTCCGCCCGAGCCCAAAACATTTTGTGTCATCAGAGCCCGAGCCCGCCCGAGCTCGATATCGAAAAAAAAATGCATAATATTAAACATAAAATGTTTTAAAAGTAATATATCATATTTAAAAACTTCTTACATTAAAATAACTGTTAATCTCCAGCACATAATTAAATTTTATGGGAAATTACATTCAATCTTTTCAAAAGAGAAGTTTGGTATGAAATAAAAATATACTTACTTAAAAGATTCTCATAATTTTCTCACCCAACAAGCAAACCTGATGGATACATTAATGGAGTGCGTTTTATGGCATGAAATTTGCTGAAATTACTATTTCTATGTCGTTTTTCTATTTCCTATAATAGACGTATCTCATAAATTATAATTGATTCCTTAATTAAAACAATATTTCGTGTTCCTGAAAATCAGCTTAAATTAAAAATTTGGCACCGTTATCTGAAAGATCCAATGCTTTTATAGGCAAAGTGGAAACACTTTTCGATTGCTTTCTTATCGGAATAACAATACATGACAATTATTAGGATTTACGAATGGGAGTGACTTCGTAAATGTTCAGAGAAGAGCTTTAACATGAGCAGGGTTCATGATGAAAAATAGAATCACTAAAGTTATTTTCATATCAAGTATGAAGAGCCATTTATATGACCGCACACAATAGAATACTAAAAATTTCCAAATCTTAAGCTAATGCTGATTAACTGCAAACAAAAGGAAGTATTCACTTCACTTTAGATATCTAAAAATAAATAAACGTTCTAATTGAAAAATATCCTACTTTTACAAACGAGAATCGAAATTATTCGCGTCTTTTTTCCATTGGCGCCATATCATCCAGTCAATGCCGCACATACATCTGCAAATATTGCAAATTTTCTTTTAAAGTAGCATTCTAAAACTGGAAAAGAAAAATAAGATTTCTGCTTCCCCTTTTATTCATTCTGATCAAAATAGAATTAAATGACTTAAAAGGGAATATGTAATTTTTTAGCGGGGAAAAAGTTATTATTTTTTTATCATTATATGACAATAAATAAAATTGTCAGTTTCAGAAAGAATGAGCCCGAGCCCGCCCTTGCCCGAAGACGGATCTAAAAATCGAGCCCGAACCCGTGTCGGGCCCCAGATTGGGCTTGGGCTTTCGGGCTCGGGCTGAGCCCGTGTCATTTCTTGTGCGTTCGTATACGATACTGAATATCCTTCAATTTAAACACCAGTATTTTAAAACAAGCTTTTCAGTCATATTAAATTTCATTTAAGCGATTAATTTAGATAAAAATTAATATAGAAAAATTCTCAGGTCAAAGGAGTAAAATAAGCGAAGAGATTAAAACAAATAACAATTCGTCGAGTGTACGTATATTCTTCTAGTATTCATTATTAAATAAAATCAAAAGAAATGTAATTTTGTGTTTTTAAATACATTGTATGTACAAATAAAATAAAAAAAATTTTTACATTTCAGAAATTCTTTTATGCATAACCAATCATATTTCGTTTTAATTCAATTGAATATATACAGGGTGTTTTTTTAAGTTGTGAAAGTAAAACCCTATAACAAAAGAACCAGTGATCCAAATGAGCTAAAATTTCACTAGCATGCTCCCAAAACAATGGGGAATTTTTAGGCGTAGTTAAAAAAAACTTAAAATCGCACCGACAGATGGCGCTGTACATGCAGTAAAGTTGGGAGGAACTTGCGCCCGGCACACACACATTGGCGTAAAAACGTGAAGTACGCACATCTCGTGTTCATTATTCTACGGAAATCCTCGCAATGACTGCGCCATTGACGGACCGTGCGTTGTTAGTGAAACTGTATTATCAGAATAATGACAGCGCAGCAACTGCTTTAGGAGATTTAGGACACTTAAGAATTTAAGAAAAGGTCCAATGACGACAGAGGGTCTACGAAAGATGGTTTCTCAAAGTACCGTCCATTGTTTTCCTCCCACAGACGATATATTTTGTTTCTGCTACCTTACAGCGCCATCTGTCGGTGCGATTTAAGTTTTTTTTAACCATGCCTAAGAAATCCCCATTGCTTTGGGAGCATACTGGTGAAATTTTAGGTCATTTGGATCAGTGGTTGTTTTGTTATAGTGTTTTACTTTCACAACTTTAAAAAAAAATCACCCTGTATATATATGTGTGTGTCAACAGATATTCACAATAAGAATTATACTAGAAGTATGGATAATCAATTAGGAAATAACTATTTCTTTAGTCCTGAAAACTATTCGTTTAAAATTTATATGTTAAATCATTTATTATTGCACAATGCTCCAACCATAAGCGGAGTTTATCTTTAAACAGTGCTGTAATGTTATTGATGTTGTCTCATATTACTTTAATGAAAGAAGTATTTACTTTTTAGTTCGATTCAATAGAGTTTACACAATTAGACAAATTCACACTAGAATAGTTATTGAAAGACATTTGCATCAGTCAAACGGATTGACGATTTATCTTATTGGACCTAAAACGTGTTTTTTCTACCTCCTTCGAAAAAAAAAAATTGCGAGGGCGTTTCTAATGAAAGTGGCCTAGTTTGCACTAACCCAGACTTGTAACCAAGCATACCGAATCGTGTCGGAGTATTGCGGCGCACTAATCTGGAATTGGACAAATGACTGGAGTTTGATGATGTTACGTTGAAAACGTAATGACTCCTTATTCCATCCTATTAAATCAATACATTAGCAAATTTCAAGACATTATATATCGATAATGGAGATGAAGGAAAATGATTTATGTGTCAAAAAAAAGTTTCACTATGCTCTTTCTGTTGCTGCTTATTTAGATTTTCTCCTTATTACACTAACGACATGGTTTACAGGTAAGAGTCACGACGATGAAATTTGTTTATTTTTTCTTGCTTTATGTTAATCTCTAATAACAATCGGAATTCGCCAATTGCAAATATTTACCTCCTTCTTATCGCTCGGTTCATCAGTGTTGCACTTTTCAGCTTTTCAATATTTTTATGTCAATGTAAAATGTTTTCTTTTATATTTTACTTTTAGCACGTTCGCTACCAATAACGCATACGTGGCGTCGCTTGGTCACTTATTTTTTATATTCCATTTTTAATCCAAAATTACGAATTCACACCGGAAACGTTGAAATAAAACATTTTATTTCTTGCAATCACGAAATGTCTGTTATTAAATGAATCAAATATTGCTATTAGTGTTTTCTGATATGAATTTGAAATTTCTGATTAAAATAAAATTTCGTTAATATTAACCCGGTAGTGAACGTGTTAATTTCTTTTTTGCATAATTAAGTAAATTTCGTTAAACTACATTTAATTCTTATATATTCATGAATATTCTCTTTAAGATTTATGTTTCAAAAATAGATCTTCTTTTGAGCATAAACACATTTTTATTTAACCATGAAATTATTTCCTTTAAACATTTTGCTTTAATTAGTATTAAACAATCTATTAATTATCTTTAAACGATTAATTTTTCATTACACAATCCTCCAACGGTAGTTGGACTTAATTTTAAACAATGCTCCTTCGTTAACTCCAGTCATATATTATTCGAAGGAATATAATAGTTCCCTTTTTAGGCAGTTTTTAAGAGAGTTTTCCAGTTATACAAATGCATTCAAGAAAAATAAATGAAATGAATTATACTGAATAAACTGTCAATTATAATATGTGGTTCATTGGATTGAAAACGTGTTTTATTTCAAGCGTAATACAGTATAATATAAAAGGACATGAGTACGCTATCTGTTTCATGCTTGAAGCTTCTTAATGACTTTTCAAATCAGTGACCATTGATAAGAGATTTAAAATTTTCTTTTCCATAAACAAATTAATACAGGCAATCGAATTTCATCAAGTAAAAATGTTCTCGTCTCTACTTATCAGTAGAATTCAAAGCATTTTTCATCTCTATTTGTGCTTGTAATAAGTGTTTATTTTTATTTTTTAAGTGCTTTTATTTCTAGAGAACATATGTCGTTGTTTTTTACATTTGGTTTATGTTATTACATGTGTGTATTTAATTTTTTTCTTATATTTTCTAACATCGTATCGGGAAAAAAGGAAATTGATAACAAATAGCAAAATCAAATAGTTTCTTTTAATAATATATTTAAAATATCCATTAACACATAAGAGTATTTCCAGCTTGAAAAAATTATTTTTTGAAAAAAATGGCAAATAGAGGAACAACACCTGCAGAAGGATTCTTTTTTATGATTCTGGCAAGATCTTACTAATCAATGGAAACCGTGGCAAACAATTTGCGAAACCTATTTGCGAATTAAAAATTTTCACCTTTTATTTATATAAACTCTGCATTTAAATAAGACGATACGACGATTAGTTTTCGAAAATAGTTGTCTCCCTGACTGCGACAGCTGCCTCGCAATGCTGTGGTATCAGGTACAGGCCCAAGCATTAATGATTGATTACATGTAAATCCAAAACAATGTTGCCTTAACATTATGTAAAATTGTTTTAAAACTTTAAACGCAATTTTCTGGAACAAAATGTAATATTGTTTCATGTCACTACAACAAATATACTGGCAACGAATGAACTGATTTCCTTTATTGTTATATTCGTTGTTTATCTGGGTTTTTTTTTAATGAGAGCTTACGTCCTTGACTATTTTTTTTAATTTTAATTCGTTCGTTTTTTAGTAAAACAAAAAATCATTGGTTTGACATGAAAGCTATCGGGCAAATCTTTTTTACCGCGGAAAACTATACATACGCTGTGAAACATCGAAGAGAAACATGTGTAAAAGATCCATGTGGAATAACAGAAATTTTCAAATTTCGTTTTTAAATGTTCAAAATATTTATTTTGCATTCAAAAACCTACATATCCCTACTTCGTTCTTAGACTTAAGAAAGAAAAACTTTATAAAATGTGCTCATTTTCAAGCCGCAAAATACAAATTGAAACCAAGCTATCAAGTTTTTATGAAGTGTTAAAAGGTTAATTCATTTTAGAAGTAGTACAGAAATTGAAAGAATATTCTTTTTAAAACCTTCAATCTGTAAAGTTGTGAGTTAATTTGATCCAGGTTAGGCGTTTCGATCGAGAAAATTTATTTGATGTAACAATATATAATTAATTTCATATTTTTATACGGAACCTGTTTGATTATGTTCCTTAAAAAAAAAAAAAATCTGGTTTGAAACATGTATAACCCTCAAATGCCTATAGTATCATATTTGCAACACTTTTTATTTAGCTTTTAATAAATAAATCAAGTTCTTCGCAACCAACTATATTTACATCGAAATATTAATCTTGTGACAATCACATAAATATGCTACTAAGCAAAGTTAAAAATATATCATAAAATTTGTGGTGTCCAATCCTTAATATAAGCAAAGAAAAAAAACACAATTCTAAAAGCAAAATTCATGCATTGAAGGATTAAGAATTATACACCAGAAATTTTAAGATATATTTTTAACTTTATTTAGTAGCATATAAGTGATTTTTGCAGGATATTTCGATATAAATATAGTGGTTGCAAATAACTTGATTTATTTTTTAAAAGTTAAATACTCTAAGCCAGTGGTTCCCAAACTTTTGGGCTCGCGGAGCCTTTTTGGGGAAGAATTTCTCAGGCGGAGCCCCTTAACTCCACGGTACTCTATGGTTTACAATTAATGTTTTTAATGCCTATGGAGCATATAAAGATCTGCTAGATAAGAGTACGAACCAGTAGTTTCCAACATGGGGCAAGGTTCTCAATTTAGCCCTTTTTTTAAAGCAGAAAATTCTGAATTCATACTAGAAATTTTGAAAATCAAATTTTCTATTGTTTAACCCCTTAAGAGTTTTATTTATTATTACTGTTATTGGACACAATAAATTAAAAATAAGGACTAAAAACCACTTTTTTTGTATTAAAATATCTGCCTTGTATAATCGAGATATCCTCGCTACCATGTCAAACTATCGAATATGAATAAATGCATTTTTCATTACTTTTAAAAATGTGCCGATTGTCACTACTAAATTTTACTAGAATTCTTCTGATAGAAAAAAAATAATAAAACTGCGAAGAACAGGGTTGCCAGTTTGACTTCCTTTTTTATTCAGAGATGCCGAATTCATACCGGATAATTCGAGAGAATTTTTTTTTTTCAACAATCACGAAATACTCTCATTATGTAAAGGAAAAATGTCTATTTAAAATTTCTGAATAGAAAAGGAGGCCAAACTGGCAACCCTGTTGATGTTGCAACCCTCTTAAAATTTTGTGGTGACAATCGGCCCATTTTTAAAAGTAATGAAAAATGCATTTTTTCACATTCTATAGTTTGACATGGTAGCGACGATATGTCCGCCAACTACAGTAAAAATTATAGATAAAAATTTTTGGTTTCTGAAAGCTTTTAGTAACGAAGAAAACAAACTCTTCTTACCCGAGCGACGTTCCAGCAATAAGTGGTTAATGACATTCATTTTTAAAATACAAAATATTCTTTCGGGATTTCCAGTATGAACTCTGAATTAAAAATCAAAATGGTAACCCTGTCTGGATCTTGCAGTGCACTGGGTATTACGTGAAACTATTATCATTTATGGCGAAAACCACACACAGAAAAAAAGGTTAGTTGTACAGTTTTTATTTACAAAGAGAGACTTCTGCATAATTCCAATTGTCTACTCGCGAAAAGAAAGAAAATGCGTAGGCGCAGTCGCCCGTGAGTAATTATATAACTCGTTTTCGCTACTCCCGCCCACCCGTAATAGAATCGTGCGATTTTTTTTTCGTTCTTCATTACATTTCTAGTACTTCTAAACAAGCAACGAAAACGAATCGCCTCTGAGCTTCTTCTTTTGAACCGTTTTTAAAAAAATACATTTAGAAGCAGAACTTCGTTTTAGTGTTTAAGTGGGCGTGGCAAAATCCATAACCTGTATTATTAGGTGCAGCATCGTTCACTTTTTTTGGATGTTTTATTTGAAGTATTTAGCTATTAATTATAGTTTTGAAAGAAGCTTCCTTTCACCATTGTTTTGCATCGAAATAGATATACGGTTAAAAACTACACATGTAAAAGAACTGCAACTAGTAGAAAAATCTTTAATAACAAAACGGGATATATGAGCGGGGTTAAATTTATTTCCGGTTGGATAATCATTGACGAAAAGTCTAAGCAAGGGGTGGAGCTCAGAAAAATTTAAATTGTTAGTGTGATGACAAATGTAAAGAACTAATATATATTTTAAAATTGCTACAGCCTTAATTCTGATAAGAAAATGTGGCATTATAACATGATAATCTTAGCCAATGCAGAGACCAATTAGAACAAAATTTTAAAGAGTGGTTAGAGTGATACAAGATGTTACAAAAATATGTTTTTAGCAACATACATTGCTTTAAAAATTAAGTACAATTATGTAAAACAGCATAGTAAATTTAAATAGTTAAGAATTAATAAAAATAAAAGAAACAGATTAAAGGAATTAAAGTTACAAAAAGAAAAAAGAAAGCTATATACACGATGTATACAAATATTAAATAAATCTATTAAGGGGTTTATTAAATGATACAAGATGTTACAAAAAAGAGGCGTTTTAATCTACAAACATTGTTTTATTATGAAAAAGAGTTTAGAAAATTTAAATATACAAATAACATAAACAGATTAAGAAATTAAAGTTATAAAAAACGAAGTATATATGCACAAATGTAAAATGAATCTAATGAGGGGCTTTAAATGATACAAGATTTTCTAAAAAAGGTGTTGTTTTACTATGAAAAACAGTATAGATAATTTAAATAATTAAAAGTTAATACAAATAACATAAACAGCGCTTTTGCTCTTTTGATTCACGTTGTGCATTCGATTCAGAATACTATTTCTTGTAGCTTATTTTGAATTGAATTTTTAAAACACATTAAATGCAGAAACATAAAATAAAGTAGTTCAAACCAAAAATATTATATAGAAAATAAATACATATATAATCAAAAAAAAATTTTATGTTTTAAAAAATATATATTATAGTATTTTTTAACTCGGTGATAGCTGTAGTTATTTTTGACACACACACGCACAAAATTTTCTACATAATTTCGAAAAATTGTCCCTTGCAATTTGCTAATTTCTTTCATGTTTTGTTTATTTTCCTCGAACGCCGCGGAGCCCCTGAAAAGTGTAGACGGAGCCCCAAGGGCTCCGCGGAGCACACTTTGGGAACCTCTGCTCTAAGCATTTAAAGGTTAACCAAGGTCAAATTAACCCACATTTTGCGGAAGAATAGTGCGAGGTTGGCATATATGCCATTCAGTATATCTTATAAAACTAAACATACAAAATTTATCTCTAATTTCAAACAGACACACTAACAAAAGTGACTTAAAGGTAATTTTAGCCAAGGATTCCCTTTCAAGATTTCGCTTTCAAAGACATCGATTTCATATTCAAACTAATAAAGAATAATCAAACTTTTCTGGCGGATAAGGTAATCTTTAAAGACAGCCGGATTTCACTAAATGGAAAAGTATGTTTCATTAAGAGATATTGAAGCGAAATTTTGTTATTAGATGTGTTTCAAAAATTTCTTTGTTTAGTATTTTTTATAAATATCTCAGAGAATAATCTAAAAAATATATAAAATATCGCAAATAAATTAAAAAGAAGTTACCAACAAAATTTTGTTTATAAGATTAGACACGCAAACTTTATCGCTAATACAAACAGTAACGTTAACAAAAGTAACGTGAACGTAATTTTATCTTCCAATTCCGATTAACGAAATCCCTTTCAAATCAAAGACAACTGACAAAGAAATGTGAAACTTTTTCACCGGGTAAAGTGATCATTTGCTAAACGAAAAATGATTAAAATTTTACTTGTTAGTAAATATTGAAACAAAATATTGCTTTAAATTATTTATTTTTTATTCATTTGTTGCGAATACATATAGTTTTTATAAATTATGTAAAATATTAATGTAAAAAAATATAATACATATCAGATAAACACAAATATAAAAGTTAATCCATAAACTTTTTTTATTTTTAAATTTATAAGATCAGATACACAATTTTATTTATCTCTAATACAAAGAGAATCTTTAACTAAGACGACACTGAATGTAATTTCATCCTTCGATTCCCTTTAATCACATCTCTTTCAAAGCAAGGACAACTGACGAAGAAATGCGAAACTTTCCTAGTGGATAAATTAATCTTTAATGACAGTTGAACTTTTGGTAAACGGAAAAAATACGTTATTCTTAGAAGAAAATAAAGAACATTTTTTTATTATATTTTGTATTATTTCTTAGTTTGTCAAACAATATATTTTTAAAATCCTCTCACTACAAGTCCGTGTTAACCCATTAACGCTCAGTGGCATATTTTTAGATCAATAGACTTAATGGCAAGAAAGCGTCTTTCACACCAGTAAATATGAAGATAAATATGTACTCTCTTTCACGAGACATATCCCTTGATAAAATAATATAAAAAATACCCTTCATTTAAAAAGTGGTGTGAAATCTAAAATTAAAATTTTAACGAAGGAAATAAGTTGGGCGTTAATGGTTTAATACGTTCACTACCGTAATTTCACGCGTATACGCCACACCTCAGACAATTCGATTTCCTACCAGAATTTATTTTAAATAAAATGTGACTTACTTCTGCTTAGCACATATTTGACTTCTTATTTTCAATAAAATTTCCAGTTTGAAAAAGACTTAACTAAGCCAAACGGGCGAAATTACAGTAAGATCCAGGTTTCACTGCAATATAATCATTTCTTTTATTAATATAATTCTATGTATATTATGCATTTTTAATACATTGAGTAATGATTGATACCCTCAAGGTTTACATTCATATACATAATTAAGTTTTTGTACAATTTTGGAATAATAACTTTTTTTAGCACAATTTAGCCCTTTAGCTAGACAGTCAGAGGGTTAAAATATCCAAAGAAATACGCTCAGTAATTATTTACATCAGCAAATTGCAGATATAACTTTCCCAAAATTTCCAATTCTTACATATGTTTGTATCAATATTTTTATGTGCTATGGATATTCATATACTTTCTACATACTTTATGGGCTATAGTTGAATATCTTTTAGTTTAATTGGTCCATAAACACATTTCGTTAAAATATTTCTATGTCAAATTATATCAAATGACTTCATAGCATAGCTGCTAACATTCTGAGTTTTTCAAGTCAAATAAACATGCTATGAACTAGAAATTTTTGCTAATAAAATAATAAAATAAGTACCACGCAGAAAAAGTTACATTACTAAACAATTTTATTAAATAAAGTTTATGCAATTATGCAATTTTTGACTGGAAAAAATCCCGAAGATTGATGGCTATAAAGCCGTAATTGTTTCATCGGAAATTTCTTAACAATTATTGATAATTTAAAAAAAATACAGCAATTGGAAAAAAAATACAATTATTTAACACTAGAACGTCCATGAGCGTTCATTTTGCCCGGTACTAAATTAATATTTTTCGATTCAAACCAGAAATTTCATCATAAAATAACTTAAACATATACCACCCGTAAATATGTTCAATCATTCAAATGTCTTAAATAGTTTTAAATAAAAATTCTTAGGTGAGCGGTTTTAACAGTACAAGTCACTATTTGGTTAATTCAGTGTATTTGCATTTTTCCCCAGTTAAAATATGAGTATCAGTCGGGTAATGAGTAAGGTAAAGCTAGGAGAGATGGCGCGTTCGGAGAGATTGCGCACACAGAGGTTCGGAGGTAAGGAGTAGAGTGAGCGCGCAGCGACTCCAGGTAGTTGTACAAGAACAGTAGTGGAGTGTCTACTTGAAAGTGCACGTTGATTGCTTTGGGCATCTAAGATAAAGTATTGCTATTTTGTTTTGTTTTCCCAAAGTAAGTGCTTCAATTTTCATAGCTATTCATCAGAATTTCTATACAATGTCAATAGTACAAAATATTTTTAACTTAAACGATTTCTCATAAGCTACTAATCTAGACTAACAATGTGAACATTAACGGTTCGTTTTAGAAGAGGTCATGTTTAAATAAAAGTCCGCGCAATCTCACCTACCGAAATTGGAGAGTTTGCGCATCTGCTACTTAGGAGAGAGGGCGCAGTGTTCCCATTAGTTTCCATGCTAGGAGAGATTACGCAGCTTATTGGTAAATTTGCATAAAAAAATGAAAAATGAAAATGGACTAATTTTAAGTTAAACGTATTATTAAGTAACATAATTTTATTTTGTAATCTTATCTGGACTTGCTTTTTCTGATTCTTTAATTTTTTTTCCCTTTAATTAAAATTTTTTAATCGTTTTTAAAGTTATTTCCTTTTTCTGATTCTTTAATCATTAGGTTGAAATATTCACTCCTAATTCAATAATATTTGTTCACATAAACCTTACAGCAATGTCATTTAAGTGTAATTATTACTGTTAACAATTTAATTGTAGTTATTATTAGTAACAATCTCTCCTACCCATGTGCGCAATCACACCAACCCTATAAGGACAGATTCCGCAAAATAACTTTCTTGGTTTTATTACAATTGTTCTATTATATTGCAACATAACAACAAAATAGCAATGCAAATGCATAAAAAACAAATGAAGTAAAAATTATTCATGAATAGTTTAGCAAAAAATTAATATTTAGATTTTTTATTGCTATTCTTTTGAATTGTGCGCAGACTATCCTAGCTTTACCTTATCGGGTAATAGAGTATCAGTCAAGCTGAAAGGTAACGAACTGTGATCATAACAGTACAAGAAATAAATATTCGCTATTATATATATTAAAGTACTCACTGCACAAACAGTAACAATTCTTACTTTACACCATCAAGACACATTTCTCGGTTAAATACATTGATAGTAACCAAAACGGCCTGCATCCAGTTAACCCCAAAACAGGCTTACGATGTGTTTTTCACTTTCCTTTAAACTCGCAATTTCGAATTTGTACTGTTAAGACCGCCCACCTAAGAATTCCGATATAATTTTATTAAACTTGCGAAAAATGTCTGGTTTAAAAAAAAGTAAAAAAAAAATCCACTGCGTGGCTTGACTTTTACGCGTCGAGCATATTTTACAGAATTTTTTTGCATGCATAGGGCATTTTAATAAGAAGAAAATTTCTATTACAATTTTTCTTGTGGAAGTAATACGTTCAAAATATTGCAGTAGTAGTTCGTATATGACGAAATATTTTGTCTTACCCAGGTTAACAGGTTAATATTTTTATTTTATTTTATTTTATTTTATTTTATTTTTATTTATTTATTTATTTATTTTGCATATGATACCTGAAGTCGATATCTGATGTTGTGCTTTTATACCTTTTTCGATTTTTGTTACAGTTTTTTATTATGGGGACATTTCCACTTTTGTAACCAGTTTTGAAAGTGAAACTGTATTATTAAAAGCTACAAACACTCAGCGCTATATATCGACCTCAGTTATCATATGCAAAAAAAAATCATTTAAAATACTATAATGCAAGCAAGAAATTTGAAAAGATTTCTCCCATAGGTTTAACATTAACTTCCGGAGTTTCTTCGCATGACTAGTGTAAGCTTTTACATGCATCATTTATCACATGTTTTGACTCTTCTTTTTAGTACTTTTATTTAAGGCGCGCTGTGCAGTTGTTAAAAGACAAACAGCTCCATTTATAAAACATTAAATTAATTATTTTAATTCAAATTCTCTTGTAGAGTTATTCGAAATACTTTTAATTTCTTGAAGAACAGTGGGATATGTTTTATATTCCTTCAGTTTAATCAAAATTTTTCACAAATTATTTAAATAGAATTATTTTATATTTAAAATTTTGGTTGGAAGGGCTGGGAAATTCTATTTCTCTATTTCAAAAGGAAAGAAAAAAAAAAGCGATAATTTTGTTGTGAATTTAACATTACCGAAACACAATTACTTGCCCCTTAGAGGCTTAAGAAAATAAATCTATTTTCTGTCTCTCTGGCCCTTTAACATCCTTGGTAATTTTTTTTAAAGAGAAATAACAAAAACAAGGTAATCGAGCAAAAAGATTGCTGCAAATAAAGAGAAAATCTTTTTACTTTGATAAATGGCTTATTCTATTTTTACAGTTCGTTGTTGAAGTCAGTGGGAATTAAAAAAATTGTATCTGAAATATGCGTGTGAAAATAATTATCTGAAATATGCGTGTGAAAATAATTATCTGAAATATGCGTGTGAAAATAATTATCTGAAATATGCGTGTGAAAATAATTATTTTTATGTTAGTTGCTAATATTTCATAAAATGTGACTTATGTTTTTTGTGTCGAGGTGCATCGAGGTATATTGAGATGCGCGTTAAGCACCCATTTCCGTAGGTGTTCTGATAATAATAAATGCAGAAGTTAGCAGCAATAATTTGCAATCTTGACTGCATTTTGAGTTTGAATAAACAAAAACATAGCAGTGGGTAAAGTCGGTAAATAAAGAACAATTCCCTATCACCGTATAAAAATGGAACCGACCGATTATTAAAAATGTCTACTAAATAATGTTATACCTCAGTTATGTTTTACGAAAGTAGGGTGGTTTACATTTTAAATTTGTTACAAACTTTAACAATTTCAAAACAATAACCTATTTTTGACAACATACTTCGATTATTTGATAAATAGTACCTAAGAATAACAAACAGGAACTCACTCGGTCCAAGAGTTTAACAATTATACCGATATAAAAGTTTCAACTTTTAATCTTACACGCATTTGTAATCCTTACAAAATGTATTGTTACGTGAGTAGTTATTAAGCAAAACTCAACAATTGCTTTGTAGAATAATGGGCATTATTTGATTCGAACATTTGAAACGTCTATATATCGCTTTCTGTTCATAAACTCATAAGTTACTCTCGTAAAATACATGTTCTGAATATTAACCATACAGTACAGAGTGATTCAAATAAATCAATATTAATTTAACATTAAATAAATTTAATATTTTCTGATACACCACTATATTTGAACAGAAATATTTGCTTTATCTAATCACAGAAATTTGCGATTAAAAACGGCTAAAAATTACTATTTAAAATTTATGCTATCTAATCCGAAATATGAGTATATGACCATATATACTTGCAAAAGAAAATTAGTACAATGTAAGGTTAATAAAAAATATATATAAATTGTGAAATTAATATTTGAAATAATATTATATGTTTTAAAACATTAAAACCCTTCTATAGATGTTAACATTTTCGTCGTAATCCTGAGCGCTTTCAACCAAAACCTGGCAATCATCAAGATGTCGAAAATGAGAAAAAATTATGTAACTTCCGGAATGTACTCTGGTTAATTATCAGAAGGCGAAACCAAATTTTAGAAAATGGGAGGGCGATGAAAATTTAATTTTATATTAGGGGTTTTTCATCTGGATAATTCCTAAACTATTTCACCGAATTACTTCCCGCTTGGTGTCAAAAGTTAAAATTTACCAACGCATTTAAATATGATGTCAAAATTAGGCGTTAGTATTCTAGTTCTAAAGTTTGTTAAAATATCAACGTGTAGTCTACTACAAAAGCATTATTAAAGTATAGCATTAATTAGTAGACTGTTTTACTAATCGGATGGTACCAGTGCAATTTTTATTCGATGATTTGTGATAGAATTAGCAGAGGGAATGAATAAAGAGGAGAAAACGTATGCTGTAGTCTCTACTAGTTGCGAGTTAAGTAACTGAGTACGTAGTCACTAGATCGCGGCTATTGTTTGTTTGACTCAGATCATAAGACCTGATTACTGCCGGTAAAAACTCCCACAAGTAAATTGGAATAGAAATTTTCGACTTATTTAACAGTACAAGGGGATAACACGCAATAAGGGGTCATCTTGATCCGTACCAAATGAATAAATGACAATTAGAACCAGGAATTTCTTCAAAAAATAAGTTAAATATATACTGCCCATAAATAAAGTAAATAAATCAATAAGTTTAAATAAAAAATTCTGGTGTAAAATATTTTTATAAAATTCAGTAACAGTTCCCGCTGTTCTAGTGTTAAACGTCTTATTTATGCAAAATTTCTGTTATAAATAAGACAAAAATGTCTATTCCTTTCTACTGGTGGAAGAGGCCCTGTCAGTATTATTATCTCTTTCTCAGACACTGACAGGAGGACTGTTTATGTAGCCACAATATGGCGAAACCTCCGGGCCTGATTACCGTCGGGAAAACTTCCAGCAGTAAAAACGAATAGATATTTTTTTATTCAATTATAGCAGAAGATTTGCATGAATAAGGCGTTTATATAAAAAGAAAATCTCCATTTTAGCTGGTGGACATTTGCCCCTGCGGAACCGATTACATGTGAAGTTTCGTCATTCTGAATATATGTGAATTCCTCGTTATTCATAGTTCCATAATACACGGATTTACCCTTTCCCCACGACTGTTTAAAATGTATCAAACCTAAAGTATTAATATGAGATCTATTGGTGTTATTGTATCAGCCAGTCAACTTTATCAGAACGTTTAATAAAAATGGGGACTTCCATGATAAATTTTTAATGGTAAATAATACATGAGACAGACCTTGTAATCATGTTCATTTTCATTACGTTTGTGATATCAAAACAATATCTATGAAAAGTTGTGTTTCACTGCAGTTTGAAGCAGTTCTCTCTCACTCTCTCTCTCTCTCTCTCAAAGAAAAAAAAATCCCCGCTTAACAACGCGAAAATTTTAGACACATATACGGTATCGTTTTTAAACTTAAAAGCATGATATTAGCAAGCATAAGGGATTTGTAATTGAATAGAGTTTTTCCATTTTTCGACTTGAGTTTTACATATTGAGTTATAATTGATTGCCATCACTCGAATACTTATCAAGATCTGTCGCATACTTTAAATCGATTTAAAACCATAGGTTTGACACCATTTTCTGGACATTATTTTACCTTAATGAGAAATAAAATGGAAACACTATTCTATTCCTTAGTATCTGAATAAAAAAAACTGTCATTTTTTGCCTTAATGAATATATATGAATTCAAGTATATGTCAGAAAGCAGCTAGTATAAATGTGAAAACTCTTAAACTTTACATTTATTAAACACTTTGCAGTCTTCTCATACGTTGTTACTGAAAACTACCAATTTATAAATAAACTACTATATTTCACATGCTTGTTATATAGCATACTTTTAAAATAAAATTGTGTAATGTTTACATCAATAAAATGTATTTAACATAAAGGTTTTACGCCGCAATAAACTGAAAACTTTTATTGAGATACATAAAATACTAAAATTGAAATTTTTATTTTAATATCTTGTAATCTGACTGTTGATTGCTAATGAATATAAAGAATTTTTTTCTTATTAAATAATTATAAATAATCATACAAAAAGTATCAACATATATAACATTCTATGCATCTCCAAAACAAACTACTAGGCTTTAGAATAGTCCCTGCATCATATGTAAATATCTTACAGATTGTTCGTTATACTGACATCAATTTTCAGGTATCGGCGCGATCACTATTTTGGCTATTTCTATCTCCAAACAATAATAATCGCGGTAGGTTTATGTTTCGAATGTTGTTGAAATATACAACGAAAATTATTGTATGAAAATAATTGTAGTCAAAAAGGTGACCGTGCCGTCCCGTTAGAAGCAATTCTAACCAGGAAACCACGCCTTAGTGTAATAATAATTTTAAAAAATGAAATAAGCAGCAATCGAAAGAGCATAGTGAAACGTGTTTTTTGACGCATAAATCATTTGCTCTCGTCTTCCCGTTATTGTGCTATAAAGTATTAAAGATTGCTAATTTGTTTATTTAATTTAGGGAAAAAGGCGCGGTTCTGATTCAGAAATTTTAAAATTAGATAATTTGAAATACAAAACATATTTAGATATAGTAATATAAAAAGGAAAGAAGCATCAAAAAAAAAAAAAGAAAAAAGAAAAAAACGTTATTGACAAATATGGCACTGAACCAAAAATAATTGAAACGTAGAAAATCATGGCACCAAGAACATTTCATGAACTTAATAAATATAGTGCAATGTTTAAAATGATCAAGCTCCTGCGAAAAACAAAATTGTAAGGCAGTTTCAAATGGAAGTGCCGAGTGTGCACTAACCCAGACTTGAACAAAGCATAGCAAATTATGTCGTAGAATTGCGGTATACTAAACTGAAAATGGACAAGTGATTGGAGTTTGATGATTTTGTTACGTTGAAAACGTAACGTTTCCTCTTTCAATCCTATCGACTCCTATTTCAATCCTATCGTCTCATCCTTCAATCTTATCGACTCCTCCTTCAATCCTAACATATTTTCCTTCCATCCTATAAATTAAAAAAAATAAGACTTTATATCTCGATAACGGAAAGACGAGGGCGAATGATTTTTGCATCAAAAACACGTTTCACTATGTTCTTTCGTTTGCTGATTATTTAGATTTTTTCATTATTACACTAAAGGCGGGGTTTCGAGGTAAGGAACTTTCAAAAAAAACATTCGACAGAACTTTCCATAACGTCTTTTACTCCCTGGTATTCCTACAGATACGTGCTAGAAATATAAAGTTTGTTCATTCTCCTAACATTTATTATGCGAAAGAAATTTCCGTATCAATGTATATTTTATAGAGAAAAATATTCCATGCTGCCTAAAAATTGTTCGAATTCTTAGCAAAGATATTAATAAACTTAAGTGTTTGCTTGCTGAAATAGCTGAAAAAGGTTCGTATAATTTTACTTCAATGTTTGAACAGAATGGTGCATCTTATTTAATGTCGGAAAAATATTACACATTTTAAAATTTAACGAGGTGACTAACAATTTGGTCGTTTAAATATTTACTAGAAATTTTCTAAACTAAAAAAGGGGTGCCGCCCTGTTTAAAATTCCGCACCTTGTAAAAAGTCAGTATTACATTTTCAGGCGGCACCTTGCCTAAGGTTAAATGAAGTTCATTTATATAGAATGTACAACCAAATATTTATTCTATATCTGGCATAAATACTTTTCTTTCACATCATGCCAAGAAGTCCCTAATTAACCCTTTTTTTACGGGCCGAGACGTGCGCCTTTTTTTTATATTCAGTCATACCACAATTTTTAGAAATATTTATTTGTAGTAAATTGCGCGGTAAAATATCCTGGTATAAATATATAGTACAGATTATTTTTTAAAAGGTGGTATGAATAGGATAAAAAAAGCACACTATGGCGTATATACTCGGCTCATAGTCAAAGGATTAACCCCTTAAGCACCACGCGACGTACCTGCGTACGTCAGGAACACCTCTATCTGCAATACCAGGATGTGCGTACGTCCAGGTTGCCAATTTGGCCTTTTTTAATTCAAAATTTTTAATTCACACCAGAAAGTTATAGTAGTAATTTGTATTTTATATAATGACAGACTTTTCGTGATTGCATGAATTAAAATAATACTTTTAAAATTTCCGGTATGAATTTTGTATTTTTGATTTTATTTGTATTTTTGACGAAAATTTAACCAACCTGCAGGGATGAGATTTCTCCGCTTTTTTGCATACCAGCATAATCTTGCAGAAAATGTTTTTTTTATTTAATCGGAACATTCTGTGATTTAACAGAACAATGTTTTCTCTAAGATTATAACACTGGTATGGAAGAAAACGGAGAAATCTCATCCCTGCATAGCTGGTATTCCGTATACTATCAGTAAATGGAATATGGTGCTTAAGCGGTTAATCATTTCAGAAATTAAATCAGTGACTTTAAAAAAAATATTTACAAGTCTTAGCACGTAAGCAAAGTGTTAAATATCTCTTTAATGATTGAAATAGCTGTTAAATAAATATTGTAGTTACTACTCAATTTTAAAATATACACGTAAATTTCAAATTTTTCGTAAAGGAATTAAAACTTTTTAAGAGAACTATTCCAAATACATCGAATTAAACATTCGCTTTTCTCAAGGTAAACAAACTAAATCTCTAAATACGTGCTATTAATATGCAATGGTAGATTTAAAAGCATTTAAAATGAATTTCTAGTATTTTAAGTATATTAAACAAATAAAGAGAAACTGAATGGATTTAAAACGGATCATGCAATTATTTCAGTTAAAGTTTAGAAGCTGTTTCTATTCGAATTATCATTAATTTATCTGTACAATAGAGTTTATTTAAGATAAATGATAATATAATATATTCAAAATTCTTAATACTACATTTCCTTTAAGATGTCAAATAAAATATGAAAGCATAGCACGAAATTTATTGAAATCCGATAGTTTAAATATACTTATTTGTTCCGTTTATGCACAGAAAATGCTTGATGTCATAATATAATTTTATTTTTGGATAAGCAAGGCTCCCAAATAGTCCGTTCCTTGAATAACAGTATTGCCTAAGAAATATTTTCGTTGCAGGTTTCTACAATATTTTCAGTAGAAAAGAACCTTCTGCGTAGTTTTTTACAAGATTTGAAAGAAAAATCTAATAAAACAAAATTTGTTTGAAAAAAAGGGTATTCAAAAAATGAACATTTGAGAGCCCCGAATAAGTACAAATAATAAGTCCGATTAGATTATCTTCACAAAAATTAATTTTAAAAGTAATAAATGTCGCATGTAGCATATTACATACAGATGAAAACTTTTGAGGTCTAAAATTTAGTGGCTCACTACAGGTACATGTTTCAGTATATGTGCATTTAGCTTATACAGCAAAATAAGAAGAAAACAGGCAGAAAAAAAAACGAGTTACATGTCTAAAATGTAAAAAATAATTCTCAACATTTCATTTCATAAAACTCACCAGTATTGCTGTCACAGAATAATTTTTCAGTATGGTACATCAAAATGAAATTTTTATTTAAAAAAAATAGTTTAAAGTCCGATAACGGAAATTACAAATATTGTATATAAGCATCTCAATTATATATGCAAATGCCGTCTCTGAACTAGAAATCAAACTACATGCGTTTATGCGTACTAGTAAATGTAATGCTATTTTACTTACATATACCATAAATTATAGTAAATAAATAATTCAACGGAGATGGGATAGTCGTTTTTTATTGTCAAACGTTATCGATCTTTTAAAACAGTAACAGAAGGCCTCATAAAACATACATAAAAATACTTTTAATAAAATAATTTGTGAACGCATCTCTGAGAACGCAGAAAGATCGTCTTAAAAAGTTCCATATATTTGTTTCATGAATTGGATTTATTTCAGAAATATAAAAAGTTGTTGTAAAAAAATATAGTATGGTAATGTCTCCTACGTTTTATATTTCTGCAAAATTGCATTACTTTATTTTACATGCACATTTATTGAGACGCTAATGCATGTGCTCATCGAATTTATATTTTAAATCTAGCCCAAGAATCAATTTATTACGTCTATTTATTAAGGGGAATTACAAATATTGTATATAAGCATCTCAATTTAGGATACATGCAAATGCCTTCTCTGAACTAGAAATCGAACTACATGCGTTTTTGCAGACTAATAAATGTAATGCTATTTTACTTACATATACCATAAATTATAGTAAATGAATAATTCAACGGAGATGGGATATTAGTTTTTTATTGCCAAACATTATCCATATTTTAAAACATTAACAGAAGGCATAATAAAACATATATAAAAATATTTTTAATGAAATAAGTTCTGAACGTATCTCTGAGAACGTAGAAAGATCATCCTAAAAAGTTCCATATATTTGTATCATGAATTGCATTTATTTCAGAAATACAAAAAGTTGTTGTAAAAAAAAATATAGTAAGGTAGTGTCTCCTACCTTTTATATTTCTGCAAAATTGCATTACCTTATTTTACATGTACATTTATTGAGACGCTAATGCATGTGCTCAT
Source organism: Maratus michaelseni (assembly GCA_963931845.1). Classification (NCBI taxonomy): domain Eukaryota; kingdom Metazoa; phylum Arthropoda; class Arachnida; order Araneae; family Salticidae; genus Maratus; species Maratus michaelseni. Next base: position 102,457,783 of record OZ007600.1, read on the forward strand.
AGAATTTATATTTTAAATCTATCCCATGGATCCATTTATTAGGCAAACAGTTTTCTTCAGTATGAATATCGAAATAGAATCGCATCCTTTTTTTAAGTAACATTTACAAAGGTTTCAAAAAGATTTCTTTGAAATAAAAATATTTATTCCAAATTTAATTTCTAAAATATGCTGCTTTACTTGCGTTAGCTTTTTATAGGTTAAATATTTAAAGTGAGTGGATTAGATTAAAAATTCAGATGTTACTAATAAATCTTTATTTATGTAAAATTATGATAATCAAATATGATTTTCTTTCAATATCACATTTAAGAAGCAAATAAATTAAAAAAAAAATAAACATCAATAAAGCTCAAGGATTCCTTTCATATTACCAAGCGTTAGTCATCATTAAACTGCTTAAAAGAAGACAAAATAGCATAATATCTAGCAAAATTACCTTTAATAGAACATTTTTCAAAGTAGTAACAAACAAGTTGGAAATTGTACATTAAATGTGACAAATAGGTGCGTTCGTTTCGTGCTATAACAGGTTTTACAATGTAAAAAATCATCGCTATTATTTTAGTGAAATAAATTATATCGTCTGCTATGAACTAAATGAGGATGCCTTTTTATCTTATTACGTATGCCATGTTTACAAATACTATATATGTATTTTTTTCGACTCCAGACAGCTCTGTACATTCACCATGGAGATCTTGCCTTGCGAATGATTACCTCCATGGTTAATATTTCTATGACTCACGATGAATTAATTCTTTGTTTGTTTACTTTAATGGATTGAGATATGTGGCTGTTAACCTAATTTTCACTGAAGTTATCTCAGAATCTATACATTTTTTAATGTAAACTCCCACACTCTGTCTATGCCAATGCCTGTACCTTGTCTTAGATTACAATTTTGATGAAAAGGGCTACAATATTGCATTTCTTTATTTTAATATATATATATATATATATTACATTCTAGTGTGAATTCCACATTACAGAAACACGATTATTTGCCCATAAAGAATTAATGTAGCCCCAGAATCTATTTATTTCGTAAATATTTTTTCTAGACTGAATGTTGAAATAGAATCGCATCTGCTCATTTAAGAAATTTATTCGAAGCTTTCAAGCATAATACTGATTTGCAAATATAAATATTTACGTTTAGAAAACTTCATTTGGTTTTCTTCGTCAAAAACCTTAACGTATAATCTCAGACTGCACGTCAAATATGAGCGATGATGCCGAAAATGTGGCTTAAAGCAAATGTGAGAAATTATTTACAACAACGCTTTTTTGTATCGAATCACGCTCTATAAAATACGACGACTGAATTGAAATAAATAAGCAAGTACGTAACCATTCTGTCCTCAATAAATTTGGATGTTACTCCACAAATAAAAACCATTAATAAAAGGGTCACCCGGAAATTTCATGTGTAGGTATGTTTAGTATAAAAGTAAATAAATAATCTCTTGAAGTCAGTTTCCTTTAAATTATTTCTAATTTTATTACACAATAGAAGGTGGTCAGAAGTCTATTATTATTTTTTTTAAATTTGAGCAATAGTATTTTCGAATGGTAAGCGTCGCATTACTTCGTCGCATTACCTGAAATTACGTATTTAATATGGTAAATAACAGTATTAAAAATAGTTTTTCACGTTTTTTCCGGTGTGGAACCTCCTATATTATTAAACAGATTTATTAGTATCAAAAATCGTATTCATAAAAATGCAAGAAAATAAATATAGTTATAGCTTTATATTTCGGATTAAATAATCCTCATTAATTTACGTACAATTTTAATAAGGGGCTTATGTGCGTGATTAACTTATTTACACGTTCAATCTAGAGAAAGTTTCCATTTATTGCGTAAACTTTTCTCTAAAATAAATATTAAAATATTGGGTTGTTCGGAAAGTTCCTTCTATATGAGAAAACCAATTCGTACCAGAAAACTCTGACCGTCAAATGTTAGACATTAGATATCGAAATGAATGTCTTATAATTAAATGATAGAATTTTCCGATACGAACTGGTTTTCTCAAACGGAAGCAACTTTCCGAACAACCCAATATAATCGCATCCACTTTTTAATATAGATTGGCTGGGCCCTCTTTCAAAAAACTCAAAAAGAAAAAAAAATCGTCATCGGTGGGGAGGTGTTTGCATTTTTGAATTTATGCACCAATATTGTGAATAAATATGTCGTAATTTTATTACCAACTATCTTTAACATAAAGGCATGCTTTGTGAAATGTTGACTTTAGACATATTTCCCACATTATATTATACATTATATATTATTAGACATATTTCCCATCTGAATGTAATGTTTTTGATATAGAGACGGTGAATTTTCAACGTAAAGAAATATTTCATAAATATTTACTATTTTTTTTCGAAATAATTTTTGACGAATTCAATACTGGCACGATAGTTATTCCCAATACAACGAAAAATGAATTTTAAAACATTCACATTAAAAACAAATGATATACTGATTCCAACTAAAGGCTCAAGCCCGATTTCATTCATATTATCCGAACAGTAAGATTTCCTACCAAGTTAATCAAAAATATTGTTTGGCGCCAGAAATATTTTAACAAAATGTTGGTTAATATTGTGTTTCACTTTATTGAGACCAGCACATTTGTTAAATTTTCAGTACAAAACATGTCTGTTGTATGTACAGCGTTCACAAGACAAATAAACAGGACATTTGTATAGGGTATCCGAAAGTATGGAAACGGTCTAATAACTCGAGAAATGTACATCGAATTGAAAAACAGAAAATATGTGTTCAATATGTTTGAAAAATCTATTTAGGGATATCAAAGTTTCCACCCAACTCTGCCCCCTGGGGTGAAAGGGATTTCGGCAACTTTGGAATCTTAAATAATAACCCTCCTTTTTTATTGCAGATTTAGATTGCAGGGGAAAAATAACGCAACTTTTGTATTTAACATTTTCTTCGGAAAATCGTAGATGGCGCTGTAATCAAGTTAAATGCAGTGAGAATCGTTTCCATTGAAAAGTCTGGAAATGGTCGAATAACTCGCGAACTGTACATTGGATTGAAAAATGGAAAAATGCATGTCCATTTCAAAAATGTATTTAAGGATATCAAAGTTGCCATTTTTTTTAATATTGAACACGTAACTTTTCAACTAGGTTGGAAAATGTTAATAAAAATCAGATTAAACACAAGAACAGATTAACGATAAGATAACGCAGTTTGGGACAAAATTTAAATCAGTCAACGAAGGGACAGCTTTTATTTTAGATTTTTTATAAAATTAATACAGTTAAGTTAAATTGGTTAAAGGTAAATTGCTCTCATAATAATAGTAATGCTTAATAAACAAATAAACATCTCCCAGAAAAATAACCCTCGTCTATAAACGTTATGTATTTATTTCTAACAGTATTTACGAGAAACAAATCTCTGTTTTCACTTTGCAGGGTTTTGATGCTTAGAATTATAAAGCACCATTTAGCGTATAACTAATTGAGTTGCAACCATGCATTGTATAACGATGTGCGTTTATTTATGTGTGTTCTCTTTCAACTAAAACTTTTTACAAATAAGTTTGAGATATTCGGAAGGATTTCATGCAGTTTACAAATACAAACAAAGACAAAACTTACTCTGCTAGGAATAAGTAAATGAAAGTTTTAGAACAATTTATTCATTGGGTATGTTTAGTTTATAATAATTTTGATTTTAAAATTTCAAGTAGAATTATTTTAAATTAGTATAACATATAACATTAAATATGTAACTGTTCGACAAATCATATATCTGAAGAAATTATATATTTCACAGTGTCCTTTGTTATAAATTTAATTTCTCGCTCTTTATAGATAAACGTTTAAAATTTAAGGCAAATGAAATTTTAACATACAGTTTTAAACACAATTATACTCCCTATAGATTTTGATCTGAATTGCAAATGATGTTTACGTATTTCCAGCAACACTTGAAATTTATTCGCGGATATATATGATCTCCCGGAATGTAAAATGATTAAAGCGTTTCCCATGCATTACAAATTACTAAAATTTTCAGTAGGAGTTTTCTTGAATATTTTACGTTATAGTATTGAATTATTTCTTTATAATATATGGAAATTATCTATTTGTTTCTAATTGCGTTTCATATGTATACAGGGATTTGACAGAAAAGGTTTACAACGAATAAAATTTCTGTAAATTCTTCTAGAAGAAATTTACTTTTAGTAAAAATATCCTTTTAAAAGAAATCATAATTAATCGTAAATCTTCGACAACTAAAGTGGACTACAGAAAAATACAATACATCCTATGGGGGAGGCGGGGATCCACAAAGTCTGGGAACCATTTTTTTTAGATGAAAACTTATTTTGATGATAATCGATATACGTTTTCTTCCAAAATTCTTTTATAGATAAAAAATGCTCGTTTTTATTGAAGAATACACTTTAGGTTTAGATCATGTAATTAGCATATTAGGTATTTGTTGAGATTCATATGTTGCTACTAAATTTTGAAATCGGGCTGTGTGATAAATTGGCAAACAAACTAACTATCTTTCTTTATCTCTAACCAAAATTAGAAAAAAAAAAGTATGTTAGAATTGATTTTATATGGTGTAAATCATCATATTTTCTAAATGTATACTTATTTCTATATTACTAGGGGGCTCTGCACTCTATGAGCTACGCTTACCAACTGTCATTCAGACCCCGCAAGCTCTAAAAATATGCTATTTTGCTCTGTTTTAATAAGATTACTAGATTACGGAAGATTGAATAATATTATTACGACAAGTGGCGTTATTCTATAATCGGGTTGTTATTCATTTCCTGTTGATTGGATGATTTTTAAGTTTAGAAAGTTGCATCCACCGCTGTCACAATAGCAGACGGCTGTTTTACTGACTGGATTTGTTCCTTGATATTTATATTTATACATATTTATATTTGATATTTATCACACATTTGAAAATTAGTTTATACAAAATGGTTAAATAAAAACAAGTCGCAGCCTATGGGACTTTTATTATAAAATTTTCTTTTAGAAGCAATTTTTTTTCAATATGACGTTTTAAAGATATTGTTTAAATATGACCCTGCCCTACTGAATGCTTTTCGCTCATAATAATTTATTTATTTTAATATTTTCTTTGTTTTTTAATATTTACGTGTAAATATATTTTTCAATGGAAAAGTGTTTGCAAATATTTGCGCTTTTTTGACACAATTTCCCCTCTATTAAATTATTTTTGCACGTAATAATTTAATTAATTTAAAGTTTCCTTTCCTTTTTAATATTCATGTGTAATTATAGTTTTCAATTGTAAAATGTTCGGAAATATTATTATTTGTGTTTCTTTTTTAAATTTCGCAACAATACAAAAAAATGACTTTTTCGAAATAGGAAATTGATATTCTACTCATATACTAAAATTACACATATATATATATATAAGAATAAAAAAAAATTAAAATATATATTGGAAATTGCACACCACAATGTAGTCTCGTATATGCTTGCAAAATTTGCTTAAATTACTATGCATAGTTTTTGATCCTATAAAACTTATATAATTGAGTTACTTTGACCAATTTCAGCATTAAATAGGTCTTAGAAGTATTATTTGATTTAAAAACTGTCTGTTACAGGGTATTTATCGAACATTTTTCTATAAAACTACAAATTTCCATATTTTTATATGCAATAGTTTTCTTAATACAACCCAAAAATACCTCCTGTCACAAAAAAAATCGGCTACTACACCACCAGCTGTGACAGCAGCATTACATTACTTTTAGCAGCATTAGTTACTTTTTTTTTTTTTTTTTTAGAATAGAGAGAAAAATGACTACAAATGCAAATAATACTAATAAGCATTGACTTTAATAGTTATTACCATTGAATATATAATCTCGTGTGGATTACTTTCTTGTATTTATGATTTAAATATTTTCACGATTTTATGAATAAAAATAATGTTTAAAATTTTAACAAGAATTTTTTTATATTTTCACTAGAATAATTTTACTAGTTTATATACATATGATATAAATAAAAATAGAAAAATTCAATGTTAATTACTCGCAATAAAAATATCGTACTTAATCAAATTTAAAAGAACCTGGCGTAAAATAAGTAAAATAAGTCTGTAAGAACGTTTACGTAAAAGAATGAAAGTATTTAGTCAATCTTACTAAGTTTTATTTAAAAGATAATTCAGTTTTGCCATTTTTTTATAGGTCTGTCATCTGTAAACGATTGTAATCTGCCCAATCTCGCATATTTTCAGAGAAAATATTATTTTTTATAAAAAAAGCACTACAAATTGGCTAATTAAAAAAGTTCAACTTCAAACTTTTAATTCCATTTCAAATGCTTTTATCTTGTCAAAACTGATTACGGATAACCTTTCACTTCCTGTTATTTTTAATTCTTGCAAAAACTTAATTTAGTTTGAAAGAATGAGATTTAATTTACTTTGATTGAGTCTAGTTAATGATTTACGGGGTTTTAGATAACTCTTTTTTATTGACTTATTAAAAATGCACTTTTAAAATGTAACTCGGAGGCATAAGAAATAATATAATCACAGAACAGTACAAGGTACTAATATGTTAATCAAAAGTTTAACTTCAATCTTTATGTTCCATTTTAACAGCTTTTATCTTGTCAAAACGAATTATGTAACATTATTTGTTTTATATTACTTATAATACTTTAGATGGTTAATTTATTTTTTTAAATGTAATTTCTTTGATTGCGAATACTTCAAATGTCGACATTGTGTTTAAAAAAGAAAAGAAAAAAAGACATTTTGTATCTTATTCATATTTAAAAAATATCTTAACCTGTAATCCACAAACAAAAGAAATAATTTTTTTGTTATAATACAAAAATTCACAAAATTCAAAATTGTACAAATTGGCTAGTTACAAGTTCAACACAGAGATGCCAGGTTGGCCTCTTTCTCTATTCAGAATTCTGAATAACAACTCTTGTTCTGTCATGATTGTTCTCATTTTGTGTTCTCATCTTGTGTTCATATTGTTCTGTCAATGTCTGTCTTGAATACGGAATTTCTGACAAAAATAGAATTCCGGAAATGGACGCATATAGGCACTATGCCTGCTACGCTGTTCCATTTTCCAAATGAACCTTGAATAAAACGAAATGCTGAATTCGACCATGTATTTTCAAATAATATGTATGTTCACCTGGAAAATCCTTCCGCATTGCTAAATACAATGCGGATGTTATTGCGTTATTACATTATTTTTTGCGTTATACAAAATTCGGGCTAGTAAAAAGCAACTCTTTAATTTGATGATTTATATTAGATTTTGGTAGAGAAATGTGGCCGTTGTGACCAACAGAAATTAAAATGTTCTCTGAGTCGCCACACTACTAAAAAAGAGAGCATTACAATGATTGCAGAGATTGATTGTTGAACTGAAATATTGTTTGGGTAATTCATTTTCGTTTGTTAGTTATTGAACTCCTGGCCTCTCAGTTTGGTGCTATGTGTGGTTCTGGTAGCTTAAATACAATCTCATTCTAGGTTACGTTATATTTCGGAAGAAACTGATCTTCTGGCAGGTCTGCTGCAGTTTTCTATCTTTGGATTCCAGTAGATAAAAACATTGAAAAATGAAATAAATTATTGGTACACAAAGAACAGTGTTTAACTTTCATATTTAAAAGAAATGTGAATCATAAAAAAGTGGTTTTTTAAAGCTGAATTGTTTGAATAAAATTAAAATTATGTTAGTTTCACTGCCTTTTCATTTTATATACCAAATGCAATCATGTTACCATTAACCTGAAAAAAAAACTCGATAACTAATTCTGGTAAATAAAAGTAATCCTCTAATATGCATCAAATAAAATATTCCTTATCTTCCTTAATGGGGTCCATAGCCAAGTTTGAAGTCATACATTAGGAATTTTTGCAACGATATACAGGGTGTCCCAAAAAGGAGTACCGATTTTTAAAAATGAATAAGAAACAAACGAATAAAGTTATTAAAAAAATTCTTGCAGGAAACGGATGTGTGAAGTCTGGAATTTTCTTTAGAACACGTTATTATGATAGTTCAAAATCTGACCGACAGATGGCGCTACAGCACATTTTGGTAGCTATATGAACAAACGGAGCATACGTGAAGACCAGACAGAAGCAGACGTGGTCAGTGAAAGTTCATTCTAAGACTCCGGCATGTTATTGTGATTAATTGAGGACATATTGAAAATATTGTCATTTAATTTTCAACTATTGCTGATGAATGCAGTAGCCGCAGCGCCATCTGTCGGTAAGAATTTTAACTAACATAAAAAAGTACTCTAAACAAAATTCCAGACTTCACACAACCGTTTCCTGCAAGAATTTATTCAATAACTCTATTCGTTTGTTTCTTATTCATTTTTAAAAATAGGTACTCCTTTTTGGGACACCCTGTAGTTACAAATGTACCAGAGTTAGCTACAAAACGATGTTATTTACGCGCCAAATTAAGTTCCATTAAATAATGTCAAATTGCTGTTGACTGAATTACAGATCTCTCACCAATTAAACTACTTCAGAATGATAAATAAAGGTAGTTATGCAAAATTTTTAGTAATAATTATTTTGGTGAATACTTAAAGCGAAGTTTTTTTTCACTAATGAGCATAATAACACGGAGAAATAAATAATCTTGCAATTTCTTTTATTATGAAGATTAGTTTATTCTTCAGTCTGTTGTCTAAATAAACCCTGTAATGAACATAATCGATAATTTGTCACTAAGTTTAGCGGCTAGATCTGTGCGTTAGCAGAAATTGCATTGTAATGATCAAAATTGTATCTAATCTTAATTCCAGGTACTTTTTTCTTATCAACGCTAAAATGATAAATCAGCAAATATTGTTACTTGGCCAGCATTGGCATGTCCAAGACTTTTTGGAACATTGCAAGTATTGCTTGTTTAGTGATAGTAAAATAGTTGACAGTGAAAAATTATATAAAAACAAATCTTCTTTTCTCCGTTTGCTTCATAATGAAAATACATAAATTTACTCATTGCTGAGTACAAATTGCGTGTAATCTTCTTTAATCGGATTTATCGTCCGAAGTCCCCTTCAAATATAAAAGAAATTTCGGTACAGATGTCGCAGACGTGCACCGGTGTATCCATTTGGCGCCAAAATGGTGATTTTATACGTGCGCAATGCGGCTATTTTGGCGAGATTTTACTTCGTATGACAATCCGGTAGAGCAGATTCTATTGGTTTTATATTAAATTAAATAATGTGAGTTTTATAATAAATTAATTATTAATGTGTGTTTTAAAATAAAATAATTTGTGTGTGTGTTTATAATAAAAATTGTGTGTGTTTCATAATAAAATCATACTAACATGCTGCTTTAGGAATCTAGGCCTAATGGGTGCAAAAACCGGGTTTTGGGTTTTTCTGTTTTTTCGGTCTTGGTTTTTCTGAGCCAAAATGGCGAAAACAAATATGCCGCCAACCCCGGTGTGTCTGCGACAGTTGTTCGGAAAATTTCAACAATATAATATATACGCTCTCCGATTACAGAAGATTATTCCAATATCTTTTAAAAACCTTCAAAAAGAAAAAAAAAAGGTATGCAAAGAAAACTAAAATGAAATGAATGGTGAAAAACTTTTTAAATATCTGTTATAATTCACACTAAAATTTAAATATTTGATTGATTTAATTTTTATAATATTAACTGATATTTATATAATATACATTCGAATAAAAAAAATTACACTAAAAATACTGTCGTATACTTGAAAAAACATTATTTTTTTAAACATCGCTCGGACCGATGTCACGCTTATGTCTTTTTGGCTTAAAATGAAATTGTTTGGCGACAAAAATAAAATCAAAATCGTAAATAAACAAATAAAATGTAACTGACAATTATAAAAGTCGTTTTTATAATTGCAGCTGCAAATTTCTTCTGTAAGTCACATGATGAAGGAGTTAGATTCATTAAAGTAAAATTTTAAAAAGAAGAACAAATCAAAAACAAAATTGTTACTCCGATTTTATCAAATCAAATTTTTAGAAGTATTTTTCTTCACCTGACACAGACGATAAATCGCCAAATGTGGTTTTAATTGCAATATTCTCATTGAATAATTTTGTAAGCATTACGAACATTATTTTTCATGTGCAAAATAAATATTTTCGTTTAACAACATTATTTGTCATCAAAACTGCTTTTCGTTTTTCCCCTTTTGTATTTTAAATAAAATTAGTAACTTTTTTCTTTTATTTTTCGATGTGTTTGTAGTTTGTATTATTTTCTAAATTATGTAGCAGTTTCAATTCTTTCACCAACGATAAGTCGCCAAAAACAGACCAATGGTAACCTTTCCGTCCAAAATAACAGAACTTTCCGTAATAATTCTATAACTAATCTAAGTAGAATGTTGTGTTATATACTAAAACCTTCCCTGAAACATTATTTATCGAACAGTGCAAGTTCCATCAAAATCCATTCAGTCGAACTCCAGTTATAAAGGAACGGAACGAAATTTCCGTTTGTATTTTATATATATAGTAGATTAGATTAGATATAGCAGAAATATAAAAAATATTACTGACTGACATTTTTTCTGTAAAATGGACAGATCTTTTACAGTGCTGTATCCCATTAAAAAATGAGACATTTGAATCAGATGAAATTTTGAAATCGATTAAGGTTAAAGTTAATCACATACATTTAAAAATAGCATTCTCAAAATTTCACGTCTTCTAATTCTATAAAGATTTAAGAAATTGTATGTAATCTATACCTTTTCCCGGGCAATTTGGATTCAGGAATATGAAATATGGTGTCGAAAATGTGTTTTATCCTTTAAAAAAAATACACTTTGTTCAATTAATTTAATGCAGACGGCTTCCAAATCCAAATTCGTACACGACATTTAAAGTAGATGCTATTCCCAATCGACAGCTACTAGCAATAATTTTTTAAGATCATTTTTCGTCGAAATATTATGTGTGTTAGTATGTGTGGGGGGGAAGGGTTATGATTTTTAATTCCACGGCTGTACATTTTAAGGCGATCATTTGTTTTAGCTATATCTTCATTCGAAATGGCTAATTTCACGACTAAGTTATAATTATTATAAATGGTTCATTTTCAGAGGCGTAGCGTCAGGGGGGGGGGGGCATGATCACTTTACTACCAGTATTTTTATATACTATATTTCGCCTTAATTAATTCTCATCGTTCAAAGATTAAATAAGGCCAAACGTAGTATATAATTATACTGGTCGCAAAATGATCGTGCCCCACCGTCCCCCCCCCCTGACGCTACGCCACTGTTCATTTTAATTAGAAAAAAAAAAGAATTTTATCAAAATATTTATTTATGTGGCTCCTAATAGTTTAAGATTAGCAGTATATAAAACATATGCGCAGATTATTGAAATAATATCTGTAAAAATGCGTTGATTTTTATTCGATTTCAACATTGAATTCTTATTGAAATTTTCCAGTGTTAGGCCCATTGTTGTATTAACAATAACGTATTACTAAAGATGTAGTAACAATGTATTTCTGACAACAATGGTTAACAATACTTTCTTTATAATAATCAGTTTTGGAAACGATGTTTTCGTCAGTCTATATTCCGACTTATTTTGAATGCATGACGATTTTTTCTCATCTTTCAAAGTTTACTGTATTTTATCTTATTCATGATGGAGAGACGAGCTGTTTCTTCTAATGAAAAGTTTTCTTATGAGGTATAATATATACTTTTGTGTTATGTACATTTTAAGACGATATTTTTTTTAGTTGTGATGTCATTGGTATAAATGACTAATTTCATGCGGAAGTTATCAATGCAAATTTGTTTGATCTACAAAAATGTGTGATATTATCTTAATATTTAGGGATTTTAGATTTGTGACGAGCTATAGTAGAAATTTCTATAAAATTTCAATGTGTTTAGCTGCTTTTTGTAATATATTTTTTTTTTTCAAAGTAACGACTGTACTGAACTGCTGAAAGTTTTTTATATTTTTAAAGTATTATTTATTGTTATTCTGTGAATCTCCTGTTAACAGAAATCCATTTATACAGTTAAAATAATTTTGTTGTTTTAGCTTTTATTTTATAGGCGGGTTAGACATTGAATTCTATCGAAATATTCCAAGATTAGGCTTATTGGTTCATTAAGAATTACGTTCTCTTAATGTTGTTACAGCAATGCATTTTTTTATAATAGCCATTATTGGGAACTTTTTATTGGAAGTCTAGAAGACTTTTATGTCACCGTTTGCACGAATTTTTCTCATCTTTCGAAGTCTACTGTATTTCATCTTATTTATGATTGATAGGCGAGTTGTTTTGTTCTTTTCGGAAGAGTTACGGTAGGGGTTAAAATAAATAAATACGTTTGCGCAATATATATTTTAAGATGATAATGTTCTTTTTATTCCGTCATTTGTATAAATGGCCAATTTTTCGTAGAAGTTGTGAACGTAAATGTTTTTATATGCAAAAAAGTGTGATATTGTATAAATATCTAGCGGTATTCAATTTGGAAAGCATTTACATTTGTAAACTTGTAGGATCTAAGAACCTTTACCGATTCACTGGCGAGTACTATAGAGTGGAAAATTGGTTTTATAAAAAGACGGTGCACTGTAAGATAATAGAAATGATTATTTATTTAGCAAATGCTTTTCAAAAATGTATTAAACCTGTTCTGAATTACCAACGATTCCAAAAATTGTTTATTTATCTTCAGAAACCTCAGAAAACTAATAGATTTAAGGAAACATTTTTGAAACAAAATTTTTCTTTGCTGCCTGTATTTTTCGGAAATATTGCGGGGTAATTTTTACTATGTATTAATCGGTTTTTGAATCCGCTATCAATACGAACCAACAATTTCCCAAATAGTATCGATTCGTAATTTAATATTGTCACCTTCGTAACAGAATTTTTACATGCAAGTGGCAGAAAGTAATTTTCATTTCTCATTAGTAGTTCAGGATGTTTGCATGTTAGCATGAAAATGTTTGTTTGAGAAATCCGATGTTCTATTCCCCTGGCAGAAAACTGTGTATTCCGGGAAGCAAAAAATGGATCGCCTGGTTGTTATAATCAAATTTGTTTCGTGCGTGTGTATGTATGTAGGTGTGTAAAAACACTTAATGTTTACCTAAATGATCATTTGCCCACTTTTCTTTGACGTCAACTTCGGCTGTGGATGCTATTACTTAATATCATCCCACAAATCACATGATAAATGCTGAAAAAAGTGCAATATTATAATTGCACTTAAATTGCTAGCAAATCTAGTAAATTAAATTAAAATAATGAATTCCTTAGAAAAAGAAAAAAAAGTTTATTTAAACAGTAAGGAGTATGAAGAAATTTAAATGAATAATATTAATACTAAAAAAAATGGAGCACTAAATCAAAATTTTGAGGAATTCTTAATAAAAGCTCCTCTTTCGATTTCTTAAACCAGTGACTGACAGTTTAAAAAAAATACAATTGTATTTTCCATGATTGTTTTTCGCTTATGGGAAATTAACATTGCCTATGCAATTTCATATCACTTATACATATTATGTGATGTAATATGGCGTATAGTAATTTTTTTTTAAAAACCGAATGCGTGAGCAACGTTTCAGCTGTGAGTTCATAATCTTACTCCACACTACTAACACCTAATAGGGAATGTATGTGAAAAACACCGAAATCGTTGAAATTCTTTTGATTGTGGAATATGTTTAATTATAGTAATGCATGCAGTTTACTTAGTTGAGCCTCACATCCTATCTGTGAGCAGATGACTAATTTGTTTAGATATTTCACGGTTAAAAATATGTTTTTGAATCAGAAAAACATTTTCATAGTTGGTCCAATGCATTCACTATAAAAATATATCTGCTGATTTTACAGAAAAAAATCTGTCAGCTAGATCGCCAGTAAAAAAACTTTTTATTTTACAAAAATAATCTGCATATATTACGAACTTGTGCAGATTTTGTTTTTATAACAAAGAGTTCGTAATAAATACAGATTATATATGTAAAATAAAAAAATAAACATATTACTGGCTGACAGTCTTTTATGTAAAATGAACAGATCTTTTTAAAGTACTGTATCTCATTAAAAAGGGCGACATTTCAATCGGACGAAATTTTGAGAAGAATTAAGGTTAATCACGTGCATTTAAAAATAGAATTCTCAAAATTTCACCTCTTCTAATTCTATGAAGATTTAAGGAAATTTATGAAAACTATACCTTTTACCGGGCTATTATGATTCATGAATATCAAAAACGGTGTCAAAAGTGGGTGTTAACCTTTAAAAAACACAGTGTGTTCAGTTAATTTTATGCAGAATTCTCCCAAATCACAAATCGTGCACAACATTTAAGGTAGACATTTTTACCAATCAACTGCTACCAGTAATATCTTTATACAATCATTTTCTGTCGAATTAGTATGTGTGTGTGCGTGTCAGGTGGGAGGAGGTTATTTTTTCTTCTTCCACGACTGTACGTTTTAATACGATACATTTTTTAGCTATATCTTCATTGGAAACAACTAATTTCACGGCTTAGTTATCAATATAAATGTTTTATTATTTTCTTTAAAAAAGGAATTTCATCTAAATATTTATTTCAGTGGCTCGTAATATAGCTTAAGATTAAAATTGGCAGTATATGAAAAATATGCGCAGATTAGTACAATAATAACTGTCAACATCCGTTGATTGTTATTCGATTTCAAAATTTATCCCTTATTGAAATACTCCAGTGTTAGGCCCATTGTTATATTAAAAATAACGTATTACGAATGCTGTAGTAACAATGTATTTCTGACAACAATGGTTAACAATGCTTTCTTTATAATAATCATTTTTGGAAACAATATTTTTATCAGTCTATATTCCGACTTATTTTGAATGCATGACGATTTTTTCTCATCTTTCAAAGTTTATTGTCTTTTATCTTTTTAATGATGGAGAGACCAGCTGTTTCTTCTATTGAAGAGTTTTCTTATGTGGTAATATAAATATTTTTCTGTTATGTATATTTTAAGACGATAATTTTCTTAGTTGTGATGCCATTGTTAGAAATGACCAATTTCACGTGGAAGTTTTTAATGCAAACTTGTTTTACCCTGCAAAAATGTGTGATATTATCTTAATATTTTGGGATTTTAGATTTGTGACGAGCCTTAGTATAAATTTCTATAAAAATTGTTGAGCTGTTTTTGTAATAATTTTTTATTTCAAAGTAATGATAGAAATGAACTGCTGAATGTTTTACTTACCCATCATACGTAGTATAGGGTAAGTCTTGTAATCGTTTTGAAAATCGAAAAATTTTTTTGACGGATTTACACGTTTCAGACACTGGAGATTCCGAAAAACATATTTTTAGAAAAAAAATTTGCCGTCCGTCTGTGTGTGTGTGTGTCTGTGTGTCTGTAAACGCTCTATCTCCCGAAAAAATTGAGATAGAGACTTGCAATTTTGTATGTACTTAGTATGTAATAATGGGAAGAAGCCTATTTCATTTCAATAACCTCGATTAACCGGAACAATTTTTTTCGGACTCTCGAAATATTCGTTCTGATGAAAGGTATATAAAAATTTTCGAAATTGTTTATTTTAAGAAATGAATATAAAAGACAATAAAAAAACATAAATTTTGAATAAAGCATGAAGTCGATCGGATAATGAGTTGCCGAGATATTTGGAATCCTATTTTCCTTAATCTTCGATTTTTCATCACCCTGTATTTCATCCAAATTTCACTTCAAAGATATATTTTAATTGGAAATTTGACGCTTAATCAGATGCAATAAACCGCTAGTTAATAGGATTATTATTTTTGGAGTTATAAGGAAAAACCTCTTTCAAGCAATTCAGTAATCGAGCCTTTAAAGTTTGTGACGTCATCAAGCCACGATTTTATTTGAATTGCAATGCATTTTATAAGTAGTTTACACATTTTTATTTTAATATTTTACATTATGCATATCCATGATGGGTAAGTATTACGGTGGCCCCCAACGACTAGTTTTATATTTTTAGAGATTTATTTATTGTTAATCACATGGATCTCCTGTTAACAGAAAAAGCAGTTAAATGAATTTAGTTGTTTTAGCGTTTTTTTATAGGCAGTATCAACTGTATATTGGTTGTTTTTTATACAGCCTTGAATTCCTGTCGAAATACACCAAGATTAGGCTTAATGTTTCATCAAGAATTACATTCTCTTAACGTTGTTACTACAATGCTTTTATTATAATAGCCACTATTGGAAACTTATTTTTGTAAGTCTATAAGTATTTATGTCACCATTTGACCGAATTTATCTCATCTTTGGAAGTTTATTATCTTTCATCTTATTTATGATGGATAAGCGAGTTCTTTTTTTCTCTTCGGAAGAATTATGGTAGAAGTTGAGATAAATAACTTTGTGCAATGTACATTTTAAGATGATAAGGTTTTTTTTTGCTGTTGATGCGTCATTTGTATAAATGGACAATTATACGCCGAAGTATTGAACGTAAATGTTTTTATATGCAAAAAAGTGTGGTATTATATAAATATCTAGCGGTATTAAATTTTTAAATGATGGTTTTTTAATTAAAAATATAACTGATGGAAAGTATTGATTTTTGTAAACTTGTAGGGTCGAACCCCCCCCCCCTTTTTTTTACTGCTAACCAGGACCCTACCTGCCCGGCATGAATGCCTAGCTTGACGGGTTAGTACCTAGGAGTGGGCCGGAAATCGCCTGATCACAGCATAGCTGTGATCTAACTGACTATAGATTTGTTGACATCGCTGCAGCGCTGCAGTGGCTCTTTTGTGGTTTGCAAAAGTTATTTTTGTTTGCCGGTTCAAGGTTTCTATTTAACTTTGATGAATTGACAGATTTAAAAGATCTCGTAATTTAGAACCTTGATCAGGTGACGAGATCCTCACCTAATTCAAAACCTTTTCCGATACACTGGAGAGTACTGTAGAGTAGAAAATTGGCTTAATAAAGAGACGGTGCACTGTAAGAAAGAGAATTGTTTCTTTATCTAGCTAGAAGTTTTACAAAAATATATTATAACCTCTTCTGAATTACTGACGAATCCGAAAATTGTTTATTTATTGTCAGAAACTTCAGAAAACTAATAGGTTTTCAAGATTTAACCCCTTGGGGACGAGCGACACGTATACGTGACGCGTAAGATTATCAGAATCCTCGATTACTGCCACCAGTTATTTTTTATTGTGAACTTTGCCTTATTTAATGAGAGCATTTCTGCGATTCAATTAGGTGAAAATTTCTGTTTTGAAAACCGGTGGTAAAAGATTAAAAAGTCTGTAAAGGACTCTCGTCGTGAAGGGGTTAAGGAATCATTTTTTAAACGAAATTTCCCTTTCCTGCCCATTATTTTTCCGAAAAATAACGGGCCAATTTTTCCTATGTATTAATCAATTTTTGAAACTGCGATCATTACGTACTATCGATTCTCCGCATACTATCGATTCTTACATTAATTTTTACATGCAAGAGCCAGAAAGTAATGCTCCTTTTGCATGACTAATAAGCAGGCTTGTTTGCTTGAGTTTTCCAATATTCTGTACCACTTGTATTACGTTTTGTAACCCGGAAAGCCTGGAATGGATACTGTGGTTGTTATAGTCTGATTTGTTTCGTGTGTGTGTGTATGTTTGTACGTGTGGAAAGCATTTCATGATATCCTAAATAATCATTTTCCGGCTTTTCATTGACGTCAGATTCGGCTGTGGATCCTTTCATTTAATATCAGCCCACAAATCACATAATAAATGCTGAAGAAAAAGTGCAATATTATAACTGCACTTAAGTTGCTAGCAAATCTGTTGCAAGTAAAAATTAAATTAAAATATTGAATTACTTAAAAAGAGAGTGGAAAAAAAGTACAGGTAATACATGTAGAGATTATGAAAAAAATTAAATGAATGTTAAAAATGATAAAATGCAGCACAAAATACAAAATATGAGGAATTCATAATAAAAGCTGTTCTTTCGACTTTTTAAATCAGTGCTTGAAATTTCTTCAAAATGCAAATAATTTTACATGATTTTTTTTTTGTACGTCTATGGGAATTTAATATTGCA
The DNA here is from genome assembly GCA_963931845.1 of Maratus michaelseni. Lineage (NCBI taxonomy): Eukaryota > Metazoa > Arthropoda > Arachnida > Araneae > Salticidae > Maratus > Maratus michaelseni. Next base: position 102,475,958 of record OZ007600.1, read on the forward strand.
TATAGATCTTCTTCAAAAAACATTTACAATTCAGAAATTGAAGTTATCTTGAATTATTTTTTTTGATTTTATATGTATATATTATTTTAATTAGCTACATTACAATCTCATGTTATGAAAACTTAAAATTTTTCCTGACTTTTCCTTTGATTTATAGAAAATTTGGTCAATTTTTGTCACGCAGATGAGCTATGAGCAATATTTCCTCTATACTACCGCTTTAATACATTTCTTTATATCAAAATTATTTTTAATTCTTCAAATTTATAATATATATTTTCTTGAAGAGGTAACAAATATTATAGAAAACAAACATTTCTTCAAATATATTACCAGTTTGGATCGAAAACAAATATATAGGGTGATTATAAAAAAACTATCCCGATACATGAGTCCCTAACTGTCATACCGTTCACAGAAACTGAATGAAATTCTGGCCTAAAGTATTTTGAGGTATGCGCTCAAGAATCATGTGAAAAACAACAGTTAAATTCTAACAGTTACTGTTACAGTGACAAAATTTCGAAAATTTCAAATGGCAACACCTACTTTTTTTTATTGGAATGTGATCTTCATAGTGAAAAACCATAAAAAGCGTTGGAACGGTACCTGTAGCACGAAAATCGCCGACGCTAGGCAGACTAAGAAGAAAAGTGAAAACAATCAATAAAGGACAAGGAAGCAACAGAAAGTAAAACATTTTATTGTTCAGTGCTATCCACCATCTGCCGCATGCAAAGTGTCGTCGTGTGTGAAATGGAAAATGTATGAAACACAATAAAATGTTTTGTTTTCTGTTGCTTCTCTGTCCTTATTGGTTGTTTTCACTATTTTAAGATACACTATATTGCCAAAGGTGATTGGGCACTTGCGATTTTAGACGTTTTGTTAACTATCTAGAAAATACATGAGGAATTAACCTGAAACTGAAGGTGTGTAAACAGTATAGTATAGGTTATATATTTCCGCGAAGATTTTTTCCCGAAACCCCATAGGGGACTGTTAACAAATTGAAAAACAACGAACATCTTTTGGATTACCCTATAAAAACTAATGTAGCAAAAGCGTTCGAACTCGAGATTATTAATAAGTGGCTTATTGTAATATACTGTGTTCATTTTTATGAGGATAGCATGAATTCTTTTAGAGAAATTAAGGTTTTTATAAAAGCAGTCTCAAATTTCGCCAAGTTTTTTGCTTATAACTTGCAGAGTTCTTAATATAAAAAAAAAAGTTATATTACTTTTAAATGCTAAAGGTGTAAAATTAACAACTATAATATAAATTAAAATAACTTTTATTAGTTGTTTTACATGTTTCGACTCTTCTGAGTCATTTTCAAAAACAAAATGAGAATATTCTAAAGCTGCACGGGCTTTGAAGTTATTATTTACATGTACTTTTTAAAAAAATTACGCACGTTATCTATTATTTTTACTTGATTGTTTATTTTCATATCTTTGAGCATGGAGTAATTCTAGCCACAGTTTCGGTAAATTAAAAGATGCCGCATCGTTACATATTGTATTTTTGCGCGTGAGTATCTCTATGGTTTCTCTTATTATGGATGGATAGTGTAGACTGGAGGGAAATATTATTTTACTTTCATTGAAATTTATTTGGATGGTTTCTTCTTGATATATTCTTGCTAGGGCTGTAGTTTTTCTATTGTATTTAATATCAGCTATATGCTCTTTTTTTCTGCAATTAAATTTCCTGCTGATCATACCTATGTAGTAATTCTTGGATCCGTCTTCTTTAATAAAAGGTATTTCATATACTCCTGAATAATTCTCAAAATTAATTGGGTCAATTTTACTGCAAATGATATTCTTTAATTTCTTAGGTGGTTTGGCTATTAAGCAGATATTGAAACGTTCAAGGCTGTGTTTTAATTTTTCGAAAAAGCTTGGATAATATTGCAGAGTATACAGTTTGTATTTGCAATTAAATTTCCTGCTGGTCATGCCTATGTAGTAATTCTTGGATCCGTCTTCTTTAATAAAAGGTATTTCATATACTCCTGAATAATTCTCAAAATTAATTGGGTCAATTTTACTGCAAATGATATTCTTTAATTTCTTAGGTGGTTTGGCTATTAAGCAGATAATGAAAAATTAATTTTTTTCGAAAAATTAAAACACAGCCTTAAACGTTTCAATATCTGCTTAATAGCCAAACCACCTAAGAAATTAAAGAATATCATTTGCAGTAAAATTGACCCAATTAATTTTGAGAATTATTCAGGAGTATATGAAATATCTTTTATTAAAGAAGACGGATCCAAGAATTACTACATAGGCATGACCAGCAGGAAATTTAATTGCAGAAAAAAAGAGCATAGCTGATATTAAATACAATAGAAAAACTACAGCCCTAGCAAGAATATATCAAGAAGAAACCATCCAAATAAATTTCAATGAAAGTAAAATAATATTTCCCTCCAGTCTACACTATCCATCCATAATAAGAGAAACCATAGAGATACTCACGCGCAAAAATACAATATGTAACGATGCGGCATCTTTTAATTTACCGAAACTGTGGCTAGAATTACTCCATGCTCAAAGATATGAAAATAAACAATCAAGTAAAAATAATAGATAACGTGCGTAATTTTTTTAAAAAGTACATGTAAATAATAACTTCAAAGCCCGTGCAGCTTTAGAATATTCTCATTTTGTTTTTGAAAATGACTCAGAAGAGTCGAAACATGTAAAACAACTAATAAAAGTTATTTTAATTTATATTATAGTTGTTAATTTTACACCTTTAGCATTTAAAAGTAATATACTATTACAAGGTGTTATATTTTATTATATTGTTAAAAAAAGTTATTTTGAGAAAATATGTCAAACAACATTGTACATACTACTCTGCAATCAGAATTAAAAAATAATAAAAATTGTATGAAAAATGAGCAGGTTTACTAGAAAATGTTTCACTGCGCATGCGCGAATGCAATCAAAATATAATATGCATAATGTATTAGCTAAGTATATAGAGCAACTTTTGTCTCAAAATCATAGCTTGAAAATTCTGAAAAGTATCGTCGATAGAATAAGCTCGAAATCCGTTGTTCCCAAAAGGAAGCAAAAAGATGAGGGGTTGTATCTAAATATAGTAGTACGTGCAATATTGTGTACGCTATCTTGGCACTAATCGACAGATATTTGATACAACCCCTCATCTTTTTGCTTCTTTTTGGGAACAACGGATTTCGAGCTTATTCTATCGACGATAATTTTCAGAATTTTCAAGCTATGGTTTTGAGACTTTCACAAAAGTTGCTCTATATACTTAGCTATTACATTATGCATATAATATTTTGATTGAATTCGCGCATGCGCAGTGAAACGTTTTTTAGTAAACCTGCTCATTTTTCATCCAATTTTTATTATTTTTTAATTCTGATTGCAGAGTATTATGTACAATGTTATTTGACATATTTTCTCAAAATAACTTTTTTTTTATATTAAGAACTCTGCAAATTATAAGCAAAAAACTTGGCGAAATTTGGGACTGCTTTTATAAAAACCTTAATTTCTGTCCAAGTATACATACTATCCTCATAAAAACGCTTCCTCATCATTTGAACGCTTTTGCTACATTAGTTTTTATAGGGTGATCCAATAGATGTTTAATTATAGTAATACTTGTAGTTAACATAGTTGAGCGTTGCAACTGAGCTGTGGGCAGGTGACTAGTTTGTTTAGATATTTCACAATTAAACATATGTCTTTGACTCAGAAAAAATACTTAAATCTAAGTCCTATTCATTCACTGTAATTATATATATACAGGGTGTTCCGTTAAAGGGGTCCAATATTAATAGGGGTAATAGAGGAGATCACACGGAGCATAAATCAGTATATAAAGCCTGGTCGGATCTCAATAGTTTTCAAGTTACAGCAAATAGAATGAAAATTCGGAAAATTGTAAAAGAACCCTCATTGCTAAACTATCGATAATGCTACATAAAAACGAAGCACATATTTAGAAAGAGCAGAAAAAAACCTACAAAATGACATCAATTGTATTAAAATAGCAATATTTATTGACGAGTTACAAGCCCTGAAACAGTGAAAAAAGTACGAAATCCAATATACATCAAAATAGTTAATCGTTAATTCCAAAAAGACAACTCTAGCTACAACAAGGAAAATGTAGTAAAATTTGGTCCATTCCGAAAACTTTCGAAAAAGCTTACAATGAACCATATCGGTTTAATTGTGTGAGAGAAATTAATCAGTTTCTTAGTTACAACTCCGCTTTCTTTGACACTAGCAAAGGTTAAACTCCGCCCATCACGATTGGAAACACCGCCTTTTTAATTACTCTCAACTATACATTTTCGATCATGCTTCTTCTGAGATGCAACATTTTTAATTATTCAAGAGTTGAATGAACCAAAATAACTTTACAATAATAGTCTACATTTTAAAGTGGTCTTTTATTGATATAAAGCTTAAGTTAAATTCCTTAAAATTAAACTGGTGGTGAAAATTCGGAAATAATTAAAAATATTGCGATTTGTAACTATGCAAGAAGTTTCAGTACATGTTTTACATGGACAATTATTGTATGTATATGTGCATCATAATTTATGATAGGAAATAATAATAACAAATAGCATAATAATTTTATTAATTATAAATTTAAAAAGGACACTAAATTTTAAATTAATTCATACAAACTTTGTAATTTACAATTTGAGTACACCACAGTCTGTGACTTACAAAATACTGTGCCAAAAAGTGTTGAAAATAAAAGAAAAATGACAAATAAAGAATTACATTCCACGTACTTTATGACATATGTGAAGCATAGTCTTCTGGCCTGCGCTGCACAGTTCAATGTCGGAAGGCAGACGAACGGACATTATTATAATAGGTGTTCGAAGTTGCGCCCATTAACAGAATCGCACAGCCGACAGCGACGTCGTAAAGATTGGCGAACACGCCGAAAAACTCCGACGGAGTTGGGAATGTCTCCTGCAGCGACAACGATTCGCGCTAGTAAATCCTCCGGTGTATCCACAGGCGTTTCATACACCAGCGATTTAAGGTGTCCCCAAACAAAAAAGTCTAACGGATTGAGGTCTGGAGAGCGTGCAGGCGAAGCAACAGGTCCACTGCGTCCAATCCATTTCCCAGGATATGTTGAATTGAGGTGATTGCGAACACCTATGAAAAAATGTGCCGGTGCGCCATCGTGCATAAACCACATATTGTGGCGCAATGTTGCTGGCACATTTTGCAGTAACTGCGGTAAGATATCCCGTAGGAAAACCAAGTACGTACTGTCATTGAGTACATCTGGGAGTAAATATGGTCCTATGAGATAATCGCCGAGGACACCTGCCCATATGTTCACACTGAACTTTTGTTGTGCGTTCGACGGGAAAACAGTGTGCGGATTTGTATATGACCATGTGTGCAAATTGTGCGTGTTTACCACGCCCTCTCTCGTAAATGTTGCTTCATCAGTAAATAAAATATTTTCCAGAAATTGTGGATTATTTTCTGTTACATTAAGCAACCAGCGTACGAATTCTGTCCGCTGAGCACAATCTGTTACTGATAACAGTTGTACCCGCTGCACATGAAAGGGGTGCATGTTTTCTGCACGCAGAACACGCCACACACTTTGGTGAGAAACACCGACTTCAGACGCAGCAGCTCGTGTACTCGTGGAGGGGTTATCTTTAAAAATATTCAGTACATCTTCTTCCATTGCAGGTGTTCGTACATGTCGAGGTTTCCCTGCATCAATGCTTGCTGTATTAAACGATCCAGTCTCCCGTAATCGTCTATCGATTTTTATGAAGAGTTTCGAACTTGGGCAACGTCTCCTTGGAAATTGCTCACGGTACATGCGCTGTGCTAGACATGCATTTCCATGAGCTTGCCCGTACATCAGATGCATGTCCGCATATTCTTCGTTAGAGTATTCCGGCATAATTATTATACATCAACTTACTACAATCCCACTTACAACAGCCTCCCTTTAACATAACGCCCACTGATGACTGCTGTTTTATTACACTTTTCTTCCTATACACATAGAAAATTTGCATAAAAAGTACTTTTTCTTCATCATCCTGAAAGTTCATGGAGGAAACGCAGCAGTCACGGAGTTTGCTTTAAGACAAGGCGAGAGCTGCACAATATGTCATTCACTTGACCAGACTGAATAATGAAAGGGTATTGATAGAGGTTGATCAGAAATGTATAATTGAAAGATATTAAAACGGGGTGTTTACAATCGTCATCGGTGGAGTTTCGCTCTTTCCGAGCGTGCAAGAGTACAGAGTTGTAACTAGGGGACTGCTTGATTTCTCCCATACAATTAAACTGATATGGTTTATTGTCAGCTTCTTCGAAAGCTTTCGGAATGGACCAAATTTTATAACATTTTCCTTGATGTATGTAGAGTTGCATTTTTGGAATTAACGATTAACTATTTTGCTAAATATTTGATTTTGTATTTTTTCACTGTTTCAGAGCTTGTAACTCGCCATTAATTCTCAATATTCTAAAACAACTTATGTCATTTCGTAGGATTTTTTCTGTTCTTTCTAAATATGTGCTTCGTTTTTATGTAGCATTATCGATAGTTTAGCAATGAGGGTTTTTTTTACAAATTTCCGATTTTTCATTCTATTTGCTGTAACTTGAAAATTATTGAGATCCGGCCAGGCATTATATACTGATTTATGCTCCGTGTGATCTCCTCTATTACCCCTATTAATATTGGACCCCTTTAACGGAACACCCTGTATATATATATATAGAGAGAGAGAGATATGTCTCTTGATCAGAGAAAAATATCAGCCAGCTCCCATAATCTGTACAGACATAATTTACGGCCATAATCTTTATTATGACGAACTTCCACGGGAATTGTTTTTAAGGTAACAGAAAGTTCGTAATAGAAATAGATTATTTCTGTAGAATAAAAAAGTTAGTACTGTCATATTGGCTGAGAGTTTTTTTCTGTAAAATGAACAGATCTTTTTGCAGTGGTGTATCTCATTAACAGAGGTGCCAAGCTCTCACTAATCTTCCGTAATATTTGGATTAATTTGACCCAGGTTTAATACGTTTCGCACCACATTTATTTTTTTTTAAGAACTGAAATATACTCCACGTAGAAACATGAAACTAAGTAAATAAATATACATGAATAAATATTCTGGTTCAAACCGTTGTTAAACTGGGTCAAATTAATTCAAATATTGTGGAAGATTAGTGGGAATTCGGCATCTCTGTATGAAAAAAAAGAGACATTTCAGTCGGATGAAAAATTGAGAAGAATTAAGGCTAAATTTAATCACGTGCATTTAAAAGTAGCATTCTCAAAATTTCACCTATTCTAATTCTATGAAGATTTAAGAAAATGTATGTAAACTATAATTTTTCCCGGGCTGTTTTCTATCATGAATCTCAACAAGAACGAAAAATCATGCGTCAAGCACAGATTATGTAACACTTTCCAACGCTTCCAAAATAATTTTACAAATCATTACCGTTTAATAAGCTAAAAGATAACATCTAAGTAAACAATTTGGAAAACGCATAACATATTTAAAAACGAAATTTCAGGAATTTCCAACTTTTACAATATTCGGAAAAATATCCGAATACTTTTATTCAGCCCTGTATATGATCTATATATTTGTATATATATTACATAAGATGCTAAATTTTAGTTTAGTTAGGAAACGCGTAGCACAGTTTAAAATTCTCCTTCTGGCGTTTCTGTCAATAAACGGAATTGTGTTCGCGAACTTTTGTGCTGCCCTGTATATTATCTACAGAATTTATACACACCAAGTAACAGACAAAAAGTGAGTTAAATTTAAAATCGCGTTCAGCAACTTAAAACGCACTTCCAGAAATTATTGTTAACAGACAGTAGAGAATTCTTTTGTGTGGCCCTGTAAATGAACGATGACTGCTACACACACAATATTCTGTAGTAAGCCTCTTATAATGTACCTTAGTCATATATATAAATTTCAATGCGTTTAAAATAGTGAAACATTATTTAATTAAACCGCAAACGATTTTTCTCCATAGACGTAATGTAAAAGAAATATATTGACTGTTCCTGTAAAGTAACTATAAGGGCTATGCACACCATATTCCATATTAAGCTGCTTTTAATGCACCTTAGTGACATATATGAATTACAATGTGTTTGAAATTGTGTAACATCATTAAAATAAACCGCAAATGATTTTTCCCCATAGACCGTAATGTAACGGAATTCTTTTGAGTGTTCCTGTAAAAAAACTATGAGTGCTACACACTTCAGTTGAAATAGGGAACATGCTATAGATAACGTCAATAACATATAAAATTTTCAGGGCAATCCGAGCATATTTACGGGAGTTAGAGCGCGGACAAACGGGAGACAGCCGTACAGCAGATAAACCGAAGTCATAAACACTTTTCAACTAGGTTGGAAAGTGTTAAAAATGGTGTCAAAATTGGTTGTTACTCTTTAAAAAAAAACGCAGTTCGTTCAATTAATTTTATGCAGACGATCCCCAAATCCTAATCCGTGCACAACATTTAAAGTAGACTTTATTGTTATGCGACTGGTACCAGTAATACCGGGTAAGTCAAAGTGAATATAGCGTTTACAAACGACTATAACTATTTAATGGAAAAGAATTTATCGATAGCATTAACACAGAATGTAGACGGAACTTCAAAATTTTGTATACATACGTTATAGATGTTCTATGTGTCTTCCCTTGGTCGCACGGACAACATCTAGGAGATAGTCCATTTCACGCCATACATTCTAAAGCATTTGTACAATCACCGACGCAAGCGCATTACAAATGCGTACTTTAAATTCTTCTTCTGTTTTGGGCATGGGAGGCACAGGTCTTTCACATAACCCCATAGAAAAAAATCGCGGGGTGTCAAGTCCAGAGATCTCGGTGGCCAAGAACAGAAGACATCGTCGGCTCCACTTCGACCGATCTATGGGGTTATGTGAAAGACATACGTGCCTTCCATGGCCAAAACAATTGAAGTACTCAAAGTACGCATTTGTAATGCGCTTGCGTCGGTGACTGAACAAATGTTTCAGAATGTATGGCGTGAAATAGACTACCGCCTAGATGTTGTTCGTGTGACCAAGGGAAGTCACGTAGTACATCTATGACGTATGTATACAAAATTTTGAAGTTCCGTCTACGTTCTGATCGTCTACTATCGATAAATTCTTTTCCATTAAATAGTTATAGCCGTTTGTAATTGCTATATTCATTTTGACTTACCCTATATTTTTATACGACCATTTTCGGTCTAATTAGTATGCGTGTGTGTGTGTATATATGCGGGTGAGAAAATCGGTTTTTATTCGACGACTGTACATTTTAAGATGTTAATTTTTTTAGCTAAATCTTCATTGGAAACGACTAATTTCACAGCAAAGTTATTAGTATAAATGTTTTATTTTTGACAAAAAAATAGATTTTATCGTAATATTTATTTAAGTGGCTCGTAATATTGTTCAATATTGGAAGTGTATGGAAAATATGCGCAGATTAATACAATAATAACTAAAAAAATCGTAGCTTTTTATTCGATTTCAACATTGATCAGTTATTGAAATTTTTCAGTGTTAGGCCCATCGTTGTAACAGCAATAATACTCTATTGAACTTCGAATAACAATGTATGTTTCACAACAATGTTGAACAATAGTTTTTTATAATAACTATTCTTTAGAAATTTTCCAGTTTTAGGTTCATTGTTGTATTAACAATAACGTATTACTAAAGTTGCAGTAACAATGTATTTTTGACAAGAATAGCTAAAAATGCTTTCTTTATGATAACCATTTTTGGAAACAATATTTTTGTCAGTCTATATTCCGACTTATTTTGATCGCATGACGATTTTTTCTCATCTTTCAAAGTTTATTGTATTTTATCCTAATAATGATGGATAGACGAGCTACTACTTCTAATGAAGAGTTTTTTTATGATGTAAGATAAAGATTTTTTATGTATATTTTACGTACATTTTAAGATGACAATTTTCATATTCAAAGCGTCATTGATAGATATAACAAATTTTACGTCAAAGTTATCAATGTAAATATTCTTTATATGCAAAAAAGTCAATTTGTATGGACTTTAGATTTGTGACAAGAGTTAGTACAATTTGCAATAGGAAATTTAATGTATAGATATCCGTTATGCAATAATTTGTTATTTCAAAATAATGCTTAGACTTAACTGTTGAAAGTTTTTTTTCTATTTTTGTACTTTTTAATCTTGTTTAAACACCCCAATTAACGGAATATATTTATACGGGTAGAAGAATAATTTATTTTAGCAAAATAGTTAATTTGTTATTAGCGTTAATCTACAACATTCGCTGTGTTGAGCAGGGAAAATATTCTCTTTACGTAAAGCCTTAAATAGAAAATATAATGTAAAATGACATTAAAATATTAATTTTAAACATAATTTTTTATATTTCTCACATGTTTGTTGGAAGTTGTTACTCTTGTATTAGTGACTGATTTTCTGTTTGATATTCGCAGGGTTCTCCCGATGAACCTGTTGATTTTGATTATCAAGAATCTCGGACGAGGTAAGTATTTTCTATAATAAATATAGGCTTTGTAATCAATTGTTAATGATGAAGATTGTCATATAAATCACACTATTAAATGAATCATGTTTTTAATGAATGATGTACTGACTGGCGTTTGCAGGTTTGTAATCTGTGAAGGAACAAATAACACAATTTATTAATTTTAAACATTTTTTTTTTCTGTAACCTCTAATAAAGAAATGTAAAAAAGATAAATGTAACTGGGGACTGCGATCTAAGCCACGTTTATTGGGGGATCCAATAAAAATTCCGTATTTAAATATATTACTATGAAATTGTACAATATATGTGCACGGACATTCAACTTACAAGGACATTTTTTTTAAATCATTTTTTAAAGAAAGTTTTGCACGGAAGACAGTTTTAAACATGGCGTCTATTTCATACATATACATCTCATTAAACTTAGTCGATACAGTCAAAGTCAAAACCTACCCTTTTATGGATTAAATGTAACCAGCGGATTTGAACCCTATCGAGATAACAGCGCTAACTTAAGATCTTCGTATCACGGAGAAGTTTTACCTCTATGACACCTGTAGGTGTTCCAAGTTAAACTTTTTGAGCCTATCCTGTATATGCAATTCTAATTTTGAGATTTTAATTAATTTTGAGACTTTCCTGTTCTGAATTGCTTCTTTAATTTTTCAATAATCTTCGTTGCAAATTTCTAGAGAATATTGTTTAGAATTAGTGATAGTCGAAACAATAATTTTTATAAAAAAAATAGTTGCTTGTGTTAACCCATCGCCGCAATTGTCAGGTGAACTGTAGTATAGAATAAAGTGTTTGTCTAAACTCTAAACTATCGCAATCAACATTTGAGAAACAGGTAAAACTCGACCGAACGATTTCAGTCCCACGCGTTAGACAAGTAATGAAGCATTAGCTCTGTGATAATGGCAGATTTGCAAGATTTCGTCCGAAATCTTACAGATCCATAAATTTTGACTAATCGTAGGTCGACATTATAGGCGCCATTTGCAAAATAGGCAATCAGGCTACTTCTAACACTAATTTTAAAATTATTTTTGTTCTATTTAATCACTGGGAATAATTAAGACAAAAATAACATTTTAACAATCTTATTGGCTTGGAACAAATCACAGACCAAATGGAGTATATGTATAAAAATGCCATATTTTACGTGTAAAATTGATTTTGGGAACATGTACGTGAATTTTTAATTATTGAGTGTGGGACAAATCATTTTTTATGAACCGCCTGCAAACAGCTTCACATATACAAATAAAAAGAAAACTGCCCAGTTAAACTGAGGGCATTGAGCTCACAGGCTATTCACACTAATTGTATATTATACTCGTATTTCAAAGAATTTGAAATAAGAAATCGACAATATATTAAGGGGGGGGTCATCCCCCTGTTACCCTTTCATAGTTAACTAATGAACCCCTTAAACTAATCAGGGAATCCTCTTATTACAATGAATATATATATACAAAATTTGAAGAAAATCAGATAATGCTGCATGAAAAACCCATTTATCTAAATTAAGGGGGGATTATACCCCCCTTCCCCCTTTATACTGAACCAATGAACCCCCAAAACTATTCAGAGGAGCGCATTATCACAATGAACCTATATACAAAATTTGAAGAAAATCGGATAATTCTGCTTGAAAAACCAGTTTATCCATCTATTTAAAGCAGTTTGGTAATTTTGTCAAATTTCCATCGAAATTGGACCGTATACGCATGCGTCAAAAAAATCTTCCGCCAATGAGGTGAGGGATATTTCCTGTCTCTAGAGTCACATTAGATTAGGAACTGTTTACAAAACGAGTGTACGACCCTTCTGTGGGTATGGCGTCGGCAAGAAGTTTAGATTACAATTGTGAGGTATTTTTTCATTTTATCTTTATTTATTTTGTTTTTATTTAGTTCATGAACATAGAAATATATATCTATTTCTGTGTACATGATTGAATTCTTTGGATATCTCTTAATTCTTTTTGTTCGCGAAATTATTTAGTGCGAGTAATGTAATTGTTGCATGCTTGGTGTATTTTTTGCTACTGAGTACTATTTTGCTTATGAGTTTTTATAAGTATTTTTTTTTCTTTTTTTATTGAAGGGGTTTATTTTCATTTGGAAAAACAGAAATTTCATTTTTTGAATATAATATTTCAGATGTTTTAATAGTTAACATTCGGCTGTTTGAAAATGAGGTGCCACTTTTTGTTGTTGTCTATTGATAGACGATGTTAGAGAATCAATGCATAAAATACTCTGCATGTACTCGCCTAATACTAAATATAACCCAATGCTAAATATAACCTAATACTAAAATATACAAAAGGCTGTTTCAGCATCTTACAAATTTCTATTATGTTTCATTCTAAGAGTTCCTAAATAAGCCAGACTGCAAATATATTTCCAGAAAAAAAGAACTGATCGTACTATAAATAGTTTCCATCCAGTATAATTATATGGTGAATCCAAAGAATTCAACAAACCAGAATAAATAATGATAAAATGAAAAAGTACCAAATATTTATTGTAATCCAAATTTCCAAAACACCACTCACTCGGGGGGGGGGGGGGGGAGAGATTGTAATTTCAGTAATTTGGTGGCACAAAAATTACACGAATTTCTTCAGTTTGCTGCGGGGAGAAAAATTGCAAAAATCAACCAGCAGCTGCACGAAAAAAAAAAAAAAAAACTCATCAGCAGGGACAAATTTAGAAACTTGCTGTGTCGCCAATCCATATATTTAAAGCAGTTTGCATTAGAAGTGTATTTGAGATTTTTTAAGATCGGTCATTCCTCTCGAGTTACTTTAATTTTGAGATTTTTTAAGATCGGTCATTCCTCTTGAGTTACTTTAAATATGACAAGTTTGGTTTACGATTTATCTTGGATAACTATTATCAGGTAATTTTTCATTTTATTATTTTGGTTTATTGAGTTGATGAACATAGTAAACATAATCATGATTGAGTTCCTTGCTTTCGTGAAGACAAAATTAGAGATACATTCTGGTGTCTTTTTTTCTTCTTTTTATGTCGTATGTATATTGAAAATTAAAATTTTTTAAACCTAAAAGTAATGGTTGAGATTTTATTAGGATTTATTTTTTGAAGGAGTTTATTTTTACTTTGAAAAGCTGAATGTTTTAATATTTACATTCGGCAGTAAAATATCGAAAAGTTTTGATTATATAAAACGGTTTGAAAATGATTGCCACGTTTTTGTTGTTGTTTATTGATTTTTGCTTACATCATGTGCTAATTTCCAAAATAATTTACAGAGCCAGTGTGTAAGTGGCCATATGAATTAGTTAAAAAACAGCAGAATGTAAATGATTTTCTGTACGATACAAAGAGCATCCAAAGGATTCAATCATGAACACATGTTCATCAACTCAACAAACCAAACTGAAAAAATACCTGATAATAGTTATCCAAGCTAAAAAAAATAAATATTTTTGACTTCAAGAGATATAAAAAAGGTTATTTAGTTTTTTTTTTTGTTTTTTTTTTTTGTAATCTTTTTTACCACTTCCCCATATACCATCAGTTTCATAAGAAATCTCTGTGAAAACATATATTTTACACTTTATTGAATGTTTTCATTTCTTAATTGAAACATCAAACTCAGTTTAAAGTTATAGTAGAGTGTAAAATGTATATTTTCATTAAGATTTGTTATTGAATAAATTTTGCTTCATAAACAATTCTTGAATCTTTTGATTTATTATTGCTTTCATTATTGGGCGATAACGATTTCATTTTATACCAGATTGCATCTCTGTTCTGGGCGATACTTATTAAACTCATAATTTGTCACTAAATGGTCATTTTATTGACTTTGTGCTTACAAATCAAAATGGTATCTTGATAATATACATCTTTGCCCAAGAATGCGACAAAAAAAAAAAAAAAAAAAAAAAAAAAAAAACTATTTTTGATTTTAGGAAAACTTAAAGAGGTTATTTAGTGTTTTTTTTTGTTGTTGTTGTTCGGTTAATTTTTTTTGCCACTTTCCCATATACTATCAGTTTCATAAGAAATCTCTATGAAAACATATATTTTACACTTTATTGAATGTTTTCATTTCTTAATTGAAACATCAAACTCAGTTTAAAGTTATAGTAGAGTGTAAAATGTATATTTTCATTAAGATTTGTTATTGAATTAATTTTGCTTCATAAACAATTCTTGAATCTTTTGATTTATTATTGCTTTCATTATTGGGCGATAACGATTTCATTTTATACCAGATTGCATCTCTGTTCTGGGCGATACTTATTAAACTCATAATTTGTCACTAAATGGTCATTTTATTGACTTTGTGCTTACAAATCAAAATGGTATCTTGATAATATACATCTTTGCCCAAGAATGCGACAAAAAAAAAAAAAAAAAAAAAAAAAAAAAACTATTTTTGATTTTAGGAAAACTTAAAGAGGTTATTTAGTGTTTTTTTTTGTTGTTGTTGTTCGGTTAATTTTTTTTGCCACTTTCCCATATACTATCAGTTTCATAAGAAATCTCTATGAAAACATATATTTTACACTTTATTGAATGTTTTCATTTCTTAATTGAAACATCAAACTCAGTTTAAAGTTATAGTAGAGTGTAAAATGTATATTTTCATTAAGATTTGTTATTGAATTAATTTTGCTTCATAAACAATTCTTGAATCTTTTGATTTATTATTGCTTTCATTATTGGGCGATAACGATTTCATTTTATACCAGATTGCATCTCTGTTCTGGGCGATACTTATTAAACTCATAATTTGTCACTAAATGGTCATTTTATTGACTTTGTGCTTACAAATCAAAATGGTATCTTGATAATATACATCTTTGCCCAAGAATGCGACAAAAAAAAAAAAAAAAAAAAAAAAAAAAAACTATTTTTGATTTTAGGAAAACTTAAAGAGGTTATTTAGTTTTTTTTTTTGTTGTTGTTGTTCGGTTAATTTTTTTTGCCACTTTCCCATATACTATCAGTTTCATAAGAAATCTCTATGAAAACATATATTTTACACTTTATTGAATGTTTTCATTTCTTAATTGAAACATCAAACTCAGTTTAAAGTTATAGTAGAGTGTAAAATGTATATTTTCATTAAGATTTGTTATTGAATTAATTTTGCTTCATAAGCAATTCTTGAATCTTTTGATTTATTATTGCTTTCATTATTGGGCGATAATGATTTCATTTTATACCAGATTGCATCTCTGTTCTGGGCGATACTTATTAAACTCATAATTTGTCACAAAATGCTGATTTTATTGACTTTGTGCTTACAAATCAAAATGGTATCTTGATAATATACATCTTTGCCCAAGAATGCGACAAAAAAAAAGATAAATTTTCAAACTTGGTATAAAAAACTTAGGTACTTCTCTATTATCCCATCGTCCACTTTTCATAACAAAATACTATTGCCAAACTGTATGATTAAATGCCAAAAATGCAGTCCCGTTTACTTGATGTCGGAAGTATTATACGTGTTTGTTATGTCATCAAGTGGTTTTTAATTCAACATTTGCGTGTATTAATGACAAAGTTCTCCCGTTTATTTGGCGTTACAGTTTGGCGATAGTTTTTTGTTATGAAAAGTGGTCGATGAGATAATAGAGAAGTACCAAAACTTACATATATGAGTAGATTCCTTGACAGTATTAATCATTACTCGATATTTTAAAACTGCATCATATTTGTAGAATTATATTAATTTAAACAATGCTTCTATTGAAGTGTGAAGAAGCACATACTTATATGAAGAACCATATATTTACATAATCATTTTCATTAGCAATCGAAACACCATAAGATTCATCCCCGATAATAAACGGACTATAAGTGGTCTAATTTTGTATTACGTGTTCTACGATATTTTTACGTACGTTTCAATAATTATTTTCTGTACTATATAAACAAAATGATAGAGATCTAAAAAGACAATTTCCATCGGGATTGATTTCGCGAATGTTAAATGAGCCTAAATTCAATTTTAAACAGTAAATCCGAAATGGACACCTAAGTATTCATACAAATTATAATAAATAAAATAAATGCCTTCTAAACACTCCACAGTGAGTTCTATATAAATACCTTCCTAGGTTTAATGCAACGTGCAAGAAAAAAACAACAGGAGATGATCCAAACACGTTTCTAGAGACAGTAATAGACCCTCACCTCATTGGCCGGTCCTACCGGAAGATTTTTTTGACGCATGCGTACTGTGTCGAATATTGTTGAAAATGATTTTGAAGAAAAAATCGGGAAATTCACAAAATGGTTTTGGGAAAAACTTCACCAAATGGTTTCAAATTTCTTTGAGTGACAGCGGGAAAAAAAATTTCATCTTACATTCAATCATCGCAATTGGCGAGTGTGACTATTAAGTTTAGCCAGTACTGGCAATAACATCAATCACCAATTTTCAGTATTACTTGCCGATTGGTGAGTGTTAATTTTGTCTTATATCACAAACTGTATTTACATATACTACTAGATACAATGATTATGAATCATGATTTTTCTGTTATTGGGCGAGATTCATGTTTTTTAAGCAATTCTTTGAAGAAATTCGTGTTTTTTCAGGGATCCTTTGAAGAATTCCGCATTTTTCTCGCAATCCTTAATGAAATTCACATTTTCCAGCGATTCGTTGATAAAATACATTTTATTCCGCAATTTTTAGACGAAATTTAGTAAAAAAGCGTGATTTTTTGGTGAAATTTCCTTTTTTGCAATTCTTTGACAAAATTTGCTTATCTTTCACGATCCTTTTGCATGATTCACGTTTTTTCTGTGATCTTTTAACGAAAGTCATGTTTTCCCATGATCCTTTGATGAAATTAGTGTTTTTTCCTCAATCATTTGAAGAAATCTGTGATTTTTTCCCCCCACGAAGATTGGTTAGATGTTTTTAGTCGGCAGGTGCCCTAAAAAGTCTGTGACGCCCGTTGCTGCATCGCACACATTCGTCCATGGGGCATTGTTTCATTCCTGATATTTCTGGAAAGAAACAACGTTCAACTCATTGGCTGAATTGTAAAGGGCGAAATGTGTCAAACATTAGCGGAAAGAAAGTGCGCAATTCGTTCGTTCATGGAAAAAATCGTGAAATTCATTAATTGATAGTCGATAAAATGCGAAATTTGTCAATCGATAGCGGAAAAATAACAAAATTCATTAATCGACAGTGGAAAAATCGCAAAGTTCATCAACTGGTTTCGGAGGAAAAAGTTTTCGAATGACTTCGAGAAAAAAAATCACAATCCGTCAATTTCGGGGAAAAAATCGTGAAATTCGCCAAATGGTTTCGAAATTTGTCGAGCGACAGCAGAGAAAAAAATCTTTTTCCATTCAGTCATCGCAATTGGTGAGTGTGACTATTATGTTTGACCAGTGGTGGCAATAAAGTCCATTGCCAAATTTTCAGTATTACTCGCTGTTTGGCAAGTGCTAATTTTGTCCTATACTTCAAAACCCTTTTGATCATGACATCAGTGTGCAGGACAATTTTTTTACGGGAGACCATTTGATGAATTTCGTGATTTTTCCGTTATCGATTGACCAATTTTACTACTATCAATTGTTGAATTTTATAATTTATCAACTATTGATTAGCGAATTTCATGATTTTTTCCATGAACGTTTGACAAATTACGCAATAAAATATAAGAATATCGTTAAATTGTCTTGGGTAAAAAAAAATTTATTGTCAAATGCCTTCGAGAAAAAAGTTGCAAGTTGAAATGCCTGTGACCTCTTTTTCATGTTATGCATCTCTGGGGTCCATCCCCTCACTCCCCCCCCCAAAGTGGGACACTTTTCAAAATTTTGCACACACCCCTCATGTGATATATCGCTGGAAAAGTCTTTGACCACTTATTCATGTTATGCATCTCCGGGATCCATCCCGCCACTCCCCCCCCCCTAAAGGGGGCTCTTTTCTAAATTTTGTTGACACCCCTCATGTCATATATCATTGGAAAGGTCTGTGACCACTTAGTCATATTATGCATCTCCGATGTCCATCTCCCCACTTTGCCCCCCCTCCCCCCAAAGGGTACTTTCTAAATTTTGCAAACAACCCTCATGTTATATATCATTGGAAAGGTCTGTGACCACTTAATCATATTATGCACCTCTGATGTCCATCTCCCCACTTTGCCCCCCTCCCCCCCCCAAAGGGTACTTTCTAAATTTTGCAAACAACCCTCATGTTATATATCATTGGAAAGGTCTGTGACCACTTAATCATATTATGCATCTCCAATGTCCATCTCCCCACTTTGCCCCCCCCAACCCCCCAAGTGATACTTTTCTAAATTTTGTTGACACCCCTCATGTCATATATTGTTGGAAAGGTCTGTGACTGCTTAATCATATTATGCATCTCCGATGTCCATCTCCCCACTTTGCCCCCCTCCCCCCTAAAGGTTACTTTCTAAATTTTGCACACAACCCTCATGTTATATATCATTGGAAAGGTCTGTGACCACTTAGTCATATTATGCATCTCCGATGTCCATCTCCCCACTTTGCCCCCCCCTCCCCCCCAAAGGGTACTTTCTAAATTTTGCACACAACCCTCATGTTATATATCATTGGAAAGGTCTGTGACCACTTAATCATATTATGCATCTCCAATGTCCATCTCCCCACTTTGCCCCCCCCACCCCCCCAAGGGATACTTTTCTAAATTTTGTTGACACCCCTCATGTCATATATCATTGGAAAAGTCTGTGACCACTTAGTCATATTATGCATCTCCGCTGTCCATCTCCCCACTTTGCCCCCCCTCCCCCCAAAGGGTACTTTCTAAATTTTGCAAACAACCCTCGTGTTATATATCATTGGAAAGGTCTGTGACCACTTAATCATATTATGCACCTCCGATGTCCATCTCCCCACTTTGCCCCCCTCCCCCCAAAGGGTACTTTCTAAATTTTGCACACAACCCTCATGTTATATATCATTGGAAAGGTCTGTGACCACTTAATCATATTATGCATCTCCAATGTCCATCTCCCCAATTTGCCCCCCCCCAACCCCCCAAGTGATACTTTTCTAAATTTTGTTGACACCCCTCATGTCATATATTGTTGGAAAGGTCTGTGACTGCTTAATCATATTATGCATCTCCGATGTCCATCTCCCCACTTTGCCCCCCTCCCCCCTAAAGGGTACTTTCTAAATTTTGCACACAACCCTCATGTTATATATCTTTGGAAAGGTCTGTGACCACTTAGTCATATTATGCATCTCCGATGTCCATCTCCCCACTTTGCCCCCCCTCCCCCCCAAAGGGTACTTTCTAAATTTTGCACACAACCCTCATGTTATATATCATTGGAAAGGTCTGTGACCACTTAATCATATTATGCATCTCCAATGTCCATCTCCCCACTTTGCCCCCCCCACCCCCCCCAAGGGATACTTTTCTAAATTTTGTTGACACCCCTCATGTCATATATTGTTGGAAAGGTCTGTGACTGCTTAATCATATTATGCATCTCCGATGTCCATCTCCCCATTTTGCCCCCCTCCCCCCCAAAGGGTACTTTCTAAATTTTGCACACAACCCGCACGTTATATATCATTGGAAAGGTCTGTGACCACTTAATCATATTATGCATCTCCAATGTCCATCTCCCCACTTTGTCCACCCCCCAAGGAATACTTTTCTAAATTTTGCTGACACCCTTCATGTCATATATTGTTGGAAAGGTCTGTGACCGCTTAATCATATTTTACATCTCCCCACTTTGCCCCCCAAGGGGTACTTTCTAAATTTTGCACACAACCCTCATCTTATATATCATTGGAAAGGTCTGTGACCACTTAATCATATTATGCATCTCCAATGTCCATCTCCCCACTTTGCCCCCCCCCAACCCCCCAAGTGATACTTTTCTAAATTTTGTTGACAACCCTCATGTCATATATTGTTGGAAATGTCTGTGACTGCTTAATCATATTATGCATCTCCGATGTCAATCTCCCCACTTTGCCCCCCTCCCCCATAAGGGTACTTTCTAAATTTTGCACACAACCCTCATGTTATATATCATTGGAAAGGTCTGTGACCACTTAATCATATTATGTACCTCCGATGTCCATCTCCCCACTTTGCCCCCCTCCCCCCCCAAAGGGTACTATCAAGTTGTTTGCCGTCAAATTTTGACGGGTTCCATCTAGTATAAATTAAGAGGGGATTAGCCCCCCGTTCCTTCCCCTTTATACTTAACCAATCAATCTCTAAAACTAATCAGGGAAGCGTCTTAACCCAATGAACCTATAAACAAATTTTGAAGCAAATGGGATAATTCTGCATGAAAAACCCATTTAGGTAAATTAAGGGGGGGATTAGCCCCCGTCCCCCCCGTTATACTTAACCAATCAATCCCGAAAACTAATCAGGGAAGCGTCTTAGCCCAATGAACCTATAAACAAATTTTGAAGCAAATGGGATAATTCTGCATGAAAAACCCATTTATATAAATTAAGGGGGGATTAGCCCTCCCGTTCCCCCCCCTTTATACTTAACCAATCAATCCCGAAAACTAATCAGGGAAGCGTTTTAACCCAATGAATCTATAAACAAATTTTGAAGCAAATGGGATAATTCTGCATGAAAAACCCATTTATATAAATTAAGGTGAGATTAGCCCACCGTTCCCCCCCTTTATACTTAACCAATCAATCCCGAAAACTAATCAGGGAAGCGTTTTAACCCAATGAACCTATAAACAAATTTTGAAGCAAATGGGATAGTTCTGCATGAAAAACCCATTTATATAAATTAAGGGGAGATTAGCCCCCCCCGTTCCCCCCCTTGATACTTAACCAATCAATCCGGAAAACTAATCAGAGAAGCGTCTTAACCCAATGAACTTATAAACAAATTTTGAAGCAAATGAGATAATTCTGCATTATAAATCCATTTATATAAATTAAGGGGGGGATTAGCCCCCCCGTTCCCCCCCTTTATACTTAACCAATCAATCCCGAAAACTAATCAGGAAAGCGCTTTAACACAGTGAACCTATAAACAAAATTTGAAGGAACACGGGATAATTCTGCACATGAAAAACCCAATATAAATTAAGGGGGGGGTTAGCCCCCCTTTCTCCTCTTTATACTTAACCAATCAATCCCGAAAACTAATCAGGGAAGCGCCTTAACACAGTGAACCTATAAACAAAATTTGAAGGGAAACGGAATAATTCTGCATGAAAAACCCATTTATATAAATTAAGGGGAAATTAGCCCCCCGTTCCCCCCTTTATACTTAACTAATCAATCCCGAAAACTAATCAGGGAAGCGCCTTAACACAGTAAACCTATAAACAAAATTTGAAGGAAAACGGATATTTCTATGAAGAGTTATCGCGTTACGTACGTACATACATACATACATACATACCGAACGGGCGGGCACATAAGCTCTCAGGCTTTGATAGCCTGTGAGCTAAAAACCGAACTTGGACATAGATGAAGTGCTGAGGAGACTGATTTCATCAAAAATTCTACTGGTGTGTCAATATTATTCTCAAAAATCTATTTTCACTCGTTCAAGAACGCAAAAATTTCTGAAACATTTAGCAAACTATTTTATGCGAAAATCCACCAGAAATATACATCTATATGTATTGAAATGATTTGGAATCGAATAGCGTTTTTTTAATTGTCGATGAATGCTTTACGTCTTGCGTTACAGTCGTTCATTGCTGCATTACTGCTTTTCTCGATCTCTCGTATCCCAAAAACTGATTCAAGACGCCACCGTTGACGTTACTTTTTTAAATAGCGATTATCGCACATAAAAACATAGTCATAAAGATTTTCTGTTAGAGTACCGTTTCTCTGACTCTTACATTTTATTTCAGAGGGAGTGGATAAATCTAATCAGACATTTAAAAATAGAGATCTAAACATAACTCTGTTAGGAGGAAGATTCCCAATCAACTAATTATCAATGTTAGACCTAATTTTGAAGTACTGCAGGCAATCATGGACAACCTTTCTACCACAATATCTCTACCGCAATATTTCTACCTCAAAGGGAAAAATATTGTGCGCAAACAATATTTAGTAATGACCGTGGTTCAAGATGAAAATCCCGTAGGTGGTAATCCTGTATTATAAGTTTAATTAATTTGCTGATTGTTTGCAAAACTATGGGTTGTTTCTGATCATAATTTAATTTAGCATTGGTGAGTGTACCACTATCTAATTAATACATCCTTACATAATAAATTGAATCAGAAATTTGAACTTACTTGAATGAGGAACTGAACATCTTCCTTTTAAATCAGAGACCTCAGTCAATAGATTGAGCCTTATTCGTAAACTATTTGATCTAAGGTATTCCCATCCCTGTCATCCATAGAGAAATCTTGTAACACAATTGTTAAGGCCAACGGAAAGTCCACTTTATCATCTAAAGCAATTTTTTTCAAAGTTTTAGTTGCTAAGTATTGAAAGCTGCGGTACGGTAGTTAGCAATTAACAATTGAAGAAATTTTGTAGTTGACGATTTATTGTCCTTCCACGAGATTTTTGAATACTTATATTGCGATGGATTTATTTCGATTATGATATATATTAATTTTATATCCGCAGTGAATACATAAGTATAATTTCTAAATCTAATTAATATAGAGAAATGGTCTTCTTGAAGCGCCTATCCTTTACATAATAAATCATTTAAAGAGTTTCCACGAGTTGTTTTGGCGCCTGCATCCAATACAACGCGTGATTTAGTTGTTTTGCGCGGTTGGTTACAAGAAAATTCCACTATTTGAAAAATAACGATGAATTTTAATTATAGAAGTTTTGAGAGTTTACTTCTAACTTTAAAATTTTGTCCTACAGTTGTGATAATTTTTCTTTCGCTTGTTCAAAATCTACCTCACTAACAATTTTGTAGCAGTCGTTCTTGAGACTGTCAATGTTTTATGCGTTTTCGCTTGCAGATTTTGATATATTCACTGTGAGATATAATATTAACTCTCTTGGCAGCTTCTGTCTTTTTTATTAACTTAAGAAAAATACGATTACTGCTGATCCTCACAACTGGGTTGCTAAGACAAAAATATACAGGGATTCCATATGATTAATTACAAGGAATATGATTAATTACAAGTGTAAAAAAAAAGAAAAAAACGTTTTTAGTTTTTTATCGCGTGTGTGCAGCTTATTGCCATAGTGTCGACATTACAACTGAACATTTTAGTCCCGGCAGTGATGTTATATAAAAAAAAATATATTGCGAAATAGCGCGTATAGGGGGGGGTGTTCCGTTGCCATAAAATTAAAAATCAGGGATGTAGTGGTGGTATACGTTGATATCCACCGCATCTGGATATTTAAAAAAACTCCGTATACCCTCCGTAACTCTGGTGTTTTACGACTATACCACTGTTTCAATTACGAAACAGTATTATTCAAATATTAACCGAATTATTTAGTACTATTTTATAACTTATAAATGATTTTTAGTTTTCAATAGGATACTATATATTTCACATAGAATGAAACAAAGGAACATAATAGTATTGGTAGAGCGCAGTTAATCTTCAGTGTAAAAAACTATGCAGCATCGTCAGGTGCAACATGTAATATTTTGAATATATTGATCTGCTTGTTGTTCTCGGATTCTTTCTTCTAGTTTATGGAAATTATTTCCTGCCTACAATATAATCGGTTATGCGTTTCGTCGGGTGTTTTTGTAACAATCTGCTCTGCTGTTCTTTGTGCAGTATTTATATTGTGTTAATTTTTAAAATATATATTAACCAGAGTGTATTTATTGTTTCCTTTCAGATTCCAGCAGCACGTGGTTTATGTACCACATGTTTTGGCACCAATTATGATGGTGGAATATATTCCTTGTTATTATAATTATCAGACATATGAACCATACCTCATGAACAGGTAAGTTATGTAAAAGTATAAGAAACCAATTATTTGAAGATGATTTTTATATGTTCATAATAATCAGGTTTCTTGCAATATAAGACATTTTATATTAAAGTATATATAAACAGCATGTTTATATAATAAATATATGTGTATAAAAGTATATATAACAGCAATTCTTAAAATTGTAAAGAAGGCGTTATGTTTAAAGAAAAGTACAAAAATGGGTATAATGGATTACACACATTTTTGACGTTATCTAACGTAACGATGACGCTTTTCCTTCATTAGCTATTCAGCGCAATGCCTATTTATTAGCTATCAGTGCTTGTTTTGCAGAAACATTTGCAAGAAGGAATTATAATACCAAAAGTGCCAACCTCTCATTAATATTCCGTAATATGTGGGTTAATTTGACCCAGGTTTAACGCGTTTCGCACCAGAAATTTTTTTAAGAAATGAAATTAAATAAATTCCACGTAGAAACCTGAAATTGAATAAATAAAGATTCATCCAATATTTTTTCTGGTTTGAAGCGTTGTTAAACTGGGTCAAGTTAACCCGCATATTACGGAATATTAATCAGAGGTTGGCACCTATGTAATACCAAAGCCATTAAATAATAAGCCCAGTCAGATAAATGGGAAACTTTTCGCAAGTTGAAAATAGCGCCATCTAGCGGTTGGGAGTGCTGCATTCGGCACCAAGAATATTTTAATAAAATTTTGCTTCTAAAATTAAAGCTTAAAATAAGGAGTTCATATTTTCTAAGAAAGTCGTTTGTAAATTCCGGTGTCAGTCAGTAATTTCACATTTTACGAACATAATTTGTCTGTGCCGGAAAGGGTTAATTGCATAGTGATGTAAATTTCCATCACTTTTTATTTAACTTTTAATAAATAAATCAACTTCTTCGCCACCACTATATTTATATAGAAATATTAATCCAGTAAATTTCCACATTTTTTTTTTCTCCCCTGTATAGTTTTAGCTTTAATGTAAAAGATCCCAATAATTAGCAAGCTTTTAAAGGAAGTGCAAAAACAAAACATCGATAAAAATCGTATAAAATATCGATATAAATAAATCGTATCGTTTCTCTGCGACCCACTTCTGTTTTGTCCTCCTTCCGCAGCAGAGGTTTGGCGCTAGTGTGTCGCTAAGAAATTTAACACTATCTGACTGGGCTTATTATTTAATGGCTTTGTGTAATACGGATAATTACACACTAACATTTGTAGTTCCGTTTGGTACTTGAAGTTCATTAGAATATATTTCCGGGTGCAGCGTGATACAACTTGTTAAAAAAACATGGAGAAGTAAAGTTGTTGACAAGTAATAATGTTTATGTAACCCTTGAAAAGAAGCATTATTGCCTGATTAACATTTTTTTAATGTAAAAGGGATCAGATTTTGATGCCATTCATTTTTGTTATTTTAACCATTAAATTTTAAATATTTGATATAGTAATACAATAATCATTACAGACCTTCCGATGTAACAGAATCAAAAATCACTCTCAAAATTAGCAAATTTTCTTCATTTTAGCCTTTAAGTCCAATTTATGCATTAATAAAATTTTTATCTTCCAAATTGTCCTTGAAACTATGTTTTAAAATACGTAAGACAATTTATTCAATCAGTGAAAAGATATAGTATAGAAAATATTAAGCCAACATAGTTAATCATTCACAAAACAAATTCCCCTGCAATCAATTTTATAGCGTTCGCTTGCGTCGGAAAACAATTATAGTTTAGGCTAATTCTCTTAAGTATAGTTCTACACAATTCAACACACTTCACATAAATCTAAACAAACTCATTTTAAGCAATGCGACTAATGTTTTTTTTTTCCTGATTGTTTTGTTGATACGGTTTTTCTTCATCTGAGGGGAAAAGTCTGTGATGCTACAAATAAAATAAAATAAAATACTTCAAGTCATTTTTTCTTTGTCATTTAAAGTATTTCGTGATTTTATTTATTAACGGATTAATGCAAATTTGTTTAAAGCATAGGTTGCGCATATTGTATACACCTTAAAAATTCGTTCAAATAATTCATCCTGAAAGAAGTTTGAAAAAAATTGAAGAAACTTTTGTTTTTCTTTCTAGCACGTAAAAAGTGTACCCAAGAAAAGGAAACAGGAAATTATTTCAAATTATTCTTATGTATAATTGTTCTTCACTTTATTCTCAAATCTCTAATGTACCATTTAATACACCATTGCGGATTATGTCAAATACAAAAACTGCTGGGGGAGCGGTGGCGCAAAAATCTTTTCTTTAAGGAACATATTAAGCCTGTATATGCAAATAAAGCATAATAATCTTTATTAGTATTAAAAAAAAGACGTTTTGAAAAAAATGAAAAAGAGCGACATGTTTGGAACAATAAGCAAAATATATTTTTTTCTTCAAATTTCAAATTATTATTTATATTGTTGTGAGCTCGGGGTACGAAAGGATTGATGCCAATATATAAGAACAATCAACACGTTTTATTTACTCCAAACAGTTCGATAAATACACCCATATCTTTTCAAAGACACAAATATTCAGTAATCTTCAAATCTAATAACAGCACAGCAAAATTTCACTCAGAACAACATAGCGTATTGTTCAATACTAAATCGCTCATAGATAACACAGTTCTCAATGCAAAGCCTCTCGTGCGTATTCAATCGCATATGACAGAGAACTAACTGAACTGAACTGGTGGAGGTCCCTTATATAGGCTTTAAAGATAACTGTAGAATTTTCCCGAGCCTTCGGATGCTAGAAATTACCAGAAAGTGCTTTAACTTTTGATAGAGAACCCAAGCAAGAAAGGATCCCAATGTATAGGTATAAGGGGGGTGTGGTTGCACAAAAAGTCGCCAAATCCGTCGCCAACTTGGCGACATTTGGCGATATATCGCCAAATTTGGCGACAAAAATAAGTTGCCAAAACCATCGCCAACTTGGCGATAAACCCATTCCTTGGCGATTTTTCCATAGACTTCCATTATAAATATGAGGGTGTAAGGTTGTTTTTCTTGCAAATCATCTGAGGCCTTTAGCATTGAGTTACATGATGCTCAATAGGAAATACATTAATAATACTGCAATTTTCACAATAATAAAATAAAATAAATTTAAACAAATGGAATATTTACAGGTATATACAAAATTCATAACATTATTATTCGTTTCACCTTTATTTTCTAAAGAGGCATTTAATACTCCAGTGCGGATTATAAAAAAAGAGGTGGGGGCAGTTTTGTGAACGCTATTTCTTACTAATATTTTATTATGTAATTTCTACAGAGATTCATTTCGAGGAATTACATCATTTTATCTTGGATATCATATCCCGATTTTGTTTGTTATTTTATTTTGTAGACAATTTTTGGGACAGTCATAGAGAATTGGTCTGGGGCTCCTAAATAAACTTTATTTCCCATGTGGGATGAAATCTTTATTTACATGCTTTTTGATTTGTTATTTTCGTGTAATTTAGAGAAAAAAATATATTATTTATTATTTTTCTGTTTGCATGTGAATTGCAGGTTGAGGACCACAAACATTTCTAAATGGACGAAGTCGGGCTGGTTATATATATACAAACACAACATTGACATATTGACATAACACAACATTGACCTATACTTAATTTACCTAATCGGTCAGGTGTAATTATGTAGAAGTTACATAATTACACATCACCGATAAGAAAAATATTTAATTTAAAGCAACTGTATTTTAATACATTTAAGGTTGTTCTGAAATCTAGGATGTCTACTTTCTGAGACATTCCGGAATTCATTTTTATTGGTAAACACGAATTGCAGGTTGAGGACCACAAACACTTCTAAATGGACGAAGTCGGGATGGTTATGTATATAGAAACACAACATTGACCTATACTTAATTTACCTAATCGGTCAAGTGTAATTATGTAGAAGTTACATAATTACTTATCACCGATAAGAAAAATATTTAATTTAAAGCAACTGTATTTTAATACATTTAAGGTTGTTCTGAAATCTAGGCTGTCTATTTTCTGACACATTCTTGAATTCATTTTTATTGGTAAACACATGAAAATGCAAATGTTCTTATTCGAAAACTTCGAAATCGAATTGAGTTTTCCGTAAAATGTGAGGATATTTCAGCAAACACTGCCAAACCAGTGTTGCCAGTAGGCTACTTTTTTAAAATTCAGATTGTTTGATTCCCACCACTATTTTAAAATAGTGTAATTAGTCTTATTTAATAACAGATTAAATAACGCGAAATTAAGGTGAATTATAATATTATATTAAAAAAGTGGTGGGAATCAAACAATCCGAATTTTAAAAAAGTAGCCTACTGGCAACACTGTGCCAAACTGGATGCTTATAATATAATTTTTACGATGGACAGCCAGTAAGAGGTCGTTATAAATAAGTAATAAATTGTAATTCAAGTTGTAATACATTTATAAAAAAATGAATAACGCTATTCGATTTTAAATTACTTTAAAAGCTAATGCTTTCTATTTCACTGATTTTCCTCACAAACATGAGTCCGAGAATGTGTAAGAAACTTTCGGATCGTTGAGTCGTTCACGTCCCCTCCTCCCTTCAATTTTATGCTGTATTTTGTCATTGGTTGCTGTTTATGCTGTCCATAGGTGCCAACCTCTCATTAATATTCCGTAATATGCTGGTTAATTTGACCCAGGTTTAACACGTTTCGCACCAGAAATTTTTTTAAGAAATGAAATTAAATAAATTCCACGTAGAAATTTGAAATTGAATAAATAATGATTCATCCAATAATTTTTCTGGCTTGAAGCGTTGTTAAACTGGGTGAAATTAACCCGCATATTACGGAATATTAATGAGAGGTTGGCACCTATGGCTGTCTTATGTTTTACTTTCCCCCACTCAACAGCATAGAATTTTTTGACACATTCATGCATTCTTTTTCTATGTGTAATACCGTGGAATTGGCTGGTGTAAGTGTTGAAGTGATTTGGAATCAAAAGGTGTTTTTAATTTTTTCGATCAATTTATTATACCTCGTTTTAAAAGCAATTTTTGTTTCCTGTCGAGCTTTCTCGAGCTTTAGCATGTGGATTTTAAGCTCAAAGCGCAAACTTTGACAGCATTTTCTAAAAGAGACTAAAGAGCCTGTTATCGAAAAATGAAAAACGGTATTCGGTTTTATAGCTTCTAATATTTGATGATTTCATGCATTTACGAATAAAAAAAAATTCATGAATGTGACGTAAAGTGACTAGTTTGGATTCTTAGCTTTCTCAGATAAAGCAACTAAAATATATTTATTTCTCCCTTTCAGATCTCAAGTAGTTTATGTTCCTTTTTTCCGACAAGTTTCCTATACCTATTTCGAGCCTTACTACATTACTTATAAGACTACCGAATATTTTTCTGGCTACACAGAGAACGAATCTGATACTTCATCTAACAGGTAAGAATAAAACATATAATTTATAAGAAAATGTATTGTATATTTCTATTGCCTTTTTTTAAGGTGATTCTCAAAAAAAGATTTGTTTCGAGCTAAACAATGTGTAACTTACTGACACACTTACGGACCCTTTTTAGGTGCGTTCATAATTATATAAATACCTATTGTCGTATATATTGTTGTATATATAAATACCTATATACCTATTGCCTATATATGTACCTATTGTCGTCGTCTGGTCCGTCCGTCTGTCTGTCCGTCCGTCCGTCTGTCCGTTCGTCTGTCGGCATATAACAACGCAAAAACCTTTGCAGAATTTGTCGAGACATTTCAAATTTTACGAAAATCGAATCAAAACTTTAGAAGATATTAATCAAAATATTTATTAAGAAATTTGAATTTAAAAAAAGATCGGTGCTTTCTTGTTATAGGAGCTTCCGAGGTTTAACCCCTTAATCGTCGCGCCCTATAAGTGTAGGCTACTTTTTAAAAATTCAGATTGCTTGTTTACCACCAGTTTTTTTAAGTAGAAATATTCATGTTATTTAACAGATATTTAAAATAATGCGAGAATAAAGCTAATTTCACTATTTTTAAAAACTGGTGGGAATAAAACAATCTGAATAAAACAGGCGTAACCTACGCTGCCCGTGAATGTCTCGGGCACGACGATTAAGGGGTTAATCGTCAAGCGACCGAGATACTTATTTTATTACAGAAATTAATCTGCAGACGCATAGGTGCCTACCTCTCATTAATATTCCGTAATATGCAGGTTAATTTGACACAGTTTAACAACATTTCAAACCAGAAAAATTATTGGATGAATCTTTCTTTATTCAAATTTAGGTTTCTACGTGGAATTTATTTAATTTAATTTCTAAAAAAAATTTCTGCTGTGAAACGTGTTAAACCTAGGTCAAATTAACCCGCATATTACGGAATATTAATGAGAGGTTGGTACCTATGCAGACAATATAATTCATTTCACAGAGTTAAAAATCATCAAGATCTGAATATTTATATAACTAGCTATAGTACGAACACACCTCATTTGTCACCTTTGACGTACAATTTCCCACTTTTTTTTTTAACGCAAAAGCATGACACTTGAAAGCATAATTATTCGAGTGGTTTGTAAACGTAAATTATTTTTCTAACAAGGAGAGGGCCAAGCATGGTATTCACAGATTTTAATTATTTTTATATATGTTGTAGGGTAGAAGCTCCTTAGTCTCAAGTTCAACTGATTTTATACAACGCTCCTTGAAATAAGGAGTCTAATATATATCCGCTTACACAACGTCAGAGGCTACTTCACTCAAGCGAAAACACCCGCTCGCTAATGTTAATCCTTTAGGGGAAATATTTTACGATATCTCGTTCGCATTTCAATATTTTTTTATGATTTTTTTTGCATTGGACAGCTGAAGCCAATCTCTATGCATGCTCCTTTGTACTTTTTCGATTTTGATCACAAGTTTTTATTATTAAGATACTTTCACTGTTGGAACCGGTTTCAAAAGTGAAAGTATCCTCAATAATAAAACAAAAAACTGCAAGAAAAATCGAAAAAGTGCAAAAGAGCGTGCATAGAGATTGACCTCAACTATCCAATGCAAAAAAAAAAAAATCATTTCAAATCACATCAAGGAGGTTTTTATATTATGAAACTATATACATGATTTATATATTTTTGAAATTGTCAGGTCTGGGTAATTTTTTATACAGAAATTTAAAAATATGAAATGTATTCTGTGCCCTTAATTTCAGCAGTTATTTTAAAAAAGAAAATAATTATAAATTGGATATTTCAATTATTTATAAGCATGTTTGAAGGACATTTGAACATTTGAAGGAGAGATTGCTTTGAGACCTATAAGCTACAAGGCTGTTGTCTCGAATGATCCATATTTTTTATTCACAGAAATACATACAGGGCTTTGACACATTACATAAATCTTCTTCTTGGGGACGGGATAGACACAAGGAAGTTTACAGCACTGAAGATACACACACAATGACATCCATGCCTCACCCGGTATTCGAACCCTGGGCTTTCACCGTGGCTGACGCCTCCGCTACCAACCACGCTGCCGGGCGGCTATAAGCATGTTGATATTGTAAATAATGCACTATATACAAATATATTGTGTATTACGTTCTTCAAACGAATCTTCTAAAAATGCAAACAAAATATCATCGCCAACAACGGATGCGATTTACCCTCAACTACCAAACTTCAAAACTCGAAATGATTTACTCGTTTTGCTTATTTAGCATTTTTATAAAAATCAGTTTTTAAATGTAAAACAACAGCAACAGAAACGAAACTACTTTGTTTCCGTTACTCATTTCAATTGTTGTTAATTATAATTAAACACTTTGAAGTTGATTGCAAACACTACCATTGAACTCGAACAATATAAAGAAAGTTACAAAAAAATTAAGTATTCCTAAATATAAAAAAAAAATTCTTTAACAGTTTAGTATGTCTTAATGTACTATTTAAAACGTTGTAACATTGAACATCTAAATATTCTTTAAAGAGTAATAGTGACGTATGCTGATGATGGAACCTTTATGGCGGATTTGTCAAATCTGCTATTGAGGCAATGTTCAAACTCTCTATAGTGTAGTATCTCTATTTTGAAGCGATTTGACCTGTCTTCGAGTTGTCGAAATACTTATTACTTACCCATCATATAGGGTAAGTTTTGTAATCATTTTTAAAATCGAAATTTTTTTTTGACGGATTTACACGTTTCAGACACTGGATATTCCGAAAAACAAATATTAAAAAAAAAAATGCCGTCCGTCTGTCTGTCTGTGTGTCAGTAAAAGCTCTATCTCCCGAACAAATCGAGACAAAGACTTGAAATTTGGTATGTACTTTTAGTATGTAATAATGAGAAGAAGCTTATTGAATTTCAGTAACCTCGAATATCCGGAACTATTTTTTTCGGCCGCTCAAAATATTCGTTCTGATAAAAGTTATATAAAAATTTTCGAAATTGTTTATTTTAAGGAAGGAATATAGAAAAAACAATAAAAAACATAAATTTTGCATGAAGAATGAAGTCGATCGGATAATGAGTTACCGAGATATTTGTAATCCTATTTTCACACTCTTCGATTTTTCCTGACCCTGTATTGCATTAAAATTTCAATTCAATGATATATTTTAATTGGAAATGAGACGCTTAATCCGACGCAGTAAACCGTTAGTTAATATGATTATCAATTTTGGAGTAATAGAGCATTTAAAGTTTATGACGTCATCAAGCCACGATTTTATTCGAACTCCAATGCACTTTATAAATAACTTACACATGTTTCATTTTCATATTTTATATTATGCATATCCATGATGGGTAAGTATTACGGTGGCCCCCAACGTCTAGTTTTTATTTAGTTAAAATATTGTTATTTTATAAGATTAATTTTGTTTTAATTTGCAGTGATTTAGATTCAGATTATAGTACTGTAGCTGAGGTTTCCAGCTCATCTTCGTTAGACGAAACACAAAGAATTGACCTAGAAGTATGTGATGTTGGCATTCCGCTTCCACTTACACAGTGTAATCTTGATGTAGACGGTGCCCTTATAGAGGATGATGATGATGCCTCTACAATAACTCTAGACGTAAGAATACATTTTCCTTCTTATATATATATAAAATAATTGAGTTGTAATGCATCTATTCATTACTTGTTATTTTCTTGTTGATTCCACACACCTGTTCTTTCTGTTTAACAGAAATCGTTTCACACCATCTACTTTATGAAATTTTAATTTAATTTATTAATAATTAATTAACTTCTTTGATTTTTGTGGAACAATGTCATATTTCAATCACTTCATCAATCATTTTACTTTAACATAAATATAATTACCTTATTTAATTGTTTCCTTCCTATCTTTAGTTATTATTCTTTTATATATGTAATATTATTCTGCGCTGTGTAAATGCGCTGTGGGCTTAAATAAACTTAATTTTGATTAATTCAGCACCTTTAATTAGGTTGCACTACTCCCTTCACAACCACGTCAGGGTGGCTAGTGGTCAGGGAACAATACAGTCAAAAAAAGTGATAAACACCAGTATATTCTTATAGAAAAATTTATGTTCATTATTCGATCAAATAATTAATTTGAATTTTTCTATAAGAATATACTGGTAATCACCATTTTTTTACTGTATTTTTCCCTGACCACTAGCCCCTCTGCACGTGCATACTGAAGTTGCAACAGGTGGAAAACGAACTTCAACCTAAAAAATTGTTTCCAAAACATGACACTGGGCTTCTACTTGTACGCCGGTAAATGCACATTTGTGCTGCTATAGCCGTAGTGTCTAAAAACGACCGTTTCGTTTTGGACGGCTATTGCCGTCATCCCACATAGTGAACTTCACTTTGACGGCTATAGCCGCAAGTGTCCGCCAACTTGTTAGTTTATTAACTTAATTTAGATACATAGTTTAAATTAGAAGGGTTTTTCACCTGTTAAGAATAGTTCTCATTTTCCATATTGTAATTTTTACTACTAAATGGCCGCACTATTAATTTATTTCTGGTTTTACCAAAGAATATTAACTGCGTACTCATATTCTTTGTTTAAACTTATGTGAAGACTTGTTTTTTGCGAGTCGTACTTTCATTACTTGATACGTGTACGGAATTTGTAAAATCCTTTATTGCAGATTTTTCAAATCATGCATGTTTTTTCTTGATATTTATGAGGACATGCTTTCTCAGTTCAAACTTTTCACCTCTTATTTCATTCAATTTCTAAGTCCATTAATGTGCGATTGCCCAAATCTTGCATATTTTACATTATTATAGTTTGTACAATGATGAAATCGTACATGTTTCTGGAATTTGTGTCAATTAGGGCATAATCATTCTGCTACAGCGCCTCAAATATTTTATTAATTTACTTTTTCTGGATATTATCCAAACAGGCATATGTTCATATTTCAATATTTGATTTTTAATCCCCCATTTGTGTATGATGTTTCTGTGTTGTCGTTATTATGTATAATATATTATTATATTGATGTATAATATATAATATTTATTTATTTTAAAAAAAAATTCATTTTCTTATATATTTATATTTATACATGGTATCGCGAATTTGTCATAAAGGATTTAAGAATACCATTTACAGATTATAGAGCTATAAATCTAGTTAATTTACCCTTTTCGCTAAGGATTCAAGATTTTTCCATATTTGTTCACTTTATTTTAGAATTTTTGTACTTTGCCAGTACAATTTCCGTATTTTTAAGGCTTTATTTATTTATTTATTTTATTTTATTTATATTTTTTTTGCAGTTTAATTACAATAAATTAGCAAGCTACGCCCGCTACGCTGGTCAGTTTCTCTTAACGAACCTTTAATCAAACGAAATATTGACCTTGAAATTGGCCCTGTGTTTTAAAACCATACGGACCTTTACTTGGAATGTCCTTCCGCATTTCTGAAAACGATACTGAAAAATCATTTCCGTTGGATTTTAATGAAGTTACAATACTTCAAATATAATGGAAATATAATGATATGCCTCACTGAGGTGGACTAAAATATGCTATTTGTCGATAATTGAATAAACATCCTGTACTATTGACATCCTAATTCAATTTTATATTTTAACAGAATGATAAGGCTACTATAATTTGTGACTCGTGCTATTGCCAGTATACAGGCTGCCGTTATCATTATCTTTTTACGCGTGAAGGTTTCGCTATGGTACTCCATTGTGAAATTTGGTAAATTTTTAATTCAATATTTGAAAAACGGCATAATCATTAGATTTTAAATTTATATCAAGAAAAATACAATTTTTTTACCTTTCTAACTCAGTTTGTCTAACAATTTTCTGACAAATACTTTTCGAGCTATTAATTTTTTCAGTAACTTCAAATGTTTCATTTTCCGAGATTAATCTGTGGCAACGATTCGCGAAAATCCCAGTCGTCAGCAACACATACCTTTTTATTAAAGAGGAAATCGTACAGCTTTGGAGAAAATATAAAATTATCACAATCTGTCATGGATATTCTTAAATAAATTTTCCAAACATTTTTGACTCATTCACGAAATAATTTCTTTAGAAAAAAAAATAAAACTGTGGAATTTGTTGTGTGGCAATGTTTGTGGAAATTTGGAATTTGTTTTTATAGGGCATGTTTGTAAAATGAAAGCTGTATTCACATATTATTTTTGTACGTTCAACAACAAGGAAAGTTTGTAGACGATTTTCATGGTACTTACAGAACTATTTTACACGAAATATTTGTTTTTTAAATGTTCAGTTTGGTAATCCTTATTCCGAACTGAATTTCTACTCCACAATTTCCATGACAATAATGCCTTTTGTAGTTTTGGAAGAAGTATTTTGGTCCATTCCTCCTGAACAACATTCCAAAGTCCATTAAAGATTGTAAGTCGACGTTTGGATAACGTTTTGGAAACTTTTTAAAGGGTCAAAAGCGCACTTATCCATGGGTGATGCACCAGGAGATTTAGTAGGTAAATCAGTTGAAGGTCGTAGGCCTGATTCTCTTTTCTAGTTCCATTTTTTCCAGGAAATTAACAGTGGATTGTGATTTATAGCCGCTTGCTTTATCATGCTGCAGTTTAGCATATTGACTACACTAGGCGTAAAGAGATGGTATTTCATGTTTGGAAATTGGGAGTAAAATATGTTTCTGAAAATATGTGGAGTTGATATTAACATTTTTCTCCACTATCTTTATTGTTAATTAGCCATTATATGCAAAGCCAGGAACAATCATAAATCCTTTACTAAAACATTCTTTAGATGTATTGAACTATGTTTTAAGATTTTTCCCCCTCCTCTTGCATGATAATAAATGGATTCATTTTTATTACAATCATTTAAATAGACCGACGTTTCATCTATTCTAAAACATTTTTCAATTTTTCTCCTGATAAATGCTCCTCATAAAGAATTTTTCCTTGTGTTCTACGTTCGGCGATATGTCGTGGAGAAAGACTATTGTGTTTTTCGGCTTTTTTAAAGTTCATGTCAGTGTTAATGATTCTGTTAACAGTACACTGAGAAAAATGACACTTTCAAATCTGAGTAAATGGATGTTTCCTTCTTATATAATTTTTTTCAGATATGATGCCTCATTGCTTTCAATTCTGAAATACCAGAAATACTCAGAATATTTACTCATGAACATACTCAAAATTGAGCACATAGAGGTCAGTTCATACTCATTTTTAAAACATGGACATACTCAAATAGGAGCACATGATGTTTTATTTTCTGGTATGTGCACGTTTTCAGAAATGACTCAAACTTGAGTAATTTTGATTCTGAGCCATTTTGACTATGCGACATACTCAGATTTGAGTAATGTTTGCTCAGTTTTGAAAATGTCGTTTTTAGAGTGTAGACCCTGATTATTTTAATGACTTACCATCAGTCCTTTGACTTAGAGGATTTCCTTTTACCATAAAAGATCTTACCTTTGCCATAATCGAAGAATTCCTTTTTGCTCATGAGTAAATATTTGGAACGTTTTTTCCACTTGAAACCAGACATTCCCTTTTTTTCCCTGTCTTACTGACACTATTACCTTGTAGCTTTAGAAATATATAAAATCCATGCATTTCACAGCGTGTTTTAATGCCGAATACAAATAATAATTCTCTTTGGAAAGTGCAGAAAGGGCCTTTCACTCATCGGTTCTTTAAAAGCGCCATTTTCCATGTAAACAAAAAATTCAGTTACCAGACGAAAATTTCTATTTAGAAATGTATGAGTTGCGAAAAACAAATTATCCATGCAGATGGTTCTTTCTTTACACCAAAACAGACTCACCTGAAAAGTATGCGAACAGCCTCTGTATATCTTCAGTTATAAGCGATTGTTTCTTCATGGGGATCTTTATCAGGCTGTAGTGATCAGAATTTTGGTTCAAAATGTAATTTTGGTGTTAATTTATGAAGAATCTTCTGTCATTGACTATTATGTTATTTGCTATTTAAAAATATTTGATTTCATAGTCTCTAAATAAGAACCCTTGCCAATTTTATACGTTGACGAACAAAAAAGAATTCCTATACATGTCAAAGAGTCACTATTTTGCAATTGAGAACAGTCCAAATATTGAGATTACTAAGACATTTTACATTCGGAACTCGAGAGAAATGCATTTGGAAATTTCTTGCATGCTGCGCCATGATAAACGTATCTGGAATAATCTCAACATTAGAATTTAAAAAAAAAAAAAACTGAATACAGCTAATTTTCGTTTTTTGTTTCAGGATGTCCTGGCTTCCGAGCAATGTTGAGAATTAAAGAGGTTTGAATATTTTGACAAAAGACGAAATGAAGAATTGTATCGATCTGCTCTGGAGGGGTAAGACTTAGTTTTTAAATTTCCAAACATATTTAACTTCATCCTTACTGTTTTACATATTACAATGAAGTAACTTCGATTGTGAAATTTCATTTACACAGTTGTTCTACATACCCATACAAATGTGTCAATGGAATTGCCAAAAGAAAGGCGAAAACTTGTTCCAACATTTTATGCACCACTTGAACCATAAACGTGTGTTTGAACCATAAACATTCACTGAGAAAAATGACACGTATGACACGATACGAATATTGTGTTTTTCGGCTTTTTATGAAGTTCAAATCAGCGTTAATGATTCTGTTAACAGTACACTGAGAATAATTACACTTTCAAATCTAAATAAATCGATGTTTTCATTTTGTAATAAAACTTTTTGTTTCAATTATGACAACCAAATGCTTTCAATTCTGAAATACCAGAAATACTCAGAATATTGAAACATAGATATACTCAAAATAATTAGGGTTTGTTCATACTCATTTTTAAAACATGGTCATACTCAAACATGAGCACATGATGTTTTATTCTTGAGTGTGTTTTCCGAAATGAGTTTAACCCTTTCCGGCACAGACAAAGTCTGATCGTAAAATGAGAAATTGCTGACTGACACTGGAATTTACAAACGACTTTTTTTAGAAAATATGAACTCCTTATTATAGGCTTTCATTATAGAAACAAAATTTTATTAAAATATTCTTGGTGTTGAATGCAAGTTTGTAATTAAAATTAGGTGTGCCCGGAGTGGGACTACTGTGCCGGAAAGGGATATACATGTTTTAAACTTGAGTAATTTTGATTCGAAGTAATTTTTACTATGCGACATACTCTTATGTGAATATTCTTTGCTCAGTTTTGAAAATGTCGTTTTTAGAGTGTTCAACCAGGAAGTGAAAACATTTTAAATATATAAGCATTCTACGTCGAAATTCCAAAACATCACTATAATAATAAGTAATCAGACTTTAATGTAAAAACATCATTAGGATATATATTTATTGATAAGGTGCTATGTTTTTAGCACGAAACATCTATTTTAATTTTAATTTTAATGTGTATTAAAGTTGATTTTTAATTAAAATCTAATTATTTATTTGTAAAGTTGTAAAATACTGAAATATAGAGTATTTTGTATACAAGAGATAATCAGAATGAGAAATCTATGTTCCACACGCAACAGACATCTGAACCAGATTCGAGTTTCGAACCTGATGCCTGTCAGAGTACTAATTACTAGAGAACCAGGCGGATATCACCGTGTTCTAAGATATCCGATTGAAAGTACATAGAATTATTTATAGTGCACTAAATAGAGTTGCAAAAGAACCCCGAATTTTTGAAGGAACACAGTTGTTCTACATACCCTCAAAAGAAGGTGTCGATGGAATTGCCACTAAAAGATGGCAAAAACTTGTTCCTACATTTCATGCTTGAACCATAAACGTTTGTTTGAACCATTATTTTAATTTTAACACTTATTTGTGCTGCATTTAAAATGAAGTCTGTAAAAATATTGAAAGATTAATAATATTTTTTAAAGAATATCCAAATTATGTTCATTTTTGTTCACATTCAACCATGAAGTGATAAAATTTGAAATATATAAACATTCTACGTCATTAAGATATATATTTTACTGATGAGGTGCTATGTTAGAACGAAACGTCTATTTTAATTTAAATTTTAACGTATCTTAAAGTTGTTTTTTAAATTAAAATCTGATTATTTATTTTAAAAGTGGTAACATGCTCAAATATATTTTATACAATCTAGGGGTAATCAGAATAGGAAATCGATATTCCACACGCAACAGGAAATCTGAACCAGTTTCGGATTTTGAATCTGATCCCTTTCAGATTTCTAATTACTAGAGAATCAGGCGGACATCATCGTGTTCTAAAATTTCCTATTGAGAGTACATAGAACTGTTTCAAGTGTTCTAAATAGAGTTGCAAAAGAAACCGCAATTTTTGAGGGACCCGGGAATTTTTGGGAATAAACCTGGAAGTTTAGGATATATAGGAAAATTTGAAGGTATACGAATGTAGACATTTTTCAGTTAAATATTTTTATTTTTGTGAAAGTTCAGTCATTATTTAGAAAAGTTTAATTCAGATTTTTCGTTCCGAATTCACAAAACTTCAGCTTTTGCGTTCTAATTTTTTTATAATTTATTATAATTCATTAGTTTCACAACAATGGCTGCTGTAAATTGGTAAGAATTTGAATGTTTATTTAAAATTAAAAAATTATTATTTTCTGTTAGCTCTCATATTTACTATTCAGGCAAACTCTATATTGTTTTTCTTGTGAGTTTCAATGTATTTTTGCATTGATTTCTTTTAGTTTTATTCATATCATTTTTTGTTTACATTGTGTTCTCCAGAGAACAGTAGGGGTGATGTTTATATACATACCAGGCAAGACGAATATGTCATCTGACTCTCTCACGAGGCTAACGAAAAAGAAAGGCTATCGCGGTGCTTTACGCGTATTTTTTTTACAGACCGCCGGAGTCACGTGATGCTCGAATGCACCAATAAAGGTGTACGAAAAGAGCATCACGTCACTCTAGCGGTCTGTAAAAAAAGATAAGTGGAATGCACCGCTGTAGCCTGTCTTTTTCGTTAGCCTCGCTCTCTCATTTATTGAAGATTAAAATATCAACTTACCTATGTCATTTTAATTTATCTTACTTAATATTTCTCCAATTTCAGCGTGTATTTCATTCGCTTTCATGTAAACTGTGATAATTTATTACATTTGTACTATTAGTTCTGTTTACATTTGTAGAAATACATTTTGTTTACATTGACAAAGATTCAAATCATTAAATAAATAAAAAAAAAATCCATGACTAAAACTTTCTCAAAATTCCCGTGAATTTTTTACATTTCTTTCCCAAAAATCCCCGTTTATTCCCGGGAATAAACACGGTTTTTTCCCTCCCTTTTCAACTCCAGATGTAAGACAGCCTACTGAGAGTGCATAGAATTATTTTTAGTGATTTTTAGTTACATATTTCCCTATTAGGATAACAATTTGAAAATGTTTTTTAGATTCACCGTAAACCCGAGTTTAAAAAAAAAATGCTTTTGGTACTTCTGGTATTTTGCACCATCCAATGGTTCAGTGTTAAACAAGATATTTTTAACAGAGTATAAAAAAGTTGACAAGACATCAGGAAACAAAAAACGGATAGAAGTGCAAATATTGATACTTCAACACCCCTCCATGAAAATTTTCTTATTTTTTACTTGTTAAAATAAATTCGGAATTTACATAAATTATCTTCGAAAACTTTTTATTTAAAAATACTGTTTATTCATTCTTAAAATAAGTAAATATATACAACGATTCCATTTATTTTACATTTTCATTTATTTGTGCTGTATTTAAAATGGAGTCAGTAAAAATATTCAAAGATTAAGAAAAATTTTTAAGAAAACCAAAATTATGCTCCTTTTTGCATACCTTCAGTATTAGTTGATATTAAAATGTATTGCAAAAATGCTCACAATAATATAAGTGACGTTAAACAATTTCTAAACTTAATATTTAATTGAAATTTCATAAGGTTTCATATTTTTTAAGAAAATCCAAATTATATAATTATTTTTTGTACCTTAAATTTCATTTGATATTAAAATGTATTGCAAAAATGCTGACAATTATGTAAGTGACGTTAAAACAATTTCTAAAGTTAATATTTAATTAAAATTCCATAAGGTACCTTATTTTCAATAACTTTTACTATA
Organism: Maratus michaelseni; assembly: GCA_963931845.1. Taxonomy (NCBI): domain Eukaryota; kingdom Metazoa; phylum Arthropoda; class Arachnida; order Araneae; family Salticidae; genus Maratus; species Maratus michaelseni. The sequence continues at coordinate 102,518,149 of OZ007600.1, forward strand.
TGCTTCATGATTTATTTTTATTTTTATTGGTTTGCATTTAGCCCTTTAACCAATAAGTGTGCTCAAGATCCTATTCGTTCCAACTCCCACTTCCCCTTCATATCAATCGAACTCTGCCTTTAAGCAGGTAAATAAAACAAATCAATTAATCTGATAAGAAATCTAATTGTATTTTTTTCCAGTGACATTCGTCCTAAAAGGTCTCTCCCAGATGTCGGGATGTTGCCAACAATATTTGAAGACCTGCCATACCCTGTAAATGAACATAATGATGACGGCCAGGATGACATAGTAAATGAGTATTTTGACTTGCCGCCGCTGGAGGTGAAAAAATCAGAAATCAGTAAAATTGCCTATTACAAGTGAGTCCGTTTAATTTTTCATATTTTGCTTATTTGCTAAAATAGAACAAGTTGGAAATTGTATGTCAAACGTGACAAATGAGGTGCGTTCATACTATAACTAGTTTTATAAATATTCAGATGTTGGTGTATTAGCTGTTGCATTCTTATGCAAAAATGCATGAATACAAAATTTTATTTATGTTCAGATTTTCATATTATAGCTTTAATTTTATTTTATAAAATTAAATTAAAATACACTTTTAGAAACAATTAATTACAATTCTGTTACATTAAAATTACACTATGCGCAAATATCCAATACAAGACAATGTAAATAAATTTCACTGAAAAATTGAACTATATTGCATGTTATTATGATATGATTAATTTCCGCAATAAAATAAGTGCATTTTAGGTTGGCAACATTTTATCTTTTGCTGACATTTACTGAAAATTCCAATGGGAAACTTAGGTCTATCTTTGAAAATTTCAGAACTCGAAATCCATATTTAGATTTTTTTTTTTTTGCATTTAATATCTATTTCTCCGAAAACATCTATCCAAAAATAGGATTGTTATAATTAATCAATTTTAGTATACAAACTCGGTTTTTAAATTCAGTAATATGGAAATAATATGACTCCATCTTAAATAGGACGTAAGCAACATGGCAATCTAGAATTATTACCTATCATGGGATATCATTGAATTAATTACGTATGATAGAATTTAATAGAATGAAGAAAACTTTTTATTAATATCTTTTTAAGTTTTGATTCGATTTGTATAAAATTTCAAATGACTCGACAAAATTCTGCACCGATTATATGCATTAAATTTTAAACCATACGGTTGGGTATTTTTTGCGCTGTTATATCGTCGTTACCATGTCAATGTGAAAAAATGCATTTTTCATTACTTTTAAAAATTGTCCGATTATCACCACAAAATTTTATTAGAATTATTCGCTTTCTAAGAATGTTAATAAAATTTATGTGAAAAAGGGTTGCTAGTTTGACTTTTTTTTTTAATTTAGAAATGCTGAATTTATACCAGAAATTTTGAGAAAAGAAATTTTACTTTAAGTAATCATGAAATGTCTATCATTAAATAAAGCAAAAATTTATATTTCAAATTTCTGGTATGGATTCGGAATTTCTTAATATAAAAGGAGGTCAAACTGGCAACGCTGTTGAAGTACTATTAAAATTTACCGTAATTTCGCGCGTATACGCCGCACCTCAGACAATTCGATTTCCTACCAGAATTTATTTTAAATAAAATGTGACTTTCTTCTGCTTAGCACTTATTTGACTTCTTATTTTCAATAAAATTTCCGGTTTGAAAAAGACTTAACTAGGGTGCGGCGCATACGCGCGAAATTACAGTAGTGGTGACATTCGGCCTATCATTAAAAGTGATGAAAAATGCATTTTTTCACATTCGATAGTTTGACATGGTACCGACGATATGTGGCCACACTAACAGACGGACAGACCGACGGACCAGACAAAGACTATAGGTTCTACATATTTCTATAATTACGAACGCACCTAAAAAGAGTATCTTTAAAAAATGGTATTTTTCCTGTTTTGTATCATTTTGGTTATTTACTCTGATATAATAGAAAAAATATATGTGTAAGAAAGAAAAAGTCCGTTTTCTTTTCCGTATTTTGTATGACGTTTCTTATTTAATGTGCTATAATAGAAAAAGTTTATTTGTTAAAAAAAAAGAAAAGAAAAGGAGGATGGTTTAAATTTATGCTTCACCGATACATGTGTTTACCACCGATCGCGAAATTCCGTGTTAACATATGGGAGAATTTAAACAGATGGCAACTTATTTCCTCATGTAAGGAAAAGGCATGTTTACGAACAAACATTTACGTCAACAGATCTACCACTACATTTTTGTCGTAGTGATCATTGTTGGAATCGCTATGGCGACGTAGGCCAACCATATCATATACCTGTTGAACATAGACCAATAAAATCCCCCCATCTCATGTGCAGAGTACCAGTCATAAAGAACGGACAGGTTTTTCTTGCTATCCAACAGTGACGTCAACCGCCCTTTCCTTATAGTTATGGAACATGATCTGCACCAAAAGAAAGAAAAGTCGTTAGATGCACTCGCAACGCTTTTACAAAAACTAGTTGGTTACATTTTAACTACTTAAAAAAGCGTCTATAAACTTTAAATTTTCTACTTGTGGAGTTTTTTTAAAGATTTATCATCTTTTTAAAAATACTTAAAATTGAAGAAGAAAATTTTTTGCAAAAACATCGTGTCGGCATCGGACAGACCGTATTTTCATAAATATATTTGGTAACGATTCATTATCTAATCAAATTTCCCCATACATTATCATGGGATATTACGTTTTGTGAGGAACGGTGAAAATAAAATACTAGCTACACTGCTGGTCATTAAAATTGCAACACCATGAAAGAAGGAAGATAAAGTACCGTAATTTCCTGCGTATAAGCCGCGGCTCTAATAAATCGGTTTCGGACCGGAAATTGTTTTGAATGAAATGTAACCTGCTACATCTTGGCGCTTATTTGAATTTATTTTTGTAAAAATAATTCTGGTTTGAAACAAACTTAATTTACCTGCGGCTTATACACCGGAAATTACGGTACGTAAACAGTATGGCATGAAAACAAAATGATTAAATTTCTAAGCAGTTTGGAGGTTTACAGGGGTGCGAAATTATTAGAAACAGCTGCCCCCACCGGCTTTGGCATGAAGTCGAACTGCGCTTGGATGACAGAAACGGGCAACTCATTCCATGCTGCTTTAAGTCTATGCCTAAACCGTATTAGCTGGAGAGGGGTGGCAGGCCAGTCTCTCAGCAATCCATGACCAGATTATTTCAATGGGTGACAGATCTGGAGACCGTGCATGCCATAGCAGCAATCGATTACCATGTGTATCGAGGAGGGTCAGAACACGACGTGCAACATGTGGTCTTGCGTTATCTTGTTGGAGATAGCGTTTGGCAAGCCTCGAAGACAGGACACAACCGCTGAGCTTAACATGTGAGAAATGTACCAATCTGCGTCCAAATTACCGTCGACTCGAACTACAGATGGGCGTGTCGTGTACCCAAAAGCTGCCCAAACCATCAAACCAGGTGCAGTGCCCCTATGCTGATATCAATTGCAAGCAGGCAACTAGCGTTCTCCTCGGAGCCTCTAGACACGTATACGGCCATCAGAATACTGCACATAGAACTTGGGCTCGTCTGTAAAGACGACATTGTGCCACTCCTGTATCCAGCTTTGTCATTCAGCGCACCAGAGTCACCGTCTCTCTCTATGCTGCATTGTCAAGGGAAACCGCAGTAATGGTCGGTGTGCTGACAGTCCACGCTGCTGCAAACGTCGTTGCACCGTTCGAGTGGATACTGGGCACGCTGCAAACATGCCAATTTTCTGACTAATGGTCCGTGATGTGGTTGTACTGTTTTGCAGGGCTGACCGCACAATATGTCTGTCCCCTCGGGAGTTAGTCACGGGAGGGCTTTGAGATCCTGCATGTCGTTCAGTATGAGCCTCATCAACTTAACATTGATTACATATTCGTATGACAGTGGTTGGATTTCGACCAGTGCGACGTGCAATATCACGGTACGATTTTCCCCATTCTCGATAATCAACGATCCTGCTTCAATCGAATTCCAACACTTTCTGGTAAACATTAATTTTTATTATAACACGATATTTTGAGCAAATGCCGACATTACAAAGGGCTTTCCGAATGAGAAATTCACTACGCAACTTTTCATTTATTTAGTGCTTCAGATGTCGTTTCTCCCGCCTGCGTCGTATAAATGCGCTGAAATACTAATAATTTCTATATTCCAACCTCTTCTTCCTTTAATGTGATTTTGATGTTTGTCCGATCATTATTTCCTGGTGTTGCAATTTTAATGGCCAGCAGTGTATTTTCTGGTACATTCACGAAATCCTATTTTTTTCTTAAGTGCATGAAATTATCTGGTAATCTTATAAGTTATTAAGATATCTAATTGGGCTTCAGTTTCTTTTCGGTCAAGCAAAGAATTCTGCAGAAAATTCTGCCAATGGTGGAGATTTAAACACATTTACAGAGAGAGATACAAGTGTGGAGAAATGACATTATAGGGACTGCAATTCATTATTACTCGAGTTCTTAGCTATTTACTGGAAAACGAAGCACTTTATGGAATTAAAAAACTTTTCTAAAAATTTACCGTATTAACGGTAGCTCGAAACACAAAGTTTTATTTTATTTCTTATTTTTGAAACATTTTTTATTCGTGTTGAAACTGTTTTTCTGTTTTTAGTGTAAAAAAAACCAAACACTCGTAAAAATTGCGGATTAAAGAATATTTAAAAATTTCGAATTTTTATTTAGAAATTTCGAACTAAAAGATACATTTTGAGAAAAAAAAAGTTTTATGTCTTGAAATGAGTGTTTTAAGACGTGTGTTTTTTCTGTCTGTCTTTAAAAATGACTTACATATAGAAATTTAAAATATTTAATTGACCGCAGTTTAAAAATATGACGACGTTTATAGGTCTCCCGCGTGCCTACGCTTAAACGGCCGCTTTGCTTGCATTTTCTACTAGTTTTGACCACAGTTTTATCGAATAATAGAAACAAAACTGTTCGAAAATAGTTTTTGAATACGATCCTCTGCTGCTTTCATATGTTTGTGAGCAAAAATGATTTCAGAAATGTGTCAGAAAGTAGCCAGTTATGATTTCAGAACAGCTTTAACACAGGATGGTCAAATTGGACTGATTGTTTTAAAATTTAATAAAAAGTAAACGACGTCAACTGTTGATACCGACAGATGGAACTGCAATGTCCAAACTTTAATAACTCTCAAAATAACTTTTCAATTTTAAAATTGAAAGTATTTCTTATTTTATCATTTTAGCAGTTGGAGAAAATGATTGGTTAAAACTGAATGAACTTTTATCCTTCTTCATACGTTAGTTTGGGCTTTCAAATAGTTTGAGACTGTGTAACGCCGTCCATTGGTGACATTTGTAACTACAACAAGAAAGCGCATTAATGAAATTCAGGGTTTCACACATTACTCCTCTACAAGAAAGAATTCAGCTGTTGAAACCTTTTAAGACTCCCTATATTGAATAAAAATAATAACATATTAATTTAAACTAAGAAAAATTTTTGTCAAACCAAATAGGGAGTATACATTTTCTTCCCGGTATTTTGTGGGAGTACTTTTTAAAATATTTTCTCAGTCGTCAAACTTGGCGGTCATTTATATTGTTTATGTGATATTTAATTAACTAAAATAAACATTTCCAGACATTTTTTTCTAACTGAAGTTGCTTTAATATAAATACTGTCTTCTTTATTACAGAAAAAGAAAAAATTTCGGAACACTAGAAAAATGTTTTCAAGATTACTCCGGAGTTTCAAGCCTAAGACAGTGAAAAGTGAAAAACCTCCATAGATGTAAAGGGAGCAGCAATAGATATACATGACCTCCAACAGTTTTCAAATGTTCAAAAACTGAATCACATGTTCCAGTAATTTTCCAGACCAAACCTTTCTAACAATAGTTATAACAAAACCTCCTTCAATAGAATAAACAAATACAATAGGATATGTCTTGTTTCTCTTCATTTTTTTGCACGAGTTATGTGTTCTTGGGAGTCAAAGTGAGAGTAAATGAGTGAGTATGCGAGAGAGACTTTAATACCACTATTTCTGAATACTAATTATCGCCTTATTTAATTCATAGAATATTCTATTAAGGCAGTGATGGTAGAGACGGTGATGGTAGAGACGGTGATGGTAGGTGACTGGTAAAGACTAGTATCTCTAAATACTAATATTCGCCTTATTTAATCGTTATTTAATCCTCGCCTTATTTAATTGTTGATTATTCTACTATTAAAGAGGCTCTACTATTAACTACTTGACTATGTTGCCGAATATACCCACATATTTTAACCACATACAAATCCTACGTGTTCCTGGTTAGAAGTTGTCCACTAGTGTAATTGTGGTAATCCTGTGTATTCACTATTCTAATACAAGAATTCTTACGAAATTCTGCTGCTTCTTGAATTTTTAATTTTAACCAAACAGTATTGTGATTTCCTGAAATGTTTCGATTAATTAACCCCGAAAATGTATTTAATACAATGTGTCAAAACGTTATTTTATTTGTGTCTGGCTGTCATTTGTCCAATTACATGACTGTATTTCAGACCAATTGGAAAACAGAAAAATACCTACGAAACTATGTGTAAAGAGCAGGAGACATCTAGTGTAGTGAAGCAACTGAGGATGTAGTTACCAATATGGCAGATGTTATTTGTTTGCATCTTACAATGACTTGACTAACATCGGGGTAAATTTCCACCAGTAAAATCGAATACAATATATTCCTTTATTTATTACAAAAATGTTGCATGAATAAAGCGAAAATTTCGAATCGGATTTACTGGTGGAAGTTTCTCCTGGCCGTAATAAAAGTCACTGACATTGACAGATGGATTGTTTATGTAGTCACACCGTAACTTAGAACCATCAGTTTAATTTTAACCACCCTCTATTATATACTACCATATATACTCGTGTATAAGCCGACCCCAAAATTCCTGATGAAAACATGTTTCATACCAGTATTTTACAATAATGTTCTTCGTGTTATATAATTCACAATTAAATGATATAAAGCAGGGCGTAGAAAATTATTCTGAATTACTGGTGTTAAACTTGTTTGCATCTCGGTTTTGGGGATCGGCTTATACACGAGTATATACGGTATATACATAGGTGCCAACCTCTCATTAATATTCCGTAATATACCGGTTAATTTGATCCAGTTTAACCACGCTGCAAACCAGAAAAATTTTTGGATGAATTTTTGTTTATTCAATTTAAGGTTTCTACGTGGAAAATATTTAATTTCATTTCTTAAAAAAATTTCTGATGTGAAACGTGTTAAACGTGGGTCAAATTAACCCGCATATTACGGAACATTAATGAGAGGTTGGCACCTATGAATATGAAGATGCCCTTTTTTGCCAAATTTCAAATGAATTCTATCCCTCGCTCTCATCTTTTGAGTAACAAGCTGTCAAAATTGCTGAGTTTTTAAATTTTGCAAAATTTAAATTCTTACAATTTAGAAGGAAAAAAGAATAGCATCTTGATTTTTTAAGTCATGTTTGGAAGCAGTAGTAACACTTTTAAACTTCTAAAAATTCCGTACTGTTATCTTTTTACCTCAATATGATATACATTGTTTCAAAAACTGACGTTTTCACTAATATTTGAGTACTTTTTAAACTACTCAAATATAAGAAGAAAATACAGATAAACCTCCAAAAATAACAATATTGTGTAGATGCCAGACATTTTTAAATTTTTGTTTATCTGTAGAAGTCCAAACAAGAGGCAATGTTTTATAAACCTCTGAGTTTTCTTAAACGTAAAAAATCGCAGCTTTCGATCAGCTGTAACAAAATATTAACATAGACTTTTTTCTAAAAGCATATTTTAACTTATTTTCTATGTAGGTTTTGAACATACAAAATATGAGAAAAATAAAAATCGGCGTAACAACACCCCCCGCACCCCCCCCCCCTTCGAATATAAAAAGAGATTCTTGAATTGACCCATTTATTAGCAAGTCATTTAAATATTTCAAGGCTTTACATTACCTATCTCTCGGCAACAGTATAATTTAAATATTTCAGTGGATCTAAAATGAATTTTCTATTATAAATGGAAATTATTTTTAAGACCGTAATACTGTGCTATCAGCACGAACGAATTTTGAAGCTTAATACTGACGACAAAATTGCATCAAATCTGCATATTTTATTACCGAACTAGGGATATAGAGTTTACGATTTTTCAGTTAATAAATAATAATGAATCTTTTATGTTATCGTAAAAGGAAAAAGTTGAAAGATTTTTTTATCCTGTCAATATAATTTACGTCTAATAAAAAAAAAGAATATCTTAAAATTTACATTTTCTAATAAAAAAGAACATATGGATTTTTTTTAAATGAACAATAATACTTTTGTGATTATTACATAAAGTAATTTATTTTTTCAAATAACTGCTTCTTGTTTACTTCTTCAATAATTGACCGGGAGGCGGCAGTACAGACAATCACCTCATCGAGTTCACGGCTGAAATTCCAGAATTAGTTAAAACTCGATTCGCTTATTAAAACGCAATCGGTCTGCCAAGTCATATCTTGGTGGAAAAAACCTTAAAACCCGATTTTATCGGTTGACTCGTAGGTTTACCATTGTGTTTTCCTGCAACACAAGGTATGAAAACATGGATGACTGGGAGCAGGAACACATGATGGTAAATCTACGAGCCAACCGCTAAAATCGGGTTTTCGGGGGTTTTCCACCAAGATATGACATGGCAGACCGATTGCGTTTTAATATGCGAATCAAGTTTTAACTAATTCTGGAATTTCAGCCTTGAACTCGATGAGGTGATTGTCTGTGCTGCTGCCTCCCGGTCTATAAGTATATTCTACTTTTTTTAAAAATAATTTCACAGTAAAGGAGTAACAATCATTAATTTTGCGAAACGTTTTCGTACACCAGTATTTGCGAAAAATAATATTCCCCCTTTTTATCTGAAAAATATTATAAATGTAAAATGCACTTAGAGTTTTCACGAAAAAACGGTTTTCACCCGTATTCTGGTTCCCGGATGCCCGGATTGAATCTCTTAATACTTTTAATTTAAAAAAATAGATTGCTATACTAGTTTACTACAGGAAAATTCTTTGTTATAATTTGCTCTACCCCCCCCCCTCCAAGTCTATAAGTAGAATTCCGGAACACCATGCAAATATTTTACCAGTCATATATTTTTTCCTATATATATATATATATATATATATATATATTGTTTAATTTAATTTCAACGAAAACGCATCGATTAAACAAATATTTCTCTCTGTGTTTCTCTACATCAGTCCAGAGCAGTCTGAATACTATGGCTACGCATTTATAAAAAATTGAGACTGTCGTAATCAGCTTTTGTTCAGCGTTTGTACGGTCTCTTGAATTTGAATTCCAGTATTTTTCAAAAGTATTCTCCGACTTATTTTTCTGAGATTAAATAAGAAAATGAATACCGGATGACAAGAAATGCACGCTTCAATTTGAAAAGTCAATAATTCATTAACTATAATCAATATAAAGATGAAATAAGTAGGAGTTATATCTGGTACCTCTTAAATTTTATATGGTACAAAACACTTGGATTTTTTGTCAGCAAATAGCGTTGCAGCGTCTGATACATAAAAATTGTCCATATAAATTTCAAAATTCAAACCTATTTCCGGATTTCAATCGCTAAATAGAGTAAAGAATAAAACTTGAGAGATATTTAATGCAATTTTTCATGTTAGTTTGAGCCTTCTTACAACTTTAGACAGTGTAGTGTCCTCTATGACGAAAATTTGAACTGTTTTTAAAATTACAGCATACGAAATTTAATAGCTATCAGATATAAATGTCCTTTTTTGTATCTTCATATTTATTATACGAGGGTCATCCAGCAAGTAAGTTTCCTACGGACCGTTAAAAGAAGCACAACATAAGTACCTAGAAAAATTTATTGCAAAAGATACAGTAATGTTTCAGCTACTTCTCAATATAAGTACCACCGGAATGGTAACACTTGTAATAGCGTGTGATAAGTTTCTGTAGTCCAGTGTCACAGAAATCTACCGCCTGTGAATGAAGCCAGCTTGTCACAGTCGTCTGCATGTCTTCGTCTGTGGGAAAGTAATGACCGGAGAGGAATTTCTTCAGGTGGAAGCATGGCAGAAACCATCGTCATGGACATTTTGATCACCTTTGTGAAACTCCCGACACCAGCGATGAGCCATCTGCTTGCTCATTACATCCGGTCCATGCACTAAACACAATTGACAATGGATTTAGATCGACGCTACCTTCTGTGCTTTCAAAAACGTTATCACAGACCTCACCTCCTAGTCGCACAGTGGGGCGTTTTCATGATCTAGTTGGACAAAATTCATTTTTCCGATTATCTCGAAATTTAACAAGACCGCGTACACTGGTAGCTGAATGTCTCTTTTGACTAGATCCGTACGATTTTTGTCGAAAAAATTCGATGTGTCGATTAACTACGACCGTAAAGGAGGTAGTTGGTTTGAGGGAGTTTCAACAGTTTCAATATATTTCTGTAAGTTCGAAAGCAAGTCGTGACTTTGCTGTTTTATTTAAAAGCAGAAGTTTACTGGACATATGTCACATGTTTGTCACAAGATTTAACCTGCTGTTCTTTGAAAATAAACGTCATCTTGTTTTCAAACTTCAATTTGACTTTTAATATAGTATTAAGCATTATTAAGAAATAAGCATTTTTTAAATCAAAGTGGCATTCCTAAAGCGTTGGAAATTTAAAAAAGATCCTGCGAAAGTTTGCGAATCATTTGCGAAGTTATATTAACTTGAAGTATATGTTACGGGTGTCTCAAAAATGACTGATCGATTTTATAATTCAATAACTTGCAAATGGTGACAGATATTTAAAAAATCTTGCAGAAGGGTTATGTATGGTGTCAGGAGTTTTCTTACTGTGATTCTTGATTTTAGTTCGAAATTCAAACAATAGATCGCCGTTTGCAAGTTATTGAATTTTAAAATCCCTCAGTCATTTTTGGGACACCCGGTATGTTTGGTTCAAATCTTGCAAATCAATTTTAAACCACTTTTAATTATCCGATTGAGCTGAAACTTTGAATACAAGAGTAGTTTCAATGACAATACAATATTATAATATAAATATATAATAATAATGTAAATAATAATAATAATATAAATAATACTACTAATAATATAAATAATTAAATAAGCCAAATACGTATTGAATTCGGCGATAACTCAGGTTAATATTTAACACTACAAAAAACACACAATCTCAAAATAAAATATTCACTAGTGGACTGTAACTCATTTAATAACTTTTTAGTTATACACAACACTAAATAAAAATGGTCGAGAGCCGAGATTTACACAACTTCTCTGATCGGCATCTCAAACCCAACTCACAATCACAAGTTTTTTTTTTTTTTTTTTTTACATTTTACATAGACGGCGCTTCTAGCGGCAACATACCGCCGGGCCTTGAATGTTGCTAACATTCAATAATATAAATGCTTTATAATTCAAACACAATCTCTAAGTGAAAAATACAATCTAAAAAAAAACGCAATTTCTTCTCAAAAATACTACACTAAATAAAATACTAAATTTACAAATATAAACACAAGAATGCAATACACTGCAGGAAAATATATAGTTTAATAAAACAAATGTATGAATTTAAGTAGTTAATAAACCATCATTCACATATGGCAAAACAACAATTTTTGTGACTGGCCTTTTATATGTGCCATTTTTATCTTTCAAGGTGACAACTCTTATGATATTGTCTTGGCCTGGATGAATTTTAATAATTCGGGCCAAATGCCATTTTAAAGGGCAATAATTATCAGATTTTTTTACTAATACTAAATCTCCTTCTTTTATCTTTACCCTTCCCTTGTACCAATTATGTCTATTTAAGAGCTTGTTCAAATATTCTGATGACCATTTTTTCCAAATATGTTGTGTTAATTTTTGAACTAATTGCCATCTGCTCAACCTATTCATAGAAATTTCTGTATAATTTGGTTCTGGTAAGGCCATTAAAGAGAAACCGAACTGCCTCAATTTGAGTAATAAGAGTCAAAAGATCCTCATAACTTAAAACAGTTTTACCTACAGCACGTTTTAAATGGTATTTAAGGTATTTGATATTAGCCTCCACAAACCTCCAAAGTGAGGAGCTGAAGGGGGATTAAAATGCCAGTTAATACCTTCATTAGCTAAATAATTTTCTATTTCCTGCTCACTTTTATCTTTAAATAAAGATCTGAGAATTGCTCTTAATTCTTTATTGGCACCAACGAAATTTCGACCATTATCACTATATATATCAGAAGGTTTGCCCCGCCTTGCTATAAAGCGTTTAAGTGCTGCTAAGAATGCTACACTTGTTAGATCATTTACTATTTCAAAATGCAAGGCTTTTGTAGTAAAACAAACAAATACACAAGTAAATACTTTTTTTACCTGTGTACTTTCTACCCACGAAGTTTTTCACTTCAAAGGGACCACAGTAGTCCAATCCAGTACGCATAAATGCTCGGGCCGTTGTTACTCTAGAAGATGGCAAATCATCCATTTGTTGCTCTGAATTCTTAGAATTTACCTTTTTGCAAGTCATACAATTGAAAAGGATTTTACGAACTACATTTCTAGCAGATAAGATCCAAAATTTGTTTCGGATGAGAGAAAGAGTTGTCTCAGCACCTGAATGGAAATACAAATTATTTAATAACACAAAAAGTAAAATTATGCTTTGAAGGAATAATCATTGGATATTATTGATGATCAGTTAAGTTGCTGTTTCTCAGTCTACCACCAACTCGGATTACACCGTTATCATCTAAAAACGGGCACAAGTTTTTCAGTTTACTACTGTTAGGTATTGCATTACCCTTTTCCAAATACTGCATTTCCTTCACGAATGAAGTCTTCTGGATGTTTTTTACTATATAGAATAAGGACTGAGAGAGTTCACTGCTGGTTAAAGTTCCACCTTTGGGATACAAGGGATTTCTACAGTTATGAATGAATCTATTACACCATGTTACTACTCTTTGCAGCTTTATGAATGAGGAACTGTTATTAATGATGTCTAAAGGCTCAACAGTGTTAACTAATGTACATACTTGAGTTACTGATGGTGCTTTCAATTCACGGATAAACAACTCACTGGTTTCAACAGAAATAACATCAGGAGACTCCACCATCTCAGGCTGTTGTAGGAATGATGGACCGAAGCACCATAAATCACATTGCTGGATCTTGATGGGATCTATAGTCTGTTCAGGGAAAGGAGATAACGAAAGTAAACAAACGGGTTGCAGAAAAATCGCCAAAGAGCCACACATTTGGCACAAATCCCTAGGTTGGCGAATTTTATTTTTTATTTCGATTTGTTAATTTTTTAAACATTTATTTTGATAACTATATGAAAACAACACAAGTTGCTAACTGACTTACATCGAGATTTTAAACAAAAATGTAAAAGTTTAAGACATCAAAATATAAATTATTCTCTATTTATTTTAAACAGCGTTGAATTCAGACATATTTTTTCCTGGTGGGATTTCTGTGCCTCCAGGCGAGACATTATATAGTTTCGGGGGGGGGGGATTATACTTTTTGACCATTAAAATTATAAAATCTGAAATATTCCGGGAGGGGACATTTTAATGCTCCGAACGGAATTTCCTCCCGGGGCAAACTTTCTGAATTCAACATTGTTATAAACCATCATCAGAAGTTAATTTTGTTAAATACAAAATAGTACAAAACTATTTATATCTTACATTATTGAAGCCCACTTACCTCTTAAATCATTCAGAAGATGAAGTTGAAGTATCGGAACTATTAGAATCTAGATTGATTATCATGGAATCTACTATATTATCTATAGCATTATCTAAATCCCACATTTGTTTTTCCACTGCATTTGTTACATGTTGAATGCATCTTTTCTATTCTTCAGTGCCAATTTTGCTTATACTTTGAGAGAATATTTCTTTTACGTGAGGCATTTTGAATGTTTTGTTTTCTTTCGCAACGAAGTTCTTTATTTGTGCCCAAATCAGTTCAATAGGATTAAGCTCGCAATGATAGGGGGGTAATCGTAAGACAGTTTTATTTTGTGCTTTTGCCATTTCATCGACAGCGTACTTGTCATATTTATTTTTATTTTGCTTCACTAACTGCAACAGTTCCGCTTTTAACATTCCGTCCTCAAAAGGGATATTTTTTGTTAAAAGCCAATCAGCAATTTTTTGTTTTCTCCACGAAGTCTTCGGTATTTTTTCTGATTTTCGGGTATGATAAGGAGCATTATCCATTACTATCACACAGTTATCTTCCAGTCGAAATAAGATATCACCAAACCACTTTTCAAAACGTTCTGAATTCATGTCTTCGTGATAATCTTTATTTTTATTTGATTCGAATAAGTCAAGCCCTCCATCCATGAAACCAGAATCGCTGCCAATATGGGTAATTATCATCCGTTTTCCTTTTCCGGAAGGAGATTTTAATTCGGAAGAAAGACCAGACAAAAATGCTTGTTTTGATGATTTTACTGAGGTATCTTTCCAAACTTTACTAACTGTATGGCCTGCATTCAACCAAGTTTCATCCATATAATATATTTTGCGCCCTTCTTCTCTGAAAGATTTGATTTGCCTTAAATATTTTCTTCGCCACACAATTATTTCGTTTTTATCAATGAGAGTACTGTCTCGTCCTCTCCGTGAATATCTAAAGTTTAATTCTTTCAGGAGATGATAAAATGTTGTCCTTTTAAAGGTTGGCAAATCAGGGTCATCATTTACAACTTCCAAAACTTTATTTATAGTGGGCAATTCATTCCTCAAAAAGAACTCGTTGATTTTTCTCCGAATAGCATTCCTATCAAAATCATCTATATTTTCTAAAACACGTTTACGTAATTTTATTTTCTTCGGCTAGTTTAACACACCACATTTTTTATACTCTCTTAACACTCGAAAAACAGAAGCTTTACCTGCGCCTGTTATACGAACAGCATTATCTCCTATATGAGAAATCGGAAGTTCAGGATTCGATTCAAGTTCCGTTTTATATACATTTAAAATCATATCTTTCTCCACCTTACTCAAAGCTTTTCTTTTTACTCTCTTCTTAGGCGGGCTCAAAGAAGAATTTTCACACTCCATTTGTGTATATAAAATACCAAATCAATCGAAAAAAATCGTCAATTTTAAAAGTGAAAGACAAGAAACAAACAGCCGTTTGGGAAAAAAAGCAGAGGCTCAAACAATTGGCGCTTCTGGCACAACGCCAGGTTTAAGCATCGCCAATCCGCACGCGCATTTGTTTACTTTCGTTATCTCGTTTCAGCGAACGGAG
The DNA here is from genome assembly GCA_963931845.1 of Maratus michaelseni. Lineage (NCBI taxonomy): Eukaryota > Metazoa > Arthropoda > Arachnida > Araneae > Salticidae > Maratus > Maratus michaelseni. The sequence continues at coordinate 102,533,576 of OZ007600.1, forward strand.
TATAGTCCTCTATTAATGAGATCTGCAGGATTTTGCTTGGAAGGTACATAATTCCACTGATCAATCGACGTTAAACTTTGTATAATCTATACTCTATTTGCGACAAATGTCTTTAGATCATTCGACTGCTTTTTTAACCATACAAGTACAATAGTACTATCTGTCCAAAAACAAGTTTTAGAAACTTCTTGCTTTAGACACTTAACACTTTTTGCATCAACTTAGATAATAGGACTGCTGCAGAAAGTTCTAGGCGAGGGATAGTAATATGCTTTAGACGAGCCACTCTAGATATACTAGTGAGCAGTTTGATAGCAGAATCACCATAAGAATTAATAGATTTTACATAAACGACCGCACCATAAGCAAGTTCAGAAGCATCTGAAAAACCATGCAATTCCACACAATTAGATTGTTCTACAAATACAAATCTTGGGATATTGATCATATTTACAGTTTTTAAGGAAGTAAGAAAATTAGTCCATTCGATATTTTCTTTCACTGGAAGATAATCACACCAATCTATTTTCAGCAACCATAATTTTTGGAGGAAAACCTTGGCCTTTGTAATTATTGGACCTATCAAACCCAACGGGTCAAATATTCTAGCAATTTGCGATAATACTGAGCGTTTGGTATACCTTTCACTTTGCTCTATAATTAAATTAAATCCAAAACAATCTGGTTGCGGCTTCCACAATATTCCTAATGTTTTTTTCTCATTGGAAAATGAATATTCAGATATTGCATTATTACACAAAAGAGAAGAATTATTTACTGACCATTTGTGAAGATCCATGCTTCCCTTCTTTAACAAAGATATCAGTTGTTGTTGGATCTCTTTAGCTGTGTCTAGATCATCAGCACCTGTCAAAATATCATCCATATATACGTCTTGAAATAATACATTTGGAGCTAAAGGAAATTCCTTTCCTTCATCTCTAGCTAGCTGGGTAAGGGTTCTTGTTGCTAAAAAAGGGGCACTCGTTGTGCCATAAGTCACCGTACATAATCTATACACCTTAACTGGTTCATGCACCTCAGATTTAAACAAGATTCTCAATAAATCTCTTTGACTCGGATGTATCAATATCATACGGTACATTTTTTTAATATCTGCTACAAAAACAAATTTGTGCTTTCGAAATCGCAACATTACACTAAATAATTCATCTTGGATTGTTCCTCCGTTATATTGCAAACTATTTAAAGATTTTCCGGTAGAAGTTAAGGAGCTAGCGTTAAAGACAACTCTTAATGGTGTGCTACTTGATTCAGCACGGAACACGCAATGATGGGGTATGTAATAAGTGATATCTGGTTCTTCAGATTCTATCACCTCTTCCATATGACCCATACTTAAATATTCTTGCATAAAGACTTTATAAAGATCATTAAATTTAGGTTCTCTAACTAAGCGATTCCATAATGAATTTAAAACTTTCATAGCCTTTTTCTTTGATTCTCCAAGACAAGATGGGTCTTCCTTAAATGGCATTTTTACTATGTATTGCCCTGTTGCAGTTCTGGAATAATTTTTCAGAAAATGTTCTTCACAAATTTCTGATTCCTTATTTCTAGAAACTTCAGACTCTCTCTCTATATTTTCTATTTCCCAAAAATCTCGAATTACTCTAACTCCAAATTATCTGTTATGAACCCACAATGTATATTACTTTCAACCTTAGCCGGAAGGCTTCCGCTAACAATGTAACCGAAAACACTGTTTTGTAACACTATTCTAGTATTTAATGGTTGGGGGTAAATTTGACCTGGCCTTAAAAATTCATAGAAATTTTCTGCATCCAAAAGCAAATCAATAGAGCCTGGCACATTAAACTTTTCATCAGCTAATTTGATGTTATTTAACGATGAAATACAAATCTCAAGCGGTCTAGAAGGCGTAAATTTCGTAATTTTCGGAACGACTAAAAAATCTAATTTTAAATAAAAATCTTTATCTGTATTCGAAATAGTTGTGTTAACTCTAGATTTAACATTAAGGGACAAATTATTTATTCCTGAAATAGAAATATTAGTCTTTTCTCTTTTCAAATTTAGTTTATCTACTAACCTTTTACTCATAAAATTAGAGTTTGCACCGACATCTAATAAACCGCGTGCTTCATGAAAATTACCATATTCATCTTTTATTAAAGAAACAAATGTGCTAAGTAACAGCTTTTAACTCATTAGACAAATTACTTATCGTTGAAAATAAATTGCTTTGGTTATTAGCTTGGAAAGGCTGGAATACTGGAGCCGAAGCATCCAAATTAGATTTATTACCGACTTCGTTTTTAGAACTCATTTCCTGTGAAATAATCTCTGGATTTTCACCTTTATTTATTTTTTGTTCACGCGGGAAATGCAAAGTCACATGATGCCTTCTCTTGCAAATAATACAAGAGAATTTAGATTTACAATCAATCACTTTATGATTCATAAGACAGTTAAAACAAAGATTATTGGATTTTACAAGCTCAACTCTATTACCCACTGACATGCTTTTATAAACAGGACATTTATGCAAAGGATGATTTTCACTACATGACAAAATACATTTAGAATTTTTTACGTCAGTTAGAAAAACTTTAGAAACATTTCGATAATAAGTATTTTTATTACTCGCTCTAGAATGGTCAACCACGGGTTTTCCCTTTGACGTATAATACAAATCAATTTCCCGAGATAATTCAATGGGAGAAAACGACGATTCTGCTTGTCTAACATTTATAAAATACATGACATCTTTATCAAGCGTTTGACAAATCTTATCAGAAACTATTAAAGTTATTATTTTAAAGTTCCGAAATCGGTCACATTTCTCAATTTTAAATAATAATCCCAACTCGTTGTTAATCGGGATGCAAATTGTACATATGTCTCATTAGGATGACTTTGTGCTTTCCTAAAATGTTCTAAACAAGTCTGGGGAGTTGGCTCAAATTCTCTAAGTACTATAGCCTTTACTTTTGAATAATCTTCTAATTCCCCATCTTTAATGTATGTAATAACGTTTGTTGCCCTTTCTCCTGACAGATTTAGTAGAATTTCCGATTTATATTTTTCTGGGACATTTTTAGAAATAAAGGCTCTTTCTAACGATGAAAAAAAAACCCAACCTTCTGGTTTAGATGGAATTTTAATCGTTAAAGTTCGTACACTTTTAATCAGAGAGTCTAAAGATTCTATACTATCTTTTTTTTTTTCGAGATCACTTAAATTATCATTTTTAGTTTCTGCACGGGCCTTAGCCAACTCAATTTCTAACTTTGCATGTTCAGTTTTTAACTTATCAAGATCTAGTAATTTTGATTCCTCATTTTTTCTTTCCTCAATAAAACTGTTCGCTATGTCTTCAACCAGTTTATTATCTGCTTTATACTTCGAACTTTCCTTTATTAAATTTATTAAATCATAAATAGTTAATTTCGAATCTGATATATCTATGTCTAATTCAGCAGCAATTCGCTGATAATCTTCTTTTTGCACCTTTAAACATTGTATTATAAATACAATTCACAATAAAATAAATAAAACTGACGTACCTTTATCTATTAATGAATCTCCAAATCGAATAATTCCGCATTGGAAAGATGTAATCCATTTTCTCTATTCTCAAATTAGTTCAATAATAAAGAATATCAGTTCTTCTCTGCGTAAAAACATTCACAGTTTATTCTTTCGTATTACGAAATTCTCCAGGTTAATCGAAATTATTTTTCTTCTGGAATCAAGAAAAACTTCATCGAATTTTAAATCACAATATTTTGTACTTCAGTATAAACAATACGATGATTTAATTTTAGTCTTACTCATTTTAATTACTTGATAGAATTCCAAACACCATTTTATCTTCAGCAGACGATTCCCGAAAAAACATAAACATCGAATAATTCCTTTAGTTCTTTCTCCGGCGAGAGGAGACCAATACTATGGATTCGCCGATAACTCAGGTTAATATTTATCACTACAACAAACACACAATCTCAAAATAAAATATTCACTAGTGGACTGTAACTCATTTAATAACTTTTTAGTTACTCACAACACTAAATAAAAATGGTCGAGAGCCAAGATTTACACAACTTCTCTGATCGGCATCTCAAACCCAACTCACAATCACAAGTTTTTTTTTTTTTTTTTTTTTTTTTTTTTTAACATTTTACATAGACGGCGCTTCTAGCGGCAACACGTATTACTGTTTGATTATTTTATTACTGATACATTAAAAAAACCCAGCAAAATCTAATTAAACTTCAGCGGAATAATTTTGTCCGCATAGATCCTCAAAACTCCCGACTGTGAGTTGGTGAGAGAAGAAATGAAAGCCGACATCTTCGCGCACAACAATGTTAATGTAAGCGATCGGGAAGTTACAACTGCTGCATACGATAGTCACACCCGCAATCAACCCGGCTTGCACATTTTAATTTCGTGCCCTTTGCAGCTTTTCCGATGTGAGAAACTTATTTTCTGAATGAACCTCGTATTTAATGAATTCAGGCGCTTAGTACTTGTCACTCTGTTATTGGAAAATTACTGGTATCGAAATTCAAGTGACCGTACAAACTTTGAAATAAGTCGTCCTGCGGCAGCCGCCATTTTTGTATCAGCGCATAGTCCTAGTATTCTGACAGCTGTGGTCAATCTGAAATTCGGAAACAACTTTCATACCTCAGTGGTGTATTATTATTATTTGTTAAATTTAATTTTCGCGTTACTGCATTCAACGTGTTTGATCTTGCTTGTTATAAACTATTTTAAATATTTAAGGAAAAATTATTGAATTTAGAAATACAGTAAAACCTCTAAATAACGGACACCAAGGGAGTGCAGAAAATATCCGCTATTCGGAGGTGTCCGCTATTAAGAAAAATTCAGATTCACAAAATCACTAAGAAATGCTTAATGTTTCATTATTTGGCTTTTATATGTATGAGAACTTCTATTATATGATTAATAAGAAATTAAAATTATTTTTTTAAGCAATAAAACTGAAATGAAATTGTACATACATTTTCCTACTGTTTATTACGTTCTTTCGAAAAAAAAAATCTGTTACAAAACTTTGCTTTTGCTTGCGATTGCATGTTATTTGTTTTTCTATCTGGAGTTTTAATTCTATCAGTAGTTTTAATCCTTCTGAATCCTCTTTTTTTACAAAAAGAAAAATAAAATTGTGTAACTGCTCATTGTATTTTGCCGCTTCATGAAAACTCTCGATATTGCAGGAAACATCCCCTAGTTTCAGTATCTGATTCTTATCACTAATAGAGTCAGTTTTTGTTGAAGATTCTGAAGGAATATAATCGCCTACATCAAATGATTCTTCGTCAGTAGGTAATCATCAATGTTGATGAACAGTTTGGCAATTTCTTCATTTTCTTTTAAAATAAAACCTGCTTTTCTGAAACATTGTCGTACGCTTTCCGGTTATATGATTTTTTTACAGCTGAAAAAATCCAAATTCGAGAGCATCTGGGTCATTAATTAAATTTAGGCAGTTCTCTAGTATATTCATAGAATCTAACTTCGAAAAAATGCAGTTTGAAAAAAGTTTTCTGTACCAGGCTTTACAATTGTGTATAACGCCTTTATTAAGGGACTGGCATACGGAAGTTGTGTTAGGGGGGAAAATACACAGTTTTAACATTGTCCAATTTCAAATGTTTTGGATGAGAAGTTGCACTGTCCAAAAACAAGAGAACATTTCTTTATTTTTTCATACTGTCATCAAAGGAAGCTAACCATTTAATCACAAAAGAACGAAAGTTATCCACGCTTTTTTATTCGCTCTCCACATAACACCGAATTTATTAAATTGGATGTTCTTCGAGAAACAAATGGGGTTTCAGAGATTTTTCAATTATAAGAGGGATTTCAAATTTTTCTAATACATTGCAACATAATAAAATGGTGATTTGCTCTTTTGACATTTTTTTCGCCGATACAGTCATTTTTTTAAAGCACAAAGTCTTATTCGAAAAAATTCTGAAAAGAATCAGGTTTCATCGGCATTAAAAATGTTTCTCTTCTCATAAACTTCACAAATTGATTGAAGTCGTTCATGCCAATCCTTTATTTTTTTAAGAACTACAGATTTTTCTTTTCCACATATTGTTTTGAAAAAGATTTTGGACCGCGACCGGAACTTTTCCAGCCATCCACTGCAAGCCTTAAAATTATGTAATCCGAGTTCCTTGGTGACTTCTAAAGCCTTTTCCTGAATTAAAGGCCTACTGATAGGAATTTGTTTTGGAACGAAGTTAAGTAAACCAATTCAGAATTATAGAATCAATTTCAATGGAATCAGTATATCTCAATTTCACATTTTTGGTTTTCTCGTTAGAGTTAGTAATCCACAAATTCCTTATTTATGTCTTTCAGATTCACTTACACTTACGATTTCAAATTTTTCTTTTAAAGTTAATCACTTCCGTTTTAAAGTCATTCTTGAAACATAAATCACAAACAAGACACTAAATTCAGAGTACGTTGAAGTCAATATATTCAGAAAACTATAAAAATGGTTTTGAAAGTTTGAATGATGTATGTCAATTAATTCTCTAGAATCAAATAGTAATCGATACAAAATACATTGCGAAATTGGGGGATTCCCCAAGCCACTGCGGATTTTCCTCTGATCACCGCCTACATTTATCTGTGGTCATAAAATTTGTGACACATTACCCTGATGAATTTAGAGGCTTTTTACTTTTTTCCATTTTCTTTCTTGTTAAAAAATCATTTTTCACCCTTTATCGCCAAAACTACTGTCCGCTATTCAGAGATTAAACATACAAAAATTTAGACTTTGGTAGTGGGAATTGGAAAAGTGTCCGTTAAATAGAGGTGTCCGCTATTCGGGAGTGTCCGTTATGGAGGTTTTACTGCATATATTTTTGAATTTTTAATTTTATACAAATTAGAGAGGAGGTTATATAATGAAATAGAGACGCTTTTAAAATGATGTTTTTGATTTGTTTTCCGCTAGATATTCACTTATTGAATGACGTGTTTTTTGGAGTGTTCGACAACCACATTTCAAAGGTGGAAGTTTTAACTTTGGAAATTACGAACACACTTGAAATTATTCATTAAACTCTTATTACGAATTATGTATCTTCAGTTTTATTGTACTGCGGTATTTCAGTTTGAATATCATACATATGCTGCACTATTTCTCGACTTAATACCAAAGATTTAACTCTAACAATGCCTAAAGCAGAAATACGTCACTTTTTCTTCATGTAATTGACACGGGTGTAAGAAAAAAACAGCCGCACCACACATTTTCAACAAAGTACCTTTATTAATGTTAAAAATCCATAATCAACTTAACACATTGATAAGCCACATTTATCCGTATATGTTCTTTTACATATTTATACATATCGGCACATATACATAATAATATATCCAGCAACAAATGAAGGCGCATGCAATATTTTGTTTTAAAAAAAGCAGCATGCATCGATATACACAGACATGCGGTAACCCGTTACTTCTACTTTGATCTAAATTTATGTACACATCACTGTTTAACATCCTTCGAAAGGGAAAAAATTACAAGAAAAATCCACTTTTACTAGAATATAAGCACCATTATGAACCAGCTTATTGAGCTGAAGATGATGTATGTTAAGCATTGTATCACATTTTGGGAAAACATATTTTAACAATAAACAACATATAATAAAGTGATAGTTGTGTGTATCACTTATAGCAGTATTTTGTATATTAGTTAAATCAAGTAATACTTTCATAATTGATAAAAACGTGGTTGAAAAAGAATGATATTTGGTCAAACTGTTGTTCTGAAAATTAATCCATTTTTTTATTTTTTATTTTGCGAATTATTAGAGTTGCAAGTCCACTATTTATTAAAATTCAGATTTCTTGACTGCAACAATGTTGCCAATGGGCTACTTATTTTTAAAAAAATAGTCTCATTGCTTGATTGGAACCACTTTTTTTTAATGGAATAATCCGTCACGAGTTTGCTTTATTTAATCTATCAATAAGTAAAGCGAGTTTTACTTTTTTCAAAAAACTGGTGGCAATCAAGAAAAACTGAGTTTAAAAAAAAGTAGTCCACTGTCAATACTGGACTGCCACAACTTTTTTGAAATAGTACATTTCGCTTTATTTTTGTTTTTATTAATGTGTCACTACATAACGCGGATATTACAATTTAAAAAAAAATTGGTTGCAATCATGCAATATGATTTTTTTTAAATAGCGTACTTGGCATCACTGAATACTTGCCAACTCTGTCATTTTTAAACAGATATTCTCGTTCACATAAGCTTATTTTATACAGCGATTTTGTCTAAAGAAATGGAATCAAATGGATTTCAAATGAGTACAACATAGAAGCTAGGCACATTTCATTAAATAAATATTCTTGTTCAAAATATGTTTATTTTTTTTTTAACTGGAATGCTGAAAAGTATGTTATTAAGCTGCGTCGTCAACTGTAGACGGAAAAAAAATATTGTTGCTTTTTCGAATAGTAATCATTACTTTGTTTAATCACAGACATTCCGTGAGTACATAAAGAAAAATTTTATTTTTAAATTTCAGTTATTAACTCTGAATTTGTTTTTAAAAAAGGGACGTCAACTTGTCAACACTGGTCATTTTGAGAGCTTATTTCAGAGCTACAAAGAGGGAATTGGATATTATTAACCCTTTGACAACGACTTGGGATATGTACGTACCAGTAGATTGTTATTTTTTTTCTAGCGGGCAAAAACTCTCAATTAAATAAAAGGTAGTAAACTGACAACAATGATTGTTGCGCTCGGATTAGAGGACTTTGTCAGAGTTAACATTTTATTTTTTTAGTATTTTACAATACTTTTTTTCATATTATTAAATGATGTGTTGTGAAGGAAAATGATTTTATCTAGGAAAAATGCAAATCTTGTTGTAAAATTAAAATTTTTTTACTTTTTGAAAAAAATACGAACATTTTGAAATTTTACTTCTGCAAATTAAAAATTTTAAAAAACATTTTTAAATGTTTACTTTTATGTGAGTTGTGTAGCGGTTGGGAACAGATTAAAAAAAAAAAGTTAATTAGTTGATGAAAAAAATAATAAAATGTCACGATATATGAAAAATTACAATAAAAAGAAACAATTTAATGCTTTTATTTTAAAAAATAATTTATTTATATTACCGAAAATCCGATCCTTTCATGAAATTAATCTTTACTCAACACTGCGCAGTGACACACCACATATGAATCTATTAAAATTTTAGCATTTAATGTAAAATATTCGCCTTGTCTAAACACAATTGTCTAAACCAAATTTTTAGTCTGCAATTAAATAATGTAAAAAATTAATCTTTAAAATTTGTGGTAGCTAACCTTAAATATTTGTATGAGAAAAAATACTTTCAAAAGAAAAATTCCTGCGGCGTAGGGTTAAGAATCGTCCAAAAAATAGCGAGTCAAATGAAGAGTATAAGTTGAAGCTTCAGCATTTTCATTACACTGATATGATGAAGGAACACAAACTGAGAAAAAATAATTTAAAGATTGAAACTTTAAATATTTTAAAGGAGAATGAATGTAGTAAAAAGCCTTTTTCATATATTTATAATCATCGACTCGTTTGATAACTTCATCAGAATATTTTAGAGATGCCAAATCACCATTTTAAGCAACAACAAGAAAGAAAAATCATGCGTCAAGCAAAGATTATGTAGCACTTTCCATCCCTTCTAAAATAATTTTACAAATCATTACCGTTTAATAAGCTGAAAGATGATATCTAAGTAAACAATTTGGAAAACGCATAACATATTTAAAAACGTAATTTCAGGAATTTTCAATATATAAAATATTCGGAAAAATATCCGAATACTTTTATGTAGCCCTGTATAGGATCTATAGATTTGTATATATACATAGGATGCTAAATTTTAGTTTAGTTAGGAAACGCGTAGCACAGTTTAAATTCTCCTTCTGGAGTTTCTGTCAATAAACGGAAATGTGTTCGCGAACTTTTGTGCTGCCCTGTATAGGATCTACAGAATTTATACACACCACGTAATAAACAAAAAGTGAGTTAATTTTAAAATCGCGTTCAGTAACTTAAAACGCACTTCCAGGAATTATTGTTAACAGACAGTAGAGAATTCTTTTGTGTGTCCCTGTAAATGAACGATGACTGCTATATACACACTATTCTGTAGTAAGCCTCTTGTAATGCACCTTAGTAATATATATAAACTTCAATGCGTTTAAAATAGTGGAACATTATTTAAATAAGCCGCAGACGATTTTTCTCCATAGAGGTAATGTAACGGAATTATTTTGACTGTCCCTGTAAAGTAACTCTAAGTTCTATATACCTACTACTCCATATTAAGCTTCTTCCAATGCATCTTAGTGATCTATATAAATTTCAATGCGTTTACAATAGTGAAACATTTTTGAAATAAACCGCAAATGATTTTTCCCCATAGACAGCAATGTAACGGAATTCTTTTGAGTGTCCCTGTAAGAAAACTATAAGTGCTACACACTTCAGTTGAAATAGGGAACGTGCCATAGATAACGACAATAACATATAAAAATTGCAGAGCAATCCGAGCATATTTACGGGAGTTAGAGCACGGACAGACGGCCAGACGGCCAGACGGCCATACGGCCAGACAAACCGATGTCATAAGCACTTTTCAACTAGGTTGGAAAGTGCTAAAAATGGAAAACTTATATTGTCGTCATTTTTCGTAAAATCAAGAGTATCAAGTGCCCTTAAGCTTCGTTGATGTTCCAAAGCAATTATTTCAGGGGATTTAATGCAACTATTTTTTTTGCCTATTACTATTTATAAACAGTAATAATCTACGTTGAAGACTAGTATAAATCTACCACGAATTTTATTGTTTTAAAATTATGGGATGAAAAAAAAGTCGACATTGGCAGACCTACGATTTATTTATTTATTTATTGAAGGACAACGATTTTGTGTTTGCTTGGAAACCACCTACAGTTGAAGACTTAGCCCCGATGATCAGTGTAAATCAACTGAATCGCTATTTTTATTTCTAAAACGCCTTCTTCCTACCAGAAATTCTGTTTAGTAATTTTTGTTTTATTTAACGCGATGGCCGCCAGATATCGTGATGAAAAGGTTGTTTGGCCACCACCCCCTGTCTACTAGGTTTACGCACTGACACAAAAATAGCGGCAGTCCTTCGTGGATTTTTTACAGCATATATACGGTCCCTTGAATTTGAACATGAATAATTTTTAAAAACATTCTCCGAGTTATTTTTCAAAGATTAAACAAGTCAAAGAAAACTTTTAGAAAATTCTGGTGCCTCAAATTCGTGGCACCGTACAAACCCTAAAAAAAAATTCGCCTACGGCAGTCACCATTTTTGTGTCAGCGCGTAGGTCTATTATTCAGGGGGTGGTGGTTTTGGCAGACATCGGCAAAGTGGTTTATAGTGTTTATCGGGAAGTTCAAAACTCCCAAACGCGGCAATGTTTGTTAATTTCATACAAAGTTTTAATTTTATACATTTGTAATTCAAAAATATAAAATTTTAGTTAATTTTACAAGTTGATTGCTAAACTGAAATCATTAAACATGCCTGAGGCCAACGGGATTTTTTTTTAAATACATGGTAATAAATTATTAATAGATCCGTTTCCTAGCAATAAATTGTTTTCAATGAAAATATTGTTGGCCCACTTACTCGTGTGGTATGGCGCCCAGGAAATATTTCTGACACATATATTTGTGTGCCATGACCACCTCCCCCTGAATACTAGGCCTAATCACTGACATAAAAATGACGATTGTCGTTGGCGGATTTTCTTATCGCTTGTACAATCCCTACGCTACGCTAATCCTTAAGCTACATTAATAATTTCTAAAAGTGTTCTTCGCCTTATTTTTCTGAGATCAAATAAGGCAAAGAAAACTTTTAGAAATTACTGGTGTGTAAATTCAGGGGACTGTACAAACGCTTAAAAAAATCCGCCTATGACAGCCTTCATTTTTGTGTAAGCGATCAGGCCTAGTATTCAGTGGGCGGTGCCGCGGGAGTCAATGTGTTTGTGACTGACATTCCGTGGTTAAATATACGAATAATTGCTATACATAAATTCTGGTAGGAAGGCAGTTGTTTTAATAGAAAAGGGACTAAGTTTGTAAGTATATCTCTTTCGGTGGCAATGTTAATGCAATCTTTGACAGTTTTAAATTTCATACGAAATAATTTATTTTCTTTTCATGGCAAATAAAATTATTAGTAAGAAAAACATTTTTATAATTGTACTATTGTTATTATCTATTATAATTTTTTCAAATAATTTGTTTATTTTTGCCCAAGCATACTCATTACTTTAAACTCATTCATTTGACAATGTACTCCAAACCTATCAAAAATATAAACTTGAGATTGATCGTTTTTGGATATTGTAATCACTTAAATTTTATATGAATCAAATGGGAACAAAGATTGCAGAATCCTACTTTTTATCTGCAGATATTTCCGTGGTTATATTTTTTAAATATGTATAATAAAAATGTGCGATGAAGATTATTATTTGGAAATAGTTATTAAAAATTAAAGATTTTGTTTCTTACCGCGGCAGCCCTTGCGTAAAAATGGATTAATTCAGAACACCTGGACGGGAATTGTTAACTAACTACAAAAAAATACAACTAAAAATCTACAAAATACCTATAAATTTAGAATAAATAGTGCAGTTTGACTATTTTTAGAGTTCTAAAAATTTCACTGTGTATCATAAGTGTATCATAGTTATAGTGCAATTTTCTTTCATTCTTATGTTGTTTCGGTACCAATTTCAAATTTCCACCTAAACCCTGATTCCCATTTTAAAGGATTGTAGAATTAGTAAAATGCTAAAAGAAACTAAAAAATAAGCAGTATTATTTATATTTTTGTGTATGTATATTTGTAAAATATATAGTTAAAATTATTTCGAATTTTTAAAACAGATTAAAAAAATTCTCGAAATATATCTAATTAGAATAGTTGCAAACTCTCCCAATTTTAACAGGAGACGGCTGTTCAAATAATAATAATTGAACTAAAAATTTTATTTCATGAAAAAAAAAAAAAACAGTACATTTCCATAGACTGACCACATAGACGTAAAACACATTTCTTTATTTTTTTTTTTTAATTTAAGGTATGTTTAAAAAAAATCAGGGGCAAAGTATTAATTTTGTTAAGATGTTAAAATGGTAGAATGACAACATAATTTAAAAACAAATTTATTTGAAACAGAAAAGTAAAATATTTTGATGAAAAGAAAATGAAATGTATATTATCTCAATTAGCATTTTATGTTGGGAGACTTAAGTTAACAATTTATAGATTTATATACTATTTTAGGAATTTAATTTTTCTTATCAGATGTTATTGTCAGTATACTGGGCTCTTTCTGTGCTTAGATTTAAAATATTCAGATATATTCGTGAAAACTCATTCCTACATCACCTGCCTTAAAAATATTTTAGAATTTCTAGCTTTTGAATCTGCATATAATAAAAAGAAATACCAACTGACAACGGAGTGGTTTAATAGTTAACACACGAAAATCTACCTTTCTAACTGTATAATTGAGTCAGTTAGTATAAAAGAAAGCAATAATGTATTTTTTTCGCTACTGCTAAATTATTAAATAAAAGAGGTAAGTAAAGTAATATACAAAATATTTGACAAACAAATGTCTATACTACTTCTATACAAAAAACTTTTAAAGTTTTCCTACCATTACAAATATTTCATAGACGACTTCGCAGTGAAATTATTTGTTTGTTTATATTTCCTATACGTTACTCATTTGGTTTTCTAAGCTGTGGTCCTTTCATTTACAACCAATCCATAGCCAAAATGCCTATGGAAGAGGAAATGTAGTAGAAGTGATTCGTGGAAACATAGATTAACACAGATTGAAACTGTTGCAATGAGTATGTAAATAAAAATTCGTGGTATTCTTTAACTAATAGAATAAACATTCAGAAGTGATAATGTGCGTCAAAATAAACAATGTTGGAATGGGAAACTAGGTTCGCAATTACATTTTTCACGCACTAAACGCCGAAAGTTGTTTTCCGCTCATAAAATTAAAATAAAAAGGATAATATATCGACATTTTTGATACATTTACTTCAATTTCTCTGAAATATGATGGCATCGCTAAATAACACTGAATGAATAACTATTCCTGTCCAATCAACACTAAACTAGACGTTCTATAATTCGGAATGTAGTTCATTCAGAGGTGCCAAGTTCCCACTAATCTTCCGCAATATCAGTGCTGCCAGTGGGCTACTTTGTTTAATTCAGCTTTCTAGATTCCCACCAATTGTTTGAGAAAGTGAAAATCGCCTTATTTAATGACATATTAAATAACACGAAAACAAGGCGAATTAAACCATTTTAAAAAAGTGGTGTCAGCCAAGAAATCTGAATTTTAAAACGTAGCCCACTGGCAAAACTGCGCAATATGTGGTTTCATCTGACCCAGTTTAACAACGCTCCAATCAGAAAAAAAATTGGATAAATCTTTATTTGTTTAATTTTAGGTTCTACGTGGAATTTATTTTTAGGCTGTCGCATATCGTATTTTTATGCGATCTTTTTACGTTGTTTTGTTCTTTAAATTAAATATACTTTTTTCACATGGCTCTTTAAGACATGATATACATTTACTCATTTACAGGGAGTTGAGTTTTCTTACAAAACACGTATTCCATTGAAGACGTTATTATGTTCGCTGTTCGTGGAATTTATTTAATTTCATTTCTTAAAAAAAAAAATCTGGTGCTATACGTGTTAAACCTTGGTCAAATTAACCCACATATTACGGAATATTAATAAGAGCTTGGCACCTCTGCTCATAATGTATACGGGGCTCCCACTGATCCATTTTTTTGTGAAACAGAATTTTTCAAGAAAATGGTTCGTGTTAGATTTTACAACATTTGCAGGTATTTACAAAATATGAAAGAAAAACGAGTTTTCTTAGAAAAAAGTAACATTCAAAAAACGGAACGAGCAGGAGGTTTGTACATACGCTATCACAGGGCTCTCAAATTATCCGTTTTTTTTTTTTATACCAGTAATTCAAAAGAAACATTTTCGTGGTAGGTTTCTACATTTGAAACAGAAACAAACTTCGAAGCAAGTTTCTATGGAATTTTGAAGAAAAATATAAAAAGAAAATTACTGTTTTATAAAAGTGGTATTCCACATGGGAGTCACAGTATTACTAACCGTATTACTCTGCATTTCCAGAAGTTCCCATTAAATCGTCACTTCTCATACAAAGAAAGTTTCAGCTAGTTAAAATCTCGTTAAAATCTCTTCAATATTTTTAATGTTGTGGAAAGAAATTTCTGTTCAGTTTTTTGCGTTTTTTTCCCTGAGTAAATGGATTGTGATCCTGTTATACTGAAGAAAAATGTTTTCCTTTAACTTATATTATCACTGCTGAAAGTTTCTTCCATTAGTAGTTCTATTAGAAAATTTCTTCCATAAGCGCCCTGTATAAAAATAGAAAATAACTGTCACAGGGCGAAAAAAAGGAATAATTTCAAGAAAATTATTACATGCTGTATAACTATATTTTATATATATTACAAGCAAATTCCTTTTTTTTTTACAAACAAATAAATTATTTACTATAGATAACATACCACAAGAGTATATTTATTAGATGCAGCATTAACTAAAATAAAATGGAACATTTTTATTGCATAAAATTTGAATTTTCTGTTTTATTTCAAGTTACAACATTTATAGCAAAGAACGTCAAATAATCTAGTCCAAAGGCTACATTAATAAGAAAAATTTCAGTATGTACATTAAGTTACTAGAAAGCCCATCTACTAGGTTTAGCAAGCTCAGGTAAAATTAAAAATTTAAATTGTTTTTTCAAATAACGACTTTTTTCTTTTTAATATTGGATTTTTTAATGCATTTTATAAATAAAGTAGGTTTAATGAAGCCTTAAGATTGTATGATATGTTTCAGTTTAGAGAATTCTCGGCTATGTAAGGATTATTTTATTTTTATTAAGAATAAAAAAAAAATACGTATAAATTAACCTTATTATTTTCTTTGGAAATCATTCTTTTTTTTTCATCTACGCAATTTGATAGACAGAAATACTAAAGTTTGGAATTATTGTTGCACACTAAGCTGTCCAAAATATTGGGTTGTCCGAAAGTTTTTGCCGTTTGCGAATATTAATTCGTACCGGAAAATTTTGACGTTAATTAATAGATATCAGCTATCGGAATTAATGTCTACTAATTAAATGATCGATTTTCCCGGTACGAATTAATTTTTCCAAACGGCACGAATTTTCAGGACAACGCAATATAAGAATGTAAGTTATATAATCAAAATTACGTATTGATAATAAAAACAAAATACTATACCAATTAAAAATCTTTTTTCTGTTTTATTTAAACTTCAAAACCTGTAGACAGATCGTACGAATCAGCACCATAAGTCGTATGCAGCCTAAGGAAATTCTTTCGACAGTTCCAGTTTACAAGTTAATTGGCATATGAAATCGAAACTTAAATATATTTATCTAAATCCACGCATACATATTACATAAACACTTTTATTATAAAACAAAAAGATGCTATTTGTAAGCCAATACTCAACAGTATGTACACAACAAAACAATAATATTCTTTTTAAGACAGTGATTCTTAACATTTCTGCTTAATTGTTTCATATCGAATCAATTTAATGTGGTCTTCTATTTTCAATATCTCTCATATAACAGTATAAAAATTTTATGTTTCGTTTTATATTAGTTCATAATTTTTGTTATTTAAAAAAGTAATAACAGAATTAATTTAGCAAAATTACAAAGAGGACTGTGAAAATGAATCACTTTACAGAAAATACTGTGAAAGTGCAATTAAATTATTGTAATTTACTCACCCATAATTTAAAAAGAATCTAAAAGTGATTACTATTTACATTTATCAGTCTTTATGAATGTTGGAGCATGATGAATGGTACTTTTTGAAGGAACGCTTTGTATATGATAATCATTTGAAAAAGTGCTAGCACAGTTGCTTTAAAAGATCAAAGAATTTAACTATACCGTTCATAGTTGCGCAATAATATTAAATAACAGCGCGCATGCCTTCACTTCATTTCTTGTAGTTGATCTTTTCTATAATAGTTTACGTCACACACTTTTCTCTGTCTCCCAAAAGAAAAGTCTTGTGGAGTTTGGGAGATATTGATTAGAGTAAAAGCTCCTCGGGGAGTAATGGCGTTCAGGCCTGTAATGTTAAGGAATTTTTTGTAACATTATAAAAATTGGCACATCACGTCATGTTTTTATTTTGCTTTTCAGTTTCATTGTATGTTATGTAACTATACCTTTATTAGTCAATGTTATGAGTAGTGTAACCAGGGTAGAGGTCCAGAGACTCTGGATACCACTATTTTAAACAAATATTATTCGTCTTATTGAATTGGAGAATTTTCAGCGATTAAACAAAGCGAATGTATGTTTACGAAATTGGTGTTATCCAGAGCATCTGGAACCCCACTCTGGATACGCCACTGAATGTAATTGCTCGCCCTAATTGTTCCAATACTGTCATGTGCTTTGTTCTGTCTGCAAACTTTGCGGTCGCTTGTTTCATAGGATTATCAACGTTTATGATGTACTCCACATAAACTTGCAGCCTTTCAACAGTAATCTAAAGATAGTGTCCGCAATGTTTTTTTTTTTTATTTATTTATTCAAGTACGAGGATTGATGACCATTAAATTTCATTCACTACATTGAATTTCCCTTTCGCAAGTCTTCCAAATGAATTGTTTTGAATACCAGTAATTGCAAAGAAAAATTTTCGTGGTATGTTTCTACAACATTTACTAAATATTTAATTTCCTGCAAAATTTGAAAAAAAAACCCCAAAAAGAAGATTATTGTTTTATAAAAGGGGTATTCAAAAAAAGAACCAATTGGGAACCCACCTTTCAACATATTTTGTAAGTTGTGGGTAAATGAATAAAGACACTCTCCTTGCTCTCATAACAAACCATCTCATTCTACTTTATCAGCGAAACAAACGGGGTCCAACGTATATATTTCTCTATTTTATATTTTTAACTCGTTACGCGTTACGCAATATCTTTGTATAGTTGCTCAACATTTCATAAAGTAACATTTGTAGAAAGTATTAATATGAAGATTGGTATTGGAGTAACTTATATAATTATTTACCTTATACAATAGAAAAAACTCTGCATAAGTTAATAACTTCTGCTGCATTTTAATTCATCAAGTATATGACGGACCAGACTATTGAAGTATTAATGAAATTTTCTTATTATACCTCTATAAGTAATATTTTCCTTCCATACTTTGAAAATGTTAAGAATCACTGCTTTAATATTTTCTCGGTAATATACATACATTTAATATCGTATTGTACTCCATTAGGCATTCTTATTAGACATTTTCCATATTTCTTACATATATTACACAGTATTTACAATGTAAAATGCTTTGATTTACACCATCTTTAGCAAAATATGAGAAATAATATAATGTGTAGTGAAAAAATATTTCAAGTTACAACCAAAACCAATCGACACCGAATAATGTTCTCTGTTTATAAGATGAATGTATATTTTTGTTTCTTTAATATTAATGAAAATTGCAGATATGTCTTTACACTTATTAAAAACTTTTCTGATTTAAGTAATTATTATTTTTTAATTAATGCTACATGATAGAATATGCTAAAATAAATAGAAAAAAATAAGTTTTTGTTACTCATAATATGAGAACTGTAATACTGTAAATATATAGTATTTATTCTTATTTCTTGTTCATGCAGTAAAAAATAAAAAGCAGTAAAAAAAAATCGCTAACGATAAACTGGTGAAGTATGAGTTCGGAATAATGTTTCTCGCTTTACCTGAAATAAGCAGGAAATGTTTTTAGCTTCATGTGAAAACGAAAGTTTTTCGTAATATCCTTAATTCGGTATTAGTGGCATTTCATTGCAAATATTCTAAGTCTAAACCAATATTTAACAAATATAATACAATATTGGTGAAATATTGGGCTCCAATGAAAACAATATTGGTTTGGTACTAGGGAAGATTTTCATTCATTATAAATGTTGTAAAAGTTTTCTCTCAGCCTAGATTTAAAAAATTCTAAATTTTGAAAATTTTCTCCTAAATAATCTATCTTTATTTCTTGAAAATTGTTATGTTTTGAAAGCGTAAGAGTTTTTAAAAAATGCCTAATGTTATATGATGTTAACATTTTTGCCTCTCAAAATTTCATAATAGTAAATATGCGGAATTTCTTTCTTTCATAAAATCAGATACATTAAGGAAGAAAAAGACTTAAAAATAATGACAGAAGGGAATTCGGATTCCGTATAGATGTTCCCGTAACTATCGAAAAAGTAATTTGTAATGATGGGGAAAAAAAGATTTTTCAGCTTCCTTTAAAGAATGTTGCAATAATTTATTATTTTCTTGTAAAAATAGAAATAAAAATACTTTCCTGCCATCTATAGAAAATCAAGAGTTAATGTAATTTCAAAAATCTTTTTCATAGCATTTTATATATGAAAATATTTGAAATTATTTTACAAAAAAGCCTTATATATTTCTTTTAATATTATTTCTTGTCCTCAATCATAAAATGAATAAAACATTTCACGTAATAACAAAAGTCACTCTTTTTTTCAAGATTTAATAGATTAAAAAAATTGTGAAATAAAATTTTTAAATTTTTTACCTGAATTGTAAACATGTGGAAATTCCTTTTTCAAAAATTCATATACTTTAAAGAAGAAAATAATTAAAATAATGACACGATGGAATACGGGTTTCGAAAAATATTTCTCGTTCCTACGTAAAAATTCGTTTCTGATAATGGAAAAAAAATTAAGTTTATTTCTAAATATTTTGAAAATATTTTTAAATAAAATTCTATAATGACAGGAAAAAATATTTACTTCGATCGATAGAAAAATCCGAGTTAATATAATTTCAAAATTACATTTCATAGCATTAAATATATGAATTTATTTAACATTTTTATACAAAATTCTTAATATTTTTCATTTAATTTTGTATATTTCTTCCCCATCATAAAATGCAGTCAAAATAATAATAATGATGATAATAATGATAATAAAATAATATTAATTACGTAACAACAGCGATCTCGCTCTGTTTCCTAAAAATGCAACAGATTTTTAAAAAATAAATTAAACATTTTATCTTTTTCTGAGAATTGTAAATGCGTGGAATTTTAATTTTTACAAGTTGAGATACGTTATCGAAGAAAGAAAACAAAATGGAACGCGTGTTGCGACTAATATTTCACGTTTCTATTGGAAAAGTAATTTGTGATGATGGAGAAAAAGATTACCCAGTTTCTTCCGAATATTGAAAAAACTCTTTTACTTCCTTTCATGTAAATGAATGATTCTTGAAGAAAATTAATTTTGTCTACCATTAGTAAATCAAAAGTTAATATATTTTCAAAAACACACTTCATTGCATCTCATGTTTGAGTCTATTTAAAATTCTAATACATAAATTTTAAGGAAATTTTATAAATATTTTCTTCGTTCTTGCGTTAGTATAAATTGCATAAAAAAAGTCACAAAAAACTAAAATAGACACAGTTTAACAGTTAAAAGTTTAAAAAAAATATTATGAATCATTTATTAACACATTTGTATCATTAGTACATATGGTTCTTTCATTCTCAGATAAAGAAAAATTTTACGTCCTTGACAAAATATAAAATAAAATAAAATGAAATAAATAAAAATAAATAAAAATAGCAAAAATAAAAATAAAAATAAAATAAAATAAAATAATAAAAATTTACCAATTTAACATTAATATTTGAAGAAATATATATCAAATTTACACAGCTTGTAATAATATACGTTTTTAATTGCTAAAAGACATTCAACTTGCCAAAAGTACAATATGTAACGATGCAGTACTATTTAACTTACCAAGAAATACAGTATGTAACGACGTAGCATCATTTAATGTACCAAAATTGTGGCTTGAGTTATTTGATGGTTAAAAATATAAAAATAAACATTAAAGTAAAAATAAAAAAATACGTGCGTAATTTGCAAAAAGTACCTAAAAATTAAATGATAGCGTTTCAAACAATAACTATAAATAATAGACCGTGCAATTATAGAATATTCTTATTTGTTTTCATAATGGATCAGATGGAGCCGAAACATGTGAACAGTCCAATAAAACTTATTTTACTGTCTATAAAGTTTTTATTTTACGCTTTTTAGCAATTAAAAAAAGTATGAATGCTATAAATTTATTTTAAGAAATACCATAAAAAATTCTATTGTACAACAGTATGACCATGGGGAAAATAATTAGTTGAATATTTAAAAAAAATTAAAAGAGGCAAATGTAATTACCATGGCATGTCCCTAATTTCAAATTTGATATTTCAAATTTAATATTTCAAAATTATAGTTTAAAGAGTTGGAAAGACTTAGAGCAAGGGCCAAACCAGCATTCTAATGTTTCATCTCGCTTTTTATAATATAATTAGCATTTTACTTTCAGTACAAAAAAATATTTTAATTATCTTTAATCAAACTTTGTATTTGGAGTTAATTGTCAATACCATGGTGATAAGTGTTTGCTTTCCAAGAGTTAGGGATTTTGAATACCACTATTAAAAAAAAAATATCTTATATAATCGAATATTCAACTAAGAAATCTACTATGAAATAAGGCAAAGAAATATTTTTTAAAAAATGTGGCATATCTATAATCCTTGGTACCTATGGGTTTTAATGATGTGTCCTCACACTCCTGTGTAAAACGATGTTTCCGTACATCTGAATACACCCCTTCTCCAATTAATATTGCGATATTGTTGGTAATGCATGCGTAATGAAACCGGGATTACTTCGGAACGTATCAATCCATTTCTGAAAAAAGAATATTTTTTGCGAATCGTCTTCTAATACAAGAATTTTTTTCAGTCTTTTAAAAATATACTTGCGCATTGATGTCTTCAGTTGAATGTTTAAAATTAATATACTTGCAAATCGCCTTCTAATGGAACTTCTTGCTTTACTTTGCATTTTTAAAAGTATTTTTAAATTGATGTCACGTCTAGTACTCAACGAAAATATGCATTTATTTGAAAAAAAAAATGTGCATAAAAATTTAAAACTCTCCTTTAATTA
Source organism: Maratus michaelseni (assembly GCA_963931845.1). Taxonomy (NCBI): domain Eukaryota; kingdom Metazoa; phylum Arthropoda; class Arachnida; order Araneae; family Salticidae; genus Maratus; species Maratus michaelseni. The sequence continues at coordinate 102,555,862 of OZ007600.1, forward strand.
TCTTACGATACAGTATTTCCGAAATACAATTTGACATTTTCAATCTTTTATTTTATATTTTATAAATTGTCAGACAATTTTGACCATTTTGGCCATATTTTCACAGGAGAAAATTTCTTCCAGATTTATTTTAATAACGAGTGAATGCATGTTTGTTGGTTCTTGTTTGGAATGAATAAATGTTTGGTTCTAGATGTGGGTAGATGTTTGTTTACACCTTGCTCGCGAAGTATAATTAGCATAAAAAGGGGACTTGAGTCTGTTACAATCCATTGTCTATTTGTCCATTTTTTAAGTTACATGCTTTGTGTGTTTTTTGCATGTAGTCATTTTAAATGATGTTATAAGATTAGTAAGTACGAAAAAAGCCACAAGTGTTTGACTACGATGACATGTTCTAGAAAAAGAAATTATATGTTTTTAATGCAAATTTTACTTACCAACTATTCGTTAAATATGTCGCTACATAAACATGATTAAATGATTAAAAACATTACCACAAAGAGTATAAAAAGATAAAATATTTACATAGCAATATGTCAATTTTGTTTCTGATAGGTTTCGAAAGATCTACATGCCGACATGCATAATTGCCAAGTTTATTTTAATATACCGCCATTACCGAATAGAAATATGCATTTTATTTAATTACTGAATATTTCTATTTAGAAAATATGGTACTGAATATACGGAATATTTGGCAGATACGCATATCGAACATGTTGTTTTTTTGAAACCTGGTTTATCGAAATTTATGTGCCGTGCTTTCCATTACTTTATTTGAAAAGTTAAAAATAGATGCTGTAATGCAAAACAATTATTAACTTACCGAATGTCTATCAAATGAAATCTAGAATTTTGTTTTTGTTTTTTAAACATCACATTATTAAAGTTAAAAAATCACAGTTTACTTAATAAATTATTATTGAAAATGGTTAATTCCACTTCTCCTATAAGCAATTATATTATTGGCATTCCTTTATTAAATAAAGAATACATACAAAACATTTTTAAAATATTTATTTATAGAAAACATAAAATGTATATTATATGGATAAATTTTGATAAAATTACAGTTTAATTTGCCTTCAATTTTGAAAAATGTACAATGGATGTTTTATTCATAAATTTTGATAAATTTTCAAGTTCATCCACTTTTTTCCTAAAAATATTCTATTTACATTTGAAATTGCATTTTAATATGTTCTGTATAATTTAAAAAATATACTATATTTTAAACGCATCAAAGCATCAAAATATGTACTATATTTTAATGCTAAAATACAATTTAATATATTCTGAAATAAATTAAAAATATTTAAATGTTTAAATATTTTGAATGAAAATATGGGTAGTAAAAATTTATTTGTATAGGTAATTTAAAAGAAATTTTGTTAAACATTCATATCTTTTCACTACACATAAAGATATATAGAAAATGCTGTTAGCTAAATATACAGTTTGAATATAATTTTCGGCAAAATAATAATTGAAATATACTCAAAATTCAATAAAATATTATAATTATATTTTCATAAGGAAATGAGGCATTCATTCAAATTTTAACATTCCATTTATCTAATATCACATTGTCACAGATATGCATTTTGGTAACTTTTAAACAATTATAAATATGAACTAAAGTTGTATTTTTTTATTATTACATTTTTTTTTAAAGATTTATATTTTGTTTTCGATTTTTAGCGTTTAAAATATTTCAATGAAGTAGTTTCACAGACAATTGGCGTATTTTAGAGAGTGAAACATTACGCATAATTAGTTCGGATGTTGTAAGCATACATGTGTAACCCTATTGTTAATTTGGAAGAATATTTGGATATTTATAAAGTGCGCGAATTTTTAACATTTATAATTTTTTTTTTAATTAAATCTACTACTACCCGGTAACTTGACCGGAACTAAATGAAAATATTTTGATTCAAACCAGAAAGTACATCATAAGATATAAATCCCATAGAAATAAATTAAATAAAAAATTAGATATTTATTAAACATTCTGGTGTGAAATATTTTAAAAAAACTTGAGTAAAATTCATGGTATGTTTTGTTTTTTAAAACTTATTATTAATTAGTGGCTTTAATTTACGGAATAATGAACGTAATCCATTATTTTACTTTTTGTAATATTATATATTCTAAATATAATCCAAAGGTTGATTAAATGCATATGTTACTAATGTTTTACAATACATCTTATTTTAAATCAATACATAAATTAAATCTTAATTGCAGATACAATGTCTTGAACTTTATCTATTATTTATTTTTAAAACCATTAACTAAATGAAAACCGAAAGATCACTCTATTACAAAGCCATTAATTTTATCTATTATTTCTTTTAGGATGTGTTATATAAACGAAATCTATATGTAATAAAATATAGTTTGGCATGGTAAATTCCTATTTTCTTAGAAACAATCACATAGGAGTGTAGTATTTACAAGTATTATTCTAAGTTTAACATACAGACACTTATTGCATAGATATATATTTGTATATTATATAAAAATATTAAAATTAAAAAAAAATTGAAAAGAAAAAATTACAAAAACTCGAAATGGTTTCTCGTGATAAATAAGTTAAGAAATTTTAAAAAAAATAATGAAAAAAATTGGTTAAACTGCTTCAAAAATATTTGGGAATTTTTTTAAATAACTAAAATATTAACATTAATGTCACATTAACGTCTGACATTAATGTTGATTAACACTTTGACATCGGCGCACCATAAAGTTTTCTGACACCCTGTATAGAAAAAAAGTGTAATTGCAATAACGAATGATTTATTGTTTGGAGTAAGATATTTTAAATGAGAAGTGTATTTTCTATATGATATTTTTTAACACATTGCCGACGGGCAATTTTTTTAAATTTGGATTTTAAGTCTTTCGTAAAGTTCGTCTCCCATATAGGTTTTTCATGTTTATGTATCGGTAAATATCTTTCAATGTACGGATTTAATATCTAATGTCATACAATCTAACAAATTACAAACAACATGATATAAATGTATTTTTTGTAAAATAGAAGCCACGTCCTTACTGAATGATGTTTGGTTAAATAAAAGCAAGAATTCTCGTTCCAGATCGACAGTGTGTTAATGTCGGTTATAAATTACCAAAAACAATTTCAACAAAAAATTCATAGGCCAATAGACATATATACTTTTGATATATATACCTGAATCCATTATTGTGATCAACAAGCTTTAATTCTTTTTGTGTCAGTTTTAATTCAATTTCATTTTTTTTAAGCATCGCATGACGAGCCTTTTTTGTAAAATTACACGAGATAATTAATAAACTGCATATAATTATTTATACCTACCGGAAGGTAGGATTTCAAATTTAAAACTATTGTACCGCGCACAATAGTTGCCGACTTCACGTGGGTGAAATAGGCATTCAGGTAGACTTTTACCACTAATTAAAAAAACAGTTTTTTGCCCTGTTCAATCACTGTGATTAATTAAGACAAAAATTACTTTTTAAAATTAATGGTGGGAATTTGGCTAATTAGCACGCGTCAAGTCGCGCCTATGATGCCCGCTATCTCGTAGTATATCAAACTGTAATAATAAAGTCATCCGATGCATCCTCGAAACGCCAGCTTGTGGTTCAGATGCAGATACCGGTATCAATGTGTTAATAGTCAATGTTGATGTTGTGTATCTCTTGCTCTTGAAGAAAATTGTCATCTATTATTTCCATATGGCGCCACGGTGCTCTATTACATTTTTTTATCCTGTCACTTTTACAAAATAGGTATGTCTAAGGATCCACATAACAGAGGGCAGAAACCACTACTGGGTTCATTGTACATAACATGTTTAGATTATAAAGATGTTTATTGTTGAGATTCGAATACATAATTTAAAAATGTATTCGTTAGAATGAAAAATCCGTTTAACAATCAAGTAACCAAAATATTCATCTAGGAAATACTTAGTTTGCACGTCCAGAAAATATAGAAAAAAGTAGCTTAATTAGCTAACCTCAAATATGTAGAGTTTTAAACATTTTCAGTGTAAATGAATGTTTCACTGTATAAGAAACTTGTGCTTATGATGTAATAAAGATAACTATTAAGAAAAATGTATTTCGAGAATGTTCTTGGTCTTTTGATAAAAATCTCAATTTTCCGATTTTACTGACTCGATTAAAATGTTAAATAATAATTTTAAATAGAACAGAATAGAATGGAATAGAATAATAAAGAGAGTTATTTCTTTAAATACACTTATACATAGTTGCTAAATTTAAAAAATAAATTTTAAGTTTTTTTTCCATTAAAATTTAATAGAAAATTCGGTTTATTTAATGGCAGATACCAACGATAAAACAAGACTAAATTTATAATTAAATTTTAGTGGTACAACAAAAATATTAAGATAGGCAGCTATGACTAATATAATAAGAAAGTTAATGATGTTACCAAAATGCAAATCCAAGAGATGCGATATGCAGATTATTCAACGATCCTTTACATATTTACAGTCGTTTATTTCCAATGAGTTTTCATGAGAAATATAATTTCGAGTAAGATGAACAGAGTTCTTGTTAAATGAAGGTAATGAATCAGAAATCATAACACTGTCTCAATCTCTGCTATTTCCATGTTGTTGAAATTCTTTACATAATGAGGCCCAAAAGGATGTAGTGGGTGTGTTCTGTATGCTGGAGGAAGAGCGAAATTGGAATGACGCGGTTCGTTGCTTATATATAAATTTTTCGTCATATCTCTTGGTATGGCATAGTCGGGTGACCAGGAGGATCTGAAAGAAATATATTAGTCTAATATAAGACTGCTTTTTAAAAAATATATTGCATAATTCATGTATTGACCTGCAACATGCTAAATATTTAATTGAGACATCAGCGACCGCTTGTTTTCGATTATTTACCAAAGAATCCCACTTATTGGTATTACTTTTAACACTAGAACTACCATGAGCCGTCATTTTGATGGCTATCAAATGAATATATTCCGATTCGAACTAAAAATTTATTTTCAAAATAAATTAAATAGAAAACTCGCAGGAATTTGTTAAATGAATAAATTACACAGTTTTAAATAAAAATTGTGGTGTGAAATAGTTTTATAAAACTTGAGTAAAATTTCCGGTAGTTTTACTGTTAAACCATACATTATTTAACAAAAAGTCCCTCAGTTTTTGCGTTTATACTACAAACTGTTATATATATATATATATATATATATATATATATATATACAGGGTGGCTAGTGGTCAGGTAAAAATACAGTAAAAATAATGATAATTACCAGTATATTCTTATAGAAAAATTCAAATTGATTATTTGATCGAATAATCAACATAAATTTTTCTATAAGAATATACTGGTGTTCATCGCTTATTTTGACTCTATTTTTCCCTGACCACTAGCCACCCTGATATACTAAAGACATTCTTTCTAATCGATATCTTTACATGCATAGCACAATGATAGTATAAATCCGAATATTATGTATCTCTCTATATTAAAAAAATAGTAACCACCGCATCAGCAGCCGAAGCAGCCGCTGTCAATAAAGATTTTGTGCCTTGAAGTCTTTCTGGACTAATAGCCAAAAAACTATTGCAAATAAAAATTTAAAAATTGGTGGTTTTATAAAGAAATGTTCGATAAACACGCTGAAGTAAACAGTTTTTAAATAGAAGAATTATTTTAAGAGATATTTAATATTAAAGTTGGTCAAAATAATTATCTTATAAAAGTTTTATAGAAACGAAAACTGTGCACAGGAATTTAACCGTAATTTGTAAGGATATAGTTGACAAAGTTGCGGGTGCAGACTGCAATTATTTTTTCAATTTGACTCATTTTTTGAGGTTATATTTCAATTTTTTATTCAAAATTTTCATTATTTTGAAGAAGATTTACTTCATATTTCATAAAATCCATTATTTGAATTGTTGCCAATTTGTAAAATAGCGCACAAAATAATATTCCCTTTCAATTAAGAAATGTATTTACACGTGACTATTAAAAACAGAAATAAAACTTTAAAATAATAACTAAATGATCACGTGTTAAAAGCATTAAATGTAGAAAATTACGTAATAAAAATATACTTGCGCGTGAATATTAAAAAGAGAAATACGAGTAACTAGGGAAATTTACGTCACATTTAAAATGATCAAATAACAATATTTCCAAACAATTTCAATTAATAATTATATTTTCATGAGAGATCAATTTAATTCGAAAAATCTTTTACCTATTATTGCAAATTAAAACAGCGTAAATAATAATATTTCCTTTCCAATGTCAAAATTCTTCTATTTGTTTATTTGGTGTTACAGTTTAGCGACAGTTTTCGTTATTTTTATGAAGATTTATTTTAAATTTCATAAAATCCATTATTAGAATTGTTGCCAATTTGTAAAACAGCGCACATAATAATATTCCCTTTCAATTAAGAAATGTATTTACACGTGACTATTAAAAACAAAAATAAAGCTTTAAAATAATAATTAAATGATCCCGTGTTAAGACCAGTAAATGTAGAAAATTACGTAATAAAAAATATACTTCCGCGAGAATATTAAAAAGATTAATAATTAAATTATTACACGTTTTCAAAGCATTAAGTAGCGAAACTTACGTCATATATTTAAAATGCTCAAATAACAATATTTCGAAACAAGTTTCAATTAAAAAATATATTTACACGATAAATTAATTTATTTCGACAAATCTTTTACCTATATTTTTTATTATGTTTTACTGATTTATTAATTATTTGATTAATTAAAATAACAATTGCATCCTTAAACGGCAGTGCCATGATGCGATGAATAGGTCAATACAATAGGTCAGTTTCAACTGACGTCACAAATATTTATGGCACAGATGTCATATACGCTCCACGTTGGAGCGATTTTTTCACCCGCCAATTTGGCGAAAACTTTTTGAATATTAGTTCGATTAGCATGCAGTTTTTTATTTCCATATCAAAATAAAATAACGTAATAAATGAAATAGCTTCTATTATTTTAAAAAAGGAAATAAAAATAAATAAATGATAGTTTGATATAAATAAATATTGAATACATAATAAAAAATATTTATAGAATTAAAATAAAAAATAAAAATAAATAAACACCAATTTTGTTTTCGCCAAATTGGCGGGGGAAAAATCGCGCCAACGTGGTGCGTATATGACATCTGTGCCACATTTATTCACTATCCGAGAGGGATAATTAAGAAAAATAATGTAAATAAATATCCAAGATTATTTTTTATTCTGTTTTCATTAATATATTGTAAATTTTATTGTTTAAACTTACTGATGGTTGACACTTTGCTGAGTGGGGTTTTTTCCGAATTTCTTGTATTTTATTTATTTTTATTTTATTTTATTTATTTATTTACCAAGTTTCTATATTATCGTTTTAAAATTCTACGATGCAGCGACATTGTTTACTTAACCATTTTACACAAGTTAATTTTTAAATGTTTAATAGATCTTATTTAATAAATCTGGAAAACAGTTGTTAGATGTTTCGACAGCAGTTGATTTGACCTTAAAATCCTTCAGTCAAAGGAAAATGAATGGAAACCTGGTTACATCAGATCGCCACTGGTCGTTTAATTATAATACAATCTTCCGTAATCGTTTTAGAATTGGTCAAATCAGAGTGTTTTTAAATCATGCGGTGCCAGAACGGGAGTTGGAGAGCGTAGCTCGTAGGGGGCAGAGCCCCCTAGTATTATTGAAAAATAACCTAACATACAAAATGCATAAGTAACGCATTTAGATGTACTTTTAGATATCCAAAGTACGTAAATTCATGCCAGCGGTAATGAATATGTTAACTTCAGCATACGCTTAATTTTGTAGCACTTAAACGAAGACTGGCGTATTGCTTACACCGTATTATTTAGTTTCATAACTACGCGATGTCTTTGAATGATGTTTCTAACAAAAAAAAAAAAAAAAAACAATGCTCATGTTCATTTCAAATTTCGTGAAATTAAAACTCAGATGAATTGCATTTTAAAAAGCAAAACGCAAAATCAAACCTGAAAATCTGTTTTTAAAAAAACTTTACAAATTTGTATACGATATTTTGCCGCAAATGCCACATACAGCTTTTACGGTTATCAATTGAACGAGACTTGCATTTATATATTCAGATAACTAGGGTTCTAACTGGATAAACAATAACCTTTACCAATTGTTATCAAGTCATTTAAATTTGAAAACTGGACACAGTATGTTGAGAAATGTTACATGCAATTCTCAAGTCTGTAGAACTCGTCTTATTTCAATTTGACTTCCAACGAAAGACGTAATACAATTCGTTTGTATGTCTTCTTTTCCATGTATGTCCGCATATAACTTTTAAACGGAGGGCCAGATTTTCGTACTTTGTTTTTATTAGTAAGGTTTCTTTCTACAGATCACCCTGTTTCAGTATCATTGAGATCTAAAAAAGTTATATTTGTCGTCATCAGTTATTTATGCCAGAGTATATATTCGGAATTTATTGTTAAATTATAATTTATTTTATTTTGTCTGGCAAGAAAACGTGCCAGTAGTAAACAGTATAGTGCAATGAAATGAAAGGGATAGTACCATATCTAGTAATTAGACCTGGTGTCGGCAACCATTTAAACTGCATTGTACCAAATACATGTTGAAAATATAACTTCGCGTGCCTGATCATTCTATTAAATGTAATTACACATTAAGTTCGATTTTATAACCGTTGAATACTATAGTTTTATCACAATAAAGATCTTATTAATAAATAATGATGTTGTAAAAATAATTAATTATAAAACATGTATACTCACCATTAAGTATGTATTGTATGTACATCAGCAAACTTAAAGATTTTTTTAATTGAGAGAGATTCGATCTATGCAAAATAGTTTAAATAATAAAATGAACGAAAAGAGCAAAAATATAAAATTTATTTATCATTAATTTTAATTACAATTTTAATCCAAATCCTTAATCATATATTTTGTTACTCTAAAAAATATGAAACATTCCACAAAATACAAAAGGAAACAAAAAGAGAAAAAAAGCAAAATTCTAATATTGTTTTATTTGTAAATATTTATCCATTAATGAGATCCTTTGTTGTGTAAAAATCGGTTTTGAAGCTTTTCAACTTTAACTTGACGCAAGCTTCTGAAAGTTCCGGTGTCAGATAACTTCTTTGTGGACTCAAAACAGGTTTTAGCGGTTAAACTAAATAATTACTTATACAGAATAATTCAGATTAAAATATCCCTGATTGGAATGTTCTGGAGAAGCAATCCATGGACGTCACGCCTCCGTATGAGGGGATACACATCTCAGACAGTAGGCAAACTAATTATGCAATAAGAATAGTTTAACAAATCACCAGCAGGTGAAAATGTGGCGCTCTGAGTATTACTATATCTCTTTTATATTTATTACTAAGAAGGTAACCACTTTTGGTGCAGCTCGCACCTAGCATCGTGACCTGGTGCATTTTGTAGCCCTATGTATAAAAGTTAGAAAACCAATAAAATTTCTCTGTAAAAGCATATTTTATATATTTGTTTATACTTTTAATTTTTTAGTATTGGGTTTTTAATTGTTAATTGCACGCCAAGAGCGAATTGAGTCGACAAATAGGTTGCTACGAATCCAAACCAATTCTCAATTACATACAGTAGAAGATTATCACATTCGGCTAGGGTTGCCAGGAAAAATTCTACGATAATGATTTTAGCAAATGTCACGGCGCCGAAAATGCATTTATAATGTTGTATTTTTTCAAAATGAAATTCGTAGGTTTTTGGTTTTTAAAGGAATTTTTGAATTTTTTTATATTTTTTATTCTTACAATTAACCAATTTGTATTTAAACTCCATTAAAAAAAAAAAAAAAAAAAAAAAAAAAAAACATATGTTATATAATAGTACGATACGTGGCGTCGAATATTTTTTTTTCAGTCAGTTATGCTACTGTAAAATCAAGAAATATGATTTTAACAGAAAAATACACCGATTCTCAAACTTCGTAATATAGCCCTTTACAATGCACCAGGTCTCAATGGTAGGTGCGAGCTGAACAAAAAGTGGTTCCCTTCTAAATAATAAATATAAAGTAGTACTACCAAAAACACCATTATACGATGTGTCTCCATTTAAATTTTTAATTAGCATTATACACGGACAAATTCTCGGTGAAGCCGAGAGAAACCCAGAGAAAGAAATTAAATAGGTTAATATATCATTTACTTCCATAATCTAAATTTTAAAAATAAATAAATATGGATTCTAAATTAATGAAATAGTTACTAATTTACTGAAATTCGTTAACTGCGAAAGATTTTAAGTTTAAAATACTTACTCTTTACTAGTTGGTGAAAGAAGAATAGCTTCCTTGATATTAGCTTCTAACTGCCTAATTTTTAGCTTCGCCATATCAAGTTGATGACGAGTCTTCCAGAGCTGTGTGTTGCAAACGGGATCTTTACACCGATGATGCTTCATTAAATCTGTCGCTTCGAAAACAGCTCCTCTGAAAGTCAAAGATTTGCCCATACTCTGTAAGAGAAATTTATGTTTCATTCGGGATATGGTTCTAAATACTGTGTGTGTATCAAAGTGTTTTTTTAAATGTTTTAAAAATATATATGTTCCATTAAGGTTCAATTTTTATAAATATTGTAAAAGAAAAAATAAAATTAGCTACAGTGTTCTTTTCTAATAGAATAACATAAAAATTACTGTACATTTTCAGCTATTTAACCCTCTGACCGCTTAATTTTTTTTAACATCCTTTCAACTAATATGTATCTGTATTATTACATACATCATGATGTATTTGAAATATGTAGTATATGTATCATTAACATTTTTATCCTTTGACTGTGATATTTTTAAAAATTACTTCAAAAATTGTGTATTATACAGGGTGATTTTTTTTAGGTTGTGAAAGTAAAACCCTATAACAAAAGAACTACTGATCCAAATGACCTGAACTTTTACCAGTATGCTCCTAAAGCAACGAGAATTTTTTAGGCGTGGTTTAAAAACCTTAAAATAGCACGGACAGATGGCGTTGTAAGTTAGCAGAAACAAAGAATACCGTCAGTGGGAGGAAACAATGGACGGTACTTTGAGAAATCATCTTTCGTAGGCCATCTGTCATCATTGGATTATTAAATTCTTAAGTGTCCTAAATCTCCTAAGAGCAGTTGCTGCGCTGTCATTATTCTGATAATACAGTTTCACTAACAACGCACAGTACGTCAATGGCACTGTCATTGCGAGGATATCCGTAGAATAATGAACACGATGTGTGCGTACTTCACGTTTTTATCGCCAATATGCGTGTGTCGGGCGCAAGGTCGTCTCCCGACTTTACTGCATGTACAGCACCATCTGTCGGTGCAATTTTAAGTTTTTTTTTTTAACCACGCCTAAAAAATACCCATTACTTTGGGAGCATACTGGTGAAATTTCAGGTCATTTGGATCAGTGGTTCTTTTGTTATAAGGGTTTTAGTTTCACAAATTTAAAAAAAAATCACCCTGTATAAATTTTTCAACAAATGTCTTGCTCGTGAAAATAACGAGATAAACAGTCTGAGGTTTAAAGGATTTCTATTTTCCTTTTTTTTAAAGCAATCTAACGAACGATGTTTTTAAAAATTTTGCAAACATATCTGAAAATTTATACTTGGTGATTTCAACGATCAGCGGGAAATGAAATGATTTCGGAACTGGATCTTTCGGAATGACTTTTTTATGCATTTTTTTCTTACAACAAAATGAAATTGTGGCATGATTTATCGATAGAAAAATGCAACCTGCAATTGAAATGTAACTATTAAATATTGTTTGTAAAACTCCAAAATCATTCTATGAGAAGTTTCAGATAACATTTCTGAACGTCTTATTATATCACAGGATAAAAATAATATCACGATATAAAAGTTAGTCAGGCACTTATTTTCAAATATTAAGAATAATGGATGTAAAGCGTATAAACTGTGTGAAGCTTCAAGGTGGCATCATATCTTGAAATTAGTCTTATTTTTTATTAAAAATATAACTTAAAGACTTCTTATTAGAATAAAACAATTTTGAATTAAATTTTGTAATTACATTTTAATAATTTCATTAATTTCATAAGAGTAACAGTAAATTCAGCACGTAAAGATTTCCTGCTAAATAGTTTATGCTTATTTATATATCTAGCACGCAGTATAGAAATAACAATCACTTTTTAAACTCTTTGTTTGTGTATAAAACGACAGTTGTACGAAACATCAAGTTAAACAATTAAGTCTAAACATGAAGTTATTAATAATATAATGCAAAAAGAAATTTTAATATAAAAAAATATTTATCTAAATTACTTGCAAAAGAAGTATTCCAAGAATCAATCTAATTACCAGACTAATGAGAGTACAGCAATCTCCAGCATCTTTCTTAGCTAGATTCTTTCTGATATATTTGAAATATATATGTTCTAGAATGAGCACAATAATGGTAAATAATACACCGCAACTGAGTAGAAGGAAAGCGCTCATAAACTGGTTTACATCCAAAGGTTTACTGACGTTTCTTTTAGTGCGGGTCGGCCTACAAGCACCTTGTAGCCAGAACCTTTGCAGTCGTTCTAAATCACCTGCAAAATATTAAGATTAAGAACATACCGTATATACAGGCGTATAACGCGCACTTTTGGAACAAAAAAGAACTTATTAAAATTTACAGATGTGCGTTATACGCCGTGTATCAAAATGAAAGCTTAAAAATGAAGCAAAAGAATCGAGATTTCTATATTAATGAACAATGGAAGAAGACGTGACTATTTGAATGAACGAGAGTCGTATTTCAAACGCTTTCTGGGGATCCAAGCAATGTTGCCAATTTGGCCTTTTTATAAATTCAGAAATTCCGAATTCTTACCAAAAATTTTAAATAATTTTTATTCTTTATTTAATGACAGACATTTTGCAATTACATTAAATAAATATTTTTCTTTCAGAATTTCCGTTATGAATTCAGATTTTCTGCATTAAAAAAAGGCCAAACTGACATCCAAGCCGAGAGGTTTGGTAATATCGTATAACCCTGTATAACACATATACCGGGCGCACCAGAACCGTATGCGCCGACTTAGTGGGGTTGACGTGGGATCTCAGGCAATCTTCTACCATTACTTTTAAAATATTATTTTTGTATTAATTAATCATCTTGGTTAAATAAGCTAAAAAAGCGTTTAAAATTAGTGGTGTGAGTATGACTGACTGCATTTTACGCGTCCGTGAAGTCGGCGCCTATGCGTATGTTCTCACTTCGCATTTGCTAATTTTTTGTTGTGTTTGTACTATATTTTTTAATGATCTTTATTGTATTTTTATGCTACAAATATCATGCAGGTTTCTTTTCAAAACAGATCGCGCGCGCAATACGGTGAATATAGCTAAAAATAGAAAAACACAGTTTCAAATTGCAGGCGCGCGTAATATACAAATAAATTTAAACGAATGCTAATGTCTTAAATTAAATTATCATGTATTTGAATTACGTTATGTTCAGATTTAAAAACGATAGATATTATTATAACATTTCATTTTGTGGTCCTTGTTTGGATATTTAATATTTGTTTGATAATATCTATTTTAGGTATTTCTCATATTTTCAGATTACACCTTTAACCAACCGATTTATGAATAAAATACTATTGACATTAGGTTTATTACCAGCATTAACCGAATTGTATTTGTTTTGCACAAAGAATTATCGTTAAGAACATAAAATATAGATAGGTTAGAACCAGAAATTTAAAGTGTAATCAATTTAAAAATAATTATAGTTAGATGATATAGGATAGGCTTATATAAATGAAGTTTTTGTTAAAATTTAAAAATTTTCTTTGAGGCCTTGTAGCTCGAATCATAAATATGCATAATATCATAAATATGTATATAGTATATAATTCGTTTCATAAATATGCTTTACGCTTCTACTGACAAGAAGAAATTTTAAAATTAAAAAATCTGAAATAAAAACTACTTAGAAATAAGATACATGTTATTAAAGAAAAATGATGGATAAAATTGGCATCTTGTATGGAAGATATCGAAGATATATAAAAAATATCATGGCACATGGCGTTATTCAAGGATCACATTTATTTTAAACACTATGGCGAATTTGTAAAGACGTTCAAGACAGCCACTTTTAAATAGTATACTATAAAGTAATTGCATGTGTATAATGCTTTTTTTTCGTCTGAAACGTTGTAGATTGAATAAAAATTTTCTTGTAGGATATAAATCTACACATTACAACTATTTTTTTTTTAAATATTATATACAATTAAATAAGTAGATTTTTACATTTTATGGTTTGTGTAGAAAAACATTGTAATTCTATTGAATAGATATTATAAGCATTTTAATTATTTGGGTGGTTATAAACGCTAAATTTTAAATCACGGTAGGTAGCAAGAAATAGATAAGGAAACTCTTGTGGTAATAGTAGTAAAATAATTTATCGATTAGAGAATTCGTAATTTAATTAATAAATAATAGTTTATTAATAATGCTTCAATATTTGATCATCATAGCAGAATATACATATATTTTGTATATTAACACAATACTTGACTGAAATATATCACAATATTCCATAAAGCAGATATTTTCTTTTTGTAAATTACGGGTTTATTTCTGTCGTTGTAGCTAACAGATTTACTTTTTTTTTAAAAATAAAATTTAGAGAATTTGATTCTTTTATACACGAATGCTAACCTTCTGGTGTGTTTATACGACATAAAATATGCTTTCCACTACAAAATATATGTGGTACAATTATCTTATAATGTTTGTATGTGCTGCTTATTTGACTAGATTTCGTAAAAAAAAAAAAAAAAAAAAAAAAAAAAAAAACCTATTCGAAATGTGTTTTTTGAACTTAAAAATCAAAAGCTATGTTTTACAGTAGAACTTATCATTATTTGAATCATATTATTGGCGACAAGAATGTTTAACACGGGCACATTGTGGTGCTAACTTTTTAGTACACTGTTTCCGCGGAATAATTTTAGTTTTATAATATCACTGAATTCTACTAATATGACGACGATTACTATTCGATTCAGTGGTACCAAAAATAAGCACTTCTTTTCACCCTGTTAAAATACAGGTATAATTTAAAAATTATAACCTCCAAAATGAATTTCTTACCATTTTCTCTATACTGAATCATAGCTTCGTTAAACATTCTCAGGTATTTTGATTTCTTTGGCAGAGCAAAACCGTAACCAGTCATCGCATACCATGTTCCAACAGTTAAGAGACGGCATTCATTATCTTGACCAGCTCGATATTCCAACACAGTTGCATCATATATAAATGCATCCAACTCTCTGAAATGTAATAATAAATTAGCAATTAAAACAATAAAGCAATTGAGTACTAAGGAATTTCATGCAGTGCTATAAACTGAATTATTGTAAAACAAATAATATTTACTGGATTACATTTGAATAACGAATTATCTGTAAAAGGAAAGTACAAGAAAATATTCTGATAAGCCGGAATCTTATAATGGTGAAAAATGTCGTGTTATGCAGGGCTGACAGATGATCCGCGCACTCCTGCTTGTCTGGTGGTTAGAATGCTGACTACTGGACAAAAGGCGCCGGATCGAATCTCGATTCAAGCATGGATGTTTTTAGTGGGTTGAATACCACTTTAATCAGAGGTCTGTTTAACCTTCATGCGCAAAATATGACCGTAGTGTCCGCAACTAACAACAATCCAAATTGTCAGATTTTTCAATACAATTTGTTTTTAACAAAAATTTTCTTTTTCGAGTTCCTTTGCAATTTTTATAGAAACCTACATCGAAGGCTGTTTCTATTGCAAATGTTGTGGAAACCTGCTTCCACGAATATATTTTTTAGTAAACATTGTTTGTCATAAAGCGGAATATTTGCAGGGTTCGCACAGTTATACCTCAAATTTAATACTATATATTTTTTTTTCATTATTTAACACGTTCACTACCGGGTTAAAATTACTTAAATTTTATTTCATTTAGAAAGTTCGAATTCATACCAGAAAATACTAATAGCAATATTTACTTTATTCAATTACAGACATTTCATGACTACAAAAATTAAAAATTCCTCTTTCGAAATTTCCGGTAGGAATTTGTAATTTTAGATTGAAAAACCACGAGTATACTCGTTGTTGGCAGCAAATGGATTAACTGCAGAAAAATATTGAAAATTTTGTGAGTAAACAAAACGGTTATAAATTATGTCTCTTAACCCTTTCAAGGGCGGTGGTATGTTTATGAAACCACTTAATTTTAATTCCCAAATGTCACAATGTCACCAGAATTTTGATATAAAATTTTCCGTTTATTATGTATGTGAAATATAGTTTTTTTTAATTTCCAAATAAATTTGTCCATGTCCTTCATTCATTTCTGCATTTTAGTAATGGAAGTGCTTTTCCCCTGAAAGGGTTAAAAGTTAAATAGAAATTTCCTTATAATTAACTATGGTACAAGTGTATTTCGGAATTCTAAGGAGTGTGAGGATTTTGTTTTGGCAGCCGTGTTGCAGACAGCTTCCGTTTCAGAAACTTGCTGTGACGTACGTTAATTTATAGTATTTATTTAATCAAACTTGTTTCTAAATATATTTGTTTGGCCGGAATAGTATACGAAAAAAGTACAGTATAAATGATTCAACTATAATTCTGGGTAAAATGTAATGTATTATAATATATCCACAGTGAAAGTCCTTATAAAAAAAAGAAACAATTTTTATACTGAATCTCTATTTTTTATTGTAATGTGTCTTTTTTGCTAAAATATTCGTAAAGTAAAGGATATTTCACTTTCTAGTAATACATTATTGGATGCTTTGCAAGAAATAATGTCTTGAATTTAAAAATAAATCATTCAAGGATGTCACTAAAATACAGTATAAGTGACAGCATGTATAAAACCAAAAAAATAGGCAACATTATTGGAGATTAGCCAAAACTGGAAGATGACTGGAATAAAATAGACGTCGGTGTTGTCTAACTGAGGGAAAATAAAGTAATTTATCCGTAAAACTAAAACATTCACAAATCTCTTAAGCATAAAAAACACAACATATAAAAGAATCCAGGAAAAATGTTTTATCGCAAAAGGATCACAATAAATTATTTTTTTTGTCTTTCAAACATATTTTTCTTTGCAAAAGAATTCTTGATAAATTAATTTAGAACGAACAAAACGGCATTAGTGATTATTTCAAAAAAACGGATTTAAAATTATTTGTGAAACGTATTATTACGTTTTTTGAATATCATAACTACGCCGCCTCAGCTTGAGCTTTGCCTTTAACATTTATATAAAATTTAAAAATATGTTCATAATATTTATTCTTAACATATTACTGATGGAATGTTTTTGTGAAATCTGATAACAATATAAGCTCCCTCTTATGAAAGTATTTCGCAAATTGGTTTTGTAGATAGGTTTGTCTAGTTTATTCTTTAGTAAATTTCTTTCAATGTACTGATTTATTTTTAAAATGTCTTACAAACTGAAAAAAGTATGGACAACATGATATAAATTCATTTCCTGTAAGGTACGGCCTTAGTCAATGATATTTCTTGAATGAAAACGAGATTTCTCGTTTCCCTCCTGTAATCTATTGATCAGTTAGTATATTACACGCATAAATAATTCGATTACAAAATATTATCGTTATTATATATTGGGTTGTTCGAAAAGTTCCTTTTGTTTGGAAAAATCAATTCGTACCGGAAATATTTGCCCTTCATTTATAACATATTAGATCTCTGAATTAAGGTCTAATAATTAAATGATTCAATTTTCCGGTACAAATCGACTTTCCCAAACGAAAAGAATTTCCGAACAACCCAATACATTCATTTATAATATAAAACCTAGTAAAGATGACCACTTTTAAAATAATGCAGTGTGTCGATATATATCCCATTGTTTAAAAGCTTGGGACAAGCAACCGTGAATGTGGTGCATTTATTTTTTTTTTCATCAAAAAATTCTTTAAAAAATGCTCTGCCCCATGAACTCAATAATTCGTTAATAAAAAATTCAACTTAGGAGGATAAATTAAAAACAAATAATAATAATAAGCTATTAAATAGTTTATGAAAATAACAATTCTTCATGTGTTCCAATTTTGAAACTATTTTGATCATTTTATAATTTTATACATAAGGAGTGTTTTAAAAGGATTCTGCATTCATGGTTTAATTAGACAGAAAGTTGTTTAAAATAATAAAAACTGAAACAAAACGGCACAGAACGCCATGAATGGCACGTTATAAACTGGTACATTCTAATAATGCTCCATGCTTTCTTATTTTCAAAATATTTTGTCCGTTTTACCATTTTATACTTAAAAGGATTGTTTATTTTAAATTTGTGCATCTAAGTTTTAATCAGACAGACAGTCATTTAAAAATAACAAAAAGTCACAAAATGGAATTTTCATTAAACATTTTCGTGTTAATTTATTTTATTACAAATTTGAGGACCTTAATAAGCCAACAGGAATGCCAAATGAATTCAGAGATGTGCTGTATTATGTACCATGACTGCTTTATAGCAACATTGAGAAATTTGAAAAAAAAAAAACTAAAACACATGAAGCATTTTAAAGATTTATATACAGTGAATTTATTTTGAGGAAAACCCATTTGAAATACATTATGTTATTTTACTTTTATTACTTACCTTTAAGAAGTATGAATGAACATTTTTTTCCAAGTGTATCAGACTTGGCAATTTGACATCCTTTTTTATTTAGATATTACGAATAGTATTTTTTTCTTTAATTAATGACACACATTTTGTGATTTTTCAAAGTTAAAATTATTCTTCAGGAATTTCTAGTATGAATTCGAAATTGTTGGATAAAAAAGGAGGCCAGAATGGCAACCCTGAAGTATTTGGTTACATATGTTTCTTTGTTTAATAATAAAATAAGTTATAAAATAAGTTATGAAAATACACTGCTGGACAATTGCGAAGGACCGTACGCGCTACATGTGGTTATGAATGGGACTATGACGGACCAACTATACATTGATGAAGTTCTACTTCCTCATGTTCGCCTTTTCCATGGTGCTGTCGGTGATAAATTTGTTTTCATGGACAACAACGCACCATGTCATCGAACACTCGCTGTTCACGATTGTCTAGACAGCAAGGGTATTCAACGCCTCGTATGGCCAGCGCGTTCTCCAGATCTAAACCTCATTGAAAATGTTTGAGATGCTTTGGCGAGGCAAATTGCTAGTAGAAACTATCCTCCAACAAACAAGAATACCCTCATCCGTGCACTGACAGAGGAATGGGATAAATTGCCTCAACAGCCGCTGGATAATGTTGTGCAAAGTATGATACGACTTGTAGAATGTTGCATCACAATCCACGGTGGACATGACCCGTACTGACATCTTTCTACAAAGTGCCTGCTGACTTTCATATGCATTGTTCCATTTCTCCGTATGCAGAACCAAATGAATTTTTTTCTTTCAAATGTTTCATAGCCTTTTGTATTTTCCAGAACAATTAAATGTCCTTTATTCTAATGTCTAAACAGTGTGGCAACAATACTTTATCCTACTGGGCCGGATATCTCGCTTAATGTTATGCTACATTGCAATTTATGATCCGTCCTTAGCGATTGTCCAGCAGTGTATAAGTTAATAATAATAATAAAAAAACTTCATACTTGTGTCGACTTTTACACGTTTCAAAGTCCACATTCCTATTAAATTAGCATTTAAATTTAAAATATATTCGCACGTATTTTTTTGTACATTATCCTATTAATGGAAATTAATAAATGGTTTATGTCTGCAAACTTACCCTCTTTTTACTGCTTCTACTCCAACTTGCACAGATTTCCTGTTGAACCTTCTCATCCATGTGTAAAGATGAGGTTTGTTTCTTTTCAATACTGCTTCTGTATTCCCATTGGGTATGGTTCCAAAACGAAAAGGTGGATCGGTTGAGTATGGGTTGCTGAGCTGTAATTAAGAAGTACACTAAAACCTCCGAATAACGGACACCTCGAAAGCGCAAAATTTGCCCATTTTTAGGAGGTGTCCGTTATTCAGAGATAAAAATATGCAAGTAATATTTGTGTTGGGGGAATTTAAAAGTGTTTGATAAATAGACGTGTCCGCTATTCGGAAGTTTACGGACGCTTTACTGTATTAAATTATCCTTTTTTCCTAAAATGAGATTCAGTTTTTAAAAAATATCAATATCTATTACATATTTAATTTTACATTCCCTTTTAAACATTTTAAAAATTATTATAATTAATGCAATTAAGTAATTGAATTTTAAAAACAATATTCTTTACAAATTCAAATTTCCCTGAATTGTAAACAAATTAATTCCAAAGTTTTAAATAATTATTTTTCTATTTTAATTCTGAAATAAAATGTTGATTAATTGAAATTCTAATTCTTACATCGGTACATTAAACAGAAAAAAAACTTCTATTCATTTTTACTTTTATTACAAATTATCTGTCTTACCCAGAAGCTAAAAATTGTTATCACAAAATAAATTCATAATGTGAAATTGCAACTATGCCATTCATAGATATGAAGGTGGAATTTCAAAATAGTTTATACTGTAGTCTTAGAAGTTATTAATATTTATTTCATAGTGGTGTACATTTAAGTAATCCGCATTGTTCATTTAAAAAAAGGATGTCAATGAGAATAAATGTGAAGGAAATATATCACATTAATCCGCTTTTCGTAACTGTTAAATGGATGATATGGCGATTTTTGTCTTTAAAAGTCATCATTTGTTAATTGTAATTGTTTCCATCTACTAAATTTTCTATAGGGATTTTCTCCACATTTTAAAGTTATTGTGTGCTTAAAATATGGCTTTTATTTTGCAAACAAGAGGGATTTATTATTCTTTGTATGGGTTGCTTAAAATATTAATTAGAAGAATTTCTATGGATGGATTTCTAATATTCGTAAATATTGTTTTAAATCTCAAACCAAGGATATTTAATATTTTCTACTTTTTCAGTTACATATATCATTAAAGCTGAGATTATATCCAATACCTGGAAAAAATATATCTACTCATGCATTTTTAAAAACTCTATTTCACGAAATAATTTATGATTACAAACTTTGAAGTCAAAATGTCTGTCTTAAAAGAATTTACTACTAATAATAAAATTTAAAATATCGTTCACAGCCCGCATAGCATGCACAGTCACAGTGACGTCATTGTGACGTCACTGTGAGTCACGTACGTCACGTCACACCTGTGACCAAAATGACACCACTTTGTAACGTCACACTGTGATCAAAATGTGAACGTCTTGAAGATCTAAAGAAAACTTAAAATAAACTTTAGAACATCTTATGGCATGAAGAAAATTACTTTTTGACAGCTTTAAAAATTTTTGTGACGTTGCAATGACGTCACTGCAAGTCACATAAGTCACGTAAAACCTATGACCAAAATGCCAACACTCT
The DNA here is from genome assembly GCA_963931845.1 of Maratus michaelseni. NCBI lineage: Eukaryota > Metazoa > Arthropoda > Arachnida > Araneae > Salticidae > Maratus > Maratus michaelseni. The sequence continues at coordinate 102,577,442 of OZ007600.1, forward strand.
GTGACTTCACGGTGTGATCGGAGAGAGAATTTGGAAAAAAACTCATAAAATATAGAATTGAATTATGTCATGTACCTCAATCATTAATAAAAACATTGTCACACATTATTTAAATATATTGTATTTCCAAAATAAAATAATAAATAAATATTTGTCTACATATATGAGGCAGATATTTTTTTACAATTTTCATTGCCATTTTCATGAAATTTAACAAAATATACTATATAATACACAGGCAAAAATCCTTAAATATAAATTTAGTAACGTAGGAAAGCTTTGGCGGAAAGTAATTCAGAAATAGATTTGCCATTCTAATAAAACTGTTAGCAATTTAGAGATTTGTTAGCATTTTAAATACAAACATTTAATTTTTTTTTCCTACCACCGCATAGAACTCATTTGCTAATTTTGTGATACTAAAAATATTTTTAAAATCTCCAATCTCTTATTATTTTGAGGGGCCACTCAACCCAATCATCAGCTTTCTGTTTAAAAAGTGAGGACACCATTTTTGCGAGTTCGACATCGGGGGTGCTCGGGGTGACCGTCGAACGCGTTCAAGATTTTTCTTGTACTGAATATTTAAGGTAGTTCTCAACTGACCTGCTCCACAACGCGAAGCTTTCTGACATAATTTATGACTCATTTTTAAACGCAAAGGCATAAAATGGGCAGGACTGACTATGGAAGCAATTTGGAATCCAAATGAGTTTTCCATTTTTTTGATAAATAAATTACTTATCGAGTTATAAGCAATTCGTGTCACGTGACGACTGGTTTTTCTCTTTTCTTTCCCTGTTACGTCGGGTATTTGGTTCAAAACGCTGATTTGACATTATTTTCTGAAAGATCTTCTGATTTTACTAAAAAATGGAAAACGTCTTTCAATTACAGAGTTTCTGAATAAAAACAAAAGCCAATTTCATGCGTTTCCGAACAAAAACGAATTAAAAATATGTCATAAAGTATATGTCATTCCTATAGCATTTTATTCCAAAACTGGTCAGTGCTTAATAAGATATCACCTCTGTTAAATATATTGCTCTTTTCAATAGAGTGTAAAAAATAGAAAAATCGTATTTAGGAAATCTGATTGCAGAATAGTATTTATATTTATGTCGTAATTATTTTATAAAGACTATTAAATCCATTTTTATTTAAAATTTATGTTTACTTTGGACGCCTAAAACAAATGCAACTGATTAAAAAATATATAAAAATTTAAATTTTCACAGCTTATTTCCAAGAATATTAAACTCTCTCATATAAAAACAGAATATTATAGTTTTATTAGAAGTTATTTGTCAGCCATATAAACTATAAAGCATTTGAAATGTCTTTATTTAACTGTTTTCTTTCTATTCTTTTTCTGGAAACACCTGCTAGATGTTACTTTGTGGTAAACATTACTGCGCAGATCATGATCGCAGATGTTGAGGGCAGACGATTATTTTCATCGGCGAATTAGAGTGTGTGGTGTTCTTTTATGTTTGTGGAAGTATATTGTGGAATTTATACCGTGAAAGTAAATTAACGTTTTAAAGGGAATCATCCATTTTAACCTATCCTTATGTCTAGCTGGGTGCGTTATTAAGGTCTGCGTGATATTTGATATCTCAGATCTATGTACACACCTAAGCTGGACACTTTGAAAATTAAAGCAGTGGATTTGAGTCTCATTTTTCAATGAAAAGGAAGCAGTCAACGACCATTAAAACTTAATCCCTAGAACTGGTGGTTTTACTTATAGATTAGCAGGTAACTTTTAATGTCTTCGCAGTTTTGTTAATAGTGCATATTTAGTAATGGTACATTAATAGTGCATTATTTAAATGTTAAGATGTTTAAATATTTTTTTTTAATCACTTGTATAAAATTTTATCTTTAATGTTTTAAATCGTTTTAAATAGAGAGTTTGGAAAAAAGCTTAAAGTATTTACTAACAATATATATTCTAAATGTAAAGTGTTATTTATAACGAGGAATGTATTTATATTTTGCGTTTCTCAGTTCAATTTTCATAGTTATTCATTGTAATTAAAAACATTGAAATTTTTAAAACTATTAATATTTGATTTACAATTTGAAAATTTCTTAGCTAGTGGAGGTTTTGAGAAATAATTTTCTGGTATATTTGAAATAATTGCGATAATTTAACTCATTACAAATTTAGTTGTCAAGATATGTCAATATTAGGTGCACAAAAATAATGAATATTGATGAAACAATAAAACAGCTATTCAGTAAAGGTAATTTTTCCAGTTATGTTATCGAATTTTTTCTATAGTAAAAAGTGATATTTAAGCTCTGCATTTAGTATTCTATCAAAAACTATAAATAAAATAATTTGTAAAGAAATTTTTTTTTTCTTTGCGTTTATGATCCGAAGTTTTAAATTTCATTTGCTTCGAAAAATGTTTTATTGCTTGATACAATGTTTATTATTTAATAATATCGCACAATAGGTAGATCTATTATTTAAATGGATTCCTAATATAAATTTTTCACAATGCTTATTTAAAAATCTATACTTTTATTTTCATTAAATTTGTAATCAAATCCAAAATAACTAATTTCTGAATTCATTTTTATTCGGAAACACATGAAATTGGCAGGTGTTCTTATTCAGAATATATGTAATAGAATGGCATTTTCCATTTTTGACAAAATATGTTTCAGAAAACACTATCAAAGTCGGTGTTTTGAACCGAATTTCCGACGCGCAGCGTCAGAAACGGAAAAAACGTGACCAAAATTGCTCTTAAGCATTTCATTTATCTAAAAATGGAAAACGCTATTCATTACAAATCGCTTTAATAATCAGGCATGCAAGTGCCAAGATTTTAAATATTTGTTCATAAATGTGTCAGAAAGTTTCGTGATACTGAACGAGGGGAAATATGGCAAAGTATACACATTTAAAAACTTCAATACTTAAAAGCAAAATAGCATAGTTTTAATTATTGTCAATATTTTTGGTGGTTACATAAAAGAAATGGAAGTCGAAGTTATTTTTAAAAGTGGTTATTTGCACAATAGAATTTCATATTATTAAAATATTTAATTTTATTATAATTTTTAATGGATTCGTCTATTATTTTTATATTAGTATGCGTTTTTTACATTTATAATTTTCTTGTTTAACGGCTACATTAGCCGGTTTCCCAATCAGATGCAAAGTTTTAATTTGAATAAGAGTTGCATAAAAAAAAATGATTGCCGATTCCAATCCTTATCGTCGATCTTATCCGTATTTGGTGAAATCTTGTTATCCGAATCTATGCGAAATCATTTATCAGGTTCGGTCGGGTTGTAGGCCTACAGAATTTTTGTTGTTGTTGTTGTTGGGTTAGGGTAAGATTACGGGTTGAATGTAAATATAGTTTCAGTCAACCATCATTCATGTTCAAGTAGACATTCAATCATGTTCAAGAAGTATATAACCGGATTCGTGCATGACTCTAGATCCGAGCCGACATCAGAAATTGTATCGTAACACAATTTCTGATAAAATCTGGTCACTAGGTCGTATGCAAGATTCTATTGTGAACAAGACTTACAGTAAAAACATTATACCCGACTCGAGTCAGATCGGGTTCACGAAAATCAGGTCATACGATAACTATTCTGTAGCCAAACAAATCCAAAAAGATCGATCCGAAGTTTCTGGATTGTATTCGGGTAAAATCTGGTCACCCGACCCGGTGCAGTGTCGTCACAAACGTCACAAACTTGAACCATAAAAAAATTTTGATCCGAACAATCCGTATAGGATTCGGGTAAAATCTGGTCACCCTATCCGATGCAGATTCGTCACATTTTTCACATTGAAGTCGCACGGTGACTTCACAAAGTAGTCACACTGTGAGGTCACAGAAAGCCTTGAAAACGGCCATAACGACCTCGCATTTACGTCACAGTGACTTCACATCGACGTCACGTGACGTCGCCTTGATGTCACCATGCCTTACGGGAGTGGTATTTCAGTAGATAGATTGATGCGTTTGGCTTGAATTTTATATATATATATATATATATATATAATGTTCCCATGTATAATTTACCCATTTCAGGCCTGACACGTCACGCGACATGTTTTGATACTCAAACACTGCTAAACTCGGGTGTCATAATATGACATGTTTGTCACACACATATTGTTTACCAGCAAGACCTGATTTTCGCTTAGCCATGCTAACCCCACTTTTTTCTTAAAGAAATTGCCATCTTCTTTAATCTCAGAATTCTTAGATTAAATAAGTTGAAAATTTCTATAATAAACATTTGATGAAAGTTTTCGTAGACGTTAATCAGTCCCTAAACGCCAGATGCCCCTTCCTGGCAAATATTGTATCGTTTATACTCGCGTATATTTTGACCCTTAAAAATGGATGGATTAACTATATTTTTGAAAAGTTATCTTTGCCTTTTTTTACAAAAAAAAAAAAAAAAAAAAAAAAATACAAATTCTCATATTAAATAAGGAGTAATATAATAAATATACGTAAATACAGGTTTTAACTGTTATTTCTCTCGAATTTGGGAGTCAATTATAGATCATTAATAGCTTTTGTGATTATGTACGTAGTATAAAAAAAAAAGTTAACGTAGCCTTGTATTTGTTACAGAGACTTTAAATGAGCGCAGCGAATAAAATTTTTAATTAAAAACTATATGTATATATTATGCAGTAAAACTTCCGAATGACGGCACCAAACGGAACGCTAAATTTTCCCGTTCTTCGGAGGTGTCCGCTTTTCGGGAACGTCCATTAAGGAGATTTTAATATGTTGATTGTTATTTAATATTTATATTTCAAGTAATTGCGAAACGACTTTCATTAAATAAAGCAAAAAATGCTATTCAGAATATCTGGTGTGACCCTCGAAAAATAAGGAAATCGATAATAAATTAAAGATTAGCCCCCTCGTTCCACCCTCTTCTACTTAATCAATGAACCCCCAAAACTAATCAGGGAAGCGCAGTATCACAATGAACCTATATAGAAAATTTTAAGGAAATCGGATACTTCTGCATGAAAAACCAACTTATGTAAATTAAGGGGTGGGGTTATCCCCTCCCCCGTTACCACGATTTATATACTTAACCACTGAACCCCAAAACGAATCAGGAGAGTGCCTTAGCAGAGTGAACCTATACAAAATTTGACGCAAATTCGGATAATTCTGCATGAAAAACTCATTTATCTAATTTAAGGGATTGGAATAGCCCTCCATTCCCCCGCTTTATACTTAACCAATGAGCATCAAAACTAATCAAGGAAGCGCCTTATCAGAATGAACCTATATGCAAAATTTGAAGCAAATTGGATAATTCTGCATGAATATCTAAATTAAGGGGGATTAGCCTCCCGTTCTCCCTATATTTAACCAATGAACCCTGAAACTAAACAAGGAAGCGCCTTATCAAAATGAACCTATATACAAAATTTGAAGCAAATCCGATAATTCTGTAAGAATATCTAAATTAAGGGGGATTAATTAGCCACCGTTCCCTTTTATACTTACCAATGAACCCTCAAAACTAATCAGGGAAGAGCCTTATCAGAATGAACCTGTATACAAAATTTGAAGCAAATCGGATATTTGTATCAATAGTTATCTCGTTACGTACATACATACGTACATACAGAACCTGCAGGCACATTATATCTCAGACTTTGATAGCCTGTGTATTTCTTGAAATGCACACTAGTGATGCAGATGGGTTAAATAAGATGTTTCATTGGTATTTAGTTCGGGATGTTTGATTTAATTTCAATGCTTATGATATTGAATTTGTCTAGATAATAACATGTATTCTTATATACATATGTAATGAAGAACTTATGTATAAGTATATCTGCAGATTCAATCCTAACGAAAAATCACTAATAGTGTATTTTTTCACCTTTTTATCATCGATTCCTGAGAGATCGTAATATTCTTCCCTTGTGATCATAAATGCTGCCAAATTAGCGGTGTAGATGGCGAGAAACACAACAGCAAACATTGCCCACACATTGGCGACGAATCTTGCTGTATAGCCTCTCGGGCAGTCGACGTTGACGGCAGCTCCAAAGAGTATGGCCCAGACGAGCCAATAGGTTCGGAACAAAGAGAATTTGTGGTCTGAAATAGAAATGTTCAAATCAATCAAATGAGTCGATAAACGTTGTTTGAAATAAAATATAGGATGGATATTTACTATTTTTAGTCTCAATATAATCTGAAAGAATTAAAAAATTCTAAAATATAGAAAAAAAAGATTAAATGATACAAATAGAACACAAAAAGGCTTATAAAAAACATTTTAATATAAATATCGACATGTTTCAACGCTCAAACGGCGCCATTATCAAGACCTACAATGATAAACAAACTATTCTCGCAAACTTTTAAAAATAAACATAAAAAACGTAAATCACGAGATCATATCGTCGCTACCATGTCAAACTGTCGAATATGAAAAAATGCATTTTTCATTACTTTTAAAAATGAGCCGATTGTCACCACTAAATTTTATTAGAATCCTTCGCCTAGTAAATATAACTAATCAAATTTGTATGAAGAACAGGGTTGACAGTTTGGCTTTCTTTTACATTCAGAAATGCCAAAGCCATTAAGTAATAAGCCCAGTCAGATAAATGGGAAACTTTTCGCAAGTTGAAAATAGCGCCATCTAGCGAATGGGATGCTTGCATTCGGCACCAAGTATATTTTAATAAAATTTTGCTTCTAAAATTAAAGCTTAAAATAAGGAGTTCATATTTTCTAAAAAAGTCGTTTGTAAATTCCGGTGTCAGTCAGTAATTTCACATTTTACGAACAGAATTTGTCTGTGCCGGAAAGGGTTAATTGCATAGTGATGTAAATTTGCATCACTTTTTATTTAACTTTTAATAAATAAATCAACTTCTTCGCCACCACTATATTTATATAGAAATATTAATCCAGTAAATTTCCACATTTTTTTTTTAATTATAGTTGTAGCTTTAATGTAAAAGATCCCAATAATTAGCCAGCTTTTAAAGGAAGTGCAAAAACAAAACATCGATAAAAATCGTATAAAATATCGATATAAATAAATCGTATCGTTTCTCTGCGACGCACTTCTGTTTTGTCCGCCTTCCGCAGCAGAGGTTTGGCGCTAGTGTGTCGCTCACAAATTTAACACTATCTGACTGGGCTTATTATTTAATGGCTTTGAGAAATGCCGAATTCATACCGGAAATCTTAAGAAAAATAAATTCCTAATGCAATCACGAAATGTCTGTCATGAAATAAAGCGAATATTTTTATTTAAAATTTCTGGTGTGGATGAGAAATTTCTGAATTGAAAAAAGGAGGCCAAACTGGCAACCCTGCTGAAGAAGTCTATTAAAATTTAGTGGTGGCAATCAGCTCGTCTTTAAAAGTAATGAAAAATGCACTTTTTCACATTCGATAGTTTGATATGGTGCCGACGATTATATGTAATAAAAGGAGGTACTTAAAATAGCCAATTGAAACGTGAAAATTAATATTTTCTTATTGCTGTTTTAAATTTGAAAAGTACCCCGTGCCAAATTTTAGGTTACTCAAAAGAGTCTGATTCATTGCAAATGTTTTCGTTACGGATATAAATTTCTATTGATTCACGGGTAATAAATGGAAAATAAAGTCTTGATGGATAAATAATTTTACTATTTTTAAAGTTATTAATCACGACTTTATTTATTATCATGACTTTATCACGGAAATATTAATTTTCACGTTTACAGTTGACTATTTTAAGCACCTGCTTTTATTACATATATCATCTCCTGATTTATGTTTTTCAAGTTTATTTTTAAGAATTTGCGAGAATAGTTTGTTTATCATTGTAGACCTTGATAATGGCGCCGTTTGAGCGTTGAAACATGCCGATCTTTAGATAAAAATGTTTTTATAAGCCTTTTTGCGTTCTATTTTTATCATTTAAGCATTTTTATCTACATTTTGATTAAAATTAGTGATCTTATTATATGATTATGTAAGAAATTATTGTTAAAATTATTGTACAGTTGTGAAAAAAAAAGGTATCCTCTTGTAATTCTGCCACATATCGTCGCTACGATGTCAAACTATCGAATGTAAAAAATGCATTTTTCATTACTTTTCAAAAATGCGCCGATTGTCACAACTAAATTTTAAGAGGGTTGCAGGGTTACAACATCACCAGGGTTGCCAGTTTGTCCTCTTTTTTCATTCAGAAATGTTGAATCCATACTAGAAATTTAAAATAGATATTTTTTTATATAATGACAGCCTATCTCGCAATTACTTAATGTAAAACTTTTTCTCTCAAAATTTCCGGTATGAATTCGGCATCACTGAATAAAAAAAGGGGCCAAACTGGCAATCCTGTTCTTCACAGAAATTTTATTACTATATCTACTAGGCGAAGAATTCTAATAAAATTTAGTGGTGACAATCAGCCCATTTTTAAAAGTAATGAAAAATGCATTTTTTTTTCATATTCGATAGTTTGACATGGTAGCGACGATATCATGGTATAAAAATGATACTGATACCATCCTATTGGTAATAATTTCTACTATTAAATGTTATGTATCCGTTACAGCATAGGCACCGACTTCACGGCGGAGAAATAGGTAATCAAACATACTGCAGAAAATAAGTTTAAAAAGTTATTTTGTCCCATTTATTCATTGTGATTTATTAAGACGAAAGTAACATTTTAAATTTAGTGCTGAATGTTTTCCTTTTCTTTTGCCCCCGTCGTCACCGTTAAGTCGGCACCTATGGATTAGTGTTTGAAAGACCCGAGTTCCTTGGATCAAATCAGCCCGAAAAAATACACAGTTCTATGCACTTTTTCCTAAATCTTTTAAAATTTATATTTAAAAAAAATGACGACATTTCAGAGAACAGATGGGCTGTGTCCAATTTTGCTTCTTCGTAGGAAATCAAAAAAGTAGTTTTATCTCTTGAAAAATTAAAAAATTAAAGTCAGTATTTATGTATATATATTTTATATATACATATATTATTCTTAAGTTTCATTTATGTATACTCTAACATTGGAGAATTTTTTTTATAACCAGAACTTGCGTTTATAGTCATTTACACATATAAAATCACTTACAGTAATTTTCAGTATATATTTCTTGAATCAAAAAAAAAAGTTTCAACCCAAAAATTTTACTTCGTTAAAGAACTGAAATAAATGGAATCGCTGATAATTTCCAATTTTATTAAGCAAAATTTCACCTGCAAACGTGTACGTTTCATCTGCAGATTATAAACCAAAAACTATGAAGTTAAAAAAAAACATTTCGACATATGGCATCTGTGTGACGCGCAAAAAACGTTGTTTTAAACAATAAAAAACGTGTGAAATGCTAGTAGATGATTTTCCTACAACGCTCGTATGTTTTTAAAACCGGTCGCAGGAGATGAAAGTGGAGTGAATGTGCGCTAACAAATTTAACACGTACTGCGCACGCTCTGTCTTGGACACAGAGTAGATGTGCAGTACACTAAAGGCATTTGATGGGACATAGAATTTTACTTTTTTACTCATTTTTTCATTTTGACGTTATAAACTGGATTTGAAACGCTTGTGGTTTCGACTCTACGTTTGATAACAAATCTAGTTTTCTTCTTATTTGGAAAAATTGGCCATAGCCCATATGTGCTCTTAGGTATCGATGTAATAGATGTTTATTCATAAATTAAAAAATAATAATATTTGTACTTTACTCAGACAAGTAACATGATCGTTCAATTAGAAAAAAAAACACATAAAAATACCTATTTAAAAAAAAAAAAAAAAAAAACATTAGAAAAAAAAAAGTAAATAATTCTGGTGACACTTTAAGATTTTTCATGTGGATGCAAATTACACTATATGGCTGTATGTTACCAGACACTTTCAACTTTAGACGTTTTTTTTAAATGCTAAGAGTTCTTTTGGAATTTCTGGAAGATAAAGAATATGTTTAACTTTATATTTTATGTGAATGTGTGGTTACGACGTAAATTAGGAGACTGACAACAAATTAAATAAATTAAAAAAATATTTCCAGTCACCGTATTCAAATAAATGCTCAAAATTATCTGTATCTGAAGCACTTGCTTATATGGAACCTGAACAACGTTTGTTCTCATTTGTGTAAGAAAAGCACGTATACTCATGGAAATATCAATATATTTTTTAAAATTCAAAACATTTTCGCTGGTTGTTTGTTTATAGCATGAAGAGTTTTTCAATCTAACGACATATTCAGGAAATTTGACAAAATATAGTGGAAATAAATTACTGCAATTTAATAAAAATATATCGAATATTTAATGCAATATGAACATTTATGTGAAATATGTTTAATTGCGCATGCGCGAGCAATAATATATATATTTTGTTTTTGCATAAATTAGTGGTCAACTATATACAGCAGCTTATATTAAAACGCCAGTCGACTATTGGAGACTGTCGACTAGTAAAAATTGAGACTAATATCAGCGACTGAGTGAGTTTAATTGAAGTTGATTTCTAAAAGTAGCTGTATAAGTGATTTTCCCCAAATTTTCACTTTACTTTTATTTATTGATGTTTTAGTTTTGTTTGAAAGAACTAACAAAACAAGCCCATTCCAATAAAATATGAAGTATCCAAATCGAAGCATACGTTTAAAACCTACGCGTTGATATTCGATAAATACAATGAAAAATTGGGGAAAATCTCAGACAGCTGCTTTTCGAAAGCAACTGAAATTCAGCCTACTATAGCGCCAATATATTTCAAAATTTACAAAGTATTCAATTAGACTATTTATTTTAGTGGCTCTATATAATAGACTACAAAAGTTTGCAGAAAAGATTTTGTTATCCGTTTTGCGTGCGCAGTTAAAAATTATTTCATGCAAAAGCTCATGTTTTGTTACGCACCTAACATATTTATACTCTAATTGCAGTATGTTGTTTTTAATGTATTTTGTTCCTAAGTGCCCTCCTGTCCGAATGTTTGCTGAAATATATAAAGTTAAACATTTTCTATATATCCCTGCATTTGCAAATGCAATCCTCTACAAAATTTTAGAAAAAAATTCTAAGCCCTAAAGTGCTCGGTGACTCTTGGCCATAAAGTTTAGTAATAACTGTCAGAAATGGTTGTTACCATTTGGAAAATGAAATGCTGTACCCTGTTTGTCCCCCACTTACTATAAAAAACCCATATGTATTTATAAAGAACTTTATACGGATTTAAACGATTCTTGTCATTTTTAAAACTTTATTCATTTAAACTAAATTTATAGCCATATTTTTTTGTGTGTGTGTGATTCCCAACCTTTCCATCCTAACGTGTAGCGTTCAAAATATGTGTGTCACAAAAAAATTGAAATTGCGATATAAAATCTTCATCAGAATCTTTTCTAACTTTTCAATCAAATACCTATATTGTACTTGTCTAGAGGAAATTTATAGAACAAAATATTAGTAATTACAAATGTAATAAATTGTGAGCTACCAAATAAATTTTCTTAACAATGTATACATCAAACACTTGCAAAATTTAATTAATTAGAGAAGTCAATCTCATTCTCTCAGTATCTAGTGTTGCTAATAAGAATAAGTAATCTATGTTCTATGTAATTAATTACTGCACCTACAAATTGCATTATGATTTGGTATAACAGCTAAGTAGGGGCAAATAATTGAGAAAGATTTCTTCCTAGAAAACTGCATATAAGGTTTGAAATGTATGTGTGAAGCATAAATAATTGAATTGTGACTTGATATAAATACAATGTGAGGGCAAATAACGAAAAATCTCTGATTAATATGCTGCGTATAAGCTTTGGGAGATACTTGTGTATTATGATTCTACAAATGCTAGATTGTTTATTTGGTATGACACAAACGACACTTTTATGTATGAAATGTATTTTACCTATAAATTACAGTGGAATTAACATTTTTCGGACAGAGCTTACACCCTTGTAGCGAAGCAATATTGGTTTCATTGGAAACCAACATTGTGCAATACTGCATTAATCAGAAATACGTCACAAAATACCAATGTTGGTTATATATTGGTTTCACATTTGAAATGAAACACCAATATCTGAGACATATTTAAAAAGTACTGTCGTTTAAAAAAAAAAAACACAACCACATAATTGTCGTTAATAAAACACTTCAACACCATTGCATAGTTGCTACATTTTACGTTTTTAGTTGCCATTAAAAGTTAATAATACATTTTGCCTTATTTAACCGCCGTGATATGCGATTCAACAATCAAAAAATTTATGTTAAATGTAACTGATAAGAAAAAGTATTAAAGCTCGTAGCTATGTTATTTATATAAAAACAAAGTGTGGGTGACATATGTTATTGGCTTTACATTAAAAAATAATTGCAGTGAAATGGCGAAAAATTTCTTATCAATATATGTTCAATACAAAATGTAACCCTAACGTGTTAGGACATTAATGTCAATAATAGCCAATGTATAGTCAATACAAACAATATTGATGCAACATTGTATTGCATTAGTTATACATTATAGAGACATACTTACCTTAAAAACTAGTATATCAGCCGCAGAACAGATTAACGTCCAAAATTCTGTGTAACACATTGTTAAACAATATAACGAGTATATTCAATACTATGAGCGCGTTTTTTCTTTTAACTGCCAATCGAAATTTTTGAGTAGTAATTTTTTTTATTTATATAATTACGAAATGTCTGTTACTAAATAAACAGAAAATCATTGTGAAAAATATATATTAGATATTTTGAGTAGTAAAACTGCACTATATTAACCGCGCTATATTAACAAAAATGCTTGTTAACAATGTGTTAATTGTTTTGGTGTTTAAGTGAAATCTTCATTTGTAAAAGAAAAAAAAATAGTTGAAATAGTTGCATATTTATAGTCTTAATTTTACTCAAAAATAAAATATTTTTCAAGTGCAAGTATAATACACAAATTAGTATAATTACAAATTAATTTTATAACTGTATCTAATCCCCTCACTAAAACAATAATTGCTTTTATTTCATTATATTCAAAAATTAATTGGATGTATTATTCAGGGTTCGTACGTTTTTGCCACAATTTTTTAATATAATTTTCTTTTAAATTAAAGTATAATAATGCTTAAAGTGATAAAAACATAACACGGAATATTTAAAATACCTTTTTAATGTAGATTACATATGTTTCGTTCACACTATCGGTGACATCTTCAGATCTAAATGATAAATACAATATTCTCGCATATTTTTGAAGGTAAACATAAACCACGAGATCGCATGTCCAAGGACAGCAGGTGCTTAAATTGGCCAAACTGGGAAACGTGAAAATTATTATTTGTTTTTAGTTTTATTGCTTTTTCAATCTATCGATCATCGCATACCAAATTTTAGCTAACTCAAAAGAAGCGGCTTCGTTGCAAATGCAAACTTTTCGCAAATATGTTTCTATAGCTTCACGGATAATGGATGGGAAATAAGCTCTTGATTGAAAAATTATTTTACTAATCTTGAAATCAATCTGCAACTGCTCATTTCTATATTCCTTTCGTGAATATATTATTCATAATTTTCCTATTTAATATTTAAATAGCAGAAAATGCAGACGCCTCGTTTAATTGCTGGATTTGTAGTATTTTTCAACATTAAAATAAGGCGAAAAATTCTATTAAAATTTGTGGTAAAATAGTACGAAGCCTGGTATTTCTTGTAACGTATTTTTTCAGGTTAGTATTGGGTACATTTTGTGTAAAGGTTCTGCGATTTTGAAGTTTCTGAGAAATATAGATGTGTACCTAATATGGTTTCTTAACCAGGTCTTGGGAGGCGGTTTTAGCGCAATCTCCAATTATTTTAGTCCACACAAAATAAAAAAATAGATTTTTACTAGGCGATATAGGTTTTTAAGTACCTGGTAAGTGAGTCCACACAGCCTAGTAAAATTCGGGATAACGTTTAATGGTTGTTGGCAATATGCCATTTCATTCATTATGGGGGCACTAAATTCCACTTTCGTACAACACTTGTGACGTTATAAATTCGTTTTTTTTCTTTACTAGAAAGAGAAGCTGGTCGTTTTCCAGCAAAGAACATTTCCGAGAAGCAGCGCAGGGATGCTTATGGGTCACTATGGGGATAGTGTATAGCGACAAACAACTGGAACTTTCTGTCCAGTCACAGATGGCAAGGTAGGGAAATTTTATGAGAAGTTAAGTTTTAAGCGGGCGAGTTCGTAGGTACATTTTTTGTTTATTTAAATTGTAGGATATTGTGTGGGGAGTTTAGGCGTGATCAAAAGTTTCGAAGGCCACATTTTCCTATAGGTAGAACGGTTTTTGGATGACATTTTTCACCAAACTAAAAGCAGATTTAACCGGAGATGGCCGTGTTTTGGTGTGGTGATAATTTTCGATCACCTGACGGTGCTAGTCTTTGCTCATCGTGATAATTTTCGATCATCTGACGGGGCTAGTCTTTGCTCACCGTGATAATTTTAGGAGATTTCGTAGAAATTCAAACGTCTTTAAGGGGCTCTTCAATGCATTTCCTTACTGCATGAGCGGAAAACAGAGGGTTGCCAAAGTAAGGTTAGTGTTGATGTTCTATTTCTATTGGGTCGTTCGGAAAGTTCCTTCCGTTTATTAAAACCAATTTGAAAATTCTGCCCGTCATATATTAGAGACTAAACAGTAAAGAGTTGCATATCAACTTCTCTCCCTGTAGATGAGTAAAAGTACAGGGTGTTTTTTTTTTAAACTGACACTATTCAGAGCCGTCTGTAGCTCGTTCTAATAACTGGATTGACACAAAATTTTGTGAATGGACTAAGAAAACCATTGGAAAAAAAGATTCCAACAAAAAAAATTAGTTCCAATCACCGCCGATAGGGGAAATGTGGCGCTGTACATTGAAAAAAACCCCATCAGAAACAGACAAAATTAATAATTTGGATAAAATGCCACGTTTTATTCATCATTTACACTTTCCCTTTCGTTGATTGCAGTTGAAACATCCATTATCACTTTTTCTGCCACCGGTTTACGTCCTCTGCCTGACCGAACTGCTAGCGAGCCTGTTTCTTCGAATTTCAGAATCATTGCTTTCAATACATTAACGGATAAAGGTCCTTTGCGCAGTTTATGGCGTGTTCTAAGTAAACGAAGAGCGTCTCTTGCATTGTACTGGTTACAATATAAGAACTTCACAAGTAACGCGCGCTGCGGTAACGAGAGATTCATTTTCAACCTGAGCTGAAATTGTTTCTCGGTGTTTTTCGCATGCATTTATAACTTAAACTATTGGCGCTACTGTCGCTTGCGTAAGTAAAAATCTGCATTTTCATTTTTTGCCCGTATTTTATGCTAATTCCCAGTTGCATAAATGACCACAGCGCCACATTTCCCCCTATCGGTGGTGATTGGAACTAACTTTTTTTGTTGGAATCTTTTTTTCCATGGTTTTCTTAGTCTATTCACAAAATTTTGTGTCAATCCAGTTATTAGAACGAGCTACAGACGGCTCTGAATAGTGTCAGCTTAAAAAAAACACCCTGTATATCACATCATAGAGGAGCCATGAAAAAAAGGTATAACAGTAGCACATGTGTTCGACAATGAAAAAGAAAAGTAAAGGATTGGACTTATAACTTCATCAGAGTTAGTGTCTATCAAAATTAATGTCTAATAATTAAATGATAGAGTTTTACGGTACGAACCAACTTTCCCAAACGAAACGAACTTTCTAAACACCCTAATACTAAAAGGATTCAGCGTGAAATAAAAGCATGGGGCCCTCTTTTTAGTGATGATGCAGTTTCATCATTTTATCATCTTTTACAGCGGCGCTGAAAAGATTTCCCCCGGATGAGATGGCTGCGTTGACCGTCCCTCGATCTCAGGAGATCCACTATATAGTACATTCCAGAAAAGAGTTTTATCATATTTGTGTGCAAGAAATAGAAACATGTAGAACTGTGCATAAGAACGAAGAAGCTGGTGTGTCTTATCGATTACAAAAGAATCTATGCATGTGGAAAGAGATGTAGTGTATTGAAATAAATTGTAGAATATTTTACTATGCAGAAACTGGTGTGTCCTATTGATTAAAAAAATGTGTGCGGAAAGAGGTATAGTGTACTGAAATAAATTAAAAAATATTTTACTTTAGTCAATCGTGATTCTAGATATAAAGGTATTCCCTTCATACCAAAGTCTCTGCGTATGTTGCCATTAATGTCTAGGTTTTATTACATCAGTTAGATGTAAAAATAATTTATTTCATGTTATAGAGATTCTGCCAAGATAGTCTAGTATGCCAATCATGTGTAATTTTTACTATATAGCAACTTGTAAAATTACTAAACTGTTTTTCAATTCCTACTATTAGTTCACACTCTCCCTATATATATATTTATATATCTTGCTCAAAATTTCAATCGTTAATAAAATAATTTTTATTCATCCACTCAAGTTCAAATATATTTTCTTAAACTTGTAGTGGATGACACTTGATGGTAATACAGTTTTTTTCAAATATTAATTCATTAATCAAAGTAAATTCATTAATTTTAGTTTTATATGGGAGAAAAAAATTGCCGCTTAATATTGTGATTCTATCATATGTGTATACATATTTATATTAATTGTAATTATTTAATAAAAAGTAACTAAAATAACTTTTTTGTTTTTTGACCTAAGTAGGAATTGACTTTAAATTTTTTTATATATTACTTCTATTGGATAATTTTGATGTTAAATGATGAGAGAGATAAGAATGGTAGTTCTAAATAATTTACTGCCACAATAAACTTTGTTAGTTAATCATTTATCACCCTGTTTTATTGTTCTCTGAATCTTAAGTTAAATTCCTATTTCAGAGTTACTGTGGGATAAAGTCAAACATTTGTTTACTTAATTAAAATTTCAAATTCTTAATTTTTGGGGAAATATAGGTTTTTTTTATATCAGTGAAATATAGTGTTATATTGACACATTAAAATAAAAAGTCAGCTCATTTACGAAGGCATTTTTTAAACTTTGTATTAAGTTAATGTGTAGTTAATACTTTTGATAAATTTATGCAAATTTAGATATATTTTACATGTTTAATTAATTGTTGGTTTGAGGATACTTAAACGCGTTACATTAGCTACATTTGACCTTGTAATTTTAGAAAATTTTAGTAAGTAATTTTTAACATAATATTTAGGAATTGGGGGTAAGATAATTATTTTTACACAACGTGTCTTAACATCCTTAGAAGAGATGAAAATTTTACATCTTTTTATATAATCATATAATCTAGCTACTTCTGTAGGATTCTGATTATTCATAAATGTGAATTTTTTTAAATGTGAGTTTTTATGTTTAGTTTGAAAGTATTGGTCATCATTACTGACCAATTCTTTTGAATAAACATTGACAATTATTTCAGGTTATGTATAACTCCACATTTAGAATGCAAATTATGTTGTGATCAGAGTTTTATTAGACGGAGTTTGAGTCTATTATTTGTCGTGAATGATTTAGATTTAACGTTAAGTTACTACAATTTCTTTCAAATTGTAAAATTGTTGCTTTGAAAGTTTGTCCACTGGTGGGAATCTTTTGTCTTGTTTATTCTTTAAATAGAGGGTTAATTTGTGGTACTGACCTTTGTCACTGGCAGCATCTGAGTCATTCAGGACAGGTAATTGCAATTAAATGAATCAGTTAAATGAAGAAAAAATAAAAATAAGACCCAACATAATAAATGAACTCAAATAAGTAAGAAATCAGAATAAATTATACTTTATTAAATTAAATAAAATTTCTTGTTTCATCTTTGGCTCATACAGGGCTTGTACTGAAGTTTCTTCTTCCTAGAAAATTTTTCGACACTATTTTTTTTAGTTGTCTGATATAGGAATTTTAATTTATGCACCTTTTTAAAAAGGAAATAATTTCTGTCTATATGTTTATTGATTACTATTTAAAATGAAAACTGTTAAAGGTAGTAATATTCCAAACATTTTAGTACATATTGACACAGGAAAAAATATTTAATGATTTATATAATAATTTAATGATTTAAATTTTAATTATATCATTTACTACTGAAAATAAAAACATATATAATCACAGGTGAACCTTTTTGCTCCCTTTGGTGCCAAAACTGAATAATTTACAGTCTCAGATTTAAAAGACAGCTCATTTGACTGCAGTTCAGCAATTCAATAGTGTTTGGTATGTGATACTCGCGAAAATTCGCCGTTACCGTATGAATTAACCTCATATTACTCATATAGAGTGGAGACTTCAGTAAAAATCAAGTTGTAACCCTTTCAGGGGCTTTACTTAAAGTGTTGAAAGGGTTGAATGATACCAGAAATTAGAAAACAAAATATTTGAAAATAGGTAAAAGTTTTTTTTCTCACCTGCAATATTGCAAAAAAGTTTAATGTCATAATTTTGCTGCCATTTCTTGGTTTAAAATTAAATGGCATATAATATACTATACCACACCCTTTCAAGAAGTTAAGCAAAATCTTAGAAAATAAATGCAACCATAGTTTTTTTTTCAAATCAAAATCTTTGCGTATAATTGCAGAAAATTACAATAATTGATTATTAAATTTACTTTTTAGAATTATTGGTATTGAAAATTTAATAAATTTAGTTATTTAATGTATTTTCTCACGTCAGCCAATGCGAATACTGCTGTCTCGTGCTTGATTTTTCTGCATATCCTCGCAACCATTCTATTGGAATGTCAACGCTCATTATGTACTCAACCACTGTCCCCTGAATACTAGGCCTGCGCGCTGAAACAAATGGCGGCTATCGCAGGCGGAATCGTTTGTACAGTCCCTCGAACTTCAACACCAATAATATCTAAAAGTTTTCTTTAACTTTTTTGATCTCCGAAAAACAAGGCGAAGAAAACTTTTAGAAATTATTGGTGTGGAATTTCGAGGGACCGTTCAACCGCTGAAAAAAAAATCGGCCTGCGACAACCGCCATTGTTGTCAGCGCTCAGGCCTAGTATTCAGGGGGCGGTGACTCAACTTAGACATCATGCTCACAGGTATCCAAAAACTTATACATGTCGGTGTGATTACACTACCAGAGTTGCTAAGTCTTCGGCTTTTTGCACACCAGTAATTTTTTAGAGAAAAATGTTGTTCTTTTAAATCGTAGAATGCTCCGATTAAATGCAACAACAATTTCTGTATTAAAATACTGGTGTGCAAAAAGCCGGAGACTTGGCAGGTCTGCACTACGGATACTGCAGTCGTCTGACCTTCCTTCACTACAATGGGCGCGTCTACTTGATCCATTGAAGTGTCTACGCTTACTATATAGTCAGCTTTGCTTGGTATCGTACACAGAGTAAGACAGAGATCAAACTTCGCCTGAAAAGAGCGACTGCGGCTGATGACTTATAAACTAAATCATCGCTTTGGCGATTTTTTTCGTGATTTCCGTTTAATTGTAACCCTATTCAGTTTGACAGCTTTTGCTGTTGTCATTTGCACAAGTGCAAATTTTCGGCGTTCGCTATTTGATTTTTGAATCTTGATTATTATTTATTATTAAAATTTCTCTTTGAAGATCAAATAGGTCATTATAATTCTTCAAAATGTAAGTTATGATTTATTTTCATGTGTTATGTTTGTTCTTGTTTTTCAAGTTCCGTAATGTTTGAAATATTTTATATATATTCAGTGTTGACAGATTTTTGCCGAAACGTCATGTTAAGGCTCGCTGTGGAGACGCGAAAAGTTTTTGGTTTCCATCTGTCTGTTTTCCGTACAAATGGTCCGATTAGGTTGATTTTTAGTTGGTATGTTGGCCAGGTATCCGGAATTAGCTGTATAGCCTTTGGTTAAATTTGGTTCATTCATTCGGAAAATATAGAACATTTTTTTTTATGCCATAATGATTTCCTATGGGGATGCAGACGATTTTTCATATTTCATTTTTATCTGAAATGAAAATAGAATGTTTGCATAATGGATTTAGACGTAAAATTATGAATGCTAAATTTTCGATATGGATTTCCAATACTTTTAAAATTTTGCCGATAAATTTAATAGAATTTAGAAATTAATTGCTTAAAATATTTGAAAATGTTTTTGCATCTATTCGGGAAATATAAACATCTTTTTTTCATATTTTTTACAAATTTTAAAAGCGTTTATTTTTACTTTCCACTTTAATTTATTCGTTGCTGTTTATTTTTAAAATTAAAGGAATAAGCAATTCATCAGAATTTTACACTATCATTGTATAACACCGTGTTTAACCTTCCTACCCTGAATGGGTCGAATAGACCCACTTCTATAATTTGTTTAATTCGATTGGAACCAGATTTTTTAGTAAGTTAAATAAATGTAACTTAAAGTAGTAGTAAAAGTAGCAGTGTAAGTAAAAAGAAAGTAAGTTAAATAAATGCTACACAAAATTACGTTAAATAAATATGTTAAATCATTTTCAAAAACAAATTCTGGTGTAAAATGTTTTTATCAACGTTGCGTAAAATTTCAACAGGGTACGAAGGTTAATTTAATGATTCTAACTTCTGGAACATTCGAAGAATTTTATATGCTTATAAATATGCATGCAATTGAAAAAATAATAATTGCGATTGTACGATGTTAAATAAGATTTAAATAACAAGCAGTCGCCGTTTTTTCCCCTTCCCTCATTTGTCGCCAAGAAAGCGATATATAGCCGTTATTAGAAACCTCGCTTCTGTTACGGGCGTAGTTTCTGCGTCATCCGCAGATATCGCCACTGTCTATGTGTAATCCCATGTTAAAGAAGTTACCATTGAAGTCTATGAGAGTTGATTCTCTGTTTAAATCTCCTTACTCTGTGGTATCGTAAAAGTGTAGTTGCTGTGAAAAAATACCTGATATTGCTGTTGCTTTATATATTACAATGCTATGCCAAAAACACACCGTCATATTTTTTAACTATTATTATTTTGTAAATTATTTTTCTTGCTGATTTTCTTCATTTTTTAGAATTTAACTGTATGTATCTTAAAAAAAGAAAGAAAACTAAAGCATGAAGAAAAGAGAAATCAAACACTGCACATATATCAAGTTGAGATTATACTGAGATCGGCGTATTCAACGATATAGCAAAATTGCATTAAAATTGTGGGTAATTGAACGTTAACACCTTCGTGACGGCACAAATTCATGTTTTTGGATATGTATAAAATGGAGCTATGAATAAAGAGGAGTAGACAAGAAAGTGCAGTGTCTACCGGCTGCGAGTTAAATAACTGATGATGTATTCACCAGATAGCGGCTGTTGTTTGTTTATATCGGATCAGGGCCTGATTAACGTCGGGGAAAACTTTCACCCGTAAAAACGAAAAAAATAATTCCCTTTTTATGACAGAAATTCTGCATGATTAAGGCGTTTAAATAATGCGAAATGTATTATCCATATTTACTATTGGAATTTTGCACAGGCGGCCATCAAATTCACTGACATTATCGGAAGGACATCTTATGTAATCACTATATAGCGGAACGTAGGGCCTGAGTATCACTGAGGACAATCCTGGACCAAGACAATTCACCCGGCCCCTGTCGCGTTTTCCGGCGGACTCAGCTCCAGCTGAAACTGTATTTTTTTAAACCTTAATAAAGGTACCGGGAGGGACACCTATGCTCTACAGACTTGGTCTCCTCGTCTGAGCAGTCCTTCTTAGGCTGTGGAAATTTTCCATCAGGAAAAAACGTATGGATACTTTTGCCTTAATTGTGAGAGAAAATTTACATGAAAAAGGCGTTTAAATAAGGAGGAAATATCTACTCTAATTTAGTGTTGGAACTTTGCCCTGGTGGTTATCAGACCCGGCAGAATGGGTTATAGTTGACGTTTCAACATTTTGAGGTAATGTTAATCCTCTTTTATTCATAGCTCTATGCTGTATAACTGCACACACGGATGGTGCTTTCGTATTATATATATTACATTATTTCTCACAATTATACACGATATTCTCATTTCTACAATTCTATGTATATAACGTTCATTTGTAATATGTAACGTATATTATATAACGTTCATTTGTAACACGACGCAAACCTAAAATGTTTTCGTTAAATGAAAGGGTAACACCCATAGGCAGGTCTTCAGTTTGAAAAGAAACAATCTAGACGTTATGAATGTGTTAATAAAAATTAAATAAATAAAATGACTGATGGTATATAATATTTTACATACTACTATAACAAAGCATTGTTAAACACAGAATTTATTTAAATTAGCAGGCAGTAGAAATCAAAATTTTCTAAATTAATGTAAGTATATTGTTGAAACTGTTTGTTTAATTTTAAAAAGCGGATTTTGTTTATTGCCGTGAGAGAAATGCAGACTTGCCAAGTCTCCGGCTTTTTGCACACCAGTATTATCTTAGCGAAAATGTTGTTCTTTTAAATCGCAGAATGTTCCGATTACATAAAATAACATTTTCTGCACTAAAATACTGGTGTCCAAAAAGCCGGAGACTTGGCAACTCTGGAAATGGTAAATTGCAGTAGAGTAACAAGGCCAAGTAAATACTAGTAATAGGATAGAGTAGGAAAAAGTAAAAAGGACATTTAGTTTTTGATACGGTTACATACAAGTATATTTTTCGGTTAAATTCCTAAACCTCAATGCTGTTAGAATAGAAAAAGTTGCGTTGTGTATTGTTGTTGTGGCTTATCCGCCAACTGTCTGACGAAGTCAGACAAGATCCAAAATTCCGTTAATCCTAAGAAAGTCCAAAACCAGAAGGGGGGAAGCATATAAGTTTTCTCTGGAAAGACCTAAGCAGTCCAGGATGTGTTCAGCAGAGGCCTGTTGAGCTTGACATTTAGTGCACATTTTGAAGATCTTTCTGCCCTCAAAGAACGAGAGACTTTTTGTGCGAGAATAGGTATAGTTACTACTTCTATGAAATCTACTGATGTCGTTACATTTCAGACAAATGAAGGTGTAGGTTAACCAAACATTAACTGACACATTTTAATCTTGAGTATACATAAAAGTAATTCAGAGTGCCTGGTTTTAGACTATAATCCCTGTAGTACTAAAAAATGTTATTTAACAATTATTTTTTAATTTAGTTCGTATAAAGTTTGATACCTATAAAAACAGGGATAAAGTTTTAAAAACGCAAACAGAACATTAATCTAGCTGAGTTGATTACAATTTTCAATGCGTGCGCTCATTGTAACTTAAACAGAATCAAAACCCCGCACTAAATTTCAATACGCCTCATCGAGCTCTCATTTCGAGTTTGGATTACATTTTACTTCTGCTGAAATTTGGCTGCATGCCGTATATTGTTGTGTTCCCCGCTTTGAAGTGGTGCAAGCTGTGCCAAAATTGCACCAGTATTTCAGAAAATAAATTTTGTCCTTACTTATCTGCGATAAAATGAGGTGTAAGTTACTCGTTGAAAGCTTACACATGCTGCCAGTTTTCAGAATAAGGCATCAGTTGCATGTGGTTGCGAATTGCACAAAAATAAATGCCCTGTAAGTGCTTTATGAATGTTTGTTTTGTGTTTTTTAGGCTTTTTGTTCTCCTATCCATGGGCATAACTATATCTATTAGCGAAACTTGGAGCTAAGTCTTTTATTTTGTTTAGCAACATGTATCCCTATGGTATGATTTTAGTTCAAATCACACACACGTGCATGGAATACCTGATTTTACATTGAAGTTTAAATTTTAGCAGCTAATTATTAGACAATTCATAAAGCAAAATGTAACTTTGAGAAAATATCTCTACATAAAAAAGAGTTTTGAGATAGCTCACCTCGTGGAGGCATCATTTTCATATCGTATCCGTAAGGACTAAGCCACTCAAAGAAAAAAATAGCAAAAGCTGCACCATGAATACTTATTAGTAGAATCATTAGCCATGATATCATATCAAAGGGCTCTGAAAATATAAACATGGTTTCATTAATAAAAAAGTTAAAAAACAATACATATAAAACAGTATAATAAGTCGATAGTTTACTAGTCAATAAAGTGGAACAAGTATTACATTTTGTAAAAATAATGGATGTTTGTAACTGTTTGTTCCCCCCAAAGTAATCTTCCTGATGATAATGTTAAGACAACAAAATGTTAAGACAACAACCAATATAGGACATAGAAGCAACAGAAAGTAAAACACTTTATCGTTCAGTGCGATCCACAATCTGCCGCATGCAAAGTGTGTGAAGTGGAAAATTTGTGAAACACAATAAAATGTTTTGTTTTCTGTTGCTTCTTTGTCCTTGTTGGTTGTTTACACTTTTCTTTTTAGTCCGTCTAGCGCCGGCGATTTTCGTGTTACAGGTGCCGTTCCAACGCGTTTATGGTTTTTCACTACGAAGATCACAACCCAATAAAGAAAAAAGTATGTGTTGCCATTTGAAATTTTTGAAATTTTGTCACTGTAAACATAACTGTTATAATTTAATTGTTGTTTTTCATATGATTCTTGAGCGCATACTCAAAATACTTTAAACCAAAATTTCATTCAGTTTCTGTGACCGGTATGATAGTTAGGTGCTCATATATCGGGATAATTTTTTTAATAATCACCCTGTATTAATCATGCATATAATTCCAGGGCTCCCACAGGTTTTTAATACAAGTATTTTTTAAGTAATTTTTTTGTGTTAAATTTTAGCAACATTTGCTTCAAATTTACATTCCAGGAAGATTTTTACAAATTTTGTAAGATAGTTTTTAAAAAAAACGTTTTTATTTCAAAAATCGGAAAGAGTAGCTCTGTCATTTTCTTCGACTTTGATTTATTTGTAACAATATAAAAAAAATTATTGTTATAAATATATTCTAATCATCCCAGTATATAATAACTAATCTCGGAATTTCGCGAAATATGTAACACAAAACATTTTTTCTCAGAAAAATAGTAAATCTATTTCGCACAAATGAAAGCATGCGTTGGAAAAGTGTCTCTCAGTGAAAACGTTAACACTATTGTCAAATGTAATTTACTGTAGTCTTGCAAACTAAACAATTGAGGGCACTTTCCCTTCAAAAGTCCTTCTTAAAGGCATCTCTCCTATCACAATTCTGGCTAAAAATGGCAATGGTTAACAAAATCCCGACAATCTTATCAATACGCGAATTAATCGATTTTTTTTAAAAGATGCCACTTAAAAGGCCGTAAAACCACTTAAAAGAGAATTCTGGAAGAAAATTTAGCAAAGCTAATCTAAGAAACTTCACATTTTAGCCCTACACTTTCGGAATAAACGAATAAAGAACAAGTTGGAAATTGTACGTCAAATGTGACAAATGTACTATAACTATATTTATAAGAATTCAGATCTTGGTGCAATAGCTATTACACTCTTATTAAAAATGGAAGAATACAAAATTTATTTTATGTGCATATTTTCATATTGTAGATATTAATTTTATTTTATGAAATCAAGTTTCAATGCACTTTTACAAACAATTAATTACAATTATGTTACATTACATAAAATGATACTATGCGCAAATATCCAATACAGGGCAGTGTAAAAAAAGTAACGTTATTATTTCACAGAAAAAAAAGGAATTATATCGTCTGTTATTATGATACGATTAATTTCCGTAATAAAATAAGTACATTTTAAGTTGTCAGCATTTTATCTTTTGTTGACATTTACTGAAAAATCTCAATTTGAAATTTAAGCCTAGCTTTGAAAATTTCAGAACTTGAAATCCATATTTAAACTCTTTTTCCCCTTAATATTTATTTCTCCGGAAACATCACAATTTTAGGATACAAATTCTGTTTTTATATAAATTAATACGGAAATAATGTGACTCCGTCTTCAATATGACGTGGTCACCATGACAACCTAGAATCATTACTTATCATAGGATATCGTTGAATTAATTATACATGATAGAATTTAATAGAAGGAAGAAAACTTTTATTAATATTAATATTATAAGTTTTATAACTATATTATAATTTTTATTCTGCAACAATTATATACAGGGTAAGTCAAAATGAATATATCGATTACAAACGACTATAAATATTTAATGGAAAAGAATTTATCGATAAGATTAACACAGAATGTAGACGGAACTTAAAAATTTTGTATACATACGTCATAGATGTTCTATGTGACTTCCCTTGGTCACACGGAACACATCTAGGCGGTAGTCCATTTCACGCCATACGTTCTTAAGCATTTGTTCAGTCACCGACGCAAGCGCATAACAAATGCGTACTTTGAGTTATTCAATTGTTTTGGGCATGGGAGGCACATACCTTCACATAACCCCACTAACGGTGTCTTTCGCATAACCCCATACTCAAAGGATGCATTTGTAATGCGCTTGCGACGGTGACTGAACAAATGCTTCAGAATGTATGGCGTGAAATGGACTACTGCCTAGTGTTGTTCATGTGACCAAGGGAAGTCACATAGAACATCTATGACGTATTTATACAAAATTTTGAAGTTCTGGCTACATTCTGTGTTAATCTTATCGATAAATTCTTTTCCATTAAATAGTTGTAGCCGTTTGTAATCGCTATATTCATTTTGACTTACCCTGTATATTGATTTTAAGACCATTCAGTTGGGTAGTTTTTGCGTTGTTATATGGGGAAAAACGGAAGCACCAGACGACGACTATAGGTGCTACTTATTTATAGAATTACGAACGCATCTAAAAATGTGACTATGTGATGCATAGAAAAGAAGCTCTGCTATGCTTACATGAATTGGGTATTAAAAGTAACGACAAGCTTGCTATATTTATTTGTAGAAGAAAGCCTAAAACATATTTAAATGTTTTATCATTATTTCATTAATTTGAACACTTTAACCCTTTTTTATCCTGACGGTACTTATAAGTACCACTTTAACCCTTTTTATCCTGACGGTACTTATAAGTACCACTTTAACCCCTTCGCGACGAGCGTCTTTTACAGAATTTTTAATCTGTTACCACCGGTTTTTCAAATGAGAAATTTTCACCTAATTGAATCGCAAAAATGCTATAATTAGATAAGGAAAACTTTACAAAAAAAATAGCTGGTGGGAATAATCGAGGATTCTGAGCATCTTATGCGTCACGTATTCGTGTCGCTCTCAATTATTCGTGTCGCGCTCAAATTCGTGTCACTTTAATTGGCAAAATCAAGCACATATCCTCTTTCTTTGCATTGTAGGGATTTTACATTTGCACGCTACATTCGAAATCCATTTTGCAATAGAATTGACATGTTGTTCTTCATTTGTGTAATTTTAGTGGTTTATTAACCGGTTATTTAGTACTATTATTTTCTATTTTTTCTATAATCTACAGTGAACATTTCCTATATTTTATTTGAAATTTACTATTTGAAATTTGCTATTTTATTTTATATGATAGGGTAAAAAATTTATGGTGGTTACAGTTGCATAATTAACCAATAAAACACTATAAAAAAATTTCCTCTTTCCTATGTTTATTCTGTACCAAAACTTATCCAATGATGCAAAAATACAATTAAAAAGTAGCTGGAAAATTAATTCAGGATATAAAGGGTTAATCCAACATATTTTTTGTTCTTATTTTTCATTAAGTTAGACATAATTTGCAACCAGTGGCGGCTCCTGACTGTCTTTATTGGGACCACCAAATAAATGCATGGCTGAAACACATATTATTTTCATATCATTATTTTTTACAAGAAATTTTTTTCTTGTTTAATGGTTGAACTTTCTGACAGTAAATAAAATAAAATATTCCTTTTTAATAATAGTGGTGAGAAAAAAATAAATGTAGCAGCCATGCATTAACCCCTTGGGGACGAGCGACACGTATACGTGACGCATAAGATGCTCAGAATCCTCGATTATTCCCACCAGTTATTTTTTAATGTAAGATTTGCCTCATTAAATCTTAGCATTTCTGTGATTCAATTAGGCGAAAATTTCTGTTTTGAAAAACCGGTGGTAAAACATTAAAAATTCTGTAAAGGACGCTCGTCGCGAAGGGGTTAAGTGTCCCAAATAAAGTCAGACAGGAGCCGCCAACTATCATAAGCTTTTATTTTCATAGTCTCAGTATAAACGTTGGAGTGAAATTAATAAACGTTATAGTTAAATTATTAAAAAAATAAATTTTAAACAATATTTCTATAACAGTTTTTTTTTATAAACCTGTGATAAAACTAAAATGAATTTAATTGAACATTCGGTTAAAATTTTAGTACGATTAAACGGTAATTGACTGTTATGAAATGTGACATAGTCTTGTCTTTAAAATTACAGAGTAATTTAAGGCTAATCCTATTAAATCTGAGTTCACGCTATAAGAAGGAGAAAAATAAAAAAAAGTGCTGAGTACAAATTATCACATAAAATCAACACACAAAATTTCTAAATGACACGATATTTCGATAAGACGGGTAAAGACTATATTCATTTAAAATTCAACTATAATAATGATCTTGTTTAAGAATTTTAACAAGCTAAAGGATTATTATGAAAGGATTTTTATCATTAGTTTCTAATTTTTCGTAAAGATTCTAGAGAATTTAAATTTTGCAGATTTGTGCAGTTTATCGTTCTAAAATTATAATTATTTCTCTTTGGTTATTTGACTATATATACATTATAGATACAAATAAAAAACATTGTATATATTATTTTGTACAAACATTCAAAATGCTTAAATAAGTATTAAAGTTCCCCATTTTTAAAATATTGAAACATAACTAATGAACAAAGTTTTGTTTTGCATATAAATATTTTGAAAGTGTTTTACACTCTTTCTTTCACATCCTAAGTAAAAAAGTCCTTCCGGCCTGTACCGGGAGGAAAAGGTAGCTTTCCTACATCTTCGTTTTAAAATTTTAGCTAATGTTACACGAAAACAGCAAGTTAAAATGCAAAGAAACTGATTACACTGATTTTAGCAACTAATAGGCACAATTTGTGCAATTTGTGTTTTTAAAATGCAAAGAAACGTTTACAAAAGATTCGTTAATACTGAATTTGAATAAGAAATTCGCCAAATTATTGAGCAATAGCCAAATTTGGCGATATTTCGCCAAATGTTGCCAATTTTGTCGCCAATGTCGCCAATTTTTGCGCTATCGGATATGAATATATAGTTTTATGCATATGATTGGGAAAATTATTACAACAATGAAAGAAAATAATTTGCGAGTAATCGCGTTAATGTGCTGTTTTGTTTCAAAATGTCAGCCACCCTAGAATTTCAAACTGCTCTTTCTCAGCCATTTTTTAAGATAGAGGTAAACCAAAAAATGCTCTGGAATCCTTGTATCAAGGCCTAACACGTAATTAAAAATAAATTTGAATTTTTAATTTTTTTGTATATTTATTTTAGTTTTAAATTTTTAAATGGCCGCCATCTTGAAACAAAATGGCGGACCAAGCTGGCCAACGAACTCGGTCGAGACATCAGTGACCTTAATACACACAATTAGTTTCATCAAAATCGATTTATAAATACGAGCGTTATCGTATGACACAGGTCAGATATATATATATATATATATATATATATATATATGGATATATCTATATATATAAATCAACATTTGAACGGAGGGTGGTTTTGGGGTCTGGGGGTCATGATCGGTGAAAATATATCGAAAGTTTCCGGAACTGCTTTCCTCCGAACGGCTGCAATAGGTAGCTTTATACTTTTTAGTATTGAAAGCTACCTAAAATTACAGTTAAATTTTTAAAATCTCTTTATAAATATTTTTTTTATAAATCTGTGAATTTAATAAAAAAAAGTTGGCTCAAGTTTTACAAAGATTAATCCATAACTGACGGTTATTAATTTTAACATACTGTTGCGTTACAAATTACTGAGGAATTAGAGGATAATCTTATTAAGTACTAAGCATAAACAACATGGGACAGAAAAAAGAATAAAAATTCTGAATACACGTTACCACATGAAATTTCACAAAAAAAATTGTAAACATAATGGTAAAACGAGTAAATATTGTACTCATTTAAAATTTAACTATTATAATGATCTTGTTTAAGTATTTTAATAAACAAAGGAATTATTATTTAATCTACATAAAATAATTTTTCTAAAGAGCATCATTATAAATTTTAACTAAACAGAATAGTACAAATTTATCGCTATAAAATTTTATTTTATTTATTTAAATAATTATCTTTAATCTGTCGACTACATACAGGATATCTCTTCTTATCGTTATCTAAAAACAAATCCCCAACTATTAGTTTTCGAGGTATCGTTCTCCTTGAAAAAATGTTTCAATGGTTTGTCTTTATCATATCAAAAGTCATTTACGGCAATATATATATGTGTTTCAAAAGTTACGAAATTTTAATTTCTAGACGGTGCTTGGTTCTTATATATTAGATATACAAAACCATCCTTTATGTTAAAACAAGTAAAACAATAAAAATGAAATTTCTTTTCGACCAAAACTTATCGAGTTATGAAGCTTTGAATTTCATGAATTTTTAGCATTATCTGACACTACAAACACATTTTCTTAGCGTTTACTGATAGAAAATATTAAACATTTTGAAATTTGAAAATGTCATACAAACATGTATAAATGTGAGAGATTGTCGGGCTAAGATATCGACCAAGGTGGCTCCATAGTCAGAGCAGCAGCCCGTTACGCTGAAGGTCCCATGTTCGAGTCCTAGCCAGATCAATTTTTCCCTCATATTGGTTACATTGCATTTAATTGTGCCTGAATTAATATACTCTTAAATTAAAAAAAAAAGTTTTATAATTTTCTTTGCAGTCGTAAGTGCTGTTATTGGTACCACTTGGGCTATTATTTAACCCCTTAATCTTCGCTCCCGATACATTCACGGGCAGTGTAGGCTACTTATTTTTTATTCAGATTGTTTGACTCCCACCAGTTTTTTAAAATAGTGTAATTGGCTTTATTCTCACATTATTTTATCTGTCATTAAATAAGGCGAATATTTCTACTTAAAAAAAGTGGTGGCAGTCAAGCAATCTGAATTTAAAAGAAAGTATCCTATACGTATCGGGCGTGACGATTAAGGGGTCAATATATAGAGATTACAGCATTGAATGAATCTGCCATATTAAATAAGGCGAATATTTTTATTTCGAAAAAGTGGTAGACATCTAGTTTTCAAAGGAAAAAAAAATAGCCCAACTGACAACACTTGTGCTCGTATTCACCATCATCATCAACCTCAACCTAGAAAATCTGGGTCGAACGCTCAAATGGTATTCATCATTAATCTGATTGGACATCGGCCGCGATCAGGTCCAATCCGATTAATCGATAATTTTATTTGGGCGTTCGACCGAGGTTTTCTAGGTTGAGGTAGATGGTGAATACGAGCATCAATACGGCCGGTTAGGAGTCACATAGGTCGTACGTCGATGACCAAGTGTATTTAACCAATATTATAACTTACTGATTTGTGATTGGCGATACATCGATAAAATCGATATGAAATGCAAATCTTGATGACGATATAAAAAAATATTCTGTGTATTTGGTAACTTCAGAAAAGTTTGGCGCAAACTGCCTCTTTGGTATTAGCCTTTTAACTGCGATTCGGGACATATACGTCCCAACGGCCTATTTTTTTATTTATTGGTGATACTTTTGGAAAAATAATCTCTGCCTTAGACTTATGCGAGGATAGTTTCAAGAAAAATCTCCCTTTTTTTTCTTTCTTTGTAGATTGTGGTGCGACTGAATATAAAAAAAGCCGCCAGTCCTGGCCCGTAATCATAGTGTTAAGGTATCGTTTCTGGAGTTTCTTAAAATCAATACCAATGCTGCATGATATGATACATATAATTTCAGTTTATATAAACTTAAGTTAAATTAGTTTATTATTTAGGTAGAATTACTAATAGAAATATTTTTAAGTTATTCTGTTGACGTTAATTTCAGTGAACAGACAATGAAATTGAGATATCTCCAAGCCTTAGCTCTGATGAATGCAATATTGAACCAAAATATACTCATTATAAAATAAACACTGTTCATTTGATACTAGAATTCTATCCATTTTCTAAATAAAAAAAGTTATAGTATTTTTTTTTAATTTTGAAGAGAAATGAAATAAATTATTTTTTACTTACCTAGAAAGGCTTTGGGTGAGATAATTCCTGTTCGTTTTGCTACAACAATAGCAATTCCTGTTTCAAGAAATGGAACCGTAAAATCTGCGGCTGTTTGTCTCTCTGAATTGATTTTTATGGATGTAACAACAATGTCTGCTTTGTGATTTAATAATTCTGATATTAGACCATTCCAGGTTCCATTTTGCTGAAAAGAAAATACATAAAAGGAATTCCATTAAACGAAATAATATTATAAGTAAAAATCATGTGGTTCTTATATTAACTGTGTTTTATTATAGTTGTGTTAATTTTTTATTATCAGTAAAAGTTTAATCTGTGATTTATAATTACTATGCAATGACAGTAAGCAGGCGTGATTGTGTTCCGGTATTTTGTACATCACTAAATTTATATAGAAATATTTTTCTTCTTTAATTGATAAATTCTGCGATGACAAACTAAGAATATTGCTATTTAAATTTAGTGGTGTACAAAATACCGGAACACAATCACCCCTGCAGTAAGAAAATAATCCAGAAAAATCAACTCATGTTATTTTCATGCATTTTATTTCTAACATATTGTGTTAACAATATTTTACATATTTTAAGTCATCTTTTCAGTCAAATACTTATTGAAAAGTTGACAACTTAGATGTTTTTCTTTTCATTAACTATATACTGCTATTTTCGAATAGTGTGGTATTTCATATGTTATTTAATCTTTTATTAAATTAAGCAATTATTCTTCTTCTGAATTAAGGGCAGATTTCAGAATTTAAAAATCGCTAAATTGGCAACATAACATCTTATGCATCTTGAGTCCTTAACACTTTCAAAAATAGTTAAAAAGGTTTTATGAATTCAATTTGTCTATCTATCTGTCCATCCGCCTATGCTCTTTACTCTCATAAATATACTCGGATTGCCATATATAATGTTCGGCTTTGGAAATGAAGTATGTAGCATTTATAGATCGTTTATAGGAACACAAAAAAATTCCGTTACAGTGTGATCTATTGTGAAAACTCGTTTGCAGTGCATTTTATTTACATTATTTCGTGCATATCTGAAATTAGCAAATATGCATTTAAGAAAATCCCTCAAAGATAATAGTGCTAACAGTCTAATTAATTTGTCATTTTTGCTAAGGCTTTCAGATTTTTTTGATATTTTTACACTAAAAAAAATTCATATATTTCGTATTTCTACAGATTTCTTTCTTTTGCAGTGTAATAAATTCCACAGCTTTAGACAAAATGAAAATTTAGCGTTATCTGTCAAATATTCTCATATTCACAAAATCACTTTCATCAGAAAAAAAAATCCGTGAATGTACTGGAATTGTACTAACATTCAATGAATTTTTATTTATTTATTTATTTGTTTGTTTGTTTGTTACAGTGTAGAAATATTTGTTTTATTTAATGATAGAATTTTTTCGATTAATAAGATGAAAATTAATATTCATATAAATATCGATACTCAAGAAAATTGTAGTAAAGCTGTTTATTCAGTCATTAAAAATTTATTCAGTAAAATTAAGGCTATATAGGAGGTGGACATAGTGATGTTTAATATCATCGAAAACCGAAGAATTCTAAATTATTTAACTTTCGGATGTTTATAAATACCAACGAAATGAAGTGATTTTTTTTTTTTTTTGTTGTTAAGTGACTACGTTTGTTTAGTGTGAATAATTTTATACATAGATCCTTTATGCGGATTTTGTCCAATTGTTTTTTTTTTTAAGAATATTATCCACTAAAATTGCATAGGTCAGTTATACCATTTCTAGTTGATTTTTTCAAAGATAAATTGTTTAATAATTCGTTATATATACAAAAAAATCTTAATGAAGCAAATTTATGAAATGAATAATATGTGAATTCGAATATGAATCGAATATATGACACAAATTTATGTAACGCTTAAATTCGCGGCTTATAAGATAAGTTTCACGGGTAGAGAGATTGACAAATACAGAGACAGGTAGATAGACGAGAGGGATAGAGAGGAAAGGGGGAGATAGATGCAGGGATATGGGGGAAGAAATAGAGAGATACGGGGCAATAGAGAAATAAAGGATGCTAGAGGGATAGAGGGAGATAGAGAAATAGAGAGATAGAGATACAGGATGAGATAGCAAGATATGGATATAAAGAAAGAGAAATAGAGAAATAGGGCGATACAGAGAGAGAGAGGATGGCGAGGAGATAGAGAAATGGGAGGAAAATAGAGGGAGAGTGAGATAGAACAAAATAGAGACGGGGGATAGATTGAGAGAGATAGATAGAGAAATAGAGAAATTGAGCGATAGGGAGATATAGAGCTATAGAGGAGATAGAGTGAGAGGAATGTATGGAAATATAGGGATATAGATGGGGAGGTGGAGAGATGGAGGGTTAGTGGAATCAGTGGAGTAACCAGGGAGGTGGTCCAAATGCTTTGTGTACCAGTAATATTTTAAAGTTTTCTTTTCCTTGATTATCGCAGAAAGATCGCCGAATAGGTAAGGGAAAGAAAACTTTACAATATTAGTGGCATCCAGAGAATCTGGACTCCCCCCCCCCACCCTGCCTACGCCACTCAGTGGAATAGAGGACTATAGATAGATAAGAGGGAGATTGGGAGATAAAGGGAGATACAGAGAGACAGAAGAAGATAGGCAGTTAGAGAGACAGGAGGGGATAGATAGATAGATAGAGGGAGATAGACGGATATAGAGAGAAAAATGACGATAGAGATACAGATAGATAGAGGAGGATAGACAGATAGGAAGTTAGAGCGATAGACAAATAGATATAGCGAGAGAAATGAAGCTAAATAAATAGAGGGAGACAGATGGAGACAGGGAGACAGAGAGATAAAGGGTGATAGAGATATAGAAAGAAAAATGGTGATATGAATACAGAGAGCTAGAGGGAGATATATAGAGAGAGATACATGGATAGAGGGAGATAGACAGAAATAGATATAGAGAGATAGACAGGGAGTTAGAGATAGATAGAAATAGAAAGATAGAGGAATTTAGAAAAATCGAAGGATATAGAGATATAGAAAGATACAGGGGATAGAGGGAGATAAATAGATAGGGATACATAGAGATAGAGGGTGATAAAGAGATAGGACGAGATAGAGAGATAGAGGGAGAACGATATATGGATAGAGGCAGATAGAGAGATAAAGGGGATTGAGACAGATAGAGTTAGATAGAGGAAGATAAGTAGATAGAGGTTATAGATAGATAGATAGGGAGATGTGGAGATGGAGGGGGATAGAGAGATAGCGAGATATAGATAGATAGAAGGAGATAGGGAGATACAAATATAGAAGGAGATAGGGAGATACAGAGATAGAAGGAGATAGGGAGATACAGAGATAGAAGGAGATAAGGAGATACAGAGATAGAGGGAGATATAAAGTTAGATGGTAGTGGGAGATAGAGCGATAAAGGGAGATAGATATATAGAGGAAGAGAAAGAGGGAGGGAGATAGGGAGATACAGAGATATACGAAGATAGTGAGATAGAGGGATATAGGTCATTCTAGTATATATATAAAGTTGTTAAATATTAATTAAATGTTACCATATAAGACAGTTAAAATCTTACATTATCTGTGAAACTCAAACAGTAAAAAAATCCATACCCAGTTTTGCATAACTTGTGCTGTGAAAAAAAAAATAAAAGTGAAAAATGAGTATTTAAAAATATTAGCTTGAAATTTCTAAAACGTTTTTCAAATAAAAATAGGTATATTTTATGAAGCATATAAGACTGGAGACCGCGTGCAGAGCTGAAGGGGGAGTGAAAACTCTTCGTTATAGCCGGACATCGTTATAATGGGTTTCCTTACAACATGTTTCTATTTATAGGAAATTTAAAAATATATAAGATTTATGCGATATTTAAATTTAATCTGGCTTGAATTATACGGATTATTTTGCATAATCTTAAAATAAAGACTTCTTTCGTGAAAACTTTCTTATAATTCTACATTACACAATAATGTAGCTGAAGATTTTATACGAGAGCAAAATATTTATACAATTTAGGGCTATGGTCGAATCGCTTATATATGTTCCATTAACTCTTTCGGACACGGATTATAAATGCAGACCTGCCACTGGCGACTATTTATACATTCCATTCGTACCACTTTTTTCAAAAGGTAAAACTTGTGGTAGACTTCTTTTACGTATGTTGTCAAAAAGTACGTTAAATTTTTTATTTATAGAAAATGGTATAAATTAAATAAAAAAGTAGTGTTGTTGGGACATATTCACCCATTCGAAGTGAAATGGTTAACTTCCCTAGTACCATGGCTGGATAATTTTCAAGCTTTGTTATGGCTATTTTTCATGATTTATAC
Source organism: Maratus michaelseni (assembly GCA_963931845.1). Lineage (NCBI taxonomy): Eukaryota > Metazoa > Arthropoda > Arachnida > Araneae > Salticidae > Maratus > Maratus michaelseni. The sequence goes on from OZ007600.1 coordinate 102,613,952, forward strand.
CACAAATTTAATTCAATAAAATTTAGCTTTGGTCTACAATTATATACTTGATTTAATTTAATAATTTTAATTTAAAATAAAATACTTATGCTAAAAGTGATTGCAGTAAACATAAAAGCTTAAAAAACTTTTAATAAACAAACCAACTAGTTTCGTTCACACAAAATAACGGTGATATTCACAGGGTTTACAATAATAAATAAACTATTTTTGAATCAAATTTGAAAATGTTCTTGAAAAAAAAATATCACAAGATAGCAAGTATCACGAAAGCACAGCGCCATCTAAATTCATTGTGCGTTAACAAAAATGATCTTGCATAAAAGTTAATTAATTTATATTATCTTTTTTTAAGGTATGCAGCATCTCGGTCGAATTCTAGGTAACTTGAAGGAGCCTGATTCCATGAATATGCCCCGTTGCGCATATATTTTTTTCTATCCATTTGCACATAATGTATTGGGAATAAAATCTTAATGGAAATATTATTTTAATATATTTTTTTAATTAATCTGCATAGATTCTATTTTCTTTATGCTATCTCGTGAAATTTGCTTACCAAGTACATTTTCAAATTAAATACTAAAACAGTTTACTTATCGTTTCAGACCTGCAGAATATCACCCTTATTTTATGTGTACGAAGCTAGTCATTTTGTTTATTAATAGTTTTTTTTTTCAGCTTTTATGTTTACTGTAATTACTTTCAACATATGTATTTTTAAATGATAATAAGTGATTTTTTCTTATGTAATTATAATAAGTTTAATTCATTAATATTTCTGTTTCGAAACAGGAACGAAAAACCGAATGGGTAAAAAAAGACATCCATAGTAGTAAGAGGGTTAACTTAAATTTTAAACTGCTAACTATTTTATTGTGATGATGAAATTCACCTTGAAAAGATTCCAGCAAAAAAAGCAATTTTGTTAAAAAAATATTAAATATTTTGTTATTTAAATAGAAATTTCAAGAGGCTTTTTTAACTAACAAATAATAAAATGTCACGTTTGGTAAAAATGACAGAATTTCCGTTAAAAATATTTTATTTTATTCTTTGTAGTACGCATTTATAAGTTGAAATAATTTTTTTTTTTTATGTCATAACTTAAAAAACAACTTTTTATACTACAAAGACAATACTCGCCAGAAATAGAAAAAACAATGAATCAATTAATGCTGCTAATGTCTCTACTGAATTAATCATTTAATTTTTCAGACATAGAATAATCTCACTAAAAACATTTAAGCATGAAAAATCATTTCTAATTATTAGAAAAAGTTGAGTAAACGTGACTTTTTTTATTTGTTAGTTGTAAAAGTCTCTTGAAATTTCTACTTAAATAACAAATCATTTAATATTCTAGAAATAAAATAATCCCATTAAAAACATTTCAGTATTAAAACTAATGTCTAATTATTTTAAAAAATTGCTTAACCTTGACTTTTTTCATAAGTTAATTGTAAAAGTCTCTTAATAAATGTTTAATTTTGATGTTTGTCTTATAATTATTGGATAAAACATTAAGTACATATGTGCTTTCGAATTTAATTTAAACGTAACCTTAATAATTTTCTCTTAATTACTCGAATGTATTTTTTTTAAATAAAATCAGAATTTAAAAAAATATATTTTCCAGCATTGAATATTTTATCAAAATTTTACTTTCCCGAATAATAAAAAATTACAAAAAAAAAATCAATTTAAAAAAGTGTTTTGAGTAATCATATATATTATTAAAAAAAAGTAACTTGCAAAGCAAATTAAAAAAAATAAATTTATTTCCAAAATTTTAAGCCCGAGAAGGGACAGATATTAAAATTATTTTATTTAGTCAATGCTACAATAATGTTGCATTTTTATATTAAATCTTGTTCGTCTATTTAATCTTAAAATATTAAATTTAAATTTGAAACATGATATTAAAGCAACTTCAAAACATTTCATTTAGTTGAAATGAAATCTAAATAAATCTTCAACTTTTTTAATTATTTGAACTTCTCATGTTTCTTGTCTGTTAGAATTTGCTACAATACAAATTTTGCATAATGCATGTAAAACTGAAAAAAAAAGTTGACGATTTATTTAGATTTCATTTCAACTAAATGAAATGTTTTAAAGTTGCTTTAATATCATGTTTCAAATTTAAATTTAATATTTTAAGATTAAATAGACTGAACAAGATTTAATATAAAAATGCAACATTATTGTAGCATTGACTAAATAAAATAATTTTAATATCTGTCCCTTCTCGGGCTTAAAATTTTGGAAATAAATTTATTTTTTTTAATTTGCTTTGCAAGTTACTTTTTTTTAATATCTCAAGTTTTTTAATAACAAATTAATATGAAGCAGATAAGATTCACACAAGACAAGTATGTAAAAGACTGCACAGATCAAAATCAGTATTGTAATATGAAATATGCAGTTCAAACATTGATTATTCTGTAAGCAATTCAAATAATAAAAAAAGTAATTTTTAACAAAAAAAATATATATAACGGACTTCAACGGATTGTTTCTCATCTTCATAATGATAATAATAAACGAATCATGTTCATTTTTGCAAATAATTTTATTCCACTGTGCAAAACACGTTTGCAACCACTTTGGAAAGAGACACTAGTAAGTGGTGTGTGAAAGCTATCGATAAAATCTTGTGTTGTTTTATCACATAATAAGAAGTATAAATATAATAACGAGTATATATGAGCAGAATGTTCTTGAATATAACTGTAAACAGTGAATGTGTCAAGAGTTTTTGTTATATAATGCAGATAAGAAAACTAGCTGGCTTCGCCCGCTAGCGGACCCCTAATTTACATCGGTGCCTCGAATCTTGTAAAACCTTGAACCGAACAAACCTCCGACCCGAGTCCCCTCTGCCTTTTGCACCGGATAATCCCTTAGTTTGCACATTGAATACTATAAACCTCTAACACAACGAACCTCCGACCTGGGTCCCGCTGCCTTCGGCACCGTATACCGGTCGTGCTACACACGCACCGGACGATTCCTTAATTTGCACATCGAATAGTATAAACCTCTAACTGAACGAACCTCCGGCTCGGGTCCCCGCTGGTTTGGACGGACAATTTTAAAAACGTGTGAATTGTACTTCTTCCAATGCTGAAGGCAGGAATTCCCGTTGGTGCTAGTACTGCAGCAGCATCATTATTGTGATTACTCGTTAAACGAACTTTCTGACTGAGTAATTAAATTAGAAAGCTTTTTCTTGTACCAGCAACTCCGCTTACAATCAGATTTATGGGTGGAATAGACGGGTCTTTCTTTTGTTCTTCTACGTCCTTTATAATTGATTCAAATATTTTCCTTTGGTCAGCATTCATTTTTCTTGTTCAATTTATCTTCATTAATAACAATTTCTTGGTGAGTTTCAAAGTTATCAAAACCTGCGGCCATCATATCAACGTCTTCATTTGGTTCTTCAATATTTTCAAGCTGGTCGTGCAAATCACTTTCTTGTTGCAACTTTTCAACCAAGTTGATTGCAGCTTGTAGTCGTTGTTTTGTTTCGCGACATTCTTCCATCTCTGGAAAATTTTTCACATTGTGCTCAAAGTATTCACGGTAGAGTTTAAATTCTCCCAATAGGTCTTATTCGTTTCGCCAAGGCTTGAACAATATCAGAAATGAATTATAGTACAACTCAATTCCAGCGTCCGTTTTCGGATTATGATTGGGCGTTTTCGAAACAACTATGGTTTCAAACGTTTTCTGAACCAACTGAGGTTTTCTTTTAATTCGTAATATTCTACAGACTTTTGGTCTACAGTCGTTTGTATTAGTACCTAGTGGCCAATTCGTATAAACACATGTTTTCTAATTTGTCATGTCGATTCGGGTAATAATCATCAATCAAATTCTGACAGTAAATTTCAGTAGATCGTTCATCCTCTTTTGCCAATAAAATCAAATCATGGTGACTTTCAGTTTTATCCGTCGGTCTTTTTTCATGCTGGTATTTAAGTATTGCACAGCATCCATGAATAGAAGCATTTATGGCCAAGAATTTTGTCTACGGCTTCGTAACTTCCAGTTTCTCGACTAATCAAGTTTTATCTCGCAAAAGCGCGTAATCTAGCACCGAGACTTTTGTTTTCGTCAATGGTCTTCCAAATCTCTTCCTTACGATTTTTTCCCGGTTGGTTATATAACGCGTACTGTAATGATTTAACACCAAACTGGGTTCTCCAACAAACTGGATGTCAATGTTGGCGGCTCACATAAAGAAAATCGCGGGATTATAATCATTGATCCAAGTTTGTTTATCTGATAACTTTGTAACATGGTGTCCACCTTTTCGAGACAAAATGCAGTTTTTAACAGAATTTAAAGTTCAATGTTTCACCAAACCATACTTGAAAATTATGTGTAATAATATGCAGCCTGATTATGGCACATTATTGATGACCTTTTAGATGATAATAATGATAGATTTTCTAATATTCCGTAATCGAGTCTACAGCCAATGTTTCAATGTTAGCAAGAAACAAACCAAAAAAAAGGGTACTTTTTGGCTAGCCGGGAGCCAGTGAAATAAAAAATATATATATAATATATATAGTGTGTGTGTGTGTATATATTTCACTGGCACCTGGTTAACCGAAAAGTACCAAAAAATATTATAGCAACAATATGGATGCAGTGCAAATGTGGATATGATTGAAGGTTTTTCACAAGATCGCAACAACCACATCAAACATTTATCGCCAATAAGAGCCCACTAAATCTACCCGCACAGGATTTTTCAATTTATTGTATAACAATTATTTGTTTTCTTATTTGAAGTATATATTTGTGTTTTAATTTTAATAAAATAGTGCTTAAAAGTCTGTAATTTTCAAATGTTATATTTTTTAAATGCTCACTTTCGTTTCAACATTGTTGTTTTGTTGTTGTTGTTTTGTTTTTTTTTCAAGTGTTTTGATTCACGTGAATTTCATTTTGCGCCAACTATTACGCTTGGCGACAATGGTTTTTGTATAACGGAAAAGTACCGAAAAACATTCAATAAATAACAAATCACAATATTTGGCACGGTTTGCATGACAACACGGTTTGTAGACAACATCTGCTCGGTCAGGGTTGAAATAATTGGCGCATCAGCAAACATTTTGGCATGGTGTTGGTATAACGGAAAAGTACCAAAATAAAAGATACAGCACCACAAAACTATCGCCAACTCAAAGATTAAACGCCAAAAATGCAGTCACATTTACTTGATGTCAGAAGCATTATACGTGTTTATGTCATCGAGTGGTTTTTAATTCCACATTTGCGTGTGTTATTCATTATGTTTTACTGATTTATTAGTTATTTCATTAATTAAAATAACAATTGCGTACGTAAATTCTTATATTTTATTTATTTATTTTGATATTCCAATGGCAACGTTCTCCCATTTCTTTGACGTTACAGTTTGGCGATACTTTTTTGTTATGAATGGTCGACAGGATAATAGAGAAGTACCGAAAATTGTTTGCCGCATATTTTACGTGAATTAGATGAAATTATGAAACACAATTCTTTTAAACAAGCATATAAAATGCTTAGTGAGTTTGAACGTTAATAGCAGGAGCCTGTTAGGCGATACTTATTAAACATATTATAGCAAACGTTACCGCGTTTGCTATGATATTCATAGTTATTAATCACATAGTAAAAATTATAGTATCGTAAAAATTAAAATAGTAATCACATAGTAAAAATTATTTCAATTTTTTGTTATAAATATGGCGTCATATACAATTGCTTCCTGTATTTATTCATATTGATGCTCCTTGTATTATTAACAAATGTATACTGAACTAAGAATATGCTCTTTTTGTTACAAATATGGTGACATATTCACCTGCTTTCTGCTTGCATTATAACCAAATGTTTGAAAATGTCCGTTTATTTAGAGTATGATGTCGTGTTGTTCCATTTTTTAAAACGTAAAAAAATCTAATTCGGTTTTATTTTGATCGTGGAAATCTTTCAATTGAAAAATTATTGCTGTGGTCAAATTATTATATTAGGTTTTTGAATTGTTGGCAACAATAAAGAAACATAGTTAAATTTTATAGGAAAAACGTCCATTGATTCCCAGTGAAAATTATGAAATTTTGAATTATTAAGAAAAATATTTGAATGACGTAAATAAAACATAGCTTATGTTACTTCCTGGATTATAATTCATCTATATGCAACGGCATTTAATCCATTTTGATCCTGACGTCAGCCAAAGAATTTCACTATTTCAAATTTCAAATTTTATTAGAATTTCACACAGTTAAAATTTTGTGGCAACGCGTACAAAAAGTGGGAAAAACTCTAGTAAATTAACTCGTTCAATGGGATTTGCTGTGTTAATGTTACATTAAGATGTCACACTGGAAATAAATAAGTATTGCGCTGCCGCGCAATACTTAATATCCGATGTCAAGATCCCTTTTTCTACGCACAACGAGGAATGAGGTATTATACGATAGGGTTTTTAAACAGGATTTTGGCACTCACATTTCGTTAAAACTAGTGCTCCCGAAGCGATATGTATTTGAGTTATACGTTTAACCGATGTAAGTATAATAAGTCGATATGAAATACGTATAACATTAAAGAAGTGAATATAAAACATCACATATTTTTACTGAATGGTGTATACAAATTTAAAATTTTATACATACATTAATATTAAAAATATCGACGTTTCGACCACCATCTATGGTCATCTTCAGAAAAATATTCTTATATTGCTTTTAAAGTTTCAAATGCGAAAAACAATCCGTCCGTTGCCACATTATTATTGCTGTCCATAAATTAAAAATTAACAAGGGTAACACTCAACCATCGCACCAACCAACCACAAGTAGAAACGATGCAGAAGCATCTCCTAACGGACAAAAATCTAACTGCTGTAAATGTATTATTAATGAAGAAGTTTAAAATAAAGAAAAGCGTAATTAACTATTTCAAGATGTTCATCCAAATTTTAGGGATATTAAATGAAATGCTATCATTACAAACCTCATTTTTCCTATTCATAATTTCAATGAACTCTTTTCGCAGACCCTCAAAGACGTTATTACATGGAATTTTAATTTTAGCGTTATCAAAATCTATGTGGCTGTCAGGATTATTAAAATAGAACTTAGCCAGGGCTGTCGTCTGTTGATATTGCGAAATATTCCTTTTATGTTCTTTTAGACGTTCAATAAATTTCCGTTTTGTAACCCCAATGTAAAACTTTTTATTGCCATCTTTCAAAACAATAGGTATTTCATAAACACCCGCACATTCGTGCAACGGTGTAGGATCCAGGTTACTACATAATAAATTAGTGAGGTAAGGAGGGGGAATAGCAGTAAGCTGAATATTAAACCCACGAACTATACTCCTTAACTTTTCAAAAATAACAGGAACATAACCAAACCGACAATATGTTGGCCTCTGTTGGTTATTAGGCAAGCTGTGAGGGGGTGGTCAATGGTGCTTCTGAATGATGTTATAAATGTACTTAAGGGGAAACCCATGATTAGTGGCTATTTGCTTTATAAAATTAAGCTCTTGTTTTAATTGCATACCCGAACAAATTAAGAAAGCTCTTTGAATGAATGATTTAAAAGCAGAAATCCGGTATTGGAAAGGTAAATTAGCATTGAAGGGGATAACAGTATTTTCCTTCATAGGTTTTCTATAAACATTATAGCTCAGCACCTGATTAATGCGGTGTAATTGAACATCTAGGAAGGGTAAAGAAGCGTTTTTCTCTATTTCTAAAGTGAATTTTATATTACGGTCCAAATTATTAATACTGCAAAGAAAATTATCCAGGGCCAAGCGACCGTGATTCCATAAAATGAAAATGTCATCCACGTAACGAGCCCAAAAACTAGGATTTATAGCAAAGGTATCAAATATAAGTTTCTCTAAAGGTCTCAATTTAAATTCCGAAAATAATCCAGAAACTGGTGAACCCATGGGGGCCCCCCTAGATTGCCTGTAAAATTCCCCATTAAAGCTAAATATATTACTTTGAACAATAAGATTCAAACCTGCTATAAGTGAAGTTTTTATATTGTAATTAAGCTTCTCCTGCTTATCGATTATAGTAATAATATTCTGAATAATTTCTTGTATGTCAAGAGAGGTGTATAATGAGACGATATCCAGACTAGCTAACATTGTATTACTATTTAACGTACAGGTCTTAACCCTTTCCATAAATTCAGCAGTAGAATTAACGACATAATTTGAGGGGGGGCAAAATCTTTTTCAAAAAGGAGACAAACGCTTTTTCAATAAAATAAACCGGTCCCGAGCAACGAGCAACTATAGGTCTGATTGGAAGGGCAGGTTTATGATCTTTCAAACGACCTGTAACTTTTGGGGTAGCCCCAGTTTGATTCAGCTTTATATGATGTTTCATGCAATCCGGCCATTCTCCAGTCCTCAATAATTCTTGCGTTTTTTTTTTTAATATCGACTTATTGAAGTCCTTTTTAAGGTTTCACAGCCCATTTCTTCAATACAGGCCTTAACTTTATTAATATAATCATCTCTGTTGAGAACTGCAATTTTATTAGTCTTATCAGTTCTTAAGAAAACAATATCCTTCACTTTTCTTAACTTCTGGATGGTTTTAAATAAATGAAGTTGAGATTTATCAAATTTCTGGGGCAACTTCTTTGCTAAGTTAAACACACTGGATCTGATCTTCTCTCTCTCGGTATCTGGAATCGAGTTGAGTACAGATTCACAGTCTGAAACAAGAGATTTATAATCAAGATTATTCTTAAAGACAAATTTCGGGCCAAGTGACAATGCTTGGCATTCAACATTTGAAAAGATTTTGTCAGAATAATTAGCAAATGGAACAGGTTTAATAGGTGGAGAGAGACATTTTTCTTTTGTCGTAACCAATTTATGAATCTTCTTACGATGGATATACGATTTCTCCCGATAACGAATAAATCTTAAACTTGAAATGCGGTGCATCAGATTATCAAAAATGCAAGAGGGTGTAACTTGAGCAAAATTGAAATAACATTGAAGGGTCCTTTTAGAAAGAAGATCTACATAGGCATATTTATCTCTAATCAAAAAATTTAAACAACGAAATTAAGTCTGTCTTTGCTTCCGCAGCTTACGAAGCTTATGACCATAGATGGTGGTCGAAACGTCGATATTTTTAATATTAATGTATGTATAAAATTTTAAATTTGTATACACCATTCAGTAAAAATATGTGATGTTTTATATTCACTTCTTTAATGTTGTAATATTTCATGGTGTAATTGTCCAGCATTTATAGGAAATACGTATACTTTAAACTACACGTTTAATCGTATCTTGATACGCATAAGCGGTTAAACGTATAATTCAACCATACTTATGTTTCATGTATACGTATTTACGTTTAATACCAATAAATATCTTCAGTCTTCAGTCACTGAACGGAGATAACGTTGGAAATCGGTGGCGTTACCGTAGCAATCTACATAATATGTTCAAAAATATGTTTCGCGCGAAGTATCCATTCCATTTATCAAAATAAGCTATGTGCGGGAGTTACAAACCTAACTTCGAAGCTTCTCGCTACCCATAGTAAAATATTTCATAATTAATAGCTGTTGAAGGAAAAACAACCAAAATCTAAAATGCAGGAAAGAAAGTTCCTATTTTGTTGTTCTTGTTGGCAAGCATCTACTACTTGCACAGGAACCGCAAGGCAGATAAACCCGGGGCCATCATGGTTCTTTCATCAAGAAATCGCGGTGGTTCAGGTAAACCGCGAGAATGGAGGACACTAGCGGGTGTTTCTCACTGTCTCTGATCCGCAGAATAGTTGGTGAAAAGCATCTTTTTACCAGCAATGAATGAAAACCGTTTACACGTTTATACGTTTAATGACTGGGGTATGTTACGTATATACGATGTACCTCATATACTGTTTCGTATAATATGTATAACCTCCTCAGTCGTATCATACGTATCCAAAATGTGTACCCTATATAATACGTATTATACGTATAGCTTCCAACTTTTCCGCTTTTCTCCTACCACTAAAATTTTATAGTAAATTGTAGCTTATTAAATCGCCAAAATATGCGGTATAATTAGGCAAAATTTTCTATTAATTTTTAGTGGTAACAAAAAAGCGTAAAAGTTGGGAGCTATGATTATACGTACAGGGTTGTTATAATTAAAGTTCGCCTATTCAGAAGGCTCTTGAGCCGCTTCTATGGCTCCAAACGAAACAAAATTTCACTAGTACGTAGTTGAAGAGATGCGCTCTGCGAAAATCCAAAAAAAAATTAGTGACATTTTTCGTTAGTAGGTGGCGCTGCGCCAATATTTAAAGGCGATGTTTGCAGATTCATTATATCAATTTCAGTCAATCCAGACGGAGCACACAAATTTAAAAGTTTCAACAAACTTCGACGAACTGCGAATTTTTATAATTAAAGTTCACCTAATCAGACAGCTCTAGAGCCTGACGTATGACTCCAAACAATACAGAAAAATGAATATAAATTCATGTGATGTAATCTGCATCAACAAACATAAAACATGTCGCTCGGCAGCGAGGAAATAACGAAGAATAACATTACGCATGCTCAATGAATCCTCCACCATTCTCAATAACGCATTCCATTCTCAGAATTGTGCATTCTGCAGCATTGCGTAAACTGCCCTGTCGTATTGAGCGAAAATGAAATCTAATACTCTCTTTCAGATCAGAGATTGTCTGACATCTATCTTTAGATACAGAATCTTTCAAAAATCCCCACAACCAAAAATCGCATGGTGTTAGATCCGGCGATCGTGGTGGCCAGACTATTTGAAAATAATGACTTATGATGCGGTCTTCTGTAAAATGGCTTGTTAAGAAAGTCCGAACTGCTCTAGTAATGTGCGGTGGTGCACCGTCTTGCGTAAACACGATATTTTGAAAGCAGCCTCGCTGATGCAGCCCGGGAATCAGAAAATTTGACTACATATTGAGATACCTTCTCCCATTTACGGAACATGTAATGGGTTCTGTGGATGTTAGTTCCTCAAAAAAAATATGGCCGTATCATAAACGTAGCTGTGAAACCGCACCACACCGTCACTTTAGCTGCATGCAATGGAACATCTTGGACAACATTAGGATTCTCTTTTGCCCAAATTCAACAGTTGTGTGTGTTCACTTGTCCGTTTAAATAAAAATGCCCCTCATCACTCCTTAGAATATTCCAGGGCCAAGGATTGTCCACATTCATTCGTGCAAGAAACTGTAGTGAAAATGATAGCCGACTTTCGGCATCACCCTGTATTAGTTGTTGCACCCTCTGAATCTTGTATGGATAGTAGCGCAAAATTTGACGTATCACTTTTCTCACAGTGGAAATCGGCATATCAACTTCTTTCGCAATAGATGGCACACTTGCATTACCAAATGATGAGTGGCTTGCTAAATCCACGGTAGCAGTAGCAATATCTTCAATGCTAGAAATGTCTACTTTTTTTTCGTCCTCTGCCAGGAAGAATGTCGAGTTTTCTTGTTTCCTCGAAATTTTTAATCATTTTGTGAACTCCACGATCCGACATTGGTCCACGTCTAACATCTTTTAGTTTCCTGAATTCTCAAAGAGCTGCAGCTGCGTTGCTGTTTTTTTAATAAAATAACTTTACAAGAAGTGCCTTTTCTTTCAAAGTTACCATTCTCCACAAAGCGTAGATTCAAATACTTTTCAGAAACAATCAACTGTCCCAGCGTCAAAGAAATCACAGACACACTTTATCAGCAAGTTTTAAATCGTCAGGTGGTTAGAAGGGTATTTCAAGTTTTCAAAGTTGCGACGTCACTTTGATGTCGTTTGTCGAAAATTTGAATAAAATGTGATCTTTTTCAAGTGTTGGGTGAAATTTTGTGATTTTGTGTGTTTCATCTGGATTGACCGAAATTGATATAACGAATCTGAAAAAGTTTACTGTTACCAACTGTGAAATAAAATTTCCTATATTTTGTTTTTTACAAAATAAAGGAATCTGCAAATATCGGCTTAAATATTGGCGCAGTGCCACCTATTGACAAAAGATTTAATTTTTTTTTTCGATTTTCGCAGAGCGCATCTCTTCAATTACGTACTAGTGAAATTTTGTTTCGTTTGGAGCCATAGAACCGGCTCTAGAGCCTTCTGAATAGGCGAACTTTAATTATAACAACACTGTATATTCATATAAACGTTAAATAGTGAGCACTAATTAATACACATAGCTTTATTAACTCCTTAATTCTCGCGCCCATAATATTCACGGGATGTGTATTGTAGTTTTTTTTATTCAGATTGTTTGATTCCCACCAGTTTCTTAATATAGTGAAACTCGCTTTACTCTCGCATCATTCTATCAGTCATTAAATAAGGAGAATATTTCTACTTCAAAAAAGTGGTGGCAATCAAACAATTTGAATTAAAAAAACGTAGCTTACACAAAAATAGAGCGACGTTTAAGGGGTTAAAAGATGCAGCTAATTAAAAATTAATTAAAACTTATCAGCCAATATTTACAAGTATTACAGTACGAAAGCTTCATTCGGGTCCACTGGTATAATCAATAAAAGCTTTGTACTTCATTTCCATCTTAATCTCTAAGATAGTGGTTTCACAACAAGGATCACGGGCCTCAGAAATACAGCTTTTAAAATAGAAATAGTTACCTTTTTTAAATCGCTGAATTTCTATCATTAAAAAAGTCGGAATGTCAAATAAGTGAAAATACTTTTCGTAAATAGTAGTGATTACCACTGTTCTAAAGTACGCGTATTTCTTTTTATGTTAAGTTACTTTATAAATAGGTTCAAATTCTATTTAGTTCCAGGATAATCTATACTAGAATACTCTTAAGAAAATAGTAACATTCTTGAAAACATGGACGCACTAAGCACATGCCCCATTCAGAGAGTAACATTACTTTCAAATAGTAATAGTCGTCTTACTTAAACACAAAATTTTTTTCATAAGTATGTCAATAATTATTATTTAGAAATACTGGTGAATGTGTTGGACGGTAAAGTATTTAGTCGGGTTCTGCACATGGGCACATAGTTTCCAAACCTTTCAATTTTTGAGCATCGTTATTTCGGGATAGTAATCTGCATCTTATTTAATCGCAAATTTCTCCCTTTAAAAATAAGAAATGCATCGATGCGGAAATAGTGGTGCTCAAAAGACAAATTTTAGCAGCTATGGTGTTGTAGACAAGGACGCATAATTGAATATTAAGTCAGGGGTGCAAAAATCTAGGCGCCAATGGGCTGATTCCCACCACTAAATTTGATTAGTATTCTTCATCAAATTTTATTAGTATACGTCGCCTAAATTTTATCAGTATTCTTATTAGGTGAAGAATACTAAAAATTTAGTGGTGGGAATCGGGCCATTGGCGCCTAGATTTTTGCACCCCTGTATTAAGTGTCAATTTTTGTTAACCCTATGGCCGTCTGGCCTGTGCTTTTCCCTTCTCAGACATCATATTAAAATGGCTGTAGACAAAAAATATTTTTAACATAATTATGTTTTAAACAGTATATTGAATGAAGAGATATGAAAGGTATTATAGCATGACACTGTGATTAAATATATATATATTCTGGGATTTACAAGCATTCTTATGAAATTACATAAATTTACCGGGCAGTTAAATATTAAATATTTTTGAAATTGTAAGGCATAACTGACAACATTTATGTCATTTTATTACGTCTAAAATTTAACAGTAAATCTTGCCTTATTTAATCACCAAAATCTGCAATTAAATAAGACAATAAAATTTAATAAATTTTAGCGGTAACTGAAAAGCACAAAAATTGGCAGGTAAGTTTAGGTGCTTAACTATGCTTATAATGTACAGTGCAAGGATGGCGAACATGCGTGTCAGCAGTCGATTGCCAAAACTTTTTCGAAAAAAGATTCTTTGACTCATTTAGGGGAATTTACCCAAATTAGTCAAGCGTTGCATTAAAGCAACACCATAGTTAAAACCACTGTTTTTGTTTGCACACCAGTACCGTAATTTCCGGTGTATAATCCGCAGCTCAAAGAGTCGTTTTTCGACCCAGAAATATCATTTTATAAAATGAAACTTAAAAGATCGCTGTAAATATTTAACTACAATTATTGAATAAAATTTCTGGGTCGAAAAACGACTCTTTGAGCTGCGGATTATACGCCGGAAATTACGGTAATTCTGGAGCAAAATACTTTATTTCTTTGATGACAAAAACACTTTTACGAAATATAACATCGAATTTCTGTTCTAGAAACAGTGGTGTGAAATGCATTTTTTTTTTCCATTTTTAAGAGAAAAATAATTACGGTAATAATGGGTTAATTCTTAGATTAAAACAAAGAATGTGGGAACGTGGTGGAAAATGACCATCTGGCATGAGGGTTCGCCGTCCCTGGTACATTGTAATAAATGATATTTTTATTTTTACATATCCACTGTATTATATTAGAGTTATTCTGTATGTAATGGAATTATTAATGTCTGTATTTACAACTTAGTTCAGTTCTAATTTATATCAATTGTAATGTGCGTACATGTGTGTTATGATAATATTCTCTAACGCATTTAAATATTTGTTCTGCAGTTTGTTGATGAATTTTTTCACCCAGACCAGTGCATCCCGCCTCTAAACCAATAGATTAGGGGACTGGGTAATTGATTATGTTTCTGCAGCAATCCGACAAACGAATATATTGGATACTGATAATGAAGTATTTTATACTATTAAAGGTAATACAGAAAGTAATTTATTACATACACGAATGGATAACTTTTCAGCTATTGTAACAACATATGTTCCAAGTCTCACGGTAATTGAGTACCAGAATTTTCGAAAGTTAAAACACGCTTTATTTTATCTCTAAAATTCTTTGATTATACAAAGTGTGTATTTTTATATTGAAATAGTGGGTACTGAAAAATCGTAATGGTGTGTAAACATTATTATACAACTATGTAAAAAATGTATGTGGGCAATTGTATAACAAATGTATGTGAAGACAGTTATTAACAAATGTATGTGGGCAGTTATATAACAAATATCTAACTTGTGTCTTTATTCCTTTCTAGAAATCCCTTAACTGATCAATGTCTCTGAAATTAACCGATTGAAATGATTAAAATATTTAGTATGTTGACTTGAGATTTTATGCAAATAAAAGTATGGTTGTTTCTCCTGTACAAGGTTCCAGAGATTTCCGATTGCGAATTTCTGATTCGAGACCACGTGTTGGTAAATCCATAGTTCCGTGGTAGCATTTATATCTTTGAAATCTGCGATCACATGTAGTATCCTGTCATAGACAATATTAGATATTTCCTCATAAACAGGTTTTTCAGTCAGAAAAAGTCGAAACGCGCTGAGTGATAGTTTACTTCTTGTAAATTCGCCAATCACGAACTTACCACTATTTTTATCTATTACGATAAATATCAGCTTGAATTCCACCAATCAGAGTGCTCTGAAATGTAGTTCTTCCCAGTTCTTGAATATTACGCAACCTCTTAATACACTTTACGCGCCAAATGTTCTGCATATTGTCTACATTGATTTGTTCCATTCAGTCTTCAAAATAACACTACTTGCAGAGATAATAAGCTGATAGAAAGAAGCGAAATACAATAGCATATACATTGTGTCCGAAATTTCTTTCGCTGGTAACAAAATTGATTCATATCCGCTATAAGATATATATAAGATAACTATAAGATAAAGATTTGAAACTGATGTTAAAATGTTGGAAAACTAACCAAGTTTTTCTGTTGTAATTTTCAGTAACGTGACTGTCGTGTAGCAGTAACAGTGTCCAGGAAACCGGAAATGTTCTCAAATCAGGATGAAACACAATGTGTCCTCTGGTATCACGATACCCTTTGTGCGTCTGTAATTCACGCAAATTCGTACTAATTTCTTGGAACTGGGCGCAAAAGACTGCCTGACTTAAAATGATACCAGAGGACACACTGAGCATTTTTCTGATTTGTGAACAGTACTGGTTTCCTGGACTCTGATACTGCTACACTATAGCCAAATTAAGGAAACGTTACAAAAGAACTTTGTTAGTTGTCCAACATTTTGGCGCCACTTTAACATGTGTATCTTTTATATAGCGGGTATGAATCAATTTTGTAATCAGAGAGGGAAAGAATTTTCGGAAACCCTATACATAAAATCCTATGATTGTACGTGGGATTGATCTTTTAAATGAGGACAAAGTATATATAATAAGGTTCTACTGATTGTTTTCTTTTCTGTTGAGTAAGTATCAAGGATGTATGTGTTAACAGTTTATGGGATTAGGTGTTATCATCTTTTTCTACCCGCCTCCGTTAATTAACTAATAAACTTTCGTACATATGTACATTATGTGTTTATAGAATCCAATACATCAGGCCCATCCAACCTCCTGCCCGAGGAATATCATTCATTTTTAATAGAAATCCCCGCCTTATTTAATCGGCGACATTCTGCGCTTAATTAAATAATGTGAAGATTTTTATCAAAATATATTAGTGTTAGTCTGCCGGCGACAGGTTGGACAACCTTGCACTACAATACGTATAAAACAAATGGTGAATGAAATTCCATAATTTTTTACCTTTAAATGCACAACAATATAATATAACATGTAATGATACATACACTGAGGACACCCCATGTTCCATCTTCCACTCTGTATAAATCATAAGAAAATCTAAGATCATGGGCAAATTTTAACAACAAGTCTATACAAAATCCTGAGCAACATTGGTAAAAATTTGGATTTTTCAGAGCCATCGTGTGGTTAACACTGCGGAAGAAAACACAACAACTACATATAAATAAAACTTTGTACAACATAGAAATAAATACATAAGTATACACACTTAAAGTAAACTAAGTGCATCAATACACTTAATATAATGAAACACACGCACACGCAAACATAACTATATACACATATAGTTTATTGTGCATTGGGTTGTCTTTAAAGTTCATGCCGGTTGGGAAAATCAATTCGTACCGGAAAATTCTGCCCATTAATTATTAGATATTAGATATCGAAATCAATGTCTAGTAACTTTTTCTTACGGCTCCCTTTTGCCTCGCAAGTCAATTACCTTTAACCTGGAAGTTCAGTTGGTAGGCAACTACGTATTTCATGCTGCTAACTACATCAAAGCCATTAAATAATAAGCCCAGTCAGATAAATGGGAAACTTTTCGCAAGTTGAAAATAGCGCCATCTAGCGGTTGGGAGTGCTGCATTCGGCACCAAGAATATTTTAATAAAATTTTGCTTCTAAAATTTAAGCTTAAAATAAGGAGTTCATATTTTCTAAGAAAGTCGTTTGTAAGTTCCGGTGTCAGTCAGTAATTTCACATTTTACGAACATAATTTGTCTGTGCCGGAAAGGGTTAATTGCATAGTGATGTAAATTTCCATCACTTTTTATTTAACTTTGAATAAATAAATCAACTTCTTCGCCACCACTATATTTATATAGAAATATTAATCCAGTAAATTTCCCCATTTTTTTTTCATTATAGTTTTAGCTTTAATGTAAAAGATCCCAATAATTAGCAAGCTTTTAAAGGAAGTGCAAAAACAAAACATCGATAAAAATCGTATAAAATATCGATATAAATAAATCGTATCGTTTCTCTACGACCCACTTCTGTTTTGTCCTCCTTCCGCAGCAGAGGTTTGGCGCTAGTGTGTCGCTAACAAATTTAACACTATCTGACTGGGCTTATTATTTAATGGCTTTGAACTACATTGTTCCATTGTCTAATAATTAAAAGTTAGAATTTTTCGGTATAAATTGATTTTCCCAACTGGAACAAACTTCCGGACAACCGATAATTTATACAATTTTTATAATTGTTTTCAGTGTCAATGCAACATTTTTTATTCCTTTGTGAATTCAAATTAAATATATTGTAACATCTACTTTGAAATGTATTTACCGTAATTTCCGGCGTATAATCCGCAGCTCAAAGAGTCGTTTTTCGACCCAGAAATATTATTTTATAAAATGTAACTTAAAAGATCGCTGTAAATATTTAACTACAATTATTGAATAAAATTTCTGGGTCGAAAAACGACTCTTTGAGCTGCGGATTATACGCCGGAAATTACGGTAATAGTTTATCAATTGAATTCTGAACGATTAATATGCATTCTGATATAAATGCAATTAAGACTTGGAAGAAAGCGAGTCATCCGCAGACAATACAATATAAAAAGCATTATACATTTTAAGCTAATTATCACATTTACTTGAATATTTGCGTCATTTTATTACAAAAACTCTAGTTTAATACAGAAAACTAAAAATATTATTTTATTCGAGAATTGTGTGTACCATCTTAAACGAACACAGAGTGTTTCGATATAATATTTACACTGATAGAGAACACTGCAACGAACAAATTTCGTCTAGGAAATCAAGGTCGTTACCTACTCATTCAGTGAAAATTACAGGATGCTTCATTTCAATCTGAGTCTGGATTTTTAGTTATATTTTTAACAATATTGAAAATATTGTTAAAATACTTATAACGGAATAAAGTTGCTGTGAGTAAAATGCCATGAAATCATGAAAAATGCTATATGTGCACAGTAATTCGGTCGATGAACCGTATGTAACGTCAACTACATCCTTAAAAGTGGATCGTCTAATTTAGTGCTGATTGAATTCAGATGGTTGCTACGTTTTCTTGTTTTGCATTTACAGAGGTGAGGGCTGAACCCTTAAAGATAACCTAAATTCACTTCTGCAAATCCACATTTTCAGACATCTACCTTTCAATACAAAAACTTTAAATAAAACTTTATGATTATGTAGATATTGCCTGTGAGTTCGTGTTACATTCAGTGTTAAATTGGTAGTTCACGATAAGTATCTCAAAATGCTCCATTTATACATAACAGGTATATATATGATGTTCTCGTTGTATTTGAATATATACAGGGTGTTTCAGTTAAACGTTTCAGAACTTCTAAGAGGGGTAGGGTACATCCTGACAACTCGAAATCATATAACAATATGGGGTCGGAAATGCTTTCCTTAACCCTTTGCGGCGCAGAGAAGTTCCATTGCTTAACTATTGAAATTAATGAATGACACCAGAATTTGAAAACGAACTTTCTTGTATATAAGAAAAAGCTATATTTCATTTCGAACATGTTCCGAACCCTATTTTACACTTTTTCAACTTTTTTCAGTAGTTAATTTTAACTACAGCTATACCATTTTACTTTTTTCCATTTATTAGACTCTATTCGTAATCTCTATAGCTTTACCTTTTTGTTCCCATTGTTTAATTTTTCTTCTATTTTTAATTGTTCTTTCTTTTGTAGTTAATACTACATTTAACTTTTCCCAACGGCTCAATATTTACAAGACAGGTTACTCACATATAGACTGGGCGTAAAGTTGATCGCAACTCGGAAGCCCCTTAACCGACATCAACTGTTCGGCAAGTCAACTAATAAACCGTAATTTTTTTAACAAAAATTCTGGTATCAGTGAGGGTTTTGGGAATTAAAATTAAGTGGTTTCATAAACATACTTAATTTTAATTCCCAAAACCCTCACTGATACCAGAATTTTTGTTAAAAAAAATACTGCTTTATTAGTTGCGTGAAATATAGCTTTTTCTTATTTACAAGAAAGTTCGTTTTCAAATTCTGGTGTCATTCATTAATTTCAATAGTGAAGCAATGGAAATTCTCAGCGCCGCAAAGGGTTAAGGAAAGCATTTCCGACCCCACATTGCTATATGATTTCGAGTTGTCAGGATGTACCTTACCCCTCTTAGAAGTTCTGAAACGTTTAACTGAAACACCCTGCATATATGTGTGTGTTAAAAAGCATACCCTATAAGCTTGTGTTCCGGAGCAATTCTACACTTGATGGATCTGCTGGTTTTGCATTCGCCTGTTTCGTTATCAGGAGGAAGAACGTTGACGAAAGGCGGCTCTTCCAGGAAGGTGACCTTCAAGTTGAACTTCTCCGGCACACCAGGAGGAGGATAAGGGCTGTCACCCGGCCACACGATGTCCTTGATATCCAAACCGGTATCCGTCCACGTGCCAATCTATTAAAAGTTAAACAGTGGTTGAATGATAAAAACCTTTTACTATAAAAGAAAATTATTTAATTACAGACTTTTTTTAATCATCAGTTATATAAATACCGTAATTTCCGGCGTATAATCCGCAGCTCAAAGAGTTGTTTTTCGACCCAGAAATATTATTTTATAAAATGTAACTTAAAAGATCGCTGTAAATATTTAACTACAATTATTGAATAAAATTTCTGGGTCGAAAAACGACTCTTTGAGCTGCGGATTATACGCCGGAAATTACGGTATTTTGAAGGGAATTTTAAGCAATTTCAATTACAACATATAGGAATTTAAGGCGTTTTTCTTTGAGTGTGAATATTTGGAGTTTACCCTTATAGATATAAATTCTTTTATCTTAATGTTCGTGTAAAACTTGTTCATGTACAAGAGAGACACTTTCTTCTCCTATTTTTAAATTCCTACTATTAGCTCACACTCTCTCTATATATATCTTGTTCAAATTTTCAATCGTTAATAAAAAAAAATTTCTATTCATCCACTCAAGTTCAAATAAATTTTTTTAAACTTGTAGTGGATGACACTTTATGTAAATATAGTTTTTTTTTTCAAATATTAATTCATTCATTAAATTTAATTAATTAATTTTAGTTTTAAATGGGAGAAAAAAATTCCTCCCATTGTTTTCATAAATGAAATGAAAGATTTATCTCAAATGAGTGATGCCACAGAAATAAAATACCGCAATGATGATTATAAAAGGATGTTCAATAAAGATAACATGGGTCATTAATGCTGCACGGGTTTAGTTTATATATTTATGATTAAAAAGTAGGAATTGACTTTAATTTTTTTTTTATATTACTTGTTAATTTTCAATACAGAAGAGGGTCTCAGAGAAAGTAACTGCTAGCATTTCAGCGGTTTTTATCATTTGTGGCAGAGACTTATATCAGTTCCCCCTTTAAAACCTGCATATTTAGTGAAATGTTTTCCATTACTGTTCAAACATTTACGAAAAACAAGATAAATCAAATTTTTAAATAAAACTACTGTAATTATAGCAAAGCCATTAAATAATAAGCCCAGTCAGATAGTGTTAAATTTGTTAGCGACACACTAGCGCCAAACCTCTGCTGCGGAAGGAGGACAAAAGAGAAGTGGGTCGCAGAGAAACGATACGATTTATTTATATCGATATTTTATACGATTTTTATCGATGTTTTGTTTTTGCACTTCCTTTAAAAGCTTGCTAATTATTGGGAACTTTTACATTAAAGCTAAAACTATAATGAAAAAAAAATGGTGGAAATTTACTGGATTAATATTTCTATATAAATATAGTGGTGGCGAAGAAGTTGATTTATTTATTAAAAGTTAAATAAAAAGTTATGGAAATTTACATC
Source organism: Maratus michaelseni (assembly GCA_963931845.1). Classification (NCBI taxonomy): domain Eukaryota; kingdom Metazoa; phylum Arthropoda; class Arachnida; order Araneae; family Salticidae; genus Maratus; species Maratus michaelseni. Next base: position 102,635,494 of record OZ007600.1, read on the forward strand.
ACTATGCAATTAACCCTTTCCGGCACAGACAAATTATGTTCGTAAAATGTGAAATTACTGACTGACACCGGAATTTACAAACGACTTTCTTAGAAAATATGAACTCCTTATTTTAAGCTTTAATTTTAGAAGCAAAATTTTATTAAAATATTCTTGGTGCCAAATGCATCACTCCCAACCGCTAGATGGCGCTATTTTCAACTTGCGAAAAGTTTCCCATTTATCTCACTGGGCTTATTATTTAATGGCTTTGATTTATAGGGAATATGGCCTTCGTCTGGTTACTTTATACGTAAGAGAAATTATACGCATAGTGGGAAATTTATTTTGTTAATCCACATTGCATGTTGGAGTTCGCAAGAGGTTTTTCTCCTGTAAAATCAGGGCAAACAATCCAAAAAAGGCCGAATAAGAGGAATATCTTTTATTGGAGAAAACACCATATGATGAGATGTGAAGTGTGAAGTGGTCCCCGTTCACAAGCACAAATTTTTACGACTTGCTCTCTGAGCGGTCAGCAATCAAGTAAACTTTTTAAACAGCAACCCTTAAATAACAGCTGCATCAAAAGGCGTCAGAGAATGCAGATGGCACACCGAAATAAAATAAAATAAATTTATGATGAGTGTGTTTAAGTTAAGCGAACAATGAGATGGGAAAAAATAACTGTAGAGTTACAGAAATAATTCTATTCTTTCTTGTTTATTTATCCAAACCATAGATATGAAATGACAGTTAAATTACATGTACCCGAATAAATATTAAAGCAGGGAAAACTGATTGCCTTTTGACTAAACATAAAATAGATTTTTGATAAACGATTTTATACAGGGTTCGTACGTTTTACCACAATTTTAATAGAATTTTTCGTCTTATTTAAATGCCCAAAAGTATTAAAAATCATATATTCTAATACGAGCAAATCTTGTGTGTGTGTGGTTATGCAAATTTTATATTAAAAACGGCTCTAACGATTTTGACGAAATTTTGCATCCTACCGTTTTGAGGCACCAGAAAACGATTGGGCTAGGTCACATGTTCGAGAAAATTTGATTAGTGGGTCATTTTGGGTCATGGTCAAGCTAATTGTATCTAAAAAACGGTTCAAACGATTTTGACGAAATTTTGTATCCGACCCTTTTCGGACACTAGAAGACTATTGGGCTGGGTCACATGTTCGAGAACTTTCGATTAGTGGGTCATTTTTGGGTCAACGCGGGTCAAATTAATTTTATCTAAAAAATGGCTCTAACGATTTTGATTAAAGTTTGTATCCAACGAGTTTCGGGCACGAGAAGACTGTTTGGCTAGGTCACATGTTCGAGAAAAATCAATTAGTGGGTCATTTTGGTCATGGGTCATTATGGGCCAAGCTATTTTATCTTAAAAACTGCTCAGACTATTTACACTAAGTTTTGCATCCTATGGTTCTCGGGCACGAAAAGACTGTTGGTCTAGGTCACATGTTCGAGAAAATTCAATTAGTGGGTCATTTTGGTCATGGGTCATTAGAGGTCAAGCTATTTTATCTTAAAAACGGCTCAGACTATGTACACTAAATTTTGCATCCTATGGTTTTGGACACAAGAAGACTGTTGAGATAGATCCCATGTTCGAGAAAATTCAATTAGTGTGGCGTTTGGTCATGCGTCATTATGGGCAAGCTATTTTATCTTAAAAACTGCTCAGACTATTTACAGTAAGTTTTGTATCCTATGGTTCTCGGGCACGAGAAGACTGTTGGGCTAGGTCACATGTTCAAGAAAATTCAATTAGTGGGTCATTTTGGTCATGGGTCATTAGGGGTCAAGCTATTTTATCTTAAAATAGCTCATCTTAAAATAGATCATTTTGGTCATGGGTCATGATATTTGAACTCAAATTTAATTTTGACCGAGCATAGCTCGGTCTTCCCTGCTCGTAATGCAATCAAGCGAGGCGTCTACAATTTCTGCTGTTTAAATATTAAATAGTAAAATTCTATTAAAAAATAGTGGTACAAGCGTCCGAACCCTGTTTTATAACCGAAATACAAGAATCAAATTTAGAAAGTAAGTAATTTTGAGTATATTAATATGCGAATATATCGTCGCTACCATGTCAAACTATCGAATGTGAAAAATGTATTTTTCATTACTTTTATAAAATGGGACGATTGTCACCACTAAATTTTATTCCTTTAATTTCCTTTAATTTTAGTATTCCTCACCAGGGTTGCCAGTTTGGTATGCGTTTTCATTCAGAAACTCCGAATTCAAACCAGAAATTTCAAACAGAAAATTTTGCTCTTTTTGCTGACAGATATTTCATTATTACTTAAAGTAAAAAATTTTCTTTCAAAATTTCCTGTATGAATTCGGCATAACTATGAAAATAAGTAGGCCATACTGGCAATCCTGTTCTTTGCAGAAATTTCATTAGAATTCTTACTAAGCGAAGAATTGTAATAAAATTTAGTGGTGACAAACGGCACATTTTTAAAAGTAATGAAAGATGCATATTTTCTCATTCGATAGTTTGACATGGTAGCGACGATATGATTTTACATCATAGGCTTATTTATTCTTCGAGGTGAAAATGAAATGCCATTTTCCATCATCGAGGTCAGTCCACTACTTTTTTTTAATTCAGACTGTTTGATTGCCCTCATTTTTTTGAAATAGCAATGTTCACCTTCTTTGATAACAGATAAAGCAAAAACAAGGAGAATAATACTATTTAAAAATAATAGTGAGAATCACGCAATTTTAATAATAATATTAAAATAAGCGGATTAGCAATACTATTTAGGTTAGCGATAAAATCAGTCTTTGTACCCGATGTAGCATTACTGCCAGTTTTTTAATACAACTATTTCCGACCAATATTTGCCTTTTTAATGACAGAAATCTCGCGAATAAATATAAGGCGGTCAATATTATTCTGAATTAGTGGTATTCAAAATTAGGGGCACAATTATCCCTGCTATCGTATAAATTTAATGTAATAACCTCAGATAGCCGAAAAGATGGAAAACTGTAAAATCAAAACCAAATATATTTTAACACAGATATATATATATATATATATATATATATATAACACAACTGAGGTGGTTACATTTTTATTAAACATTTTGTGTACGTTCCTCGATGGCTAGACAACAAATACATCTTTTAAACAAACGGACATACCAGGAAACCACTCTGTTAGTGTAATAATGAAATAAATCTAAATAAACAGCAATTGAAAGAGCATAGTGAAACGTGTTTTTTGATGCATAAATCATTTACCCTCTTCTCCCCGTTATCGAGGTATAATGTCTTAAATTTGCTAATTTATTGATTTAATAGGAGGGAAGGAGGAGTCTAAAGGATGTATCATTACGATTTCAACGTAAAAACATCGTCAAACTCCAGTCATTTGTCCATTTCCAGTTAAGTGCGCCGCAATACACCGACACGATTCGGTATGCTTGGTAAAAATCTGGGTTAGTGCAAACTGGGCGACTTCCATTTGAAACACCCTTGCAATTTTGTTTTTCGCAGGAGGTGGACTACTGAAATCATTGAACTAGGATTAAGTTCATGAAATGTTCTTGGTGCCACTATTTTCTATGCTTCAGTCATTGTTTGGTTCAGTACCATATCTGTCAACAGCATCTTTTGCGGACTTCTTTCAGTTTTATGTTACTATATCTATATATATTTTGTATTTTATATTAATCTGATTATTAAAATTTCTGAATCACAACCACGCCTTTTCTCCCTAAATTAAACAAATAAATTAGCAAACTAAAAGATTTTATATTTTGATAACGGGGAGCCGAGGGAAAATGATTTATGTGTTAAAAAACACGTTTCATTATTCTCTTTCGATTGCTGCTTACTTAGAATTTTTTTATTGTTACACTATGGCGTGGTTTCTTAGTCTGAATAAAGTCGTGCTTTTTAAACATACTGTACATCGAAATCAGGAGTGTCAAACTGTGGCCCGCCTGACACCACTAAATTTTAAAATGAATAGTCGACTTTTTGAATCGCAAAAATTCGATGATTTAGATAAGGAAAAGTTCACTATAAAATTTTAGTGGTATCCAGCGAGCCATAGTTTGATACCCCTGATCTAAATTATATAAATAGACAATGAAAATACATTCATGAAAAATAATTATGTTAAACACCTTTTTTTAACAGCATGACAACCACTGAAGGAAAGAGTGTTATTGAAAGCATTTTTTAATTAAAATTTATAAATTTATATATTCTAGAATCCTTCAATATATTTCTTAATACCTGATTAAAAGAAGCAAAATGAAATACTTACACCCTCCCAGACATATTTATTATTTAGATTGAGGATTTTCAACTCTACATATTTTAGTGATCCGTCCATATTAAAACTTATGTCTGGACCTTGTTTCACTTTTACAGTGACGTTCCTTAAGTACCTATAAATAAATGAAATAATTTAATATTAGTTGAAGTAGTTGAATAAGCTACTTTACAAATCCATTTCGGATACAGCTATTTTTGAAAAGAAAGTTTGTAATGTTGTATATAATCCAAAAATTTGTGTACATAATATTCATAAACAAATCAAATTATTACATGTTTACTTAAAATGTGTTACAACGAAACAAACAAAGGGGAATACTAATTTTTTCAAAATATTTTTAACATTATTATGTGTTAACATAAATACTTTTTCAATATATTAAAAATTTTTATTTTCTGAATTTGAGAAATATTCGAATAGGGTAGCATTTAATACAAAATAAATAAGTAACACCAAAGAACAATTGACATCAAAGAAATGGGGTTAAATAACTTTTTAAAATACTTAATCTCTCTATTTATTTACTTGTTCGAGCAAAAATGTTTTCATAAAATACAGTGGAACTTCCCTTTAACGAAGTCCCTATTTAACGAAGTTTTCTACTTAACGAAATTTTCTGCAGAACTTTGACTTTGAACACCATTAGCATGTAAATTAATCTCCACATTACGAAAAATATATTCTATATAACGAAGTTTATTCCACTTTTGTACGTGTACAGAATTCAAATTAAGCGATTGCTGTTCGAAGGATATGCAAATTTATTTCAGCGGATTCGATTGTGTGAAAATGAACACATTTAAATAATTTCCATTCTGCTTGGTGCTAAATAAAACATTTTTTTTCACACTAAGAAAAACACTTTTTATCACTATTCTCTCACTCCGATACTCCAGTGCTGACAGTTGAGAGAAGTCAAAATCCCCTTTTTACCTTCAATGATATAGAAGATGAGGTGTCGCAATGTCGTCAGATGCATTGAAACAAAAAATATCTATTAGAGTCAGACAGGTACCATTCTGACCTCCCATTGCGGATAGACAATTGCTTTGTACATTCAAAAGAACGTGCTTCAAAATACAAATCGAAGAACATCAAAGTTATTTTTGTTCCTGCCAATACAGCTAAACTTCAATCATTAGTCTAAGGAATAATACAAAATCTTGAAGTACATTATCGAAAAAGACAGAAAAAAGCTGATGTAGTGAAAACATTAGTTTGAGATTCTGTGTATCAGAGCTGATGAAAGCTTAGGCCAAAGCTTGGGAATGTGACGTGATTTAATCGACCGTACACAACTGTTTTGTAAAAGACGGCTTCATAATTAAAACTGAATCAAATGCTTCTGAATCCAATACCTGTTTGTCATATCTCAAGAAAAAATTTCATGAATTTAAGCTAATTTCTATTTAACGAATTTTCTTCATAACGAAGTTTTTAAGTGTAACGATGAGACTTCGTTAAATGGAAGTTCCACTGTAATTCGTAAATCTGAGGCCTCAACGCGAGCTGTGGAAATCACATTTTTATTTCAACCCAAATTTGCAAAATCTCTAACATCCATGCAAAAAGTAATTTATTTCATTATATATAAGACTTATATATAATCACATAAGTTTTGAAAAGATTCAAATAAGGTAACTTTTAAGGATTATGATGTTAACCAGTTTTACAGCATAGTTCGTATTACAGCGCATGGAATACATAATGTGGAAAACGGTTTTACTGTTTTTTAATTCAAAATTTTCGAATTCAAACCGGAAATTCTGAAACAAGAAAATTTTTACTTTAAGAAGTAACGAAATATCTGCCATTAAGTAAGGAAAAGAACATTATAGGGAATTTCTGGTATGAATGCGAAATTTCGGAATTTAAAAAAGCCAAAGGAAATAGGGTATAATATATTTAAAATATTTACAACCAGCTGAAACGTTTTCTCAGTTCGATCCTTAGACAGTGTTTGCGTTTAAAAGAGCTAGTAGACAGTAGAGAGGGGGGTCCAAATGTGACTTGCTCTGGAAACGTGATTGTGACTTGCTCTTATGATGCTCTGGAAACCAGTAGTATCATAAAGTTTTTTTCGCCATCAATATAGCAAAAAATTCTCCGATTAAATCCGGAATTTTTTTTATACAATGAGTGGTATCCAAACCATCTGGACCTTTACCCTGTCTACGCCACTGCTAGAATATGTCGCTGCGATCGACCCGTTATCTTTTCAGCATCGTTCTACATTTATCGGATTCAATTTTAAAGTACTACTAGTTTGTAGCCGTTTGCCACACTGCGCATTCTATTCGCTGTAGTTCGTATAAATAGGTTTTACGGTAACAAAATGCGATATAGCCTGCTGAACACCCAGTTGTCTCTGAACTCATATTATCCCAGCGTTGCATTACAGCAACAGCATAGCTGAAAGCACTTTGGTTGTTTGCACAACAGTAATTCTGAAGCGAAGCGCTTTATTTATTTCCTGACGCAAACTTCTCGAGAAAATGAGACACCAAATTTCTATTCTAAAGAAAGTGGTCTGAAATGGATTTTTCCCCCATTTTTAAGAGAAAAATAATTGCGGACATAATGGGTTTATTTTACCTTCGTAATTTCAAATATGATTGCTGTTTTCTGGATTTCATTGTATTTATATGTGCATTATACACTGATTTTATTAGTATAATATATGTACGTAAAGGACATTTTCGTACGTAAAGGACATTGTTACATATTTTCGACGGGTGTCGTGAATTCACAATTTTTGTACAGCGTAATTCCGTTTACAGGTAGTACTTTTGCATTTTATGTGTTACATTATTTCTCAATCAACATACATAACATTCGTATTTTTAGAATTAGAATATTATGCATGTAAGAACTTCGATTACAAACAATACAATTATTATATACTTTCATTTATAATATATACACGGACAGATAAAAGCTTTTTAGTTAAATAATTGAACATGCGAGAGTAACGGCCATAGGCGGGGCTTTCAAGTTTAACACATTCTCTGTCAGCCACGAGTATACTCGTGGTTGTCAACATTCAAAATAAAAGTGTATGATAAAAAAACCTGCCTAGCCACCACTCTTTTAATATGTTTACCTTATTTTAATGACAGTAACTTTGCTATTAAAGTTACCAAATTACTATCTTTCAGAATTTTTGGTGGGAAACGAATTTCAGTAAAAATATCGAAGACTCCGCCCTCATAGTTGTGGCAGTTAATGTGTTAAAAGACGAACATTAGCTATCAGCAATGTGTTATGCAACATTTATATGAATATTTACTTACGTAACAAACACAAAACATCTACAGTATTTCAGAAAATTAATAAAATGTCATTTAGCAAAGATCCATATGCAAATGAAAACATAATGTAAACTACAAGATCTTGTTTACGTTTTTCAAATATCGAGTTAAATGGAAAACATTTTTGTAATTTGTACTTGAAGATGGTGATCATTTTTATGGTGATCATTCTGTAATGCGTAAAAGGATGTTCTTATCTAAATAAATACTAATCTATTTCAATAAAAGAAGTATCATCCCAATATTAGCTTTTTAAAAATGTAATAAAATTGTAATTTTATTTTAATTGTGTCCAAATGGGGAGATTTATATTATTATGTACATTTCTCTGCATGGATGTTATATATATGTATTGCGATTTTGCATATATGTATTGCGATTTCGCATATATGTATTGCATTTTCCTAAAAATTATCTGTAATTTCTGTAACAACGGATAAAATCTTACTTCACATTGTTTAATTGTTGTGTTATTTTTGTTTGTTGTATTATTTCTCCTCTGATAACAGGACAAGTCCTCGACACAAATTACCAAAAGAGCAAAATAAACAAAGAATTTGTATGGTATTTAGTTTTGATGATCTATTTATTTGATTTTTATAGTTGCCAAATTACGTGACACTTTATAGATTGATAATGAATTGTCCTTTATTTCATATACCATGAAATAGTTGCTAGGTAACTGAAAATGGAAAAGAAAAAAATATTTTTAAAACACAAATAATTAAAATGTTTTATATATTTGTATCAAATGAACAAAATTCCATAAAAAATTACGCATTTATTTTTAAATGTGTAAAAAACAACGTTATTTCAATTTGTTTGGATTAATTTAAGATTTCCATAATGAAAATTTAGGTATGATAATTTAACATTTAAATGAATTGTCCAAATGTCCCAATTTGTTTTCAATAAATGATAAAGTAATAAAATCGTCTGAATTATCATAAAAAAAACATTATGCTATGAAAAATAATATACTATATTTTTCGAACGAATCAACTTAAACCGAAAAATATACAGTTAATTTCAGTTACCTCACTAATATATTTATATAATTTGATGATAATCGGATGCTTTTTATGGTAGTTATGCCGATACAGACAGATATAGGTACAAATAAACATGAAAATAACATCGCTCTCAATAGTAAAGAGTCAACTAACGTTTAGGCAACTATGGGTATTAAAAAAATTGCAAAAGATAAGTTCTTCCTATTGTAAAACACTGTTGTATAAGTTTTACGATTTATCTGTTTTAAAAAGCTTTCATTATTATGTATGACAATTATATCCTATATAAATTTTTAGCATAACAAAATTTAATATTTCTTTTAACTGTCCGGCTGGCGTGTCCAACTGTGTTCCGACGACAGACTGTGAAGCTATCCACAAGTAGTTTTTACTAGTGAGGCCCAAATCTTTGGCAGCGGGCATTATTTCAACAGTTTCTTCTCTGGTTGCAAAGAGAAGCATTAATCTGGCTTCTCTGTCTGCTAGATCTTCCAGTTCGTTTCGAAATATCAATTTTCGAATATTCGAGTTTTTTAATTTAGAATGTCTACAATTGTAAATCTAAAGAAAATCCATAAATTCTAATAAATGACAAGGAAAAATATTTTAACAGGGTTCGTACGCCCTTACCACAATTCCTTAATAGAATTTTTGCGCCTTATTTAAATGCAAAAAAGTATTAGAAATCTTGCGATTAAGCGAAGTGTTTACGATTTCTACTATTTAAATTTTAAATAGAAATGTTCTGTTTAAAAATGTGGTCGAAAATTTTGTTTTAAATATTTAATATTAAAATTGCAGAGATATATAATAACACAACATATCTAGATTTTTCAAAAGGCTTTAAATATGTAATTGGCAAATTTTCTCTCATGGAATAAAATTGTTTCGTTCAGTTGGGTATCTATACTTAAACATGAAGTGATATTTATTGTGCTCTTGTTATTAAAGTGATTAGCACTTATCAGTTATAAACCACTATGTTTTTTTTTTTTAATATTCACTTACTGAATTTGCTGCTTTGCTTTTCTGTTTATAGACATTTCAGTATATATTGAAATAAACTTTCGAATTCATTTGTGCGTAATTTATCTAAATTAATATAATTTGAAAAAAGAAATACATTAATCTCCAATTTCCATTCTTTTTAAATCATCCAATGATCTATTTAACTGTATAGAGTTAAATTTTAGAATTCTGCACGTTTGCTATTGGTGAAGGAAATGGAGTTGTTAGTGTGTTACTTTTTTGAAATTGAGATTGCTTGGTTGATACCGATTTTTTGAAATAGTGTAACTTGTCTTCTTCTCTCCTTCTTTAATCGGTCATTAAATAAGACTTGAGAAGAATGTTACTATTTGAAAAAAGTGGTAGCAATGAAATAATCTGGATTTTAAAAAAGTAACGGAGTGGCAACAATACAGGGAATAAAAATTTCAGCATTTCCAAAAAGTAATTTTTGTCTTTTGTAATCACAGAATTCAGAAATTAAATAAGGTAAAGGTTGCCATTTGAAAATAGTGGTATTAAAATTCCGTAAGACGCTGCAACCCCGACTTTCTTTCATTTTTAATAAAATTCACAAATTTACTAGAAATAAAAAAAAATGGAATTAAATATACATACCTAAATAAAAGATCACCTTTAAGCCACTTTTGCTGACCTGTTCCGTTGCATGCTAAATTAGGTATCAGGTCAGCATTTGAATTTTTTGGATCACTAAAGTACATTTCTAAACCATGACCAAATACTGCAACCGCTCTTTCTAATTCATCCCACAATCTGGGCATTGTAGTGTTGTAAAATACACCTAAAGAAAAATAAAATTATTTTAATTGGTGAGACTTACTTTACTGTCTTTTAACAATGTGGTCATTAATGAAGGTGTAAGTTAATTTAACTGACCAGTAATTATCCTTAGCAATTAATTATTTAGTAGGAAATTTGGACAACTTTATAGCTGAAATACAAGAACCATTTGAGTCAAACATCTGTGTTAGATAAAGAACGTAAAATTATTTTACTGTAGAGTACAGAACCAATACCATACCAAAATAATTTAATGCGTTCAGAGGCAAGTAATTGATTTATTGTAGTCCACATCAGAATTTTCGAAAACTTTTACATGGAAAAAAAGAAACGCAATTTGCAACTTTTAGTCACAAAATTTACAAGAGTAACATTTGTGTTCCAAAATTGTGGTAAGAATCTTGATTACAATTTAGTGGTAGAAAAAAATCCCATAATCTTTCAAGGCTTTAATTACGGACCTGGACTGGCGACTATGTTATATTCACTGGTACCACAAGTTACAAATAAATTTCTATGTGGTAGGTGATATTGAAAATTTCCTAGTATAAGAATACGGACAGTAATTTTCAAAGTTAGACATTAATTTTCAAAAATAAACATTTTAAATAAACATTAATTTTCAAAGTTAGTGCCCTGCGACATATCTCTCCTGACCAGGGGTGTATCTCCTTATTCAAACTGGCCGGGCTCTTTTCCACTAGCAATTTCTAGTATTTTTATGAGTTAGCCAGGAAGATTTTACTATTAAATAAAGCGAATTAAACATTTTGCAAAATCTTGTAGGGATGAGTACCCAATACACGAGTGTTCCCAATCCGCAATCAGATGTTTAACATGTGTTTTATAAAACAACATTATCGAAGTATGTTATATCGCAAAAGGAATTGCATTCTGTGAGACTAAAAACGATTAGAAAAACTTTAAGAGGTAGTAGTGCACACTTGGGCTGGATTATTTATCAATATATCGGTCAAATATGATATTTCAAAAATATCACAAGAATGATATCCGAACTCTGACTCTGCCGATATATCCCAATAACAATAATACTGTTTTACGTTCACCGCGATTCCAAGACCCCAAAAATAGCGAGGAATATCCCGTACCAATGTCTCCTCTAATCCTTCTTTCGTCCGATCCATGTGTTTATTCTTTGGCTTGTTTCATCCAAAAAGGAAAATCTCTCTCCGCTGATTATCTCGCTATCTTATCTCAAAGTAAGGAGTATCCCAATATATCCCAATATATTTAACCCTTGCAAACCACAAATTTCACTGTTAATGATAAATACTGAATAACACTAATCCTGCGTTCCTTATTACATTGCTGTTATTGGTCTATACATATAGCGGTATATCTTCGCTTTTGATATATCATGTCCAATAAGATGAGCTAGAATATGTGTTGCTTATTGCGTAGTATTGATATTGCTTGTTAGAGTATGGTTTCTCAGATTCTGAACGAGTTTATATCTGCGCTTAAAATGAATATCCTGAATCGTTGAGATTTGGTCCCCGTCCATAGAAAAGGTACTTTAAATACATTAAAAAGTTTTATGACGAATTTCTCTAGATTATCGAAATTGAACTTATTGCTTATTCTATTGGATTTTATTACGAAATTCAACTTATTTGTGGGAAAAAGAAATGTCCATCAGTTATTCAGCGAAGAAGATTTTTTTTTTAATGAGAGATACATTAAAGGATTTAAACAACGTTAGATAGTTATTAATGCAAAACAAAAAATTGAAAAATAATAAATAAGGTTAAGTGATTGCCACGATTATATTTTGCTGTAAATCGTAAACTTCTCAAAATACGCGATATTTTACAAATTTCTTAAATGCATATTTTTAGTCATCCAAGTTGATACTTTGCTACACTAAAAATAAGAAACGACAATGATCATTCATAAAATGAAGTATTTCAGGATGGTACTGGATTTGTTTACGTCAAGATTAAACAAAGGATATATCAGAAAGGGATCATGATGTGCCAGTGTTTAAAACCGGGCTTAATTCGTGTACAAAATAAACGAAATCAGGCTCAGTCCCTCCAAACTGAATTTGAAAAAGTGAAACAAAGTTTGATATCTTTAACCCATATTATACATTTTTATGTGAACAATTTTGAATTTTATTTTATTAAATGTGTATTTTCTTAATCATATATTTAATCATATCATATTGGTGAAAATTAGACTTTTGTATATATATATATATATATATATATATATATATATATATAAACAAAAAAAGATTAATACAGTAAAAGGAGAAGAATATGGGAAATACCATCTTTACAGAAAAGTTTTATGAAAGTAATGGTGTAAATGCAAATAGGTTATTGAACAGTTGGTTCCTTTTCTTTTAAATATTTTGTTTAAATAAATAAAATTTTAAATTTTGTCCTATGAGCAAACCGATATAATTTTTTTAATTTCTTGCTTTCAAGTAAGTTTTGTGTTTAAATTGTTGATGATATATCATTTCTTAAAAAAACAGCAAATATTCTTACTTCCACCCCCCCCCCCCTCTTTAAATTAGTATCATGATATGTCAGCAATATCAATATTAACTTGTTGATACATTGCGGTATTAAATTTCTGATATCGTCCAGCCCTAGTACACACCAATACAAATTTTATATAAAAAAGGGAGTCGTGATCCATTTCTTTCACTGAAAAATACAGGATGTCTCACTACAATCCAACCATAACTATCACCGATAATTTTAACTAAAATAAAGTTATTTGAAGGTAATTTTCAACAATTTCCTTTCTTTGTTTGAAATGCAATGACGTCAAGAATAGTGATGCTGGTGTACATTGCATAGTATTTCGGAAAGCTGTGCCGTTTGAACTTTAAATTACATTTTGAAATATGGCGCATTTAGTTCACCAATATATGGATAACGGTGGTAGCAACGTGTACTATTTCTCGTGATATTTTACCATGTCAAATAAAGAAAAGTCATACTATTGGGTTATTCAGAAAGTTCTTCCCGTTTGGTAAACTTGGTACGTACCGGAAAATTCTATCATTTAATCTTTAGACATTGATTCCGGTACCTAGTTAAGTTTCTATTTCTTTATTATATTTTAAATACTTATATTATTTTAGGTAGCTTTCATTACAAAAAGCTACTTATTGCAGCTGTTCGGAGGAAAGCAATTCCAAAACATTTTGGCATATTTTCACCGATCATGAACCCCAGACCCCCAAACCGCCCTCCGTTCAAATGTTGATTTATATATATATATATATATATATATATATATATATATATACTGTATATATATATAAAATTTTAAACAAGTACAATTATCTACTACCAGTGAGTAAAGTAAAAATAATTAAAGCATTTAAATATGATAAGCCTTTAGGCCGTATTATGTTTAATTATAATGGATATGCAAAAGACCTAAAGAGGGGTATTAATGACAGTACATGCAGTTGCAATGACGGAGAATTTATTAATTTTATAGATAAATATTATGGACATGTTATTACTGGTAATTTAGAGATTGTAAAAGATCAGAAGCTGAGAAAGAGGATGGAATATGGCACAAAATACAGAATGACGAATTATAACGAAAAGTGCAGCCATTAAACGGTTTACAACAAATATAGGTATTTTTATACAAAAATTGACTTATAAATACAGCTTACCAAGTAATGTTTTTGATGAGTGGAAATTCTACATTTTAAGAGAGCTAAAGAGAGAATATGTTAGAGATTGTGACGGAGTGTCTCAAGAGGATTATACTGGGTTAACTAACTCTATTAAAGAAATCCAGAGTAAATTTATAATTACATATGTCGATAAAGCTAACACAAGTTATGCATTAATCTGTAAACAATTTTTTGGTGAAATATTAAATGAAAGTTATAATAATAGCGATAACTATGAGCTATTGAAATCAAGAGTTTCATTGATGGAAAACAGGGTTAAGGCACTATATAAAAAAGTTAAGTTAAAGCAGAAAAGCCAAAGTTTCCCATATCTTGTTCTAGTGCCAATCTATACTAATATTATAAAGGAGTAAAGATTGTTTTTCCAATCATTTTACTTTCGGGTGTTTGAGTAAAATAAGTTGAATTTTTAAAAACATGGACTACGAAAGCTATTTTTCTCCCGGTACAGGTCGGAAGGACTTTTTTCATTTTAATTTTTATATTTCGCGCGGCCCCCTATTTGCTTCGCAAGTCGCTTGCCTATATCCCGGAAGTTCAGTTGTTACTCAACTAGGTATTCCATTCAGCTAACTCCAAAGGAACAAGGAACGAGGTAGTTAGCTTCATGTATCACTCAGTTGCGAAGCTACTTAATATCCAGTATAGAGGTAATCGACTTGAAATGTAAATGGGGAGTCGTAAGAAAATATATAACTGTAGTAAAACTACGTATAAAATAGAATAAAGTTTAAAATAGAATTATAATGCAGAAAAGGAAAAAGAAAATTTAACAATTAAATAAAAAATTCCATTAGATCCTCATGACAGACGAAAACCTACCGAGGGACGAACCCATACACATCTCATAAAAAAGGTACCTGTCAGAGACCATATATTAGTTTGAGAGATACATTACTAATAAAGCAGCCAAGAAAAATACATAAAGAGGGTTTTTTTTATATTAATTAACAAGATAAGATAAAACAAAAAAGAAAAACTTATTTACGTTAAGAGAGTGGAAAACTCAGCAAAAAGTTAACATAGAAAAAGTTAAAAAGCAAAATAAAAGGATGAAAAAAAAATGTCTATGCCGAACAATTGCCGAACAGTTGATGTCGGTTAAGGGGCTCCCGAGATGCAGACAACTTTACGCCTAGTCTATTTGTGAGTAGCGTGTTTTGTTAACACTTTCCAACCTAGTTGAAAAGTGTTTATGACTACGGTTTGTCTGGTCGTCTGCCGTCTGCCGTATGGCGGTCTGCGGTCTTCCGTTTGTCCGTGCTCTAACTCCCATAAATATGCTCGGATTGCCCTGCAATTTTTATATGTTATTGTCGTTATCCATAGCATGTTCCCTATTTCAACTGAAGTGTGTAGCACCTATAGTTTTTTTACAGGGACACTCAAACTAATTCCGTTACATTACAGTCTATGGGGAAAAATCATTTGCGGTTTATTTTAATGATGTTACACAATTTCAAACACATTGTAATTGATATATATCACTACGGTGCATTACAAGATGCTTAATAAGGAATATGCTGTGCATAACACTTATAGTTACGTTACAGGGACAATAAAAAGAAGTCAATTACATTACGTCTATGGAGAAAAATCATTTGCGGTTTAATTAAATAATGTTTCACAACTTTAAACGCATTGAAATTTATATATATCACTAAGGTGCATTACAAGAGGCTTACTGCAGAATATTGTGTGTATAGAAGTCATCGTTCATTTACTGGGACACACAAGAGAATTCTTTACTGTCTGTTAATTCCTGGAAGTGCGTTTTAAGTTGCTGAACGCGATTTTAAATTTAACTCACTTTTGTCTATTACTTCGTGTGTATAGATTCTGTAGATCATATACAGGGCAGCACAAAAGTTCGTGAACACATTTCCGTTTATTGACAGAAACTCCAGAAGGAGAATTTTAAACTGTGCTACACGTTTCCTAACTAAATTAAAATTTAGCGTCCTATGTAGTATATATACAAATATATAGATCCTATACAGGGCTGAATAAAAATATTCGGATATTTTCCGGAATATTATATATGTTGGAAATTCCTGAAATTACGTATTTAAATATATTATGCGTTTTCCAAATAGTTTACATAGATGGTATCTTTCAGCTTATTAAACGGTAATGATTTGTAAAATTATTTTGGAAGCGTCGGAAAGTGTTACATAATCTATGCTTGATGCATGATTTTTCGTTCTCGTGTAAATTGAGCCGTTGGCAAAAATTAAGATGTAGTATTAACTACAAGATAAAAGAACAATTACAATGAAAAGGATAGATGTAAAGTTAACCCATTCGCTGCCAACCACGAGTATACTCGTGGTTTTTCAATCTAAAATTACAAATTCGTACAGGAAATTTCGAAAGAAGAATTTTTTATTTCATGTAATCACGAAATATGTGTAATTAAATAAAGTAAATATTGCTATTAGTATTTTCTGGCATGAATTCGAAATTTCTAAATAAAATAAAATTCCGGTAATTTTAAACCGGCAGTGAACGTGTTAAAAAAAGAGATGATAACAAATTTAGAATAAAAAAGTAAAACGAAGGGGATTAAGGATAGAATCTAAATAATTGGAAGAATGGGAAATGGTATAACTTTGGTTATAACTAACTACTAGTAAGGAAGTTGGAAAAGAAAGAAATAGGCTTAGGAATAGGTTCGTCGTTGTTCCATTGTTTCACCTCTAATAATTGAGAGGCAAAATTTTCCGTACGAATTGGTTTTCAAACAGAAGGAACTTTCCGAACAACCCAATATTTAAAATATAGTCTTAGAAATTTGGCATATTTTTTCTCATAGAGGGAATCCCAAAAATTTTTTGTGTCGGTCCTAAGTGTGGTTTTAACTTTTGTTTTCTTTTATTATCTGTTTCATTCGGAAATGGTGTCTGACATTAAACAACTCGGGTTTCATTATGCAAACCATTTACACAAAATGTAAAGTGCTGCCTTATGTGAGATTTTGTACAATTGTGTAAGACATTTTAAGCGTATTATTTGCGGTTTCTGTCGTCTAAACATTTATGCCATGGTCCATACAAGACTTTACATTGTCCATAATACTATATATACAGGGTGTCCTCAAATGGAAAGAACGTTTTAAAATTCTATAACAAGTTACAGTGACAGCTATTGAAACTATCCTTGCTGGAGAGTAATGTGTAAAAGTAGGATTTGCTTTACTATGAATTATTTTTTTAAATTCCAAATATCACCTATAGATAGCACTGCGCTGTCCCAAATTTTTAGAACGCCCAATCTAATGTATAAAACAGGAATCAAAGTTCATTCATCTTTTCATCTTCAATCTGTTGAGTTGTTCAAACATCAAAAAATGTTTTTGTTTTGAAATCGTCCGTTTATTTTTAACAGTCTTTACAGTTTGAAAGAGTGCAGCACCGTCGATCGGTGATAATTGGAACTAAAATAAGGAAGCGTATTAAGGAAATTACAGACTTCACACAACCAATAGGCTCGAATATAATTTCCATATATTTCAATGTTTACATGTCTTCGAATTTTTAAATTGTTCATTCAAATTTAAGACATTCTGTGCCGACTTTGTTAAATTTAATAAATTAAATTCAGTCTTCTATAGCAGTGCTTCCCAAACTTTTGTGTTTCGCGTACCCCTTGAAAAGTTGTACGTACCTGGCGTACCACCGGTTTTCTTTTACCTGTGAGAGTCGTGAACAGAAAATTAAAAAAATAAATTAATAGAAATAAACATATTATACGTTTAATATGTAAGCTTTACAGATGGTAAGTATAGGAATGCGACAGAAGCGTCGGTACACTGAAAATTTAACAAATACGCAAGTATTTGTTAAATTTTCGGTGTTAATTTGCCGAGGCAGAATCAGAAGTCATCTTCAACACTAAGTGTGTTGTTATATATATATATATATTTAACCCTCTGAGCATTTTCAAAATGGGTAAAATTGTAATGTTGTTTTCTCTGAATTTTGTTTTAAATGCTAAAAAAATATGATTTTTTCAGCATTATAAATAAAACGTAATTACAAATATGAATGTAACCCTTGAGAGTATTAATCATTCTTCAATGTTTTGAAAATTCATTAAATCTATAGAAATTTATTATCTTAAACATTGCATATATTGCAGTGAAACCTGGAGCTTAGTGAACGGAATATTACGTTCTACACGCTTAGAGGGTTAAAACAGTTAATGAAAATTTTTTTTAATTAACTCATGTAGTTGAACCGTGTTATATCTCGCACATCGTCAGTTGTAAGCGTCACATTCCCCCTAAATTCTGTTCTTGTACCTCCTAGAGGCACGCGTATCATATATTGTGAAACCCTGTTCCAGAGCATAACTTTTAAATGAGGTGAACATTATTATAAATTACAAAGTAAAACTTTGAGTTCTAAAAGACAAATAATATTATTTACATACTAAGCATCCCTGATGGAAACTGTCCCAGGGAACATAACAACTGTCCCATAAACAACTCGGGTTTCATTATGCAAACCATTTACACAAAATGTGAAGTGCTGCCTTATGTGAGATTTTGTACAATTGTGTAAGACATTTTAAGCGTATTATGTGCGGTTTCTGTCGTCTAAACATTTATGCCATGGCCCATACAAGACTTTACATTGTCCATAATACTATATATACAGGGTGTCCTCAAATGGAAAGAACGTTTTTAAAGTTCTATAACAAGTTACAGTGACAGCTATTGAAACTATCCTTGCTGGAGAGTAATGTGTAAAAGCAGGATTTGCTTTACTATGATTTTTTTTTAATTCCAAATATCACCTATAGATAGCACTGCGCTGTCCCAAATTTTTAGAACGCCCAATCTAATGTATAAAACAGGAATCAAAGTTCATTCATCTTTTCATCATCAATCTGTTGAGTTGTTCAAACATCAAAAAATGTTTTTGTTTTGAAATCGCCCGTTTATTTTTAACAGTCTTCACAGTTTGAAAGAGTGCAGCACCGTCGATCGGTGATAATTGGAACTAAAATAAGGAAGCGTATTAAGGAAATTACAGACTTCACACAACCAATAGACTCGAATATAATTTCCATATATTTCAATGTTTACATGTCTTCGAATTTTTAAATTGTTCATTCCAATTTAAGACATTCTGTGCCGACCTTGTTAAAATTAATAAAATTAATTCAGTCTTCTTGAGCAGTGCTTCCCAAACTTTTGTGTTTCACGTACCCCTTGAAAAGTTGTGCGTACCTGGCGTACCACTGTTTTTGTTTTACCTGTGAAAGTCGTGAACAGAAAAAAAAATTAAAGAATTAATAGAAATAAACATATTATACATATATTATGTAAGCTTTACAGATGGTAAGTATAGGAATGCGACAGAAGCATCAGTACACTGAAAATTTAACAAATACGTAAGTATTTGTTAAATTTTCGGTGTTAATTTGCTGAGGCACAATCATAACTCCTCTTCAACATTAAGTGTGTTGTTATATACATATATTCAAAACAGTAAATGAGAAAATCTTTTTTAATTAACTCATGTAGTTGCACCGTGTTATAACTTGTACATCGTCAGATGTATTCGTCACTTTCCTCCTAGAGCTTGTTCGTGTACCTCCTAGAGGCACGCGTATTATATATTAGAAAACCTTATTCCAGTGCATAATTTTTTAAATAAGGGGAATATTATTATACATTACTAAGTAAAACTTTGAGTTCGAAATAGACAAATAATATTATTTACATACTAAGCATCCCTGGTGGAAACTGTCCGGCTGGTGTGTCCAACTGTGTTCCGACGACAGACTGTGAAGCTATCCACACGTAGTTTTTGCTGGTGAGGCCCAAATCTTTGGCTGCTGACATTATTTCAACAGCTTCTTCTCTGGTTGCAAAGAGAAGCATTATTCTGGCTTCGCTGTCTGCTAGATCTTCCAGTTCGTTTCGAATATCAAACCTGTTCTGAGTTTTTAAATTTACGATGTCTACAATTGTAAATCTAAAGAAAATCCATAAATTCTAATAAATGGCAAGGGAAAAGATTTTAAATATTTAATATTAAAATTGCAGAGATATATTATAACACAAGATATCTAGGTTTTTCAAAAGGTTTTTAATTTAAAGGAAAATATACAAGCTCACATGTTTAATACAGTATTGCTAGTTCGCTACTTTTTTTTAAATTCAGATTTCAACCACTTTCCTAATCTAGAAATATTCGAATTACATTTAATAAAATATCAAATTATTAAAATATAAGTCTAACTATATTATTTCAAAAAAATGGTGGCAATCAAGCAATCTGAATAATAAAAAAGTAGCGGAATTGGCAACACTGGTACATTGTACAAAAAAGAACAACTGAATTTTAAGTCTATATAAATTCATTAATTTTAATAAACTAGCTGACCCGCCCGTCATTTCGAGGGCCCCTAATAAAAACCGTAAAAAACCCTCAAGTTTGTATGATTTTATAGCTGCAACCAGATTTTGCATTCATTTAAATTTTTAAAGAACAAATTCGCGAAAAAATATTGATATTTACTGGTAAAAAGCTCGTAAGAAGACATTTTCTTGTTTTTCTACATAGAGTCGTTTCATATATATTTTTCTGAGTTCTTTTTGTTCGAAGTACTTAAAATATTTATTGCTTATATATATAACTGTTATACAGCCCGTGTAAAAATTTTGTGAAAAGATATTGTTATCTATTTGTAAAACCAACATTTTTTCTTATCGTTGTTTTTTGTTGTTGTTTTCGCATAAAGTCTTTTAATATAACGAAAAATGTAGTTCTCATCTTCTGAACTCTCTGAAATTATAAATGAGGAATTATAAATGAGGAAATTATAAATGAGGAAATTATAAATGATGGAATTATAAATGAGGGGGTTAGAATGACAGTGGAGTAATTCAATATTTAGTAATTTGAGAAATGAAGGGTTTTGTAAACTTTTCGTATCGCCGTTGCATTAAGTGGTCCAACTTTTTTCCCTCTAGCGGCTCCCTATGTGAACTACGACTTATTTGACTGTCACACTGAATAGAAATTAATATAGGTTCAAAGAATATTGTTATCTAGATTTTTTAGATTTTTGACTTACCCCCTGTCATTCTAACCCATAAATTACAACTATATCCAAGCTTTCTTTAAAATTTCGCGGGAAAATATGCATATATAGTATTGAAAACAGGAGACGAAGCCGCGCCTTGTTTTGCCGTTGTCATAGAAAAGTTCGCAGATTATTATTATTATTATTATTATCGAATATTTCGAAAATTTGTAGATTTTGTAAACCTAGTCTGCCAAGATGTTCAAAAAAGATTGCGACGAAACACACGTAAACTTATTATATAAAGTTTTGATATATACCTTTTAGCGTAGAAAAAATATCGCCTCCGTGTGACGCGACGTGACCTACAGACGGCAATGTATTTGAAAAAATAAAATTTCGTATTTCTCAAAATTGATTGCGCCGTAGAAAAGAAGACGGCTACAGATTTAACCCTTTCCGGCACAGTGGTCCCACTCCGGGCACACCTAATTTTAATTCCAAACTTGCATTCGGCACCAAGAATATTTTAATAAAATTTTGTTTCTATAATGAAATCTTAAAATAAGGAGTACATATTTTCTAAAAAAGTCGTTTGTAATCGTGTTGTAGTCAGAAATTTCTCATTTTACGAAGAGACTTTGTCTGTGACGGAAAGGGTTAAGAACGTATTTTGTTTTTGTCGGTACCTCTAAAATTGCAGCCTGGGGGAGCGTTTCCGTAATGGGGAAAAGTCAATGCGAAAACGATCGTTTTTGAATATTTTTTTCAAAGAGTTAACAAATGTATTTTTACAAACTGATTGCGGGATGTAAGAAATAAATGTACTAACTTTAAGAATATGTCTTCCGTTTTTCTGTGTCCCGAACGGTTTGCCCAATAGAGGTTAAAACAAATGACCAAAAAACGGCAGCATTTGGTTTTTCATTCCCTTCACCTCGAAAATCACGTTCTGGGCATTGTGCAAAACCAAAGATAGATTTTTGATGCGTTTTTAATTAATATTTTGGCTGATTATCAAAAAAATTAAAATCTGAGCCGCAGGTGCATCAGGACCTGCCGACATCTGTGTGTGGTAGATTTTGCTAGCCATCGCAGACAGACACACAGACAGAGCGAAACTTTCTTTTATTAGTATAGATATAAAGATGAAATAAATGCCATCTTAATAACATATTTGTCATCCTTCCGTCTATTTAAAAATTTTAAAAACCTATCTTGAACACCAGAAAAATTATTAATTAAACGTGCCTTGCTTTGATCTTGTGTCGCAATTTTAGCGGACTTTTATAGTCAGAAATTCGAAATCATACCAGAAATTTCGAATAGTAATTTTCACTTTAATTCGTTACTGAATTTTTGGCATTAAATAGAGGAAAAATTATTATTCAGAATTTGTGAAAAAAATTGAGAATCAAAGAGTAAAACAACCAGCTAAATTGGTAACGCTGTTTTTACAGTGTGTAATTTGAAATGTACGTCGTTTCATTCTAAATAAAATTTCTGGTTCAAATATGTTTATTTGAACAAGAGTCTCCCGTTAAAAACTGGAGAGTTGTAAAATATGCAATAAGATAACTCATAAAAATTTTACACTAAAATTTTAAAAATAGTCAAATTTTAGACAACAGAATAATCTCCATTTGTAAGAACGCTTGAATTAACTTCGAAACGCAAATATATATATATATTTTCGATTTTTAAAATTTTTCTCTGTAATTATGTGTTATTCATAGACTTGTTAAACTGCAAAAATTATATTTTTATAAAATTTATAATATGCATTCGCACAGAAATGCCTTGCATTTGATTCTAAAATACAGTCCAAATTTTATCATTTCCACCTTCACAAAATACTAATACTAATAATTAGAAGATCTTATTAGTATAATATTCCAGTGTAAGCTTATACAATATAAATACATGAAAAAATATACATTTCTCCACAAATATGTCCTACAATATATGTTTTATGGATAGAATAATAACTGTAGAAGATATTCATGGAAAATTCACACTAAAGAAGGATAAGAAATATTAGAGAGGATTTGTTGAGGAATGCCGCGGGAATCCTAATGTGGTGTTTTGCAAGAAAGAGGAATTTCTACTTTATAAAAACTTGTTTGAGGAAACAGCATATTTTCAAAATAGCGGATTCTGGATTTCTTGCATTCGTTGTTATTGGACTGTAGGTGCAAGAAATTTAAATATTCTTTTGGTATAAATAAATAGAAGCGGGAAATAATGTCTTGTATCTTGTCTTTATTAAAATGTTTTTCGACAAAACAAAAATTATTTAATAACAATACAATTTTATACGTTTTCGCAAAATCATAATTTTTTAACAATATTTTTACCAATTTTTAATATTTTTTTTCTCTATAATCACATTTTATTCTTATAATTGTTTAACACTAGAACGCCCAAAAATTTTATTCAAGTTTTATAAAACTATGTCACACCAGAATTTTTATTAAAAATATTTTTAACTTATTTATTTAACATACTTCTTTGAGTTATATATATAACTTATTTTTCAAAGAAATTTCTTGTTCGAATCGGAATATATTCGTTTGGTAACGGTCAAAATGACCGCTCATGGGTGTTCTAGTGTTAAAGCACAAAATTTATACTTTTTTATAAAATTCATAATCATCATTCACACAGATTTCTAATAAATGCCTTGCATCTGATATTAAATTACAGCTCAAGTCTTATAATTTTTTACATTCACAAATTAGTAATATCATTTATTAGAAGATGTTACTGGTACAATATTCAACTGTAAGATGATACAAAATAAATACATGAAAAAATATACATTTCTCCACAAATATATATGATAAAATATCATATTTTGTACAGAATAATAATTACAGAATGTATTCATTGAAAATTAACACTAAAGAAGGAAAAGTAGTATTAGAGAGGATTTGTTGAGGAATGCCTCGGTAATCCTAATGTGGTGTTTTGCAAGAAAGTGGAATTTCTACATTATAAAAACCTGCTAGAGGAAACGGCATATTTTCAAAATTGCAGATTTTGGATTTGTAGCATTGGCTGTTATTGCACTTTATGTGAAAGAAATTTAAATATTATTTTCGTATATATAAATGGATGAGTAGATAATTTCTTATATATTTTCTTTAATAAAATTAATTTGAGAAAACGAAAAATATGTTATAACGAAATTAAAAAATACCTTTACGTTTTATTAATATGTTGTATTCTGAATAAACATGTATTCTTGTAGCGTTTGTTAAAGGGAGAATCTATTTCTTTGGCCTGAAATTCACATGCTTTTTACGATTTTCTTGTTCCGATGACAAAGAAAAGAGACTGCACCTGCCTGTGGACTTTTTGCATTATATTTATTGACATTTAAATTTGTGTGTGTAAAAAAAATTAATAATACGCCTTAGGCGACGGGGAGTACGTGCAGATGCGCGTCCTGAACTTCCAATAGCTAGACAGTTTTTCTCCTGCAGCAATCATTTGAAACAAATTGGGTCGTCAAATTATTAAAAGGCATTAAATACTCTGGATCGTATACCAACATTTAGTTTAAAAGTTGATTTTTGACAAAATTGATATTATTTGAACAAAAAAATGTAATTTTTCATCGTATTTCTACATTTGCAAATTTGAAAAATGAATGAATCAACAAAAATAATACTTTTCGGAAGTATTAGCTCCAGCAAAAACGATTACTATTTTTTAAAAAAAAATTAAAGAAATCGGTTGAACAGTTCTCGAGAAAAATTGTCGCCCATTTTTAATATTAGAGAGCATGAGAGAGGCCCGGTATCAAAAACATGGTTTTGAGACGATTTTTACATGATTTTTAGGTTTTTTTTTTTTTTTTTTTTTTTGTTATATGGTTTTCGGACGCATTTTCGACATGAGTTGGGTTGGGTTGATTATTGACGGTCAGTTATCTACACTTGGGATATAGGCCCGGGGGGTGCCGTTTGTGGGGGTCTTTCTAAGGGAACCTAACCCGTATTTACGCATGGATAAATCCACGGCTCGAAGAAAACCACGAAAACTCCGAACGATTAGGCCGACGGGCGCGATTGGGATCGAACCCAGCACCTCCCGTCTACCAGCTTCGAGAGCATAACCTCTCAGCCAGTGGTGGGGCTTTTCGACATGGTTTCGAAACTCAATAAACTTCCAGCGTATCAACAATTTACACACTTGAGAGATGCAAAGAATGGCAAAAAAATGTATATATATATATCGAAAATTTTTATCTAAAGTAGTACAATTTCCCTTTAAATTAAAAAAATTCAAATCCTATAAAGTAAAAAATTTGATAAACAACGAAAATAATACTTTTCGGATGTATTAGCTCCATTAAAAACGATTACCTTTTTTTAAAAAAAATGAAAGAAATCGGTTGAATAGTTCTCGAGAAAAATGGTAGCCCATTTTTAATATTAGAGAGGATTAGAGAGGCGCGGTTTCAAAAACATGGTTTTGAGACGATTTTTACATGATTTCTAGGTTAGTTTTTTTTTTTCTTTTTTTTTTTTTTACATGGTTTTCAGACGCATTTTCGACAGGGTTTCGAAAGTCAATAAACTTCCAGCGTATATCTGCACATACAAAGCCATTTTCTGGCTGCTACGACGTTGCGTTCAACTAGAAAAAACTGGAATATCACGAAACAGCTTTAGAGCAATAATCTACTCACTTGAGAGATGCAAAGAATGCAAACAAAAAAAATCGAAAGTTTTGATCCAAAGAAGTACAATTTTCCTAAGTAAAAAATGCCTATAACATTTTATAAAATGTAATATTTGCTTTTTTTTTCTGGTAGATTTCCAAAAATCCTGCAGTGAATTCTTAATTAATTACAGATTAAATTTATATATTTTTTTACGTCCGCTAAATAGTAAACTTTTAGTTTAGAAATGTTATAAAAAATAAATTATCCACAGGTAATATAGTCACAAGTAATTAATGAAAATATTAGCTACTGTGACAAGAAATCCTCTATATAAGAGCATCCCTACATAGTTTTATCATTTATTAATATTTTCTCAATAGTCATGTCTCCTTGTTACAATTGTTAACGGAAAAATACACAATTTTTATAATTTTAAACTCAGTATTTTTATAGATTTCCAGTTTTCATGTTAGATTCCATATTAAAGCTTAACTTCCATCAGTGTTCTACATTCACTAAATAGTAATGCTAATTTGGAAGAAATAAAGGATTAAACATTCTAATAAAAATGATAATGAAAAAATAAATACTTCATAAAATATAAAATTTTACACAAGTATAACAGAAAATATCAGCTTCGTAAACAGAATATTAAGTACGGGTATTCAAAGAATTTTCACTCCAGATAAGTCAAAACTGAACTGGGAGAAAATTGTAAAGGATTTGTTGATGAATGCCACAAGAATCATAATGTGGAAATTTTATAATAAAATGGAATTTGACATTATAAATCCAGTTGGTACAAACAACACATTTTCAAAATATAGGTTTTTTAAATTGTAGCATGAACTGTTTCTGCATTTGCATTTCAATAAATTTAAATTTCCTTTGAACATAAGTAAACAGAAATGCGAGTTAATTTTTAATACCTTTGCTGCATGACATTTATTTTGATAAAAAGGAAACTAACTTTACAACAATAGTTATGAAAACTTTTAGCATTTGTTAATATTTTATCTCAGTAGTCACGTCCCCTTTTAATATTTGTTAAATACAACATTCACAAACTTTAAAATTCAATATCAATATTTTTATAGATTTTCAAATGCCTTATTACAACGTGCATTTGTTTCTCTTCTCTTTTTTTTGGGAGTGGGTGTGGGGTGAGGAGAGGTATTAAACAGTGGTACTCATCGTTGGAAGAAATTAATGTGTTTCGTTTTTGAAAAATATTTTAGAAAAAATTATTCGATAAAATATAAACATTTCCACACACATGTAGTGAAATATTAGCTCCGTGGACAGAATATTATTATGGATATTCATGAAATATTCACATCTGATAAGAAAAAATAGAAAAGGAAGAAATATTTAAAAGAATTTGTTGAAGAATGTAATGTGAATTCTAATGTGGTATTTTGCAAGAAAGAGGATTTTTTACTTTATAAAAACCTGTTAGAATAAAGAGCATTTTTTCAAAATATTGGTATTTGAAATTGTAATCTGAATCGATATTACACGTCTAGTTTAAAGAAACTAAATATTCATAAAAAAGGTGCATTTGAATCAGTTGTTTAATTAAATCAGAAATATGAATCAGTCAAATGGTGCCTGTTGAAATAATTAATACAATTTTACAAAATATTTATTGTAGTATGTTTATCTTATTATCAATGCAATTCTTATCTTACAATATTTCATGTTGCATGCACTAAACTTATAATAGAACGAAGTGTTAACTCCCTATTCCGTTACATTTAATGCAGACGTCCGCACAGAAATACAAAATGCAATTAAACTCGGGGGATGAAAAGTATAGCAAAACATTGATTTCCTCCCGCAGGGTAATATGAGGTAGATATTTTCAAATTCGATTTTCTTTTTAAAATATGACGAAGATGCTTTAATTATCACTGGATTACATTTTTTGTTTAAAAAAGAAAAAAAAGAAAAAAAAACTTTCATTTAATTTCAGCACATTTTTTTAAATTTTATCATATTAGGGCTCCCAAGTGGTCCGCTTTTTTGAATACCAATATTTTCTGAGGAAAAATGTTTTAAAATTTTTCTTGGAAATTTCATAGGAACGTACCCTGAAGGTTATTTCTATTGCAAATATTGTAGAAATATACCGCGAAGATTTTTCTTAGATTCTACTGGTATTCAAAACACGCAACATTTGAGAGCCATGCACATTTAAAAATATAATCTCATATAAACTTCAAAAGAGACATAAAAAAATTGACAAGTATATGTTAAATATATTTTATCTTTATTTCATTAAATTTATTTTCATGAAATGAACAATAGTATTTTAAAAATGTTTTTATAAATATGTTTATTATTTATAAATATTTAATTTCAATAATCGTGTTTTATTGCTACACTTTTTAAAATGAAAAAAATAATTGTTGCGGCAGATTTCTATTGCAGCCGTTAAAGAAATCTAACAAAGGTTTTCTTCATATGAATTGTCGTAGCTAAAGCAGAAAAAATTAAGAACTTTAAGAGTCCCACATTCAATTTTCGCATTTTATCGATTTCCAATTCCCTCGGTTTTATTCTAAATTGCAATCTATATTTTGCCATATTCTATGTTCACTAAAGTGTAATGCTAATTCTTGGATGAAATATAAAGGTTAAAGATTTATTTGTAAAAAGAATAAATAAATAAATAGTCAATAAAATATAAACTTTCATTTGCGTAAACTATAAAATGTCAGCTACGTGGATAAATATTTCTTTTGAGAAACATTTTATAACATCCAACACAAAAAGTTTTATTTATAAATATCTTTTTCAATAGTGATGGCACGCTGTTATATGTTTAAAAGCATATAATGCACAAACTTTGTAAATTAGATATTTCTATTCTTATAGATGACCAATTGTCTCGTATTGGATTCATAATTATCGTCTAAATATTCTCCTTTTTGCATACTCTGAACTGCAATAGTAATTGATTATGAAAATTTTTATGAAAATTTACTACATACACTTTCGGTTGAAAAAGTGTGGCAAAAAAGGTCAATAAAGATATAAACATATCATAATATCAAATATATCAAAAAATATTCGGGTAAGTGAAAAGTTAAAAATTATGGATATTTCTAGATATTCGCATCAGAAAAATAAAACGAAAAGTTAATATAAACTTCGGAAGAATTTGTAAAAGCTTGTCACGTGATTGCTAAATTGATATTTTAACAGAAAAAGGATTTTCCCTCTATAAAAATTTGTTGAGGGTAACAGTAAACTTTCAAAAAGTAGGCTTTTCAATTTTTCGCATTGACTATTATTGTAATTTAAATTTAAAGAAATTTAAATAGATTTTTTAACACAAAAAACGAAATCTTATTTAAAGATTAAAATGGTCTCTTTATCATAATAATAATAATAATAATAATGTGATCATGAAAATAAAATTTAGCGAACATAAATCCACCCATTGTTGCCAGTTCGCTACTTATTTTTTTTTATTCAGATTGTTTGTTTTCTGCCAACTTTTCGAAGTAGAAATATTCGTCTTATTTAACCACACATTAAAAACTGCGGAATTAAGATAAATTATACTATTTAAAAAAATGGTGGCAATAAAAAAAAACAGAATTGAATTTTAAAAAAATCATCGGACTGACATCATCATTTTTGGATAAATTTATTTATATTTAATTACGTTAAATTGGTTATTTTAAAAAATATATCTAAATTGGCTTTCATTAATTGATCAACTACAGGAAAGCCTTGGGTGAGATACTAACCCCCACACTTTTTGGAAAGTTAGGATTATATTTATTAATGATCTAAAAGTGCTAGGTTTATTCCCTCCCCAGATCTCCACAATGTTACACCTGACAGGGCACAACAAAGAACTTTTTGGAGGCGGAGCACATATTTATTACTATTTCCAAATAGTAATTTTCACCTTATTCAGTCATGACAGTAATTCTGCTTTAAAGAAAGCGACTATTACTATACAAAATAAGTGTCACTCCCTGCACGGGATCTGTGCTCCGTGTGAACATGACTTAATTTGGTCCTGCCACCTTGTGACACAAATTTTTCTCCCGGAGACAAATATATCCCTTCAACGCTGTTTTCATCAACGTAAAAACTCTTTTAATTTACACACATTCCTACTTTAAATATGAAATCTAAACTAATTCTCCTACACGTATGGTTAAGCATTTCCGTATTAATAGCCGACTTAAAGAAAATGTAATTTTGTCAATAGTCATGAAAAATATATATCTCACCGAAATTCGTGGTACAATGTCTTCTGCATAAGGTCTCTGATAGCTCTTACAAAATCTTCGTGTCCTCCAATTTGAGTGGTTACCACCGCAAATGAGTGCCAAGAATACCGTCTCAAAATACTTAGCATAGCTTCCGCTTGATGTTCTACAGATGGCGCCATTTGTAGTATTTTCGAGTCAGAAACTCTCTGTAAGATAAAGAAAAATATTTATAGTCCTAATTGTTACAAAAATATATTACGATTTTTGGTTAATGTCATAAGAAATTACATAATATTTTATTATAAACGACGTTAAGTTCTTCAAAAGTCTAGTAGAAATTGAGTGCCTTTAAAAGAGAATGACGACATATTGGTAATAAAATTCGATTGGTCGACAATTTTTGGAAAAAAACTTCGGGAGTTTCCCATTACTTTTTTTTTAAATCGTTTTTTGTCACAAAATGTATTCTTTTAAAGTTACCCCAAAATTTACACCAGAATATGGAGCCGTAAATCCCTATTCTGTTACTTTGAATTAGAGTTGCAAATACTCGTTTATTCCCAGGTTCATTTCCTATAGACCGGGTTTATTCGCAAATTTATTCCAAAAAGACCTGGTTTATTCCCAAAAAACCAAGTTTATTCCCATAAAACCCGGTTTATTCCTAGGTTTAAACCGGGTTTTTTCTAGTCTTTGCAACTCTACTTTGAATTCAGCGGTCCGCCCATGAATACGAAATGGCATACAATCGGAGAAAAAAGTGAGGCAAAACACTGATTTCCACACGATAGCAGGGGGTAGATATTTTGAAATTCTATTTTCTTTTTAAAATATGACGAAGATGCTACAACTGATACTGGATTAATTTTTTTACTTATAAAACTACGAATTTTATTTTCTTTTATCACAAATATTTTCTTTTATCACATTTAAAAATAAAATATCATGTACGTTTAAAATGAAACATGCAAAGTTTTATAAGTACTCCTCATAAAAATATTAAAAAGGTGCAGAAATAACCAAACGGAATTAAAATATCCATTATCCATAATAAATCCATTTATCATTTTATTATTGAAACTGCATCGTGAAATCAGGTTTGCCAGTTTGGTATTTTTATATTTGAGACATTTCGAATTGGTATCAAATTTTGAGTAGTATATTTTGCTTAATTTAACAGGGTTCGTACGCCTCAGAGGAAAGGGTGGACAATACCATATATTTCGTAAATAAATATTTGCCTTATCTGATGGAAAAAAGTCTGTGTTTCGACATTACGACCATTAACTTACGAAAAATTTTGGTATTCAAACCTCTTAAATATCCAAAATTCTCTGAGGCACGAACTCTCTATAAAGACAGCAGACCTGCCAAGTCTCCGGCTTTTTTGGATAACAGTATTTTAGTACAGAAATTGTTCCTTTATTAAATCGGAGCATTCTGCAGTTTAAAAGAAAAACATTTTTCACTAAAAAATTACTGGTGTGCAAAACGCCGGAGACTTGGCAACTCTGAGACAGACATTCCGTAATTATAAAAAGTAAAAATTGTTTTTTCTGAATTCTGAATTTCTGAATTTTAAAAAAGGCCAAATGGGCAATCTTGCGTAAAATTCATTCTATTTTTTTTTCAAATTCATATAGAAAGGCAAAATAATTAGAAGTCGAATTCTTTCCAAGGAAAAGTGGCGCAAAAATAAATATAGACTGTGTTAAATATTGCATAAATGCCTGTCTTATTTTGGACGTGTTAAACAGAATTTTATTTGTTGAACAGAAAGGAAGGTTTATTTAGAAAATCCTTATCGCATTTAAATTTTACGCGTGGTTGTGGAATTTCTGTATCCCAGAGAAATTAGATTTTTCCGCTACATTTTATGATAACCTAACCCGTAGGTTATTTCTATTGCAAATGTTATAAAAAGCCTTTTCTTAGAAAATTCTTGAACTCGGAAAACGGACCATTTGGGAGATTTGAAATCGCTTTCTGTTACTGTATTCACATTTTCGGTCACAAAGCTATTTTGGTCAAAATTTAATTTATTGAATGTATACATAAAGACACAATTTATCTCATATTAATATACAAAAACAACTGTTTTAGAAGCGAAGTGTTTACTAAACCTTCTGGTTACTTCTTCACTTTTTCAAGCAAACAAGCAAATGTTTCATTAAATGCACAATATATTGAATATATTGTGTTGTTTTTGGTAAGTTCCTTCTTTTTATGAAAACCAATTCGTACATTAAAATTCTTCCCGTCAATTGCGATAAATATTTTGCTTGTTGGGATTGCCCGTTATTATAAAAAAATTATGTTAATTGCTTAAAGATAGACTATTCATTTAGATGAGTACATATGCGTTATAAAACAATGACCCAAGCAAGAGAAGAGACTAACAAAATAACTCTTATGTGATTTATACGATGTTTATTGACCATTCATACAGGTCGGCACTTAAATGCCATAAGGGAGTGACCCCGACAACAATACTGTACAGTCACATTGTTAGGTCGAATCCAAATACAGAATGAATAGAAAAGTCCGTTTGTGTCATTACATCATTTGGCTCGCCATTTTTGCGCCAATATCTTTCAATTTAAAGGCGTGGCCTATATACCGAGAGAGACAGTAAAATGTGTGGATGAAAAAATTACATTAACCCTTCTTTGCATGAGTTTTTCTTTTACAATTGTTTTTTTATACATATATTAAATATTAGACACCAAAAATTTTAAGATAGATTTTTAACTTTGTTC
Source organism: Maratus michaelseni (assembly GCA_963931845.1). Lineage (NCBI taxonomy): Eukaryota > Metazoa > Arthropoda > Arachnida > Araneae > Salticidae > Maratus > Maratus michaelseni. Next base: position 102,668,354 of record OZ007600.1, read on the forward strand.
AGCAACATAGTTTACGGGGAATTTACTAGATTAATATTTCTATATAAATATAGTGGTGGCGAAGAAGTTGATTTATTTATTAAAAGTTAAATAAACAGTGATGGAAATTTCCATCACAATGCAAAGAAGGATTAAGATGAATGGTGTAATTTTGAATTTTTGTTTAGTTAACCATAAAACAGCATTCAACTTTCCGTTAAAATAAAAATGATTGCCTGGAAAACCCCAATACATCAAATCAAAATAACTGTTGAAAGAACGAAACTATAATTATTTTGTTTATTGTAAATGTCTTTAACAAAATACATTGAATGAATTATTGACATTTATAAAACTTAAATCTATTTAACAACGTAATATGATTTAATATTGAAAATTGCAGATTGCAGCAATAACTGGAAAGATTTCAGCTGTTAATACTTAAAATGACAGGGAAACAAGTCATTAAATAATATTTATAGCACTATATAATGTTTATCTCAAATTGCTCAAAGCTAGAATAAATAAGAATATTTAGTATGTAGATAATTTATTTATTTCTATATATATATCATGAGAAAATTGGCGAAAATTTAGAATAAGATTTATAATTCAGAAATACAATAATTTATGATATCCTATTAATCTATAGTGACTGTTAGATTGAATTAAAATAAATAAATAACTTTTTAAATTATAATAGAGAACTGCATAGATTGAAAAAAAAAAACATGTAAATGGAAAGCAACAACTGAATGAATTTAGAATACAATTTAAAAGTGATTAAATTGAATGCATTTTATGAATACAAAACAGGCTTAATTATTAAAAATAATAATATCTAATAGAAATGCTATTATATCAATTATTAGACATTAGATGCCGGAATTAATGTCGAATATTTAAAGTACAGAATTTTCCGGTACAAAGCAAATTTCCCCCAAAAATTAACTTTCCGGACAATCCAATATATTGAATATATAGAGCAACAATATTTCATCAGTTTTGTTTTCATAGTTATTATTCACAACTTTTAGCCAGAAATCGCATTTTCATTGACCTAGCTAAAACACAAGTACCAAAATATCTACGTATTTTTCAGAAACTCAATAGTTTTTGTTTAATTATTGTTTAGAATGAGAAGTATGTAAAACTTTACTGTATACAACGCTTTTCTATTTATCTTATGCTGTGATAATACATATATACCAGTCAGACGTTGTTAGATTATGAAACATCTTTTGACATTTAGAATAACGCTTTAAGGTGGTAAGTAATGATTATTTACAATACGAAAAAATTGTTTGTAAAATACTTTTAATAGCACAATAAGTCTTACAAATGTGATAGAAACATAATTACATTAATGTCGTATTTTTAAATAATATGACTGATACAGGGTTCTACGGGTCAGGTTTCCAATATTTTTTTATAGAAAAAGAAATGTACGTTAAACTGGCGAAAATTCATCTGCATTTAAGCAGAGATTTTCCGTAAGAAAATACTGGTGCCGAAGAATTTCCTGGTAGCAAAATTCCAGGAGCTGTACGAACCCTGATGATATATTTTAAATTATGCAGGTATTTCTAATAATCTAACTAAAATCTAATTAAAATTATAAGTTTTGCATATTTATTGCTTCAATCCTTCGCTTATTACTTTCTATTTTAGATAATATTATAGTAGTGACATTATGTGTAGTAATATTGAGAGTAGATGTAAAAAGAAAATTTGTAAAGATGTCAAAAATAGTTTGAAATAACTTTTAAGAATTACTTTGTAATCAGCCGAATTCTACAAGTTATTTTAATGAAAAAAGAGTGTGGCCTGCTTCGGAATTTTTTTTTAATTCAAATTATTTACCACGATGTCAAAATTAAAACTTCGCTATTTTTAATGAGAGACATTGCAGGATTACAGAAAGTGGGGTTTACTATTCGGAGAAAAGCGATAGATATTTTAAATTAAAATAATACTAAATACCTCCGTATAAATATTTCATTTAAAAATATGCTTTGTTAGAAACATAAATCAGAGTTTCCAGTTTGATATTTTTTAAATTCTGAAATTTCTAATAGTTCATGATGACAGACATTTAATGACAGACATTTCCCCCAGTTGCTAACTTGTACAGTTTGTCTTACCACAAAAATTTAATAGTCAATTTTACCTAATTTAGTCGCCGAAATCTAAGAGTATATAATGAAACAATTGCACAAAATTTTCTATATAATTTTAGTGGTAACATTAAACCACACGTTGACAGCTATGCTATCTTGATTGCAAAGAGTAAAAATTTTTTGTCCGGAAATCCCAATATCAGTCTGGAATTTCTTAATACAAAACAGCCTAACTGGAGATTTTTAAATATAAATACTTCTTCTCCATGACAAAATTCCTCTAGTTTTTTTTTCCGGGTCTTTTAATCTATTCTAAATTAACTTCAATGAAGAAGTTCATGTAAAAATCTTCGGTTTCTTTTTTTTTTTTTTCAAAGCAAAATAAATTTGGCGATTGAAATATAATATATAAATCTAAAAATAGTGTTAAGGCTGCATTATGATTAATTGAAAAAAGAATCTGGAATTCAAATATCACCAATCAGACATTTTTTGCTGTTTTCTAAAATAATTTTATTACACAGTTTTTCAATATATCCGTTCAAATCTTATCTTAACTCCAAATATATAAAGTCTAAATCGGAAAAAATTGTTAAGGACAGTTATTTTATTATTACAGTTGTAACTGAAAAGGTATTTTATGATCGCTTAAAAAAAAAAAAAATCCTATTTTCAAAATATTTTATAATATAGTTCTCAAAGTAAAGTGACATCCCTTTATGTTAGAACTGATTTATGATAGCAATTCTCCATTACTAAAAATAAATATCGAATTTATTCCTGAAAGGCAGCAACCACAATATAGTCTCTAAAAGTAATTTAATATATATTGTATGGAATGGGAATTGCCTACTATTCTAACCATTTTTCTTAAAGCACAAATGACAGAATAAAGCTGTTTCCCTCCTTCGTAACCAATAATTTTAAAAAGTAATCTTCGTGTTATTTACTTTCATAATTTCTGCGATTAAATAAGGCAGAGATAACTTTTCGAAAATATTGGTAATAAAAAATAGGTAAAAGTTGTTTGTTATCAGATAATTCGTTATCTATATTATTTGAAAGATAACAGTACTTATCCAATTTAATGGAAGGAGTTACCCAAATTTCTGGTGTGTATTCCACGCAACAAACAGCCATCTTTATACCCACAAATTTTTATTATTAAAACAACGTACCATACATTTACGTGGTACAGATTAGGCAACATGTTTAACACTAGAAACACCAAGGCGGTCATTTTGACCGTTTCGAAACTTTCATTTCGTACCAATTTGTTTTTATTTAGAGTATAACTTTCAGTAGCCTTGAATTTTCCTAAAAAACAATGATATGCTAGTGATAAATTACCCAGTCATTCAAAATTTATGAAGTATGTCCGTACTTCAAACAGCCGAAACGGTCAAAATAACTGAAGTCACTTTTAATGCACATTTTATCTAGTAGATGTCGGAACAGTCTCGCTTTTGCCGTGTTCTACTGGGCGTTTTTCAAATGTCAAATCATTCGTTCTGAGCAGTTCCCCGTGGCGTATTTCCGAACTGGGGAACTTTTCGCCAAATTTTGGCGAATTTGCAAGATGTAGAAAAATCGCCAAGTGACGTGACCACGCAGTCTTGCTTTTCAAGATTCTCCGCGCCGCCGCTGCGATCATTGGTTTAAACACGTGCTATGCGATGGCTAACGCCAAAATTTGGCCAGATGTTCCGCAGTTCGGAAATACGCTTCGCCGTGCGCAAAACTAAGGTAATATCTTCCAATATACTTTCAATTTTATTGAAAGTGGCATTGTTTGTGCACTAATGCATCTATGTGTAACACTTATGTAAATTCTTACACGTAAAAATATGGGTAACTATTTCATTTTCCACCGAAAATGACGCGATGACATGATCTAACAACAGAGGAATGTCTACGTATGCTGCAAGATTTGTCTGATGAAAATTCCGTCGCTACAGATGTGGTTGATATTGAAGGCACAGATGATAGTTTTTCACAAGAAGTTGGTACTTCCTCTGAATCCGAAGATGAGAATGCAAGTTCTAATTACAGTACTCCCGATGCCCATATTGCTAGAGATGGTACAACGCGGAATACCGTAACTGCTTCGCATTGCGGTAGATTTTCAGAACACAATGCGCTTCAAATACCTGAATGAGCATAGTCTTGTGGCATACGATTAATAACTGATGGAAATATACTTATTTCATGGAGATTATTTATATATGAAAAGATGTTGAAACATATAACAAAGTGCACGGAGGAAGAAGCTCGACCAAAATTGGGAAATAATGAATTGTCTGTATCACTAGATGAATCGGATATATTTTAAAGCCATATCATATATGTGAGGAACATATGAGGCTAAAAATATAGAATTAGAAAGTTAGTGTGATAATTTATGAGGAATTCGTATTCGTCCTGAAACGATGTCTCGAAAGAGATTTCGTGAAGAAATGAGATACCTATGATTTGACATGAAGTCAAACAGGAAACAACGCCTTGTACAAGATAATTAGTCGTTCATTGGGAACTGTGTTTCTAACTAAAACCAAGGAGAAAACTTGATCATCGATTAGCAACTATTTCCTACAAAAGCAAGATATAAGTTCTTACAATATAGCCCACAGAAGCCGGATAAATTTGACATAAAGTTTTAACTATTAGCAGACGTTGAAACAAAATATTTGCTAAATGGCTTTCCTTACTTCTGAGAAAATGACGACCGACCGAGCAATCAATGTTTATCTCAGTATGCTATTCTTCATCTAATGAAACAATACTTCAACAAAAGTTGCAAAATTACTACAGATAATTTATTTACTTCACTGCCTCTTGCAGAAAAACTGAAGTCACTGAAAACAAGCATAGTTGGCACAGTCAATCGCGGAAGAAAATAAATTCCACAGGCGACAAGAACTGAAAAAAAATCTTTGTTCAGCGGCCAAATTCTTGCTAAAGATAATATTACGTTGACAGTTTATCAAGGGAAGAAGAAAATCAAATGTTTTGATTCTAAGTTCACTACATGCATCAGTTACAGTTGAAACTTGTGATAAATACTTACCAGAAACAGTAACGGTCTATAATTCTACAAAATTTAGGATCGATGTGCTCGACCAAATGTTACGGAAGTATTCTACCAAAACTTAATCTAAACGTTGGCCTCCACAGGTATTTTATAATGTTCTTGAACTAGCGGGCATCATTTCTTGGATATTATATAAGAAATTCACCGGAAAAAATATTTCACGATTAAACTTTCTGTTCCAATTAACGTGCAAGTTGCGGGAGACGTATGTAAAATCCATGAATGCGTTCGAGATTTCATTACCCAGTACAACCTCACATACTTGTGATCAAGGACCTAAACAGAGAAAGCAGTGCAGAAGTTCTAGTTGCAAAGGGAATAAAACAATGGACAAGTGTGAAGTTTGCAGAAAATCAACTTGCGGCAAATATACCGCTAAAGTGGTGAAAAAGATCGTTTGTGAAGAGATTTTATGTTCATTCTTGTTTTTTACAATTTCATTAAAAAGTGTCTCATAAAAAATATTTTGTATTATAAAAATATTTATAAAATTTATAATATATATATATATATATATATATATATATATTAAATATAAATTTCAATGTAATATAATTATAACTTAACAAATATATATTAAAATATAATCACAATTATGAAATATAATTAGCTTGGTACACTATGTTCCTTGGCCTTTAGTCTGTCTATTTTAAATGATGTATATCTTCACTCTAATGTTGTGGGTTTTTTTCGTTATGCATTTTGGAGATTTGTGATATTAAGCTTTAATTGCGATCAGTCCATATTTTTATTATTGCTGTTATCACTTTTATGTTGCATCATTTCTTCTGTTATTTTACTCTTTGGTAATCAGCTCATCATTTAGACTGCCACTCGCATTAGTACTAATTAGACGATTCTTTTTGGCGCACTGCAAATAATAATTGGATTATTTTGTTATGCTTCCGTGTTGACAGTCCTCTACTTTATTTTTAAATTTAGATTACTTGATTGCCACCACTTTTTTAAAATAGTGTAATTCACCTTATGTTCGCAGTTTTTAATCTGTCATTAAATAAGGCGAATATTTCTACTTCAAAAAAGTAGTGGCAATCAAGCAATCTGAAATTTATAAAGAGTAGCGAACCGGCAACAGTGGTATACTGTACGAATTATAAATTAAGCGTCACTCTTCTTTATTTTTATCGTATTCGTATTAACATTAAGACTTTTGAGTTTTATGTATAATCATGGAAAAAAAATCTCTCCTTACTAACTTTGTCGCAAAATCGTCGTATAAAATTGTGAATGGTACCAATCGATTAGTATTAACGTCTACTAATTAATGCTGATCTGAATTTTTTCTTAGGAGGTGTCTACATAATGAAATTTTAAGAAACTTTAAAATTTTCAATACACACACGTAATGTTGACATTATTTTTGGATCCGCCGTTATATTTGACCTTCAGGTATTAAACGAGAAGTCTTTCAGTCAAGTAGTTTAGGAAGCATGCAGGTTTAAAATTTATAATTCCCAATGTTAAACTAATTAATAATCGTTTCAAAACAGATTGTTATTCAGGTAATGTTTTAAACATAATATCCATAACTACTTGGCGAAATGACAAGTAATTTTGGATTCGCATATTTGACGCTTCTACAATTGGATTTGTTTTAAGAAGTCAGTTACTTTATTTATTTTAAATTTAATTTCAAATAATATACATTTTTAAATTTCATATTCGAAAAAAATATCAATTGTAACTTATTTATTTTTCAGAAGGAATCGGTTTCTAGAAGCTTTAAATATGTAAACTGAAAATTACAGCTCATTTCGCCAAATAAATTTTGAGTAATGATTAAAAGCTACGCTCATTAAAGTCCGTTTTGCAACGATTAAAAATTAAATTAAATTTAGGGTTTACCTGTAATTCTTAAACTATTTTAACGAATAATTCCCCGTTTGGTATTCCAAGGTAAAATTTACCACACAATTAAAATATTGAGTGCAAATTAGGTATTAGTTAGATTGAGATTGAAAATTTTAAAGCATTTCTAAAATTTCAAAATATAGATGGCCGTCTAATGAAAATTTAAGTGTGGCATTAATTAGTATGCGTCATTACTAATCAGTTGGTGCCATTATTACAAAATTATTTCAGTCTTGTTAAATAAATTTACAAAGTAACTTCCTTTCGAGTGTTTTAATCAGCATGTATTTAACACATTTAATCATATTCGCATCATTTCCTGGCAACATATGTTTTAGGGTTCCTACTAAAGTTTTTGAAAATAAATATTTTCCTTACTTAATGACCAAAACTTGCGATATAAAAGGTGAAGATTACTTTTTGAAAAAAGTAATGCTAAAATGTTAAAACTGTAATAATCCCTGTTTTGGTTCTTATGTTCAGGGCCTGATTATCACAGGGGCAAACTGGTCTGTTTAAATTTTAGTATTGGATTGTCTGCCAACACTGTTGTATTCTTCTAGAGTCTGATCCAAGTTAAATAATCATGTGTCAGTGTCTTATCAGTAAATTCATCCAATAAAATGTGTCTTGTTTCTGTACTGTACTTACTTTATTTCATTTACTAGCTGACCCACCTGTTGCCCAGGCCCAAGTAAAAACTTAAATCTCTTAAAAAACAAGATTTTGTCGGGTCTCCAATGGATACGTACACCGCGCACCATACACTGGGCATGCTCATACTTTCCAGAAAATCTTTTTGTTCCCCCTTCCACCACCAGGGGAGCATCCAGTTCTAAACAAACGTCTTTCCGAACGAACCTCTGACATGGGTCCCCGCTGCCTACGGCACCATATAGTAGGCGTGCTGAGCATGCGCAGTAAAAGTGAGCCAGTTTGGAGTAGATTGGAGCATTATTTGCCGAGTTATTGAAATAAAGCAATCTTGTGGGAGGTGCCGGGATGAGTGGATGTTCAACTGCCCTTCAGCAAATAACTATTTAGGAGGACCAATATGCATCTTTAAAAATTCGTTCGTTTAGTTAAGCTATAAACTTAATTGGAAATTTTTCCTCAGACTGTTATTCGGAAATAGAGGTACTCGCTACTCATAAATTTATTTAATGTTATAGGGTATACTAAATTAAATATGATGTTTGGAATCAGTTGCGCTAAAGTTGGTAAATTTGTTGCTAAGATATGCAAACGAAGCACAGTTAGATATAAAACATTTAGGGAGGGGCCGGAGGGAGCAGGTTGTTCAACTGTCCTTCAGCAAATGACAGATAAGGAGTATCACTATGCATCTTTAAAGATTGATACATTTGGTTAAGCTAGGAACTTAATTTGAAATTTGTCTTAGACTATTATTCGGAAATACTGGTAACTGCTTTCTACCAATATACCATGAAGCTGTGAATGCTTATTTTTTATGAAGATTTAGAATGGAACATGTTTGAAGAATATCGGAACATAATTAGCTGAGTTATGGAAATAAGGCACAGTTATAGAAAAAACCTTGAGAGAAAAGTCAGCAAGCACCAAGGGGGGGATAGGTGCGGTCAAGTGCTCCACAACAAATCTCTGACTTTGCCTTATATTATGCAAATAGAAACGGGGTACAGGGGCAATCGCAATGTAAGTCAGTTGAGTCAAACCCCGTTGTAATCCGGCTCATAGAATTCGAAATACATGGAATTCAAATTAAAAATTCTCGGAAATTACTATTCGAAAAGAGTGCTAGGTACGATTCAGAAATTTATTTTAAGACTTTGGAAGGTGATAATTAAGATATTTATGTAATTTGAAATCTGTTTCGATCATTTCGGATTATTATAAGGCGAGTTATTAAAAAAGGGCTCAGTTAAGCAAAAATCGAAGAAGGGAGAAGCGGGGGGGGGGTAGTAGATGTTCAATTATCCTTTAGAAAAGGACTTTTCAGTAGTACCACTATGCATTTTTTAAATTGATTTGTTTGATTAATCTAGGAACTTAATTTGAAATTTGCCTTAGACTGTTATTCGGAAATAGTGGAAACCGCTACTCATAGATTTCCTGTAATGTAATAGAGGGGATGATTAAGTTAATTACAATGTCTGGAATCAGTTTTATTGAAACTGGAAAGATAGTTGTTGAGTTATGTAAACGTGGCACAGCTACATAAAAAAGTTGAAGGAGGGGCCGGGGGGGCAGTGGATGTTGAAGTACCGTTCAGAGAGTAACTAATTAGGAGGATCAATACGCGTCTTTAAAAATTCATTCGACTGGTTAAGCTAGGAACTTAATTAGAAATTTGACTTAAACTATTATTCGTAAATAGTGGTAACTGCTATTGATAGATTTACTTTAATGTTACAGATAGTGATTATTAAGTTAACTGTAAGTTAATTGTAAGTTAGTTCCTTTGGTTAAGCTAGGAATTTAATTTGAAGTTTGGCTAAGACTATAATTCCGAAATACTGGTAATCGCTACTCATAAATTCTATGTGTCTGTCGGCGATGGCTAACAAAATCTAGCGCACCTAGAAGTCTGAAAATTTAAATCTAGGTAGTCAAAAGCATGGCCTAATGGAACTGAGTTTCAGAATTTTAATGTTTTGTTAATTACCGATGATATTAATGAGCCCTTAAATGCATAGTGTATCAAATTTGCAAAACTTTTTATTTTACTTTTAATAAATAAATAAAGTTCCCCGCAACCACTATATTTATACAGAAAAATTAATGTGTAAAATCGAAGACAATATGCTACTAACAAGGATGGTCTCCTTAAAACCCATACTCAGAATATTTTGAAAAAAATGCTAATGAAGCTACTTATATACGGAATAAGAGATCAGTCAAATTTAGCTGCGGAATCCCAACAGAAATTCTGTAAAAAATAAAATACTTTCGAGTATTTGACGCAAAAAGACGCGATTTGGCGAGCAAAACTTTTTCGTCGCCAAATGCAGGCGATTTTAATGTATTTGAAAATGTCTGGTTAAATGAGTGTTTAAATGCGTAGCACTTTATGAATTTCAACTTCAACGATTAAATAGTTTATTATTTTTTCTATAAAGTTATGTAATACATATACAAATTAACTATTGCTGAAGTTATTTAATTTTATACAGTTTTGAAGGCTGGTTAAGTTTTATGTGTATTTTAACAGTAAATGTCCGATTAAACACTCTTTCATTATACATTTCGACTTTGAATAAGTCATTGTTTCCACGGTAACAAGACTTTTCTCTAGTTGTCTCCGGCACTAACAATATCGATGACAAATTAACAGAGCTCAGAATCACACAATTAATTTTTAGTTTAAAGCAATTTTAATCAATTAAAATTTTGCTCTAAACCGTAGAATGTGATCGTTAATTTTCTTTTAGATGTACATATAAATATATGGCAAATATGGCATATATATGGCAAAACCGTAGTTATAAAAGTGAAATTATTCTAGTTAAACTTACTTTAACTAGTTCAGTATAAAGAGTAGAAAACGTTTTTCCTAAAAGAGAATTTATCGTAAATAAATGTTGTTGTTTTTTAATTTCATTGTGACGCCAACCTAGCGATAAATCGCCAAAACACGAAATTTTCATATTTTTTTTGCGGACGTTATATCGAGGTTCCGCAGCAATTTTTTTTATAAACGTATATATCCTCATAAGAAGAATATTCTGTAATTTTTTCAAAATTTTCTGAATATGCGCTTATGGAGACCTTCCTTGTAAGTAAACTTCAAAATTTATGTTAAAATTTCCGGTGTCTAATCCTTAATATAAGTATAAAATAGAACATTTTTAAAAGAAAAATTCCTGTATTTAAGTAGTAAAACCTATTAAACACCGCTTCCAAAATTAATTGAAATTACAAATTATTTTTCTGAAAATCGTGCAAAAGTCCGTTTCTGACTACTGAAAGACCTCGAAGCGAAGGTAAAATATTCAACGGAAGAGCAAGATTACCGGAACAATTTAGCAACTTCAGAATGGAAATGAAATCGCCTCATTGAAATAACATCGAAATAATGGCTCTACCGACTCAAAAATCGGGAAACAGTTATAAAATATCGCAATTTAAAAAAAATCAAATTAAAAGAAATCCATCCACAGCTTTCAGAAGTATTAATTAGAATTTTTTAATTTTCGAGTGACTTAATCTTGCAAACAACCCACGTGCTTGATAAAAATTTGAGCACCAAATTTTGATGTGTCTAGACAGGTGGCTGAGAATGAACTACAAAGAAAGAGGGAAGTAGGAGATTTTTTAGGGGAATCAAATTAACAATTACAATTAAGCTACAATTTTAAAATTAAAACCGTTCGAATTATCTCTTTTCCGCATTAAAAGTTTGTAAGAATTAAGATTATCCGACACTTAGAACCCAAGATATTTATTATTTTGCATTAATTTGATTGCAGAAGAATAATTTATTTTAACCTGGTTTTTCATGAGCCAGACATAGCAGATCTTATCTCTTGAATAAAGAAAGGTGCAAAAAAAGTAATAAGAATTTGGAGTGGTGTGATTACAGGCTCTATAAAATTATTAAAAATCTTGGATTTTTTTATTGGAACATTATGCATTCTTACTTAAAACAATCTAAGGTATAATATTTTCTAAAAATCGAAAAAATCCCCCAATAAGTTCATATTTTATAAAAATCCTGATTTTTATGAAAAAGAAATAAAAACTTATTTGACAATGGGTGTGATAATTAAAGAAAAGTGTGCATCTGGGTTTTCTCTAACAAATTATTCGTTATATTTGCGGGTATGGGGAGGGCGGCGGGGTTAGCTCTTTTTTATTTAATATATCATTTATTGTGCTTGACCGTGTGCCCCTACGGAGGGCGGGTTTTTTAGTTTATTAATAAAAGCAATTGGATTGCTCTGATTTAGAAAAAACCAAACAAATTCCATTTAAAAAATTTAACATTTTTAGCATCACCCGTAGCGTTGTATAAATGTTATAAATAGGAATACCGGAAATTTCAAATAACGATTTTCGTAACATTTAAATGTATGTTCCTAATAAAAGTACACAATCCATATTCACTTGATGCATCCCAACAATCAAAGTAAGAAATTTGCTGTTATGCATTTGATCGGCGCCACCTAGTTGGCAATCCTACAATGTTTTTTCTCTAACTGTACTTTCTTATTTCGTAACCTATGCGTCCGATCACAGCGCGGTTTGGATGATTAGACATGGGTTTCGATCGCGTAAAAGATTTTAGTTCCACCTTTCACCGCCAGGTGGCGCATTATTTTCTCGAGTTCTCTGTGCCCGATTTCGACGGGAATTGGTACATTCAACTCCCTTGATACAACGGATGCCCGTGTCGGATGGTCGTATAGATCCATTTCCGCCCCCTGGCGGTGGAAGGTGGAACTGAATGACTTTGCAGGGCGTGCGCAGCATGCCTGCTATATGGTGCCGCAGGAATGGGTACACGTGTCGGAGGTTCGTTTAGATCAGAATTCGCCCCTGTCGGCGGAAGGTGGAAATAAACTATTTTCCGTCGCGAAAAAACAGCACTTTAAAGAAAAAAAATTCATACAAATCAGGTTAGAGATATAAAATCATACTAATTCTACTTTTGTTTAATTTTATTATTCCGGGCCCGGGCAATGCTGGGCGGGTCATCTAATGTATATATATATATATATATATATATATATACACTCTAAAATACACTCTAAAATACACTCTAAATATATTTTCTAAAACATATTTTTTAAATATTATTTTTTAAAACACATTCAAACATTTCATGAAAAGTTTTGGGGTGTAGGAATAAACATTTTTCTTATTTTTGCAAACATAGGGAATTAGGAAATGGCAACCAAAAATAATACGAAATGTATTAAGAGATTGTAGAACAGTATGTATTTTTAAAATAATAAGTAAAAATTTAAATGAATGAGCATGATAATTTCTTGACATATATTTTTTTTAATAAAGAACATAGGAGTACTTAATAAAAGTATATTTTTCAGCGAGGAAGCCATTTCAAATCAATCAGAGAGAACTGTTCGGAATTTAACCGCACGGCACCAATATTTTTTTTAAGTTTTCTCTGACTTATTTTTCTTAGACTAATATCATCAAAGAAAACTTCAACAAAATACTGTTGTCTAAATCCAGGTGACCGTACAATCGATCAAAATAATCCTCCTACGACAGCCGCCATTTTAGTGTCAGCGCGCAACTCTAGTATTCAGGGGGGAAGGGGTGCACTACCGGTAAGCGTGATAAGATCTGTATTTTCATAATCAATCCGCCTAAAGAAAGAGGACTATTATCTAGAGCTTCCTAACATTTCTTATGAACTTATAAGCAAATTAACAACGTTCTGTGATGCTTTAATTGGTTCCTAATTAAAATTACCGCTGCTGATTATTTTTAAAGTCACCTGAAGAAACAAATATGAAATCTCTGGGAGCGTTATTTTCAAATTTCTTGCTGGTAGATAAAAAAAATTAAATGATAACTTTTGCATAAGATAGCTGAATCTCTAACGTTGTCAGTTTAGTAGACGCATTCTTCCTGTGATCAGCTTTAACGATGAATGTAAACGTTTATTTATCATATTGCAATACATTGCTTTGTGGTTTACATTTTGTATAAAAATAAAGTTGAGTACATAATGATTGTTCACACGCCCCCCCCCCACCCTAATGGAACAAGGTGTCGAGAGATAGAGCTCAGTGACGGCTCGTGGCTGCCTTTATTTGGGGCACTAAATACATGGCTGCTAAATTTATTATCTTCTTACCACTATTAATAAAAAGGAATACTTTATTTTATTTACTGTCGGAAAGGTCTGACTTTAAAGAAGGAAAAGATTTCTTTTAAAAAAATAGTATGAAAATAAAAGTGTTTCACACATGCGATTATTGCCCCCAAAAAGACGGTTACGAGCCGTCACTGGTAAAGCTTAACCCCTTAATAGTTTCATTTTTAAACTAAAAATAGGGTCTAATCAGCACTTTTTCCGTACTGAAATAATTTCCTCAAATAATCGAAAAATGTCTGCCAGGTAATAAAGCGAGAATTACACTTAAAAAATTAGAGGTGTACAAAAGATTTTAGTAACAAAGCAAGCAAAGTCTTCTTGCCCAAATGGCGTTCAGGCAAATCTGTTAAAGAGTTAAATGTCACTCTTTAACAGTTGCTAGTATACAATGCAAGCATATGATTGCAGTGTCTCGTAGCTGCTTGAATACAGAACTACATTACCAGTATTTTTAAAAACTAAATTTTATTAATAATCAGTTGCAGTAATTTTCTATATTAAACGCAACTATTACTGTTAAGATAAATGATTAACGTGATTCGTGCTCGTGTGAAGTACGCTTGAGGGAACGTGTATTAAATGCGGTGCATTTTCTTTTCTCTATATAGAGAGACGAATCTGCGTCCTGTCCTACGTTGCTACCGCAATCAAAGACTACTGAGTTCTGGCGGTTTAATCATGTGACCGGTTTTATTATGAATGTGCCTGCACTTAACACGTTGACGGACAGTAGGAACAAGTGAAGTTCGAAAATTGACACTATACAGTGGCTCAGAAAAGTGTTCGTACACTTACATATTTCAATAAAATAGTGATCTATCCATTAATTAAAATTAATATTCCAGAATGGGTATTTAAGAATAAAATCTATAACTTATTCTTAACAAAACTACATAAAATATTTTAAATAAACAGTAAAACTTTATTTTGTAGAAATCAATAATAAAAAAATAACAAAAAAGTAACCTCCAAAAGTCTTCGTACACTTTAAAGAAATCGCTACATGTTAGTAAATATTGTAACATTTTGTTAAATTAGTACTTAGTAGGGTATCCTTTAGCATCCACAACAGCTTTTAAACGCCTGAAAATAGATTTCACAAGTTTTTTTTGTAATTTATGCATCTATGTTCATCCATTCATCGATCATTACATTTTTTAGTTCGTTTTTCGTTTTAATATCGTGTTTTCGTATTCTAACCTCCAGTTCTCTCCAAATATGTTCTATTGGGTTCAAATGCGCCGACTGAGGTGGTGTTTTCAGAACTTGTGGACAATTATAGAGACACCAGAGGCGAACGTTGAGAGCCGTGTGCTTAGGATCGTTATCCTGATAAAAAACAAAGTCGTTTCCAATACCCAAATTTTGGGCTGATAATTTTAAATTGTCTTTTAAAATATTTAAATAAAGAGCATGATATATTATGCCATCAATAAATACTAAATTACCTAGTCCTGATGCTGCCATGCACCCACACACAAGGACACCTCCACCACCATGCTTAACTGTTCCAACTAAGTTCTTGGGATTAAGTTCTTAATTTTTCTTCCCCATACAATTATACGAACATCGGAGCCAAAAATGTTAAATTTGCTTTCGTCTGCAAATAAGACATTATTCCAATACGATTCGGGTTTATTTATCATTGATTTTGCGAAGGAAAACCTGAGCTTTCTGTTTTTCGCACTAACAAAAAATTTTCTGCGGGTAGAACGCCCATTTAATCCAGCTGATCTCAGAACGCGTCGAACAGTTTCAGGTGAAATTGAAGTAGAATATTTTTCATTAAATTCTGTAGCAACTTTTACAGCACTTAAACGCGGATTTTTTACAATTTTTCTAATTATAATTCTTTGATCACGTTGTGATAACTTTGACGGACGACCTTTTCTTACTTCGTTTTCGATCCGATTTTCTTCTTTAACCCTTTGATTACGGGGCTGGGACATATGTCGTACCAGCGACTATTTCTTTATTCTACTCGCACCACGTTTTGAAAAATAATCTCTGCCAAACACTTATATTCGGATACTTTCAAAAGAAATCTACCACAAAGAAATTTTGTTTGTAAATTGTGGTACGAGTTAGTATAAAAATAGACGCCAGTCCTATCCCGTAAGCAAAAGGTTAAAGCATTTTATCACCTACTGCACTGTAGAATTTGATAAATTAACTAATTTAGCAATATTTCTAACTGATTTACCACTATTATGATGAAAGATAATTAATTTTCGAATGCTGTTAGTTGTTTCTTTACGATTACGAGCCATTTTTAATATTAAATAGAATATTACGGACCAATCAAGCAAAATATAAAGCCAAACTATTTTTTAATGTCACCAAAATGCAAAAATAAAAATAGAATGACAGACGATAATTTTAATTATGAATTTATTCGAAAATGTTTCAGTGTACGAAGACTTTTGTGGTGTGTTTTTTCTCTCCCTCCTTCTATTTTTATTTCTAGATAAAAAAGAAAACAGTCAATATTAAAAAAAATGCTGGGTGTTATTTGGAATAGCATAGAGATGGTGTGAAAAAATATTGGACTTCATATTCTAAATCAATTCCAGGGAAAATCCTTTTTACTGCAAAATTTTAAAGTGTACGAACACTTTTGTGCGCCACTGTATGTTTTTGTAATTTTTAGAATATTAGAAGTATAGTTTTAATCTTTCTGCTTAAATAAACTTAATTTTGATTAATTCAGCACCTTTAATTAGGTTGCACTACTCCCTTCACAACCACGTCAGGGTGGCTAGTGGTCAGGGAAAAATACAGTAAAAAAAAGTGATAAACACCAGTATATTCTTATAGAAAAATATATGTTGATTATTCGATCAAATAATCAATTTGAATAAACTGCACTAACCCACTTAAGAAAATGTTCATTATTATGAACGAGTTTGACTGTCTTGCCTCTGAATTCATCAAATCTAATTATGAACAGTTCCGCAGACTTCTCCTCTTTTTCTTTTTTTTTTGTTCTATTTATTTAAAATAAATAAATAAATAAAAATATTGTATAGCTGTATTTTCATAATTAATCTCATTCCAGCTGTTGATAATACATCATGATAATAATCTCCGCAAATTGATTTTTATGACAGTTCACTTAAAAACTCATCAATATAAATAGTGTTTATCCAATTTCAAAGAGGAAATGAAATATGAAGAGGTTTTTACAGACTCGTGAACTGAACAAGGAAGTAAGAGACTAAAATACGTATAAATGACGTGCATACGTCATTTCCATCCAATGAAAGAACTGTAAAATGACATCACTTGATAAGGACTAAAGAATGATTTCATTCTGCTATATAGAACTTTAATAGAAGCTTTTTCTCTCGCGATGGAGATGGAACTGTATACTCCGATCTCCCTTAAACTTATCAAATTTAATTAATGTTTAAGATTAAAATTATGTAACTATTAAATATAAAATTGTAAATTAAATTCTTTAATCAGTATAATGAATGTTTTATTAATCAATAACTTATACACATTGCTTAGTCACATGGATATTCTTCAATCAAGAATTTGCATATTGTGTGTGAAAAAAGTAATGGATACATCATTTTTCTTAATGGATTAACCACTGATTCTGGCGGACCTACTACGCTGTATATTGAGGAGTGTGGATGATTGCTGAAAAATGGAGGTAAGCAATATCTTACCTATCTTTTGTTCCAAAAGTACAATTGTTTATTATATACCTTATTACTTTAAATCGCGCAAAATTACTGCCTACCGACAAAATTTTACTAACAAAGATTATGAGAACGAAATATTCTAAAGTATATAAAGGATAAAAATAAAAATAAATAGTGTCCTAGAATCCTCGAATACTTAAAAGAAATTAATTAATTTTAGATATATTCTAAAATAGAAAAATGGCAACCTTCAAAGAAGGTAGTATAATTGAAAAATTAAATTCCAGTAATTATGCAAACTGGAAATTTAAGGTGGAGATGCTCTTGATAAGAGAAGAGCTCTTTGAAGTTGTCACAGACGACCCACCTAATCCAATTACAACGGAATGGTCTAAGAAAGATAAAAAAGCAAGAGCGCTTATTAATTTAAGTATTGAGGATAATCAAATAATCCATATTAAGCATTTACAAAATGCACGGGACACATGGAACACGCTAAAAAACATCCATGAAAGATCAAATCTCTCCAGTAAACTATTTCTCCTTAGGAGACTTTATGGAACGAAATTATCTGAAGGAGGAAATATGATTACTCATATAACCAAAATATTAGAAATTATCGATAAGTTATCAGCCATAGGCGAAGAAATTAAAACAAATCATATTTCAGCATTACTGCTCTGCTCTTTACCTCCTTCATACGACACCCTCATAACCGCATTAGAAGCCAGAAGACGAATTAACTCCAGAGTTTATAAAGAGTAAATTAACAGACGAATTTAATAAAAGAAATGAGCATTCAAATACAAGTGATAATACCAACAAAGCCTTTAGAGCTGAAAGAAAATTTAAACCCACAGGTTTTAAAAAAGAAGAAAAATACTGCACGATTTGTCGATTAAAAAACCACAACACAGTTAATTGCTGGCATAACAAACATAAAACAACTAACTTTAAACAAAATGTAAGAAAAAACTTCTCTTCTTCATTAGTCTTTCAAAAAGACGAGAACAGGTTAAAAAGCGCGGACTCAAATAAACCGAAGAATAAAAGCACAGCTTATTTCGGTACTGAAGAAAAAAAAATTGCGCATTTATAGCGAACAAATCGCAAAACAAAGCATGGGTCATAGATTCTGGCTCATCCTCCCATATATCAAATGATGAAAACTTATTTTCTGAATTTACAAATAAAGAACATACCAACGTCGTAATTGCCAACGGCAATAAACTAAAATCCTACGGGTCGGGTAATGTAAACATTACCACAATAACCTCTGACGGTAGAACACATGAAATAACATTAAAACATGTTCTACTAGTACCCGAAATTGAAACTAATATATTTTCGGTAGCTAAAGCTACGAAAAACGGATGCAAAATAATGTTCGAGAATAATAAATGTTTTCTAGAATATGAAGGATTAATTCGCTTGGAAGGTACAAGAAAAAACAATTTATACGAAATTCAGCAAACTAACGAAATCACAGATGAAAGTTTCGTAAATATGATAACAAATTGCAAAAATAAAAATTGTGTTGAACTGTGGCATAGAAGATTAGGACATAAAAACGTCGCGTCAATGAGGGAAATAATGACTAAGGAATTAGCATGCGGAATAAACATAAATAATTGTTCCCATAGTACCGAATGTGAGCCTTGCATCAAAGCAAAAATAACTGAAGCACCATACCCCAAAAAGACGGAATTTAGAGCAAATAAAATTTTGCAGTTGGTGCATTTAGACGTATGTGGTCCTATTCAAACTCCAACCATAGGTGGGAAAAATTATTTTTTAACTTTCATAGATGATTACTCTAGATTTACGATATTATATCTCCTACAAAATAAAAGTGAGGTATTTGAGAAATTAAAAGAATTTATTGCCCTGGTCAACAATAAATTTGGCAAAAAGCCTACAGAACTCAGAACTGATAATGGCAAAGAATTTAAAAATTCTAATACAGATAATTTTCTAAAAGAAAATGGAATTAAGCGACAGCTAACAGTACCATATTCTCCCAGCCAGAATGGTGTTGCTGAACGAAAGAATAGATCTTTAATTGAAATGACAAGAACATTGTTAAGTGACTCTAATTTACCATTACATTTCTGGGGAGAGGCGATCTGCACCGCAAATCACCTACAAAATCGACTGCCGACTAAAGCCAAAGAAAAAACTCCATATGAGTTATGGACAAACAGAAGACCAAATCTAAAATATTTAAGAGTTTTTGGCTGCAAACCTTATGCATATATTAACAAGCCAAAAAGACAGAAATTAGATAATAAAGCAGTAGAAGGGATCTTTGTAGGATACGATAATTATTCCAAAGGATATCGTATATACACAAGCGGCAAAGATATAACTATAGCAAGAACTGTGAAGTTTTTGGAAAACTATCCGAAAAATTCAAATAAAGAAAAATTGCTAGAACTAAATATAGATGAAAACACTAATGCCGAAAACGAAAAGTCGGAAAACCCAAATCTGATAAAAATCGAAATTTCAAATGAAAATGATAATCAGAATGAATTTGAACTAAATCAAACCGAACCGAGAAGATCAAATAGAGTAAATAAAGGGGTTCCCCCAGATAGACTAATTTATTTGGTTAAAGATGAAAATATAAACGAACCGAAAAATTGGCAGGAAATAATAAACATGGAAAACCCAGTAGAAAAAGAAAACTGGATCAAAGCGACACAGGAGGAGATAGAATCTCACAACCAAAATAAAACTTGGACATTAGTTGACCCCCCCCCCCGCCAAATACAATAATAATAGGTTCGAAATGGCTATTCAAAACAAAATTAGATGATAAAGGAAAAATACAAAAATATAAAGCGCGTTTAGTGGCAAAAGGCTATTCGCAAAATTTTTGCATTGATTATTATGAAACTTTTGCTCCAGTGGTTTCACATACTACAATTAGAACATTTTTAGCAGCCGCCGCCTATCATAAACTAAACATAAACCACGTTGACATTAAAACAGCATTTTTGTATGGAAATTTAGATGAGGATATATACATCACTCAGCCGGAAGGCTATGTCAAACCTAATCATGAAAACAAAGTGTGCAAATTAAATAAGGCTATATACGGCTTAAAACAGGCAGCTAGAGCCTGGCACACAAAAAATTCAGAATCGTTAGAAAAGTTAAATTTCAAACAATCAATTTCAGACACGTGTTTATTTATACGTAATACAAAAGAAAGCAAAGCATATATTATCGTTTATGTTGATGACATTTTGATATCTGCAAAAGAAAGTGAAATTAAAGAAATTATACAGAAACTTAAGATTGAATATGAACTAAAAGATTTAGGTCAATTAAACTACTACCTAGGGATTAAAATTGAAAAAACAAACGATGGATATAAACTAAATCAAAAAATTAAAATTGAAGAATTAGTTCGAAAATTTAAATTAGAAGAAGCAAAACCTTACAAAACGCCAATGGAAACAGGGTATTTAAATTTTG
Organism: Maratus michaelseni; assembly: GCA_963931845.1. Taxonomy (NCBI): domain Eukaryota; kingdom Metazoa; phylum Arthropoda; class Arachnida; order Araneae; family Salticidae; genus Maratus; species Maratus michaelseni. The sequence continues at coordinate 102,689,387 of OZ007600.1, forward strand.
ATAACGAAAAAATACCATTGCCAAACAACATCAATTATAGAAAGGCAATTGGCGCTCTTTTGTATATCTCAACTGTCACAAGACCAGATATTTCAGCTGCGATTAACATCCTAAGTAGAAAAAACGAAAACCCTTCACAGAAGGATTGGAAAGCAACTAAAATAGTCATTTCCTATTTAAATCACACTAAAAACTTTAAATTAGAAATAAATACAACACACCAACCTATACTAGAAGCATATTGTGACTCAGACTGGGCTGGAGACATACAAACTAGAAAGTCCACCAGCGGAAACCTATTTTTATTAGGGAAAAACCCAATTTTGTGGATTAGCAAAAAGTAATCCTGCATAGCCATGTCAAGTGCTGAAGCTGAGTACATTTCAGCAGCAAATGCGACACAAGAAATTTTATGGTTAATTAGACTCTTACAAGAATTTGACTTAGAACAGACATTACCCATAACTATGCAGGAGGACAACCAGTCCTGCATAAAAATGATCGAATCAGAAAAATACACCCGTCGCACGAAACACATTGATATTAGGTATCATTCCATTAAACACCTAAAGGACAATGGTACAATCAATCTAAAGTATTGTGAATCTAAAAACATGGTAGCGGACATCCTAACGAAGCCCACTCCCAAGCCTATCTTCGAAGTTCACAGGAGAAATTTAAATTTAAGAAATCAAATTCCAGAGATTAAGGAGGAGATTGTTGATAATACATCATGATAATAATCTCCGCAAATTGATTTTTATGACAGTTCACTTAAAAACTCATCAATATAAATAGTGTTTATCCAATTTCAAAGAGGAAATGAAATCTGAAGAGGTTTTTACAGACTCGTGAACTGAACAAGGAAGTAAGAGACTAAAATACGTATAAATGACGTGCATTGACTTTACGCCATTTCCATCCAATGAAAGAACTGTAAAATGACATCACTTGATAAGGACTAAAGAATGATTTCATTCTGCTATATAGAACTTTAATAGAAGCTTTTTCTCTCGCGATGGAGATGGAACTGTATACTCCGATCTCCCTTAAACTTATCAAATTTAATTAATGTTTAAGATTAAAATTATGTAACTATTAAATATAAAATTGTAAATTAAATTCTTTAATCAGTATAATGAATGTTTTATTAATCAATAACTTATACACATTGCTTAGTCACATGGATATTCTTCAATCAAGAATTTGCATATTGTGTGTGAAAAAAGTAATGGATACATCATTTTTCTTAATGGATTAACCACTGATTCTGGCGGACCTACTACGCTGTATATTGAGGAGTGTGGATGATTGCTGAAAAATGGAGGTAAGCAATATCTTACCTATCTTTTGTTCCAAAAGTACAATTGTTTATTATATACCTTATTACTTTAGAGCGCGCAAAATTACTGCCTACCGACAAAATTTTACTAACACCAGCTATACCAATAAATAAATAAATAAATAAATGACAATTATATTGTATGGCCACAGAAAATGTCTTTTTTTTATAGTTTGCTTTGACCGCCTTTTCCACCTGACATTTATGCTGTTTGTATGGAACATGTTCCGAACCCTATCTTTAATCCTTATACTTTTTATCAGTAGTATACATACTACAGCAATGCCATTTTACTTTCCTAATATTGACTCTATTCTTAATATCCAAATATATCCTTATATATCCTTATATTCCAAACTTATTTCTTCCATTTTTTAAATTTTCTTTTCTTTCTATTTTATTTGCTCTTTAAAGCAATCTTATCTATTCCCAACGGCTCACTATTTAAAGACATGTTACTCACAATCGACTGGGCGTAAAGTTGCTGCAACAAGGAAGCCCCTTAACCGGCATCAACTGTTCCGGACTGTTCAATTTGAATTTTTCTATAAGAATATTCGGGTAATTTTCATTTTTTACTGAATTTTTCTCTGACCACTAGCCACCCTGCACGTGCATACTGAAGCTGCAACTCGTATAACAGGTGGAAAACGAACTTCAACCTAAAAAATTGTTTCCAAAACATAACATTGGTCTTCTACTTGTACGCCGGTAAATGCACTTTTGTGCTGCTATAGCCGTAGTGTCTAAAAACGACCGTTTCGTTTTGGACGGCTTTTGCCGTCATGCCACATAGTGAATTTCGCTTTGACGGCTATAGCCGCAAGTGTCCGTCAACGTGTTAATATAGTATACTCAGCCTTGACTAAAAAAAGCAACTTTTAAAAATTAGTCGTGCGAATTTACTTGTTAAACATCCATGACACATTTTTCATTAGTGGCATCTGTAAGTACTACAAGCAACAAAAGAATACTCTTTTAGAAGCTCTAAAAGCATTCTAAAGAAACATTAAAAATAATAAATGTTATATTTTTTAAATTTAATTCTATGTGAAATTTTCTTTAAAAATCTGAATTCTGATCATATTGAATGTATTCAGTAGTAGGAAATATAAGATTTACCTCAACTTGTTTTCCAGAAAACAGTGAAAGAAATAAAGTATGATTAGTGATTTATTATGTATAATGTCAATTCGTCATATACACATATTTCAATTTATATACAATATATAATACCTTTAAAATGCACTTAAAATATTTTTTTTTTCTAAAACATATTTGAAACTTTTATTTTTTTTAAAACACATGGTTCTGTACAAACGCTGGAAAAAGTCCACCTACGATCGCAACTACTCACTCTCCATTGCTCGCTTAATACTAGGCCTACGTGCTGACACAAAAATGGCGGCTGTCGTAGGCGGATTATTTTCCTCGTTTGTACGGTCCCATGAATTTGGATACCAATAACTTTTCCCCGGATTATTTTTCTTAGATTAACCTTTTAATTACGGGCTGGAACTGGCGACTATTTTATATTTAATCGTACCAGAATTTACAAAGAATTTTTTTTTGGTAGATTTATCTTGTGAATATCGTAGTATAAGTGTATGGGAGACATTATTTTTCAATATGTGGTACGATTAGAATAAATAAGTAGTCACTTAGACGACATATGTCTTGTCACCGTAATGAAACGTTTAAATAAGTAAAACAAAATTTAAGAAAATACTGGCGTCTACATTCAGGGGTCCGTACAAACAAACTAAAATTATTTGCCTATGACAGCCACCATTTTAGTGTCAGCGCTCAGGCCTAGTATCAGGGATTGGTGCACTATCGGTAATCGAGATCAGATATTGTATTTTGCATAATCAATCCGCTTAAAATAGCAGGACTGTATCTAGAACTTTAGAGAATCTTCAACAATCAAGAATATAAATTAGCAGCATTCTTTTCAGGCTTTAATTGTTTGTAATTAAAATTTCCGGTGCTGATTATTTTTTAAATCACGTGAAGAAACTCGCAATTATTAAATTTCTGGGTGCGTTTTTTTCAAATTTCTTGCTGGTCGTTTAAATTTTTAAATGATTATTTTTGCATAAGATAGCTTATGTGAATATGTAATGTTGTTAGTTTGTATTTTTCGATTTTAGTTGAAGTTTTTTTTTTTTTTTTTTTTTTTTTTAATGAGACTACTTTCACTTTCGGAATCGGTACCCAAAATAAAAGTAACTGTATAAAAAAATCTGCAACCAAAATCGAAAAAGCAAAAATTAACCCAGTTAACATTCGAGGTCAGCTATCCTATGCAAAAAATCCTTTAAAACTATTAAAATGCAAGCGAGTATTTCGCAAAGAACGCCCTCCCTCATAAGTGTTTCTTTGCGTAAACTAGTGTAGTCGTTTTTTTTTCTTCTTTTTTTGAATAGGGTAGCTGAGGTTGATATTTAATCCGGTTAGTTTTTCGTTTGTCGATTTAGGTTTTTAGATTTTTTTTATAAAGTTATTTTCACATTTGGAACCGGTTCCAAAAGTGAAAGTAGCCTCATTAAAAATAAAAACTGCAACCAAAGTCAAAATGTAAAAACTAACTCGGCTAGAGATCAACATCGACCATTCTTTACAAACAATATATATATATATATATATATATATATGTTTAAAAATAGTAAAATGCAAGCAAGAAATTCGAGAAGAATGCTACTGAAATCGCCGTCTTTTAGAATACGAAAGTAATTTTTTAAATAGGGGTCGTCTACATATTTAATTTTTCACGACCTTCGAATTTATTAATAGTAATACCAAAAATATAATAAATTATAACACTTTGTATTAATATATTTCTTTTAAATGTTATAAGGTGTAAATTAACAACATAAAAGATACACATTAAAATAACTTTTATTAGGTTGTTTGACATGTTTCGGCTCACTCCCAGCCATTTTCAAAAGCAAATGAGAATATTCCATAATTGCACGGTCTTTGAAGTTATTATTTAAAATGCTATCATTTAATTTTCATGTACTTTTTTAAAAATTACGCACGTTATCTTTCTATTATGGTTACAGATATGAAAAAAAAACAACCAAGTAATAAAAATAACATGCTTTTTTTTAAAAAAAAAGTACATGAAAATTAAATGATAACATTTTAAATAATAACTTCAAAGACCTTGAAATTATGGAATATTTTCATTTGTTTTTGAAAATGGCTCGTAGTGAGCCAAAACATGTCAAACAACCTAATTAAAGTTATTTTACTATGTATTTATTATGTTGCTAATTTACACCTTGTAGCATTTAAAATAAATATAGTAATACTCACTTTTAACAAACTTTTTTGTCTTTCTTGTATCAAATAAGTCCACAAAAAGGTATAGTTTATATACATTTATCAAATCTCCATAGAGTTGTGAAAGAAAATATGTTATACACAGCAATGTTCGTACGTTTTTACCATAATTTTTATTAGAATTTTTCGCTTTGCTTAACCCTTTCCGGCACAGTGGTCCCATTCCGGGCACACCTAATTTTAATTCCAAACTTAATAAAACAAATATACTTATATAACTATAACGTTTTAAAAATATATACCCGTGGAACATAGCAGATATAAACTTCATACAGAATAATTGATCCACTAGGCTTAAATATAAATTTTACTCTCATGTTTTTTAAGTTAAGGAGATAAATTTTATTATGGTAACACGCATGTTTTATAGCAGGTTCTGTAAAGTAGAAGTGTTCTGTTTAAACACCGCTATTTCTGAAGGGGAATCTTCGCCTTGCGTAATCACAGAATTCTGCAACGAAACATAAGGCGTACATTCAAAAATAATTCTAGCCAAAATTAAGCGTCTTTACGCAGTCTGTACAGCCCAAAGCCATTAAATAATAAGCCCAGTCAGATAAATGGGAAACTTTTCGCAAGTTGAAAATAGCGCCATCTAGCGGTTGGGAGTGCTGCATTCGGCACCAAGAATATTTTAATAAAATTTTGTTTCTATAATGAAATCTTAAAATAAGGGATTCTTATTTTCTAAAAAAGTCGTTTGTAAATTCCGGTGTCAGTCAGTAATTTCTCATTTTACGAACATACTTTGTCTGTGCTGGAAAGGGTTAAATGCAGCAAATATTACAAATCCTGCAATTAAACAAAGCGTCTGCAATTTCTGCTACTTAAATATTAAATAGAAAAATTACATTATAAAATTGTGGTAAAAGCGTACGAATCCTGAACAAATTTAGAAAATTTTAATTAATATTTCAAAAGAAATGCTCCACAGTTACACCAGTAAAGTTGCATATGGAACTGGTGTATAAAATGAAAAAGGATCATGAAATGAAAATTAATTAGAGAGCTTTTTTAATATCGTCGCTACCATGTCAGACTGTCGAATATGAAAAAATGAATTTTTTATTACTTTTAAAAATTGGCCGCTCGTCACCTCTAAATTTTAATAGTATTCTACCCCCAAGGTTGTCAATTTGGATTCCTTTTCATCCAGAAATTCGGAATTCATACCAGAAATTTCCAAAAGAAATATTTTTGCTTTTTTAATGACAGTCATTTTGCGATAGCTTAAATTAAAAACTTTTCTCTCAAACTTTCCGGTGTGAGTTCGGAATCTCTCAATAAAAAAGAAGGCTAAACTTGAAACCCTGTTTTTCGCAGAAATTTATTAGTATTCTTACTAGGCGAAGAATTCTGATAAACTTTAGTGGGGACAATCGGCCTTTTCTTAAAAGTAATGAAAAATGCATTTTCTTTTCACATTCGATAGTTTGACATGGTAGTGACGATATCATGGCTGTCACTATTAATAAGGCTTTACTTCAAATTTAGATGCGCCCTTTCACTTTCATAAATTGTTATTGAAAAATACTTCTATTAGTAACAATGCATTTTTATTTATTGCTCTTCTTATTTCATTTTCTCATTGTTTAACCTAAAATGACTTCATTTACCTAATATAAATGCAATTCTTTTTAAAATAATGTTTTTTTCTATCAAGGTATTCGTTTTATTTGATAATCCATATGCCTAAGATTCACAAACTCGAATTTATTGTTAATTCTACCGTTTGGTAACATTAAATTCACTGTTTTCTAATTAAATATAGTTTCTATCAATTGCTATTATTTTTCTTGGTTTCATCATTAAAAATACATGTAAATGATATTCCGTATGATGAGGTTGCTCAAACGCAAATGTTTCATTATCTGTGACGTTCGGCAACGCTATTCTAACAACTGTTATTGATTTCACAGGTTTTTTTTTAATTAATTAAATATAGTTTTTATCAACTGTTATTAATTTTTTTTTGGTTTCGGCATTAAAAAGGCATGAAAAATTATATACCACAAGATGGAATTACACAAACACAAATATTTCGTTATTTCTGTCGTTTTGCAATGCTATTTTGCCAACTGTTTTTACTTTCACTGTTTTCTGACTTAATGTAGTTTATATCAAGTGGAATTCGTTTTATTCGATCAGTATTACAAAGATGCAAGATATAATCCATATGACTAGGTTTCACAAACTAGAACCGTTTTGGAAACATTAAATTCACTGTTTTCTTATTAAATATAATTTCTATAAACTGCGATTAATTTCCTTGGTTTCACAATTTAAAAATACATAAAAAATTATATCCCACATGATGAGATTGCACAAACACAAATATTCCATTATCTCTGGCTTTGGGCAACGCTATTCTACCAACTGTTATTAATTTGACTGTTTTTTTTAAATAGTTTCAAGTTAAAGTAATAATGGTTGATACCATTATTACTTTATTTCGTTTCAGTTTTAAAAATACCTGAAAAATGATATACCACATGACGAGGTTGCACAAACACAAAAATTTCATTATTCATGTCGTTTGGCAAGGCTATTCTGCCAACTACTATTAATTTGCTTGGTTTTAAAGACATAAAAAATGATAACTCAAATGACTAGTTTACACAAATGCAATTTTTTATTATTCCCGCCGTTTTGGAACCCTAAATGCACTGTTTAAAAACCGGAATTTTAATGGAATCTTTAGATTCTTGATTTTAGGCTGAAAAGAACTTACAACCGTCATTTCAAGAAGAATGCATTTTTTTGTATTGTTCACCTATTTGAGGCTATTTTTTCTATATTGTATATACTTCTGCGATAATATGAAAAATTCTTAGCTGAAACAAACACTAATTACTTCTATGGACAAAAAAATGTTATAAAAGCTTTCAAAAAATAATTTTTTTGAAATTGGATGAATTATTGATGATGAGTCCAAGTTCACATTTCTATAAAACAATACATTCTCATCCACATAAATGTAATAACATAATGTAGCTCTGTTACATTAGTTTATTGGGTGCGTATATACCGGGTGATTATAATTAAAGTTATGATTTCAAAAATCGATAATTTTAAAACTACTGGTCAGAATGACTTGATATTTTAGCAGAACAATCGTGAGGCAATGGAATTTTGTTTGGCGAAGGAAAAAAAATAGTTCCAAATTGTGCCGATAGATGGCGTTGTCAGGGTAATGTCAGGGGAAAGACCAAAAATGTATTCTTGAACCCTTTACGGCGCGGAGTAAATTTTTTGCAAAATGATGAAATAATAGACTGACACCGGAATTTACAAACGAATCCATTAGTAAAAGGAAACTTGCTTATTTTTCTGGTTCCTAATGAAAGGAAAATTTTAATTAAATACCGGGTGATTATAATTAAAGTTACGATTTCAAAAATCGATAATTTTAATTAAAACTACTGGTCAGATTGACTTGATATTTTAGCAGAACAATCTTGAGGCAATAGAATTTTGTTTGACAAAGGAAAAAAAAAGGTTCAAAATGTGCCCATAGATGGCGCTGTCTGGGTTCACATTGTCTGAAGATATGCAAATTACTAATACGTGACATGCGCACCGCAGACATAGCAACCATAAAAATGCAGAGCAGCAGCTCTTTGCCTGAATGCTTCATCATGACTCTGACTATGAAGGATCGCGCTCTGCTCTTGAAGCTTTTTTATAAGAACGATGACTGTGCACTTACAGCTATTAGGAAGTTTCGGACATTAAAATCCATAAAAAAAGGTCCAATAACAACAAATGGTCTGCAAAAAATGATTGCTAAATTCGAAGAGACCGGTTCATTTGACGTTAAACGGGGTAGAGGAAGGAAACCAGTTTCAGCTGCGGCAGTGGAAGATGTGGCTACAGCATTACAGGAACATACTGACAGTGATGCTGGAATCAGCAGTGCAAGGGGGATTGGCCGAATGCTGGATATGCCGAACAGCACGGTGCGTAAAGTCTTACGGAACGTCTTACGCTGCTATCCGTACAAGATAACTCATGTGCAGGAGTTGCTACCTGCTGACCTGGAAGCACGTCAATCTTTTGCACTACAATTTCTTGCCCGGATGGAAGTGGACAACGGATGGCCATGGAACATTCTGTGGTCTGACGAAGCCCACTTTCATTTGCAAGGTTCTGTAAATACGCAAAATTGCAGGATATGGGCGACCGAGAATCCGTCCCAGCTACAGCCATTGCCTCTTCAGTCTGAAAAGGTCACTGTGTGGTGCGGAATAACGGCAGCGTTTATCGTCGGTCCATTTTTCTTCGAGGAGATCACACCTGCGGGTCCCGTTACCTGCACAGTTACTGGCAAGCGGTATGAAGCACTTTTGCGTAACCATGTTCTTCCGGCACTTCAACAGCGTAGTGTGTGGATCGCATAATATTCATGCAAGATGGCGCTCCTCCGCACATTGCTACTACTGTGAAGCAGCTACTGAGTGATAATTTCGGAGATGATAGGACCATAAGCCGCCATTTTCCAACAACGTGGCCGGCACGTTCCCCCGACTTAAACCCGTGTGATTTCTGGCTTTGGGGGTACCTGAAGAATGTTGTTTATAGCGGGCGGATTCAGAATCTAGCCGACTTGAAGGCAAGCATCACACAACACACCCATTGCATTAGTACAGATACCCTCCGATCTGTTGTGGAGCATGCCGTTTTGCGCTTCCAATTAGTAGCGGAACAAGGCGGAGGGCATATTGAGCAACTTATGCCTTAATAATCAGTAAGGTGTTTGTTCCATGAAGCTCTTTTTTTTTTCATTTTTTGTCATTATCGCTGTTGTCGCTGTAAACACGTAGTCTTGTCTTTTCGTTAATAAATTTTTAGTAAATCTCTGAACTCTATTTTTTTCCTTTTGGCCACATCATTCCTATGTTTAACCCTTTAACGGGCGGTGGTCACAAAAAAGGACACCCAATTTTAATTCTAAAACTGACAAACGGCACCAAGAACATTTAATTAAAATTTTCCTTTCATTAAGAACAAGAAAATAAGCAAGTTTCTTTTTACTGATGGATTCGTTTGTAAGTTCCGGTGTCAGTCTATTATTTCATCATTTTGCAAACAAAATTACACCGCGCCGGAAAGGGTTCAAGAATACATTTTTGGTCTTTCCCCTGACATTACCCTGATAACGCCATCTATCGGCACAATTTGGAACTATTTTTTCCTTCGCCAAACAAAATTCCACTGCCTCACGATTGTTCTGCTAAAATATCAAGTCATTCTGACCAGTAGTTTTAAAATTATCGATTTTTGAAATCGTAACTTTAATTATAATCACCCGGTATTTAACCCTTTCCTACGCGGAGTATGTCTGTTTGTTAAATGATGAAATAATGGACTGACACCAGAATTTACAAACGAATGTATTAGAAAATAAAAACTTGCTTATTTTCCGATGCTTAATAAAAGGAAAAATTTAATTAAATATTCTTGTCGTCAGTGACGTTTGTCAGTTTTGGAATTAAAATTAGATGTCCTTTTCTGTGGACACCGCCCGTTAAAGGGTTAAGACCGATTCATCTATTGAAAAACGCCAATATAAATCAATTAATTGTCAAAGGAAAGGAGAGCATCAATTTTTTACTGTTACAAGAACCATTTTCACTTCATAATAGAAAACATTATGGAAGATAATAAAATAACTAGATATGTAATATATATAGAAGTAGATCATCCATTGAACAAAACCGAAGATATACTCTCATATATTAGCATTTTCGCTTTATTATTCAAATGAACATATTTTGTAGAATTTTATAAACCAGAATTTGTAGTTAATGAATGAAATCATTGAAATACCACATGGAATATAGACACGTCTTTGCAAATTAGTTTTTTGATTAAAATATTTAAATTGAAATAAGTCGAAAGTCTGGTAGCTGTGAATTTTTATTTAAAAAAGTTATGGGTCATGTTAGAGAGCAGCAAATAATTTATTAACTTTTAAAGAATCAGACTGTGAAATCTCTTAAAGAAGAAGTTAAAAGTACAGTGACCTCTCACTTATACGCGATACACGGCAATCATTTTTCGGCACCAGCTTCTATTTAAAGTAATTTTCTCCTTACTGAATCGCAGAATTTATAAATAAAATTTTACTGTTTTAAAATAGTGAGGTACGATAAAGTAATTACTGAACATCGCGTATAAGTGAGAGGTGACTGTAATCCATTTAATTCCTGAAATGTTTGTTATATCCAGTTCAACATTTGAATTAAAGCAGAGCTGCTACTGACATGACGACTATTTTTTTATTCTTCTGTAACTGAGAGAAAATCAACCACAAATAATATTTTTTTATGATTAGTGGTACGAATTGAATATAAAAATAGTTGCTAATGGAAGTTTTCATAACCCTTTCAGGGGCAAGATACTTATGTTACTAAAATTTTTAAATGTTTGAATGACATCAATATTTAAGAGCGAATTTATTTGACAATAAGTAAAAGCTTTTCTGCACTAGCACTATCAAATGAAAAAGTTCTTCAAAAATTCTGGTGCCATTGTGGCATGTGGGGAATAAAATGAAGTGGGAAATATTATATCCCACCGCCCTTAAAGTGACGGTTTCTATGAGACATACTCTGATAGATGAGAATTTTCGCTTTTTTATTCAAATGAACATATTTTGAACCAGAATTTGTAGTTAATGAATAAAATTATTGAAATACCACATAGAATTTAGACACGGTGGTTCAAAATAGTGTTTTGATTCAAATATATTTATTTAAATAGAATTTTTTTCTATTGAAAAAAAGTCTCGAAATTGAAAGTCTTGTAGAAATGAATTTTAATTAAAAAAATTTATGGATCATGTTAACTCTGTCTTTTAGAGAGCAGCAACTAATTTATTAACTTCTGAAGAATGAGACTGTGAAATCTCTTTAAGAAAAAGTTAAAAGTAATCCGTTTAATTCTGAAATTTTTGCTATCTCCAGTTGAATACATCAATTAAAGCAGACCTGGCGACTATTTTTATATCCTACTAGATGTTACCCGTGACTTCGTTCACGCAACATTTAAAGAAGAATAAATGCATTAATTAAGCAAAATATTTCGCTCACGATAAATAAAAGCGTAAATAATTAACTAACTGTTTATCACATTTCATAAGAGACAATATGGTATTTCTTTGTTATAGGGACCTTGACATAACTCTGTCTTCAAAAAGTAAAATTTTGTGCAGAATAATCGCGAAAATAAAATTGCAACCAATACAAAAAGAGGGAAAATAAAATCATCGAAATCGACGAATTGGGTAAAAAAAATGTCAATTTTATCTGATAAACCATTTTACTTTTAACACCTTTGAGAAACTTTTAACAGCTATCCTTCAAAAATAATTAATTGGAAATAGTATATGTTTTTCTATATTCAATTCTGCCTCCTTGATTTAATATATAGCTGAAACAAATGTTGTTTTCTAATTGACAATATTTTAACAGACAATTTTTGTTCTGCAGAATAAATAGATTCATGAAGTTTGAATATTTGAAAATATGTTTTTATTTTTCGGATATTTTACTGAAATCAAGATTTTGTTTTCACCATCTATTCAAATTCAAAATAAATTATGTTTTCAGTTTTAATGAGAAAATAAAAAATATATTGATCTGTTTTATTTCTACTTTTTTATACACAAACATGGAGTAATTTACTTGCCGTTTTTAGAGAAACTTCCTTAAAATTTGCAAAATAATAATAATAATAATAATAATAATAATAATAATAATAATAGCTCTGAATCTAGCAGTATTTTTGAAATTCTGGGACTTTTTGTGACATGCTCGGATCAATGCTAACTGGCGTTAAGTAAATCGCTTTGCGTTCAGTAGTCTAAGAGCAATAGTTGCGAAATACAAACAGACGGTCTAAAATTATGCTGTTACAGAAAATTCCCATCTGTATATAACTGATACTCATATTAATAATCAGTATAGATTAAAAATAAATAAATTTTTCGTCTTAAATATGACATGAAACTTATCTACTTTCTATACTTATTGATCCTTGTATTATTGATGTACGGAATTGATTCACGCTCCTTTTAAAACATATTTGAAATTTCCCGTTTTATTTTTTAAAATATGACTTCAATTTTTCCTAAGAGAAATCTCTTTTTAATGATATAATTTTTGTTAATTTTCTATTCCTGTCAATCCTGATATGAATTTTATCAGAAAACTCACATCTGTATGTCAGTGATATTCAAGGTTATTATTAATCAGTATCAATAAAAAAAATTTCAGATTTTCATCTTAAATGTGACGTCTATTTTGTATGTACTTTCATTATATACTAATATTCATGCTCCTTGTATTATTACGAATATTTTAAAATACATGTTTTATTTATGACGTCATATTTGTCCAAGCCAAGGAGGATCATTTTCATAATTCCATGAACCCAGCGAAATCTTTTGTTAATAATATAATTATTGTTTATTTTTCCTTCTAATTATAACGCAGTCTTTGACGGAAAAACTCTTCTCAACGTAACAGATATTCATACTTCATGTATAATAACAAATACATATTTTCGTTTCAAATATAATATTAATTCACCTTCTTTTGAATTCTTTTGAATTTTCATTTTTCATGTGGAAATCGTTCAATTGAAAAATAATTGTTGACAAAAAATTATTATTCCAGGTTTTATATTTATTGGCAACGGTAATACTTAGCAACTTAAAATGGATAATTAAATTTTACAGGAAAATTGTCCATTTATTCTCTATGAAAATAATGACAATTTAAATTATTAAGAAAAATATTTCAATAAAATAAATAAAATCTAACTTAAGTTCATTTCACGGTTATAATTCACCTATATGCAAAGATACAGGCCCATTATATTCTCCGTTTTGATATTTACTTCAGCCAAACATTCATACACGTAAACACGTTCACAATATTATTTGTATTCAAACGACATTGTGCAAAAGATATACTTAGTCATGCACTTTTCAAACGCCTGAAAAACAATGTACCACAAAATATATGTTTTAAGAATAGTGGTACAAATTGAATATAAAAATAGTTGCCTATTACAGCATTGATAACTCTTTCAGGGGCAAGATACTTCTGCTGCTAAAATTTTGAAATGGTTGAATGACACCAGGATTTACAATCAAATTTATTAGAAAATAAGTAAAAGCTTTTCTTCACGTGCATTATAAAAGGAAAAAATTCTTCAAAAATTCTGTTGCCATTATGGCATTTGGAGATTAATATTAAGTGGGTAATGTAATATTCCACCGCCCTTCAAGAGATTAAAGGTAAAAACCTAATTTCATATCATTGGTACAGAGAATGCAAATATAAAAAACATCTGCTCAACAAGAGATAATTATTCATTTATTCAGACAGTTTCTAATGTTGTATAATTTTGTGCTAGATGCGTACACTCCGTGGAAGTTTTAAGGAGATTGTTACCCCAATTTCAAATTAGAACATTTCTATTTAATATTTTAATCGCAGAATTCATAGTCACAACATTTAATTATAGAATCTTTCTGTGATTAAATTAGGCGAAAAATTCAGTTAAACAATTATGATACAAATGTATGCATCCTTTTTAAGCAAACTTTAAAAACAGTCTTGAATATATGACAAGGTATAAAACACACACAATTTCGATATCTGCAATGACTCAATGATACTCAATCCGTCAAATACAAGATTATTGCTTGAACTTGCGTTGGTGTCGAAAAAAAGAAAGATACATCCGCATTTACAAGGAAAATGTTTACAATAAATTAACAATTAAAGTGTCAGACCTAATTTTTGCAATAAATTCACAGCTTAGATGTATTTTAAACACTCTTCAACATAGTTCAAATGTGTTTATGAATTCTTTTTTTCTGTCAGAAATTTATATAGGTTAAAGAGATTTTCTATGGCATTTTCCGTATTAAAAATAAATTATGTACCGTTTATACTTCATTTACATAGACACTCAAAATAATTCCGTTACATTATGGTGTCTCTGGAAAAATCGTGTGTGTATTTTAATGATATTGCACTATTTCAAACATATTTAAATTGATGTATATCATTAAGGTGCACTACAAGATGCTTACTATAGACATAAAGTATGATGTGCATAGCATTAATTGTTCATGTGCATTTACAGGGAAACACAAAATATTTGGACTGGTGCAGCTATTTCAGAGAAATGTGTGTCAATGTTTTGTGTTCACGCCCAAATGGAAAAATTGGTGAACCTAATAAAATTGTAGAAAATTGCAGATGAATTTCTATTCAGCAGAAGAAAAAGTTATATAGGACATGTTCTCCCCACTCATTGGGTATTAGGGTGTTTATGTCGCTAAACTCAAGGATGTGTCCTCACGGCTATTTCTGATCGTATAGCTAAAAATTTAACCCTTCTTTGCATGAGTTTTTACAATTATGTTTTTTATACATGTATTAAATATTAGACACCAGAAAATTTAAGACAGATTTTTTACTTTGTTCAGCAACATAGTTCACGGGAAATTTGCTGGATTAATATTTCTATATAAATATAGTAGTGGCGAAGAAGTTGAATTATTTATTAAAAGTTAAATAAACAGTAATGGAAATTTACATCACTATGCAATTAAGGGTTAATACCGGCAGTCAAGAAAAAAATTTCAAAGATTGCTGGAGAATATATAAAACTGATCAACTGCGATATGCCGGATGCCAACATTTCACTATAAATAACAAATATAATTTTTGACACTAACACTGAATGCCATGATGTTCTTTGTAAATTATATTCGCCATCATTTAAAATGTTATCTCATAGATTTCACGTGCGACATCATTATTCAAAAAATGAAATGTTTACTGCAATGCTAAGAGAGATTTACAATTTCATGCCTACAGTTTCAATTCAGTTTTATTTTATTACTGCATTCTATACCATTTATTTGTTATTTTATATTAGGTATAAATTTGTATTGAATTAATATAAGTCTGTAGTTTTCAACTGTTATATTTTTAAGGGCGCCCTTTCTTACTAACAATTGGTTTCTTTTTTCTTTTAAGTTTCATTTTGCACCAATAATGGCGAAGGGAATAATTCCATAAAAATACCAACTTATTTCGGGTACTTATCTTTTTCTAACGATATCTTTAATTTAAAAAAATAGCAATACTTACTAATTAATAAATATTATTCGGTACAAGGAATATTTAAAAATATTTTCGAGAAACGTCTTTAGTCTGAGAGGCAGTAACATTGTTTACTCAATCATTTCATACAAACTGCTCTTAAAATATGTAATTGCACTTACATAACTCTTTGACTACGGATATTGACATATACGTCCTAGTTCACTATTTTGTTATACTATTCGTACCACATTTCGGAAAATTATTTTTTGCCATACTAGGATATTTTCAAGAGAAATAAATATACAACACATTTCTTTTAATGTAAATTTCGTTACAACAATATAACATAAATATACAGGGTGTATCTGAAATGCTTCAACAAACTTAGAGGGATGATAGTACTCATGAAGACGAACAAAAAATGCAATGGAACATGGGGTCTCAAATGACGTTTAACCCTTTCAGGGGCAGTGATATGTTTATGAAATCACTTAATTTTAATTCCAAAACGCCACAATAGCACCAGAAATTTGCTAAAATCTTTTCCATTTAATATGTATGTGAAATATAGCCTTTTTCCTATTTACAAACAAATTTTTTTGTAAATTCCGGTGCCAGTCATTTATTTCAACATTTTAGTATTAAAAGTACTTTGCCCCTGAAAGGCTTAAAGGATAAAAATCGAGAAAATGCGTCTGAAAATGGACTGGCACGCACCAGAATTTACAAAAATATTTGTTTGTAAATAAAAAAAAGGCTATACTTCACATACATATTAAATGGAAAAGATTTTAGCAAAATTCTGGTGCAATTGTGGCGTTTTGGAATTTAAATTAAGTGGTTTCATAAACATACCACTGCCCCTGAAAGGGTTAAACGTCATTTGCGACACCATGTTCCATTGCATTTTTTGTTCGTCTTCATGAGTACTATCATCCCTCTAAGTTTGTTGACGCATTTCAGATACACCCTGTATATATTCACTCGTAAATATATAACGAGTGAATATATATAGTACCAGTCCTGACCCGCAATCAAAGGGTCAGTCAATCACGAAATCAGCCGTTAGTTGTCACTACAGCGGTAGATACGGCCGCAACAGCGGTAACATCCACCAATCAAAGCTAAGTGAACGGGGACTCGATTACGGATGTTTACATATAAACGGACACCAGTCAACGTAACATCCGTATTCGAGTTCCCGTTCATTTCGTTTTAACTGAAAGTGTTAATGTTAATTGAAAAACATAAGAAACTTAATATTAAATATCAGAAAGATATAATATAATAAAAACTAATTTTTTCAACATATATAAAAGTGCAAACTAACAAATATATGGGCATGTTATTCAGAAATACACCAAAATATAATTCCGAATTCATTAAATTATAAGAAATTTAAGCGTTATGAAGTTAGTAAGTGCTCAAAAACATTTTTTTTAATTTTTAAGTTATATATATATATATATATATATATATATATATATATATATATATATACAGTGGCGGACAAAAAAAACTGCATCACCTAGAAAAATTAACAATTTGTAATGCTAATGAGTTATTTCGTTCAAATAAATTAATCTTAGTTGCTACAAAGCAATATAAGATATCATTCTACATTTCTATTGCTTAATATACCCCTTATGAAGTATTGCGTCATCAAATTTTTAAAAAAGTGCAGCAAAAGGGAAAAATGGTCATTTGTCTTGTTCTTTAAGTGGTCAAATGATATGTTCAATTGACGCAAGAAAAACAATGTGTGATACTTGTTTTAGTTAAAGAAGGATATTCGACACGTGTGATCGCAAAAAAAAAGTTGTTGCAATCAATCGACAGTTTGGAGGACGATTAAATTAGAACGTGAAACTGGTACTGTTGAGAAAAGGGCTGGATCGGGCCGAAAGAGGGTTACCCTAAATTCTGATAATCGATATCTGAAACAGATGTATCTGAGTAATCGTCCTGCAAGTGTTCCTGACTTAAAAATCTTTTTTGAGAAAGTCTGTGGTGTTAATTATAGCGCAAGAACTATCCAAAGACGACTTGTGGAATGCGGTTTGCATGCGTATCGCCCAAAGAAAAAGCCTTTACTTAAAAAAAAAATGATGCAGGAACGACTTTCTTGGGCAAAAGAGCATGTCTCATGGACAAAGGCTCAGTGGGATTCAGTAATGTTTTCGGACGAATCTAAGTTCAACCTACATAGATCCGACGGTAAGCGGTATGTTCGAAGACATAAAAGTGAAGCTTATCATCCAGACTGCATATCGCCTACTGTAAAATTCCCAGTCAGCCAAATGGTCTGGGGATGTATATCCAGCACAGGTGTTGGATGTCTGAAACTTATTACTGGAACTGTGAATGCAACCGTTTATACCGAGATTTTAGAGGAGTGTTTAAAACCAGTTATTAAAGATGATTTTAAAGGTGCTAGAAATTGTATTTTTCAACAGGACTCTGCACCCTGCCATACAGCGAAATTGGTAAATACAATCTAACTTATTCATGAATTATTTTGTTGCCTAATTTACAAGTCTTAATCTACATAACATTAAGGATATTGGAAGAATAATTTTCACCCACTTACCTCCCTTTAGGTGACGACCTATCTGAAAAAAATCTGGCATTAAAGTTTTGGAATGGCCTGGGAATAGTCCTGACCTGAATCCCATTGAAAATTGTTGGCATATAATGGGTACAAAAATTGTTGCTCAGAAGCCTGCTACTAAAATAAACCTGCTAGAAAGCCTTATTAGGGTCTGGTTGCATGAAATTGACCAAAATTACATTCAGAATTTGATATATTCTATGCCGGACCACTGCAAGGCTGTCATCGCAGCTCTTGTAGGATCTACTAAATACTGAAGTGATCCTTATGCATGTATACACATCTAAGTATATATAATATGACTGCAGTTATGTAAAATTTACATTAACTACAGAATTTGTGCATCTATTACTTTATTCCAAGTTTTTAAAAATATTGCGTTTTTCACTTTTTTCCATTTTTCCAAATAATTATGCATAAATAATTTATAAATCCCAGTAAAATTTAATTTAGATGACTCCTACAACTGTATTTTATCGTAAAAATATCATCCTTCCATAATACCTGTACTTGAAAAACATTATTTGCAGCGTTTTCCACTTTTTGGCAGGTGATGCAGTTTTTTTGTCCGCCACTGTATATGTATATATATATATATATATATATAAATGCGTTTTTAAAAAATGTAATTCAATGTTGTTATCTTATCATAAATAAAAATAGCCTCATTTTGGTGCAGCTAATTTAGAGAGCAAATTATTCACCCGCAACGTTTTGGATCAATAATATAATTAGTTTTCTGTGGGTTGGACCGTATGTTTCAGACTCCTTAATTCTTTTTAGTGGACTCGGTGAGTAATTACGATGACGTTAATGTTCTTGATTACTTCCTGTAAAATGTTATATTATACCAATGCAGTTTATTGCGGTTCGGGTATATTTAAGATATTTAACATAATATGGAATGTCAAATTCGTAATAAATTGTCCCGTGTGTACTTCTACAAACTGTTTATATGACATCCTAATAAGATCTGTTTCTATACGGTATTAGATTTCATATAAAAGACTGGTATTACGAATTACCTACGATTTGGATAATGCTATACTAAGCATTACTTGAATTATTTGAATTGTGATTTGTTAAGCATTATATTCCTACAATAGTTAACATAAATATATAAAACATTATATGTATGGGTGTTTTATACTTGAATATTTCAATATTCAGCAGAAAAATATGTATTTATAATTATTTAATTAACATGTCTAAAATGTCTGCTGCCCAATTTTTAACTTCATAAATGTGTAAACACGCAAATATATAAAATTATTATACAAAATTAAAACAAACATACATACAAAAGCAAAATTCTAAGTTCGTAAATTTATAAAATTAAATATTGATTGTAAAGTACTTCTTAAAAAATTATAAAGTAATAATTTCTAAAACTCTGTTTCACAAAAACAATTTCTTTTGCATTATAAAATAAGTAAGATTTAAAATAGAATACCATAGATAATTTAATCAGTTTTATCTTATCAAAAACAAATAGCGTCATTTTGCTTCAGCTAATTTAGATTGAAATTATTCTTTTGTAACGCTTTGGATCAACTTTCAGTGGATTAGTTGTTATGTTTGATCAACTTTAAGAGCTCAACACTAATTCCGAGAAGATACTCGCAATTTAATGTTGTTAAACTAATGACAGTGAGTGTCATAGGAGCCGACTTCACGGGGGCGAAATAGGCAATAAGGCGTACTTCTACCACTAATTTAAAAACCTTTTTTGTACCCTTTAATCACTGTGATTATTTAAGACAAAAATAATTTCAAATTCCTTCACATTATAAAATACGATATTAAAATACAAACCAGCAGATAATGTATTCAGTTTTATCTTATTAAAAACAAATAGTGTCATTTTGCTTCAGCAACTTTAGATTGTAAATTATTCTTTTGTAACACTCCGGATCAACTTTCGGTGGGTTAGTCGGTATGCTTGAGAAACAGTAAAAGCCGACGCTAGTCCCGAGAAGATATTCGCAAGTTAATGTTAAAGCAATCACAGTGTGTGTCATAGAGGCCCATTTCACGGGGTCGAAATAGGCAATAAGGCGTACTTCTACCACTGATTTATTTTTTTGTCCCATTTAACCACTCCTTTTTTAAAGATAAAAATAACGCTTTAAAATTAGTGGTGGGAGTTTTCCTGATTTGCCCCCGTCGCACCCGTTAAGTCGGCGCCTCTGGACAGAGTATTTTTTTTTTCAAATTTCTCGTTTGATTTTAATATTTTTAAATGACCTTTTTTATATTCAGGATAATACAGGGGTCGATTATATACAGGGGGTCGATCCCTAATCCGGACTTTTTTTACTTTTTTGATTTTTGTTGCAGATTTTTTATGAGGTCACTTCGTATTTTGGAACCTGTTCCGAAAGGTAAACTAACCTCATTAAAAAAAAAAAAAAATCAGCCAAAATCGAAAAAGGAAAAAATACCTGGTTAAAGTAAAAAGACTGGAAAAATTACCTTAGATATCCTATACAAAAAAATTCGTTTAAGAATAATAAAATACAAACGTGAAATTTAAAAAGAATGCTGCACAGGGAACGTTCTCAGTTTGCCTCTTTTTTGTTTAGAAATTCCGAGATCATTGAGGAAATACCGAAAGAAGAGATTTTTATTTCGTGTAATAACGAAATGTTTGGCAGTAAATAAAGCAATAATTACTATTCGCAATTTCTGGTATGAATTCGGAGTTTCTGAAAATAAATGTAGATCAAACTGGCAACCCTGATGTTACAATTTGTTAACCATCAGCTTGCGAGTGACTTTCCGTGACTGTCATGGGTTCTTATGATCCTACACTAGTCACGCAAAGAAACGAGAACGCTAATGTTAATCCTATGAGTGAAACCTTTACAGATTTCTCGCTTGTATTTTAATATTTTTAAATAATGTTTTTCGTATAGGATACGTGCCGTCGATACCGAATGTTGTGCATTTGTGATTTTTCGATTTTTGTTATAGTTTTTTATGTGAGGAAAGTTTCACTTTCAAAATAGGTTTTAACCGGTTCAAAAAGTAGAAGTGTCCGTATATAAAAAAACTCAAACCAAAATCGTAAAAGTACAAACGCACAACATTACATATCGACATCAAGTATACTATACCATAAAAATTCATTCAGAATTATTACAATTCAAGCAAAAAATCTATGAAGGTTTCTCTCATAGGTGTAACATTAGCGTTCGAGTTTCTTCGCGTGATTAGTCTTACTAGTCTACTCTTTTATGCATTTTAGTAGATTTGGTCACAGCCCCCTTAATATCAGGACAACGGACTGTCACAAAAATGCCGCTGTCGTAGGAGAATTATTTTCCGCATTATTACGTTTCCTTGCATTTAAGTAACACTATTTTCAAAAAGTGTTCTTCGCTTTATTTAATCTCTGAGAATAAAGGTAAATATTACTATTAGAAAAACGTTATACTGAAATCCATGATGCAGTTTAACTGTGAAATGCATAGTGATTCAAATTTGCATCACCTTTTTTTTTTTTACTTTTAATAAATAAATCAAGTTCTTCGCCACCACTATATTTATATAGAAATAGTAATCCTGTAAAAGATACATAAAACTAATCCTACTAAACAAATTTAAAAATCTCTCTTAAAAAAATTTTGTTGTGTCATCCTTAATGTAAGTATAAAAAAACACAATTCTAAAAGAAATATTTATGCATTTACGGGTTAAACGCTTTAAAAAAAATGTTCCCAGGTTTTATGATTTTTACTACTACTATTTTTAAAAAGAAATATTTGTGTATTCTTTAATCACGAAAAATTAGGATTAAATAACTAAAATTGTTCTGTTCACTATAGTGGTAGAGAAAAAAACGTAAACGTTGGCAGCTATGATTAAAAAACCCGCCTACGATAGTCGATATATTTTGCTCAGTATTTAGGCCAATTACTAACATTTTGATTACGGGCCAGGACAGGTGACTATTTTTAAATTCACAATTCTACCACAAATTACAAACATTATTCTTTTTGTCAGATTTTTCTTAAAAATATCTTAGTATACGAGTATGCGTATGACAGAGATTATGTTTCGAAATGCGGTACGAATAGAATATAAGATACAGGTCACTGGGACATACGTATATGTACCAATCTGTTATCAAACTGTTAATCCATTTGTATCCTAAGCGTGTATTTCAGGAATTCCTTTTTTATTCAGAAACTCTGAACTGATTCGAGAAATTATGAATAGTAATTTTTGCATTATTTAATGATACACATTTTATAATTACATAAAGTAAAAAAAAAAAAAAAATTCGGAATTTGTGATCCTGATATGGACTTTGGGTTCAAATGGGTTAAGGGAGCTTTGATTTAACTAATTATTATTGTTGTGTAATGTTTTTTATTCTTTCCTATAATGTGGTTTGTACTTTTATGGAATGTTTATGACTCATAAATAAGTTCTATTTTTGAATAATCCAATGATTCAAATTTGCATCACTTTTTTTTTTAACTTTTAATAAATAAATCAAGTATTTCGCCACCACTATATTTATATAGAAATATTAATCCTCTAAAAGATACATAAAAAATCCTACTAAACAAATTTAAAAATCTATCTTAACATTTTTGGTGTCTCATCCTTAATGTAAGTATAAAAAAACACAAATCTAAACGAAAAATTCATGCATTTACGGGTTAAACCATAGGTGCCAGCCTCTCATTAATATTCCGTAATATGCGGATTAATTTGACCCGGTTTAACAACGCTTCAAACCAGAAAAATTATTGAATGAATCTTTATTTTTTCAATTTCAGGTTTCTAAGTGGAATTTATTTAATTTCATTTCTTAAAAAAATTTCTGGTGCGAAACGTGTTAAACCTGAGTCAAATTAACCCGCATATTATTGAATATTAATGAGAGGTTGGCACCTATGGGTGAAACGCTTTAAAAAAATGTTCCCAGGTTTTATGCTTTTTTCTACCACTATTTTTAAAAAGAAATATTTGTGTATTCTTTAATATTTGTGTATTCTTGTGTATCTATTTGTGTATTCTATTTTTGAATAATTATGTAATTCACATAATTTGTTTTTATAAATAACATTTTATTTGAATAATGATTTACTAATCATTACTTGAATTACAATTTTCTAAGTATTCTGTGTACAAAATTTTCATATAAGGAAATATATACCGGTGGATATTTTACTGATTTAATATTCCAAAACTTTTCTTCTAAAATTTATACAGTCATAAACTTATAAAATTTATAATGCTCTAGTTCACACAAAATTAAATTATTTCGTGTAATAAAATAAAATACCAAAAGGAAAAATAGCGAAAATTTATTGAGTCTTATGTTATCAAAGCGAAAATAGTGTTATTTTCCTTCAGCTAATTTATGCTGCAAATTATTCTCTCGCAATGTTTTGAATCAATAGCATAATTAGTTTTCAGTCAGTTAGTCAATATGTTTCAGACTCCTTAATGCTTGTTAGTGGACTGGTTGAATTATTACTATGGCGTTAATCCTCTTGATTGCTTCCTGTAATGTGTTATATATCACTGTGGTTTATTCCGGTTCGTGCAAGTTCATGATATGTAAAGCAAAAATGCAGTTGCAGATGAAGGCAAGATATTTCTAGTAGTGTAGTGAATTATGTTTAGTGGTAATAAAACGCAGAATTTATTAGTTTAGCAAATATTATTTGTTAATGTTATTTTTAATTGCTATTTGATTTTTTTAATTGCTATTTGATTTTTTAATTGATGACTTGTTTTAATTGCTATTTGAAAAAAAAAAAGTTCGGAATGCTTCTTATACATAATAATTAATAGTTTTTTATGGTACAATTATTTTGAAAAACTATTTCTGAGTGTGAGTTTAATTATTACTTATTAAGTATTTTGCGTTCATAATTTGATCCTAAATGTACGAAAATGTATATCTTCGGATGCTTTACTGTTAAATGTACATCAGTCATGCGAAAAAACGCGTAAGATAATGTTAAGTCTATGGAAAGGTTCTTGGCAGATTTCTCGCTCGCATTTTAATATTTTTAAATGATGTTTTTTGCATAGGATTGCCGAGGTCGATCTCTAACGTTTTTAGTTTTTACTTTTTCGATTTTGGTTCGAGTTGTTTTATATAAGGGTACTTTCATTTTCAGAACCAGCTCCAATCGGTTCCAAAATTGAAAATGTCCGCTTTAAAAAAAAACTGTTGCCAAAATCAAAAAAGTAAAAACTAACAACGTTAGAGATCGACCTCGACTGTCCTATGTAAAGAAATCATTTAAAAATATTAAATTACGAGAGAGAAATTTGCCAAGAACCTTCCCATAGACTTAACATTAGCTTGAGCGTTTGTTTGGGTGACTAGCGCATTGTATACCAGGGTTGCCAATTTGGCTTTCATTTTTATACCGAAAGGATAATTTTTATCTTGCCTAATCATGAATAGTCTGTCATGAAAATAGCAAAAATTTTATTAAAAATTTATAGTATGAAATCAATTTTTTTGAATAAGAAAAGAGGGCAAACTGGCAACTCTGTTGAATGCGGGCGGTTTTTCGAAAATTAATGCCTAATTTATGTATAGAAAAGTCACTATAAATGGAAAAATGCGCATAATCAATTATAATCAAGTATGCTTGGACTACGCTTTACATTTTCTTTGTAAAGTAATCAACCTATCAATTTATATACAGGATTTGTACGTTTTTACCACAATTTTTTAATATAATTTTTCGTCTTATTTAAATGCAGAAAAGTATTACAAATCCTACAATTAAACGAAGCGTCAACAATATCTACTATTTAAATATTAAATAGAATTTTCTATTAAAATATTGTGGTGAAAGCGTACGATCACTGGTGTAAAACTAATTTTTACGTTACCCGCATACATTGTGTTAATGTATGCATATAATACCACGAATTATTTTATATACGCTGTGTATTTGTTCCATAAACATGTCTTATGCTTATATTTTTTGTTAAGTGGTGCAGTAGGGAAAAAGTCAGGTCCGTTGAAGGGTAGATTTGTAGAAATAAAATGTAGCGTATTAACTGTTTGATTACGAGCCAGCAGTGGCGGCTCGTAACTGGCTCTTTTTGGGGCACGAAATGCATGGCTGAAAATTTTATTCTTTCCGTACCGTTATTTTTTTAAAGAAATCTTTTCCTTGTTATAATGGCAAAATGTTTCCCAACAAGTATTTGTGAACTTGACGTTCGAATGGTTTCAGCACTGCTTTTGATTCTGGATGTTGCGGGTTCGATTCCCCTACATTTCTGTTCGATTTTTCTTCTTCCATTTTTAAATTTTCTTTTCTTTCTATTTTATTTACTCTTTAACCCATTTTAGGCCAAGCATAGAAATTTTATAAAATGTGGTATTATTTGCATTGAAATTTGCTTAAATTACATTCATTAAGACGCCAAAAAAGTTTCGTGCATGAAAAATAATATTTTATTTAATTTGACGTTACTATTATCAGTTTGCCATTATTAATTTACCATTAAATTTAAATAAAAAAATTTAAGTTTTCTTATGGCATTTGTTTTATTTTTATTTTATTTACAGAACTTGCAACTTTACTCCATTATAAAAACATATGATTAATCTCAAGTGGAATAATTATACATTTTCAAAAAGTCGACTTTGACAATAACTGTTTCAAGTAAAACACCAGCGTATTTTGAAAATTTCTCAACAGAAAGTGATTACTTCAATTGAATTACTAATATTTTATAGATGTCTCCAGAACCCTTAAAAATAGCAGAAAATTAAAATTAGTGAAAAATATACGTCACAGTGTTAATACAAATATATTTATTGAAATGGCGCGTTTACGCACCTTTGGCCGAAAATGGGTTAAAACAATCTTATCTATTCCCAACGGCTCACTATTACAAGACATTCTGCTCCCAATAGACTGGGCGTAAAGTTGCTGCAACTAGGAAGCCCCTTAACCGGCATCAACTGTTCCGGACCGTTCCCAACAAATAAGAAAGAAAAAATTATTGTGGTGAGAAAGTAATAAATTTTGCAACCGCGCATTTAGTACCCTGAATAAAATCAGTCACGACCCACCGCTGCGTGCCAGAATGGCGAATGTTTTTATATTCATCCGTACTACAATTTACAAAAGTTTTCTTGGTTGTAAATTTCTATTGAAAATATCCTACTATAAGTGTATAGCTGAGGTTATTTCTCAAAATGTGGAACGAATAGAATAAGGAAATAATCCACGTGAACGTATGTACCCCAACCCGTAGTCAAGGGATTAACCCCTTAATTGTCGTGCCCGAGACATTCACGGGCAGCGTAGGTTACGCCTGTTTTATTCAGATTGTTTGATTCCCACCAATTTTTTTTTAAATAGTATTATTGGCTTTATGCTTGCATTGTTTTATCTGTCTATTAAATAAGACGAACATTTCTACTTAAAAAAATTGGTGGTAATCAAGCAATCTGAATTTTTAAAATGTAGCCTACACTTAAAGGGCGCGACGATTAAGGGGTTAACCAAAAGTCACAAAAATATAATTCAATAATTCAAAAATTATAGAGAGAATTATAATGAAGTTTCCACTGAAAAATTTAAAAGAGACACCAAATTTTTATAATGAATTTTTCATTGCCTGTATAGTAACGTTTTCCACGAAAAAGTGGCGTTTCATGTGTGTCTGCACTTTGCATAGCGATATAAAAAAGTTCAAAAGCAACTAGCCAGGGCGCCATTTCAAATTTTTCTTGGGGAAGAAAGGTTTTTTAAGTAGTGGGGTGTAAATGTTTTTATGTTGTTGTGCAAGCTAAGAATTAATAGTTAAAGTTTTATTCTGACATATATATTTTTAACCTCTTGCCTGTGTCATCCAAATCCAGTTCGAGACACACAAACGCGCCATATATGGAATGCCCGAACTGATTTTGGGAAAGTGAAAAATCAGTGATTCTGTTTCATTAGTTCTATTTCCTTTTCCAAATGCGTAATGTAATTTAATTTACTATTTTTACAATAGATAATAGTTGAATAAAGTTTGACTATAAACTATTAATTTGTCTCATGTATGTGAAAATATTAAATATAGTAATTATTTAATATAATTTATTATTTTTTATATAAAACAACTTATTTCTAACCTTTTTATTGGTGTAAAGCACAAAATTAAAGAGAAAAAAATGTTTCTATTTTTGACATATCTTTCTCAAAAATATTACACAGGCAATGAGTTAATTAGTACTTAATAAAGGATATAATTCATTATAATTGTGTCTCACTTTAACGACGATCCAATAACAAGCAAATAATATTCAGAATTATTAATTTCTGTCTTTAAAGTGAATATTTCATGCCAATGTTCCTATTTTTATATAATCCGGTAAGTTAATTCAGCTTTTGTGAAATATGTCAAAAAGGGTTTTGAGTTTGACCTGTGATGACTGATCAAATCTAAAATATAAATTCATTGAAGGGAGAGTGCAACTGACACAAGACGTCCTAGTGTCAGTTGGCATCAAATGGCGTCCTTGAAACGAGGAATACAATGGTTATGCAAAACATATTCAATGGTTGGAGTATCATAGTTGAGGTTTATTCCTACCAAGCGAGAAATGTCAGAATGAAACTTTCAGAGTGAATTATGCTAGCCAGAATATCGTTCGGATAGCTCAGTTGGAAGAGCATTGGCACGGTAAAACAAGGTACACAGATTCGAATCCTAGTCCGGATATTTTTCGTTCGATTGGAATAAATCTGAATTATAATACTCCAACCATTGAATAGGATTTACCTAGTTAAAAAAAAAACTTTCCTCTCTTTATTATACAGATATTCAGTCTGATGCATACCATTAATGAGAAAACTATCAGACTTGGCAAGATAATCTGCAGAGTTTCCAAAAGGATTTCGTCTGTAATTTCTGCCTCATGCTCATAGATGCCAACATCTTTGTATTCTTCCAGAGTCTGGCTTAATTCAAAAATGTTTCAACCGGAAATTTTATTTAATCAAATACTTAAAAATAAAATTTTTAAGTACTACATACAGAGGTGCCAAGTGTCCACTAATCTTCCGTAGTATGTGGTTTAATCTGACCCAGTTTAACAACGCTTCAAACCAGAAAAATTATTCGATGAATCTTTATTTATTTAAATTAAAGATCTTGGAATTTATTTATTGGTGCGAAACGTGTTAAACCTGGGTCAAATTAACCCACATATGACCGAATATTAATGAGAGCTTGGCACCTCTCACTATATAGACAGGAGACACATCTCCTTAAATACACTTTCGAGTTTTAAAAATGTTTGGCTTGGGTCAGAATCCAGATGAATACCGAAATGTTGGCATATATGCTCATGATAGCATGTCACAGTACTCATAAATCTTCAAAAAAATTAACTTTTGATAAAAATATATATGAAAGAGCAACATTTTCTGCGAATTTTAAAACAAACCGCATAAAACAATTCCTACAGTTGCGTAATTTATGAATAAAAAATTATGAGTTATTCTCGAAAAAGTATGACATAAAGGTTATTACCACGCTCATTTATGGCTCGCAGAACGGTTACAAGCTTTCAAACACTACGCTGTATTTTTTGTAGGGCCTGATTCTGAAGCCTATGGTTACATTCCGGTATCGAGGTGACACACCAAGAAAACAGTGTCGTTCTCATCTCTACAGTTTACTATTTATTGAATTTTTAGTATGTGCTAGGTTTATATTATATACGAATGCATTCGCACTATCTTATAAGAATATAACCTATGAGTTTGATAATAGTATAACTTCTTTATTAATAATGTTCGGAATCTTTATATTAACTTGTAGGCTTAAAATGTGTTTGAGGATGGTTAGCTTTTTAAATATACTGTGCAAAGACTATATATATAATAATATATTGTATGCATAAATATCGCCCCATGAATTACTGTTTGTTTTTCCAGGCAAATTTTTTGAGGGAGGGGGGGGGGGTGTACACGTTCGATATGCATATGATGGCATTTTAAATTAATAAAGTTATTAGCACCAGAGATATAAACATCTAAACAATACGCGAGACGATACACTGATGCATTTCGGCGCCGCGACGGTGGATTTTTCTGCTGTTTGCAGAAATTTTGGTAAAAGAAGAAGACCAGTTAATGCATTTAAAACGTCGTCATTCTCAGCATCAAACTAACATGTTCAAGAGTGAGTTCATGTTAGTCCCCCTAAACATTTGTTGGCACTTGCGCCATAATGCAGATAAAACGGATAGTGAGCGACAGCTGTTGGTCGATGTTGGCGACATTAGACCCCAAAGGAAAAGTACAGCACACAATGAATTCAAAAGACAGAAAACGAACGCCATAACGGACCGACTAATCGTTTCATGCTATGTTTTACTGCCATATGCTACATCATTATGTCCTATTGAGAAAATTCTAAGGAATGGATGCTATCCCATGGAACACCGGGTGGGTATAATAATAATTAAAAAAAATATGTATGTTTTGGTATCTCCCTAAACAGGTCTATGGCGTCAATAACCAACAAAAGTATGTACCATTTACCAACCAAAGGCTGAAATAGAAATTTTGCTCGTGTTTCTGTAATTTCTTTAACACTTTGTCGTCCACATGTCTCGTAAAAATACTTCTATTCGTAAAATGTTTAAATGATTGATTGACACCAGAATTTAGAAACAAATTTATTCGAAAATAAGTAAAATCTTTTCTTCATGTACTTGATAAAAGGGAATTTTTCATTCCAAAATTCTGGTGCCAATATAGCATTTAAGGATTAAATTTAAGTTACTTTACGTACGAGACTACTGTGGTGTCGCCTGATGGCAAAGTGTTAATAACAATGGGTATATTTATCCCATTAATTTTAATTCCCATCTTCTAAAATTCTACCAGAAGTTTTGACAAACGTTTCGATTTTAAGCTGCACCTGCAAACAAACAAGCATTCGTTTATTTTTAAAATAATTTGTTTATAAAATCTGGGGAAATTGTATAAAGTTCGTTAATTCACTTTTGTTAAGAATAATCGGATTGATTCCTAAATACCAATCGGCACCTAAAATTTTTCAATAAAAATTTGTTTTGATAATGTACGTGAAGAAAATAATATTTTTTTTTTTTAAATCAATTCGTTCATAAGTACTTTGCTCCTGAAAGGATTAAAATCCCATTATATAAAAAGATTCAATCATCTTATAGAAATAAAATTTTAATGCCTTTCTATGTCTCAGAGGAGAACATTTAAGAAATTTTCTGATTAATTACAAAATATGAGACGTTTTGTCAAAAGATACAGGTATGTACGATAAAGTTTTTGTAGTAGAATATGCTACTATGAAAGCATTAATTATACAATTAGAATTACGAAAATGAATACCCCTATTATTGTCATATAAATATGAAAAGATAATACTAATAACAATTCATTTCTAAAGTTATTTCAAATAACAATGGAATTTATAAAACAATGCATTACACGATTTTTAAAGAAGGTATATTTACAAAAATAATAGCCCTATTTTTCTCATTTCAAATCTTCTTCTTATGGATGATAACAAAACGATTTTCTTCTACGTTTTGTATTGCTGTTTAAGGAAGTAAATTAATTAGTTTTAAAAAATCGAAATTGAACACGAAAAAAACCCACAGTAATATGTAGTGACGTCTGGGCGACTTCCGGTCTGAATAGATGATTATCCAACTAAAAAAGAGCTCCTCCTACCCTCCCCATCTTTAACACAAAATTGTCATCGTCATTTATCTTTAAGCTCTGTTATGTCGAAAGTTTTTCTTACCCATTTCATTACAACCACGCCTTCTTTATTGATTTTCGTTTTTCCATTTAAAACTGATAATTTTAATTCAAAAGTATTGTTTCCCAATTTTGTGAGCATAGTTGCTGGGAAGATTCAAATAAAAAGGCATCTACAACATAAAAAATGACAAATAAATAAAAGATATCGTTAAGTTTTTACGGAAATATTAATTGATTTTTCATTAAGTATTCAACATTAAAACTTTTCTGTCATTTAATCTAACAAAAAATAACAGAATTATTTTTTGTAAATATATAATCTTAAAATCTTGTAAATTGGCAGAAATACAAATGGATAATTTGAATAAAATAATAGTAAATGGAAATATCTAGCTAGATGTACAAAAGTTTTTAAGTGAATTTCTTGGAAGTATTTTCCTTAATAAAGGATGTTTCATAGTTACATAGGCTTTCTACAGGTCTTGAATTTCCAAATCACATTTTTTGAATGGTAATACTGGCTTTATTTAATGACATAAATTCTGCGATTAAATAATTTAAGTTATCAAATAAACTATTACCTTTCTGGAATAGTAGTATAAAATTAATGGACTGTACGAAGCCTTCGTAACTACCCAATGAAACACCCGGTCCATGCAACTAAATCATATATCTGTAGTCAGAAGATTTGAATGGGGGTTAAATCTTAAAAAAGAGTCATGTTACTACATCTTCAAAAAGTGTTTTCTGTTATGTAATGATAAACTGTTAACTATTGACATGCGAACATTTGCATTTTTAAAGGAGTTGGAAGACACCAAATAGTGTTGTTTTACTTTAAAGAAATAGTGTTAATTCATTTTTAAGTGATTTAGCACTGAAAAAATATAAGGCAATCACATCTATTAAGGGAATTAGTGCAAAAATTGTAAATCTAACAAATAAATATTTTTTTTTCTTTTTAATTTAAATTACTGTACATATTTAAAATTGAAAAACTTTTAATTATTTATTGAAATTATTTTATATATCAGTAGTTATTAAATACATATTTTGTAACAAAAATCCGTTAAATTAGTAGAATAACTATAAAACTTACCCCCACTCAGAATGTTGAGATTTAGATTTCTAAAAAGATGTTTACATTGTTACGATTGCGCAATTCATAAATTGAAAATCTATTATAAGAAGTCTTTAGGACTATACACTTTATTTCGGAGTATGTTCTAGAAATAATTAATTAATGCTTTAATTACACCGTAAAAATTTTTGAAAGAATTTTTGATACAGCACAAACTATTATGTAATTGCAACGAAAGGCTGTACAGACTGCGTAAAGACGCTTAATTTTGGCTAGAATTATTTTTGAATGTACGCCTTATGTTTCGTTGCAGAATTCTGTGATTACGCAAGGCGAAGATTCCTCTTCAGAAATAGCGGTGTTTAAACAGAACACTTCTACTTTACAGAACCTGCTATAAAACATGCGTGTTACCATAATAAAATTTATCTCCTTACCTTAAAAAACATGAGAGTAAAAATTATATTTAAACCTAGTGGATCAATTATTCTGTATGAAGTTTATATCTGCTATGTTCCACGGGTATATATTTTTAAAACGTTATAGTTATATAAGTATATTTGTTACAATAAACATGATATTTATACATCATTTTCGGAATTTAAATTGCAATTTTTCTATAAACAGCCTATTATCAAAATTTATAAGGATTATACAGATTTAATGCAGCGTTTTTATAAGTGGTTTATACTAGGAAAATTCTAATATTGTGGAATAACAATTCTTACGCAATTTACAACAAAATTTCTAACTAACATTTCAGACTCTAGGAATTTATGCTGTAACTATTTCTTAATAAAATTAAACTACTAGTGTAAAGAATATTAAGCAATGCAAACACAGTGTTAAAACCATTGGTTATAATAATTGATCTGAAACTTCAGAAACTAATAGTTTTTGTTAGTTTTGCAAAACATTTGGTAATGGTGCAGTTTGCGATCTATCACACTATTAATTTGTTATTTCCTAAATGCTACCACTAAAACGCTTTTTTTTAACATGAAAATAGATGGACATATTTTTACACTAAATATACCAACAACCGGTAATTTGACTAGTACCAAAGAAAAATGTGTCGTTTAAAACCAGAAATGTTTTCTTAAAATAAATAATTTATATATCCTACAGAATTAAGTTAAAATAAAAAAGTCACTTAGTTTTAAATAAAATTCTGGATTGAAATGTTTTTATAAAACTGGAGTTTATAAAATTTCCTGTATGTTTAGTGTTAAATATTGTTTGTGATTCCTACGCAACTGTGTCTAGATCCAGTGGTTTTAATTCTTTTTTCACAATTGCACTGATACATGAATTCTAGTGATCGAGGCCGAATCAGGTTCATGTATTTTTGAGATTCCTATGAAACGAAGTCTCTGCAGCCCGCAATGATTTTTTTGTTTTCTTTCGCGGGCGCGAAGTGCTTATACATACTGTCACGGCATTACGGAATCTGATAACGGCATTACTGAACTTCAAATAATTTTGCATATTTCAGATTTCGAAATTATCGTTAAAATTTCAAACATACTGATGAAGTGTACATGGAAAAAACTTTTGTTACTGTATGTAATATATTCACTGCATATACTTTATTAAATTTCTCTTACATAACCAGGGTTTGTACGCTTTTACCACAATTTTTTAATAGAATCTTTAGCCTTATTTATATTCAGCAAAGTATTATAAATCTTGAAATTAAACGAGGCGTCTACAATTTCTGCTACTTAACCCCTTCGCGACGAGCGTCTTTTACACAATATTTAATTTTTTACCACCTGTATTTCAAAACATAAATTTTCGCCTAATTGAATCGCAGAAATGCTATGATTAAATAAGGCAAAACCTACAATAAAAAATAACTGGTGGAAATAATCGAGGATTCTGAACATCTTTGCGGCACGTATACGTGTCGCTCGTCCTCAAGGGGTTAAATAATAAATAGAAAAATTCTATTAAAAATTGTGGTAAAAGCGTACGAACTCTGATATCGCACGATAAAATGGCCGTGACAAAATGTTTAAAAGAACAATCACAAAGATGAGTGGCGACATCTAGGAACTAACTAACAAACTTATACGATAAATTGTGCATTGCCCCGATACCAACTAATATTCTAATAAAATAAAAAATATAACAAACGTGCTGCACATAGTTCTGATTAGCAAAGGAAACTCTTATTTCAGAAATATTTTGAATAAATCTTAAAAGTCCATTAGATATTCCATAAATTATAATTTGTGAAATTACTGATTGGTTGTTTTCGTAATGGAAGCGCAAGGTAAGATAAATGCTTTCGAAATCCATGAGTAATTCTAAAGTTTTAATTGCTATATTAAAGACTTGTTTGCTATTTTACAAAGACTTCAGCAATCTTCTATTACGTACACATTTACAGACACAAAAAAATTATATATATTTCGTAAAGCAAAAAACAAATTTCCAAACTAGTAGCAATTTGATAATAAATAAAAAATTAAAATATTGTACTATCATATATATATATATATATATTAATAGATAAAAGAATTGTTACCTGATATAATCCAAGATTATCCACATTCCAGGCAAGCACAGGAATTCCCATATATCCAGTAAGTTGCAACAAATACTGTACTGATGCTGCATTTATCCCATATGTTTCCGAGTTAGTAAAATATATTATAGTTACTACATCATTCAGCAGTAAGTGGTCACAGAGTGTTTTTAATATTTCTAGTGGACTAGCTGATAAAGGCATCATCAGCCATGGCCCTTGAGCAACTTTATATTGCTTTGTGAAATTGAAATTCATGTATTTATTCTTGTTCAAGTTTTCAATAGCGTCTGACATTCTTTTAAAGTATGCTCGCTGAAACGTCAGCAGAGAAGTTTTAGGCAAAACCGCTCCAAGATGAATTTCATTTTTTCCATATCTTCTACATAGGGATGTAGAGATATATGAGGCAAATATACATATAAAGAAAAACATGCAGATCCTATTTTTCAAAACCATCTTGTTACGAATATGTTAACTTCATGCAAAAAGAAATACAAAATAGACATTTAGTATAACATCTGTTAGTAAACATCGATGTTTTCCCACTTAGCTGCCAGAAGGGTCTATTCCATACTCTGGTAAAATTAACAAACAACTTAAATCTCTTACAAAATGCACCATATTTATCTATGCTACTTAGGAACAAACACAGAGAAATGGCACCAATTCACATTAAGCCACATGTATTGCTAATATTTGTTATACATATATGTATATATATGTAAAGTTACGTTATGTCACATAACTTTTGAGTAATAAAATATAAAGCGTTATTTGTTATTTTATACTTATTTACGCGTGTGAAAGCTGCAGTTTCATTATAAAAATCTTCCCTTGGTTTCAATCATATTAACTATTCAAAAGTGATCCAAGAAACGCTTTCAAACTGAAATATGTATCTGAACAATTTATATATTTTATGCATATTTATATTTGCAGTTAAGCATTATTTAGCTTTTTTAATTTAAAGACAACTTTCATAGCGTCATGAATGAACATATATGCAGCTCACGATAACAATAATAAATTATTTAATAAACAACGTTTTTTTGCGTTAAATATGAAGATGATATATACTTTTACTGAAAATAAACACATTCTGATTAAGATTATTTTTATCAGTAATCATTATTTGATTGAAAGGGTTTAGTATAATTTGAATACAAGCTTCTACAAGCCATCGATTTAACTTATATTTTTCTCACTACTAACAAGGCATCATCTCAAAATTTTTGCCCTTAACATTTCATGTCAAGGTTTTGTCCTGAACCTTTCGTGTCAGAGTCTTGTCCTTAAGTAGTTTATCGAGATACTTAATTCACATACTTTATCCAAGGGTATCTCTACAATTCTTTGATTTGGTAACTTATTTTTCCACATATATCCTTTTGGTTGAGCAACGAAGATATATAACAGAGTCAAGCAGTTTTCTTTGCTTTTTTGGCGTTACCTGAAATGAAAATATATTCAAATTTAAATAATTATTAAAAGTATTATTGCATAAACAGTAATTGCAGTTTAAAAGCATCATAAAATACTATTTCTTAAATAACCGTAAACAGGGGTTAATTGGATCCTGTAGTGTTACTTGCACCCATAAAAAAGGGTTGTAAATCGTTCTTGTGTTCAGAGAACTAATGTGATTCACAGAGAATTTTGCATTAGACCAATACCATCAACAAAGTAAAACCAGAAATTATTTTCTTTCTAGCGGGTCCAAGTAACCGCAGTTTACAGTAATGATTTATCATCATAAATTAGAAATAAATCGGAACCTTATTCTTTTACCTAACACTAAAACTCGAAAAATTATCAGTATGTTGAAACCAGAAAATAAATTAGTATTAAAGAAAAAGCTAGACATTTAATATTTTCTGAAATATAGCAAGGTACGAACGGACTCCTGGAATTTTCAGGCAATTAACCAGTATTTTCTTATAAAAAACTCATCATATATAATCGCACGATTACAAAAGGCGAGTTTTTTTTACAAGAAATTACTGGTACTTTCCCTGAAAATTCCAGGAGGCCGTACGAACCCTGATATAGTGGGTGTTTCAGAAATGTATGTACAATTTATTCACTAATAATTGACGTGTTCTTATTTTCCTATCAAGTTAAATTATTTTAAGATAATAGCTGAAAACAGTCTAATCCTTGAGAAAAGGAAATTCCAAGGCAAACAATTACTCCCAATTAAAATACTGATATTAAAATTCAAAGGGCCGTATAAACGCGGAAAAACATCCGCATACGACAACTGCAATTTTAGTGTTAGTTTGAGACATGATGTAATATACTTTATACACAACGCAGAACTGATGTTGAGCCCTTTGTGCGTTAGGAAAAATGGGGAGGGGGGTAAGAGCGTTTCCCGAACTCCAAATACGCCTTTGACGTCAGAAAATAAGTCACCGTGTATCTTACCACCGCCCCCTGAATACTAGGCCTGAGCGCTGACAACAATGGTGGCTGTCGCAGGCCGATTTTTTTTTCAGCGTTTGAACGGTCCCTCGAAATTACACACCAATAATTTCTAAAAGTTTTCTTCGCCTTCCGCCTGCGACAGCTGCCATTTTTTCAGCGCGCAGGCCTACTATTCAGAGGGCGGTGATCTTACAGAGACAAGGGTCGTAATCGAGTGTTTGAAATCAAGCGTCCATTCAGGGTGCAAAAATCTAGGTGCCAGTGGGCTGTTTTCCACCACTAAATTTTATTAGTATTCTTCCTCAAATTTTATTAGTATACTTCGCCTAAATTTTATCCGTATTCTTATTAGGCGAAGAATACTAAAAATTTAGTGGTGGGAATCGGCCCATTGGGGCCTAGATTTTTGCATCCCTGCGTTCATCATTTTAAATCGCCTAAATGGGAAAGTTACATTCCAATATTAGTCCACGCTCTCAATGAAAATGATCCAGACCGCAGAGTGCAGTTGTGTATATATTTTTTAAACACTCTGTAATTATTAACATATCTAATTTATTTAACGTAAACTACTATCCATATATTGATTCTTTGTACATTTGGAGGCCATGACATGAAGTGGATTAGCGCGTCAAAATATGTACCAGAATTTTTGGAACAGTACTTTTCGGTTTATTTATTCCCAAAATGTTTGTCATTAAATAAAGAAAAGATTATCATTTTTAAACTCTGTACGTCTTTTGAATGAAAAAACGCGCTAAATTGGTAATATTGATTATGACGCGCCAGCCGTATGGTGTATTCATTCAGAATTACATACGACGATCGTCGAGTCGTGTAGCAGTTACTATTTTTTCTCACGATATATCACTAAACACAACGCTGACAAAAATACTTTCTTATTTCATTTTTGTTGGTCGGTCTTTTAAAAATATGTGATATCGTATTTTTAACCGTTTGATAGTTAACGAGTTCAGACTTTAGTCTTCTTTTTTCCTTGTCAAGATCACATACCGGTTCCTATATGCCAGACATAAGCGTAGAGAAGAAGGACATTTAACGTAACAGTTATAAAAACCGTTCGCAATTTAAACAAATACAGTGGACGGCGCAGAACCGTGTAAAGAAACTGCCACCTAGTTGGTAATATTCATTGGCTGACGCTCAATGACCAAGCAGATGATTGGTAAGAGCAGACGAATTTAGTAAAACCGCGTTACATTAGAATCGCTCTTTAAAAAAAAAAATTAGTGCGGTTTTCCTTTTTCAAAGAATATTGCGAGAAAATGTTCTTTTTCTCTGTGTTCATGATTCAATGTCCCCTTTGTCATTACAGAACGTGTTTCTCGTTTTCATTTTAATTGTTTCTCAACTCATTGGTCACTAATTTTACATATTTCAGATATCTATGTTTCAATGGTGGTGTAATGAAATATACATTGATGAATACGTTGAAAGTAAGTTTTTCCTCAGAATGAGCCAATTACATAATATTAAATGAGAATCATTTATCGGGTTTAATTATCTGCTTAAATTATGTACTTTTATCTATACAGGCGTTAATATACCGTATATACTCGTGTATAAGCCGACCCCCAAAACCGAGATGCAAACAAGTTTAACACCAGTAATTCAGAATAATTTTCTACGCCCTGCTTTATCTCATTTAATTGTGAATTATATAAGACGAAGAACATTATTGTAAAATACTGGTATTAAACATGTTTTCATCAGGAATTTTGGGGTCGGCTTATACACGAGTATATACAGTACTTCCACAGAAATGTTTGATTTTGATTTGCATGCCTACACTGATTTCACTGTATATACATAAATGTTATTGCAAAGATAAAAAAAAGAAAGGACTCGTGTAAACACACTATTCTTTAAATATTTTCCTACTGTCAAAAAGGGTATTTTGATAATCTAAAATAAAATCACTAATGCTATATACATATCTGTTAAATATGTATTTACGCAGAATGCATAACTTCATAGATTTAAATGACTTCTTCAAATTTTACTTAAATAAGA
Source organism: Maratus michaelseni (assembly GCA_963931845.1). Lineage (NCBI taxonomy): Eukaryota > Metazoa > Arthropoda > Arachnida > Araneae > Salticidae > Maratus > Maratus michaelseni. Next base: position 102,728,662 of record OZ007600.1, read on the forward strand.
AACTTTCTTTGTTCATAATATAAGCCCTTTATATAAAATATTTACTGGTTTAAAATGTACAACTGAACTTGAGACTTTTTGATTGAGAAATGTAAAAGCACTTCAATGAAATTGTTATTTTCGGAAAGGTTTCCGATTTCACCGTAATATAAAAGAAATTATCAAAATGTAAAAAGGAAAAATGTCTGTTAATGTTGATATATTTTAAAGTAAAATGCCTCTCATTTTATTGAAACGTTTTTATGACAGTATTAGTACAATATTTATAATTTCTCATTTGTGTATTTTACAAAAATGTTTTGGCGATTTTGAAATTGAGATTGTAATATTCTATATGGCGTACACAAATGAAAGGGCACACCATATAAAATATCATAATGGACGTTGCCATATTGTATCAGCGTTTTCTCTAATCAAAGAGGATATATATTTTCTCAGGTAGGTGGGGAGGTTTTTTTCCCAGTTTAAAATATTAGCAAACAACTTTTTTAGTTTGCATAGTTGCCAACCTCCCGATTTTTTGAATACCAGTAAAATCTTGCAAAAAAATTCGCTTTATTAAATTGAAGAAATTGTAAGATTACATAAAACAAATGTTTTTACATAAAAATACTGGTATGAAAAAATTCGGGAGGTTGGCAACTACGAGTTTGACTTCTCAATTGTGGTAAGTTGGTTTGTGCCATGGAACTAAGAATACCGAGGAATTAACATATCCTCAAAATGGCGAAGATTCAACTATAATCAATTCCGCAGTGGCTGAAATCTGTCAGGGTAAAGTTCCACCAGTAGAAGCGAATAGAAATGTTTGTTTTTTATTTGATTGAAATTTTGCATAAATAAGAAGAACTTTTTGGTTCAAATTTGCTGGTGGAAGTCTATTTTGGGGGTGATCAATTCCTGTTGATCTGATGTAAACAAACAACAGCCGACACCATGTGACTACATACTCAGATAATTCACTCGCTACTGGTAGACATTATACTATATGGCTCCTTCTCTTTATTCTTAGTATCATTGCTTGTGCAGATTCGTGCTTGCAGGATTCCGTCAGATCACCGCAAAGAGCTGGTATGCAATTTCTTCGCGGTTCTGCAACACATTGCTGAAGCTTAATAAGAACAAGAAAAACAAGAAAAAAGGGAAGTTCTCGTAAGGAATAGTGTGCTCCAGGAAAACGTTAGGCCACATGTCACCAAGGAGACCTTCGACGTGCTGAAAGCATTTCCATGGGAAGTCTTCAAACATCCTCCACCCAGCCTCAAAATTCCCCATGTGACTCCTTTATCTTCAGCCTCTAAAGAGCCTACGCTAGTCACGCGAAGAAACACTCAAGCTAATGTTATGTCTATGGGAAGGTTCTTGCGCGATTTCTCGCTTGCACTTTAATATTTTTAAATAATTTTTTTTTTTTTGCATAGGATAGCTGAGGTCGATCTCTAACGTTGTTAGTTTTTACTTTTTTGATTTTCGTTACAGTTTTTTTTTATAAACGGGCATTTTCAATTTTGGAACCGGTTGGAACTGGTTCTGAAAGTGAAAGTACCCTTATATAAAATAACTGGAATCAAAATCGAAAAAATTTAAAACTAACAACGTTAGAGATCGACCTCAGCTATCCTATGCAAAAAATCATTTAAAAATATTAAAATGCGAGCGAGAAATCGCGCAAGAACGTTCTCATAGACTTAACATTAGCTTGCGCGTTTTTTCGCATGACTGATGTAGGCTCTTAACAGCCTACACGAGTCACGCGAAGAAACACTCAAGCTAATGTTAAAACTATGGAATGTTCTTTACAAATATCTCGCATGCATTTTAATATTTTTAAATGATTTTTTTAATAGGATAGCAGAAATCAATATCTAAAGTTGTGCGTTTGTACTTTTCCGATTTTAGTTACAGTTCTTTTACATGCGAGTACTGTGTTTTTTGAATCCGGTTGGAATCGATTCTGAAAATTATACTATCCTGATATAAAAAACTGCAGCCAAAATCGAAAAAGTGAAAACACAGAACGTTCGATATCGACCACAGGTATCCTATGCAACAAAAAAATTAAAATATTAAAATACGTGTGATATATTTGAAAATAAGCTCTCATAGGATTACTATTAGCTTGCGAGAGTTTTCACTTGACTGGTGTAGGCTCTTAAAACATCTCTGTATGGTGAACGTTTACATGTAACAAGACAGTGCAGAAAACCAATGAAAAATGGATCACTAAGAAATTCAGAAGTTCTGTATTGAAGCTACCACCTCCTTTCCTAGACGCTGCTGCGATCATTGCATCAATATAAATGGCAATCATATGTAGATGTTATGTAAAATATTAACTGTGGTTAAAATTTTATGAAATTAAGATTTTTTTTTAAAATATAACCGTAAATCTTCTTTTCATTGGAGCAAACCCATGTAATTATGAATAAAGAGGAATTGACATATCCTCAAAATGGTGAAGTTTCAACTGTAATGGGTTCCGCAGGGGCAGATTACCGCCGAGATAAACTTCTGCCCGCAAATTTGAATAGAAATGTTTTACTCATTTAAACATCTTATTCAGAAATAATTTCTGTCATAATTAACGCAAAAATATCTATTCGTTTTTATTGGTGGAAGCTTGCCAGGTCCTGTGTTTCTATCATATTGTGATTGCATGAACAGGAATTTTACATGAATAAGGCGTTTAAATAAGGAAAATATTTCTATTCAAATTTCCTGGTGTAATTTTTACCCAGTGGTAATCAGACCCTGTTGATCCCACGTGAACACACAACAACCAGCCGCTATCTTGTGACTACATCTTCAGTTATTTCACTCGCAACTGGTATACACTACACTCTCTGTCTCCTCCTCTTTATTCACACCTCCATGGGGAACACCCTATACTTTCACAAGCTGTCTTTCTGACTTTTTAATAACTTCCAAATTGTAGAAGCAATTTGTAAATCTTTACGCATAGTTAGTATATGCCTTATAATATGGATTTTTTCTACAATTCAACCTCGGGTTGTACAGTTACCAGTAAAATTATAGAATAATATTCTGCTTACCGTAATTTCGCGCGTATACGCCGCACCTCAGACAATTCGATTTCCTACCAGAATTTATTTTAAATAAAATGTGACTTATTTCTGCTTAGCACTTATTTGACTTCTTATTTTCAATACAATTTCCGGTTTGAAAAAGACTTAACCAAGCTGCGGCGCATACGCGCGAAATTACGGTATTTAACACTTTGCCGTCCGCATGTCTCGTAAAAATACTTCTGTTCGTAAAATGTTGAAATGATTGATTGACACCAGAATTTAGAAACGAATTTATTTGAAAATAAGTAAAATCTTTTCTTCATGTACTTGATAAAAGGGAATTTTTCATTCTAAAATTCTGGTGCCTATGTAGCATTTAAGGATTAAAATTAAGTTACTTTACGTATGACACCTCTGTGTTGTCGCCGGACAGCAGAGTGTTAATATTCAATTATGCATCCTTGTCTACAACAACTTAGCTTCTAAAATTAACTAAAGTGCTTCGATTAAATAAGAAGAAGATAGCTTTACAAAATTACTGGTATGTCTGCTGCCACTTATTGAGTTGTTGGAAACTCTTGCGTTATAACTTAAGTACAAGACTCCCTTATCATAGATCAGACTTGACAATCCGGAGAAAGTCTATGGGAGTAAATGTCCGCGGTAATTGCCAACTTATTAATTGACTTTCTCCGGAAAGTATCGCCGCCTGGTGGATACTACCGCACAGTTGCCATGTTTCGGGCTTTTTGAACACCAGTATATTTTTAGAGAAAATGTTGTTCTTTTAAATCCCAGAATTCTCCGATCAAACAAAACAAAATTGTCTCTACTAAAAAACTGGTATCCAAAAATATAATAGAAAAATCTAGCTGGTCTGCTACCGCATAGCTGCCAACTCTTACGCTTTTTTCTTACCACTAAAATTTAATAGAATTTTTTTCGTCATGTAATCACACGATCTTGTCAATTTAATAAGATAAAATTTACTATAAAATTTTAGTGGTAGGAAAACTACTAGTTCATAATCAAATGCATAGAGCAAATGGAGCTGTGAAAAAATTTCGTGTGATTTCGTGTCGTAAATACTATTACTGACGATTGATGGCGCTAGTAGCAGGACAAGTATAGCGGTCAAAGGCAACTTGCAGATTGACAGGTCTGATACTATGATAAGGAGGTCTTGCTTAAGTAGCGGCATTTTAACTTAATGTAATTCACTCAGTTGTTTTAAACGAAGATAAAATAACCTAATCGCAATAGAAAAAATGGAATACTTAAAACGTGTAAAACAGCATATTATTATACGTTCTTAGAAATATATGCAAAGTTATATATATTTCAAAAATTTATTTATATGTTAAAGGCATTTCATAAACAACTATATTGTCACAAAATGTAAATTTCTGCTTTAAAATTGTGAAATGGAAATATAATTGCACTTCAAAGCAAATCGCCGTTTACTGAAATGTCTCATATTTAGAAGGAATGAAAATCTAAAACAAAAACTAGACAATATATTTTAACGTACGATGTTTAATTTTTTCTTAAACTATTTTGTCTCATGTTAGTACATTATTTATAATTTCTCATTTCTGAATGCCTGCAAAATGTGTTTTTGAAATTGTAAAAAATATAATTGTATTATTTTATTTTAGGAACTATCTTTTTAACTTTTTAAATAATTATCTAACAGCAGGAATAATTTGTAAATGTCTAGTTATTTATATTGCGTTCATTATGTTTTAAAGTAATATTAATTTAAACTAATGTCATTCACAGAGTTCTATTTTTCAAAAAAGGAAAAAAAAACGAAAAGTAAAATGAAAGCTGCTTCAAAAATTAACAAGCACAAAAAAATCATGCGTCAATCATAGATTATAAAACAAATTCCAACGCATTCAGAATACAGTAAGAAAGCTTTACAGAATAGTATCGTGAAATATAATGTCTAAGTAAACAATTTGGAAAACGCATAACATATTTGATAAACCAATACCAGCAAATGTTTATAGATTTACGGATTTTATAACACTTCTAATTGAATTTTCACTTAAAGAGGCTCGGTAAATTCTCAGTTGCATACACAGTTACCTTTGATATACAAATTATTTGTAAAATTACTTTTTACCATGAAGTGTAAATTCTGAATGGAAGAAGAAAAGAAATTATGTCAGAAAAAACAAACAGGAACGTCTTATTAAAAAAAAATTAATAAATCACTGCGTAATTTAGAAATCAGAATCAGAGTTGGCACAGCTCACTTTTTTTGGAATTGTAGTTCCATTTTCATTAATAGTAGTCACCGTCTTATTTAAACGCGAAATGTCTGGACTAAAAAAAGCAAGCACTACTATGATGTGAGAATTATATTATTTCTAACCTTACCCGGTCATTTAATAAATCAGAATTCTCCCTTTTCATTATGTCTGATCGCATAATATTTAACGTAGAAATATCATTCCTTTTCAATTAAATTGTTCTTAAGCCACTAGTTCATTTTCTCTTTCGGAACCCCTTCCCCCTTTTTTAAAATACAAAATTCATGGATACTCTACTTTATTAAACCGAGATAGTATGCAATTTTTAATATAGTGGAGCATTTTTTAATTACACTTTCTTCCAATTGCGCAATATTCTTTAGTTAAAAAGCGATCTGGCAAGCAGTGCAATGAGTTTAGCTCCTAATATGGTATAAATAAATGATGTCTATAATTCTTTGTTCTAAAAATAGCGTAACGGCAGCTGTAAAATGCAAATCGTCCCTTCCCAAAAATTCTTTAAATCATGGTATGGCCCGGGCTGTTAAAAATATCTGTGACAGACATCATTTTAAAGTACGTAGAAGATCTATGCCAAAAATGATACTCTTTCGCAGAGGGTCTCATTGTAGTATGCTACCTCTGAAAGAATTCTCGTCCATCTAGCACCTGATTGGCGACCTCTGTAATCATTTGATTTCAGTTCGGCACAGTGGCGTAGCCAGGGTGGGAGTCCAGATGCTCTTGATACCACTAATTTTTTACAGTTTTCTTTACCTTATGTAATCAGGAACCTTTCTGCGATAATGAAAGCGATGAAAACTTTACAATTTTACTGGTATCCAGAGCGTTTGGACCCCCTCCCTGGCAACGCCACTGGTTCGGCAAAAAGTACGAACACACTTTTCTGTTTGCTGTTCTGCTGTTAATGCGTACGCATTTCGGCCCCTCCTCTGTATATGTATTGCAATATACTTTTTTAATTCCCGGCATACATAAATTAATCCTTTTTGAAACTCAACATTAACAAGTTTCCTAAATAAAGGCTTTCATCTGAGCTGCTGATTTTTATTCACCTGGGCTTATCAAGGTCTGCAAACTATTTTACAATTACTATTCGAAAAAAAATGTTTCCCTGTTACTGTGGTGGTCTCTCAGTGAATACATTAAAAAATAATCTGACACAAATTGGCTTAATTAATCCTTTCCGGCACAGTGGTCCCACTCCAGGCACACCTAATTTTAATTCCAAACTTGCAAACGACACCAAGAATATTTTAATAAAATTTTGTTTCTATAATGAAAGCTTAATTTAAGGAGTTCTTAATTTCTAAAAAAGTCGTTTGTAAATTCCGGTGTCAGTCAGTAATTTCTCATTTTACGAACAGAAATTGTCTGTGTCGGAAAGGGTTAAAGTACGATTAAAACCAGTTTCATGCTTTAAACTATAGGCTGTGAACATGGTTATTGTGCATTTCAAGTCCAACATTAATGTATATCTATGTATTTAATGAACAAATAACTTCCATTTTTTATTTAAAAAATGAATCTTTAAGGCTAAAAGTGATAAAAAATAAAAATAGATAAAATATTTCATATTTAGTTGAAATATTGTGCTCAGGAAATGCAGATATTAAGAACCTTCAAAACACTAATTTTTGGGTAAAGCTTTAACAATAAGCCTTTTTTTCTATTTTTTAGCGTTGATGGTAAACGATCACATTTCATATAATATTAGTGTCTATCGTCATTTATTCAATATTAAAAAAAGACAAAGAATTTTTTCAACTATATGTGACTGTAACCTGACAATACATGTTCCAAGTGTCGCTAACATATGTGAATCCCCGTGATCCAAGTTCAACTCTTGCTGACTGGATTAGATCGGATTAGTGATTTTGAAGCTACACTGTTAAAAAAAATCTGAAATTCACGGGTATTTTTTTCCTGAATTTCCCAGAAAAAGTCTTTTTTTGCGACAAAAGGGTATTTTCCGTTAAAAAACAGAAAATTTCCTCATATTTCCTGAAAACAACGGAACGGACGGAGACAAAAGGGGATAACGCAGATATTCTGTTATCTTATCTGCTGCATATTTATTTTCAATGTTTAAAAAAACTGACATGTTGTTGCACAGAAAAACTAAAAATTTAATAAATTAAAATTTCGAGTTTATTAAAAAAAAAAAAAAAAAAAAAAAAAAAATAGTACTTTCGAATTAAAAAAAGTAATAATTTTCCCATTCTTTTAAAATTATTTGCAATTTATTTTTTAAAGTTATAAGAAAATATTCGCACTTAAAATATATTCTATACAAGCAGATTAAAATATATATATATAATAGTTCAATTAAGTGAAAAAAAAATCTATTTTACTCAAAAAAGCAACATACAAAAATAATGCTTTCAAATAAAAATAAAATAATATTTTTCTCATTCCTTTAAAATTATTCGCAATTTAGTTTTTAAAGTAATAAAAAGTACTCGCACTGAAAATATATTCTAAGCGAACACATTTAAAAAATATATAATAGTTGAAAAAAAAATCGCTTTTCTTAAACAAGCAAACATTTTTTATCGAATTTAATTCAAATATAATATTCATATTTTACATCTAACAATCAAGTTAAGAATATATATAATTCATGTTTTTATCCTGTATTAATATTACAATTTTAAAACATAAACATCATCTCATAACGAAATCTCCTCGCAATTAACTTCAAAATTACCAAGCTTCTAAACCCCAAATTATGTCTGTTCTAAGCCGCCATTTTGAGAATTTCCAAATGATACGTTCAAACTGCTTATCTAGCAAGCGCCCGCTGGTCAAACCGGCAAGACCTGGACTCGAGGCATTATCACCCCTGGTTCAAAACCCAATGTCGACCAAAAGCTGTTCTTGACGTATGTCAGATAGTAAATACTCCCGCAAAGTCGACAGATGGCAGCACCAAGTGAGATGTCAAGATTTTTTTAAACCGAGTTTATCTAAAACGGAAAATGTCCTTTTCTGTCAGTTCTACGAGGAATATTTCCGTGATTTCTGAGAGCGTTAACGGGTAGTTACCGCTTCTGCAAACGGCGATTTTCCTTCTTTTATTTTTCAAAACGGAAAATCTACTAACGGAACGGAAAAAGTCCGGCAACTTCGCTGCCAGTACTTTTACCGTGAATTTACGAATTTATTTTTAACAGTGTATGTGATTTTGAAAGTTATTTTTGAAAGTTATTTTTACCTTTTAACCCCTTGAAGGGCACCGGTATATTATATATACCACTTAATTTTATTCCCAAAATGCGACATTGACACCAGAATTTTACAAACAAACTTGGAATTGATAGGGTACATGAAGGCAAGTTTTTACTTATTTTACAATAAATTCGTTCGTGAATCTTGTTGTCAGTCAATCATTTCTATATTTTAGCTACAAGAGTACTTTGCCCCTGAAGGGGTTAAAAGTGTACCAGCTAAATAGTAATCCTCTGCGTTCTATTTATCATGCATTTTCATTGCATGATCCCTAGAACGGATATTTCGATTAGAGGAAATAAATCCACATAATTGTATTCTAGATTTTAAAAAAATCTTTACAGAATTAATACCATTAAATATATTATTGTAAGTAAGAAATCATAATTACAATGATAATTACAATGTATTACATTTTGTAAATTGCGTGATTTTGATGCATATATTGTAGACTGTCATCTTTATAAGAGAGCGGCAGAGTACGTTCAACAAAATTCGCTTAGAAAAATTTTAGATATATTCTTGGCGAGCTCACCATTATTCTGAACTATGCGATGAACTTATTGCCAACGTATGCTTATTTGTCTAAATCGTCTATGCGATTATCGGCAATTCTGTAATGTGAGCTTCTATGGTTTGGACAAATATTTCCAATCTGAGAATTAACTCTGTGCATATGTGACCATTCTCGTATAAAAACATTCTAAATTACAGTAAAACGTTGAATTTATTTCAGTGTGCGCTTACAATGTCGTATTTTCAAAGCTGATATCATTTCTCGGTAGCATTTTCTATAAAGAATTTAGAAATTGTTGAAATGAAAATGACATCATTTTGTGGTACTCATACATAAATACTTCCATTTTAGGAATTGTAAAACGTATTTATTAAAAAGAATAATGCAATTTTCATTCGCTAAAGCATTCCATTTTTAGAATCCTTGACCATCCATTTTTAGCATCCTAGTTCATCATTTCGTATAGCAGACGATAATAGTGGCATACTATATTTTCAAAATGACCATCTGCTTTTCCTTACAATTATGATAAGAAAATGACGATCAAAATTCATTTCCACAACAATGGAATAATCATTTTCATCCGCTTAAGCATTCCACTTTTAGAATTCCTGAGGATAGTCTTAAACAATTTTTATAAGTAGTATGCATAAGACGGCACATGGCCAAATCGTTGTACAAGCCCAGCGCACAGAGTTGTATTCAATCAAGAAACTCGGCAAAAAAAATCAGGCATCTACTGATTCATATGCTTTTATTTGTTTGAATTGTATTATTATGCTCACTGAAAACTAAATTGTTTACAATAGCTCCATGATCTCTTAACCCTTTCCGGCACAGACAAATTCTGTTCGTAAAATGAGAAATTACTGACTGACACCGGAATTTACAAAAGATTTTTTAAGAAAATAAGAACTCCTTATTTTAAGCTTCATTATAGAAACAAAATTTTATTAAATATTATTGGTATCGAATGCAAATTTGGAATTAAAATTAGGTGTGCCCGGAGTGGGACCACTGTGCTGGAAAGGGTTAAAGTCCAGTCATCTACAATTTCTTCAAATTTAAAATTCTTCAATTGGATCAATATAAAATTTTTTAGCTTTTTTGTTCCACTTTTGATCAAGACATATCTACGTCCCAGCGAGCATTTTGTTTTATTCTATTTCTTATTTGACTTTTTGAAAAATAATCGCTGCAACACACTTAACACGGATATTTTCCAGAGAAATCTATAAACCCAAAAAAAAAAAAAAAAAAAAAAAAATTTAAATTGTGGTACGATTGAATATAAAAGGGGCAGATTTGATTTGAGCCAATTCTGGGTATATACAGGGTGTTTTTTTTTAAACTGACGATATTCAGAGCCGCCAGTAGCTTGTTCTAAAATCTGTATTGATACAAAATTTTGTGAATGGACTAAGAAAACCATGGGAAAAAAGATTCCACCAAAAAAAAAAATTAGTTCCAATCACCGCCGATAGGGGGAAATATGGCGCTGTACATTGAAAAACAAAACATCAGAAACAGACAAAATTAATAATTTGGATAAAATGCCATGTTTTATTCATAATTTACACTTTCCCTTTCGTTGATTGCAGTTGAAACATCCATTATCACTTTTTTTGCCACCGGTTTACGTCCTCTGCCTGACCGAACTGCTAGCGAGCCTGTTTCTTCGAATTTCAGAATCATTCCTTTCAATACATGAACCGATAAAGGTCCTTTGCGCAGTTTATGGCGTGTTCTAAGTAAACGAAGAGCGGCTGGTGCATTGCACTGGTTACAATAATAGAACTTCACAAGCAACGCGCGCTGCGGTAACGTGAGATTCATTTTCAACCTGAGCTGAACAAGACCTCCTTATCATAGTATCAGACCTCTCAATCAGCAAGTTGCCTTTGACCGCTATACTTGTCCTGCTACTAGCGCCATCAATCGTCAGTAATAGTATTTACGACACGAAATTACACGAAATTTTTTCACAGCTCCATTTGTTCTATGCATTTGCTTATGAACTAGTAGTTTTCCTACCACTAAAATTTGATAGTACATTTTATCTCATTAAATTGACAAGATCGTGTGATTACATGACGAAAAAAATTCTATTAAATTTTAGTGGTAAGAAAAAAGCGTAAGAGTTGGCAGCTATGCGGTAGCAGACCTGCTAGATTTTTCTATAGATTTTTCTATTATATTTTTGGTTACCAGTTTTTTAGTAGAGACAATTTTGTTTTGTTTGATCGGAGAATTCTGGGATTTAAAAGAACAACATTTTCTCTAAAAATATACTGGTGTTCAAAAAGCCCGAAACATGGCAACTGTGCGGTAGTATTCACCAGGCGGCGATACTTTCCGGAGAAAGTCAATTAATAAGTTGGCAATTACCGCGGACATTTTCTCCCATAGACTTTCTCAGGATTGTCAAGTCTGATCTATGATAAGGGAGTCTTGGAGCTGAAATTGTTTATCGGTGTTTTTCGCATGCATTTATAACTTAAACTATTGGCGCTACTGTCGCTTGCGTAAGTAAAAATTTGCATTTGCATTTATTGCCCGTATTTTATGCTAATTCTCAGTTGCATAAATTACCACAGCGCCACATTTGCCCCTATTGGTGGTGATTGGAATTAATTTTTTTTGTTGTTGGAATCTTTTTCCCATGGTTTTCTTAGTCCATTCACAAAATTTTGTATCAATCCAGTTATTAGAACGAGCTACAGGCGGCTCTGAATAGCGTCAGTTTAAAAAAAAATCACCCTGTATTCAAAAGGTTAACCAAATGTAGAGAAAGTCCCATGCATATTTTTTACACGCATTTTTTAAAGACAGAGTAAACTAAAAATAATTAAATTAAACAAAGCATTCAAAGAAAGCAAACCAAAGATGTTTGTTTATCATTTCGTATAGAAGACGATAATAGTGGAATACTATGTTTTTAAACTGAACATCTGTCTTTCCTTTCAAGTTTAATAACAAAATGACTATCAAAAGTCATTTGCACAACAATGGAATAATTTAGTGCCCACAAATACAGAAATTCGATTAAAATTTACAGAAAAAAAACATAATAACAATATCTCCAAAAATTTAAAGTTCGAAATTTCGTCAGTCATTATAGCATTCTCGGGTTCATTGGAATAATTTACATTAGCTTCATCAAGAGTTTGTCATATTTGCAAAGGCGTACATGTACAATATAAACACAAAGCACGATTGGAATATAATATATAGTTATTTTTTTTCTTTTATACATTTTTTTAAAAGATCACATTTATAGCTTTTTAGTCATATATATATATGTATATATGTGTGTGTGTGTGTGTGTGTGTGTCTGTGTGTATGTACTATTTCAACAGTAAATCATTCTTTTGTAAAGTAATGCGTTTAACAAAAACATAACATAAAATGCATAAAGAGCCAAAAATATCAGTTTTTACATTCCATTCAATAGAATAAATACAAATATATGTATTTTAAAGCATTAATTTCTTTTATAAAACATTTTTAATTAACTGCAGTTATGTTATAACAAAAAATCTTCTACAATAATTTAATTTAATAAAAACACGCATTCATACGATGCATTAATTATTTTTTCACTAACGAAATTCAACCTTTTAAAGAATTAAGAAAAAAAATTATTATGTTTATTTTTTAATATGTTTATGCATATATATATATAGTATATGGAGAAAAGAAATATGAAGCAAAATATTTTATTGCATCAACTTAAATAATAATGAAGCACTTAAAAATAAGTTAATAAATACTTTATAAATAAATCTGCGCAGGTAACTATTTGAGTATTTAGAATTTTTCTTTTTTGCTTTATTCTGATAACATGCTGAAAAAAACCCCAACAAAAACGTTAAATATTCAGTTTTATTTCGAAATAATCATTCGGGTTTTTTTGTTCTAGAATTGAATTAGAAAAAAAAAGTAAAAAATGTCTCCAACATGTTTTTTTTATTTCGATTTTCTTTACAATAAAATTTATAAATTTTTTTAGAATGCAACGTACGTAAAAATACCGGGTTCATTTTATAAAATTAAGGATAAAAAAAAATCTTTTGAATTTACACAAACACACACACATACTCAAAAAAATTGTGCGATTATATTAATGAGTTTTATCTTAAATGTAGTATACGAAAATAAATTTTACATGAAAACATAGTGAGTGTGAAAGAAAAATAAGTTCGCAAGGCAATGGGTCATTTTCCTAAAACAATCGCCAAATAAACACACACACACAAAGAAAATAGATTTATAGTAGTGAGACATTTCTTTTATCCTTTGCACTCGAGAGGTGACTCTCACTCACCACTAGTGTTGCCATGTGTCCCTCGTAAATTGGGGCTCCAAATTCTCTGGACACCACTAATCAACTACATTTTATTTCGCCATTATTAATCCTACATAATTCTTCCATTAAATAGGGTGCAGAAAATCAGTTTAAAATACTGGTGTCCACGGCATTTGAAGCCACGATTTAACCAGGGCACCGTGGTGAGTGAGATTTAGCTCTCGAGTGCAAAGGGTTAAATGTAAATTAATGAAATTAACCCTTAATTGCATAGTGATGTAAATTTCCATCACTGTTTATTTAACTTCTAATAAATAAATCAACTTCTTCGCCACCACTATATTTATATAGAAATAATAATGTAGTAAATTTCCAGTGAACTATGTTGCTGAACAAAGATAAACATCTATCTTTAAATTTCTGGTGTCTAATATTTAATATATGTATAAAAAAACACAATTGTAAAAGAAAAACTCATGCAAAGAAGGGTTAAATGAAAGTAAGTGTGATATGATAGTATACTGAGATCAAGCGTTAAAAAAGTACTTTTAACTCGATATACACATTGTAAGAATGGTTTTACTTTATCACCAAAAAATGTAAACAATAATCATCACCTTATTTAAAGATTACTTTTTCAAAAATAGTGCTGAAAGTTGTAAAAAACCTCACGAACCCCATGTATGTCATATCCGGCATGACTGCTTCCGGGTTAAGGCACATGGACTTTTTAATCAAGTAATTTCTAATTACAAACACATATTTACGCGTACACAGAGAGAAGAAATACTGTGCATTTATATAAATGAGACTTTTATTCAAATGTAAATTTGAAGTAATGGATAATTGAAACAAAAGTAACTTCATGGAAAACATGTTAAAAGGGAATTTAAAAAAAAAAAAGACATTTTTAAAAATTGAAATTTTAACATTAAAAATGAAGTGCTTTGCCCTTCAAAGGGCAAAGCACTTCATTTTCAAAAACTGATGCCTTCGATGGATATATTTTTATGAGAATAAATGAGGACTACCTAATATGATGTTGCTCATTTATCCGTGTTTGCGTGTTTAATGTTGTTTATTTCAAATATCACTAAGTTTTATCTATTTAAAATTAATCAATATGAATCGTGCAGTTATTATATAACAACGGTAAAAATTCTGTTTCATTTTATCAAATAATAATTAGAATATTTTATGTATATGAATTTAATATAACTAAACTAAAATATTTTTAAATTATTCATTTCAAATTTTTAATTGCTTAATAGGCGTATGGCTAACTTAGTGAAAAAGTACCCAAACCGGGACCTCGAACCCAGGTCATCAGTATAGCGCATTGACGTTCTACCAACTGAACCACTTGGGAACGATACTCAGCCTGGAACTTTCTCACTGTAACCTGTTGGCAAGGCTACAAACGTAGCACAAGATGGAATGTTATTCGTGAACCACTAACCCTGGGGCAAACACGAAATCAAAGAAAATCCAGCATCGACAATTGAATAAATTCATATTTAATACGTTTTGAAAATTTTCAATAGAAAATTTCCCACGCCTTTTTCACTAAGTTGGCTGTACGCCCATTAAGCAATTAAAAATTTTATTATTATGAATGCAATGCGTGGGAAATTTTCTATTGAAAATTTTCAAAAAGTATTAAATATGAATTGATTCATTTCATATTGGTAATTTTATCCTACATATACCCTCAGAATAATGAGCTACGCTTGTGGTGTAATTTTGAGGGCATAATCCTCAGTGACTTATAAAACACTTCACATTTGTCTTCATTGCAATACTTTTTTGGTCCATTATTAATCTGGCAAAAGCTGCATGCATGATTGATTAAAAAAATAATTACTATTCTCGATAATTGGGCAATAATTTTAACGTTTTATGTACCTTTGCATAAATTGTGTAGTACTACAATATCGGTAACATCAAAACCAACCTTGTACGAAAAAACAAAGGACAATTTTTTATGATTTGTTTATTTTCTTTGTACGAAATTTCCTATACTGATTTCACCATCAAAGACATTTTACAATGACAGAAAACGACATGAAATATTTACTATATAATTTCATGAAATACGTAACAATTTCCATCATCAGACATCCGAGCAAACAAATTTTTCAAATTGTCTTCTTCGGCGTATGACATATAAGTTGATTAAAAAAAAAAAATCTTTGCCGATATACGATATCCTAACGACTGTACCAATTAAGGAAACCGGGCTCGAAAGTGAGTTAAAGATCAACGATCGAGGTCTCGCAACTACGGTTACAGTGGCAAAATATCGAAAATTTAAAATAGAAACACCCAATTGTTTTCATTGCAAAATAATCTTCATAGTGAAAAAACATTAACAGCGATCGAAAGTAATTTTAGCTGGCTGTAGAAATGACAACATAGAACAAACACATGTAAAAGCATTTCTAAGAACAAATAATCTCAAACAGGTGGCAAAAAAAATTACGCTTATTACAAAATTATTGAGTGTTTACGTTTACAAACGATGCAACACCGAATGCAGCAGACAATGGGCAATACTAAAACTTGGCATAAATCTAATGCAGATGTACGTTTTATAGCGTTTTTCATGCCCGACTCACTTAGCGGACTTGATATGTATGCCAAAATTTTAAATGTACCAACAGACGAATACCGATTGAGGTGTATTCAGTTGCCTCTGCTGACCACGAATTTGTGCAATGGTGGTATATGACAGTGTCAACAATTTGTTCTTGCAGCTGGGTTGCTAGTTTGGCCTTTTAGTAAAATTCATAAAATCCGCGTTCATACCATATTTCTAGAACTCAAATCAGTTTGTGCGCGCTATTTATGATTTTTTACTGTATAGTTAAATTTCTACATTTTGTTACTGTAATCGTAACTGTGAGACCTCGATTATTGTCCTTTATCTCATTATTGAGCCCGTGTTATAATATCACAACATTCCGATTGATATCCCATTTCCTTAATTGTCACATTTGCTAGGGTCTCGCATATCGACCAACATTTTTTTTTACTTACCCTATACAACGGTCTTGAAAATGTATAATTCCCTAACTAGACGCTTTTGTTTTACCACTAATTTTAAATGATAATCGTTGCTTGAATCGCAGAATTTCCCAAATTAATTTAGGCGAAGATTACTATTGGAAATAGTTGTAAGAAATGCACATCCACGTACAGAAAGTCTCATAGTATTAAAATTTCTAAAAAAATGACTTTAAAAAAATACTAAATAGAACTAATAGAAAAAAGTAATTTTGCAAGTTTGAAAAATCAAATTCCTCATATGAAATATTCATATCATATCATATTATATTTTCATATTATATTATTATAATATATTATATTACCATATCACATTTTCATTCAATTTATTAAAACATGTAATTGAACCATTCTCCGAAACTCTTAAAAATCAGCTTAACGCTATAAACTTTTTACAATATTTTTACTTAAATTACATTTTTGAATGTCATATGCAAACAAGGTTGTTCCTTTTAAAATTTTTCAGTACACATTTGTTTGAATAATTAAGACTGTAACTTCTAAATAATTACACCATTTTCTTAAATTTTTATAATGCTAAAGAAATCTAAAGAAACTTTTTTACATAAAATAATAACTATTCTTTTAGTTCAAAATTAATTACTATGATAATTAATGGTGAATTTTTGAAATGACAACTTTGCGATTTTTTTAAAAACTGAATGTTTAAAGAAAAGAAGCTTTGTGTTGTTTGGATTTGGCTACTTTTCAATGTATATGAAGTAAGTGGATTTCCATTTAATCTAAAATAAGCTTTTGTTTGCAATTTTTTCTCAGTAGTCTTTCTTTTTTACGAAAACATTTGTATTGAATAGATAAAAATAAGAAATATTTTATGCTTAAAATAAATGAGATATTTTTTTAAGATTGTTAAAATAATATTTTTCTATATTAAGATTAAAATATTCATTAATTAAGGTATTTTGATTAATATAATAAAATAATAATTTATGTATGCTCAATAAAGTTTCACGAAATTCAATTTATGTTACTTCGTATATATTTTTATAATGTTTGAAATTACCTAAAATATTAATAATGAAAATTATTATGAACTTCTAGTTTTACGATAACTTTTGTATTTACTAAAAAATTCCAACTTAAAAGATGAAATGTGACTTGTCACAGACAGCTTAAGAGCCTACGCTAGTCACGTGAAGGAACGCTAATGCTAATGTTAAGTCTATGGGAATATTTTTTGCAGATTTCTCTCTCGCTCGCATTTTAATATTTTTAAATGTTTTTTTTTTCATTTTTTTTTTCATAGGATAGCTAAGCTCTAACGTTGTTAGATTTTACTTTTTTGAATTTGGTTACAGTTTTTTTAAAAGCGGACATTTTCAATTTTGGAACCGGATGGAACCGGTTCTGAATGTGAAAGTACCCTTATATAAGCAAAACTGAAACCAAAATCGAAAATGTAAAAACTAACAACGTTAGAGATCGAACTCAGATATCCTATGCAAAAAACATCATTTAAAAATATTAAGATGCGAACGAGAAACCTGCCAAGAACCTTCCCATAGACATAACATTAGCTTGCGCGTTTTTTCGCATGACTGATGTACTCTGTTAAGTTAATAAATAAATCAGCGTTTTGTATAGCAGACTTCAACCTTTTTACTTGAAAGACGTTATCCGACAGAAACTCCGAAAGGTTATATTGCCTTATTGAATCGAAGGTTTCTGTCATTAAACAAGGAAAATTTTTCTGTTATAAAATTGTGGTACAATTAAATAAACAGATTTCGAAAAAAAAATTGTTTGATGTTTTATTCTGTAATTAATCAGCTTCATTTATTTAATACAATTATAGTTTATTCGATTTGATGCAAAACGGAAAGTTAATAGGTAAACCTATATACTTTAGAACATAAGAAAATTATCAGGTGTTGGATAATGATTTCATTTCGCAACACATCTAATTCTATTTTTACATGACTGTATATTTAATTGGTTATGCACATTTAATACCATTATCTTTAATAGGATTCTTTGCTTTATTTAATTAGATATACCTGAATTTAAATAAATTACATAAAAAATGCTGGTTATCCATTGTACGTAAAAGTTAAACCTATAATCGTGTGAAAACAGAATAATGTGTAATCTGTATAAGTCGTATGTTTTCAGTGTGTGTAACCTATAAACCAATTTTGTCAATCCGTTCCCAATTATTGGTTGTTTCCCTTCCTTTACCAGCAATTCTTTTGAATAATATAACAATAGTTCAAATCCGCATCTGCCCTATATATGCGAGTAAAACATATTTTATTTGTTGCATTGATGATACAAGGAATATTACCAAAATCTGTATGCATTATTTGGTGGATTTTTCGGTTCTCAACACCTTGTTTTATTTACTACTAATATCATCTTCTTCTAGAGAAAAAATGTAATTAAAGTAAATTTCTTTTAAAACTAATAGAAAATAAAGTTACTCACAATGAATTGCGAAATTACATATACTGCCATTTGTTGAATTACTATGCAATTGCAGAACTTCATTTAATATCATCGCATTTCACACAAAGTAAGTTTTTCCGTTTTAAAATTTTCCTAAAATATATTCGTCAATGTTAAAGTTATACGCGAAAAGTCTGGTTAGGATTGTAGTGAGATAGTTGGTATTTTTCTCTGAAGTAGAGGATTCGGACACTGGCTAACAATTAAAAAAAAAAGTGTGTTGTATTGTTAAAGTTAGTTGTTCCATTAAATTTAGAACTTGCATTCTGAATACAGTCCTGGGCGGGAACCCGAACGTCAACATGAAACTCTACAAAATAACTTTCGTACACCCGAAACCCACCCCAATTTTAAAAATTTGTCAACCCAAAACTTGACTCGAACTCAAAAAATGTCTATCTACAATTTAAGAAAATTAATCCATAATTTCGTACAATAACCAAAAATTATTCTATAATCATATCTCTAATATAAATTTTATCTTTTATGAAGAAGAACTAATATACAGGGTGTTCCGTTAAAGGGGTCCAATATTAATAGGGGTAATAGAGGAGATCACACGGAGCATAAATCAGTATATAATGCCTGGCCGGATCTCAATAATTTTCAAGTTACAGCAAATAGAATGAAAAATCGGAAATTTGTAAAAAAAACCCTCATTGCTAAACTATCGATAATGCTACATAAAAACGAAGCACATATTTAGAAAGAACAGAAAAAATCCTACGAAATGACATAAGTTGTTTTAGAATATTGAGAATTAATGGCGAGTTACAAGCTCTGAAACAGTGAAAAAATACAAAATCAAATATTTAGCAAAATAGTTAATCGTTAATTCCAAAAATGCAACTCTACCTATATCAAGGAAAATGTTATAAAATTTGGTCCATTCCGAAAGCTTTCGAAGAAGCTGACAATAAACCATATCAGTTTAATTGTATGGGAGAAATCAAGCAGTTCCCTAGTTACAACTCTGTACTGTTGCACGCTCGGAAAGAGCGAAACTCCACCCATGACGATTGTAAACTCCCCGTTTTAATATCTTTCAATTATACATTTCTGATCAACCTCTATCAATACCCTTTCATTATTCAGTCTGGTCAAGTGAATGACATATTGTGCAGCTCTCGCCTTGTCTTAAAGCAAACTCAGTGACTGCTGCGTTTCCTCCATGAACTTTCAGGATGATGAAGAAGAAGTACTTTTTATGCAAATTTTCTATGTGTATAGGAAGAAAAGTGTAATAAAACAGCAGTCATCAGTGGGCGTTATGTTAAAGGGAGGCTGTTGTAAGTGGGATTGTAGTAAGTTGATGTATAATAATTATGCCGGAATACTCTAACGAAGAATATGCGGACATGCATCTGATGTACGGGCAAGCTCATGGAAATGCATGTCTAGCACAGCGCATGTACCGTGAGCAATTTCCAAGGAGACGTTGCCAAGTTCGAAACTCTTCATAAAAATCGATAGACGATTACGGGAGACTGGATCGTTTAATACAGCAAGCATTGATGCAGGGAAACCTCGACATGTACGAACACCTGCAATGGAAGAAGATGTACTGAATATTTTTAAAGATAACCCCTCCACGAGTACACGAGCTGCTGCGTCTGAAGTCGGTGTTTCTCACCAAAGTGTGTGGCGTGTTCTGCGTGCAGAAAACATGCACCCCTTTCATGTGCAGCGGGTACAACTGTTATCAGTAACAGATTGTGCTCAGCGGACAGAATTCGTACGCTGGTTGCTTAATGTAACAGAAAATAATCCACAATTTCTGGAAAATATTTTATTTACTGATGAAGCAACATTTACGAGAGAGGGCGTGGTAAACACGCACAATATGCACACATGGTCATATACAAATCCGCACACTGTTTTCCCGTCGAACGCACAACAAAAGTTCAGTGTGAACATATGGGCAGGTGTCCTCGGCGATTATCTCATAGGACCATATTTACTCCCAGATGTACTCAATGGCAGTACGTACTTGGTTTTCCTACGGGATATCTTACCGCAGTTACTGCAAAATGTGCCAGCAACATTGCGCCACAATATGTGGTTTATGCACGATGGCGCACCGGCACATTTTTTCATAGGTGTTCGCAATCACCTCAATTCAACATATCCTGGGAAATGGATTGGACGCAGTGGACCTGTTGCTTGGCCTGCACGCTCTCCAGACCTCAATCCGTTAGACTTTTTTGTTTGGGGACACCTTAAATCGCTGGTGTATGAAACGCCTGTGGATACACCGGAGGATTTACTAGCGCGAATCGTTGTCGCTGCAGGAGACATTCCCAACTCCGTCGGAGTTTTTCGGCGTGTTCGCCAATCTTTACGACGTCGCTGTCGGCTGTGCGATTCTGTTAATGGGCGCAACTTCGAACACCTATTATAATAATGTCCGTTCGTCTGCCTTCCGACATTGAACTGTGCAGCGCAGGCCAGAAGACTATGCTTCACATATGTCATAAAGTACGTGGAATGTAATTCTTTATTTGTCATTTTTCTTTTATTTTCAACACTTTTTGGCACAGTATTTTGTAAGTCACAGACTGTGGTGTACTCAAATTGTAAATTACAAAGTTTGTATGAATTAATTTAAAATTTAGTGTCTTTTTTAAATTTATAATTAATAAAATTATTATGCTATTTGTTATTATTATTTCCTATCATAAATTATGATGCACATATACATACAATAATTGTCCATGTAAAACATGTACTGAAACTTCTTGCATAGTTACAAATCGCAATATTTTTAATTATTTCCGAATTTTCACCACCAGTTTAATTTTAAGGAATTTAACTTAAGCTTTATATCAATAAAAGACCACTTTAAAATGTAGACTATTATTGTAAAGTTATTTTGGTTCATTCAACTCTTGAATAATTAAAAATGTTGCATCTCAGAAGAAGCATGATCGAAAATGTATAGTTGAGAGTAATTAAAAAGGCGGTGTTTCCAATCGTGATGGGCGGAGTTTAACCTTTGCTAGTGTCAAAGAAAGCGGAGTTGTAACTAAGAAACTGATTAATTTCTCTCACACAATTAAACCGATATGGTTCATTGTAAGCTTTTTCGAAAGTTTTCGGAATGGACCAAATTTTACTACATTTTCCTTGTTGTAGCTAGAGTTGTCTTTTTGGAATTAACGATTAACTATTTTGATGTATATTGGATTTCGTACTTTTTTCACTGTTTCAGGGCTTGTAACTCGTCAATAAATATTGCTATTTTAATACAATTGATGTCATTTTGTAGGTTTTTTTCTGCTCTTTCTAAATATGTGTTCTTCGTTTTTATGTAGCATTATCGATAATTTAGCAATGAGGGTTCTTTTACAATTTTCCGAATTTTCATTCTATTTGCTGTAACTTGAAAACTATTGAGATCCGACCAGGCTTTATATACTGATTTATGCTCCATGTGATCTCCTCTATTACCCCTATTAATATTGGACCCCTTTAACGGAACACCCTGTATATAGACTCGTTCATATATATATATATATATATATATTATATTTCCTCAGTACAATCTGTCGTTGGTATGGTTTTACTGCTCTCAAATTATCTCAAAAAAATTTCCACACTTGCTATCCATAAAAAAGCCTCCACTGACACCGAATTCATCATACTAGGCCAGCAATTTGAAGTATAGTTTCCATACTCAGATACGGAAAACTAGTAGACTGTCGTAACATTACACATCGTTAGTGAATGTTTAACGAACAGAATGTTAATTAAGTTACAGTCGCCCATATTGAAACATGGCAATGGATCGAATAATAAAAAGGCGTTTCCCGAAATGAATTCGGAGTAACTATCCATGTAGGAAGGATATTTTTTAGCAAAGCAACAGTTCACAAAGAGCAAAACATTTCTACAACAAAGAGTACTTCCTTTTCCACATTTATTAGCTACGACATTTCATATTTTCTAAAATTTCCGATAATAATCCATCAGATATTAGATAATCTACCCTATATATATAAAATCCTAATGAAACGAATTTGTGAAACGATTTTATGAAACGAATTTATGAAACGACTGATTAAACGACTGATTACGTTTCAGGGCTATTTTTAATAAAATATTAAACGCTTGATGGTGAAATTAATACCAATTTTCCATAAAAATCCGCGGATGTCAAAACTGGTAATTTTGAAATTGGAATTAGTTTTCGAGATATTAATTTTTTTCTAATTTTAATGACATTTCTGTAATGATGGCAACTAATTATTCAGTTTTTTTGTGACAAAAAAGGGGAAAAAATTGAAAAGGATCCCGATAGGGATTTATTGATTTCTTTTCATTCGTCATTTTCAAATTGAAATTGAATTTATCTTTTATTTCAATCGATAATGAAGACAAGATTGTGATTAAATTGTGTTTTTCAGGAACATTTGAAAAAAAAAATCACATTTCTATCGTCAGGATTCAATTGTCTGTCAGCATTTAATTTAATTTATAAACTGAAAATATTTTGAATAAATTCGTCCAAATGACGTCATTTATGTAAACGCAAACGAAAGGGGGAAACGGAATTAATAGTAATTATTATTTATTGATATCATTTTGTTATTTTTTTGCAAAATTTAACTAAACGAATTTATAAAATCACTAATTTGGATATTTGAAACGAATATATAAAATAATAATTGCCCAACTGAACGGAAGGAGAATAAAATATCCTGCTTGGTTTTCTATCCTTCTTGGTTTTTTCCGCCAAGCTTTTTAAAAAAGCGTCAAGACCCCTATAATAGAAAAACACCAAAAGTTCATTGGGTTTGTTTTCATACCTTTTGGCAACAAATCTATGTATATTAACGAATCTATCCCTTTTTTAAGCTCGAATTACGCCAAACTTAAAAGCAAATGATCCTATACTGGAAAAGTACCCGATTTTCTTATGGCAATATTAAAGTGACATAACATGGTGTAAAATTATCGCGGATAGCAAATTTGTTTAAATATCTCATCAATTGATGCCGAATAAATGCAGGCATGCATGCACAAAATATTTAAATTATAATTTTGTATGATAAATAATTATTAGAAAATTCGTGTATACATATTAATTAAAATAAATAATTTACATATTTAAAATAACATGAAAATATGCATGATGGTGCACTAAAATAGAGAGAAAATTAAAACCTGTTACTGAAAATGTGTATAACATAGTACTTTTCAATACCGTGGTTCTTAATGTTATTCACAAGCAGATGGAATTTTTCTCATCCTTAAACGCAAAGGAAGAATAGAATACTGATCGTTGTTATAAAAGTCCGAGAGGTAGCCACAATTTAAACCTACCCATTTTATACAAGCTGGTTTTCAAGTTGTAATTGATTTTACTTATCAATCCCGAAAACAGTCGTCAGTTGTCGCAACAGTATGAGACCATGATAATCAAAAAATGTCCCATTAAAACGTTAAAAGCATGACAACCCAACAACAGATTTACCAATATTTTTAAAATAAAGCACGCTGTCATGTTTTTAGAGGCTTCGAAGTCTGAGCGGGGGTTGGCGAGCGTAGCTCGAAGGGGGTAGGCCCCCTAGTTAAACTATAATAAACTAGTATTTAATATTATTAACATGTTAACCATGTAAACTTTTGTTCAACTCGTTTCAAAATTGCCAACGGGACACAGTTCTACCAGTAAAAATGAATACAATTTTTTTTCTTATTCATGGCAGTAATTTTGCATGAATAAGGCGTTAAAATGGCTAAAATTTCTAATGAAATTTAACTGGTGGAAGTAATGCGTTCAAAATATTTCAGTAGTCAGGGTGGCTAGTGGTCAGGGAAAAATACAGTAAAAAAAATTATAATTATCAGTATATTCTCATAGAAAAATTCAAATTGATTATTTGATCGAATAATCAAGATAAATTTTTCTATAAGAATATAATGTTGTTTACCACTTTTTTTTACTGTATTTTTCCCTGACCACTAGCCACCCTGGTAGTAGTTCGTGTATGACGAAATATTTCGTCTTACCCAGTTAACAGGTTAAAGGAGACATTCTTCTTGGTATCGTACAAAGTTAACAAGTCATAAAACACAAAATTCTATCTCCGAAGTTCGTGCATCGTCTTAAATACTTGACGGGTAGCTACACACTACCACAATGCGACAGGCTCTCCTGACGAATGAAAAAGCCAAAAAAGGAACTTTTTCCCTAACAAGATAGTTGTGATACGGCTCTTCAGAGAAAGAGTGGAAAGTATTTTAGAATAAAAAAAAAAGAAAAAGGCAAAGTAAAATTATATTTACAGAACAAATAACTCAGTAGGGAAATTAAATCACATCGGATATTGAAATAGAAATGGAAAGACACTGAATTTAGGCAGTTGGGTATCCAAAAGAAAAAATTATAATACATCAATTGTTTTAATAATTTAAAAAAAAAAGAAAAATAAATGATATCGTACGCATTTAGATGAATTATTGGAATATTTTTAAAGACAGGTGAAATTTAAATAAACTAGGGTTAGAAAAATATATAAGATGGGAAAAACTTATAGAATACTTTTAAGATAGAACAGAAATTTAAATGTCGTAATAGGTATATACAGGGTGATTATAAAAAACTATCCCGATATATGAGCTGTTAGCTGTCATACCGTTCCCAGAAACTGAATGAAATTTTCGTTTAAAGTATTTTGATGTATTCGCTCAAGAGTCGTATGAAAAGCAACAGTTAAACTCTAATAGTTACAGTTACATAAGGTTCGTACTCTTTTACCAAATTTTTTATGAGAAAATTTCGATTCCATATTTAAACAGCAGTATTGTAGATGCTTCGTTTAATTGTAGGATTTGTAATACTTTTCTGCATTTAAAAAAGGCAAAAAATTCTATTAAAAAATTGTGGTAACACCGTACGAACCCTGTTACAGGAACAAAATTTCAAAAGTTTCAAATGGCAACATCTACCTTTTTATTGGAATGTAATCTTCATAGTGAATAACCATTAAAAGTCCTGGAACGGTACCTGTAGCACGAAAATTGCCGTCTCAAGACAGACAAAGAAGAAAAGTGAAAACAGCCAATAAGGACAGAGAAGCAACAGAAATCAAAACATTTTACTGTGTAACTTGGTCTCTTCTTCACGTTTCGAGGGTGAAACAGTAGGCTGGGAGCAGAACTGAGAAAACAGTGTGAAATGTGGCGCATTAGAAAAGAAAGTCGTGCTCTGGCGAGCGCCACAGTTGTTTTATCTTTTCTACCATAGTCTGTCTAGCGACGTTGATTTTCGTGCTACAGGTACCATTCCAATGCTTTTTATGGTTTTTTACTATGAAGATCACATTCCAATAAAAAAAAGTAGGTGTTGCCATTTGAAATTTTCAAAATTTTGTCACTGTAACTGTATTTGTTAGAGTTTAACTGTTGTTTTTATATGATTCTTGAGCGCATACCTCAAAATACTTTAAACCAAAATTTCATTCAGTTTCTGTGAACAGTATGATTGCTAGGAGCTCATATATCGGGATAGGTTTTTCTATAATGATCCTGTATATATTATATATATATATCTACGTTTGTGTGTGTATATATACCATTAATATATATATCAATCATATTCAAATATATAATTTTTATCTCAAAACAATATTTTGGACTTTCTTCTGAAAAATTGTCCCATAGGAATTAAAACTCAACTCAAAACCAAACCGAACCCAGAATATTTAGATTTAACCCGATTCGAGCACAAAACGAAACAGAAAAATTTAGCTTCAATCAGATACGCGGGTAGTGTCAGGCTCATTTAAAATCATCTTATCCAACCCGATGCAGCACTCCAATTATGAATAACCCTGCATTACTCAACTATAATTTAAGAAACTGTTAATATATATTCTAAATATTTAGTTTAAAAGTCCAAGTATTTAGTTTAAAAGCCTTATCACTCGATGCTTAATCTCTTTTAAAGCATTTAAAATAAAAAGCAAACTCTTTTACGTTCAGTTTTTAAGGGACATTAAATGTACGAAAAGAAAAGTAAAAAGATTGATATAAATTGAATTATTCATTTCTTCAAAAAGTGAGTCATTCGAAATGATTTAGTCAGCTTAAATTTATTTCTTTTTGAAAATATGTCATTTAAAATTTTTTTCATGAAATTCCTGAATTGATAAAAAGAAGAAAACAAAACAAATAAAAGAAAACTGCTTTATTGGCTGATTTTATTTAGGCGTCATAGTGGCTAAGAATTAGTGATGGACCGAATGAATGATTTTAATATTCGAATGAATCATTCGTGCACGCACAAAAACATAGCTGCCAAACTTCTTATATTTTTTATGAATTCTATCAGAAATTTAAAAAAAAGTTAGTTTTTTATTTTAATTAGAATTATATTTTAAAAGAGACATAAAAATAAGAAACTTCTCTTTAAAAAAAAAATCTGGTGGTAATTGATAAAAAAAAACGCAATTTGGTAACATGCTTTTGCACAATCCCGAATGATTCATGTGAATTATAAAATTCTTCATTATGTCCATCACTACTAAGAATATAAAATGAACATTGTTTTTTATTTTACATATTACATCTTTTAATGTGTACAATACAAAAACGTATGGGACAACATTATATATTTTTTAGTTGACAATCTCAGTTCGAAACTCCAAATAAAAACCAACGCAATCGATCGATTCTCAACATTTAATTAATAATGAGTTGTGTATACATTTTGTAACAAATCTCTGAGAAACGTGTGAAAGAAACATTGGTCTCTCTGTTGCTAAAAAGATTAAATTAACCATTTGATAGTTTTAGTTCAGCTAGGGGCAAAATCATTTATTAATCCTTGAAGCGCAGTGGTGTTTTTTTTATACCACTAAATTTCAACGAAGGTTTAGACCAGAATTTTTTAGCACAATTTTACTTTTATAACTGACATGTGGAGGCTGGCCGGAATGAAAAATTGCATTTTCTTATTCCCGAATATTTTCTTTTTTTCCGAATTCTCGTGTTAATTCACCATTAGAGAATCACAATTAGTTAACCGTAGAAAATTAACTTTTTTCATCATAAATTATTCTATTTTGTATAATAAAAGATTAGAGAATTAGTTTTGAATTTATGAGTATGGCAATACCCGTAACTGCACAATGAAAAAAAGTAGTTTATATATTAGGATAATACTTGCTAATTTATGGAGGGAGGGGGGGGGGGATGAAAAATTGCATTTTCTTATTCCCAAATATTTTATTTCTTTCTTTCTTTCTTTTTTCTTTCTTTCTTTCTTTTTTAGAATTCTTGTGTGAATTCAACATTAGAGAATTACAGTTAGTTAACCATTAAAAAATTTCGTCATAAATTATACCAGTTTGTATAATAAAAGTTTAGAGAATTAGTTTTGAATTTATGAGTATGGCAATGCCCGTAACTGCACAATGAAAGAATAGTTCATATATTGGGATAACACTTGCTAATTAATAGAGAGGGGAATGAAATATTGCATTTTCTTATTCCTTTTTTTTTCTTTTTTTTTCAGAATTTTTGTGTGAATTCAACATTAGAGAATTACAATTAGTTAACCCTTAAAAAATTAACTTTTTTCATCATAAATTATACCATTTTGCATAATAAAAGTTTAGAGAATCAGTTTAGAGTATGGCAATACCCGTAACTGCACAATGAAAAATAGTAGTTTATATATTGATATAATACTTGCTAATTTAGTAGAAAAATGACATTTATTTATAAATTTTAAATAATGTTTAAGGTTTAAATATATGACTGAAAAGATTGTTTGTAGCTGCAGTGAAATATTTACTGCCATCCCTCCCCCCACACATACAAACATTTTTTTTCTTTTTACCTAAATAATTTAAAGAGTAGTCCACTCCTTAGAAATTCCAAACAGCTGTGGCACCACTATTTTAAATTATAAATGTTTTCCTAATATTTTTATGCGATTAAATAAGACGAAGAATTCTATTTGTCATATATACGATAGTTATAAGACGTCTTATATACGTCACATATAGCACGTCTTATATACGTGCAGTTCCATCACAAATTTTGAGTGATAGAACTGCACGCATCTTGAGTTAATATATGACAATATCTTATATTTATTAAAATTCAAGCTTTTCATTTCAACTATTTTAAAGATTTCATCATATATATATATATATATATATATATATATATATTACTGTGTAATGTTTAAACTCTTTTTTATGTGAAAATTTAAAACTTAATAAGTAAATCTGCATCTTTCATTAAGCTAACTTCGATCTAATTAGGTAATTTCTGAAATGCGTAAATATTATAATGCATGCGAAATATATGTTAATAAGTGATGAAGGCTTATTTCATCGAATGCAATTAGTGATGCATATTTCTCTCTATCAACATGTATTATATTAGAAACAAAAAAAATCTCCAACTTAAAATTAGCATAATTATCATAAAGATAAAATAAATAAACTTATGTTATCCATTCAATCCAAAACGCAATTTCCGCGATTAATGTACTATTCAATAGTTTCTATTTTGAGCAAGAAAAGTTATTTTATAAACTTTAAATAATATTTAATGAACATAAGGTCTTTTGAATATTTAAACTGCTCTTAAAAATCTGCATCAAATTTAAAATCAACAGGGAAGTTTATGGTGTTTATGGTAATGTATTTAAATATCACTTTATGTTGAGATATTATTAGAAGTGCTTCCACTTACATTACTTTTCCCAACTGAAAGATGAATGAAAAATTTCGATGTAAATTGAAGGATTTTTCTATTTATAACTAAACAGAATAATATTGACACAAGTTTGTCTGTAATTATAAGTCGCATTTGCAAATGCATATAAATTAGAAAAATAATTATATTCTTTTGAAAATTTAATTTTTATTGATGCTATATGTGCACATTACACTTTAAGGCTTCACCGATTATATACACAAACAGGTGATTTTATTCCATAGCTGCGATTCCATCACACGTATGCTAGTTATTATAAGTAGTGTCAAATTATTACTGATGTAATTCTATTAAAATGTGTCTTGTTTTTAGATGTTCTTTTCTGTTGTAACTGATTGTTCTTTCTCCAATTTCAAGAGTATGGGGGAATTTTTTCGAGACAAGTTTAGTTAAATATTTTGGGGTGAAACTTAGGGATTTTTTCATTATTTCACGTTTTCAGGTTTAACTTCATATTTAGTCATCTGGCAACACTGGATCTCCATTCGTCAATTCGAAAATAGAAATTCATCAATTACCTATCATTATCCTCACGGAATCGTCTTTTATTGTTTGCACCTGTTTTAAGTTATAAATTATTATTTATCTAATTCTAATATCTAGTTATCTTTTCGTAATTAGTATAATTTTCGTAAAGAAAATAATCCATGAATGAAATGCATGAAAGGCATGAAATAATAATCTGGTGTAACTCCAGAAAACAGCACTAATTACGAAAAGATAACTAGATATTAGTATTAGATAAATAATAAATTAGAACTTAAAACAGGTACAAACAATAAAAGACGATTCCATGGGGATAATGATTGGTAATTGATAAATTTATATTTTCAAATTGACGAATCAAGATCCAGTGTTGCCAGATGACTAAATATGACATTGAACCTGAAAACGTGAAATAATGAAAAAAATCCTAAGTAAATGTCATAAGTAGTCGTATAATTACAAGAGTTAACAGAATGCATAAAAAGTCATTTAATAAAATATTGGTTCATACTGTGTCGGGTCATTATACATCCTGTAACTCAAAAGGGACAAGTGGTATTTATAAACGTCTGACAAGAAAATAAATCTACCTATACCGTCTATAATCTGTAAGTGTCATTCACAGTGTCGCCAGATAGTCAAAAGTCAATTTCCCTAAAAGTTCTGAAAATTTTCCCAAATCAGTGTTTTTTTCTGAAAAAAAACCCATCTTAGTTTCTACTTAAAAAATTAAATTTTAAATTTTAAATTGTCCACTATAAAAAAAATAATAATAATTTAAGCTCAGAAAGTTTCTATAAATCGAGTCCTTTTTTGAAGAAATTCCCCATTTACAAAATAAATAAATAAATGAACTTGCGAACTGACATTTTTATTATAATGGATTATTGTCTTGAAGAAAGCAACTCTAATTACGAAAATATAACTAGATATTAAGAATTAGATAAATAAAATTAGAACTTAAAACAGGTGCAATCAAGAAAAGACGATTTCATGAGGATAATGATTGGTGATTGATAAATTTCAATTTTCGAATGGACGAATTGAGATCCAGTGTTGCCAGATTACTAAATGTGAAACTGAACCTAGAAACGTGAAATAATGATAATAAATAGTTTTTCTCAAGTTTTTCTTCATTTACTAAATAAAATTTATAATTTAAATAGGAATATTTGACATACGGATTATACTAAATGCATTCCCATCTCTTTTGGATCACAATCACACACACGCACACACACATATATTTGTTTATTGATTTATTTATTGATTTATTTAAAAGTGCAAAAAATAATACTTTCAGTTTTCTTTATTTTTCCTTTAAGAAATGATAAAGTAAAACAGAGTATTCTTATGCTACATTTATTTTATTGATCTAATATTTTTAACAATTATTTTCTTTAACTCATGTAAACATTCTACTTAGCATGCGTGTGGTTTTTATTTTTTAGCACCAGAATATTTTAGTTGTAATAGTTGCATAGTTCAATTTTAGAAACTTTGGATTGAAAAGGTAAAAAATAATATACGAAAATACTGGTATTAAAAATTAAAATGTCGTTAAATGATGCCCGTCCTGATTGAGTTAGCGGCTAAGATAGAAAAAAAAAAGATTAATCAAATGACGGTGTCAAAGAAGAAAATTAATTTAATGTAAAAATTTATAAAAACGAGCAAAAGACTAAATATATGTTTAACTCCTCAATCGTCGCACCCCATAAGTGTAGGCTACTTTTTTTAAAATTCAGATTGCTTGATTGCCACCAGTTTTTGAAGAAGAAATATTCTTCTTATTTCATGGCAGATAAAATAATGCGAGAATGAAGCCAGTTACATTATTTTAAAAACTGGTGGGGATCAAATCAAACAATCTGAATAAAAAAAAATAGTAGCCTACACTGCCCGTGAATGTCTCAGACACGAAGATTAAGGGATTAATTTTAGATATTTTTGACTGTTTTATATTGAATGCCATTGTGAATTTGTTAGAATTTGGAAACAAGATTTTAAAAAATAAATAAAAGAAAAAAAACTATGCACCTCCTATGTACTTTTATTCGCTATTCTATGTAAATTAATTTTATTAAAAGAATGGGCTGCGAAAAGACTTGCAGTTTAAATCACCTTTATTCCTTTAAATTTTTCTATTGAATTTTTTGCAGAAAAAAATGAAACAGGAAGAGAACTGTATGTCTAAGCAGAACTTAGAGGTTTTACGCATTAATATTATAACTTTTTTTGTAAAATTATGCACATACGTTTGAATAATTAACTATGTAACTGCAAAATAATTACGAACTTCTGTTACCATTTTAAACTTCTAAGTAAATTTAAAGATTTCCTGTGATCAAGATGAAAGAATAATTTTGTTCTAATGATAAATTAAATACTATGGTAATTAATGATATGAAATTCCGAAATAAAATCGATGGTGATTTTTTTAAAATAAATTCATTGTAAAAGACGCTAGTGTTCAGTTTAAACGAAGATGATTTTAATTTAATCGTGAATACTTTTTGTTCGTAATTTCTTTTCAACTGTTTTTTTATTGAAAGTTCATGTGGAATAGAAAACTTACTACATGCTTGAAATGAATGAGATTTCTTTTTAAATAATATTTAGTCATTTTTACATTGGAACAAACTTTAATTAAGATCTAGTTATTCAGGTGATTAAATAACAATTTGTAGATGTTCATTAAAGTATTTTAATTGCTTATATACTATTTAATTTAGTATTTAAATTTTCTTTTAAAACTTATAAACTTAAGTTTATTTTTTTTTGTTTAAATAAAATGCTTGTAACTTAAAAAATATTTGTAAAATATTAATTAAATTTCAGTGTCATCGTATGTTTTCTTTTTCAGAAATTTTAATTAAAACAGTTGCTAAGTTAGGACGTCTAATTAATTCGAATACAAGATAATTACTTTTTGTATTTTAGAAAAAACGGAAAAATTTTACCCACAATAGCCATTTTTGAAAAGATTATTAAAATACCAGATGCCATTGGGTTGCTTTAAAAGTTAATGAAATGAAAAAGATGCATTTTTCATTTCTTATATACATTTTACGGTGTGAAATTAACACTTTTATCCTTTAAAAATCATTTATGCATATATTCTAACTGAATATATAATAAAGTTTATGAAAGTAAATGTGAATATTCAACTCCAATTTTCAATTAAATTGCTAAACGAAATTAAACTTTAGAGAAGTGCCTGTCTGTCTACTCCTTTCAAAAACTAAATGTATTTTTTTTAGCCTAGTAATTTAGCTTTCGACTTTAAATGTGGAGAGAAATTTCATAAGACATAGACGTAACCGAAAATTCAATAATTTTCTCTTTATAATTTCTTTTCTTTTATTATTTTGACAAATGAATTTTCTAAGAAAATTTATACGTTTTCAGTAATTCACTGTTAAATTAAACAATAGATATATCAATATAATTTTTTGTGAAAATTAATTTCTCCTTTCAAAAACTAAATGTCTTTTTAGCCTAGTAATTTATCTTTCGACTTTAAATGTGGAGAGAAATTTCATAAGACATAGACGTGACCGAAAATTCATTAATTTTCTCTTTATAATTCCTTTTCTTTTATTATTTTGACAAATGAATTTTCTAAAAAAATTTATACGTTTTCAGTAATTCACTGTTAAATTAAACAATAGATATATCAATATAATTTTTTGTGAAAATTAATTTCTCCTTTCAAAAACTAAATGTCTTTTTAACCTAGTAATTTATCTTTTGACTTTAAATGTGGAGAGAAATTTCATGAGACATAGACGTGACCGAAAATTCATTAATTTTCTCTTTATAATTCCTTTTCTTTTATTATTTTGACAAATGAATTTTCTAAAAAATTTTACACGTTTTCAGTAATTCACTGTTAAATTAAATAATATATATATCAATATAATTTTTTGTGAAAATTAATTTCTCCTTTCATAAACTAAATGTCTTTTTTTTAGCCTAGTAATTTAGCTTTCGACTTTAAATGTGGAGAGAAATTTCATGAAACATAGACGTAACCAAAAATTCATTAATTTTCTCTTTATAATTTCTTTTCTTTTATTATTTTGACAAATGAATTTTCTAAGAAAATTTATACGTTTTCAGTAATTCACTGTTAAATTAAACAATAGATATATCAATATAATTTTTTGTGAAAATTAATTTTTCAGTTAAAATATTTCAAATTTTTGTTATCTTGTTCCAGAAATAGCGTTACCAAGCGCAAGTGTCCACCAGATACAAGGGTTTTGTAACTGACACTATAAATCATTTTGCTTATTCTGGGCTTCCTAATGATAAGAGTTTAAGAAATTTTTTGTTTAAAGTTTACACAGTCTAATAGGGGGTTTGTGTTTGAAAAGAAATACTATTATTTGTTTTCCAAAAATCAACAATAGTGATTTTATTTCAGCGGCCGTTACACTTCCATCCCCCATTTTAACAGCTTCTAATTTCGAAATATTCATTCGAAATATTTAGTCAGTAGGAAATAAATAAATTTCCCCTACGAACTTCCCTATGAGCTCCCCTTCTTGCATACTTCTAACCTTTCTTTTAATTAAAAGAAAAAATACATTGAACCAGATTGTTTTTTTAACACGTTCACTGCCGGGTTAAAATTACCGGAACTTTATTTTATTTAGAAAGTTCGAATTCATACCAGAAAATACTAATAGCAAAATTTAGTTTATTTAATTACAGACATTTCGGGATTACATAAAATAAAAATTCTTCTTTCGAAATTTCCGGTACGAATTCATAATTTTAGATTGAAAAACCACAAGCATACTCGTGGTTGGCAGCGAATAGGTTAACGCGGATATTTTCCAGAGAAATCTATAAATAAATAGGTAGATAAATAAATAAATTTAAAAACTAAATTTCAGGAATTACGAACAATATTCAGAAAAATATCCGAATTCTTTTGTGCAGCCCTGTATATGATCTATAGATTTGTATATATACAACATAGAAAGCTGAAATTTAGTTCAGTTAGGAAACGCATAGCACAGCTGAAAATTTCCCTTCAGAATTTTCCGTCAATAAACGGAAATGTACTACTCGAGATGTTTTGTGCTGCCCTGTATATGATCTATAGGATTTATACATACCAATAATAGGCAAAAAAATGAATTAAATTTAAAAACGTGTACCAAAACTGAAAACGCACTTTCAGTAATTCTTATTAACAGACAGTCCTTCATCCGAATTCTTTTATGTGTCCCTGTAAATGAACACTGAATGCTGTGCACACAACATTCTATAGTGAGTCTGAATTTGTTTGAAATAGGGTAACATTATTAAAATAAACCGCAAACGATGTTTTCCCATAGACCGTAAAGTATCTAAATTCTTTGAGTGCCCCTGTAAAGAAACTATAAGTGCTACACACGTAATTCTCAATACCGAACATGCCATAGTAAACTTCAATAACATATATAATTTGCATGGCAATTCGAGTATGTTTACGTCAGTTTGAGTATGGACAGATTGACTCACATAATCATAAAATCTTTTCAACTAGATTGGAAAGTGTTAAAATGAGGAGGTTGTCGTGTTTAACTTTATATATATATATATATATATACAGGGTGTTCCGTTAAAGGGGTCCAATATTAATAGGGGTAATAGAGGAGATCACATGGAGCATAAATCAGTATATAAAGCCTGGTCGGATCTCAATAGTTTTCAAGTTACAGCAAATAGAATGAAAATTCGGAAAATTGTAAAAGAACCCTCATTGCTAAACTATCGATAATGATACATAAAAACGAAGCACATATTTAGAAAGAGCAGAAAAAAACCTACAAAATGACATCAATTGTATTAAAATAGCAATATTTATTGACGAGTTACAAGCCCTGAAACAGTGAAAAAAGTACGAAATCCAATATACATCAAAATAGTTAATCGTTAATTCAAAAAGACAACTCTAGCTACAACAAGGAAAATGTAGTAAAATTTGGTCCATTCCGAAAACTTTCGAAAAAGCTTACAATGAACCATATCGGTTTAATTGTGTGAGAGAAATTAATTAGTTTCTTAGTTACAACTCCGCTTTCTTTGACACTAGCAAAGGTTAAACTCCGCCCATCACGATTGGAAACACCGCCTTTTTAATTACTCTCAACTATACATTTTCGATCATGCTTCTTCTGAGATGCAACATTTTTAATTATTCAAGAGTTGAATGAACCAAAATAACTTTACAATAATAGTCTACATTTTAAAGTGGTCTTTTATTGATATAAAGCTTAAGTTAAATTCCTTAAAATTAAACTGGTGGTGAAAATTTGGAAATAATTAAAAATATTGCGATTTGTAACTATGCAAGAAGTTTCAGTACATGTTTTACATGGACAATTATTGTATGTATATGTGCATCATAATTTATGATAGGAAATAATAATAACAAATAGCATAATAATTTTATTAATTATAAATTTAAAAAAGACACTAAATTTTAAATTAATTCATACAAACTTTGTAATTTACAATTTGAGTACACCACAGTCTGTGACTTACAAAATACTGTGCCAAAAAGTGTTGAAAATAAAAGAAAAATGACAAATAAAGAATTACATTCCACGTACTTTATGACATATGTGAAGCATAGTCTTCTGGCCTGCGCTGCACAGTTCAATGTCGGAAGGCAGACGAACGGACATTATTATAATAGGTGTTCGAAGTTGCGCCCATTAACAGAATCGCACAGCCGACAGCGACGTCGTAAAGATTGGCGAACACGCCGAAAAACTCCGACGGAGTTGGGAATGTCTCCTGCAGCGACAACGATTCGCGCTAGTAAATCCTCCGGTGTATCCACAGGCGTTTCATACACCAGCGATTTAAGGTGTCCCCAAACAAAAAAGTCTAACGGATTGAGGTCTGGAGAGCGTGCAGGCCAAGCAACAGGTCCACTGCGTCCAATCCATTTCCCAGGATATGTTGAATTGAGGTGATTGCGAACACCTATGAAAAAATGTGCCGGTGCGCCATCGTGCATAAACCACATATTGTGGCGCAATGTTGCTGGCACATTTTGCAGTAACTGCGGTAAGATATCCCGTAGGAAAACCAAGTACGTACTGCCATTGAGTACATCTGGGAGTAAATATGGTCCTATGAGATAATCGCCGAGGACACCTGCCCATATGTTCACACTGAACTTTTGTTGTGCGTTCGACGGGAAAACAGTGTGCGGATTTGTATATGACCATGTGTGCTGATTGTGCGTGTTTACCACGCCCTCTCTCGTAAATGTTGCTTCATCAGTAAATAAAATATTTTCCAGAAATTGTGGATTATTTTCTGTTACATTAAGCAACCAGCGTACGAATTCTGTCCGCTGAGCACAATCTGTTACTGATAACAGTTGTACCCGCTGCACATGAAAGGGGTGCATGTTTTCTGCACGCAGAACACGCCACACACTTTGGTGAGAAACACCGACTTCAGACGCAGCAGCTCGTGTACTCGTGGAGGGGAGTAGTGTATATTTGGCAGTTCAACGCCACCTGAGTCGAGCAGGCGCAGGCGGTAGGCGCAGGCGGAGCAGGCGGAAGGCGCAGGTGGAGCAGGCGGAAGGCGCAGGTGGAGCAGGCGGAAGGCGGCGATAACAGCATGAGCACTGATAAGAACGGAGGGTTCGATGGGAGGGGGGTGCGATAAGGATTTCTACTATAAGATAAGGGGATTATTTTAATTAATTTTAATTGGGGGACTTGAAATTTTTCGATTTTTTTTTCGGTTTGTAGCAAAAATATGAATTAAAAATGGTCATTAATTAATTTTAATTGGGGGACTTGAAAATTTTCGATTTTTTTTCGGTTTGTAGCAAAAATATGAATTAAAAATGGTCATTAATTAATTGTAATTGAGGAACTTAGAAATTTTTCGACGCATTTTTTTTTTCGCGGAGAATTGGTGGACGAGGTGAATGTCAACGGATTTATTATAGCGAATTAGAAATTGAATTAATTTTAATTTTAATTAATTTTAATGGGCGTACTTTAACATTTTTGCAATTTTTTTTTTCAACTAGAGTAGGTTATTTGATATGTTAGAGTATATTTGAGGTGAATTTTAAAAGTCTATAAGGGTTTAATTAAAAATAGTGATTAATTTTAATGGGAGAACTTAAGAAATTTTGGCGAGGATTTTTTTTCTTAACGCGAGTACGCAGTTTGAAGGGTGGATGTGAATGAAAAAAAAATATGAATTAAAAAGGGTCATTCATTCATTTTAATGGGCGGACTTTAACATTTTTGGGGCAAACGGTTGTGTTTTGATGAATTTGATACAGGTTAGGGTACAAAATACAGGGTTCCGTATGAATTATACTGCACTCAATTGAATAGCTCCCCCCTCCCCCTCCCCCTCCCTTTTTTTTTCTACCCAGAGGAGCCCTTCGATAGACTAACAATACACACTTCCAAAAGTATAGAGTACTATAAAAAGAAGAATTCAACGTATATGTAAATAAACAAGAATGAAAAATCAGGCGTAGCGTCATAATTCATGAATCACTTTCCAACATCATTGAAATGGTATGTGAACAAAGTGTAATTTTACCATCGAGTGCATAGCGAACCGATCCCCTTTTTAATAAAAAGGCGGCCTTCACAAAAATCCAATTATGCATAAGAACCCTTCCTAAAATCAGATAATTAACACCTTACCTTTTTTTTTCAATTCAAGTTAGGCTAAAAGTACAGCTTACGCATCGATAGGTTCAAAATACAGGGACCCTTCGAAGTGTGAACTCGCATTAGACTATAGGGCCCTTCATAAAATAAATGAGATACATGCCCTATTCGAATAAAAAAAAGCCCTTCACAAAAACTGTAGGGGTTCCCTTTTGGAATAAAAAGACGCACTTCACAAAAATCCAATTATGCATAAGGACCCTTCATAAAATCAGATAATTTACACTTTACCCTGTTTTTTTAAATTCAAGTTAGGGTAAAAGTATAACTTACACATCGATAGGTTCAAAATATTGAAATCCTTCAAAAGAAACTAGAAAAAGTTAAAGATTTAAGCCCTGCTCATAAAATAATGCGACTACCCAGCGTCCTTCACAAATAATAAAACCTTATTCGAATCCCTTCGCCCTTCACAAAATAAATCCAATAGATTCACGTTATTTTACAGCGACATAAATATTAGGGATATTGACCTTTCATAAAAATGCATGGTCCGCTGTTTGGATGAAAAGGGCCCCTTCACGTACCCTGTAAAAATACTATGATTGTCCAGTTATTTTAAGAAATAGAGTGCTATTCTCAAATGAGTACGTATTCATACAATATAAAAATAAGTTTTACACGAATGTATTTTTAGTTTAAAGTTCAAAATATATTTTAGAAATGAAATTAAGAAAAACAGACGGCTATCCAGTATCCCCTCGACATACATATCGCTGAATCACAATGAGTCATATTAGCAGATAAGCGAACATCTTGCTTTGTCACGATGAATCACTCGCGATAAGAAATGCGGCTATTGGGCTTTTTCTCAAATTTAAACAGTTCTGACGCATTTTTTGTAGGTAAATGAGCTATTTAAACCCGTCAATGTATGCGAATTATTTCGTGTAGTCCTATATAGGTTCTACTCTTCATATATACATATGGTGATATATATATATATTTATACTAAAATCTATTAAGTTTTAAAAAGCTTCATTGAAAAAATAAGAAATAGTCATACCCTTAAGAATTCTGAGGATAAGAGACGGGTTTTTAATGAATTTGATACACGTTATGGTAGAAAAATACAGGGTCCCCTATCAGATATATGAATTAAACTTTAAATATTTTAAAATTATATTCGTTTATGCTTTTTGTATTGCAAAGTATAGAAAATTATAACTAATCTTTGTTTTTATAAAATATATATTGTACTATTTAGTTAGGGCATTATTTCGAAAATTTTGTTTTTAATATTGAAAAAATATATATAAAAATGTATCTTACCTATAAAATTCAACCATAATGTACTAGACTTCAGTCAAATTTGATCGTCTGCTATACTTGTCTTAAAAGAACTAAACGGTATAACATGTTCGCTTATCTCTTAAAACCACGGGATATTGTGACGTCATGGATAGGGCATAGGGTAGAATACAGAATGAATAGGTAATATAAGACAGAAAAATAAAATAATCATAAATCATAAATTTTTGCATACTGCATGCAAACACTTGTAGTATGTGAAATGATTGGTAGCTTACCTAAATATTTAAACCATAAAGTACTGGACTTCATCCAAACTTGACTGCATGCATGTCTTAAAAGAACTAAACGGTATAACATGTTCGCTTATCTATTAAAATTACGGGATATCGTGACGTCATGGATAAAGCATAGGGTAGAATACAGAATGAATAGGTATTATAAAGCAGAATCATAAATGTTGCATACTTTACACTTGTAGTATGTGAAATGATTGCTACTATTGCCTATATGAGAAAATGAATCATCAACGAATCTTATTAGTGTATGTTATATTTAACCAACAGGCTTGAAATGCGTGAATTTTGACTAGAATTATTCACTGAATGTAAAAAAAATTATTTATATTTAGATCTAATATTTATATCATTTAACATTTTAAATCCCTATTAAAAGTATATACATTAGTATGCTTGTGAAAGGTCTATTTTTAAGACGAAACATTGTGTGAAATGTCCTGTTTTAGGGTTAAAAGTTTCGTGAAGGGGTCTGTTTGAAGGACCCTGTTTTGAAATGACTTAAGAACGGACAATTTATTCCTAAACATATTCACAACTACAACTTTGTATACATTATGAAAATACATGATAATATTTATACATTATGCCATAGTTTTTGAAATATTTTTCCAAAGTTAGATTCATACAATAAAGCGAGATTGATACCGTTAATGTATGTGAATTCCTTCATGTTATCCTCTATAGCTTCAACTCGATTCGTTATATATGCCTCAATGAAAAATAATAACTAAGAAATAAAATTAAAAATAGTAATTAAAAGGTAGCCTTAAGAATTTTTGGAATAAGAGATTGGTTTTAATTAAATAGGTTAATGAACCTAATTCGATACAAGTCTTACTAAAATGGAAATTACACTAAAAATACAGAGTCCCCTACAATATATGAATTATACTCCACTAAATTTAATAGCACCCTCCCCTATTTTCATAGAAATGGCTTCAATATAATTTAGGCTAACAATATACGCTTCAAAAAATACATAGTGGCCACAAGAAGGACAGGAATTCGATATGTACTACTACTTATGCAAAATATAATTTCTCTTATCGCATAAAATATATTAACAAGTCCTGTAAAAATATAATGACATGAACTATTAATACATGATTTAAATACATATTGGTTATACAAAACATATATATATATATATATATATATATATATATATAAATATATAAAAATTTATCGTTACCTAAGAATTTCAAGCATGATTTACTAGACTTAACCCAAATTCAACTAGATTCTTCACGTGGTTCGATGACATCACTGATCGCGATAATATTTTAGATAAGATTTACTGATAAGACCACATATCAAGTCATTTCTTCTAAAGCAAGTATAGGAGTTGGTTCTGAGGTCTAGGTATGTAGTAGGTTAGTAGTAATATATTTTTAAAGTACTTTTTATTATGTGTTAAAAGAAATGGTTATTTTTTTTTTACGTAGGGCAGTAAAAATTCAAACATAAAATATTAAATTTAATCCTTAGTAATATAAAGACTTACACCTACAGAAACGCAAACATCCTTTTAGTTATATTCATGCAGACTTTAAGATATATCGCATATGTTCTTTATTTTACCATGGCATATAGGGATTTTTTTTTAATGTATGTCACGTGACTATCTAAAGCGAGATTGATACTTAAAACCATTAATATATATGAATTCTTTCGTATAGCCCTGTATAGATGCTACTCACCATATATACATCTATCTATATATATATATACTAAATCTGGTAAGTTTTAAAATGCATCATTGAATTTCAATGAAAAATAACAACTAACAAATATTAATTAAGAGATATGCTAATGTTCGGACTAATAAAATTTTTGGGTGAACAGATCAGTTTTAATTAAATATGATAATGAATCTAATTCGATACAAGTCTTGTTAAAATAGAGATTATAGTGAAAATAGAGGATCCCCTATAATACACACTAATTATACTGCATTAATGCACTACCCCACTTATATTATCACAAAAATACCTTCGATAAAATTTAGACTATCAATACATACAAAATATATACAAAGTGCCCAGAAAAAGGGTAGGAATGACTGAAGAATTTTAACATAAATTAAAAAATAGAATCTACAGTAAGTAACTATAAATAAATATGAAGGAAAAATCATGCGTCATGGTATACTTTATGAAACACTTTCCAAATGGGACTATCGTTATTACTTTAAAAAACTATTGAAATATGTGAATTAGATTAAATAATCCATACTGGAAATGTATTTTTAAAAAATTACAGACTTCGTTTCTTTCTTTTTTTTTTTTACTTTGATATAATTATAAGGCTTCTTTTACAATAAAGACCTGATTCTTGTGGAGAGATTGAAAACTAGTATTTTATTGAATCGGCCTATATATGTTGGGTTTGCTATACTAGAGGTCTCTAAACTTTGCATGTAAGATTTCCATTATAACTTTATAAAGAATACTTAACTTACCATATTCAAACACACAATATTTATAATGATATAGAACAATATCGTGATTTCTTTAACTTCTCTAAGTATTCAAAACCACATCGTCTATACCACACAAGTTTCGAACCCACAAACATATAATCAGACTTGTCATTTTATACCCAGGACGCTAACTATTGGGCTTAGTGAGCCCCTGCTTATTTTATAGTCAACATGTTAACTGTTGGGCTTAGTGAGCCCAAGGCTAACTTATACCCACCACGCTAACTTTTGGGCTTAGTGAACCCCCGCTTATTTTATAGCCACCATACTAACCACAGGGCTAAGTGAGCCCCCGCTTATTTTATACCCACCACGCTAAGTATTAGGCTGAGTGAGGCCCAGGCTATTTTATACCCACCACGCTAACTACTGGGCTGAGTGAGCCCCAGGCTATTTTCTACCCACCACGTTTACTGGGCTTAGTGTGCCCCCGCTTATTTTATAGCTACCACGATAACCACAGGGCTAAGTGAGCCCGCGCTTATTATATAGTCAACACGCTAACTATTGGGATGATTAAGCCCCACGTATTTTATACCCATCACGCTAACTACTGGGCTGAGTGAGCCCCAGGTTATTTAGTCGCATGAATATGATTTCCAAGGTACATGTCCTAACTTGATTTAGACCATTGCCTATGATAAGATAAATTGGTAAACTATGTACATTTCCCTTGAAAACTCACTTGTATTTTCTTAAATATCTGCAGAAATCAGCATAGTTTATTAAAATTATATACATTCCCATTAGTTTATGAATCTACTAACTTATAATATCTATATGGTAACTTGGATTATTAGTATTCCCACTTAAAAATTTCTTTTGTAGATTTAATATGATAAACACTAACATGAGACTGACTAAACTTTTACCATTTTCATTTCAACTTAGTTTTAGGAAATTTATCTACATAGCTTTAAATTTTACTGTTTAGAAAGTCTATTATTTCAAAGTATTATTTTTTAGTTCTAGCAGGTATCAAATTAATTTAAAGTCATATTAAAAATATATATACAAATACTATTCTTACCTAACACGCCAGCTAGCTAAGCACCCAACCGTCTCACACTAAGACTCTGAGAAAAGTGAATGCTTGTTCAGGGCCTTATCAGCTAATATAATCACTGATAAGATTTGATCACGTAACATGTGACTTCACTGATTAAGTGATATCACGTGACCATGTGGTATCATTCAATACGTCACCAGTGACGTCAGAGATCACGTGACTAAGTCATAAAAGAAGCAATTGCTAATTGCAATTAACAATTTAACTCTAATTGATTTCTATAATATATGTATAGATAAATTAATACATAGTTTATCTATTATTTCGTAATATATAGTACATGTACTATGTTTTATGAAATAATAGAAAAATCATGTATTAATTTATCTATACATATATTATAGAAATCAATTAGAGTTAAATTGTTAATTGCAATTAGCAATTGCTTCTTTTATGACTTAGTCACGTGATCTCTGACGTCACTGGTGACGTATTGAATGATACCACATGGTCACGTGATATCACTTAATCAGTGAAGTCACATGTTACGTGATCAAATCTTATCAGTGATTATATTAGCTGATAAGGCCCTGAACAAGCATTCACTTTTCTCAGAGTCTTAGTGTGAGACGGTTGGGTGCTTAGCTAGCTGGCGTGTTAGGTAAGAATAGTATTTGTATATATATTTTTAATATGACTTTAAATTAATTTGATACCTGCTATGTAAAACGATATTAATATGTTTTGAATATTAGAACTAAAAAATAATACTTTGAAATAATAGACTTACTAAACAGTAAAATTTAAAGCTATGTAGATAAATTTCCTAAAACTAAGTTGAAATGAAAATGGTAAAAGTTTAGTCAGTCTCATG
This sequence comes from Maratus michaelseni, assembly GCA_963931845.1. Lineage (NCBI taxonomy): Eukaryota > Metazoa > Arthropoda > Arachnida > Araneae > Salticidae > Maratus > Maratus michaelseni. Next base: position 102,773,432 of record OZ007600.1, read on the forward strand.
TTAGTGTTTATCATATTAAATCTACAAAAGAAATTTTTAAGTGGGAATACTAATAATCCAAGTTACCATATAGATATTATAAGTTAGTAGATTCATAAACTAATGGGAATGTATATAATTTTAATAAACTATGCTGATTTCTGCAGATATTTAAGAAAATACAAGTGAGTTTTCAAGGGAAATGTACATAGTTTACCAATTTATCTTATCATAGGCAATGGTCTAAATCAAGTTAGGACATATACCTTGGAAATCATATTCATGCGACTAAATAACCTGGGGCTCACTCAGCCCAGTAGTTAGCGTGATGGGTATAAAATACGTGGGGCTTAATCATCCCAATAGTTAGCGTGTTGACTATATAATAAGCGCGGGCTCACTTAGCCCTGTGGTTATCGTGGTAGCTATAAAATAAGCGGGGGGACACTAAGCCCAGTAAACGTGGTGGGTAGAAAATAGCCTGGGGCTCACTCAGCCCAGTAGTTAGCGTGGTGGGTATAAAATAGCCTGGGCCTCACTCAGCCTAATACTTAGCGTGGTGGGTATAAAATAAGCGGGGGCTCACTTAGCCCTGTGGTTAGTATGGTGGCTATAAAATAAGCGGGGGTTCACTAAGCCCAAAAGTTAGCGTGGTGGGTATAAGTTAGCCTGGGGCTCACTAAGCCCAACAGTTAACATGTTGACTATAAAATAAGCAGGGGCTCACTAAGCCCAATAGTTAGCGTCCTGGGTATAAAATGACAAGTCTGATTATATGTTTGTGGGTTCGAAACTTGTGTGGTATAGACGATGTGGTTTTGAATACTTAGAGAAGTTAAAGAAATCACGATATTGTTCTATATCATTATAAATATTGTGTGTTTGAATATGGTAAGTTAAGTATTCTTTATAAAGTTATAATGGAAATCTTACATGCAAAGTTTAGAGACCTCTAGTATAGCAAACCCAACATATATAGGCCGATTCAATAAAATACTAGTTTTCAATCTCTCCACAAGAATCAGGTCTTTATTGTAAAAGAAGCCTTATAATTATATCAAAGTGAAAAAAAAAAAGAAAGAAACGAAGTCTGTAATTTTTTAAAAATACATTTCCAGTATGGATTATTTAATCTAATTCACATATTTCAATAGTTTTTTAAAGTAATAACGATAGTCCCATTTGGAAAGTGTTTCATAAAGTATACCATGACGCATGATTTTTCCTTCATATTTATTTATAGTTACTTACTGTAGATTCTATTTTTTAATTTATGTTAAAATTCTTCAGTCATTCCTACCCTTTTTCTGGGCACTTTGTATATATTTTGTATGTATTGATAGTCTAAATTTTATCGAAGGTATTTTTGTGATAATATAAGTGGGGTAGTGCATTAATGCAGTATAATTAGTGTGTATTATAGGGGATCCTCTATTTTCACTATAATCTCTATTTTAACAAGACTTGTATCGAATTAGATTCATTATCATATTTAATTAAAACTGATCTGTTCACCCAAAAATTTTATTAGTCCGAACATTAGCATATCTCTTAATTAATATTTGTTAGTTGTTATTTTTCATTGAAATTCAATGATGCATTTTAAAACTTACCAGATTTAGTATATATATATATAGATAGATGTATATATGGTGAGTAGCATCTATACAGGGCTATACGAAAGAATTCATATATATTAATGGTTTTAAGTATCAATCTCGCTTTAGATAGTCACGTGACATACATTAAAAAAAAATCCCTATATGCCATGGTAAAATAAAGAACATATGCGATATATCTTAAAGTCTGCATGAATATAACTAAAAGGATGTTTGCGTTTCTGTAGGTGTAAGTCTTTATATTACTAAGGATTAAATTTAATATTTTATGTTTGAATTTTTACTGCCCTACGTAAAAAAAAAATAACCATTTCTTTTAACACATAATAAAAAGTACTTTAAAAATATATTACTACTAACCTACTACATACCTAGACCTCAGAACCAACTCCTATACTTGCTTTAGAAGAAATGACTTGATATGTGGTCTTATCAGTAAATCTTATCTAAAATATTATCGCGATCAGTGATGTCATCGAACCACGTGAAGAATCTAGTTGAATTTGGGTTAAGTCTAGTAAATCATGCTTGAAATTCTTAGGTAACGATAAATTTTTATATATTTATATATATATATATATATATATATATATATATGTTTTGTATAACCAATATGTATTTAAATCATGTATTAATAGTTCATGTCATTATATTTTTACAGGACTTGTTAATATATTTTATGCGATAAGAGAAATTATATTTTGCATAAGTAGTAGTACATATCGAATTCCTGTCCTTCTTGTGGCCACTATGTATTTTTTGAAGCGTATATTGTTAGCCTAAATTATATTGAAGCCATTTCTATGAAAATAGGGGAGGGTGCTATTAAATTTAGTGGAGTATAATTCATATATTGTAGGGGACTCTGTATTTTTAGTGTAATTTCCATTTTAGTAAGACTTGTATCGAATTAGGTTCATTAACCTATTTAATTAAAACCAATCTCTTATTCCAAAAATTCTTAAGGCTACCTTTTAATTACTATTTTTAATTTTATTTCTTAGTTATTATTTTTCATTGAGGCATATATAACGAATCGAGTTGAAGCTATAGAGGATAACATGAAGGAATTCACATACATTAACGGTATCAATCTCGCTTTATTGTATGAATCTAACTTTGGAAAAATATTTCAAAAACTATGGCATAATGTATAAATATTATCATGTATTTTCATAATGTATACAAAGTTGTAGTTGTGAATATGTTTAGGAATAAATTGTCCGTTCTTAAGTCATTTCAAAACAGGGTCCTTCAAACAGACCCCTTCACGAAACTTTTAACCCTAAAACAGGACATTTCACACAATGTTTCGTCTTAAAAATAGACCTTTCACAAGCATACTAATGTATATACTTTTAATAGGGATTTAAAATGTTAAATGATATAAATATTAGATCTAAATATAAATAATTTTTTTTACATTCAGTGAATAATTCTAGTCAAAATTCACGCATTTCAAGCCTGTTGGTTAAATATAACATACACTAATAAGATTCGTTGATGATTCATTTTCTCATATAGGCAATAGTAGCAATCATTTCACATACTACAAGTGTAAAGTATGCAACATTTATGATTCTGCTTTATAATACCTATTCATTCTGTATTCTACCCTATGCTTTATCCATGACGTCACGATATCCCGTAATTTTAATAGATAAGCGAACATGTTATACCGTTTAGTTCTTTTAAGACATGCATGCAGTCAAGTTTGGATGAAGTCCAGTACTTTATGGTTTAAATATTTAGGTAAGCTACCAATCATTTCACATACTACAAGTGTTTGCATGCAGTATGCAAAAATTTATGATTTATGATTATTTTATTTTTCTGTCTTATATTACCTATTCATTCTGTATTCTACCCTATGCCCTATCCATGACGTCACAATATCCCGTGGTTTTAAGAGATAAGCGAACATGTTATACCGTTTAGTTCTTTTAAGACAAGTATAGCAGACGATCAAATTTGACTGAAGTCTAGTACATTATGGTTGAATTTTATAGGTAAGATACATTTTTATATATATTTTTTCAATATTAAAAACAAAATTTTCGAAATAATGCCCTAACTAAATAGTACAATATATATTTTATAAAAACAAAGATTAGTTATAATTTTCTATACTTTGCAATACAAAAAGCATAAACGAATATAATTTTAAAATATTTAAAGTTTAATTCATATATCTGATAGGGGACCCTGTATTTTTCTACCATAACGTGTATCAAATTCATTAAAAACCCGTCTCTTATCCTCAGAATTCTTAAGGGTATGACTATTTCTTATTTTTTCAATGAAGCTTTTTAAAACTTAATAGATTTTAGTATAAATATATATATATATCACCATATGTATATATGAAGAGTAGAACCTATATAGGACTACACGAAATAATTCGCATACATTGACGGGTTTAAATAGCTCATTTACCTACAAAAAATGCGTCAGAACTGTTTAAATTTGAGAAAAAGCCCAATAGCCGCATTTCTTATCGCGAGTGATTCATCGTGACAAAGCAAGATGTTCGCTTATCTGCTAATATGACTCATTGTGATTCAGCGATATGTATGTCGAGGGGATACTGGATAGCCGTCTGTTTTTCTTAATTTCATTTCTAAAATATATTTTGAACTTTAAACTAAAAATACATTCGTGTAAAACTTATTTTTATATTGTATGAATACGTACTCATTTGAGAATAGCACTCTATTTCTTAAAATAACTGGACAATCATAGTATTTTTACAGGGTACGTGAAGGGGCCCTTTTCATTCAAACAGCGGACCATGCATTTTTATGAAAGGTCAATATCCCTAATATTTATGTCGCTGTAAAATAACGTGAATCTATTGGATTTATTTTGTGAAGGGCGAAGGGATTCGAATAAGGTTTTATTATTTGTGAAGGACGCTGGGTAGTCGCATTATTTTATGAGCAGGGCTTAAATCTTTAACTTTTTCTAGTTTCTTTTGAAGGATTTCAATATTTTGAACCTATCGATGTGTAAGTTATACTTTTACCCTAACTTGAATTTAAAAAAACAGGGTAAAGTGTAAATTATCTGATTTTATGAAGGGTCCTTATGCATAATTGGATTTTTGTGAAGTGCGTCTTTTTATTCCAAAAGGGAACCCCTACAGTTTTTGTGAAGGGCTTTTTTTTATTCGAATAGGGCATGTATCTCATTTATTTTATGAAGGGCCCTATAGTCTAATGCGAGTTCACACTTCGAAGGGTCCCTGTATTTTGAACCTATTGATGCGTAAGCTGTACTTTTAGCCTAACTTGAATTGAAAAAAAAAGGTAAGGTGTAAATTATCTGATTTTAGGAAGGGTTCTTATGCATAATTGGATTTTTGTGAACGCCGCCTTTTTATTAAAAAGGGGATCGGTTCGCTATGCACTCGATGGTAAAATTACACTTTGTTCACATACCATTTCAATGATGTTGGAAAGTGATTCATGAATTATGACGCTACGCCTGATTTTTCATTCTTGTTTATTTACATATACGTTGAATTCTTCTTTTTATAGTACTCTATACTTTTGGAAGTGTGTATTGTTAGTCTATCGAAGGGCTCCTCTGGGTAGAAAAAAAAAGGGAGGGGGAGGGGGAGGGGGGAGCTATTCAATTGAGTGCAGTATAATTCATACGGAACCCTGTATTTTGTACCCTAACCTGTATCAAATTCATCAAAACACAACCGTTTGCCCCAAAAATGTTAAAGTCCGCCCATTAAAATGAATGAATGACCCTTTTTAATTCATATTTTTTTTTCATTCACATCCACCCTTCAAACTGCGTACTCGCGTTAAGAAAAAAAAATCCTCGCCAAAATTTCTTAAGTTCTCCCATTAAAATTAATCACTATTTTTAATTAAACCCTTATAGACTTTTAAAATTCACCTCAAATATACTCTAACATATCAAATAACCTACTCTAGTTGAAAAAAAAAATTGCAAGAATGTTAAAGTACGCCCATTAAAATTAATTAAAATTAAAATTAATTCAATTTCTAATTCGCTATAATAAATCCGTTGACATTCACCTCGTCCACCAATTCTCTGCGAAAAAAAAAAAAATGCGTCGAAAAATTTCTAAGTTCCTCAATTACAATTAATTAATGACCATTTTTAATTCATATTTTTGCTACAAACCGAAAAAAAAATCGAAAATTTTCAAGTCCCCCAATTAAAATTAATTAATGACCATTTTTAATTCATATTTTTGCTACAAACCGAAAAAAAAATCGAAAATTTTCAAGTCCCCCAATTAAAATTAATTAAAATAATCCCCTTATCTTATAGTAGAAATCCTTATCGCACCCCCCTCCCATCGAACCCTCCGTTCTTATCAGTGCTCATGCTCTTATCGCCGCCTTCCGCCTGCTCCACCTGCGCCTTCCGCCTGCTCCACCTGCGCCTTCCGCCTGCTCCGCCTGCGCCTTCCGCCTGCGCCTGCTCGACTCAGGTGGCGTTGAACTGCCAAATATACACTACTGAGGGGTTATCTTTAAAAATATTCAGTACATCTTCTTCCATTGCAGGTGTTCGTACATGTCGAGGTTTCCCTGCATCAATGCTTGCTGTATTAAACGATCCAGTCTCCCGTAATCGTCTATCGATTTTTATGAAGAGTTTCGAACTTGGGCAACGTCTCCTTGGAAATTGCTCACGGTACATGCGCTGTGCTAGTCATGCATTTCCATGAGCTTGCCCGTACATCAGATGCATGTCCGCATATTCTTCGTTAGAGTATTCCGGCATAATTATTATACATCAACTTACTACAATCCCACTTACAACAGCCTCCCTTTAACATAACGCCCACTGATGACTGCTGTTTTATTACACTTTTCTTCCTATACACATAGAAAATTTGCATAAAAAGTACTTCTTCTTCATCATCCTGAAAGTTCATGGAGGAAACGCAGCAGTCACGGAGTTTGCTTTAAGACAAGGCGAGAGCTGCACAATATGTCATTCACTTGACCAGACTGAATAATGAAAGGGTATTGATAGAGGTTGATCAGAAATGTATAATTGAAAGATATTAAAACGGGGTGTTTACAATCGTCATGGGTGGAGTTTCGCTCTTTCCGAGCGTGCAACAGTACAGAGTTGTAACTAGGGAACTGCTTGATTTCTCCCATACAATTAAACTGATATGGTTTATTGTCAGCTTCTTCGAAAGCTTTCGGAATGGACCAAATTTTATAACATTTTCCTTGATGTAGGTAGAGTTGCATTTTTGGAATTAACGATTAACTATTTTGCTAAATATTTGATTTTGTATTTTTTCACTGTTTCAGAGCTTGTAACTCGCCATTAATTCTCAATATTCTAAAACAAATTATGTCATTTCGTAGGATTTTTTCTGTTCTTTCTAAATATGTGCTTCGTTTTTATGTAGCATTATCGATAGTTTAGCAATGAGGGTTTTTTTTACAAATTTCCGATTTTTCATTCTATTTGCTGTAACTTGAAAATTATTGAGATCCGGCCAGGCATTATATACTGATTTATGCTCCGTGTGATCTCCTCTATTACCCCTATTAATATTGGACCCCTTTAACGGAACACCCTGTATATTTAATTTTTAACCGTTTGAGTGCTGAAAATTCGGCCTATAATCCGCGGAATAAACAACTGTGTTTCAACCCAGAAATTTTATCTTATAAAATGTAACTCACTAGATCGCTGTAAATACTTCAACTGTTGAATAAAAATTGAATGATTTCAATTATTGAATAAAATTTCTGGGTTGAAACAAAATTTGTTTGATCCGCAGATATATTGCGGCGCTATCGCGCTTCATAGCATTCAAACGGTTAAACAAAATGTGTAGTTTTTCAGTTTTAGCTTTTACCAGACATTAAATGCAATAGAAAGCATAGTAATATAGATTTTTGCTTTCTTTAAAGAAGATAGTTAATACAAAATACATAAACTACATAAAGTTGTTCTTTCATAAAATATTATTTTATTTAGATTAGACAAATATAAAAAATTTAAATGAGTAGGAAAAAGAAAAACAATGAAACTCCAAGGAACAAATTACCGTAATCTTGCTCAACTCAATTGCTTCAATAGAGCTAATTTACGCAGCGCATTTAAGAAACTCTTAAGATATATTTCAAATATTTAGTTTATAGAAAACATTTAAATTTTCATTCCAGTTTCTCAAATTTTTATCTATTTAAAAATCCGTAAAAGCAATCATGTATTATTTTACATTTAGTTTTCATCTTACATTAACATTTGAAAAATAAATAAATAAATAAATAAAACATAATCATAATAAATAGATTATACATTATTTTAAGGATAGGAGGAATTAACAGGTTTATTACTGTAAATTCCGGCGTATAATCCGCGGATCAAACAATCATGTTTCGACCCAGTAATTTTATTTTATAAAATGTAACTTATTAGAGCGCTGTAAAGATTTATCTACAATTATTGAATAAAATTTCTGGGTTAAAACAGAATTTTTTGATCCACGGAATATACGCCGGAAATTACGGTAATTTAAAATTTTACATTGATAATATAGTATTTAAATTTATGTTTCTGAATTAATTTCTCATGTTAAAAACTGCCTTTTTACTACTCTCTCAATTCCATTTAAGCATCACGTAATACATATCCGAAATATTTCTTTTATAGGAAGTATATGATCAAATTTATCTCATTTAAAGCAAAAAGAGTCAATGTTCAATTTCTCGCTTCATTTCCACTTGATATTAATTATATTTTTTATATAATGCTACAAATATATGATAATATGATGATACAAATAAATTATTCATTTTTTTTAAAACAGAGTTAATATACAGGGTGATTATAGTTAAAGTTGCGCTTCCAAAAGGCTGTAAAACAAGAACAGAATGTCTTTCAGAATGACCTGATATTTTATCTGAATATACGTGAAGCAATGGGAATTGCTTTTGCGAAAGAAAAAAAAAGGTTTAACAGTTGACCGATAGATGGCGCTGTACTCATCATAAGATGCTAATTAAAAGACGTGACATGCTGTTTTGGCACTCTTTGTTTAAAGCCTATCCACCACGACAAGGTGGTGCCAACGTGATAGGAAAAAAACGTTTTTTAATTGTTCCTAAGCCAAAAACCGTAGAAACCGTGCTTTTTTTTACGTTTTTAGGTCTAGGGACAATAAACCCCTTAAGTACCACGACGTACCTGCGTACTTCATGAACACCTGTATCTGAAATACCAGGACGTACGTGCAGATTGCCAGTTTGGCTTTTTTTTAAATTCAAAATTTTCAATTCATACCAGAAAGTTATAGTAGTAATTTATATTTTGTATAATGACAGACTTTTCATGATTGCATAAATTAAAATTATTCTTTTACAATTTCCAATATGAACTTTTTATTTTTGATTTTTTTTGTATTTTTGACGAAATTTAACATAGCTGGTATTCTGCATACTATCACTACATTGAATATGGTACTTAAGGGATTAAAAACATTTTCTACAGTTTTTGGCCTATAGACAATTATAAACAGATTTTCTTCAATCTTTTTGCTGTGGCACCACTTCGTCGCAGTAGATGGTCTTTGAACAAAGAGTGCCACAAAAACATGTCACGTTTTTTAATTAGCATTTTATGACGAGTACAGCGCCATCTATCTGTCAACTTTTGAACATTTTTCCTTTCGCAAAATAAATTTCCATTGGCTCACGCAAACACAGATGAAATAGCAGGTCATTCTGACAGTTGTTCTTTTTTTACAGCCTTTCGAAATATCAACTTTAATTATAATCACACTGTAAATCATTTAAAGAGCTCAAATGTTTTGTATTTTTATGTAATACTAAGGTGTTCAACCCGGGCGTCCCGGGTTTAAGAATGTAAGTGAAAACCCTTTTTTAAATTGAAAACTCCAATAGCATTTTTACATTTAATATATATATATATATATATATATATATATTAGATTACTCACTAATAACACCAAAACGCATTTTGAAATGAAAAATATCAATTATGTATTCAAATGAAGTTTTGAAACTTATTAAAAGCGATAATATGTTTTTTATTTTAAAAATAATTGCGTAATATTTTATCTTCCCTAAAATGTAACATTCAAATATTAAATGAAAATTGTTTTTTATTTTCCATATTTGAACGGTGGGCGCCGATTGAAAAAATGTCGAATGTACGAATAGAGTTCTATAAAAAGATTCCATTATTCTCGAGTTAAAATTAGTATCTTCAAATTTTGACGAAAGCCAGTATATATTGGGCCTGCACCGATGAATGAGAGAAAATTCGCAAGTTAAAAATAGCGCCCTCTTACGACTGATGGTGTTTTAGATGATAAAAATTAAAGTTTAAACCAGAAAAAGAGAAATTGTTTAATATAATTAAAAGAAAAGCAAGATCAAGCGTGGACTCTGGGTTGAAAACTCACATTGTTGTAAAGTCAGTCAGATGGATTATGGGACCTTTGATTCACTAGTAGCTATTCTTTTTCTCACGAACTTTTGCTTTGACTGATCGCCGTAAGAGTGGAAAGAGGCGCTCGTGTATACGAAAAGAAATTCCATAGAGCGCACCTGCAGGGCATTTCTATTTTGATTACCGGCCGCAGGAGAAGAGTGTGGCGCTAATATGCGCAAAAGACATTAAATCGTACTGGACATGTTTTAGGTATAGTCTCTCTGATTTTGACCAGTTTAATTGTGTGAAGATTTAATAAACTTTACACTTTTCTGGTTTGTTTCAATTTAAAAAAATGCAACTACATTATCCAAAGTGGATGTTACCCCATGTGATTAGAGAATATATGCGTGCATTTCAGGAAAAAATAATTGTACAGAAATTTCGATTTCTAAGCAGAAGTTCCGAATACTAATTTTTCTTTTATTTAATGACAAAAGTTTCGGGATTACATAAAGTAAAAATTCTTCTCTCGGAATTTCCGATATGGATTCGGAATTTCTGAATAAAAAAGAAAATTCTGAAATGTACGCAAATAATGCGTAAAGGGTTAACGTGTGAAAATAGGAACAGTGGTATAATTTTTAATGTATAGATGACATGAACAGAAAAATTTATACATAGCATTAGAAGTAGGCTTTATTCCCATTCCGTTTGTATCTATATCTTTTTTACACGGTTACTTGTAGCCGAATTATCAGAATGTGGTGCGGTTTTATTCGGGGACCATACCTAAAACTGACTTTTGAAATTTTATCATTAATAACAGTTGTTAAAAAAATCCTATACACACTAATGTACACTCTGGTATTACTTGTGGTTAAATGTAAAATATTTCTTTTAAATTTATTTAGCTGTATTAATAACACAAAAATGTAAACAAGTTTCCTCTAAACAGAAAAAAAGAATGATATTGTGTTTAAGTTTCACTGAAAACAGAATGTGAAACTGGCTGAACAAAAACTCGAATAGAAATACATTTACCAGGTCATTTGAGATTCCATCATAGGAAGCTATTTTACAGAACAACATAAACAAAACGTAGTTATGCAGTATTCCAATACACACTTAAATATACATCATTAATTGCTAAACGGTGTTAAATAAAACCGCGAAAAATGTTATATACAAACTGTGTCTATGCATCACCTTCAAAGAAGCCTCTTCATGAGAAATGAAAATATTCCACCTATAGACGATCTCTAATGCAATAATTTGTGGAATATTCTCATTTGTCTTAAAAAGGCTTCGGTGCAGGGGAAGCACGGAAACAGTTTGTATTTAAAACTTTTCATTCTTTTGTTTAACACTTTTTACCAATTAATGATGTATATTAACTCTTGGTGCATAGTTGCTAAAAGGTGTTAAATCAAATCGCAAAAAATGTCATATACAAACTGTTTCTATGCATCGCCTTCAAAGAAGCCTCTTCATGTGAAATGAGCATATTCCACCTATAGACGATCTATACTGCAATGATTTGTGGAATATTCTTATTTGTCTTAAAAGGCTGCAGGGGAAGCACGGAGACAGTTTGTATATAAAACTTTTCCATTCTTTTGTTTAACACCTTTTACCAATTAATGATGTATACTAACTCTTGGTGCGTAGTTGCTAAAAGGTGTTCAATCAAACCGCGAAAAATGTCATATAAAAACTGCTTCTATGCATCGCCTTCAAAGAAGCCTCTTCATGAGAAATGAGAATATTCCACCTATGGACGATCTATAATGCTTGTGGAACATTCTCATTTGTCTTAAAAAGGCTTCGGTGCAGGGGAAGCACGGAAACAATTTGTATATAAAACTTTTTCACTCTTTTGTTTAACACCTTTTAGCAATTAATGATGTATATTAACTCTTGGTGTATATTTGCTATAAGATAACTCAGGATATATGGCCATAGAGGAGAGATAGCCAGTCTAAATATTTCCAAAACTTGATCATAGATTGCAGCAGAAACTTTGTTCGTAGGAAATTGCTCAATGAGTTCATTCATTGCGACGTGCAGCTGTGTTTTTCGATTATAAAAATTAAGTAAAATTTTAATGTTTATTTAATTTACAGGGTTCGTACGGACTCCTGGAATTTTCAGGGAAATAACCAGTATTCTTTTTTATAAAAACTCGGCTTATATAATCGCGCGATTACGTAAGGTGAGTTTTTCTATAAGAAAATACTGGTAATGTCCCTGAAAATTCCAGGGGTCCGTACGAACCCTGATTTAGTGGTTGAATATTTTTGTTGAATTAGGTATCTGAATGTTTTGCAGTACGTACGTTACATTTTGTTTTACTATTCAGAGTTTTAAGAAATTTTACAACTTGCGATGTTTTTCATAATTAACAAAAAAAATGAGTTTTTTTTTGCTATTTAAACTTCACTTTTCCTTTCTTGTATTGGATGGCCATCTGTCCTCGGCTTAAAGGAGTGCTGAAAATCTGCCATTTTAATTTCAATTTTGTTTCTCACTGTTATGTTCTCAATATTTAATTATATTTTCCCCAAAATGTGATACGAATATGTATAAAGATTTTAAATATGCATACATATTTCTTGTATTTGCATTCTAAGAATTTTTACTTCAATCTTTAAAAATTATGGCCATCTTTCTCAAAGTTACCGTATATTTACATACTTACATATTTTAATCCAAAAACATCTTCGTCCTTCATGTATTTATATTTATTTTTAATTGGAAATAAACTCCTTACAAAATATTTGCAAATAATAATACATTGGTATATCCAATTTCTACATCAGCAGCGCATCTTTAAAAATGAAAACGTAATTTGCTCGAAATAAGTATTATTTATTTTTAAAGAACTTTTAAAATATTACCTAAAAATTGGATTTTTTATCTCAAGTTTTTATTACATTTCTTAACAATAATTAAAGTGCGAAAATTTCAGCATTTTGCTTTTAAAGTTTAAAGGATATTCCAGAAATATTTATCCAATTATTTTGAGAGCATAATACTGTATAGTTCTATAGCACTTAAAACTTTTTTTTCACCATTCTAGACGCTTATGATTTATTCATAGAAAATCCTGAAAGAATAAAGCATTGCATTTATTTTTCTAATAATTTTATCTCTAAAGTTTGAGAAACAATATTTTGAAGATTAAACTGGCGTATTTTATTTCATCCTTTTAGCACTTCATAAGAAAGGAGAAGAAAAAAAAAAGCTGCAAATGAATTATTAATCTTTTAAAAGAGATTTGTCGAAAAAAATTATATGAATCATAACGTGCTTTTATAAATTCTGTTTCTTTTGTTTTGTTATCCAGCAATAGTTATGAAATGGTGGAATAGTTTTTTATGCAAGGCAATTTAAATTAAAATTACAGTATTTATAAATATATTTTCTTGGAAGAAATTTGTGTAAAAATGATAGTTTCATTATATTACTAGGGCAGAGGTCACATATTTTTTGTATGTTTGCTACCACTACTTCCAAACAATAATTTTCGTCGTAACGTTCTTTAACTCATTCGCATGATAAACCCTTTTATGGGAAAAATTATTATGCTGCTAATATGTTAAAATGACTGACTGCCACCAGAATTTAATTACAGAATGCTTGGAAAATAAATAAATCAAAATAATTCGTTATATGCATTATAAAATCGTACATTTTTTTTTCAAAACATCTGTTGTAATATCGGTAGTTAGGAATAAAAATTACGTAGGACCAGGGGTCGAAAAACTACTTTTTTATAGTAGCGAACTACAACTACAAATACTTTATCAAAAATGTAGTTAACTACAACTACAACTACTTTATCAAAAATGTAGTTAACTACAACTACAACTACTTTATCAAAAATGTAGTTAACTACAACTACAACTACTTGTTTTAAAAAGTAGCGACTAGAAACTACTTTTCAAAGGTAGTCACTACTTCGCTAGTTTTAGATTTTGTCGAAGGATTCAACATTCAATCTACACTCAAAATTGAGGGCACGGAATTAAGAGTTCTGCGCGGGTCGGGTTGTGTACCCGATCTGAAATTGGAAATTCTGCTTAAAGTCAACCCGACCCAAACCAGACAAAAAAAATTTCGTCATCTTGAAAACGACTCGAACCCCAAAATCTTTCGACCAGAAACCAAAGTGAAAGGAAATTAATCCATATTTTAATACAATTATAGAAATGTGGTCTCGGATTAAGTCTCTGATATCAGTTTTATCTTTTTTGTATAAAAGTGAGCCCACATACACTCTTTAATATTCAAATATATGGTCTTTTCAATAAAAAAATATTCAAGACTTTCTTTAAAAATGTTGGATAAACGGAAACTTTCAATGACAGCATTTTGAAAAAAAAAAACATATTTTGAAAAAAAAAAAAATATCTACTTTGAAATTTATGCCCATATACTAAGTTTCAAGTAACTTGGACCGAAAGTTTAAAAAACCGTTTTATCTAATTTGTATAATTGTATAATATAAAATTGAAAATTAATATTCGAAAAAACTGTAAATTATAACCCATAAATATTTTAGAAGAAATTAAAAACTTCTAAACTTCAGAACATTCTGCCAAATAATTTTTGAGTTATGCTTAAAAAAACCAGCTGAACTACATTTAAAGAGACCATAATTTATCAAAAAAGTGACTAATTTCAGAAAAATGTTAATAGATGTAATAGGAGTGTTAATTATATGTACTTGATGGTTTTTTTAATTGATTTATTTAGGGTGTTTTTAATACAAATGATATTTTCTGTTGAAAATTTTTAACATTTTTGTAATGATTTAACTTTATAGACGACTTCTAAAATTAACCCAATTTTTAAAATTGAATATATCGAGCACTAATCATTAGAAACTTCGCAAAAACTTAGAACTAGGCTAATTTCAGGGTCTAGATCTCGATTCGTATTTTAGTATCAAAAGTATTGGAAAAAGTTTGTGTTTTGATTGATATCAAATAAACTATGAAACATTATGAATCAATTTCTTTGGTGATAAAGATACTGTGCAGCTAAAATGAAAATAAATAACCATAAAAATCAGGAGTCTAGCGATGTCTACTACTCTATATTCCTGATAAAAATAAAGTTACGTATTTTTTGGCTCCCCCCCCCCCCCCAAGAACTTTTTTTATCTACTAAAATCTGGAAGAAGGGAATAAGCATTCAAATAATTTTATGTCTGCATGGAACAAATACTTCACAATGATCAAAATGATCAAATTTTTTTGCGATAATAAACAATTGAATGAGAATATTTCCTTAACTAGAAATCTTAATTTGGAAATATTCTTTCTAATAATTACAGGCTTTAAATATTCGGTGCTTAGATGAAATTCGGTAATTATTATTAATAAAGAAAATGCTAACTCACCTCTATGTACAGCTTCCAGTTCAAAGCAGATGATTTTGAAACTGACAACTTCTTATTAAATGGGCAAAGTTTACAAGTTGCAGTGTAATTATCACTGACTTGTGTTTCGATAACTTTAAAATACTGGTTATATGCCGACCAAGCAATTCAATTTTATTTTTCTCTGTCATAATCTCAAAAGAAGATACCCAGCATTAAAACATAGGATATAAGAATGCGTCAATAGACAAAGTGTTGACTGCAAGAAAATTTATTCTTTTGGTGAGTAAGCATTTGTTTTGTTTTATGAATAAAACTCAGTGGGAAATTCTATGACACTGCAACTGAGATTTGTCGCTGACGTTCACAAACTGCTGCAGAGAACGCATTTTGTAAAAAAGAAGCGAGTTATAATCAAGTGATTAGAAGAATGGCATTTTTCCCTCCTCACTTAAAGTCGCGTGAAAAGTAGCGTGAAAACGCGCTACAAACTACTCATTTTTTGTATCGTGCTATTCGCTACACTACATTTTTTTAATGTAGCGTGATACACTACAAACTACTAGAAAATATAGCGACAACTGTAGTTTCGCTACTTGTAGCGCGTTACTTCCGACGTCTGTATATGATCTATATTTTCCCACCGCCATTGAAAGAGTTATACGCATGCATATTGGGATTTTTTTAATATTCTTCATAAATTCCGAATTCACACTAGAAAGTTTGATTGGTAATTTTTGCTTTATGAATTGAGTGGCGTTTCGTGATTACATAAATTAAAAATTTTTCTTTTAAAATTTGTATTCGGAGTTATTTCTTGTATTCGGAATTTCTAAATAGCGAAGAATGTCCTGAAATGCGTGCATATATGCACTAATTATGCGAATGGTTTAATATATGTAATGAATTCTGAAAGAAAAATTATTGTTTCGAAAAAGTGGTACATATATAAACCTTTGAATTCAAAATACAAAAACAAAAGTTCTAGCAAGAAAATTGAACAAATCTCTATTTTTTTGGTTTTTTTTAAAGATAGGTAAGGGTAAAGTGTATACAGAATACTATATAGTTAATAAATAATTAACCAATTGAAATATCAAAAGGGAAGCTCCTATTCAGAGACGGCTCACAGCCAAACATACATAATAGTTTTAAAGAAAATTAGACAATAATAAAAGATTCCAGCAGAATAAAATGAAATTTAGATATAAACTGATAATAAAATGGAATTGGAAAAAAGAAAAGAAGTTATATTGAATTCAAACCCAAACAGCAATTTAAGGATGACATAAATTAAGTAAATAAATAATATTTTAAGTTAATAAATAATTAATAAATTCAAAACACAAATTACGGAAACACCAAATTCGAGATAACATAGTAATACATACATTATAAGTTAGGATAAAAGCAGAAAATAGTAAATAAATAAAATTATAAAAGGTGCAAGAAAAGTCAATCGCAATTTGAATAAGAAATGGAATTTAGATGTCAGATGAAATGAAAATGTAATACAGAAAAAGACATATGACCATGTGTAATCATCAGTTGGCAGCACATGTCATATGTCAAATGGAAATGCAATATTTCATATAATATACCGTCATATTTGCCAAGAATGTATATTCTGCCAATATATTGCACTAATGGAAGGAAACAAAGGGAAAAATCGAGGAAAAATAATTAACAATAAAACAAATTACTCACAAATCATGCATTGTACAGAAACAGCATCTTAGCTGCATTTCATTTGAGTACATGTGATAGGAGAAAAAGTTATATGCCCACAGTTCCAGTTAAGTGAAACATTTACAGAAAAAAGAGAATCCATAAATATTAGAAAAAAATTCTCTCTCTATATATATATAGGGTTATTCTAAATGATGGACCCATTTTCCAAAAATTGTATTTATTAAAGTACAAATCCAAAATGAACAATCTTTATACCAATGAAAATAAGAAGTTTCAAAGTTGTTTTAAGACATTATAAATGTTCAATGTGTCCACCGTTTTCTGCACGGCAAACATCTACGCGATAGCCAAACTCGTCCCACACACGAGAAAGCGTATCTGCTGTTACTAAGTGCACGGTAGCAGTGATACGGTTCCGCAGATCGTTCAGAGTTGTTGGTAGCGGAAGGACGTACACAGGACTTAAAAGTCGTTTTTTGGAAAATGGGTCCATCATTTAGAATAACCCTGTATATATATATATATATAGGACACTATGACACCTGCTACTTACTGTGTAGTCCGAAAAGTCATTATGCTTAGCAGCAAATGTTTACGGTTTTATTTATTTTTTATTCATGTTGTACTGTAATTTCCGAATTAAATGCGCTGAAGTTTACTCTTTGGAAACAGTGGTAACAAAATAGCTTAAACGTTGGTAACTACGATTCATGAGATTTCTGACAACCAAATAGTAGTTAACAAAAAATGACTTTATTTAAAATTGATTTAGCAGTACGTAGTTTTATTCATATATAAAGCATTATCCTTCAATAGAAATAAATGTCTTAAGTGTCATTATGAAAGCAGGTGAATCGGGGAGTTTCAAACGGAAACCCAAACGGAAACCTGGTTAAAACGAAATCTTCAGCGTCTCTTGGGATTCACTCTTACCAGGATTTCAGATAAAACAACATAATAAAGATATATGAGTAATACTTAGATTTTTATTTACTTATTTATATATATATATATATATTTATTTATTTATTTGTAGAAATCTCCGAAATTGTAATTTTTTCATTTATATTAGGTTTTTAATCATAAATATACTCATAAATATTCAGTTATCGATGAAAAAGCATATTTATTTAATAAATTTATCTAGCACCTCATAAAAAAGTTTGCTCAAAACATATATATAATTTATATATTTTTAGAGCATTTAACTTATTGCACGGTTTTTTTAAATTTCTTTCTAACGTATATACTACATTTTAGGAATTTAAATTTTAAATCATGTTTATGGAGTTTAAAACCTCTTTAAAGACTATTTATTCAAATATTTTGAAAGCATATTTTTTTATCAGTACATTGCAGCATCTAAATACTTTTTTGTTCACAATCCCGTTCAAGTTGTTCATGATTTATTCATAAATATAGTTGAAAGATTACAATATCAGACCATACTTTCTGGCGATTTTATTTTCGGTATATAAACAATATTTCGAAGATCAAAGTGGAATATTTTATTTCCTCTTTTTAACTGACAATAAGAGAATGTAAGAAACAATAAAAAAAGGAAAATGAATTATTAATCTTCTTGAAAGGATTTGTAATGAAAATGTCTTATGTAGCATAAGTGCTTTTACAAACTTTATATTTCTTTTACGCTATTTTTCTGTTAAAAATATAGAATAAAAGTATAAAAATAGTGTTTTGTGAGATGCAATTTAACTTTGAAAAGCAGTTATATATAAAAGACCATAATTAGATTACAAATTTTTCGAAATATTGTGATTTATGTTAGACTTTGTTGTTGAACCTAACTTTCATAAAACAATATTAAACAGCCACATTAAGTCATTTGCACCATTAGCGTATATATGGGTGCATTTCAGGAAAAAAAATATTTCAGAATTCAGTATCTGTACCGGAAATTTTTATATTAGGTAATCACCAAATGTTTACAATTAATTAAATGAAAAATTACTATTCTAAATTTCTGCTATGAATTCGGAAATTGTGAATAAAAAATATCCTGAAATGCACGCATATATGCGCTAATCAAGCAAATGGGTTAAAGGGTAGTGTAGCTTCCGATGCTTAAAAAACACTGATTTTTTATTTATTTTGTTTGAGAAACCTACATTGCGTAATAAAAAAGATAAAGGTATTTTATTTATTATAACAATCATTAACATCACTAAAATATTTTTAACCCATTCGCTGCCAACCACGAGTATACTCGTGGTTTTTCAATCTAATATTACAAATTCGTTCCAGAAATTTCGACAGAAGAATTTTTATTTTAAGTACTTACAAAATGTCTGTAATTAAATAAAGTAAATATTACTATTAGTATTTTCTAGTGTGAATTCGAACTTTATAAATAAAATTCCGGTAATTCCAATACTTTCCAGGCAGTGAACGTGTTATAAAATCAAAATGAAGACGCTGGAGCTGTAGCATCATGGTGTAGCATCATGGCTGTAGCATCAAAACATATATATAATTTATATATTTTTAGAACATTTAACTTATTGCACGTTTCTTTAAATTTCTTTCTAACGTATATATTACATTTTAGGGATTTAGATTTTAAATCATGTTTATGGAGTTTAAACCTCTTTAAAGACTATTTATTCAAATATTTTGAAAGCATATATTTTTTATCAGTACATTGCACCATCTAAATACTTTTTTGTTCACAATCCCATTCAAGTTGTTCATGATTTATTCATACATATAGTTGAAAGATTACAATATCAGACCATACTTTCTGGCGATTTTAACGTTGGATTGCGGCATAACTTTAAAAATTTTGTTTTGATCGCCACGAAATTTTAACCTCATATTCTCAACACCTTTCTCTAGATAGGTATACAAGTTTATTATGGTTTATCAAATATTTTTAATTTTTAAACAATGAGCAATAATAAAATTCTATACGATAAATCGCACCCAAATTTTTATGTTTGCCATTTTTTAAATATCAATATTTGTAATGATCCTGCGTACGTTTTTTCCAAAGGTGAAGATTAACAGAAAAAAGGAACCGTTTTTCCAGATTCATTTGGGAAACACCTGTGCTGCAATCCGCAGAGGGCTACATTTTTAACATCACCATATTGTCACCACTACAGCGTCGCCATTTTAATTTTTAATAATAAAACAAAAAATATGTTAATAATGTTAAATAATGGAATAATAATTACCTTCCAACAAATCTGCATTTCAATGTAAAGTTTTCCATTAAAGAATTATCAAAAATCAGTGATTTTTCAGACGGTGTCAGTAGCGAGTTTTATGTAAGCTTAAATCATCCATAAAAAAACGGAAAATCATAGAAAATGTACATTAAAAATATTTACTATTCACAAACTTTGAATGGCTACATTTTAAAATGTCTTAAAAAATAAATGCAATACTTAAATACCTATTTTAAGGAATTTTTTTCTGAACTCATTCAACCACAAAACTAAATTAGAAAATTAACTAATGCAATCCAAGTCAAACATTCCAATAAAGTTAAAATGTTTGAAGGACCCTAATATGTCTTTAGATTTATTGTACCAAAGAAAGAAGAAAATATTTTATTTTTTTGTGGCAAATCAATAGGAATTTAAAGGTATATGAAAAGAGAAAGTTTAGGAGGCTACACTAATTCGTAGTACCGTGACCCAGATGAAATTCTCACAGTCCATTGTCGTTACTTGACATAGAAAATGCCATATAAACGTCTGTGTAGTCGCGACCTACGTTCATAACTTTTAACCCTTTGAGGGGCGGTGGTATATATTATATACCACCTAATTTTAATCCGATTCAAACCAGAAATTTTTAATTAAATTTTACTTTTTTAACTTTGACGAGAAAAAGTTGAAAAATTGCTTATTTTTATTTTGAACTAAATTCTTTCCTAAATTCCGGTGAGAATTCAACACTACAGGAGCACAAGTGCTTGCCCTTGAAAGGGTTAAAACGTCACATGGAGTGGATAATCTTTACTCGAGGATTGCGCGGTAGCGTATTACTGCTTATTTTACTGTTTCTTACCGTTAATTTTACGGTATAATACTGTCAGCTGGGATGCCAGTATTATACTGTAAAATCAACACTTTTTTTGCAGTGTCGTTTGAAATAGTTTTCAGGACAAATTTGTGGTCCATTTGTTATTGTGCTACACGTACAGCGAACATCTTTAAAAAAGGATGAACCATGTAAAATGTTAACGCATTTTTCATGTAGCAGTTAAGCAGCTACTTCCTGTGTTCGAGAAGAAAATAGTTTTAACTAAAATAATATATATCAAATAAAGAAAATATAAAGACACTTTCTTTAAGATACAATAGAAGTGAGACTAAACTGTTAACATAATCACTTAAGTCTTTGGTGTATACAACCTATTTAGCATTAGAAAATCTAGAGTTTGTTTTCCTACATTATTCTTTATAAAATAATGTTAAAATGCGTTAAAAATGTTGCACTAAAAATAATTTATTATCTTATCCATTTGTATGATTACGGATTTTTTACAAACCTCTTTTAAGTAAAGCATAAAAATATTATTAATGCTAACAATTTTTTCTGCTGTGTTCCGAATAACATAAATTACTTTATATATATAAAGTTTTTCAGAAAAAGTATTAAAACTCGAATTCAAAAAGGCAAAAATACTTATCTAAATGGAAAACAGATTTAAAGCTTCTAATTTTAGACCAAATATATGTTTATTTCAGCGTTAAAGAAATCCCACGCTTATTCTTATTTAAAATAAACAAAACAGTTAACACTAATGTAACATTTTGTTTACTACCATTCACATCTAATCTGCGTGTTTATAAAAAAAAAGATTTGTAAAAGAATCTTTTAAATAATGCTTTTAACTGAATATTATACGCTGTTTTATGAACATAGTAAAATAAACATTTTTTTAATGCTTAACCCTTAATTGAATAGTGATGTAAATTTTCATCACTTTTTATTTAACTTTTAATAAATAAATCAACTTCTTCGCCACCACTATATTTACATAGAAATATTAATCGAGTAAATTTCCCGTGAACTATGTAGTTGAACAAAGTTAAAAATCTATCTTAAAATTTCTGGTGTCCAATATTTAATATATGTATAAAAAACACAATTGTAAAAGAAAAACTCATGCAAAGAAGGGTTAATGACTAAATTAAGGCGACAAAACATGCACTTAAATATGTATTTTACTTGAATGCTAGTGAAAGAACACAATACTTTTAGTCCATTTTTATTAAAAGTATTTTATTTTTTTTACTAATAATTTAAAATAGGTAAAGATTTAAACATCAATATAAATACAATTTTCTATAAATAATATGAAACATTGAATCTAATAAGGGTTGGCATGGTTCCAACTTTTGAGTGCTACTGTTTCCGAATAGCAATATTCGCGTTATTTTATTAGTGAAAAAGCGCAATTAAATAAGACGGAGTTTACTATGTAAAAATAGTGGTAATCAAAAGTAAAGACCGATCAAAATCTGCATTTAGTTAAACAAACAAAAGTATTTAAAGCATTTTGGCA
This sequence comes from Maratus michaelseni, assembly GCA_963931845.1. Classification (NCBI taxonomy): domain Eukaryota; kingdom Metazoa; phylum Arthropoda; class Arachnida; order Araneae; family Salticidae; genus Maratus; species Maratus michaelseni. The sequence goes on from OZ007600.1 coordinate 102,796,071, forward strand.
CACCATTTTTTTCATTCCCTAATACTATTCTCGAGTTTTGAACTTTAAAAGTATTCTTCATCAGTTGAATACATTTGAGATTATTTGGTAAAAATTTACAATAAAACAAAGCAGATAAAATGTAAAAAAATAGAAGATTAAATGAGATATTTCACATGATAAATACAGATGGCGCTGTACGCGGCATACTATGCAAATTAAAAAACACTCATGTGCAATTAAAATCCGAATCATTATGTGATTTTTATGTGGCTTTTGACCCGATGACAATTAAAAACCGATTTTCCCATCCAATGTGGTACGACCTTGCTATGGTGGATGGTCTTTCAACTAACAGTACCATAACTGTTGACTGATTTGGAAGTCAATTTTTCCGTCAAACAACCTCAAAACTCATGCAGACTGAACAGTACGGATGGTTTACTGTGCAACTCACGCCAATGCCGTTGTATTTCAATTAAAAATGTCACTTGCAAACCTACCAAGTCTCCGGCTTTTTGGATACCAGTATTTTAGTACAGAAAATGTTGTGGTATTTAATGGGAACTTTCTGCAATTTAAAAGAACAAAATTTTCTCTAATTAAATACTGGTATGGAAAAAGTCGGAGACTTGGCATCTCTGCACTTGTAGCCGAATCCAGTTTCGTTCCGACGATTACAGCGCCATCTATTTATACACTTTAAAACTTTTTCTTTCTTATGCCATGCCGTTTCCCCCTTCTTCCAGTATATTCAGTTCAAATTTGAATACATTCTGATCAGTGGTTCCTTTTTAACAGGATTATGAAAGTGGGACTTTAATTATAATCATCCTGTACTTTACATAGCAAGATGATATTTTTCGCTGTTGCAAAATTGAAGAATTTGAAAATAAAAATATTGTACAGCAGGAATTTTGGAAATCATTAATATAGGAATAACTGAGTAAGCATTGTGCTTATTGAAAGTCCTGTGATCGTATTCTTTTGTGAGCCCCTGTAAATGAACCAAAACTGCTATTCACTGCATATTCTACAATATCTTGTACTGCACCGCACTGATGTATATTAATTTGAATATGTTACAAAGAGTATATTTTTTAAATAAGTTTCAAAGTAAGTGGATAAAAATAATTTCAACTGATTCGAATTTATCAAACATCATGCTAGTATTTATCAATATAGTAAAAGTTAATTACACAAGCAGCATTAATTCTTTACCTAGATCCCATGTAGTGCAAAAATAAAGGGTTTTTTTTTAGAAACTTTTTACATACGTAAGAAAATAATAAGAAAACGCCCCATCCTACGCTATTTTATAACCTAATTATCACAGAGAGATGCAAGAAGAACTATTTCACAGAGAATTATGTCTACTTTCAGACTATAAATACAATTTTTGAAAAAGGCATAATCTACGTATTAAAATTTTACCAACTTTCATTTTTCAAATGGTAACACTCACTTTGACACTTTATCAGTTCTTTAGATCAAAACAGCATGAAAAAGCATAGACATAGTAGAGCCATAGATTATTTTTCTTTCTAAAACTCAGCGAGGAAAAAGAGGAAAAGGTTCCGCATTCGTATCCTAGATATCTTCTTTATAATCAAACACCGTTCCTATGACGATACATATGATCTTGTGATCGGGAGCTTTTTAACACTTTCCAGCATCGTTGAAAAGTGTTTATGAATTTGGTTTATCTGTCCATCTGTCTGTCCGCGCTCTGACTCGCGTAAATACAGTCGTATTGCCATGTAGTTGATATACAGTGATGTCTCACTTATACGCGATGTTCAGCAATTACTTTTTTTATACCACTATTTTAAAACAGCAAAATTCCAATTATAAATTCTGCGATTTAAGAAGACGAAAATTCCCCTAAAAAAAAACTGGTGCTGAAAAATGATTTCCGTGTATCGTGTATAAGTGAGAGATCACTGTATGTTATTGAGGTTGACCATAGAATGCTCGGTATTGAAAATTATGTGTATAGCATTTTTGGTTAGATTGACAGGGGCAATGAAAAGTATTCCGAAACATTACAGGTCATCGGGGAAAATCGTTCTCGGTGCATTTTAATAATAACAAAATTGATATGCGCCACTAAAGCAGACGACAACATATTTTCTATAGACTATAGAATAAGTAGCAATTGTAATTTGTTTACAGGGGCACTCAGAAGTATTCTGTTACATTACGGTCAATGGGGGAAAATCGTTTGCAGTACATTTTAATGATGTTACACTGTTTCAAACATAAGGAAATTTATATCCGCCACTGAGGTGGCTCACAACATGATTTATATAAAGTACAGAGTACGTATCATTTATAGTTAGTTAACAGGAACGCACAAAAATATTACATTTGAAAATTGTTTACAGTGTATTTTGTAAAAAGTGTTTACAGAAAGTTTTGAAAATAAAAAAATTGTTTACAGTGTATTTTAATGAAATTGATATACAATGCTGAAGTGCACTAGAGTATGTTTTCTGTAGATTTATTGAGTGCGTAGACCATTTCGTTTATTTACAGAGACACTCAAAGGATATCAGTTACAGAACTGACTATGAGCCATAACGCCTGGATTTAAGCTGTGATATGCATTTAAAATATTTATTTTTAGAGTATTATTAGGTGTGTATTTCATATACAGGGCTGCACCATACAGAATTCACGCACATTACCGGATATAGACAATTCCTGACAATATATTTTTACTGCGTTGTGATTATTTTTTAATGTTTATTTAGATATCTCATTTCATTGTATGATCAAAAATTACATTTCTAAACAATATTCCGATAGTGTTGGAAATTGTTTCATAATCTATGCCGTGGTGTATGATATTTCGTTCTTGTTTTATTATTCGGCGGGTGAAAATATGTTCGTTCGGAAAGACCGACCAGCATATCTAGATTTATTTAAAGTAATCCTGGGAAACTACTAGTTAATTTTAGGTATATTTAAGATTATTTTTCCGTGCCTGAGCAACTTCGGCGGGTAGGTTAGATATAAAGAAAAATAAATTATTATTTTATCCATAAATTTAGAAAAAAAATAATAAATATTATATGGCAAAGTGCCGTTAACATTCAATTAGTAAGCGAGAAAAATGCATAGAAATTCAAATTATAAAGCTAACATTATATATATTAAAAAAAATCAAAGTATTTATTTTCAGAGAATACTAACACTAACCAAAGATCATCTTCTTAAACAATCGAAAAGTATTATTTCTCTATATCTTGAAAACTAATGTTAAGAATGAGCTATAAAAACACAATGTAAATCATAATTCATAAACTTTTTGAAAATTAATTTACAAAATTTTCATAAGTAAAAATATGTTTTTGAATTAAAGCATGCATTGATTATGTTAGGAATTTTAATCGGACAACATTTTCGGAAGACAAATTAAAGTTCAATTAAATATATGTCGAAATTTTTTATAATAATTTGAAACGTCAAATTCCCCTTCATAAATTAAAGTATAATGAGTTCACATTGCTGATTATCGCGTGGATTTAACATTAGTTTCCTCAAACTTTAGCCCCTTATAACTGTATGAATATTTTCCAAACAGTGCATAAAGTATATACTTTTCAAGGCTTTTTTTATCTAACGTGATCTTTCAACTAGAGTATCAAAAGTGGGTATTATAATTTGAAAATTGAAAGCTTATACAAATATAAACTGTAGTCAATCCTTATATGAAAAATAGTATTCATATTCAGAATGACGGTTCTATTGCTAAATGAGTATGTTAATTATTTTAATTTCACATTTTACATTGAATTTCATTCTAAATTTTACTGCTTGTAAACTTGAATTCTGTAGACTTTTCTTATTAACCAGTGAATCTTCACACATGTAATTTTTCATGAGATATACTAAACCGAAAGGGGAAAACCTTTAGAGGACTGTGCGCCAAACGTGAAAACTTACTGTTATTTTAAAACTTGTTCTCTCTGCAAGTTTTGGAACCTTCGTAATCAGCAACTCCAACAAGAGATCTTCTGAAATACAAAGGATGTGAACTATCACTTTACTAAACAGCGTACAACCATTAGAGTGAAAAAATGTCCAGACCGGGGTTCGATTCCGGATCCCTTGGTATAGCGCACCATGTGCTTTATCAATTAAGCTATCCAGACGACATCCAGTCTCGCATTCTCTCACTCTTACTTGGCAAGGCTACAACCACGCAGCACAAGATGAAAAGTCAATCATGAGCACAACACCGTTGGTGCTTCCATCTTCTCGCTTCCATCTTGTTGGTGCTTCCATCACCACAACTTTCCATCTTGTGCTGCGTGGTTTTAACCTTGCCATATAAGAGTGAGAGAATGCTAGACTGGATGTCGTCTGGTTAGCTTAATTGGTAAAGCACTTGGTGCGCTATACCAAGGGATCCGGGATCGAACCCCAGTCTGGACATTTTTTCACTCTAATGGTTGTACGCTGTTTAGTAAAGTGATAGTTCACATTCTTTGTATTTCATTAATTTATAGCGTAATTTAAGCTCTGATGAAAAATTAATTAGTGTATAAAGAGATCTTCTATTCCCAGTTTATTATTTTATTTTCAGATGAACTCTATTATTTTAATAGTGATATTATGTCTCTGTTACCTTTATATTTCAGTTTTCAACCATTGAGCTATACGACATGTGTTCAAAATTCACTTAAATGTTAAAACATGGAAAATAAACATTTCCATAGATAAATTATATTCAATATATTGAGCATTTAATGTAATTAGAGATCGGCAGCAAAAACCAGGAAACCACGCCATAGTGTAATAATAAAAGAAATCTAAGTAAGCAGGAATCCAAAGAGCATAGTGAAATGTGTTTTTTTAACACATTTCACATTTTAACACACATAACTCACATAACATTTTTAACACACATAAATCATTTTCCCTCATCTACTCGTTATCGAGATATAAAGTCTTAAAGTTTGCGAATTTATTTGTTTAATTTAGGGAGAAAAGGCGTGGTTCTGATTCAGAAATTTTAATAATCAAATTAATATACAATACAAAACATATTTAGATATAATTATATAAAAATGACAAAAGCCCGAAAAAAAATGATATTGATAAATATGGTACTGAACCAAAAAATGATTGAAGCATAGAAAATAGTGGCACCAACAACATTTCATGAACTTAATTCTAGTGCAATGATTACAATGGTCTAACGCGTTTCAAATGCAAGTGGCCCAGTTTTCACTAACGCAGACTTGTTCCCAGCATACCGAATCATGTCGGAATATTGCGGCGCACTAAACTGGAAATGGATAATTGACTAGAGTTTAATGATGTTGTTACTTTGAAAACGTAATGACTCCTCCTTCCATCCTATTAAATCAACAAATCTTCAACTTTTAAGTCTTTATAATTCGATAACGGGGAGACAAAGGCAAATGTTTTATGCGTCAAAAAACACGATTCACTATGCTCTTTTGATTGTTGCTTATTTAGATTGTTTTCATTATTACATTAACGGCGTGGTATTCCTGGTAAGTAAGTATCTTTGAACAAATGACATTTCGTATTAACCAGTACAAAATTTTAAATATTAAACGAAAAATATATTTATTGAAAAAAAAAAGAAAAAAGGAGAGAAAGAAAAATAAATCTCTCATTTATTACGAATTTGTTTGTATATTTTAAAAGATACCCATTGAACTAAAATAAAAAAGTTTATATTTATCCTGTTGACTACAAACGGAACACTTAAAGTAGCCAAACTCAAATATTTTTTTGTATTTTACTACCATTATTTCATAACAGTAATTTGCATGGTTAATTTCTAACAGAAATGCATGGAAACAATGATGCTCATTGTAAAAAACCAATTCCTTCGTTCAAAAAGTTAAACGAGTGGTTGTCATTTTGCCGCTGAAATGTACATTACTCAATAAATAGGGATATTTCAAGCGAGATTTGTAATTGTAACGATTTAAAATATAAATATTCTTATAATATGAGAAAATCTAAAAAAATTTCAATTTGAGCTAATGCTTTAACTTGAATTAAGAACTAAAAAAAGTAATACTAATTTCAAATGATAAATTAAATAAAAAATATAAATGCATATACTTTATCAGAAGAAAACTATTAAAAATACCTCCTATGATATTGTGAATATTGCAGTTTTAAATGTAAAACATGATATGAAAATTTAATCCATAACCTATGAATAATATATTTTTTTCTTTTTTTTTAAGAGTCACTTCTAAATATTTAAGAAAATGTCTACCTAATTACCTAAGAAATGAACACAAACGGCTCCGTAATACGAGCGTAATTACGATTACGTAATACGATTACGTAATAGGAGCGTGAATGGTTTATTTTAGCAATGCATATTTTACATAATAACTTTTGAGTTATTTTGTAAACTTAATCAGTTTTGATACTTCTCATATATTGATTTATTTTACAAGCACGTAAATTTTTTTATTATTCGAGCTGGTTTATGTATATAAAAAATCTTATTATTTTTTTTACAATTCATCAATAGCAGCATTTGTTACTCATCTTAATCACAATCTTAACTTAAAATTCTCATAAGATGTTTCATTATAGACGTTGCAAAGTTCTAAAACATTAAAAAATAAACTTAGAAATTATATTCAAGAAAAAAAAACGTTTGTTACTTTTATTTCGAATTTCGGAAAAATAAGTTCATCAAATGTGCATTTTAAAATAATAAAATCGGAATTATTTGACTAATTTCGACCGGCAAATAGGCAAAAAATTGTTTTCCTGTTTCACTATTTCATCAGTGCTCCCCTCATCAGATATAAATTTTGAAATACTCAACTACCCAGACATTTGAAACATTCGGCAATCAGCATTTCCCGAACCTGTCGGTTAATTCAGGATTTACAGCATTTTTTTTTTTCAGAAATATATAATTTTGTTAAATTTCATTAGAAAACTTGGTTTATATGTGTTAAATGTTATTGTGTTCTTAATTTATATGTTAGTATAATTATGTACTGCTATGTAACTATCTAAGCTATGTAACTAGTGATTCTAACCTCTGCTTGTTATTATTTTATTTAAATATTTTTTTAATTCATAAGATAGAAGGTAAATATTTTTACTGGCAACTAGAAAATTTGCTGGCTACCAGATTTAATCAAATTTGTAAACCTGTATATATATATATATATATTATTTATATATATATATATATATTATTTATTTATATATTTATAATATTTATTATATATTTATTATTATATTATTATTATTTATATATATTATTTAATATACATATAAAGTATATATATATACTTTGAACCACCATAGAATTTGTTTAATTATATGTGTCTTGCTTCTACATGGGAGTACTTTGAAATCCACTTAATTTAATTCATTAAATACATTTCTGGTAGAAAGTATGATTTATTGATTTTTAAAATACCGGAGCCTGGCATATATTGGTTGAAGAAACGTAATTACCTGCGTTCCAAAGAGTAAATAAATAAAATAAATCTAATTTAAAATACAAACATTAATATACAAATTCTTCTCAAACCATTACAGCTGACGACTTAGCCGTAAGATGAAAATTCATTTTCCTGTAACATTTGGTATGCTGGAGAAATATACATTGCGTTTACTTGCGTTTAATTCAATTCATTTACTTTTAATAAAGTGCTTTCAATGTTTACAAATATCATTTTAGACGTTCTGAAAAATGCTTATTTTTCAATGCATATTTAAATAAAAAATTATGAACGTAAGACTTAAATATTATTAAAGAAAATCTTTGAATATTAAATTAAATGTCATACCCCTCCCCCCCCACCTTAAGAAAGGAAGTTACAAGCTACTTTTGCATATTTATGCTACTTTAGCATTTGAAGTTTTCGAAATGTACTGTATATTGTAATTACACTTTCGTTTCTTTTATTTGCTTTTCTTTATTTTCTTTTCATAGATTTGTATCTTTTTGGGGGCAAGACATTTTTATTTTCCATACCTTGTTTATAAAAAATTATATTATTCGTTAAAAAACCAACATTTTTAAATCTTTAAATATTGTTTCGTCTATCATAATTATTATTTCTTATGTCAATACCCCTTTTTCTATGCACATACAAAGCGGGCAACGATGAATCAGGAATCAGATGAAGTAATATTTAACAGACTTTTGAGAAAGTACACATTTCGTTACGGGAACCAGAAAGCTTTGAAAGTACAAAAAAGATATGTTTTTATTATTGTTGTGTTTTATTGTGTAAATCCGAACCGTTAAGAACTTCAAACAATTCGTCCGATAGGGAAATTTCTAAAATTACAGTCGTACGATCCATAAAAGTTGAGCTGCGCAAAACGGCGATACCTGCAAAACTAACTGAATTTTCTCGAAACACTGTTTTTCAGTACTTTTGGCAAGATAAATTTTGAATGCATTTTTGATTTATATATTTCATTTTTTTATAAATAAAGGAACTTAAATTCTCTATCAACTAAACATGCAAAACAATTTTTTTTAAAGAAACGTTATTGTACAATATGAGGTTTCGAACGCTGTTACCACAAATTTTTAATAGAATTTTTCTATTGAATAATTAAATAGCAGAAATTATAGACATCTCGTTTAATTGCAGCGTTTGTAATAGTTTTCGGCATTTAAATAAGGCGTAAAATTATATTAAAAAATTGTGGTAAAAGCGTACGAACTAGTCATGGGCAGAATGAATGTTTTTTTCATTCGAATGAATCATTCGGGCATGCACAAAAGCATAGTTGCCAGTATTCGTATTTCTTTTAATCAATCACTACCAAAGATTTTGTAAACAAAAAATTAAGGAAAAGCGTAGTTGCCAAAATTCGCATTCATTTTAATCCTTTTCCCCCCAGAAATTTTGCAAAACGAAAAACATGATATTTTTATCTGACTAATAGCAAAACCGAGGCTTTGCCCACGTAATTCTTGAAAAATGCCAAAGGGATTAGAGGAAATTTTATTGTCACAGATAATTCAGAAATTACTAATTAAGCCACGCTAATGTCGAAAAAATCGAAAATTTAGAACGTTTTTCGCTCCTTCAACCCCCCTCCCCCTCCCTCATCTCTGTGGTAGTGTCACCGATATAAAATATAGCCTACGTTACAGCAGGGACTGTTACCGTCACTTTTGAAAATGGTTCTGTAGTTCCAGAGATTCCATAGAAATTGTAATTTAGAATGTTTTTAGACCGCTTTTCGCTTATCTTACTCTTTTAAGTTTCGATTTTTTTTAGAATTTGTTCTTAGAGAGCATTTATATTTTATAAATATCTACCATGCCAAATTTCGATTTTCTAGTTCCATCAGTATAAAAAAAAAATCGAAATTTTAGAAAGTTTTTCGCTTTTGCACCTACTTGTGGTAGTGGCACCGACATAAAATATAGCCTATGTTACAGCAGGGACTGCCACTATCAATTTGCTACCATAACTTTTGAAAAGAGTTCGGTAGTTCCAGAGATTCCATAGAAATTGTAATTAAGAATGTTTTTAGAACGCTTTTCGCTCATCTCACAGCTTAAAATTTCGATTTTTTTTTTATAATTTGTTATTAGAGAGCATTTACATCTTATAAGTAACTACCATGCTAAATTTCCTGTTTCTAGCTCCTCCAGTATACAGAAAATCGAAATTTTAGAACGTTTTTCGCTCTTGCACCTCCCTTGGAGCAGTGGCACCGATATAAAATATAGCCTATGTTGGAGCAGCGACTGTCACCATCAATTTGCCACCACCACTTTGGAAAATGGTTCTGTAGTTCCAGAGATTCCATAGAAATTGCAATTTATAATCTTTTTAGAAAGCTTTTCGCTCATCTCACCCCTTTTAAATTTCTAATTCTTTTAGAATTTGTTCTTAGAGAGCATTTACATCTTATGAGTAACTACCATGCCAAATTTCATGTTTCTAGCTCCTTCAGTATAAAAAAAAATCGAAATTTTAGAATGTTTTTCGCTCCTGCATCTCCCTGGGGTTAGTGGCACCGACATAAAATATAGCCTATGTTGGAGCAGGGATTGTCACCATCAATTTGCCACCATCACTTTTGAAATCGCTTCAGTAGTTCCAGAGATTACCCTCTACAAACAAATAAACAAACAAACAATCTTTATAATATTAGTATAGATTTATGTAATTCTAATTAAAATTTGAAATTTATTTTTCCTTCTTAAAATTTCTGGAAGAAAATGTAATTTTTTTTTAAAGTATGGCATATATGTTTCTGCGCATGCCCGAATGATTCATTCGAATATCCAAATCATTTATTCTGCCTATCACTAGTACAAACCCTATATATATGATATTTTTTTATGAATTTAGATTTTTTTATAAAATATTTTCAGTTTTTTTACAAATGTTTTCTTGTTTTTCAGGTATAATCGAGAAACAACGTAACAAGCAGTATAAAAATACAATGACTACTGAAAAATATAGAATATGGGTTTCAAAATCGAGACAAAACTAGTTTTGCAAATTCTTTTTGTCATACAATATTAAAACTTTTTTTTTTTTTTTTTTTTTTTTTTTACTAATCAGGAAATATTTTATTTCTATAAAACATAAATTACTAAATAAATGCAGTAATAGTCTAAATTTTTTACAGACTTCTTAATCCACGATTAAGCTTCTGTCAATTTTTATCAATACAAAATTTCCTCGTCCTTTAAAATACGTTGTTTGATTAAAAAATGAAGTTGATTTAAAATTAATGGGAAATATATCAGCAAATGAACTGAACTGTGCAGTGAGCAAGTATTGCACATGTAAACTGATAAATTTACCGTATTTTCGGGTGTATAACCCGCGGGTTATACAAGAAAAACACATTTGGAATAGCTTCTGCGGCTTATACATGGTGCGGGTTATACAAAGATTTTTTCTTTAAAAAAAAACAGAATTCATGTGATTTTTCTACAATATTTTAAACCCCAAAAAACTTTTAACTTTGTGAAACCGAAATTTGTGAATTTTTTTTGCTATGCCGCGAAAAGTAAAAAAAGTTCCCGAGTTTGTATTTTTTTTTTCTTACTGTTTAAATGTTTTTATTATTTATTTCTGGGTTTGGAAGAATTGTTGCAACTATCGACAAGTATTGCACTAACAGCGCTATAGTAGCTACCTGACCTCTGCTTCAAAACAATGTAACCTTTGACCTAACAGTTTTCAGCGACCAGTAAGGTGGGTCCGGACAAGAGTTGAACAATTAACTCATCGATCGTCTCATTTCCGATTTTGTTCGACTAACATGTGCTACTACTAAGATTATTTTTTTCATATTTTTACATGTACGTTGCCTAAAAGAAGTGCAAGTTATACGGCCGCATATAAACTGCAAACGGTGCAGAAAGCCGACATTTCGGGCAATAGAGCTGTTGCCCGAGAATTAGGCATTGATGAGGAAAGTATTCGGCAATGGCGGAAAGATAAAACAATCCTAGAGAAAATGTCGAACTGCAAAAGATCAAGGAGGAGAAAAGGAGTGCAATGGCCCGATTTAGAAGAAAAACTTCATAAATGGATTGATTCCGAGAGATCGGAGGGCAAACCAATTTCAACGACCATTATTAGAATGAAAGCCAAAAGTCTTGCAGCGGAATTAAATTTAGAAGAATTTAAGGGAAATGCATCATGGTGCAACAGATTTATGAGAAGGAAAGTACTATCCATTCGAATTCGGACAACTATATCCCAAGATCTTCCAAAGGATTCGGAAGAGAAGATTGCAGTGTTAAAAAATTACGTAGAGAAAATCATCAAAGAACATAAATTTATGCCTGAAAGTATCGTAAATATGGACGAAGTGTCCATGGCTTTTGATATGTCTCCCAGTAGGACTCCCAAGTAATGCTTTATACATATTTCATTTCATAAAATTAATCTTTTATTTATGAAATTTGTTTAATATAATGTATAAAAATTTTAAATTAATTAATTTGTTAGGTTTTTAAATGTTGTCCTAAACTTAAATTAACAACATTTTTAGTAAAAGATTATTTAATCTTTACAAGGTACAACACTAATACCAGGGTGGCTAGTGGTCAGGGAAAAATACAGTAAAAAAAAAGTCATAAACACCAGTATATCCTCATAGAAAAAATCATGTTGATTATTCGATCAAATAATCAAGATGAATTTTTCTATAAGAATATACTGGTAATTACACTTTTTTTTGACTGTATTTTTCCCTGACCACTAGCCACCCTGAATACACAAATAATTAATATAGTTAAATTGTTAAGCAAGTTACATTCTTGCGTCAGGTTGGAAAGCGATACATGCTGCAAGCAAAACCGGGAAAAGTCTAGACTGTCAACAACTCATAGCTGTTGCCACAAGCATCATGGAGATAAAAGTTTTTGCAACCACACCATAAACAGAAAGATCGGGATTTTAATTCTTTACTGACATCTGGTGTATGAAAAGGGAATAGTTCACCACAAATTTTTAGGTCAAAAGACTATATCCATTTCGACTACTGGGAATGAAAGGAACTGCTTTTCGATTGTATTGGCCTGCTGTGCAGACAGTACATAATTAAATTCCTTAATTAAAAAAAAACACTACCCAAGGGACCATTTCCTTCAGGAATCATTGTAACAGCGAATTAAAAAGGCTGAATGAATGAGGAAGTGATGAAGTTGTAGCTAAACCAAGTCTTGAGAAAGAAACCCAGTGCATTTTTCAAGTAAATATTTTTCATTCTTTTTTACTATTTTCTTTAGTAACATAAGTGGTTTGATTCTTTTTTGGGGTTTAACAATATTCTGTTTTTAATAATTTGTTATCAACAAAACATTAATAAGTATTGTGCTATCCAAAAACGGAACTTGTAAATTTTTAACATTTACTTTTGAAGATTCTTGTGTTAAAAAGTATAATTTTCAAAATATTGCGGAAAATTTAAAATAAAAAGTCCTTCCGGCCTGTACCGGGAGGAAAAGGTAGCTTTCCTATATCTTCGTTTTAAAATTTTAGCTAATGTTACACGAAAACAGCAAGCTAAAATGCAAAGAAACGTTTACAAAAGATTCGTTAATACTGAATTTGAATAAGAAATTCGCCAAATTATTGAGCAATAGCCAAATTGGCTTCATTTATGAAGACTTATTTTGATCGCCAAATTTGGCGATATTTCGCCAAATGTCGCCCAATTTTGCCAATTTTGACGCCAATGTCGCCAATTTTGGCGTTAACGGATATGAATATATAGTTTTATGCGTATGATTGGGAAAATTATTACAACAATGAAAGAAAATAATTTGCGAGTAATCGCGTTAATGTGCTGTTTTGTTTCAAAATGTCAGCCACCCTAGAATTTCAAACTGCTCTATCTCAGCCATTTTTTAAGATAGAGGTAAACCAAAAAAAGCTCTGGAATCCTTGTATCAAGGCCTAACACGTAATTAAAAAATAAATTTGAATTTTTAACTTTTTTTTAGTTATTTTAGATTTTAAGTTAATTTAAATCTTTAAGTGGCCGCCATCTTGAAACAAGATGGCGGACCAAGCTGGCCAACGAACTCGGTCGAGACATTAGTGACCTTAATACACACAATTAGTTTCATCAAAATCGATTCATAAATACGGGCGTTATCGTATGACATAGGTCAGATATATATATATATATATATATATATTGATATATCTATATATATAAATCAACATTTGGACGGAGGGTGGTTTTGGGGTCTGGGGGTCATGATCGGTGAAAATATATCGAAATTTTCCGGAACTGCTTTCCTCCGAACGGCTGCAATAGGTAGCTTTATACTTTTTTGTATTGAAAGCTACCTAATAATGAAATAATTACAAAATCAGAAAAATCACTAGTAATGTCTCCAGTTATTGAACTAAAGAAATGAAGGAAATAGACAAAAAGCACCCGGTAAAACGGAGTGCAGTGGCTGGCGTATCCACGATTTAATTTCGAAGAAGGGGCTGATTTAAATTTCGATAATGTTCTGAGTTTTGAGAAAAAAGGAGCGGGTTTACGGGACAGAACCCTACCCCCCTCTAATCCAACGCCGAAATATGTTGAAAAGTGACAATAGGTTGTTTCATATATTGCCATTTAAAAGAAAGTTATTGCAGCTTATAATGTATAAAATTGTCCCCTCCCCTCTAAATTCTGGCTACGATTCTTCCTTGACAATAAATTAATTTTGCTTGGGACAATCTCAATCAACAATTTTATTTTCATAATTTTTTTTTCTATTTTAGGATCAATTCTCTATTACTGGCAAGGACGCTTTCCCAGAACCCACAGATTTAAGGGGCCAAAAATTTCTGTTGTTTCAAATAAATTTTATTGTAAACAATCTTAATGGAATAAGAAATTAAAAATTTCTAGATTCATAACACAACTTATGCAAGTTAAAATTGTCGGTGATATCATAAGTGTATTTATAATTTTTCAACTCAAAAGTTTTAAGTTTAAGTTTAAAGTTTGTCATAGTGCATCCAAAATATTTCTACTTCTTTGGCGACATAACTTGGCAACAAGTACGAAATAACGCCAAATCCAACTGCAGAAAGTAGTATATAGAGTACAGTTTGAGAAGTAAATAAAAGACTACGACAGTGAAATTATAACATATAGCAAATAATATAAGGAATTGAAATAAAATAAACTTAATAAATAACTTTAAATTAGTAAATAAAGTTCTTATCGGAAGCGGAAAATAGTGTACTCCGAACGGACAATCGCCGCATACGTAATTCTTTAATTAAAAAAAAACTGCACATTTTAAAAGTTTATTTAGTATAATTGGTCCCTGTGTTGCCAAATATATTGCATTTTTCTTAATTCTTCTGCATGTTTCGGTTTCAATATCTGCGTAACACTCTAAACATAGCACGTACACTCACTGTCGGTAGCCATCTTGGATAAGAACTGAGAAACACAATTTTTATAGAGCTCTGATTGGTGGATTTCGAGCTGATATCTATCGTAGGCGATACAAACAGCCATAAGTTATCGCTTGATGAAGTTACGAGAGGCAATCGATCACATGGACCGTTTTCGAGCGTTTTCCTCTTGAAAAACTTTGTTTCGGAGGAAATATGATATTAACTATGATAGTAAAGTACGTGTGATAGCAGCTTTATTTCAATCAGATACTTTTTCATTTCAAATAACAAATGCCCGTTATGTTAAAATAATGCAAAATTGCTAATACGTATTTCATTTCGTTAATAGATGGCAGAAATACAAAACATATTTTTACTGCATTTACAGATATGTTAAGATTTTGCTGAAAGCAATATAAATTATTAAGTAATATTCTTGTAATAGTAATTCTGAGTTACTGCTGTTTAATTACTTACGCAAAATGCTTCACTACCATCCTTTTTTATTACAAAAAGCTACCTAATATATAAAAATTTAATAAATATTTTTTTTTGTATTTGCATAATTCTGGTAGTGATGTCCTTAATTTTTAGCCGAATTGCTGTAAGCATTATGCATTACGAAAAAAATTGGTAAATTTCTGCTGCAAATTATGACTAAAGACCTCTAATTTCGAACCCTAAATGAAATATACGTTCGTAGATGGTGTATAGTCCGCGGGCTATACATCGATGCAGCTCCGCGGCTTATGCACGAACTTTTTTACTGTACTGCTCGATTTAAGGGTGCGGGCAATACACTGGGTGCGGGCTATACACCCGAAAATACGGTATATATGAACAGTTATATATCTCTGGATAAAAAAAATTAATTGTATCTTATAATCGAAATGCACTTTTGATATTTCGGAATTACATGGCATAAATACAAAAATCTCCCCAAAATGCGTAACGCAAATTGAGTGACTTATGAATTCAAAAGAAATGTTTAAATGGAGTTGTTCAAGCAAATAATGTTACAATATGGAGATTGTAAACTTCAATCATAAAATAATACCGTAAAAAAATTTAAACATTTGAAAAGGAATAAAACATTCTGTATCGTTACGTTAAATTTTAAAAAAGTTGATAGTATGAAATTTAGTAATAAGAATGAATAGCGCGTTTGCCTTTTTCATTCGTGCATTGTATTAGAAAACTATGGATATCCATGTCTAAAATCGTATCAAGTCACGAATTTAAACATAGAATCGAAACACAGATGGGTCATTCTCAAACAAAGTTACAAAACAGTGTCTAACAATATAATTAAATTTCCATTTAAAAAAAGAGATATTGTTCTTACTTTATACAAGTACGTGAAACTCTTTGAAGACAATACAATATCTGTAATGTCCCCAAAGAATGCACGTTTTCCTATGTCCACTCTGTTACCAAGATTTTCTAATGATCCTATTACGCAATAGATGACAGCACATGTCTCAATACTGTGTATATATATATATGAAGATTTCGTCCACATGGAATTTGCATTCATAAAGTTGCAGAACATTTTTTTTTAAGTTTTTAACAAAAAATTAGGTAAGTACATTTTTTTTGTCCACTATGTCACCTAGCTATAGATAATATAAGTAACTGTTAAGATTGGTAAATATAATTAATAGTACACTTATTTATGTATGTAATAATACAAGGCTACTTAAGCCTAGATAATGTCTTGAATATTTAAAATAAATGGAAATATTGTATTTGTCCACTCTGTAACCTGTCCAATGTTAATAAAGTAGTTTTTGCAGTAAATTTCAAATCATATATTATTTGAAATTACATTAAAGTATATTTCTAAACAATTTTAACTACGCGAATTAAATATTAGGACAATAATTCATATTATTGTAATGAATCTTTTAGAGGAATTGATATGTCTAATTTTTTAAACCATAGTAACAGAGTGGATGTATATTTCTATTCTAACTAAATTCGTAATATATTTGAACCAATATTTGTTTTCTAGAGTATTTGTCACCACTTCGAAAAAAATATATAACAGATTTGAAGAATTAAAAATAATTTTTATGTGAAGAAATTTAATAAATTGGCAACATAGTGGACATTTTGCCCATGTGTTTGACAAGAATTGACATTTTTTTCTATAAATAGAAAGTAAAGTGTGGAAAAACATTCAGTTTTCATAACACCAGATACCTAATGTAGATAAGATAAAAAATTACATAAAAAAAAAATCAAGATATAATCAATTTCTGAACTGTAACTTTTTTTGAAAATGACGGAGATATTTACTGTTTAGTATTTTCTGAGTAATATAAAGGACGGTAATGCATTTCATAGAGAGAGCATATATAAATCTAACGTAAAATTTCAGCATTAAAGAGGCCTTCTTGGCCGAGTGTTTAAGACACCATACCCTAATCGCTTGAGAGCATAGGAATCAGGCCGGCGGGTTCGACTCCTACCAGCTCCATTGCACGCACTTGTGGAGCTTCTGGTTGTAACTCTCTGGTGTTGTAAATTTCCTTGTGCTATCTCATCAAGATTTATGTAATTGTCGAAGTCATGTATGTGTTTCTGTGCATAAAATATGTATGGATCATTCGCGACAACAGCCTTTGTAGCTATAGGTCTCAAAGCATCACTCCTTCAAATGTCAAATGTTCAGCATTAAAACACAAGTGCTTCTTTTAGGAAAAAAATCAGGTCACATATCTGTAAAATGGAAATTGATGTTTCTGTCATACATCGAATGTTGCAGAAATTTAGAACGTGTTATCATATAATATAGTAGGGTTTCCCAAACTCTGGTTCGCCGACGTAAAAGTTACTTGTTTTAATAACATAATACCTGTTATTAAATAAAGCAAATAATGATATTCTGAATTTGTGTTAGACATTTTGAATAAAAATATCTCGAACTGGGCAACACTGCAGTCACGGTTTGTGCAAGTGTGTTTGTGTAAAGTGTATTTTCTGTATTTAACATGAAATGGATCAAACATAGGGAAATTGCCGAAATAAGTTACCCGCGAGCAAAATGTGGCTTGATGGTGCTTGGCATACCTGATGTGAACAATATTACATTGAAGATAATTTTATTCAGATACTAATTATATTCGAAACATCTGCAAAGACTTTTGCAACAAAAAAAGAATTATAAAACTGTGACCATCAGCTCGAGAGTTATGCTTAAGAGCCTACACTAGTCACGGGAAACGCTCAAGCTAATGTTAAGTCTATGGGAAAGTTCTAGCGCGATTTCTCGTTCGCATTTTAATATTTTTAAATGCTTTTTTTGCATAGGAAAGCTGAGGTAAATCTCCAACGTTGTTAGTTTTTGCTTTTTCGATTTTTGTTGCAGTTTTTTTATAAGAGGGCATTTTTAATTTTGGAACCGGTTCTGAAAGTGAAAGTCCCCTTATATAAAATAACTGGAACCAAAATCGAAAAAATAAAAGCTAACAACGTTGGAGATTGACCTCAGCTATCCTATGCAAAATAATCATTGAAAAATATTAAAATGCGAGCGAGAAATCGCGCTAGAACATTCCTATAGACTTAACATTAGCGTGAGCGTTTTTTCGAATGGCTGATGTAGGCTCTTAACCCTTTCAGGGGCAGTGGTATGTTTATGAAACCACTTAAGTTTAATTCCCAAACGCCACAGTGGCACTAGAATTTTGATAAAATCTTTCCCATTTAACACTTTCCGGCACAGAGAAAGTCTGATCGTAAAATGAGAAATTGCTGGCATACACCGGAATTTACGAACGACTTTAAAAAAAATAAGAACTCCTTATTTTAAGCTTTCATTAGAGAAACAAAATTTTATTAAAATATTCTTGGTGTCGAATGCAAGTTTGGAATTAAAACTAGGTGTACCCGGAGAGTGATCACTGTGCCGGAAAGGGTTAATACGTATGTAAAATATAGCCTTTTTCTTATTTCCAAATAAATGTTTTCCTAAATTCCGGTGCCAGTCATTTATTTCAACATTTTAGTACTGAAAGTACTTTGCCCCTGAAAGGGTGAAACATACATAGAAAAAACATATATAGTGACTAATCGTATAATCGCCTTCCTTGGAAATCTGTTAAAAGGCAAAAATAAATAAAAACTTAAACTATAAAATTGCATGTAATTCAATGAGATTCAATCAGAAAACTTCCACATTAATTTCAAATGATGCAGCTACCTGTCACGATCACGTGAACGTTGTTTTAAAATTAATGCAGGAACACTAACATGCACCACAAAGCGCAGTCAGGTATCCTGATTTAAAGAGAACCCTGTGTTAATTCATAAAAACGGCATTTTATTTTCTTCCTTACATATTATTTGGTATCTTTTTTCTGGTGTGTATTTTTAAATACTTTTTTTCTTACAAAATAAAATAAAATAATTAATAAATAAATAAAGCAAGTATTTTATACCAGAAAGACCCGTGCGTAGCTTTCGCACTGCAATCTTTCATATTATTTCCTGGTACGTTTTAGCACATATTTTTAATTAACTTATTTTTTTTAAAATCAAACAACGCGTTTTAACGAAATGTGGTTGTACTATCTCAGAAACTTGTTCAAACACTTTTCGAATGATACCTCTTTCATCGTTGTATGTTTTGTATGTGCATAGAAAAAAGGATGTTGACAACAGAAATAATACATATGATGGTTGCATGTGTATAAGAAAATGGGAATAGATTGCCAGAAAATTTGTTGCCAAATTTTCTTTTCTCGCCAAGATCATTTCTCTAAGTTGTCAAGACCCCTATACTGGAGAAAAAACGAATTATAAAAAAAATTAAACACTGAATCAGACGTTTAGGGAATTCCTATGAAAGCATTTCCTCATATTTTGATAACTGTTCCAGAAACGTCTTAAATACATGCATAAATGAATATTTGGTACACCACTTTTTTTGCAAGCCTATGGGAAATTAAACATGGGATGTTCAAATTTTGTGGTCCAGCAGCCATTTAAGTGACGTCAGAAATATTAAAAAATAAATAGTTAAAATTTTTGTGAATCCTAATGAACTGTATATTTAAATGAAAGATAATCCTTAAATTACGTAATCTACTGGTGCTCCGATACAGTATGCATACTGTTTGTCGATCACAAGAATAGCTCTCGCCGAGAAGTCTGCCCCTGTCTGTTGCCGTGGAAACAAGACTCGCTCCATTTTCGACAGGGGAAACCAGAAGATAAGCATTCACAATAGTTTACTAAACGCTTTTATTATTATTATTGTTTTTTTTTTTGTAATTATTTTAATCGATTCATCGAGTGAAAGAAAACTGTTTCATATATTATTTATATGATAATATTTAGATTTTACAAATGAAAATAAAATATGAATCCATATGAATTAATCATGAAATTTATTACTGTAAAAATGAAATGAAATTAACTTAAATAATTGTTTAAAAATTGATATTTTCATAACCATTAATAATTATCAATGACTTTAAATTATTAATACAATGACCGAATTTCAGTGATTATTATAGATTTCAGTATGTATTTTCAAACAATTTGCAAGGACGGAAAATTTTTTTTATCATTAAAAATAGAAAAAATAATAATACCTTCTAAACTTTTAGAATTTATTCAAGCATGTGAAAATTCTCTGAATCACTCTCAGCAGTCTCGGTTTCTTCTGAATCAGAGTCGTCGGTATTAATGTGAAATGACAGTTCGTCTAATAGATCCTCTAACAGTCCATCTTTTTCCCAGTAATTATTTTCAACGTTTTCCACGTGTTTGCAATGTGCTGCCCATTCTGCCGAAGTAACCTCAGTGATAGCTGTTTGAAGTAAAGATTTTAGATTGTCCAAACTTAAATCACCAGTAACATTTCGTTCTTTTACTTTTCTTTTTACAGAGGACCAGACAAATTCTATTGCGTTTAGATCACAATGATAAGGGGGGAGTCGTAGAACTTCATGTCCATCTTTTTCTATTAAATTATCAATTTTATAGACGATTTTCTTTGGACGATTGCTGTCTATAAGAGAGAATAGTTCCGCTTTCCGCATTTGTTCGTCGCAGTATATTTTGTTGTTTTTCAGCCAGTCAATCATAACTTTTTTTGTAGAATATTTTGTAGGAGTGAGGTTTTCAACAGTTGTATGATACGGAGCATTATCCATATATACGACACTGTTTGGTTGCAAATTAGGAAGAAGTTTTTCCAACACCCATTTTTTGAAGTTTTCATAGTTCATTTGCCCGTGATAGTCACCGCTTTTTGTCGATGCTTTATATACTAGTTGAGAATCCGTAAGAAAACCTGTTGATGATCCAGCATGAACAACTATGTCTATTTTTCGCATTAACATTTGCTGTAACTCCCAAAACTGTGTCGTCTTGCCAACATTTCTTAAATGTCAAGTTGTTATCGACCCAAGTTTCATCAATATAGACAATCGGTCGTCCAGTGTTCCTATGACGTCTCATTTCTCTCTAATATTTGTGTCTCCAAAAAACAATATCTGGCCTTTCCATGAGAACTTTTCTTTTATTCACGCACTTTTTCCATCGAAAATTCATTGAATGTAAGACTTTGCACAATGTGTCTCTTTTCCACGAAAATCCAATTTTTTCTTTCAACACGGGTAATAATTTTCTGACAGATGGTACTTTTCTTTCTCTTATATAAAAATCTTGAATCGTTTGACGTATAACGCACTTGTCAAAGTCATCTATTTCGCAGTTCCGCTCACTAGGTCTTTTACGATGTTTACCAGGTGATATTAAATCTGTCGATGAGCCCAATGCAGAAACTTCATTTCTTATTTTTTTTATTGTAGCTTCAGAAACTCCACTTGCTCGGGAAGCTCGTTTCAGAGCTTGTGGGAGTGGAATTAAAACATCTTTAGATGAAGCTTCACTGGAACAAAATTCCGCAACATTATATATGATTTTACGTGCTTGCGATTTCAAGACTTCCCCTTTTCTAAACTGAAAGGGCATCTTTCCAGTTTAACAAATTAGAAAAATTATTTAATCAAATGGGAACAAATAATTTTAAAAAAGCAAAAGCAAAATTAAATCAAAAATAAGATAACGCAACTGCTGTAGATCCGAGAAGACGAATGACGTGATCTAACCTTTTATTCCGCCAATTCCTCACACGCGTATTCCCCATTCGAAATGGACCGGTCTTGTTACTATAGCGACCGCCACCCCAACCAGACTTTATGGCGGGAGCTATTCTTGTGGTCGACAAACAGTACTGTTTGTGGTATTTTTTTTTTGGCAACAATGTTTTGAGGAAAACCTTTCATTTCATTTTGGAAAACAATGCCGATTTAATTTTTAATTATCAGCAATTTTTAATCGAAAACATGTTTTAACGAACTGTTAAGTGTGCTATGTCAGAAGCCTGTTAAAAATCCTTTCATATGCTATCTCATTCATCGTTCTGCGTTTCGTATTTTCTTAGTAAAAGGGATGTTGACAGGAGAAATAATATATATGATTAGCAAAAACCGCGTCTTTGGGCACGTGGTTGTTGATACATGCCAAGTGATATTTGTGTATCGACTAACATTTCGGGAGAATTATACTAATACAGATAATTTAAATATTACTAATTAAGTGACATTTTGAGGAAACTTTATTCTTGAGTCGTATTAGGTGAACATGAGGCTTGAATTACTGAGAAAACGTCCATTCTACTCATTTGCAGCCACCTCTTTTCAACAACTATATACAATGCAGCCAACTTCAGAACACCATTTATCAGCTATAGTGCAGTAAATGAATTTTTTTAATCGGTTCAGCAGTTTCAGAGTTTATTTTCTAAAAAAAAGCATTTTTTTAAATTTTACAATATTAACATGCTTTTATTCACCATAAAAATGAAAATACATTAAATTCAATAATTGAAAAACATTGGTTTACTATAGTTAACCGTAATTTTTATGCGGCAAAAATGCAGAATATGAAGTACTTCCTTACCTTAGCTGGGAATCATGTTTCTTTATTACTATCATTTTAATTAATTATAACAGTTAATGATACTTGCGTTTTATCCTATTTGTCACAATATTTATTTATATCACTGGCATAACACATAATTGATTTTTCAGTTTTTATAATTATAATTGAAACTTAAACAATTGTTCGTCAGTGTTCATACGCTTGTACCACAATTGTTTAATATAATTTTCTAACTAATATTTAAATAGCAGAAAATGTAGTCATCTCGTTTAATTTCAGGGTTTGTAATACTCCTCTGATTTTAAATAAGGCGAGAAATTTTAGTAAAAATTGTGATAAAAGCGTACGAACCCTTTTCTTGCGCAACTTCGTCTTAGAAGTTATCTCTACGCAAAATTTAAAGTTTTTACACCGAAGGTTTCAGAAAAATTCCAGTGAAAATGTGACTGCAGAACATTTACCTCCCATTTCACCAATTTGATCTCGATTTTGTTTTAAAAACTTTTTATTCAGAGAGTCAGATCCTAATAGAAAACTGCATGTAAAATTTAAAATTTCTTGCTCAGATAAGTCAGTTTACTCTTAATTACAAATTGTTTTCTAATCATTCATCCTTTTAAAAATCGAATGCTTTAACAAACGTTTTTAGCGATCTTTTACTTCTTAAAATAATCTCTATATCTAATTTAATTTCTTAGCCTCAACAGATTCAAAGAAATCGGAATTTTTGGATATTTTTGGTTTTTCCCTCATTTGAGTGCTGTTTGTGCAGACAAAAAATATAGCATATTTTTAAGCGGAAATTGTCACCATTATTACACTTCGAGAACATTTGAAATACGTTCAGTAGTTCCAAAGTAAGATTTCATACTTTTAAATTTCGAAATTAAAGAAATCGTTATGAGCGATCATGTACGGCCATAAAGTAAGTACCATGCCGAATTTTATGTTTAAATCCTGACAATTACAAATAAATATTAGAATAGTTCATTTTTAGAATAGTTCAGATTAATGTCGCATACTTAAAATTAGATATTTTTAGAACATCTCTTAGCGAAAATTTAAATCTTATAGGTAACCATTTTGTGAAATTTCATGGTCATAGCAAGAACATATTCGAAGAAATTGTAATTTTAGAACACTTGTCGCTTTTGCACATCTTTGAGAACAATTGTACTGAAATAAAAAATATACTTTATTTAAATCCAAATAAGGAAGGACCGCGATAGAGCTTTGGAATTTAGCCTACGCTTCTGTGAAATAAAAGCACTCTAATCTAAAAATAAACTCTCAGAACTACGGAAATGCAAAAATTACTAACAAGGAAGGTCTCCATAAGCGCATACTCAGGAGGATATATACGTCTATAAAAAAAATTCCGCGGAACCTTGATATAACGTCCGTAAAAAAAATATTAAAATTTCGTTTATTTGGCGATTTATCATCGGTTGCCGATGGAATAAAATTTAAAGAAATACGGTTTTATAACAAATACTCTTTAAGGCAGAGATGCAAAAATCTAGGCGCCAATCGGCCGATTCCCATCACTAAATTTTGAGTATTCCTCTCCTAATAAGAATTCTGATAAAATTTAGGCGAAGTATACTAATAAAATTCGATGAAGAATACTAATAAAATTTAGTGGTGGGAATCAGTCCATTGTCGCCTAGAATGTTGCCCCCTGCCAGTGTTGCCAGTAGGCTACTTTTTTTAAATTCAGATTGTTTGATTCCCACCACTTTTTTAAAATAGTGTAATTGGCCTTATTCTTTCATAATTTAA
This sequence comes from Maratus michaelseni, assembly GCA_963931845.1. NCBI lineage: Eukaryota > Metazoa > Arthropoda > Arachnida > Araneae > Salticidae > Maratus > Maratus michaelseni. The sequence continues at coordinate 102,820,688 of OZ007600.1, forward strand.
TCAGTCATAAAATAAAGCGAATATTTCTACTTGAAAAAAGTGGTGGCAATCAAGCAATCTGAATTTAAAAAAAGTAGCCAACTGGCAACACTGCCCCCTGCTTTAAGGAAAAACTTTTTCATGCTGAACTTGTTTATGTAAGTTTAACTGACATAATAGATAAATTTTTATAACTATAATTTTGTGTGCACATTTATATGTATGTATAATGAAATTGAAAGATGACAATTTACAATTTAAAACTTTAAATTGATTGAAATTGTTTCAAGCTCAAAAATAAACCCGATTCTGAACATTGTCAATTCAAGGAAAGCGTATTTTTGCTATGGAAACAACGACTTCTTCGATATGGGTATAACGAATGCGTTTGTCATCGGGCTTTTCTTCTTAAAATACACTTAAAAATTATTTATATAACCGGTGAAGCCGTTTAAATTAGTAAAAGTCGTGGAATGTGGTTATAAAACAATAGCAAAATTTCATTAAATCGCTAATAAATAGAAAAAAAACGTGAATGATTTATTTAATCTGATTTAAAGATTATTTTAAATTAATATTACTGCAAACGTACAAAGAGTTGAAAATGTTGAACACAAAATGCAAACGATTCTGAACAAGAGGGTATGGAATCATGAGCCCTAGAATTAACCCATTCGTATAATTTTTTGTGACAATTTTACGCTTTCAAATTTTACAAAAATCTCATAGACATATTTAGAAATTATAACAAGTGGGTAAGTGTGATCGAAGATCGCTCAAAGGGTTTCGTTTAACATTCCTTTCAAAACACTTTATCTTTTCTTTAATAAATTCAAACAAATTTCATTTAGCAACAACAACAAAAAAAAGTCATGTTTTTTATAAAGTAAAATATTACCGGTCTATTTTTTCCTTTTTTCGAATATCTAAACCAGCCGGATAGCGGTCCAAGCCCGCTATTATATTCTGTCATAATAATATCCGTCATACGGACTAAATGCAATATTTAAAAAAATAATTTCAAAATTAAACAAATTGTACACCTTCAAAATGTTAAAATATGCGAATATTTCCATAATCGGATTTTTATCACGATATAATATGTTTCTCAAACTCATATATTTACTATTCTCTATTATTTATATTGATACTCGCTTTGTATTATTCTCAAACATTTAAAAAATTAGTTAAACTTCCTATATGACGTCAGATTTTCTTTTTAATTATCTAATGATGTGATATTAATCTGCTTTGTCCACTTACACACACTCATACTCCTTGTATTATTGAGAAATCTTAGACATTTTCCATTTTATTACGACTATGCCGTCAATCAATTTTATTTCATATTTATTTTTTTTTTCAATTGGTGAAACTTTTTATTTCATTTTCATTTGTCACGTGAAAATCGTCTAATAGAAAATTAATTATTGTAGAAAGAATTTCATTGTAGATTTTAAATCTTTGGCATCTGCTACAACGAAAAATGTTTCAATTTAATAGGAAAAGGCTGTTAGAATTTTGTTTTTTTATCTCTATTTATTAAAATAATACGAATTTTTCAAATTTTAATATTTTGAGCTCTTCACAGCTGCTATTCATATTTATACACTAAGTTTCAACTCTGTAAGTTTGGCGAGGAAAACATGTTGCTAGCCAAATCGCGTCTTTTTGCGCCAAATACTCGAAAGTATTTTGTATTCTTGCAGATTTTCTACTGGGATTCGGCAGCTAAATATTTCACTGTTCCTTTATTACACACATGAGTAGCTTCATCAGCATTTTTTTTCAAAATTTTCTGGGTATGCGCTTTAAGGAGACCTTCCTTGTAAGTCGAAAACTATCTTACATATGGAAGACTGGTGGCTTAAACGATACACAAAATGGCTTCCGATGTCGAACTGTAACGCCAGTGAAAGTAATTTATGAGTAATTTAATCACAAATTTGATTCCGAGAGAAAATAAAAAAACAGAAGGATAGAGGTCGTTTTCATGCACTCATGTTAGTATCGGACAAAACGCCCTCACACAAAACACTAGACTCTTTTTATACGAGAGTACCTAGTCCTCTACATACTATTCTGAAATAGTGTACATATTTAAAATTTTAAAAAATCTTCAACTTTGCAACAACTCAGCCATGGTTACTGCAAGTGTGTTCGTGCAAAGTGTATTTTCTGCTTCAAACATAAACGGAATCATAGACAGGGAAATGAGAAAATCTTGGTCGGTAAGATATAAGTTATCAGTCAGCGAGACGAATGCCGTCCACGGGGCACGGGTTTGACATTCCTGGTCTAAAGTGAACATATTACCCCACTGTTTAATCGCAAATAAGAAAATCGAAAACAACAAACAGAAAATGTGTGCCAAACATTCTTTTAAATTATTTTGATTAATATATGTACATACCAGTGGACCCGTACGATAATTTCGTACTGTAGTCTAATTTTTTTTAGATGCAGGTTTAAACTTTTAAAGAAAAATTAAGGATAAAAATACAAAAAACAATTAACAATCGTATTTTAACTGCATTCACCGCCCCCTGAATACTACGCCTGCGCGCTGACAAAAGTGGCGGCTGCTGCAGGCGGATTTCTTTTCAGCGTTTGAACAGTCCCTCGAAATCAACACAAATAATTTCTAAAATTTTCTGCGCCTACTTTGCCTGCGATCAAATAAGTCAAAGAAAACTTTTAGATATTATTGGTGTTGAAGTTCGAGGGACCGTTCAAACGCTGAAAAAAAATCCGCCTGCAGCAGCTCCCATTTTTTTCAGCGCGCAGGCCTATTATTCAGGGGTGGTACTGCATTAGAGGATGGCGTCACCCGTTTCGGGAAAATTGAGAAAAACCTATCATTTCTTTAATGAAAACAATGCTGATTTAAATTTTAATTAACTGCAATTTTACTTCAATCAATCGATGGTGTTTCTTTCTTCTAAGCATTTCAATTTTCCTTTTAAACCATAAATATAAAATAAACCCGCGCGCTTGCATCACACTTTATACTTGTTGTACTTATTACATATTCTACGCATTATGTATTACGTAAATAATATACTCTTATTACGTATGCTACGGTTGTACTATTTTTTCTATAATCATTGTTGAGCATCACATGATGCGGTATTTTATTTTTGTGGCAACAATAATTTGAGGAAAACTTTTCATTTCATTTATGAAAACAATGTCGATTTCATTTTTTATTAACAGCAATTTTTAATCAAAAAAACATGTTTTAACGAAATGTTAGTGTACTATATCAGAAGCCTGTTTAAAATCATTTCTTAAGGTATCTTATTTATCGTTCTGTGTTTTGTATTTGCTTAGAAAACGGGATATTGACAACAGAAATAATACATAGGATTTTTTTGGTTTGAATGTCATTCTCTAATAATCAGGAAAACTTATACACAAAGATAATCAGCTTTGTAAGACGTCAGAGTATATAACTCTCAGAGAAACACCGAACGATAAAATTTCGGTCATTTCAGTATTAACCCCCTTATGCTTTACTAAACTGGGGAAAAGTGCACTTCGCACCACTTTTTTTAAAATAGAAATTTGGTATCTTATATTATCGAGGATGCCTAATAAAATAAGACACCAAATTTCTGTAAAAAAGAAAGTGATGTGAAATGCACTTTTTCCCATTTTACTAGGGCGTCCCAAAATTGGGACGCTAGGCATAAATGGGTTAAGACTGTCATTTTTGTATATCGACTACGAGTTGTTTTGTGATGAAACAGGTAGGCCAGACTTGCCAACTCTCCGGCTTTTTGAACACCAGTATAATCTTATAGAAAATGTTTTTTTTTTAAATCGCCGAATGTTCCGATTACAGAAAACAATATTTTCTGTACTAAAATACTGGTGTCCAAAAAGCCAGAGACTTGGCAACTCTGAGGTAAGAATTAAATAACAGTTCCTTCTGGGTGTTTTTATAAAAACATTTCTACTTAGATTATGTTCCCAATAAAATAAATGTTGCACAAATATTAACAAGTTATCTGATAAAAGATGTATTAATAAAGTTCGCCGAATGCTTGTTTGAATAAGAATGTTTATAAAGTTCATTGATCCACATCGTTGGAAAAATAATTTTCAGAATAGAAATCAGATATACAATCTCGTTTAAGTATAAAATAGTGTATACTTATTTATATTTGTTTGAATTTATAAAATTTTACTTGCGGGCTACTTCATTTGCAACTAGTTTCTTACAATGTTTCATGTGTAATTTATGAAAACAAAAGATAATAACTCGATGCAGCAAGATATCATTTTAAAATCAGATTTTATGGAAGAGAGGATTATTCGAAGTAAAGAAATCAAAAGATCACATTTTAGACTGCAGGTTTAATTTAAATAAGTCATTTGTCAAATATCCGGAAGAAAATAAGTCTAGATGCTTAAAACCGCTTGAGAGGCACCAGTATATAGTATATACCACTTTTTAATATATAACTTTGCCACCAGTATTATTAAATAAAAATATTTATTATTATTCTTTGCAGATTGATAAGGTAAAAATTCTTTATTTAAAATTACTGGTGTCAAAACATCGCAAAATTCAGCATTTTTAGACCACGTGCTTGCCCTTCAAGGGGTTAAAATATTGTCATTTAAACCAAAAAATGAAAACAAGTTGTCTAAAACTAAATTAAATTTTATAAAAAATAGAAAATTAAATGAAAACTGAATCTTTGGAGGTAAAACATTGAACTATTAAATTTACCAAGAATAATGAAAAAAAAATCCCGTAAGGAGATGTATAACATTTCACACATTATACCCGTTTAAACAAACGGAATATACACATTTTAGAAAAGAAAGAAATATTGACTAAAATTGGTTTCTAAAGGGAAATATGTTAAACTGAATAAATTACGTTGCTGAAGAACATGTTTTGTAGATTTAACTAGGTAGGAGATTGTTTATTATAGCAGTAGAGACGCGTATTACAGTTAATTTTGGTTAATAGTTTGCATTGTGTCATTGGTAATAGGTTTAATTAAGCCAGTATTTTTGCAACGTATGCCGAATCGCTAGGTATGCTACCAACGATCATTTTATTTAAATAATTAACTGATAAACAAAATGATTGAAATAATTTTGGGAAGTAAACACGTTGTTTGCTGTTAAGAAGAATGCACACAATTAAAATATGTTTACACAATATAGCTATGAATAAAGAGGAGGAAACTTATATTGTAGTGTCTACTGGTTACGGATGAAGTAACCGAAGATATAGTCAAAAGATGGAAGCTGTTTTTTGTTCACATCGGATCAGGGCTTGATTCATTCCGGGGCAAACTCCCACCAGCAAAAACAAATAGATATTTTTGCTTTTATTATGACAGAAATTTTGCTTAAATAAAGCGTTAAAAAAACAGGAAAATTTTTATTTAAATTTATTGCTGTAAATTTGTCCCGGCGTTAATCTGGCCCTGCAAAATCGGTTACAGTTGAAGCTTCATGTTTTTCAGGAATAGTCAATTCTTCTTTATTCATAGTTCCATGGTTTACATTTACATTCTTAAAACTTATTACCATACAAAGTGTATACTGATTTTTGCAAAATTAAAATGTAATAAAACTACTTTGGAATTTTATTATTATAAACATAGTATTTTATAAATAGCTGATAATCACGTATAATACACTAATAAAACACTGATGTTTAGTTATTAGGTCTAAACAAACACTATCTAAACAAGCACTACCACTTCACTCAGCAAACAAACCACAATTAGGATGTAATTTCAGTACTACCCGAGGCTAACGAAAAAGAAAGGCAACCGCGGTGCTTTACGCGTATCTTTTTTTACAGACCGCGGGAGTCACGTGATGCTCGAATGCGCCAATGCAGGTGTACGAAAAGAGAATTACGTCACTCTAGCGGTCTGTAAAAAAAGATAAGTGAAATGCACCGCGGTAGCCTGTCTTTTTCGTTAGTCTCGAGTACTACAATTACATACGGGATGTTGCTTTGTATCGCAGACGAATACCTAATTCCTAAACCATTATTGACCGGGAGGCAGCAGCACAGACAATCACCTCATCGAGTTCATGGCTGAAATTCCAGAATTAGTTAAAACTTGACTCGCATATTAAAATGCAATCGGTCTGCCAAGTCATATTTTGGTGGAAAACACCCAAAAACCCGACTTTAGCAATTGGCTCGTAGGTTTACCATTGTGTGTTCCTGCTCCCAGTCCTCCATGTTTTCATACCTTTGGGTGCATGAAAACACAATGGTAAACCTGCAAGTCAGCCGCTAAAATCGGGTTTTAAGGTGCTTTCCACCAAGATATGACTTGGCAGACCGATTGCGTTTTAATATGCGAATGGAGTTTTAACTAATTCTGGAATTTCAGCCGTGAACTCGATGAGGTGATTATCTGTTCTGCCGCCTCCCGGTCGATTAGTTTTAGAGCCAAAACTAGTGACAATAGCAAAAGTACTTCAAATGTTTTCATCCACATCTGAAAATCCATTTACGGCAAAGCAGTTATTATTATTCTTTTTAAGTTACGAAATTGGAATTTTTGTACGGTCCATGGAAGAATGTAAATTTTCTAAATGAATTTCCTCAAATGATCTTTAAGTTATATTTTTAAAAAACTGTTAACCTTCTCTAACAAGTAAAATAGTAAAGATTTCATTCTCTTACGACCGAAAGTTACCGAGTTATGATACTTCGCAATTAAAAACATTTTAGTTTTCTAATTACAGGATCCAGACACCGTATAAAAATTATAATTTTCTAATTTTTGAAAGAATAAATATTTTGATCTACCGTAATTTCTTGCGTATAGGCCGCGGCTAAAATAAGTTTTTTTCAAATCAAAAATTATATTTAATAAATGTCAGATAAGTACCAAGTAGATGTAAGTTACTTTTTACTAAATAAATTTTTCTATCGAAAACATACTTATTTTAGCCGCGGCTTATCCGCCGGAAATTACAGTATAAAAATTTTGAAATGATGAAGAATAACATAAGGAACGTATTTGCAGTTGGAACTATACCTCTAAAACTGAGGGTTCAGGTACTGATGGCTCTGTTGGTCAACGAAAAGAAGGCATACCATGTATAAAATAATTTTTTTAAAGGTTTTCTACGAAAACGGAATATAAGAATATTTTTATGTAATAAAAAATAATTAGCATTAAAAAAATATATATCCTCAGCATTTTCTGTTTGAAGATGCGAGAGCGGCAATCAGTTATTAAAAACAATTAATCGTTGGCTGGCAAATAATCTCTAGTAATCTAAAGTAATAAATCTTTCAATATGTTTTTTCTTAATTATTTATAGTAATCTGAAATTTAAACATTGTCCAGAAAAATTACAGGAAGCATTTTTTGTTCTTTCTAAATATTTCTAGTAAACTCTAGATCTTGTTTTTTTACTTTTACTCACATTTAAATAAATATAATCACAAAAACATAATTACAAAAATTAATATTCTGTCTCAATACAACAGAGAAAACTCTACATAAAACACTCTAGATAGAGTACCCTACTGCTACACGAGCAAACGGCTGAAAAGACACATTCTGTAATCAGACGGCGCCGCGTATGCTATTTGACTACAATACATAAATTTTTTTATAATACTTTTTTAAAGTAAGCGCTATAACTCCGGTTTCCAGACAAACAACCACAATTTCATTTTACCCACATATTTATCTACTTCCGAAATAAATCACGTTTCTGCACGACTTCATAAAAATACTATCCATATTCTTTTAATTAACTGTCATCCATCTTTACAAATATAATAACCACTACAATGTTGATAAGTCATTTTCAGTTTAAAACACATCTACTCCATCCAAAAATCTTTCAACACAAACGAAGTTAAATTAATCTGGGATGAGTCAAACAGAAAAAAAAAGATTGCGAAGATTCTATTTGGTTCCAGTATTCATATTTATTAGTATAGCTTAGCGAGCAATAAAAAATGTTATGTGCATATTAAATATCAGGATTTCTGATAACTTATTTATTGAACATCTGTGATAAAACGGAAAGTGGGTATTTTGTAAGGAATGGCTTTCCTTTGCGGTACATAAATTCTGTGTTAAAATAAAACTGAGATTAAAATGGGCTTGTCACCAGTGTGCGAATTAAGAATATTATCATTTCATGCATTTGTACGAATGTAGCATAAAAAATGGATTATTACTTTTGAAATAAATTCTATGTCCAAAATTGAATGTTAAATTTTAAAATGGCGAATTAAATATAAAAGCTATAAGTAAATGCATTTTACTTGAATATACCAATATGGTATTTTGTTTTCCTGATTTAATGTTTCAAACTGTAATTTTGCTGTAGATTATTTTTTAGTTAGAAATAATTATTTCTGTAAGACATTTTAGGTAAGATAAATATCAAATACACAGAAAAACTAAACAGTCGTATAATTTAGACCATGCAGTAATATTTAAAGGAATAAAATAAAAATAATTTACAAAATTGTATTAAGTGAAAATTTAAAATCGAAATAATCGAAATCTAATACAAATGTAATGCAATTTAAAAATATAGAGAATTAATGCAGAAGGTAGTACAGCCGCGGAAGAAAAAGGATACCCCCTTACTAACTCTATCGTCAAATCATCATATACAAAAGAGTGCTACCGATGATCAGTGACATCATCTACTAACTAATGCATTAATTATTTTGCCTAGGTGTCGTCTATACATAGAAGCTATAACAAACTGTAAAATTTCCAATATTAACACCTAATTTTGACATAAAATTTAGATTTTTCGGTACATTTTACCTTTGGATATCAAACGTTACTTCGTACGGTGAAGTAGTTAGCTGGTTATGCAGGTTTATAGTTTGGAACTTTAATGTTAAATTCATTTTTAATCGTTGGAAAATAGATTGCAGTGTGGGTTGTTTTTTTAAGCATAACTTAAAGCCTGGTGGCGGAATGATCTGTAATTTTGGAATAGCATATTGGAAGATTTTTAAAGTGATTTCTGTTTAAATATTCATAGATTACAATTCATATATATATATATATATATATTTATTTAACTGAATATCAAAATCGATATATTTCGAAAAAAAAATGAAATTATTTTTTTTTTAACAGAAATTGATTGTCACCACTGAGCTAGGCACTAGAATCTAATCCGAAAAAGCATTCATCCTAATACGTTAAAACATTTTTGAGGTAAAGAAATCAAATGTCATTTTTCAAATGTCAACAATTGATTAAAAGAATGACTAAAACTTTATAGATTATTAAACTATTGTCACGCAAATAAAAATATCTAATTTCCTGGAAATTAAATTTACTGTACCAGTAAATAGAAAAATAATTTAAATATAGAGTTAATTTGTATAACTTTAATTAATTATCTTAGAATTAAAACTTTAAAAGTAAAACTTTGAACCCTTTCAGGGCCGAAGTATTTATGCTGCTATTATGAATGATTTGCACCAGGCTTTACGGACAAATTTGTTTTGAAATAATTAAAAGCTTGTATTCTTGTATATTATAAGAACAAATTTATATTCCGAAATTCTGGTGAGTGGATTTCAGTGGTATATACAATATACCACCGCCTTTTAAGAGGTTAACTGGATTATTTACCAATTTCAAACAAATTACCTGATAGATCAAATGAGAATATTTTGTCAAACGAGGTATTGCAAATTGGATATATTACATTGTTTTTACCTAAAAGAATATAAGCATTATAGAAAGAATAATATTGAATAAATAAAAGTGGAATATTAAATTAAAATGTGAATATTATATGTATATTTATTATATATATATATATATATATATATATATATATGTATATATATATATATATATATATATATATATCGAGAGAATTAAACGGCTAAAATGGAAATGGGCTGGGCACATTGCAAGAAGACAAGACAATAGATGGAGCACAAACACCCTACAGTGGTATCCCAGAGATGTAAAACGACCAAGAAGACGACCTCAAGTAAGATGGAGTGACGAAATCAGAAAACTGGCCGGTGTTAATTGGATGACTAAAGCACTAGACAGGCAACAATGGAAAAATCTGGGGGAGACCTACATCCAGCAGTGGATTGAAAACGGTTGATGATGATGATGATGATATATATATATATACTTCAAAATTATACAACAGTTTTTGATGTAAAACAAATAAATTCATCAATTACAGATGGTTGTTTTGCCAAAAATATTACGAATTATTTGGTTTAACACATTTGCATCATTAGCGCATATATGCGTCAATTCAGGAATTTCTTTTTATTCAGAAATTCTGATTTCATACCAGAAATTCTGAATAGTAATTTCTTCTTTATTTAATAACTTAGTTTCGCGATTACATAACCTAAAAATCTTCTTCCGGAATTTCCGGTATGGATTCAGAATTTCTTAAGGTAAAACAAATTCCTAAAATGCAGGCTAATGATGCAGATGGCTTAATCTGCACTTGTAATTAATTACCTGTTTAGCTTCAGAAAATAATATGAAAGGCATTCAAAAATTAATCTCATTTCAGTTATTTTATTAGACTTAGTCAATTTTAGTTGTAAGAAATATAATAATCACATTTTTCTACTCGATTTCCTAACAATGCTTTTTCATTTCTATCCAATTTCTTGTAATATTTCATTTATAACTTCTGAACATGCAATCAAATATAAATAAAGGAGAGAAGGTTGCGCGGCAAAATTAAAGAGAATATAAGAATTGTGAAAATCCGAAAAGAAAACATGCAATGAAAAGCAATCAAGAAATCCCTTTTTTTAGTCTGCCGATTGTATTTTTTAACCGACTTCGAACGAAGGAGTTTCAATAACAGTAAATTCTACAAGTTTTCCCGCCGTATTAAAAAAATAAAATAAATAAAGGCGAATAAAACTTTAAGAAAATACTGGTGTCCAAATTCAGGGGACCATACAAACACTAGAAAAAATACGCCTACAACTAACGCCATTTTTAGGTCCGCGCTGTATTCAGATGGCGGTAATTATGTCCATGACAAATTTTAATAAAATATAATAGTCATCCTAAGAATTAATTCTCTTTCTACATTACTCTAATGTATTTCCGAATGATCCACACAAACCATCTTCTTTAAATTGTGATTTCTTAGTTTATATTTCAGCCCTATATGCCCATCATTGTGAGTCAGAGTGTTAAAAATTATGAAAAAATAAAAACAAAAGGCATACGTATCCAAATAATAATAATAATTAAATGTAAGAATAACTGACGCCATCTATGATAAACTGCTTGCATATCTTACAAGGATAAGACGAAGCTTGGTAATCACAGATTTTGATTATTTTTATATATGTTGTAGAGTAGAAGACCCTTAGTCTTAGGTTCAATGGATTTTATACAACGCTCCGTAGTTCTCGAGAAATGGGGAGGAGGGGGGTGAGTCTAATATTTTAACCCAACTTAAATACTTACTTTGTAACGAAATTACTGCGTTGGTCGTAGCTCAGTTGTTATGGCGTCTGCTCGTTGATCCGGGTTCAAAACAGGGACGAGCAACGTTTGTTTTTCTCATTTTTGTTTTACAAATATACTTGTAATTATAATTTACTAAATCAATTAAATTATTTTTTCAATTAATATCAATTAAAAATTTTAATATCGTACATTAATTATAATATTAACATATTTAAATTTTTATTTGATTTTTAAGCCTGATTTTGAGATCTTAAATATTTCTCATCATTTAAAAAGTTTTTTTAAATGAATCCATTAATGACTAGTAAAAATTACAAAATCGTTACAAAATCATACCTTATTTTATTAATTATTATAAACTAATTCAAAGCGCAATCATACGTATTACAAATTTAAAAATCTTTAATCTGCAAAAAAAATCTGTTGTAATTTAATTCTTATGCTAATTTTTAATATAATTATGCTTCTTACTTTAAAAACAGAGTAGTAGTATTATCGCATTGACTTCCCTTGTTAAAGAAATATATAAATGATGTTTCTTTAAAATCACGAATTGACACAATTGTTCAATATCATTGCATCGATAAAAAATATATGAAATACATTTTAAAAGTGATTCAAAAAATTAACTGTTTAATGATGTTTTATACAACGATTTAGTTACAAATAAAAAATGAATAGGTTAACATTATAATTAATGCACAATATTATAATTTATAATTAGGATTATTAAATAATAATTACAAGTATATTTATAAAACAAAAAATAAGAAAAACAAACTTAACTCATCCTGGTTTCGAACCCGGGCCCTCCGATTAACGAGCAGACGCCATAACAACTGAGCCATGGCCAACGCAGTACTTACGTTACAAAGTAAGTATTTAAGTTGTGTTAAAATATTAGACCCCCCTATTTCTCGACAACTCAGGAGCGTTGTATAAAATCCGTTGAACCTGAAACTAAGGGGCTTCTACCCCACAACATTTATAAAAATAATCAAAATCTGTGATTACCAAGCTTGGTCCTCTCCTTGTTAACCCATTTTAGGCCAAGCATAGACATTTTATAAAATGTGGCATTTTTTGCATTGAAATTTGTTTAAATTACATTCATTAAGACACCAAAAATGTTTCGTGCAAGAAAAATAATATTTTATTTTATTTGACGTTACCATTATTAATTTATTATTAATAATTTACCATTAAATTTAAATAAAATAATTTAAGTTTTCTTATGGCATTTGTTTTATTTTTATTTTATTTACAGAACTTGCAACTTTACTCCATTATAAAAACATATAATTAATCTCAAGTGGAATAATAATACATTTTCAAAAAGTCGAATTTGTCAATAACCGTTTCAAGTAAAACACCAACGTATTTTGAAAATTTCTCAACAGAAACTGATTACTTCAATTGAATTACTAATATATTATAGATGTCTCCAGAACCCTTAAAAATAGCAGAAAATAAAATTAGTGAAAAATATACGTCACAGTGTTCATAAAAAAATATTTATTGAAATGGTGTGTTTACGTACCTTTGGCCGAAAATGGGTTAATTTTGACGCATTTATGGTTAGCTTGGTTGGTGTTGCGCCTTCTATAAATAGTTATTAGAACTGACTTCTTTTGTTTGCTTAAACAAAGCTTTTGATCAGGAGAAATATTTTCGTCCACACCGCAGCTTTGTACGCAAATTAATTGGTTTGTTATTGGGTTTTAAAATGTGTCAAGACCTTTTTGCACTCCCTGTATTTTAATACTACATTTTTCAAATGCTTCTAAAAGAAATAGGCTAGATAAAAGTATTTTCAAATATTGTCACTCAGATTTTATTTTCAAAAATAAAATAAAATTGCTCCATACTAAATTAACTTTCTCGGATAGTAGAAAATTAAAAATAAATATATCTTAAACAGTTAACTTTGATTTAAGATAAAAGAAATGAAAGCCGTTATAAAACTTTTGATTTTAAAACTTTTAACTAAACGATTTATCATTTTGTAATGGACTGAGAGCACTAAGAAAACCTATTTGCCTAAGGAGATATAGTGCAATTGACATATTACATTCGTTTAACACAAGGGGTCTATGCATATTTTAAAAAGAATATAATGTTGAGTTTAAATGTACTGTATGGAAAAGAATGTGAAACTGTTTGAATTACCTTCTTCTTTTTGGATATTTTCTGAAATATTTATTTTACGCATTTAACCTTTAATTATCCGTATTTATTAGAATTTTTTAAAATCTTTAACTACATTTAAAAAAAGAAAATTTCTTCATTTTCATCATAGTATTTTTTTTTTTTTTTACGAAAAATGCAGAATTCAATTTGAAAATTCTACTTCAATATTTAGCGTAAAACAGGTAATTCTATCCCTTACATATGGCTGGTTAGAAAGATTAATGGGAATTAATCAGTTTAATGTAAATTTGAAGGCGTCCGTTTAATTTCATAAGGTATTATTAATGACCCTATCAGAAATAACTATTCATAGAAAATTTTTAATTGAAGTACTTTTAACTATCTTTTCACAAATGTTGCTGCCTCTCCAGCGGCTGAAAGGCTTTGATCTCAAAGTTGGTAGACGGGAAGTGCTGCATTCGAACCCATTTATCATCCCGTCTACCTAATCTAGTTTTCCGTGGTTTGCTCCGAACCTTGGGTAACTTAGCGTAAATACGGGTTAGGTTTTCTTAAAAAGATCCCCATGCCTCCCCCCCTCGGTCTATATCAATCGCATAGATAAAATCGACGTAATGAACAACACCAACACCTCAAGTTTGCTGCTTGTTAACAAATGTTGCTGTCAGTTAATGATAATTTTCCCGAAAGATTAGTGAATAAATACTAATATTAGTTGGGAAAGAATTCTTACTGACACTTTCTAAAGTAGTTTATACGTGTTTATGAATTAGATTTGTCTGGCCGTCTGTCTGATCGTGCTCTGATTCGCATCAATAGGCTCTGATTGCGGTGTAATTGATATATGATATTGGGGTTCACCATAGTATGTTCAGTATTAAAAATGTAGTAATATTTATAGATCAGTACATTTATAGTACATTTATAGTTCATTTACAGGGCACTGAAAAGAATTCCGTTATTATATGATCTATGGGGGGGAAATCGTTTGGAGTGTATTTTAAAGTTGCTACGCTATTTTATGCTTGCAGCGTATTTTAAAGATGCTACACCTTTTAATACATATTGGAATTACAGGACCATACACCTCTGTATTGCATTACAAGATGCTTACTCTTGAATACGGTGTCCATAGCATTTATCGTTCATTCACAGATGCATACAAACGAATTCGGTTACAGTACTATGTATGACCAATAATTGCTTCAAATGGGTTCTCAATTATGGTATACATTTTAAAAATTAATTTTTTTTTTTCGATATTACTTGGTGTGTATAAATTCTATAGATCATATACAGAACTGAAGAAATGAAGTCGAGTACATTTCTGATTATTGACGAAAATTGCTCGAAGGGAATTTTCAACTATGTTATGTGTTTCCCAACTTAAGGAGCCACTTCAGTGAAACTCTTTGATTGCTAAATCCCATGATAACCTATGGAAAAGCTTCAAAGCACGATTATTCATTATTTAATATAATTATCGAAATACAGTTTTCGCCATCAGAAAGTAGACGTCAGTTACTAAATCAATTACCAATTACCGTCAATTACCAATTTTAAGAAGATGATAAAATTTCATCAAGTCAAATTTCAAAGTTTATACAGGGCTACCAAATGGTCCGCTTTCAGAATACCAGTATTGTTTAAGAAATTTTTTCGTGGTAGGTTTTTACAATATTTGCAATAGAAATAACCTTCGCGGTGGTTTTCTAAAAATGTGAAAGAAAAACTTAATCAAAAATATTTCTTAGAAAATGCTGGTATCCAAAAAGCGGACTATTTGGGAGCCGTGCTTATATGGCATATTTAGATATCTAAAATTTAATGAAACAGTTTTTATAAACGCACTTAGTCGGCATCTAATGTCTAGTTTCTAATGGTTTTCACCATATTTCGATAGTTTTATTAACCCATTCGCTGCCAATCCCGAATATACTCGTGGTTGTCAACATTCAAAATAAAAGTGTATTATAAAAAAACCCTGCCTAGCCACCACTATTTTAATATGTTAAAAATACTTTAGTGAATAACAGATTCAGATTCAACCAAGCAGGGTGGCCTACCATGCGGCTTAAGCTCTACAAGCCCTGCTTGGCAAGTTTATTAAAAAAAAAAAAAAAAAAAAATACAAATGAGGCCAATAGGCCATTAGGCTTTTACATAGTACTGAATTGAAAGTTTACAATGATATATATACAATTCAGATATGTTTTAAAAGTTTTTACAAATGATTTTAAGTCTTTGTATGATGCGGACATAGTCTATAAATATATTTTAAAAGTTTTTACAGATGATTTTAAGTCTTTTTATGGTGTAGGCATAGTCTATGTATTGAGATGTTCGGTGATTATTAGTCTACAACGTTTCTAGATTAATTGAAGTATTTTGAGCTTTGAGTTTATAGTTTTTCACTGATTTTTGTGAGCACTGTTATAATCATTTTTATTCTTCGTCATCTGAGGACTGGATGTTTCCTAATAAATGCGCTGGAGGCATCTGAAAAAGTTGTTGGTTTTTTTCCAATAGGTGTACACATTCTATGATTTTTTGTTTTAAGTTTGGAGTACTAAGGACATGATGAAACCACACCGATGTTCTCAGTGAAGCCGGTTTTTTTATGTGGAAAGCGGATGTCAGAGGGCAGTTAAGAATGTAGTGAGTGGCGTCTCCTCGTTTGCCACATGTGCAGTATGGAGATGGTGCTTTCCCAAAAAGATAAAGGTATGACGGGAATGGACCATGATTTGTTGTGTATAAATAAATATTCCGGTGTGATATTAAAAAATCTTCTGTGACTTTGGGACAGTGGCTATATGCTTTTCTTCCTCTGTGTTCCATCGTCCATTGATCTTGCCATTTAGATAAATAGTATTGTTTAAGTTGTCCTCTGAGGTATGATGGAGGTGATGGATGGAAACATTACATAGGTACCATGTTTCACCTTATTAAACGAGGAAGTTATATTACAGTATTCTGAATGTGTTGGAAAGTGTTTCATAATCTATTCTTGACGCATAATGTTTATTTCTTTATTAAACTGAAAGCAAATTTTATTGGTGTTCTAAATATTCTGATAGTTCCCCATTTAACTAAAAAACATACATTTATGAATAAATTTAGAAATATGACGAGGTTAAATACATTTTAAGGAACTTTAACAAGGTTCTGCAGAAAAAAAAATTATCTTTGATGTAACGTTATCAAATGTCATTTGCATTAAATTTATAAACTCAATCTACATGATAGCAATTAAGAATAGAATTAAGTAGTAGATGAAGAAAGGTTTCTTATAGCCAAAGAATAATAAAATTCTCGTTGAACAGTTTAAAGCTTTTCGATTAAAAATTGAATAGTAATTTTTTGCTTTCTTTAGTGACACATATTTTGTGATTACAGTCGAACCCCGATTTAACGAATCGCGATTTAACAAATTTCTCGAAATTCTCGATTTAACGAATTTTTTTATGGTCCCGACGAAAATGGAACAAAAATGCTTCGATTTACCGAATTTTTAATCCCGATTTAACGAATGATTTTCGATTCCAAAAAAGAAAAATTGAAGAAATTTTCTAATATTTATCAAAAATGTTCAATGTTTCTTACAAAGCCTTTTTTACCTCTTCACAGGTCTTCTTTCCCGTTATCTTTCTTATAAAACTATCCGCTTCCCTCTTCCCCCGACAGCGTATGGGTAGCTCCTCTAAGTGATTCTGACTCGGCCGCTTAGGTGCGGAAGATGATCAAGAGCCTGGCATTGCACGCAGTAGCGTTTAGCTCGACGGTGGCAGGTATGTGGAAGAATCACAACCTCGAGAGGTGAGTCACAAACAAAGAGGTACTAATAAAACTCAGCGGTTGCAGTTTTACGGATCGTCCCCCTCAATTCCGGTTCTCCGGAGAAAGTGGGATAAAACGGCCGAGCGAGAGACGGCTCGTAACGAAGGACGGCACCTCGTATGCCGATTTCCTGCCTCCGGCTTAAGTCGAGAAGGTGACATGGGTAGCAAATGCTAGCTAATGTGACAGGACCACATCCATGATTATCTAGGGCGAGACGGAGACTAGGACGCACTCTGAAGAGCAAGAACCACTTGCGACTCAATAGTGTCGTCTGTCCGGTGCGTGAGGCGACGTGAAGCATTCCTCGGTACTGGCAGACGGTGGACCATAGACAAGGGATAACAAGGGACTACCGACCAATGGCACGACTGGCCAGGCTTCCCGTCTGAGCCCCATCGTGATCGTTCATCCCTTTCGATCCGTCTGCATCTTGAAGAGTTGTGCGCCGCCCTCAAGGTTCGGTCGAAAAAGGGAGATGGCCAGTTGACCAGAGGATAGTTCATGCCCATCGTAGCCACCGTAGTGGTACTATGGCGGGTACTACTGCTTTGGTAGGGAGATGGCTCGTTCTATCCTATCAACCGGCCAAGAAGAACCGGGTCGGAGGCTCTTCAGTTAAAGTGATGACATATAGACAAAAGTCAGAACCCCGGGTCCAGAACCCCGGGTCAAGAACCAGTTCGCGTGTCTATGCACATTTCGAAGCTTTCTGTGCCCGACGTTTGGATAAGCATGAGTTTCTTGAAACTAACTTTCAAGCTACTAGCTACCGAGCGGGGGGGGCACTTCTATGGTGCTAAGGAGGAAGGTATCCACAGTACTCTGGGATTGTTAGTGCTGCCTATTATTCCCCTTGGTACCGGTCACATTGCACGGTTTGGAATTCCTTGGCGTTTAGGGACCAAGTGGCCGGGAGGTAAGGTGTGCTGAAGTTTGTAGGCTCGGGGCTGGATGGTCCGACCCTGAAGCCTACAAGCTAAGCAGGGACATGTCTATGCGTCCAGGGAGGACATTACCGCAGCCTCCTGGGCCTGCAAGCGGCGCCTACTGCTCCATCCATAGCTGACGAGCTAGTGATTATTTTTGTAGATTTATTCATGATTGAAAGCGTTGGTAAAGAAATTGCGTGTCTGCGGAGCTCGAAATTATGATCTAGGGACGGGTAACTCTTGTGGGTGTTCGGCATAGCGAAAGCCTCTGGCTACGCGGACACAGGAATCCCGGGCAATGTGGTAAATACCCTCTAGTGCATGGGTACTAATGTCGTGACAACAAGGCGTCAAGGGTTTGGGGTGTGAGGGGGGTGACGTGGATTAGGCAGTGCACCCCCGCGGCCGGAAGCATGGGTCTGTGCTGTGTCCTGGGTCA
Organism: Maratus michaelseni; assembly: GCA_963931845.1. NCBI lineage: Eukaryota > Metazoa > Arthropoda > Arachnida > Araneae > Salticidae > Maratus > Maratus michaelseni. The sequence goes on from OZ007600.1 coordinate 102,839,503, forward strand.
ACTAGGCCCGCCCGGCATATGTGCATAAGGGTTCTGTGAACCTGGGACCGGAAGATGGCTTGCCACTTTCCCCTTTCAGTCCATGTATGATTGCTCTGTAATGTTTAGATTGTAGAACTGTTGAATGACCTAGACTAACTTCGAAGAAACGTTCATCCCCTTCTCTAATGAATCAGTAGAGGGTGGGACATGTCACTAAAATGCCCATTGACAAGGTTTCTGTGCTCTGCTCTAGACGTTCTTGAAATTTATGCTAGTATAATGGCTGAATCGAAAAACGTATAAGGTTTTCAATAAATAAAAAAAATTCCTCGATCAGTGTCCTGCTGATCCCACAGATTTTTATTTTCCGAATCTTAAAGTGGTTTTTCTCCCTGCAAATTGTATCTCTGAGCTACAACCCATTGATACGGGAATTATCCTATCATTTAAAGTACAATATCGAAAACTTCTTCTCCGGAAAATTCTTGAAAACATGGAAGAAAACTTGCAGAAGAAAGATGAAATTTTTTCTGAACATTCTTTAACGGTATTTGGCAGTCGTGAAACGCAGTTACTAAACGCTTTATCAGTAATTGCTTTTCAGAAGCAGGTTTCCAGCGGGAAAATGTGCTGGAAAATCTACACTGCATCAGTAAAAATGATGAAGCAATAACTGAGTGGGAGGAAATTCCTTCTGATTGTGAATTTTCTGAATATATATCTTGTGATGCAAGACTATCTACATTTGAAAATGTACATTACAGCGAGGTAATTAACAGCAGTAGTATTGGATCGGATGAAGAAGATGAAACAGAGATGAAGCATGCAACATTCAAAGAAGCAGTTAGCAGTTTGGATACTTTGAAACGGTATTTGATAGCTCGTGATGTTGAGGATACTGTTTTCACAGTTTTAAAAAAATCGATAAAGAAGTTTAGAATACAAAATCTAAACAAAGAAAAACATACCTTTATAAAATATTTATTTTCTAAAAAATAATTTATATCTATAAAATTTCAATAAATGAAATTTTTTCTTAAATATGAGGCTTTTGATTTATAGTAATACATAAAAAAATAATCATGATTTATATAGTGTATTTCTTACAGACACAAAAGTTTACCATCATTAATAAGGTAAAAGTGAGCATTGTTATTTTCATTTATAGCCTTTTTTAATTTATTCTACTGTATAAATAAATTCCTTTGATTATCCCGGTTTAACGAATAATCGCGATTTAACGAACAAAGTTGCTAGTCCCGAACGATTCGTTAAATCGGGGCTCGACTGTACATAAATTAAATTATTTTCTTTGGTAATTTCCAGTAGGAATTTGAAATTTCTAAATAAAGAAGGACGCCATCTGGCAACTTTGATTCAGCCACCTTTCTTTAACACACAATTCTCTGAATATCTTTATATGTTAATATCACTAACAATTTTTGCAAGAATGTTCGATTAAGCACTAAAATGAAACAGACTTCCAGAATCTGTTTACAGTTAAATTTCAACTACAAATATTTGAAAAAAGTATTTTGAATTTTAAACGAAATGAAATTATTCCTATTACAGAATGCGTTATTTTTACCACAGATTTTATTAGAATTTTTCGCTTTATTTAACTACAGTAAAATGTTGCAAATTATGTTATTAAACGGAGAGTTCACGAATTTTTCAATTTAAATATTAAACAGAAAGTTTCTTATCATAAACAGCGTTGGCAAACTTCTTGAAAATTCCTAGGTATGTATGCATCTTGCTAACAACAAACCAATATTGGTTTCCTCATTTACTCGAATTCATTCTCCAAAATTGATACCGTTTAAAATATTGCTGACGGCTAACGCGAAGTCGCGTTTTTGCATGTGTGAAACTCCACTCACGGGTGTTACTTTTGCATTTTATATGTCACATTATTTCTTAAAAATAGACATAACATTTGCATTTATACAATTAGTGTACTATGATATAAATATTTGGATCAGAATAAGAACCATTATTATAGAAATATATAGAACCATTATTATTATTAATAATAGAACCATTATTATATAAAATGCAAAAGTAACACCCGTGAGTGGAGTTTCACATATCCAAAAACGCAACTTTGCGTAAGCCGTCAGCTATGTTTTAAACGGTATCAATTTTGGAGAATGAATTCGAGTAAATGAGGAAACCAATTTATTTGAATTTGAACGCGAACACAGAAAATCTTTTCGTTAAATAATACAACATAAAAAAGTAACGCCCATGAGCGGAACTTCTTGTTTAAAAGCTGAAAATTAGAAGTCATCAATGTGTTAATTGGAGGAGTCTTGAAAGCAAGTACAAGTCATATAAATGTAAATTAGATGTAGCTGTATGTTATATAATAAAAAGTTTATTTATCCATCAATACCGCCCTTCCCTTCTAACACGGACATATATGATGATTAGATGCTCAGAAATCCGCTCAAGCCAACGTGATTTGAGAAAATACCTTTCATTGGCCCAAAAGCGCTGCAAATTAACACTAAATACGTATATACCAACAACTGGTCATTTGATCGGTAACAAATGAAAATATTTAGATTCGGACCAGAATTTTATTCATACAATAAATAGATTATAAATCACACTGATAAAAAAAAAAAAAAAAAAAAAAAAAAAAAGTTAAATAAAAATTGTACAAAAGGTTTTAAATGGGGAGATAAAGTTGAAGGTTAAAACAAAATAGCGTGCATATCTTGAAATAATAAAAAACCACTGCAAAAAGAATTTTACAAAAATTCCAATTACAACAGAAGTTATAGCTAAAGATATCTTATAAAAAGCCATTTCTTGTGATGCTAAAAAGTTCCTTTTTCACCAAACTGTATTTTTTGGCATTGCGCGAACTCTCACTTAAAAACTAATTATCACAGAATATTGAAATTTTGCGTTTAATTAATTTTCATCTATACTTTTATGCTGAACCTAAAGTTAGCCCGATTTTTGTCATCGAAAATTTTGTATTGAAATATTACATCTAATTTTTTTGTTAAATTTAGTGAATATCATTATATAAACTATTAATTATGATAATGGATTTGAATATACTTACATTTAAATCTAAGTTCAGTGTAAAATATAATAGTATAAGTAAAAATAAATAAAATATTAAGTATGTATCTGCAGTAGAATTTTTTAATCTTGTGCGCAAAATGCATAGTTTAGTATTTATATTTTTAAAAGCCATTTTTGTCGTTATCATTTAATTAATTAATATTCCTAAATATTTATAATTTGAATGTTTTTTTTAAACCACAAGAATGTGTGAAGTTATCGAAAAAATATTGTTGTATTTCATTCATTGGTTTTAAAACTACAGAGTTTTTAGTACTGGTTTAATTACTTGGTTTTTCAGGCGGTCAACGCGATCTCCATCCTTAATAAAAATTTTGTATGTGATGTATTTTTATGAAACTTAATTCTCGGCGTGTTTAATGTTAAAGGACTATTTTTGTCATATAACTACAATTTCCCAACGTTTTTTAGAAACTGCCCACGATTAACAATGATCATTGGTGCTACTTGGACAAGCCTTTATTTAGTTATCAACAACAAAAATATTGCTTAACAATACCTTCTAGAATTGCTGAATAAGTGCTAAGATATTTTGCAACGTGTTTTATTGCAAATATTTTTTTATCAGGAAACAAAGCATGAATGCTTTCGATCTATTCTATTTCGATTCTAATTCTATTTCGATTATCATATTTTCCAAAATCAATTATGTAATTGATTAACTTTTAACGGTTACAATTTATAATAAAATTCCCGTAAATCAAGAAAATTTATCATTTTCTATAATATTCACAAATATTGAATATATATAATTAATAATAATGATACTTTCATTCGGAAACGTAAACTATATTTCTTCAGATTTATCATTTATTCCACATTTCTTTTGAATCTATTTCCGAATAGTAATTTATGCCTTATTTAATTGCCGAATTGTGCTATTATATACGTCGAACAAAAGATCGTAATACTTACCAGTTTAGTTCCTATACAAATTACCATCTCTAAAAAAATGTACATTAATTAAATATTGCAGAGAAAATAGCAATATTAGAAGAAAATATTTTCCGTAAAATCCCGGGATTTTACGAAATGTTGTTCATTTGTTGATATCTGATCCTTTAATCTTCAAATAATTGAATAAGGGGATTAATAATTAATATGATTCTGAAAATTTGAACAGTATATGTATTATATTGGAAGTATTACATTAACCATGTATTACATTAAAGAAAATATTTGTAATATCTTATGAAAATATTTGTAACACCTTATGAAAATATTTATCTACTAAATGGATTAATATTTTTTAAAGAAATGTATAGCTTCTTAATATATTAGGGCTTTTTAACACGTAGGATTCTTCTATAGACTGATGCAAAACCTTCCAACAAAGACATGATTTAGCTTAGCGCGCATTTTATTCAAAATATGTACTAGAAATTTAGAGCAGATGACTGCCATTATATAAATAAAATATTACTTTTAAAATTTTCTGGTAGGAATTTGGGCAAAACTGATTACGATGTTGTATGCCTCATTAATTCAGAAATAATACATAGGATAACCAGCGCGTCGTATGGCAGTTAACATGTTAAATACCCCCCCCCCCCCCCTGAAAACTAGACCTACGCGCTGACAGAAAAATGGCGACTGCCGTAGCGGTCCCTTTAATTTGAATACCAATAATTTTTTTAAGTATTATCCGCCTAATAATTTTGGTATTAAATAAGTGAAAGAAAACTTTTAGGAAATACTGTTGTCATAATGTAGGGGACTGTACAAACACTGAAAAAAATCCGCCTACCACAACCGTCATTTTTGTTTCAACGCGTTGGAATAGTATTCAGGGGGCGGTGATTGAATTGCTGAATGACATTTTTTAAATTAGTAGTTTTAAGATATTCATAAAATACATTTGTGGTCAAGAATACAATTTATGCCTGCATAGAAAATCTCATAATTATAATATTGCGTTCATTTGCTAAAATACGCGATAGTTTAAAGTTACTATTCAAGGATTTATTTTTAATTATTTATTATTTAATACAGATAGTTATTTTTCTATATATTTTTCTTTTTATACAAATATATTATCGCAAATATTACATTTTAGAAAATTTTATTATTTTTTTAAACGCAGTAAACTTAAAAAAAATTAACAAATATCCTTTTTTATATGTTTCTTTCAAGTTAATTTTTATTGACCTTTCAAAAGAAGAATTACATGAATAAAACAAACACGTAAGGAATAATTAATACGGAATATATGTATCTCTTCTCAAACACGTTAAAATAATTAAGAGTAGTGTGTGTAAATGTTGTATGAGCATTATTCTGAAGTTATATATTTATAAAATATGGAATTGTTATATTTATAGGTTACGGAATAATTTGCTGAAATATCTTTTCTTCGCAACACCATTGTCTTCTTTATAACTTCTAAAAGAACTGGAATTCTTACCTTAAAAATAATAGTCTTCTCTGTAAGAAAGCTTTTATACAAATTATTTTAGCGCACGTGTTACTATCACGCCTTCTTTAGCATATTTAATGAAGAGTAATGTTTGGTATTATGAAATGGAATTTCCATATACTTCGAAGAATTATTTACATGCATGTATCGTTTCGTAAATATAATTGGTACAAGAAAATTTTAATTTATCTACACTGCTACATGTAAGCACCGGCTAAACAAATGGAGCTCCTTTCTATGGAAAAGCATATTTAAAGAAAGCCGCGTTATCTTAAAACTGAATACATCATTTTGAGGTAAATATTCGCATTTTCAAAAAGCTCCTATGCTTAAAAGCTTCTTATAAAAACTTAAAATAAAAATTATACTTCTTTTGATAAATCATTCTGCAGAAACGATTTGCATAATAAATGGATTCATATGCAAAAGTCATCGTATAAATATGATGAATATTAGTTTCTGAATAAAAGAGTGGGAAAAATACATTAATAATATTTCAAAGAAATATAAAATCTGGAACCCCATATATAATAACTTTATTATTATTTTTATTATTATTATTATTTTAGATTGTGGAATTCACTGTACAATGAGATCACTATTTGTTATGAAATTATTTAATAATGGTCTATTAAAATAAAATGTGCTTTTACCATTTGCCAACGTAATTGAAAATATTTAATTTTCTCGGCACCTGTGTGTATATTTGATTGTATGTCCGCCTGTCTCCTTTTAAAACTTTTTATTATGGCGTTGGAACGCCGTAAAACCCAGCGACTATTTTTCTATTCGATTCGTACCACTTTTTGAAAAGTAATCACAACCATACCATTATAATAAGATACTTTAAATAGATGTGTAAACCAAAGAAAACTTTTGTAAATTAAGGTACGAAATAATATAAAAATACGCTCACTGACAAAAGTTAAACACGCATTGCTACATTGTGGAAATATCGACAAGTACTGCTTAGATTTACACGGAATGCGGCAGGAAAATCGTAAATATGTTTATAGCATGAAACAAAACAAATAATTACATTTCAAAGATGAAAACAATATTGAATTTTCATAAATTATAGGAGGAAGTCACATTCGACTCATTAACCACTTCGGGACCGGCGGCTTTTACACAAATTTTATTGGGTTGGCACTACTTTTTTAAAAAAAGCTAACTTTACTTGAACTATCACAAAATGCTCTAATAGAGAAAGCAAATATTACTTTTATTTTTTACTGGTGTATGAAACAAAAAATGCTGTATGCTCTTTTTGAGGGTGCATATATGCACCCATGGTCCCGAATGGGTTAACAAAAACAGGTTTAAAGCTAAAACCAAGAAATAATACTGACATTGATAGGATACGTCAGCACTCCTAACCTGTATACAAAGTTATCAGCGTGTGACTTTGCTTTCCTTGAGGTGATCATTTAACGTAGAGTCAAGTAATCGCCCTTCATCCTCAAGAGCAGTTTACAACTCTGTGAGAGTGGCTGGGGGTGGGAAACGTGAACACATAGCACGGCCGAGGGCATCCCAAAAACTTTCAATACGATTAAGGTTGAGCGAATATGCCAGCCACTCTATACGCGCAATCCCTTCACTCTCCAGGTAGACTTCGACGAAGACAGCTGTATGGGGACGCGCATTATCATCCATTAAAACGGAAGCAGAACCGCCTGCTGCAGCGTACAATCTCACAGTGGTGTCTAGGACTTCATGCCGATACAGGACAGCCGTTACAGAACCCCGTCAAAAGATATGCAGGTCGGTGCGATAGCCCAACGAAATCCCTGCCCACACCATGATGCTTCCACCTTGGAATGCATCATGTTCGGTGATGTTCTGGGGCCGATTGCGTGCACCTATTTCTCTCCAGACCCTTACACGCTTGTCATCTGGTTTCAAGGAAAATTGCGATTCATCCGTGAACATATCGTTGCCCCAATCAGACGCAGTCCAACCGATATGTTGCCGACACCACTTTAATCGTACCCCCTGGATTGGACGGATAGAGGAACACATACTCGGAGTACCTGGGCATACAGTCCAATATGTGTGTTTAGCCTTCGGTGCACAGTAGTCGCAGATATCGTCTTACCAATGAACGCTGCAACCAAAGATGTCACAAGTGTGGAGGTCGTTCTTCGATTCCGCTCGGCTACAACAGCAATATAGCGATCATCCGTGGGGGTCGTAATGCTTGGTCGACCGGCTACAGGTCTTCAGAAAACTGTTTGGTGGCTTAGGAATTGTTTCCATAATCTTCGAATTACGAAAAGTGGAATGCCGAAGAGCAACATTTGTCATTGATTGTCCCGCTTCAATGTGTTCGACGGCAAGCCAACGCAACGCTCAGAATCTTCCATCTGTCTTCTAAAAGCAATAGAAACACGTCTGTCTTGAAAACAAAACATCCGAAAGTTTTAAACACTTTTTTTCAGCACTAAAATGCAAGTTCTGTAACCCTCCACAAGTTGGCTTCTTATACGACTGCCTTTTTTGCATATTTCTAGACACGAAACCGTTATTGGCTCATACGTAACATATTTACATACTTTCATCTAATTCCGCAGCGAATTGTGGCGTTTCCAATTCAGATTGGCTTCCAGAAATTAACATTTTCCTCTGTGTGTTTATTTTTTGGCACTGAGTGTAGTATCTCCAGTTCTGGCCAGTAATCAGAAGATTAACTCCTTAAAGGATGGTCGCATATCATATGTATCATTTAATTCTAATCAAAATTTGCACAAGGTTTTTTAATAAAATTTTGCTTTCACCATTCACATGGACAAAGTTGTTTGAAATTGCATTTATTTATTTTCAAATAATTAAAAAAAAATTCTGGTGTAAATTCAATATTACAGAAACACAATAACTTGTTCTGGAAAGGATGATTAAATAAGTATTTTCTGTAGTTATGAACACCCAAATTTTGCATATGCTTCAAGTTAAAGATTAGGCATCTTGGTTCGCTATGTGTTACCATTTTCTCCAAACTGTGGAATATGGAAACTTAATATATGTGTAGTCCCGTAACTTTTCCATAGAATAATCCATGTTTCACAGAATAATGCATGTTTCATTGAAAAATCCATGTACCAACAATAGCAATTAATTCTTTTTTCGAAAGTACTCCATCAGATCACATGCAAGAAAATAAAGAAAGAAAGAACAAAAGAAAGAAAAGAAAAAGAAAAAAGAAAGAAAGAATTTAGAACCTATTTCTCAAAACATTTTAGTGAACTTAGAAACACCCTGGAGCAGAGTTGCCAAGTCTCCAGCTGTTTGCACACCGATAATTATTTAGGGAAAAATGCTGTTCTTTCAAATCACAGAATGATATAATTAAATAAAACAATATTTTCTGTACTAAAATACTGGTATCCAAAAAGCGGCAGACTTGGCAGGTCTGCCCTGCAGGTATAATAGTATTTAGAGTAGCTAATTCATTTCACAACAGTGAAATTTTTTAAATATGTGTTATTTTTAATTAAAAAGTTTTATAATATTAGTGTTAATATTTTTGTTCTAGGTTCAAGGAACATTTAACCATTTTGGATAAATACAAAGAGTTTTTATGTACATTAGGCTGATCCTTGTATTGTCACCGAATTATGTAATTTAGATAATTATTTCCCTGTAGAGGCATTAAAAATACTTTTAAAATCAATTGAATCCTTTAAAGATACAGCGAGAGAAATTTTGCGATTAACATATGATAATCATTATCATTCATCAAATATTTTATGCATCCTATCAAGACGAAAAATTTTCCTTTTTAACATTTCTATTGGATTTGAATAAAAATATTCTTATTTACTTTTTGTCGCGTAATCATGTCCACGTGTTTATTTTTTTTTTTTAAACTTTATTTCTAACTTAGGTTTATGAGTAAAAAATAAATTTAAGAATAATATGTATGCAAATCAGTTTTGAAAATGTTAAAATAACGACATCCCATAATAGATATACATTTTTTGTTTTTGTTTTTAAGCTCATTTCAAGCTTATCATTACAAAGACAAACTGTAGAAGAATATCAAATAAAGCCTAGATTTTTAGTTATTAAAATCACAATTATCGTATAACAGCAGGTATTTCTCAAATAAAACAACTGTTATTTCAAGAAGAAAGGCTTTGAACTATCTATTTTACAAATAACAACATATAAAAAATTGCTTATTTTGCACTCACATTTATTCGAAATGTAAAAACGAATATTGTGTTTTAGATTTGAAAAGCTATATTTTATGTGCTAACTTAAATAAACTTTATTTCTCACATAAAACAGAAATGGTTCCATTAATGGCATTTTCTGAAAAACAAATAAAATAACTGCCATTTAAAATCTGTTCAATTTCTCGTTGTATGCTTTAAAATCTCACTATTACAGAGAATTTGCCAGCAATATTTTTGCCTTTACTTAGTATAATGGTAATGATCAAAATATTTAAATTTAGATATTGTAGAAGATCATATCTAATGAGTAACATCGATTGAGTTTCGATTAAAAGACTGAAATTTTGGAGCTTCGTTTGAAATTTAGATGCATATCTTAAAGTTGAGTGGTAATACAGTGCGTAATTGTGAAATAGTTCAAGAATAATTACGACCAAAATTGTTTGTTATACTTGGAAAATAATGTTTATTATACTTGAAGCGTCAAATGTAAATTTTATAAAGTCCATTAAATTGCATTTAATTTTCTGCATTTTCTAAAAAAGAATCTTTACTTTCTTGTGTATGAAGTTAAAACAAGGCTTCTCCACTCAGTTTAAATCTCGTCATTGCAACCTGTTGTTATACACTGTTAAAATTTTGGTTCAACATTTTTGTTACATAACATGGTGAAACCACATTCCAAGATTTGGTGTTCCAGTTGAACCATAAACTTGTGTAAGATTAACCGTGAGAAAGAAAAATGTTGAATCGTGACTTGGTAACATGTTGAACCGCGAACTTTTACCGGTAAAATGTTTAACTATAAAGTGGCGAAAAATAACCTTCTAAAACAATTGTTAATTATACCACACCTCTGTTTAAAGTGGAACCCGACAAACTACAGACATCAAAATCTTAGCCGGTATTCAATCATGTTAACTGTTAATTTACAGCCAGCGCATTCTAAGCACTATACAAGCAAACGCATGCCGTGGCGCTGTAAAGCAGCATATTTTCAACGCATGGAACTATTTGTTTTGGTTGGATGTTTTATATTACAAAATAATGGTGAAAAGTTAAACCACTTTTAAAGCTTCACCATGAGCAGGAATTTTCAAAAATAAAAGTAAACCATTTGTTTTGGTGTGTCTACTCTTTCTGCACTATTAAATTGTTTAACTTTAAACAGTAAATTTTTAATGCGTAGGCTACACTTAATTTTCAGATGAGGTTTGTGGATTGCGTGACAGATTTAGTCAAATTACTCAAGGAAACTGTAGAATTCAATCTCCGAATAAAAACCATTTTCTAGTATCCAGAAAAACAGCAAACAACACTACTACATTTCTTTTGAGCAAATAACTAATTAATCCCTTTACCACAGGTAGCAGAAAACACAAATACCAGACAGATGTGTCAAATTCACTTCTTACCGAGTACCTCACGTCTGCTTCGCATTAACCGTTATAAGAATCACCAAACAATTGCTATAATTACTCCAATTGTCATGCTTCTCATTGCTTCTTTGTTGGACAAGAAATAACTTTCACCAGAAATTTTCACCACTTGTCGCTTTAATTAGTTTCTATGAAAGATAATTTCTAACACTGTGTCTATACTATGATTGGAAGAATTGTATAGATGTATCTAAAATTACATCTTCAAATAGAACAAAATTGTTGGGCGAATGTTGGTTAATTGTGGAGTCCCTTAGCCAATAGTAAAAAAAAAAGTCCGCCGCACCGCGCCATTGGTCCACAAACCATTTGACAATTAAGGCCCAACGATTTATTCCCACAAAAGGCCAATAATCTAATTCTACATAAGAGCAACGTTCTATTTTCACAAAAGACAAACAGTTAAAAAAATCTATGCAGTTAATGTATGATGATTATATCGATATAGAAAATAGCGAAAAGAATACATCATGATTATATTTAAAATTGCCACAAAATTTGTTACTATTGCAGCTTTTTTTTAGTGGCAAGTGCGATGCTAAAACGCAATGATAGGTACGCAATTCCAATGGATAGGTCGATACATATAAATGTATGGATGTTCGAAGTCATACTATATTATAAATACATAAAAAATTAATTGCTTATTTTAATGTCTGAAACAATACAAACCGCGTATTTCTGATGCTATTCTCCGGAAAGATTTTTGTGAAAATATTTCTGATGTTATTCTCCGGAAAGATTTTTATAAAAACATTTGTCATGTTATTCTCCGAAAAGATTATTGTAAAAGCATTATAATACTGAGCAACAAATATTCTTGTATGGGGGAAACAACAAAATATAGCAAGTACTTTCTTTACGCGGGTAATATTCAGTGCAATAAAAGTTATTTATCGATTTTTTTAATACATGAAATACACTCTCAAAAACATTCGTAAATTCAAGGTTTCTTTTTAACACTTTCCAACCTAGTTGAAAAGTGTTATGGCGTTAAAAGAAGCATGGCGTCTGGCGTCTGTCCATGCTTTAACTCGCGTAATTATGCTTGGACTGTCCTAAAATTTTTGTATTTTATTGTCGTCTATTACAGCATGTTCCCAATTTCAAATGAAGGATGTAGCACTTATAGGTTTTTTACAGCGGCAGTCAAAAGTATTCCGTTACATTACAGTCCTTGGAAATAATCATTTCAAGTGCATTTTGATGATGCTACGCCATTTGAAACATAATGAAATTAATATATATTTATGAAGCGCTTTAAAACATGATTTTCGCAGTATATGGGGTACAAAACATTTATTATCCAATTACAGGGTCAAGCAAAAGAATTCTGTTACACACTGTTCGACGGCGAAAAATCGTTGGCAGTATAATTTAATGATGTTTCACTATTTCAAACATAATGAAAATTATATGAATTACTTAGGTGGACTATACATTTCTCTCTTAAAAGTATGGTGTGCATTGCGTTTATCGTTCCTTTACAGGGTCAAATGAAAGAATTCTGATACACATTTTCTACGTGGAAAAATCGTCTACAGTTTAATTTAATGACGTTTCACTATTTCAAAGATAATGAAAATTTTACGCATTACTGAGGTGCACTATAAATTGCTCGCTTAAAAGTATGGTGTGCATTGCGTTTATCGTTCATTTACAGAGAACATTACAAAAGAACTCGGTTACAGTATACGTGTGATAATTACAGTCTATGTGTAATAAGTGCGTTTTCAAGTTAGGTTTGCGTTTTTAAGTTTAACTAAATTTTTTCATATTACATACCGTGTATAAATTCGATTGATCATATACAGGACTACATAAGGGAATTCACAAGTATTACGCACTATGGGAGTGAATTGCTTAAGAGTCGTTTTTAATTGTATTACGCATTTTCTTGCTGAACTATATTTAGTAGACTAATATAAATTTGTGGAATATAAATAAATTTATACACAGGGCTACGAAAATAACAAAATACATAGTCATTCTTGTTTGGTAATTGTTGGAAATGAGTTTTAAGTTGCCTTATGCGTTTTTACCTGAATTAAATTTTAGCTTAATATGTGATGTGAACACAAGTGTTTAGATAATACACAGGGCTGTACGAAAGATTTCGAGTGCATTTCCATCGATTGGTGAAAACTGCTAAATGTGAATTTTCAAACTGAACTACATTTTATCAAGCTATGCTTTTCTATCAAATCTACAGATCATATAGAGGGCTGCACAAATTAATTAGACTACTATTTTTGCAATGGAATGTAATTTCGAAAACTGCATTTTTCAATGTAGTATAGGTTTTCTAAACTGTTTACTTACATATCTTCTTTTACCTTATTTAATGGTGAATTTTCGTTACAGTTTTCTGGATGTGTTGGAAAGTGTTTCATAATCTATGCTGGGCGCATGATCATTCGTTCTTGTTTTCTTTTTGTTAAAGTGCGAAAAGTTCCGCTTTGATTGTTCTGAAAATACAGAAAATTCACCAATTTAACGAAACAGATTACCTGTATTCCTCTAATCCAAAGCTGCAGGATTGTTACGTATGTCCTTTTTTCTTTATAAAACGAAAAATTAAAAGATCCGAAAAAATAAAAAAAATCCTGAAATTCTCCAGTCAAAAGACGAGAATTTCTTCAAATGACAGAAAATCTCTTCCATTTACAGAGTTGTTCCGGCAACTTGCTGCCTCTACTTTTTACGTTTTTTTTTTTTTTTCTTTTTTTTTTTTTTGAGAGTGTATTTGTGTTTTTTGTTACAGGATTTTTCTTTGTCATTAAGAATTTGTTTTTACGGATGAAGCGTTTCAAATTTCCTTCTGCGTTTTCTTTGCTTTGAAATTGAAGTGATTTTGGGACAACGTTAAAACTGCGTTGTTGTAGAAAATATCCTGTTGTAATTGGAGAATTAAAAAATGTTTTAGTCCAAGCAAATAAACATCTAAATAGTTATAGAAATAGCTTTTTAAAATGATCCTGTTATTAATTATACAATATAATATTCGTCAATGTGTCTCTGTTTGTCTAAAAATAATCTGTACTAATTTTTCTTCTGATTGCAAGAAGGATGACATATAGTTTATCAGATTTTAGCGTTTGATGAACATAGAAATAAGCAATTTTGTAATTTAATACAGTTATTCTTTTCAAATTCTACATCGGTGTAAAATGCTAACAACAACAATAATAATAATAATAACAATAATATTAATAATAGTTGCAGTAAGGCAATATGTAATAATAATAATGTTCTTAACGCTGATATAATATTCGTACAACCGATATTTTCTTTCTAAAAGAAAAAAAATCGTAAAGCAAAACAAAAAAAAAATTATATTTTTTTAATTAATCTTTCAGTGCATAAAATATAAGTGTTTCTGCTTCACGAATTTCATTTGTCATTACAGATTTCTCAAATAGGAGGAACGGTTTAAAATTTATTTGTCGGTTGTCATTGCTTTGAAATGGATGTAATTAAAGTGAATGGAAGGAGAATGTTACATTCAGGATATTTCACTAAAGTCTGTATTATAATTGGAGATTAAAGAATACGTTTTATTCAATGAACTAAATATCAAAATAGTTTCTGAATTACTTTATCGAAATTCCTTTACTTTGAATTAAACATCATTAAATTAAGGGATAATTTGTCTCTATTGGCCAGAAATTAATCTGCACATATAACGATGAATCGGTCATAAAAAAATAATAATATACAAATTCAATAAAAAGGGAATTTACGTATACCGTATATACTCGCGTACAAGACAACCCCCAAATTCGAGATGAAAATAAGTTTAGTACCAATATTTTACAATAGTTTTCATCACTATAAATAATTTCGAATTAAATAAGATTGAATTATGTGTAGACAACCCTTCTGAATTGTTGGTATTGAACCTGTTTTCATCTCGAGTTTGGAGGTCGGCTTATACACAAGTATAATACGGTATATAAAATTATATCCCTGCTTTCAAATTACTAATAATATTTAATTCCATTAACAAACTTATGATAATCAAAATTAAAATTAAAAAAGATACAACTAAATGTAAATATATTGCTTGAAGGTGTGGAAAAACATACATAAAACATTTAAAAGCACAATAAAGTGCTTTTGAAAATTCAAAACGTTTTCAACCGAACTACTCGTTCATCATCATTCAAAAACTAATTGTTGAGTTGAGGTGTTGTCTCTTAGCGTTTTCTAGCTTGCCCGGCATGAACCATTTTACTTCAAGGGTTTGGAATATAAGGTGGGATGGGAAAGGTCATTCAACATTTTAAGAATAAGTACAGGTTAATCAATCATGTATTAATTCATTCCAGACTGCGTGGATATCATATGATAATACACCGTTACAGACTATTTCTTTTTTTAGATATTATTTCCAGATACTCTCTTATGATAGCTTACTGGTGATTATTTGTGCGGAATATAATTTTGGATCCATTGAAATCTACTTTTAAAGGTTCAGTTTTACCCCACACTGCGTTAGCAAGATTAGCACAAACTGAACCTTTAAAAGTAGATTTCAATGGATCCAAAATTATATTCCGCACAAATAATCACCAGTAAGCTATCATAAGAGAGTCTCTGGAAATAATATCTAAAAAAGAAATAGTCTGTAACGATGTATTATCATATGATATCCACGCAGTCTGGAATGAATTAATACATGATTGATTAACCTGTACTTATTCTTGAAATGTTGAATGACGTTTCCCATCCCACCTTTTATTCCAAACTCTTGAAGTAAAATGGTTTATTCCGGGTAAGCTAGAAAAAGCGAAGAGACAACAACTCAACTAAATAGTTAGTTTTTCACTGATGATGACCGAGTAGTTCGGTTGAAAACGTTTTGAATTTTTAAAAGAACTTTAATGTGCTTTTAAATGTTTTATGTATGTTTTTACGCACCTTCAAGCAATATATTTACATTTAGTTGTATTTTTATGAATTTTAATTTATTAAACAAGGTGAATTTGCACTGAAATTGTAACTTCTTATGATAATCACTCAATGATAGTAAGACGTCAATATATGTGTTAAACGCATTCAACCTGAGAGGCTCTTACAGCATAGCTTTCAACTTTAACAATTTCTTCTTAACACTAAAATTTAATACTAAATTTTATTTTAATTAAATGCCAAAATCTACTATTAAATAAGGCAAAAGGTTCTATTAAATTTCAGTGGCAACAAAAAAACGTAAATGCTGGCAGCTATGGCATTGTGATCATTTACGTTCTTTAAAAGTTTAAAGACCTAAATGAAACAGCTCATTTCGATATAATAATGGAAGATCTAACATTAAAATGTGGTATACTTTTCATACACGTGAATTATCAGAAAAAACGGTATCTATGTTTTGTATGAACTAATGTTTATTCGAACTTTTGGTTACTTTGAACTAATCATAAAGTATCAAAATCCTTACATAGCAGCTTACGGTTACACTTTTCACTTGACACTTAAATTAAATAGTAAATTTTGTCTTATTTAATCGCCGAAAGTTACCATTAAATGTGGCAGAAATGCCTAATACATTTTAGTGGTAACAAAAAAAAAAAAAAAACATAGAAGGTGACAGTTACGTCTTTACCATCTAGCTAATGCTAAAACTAGTCATTAACTTGAACTTTTTTTTATTACATTCTTTAATTCGAACTAAACCTATTTATATCTTCAACAAATGTTTAAAAAATTACGTTTATTCCAAGTAATGTTTGCTAATGTTCATGAATGTTAATTCGAACTTATCATGAAGTAGCAAAATACATAACTTCAAACTATTGTTAAAACTAGACCATTAACTGTTATTTACATTACAACCGTTAATTTTTCGAAAAATATTTGAAAGAAAAAAACAGCGGTATGGCTTGAGAATTATGAACCGCTTTTCATTTTCTTACTTACAAAATCAAAACGTTTTCGTCAATAACAAATCAGAACATACTGCGAAATTCTGAAATTATCGCATGATCGGAACACAAGAACCCAAAACATCTTTTAATATTTGTTCTCCTTGAAGAAATTACTGGTTACGGACAATCTTCTAAAATCAAATAATTATAATAACAACAGAGACACGCTGTCAGAATTTTCCAACTTCAAATTAAAACCCAACTGTAAAAATGTAACAATATTTGATTACGAAGAAGTGGGTAATGAAGTCGATAGTTGTGGGAAATTCAGTGATAAAGAATTATTAAGAATATAACTGGAAAAGAGCGAGAAAGGATAATTAATTCGGAAGATGAATATCTTAAAGCCCGTAAAAACACCATAATTTACAATAATTAAATGATGCAATTAATATTTTGCAAATTGATAATCACGAGAAGCCTTCAGATGATAAAGAACTGAAACTATTTTTCGAAAAAGAAAGAAAGGCTATGAAACTTATAATCAACCAATTACAGTAATTTTTGCATGACAATTAAATTTTTTTAAACAACGACAATAATATTTTTTTTCTTTGAAATGCTATATATCAGCGGTTCTTAAACTGTGGTCCGTGGACCCCTGGGCGTCCGCGAGCTTACGGTCGGGGGTCCTCAAGCTCAGTGCTAAATTCAGATTACCCCCCCCCCCCCTGAAGTAATTCATGTAGTTCTTTTAAAGGGATTTTTGCAGGACAAGAACTTCTAGTACCATTAATATGCATAAAACACCAAATCTTCCGAGGGAGAAATGTCAGTGCTCCAGAGATGAATCCAGCGCCCCCCCCCCTGCTTTCCTGGACAACACTTTGAATTCATCACTACGCAAGTCAAAATTTTTATAGAATATTTTTTTGTCTTCTCAATTCTTTTTAAATACATAATTTTTCGAGCTGTCATAGTAGCAATCACGTGACCATACGGCTTGTTTATCGCTGCAAGAAAAAAAAAGCAAAGTTTGTTTTTAACAATCCGACCCCTTATCCTGCATATATAATACACAATATTTGGAGCAAATTTGTTTTGAAAATTCCGTAGTCAAAGGGTAAAAATGCAAATTATAAATATTCTACATATTTAAAATTCGTGATGATATGAGATATGTAATAAGATACATATTGGTCGAAAGGATTTTGAAAAAATAAATTAAGCAGTCAGAGTAAATCAAGCAGTATTTTAGTGTACACCTGAACATTTTGTTGTACACGTGAAACTATGAAAGTAACTTTCAGGGCTTTATTTTATTCCCTCGAATTATACAGATTCTCCATTAAAAAGAAATTCTAAAAATTCATCTAAGCAATGTTTTACAATTATTTGAGATTTAAACGAGAGAGAAACGTTTATTTTTAAATTTCTAAACAAAAAATGGAAGCTATGAACTTGTGAATTTTATTATTTAAATTTGTTTTTTAAATATACAAAAAGTGCAGTTTCTCCCAAAATTATGAAATAATTTTAGGCTTAAAACGAGCATCAGAAAAATCATAAACCTTTTTCTCTTTCTAAAATGTGCAAGAATTTTTATTTTAAAACAATTAGGATGCACTGGTGAGAAATTTGATTTTAAGAAGTAATTGAAGCGATTTCGCATCTTTTGAAATGATTCTGAAAAAAATGCGATATTGTTATTACATCCATTGTCATTTTAAATGTACTGCTCATGTTTTAGTGTACATTTGAACATTTTGTTGTACACCTGAAGCACTTTAAAGAAACTTCCAGGCTTTATTTTCCTAACTCGAAGTCAGAAAAAGAGTGGCATGAGGGAACCATTTAATTTCCAGGAAATTAATGTAATCAAAACCATGAAATTTTTAGAGTAGAAACAACATTTGAAATTACCATGGGTGCATGAAAATTGCTTTACATTGCCTTTCCAATTTTTTGGTTGTGTGAGAAATAGTACCTCTGCAGAATTAGCAGAAAAAGCTACCAAACAATTACTTACCTTCTTCGCCGCATATTTGTGTGAAAATACTTTCTTCCATTTTGTGCACATGACAAATAAATGACTATCGACATCGTCTGGATGTGAACAAGACTTTTTTTAATCATTGAGCTAAATATTGCAGACCTAGTTGAAATAAAGCAGAAGCATCCTCCTCAGAGCAAATAATAGAGTATATATATTTTAACTGCATTAAAATGTGTGTTATAATTATTTTTCTATTTATTAATGCAGCTCATTTTTTTCCAACGCTCTAAACTAAACATAGAATAGGTATAATGTAAAATAAATAGGCTGTATGCATTAAAATAATTTCTTATCTTATATTACTTAAAATATTGTTGGGGGTCCTCGAAATGTATTTCCCATTAAAGGGGGTCCACGAGATCCAAAAGGTTAAGAACCGCTGCTATATATAATATTTCAATGATTTGTTATCGTTATTATGATTTTATATACAATAAAGATAAGTTCTTTTTAGCATTTAAAAATTATTATGCTTCTAATAATTTTAACTTTAAAATGTACTATGCTTTTATAATTTAATGTGTTTCAAACAATTTTAGTTATAAAAAAGTATCCCGTTTAAACGTTAGCATTTTTTCTTTAATAATATCACTTAAAGTAATTTTCTTCCGGAACACATTGGTGGACAATACAAGTATACTTGCCTTTTCATGGTTACCGAAATGGATTTATTTATTTTTATTACTAGAAATTTTGAAAAATTATAGTCACCTTATTTAAATGCAGAAACCGTAGATTAAATAAAGGGAAGATTACTTTTAAAATATAGTGGTAAGAATAAAGCATTAGAGAAAAGTGTAAGCTGCGTACAATTCTTAGAATTCTCTATGAGTCTGGCATCACTATTTCAAACAGGAAATTTTCTATTTAATATTTAAGACTCCGAATTTGTCCGATTCTTGCACCACTATTTCAAATTGGAAAATTTTTATTTAATATTTAGCACTTTTTATCCTGACGGTACTTATAAGTACCACTTTAATAAAACACCTATATATTCGTAACATGACCGATTTTCCTAACGGTATTCACAATGGCACAAAGAGTGTATTTCTGGCTGCAGGCAGGAGATGGCAAATTCAAGCACATATCCTCTTTCTTTGCATTGTAGGGATTTTACATTTGCCACGCTACATTCGAAATCCATTTTGCAATAGAATTGACATGCATGTTGTTCTTCATTTGAGTAATTTTAGTGGTTTACTACCGGTTATTTAGTACTATTATTTTCTATACTCTACAGGTGAACATTTCCTATATTTTATTTGAAGTTTACTATTTGAAATTTACTATTTTATTTTATATCATAGGGTAAAAAATTTATGGCGGTTACAGTTGCATAACTCCTAAAACACTATAAAAATTATTTTCCTCTTTCCTATGTTTATTCTGCACCAAAACTTATCCAATGATGCAAAAATACAATTAAAAAGTAGCTGGAAAATTAATTCAGGATATAAAGGGTTAAATCTCGGAATTCGTAATCATCACGTTTTATCGCAGAATTTGTAATATTTTTCAGAGTCCTCTCATTGATAAGCCCGTGTTAATACGTTCACTAATCTCTAAGTTTCACTGCAGTATAATCATCATTTAAAACAAAATTCTATTAATTTAATGCATTTTTAATGCGCTGAGCAATGAATAATACTCTCAAGGATTACATTCATATTTGTAATTAAGTTTTTTATATTCAATGTTGCAAAATTAGTTTTTCTTACCATTTAAAACAAAATGCAGAGAAAAAAAATTACATATTTGCCCTTTTGCAAGACTGTCAGAGGGATAATTATGTACAAATTTCTATTCAAAATTTGTGAGAAAATTGTACGTACGCTGAAAGTGTTAAAATCGAATAATTCAAATTGAATTCTCAACCCTTGCGAGTGCGAATTAACGCTTGTTGATTGCATATGTAAAACAGGATTAACAACAAAGAAAAATCATGTGTTAAACATGGATTATTGTACACATTCGAAGTACTGTGAGGAAACTTCGTCGTTTAATAAGATGAAAACTTTTATCTAAGTAAAGAATTTAAGTAACGCAAAATACACTTGAAATCCAGATTTCAGCAGTAAAAATCTATAGTCGAAAAAATATTAGAATTATTTTGTAAAGCCATATATATATATATATGATCCATATATTTGTAGGTATACTAAATAGTATACAAAACATTAGTTTAGTTAAGCAACGCGCTTTTCAGCAATTTCCGACAACAAACGGAAATATACCGGAACTCCTTATGTGCAGCTATGTGCATGAACTATAGAATTTATGCACACCAAATAATATGCAAAAAATTAATTAAATTTAAAAACGCACTTCCAGCAGTTATCGCTCATAGACAGTAATGTAGTTGAATTCTTTTGTATGACCTTGTAAATGGACGATACATTCTATGCAAACATATTTTACATTAAACATCTTGTAGTGCACTTCAGTGATACATATCGATTTTTATATATTTGAAATAGTTTAGCGTGATTAAAATACATTACAAACGATTTTTCAACTTATTCCGTAATGCAACGGAATTTTTTTAAATGTCTCTGTAAACGACTTCATTTTCAATACCGATCAATGTCATTGGAATCCTCAATAACGTATATTAATTACATGGCAATCTTAGTATATTTACGTGCGTTAGAGCACGGCCAGGTAAACTGAATTAATAAAAACTTTTTAACTATTTGGAAACTAGATAAATTTTAACACAATTATTTTCATTGGTAAATAAGTCAAATGAATTGAAATTTTCCAACTGGGCAAAAAACGTCCAGGCCAGAATTCGAACCAGGAACCTCGGGGCTGAAGCTGCCAATGCTCTGCCAACTGAGCTTTCCTGGACGAATCTGGAGAACCTAATTCACTCAGCTAATGTTACTGATCATAGCATCTGGTCTGATAGCTGAATCAGCTCAACAGAATAAATCCCACGTAATGGAACTCCGGTAAAAGCTGTATACGTAATTATACTGTTAGCTGACAGAATTAGATACTCCAGATTCGTCCAGAAGAGCTCAGTTAACAGAGTATTCAGTGTCAAGAATGCTCTGGTTCGAATCCCGGCCTGGACATTTTTCGCCCAGTTGGAAAATTTCAATTCATATGTAGGAAAGTGTTGAAAAATGCTTTCTTTAAAATTGTCAATTAGCAGTCTGTAAGTGCAATCTCTGAATTAATTAAAATTTTTACTAAAGATTGGTGTACACGAATTAACAGTGAAAAGTATTTTATCACTTATTTCCGATTTGAACAGTAATTATTTAAGGAGCACGAATGGATAAATCTTTTTTCATGTACATTTTGTAAAGATTGCTTTCTAAATAAAATTTTATAAAATACTTTCTGGATCAATAAAGGAGAATCTGAAATAATTATCGAATTATCTATTTGTAAGTTCCTTGCTGCGGATTAAACATGGCGTAATTACAATTTTTAATTTGTCTGGAGCTGAACTAAACGCATTATTCTGAATTGAGATCGAATACATACACTAAAACTATTTTCGCCAATCGAATTTGAATTAATCATTAAATATTTGTTTATAAAAATAGTTTTTTATTTACTTGTTATTTCTTTGCTTTGAAATGGTAGCAATTTACACAGAATCATGAAAGAAAACAACGTTTATCTCTTTTTTTTTTCTTTTTTGTTTAAGATTCAATAGAATTAGAGATAAAAATCATTACATACTGTAGTTCATTAAACTAAACATCAAAATAGATATAGATTTACATTATTAAATCTCCCTGTTATAAAATAAACATTATGAGAAATGTGCAGATTTTTCTACATGTGTTAGTTGTTTTTGCTTTAAAGATTTCAATTTCATTAAATATTTTATTGACAAAAAAAAAGGTTCACATTTCTTCGTCATTTATCTATGCATGGAAATGAAAGTAATTAATCGCCATGAACCCATTTAAATCATTAACCCTTTGGGTACAGCTTTATTTGAAAAAAAAAACATACAGAACAGACAGAACAGACAATTGGAATAGTGTTTTTTCTGTATTTGTTGAAAGATATTCCCTAATTAAAAAGAAGCGAGAAGTACTGTTTGAATTTTCTGATATAAATTCAAAATTTCTGAATAAAAAAAAACATCCGTGGACAATACTGATGACGAGTCTCAGTCGTCAAATGTACCCAAAGGGTTAACGTCCATTTAAAAAATTTCTTTTTATTTCGGAAACTCCGAATCCGTACTGTAAATTCCAAAAGAAGTATTTTTACTTTAGGTAATCAGGATTCGTCTTTCATTAATTAAACAAAAGCTATTATTCAGAATTTATGTTTAAATTCAGAATTTCAGAATGAAATAGATATTTTTGAATTGACGCATATATGTGTAAATTATGACAATGTGTTAAAGAGAATCGAAATGCAAAAGTACCATTACGACATTTTATAAAGAATTCGGATCTAATTAATGGTTGTAATATGATGCAGCTCAGTAAACTTAACATGGAATAGTTTCAGAATCACGTTGTTAAATTTCCCACATTATGAATTAAATTTAATGACATTGGTTAAATGCTCTCTAATTTGCTCGAAATTCAATTGATGCACATTTTGTAAAATGTATGTGTTCAGCGCGAACACATAATAACAAAAATTCCTTTTTGTGTACAACTGTTTGTCTGTTTTCAGTTTTCAACTGAAATAACTAATAAGAAATATCATTAACAAATCTATCACAAAACACACATAAATAACACACACTTATAACCTGCAAGGTACTCATTCCTATCCCAAGTTTCTTGATGAATATTACATAACTAATTAAAAACTTACATTAACACGTTCACTGCCGGGTTAAAATTACCGGAATTTTATTTTATTTTGAAAGTTTGAATTCATATCAGAAAATACTAATACCAATATTTTCTTTATTTAATTACAGACTTTTCGTATACATTAGTGGGAGCTGGTGCACGTAAAATCTGTTCGTGGCTCCAATGTCCTCCAAGTTTAGTATAAGTGTTACCTCTGGGGGTGCCAATCTAAGTGCAGGTCGCTCATCTGGAATTGGTTCAAAATTAGGAGACCAGCTCTAGAAGTCCAACCACTCTTGAAGCTCTGGCACCCCTTCTTTCAGAGAAGTGCCTTGGAACTTTCCCTGACACGCCAACAACAACAACAATTACAGACATTTCGTGATTGCATAAAATAGAAATTCTTCTTTCGAAATTTCCGGTACGAATTCGTAAATTTAGATTGAAAAACCACGAGTATACTCGTGGTTGGCAACGAATGGGTTAATGGAAATTCTTAATGTATTTACATTGAAATATATTTTATATTCTCATGAATGTTTTTTTAGTGCATATTTATATAAACAAAATATATAGCTAAGCTTATAAAACAATGTTTTAAGCACAGGAACTTTTTATCTTATAACACACTAGTTTCGGTAGTATTCAGCATACATTCATCAGTACAAAGAATGATAGATTTTTTTCTCAAATATATGGAAGAGAAGCTGTTTTAACGGATAGGTTTCTTGACAAACATAAATACCGGAAATTTCAGGGAACAGCCAATTAGAAAAAAAAGTAAGTGTCCTGTAATTCTATTGGTCAAGAAACTTATTGGTTCAATCGGCTTTTCTTCCATATAATTATTCAACTATTTACCGGGTGTCCGAAAAATGACTGATGGATTTTAAAACTCAATAACTTGCAAACGGTGACAGATATTTAAAAAAATCTTGCAGGAGGGTTATGTATGATATCAGGCGTTTTTGTACTGTGATTCTTGATTTTAGTTCGAATTTCAAGCAATAGATGGCGCTGACAGTGATTGACGTTCAGTCGAAGACGAAACTGACGCCACTCAGCATTGATGCACCGCCCACTGAATACTAGATGGCGGCTGTCGCAGACGGATTTTTTTTCAGCGTTTGAAAGATCCCTCGAATTTCAACACCAATAATTTTTTTTAATTTTCTTCGCCTAGTTTTTCTGATATCAAATAAGTCAAAGAAAACTTTTAGATATTATTGGAGTTGAAGTTCGAGGGACCGTTCAAACGCTGAAAAAAAATCCGCCTACGACAGCCAGCATTTAGTATTCAGGGGGCGGTGCATCATTGCCGAAGCTAACGAAAAAGAAAGTCTACCGCGGTGCTTTACGCGTGTATTTTTTTACAGACCGCGGGAGTCACGTGATGCTCGAATCCACCAATGCAGAAGTACGAAAAGAGCATCATGCGGTCTGTAAAAAAAGATAAGGGGAATGCACTGCGGTAGCGTGACCTACGTTATGCACGGCCGGTGCATGACGTTTAAAACGTCACGTGGAGTTGATCATTCTTATACGGCGATTGGTGCAAAACGGGGGGCGCCCCGCTTTGCACCAATCACCGTGTAAAAATGATCCACTCCATGTGACGTTTTAAACGTCATGCATCGGCCGTGTATAACGTAGGTCGCGGCGGTAGCCTGTCTTTTTCGTTAGCCTCGATCAATGCTGAGTGACGTCAGTTTCTGCCTCGACTTAACGCCAATCGTTGTCAGCGCCATCTATTGTTTGAAATTAGAACTAAAATGAAGAATCACAGTACAAAAACTCCTGACGTCACACATAACCATCCTGCAAGAATTTTTTTAATATCTGTCACCGTTTGCATTTGGATTTTAAAATCCATCAGTCATTTTTGCGACACACGGTACATGCGTAGTTTTATTTGATTAAAATCACCGCTGCAAAGAGTGATGGCTTTTGGTTCAAATATAGCAAAAAACCATCATTCTTTGCAGTGGCGAAGGTTTGCTAAATGCTAGGAAGTTAGTCTGCTATAAGATAAAAATTTCTCGTGAAAAAAGCGTTGTTTAATAATTTTTTATTTTATTGAGCCAAGTATCATCTTAATTATCAATACAATCTATCATTTAGGTAAATAATATTACATTTGTTATAAACTGAAAAAGAAAAATATATTTTAATCGAATAAAATTACACATACAAATAGTTGGATAATAAAATGTTTTTTTCTGTAAAATATATAAAATAATGGATTTTCATACATATTTTTATGTGCATGAAATGTATCCGCACAAATTACGATGAATTGCTACATTTCAGAACTTGATTCAAGGAGAATTAAACAATTTATGTTTCTTATACGGAAGATTTTCACACTTTATGGAAAATATTTTCATAATTAATTTCTATACAAAAAAAACGTATTTCTTGCGACGACTTAACTCTATTGAATAATTTTGATTCTTGGCTGTAGCTCTGGCTCGAAATTTCAATGATACTTTGTCTTAGTAGAGACATGTCATTCTCACTTCACTTAGGCCGTCTTAAAAATCTTTTCAATATTCGCTGATAGCGTCTTCCTAACACCTGATTTCACAAGCGAAATGCACAAATATTTATGAGAAAATCATCAGGTAATTTTACAATGGAGCTATAAATAAAGAGGAAATATAATGAAGCGTCTACCACATACAAATGATGTAACTGACGCAAACCTGCCAAGTCTCCGGCTTTTTGGATACCAGTAATTTAGTACAGAAAATGCTGTTTCATTTAATCAGAGCAATTTGCGATTTATAATAACAACATTTTCTCTAAAAAATTACTGGTGTGCAAACATCCGGAGACTTGCAACTCTGTAACTGAGTATAGTCACAAGATGTTTGTTGTTGTCTGTTTACATCCGATCAACAGGACCTGATTACCGTCGACGAAAACTTCCACCAGTTAATTCAAATAGAAAGTTTCTCCCCATTTAGCGTTTCCTTTGCGTTATTTAGTGTTCTCCTTAGCGTTTTCTATGTCAACTGCTGCTTCTATAGCAGACTCGAAATCCTGAGAATTCAATTTCTTTACCTCAATTCTGATGTCATAACGCAAAGCCTCCATGAATTTGTTGTGTTTTAATTTTTTGGCTAAATCAATAATTTCCAAATTTGCATTTTAGTCGGCATTCAGGTACTCATTAGTAGCATTTTCAACTTGTTCAGCTAGTTTTCTTACAGTTTGAGACTGTGTCTGGCTGATGAGTTTCTGGCTGTTCTGGCTGAAAAGTTTTGTTGCTTTTCAGCAAATGATACTGCTCTTGTGAATTTTTTGCCAAGCTAGTTCTTAAGCTGATTAAAATCATTAAATGGTATGATTAGCTATAAAATTGGTATTAGCTGTAAAATTTAAAGTCTGATCTTTACAAGTTAGTTTCAAGACTACTAATTTTCTATCATTATCCCAATGCTCTACATTTGCAAAAATTTCCTGCTTGTTTATAAAAAATTGAAAATTGTCTCTTTTTTTCCTGAGAAATTTGGTAGAGAATTTATTAAACTAATTTGTTGAACCTGATTTCGCCTCATGTTTAAATTTTAGAATTAATAATAAATTTAGAAATACTGGCAATATGAATAATAAATTAAAATTACTAATTGCAAGAATAATATTGGAAATGAAAATAATAATAATAATTAATAATAATAATAATAATGATAAATACAATTTCTACTTTGTCATGTTAATATTTACTCATTTCCAAACATTATTTACTATTATTGAATGAAATGGCTTTCTATTTCTTTTTTGCTAAACTTCTCATGAGAAATATATACATATATATATATACATATAGTAAATAATATTTTTTTAAAATGTTCATTTAAAGCAGTAAATCAGTATCTTATTTTAATGTGCCAACATTTTGAATAAACAAATTATTTTGAAAAGTAATAATAATAATAATAATAGCATAATAAAAAAAAATTACATATTTTTTAAATTTTATATGCAAAATCAAGATATGAAACCTAAACATATATTTTCTTTTGTGACTGCACCATTATGTCATAAATAAGTATAGGATAGACACTAATTATGTAGATATTTAAAGAGTTTAATAAATGTAGGCAATTTAAGATTAAAATTTCACATTATTAAATTTAGAATTTTAAGAATAAATTGTTTATATAGACATATCACGAAACTGTATAGTGGAAATATTTAATAAACATAGAAATTTTAGCATAATTTTGAATATGAGAAAGAAAGATAAGAAATTACTAAATATTATTAATTTTAGAATTTGGAGCCAAAGCGTTGTGTCTTAAAAATTATTACTTTAGCAGATCATAGTTCCAAAACAATAAAAGAATAATTAGTAAAACCAATATTTATCATTTTATGTACATATATATAAAAAACAGATTACTAAAGAAACATATATGAATAATTAACAGATACTGAATTTACTGGATTAACTATACCGTAATTTCCGGCGTATAATCCGCGGAAGGAAGAATCATGTTCAGACCCGGAAGTTTTATTTTATAAAATGTAACTTACTTGATCGCTGTAAATATTTTACTTTAATTATTAAACAAAATTTCTGGGTCTAAACATAATTGTTTGATCCGGGGATTATTTGCCGGAAATTACGGTATTTATTTAAAACACATAAATGGATAAGGTAATAGTAAAAACAAATTACTCAAAATGTAATAAATAAATAATGAAATTGTATGTCTAGATCAGCCATACTCAACCTGCGACCTTTTATGTGCGGCCCGAGACACATAATCATCAATCCCTATTTATAAAATTAATTGAGATGTGCATAAAAATGTTTTCATATTTTCCCTTCTATTTTATATATTTTAATAAGAAAGCAATTTCCTGTAATTTACAATTACTAATATAAAATTACCTTAAAATATCTTAAATGACGTTTCCTTAGTCAAAGTTCTTTTTAAATGTAGTTTTACTTGTGCTATAGTAATGTATACATTTCTTAATCCTGAAAACTAAACAAACATTATTCCAAATTAATTAAATTCGCACTATATATTTCTACTTTTTAAAAAAAGTTTTTCATTGAGAATACAACTGCTTTATTAAAAAAAAATCTTGATTTTTTTTTTTTGAGAATTTGGTATTGTTGCATTGTTATATTCTTACGTTTTATATTTATCATATAGCTGATGAGGCTTATTAGGGTTAAATATTTGTCGCAGAAAAAATTGGCAGCAAAAAGTTTTTTACCACTCTTTCAAAACAATAATTTTCGCGGCATTTGCAATAGAAATCCATATTTTTTTACATTATTATACAAGAGTGTTGCGACCCTCATAACGCTTATATGTTTGCGTCCCTCGAGAAAAATAGATTGAGTACGGCTGGTTCAGATTATTCAATATTGAACATAAAATGGTACTTGATGGATGGTCCCTTATTAAATGTATACTTGAAACTATAGCTATGTTAGACATTCAACACGTGTAAGAATCTCATATCTTTCAGACATTATTTTTAATCTGAATTCATCGGGAATCCTGATTAACTTATCACGATACCTTTAGCATCCTTTCATATAGATTTAATTATATTTTACTTGGATTTGATTAACAGATGAAACACATTCGTAAGATGATCATTTAGGCAGCAATATTTTATCACTTGTGTCTATTTCTTTTAGACACCACTATCTGAAGAATAGCGCACACAAACACCACACACTGTACACACACAAGACGAATCCATGCTAAACTTGGTCTAGTGGTTACCAGAGAAAAACCTAAAACATACCAGAACCTAAGACCTGCCAAAGAAATGTTAGCGAAAGCACATAAACACATTCTTTAGACACTTCAAGATGCACAGACTATGCAATTTTCAGTGAACACATCAAAGTTATGGAACATGATGAGCCAACAGTCTTGTTAGATGGAGTACTTGACGTTGATTAACCTAAGCACATTTTCATTGAAATTATCTTCGTTAAAGCTTGAATTTATTCTTCAAATGTAAAAGACTTTTTGACCAACGCAACAGATAAGGTCCTTCAACCTTTCTGCGCGCTGTCACACCCCTTCACCTCAGAAACCCGCTCGACTCTAGACGCCACAGAGCGTGTTGCCAAACCGGTGGAGGAAAGCCAGGGAGAAAAAATATATTCCTTTAGCCAGGACTACACTAGATATCGGGCTTGCTCATTCATTATCATGACGTCACGAAAGGTGGCTAGCCGTGACGAAAGACATTCGGCGATTGGCACAAAATGATGGGCGCCTCGCCTTGCACCAATCGCTGGTCGTGGCCAGCCACTATTTGTGACGTTCTGAAAATGAATGAGCAAGCCCGGTATCTAGTGTTGCCTTGCTTTAGCTGACCCCATGAACGTGTAAGGGATAATGGGAATTGAGATGATCTGACTAAAAGTCAGAGGAGGCTGGCGATTTCTTTTTAAAGTAGAAATGCGCTCCTTTTCTGAACGCCGGTTGTATAGATGTGTTAAAAGTTGTTTTTGTAGTTATCTAGAGGAACATTTCTCTACATATTACATTCATTTTTCATTTACAGGGACACACAAAGGAATTCGCTACAGTCTGTTAATAATAATTTCTGGAAGTACGTTTTCAGTTGCTGAAAGCATTTTTAAATTTAACTCATTTTTGTACTACTTGGTGCGTATTATTTTGTGTGTATAAATTCTATAGATCATATACAGGACAGCACAAAATTTCTCGAGTACATTTCCGTTTATTAACGGAAATTCCAGAAGGATAACATTAAACTGTGCTACGCGTTCCCTAACAGTGGCGTAGCTACCGTGGAGCAGTTGGAGTGAACTGCTCCACGGTAGCTACGCCCCTGTTTGTAGGATAGATACGCCCCGATTTTTTGAATACCAGTAAAATCTTACAGAAATTTTCTCTTTATTAAATTTCAGAAATTGTACGATTAAAGAAAACAAATATTTTTACATAAAAATATTGGTATGAAAAAAATCGGGAGGTTGGCAACTATGATCCTATTAAAATTCTTTGTATCAAAGTAGTTATTTTTTTAAAGATTACGAAATTTATTTATTTTTTTTACTGTCGCTAAGTTCTATATTTAGTAAAACTATTAATTTAGTAACATTTTCTATATTCACTAACAAGTAAAACAAAACTTTCATTTTTTGTACGATCAAAACTTACCGAGTTATAATAACTCGAATTTTATGAATTTTCAGAGCTTTCGGTACTGAAAAGGAAAAAACGCGTCTTAAAAATATCTCGACAATAGTGTGTTTCTTTATTAGCATTCTATATTGCTTCAAAAGCCTTGAAAGGAACAACAGAAGTTTGTGGTAGATTGCACTGCGCCCATGGGACCATTTAAATCGGAAATACTGCTCAATTCGTCGTAAAAATCAGTAGGTAGTCCGAACTTAAACAATTATAGTTTATTTTAATATTTTATTTGTATTTATTTCGTCAAATATTTTATTATGAAAATACTTTATTTTTTAAATAAAAAACAGGGTTTTAAATATAAATAAGAGTATAATATACGAGTTTAAACCTCAAACACAGCTAGCAGAAGTGTTTTTATAGTGGCAAGGGGCGTACCAATTTTATTTGCTCCAGGGCGCTGAATGTGTAGCTACTCCACTGTTCCCTAACTCAATTAAATTTTAGCTTTCTATGTAGTATATAAACAAATGTATAGATAACATGCAGGGCTGCACAAAATAGTTCGGATATTTTTCCGAATGTTTTGGTAATTCCTGAAAGTGGGTTTATGAATAAGGTATGCGCTTTCCAAATTGTTTATTTAAATACACTTGTACTCTAAAGCAAAAGCTGGGTTCCCGGGACGGTCATCCCTGTCATCCCTTGTTTACGTAAATATCATCTTTCACCTTATTAAACGGTAAAGATTTGTAAAATTATTTTAGAAGTGTTGGAAAGTGTTACATAATCTATGCTGGACGCATGATTTTTCGTTCTTGTTGCTGTTTTTCCTTCGCTATATACGCTGCACTTGATATAAGGATGTGATTCGATGCTTTGTCCATATAAAGCTCGACATTTTTTATGTATTATCTATGTGATTTGTTATACACCTGCAATTATTATATTCCTTATAAAGTGTGAATTTCTTCTTCAAAAATGGGTTTTAAAATATTTTGATGGATAAAGGAGTGAATTTATTTTAGCTTAACGTCACATTATTTCGTGCTTCTATTTATCTCCATACCAAAATCCTGTAGCAATCATGAATCGTTTTAGGAAATTTTCAGTACATTCACGAACCCATTTTGTTTGTTTTCCTTTTCATTGAAAAATTAAAAATTGCTACGTTTTTGTCTAGTTTGTTAAATAAAGCCATGCTTTATCCAGTATGGCCACAAATTTCTATTTATTGCCAATTAGGTGTTTGTTAAAGCGAGTGTTAGAAAGACTAGAAAGATGTCATACACGAATATTACAGTGTTCGTAAGTTTGTACCACAATTTTTTTATAGAATTTTACTAATTAATATTTAAATAGCAGAAATTGCAATCGCCGCGTTTAAATGCAGAATTTGTCATACTTTTCTGCATTTAAATAAGACGAATAAAAAAAAATGTGGTAAAAGCGTACGAATCCTGTATTAGAAGCAGGGTTGCCAGTTGGGCCTTTTTTTTAAATTCAAAACTTTGAATTCATACCAGAAATTCAAAGTAGTAAGTTCTATTTTATTTAATGACAAACATATCACGATTACCTAAATTAAAAATACTTTCTTTAAAATTTTCGGTAAGAGTTTTGAATTTCTGAATTTAAAAAAGGACAAACTGGCAACCCTGATTCGAAGGTCATTTAACCACTGCTCAATAGGAGTAGGAGAAAAAAGACATTACTTCAACAAAAATGTCTACTATCATTAGAAAGTATAACTAGAGCTATAGCCGATATTCTAGTCAAATTGCTCGAAGAAATAAAGCATATATGCATAAGATTTAAATGTAAAAATAATGTTCAAAAAGTGCGAACGAATGTCTGTTCTACTATTTTGGTAATTGCCGAAACGTCAGTGAAGGCTTACTGTGGAGACCCGAAGAGTTTTTGGTTTCTGTCTGTCTGTTTGTCTGTCTGTCTGTCTGTCTGTCTGTTCCGCGATAACTGCCGCAAAAATGATCCGATTAGTTTGATTTTTGGTAGGTATGTTGGTGAGGTACCCGGAATTAGCTGTATAGTTTTTAGTTACGTTTGGTTCATTCGTTCGGAAAACATAAAACATTTCTTTTTAGGTCATAATGCTTTCCTATGAGAATTCAGATGATTTTGAAAATTTTCATCCATTGAAATAAAATGGCGCATTTGATTAATGTATTTAATGTGTAAGTTATGAAGGTTAAAATTTATCAAGTCAGGTTTTAAATTATTCAAATTAATTTGAAATTTTGTTAATACAATCGTCAGATTTTTTAAATTAGGTGTACAATGTTTGGTGCAATTTTATACATCTGCTCTAATAATATAATACATTTTATTCTATCATTTTTTACAAAATTATTTTCTCATTTTTTACAAAAATTTCCGATGCATTTCTTTTTCTCTCTTTCATTACATGGTTGCTAAGCAACTATATTTCAAAGAATATCAACAAAGGAAAATTCAAGTGAATCGCATTATTTTTACGCGAAGTTTTATTAAAAATTGCCAATTTTCGGGTTTTAAGTTTTTAATATGCTTTTTTTTAATGAAATAGATGAGAATTTATTTTAACTACTAAAAAATGATTACCAAATCTAGTTTTCCAAATGAAAATAATAAAGACGTTGAATGCGTAAATGAATATAGGTCAAATAAGATGAATTTAAATTTGTATAAGTATACTTTATACACGAAATCTTATTCAACTTCAGCAACATATGAGGTTTAGTAGTTGAAATATAACTATTATTTTAAGCATAGGATAAAATCTCTTGTACAAAGAGATGGTTATTCTAATGAAATGAAAATTGCAAATGCATTCATACATATACTCAATAAATGTAATAGCGCAATTACTGGAAATTGAGAATAGAATATTAAAGCGACAACGGGGGGTTATGTGGGCGGAGCCCCCTGAAATAATGTATTGTTATTCTGAAAAAATACTGTAACAAGTAGTTTATCCTATCATTGCATAACATTGTGTTTAAGGGGATACTTCTAAAATTTCCGAAACTTTCGATAAATTTATATTCTTATAAATGTATAAATAACTTAAAAAGATTGAATTTTAGTGTGTCAAATATTATGCAGATAATGTTAAAAATTAGTAGGATTAATGAACAATGATTTTTTGAGCTGACGTTGAGGCCTCTGATCTGTAGATTTACTAGTTTTAAAATTGTATGAAAACATAATTTTCTCATGAACAACAATGATATGACATGCAATTTATTTCAAAACCAATTATCTGTAAATCAGAAATCGAAAACAAAAACCATGATATATATGCGTCTTCGCTTACGGAATTTCAATTCTTATTAATATAAGAATTTGTTATTACGGTTTCAGAAATTATGTCAGTTAAATTTCTTTAAAACGGAAGTAATTAAACGGAATGGAGGAACAAAACTGAAAGACGAAAAATATTGTGTAGTCCGAAAGAACTAAACATTAATTAATTAAAAACAGGACATTTGCACCATAATTTCTATAATTCAAATACAACATTTTCTAAATGGTACATACATTAAAATCGTGAATTTACAACCACAATTAAACATCAACGTTTCATTTCGCTTCTGCGAACGTCATCAGGATGTTACAAACAAGTCGAAAATGTCAAAATGAACATACACGTCAGACTTCTGGAGAGAACATGATCGGAGAGTGCGCAAACGTCATCAAGTTCCCATGGTAACCAAGTGGATCATACCACCGTAGTGAAAAGAGGGGTTGGAAGACAAAATGAGCAGATTGTATTAATGGATTATAACATATTATGCCAGATTTTATGAATGTTATAGGATAAATTATCGTTACATGTATACTGCCCAAGCTTAATAATCGTAAGGGACTCTAAAATTTTATTAACATAAGAATTCTTGCATGGGATTATGATTCTAACCTTTTCAAAGTCATTGTCTCTGACGTGTATGCTCATTTTGACATTTTCGACTTGTTTGTAACATCCTGATGACGTTCGCAGAAGCGAAATGAAACGTTGATGTTTAATTGTGATTGTAAATTCACGATTTTAATGTATGTACCATTTAGCAAATGTTGAATTAGAATTATAAACATTAATTATTTCATTGAGTTATCTCACTTAAATTCCTATGCTAGAAATTATATATTAACAAACTAGAATTTATTTTTAATTGTCTAAAATTAATTTGCCCAATTTATGATGGATAGTTCTTAAAAAAGTACTTTTTTTTTCTATTTCATTTAAGCATCTGACTAATAGAGAATTAAGCAATTTGTATTACACCACATTTTTGTAGTATAAATACCGATGCAACAAATATTATATTTCCACATAAACAAAAAATCTGTATAACAGAACTCAACGTGTTTTGTTTTGATTTTTCTGCGGAATTCTCATTATTTTCAAATGAAAATACTTATACAGGGTTCATAACTTTTTACCACAACTTTAATCGCACGAATCCTGTTACACGGAATCGAAAAATAACGTACGTTCATTTCAGTAAAGATACAGTTGTAAATAAATTTTAAAAAAAAAAGTTTTCTATTTCTATAGACTAAACATCATAAGTAGAATTACTTTAATTGAATCACTTTGCTAAGAGTTAAACATTATAAAATTCGGTATAGTTTCACTCAACAGAAATCTATCTAAACAAATTATGTCAAACAGCTCTCTCAAACACGCGATGCAAAATGTTTTCCACATTTGAGCATTTGATGTTCAGAAAAAATATTCATTATATATATACATACGTATATATTATATAACATATAACAGGGTGGGACTTATTTACATTGGATTTTTTGGGTGGTGGAGGATAATGGATTTGAAGCTCCACCTAGATTAATTTCAATATCTTAAAAAATAATGTGTGCAATATCTGAGGTCATTTGGACATGAAAAACACGTGTCTCATAGACGTTGAATGGACAGCCCCTGAATATTAGGCGTTAGCGAAGACACAAAACCGGCGGTTGTCGTACAAGGATTTTTTTTCATCGTTTGTTCGGTCCCTTGAATTTTAATACCAATATTTTTAAAAGTATTAATTGCCCTTATTTTCTGCTATTGAACAAGGAGAAGAATACATTTAGAAAATACTGGTATTAAGGCCGGCTGTAAAAAAAAACAGCCTAAAACACTCGCCAATTTTAGTATATTCATACGCCTCTTATTCAGATGGCTGTGTTAAATGCTGAAATTTCTTTAAATTTTCAAAAATTTAACGTAGATGAGACATATTTTTTGAATGAGATACTGGGTTCCGACTTTGCATACATTATGTTTAAATATATTGAAATAAATGTAGGTTGTGTTGCAATTTGATTTCCCAAATGTATTATACAGGGTGTCCGAAAAGTCTGGAAACGGTAAAATACTAACTCGAGAAATATACATCGGATTGAAAAACGGCAAAATGCATGTTCAATATTTTTGAAAAATCTATTTAGGGATATGAAAGTTGCCCACCCCCAACTTTGCCCACTTGGGGGGAAAGGGGGGAAACTTTGAAATCTTAAATGATGACCCTCATTTTTTATTGCAGATTCGGATTCTACAGGAAAAAATACGTAACTTTTGTATTGAACATTTTCTTCGAAACATTGTAGATGGCGCTGTAATCGAGTGCAATGCTGTGGGAATCGTTACCATTGCAATGACTGGAAACGCTCCAATAACTCGAGAAATATATACATCAGATTGAAAAACGGAAAAATACGTGTTTAATATTTTAGAAAAATGGCAACTTTGATATCCCTAAATAGATTTTTCAAAACTATTGAATATGCATTTTTCCGTTTTTCAATACGATGTATATTTCTCGAGTTATTCAAGCATTTCCAGACATTCCAATGGTAACGATTCTCACAGCATTGCACTTGATTACAGCGCCATCTACAATGTTTCGAAGAAAATGTTCAATACAAAAGTTACGTATTTTTTCCCGTAGAATCCGAATCTGCAATAAAAAAAATGGGGGTCATCATTTAAGATATCAAAGTTGCCCCCTTTCCCCCGGGGGCAAAGTTGGGGGGGGGCAACTCTCATATCCCTAAATAGATTTTTCAAAAATATTGAACATGCATTATGCCGTTTTTCAATCCGATGCATATATCTCGAGTTATTTGACCGTTTCCAGATTTTTCGGACACCCTGTATATATATAATTCTTAAAACAAAACTAAAACGTTTTCGTTTTATTTGTTAATGCATAGAATATACGCTACACGAACTTCAATTGTCATTAAATAGATTTTTTTAAATTCAGATTTCCTTTCCAGTTGTGTTTGCATTGAAATGGAATTAATTTAGGGAATCGAAGGAAAAAAATTAAACTAACATTTTGTTTCTCAGATTCTGTAGCAATTTTAGTATAAATATACTTTGTTATATAGTATAGTTCAATATAGTAAACAACCGTATAGTCATAAAGTTATTTTATGGAATTTGATTAGTTTATGAATTAAACATTATGAAATTTGATTAGTTTATGAATTAAACATTATGAAATTTGATTAGTGTATGAATTAAACATTAAGAAATTTGATAGGTTTCATTATTTATCTTTCTAAAAGGAATGTGCACATTTATGCTGAGTCAGATAAAAACAGTATTTTTTGTATTTGAGCATTTGTTGCGTAGAAAAGTAAACGATCTTATTATACCGGGTGGTTTTAATATAAGTATCTCTATTTTGAGCTGTCTGCAGCTTAAAGGAATAACCAGAATAAAACCAAAATCAGTACACTTACTATTCGAGAAGGGGGAAAAAGAATGGAACAATAAAAAAAATAATTGCAATAATCGCCGATAGCTGGCACTTTTGAGTATGAAATGTAATATGTTGAGTGTGAAAAAAAAAATGTGTACCGTTGAAGTGTCGCAAACCTCAATATCTTTACTGCATATCACAACATGTGCGAAACATCACTCCTGATGAGTTACATTCCGCAGCTGAGCACATCGTCCACCGCCTGATTTGTGTCCTCCAGCACAATGACCATGTGGAACCTGAACATGATCGGCGCCGCCATGCGAAAGCGTAACCAAATTCACTATGACATTTTCGAATAACGCTTCGGTTTGACGCTTAAATTTTCTGTTCTTGTATTACACATTACGTTTCACACCCAGTAGCGCCATCTGTCGGTGATTATTGTAATTTTTTATTGTTCTATTCTTCTTCCCCCTTCTCGAATAGTAAGTGTACCGATTTTGGTTTCATTCGGATCATTCCTTCGAGCTACAGACAGCCCCAAATAGAGATACATATATTATAACCACCCTGTACATACATTATATTTTCCAATGCAATTTCAGTTAAAGCACTTTATATGCAGAAAAACGACAATGATAAAAAAAAATCACAAACCAAAGCAGAAAAAAAACTTTTTTCCCGGCTTAATAAGTAAAATGTAAGTGATTTCGCCTCGCTAATTTCAGTTGTCATTCAAGATCTGTTTATGCGAGTGAACAGTTTCAGATTTCCATGTCAGATGCATGGTTTGAATTGGAATTGATTAAAGGAATCTAAGAAAATCTACATTCATGTCATTTCAGTAAAGATTCTGTTGTAATTAAAGATAAGAAATACGTTTTAGCACAAGAAACAACATCTAGACAGTTATAGGATTACCTTATTAAATTTCTCCTGTTATAAATTAAATATGATAATATTTATTAGTTTTTACTTACTGTAAAATAATTCTATACAGATTGCGCTTAATCATTCGCAGACAATACTATATTTTTCGCATTTGAGAGCGATCTAACCAATTTCTCAATATATATACAGTTTCGTTCTAATTTTAATACTGTGTATAAGATGTAATTTAGTCTGAAACATTAATATTATAACAAATAATTTTCCTTGTGCGGGTAATACTCACTCCGTTAAGCACTGACAAATTTTCCAAATTTCTATTTTACGTTTTTTAATTTTAGATTTTTTCAAAATGCTGAAGTTACGTCTTATTGCTTCAACAGAATTCCAATGGCCATTAATAATATTTTTATAAGAGGGATGTGAGATATTTTTAAATCTCACATTTTTCCTTATTTGCCTTTGCATTGAATCGGAAACATTTAAAAATAATATCGCATCTGTAACTACTATTATGTAATATTAATAAAGGCTCTTTTCTAATTAGCTACAAAAATTGCCAATAAAATAAAAAATTCAAATATTTATAGAGTTTACCTTTTTAAAAATCCTCTCCTGTGAATTAGACATTATAAATCTTGGGTAGTTATTTATATTTGTTTGAAATTAATCTGTTGCATCGTTAGTTTTTTTGTTTTCGCATTTAGAAAATTGAGAATTATATTCATTTTAAATGCAAAGGTTTTCATGTTGAAGCGAATTTCATTAACAAAATTGCACAATTTACGTAATAATATTAAATACTCAAGATATGTGTTGTATGCAGTTAGCGTGCCAGATCGACAATGTGTACTTCAAAAACCAGTTTCAATATCCGCATAATTTTATTTAAGATTTCGTTATAATCAGAGGTAAAAATATACATTCTTAGTTTAACAAATATCAAAAGAGTTGTAGAATTGTGTTCTTAAAATTCTTTTGTGATATAAATAGAATGAAAATTCAGTAGATTTTCTTCATTTGTCTGAAACGAACTTGTTTCATTGTTAAGCAAAAACTCGTTTTGCTAATGAACAGAGAATTAGGCGAATTCCCTATTTTATACAGCTATTTTTCTTCTTTCGTTTTATTATGGCACAAAATTGCATTAACAAACTTATAAAAATCACGCAATAATAATAAAGACTCAAATTACGTGGTGCACGCAATCAACGTGCTAAGTACTTTTCCTAAAAATTTTATCCCAGCACAAGATTATAGTTTTAACAGAGACAAATTGTATTGATATAAATTGTGAATATTTTTCATTAAATCATTGTATTTCTACGATACAGTTTTGATGATACCAATATAAATAAATAAATTACATTTAACTGTTAAGGTGTGCTATAAATCGTATCAAAACATTGTAACTAAACATCCAAATAGTTATACAATTATATTGTTGTGAATAAAACATTACGAAAGTTTAGTAGTGAATCTTTATTTGCCTGAAATTTGCTGCATATTTTATTGTAAGTATGTTCTTCACTTATAATGAAGTGAAATTTACGTAATTACTTTTTAGTACAGTTATGTACTCTTCTTCTATCTTACTAATGCTAATAAAATTCATTAACAAATTTATAATTATCACGCAAAAATAATAAAGTCTAAAGGAAACTTTACTTTTATTTAACTTGCATTCGGCACGCAAGGTTTTCAGTGTGATCCCCTCATGTTTTACACAAGCTTTTCGTCCAACATATTATTGTAATAAGAGAAATAACATGCTTAAGCATGTAAAACTATCATTGCTATCATTTTCAATCTCCAGAGAATTATAACAATACTTGAAGCATGTTTTATTTATGTATATTTTGCATGTGTTTCAAAAGAAACATTTCTTACCTTTGTATCATGGATAAAATTTATTTGTAAAGGAGGAAAAAAGAGATTTAATCCCAAAAATATGCGAATGTGCAGTGGTAATAAAATATACCG
Source organism: Maratus michaelseni (assembly GCA_963931845.1). Lineage (NCBI taxonomy): Eukaryota > Metazoa > Arthropoda > Arachnida > Araneae > Salticidae > Maratus > Maratus michaelseni. The sequence continues at coordinate 102,880,086 of OZ007600.1, forward strand.
TATTTTTCGGCCTATAACACGCTGCTCAAATTTAGACCCAGAAATTGTTTTGATAAAGATACACTTTCTTATCTCGGAATACACCTAATTTCGATTACCGTAATTTCCGGTGTATTAGCCGCGGCTAAAAAAATTCTGTTACGAACCAGAAATTTTATTTATTAAAAGAGGTCAAATAAGTTCCATGCACAAATATGTTATATTTTATTAAATAAACTTTCTGGTCGGAAAGAGATTTATTTGAGCCGCGGCTTATACACAGGAAATTACGGTACTAAATAAAATTTGTTGTTCTAAACTGAGTTATTTGAGCCGCGGATTATACGCCGAAAAATACGGTAATAGTTATTTAAGTGCTTGCAACAAGAAGGAGATAGCTCTTGGAATATTTTACAATTTTTATTTACAGTTTCATTAAAACTATTTTTTTTAGTTATGCATTAGTTCATTCGCCTACGTTTTGCCTTGAATAATATCAAAAATACCTATCGTAAGCAACTCTCTTTTTAACAAGAAAGCGGACATTTCAAAAATGTCCAAAATAGAGTTACCTCCTTCTTGCTATAAAACCTGCAATTGTCTAGAGTAGAGTTTTTGTGTCTTTTCTGTCTCTCAGTACACTTAAACCTCATTGAACGAATGCCGCCATATTCGCAACTACCAATCTTTATTGTCCAAATGTGTTGTTTCCAATTATTACTCTTTTGGCACCACATTTTTGTGTTATTTTAATAAATACTGAAAATTTGAGATTAGATAATTCGTATTTTTTGGTGCAAAATTAATGTTGTCCGATTGGAAACAACACATTTGGATAATAAAATTTGGCGCAATTCGTTTTTTACTGTTAAACTATAACAGGTTTGGCAGCATACGGTAAACGACGACTCACAAATTAAATGGAAAAGTGTCCCCACTGAATATGACGGAAAATTTAATATATTACATGCAATGCTGATCAAATGTCTTAATGGACAGAATCCTGAAAAATGGTTAGTTTTTCAATCTATGAATATCGGAAGATCTTCATTCATTTTACATAACTGAGAAACTTCCGGATATTTTCAAGTAGAAAAATATTTAAGGGTGTCCGGGGATCTTATAGTAAAAATTATTTTTTTCCGAATTTACGGTGTGAATTCAGTGTTGCCAGTTCGTTACTTTTTAAAAATTCAGATTGCTTGGTTGCCACCACTTTTTGTGAAGTAGAAATATTTGCCTTATTTAATGACAGATTAAGGAATGCGAAAATAAGGATCATTATAATATTTTAAAAAATAGTGGCAATAAAGCAATCTGACTAATAAAAAGTAGCGGATTGTGAAACACTCTATGGATTCAGAATCTCTGAATAAAAAATGAGATAAAATTCGAAACACTAACGCGAAACTTATTTCACTTTATTTATGTTTTTAAATTTCTGGTTCGAAACTTGTTTAACCTGGATTAAATTTATCTACATTGTTTCGAAGAATATTAGTATATGTGCAAGTATGCATACAACTAATTTCAGTATACACAAATGGTATCATAAATATTTCAACGTTTAAATTTCAGAGGAACTAACATGGAATCTTCCATAATCATCATTCATCTAAAAATGAATAAATGAGTTATGATTATACAAATATTGAGTAATGTTTATTATTATTTGAGCTTAAATGAATATAAAAATTAATCAATAACACATTCCCGTCTACAATGCAGTATTTCCTTTCCTGATCTTGATGTTTTTACTCTGACTAAAATAGATTTTATTCTCGTAAAGGAAAACAGTAAGCAACTTTGTTGTTAAAAATAAATAAATAATTAAATTAAAAATAAAAAATAAAATGCGCACACAGTTTGCATGAAATGTAAACAACATTTTATCTAAACGATTTCCAGAACAATGTTTAGGGTTTTATTTATATTTTTCCAATCTTTTGTCGTTAAACTAATCGAAGGCGCCAATCCCAAAACTTTCTTCTGTCTCATGCATGTTAATACTTCAAAATTCTCTATCACAGCCCGAGTAAAGTTTTCTGTCATTCTGGTGTACGCCAACTACTTGCGAATAGCCGTTTTACCTGGAAGCGAAACACCTGAAAGCGACTGGCCCATGTACAATACAACTACATAAAATCCAAAAATTTGCGCAAAAATTGCTATTACTGCGGCCCCTGCCGACGGAATTGCTCCAAAATTAACTGGGACCTACTGGTCTCGTTATAGTCAAAAGTCAAATTTAGTTCAATTCTATGCATAACTTCATACACTTTTCGAGGATACAATATTGAAAATGTCCCAAAAATTGTTGTCATAGCGCCATCTTTCGGCGGAATATCCCCAAATTCAACTAGCACCTGCTGGCTACAGAGAAAAACTTATACTATATGAATTGGTTCAATTCTATGCATAACGTCATACACGCATAAGTTATTTTTAATGATATAAAGAGGACACACACACGGACAGACAGACATTTTGTAAAAACAAATTTTTCGGGATCTCTGATCCCTAAAATGTGTAAATGCGTAACCGGCAATCGAAAACCGGAAATCAACAAAAATTTCATTTACAATACTTCCTTCTATTGTAGATCGAAGAAACTAAAAAATAACCAAAATAACGCACAGAGTTTGCATGAACTGTAAACAACATTTCGTATAAATGATTTCTAGAACAATCCCTAGAGTTTTATTTATGTATTTTACGATCTTTGCCCTTTTATTCGAAATGCATAAACAGGAGCAAAGATATAAAACCGAAGTAAAAGTCTTTACCAGATATCAGATCACTAACAACTGTGTACAATTGTTGCGCCAATTCGAACTATTTTGGAACAATGTGTCAAATGTCTCCACCATTATGATAATTTGTATTAAATGATTTTTAGAAAGCTGTACGAAGAAAAAAAATACTTTTATAAAAACTTACGTTTATTTTATTTAAATTTTAAAGAACAGTTAAATCTTTAGAAAAGAATGCTTCTCATTTAAAAAATAAATTTACATTTTTTTAACAATAATTTTGGGGTGTTTATTATTTTTTTAAGTAATAATAATAAATTAAAAATAGCAACAAACACAATTTGTATAAAATGTAAACAATATTTCGTATAAATGATTTCTAGAACATTGTCTGGAGTTTTATTTATATATTTTCTGATGTTATGTCTTTTATTCGAAACGCATAAACAGAAGTAAAGAAATAAAAAGTAATAGAAAGTATTTTAAGAGATACGATTACTAACAGTTTCAAACAACTGTTGCGCCAATCCGAAATAATTTGGAACATTGTGTTAAAGATTAGACCAGTTTGATAATTTATAATAAACGACTTTTAGAAAGCTGTACGAAAACAGAAAATCACTGTTATAAAAACGATCATTTATTTTTTTCAAATTTTAAAGAATAGGTAAATTTTAACAAAGAATGCGTCTCATTTTAAAAATAAAATTACAATTTGTTAACAATAAATTCAGGGTAATTAACAATATGTTACAACATTAACTGATTTATTACATTTTATAAAGTTACCGACAATCATACTAACAGCCGTATAAACACTATTTGACGTATAAGTAGTGCATCAAAATGGTCCGTTTCTCAAACACTTATAACCATTTAAATGCCGATGGTATATTATTTATACCACTTAATTTTAGTTCCAAATTTCCAAAAACATTCTTGCCATCCTCCAACTAAACTTCCGTTCAATGTAGGATAATTTGATCCAAGTTAAACATGTTTCTAACCAGAAAATTTATTTGGTGTGTTATTGTATAAATAATGTTATATATATATATATATATATATATTCTTATACTGATTGGTTGCTTTGGCACGCCCAATCCTGACATCACTAGCTTCTAATTTCTTATTGGCTTTTGAAGTCGACAGTCGTTTCTCTTTCTTCTTTTAATGTTTTAAATGCATTTTTTTCCTATTTTTATACTTTTTTCACATGGCTCCTTCATGTTGTGAAATACAACTACTCATACACAGTGAGTGGAGTTGCACAGAACTGGGTATCCCTTCGAAACATTCCACTGTTTTTCTCTCTTTTATTTATACTTTGTAATTTTTTCCAGATCATAAATTCTTAATTTCTTAATTAAAACTTAACATCTAAGCTATACAAATAAAAAAAATGTATGGCTATTTTGAGTGCCTTATTTTGTTTATGCTTTGCCCGCCTTTTCACCACCTGCCATTAGTGTGCTGTTTCACGAACATGTTCCGAACCCTATTTTTTAATTTTTCAACTTTAAGTAGCAGTTAGTTATAACTATAGCTATACCATTTCACCTTTTTCCAATGATTTAGACTCTATTCTTAATCTTCTTTGTTTTACTTTTTTATTCCAAATTTGTTATCATCTCTTTTCTTAACTTTTCATCTATCCTTTTCATTCTAAGTATCCTTTTATTTTGTAGTTAATATTACATCTTAACTTTTCTCAACGGCTCAATTTAATATAGGACACTCTACTCACAACTTGACTGGGCGTAAAGTTGTCTGCTACTCGGAAGCCCCTTAACCGACATCAACTGTTCGGCGTAGAACCTATTTAATTTCATTTCTTAAAAAAAAAAAAAAAAAAAAAAAAAAAATCTGGTTCGAATCGTATTTAACGCGGGTCAAATTAAAGCACATTTTATGGAAGAATTTTGCCAGGTTGGCAGGTTTGCAAACGGCACGTAGGAGTTTTTAATAAAATTTTACTTCTTAATGGACGTGAAAAAAGAATTTATTTATTTCCAAATCAATTCGTTCGTGAATGCTTGTGGCATTCAATCATTCCAACATTTTAGCAATAGAACTTATCTTAATTATTTTGCCCATAAAATGGTTAAAGAAAAATCTTCTTTTTTAGATTTCTCTTGCAAATTTTGCATGGATATACCTCGAAGATAATTTTTGTTGCAAATGTTGTAAAACCCTAACAGGAATGTTTTCATACAAAATAAAAGAGTTAAAAAAATAAGAGCCGGTGGGTGTCCTTTATAAGCTAGTGTGCATTACAAGACTCAAAAAATGTATAAATAGAAATAGAACGAAAAACTTAGGACGTATATTATCTTACTTATTAAACTAAATAATACAAATCAATTGTAAAAATAAACAGTGACAAAGGTTTCTTAAATATTTGCTAAAATACGAGGGTAAGTCATTAAGTAAGTCACAAAAGATGATTAAATTATAACTTACAATGATATTCACTTCAAAACTATTTTTATTTCTCAACATGTTCTCCACCAATATTTATGCATTTATATCGCCGTTTTATCAGTGCCCCAACACCAGCTGCATACAACTCTTTGGGTTACTATCTCAGCCACATTCGGTCTTAAAGTTGAACCTTTTCCTCATCTGTGAACATCCTCTTGCTTCCAAGATGGTTTTTTACTGAACTAAAAAGATGAAAATCACTTGGGGCTAACTCGACGCTGTATGGTAGATGTTAAAGAAGTTGCAAGATGATGTTCACAGATGATGAAAAGGTGCAAATTGAAGTCCTAATGTGGCTGAATCAGCAACCAAAGAATGTTATGCAGCTGGTATTGGGGCACTGATAAAACGGTGATATAAGTGCATAAATATTGGTGGAGAATATGTTGAGAAATAAAAATATTTTAAAAGTGAATATCATTGTAATTTATTATTTAATTAATCTTTTGTGACATACTTAATGACTTACCCTCGTATATTTCGTAATGAAAAGATTTATTTTCTTTAATTCTTTGATTATGCATTTGGACATATAATTTCCGATGGACCATTTTATATTCTATTTGTACCATGTTTTAACACATTGACGGACACTTGCGTCTATAGCCGTCAAAGCAAAGTTCACTATGTGGCATGACGGCAATAGCCGTCCAAAACGAAACGGTCGTTTTTAGACACTACGGTTTTAGCAGCACCAATGTGCATTTACCGGCGTACAAGTAGAAGCCCAGTGTCATGTTTTTGGAAACAATTTTTTAGGTTGAAGTTCGTTTTCCAACTGTTATACGAGTTGCAGCTTCAGTATGTATGCACATGCAGGGTGGCTAGTGGTCAGGGAAAAATACAGTAAAAAAAAGATAATTACCAGTATATTCTTATAGAAAAATTCAAATTAATTATTTGATCGAATAATCAACATAAATTTTTCTATAAGAATATACTGGTGTCTATCACTTTCTTTTACTGTATTTTTCCTTAACCACTAGCCACCCTGACGTGGTTGTAAAGGGAGTAGTGCAACCTAATTAAAGGTGCTGAATTAATCAAAATTAAGTTTATTTAAGCAGGAAGAGTAAAATTATACTTCTAATATTCTAAAAATTACAAAAACATATAGTCTCAATTTTCGAACTTCACTTGTTCCTACTGTCTGTCAATGTGTTAAAAAATATTAGTTGTCATATACTTAAACTAGGCTATTTTCAAGAGACATCTACCAGAAAGAAAATATTTTGTAAATTGTTGTATGATTGCACATAAAAATTGTCGTCATTTCTATCCCGTAATAAAAAAGTTAAACAGAAAGAGAAAAATAAAAATATGTATCCCACTCTGTATTAAAAAAGTGAATACCGTAAACCAAAAACAAAAGTGAGCAGCAAAGAAGATTTTAAAATATTTTTTAAACCATACGTCGTGAATAAATATTTCTTCTTCTTTTTTTAGAGAATACATGGAAAGTAAATTTATAATTTTTGACATGACATCTTAACTTCATCATAGCCGCTTTTTAAATTGACTTATCCAGAAAATTCTTTTAGATTTTTACATCAACTCTCTATTCTCACGCAAATCGCTTTAAAGAAAATAAAAAACTGGAAAATGACATCCAGAAAATGCATTTGCATTTTTGTGTCAACTCTCTCTATTTTCAAGCAAATCGCTTGAAAGAAAATAAAAATGTTAAGAAAATATTCAAAAGCTGAAATTTAAGTTTACAAATACATATATGTTATATTAAAATATATTAAAATTTTAACAAATAACAAGAAAATAATTTCTCAGGATGTTTTTAATGAAAAAATATCTTTAGTTAAATGCTTAATTTACCGAAAAATAAATTATATATATATATATATATATATATATATATATATATATAATTATAATATCTTTGAATTTCAAAAAACATTAATCAAGTTCTTGTAACATTCTAATTAAATCTCCAAAGATATAATTAGTAATAAAGTGTAGACAGAATACCACAAAGTTAATCTAAATGCCCTTAGCATTAATAAGTCAATACAAAATTAACTTTGGCAAAATACAAAAAGAACCTGAATAATATGTTATAAAGATGCATTTGAAAATTCAATAGATAAACGAATGATACCAAGATATAATAGTAATATTGTTTAAATTATTATTATTAAATACACAATTAAAAGCGCAATGCAGCTATAGTAACTATGTATTCCAAACAGAAGCTAATCAAAGTGATTTATGAGCCAAATAGGCTTAATTATGGTATCATATGAAAATCAATAATTTATACTAGATAATTATTGAAAAGAATATGTATAAACCATTCTATACCAATTTGCGCTATATATATACAGGGTGTCCCAAAAAGGAGTACCATTTTTAAAAATGAATAAGAAACAAACGTATAGAGTTATTAAAAGAAATCTTGCAGGAAACGGATATGTGAAGTCTGGAATTTTATTTAGAGTATTTTATTATGTTAGTTCAAATTCTTACCGACAGGATGGCGCTGTGGCTACCGCATTCATCAGCAATAGTTGAAATTTAAATGACAATATTTTCAATATGTCCTCCATTCATCACAATAACATGTCGGAGTCTTAGAATGAAATTAGCACAGACCTTCTGCAACATCTATACGGAAATGGCTGTACACTCTTGAGCGATTAATCGCTGGAGCTCAGCTAGCGAAGTGGAATTTTGACTACATCCTTCAGATGGCCCCAAAGAAAAAAATCACACGGATTTAAATCTGGCGAGTAAGGTGGCCAATTCATACCCTTGCCGGTTAATTTCGGGTAATTTTCGGTACTGTAGTGCCATCTGTCGGTCAGATTTTGAACTATCATAATAAAGTGTTATAAACAAAATTCCAGACTTCACACATCCTTTTCCAGCAAGAATTTTTTAAATAACTCTATTCGTTTGTTTCTTATTCATTTTTAAAAATAGGTACTCCTTTTTGGGACACCCTGTATATTCTGTTCTCTATTAGATACTATTAGTTCCAAAAAAATGTGGTTAAACATTTAAGGAATTCTTATGACGGCTTCCATTAAACTTGTAATTTGCAAATAAGTTTTAATCGTGTAGTTTTTTTCCTTCCAATTTAGTCTTGTTATACATTACATTTGTTGCCCATTGTTTTTGAAGAACAAAATAATAATGGATACTGAAAGATAGGTAATTAGTCTAAGATAGAAAATATATAATAAAACAAATTGATTATTTCTTATCGCGTGCAATCTGTACATTATTTTATATATTTACGACGAGATATGCATTTTCCTTTTTTTATATCTGCTTCTTTCCTTATTGAGGTGCATTTTGCATTAGAGAATAATATAGAATCATTATTCGGACATACTAGTGTTTAACCCCTTCAGGGGCAAAGTACTCTTGTAGCTAAAATATTGAAATGATTGATTGACACCAGGATTCACGAACGAATTTATTTTAAAATAAATCAAAGCTTTTCCTCATGTACCTTATAAATTCAAAATTTTATTATAAGATTCTTGGTGTCACTGTGGCATTTTGGGATTAAAATTAAGTGGTATATATAATATACCAGTGTCCTTCAAGGGGTTAAAAAGGATATTTAGAATGAAAAAAATACATTATACATTTCTACACTATGTTGCCAGATAGCGCTAAATTAAGAAAATAGGAAAATTAGATTTTCTACTAGTTATAGTCCTTAAATGTTAAATAAAACGCAATATTCTTAATATTAATTTAAATGCTTATACAATGGAAACTTTTGTCTTGATCGCAATTCAAAACATCTCATTTAAAATAATTTGCGTTTAATCGAATCTGAATTAAATCTATTAAAAAGTAATTCATACTGTTGTACACACGTTGGGAAAAGGTATATTTTATACAGTGGCCATATTTCAAAAGCAAGGAAATCGTACGCTATATGAATGTGGATGTCTAAAATTCATATGAGAACCAGGGTTGACAGGGGTCCTTTTATATTCAGAAATTCCGAATTCATTCGAAAAATTCCAAATCGTAATTGTTGTTTTATTTAATGACAGATATTTCTTGATTATCTCAACTAAAAGTCCTTCGTTTGGAATTTACGCTTTGAATTCGAAATACCTAAATAAAAAGGCAGACTAAACTGTCAAAGCTGATAGGAATAGCTGCATGAAAGATAAGAAGGAAACTACTTTGTGTATCGAATACTTAACCCTTTAACGGGCGGTGTCCACAAAAAAGGGCACCTAATTTTAATTCCAAAACTGAATAACGGCACCAAGAATATTTAATTAAAATTTTCCCTTTGTTAAGTACCGGAAAATAAGCAAGTTTATATTTTCTAATAATTTTTTTTTTGTAATTTCTGGTGTCAGTGCATTATTTCATCATTTTACAAACAGACTTGCTTCGCGCCGGAAAGGGTTAGTTGATTCATTACACCAATCCCAAACGACTGAGGACGTGCGGGTGCCACCAAATAATCCAGATCCGTCAGTGATGAAACAGAACATTCACCGCAGTAAGCTAATATTTGTGAATCTAGTGGGACGAAAAAGGCGTAGTCTTACTATGAACTGTATCAACCGCGTCAGAATATCTTTTGTGGATATTATTGTTGTACCTCCAATTAAATTGAAAAGTAAACAATCGGTTTAAAGGCGGAAATAGAAACCTCTATTGTTAATGGCGCTAGCCTATTCCTCTTCAGCGCAAAAGCAAACTCTCATGATTAAAATAGGATAGAACTTAAAGTATAAAGCTACTTATTGCAGCCGTTCGGAGGAAAGCAATTCCGGAAAATTTCGGTATATTTTTACCGATCATGATCCCCAGACCCCAAGATGGCGGCCACTTAAAGATTTTAAACTAAAATAAATATACAAAAAAGTTAAAAATTCAAATGTATTTTTCGCTTAAGTGTTAGGCCTTGATATAAGGATTCCGGAGCATTTTTTGTTTTTTACCTACCTTTAAAAATGGCTGAGATAGAGCAGTTTGAAATTCTAGGGTGGCTGACATTTTAAAACAAGACAGCACATTACAAAGAAACCAACGATTAATTTATGAGTTTTAGTGAATGCAATTTCTCGAAAATTATTTTCTTTCATTGTTGTAATCATTTTCCCAATCATACACATAAAACTACATATTCATATCCGTTAGCGCCAAATTCCCGCCAAACTTGGCGACATTTGGCGACCAAAATAAGTCTTCACAAGTGAAGCCAATTTGGCTATAGCTCAATAATTTGGCGAATTTCTTATTCAAATTCAGTATTAACGAATATTTTGTAAACGGTTTCTGTGCATTTTAGCTTGCTGTTTTCGAGTAACATTAGCTAAAATTTTAAAACGAAGATATAGGAAAGCTACCTTTTCCTCCCGGTACAGGCCGGAAGGACATTTTATATAGTCGAGCCCGTTTATAACGAGCTCGCATTTAACGAGATTCCGGAATTAGCGAGGAAAATTGAGACTTTTGCTTGGTATAATATTTATAAATGTATTCAGTATACTCTTTTAACAAGCAAATTTTTGTATCTTCCTCGGATTTAACGAGTGAAACAATTTTGAAATCGAGAAATAATTACAGAAATAATGATTGATAAAGGAAAAACACACAGCTTTCCTAGCCCCGATTCCTTTTGTAAAGAAAAAATAACCATTATTCAAAGTTATCCAACAACAGTTGAAACCATCAGAGGCAGGTATCGATTCTTGGAAAGCAGGTGGTGTGAACTGGACGCCTGTCTCATTGTCTATATTTTAAAGGAAGAGTAAAAGAGAGAATGAAAAAATCCCAACTGATAAGGATTGGAATCCCAACACACTTGGTGCTTTACCGCAGTTAAAGATAGCGGATGCAGAGGGGATAGGAACGGCGTCAAGTGACACCATTTTTGACGACTTCTCCATTCAATATCTTGATCCAATCCAAATCAGGTGTAATTACCTGTTTCAGAACTATGTGTAAGAAAAACATATTTTCGGCTTGTCCCTTTTCTTGAGAGCGTGTTTTTTATTCTGCTGTTTAAAATGTCGAAAAGTAAAGTTTTATCCGTAAGAGAAAAAGTGAAAATTATAAAATTCTTAGATAAAGTTGAAAAAAATAATGTTGCAATATGTAAGCAGTTCAACTGAGCCAACTGGTTTACAAAACAAGGAGTCCTTAATGAAGCATATGAAGCGAATGTGACGGATCGCAAACGTTTGAAGTAGTGTGAAAAAGAGAACTTGGATGAAGCTCTGTTAAAATGGTTTATTCAGCAACGGAATTCTTGTTTACCGATAACTGGGCCCATCATTAAAATCCAAGCTGAAAATTTTGAATCTCAGGTATGTTACACAGATTTTTCATGCTCTAATGGATGGCTACATCTTTTCAAGCAACGGCACAACATCTGTGCAGGAAAAATTATCGGCGAGGTTCCCATGTGAACTACAAGGACGTGAAAGACTGGTTGGATTGCACATGGAAAGATTTACGTGAAAATTATATTGAAGATAACATCGACAATGCCGATAAGGCCAGCGTCTTTTACAATCTAATCCCTTATCAAACGATGAAGTTTAAAGGTGAAACATGTACGGGTGTTAAGTTGCTGAAAAATCGCGTAACTTTGTTAATGTGTTGTAACATGTAAGACAAACACAATTTAAAAAAAATTATCGTCGGTAAATCTGAAAATCCAAGATGCTTTACAGGGGTAAAATGCCTATCAGTGACTTACAAATCGAACAAAAAAGCATGGAAGACTTAGGAATTATTTTTATTCTATTTTCACGAGTGGGATAAATTGCTCCAAAAGCATAAAACAAAGACTGCACTCATCGTTGATTATTGTTCTGCTCACCCGCTGGTCAGCAATTTAAAAAAAAACATAAAACTTCTTTTTTTACCGCCGAACTCAACCTCGGAGTTACAGCCTCCCGAACTTGCTCTTATTCGCAGTTTCAAATACTATTATAGAAAGCAATTGATTCTGATGATGATAGAGAGAAATGAAAAAGATCAGGATCATCAAATTCTGTTCTCACTGTATCACGTTATACATCTGAAGACAGATACTTGGGGAAGTGTGACTCAATCCTGTATCCAAAACTGTTACAGGAAAGCTGGATGGATTGACAGAACTGATGATGACTTGTGACTCTCAGTCTGTTTGCAACAAAATAACATTGAGCAGTTTAACGATGTTTTAAACATCAATGAGTACAATAACGTTGAAGATGATGTCTTAACCTCGGGCATATCTCCACTGAGGGTGTCGTCATGAAAGTGATAAACGCGCAGGAACAGGAAAATGCAAGTGATAGTGACTCGGAAAAAGAAACTGTAATTAAAACACCATCACCTGATTGTGCTGCAGAGTCATTACAAAATCTTGTACAGTTTTTTGAAGCAATGAAAAATACTGATGATGCAACATTTAATGCATTAAAGTTTTACGACGAAAAATAAATGAAACGAAATTTTGTATACTCAAACAATCAACTTTGGATGAATATTTCTGCACTTCTCATTAAAGATTATCAAGCAGCAATTCACGTAAGTTGTTTTTTTATGAATATACTAGTTATTAACTTGTATTCGTATTTAGCGAGTGACCGGATTTAACGAGCATATTTCTGTGTCCCGAGCTCCTAGTTAAATACGGATCCTACTGTATGTGACCGAAACTGCGTTGGTATAAGCTATTAAAAGAGAACGAAAAATTTCTGTTAAAAGTTACCGGTGGAATTTTGCTCTCCCGAAACCGATTTCTTCCATCTCCCTACGAGACGGCTTTATTTGTATTCACCGTTATTTTTTCCTTGATAATTTTCCGTACAAAACATGGTCGGATAGTATAATCAAAAAGTAATAAAATTAAACTCCGAATTGAAGAACACCTACCAGATTAACGCATATTATCCTAGAAGCAGGATTTCCTGCCAAGCACTGTAGGTAGTTTGGCATTTTTTTTTTATTCAGACTGTTTGAGTAGTAACACTTTTTCGATTTAGTTATATTAATGTTACTTAATGTCTTATTTAATGGCAGATTAAATAAGTCGGATATTTAGAAAATATATATTACTTTGAAAAAACTGATAGCAATCAACTATTTTGCATGCAAAAACAAGCAATAATTATCCTAACAAATGGGTTAAGGCCGAAAGCGAGTACAATATTGTTTTCAACGTGACAATGGTCGTCCACAAATTGCAAAATTAGTCAATTCAACTGTAGTTGCATATTTTTGGGATGTGTTGCACTCTTTTCTGTATTCACCAGGTGTTGCGTCTTCAGATTACTATTACAAGGAAAGTCATTAAGTAAGTCACAAAAGATAATTAAATAATAACTTACAATGTCATTCACATCAAAACTATTTTTATTTCTCAACATATTCTCCACCAATATTTATGCACCTATAGCACCGTTTTATCAGTGCCCCAACACCAGCTGCATAACATTCTTTGGATTGCTTTCTCAGTCACATTAGGACTTCAAATTGAACATTTTCATCATCTGTGAACATCATCTTGCTTCCAAGATGGTTTTTTAGTGGACTAAACAGATGAAAATCACTTGGAGCTAAGTCGAAGCTGTATTTCGAATGTTGAAGAAGTTGCAAGATGATGTTCACAGATGATGAAAAGGTTCAACTTGAAGTCCTAATGTGGCTGAGACAGCAACCCAAAGAATTTTATGCAGCTGGTGTTGGGGACACTGATAAAATGGTGATATAAGTGCCTAAATATTGGTGGAGAATATGTTGAGAAATAAAAATACTTTTGAAGTGAATATCATTGTAAGTTATTATTTAATTAGCTTTGTGACTTACTTAATGACTTTCTCTCATAGTGTCACTCCATGCAGAGCACCCTTTCTGAAAAGTGATTCAGTTCTTATGCAAAAAATCTAAAATTGGTTTAATGAGCTCATTGTGAAATGAGATTCTGAACTGCTAAATTCACTCGTTGTTTACATAAGGGCGAATCATTAACATTTTGAAATGCGTTTTTGATCTGCAAAATTCGCTTGTTATTGACAGATGGGCGAATTATGAACTTTCGAAAACCATTTGAGAAAATTCTGTGAATAAATTTCACGAAAAACAAGTGTTTTTCTGTTACTCGAAGAAAGGCAGGGTAATAGTTATACATGTAATATATGACGAGCTCAGATCACAATGCTGTACTAGACTGTGTAAATACGTGTATTCCAGTTTCTATCTAAAATATGGTGTTTGTTTGCATTTTGAATTAAAATGTTGAAATCAGATGCTTACACTTGTTCCAGTGTCAGCTTACAAACTTTATTTTATTAATATAATAGATTCCATTTTACATTTTTGGAGCTGCGCGATAATTGTTGTGAGATTTAAGCTTTCACATGCAAATGTTAGGAAAACATGTTTATTTGTAGAATTTTCGTTTAATTTGTTTGCTGCGATTTATAATTTGTTATGGAATTTAAATCTGCCTCTTAAATAATTTCTGTTGATGAATATGATGAGTTTAATTAGAAGTATTTTAAATCTGGAATTTGTTTCATTAAAAAAGTAATAAGAAACAACGTAAAATAAACCATTACGTAACCAATCATTATTATGTAATTATTATCTTATGTGTATAATTGTAAAATATCTGTATTCAACTACAAAACTACATCTTAAACTTTCTTTAAATTATAAGCAAATTTTCAGCTTCAGTTCATACTTGATACAAGTGCTAAGAGGCTAACATATTGATGGAAGAAAACATGTTTACGGCAGAGTACAAATATAAATTTGTAATTGTAGAATGGCATTCTTTCTTGAAATTACTCAAATTTCAATTATTTCAGAGAGTGTTTTAACTTATCATGAATTTGAACTATGGTTATCATGACATTTTTGTTTCCAACATTCTGAAATTAAATAATGAAAAAAACACTGATATAAAGTCACTAACATACAGAGAAATGTAAATTTTATTTATGAAATTTTCTATTTATTTATACCATAGCTAACGTCTTATTATTTCGAGGAAATATATGTTTAATTATTCATATTTTACATTATCTCTATATTAATTGCAGTGAAGTGCTTCTTTTTTCATCAAACAGAAATCAAACAAATCTTCAAACAAAAATCTTTTAAATATAGAAATATTACAAAAGTAAATTTCGTAAACCAAAATCAAAGATTTAGAACTTTTAAACATTTTTATAAGCATTATTCGTCATTATTATTATTTTTTATCAAATACATTGAAAATAAATTTATTATTTTTAGCTTGACAGCTTGTCATTATAGCCTCATTGAAAATGACTTACCCAGAAAATTCTTTTGTATTTTCACTTCAACTGTCTATTCTCACGCAAAACTGCTGAAAGAAAAGAAAATATTTTAGACATTGTTCAAAAACTCAAATTTAAGTTTTAAAAATATGTATGTTTCATTAAAATAAAAAAAAAAGTTATAAATAACAAATTTTTTTTTAGAAAAGTTTTTTTTTGTTCTATGTCAAATATTGTTAGTTTCAATAAAATTTGAGTAAACTTTAAAATTTTTTATTATTGATTCCATTCCACAGTTTATTACTAAATCCGTTTTTTTAGCACTACTTTTTCTTTCAGATTATGACTTTTATGTACTCCATTATTCGTGTAAAGCAGGGGTTACCATAAATTTTTAGACTGACATATTATAAATCGAAATTTATGCTTTTGCTGTATCACCATGTGGTAATGAGAGTTAATGAGAACATTAATGTGTATGTAAAGTGTTTTATGTGTCCAGAAAAATATATATATGTTCACCCTCTAAAGGTTATAAATAGTATTTTAAAAACACAAATTGCACAAATTGTGCTTATTAGTTGCTAAAATCAGTGTAAAAATTGTTTTAAACTCATAAAAGAGCTAAAATCCTACATGTTTCGGCTTTAAACTTAAAGCCATCATCGGGGAAGAGGAACAACACAAACGACTACTGATCTTTTAATTTTCGTTTTTTAATTTTAAAAGATCAGTAGTCGTTTGTGTTGTTCCTCTTCCCCGATGATGGCTTTAAGTTTAAAGCCGAAACATGTAGGATTTTAGCTCTTTTATGAGTTTAAAACAATTTTTACACTGATTTTAGCAACTAATAAGCACAATTTGTGCAATTGTGTTTTTAAAATACTAGTTAACAGTGTAGTGTCCAAATGGATTCAATTGTGATTATAAATCGTTTCCTGATAGCTAATATTTAAAGCTTGCATGATTATATAGCTAAAATGGTAACTTAAATTAACTTCTTTACCAGTGGTGACTCGTGACTGGATTTTTGGAGGCACTAAATGCTTGGCTGCAAAATTTTATGAATTTTTTTTTTCTGTACCACTATATTTTAATATAAATCTTCAAATTATACAATAGCATTATTTCGACCAATAAATAAGATTTTTTTTTAATATTGTGGTAAGAAAAAAGAATAAATTTAACATTCATGCATTTATTGCCCCAAAGAGGCAGTCACGGCGTCACGAGCCGTCATTTTTACTTTACGTTCCTTACATTAATGCATGGAATAACAAGATATGTATATTAATTGTATGCAAAATAAAATAATTTGGAGGCAGGGTGGGGCTATAACATCGTATGTCTTACACCCATGCGATTGTGTGTACTATTGGAAGACATATGTACTATCGTGCTACTAATTTAAAATACAAGTCAAGTATTGATATTTGATTGATACGAATTGTGTGTAATTGCTTAACAAAGTTCGTCTTCCTTGCCCGGTTTATCGTTTGTAATGTTTACCGATGTCTGATTCAGTACATAATTTATTCATGAGTTTTGTTTTCTTTCACATAAAGGAAAGAAAATACATGTAAGTTGTGTTAAACACAGGCTGAAATTATACAATTTTCGCAGATTTAGATGGATCTTTCGTTCAGATCAGCAAACAAAAAGTTGTTAATTCATCTTCTGAAAATATTCTTCAGAATTTAACCCTTTATATCCTGAATTAATTTTCCAGCTACTTTTTAATTGTATTTTTGCATCATTGGATACGTTTTGGTGCAGAATAAACATAGGAAAGAGGACAATAATTTTTATAGTGTTTTAGAGGATAATTATGCAACTGTAACCACCATAATTTTTTTACCCTATGATATAAAATAAAATAGTAAATTTCAAATAGTAAACTTCAAATAAAATATAGGAAATGTTCACATGTAGAGTATAGAAAACAATAGAAAATAATAGTACTAAATAACCGGTAGTAAACCACTAAAATTACTCAAATGAAGAACAACATGCATGTCAATTCATTTCGAATGTAGCGTGGCAAATGTAAAATCCCTACAATGCAAAGAAAGAGGATATGTGCTTGAATTTTCCATCTCCTGCCTGCTGTCAGAAATACACTCTTTGTGCCATTGTGAATACCGTTAGGAAAAACGGCCATATTATGAATATACAGGTGTTTTATTAAAGTGGGACTTATAAGTACCGTCAGGATAAAAAGGGTTAAACACAGGATGTGAAAACGAGCTCTTTTTTTTATCTCTTCTGTGACGATGACAAAACCAATAAAATTTCACAGAAAGAAAAATTAAGAAATGTTCCACTACCTAAGTAAACTATGGGTGAATGAATGATATTGAATGATTTTAATATTCGAATGAATCATGCAGGTATACGGAAAAGCATAGCTGCGAACCTTCGCATTCTTATTAATTAATTTTGTAAAAAAAATAATTAATTAAGATCCGACTCTTAATTTATTCATTTCTTTGAAATAAATTCTGATTTTAATTGATTAAAATGAATAGGAAGATTCAGAGATATGTTTTTGCGCATGCCAGAATGATTCATTCGAATGTCAAAATCTTTCATTATTCTCATCACTAAATAAAACAATATTTATATGACTCCCTAAGTTTTAGAAATACAGCTACTCTTAGACAAGACGTAAAGTTGCAGTCAACTTGGAATCCCATGAAATGTCTGAACTGTTCAACTGCTCATAAAATCGCAACTTGAAAAATCAAAACCTTTTCTGAAAATATGCCATTTGTCTTGGTTTTGAGAAATGAAAGAACAGAACATCCATTTTTAGGGAGACTCTGAAAAATCTCTTTTTACTCCAGTCTATTCCTAAAAGAAAGTTCGCATACCAGTAACGGAAGCCTGGAGTACCGTATTTTGGTAAGCCCTATTCCATAATGTTCGTAAAAAGTAATATGAAAAAATATAATATAAACAATAGATTATAAATAATATAATATAATCACTTGTTAACTTTAAATTAAAGTCCCATAATGTAATTTAAAGTGATAAAAATAACACAGAATATTTAAAATACCTGTTTTTTAATGTAGATTACATATGTTTCATTCACAACTATCGGTGACATCTTCAGATCTTAATGATAAATACAAAAATTCTCGCATATTTGAAAATAGTAAAACACTATTTTCAAATATGCGAGAATTTTTGTATTTATCATTAAGATCTGAAGATGTCACCGATAGTTGTGAATGAAACATATGTAATCTACATTAAAAAACAGGTATTTTAAATATTCTGTGTTATTTTTATCACTTTAAGCATTATGGGACTTTAATTTAACAATAGATTAGTTTTTATCGTGCGCAATGTGAAAATTAATTTATGTATTTTTGACATTTATATATTTAGGCAATGGAAGATGTTATTTGTTTAGTAAAGCATTAGTTGATTTCTTTATAAGTTTACTATGGATTATGTAAAATACTAAAACATATATTAAGGTCAGTAAATCAATAAATACGATTTTATTTTAACATTGGCGTGTTACATTATTACCTGTAATGTTTACCCTATTAATTCTAATGACAATTCAGTTTATAACACGGTCGATATTAGTAATTGAATTTATAAAATGAATTTTTTTTACTAGTAATTCTAAATTTATAATTGTAGAACTTTCTCGTTAAGTTATTAGTAATGTTTATACTAAATTCTAATAGTAATTCCGTTTATAAAACGGTATATATTAATAACTGAATTAATAAAATGAATATTTTTATTGGTAACTCTAAATTTATAATAGTAGCACTTTCTCAAATCCTAGATGAAACAAGGAGACAAAACAAATGAACTGTAATCTGCTTTCGCAAAATAATTTTAAGTCATGAAAAATTAAAATGTTCGTTTTTATTAAAAAACAAATAAATCGAAGGGCGTTTTATTTTTTCCTACACAGCGAAAATTATTAAAAATATTTTTTGTCAATTTCCACGTTTTAGGCCGATTTTTAGAAGGTTACAAATTTTGGAAAATATTTATATGGACTAAATCGATTATTATCCAAGATTTCTCAAGTTTATTGCAAAATTTAAAATGCTATTAAATTCAAAAGGTCTCAAATACTAATATCTGAAATTTAATGTATTTACTTGCAAAAATAAGTTGCTCAGAATGTCAGTAAGTTTCGCATTGCACAATGGAGAAAAATGTAAAAAGAAAAAACGAGAAAACCCTTAAAAAATCGATATCCTTGGACAAGGGAAGTCAATCTCTTAAGAATGATTTATTTCTTTTCTTTGAGAATGCGATTCGCTTCCTTTCTGTTCTTTTCTTGTTTTGAAGGGAATTTTTTTTTCATAATTTAATACATTGTTCTGCATCATTTTATACACCATCACTGACACGGAAGATTTCCTACCTAGAAAGAAGAAAATATTTTTTCTACTTTTTTCCTCCTAATCCAGACAAAGCTGATTCATCATTATGTATCTACTGGCATTTTGATTCCTCATTTATCAAGCAATTGACGTAGGTATGCATCATTTGAGGAGCATTTATATTTTTCACAAATCATAACTTTTTAAATAAATAAATGGACAGGTTTAAAAACATTTTAAAATAATTCTTAGTTCAGAGGATTTATTTATGCTATTTATGTTTTTTTTTCTCTTTTCAAACTTATTTTACCATAATATTGGTATAATATTTCAGGAGTTTTCCAATGAATAGTATGTATCATTTGTGGAGCATTTATTTATTTTTTCCCGAATCATAACTTTTAAAAGACCTAAATGGACAGGTTTAAAACCTTTTTATAAATAATTCATAATTCAAAAGATTTATTTTTGCCATTTATGTTCTTTTTCTTTTTAACTTATTTTACAATAATATTGGTATAATATCTCAGGAGTTCTCCAATGAATCGCGTGCATAATTGATGGAACATTTTTTTTTCTAAGGATCAAAACTTTTAAAATAAGTAAGTGGACACGTTTAAAAATACTTTGTAAATAATTACTATAGAGTTCAGCGGATTTTTTTTTCTATCATTTATATTTCCCTTTTTAAACTTATTTTAAAATGATATTGTAATAATATCTCAGGAGTTTTGCAATAAATAGTATGATTAATTTATGGAAGATTTCTTTCCTACGGATCAAAACTTTTAAAATAAGTAAGTGGACACGTTTAAAAAAAGTCCTTCCGGCCTGTACCGGGAGGAAAAGGTAGCTTTCCTATGTCTTCGTTTTAAAATTTTAGCTAATGTTACACGAAAACAGTAAGTTAAAATGCAAAGAAAACGTTTACAAAAGATTCGTTAATACTGAATTTGAATAAGAAATTCGCCAAATTATAGAGCAATAGCCAAATTGGCTTCATTTATGAAGACTTATTTTGGTCGCAAAATTTGGCAATATTTCGCCAAATGTCGCCAAGTTTGGCGAGAATTTGGCGCTAACGGATATGAATATATAGTTTTATGCGTATGATTGGGAAAATTATTACAACAATGAAAGTTTTTGTAATGTGCTGTCTTGTTTCAAAATGTCAGCCACCCTAGAATTTCAAACTGCTCTATCTCAGCCATTTTTAAGATAGAGGTAAACCAAAAAATGCTCTGGAATTCTCGTATCAAAACCTAACACTTAATTAAAAAATAAATTTGAATTTTTAACTTTTTTGTATATTTATTTTAGTTTTACATTTTTAAGTGGCCGCCATCTTGAAACAAAATGGCGGACCAAGCTGGCCAACGAACTCGGTCGAGACATTGGTGAGCTTATATATATATATATATATATATATATATATATATATATATATATATATATATATATATGGATATATCTATATATATAAAAAAATTTGAGCGGAGGGTGGTTTTGGGGTCTGGGGGTCATGATCGGTGAAAATATATCGAAATTTTCCGGAACTGCTTTCTTCCGAACGGCTGCAATAGGTAGCTTTATACTGTTTTGTATTGAAAGCTACCTAATACTTTATAAATAATTAATACAGAGTTCAGAGGATTTATTTATATCACTTATATTTTCCTTTTCAAATTTATTTTAAAATGATATTGAAATAATATCTCAGGAGTTTTGCAATAAATATTATGATTAATTTATGGAAGATTTCTTTCCTACGGATCAAAACATTTAAAATAAGTAAGTGGACACGTTTAAAAATACTTTATAAATGATTAATACAGAGTTCAGAGGATTTATTTATATCACTTATATTTTCCTTTTCAAAATTATTTTAAAGAGATATTGTAATAATATCTCAGGAGTTTTGCAATAAATAGTATGATTATTCTATGGAAGCTTTCTTTTCTATGGATCAAAAGTTTTAAAATAAATAAGTGGACACGTTTAAAAATACTTTATAAATAATTAATACAGAGTTCAGAGGATTTATTTATATCACTTATATTTTCCTTTTCCAAATTATTTTAAAATGATATTGTAATAATATATCAGGAGTTTTGCAATAAATGTTTAGTAAACAGGCAAACAATTTCTTTGTAGTTTTAGTTCCTACTAGCTAACTAGTACCATGTTGTATTTTAGAAGATCTTTCGAGTTTTTTGAGAAAAATACAAATTCAGTTTTTAAGTTAAAATTTATAAGTAACAACCTAAAAATATAATTATAATAATTATTAATTATATCTTATGTATAATTATTATCTTAATTAAACCTTTCAGTTGCCGTAAGAATAATTAAACTAGATCAAGTAATTCCCCATTTCTTTTTTTTTTAATTGAAAAAATGTTTTATTGATTGATTGATTGATTCTCTCGTTTTTTCTTGTTTTTTCAAAAACTTTTTTAGCTATCAGAAGAGAAAAAACTCCAAATTCCATATTATAACTAGAAGCATTCTCTATTTGTCCCTGATAAGTTTAGTATTTGCAGGAATGAGATTTCTCCGCTTTTTTGCATACCAGTATAATCTTACAGAAAACGATTTTTTATTTAATTGGAATATTCTGCGATTTAAGAGAACAACGTTTCCTCTAAAATTATACTGGTATGCAAAAAAGCGGAGAAATCTCATCCCTGAGTGTTTGTTACGCAACCATTTCTGATTCGACTTCGAACAAACAAAGAGACAAGTAATTTTAACGCTGTTTTTGATTATATATCATGTAAATAGCCGATTGAATTTAGAAATAGGTGTTTTTTCGGTCTAATCCCAGGCAGTCCAATTTCACATTAGTACAGGTGCAGAATATATTAAATACTACAGAACATATCGATAAAATGTAAAAATATGCTTTTCTTGTAACACATTCAGATATGTTGATGTATTTTAAATTTTAAAATTTAAGAATCGGTTAACAGAAAGTAACGAATTAAAAAAAATCCAAGAATTGATACATTTGGACAAGCGAAATACGTCACTTAACACGTTGACGGACACTTGCGTCTATAGCCGTCAAAGCGAAGTTCACTATGTGGCATGACGGCAATAGCCGTCCAAAACGAAACGGTCGTTTTTAGACACTACGGCTATAGCAGCACAAATGTGCATTTACCGGCGTACAAGTAGAAGCCCAGTGTCATGTTTTGGAAACAATTTTATAGGTTGAAGTTCGTTTTCCACCTGTTATACGAGTTGCAGCTTCAGTATGCACGTGCGGGGTGCCTAGTGGTCAGGGAAAAATACAGTAAAAAAATGATAATTACCAGTATATTCTTATAGAAAAAATTCAAATTGATTATTTGATCGAATAATCAACATAAATTTTTCTATAAGAATATACTGGTGTTTATCACTTTTTTTTACTGTATTTTTCCCTGACCACTAGTTACCCTGACCTGGTTGTGAAGGGAGTAGTGCAACCTAATTTAACCCGGGAGAAGTCGCATGGGGTATGACCTACCCCGAGTGCATACGGAATTTACAATTACTACCACCACTTTTCGAAAAGTAATATTTAGCGTATTTTATCTTACAATTTGTAACAGTAGTCACTGACTAAATAAGTTGAGAATTATTGTTTGTATTTATTGGTGACAAAGTAAAAACTGTTTATACCGTAGATATGCGCGATTTCTCCCGGGTTAAGGTGCTGAATTAATCAAAATTAAGTTTATTTAAGCAGAAAGTGTAAAACTATACTTCAAATATTCTAAAAATTACAAAAACATATAGCGTCAATTTTCGAAATTCACTTGTTTCTACTGTCCGTCAATGTGTTAAAAGTGGTTTGTTTTCTTCTTTGAGAATGCGATTTGGTTTCTCTCCTATTGTTTTATTCCCTTGAAAAAAGGAAGAAAGGAAGAAAAGCCACCATATGATGAATTGTTCTGCGTCGTTTTATGCACCGCCACATCGAAAATTTCCTAAAAACAAAGAAAGCAAAGAACATTTTTTCTTCCTCTTCCTCCTAATATAGATAAATTTGATTCATCATTACGCATTTGCATTTTGAATTGTAATTTTTCAAGTATTTGATGAATGCGGAATTTAATCGTAAGAAATACTACCTATTACATTCTTCCCTAAGTTGGAATTTCTGAATCTATCTATGTATCTATCTATCTATATCACCTTTTTATGGGCACGATAATTTCCATAATTCTGCACGAATCTCTTCCAAACTGATACATAAAATAAAGTCGTATAAAATCTCGGTCAAGTTCGTTAATTGGCAAAATCGGACCATATCGAATCCGTTTAAAGTTATCATTACTTCTATGAAACGACCCAAAAATTTAACAGATTTTTGATATCATTAAAAATGGCCTCGGTGGGGGGGGGGGGGATAAGGGTTTAAAAAGAAATAAATTTATAACTTCATCAATTCACAAGATATCAAATCCGCTTAAATTTATTATACATCTTCTTAATATTATCTACAACTTTTTAGCTGAGAAATTTTTTATAGAACCAACTCTTATAGCAAAAACAAAATAAAAAACAAAATAATCCCTGCTGGCTTCGCCTACAGTCACAGGTATATTTTGAAGCGGGCGGTCCCAACTGCCGCATCATGGCAAAATGTCTTACTTCTGCAATTCCCAATAAACAGATGCACCACGGTCTGCGCCTTCGAAATCTACCTGTAGGGATTTTTTTTTTTTTTATCGATATCTTGTTCTTTATATAATACAGTTGACTTGTTTAAGAATATTTTATAAGAAATCTCTTTAGTGTTCGTACGCTTTAAGCCCAATTTTTTAATCGAATTTCTCGTCTTATTGAAATGCAGAAAAGTATTATAAGTCCTGCAATTAAGTGAGGCGTCTACAAATTATGCTGTTTAAATATTACCGTAATTACGCGCGTCTTAGTTAAGTCTTTTTCAAGCCGGAAATTTTATTGAAAATAAGAAGTCAAATAAGTGCTAAGCAGAAGTAAGTCACATTTTATTTAAAATAAATTCTGGTAGGAAATCGAATTGTCTGAGGTGAGGCGTATACTGCGGTAAATAGAAAAATTCTATTAAACAATTGTGGTAACTGCGCTTGAAGCAATTTATACGATTTTTGCTTTCTTTAAAATTTATTGCGAATGAGATTTGGTGGCTCTACTATTATTTTGTTCCTTTGTGAAAAAAAAAGAAAGAAAAGAAAAAAACTTATCATTGGGCACATTTTTCTGCATCGTATTATGCACCGTCACAGCCATAAAAGATTTCTACATAGAAAAGAAAAAAATCATTTTTCTCCTTCTTCCTCTTAACAGAGATAAAGCTACTTCATCATTACACATTTGCATCAAACATTTTGATTCTTCATTTATCAAGCATTTGATGCGTGCGTAATTTAAACAGCAATTTTTTATGAATCACTTGTTTTATAAATAATAAAATTGACTTGTTTAAGATTGTTTTTTAAGAACACACTTTAAACGATTTATACGACTTTTTTTCGTTTCTAATGTATTGCGAATGCGATTCGGTTTCTCTCCTATTTCTTTGTTATATTGAAAAATAAATAAATAAAGAGAGAGAAAGAGAGAACGGAAAGAAAAGAAAGAAGCTTTATTAATTTATACAATTTTCTGACTTTTTTAAGACAATTTTAAGAAGACATTTTAAGCGATTTAAACGATTTTTCTTTTGTTTGTTTCGTTGAAAATTTATTATAAGCAGAAGATGAATCACTTGTTTTATAAATAATAAAATTGACTTGTTTAAGATTGTTTTTTAAGAACAGACTTTAAACGATTTATACTACTTTTTTTCGTTTCAAATGTATTGCGAATGCGATTTGGTTTCTCTCCTATTCCTTTGTTATTTTGCAAAAAACTAAATAAAAAAAAAAAAAAAAAAAAAAAAAAAAGAGAGAGAGAGAGAGAGAGAGAGAACGGAAAGAAAAGAAAGGAGCTTTATTATTTTATACATGATTCTGACTTTTTTAAAGACTATTTTAAGAAGATATTTTAAGCAATTTAAACGATTTTTCGTTTGTTTGTTTCGTTGAAAATTTATTTTATGCGAAATTAAGATGTATTTCTCAAAGTATGTAATTGTTAAATCGGTAAATAATAGCTTTAAAATTTTATTTTGTATTACCGTAATTTCCGGCGTATAATCCGCAGCTCAAAGAGTCGTTTTTCGACCCAGAAATATTATTCTATAAAATGTAACTTAAAAGATCGCTGTAAATATTTAACTACAATTATTGAATAAAATTTCTGGATCGAAAAACGACTCTTTGAGCTGCGGATTATACGCCGGAAATTACGGTATATAAAAACATTACAACACATTTTATAATATCAATAAATTGTAAAATTTCATTTTATTTCCACATTAGCGTGATATGTATTGATATATTTTGGTAATTGTTAAAAGTAAGAATCGATTTAAATATACCAACGCAGTAATTTCTGGTTAAGAGAAGTCAACCACTTAACCATCCACATACAGCTCGATTTTTGCACTTTGCGGAAAAGAAATACGAGACGATGTTTTTACACTTTTTCTATCTGCATATGTATTTCTTAGACATTTACCACGCAGACGATTCACTGTAGTAAGTAAAACAACAATTAAGTATAAAAGTAAATATAAAAATCAAAACAACCCTCACTGTTTTAAAGGCCTTCAATTTTTATCTTAAATTTGAAGCCAAATTTCATGTCTTCAATTCAGGTTGTTCTTTAAAAATAACCGATACGTTAATTGGCCTCCGATTATGGAAAATTTACTGTTTCATTTACGCTTGGTAGAAAGTATAAACTAGTGATTTTATTAAACCAATTTTGTTGTTTTTGGCTATTTTTTAAGGTATGACAACAGGAAAGAATAAAAAAATGCCTGATTTGGGTCATTTTCAGATAAAGGAAAATTTTGTATTCGAAAGAAATGTTTTCAAAAACGTTTACAAGGGAAATTATCTGCAAAGTAAAAATTGCTTCATTTAATTATACAATGTCTTATTTACTTAATATTGTATGAAATCTTTATTTGTTTATGTTTCTAGTTATACAATTTTTATTCTTTTTCTAGAAGTGCTTCTGATAATTAATTTAACTTAATGATTTTTTAAAAATACTCGTACGTATTTATTACAGTTTTACGTAAAAATACTGCATCCTTTACTGGCACGGTTGCTGGTAACGTTTCTTTGTATAGTCGAGAACAACGGAAATGCGAACAACTTTCTTGAGGTTGAGAACAACGAAAATGCGCTCTTCAGGTAATGTATTTAGTATGTGTATAAACCACGGAAAAATAAGTTAAATAAATAAGTGAAGTCAGGGGTGCAAAAATCTAGGCGCCAATAGGCTGATTCCCACCACTAAATTTTATTAGTAATCTTCGTCAAATTTTATTAGTATACTTCGCATAATTTTTATCAGAATTCTTATTTTGCGAAGAATACTAAAAATTTAGTGGTGGGAATCGGCCCATTGGCGCGTAGACTTTTGCACCCCTGAGTTAAGTAGTTTAAAATAAAAATTCTAATGTGAAATATTTTTTATAAAAATTAAGTAAAATTTCTATACCAAATTACTAGTGTTGAATTACTATACTTGTAAAACTAAGCAACGATTTAAAGTGCAACAAGGAAATAAGTCACTTAAGAATGATTTATTTTATTTATTTATTTATTTATTTATTTATTTATTGCAAATACAATATTCCTTTAGTCCTATTTTTTGTCGTTTAATAGAAAAAAAAATCTTCATTATGTTATGCACTGTTTTGCATCATTTTATGCGTCGTTGTTGACAGAGATGTGTCTTATCTAGATAGAAAAAAACTACTCCATCCTACTTCAGATAAGCTGATTCATCGTTATGTATAAACTCATTTTTATTTCTCATTTATCATGCATTTGTAGCAGATATACAAAATTTATTCAGGCTTTTCTAGATCGATAGTTCTTTCAAATAATAAAAATTTATTTTTCTAGAAATTTCTTTTAGAAATCAGCTTAAAAGACTTACTCTATTTATGTTTTTCATTTTAAATTTAAGTAAATGGTACTTTGAAAGAAACTTCTAATTAAAAATAAACTGTTTCCCAGCATGCCTTTTTTTCGAGAAAAGTTTATAATAATTTCAATATGGTACTTTACTAAATTACATAAATTTAACTTTTAAAATGTGTTTTGTAAATTTCTGTTTATAAAACGTAAATAATTAAATGCAAGTCCGAAATATATTTTAATAATTAGACACGGATGAGCCAAAACTTAAACGAACATTTAACCATAAAAATGCGCTCGCTAAATGACGTATGTTTGCAGATGTTAAAATGGAAATTGTACTTAAGGACTGGTAAGGAGAGTGATCCACCATTTTGTACAAGAAAATTTGTGTAAAGTAAAAAGGCTGCTGGATTAAATAACCTTTATGAAAGATAACTTGTGATTAACCAAAGACATGTCAAAAACATCTCTTAAGGGGTAAGGGGTTCTGTTCGGTTCGTCCGGTGTTTTACTATTCTGGATACTACTGAGCATTTTTGGGAAACAGAGCAAATATTACTATTATATCAGAATAGTTATTTTTGTCTTACATATATGAAAGAAATTTTGAGTTTATAATAAGGCGATTATTACTAATCGAAAACAGCCGTATTCCTTGACAGGGGCATCTCAAACTACGCGCTACTCAGGCTGTATGGCTGTTGCAGGAAATTAGCGTGGCCTTTTCTTTTAAAACTCATACAGTCTTTCTCCGAAACCTTTAGAAGTACTGTATGAATAATTGCCAAGACGGGTTGCACCAGTTTTGGGTATTAAAAGTTCGGAAATGAAGCATTTGAAGTCTTATTAACCCCTTGAGGGGCACCGGTATATAATGTACTAGCAAGCTACGCCCGCTGCGCTGGTCGGTTTCTACAAATGAACCTTGAATCAAACGAAATATCCATATACTTAAAGCTAACCTGCTTTTTAGTTTTTCGTGCAAAAATGCTATTTATACGCATGCGCGAGCATTCAGCTAATCAGCTAGAGGCTTTTACTATCTTCAGACGCGATGTTCCAGCCAATGAGGTGAAGGCTTTTTCCTCTCTCTAGAAGCGTATGTGTTCCATTTGGTTGTTCGGTTGTTGAAACTTTATAGATTTCTTTTATTAAGGTATTTTTTCATTTTACCGTATTTATTTTCTTTTTAAGTCGTATGTATTTTACTACTTTGAATTTTTTGAGAGAGAGAGAGATTTCGTGGCACGAAATTCCGCGAATCGTTTCCGATGTAAACAAACTAATTTTAAACTTTTAATATGTAATTCTGTGTGATATGATTAAATTCAGGTTTTCTCAGCGACGATCACAGTATTTTTACCAAATAATTTTTGTATTAATCAAGCTTTTTTGGTTATTAAGCATAGCTAAACACGAAAGAAAACTTTGTTATTTTAAGATTTTGATGTGAATTATTTGCGTACATTTATAAGACGAGTTTCACTGAATAATTCAAGAAAAAAAAATCTCATCATTATACATATTTAGTTATGCATTATTAATTATTTACTTGGCCTTTACTTTTAATATTTCAAACTTACAGTTGAATGTAACTATTAAAACATTTGAAATACTGTATTCGTAAAATGAAATTTCAGCTTAAACACTCGACAATTACTTTTACTTATGCATTATTAATTATTTACTTGGCCTTTACTTTTAATATTTCAAACTTACAGCTGAATGTAACTATTAAAACATTTGAAATACTGTATTCGTAAAATGAAATTAGTTTAAACACTCGACAATTACTTTTAGTTATGCATTATTAATTATTTACTTGGCCTTTACTTTTAATATTTCAAACTTACAGTTGAATGTAACTATTAAAACATTTGAAATACTGTATTCGTAAAATGAAATTTCAGCTTAAACACTCGACAATTACTTTTAGTTATGCATTATTAATTATTTACTTGGCCTTTACTTTTAATATTTCAAACTTACAGCTAAATGTAATTATTAAAACATTTGAAATACTGTATTCGTAAAATGAAATTTCAGCTTAAACACTCGACAATTACTTTTAGGTTAAATTCAGGTTTTCTCAGTGACGATCACAGTATTTTTACCAAATAATTAAAAGTACTACATGCATGCATCTATCTATCTATATTAGAAATTGTGCAGGTTTCTGGTCACTGTTTTGTTTACATATTTTAAACAAAAATTTCAATTTAATAATGCACTGAAAATTATAATGAATGCTTACAATTAAACACAACAACACAAAACAAAAATTTTCACAAAAACACATTATTTCCCCGATATTTTCCCACAACTAATCAATAAATTTCATGATATTTTATTGCGATTTTAAACCATGAACTTTAGTACTTTTCTGTTATACGGACACTATGCCAAAATGTATATATGTATGTATGTATGTTTGTCGACAATGGTGTACGTATAACGGAAAAGTGCCTGAATTATTATATATATATATATATATATATATAATATAAACATAATTGGCGACACAGCAAGTTTTCTGGATTTCTCCATGTCTCTCTAACCACATTGTTAACAAAACAAAAAATTCACGAAAAACACATTATTTCTCCGATATTTTCCCACAACTAATCAATAAATTTCATGATATTTTATTGTGATTTTAAACCATGAACTTTAGTACTTTTCTGTTATACGGATACTATGCCAAAATGTATGTATGTATGTATGTATGGCGACAATGGTGTCCGTATAACGGAAAAGTGCCTGAATTATTATTTTTATATATATATATAAAATATAAACATAATTGGCGACACAGCAAGTTTTCTGGATGTGAAAGGCGGAGATGAATTTCATTCATTCAGTGACCGTTTTAAAAGTTTCAAGTTTGGATTGAGTGCACCTGAACATAAAAACCGATACCTATTTCTATGTTCATGATTGAGTTATTTGGATATCTTTTCGTATAGCACAGAAAATCATTTCTCCCGCTTTCGTAATACAGATAAATTCTGGTGTATTTTTTTTCTTCTTTTTATATCATAAGTACTTTTCTACTTTAAATTTTTTAATTGTCGAGTTTCTAAGCTGAAATTTCATTTTTCGAATGCAGTATTTCAAATGTTTTAATAATTACATTCAGCTGTAAGTTTGAAATATTTAAAATATTAAAAGTAAAGGTCAAGTAAATAATTAATAATGCATAACTAAATATGTATAATGATCAGAATGACATATTAAAATGTGTACAGAATGACATGAAAATTTTAAAAAACTGAAATTTTGCACTTGCAACTTAATTGTAAATTTCATTGTTTACATTGGAAACGATTTGTGGATTTTAAGAATTTGCTGAACTTCGTGTCACCAAATTACTAAATCTCTCTCTCTCACTCTCCAAAAAAAAAAGGGTTAGTTTAAAAAAATTCAAAGTAGCAAAATACATACAACACAAAAAGAAAATAAATACGGTAAAATGAAAAAATTACTTTAATAATAGAAATCCATAAATTTTCAACAACGACATCAAACAAACGTATCTCATCTTTCGTTTGTGATAAGGAACGCTCCTTTGTCCCCCTCCACTCATTGGCTGAATTGTAAAGGGCAAAATTGGGGGACAAAATGACTACAGCATTTCTGAGAAAAGAAAAAATCAGAAAATTCACAGAAAATAATTATTTTTGTTGCAAGTTGGGTTAACTGTCTTTATGGTTCGAGTCGATTTCAGACTGAGTGTAGATTTCTGCAAGTTGGATTTGGGTTAACCCGATTTTTCAAAAGTTAGTTCAAGTTCAGTATATTATTTCAGATTAAAACTATACCTATCAGGGCTTGAATTTCAGGGCGAGATTCGCGCGGAAAATTTTGAAATCCCGCCCAAAAAAGATCATGAGCGGGAGCCTCCCGCCCAAAAAATTTCAGCATTTTTGGAGAAATTTGCATTATTTAATTTACCTGCAACCGAACGATAAATTTCGTGATTTTTTTTTTCCCGCAACCGATTGACGGACTTTGTGTTTTTTCCGCGACTGATGAACGAACTTTGTGGTTTTTTTCGTGACAGATCAACAAACTTTGAGTTTTTTCTGCGACAGATCGACGAACATTGTGTTTTTTAAGCGACTGATCGACGAACCTTGCGTTTTTTGGGGACATATCGACGAACTTTGCGTTTTTTCCGCGTCAGATCAACGAACGTTGCATTTTTTTCTGCGACTGATCAACGAACTTTGCGTTTTTTCTGCGACAGATAGACGAACATTGCGTTTTTTAAGCGACTGATCGACAAACCTTGCGTTTTTTGGGGACAGATCGACGAACTTTGTGTTTATTCTCCAATCGATCGACGAAATTTGCTTTTTTCCCACGACTGATCAACGAACTTTGCGTTTTTTGGTGACAGATCGACGAACTTAGCGTTTTTTCCGCGACAGATTGATGAACTTTGCGTCTTTTCCACGATCGATCGGTGAATCTCAATCAAGTAAAATCTAAAGTCAGAAATTTATTTAACAACCTAATTGTTAAGGGTCCCTAACACATTTAATGGAACTTGAAAAATACACTTCATATATAAAACTTAACTTTCTTCCCTTTTTTATAATAAAAATAAACATTTTACATAATCATTCTCAGTTGACTTAATTTTTTCAATGGTATTTTGTCATGTCTGCATTAATGTAATTCTTTAAATAGCACGTAAAAGAATAGTGGGGTTTAAAGATTTTTTTTTCTCCCTCCCAAACATTACAACTCCTCTCCATTTAAAAATGTTGGTAGGGAGACTCCCATCTTTGGAAAAATTGAATTTCAAGCCCTGCCTATAATATGTTTGTGTGTATTGAGGTTTGTATAGATGTTTGTGTGTGTGCTGTTTTTAATACAGACAGTTTCATTTTTCACACGAACCTTTCAAAAAATTCACATTCTTTGCGCAATCCTTTAACAAAATTCGCATTTTTTTTCGTGATTCTTTAATGAAATTCGCCTTTTTTTCTGTATCTTTTTTTTTTCGAGATTCATAATTTTTTCAGCTATCCTATGACGTAATTCGTGTTTTTTTTTCAGCGATAATTTGGCGAAATTTGTGTTTTTTCTGCGATTTTTTTTTCACGAAATTTGCATTATTTTCCACGATTCTTTTATGAAATTTGCGTTTTTCTGTGATCCTTAGACGATAATGCAAGAATTCTTTTTTCGCAATGCTTTGATAATAATCACATTTTCTCTGCTGCCTTTTGATAAGATTCATGAATTTTCAGCAATCCTTCGATGAAATTCGCGTTTTTTCAGCAATCTTTGAAGAAATTCGCATTTTTCTCACGATACTTTAACGAAATGTGCGTTTTCCAGCGATTTTTTGATAAAATACATTTTATTCTGCAATTTTTAGACGAAGTTTGGCAAGAAAGCGCTATCTTTGGGTGAAATTTCCTGTTTTGCGATTCTTTGACAAAATTTGCTCATCTTTTGTGTAAATCGCGTTTTTCTGTGGCCTTTTAACAAAATTCACGTTTTACATGATCCTTTGATGAAATTAGTGTTTTTCCCGTGATCATTTGACGAAATCTAGGATTTTTTTCCCGCGAAGATTGATTATATGTTTTTAGTCTGCAGGTGCCCTAAAAAGTTTGTGACGCCTGTTGCTGCATTGCACGCATTCTGTCACGGTGTATCAAACAAACAAAATTCATCCTAAAGAATTATTGTTTCGTTTCTGGAAATGAACAACAGTCAACTCATTGGCTGAATTATAAAGGGTGAAATGTGTAGGCACTGAGTATCATCTATACTATTAATGTCGGTAAACGTCTGTCTGTGTGTGTGTTGTTGTGTCTGGCGTCTGTAAGCACAAAACTCTGCATGCAGACGACGGACATAAGTGCTTTTGGTATAAAAAAATTCGTAAGTGGAGTTTTTAACATTCATAACATTTTGCGGGAGAAGAGGGGTGCGAACGAATTTAAAAAATGAGTCCGCATCAATAATTATGGCGGCGGGGGGGAGTATGTTTTGCCTACACGGGGCGGAGACTTTTCTTTGTTGACACCACTCATATGATATATCGTTCGAAAGGCCTGTGACTGCCTTTTCTTGTTATGCATCTGTGTGGTCCATCCCCCCCCCGCCCGCCAATTGGGGCACTTTTCTAAATTTTGCACATACCACTCATGTTATATATCGTTAAAAAGGTCTGTGACCGCTTAATCATATTATGCATCTCCGGTGTCCATCCCCCCACTTTGCCCCCCCCCCAAGGGGGTACTTTTGTAAATTTTGCACAATCCCTTCATGTTACGTATTGTTGGAAAGGTCTTTGACTGCTTATTCATGTTATGCATCTCCGGGGTCCATCCCGCCACTTGCCCCCCCCCTTAAGGGGGGCAATTTTCTAAATTTTGTTGACACCCCTCATGTCATATATTGTTGGAAAGGTCTGTGACCGCTTAATGATATTATTCATCTCCAATGTCCATCTCCCCACTTTGCCCCCCCCCTCCCCCAAGGGGGTACTTTTCTAAATTTTGCAGACAACCCTCATGTCATATATCGTTGGAAAGGTCTGTGACTGCTTAATCATATGCATATCTCTGATGTCCATCTCCCCGCTTTGCCCCCCCCCAAGAGGTACTTTTCTAAATTTTGCGCACAACCCTCATGTTATATATCGTTGGAAAGGTCTGTGACCACTTAATCATATTATGCATGTTCCGTGTCCATCCCTACTTTACCCCCCCCCCCCCAAGGGGGTACTTTTTAAAATTTTGCACACACCCCTCATGTTACATATCGTTTGAAAGGTCTTTGACTGCTTATTCATGTTATGCATCTCCTTGGTCCATCCCGCCATTTCCCCCTCCCCAAGGGGCACTTACCATTTACTTGCACAACAGCGCTAAATGTGTCAGATGAAAGAAATTCCGCGAGTACATGTGCCAGTGAAACTTAGCCAATTGCTGTTCTTCAACCTAGCTTTAATTCAAAGTGGGTTTTTTATTTATTTGAATTATTCTGCAAAAGTTTCAAACATTTTAAAGCAGCTATGAATTTTATTTTTATGGTACTATCAAGTTTTTTGCCGTCAAATTTTGACGGGTTCCATCTAGTATCGTTTAATTTGACCTTGTATTTGAAAGCAATCTGTATATTTAACTGGAATATCCTTCCACATTACTGAAAAATGACGTCATTGCGCTATTATATTTTCTAATGTGCAGTCAAAATTTTAGCTGTTAAGGACCAACTCTTTTATTTGGTCATTTACAGTTAGGGTTTGCTAAAGAATGATAAAACTATATGCAATATACTAAAACATCACTAAAAATTATCGAACTAACAATGCAAACAAATTAACTAACAAAATCCAGAAGGTTTTATAAAGGCTAATCTTTGATAATCGGGTTCATCTGATTATAGAACTTTTCCACATAATTCTAAAACTAACAGAACGATATGAAATATACTAAAACCATCCTTAAAAATTATCTACTTAACAATGCAAGTCGCAAAAAATACGCCCAGTAAAAACTTTCAAAAAGGCCAGTCTTTCGGAATCGGGTTCACCTGACTATATAACCTTCACACATAACTGTTTGACTAAGCAATGTAGAACAATATGTAGTACACTATAACCATTCCTGAAATTGCATCTAACTAACTAACAATACAATTCTCATCAAAATCCGTCCAGTAGAACTTTTTCAGAAGGCTAATCTTTCATAATCGTAATCAAATATTGAAAAGGCTAATATTTGATTTTAAAAAAATGGTCACCCGATTTTCGAATTTCCCCCTATAATTCTAGAACTAAGCAACGTAGATGATGTGTTACGTGATGTGCAACGTGATATGTTATATAATAAAACTTTCCCTAGAAAATTATCTAACAGTGTAGGTTCCATCGAAATCCATTCGGCAAAATCTTTTAAAAAGGCTAATCTTTCATAATCGGATTGATCTGATTATAGAACTTCCGATAATAATTCTATAACTAAGCTACGTAAAACGATATGTTATACAATAAAACCTTCCCTGAAAAATTATCTTACAGTTTAAGTTCTACGAACATCCATTCAGCAGAATTCGAGATATAAGCAGCCGGAACGAAATTTCATATATGTAGAAGTTAATAGAAGTATATTGCCATTAATATAGTTTGCATTTGAATAAAAAAAAAGGTACATTTCGGTTAGCCGAGCGCCAGTGATATATGTACATATATAAATATATATGTATATACATATATATCTACATACTACATACTGCATACATACATATAAGTGTATATATATGTATGTATATATATGTATTTGCGTAGATATATTGTGATATATATATATATATATATACATGTATATATATTTGGCGTATACATGTATATATACACTGGCGCCCGGCTAACCGAAAAGTACCAAAAAAAATATACTGCAAAAATGCTGTCGTACACTTGAAAAAACACCTTTTGGCTTAAAATCTCTCATCAAAACTGTTTTTCTTGTTTTCTTTTCTTTCTTTTTTAACAATAAAATTAGTAACAGTTTTTTCTTTTATTTTTCCAGATGTATAGCCATTTCAATTCTTAAAAACACTTTTTGGCTTAAAATCAAATTGTTTGGCGGGTCAAAAGTAAAATCAAAATCGCCAAAAACAAAAGATAAATCGACAAATATTGTTTCAATAACAATCTTATTGCCCCTTGAGTTACTTTTTAAGCATTACGAACATTCCCAATCATGTTTAAATTAAATATTTTCGTTTTATAATATTATCTCTCATCAAAACTCTTTTTCTTTTTTTTTCTTTTCTTTTTTTTTTCTTTTTTTCTTTTTTTTGATAAAGTTAGCAGCAGTTAGTTTTTCTTTTATTTTTCGAGATGTATAGCCTTTTCATTTCTTTCTGCAACAATAATGGTCGCTAAAAAATTAGCAATGGTAACCTTTTCGGCCAAAATAACAGAACTTTCTATCATAATTCTGTAACTAATGTACGTAGAACGTTGTGTTATATACTAAAACCTTCCCTGAAAAATATCTATTGAACAGTGCAAGGTCCATCAAAATCCAATCAGCGGAACTCGAGTTATAAAGGAACGGAACGAAATTTCCGTGTGTGTTTTATATATATAGTAGATACCACTTTTTAATGTATAACTTTGCCCCCAGTATTATTAAATAAAAATATTTAGTATTGTTTTTTGCAGATTGAGAAGGTAAAAATTCACTATTAAAAATTACTGGTGTCGAAACATTACAAAATTTAGCATTTTTAGACCACGTGCTTGCCCTTCAAGGGGTTAATAAGTGAAAACAGTGTATAGTATAGATTTTTGTGTAACATTATATGTAATAATTTGAAATTATTTTCCATTTGTTTAAAAATAATATGCATCAAGGTTCGTAAGCTTTAACCAAAAATTTTAACATATTTTTTCGCCTTATTTAAATGCTGAAAAGTATTAGAAACCCTTCTATTAAACGAAGCACCTACAATTTCTGCTATTTAAATATAAAATAAAAAAGTTCTATTAAAGACTTGTGGTAAAACCGTATGAACACTCTGCATTTTACAATAGTGAAATAAATATTACAATAGTTATCATATAAACAGAACTGCAAGGGGGATATATATCGGTCATCTACACAGTCAATAGCATCAATCTTCTCCAATGACATCGTCCATTCTGACAACAACAACAAATTCAGCAGTATAGTCGAATTAATTCCTTTTAAATTGTATACAGGTAGACTTAGAGTAATTTTCAATGTATGAGAGTATCGACATACAGACTAAAAATGACCAAGTACATATTATATAAAAATGCGACCTCCGTGGAATTGGCTTAAATTTTGATATCTAGTAATTCATGCAATGGTAATCAAATGTCTTAATGGGCACAATCCTGAAAAAAAAAACTAGTTTCAATGCTATGAGTTTTCGGAATAAAATGTTATGTTACATACTTTCCAACTTTTTGTGTTTTATTTCAAGTCACATAAACATAAATTTAACAAAAAAAAAAAAAAAAAAAAAAATTCCTCTTCCCATGTTGTTCTTAATTACTTCTTATTATATTGGGTTGTCTTGAAAATTCGTACCGGAAAACTCTACCATTTAATTATAAGGCATTAATTCCGACAGCTAATGTCTAATAAATTAACGGGCAGAATTTCCCGGTACGAATTAATTTTCCCAAACTGCACGAATTTTCCTGACAACCCAATACAATAAAATTTCCGGGTTTTTTTTCGGAAAAAAAAACCGGAAATCTGGCAGCTTTAAACATTAAGATGCAACAAAGGTATTTTTCTTCAAAACATATAAACCACAAATTATAATAAAAGTTAATTATGAACCATATAGCAATTGGAAACATTTCATTAAATAATATTCTCCTTCAAATTAAGTTTATATGACTTGAAAAAACTGAAAGGTTGAGAACTATATAATATGAATTTTGATCTGTCTTATCACCAAAACTAGCCAATTGTCAGTATTGTGTCCGTTGGGAAAAATCACTATAGTATGAATTACAACATATCAAAATTTCAGTGAATTCCACATTTTCATATAATTTGTTTGTGATACATTGTTGATTGAGATGAGTTTGGATTCATTTTTTCAATTATTAGAAGCCGGACAATATCACCAAGATAATATAAAATACAGTTCATTAGCGGTAGATCATGACTTTAATAGAAAAATTTAACATTTACATTATTAATATTATCTACTAGACAATAGTAAAGCTACTCAGCTTTGGTACAGGTTACAGACTTTTCATGGCTTGTACATAATTACTTCTCATGTTATTGAGGAATATAAAATAAAAAGTAAAATAACAGGCAAATTAAAACGATTAAATAAATTGTTTATTAAAAGTAATGCCGAGTCTATAAGTATGCTTGAGATTTCAAATAATGCTCCCTTTTTTATTACGCAAGTACTGCATTAAAAATAATCTTACTACCGATTATCATAAGCTGTTTTAAATGTTTTATTTAATAACTAAAATTATAAATTTTATTAAACTATCACTCTCATTATTTAGAGCAAAATTGGATTTCTAAAAATTACCTTTTTCATCTAATTTAAACAGCTTTGTCTTGGAATTGTTCGCAGGCTGTTCAGCACTATGAATAAAGAGGAATTGACATATCCTCAACTGTAACCTATTCGAATGGAACTGATTACCGTCGCTGATTACCAGTAAATTTAAATGGAAAATTTCTCCCTATTTAAATTTCTCTACTCGTGCAGAATTTCTGCCATAAATGAGACAAAAATATCTATTCTTTTTTAATTTCAAAAGTTTACCCCGACGGAGTCAGCAACTGCGGTTCCGCAATATTCTGGCACCATAAAAAGTTATCCTGTCAATATCAGTGAAATAGATTATAGTACCACCGGAGCAAACTTCCACCATTAAAAACGAATAGACATTATTTACTTATATATGACAGAAATTTTTTCTTGAATTAGGCAAAAAATTCTATTCAAATGTTCTGGAAGAAATTAGCCCCAGCGCTAATCAGCCACTGTTCATCAGATGCAAACAAACAACAGCCACCAATGTGTTTCTACATTTTCAATTCCTTCACTCGCATTTGGTAGATACTGAACTATGTGTGTCCTCCTCTTTCGTTATAGTACCACCGGGGCAAACTTCCACCATTAAAAACGAATTGAAGTTTTTGACTTATATATGACAGAAATTTTGCATGAATTAGGTAAAAAATTCTATTCAAATGTACTGGAAGAAGTTAGTCCCGGCGCTAATCAGCCACTGTTCATCAGATGCAAACAAACAACAGCCACCATTGTGTTTCTACATTTTCAATTCCTTCACTCGTAACTGGTAGATACTAAACTATGTGTCTCCTCCTCTTTCGTTATAGTACCACCGGGACAAACTTGCACCATTAAAAACGAATAGAAGATTTTGACTTATATATGACAGAAATTTTGCATGAATTAGGCAAAAAATTCTATTCAAATGTACTGGAAGAAGTTAGCCACGGCGCTAATCAGCCACTGTTCAACAGATGCAAACAAACAACAGCCACCATCGTGTTTCTACATTTTCAATTCCTTCACTTGCAACTGTTAGATACTGAACTATATGTCTCCTCTTCTTTCGTTATATTACCACCGGGGCAAACTTCCACCATTAAAAACGAATAAAAGTTTTTGACTTATATATGACAGAAATTTTGTATGAATTAGTTAAAAATTTCTATTCAAATTTACTGGCAGAAGACAGCCCCGGCGATAATCAGCCACTGTTCATCAGATGCAAACAAACAACAGCCGTTATTGTGTTTCTACATTCTCAATTCCTTCACTCGCAACTGATAGATACTGAACTATATGTTTCCTCCTCTTTCGTTATAGTACCACCGGGGCAAACTTCCACCTTTAAAAACGAATTGAAGTTTTTGACTTATATATGACAGAAATTTTGTATGAATTAGGCAAAAATTTCTATTCAAATTTACTGGCAGAAGTCAGCCCCGGCTATAATCAGCCACTGTTCATCATATGCAAACAAACAACAGCCGCCATTGTGTTTTTACATTCTCAATTCCTTCACTTGCAACTGGTAGATACTAAACTGTATGTCTTCTCTGTTTTATCGTCTTTCGGTTTGCAGACTGTTCAGTCAGAATACTGCTGAATATAGGAAAAACTGGTAATTAAAATATAGTAAAGTGATTTTAAGAAAGAGAAAATTTCTATTATACGTGTGAGTGTACTTTTAAAACTAACATTATCTTTCATATTATAATTATTTCGTAAAAAATGAGTCATAATATCGACAAAAGACGCTTCATTTTATCAATTTTGTAAGAAAATTAAATTTTAAATCTAATTGAATTATTATATGAATTAAATAGAAGAGCGTACCGTGTTTTCTAAAAATTCATTTAAAAGATGTTGATATCTAGAAAGCAAATATAATTATAAAAATTTAAAAATCACGAAATCTTATCGCTGTTTCAGATAATTTGCTATAATCATTAAAAATGCATACTTTAAAAGCAGTTTCTAAATTTTAAAATAGCATGTTAGTTATTTAAAGGTAGAAAAATATTCTTTTGAAAATATTTAATCCTCTTTAAATATTAATGTGCTTAATTTACTTATACTACTATACGCATCATGACTGTCGGAACATAACTGTCAGATTAATGCAAAGAAAAATACTTACAAATACACAATTACGGAATTGAAAAAAAAAAAACTTTCGTTGAACACGTCCAAGAGAGTAATTACTAACGATTTTCTTAGCTTAATTTAATTTGCACTGATTACATAAATTTTAATTCAAAACAAACTTAGAATTTTAATGTGTTTATTTTTCTCAATGTCACGTGCGTGTAACATTTTTATTGCATTATCACACTCATTAGTCAGAGCTGAATGAGTTTTTAAAATTAATTATTAGGATGTTAGTATGTAAAATATGAACCTTATCATAAATTAACTGTAACATTAAAATCTATTATTGCTATTTTAGATGAATTGCTGTTAGCATTTAAAAATCATAGTTTGAAATAACTTTTCGAGTTCGTTAATGTTATGTAAATTATTTCAAAAGAGAAGACAGTACTTTCAAAACTACGTAAGACTTTTGAAATTTTAACGTAATTAATTAATCTCGGACATTATATACTATATGGCCAATGATGACCGGTCACTTGCGATTTTAGACGTTTTGTTAAATATCTGGAAGGATACATGAGGAATTATCCTGAAACTTTAGGAGTGTAAACAACATGATAGACGTCATATATTTTCGCGAAGATTTTTTCATGAAACCACATAAGGGGCCGTCAACAAATTGAAGAAAAAAGAATATTTTTAGGATAACCCTGTAAAAACTAATATCGCAAAAGCGTTGAAACGGTAGCACATGCTTAGGAGGCTTATTTTAATAAACGATGTTCATTTTTATGAGCATGTATACTCGTTGAGAAATTAGGGTGTTTATAAAAACAATCCCAAATTTCACCAAGTGTTTTGCTTATAATTTTCGGAGTTCTTAATATAAAAGAATGTCTTTTTCACGAACGATGACACACAACATTATATACAATACCCTCTAATCAGAATTAAAAAATAATAAATATTGGATAAAAAAAGAGCAGGTTAACTAAATATTGTTTCACTGCGCATGCGCGAATTCAATCAAAATATACTGTGCATAATATATTAGCTAAATGTATAGACCAACATTTGTGAAAGTCCCAAAAACGTAGCTTGAAAATTCTTATAGTAATCGTCGATAGAATAATCTTAAAATTCGCTATTCCCAAAAGGAAGCAAAAAGATGAGGGGTTGTATCAAATATACTGGCTAATGAATGTTGACATAATAAGAATGAAGTGTCTCTCATTGTACATTTGGATACCACCCCTCAACTTTTTACTTTCTTTTGGGAACAGAGAATTTCGAGCTTATTCTATCAAATGTCACTATCAGAATTTTCAAGCTACGATTTTGAACCTTTTAAAAAAGTTGCTCTATACGTTTCGCTAATATATTATGTACAGTATATTTTGATTGAATTCGCGCTTGCGCAGTGAAATAATATTTAGTAAACCTGCTCATTTTTTATCCCAAACTTATTATTTTTTAATTCTGATTGCAGGGTATTATATATATTGTGTGTCATCATTCCTGAAAAGAACATACTATTATATTAAGAACTCGGAAAAATTATAAGTAAAACACTTGGTGAAATTTGGGGTTGTTTTTATAAAAACCTTAATTTCTCCACGAGTATACGTGCTATCATCATAAAAATGAACGTAGTTTATTAAAAGAAGCTTCTTAAGCGTGTGCTACCGTTTCAACGCTTTTGCGATATTATTTTTTACAGGGTTATCCGGAATATATTCGTTTTTCTTCAATTTATTGACGGAGTTCTATCGGGTTTCGTGAAAAAAATCTCCGCCGAAATCAATGACGTCGACTATGCTGTTTACATGCCTGAAGTTTCGGGATAATACCTTATGTATATTTCTAGATTTTTAACAAAACGTCTAAAATCGCAAGTGACCGGTCATCATTGGCCATATACTGTATATATCGTAAAAGCATACCTCTCAGATTAATACTTACAAATGCTTAGAAATACATATTTATGGAGCTGGGAATGTACTGCTATACGGTAAAAGATACTGAATGCAATAAATAAAAAAATTTCTGGTGTAGCTTTATTTCTACTGTATGCATAAATATTAAAATCATAAGCAAACATGAAATAATTTCAATTTTATAGAGTGTTTTTTTCGCAATGTGACATGAGTAGCATTTCTGTTGAAATATTTCACTCATTAATCAGAGCGAAATGTGTATTCTGAAAATTAGTATCTAGAATATAAACGTAATTATAAAAATTAAAAATATTGAAATATTTCATTAGTACTATGTCAAACGTCAAACTTTTGTAATAATTAAGTATCTGTACTTTAAAAGTACTCTCTAGGGCATATTATATAAGTTATTTAAAAGGAGAATATTATTATTTTGGCATTATATTATTATTTAATAAATTCAAAATAGTAACGTGATTAATTTACTTGTAACACTATATGATTGTTTAATATGTATTATAAAAAGCATTAATTAATGTAAAAGAAAATACAAAGAAATGCAACATTTAGAATAGAAAAATATCCTGGCAATCCATAATGTAAATACATATGGTTTTCACAGGGTACTAGAATTTGCATTGCATATTTGCATTTAAATTGTGCATAAACGTGGGATTTTAGAAAGTTTATTTTTTGCAATTTCGTGCATGAATTATTTTTATTACACTATCACAAAGATATTGTAGATAATTTTGTTTATTTAATTGAATTATTAAGGAGTTGGTATCCAGAATATAAACTTAATTATAAAAATATAAAATGTAACTAAAATTTATATAACAATAATACAAACAAACATATGTAATTATTCGAAATCTGTACAATTTCGACAGTATTTCTATTTCGACAGTAATAAATAAGTAATTTAAAGTAAAGTAATTAATATTTTTCAAATATTAATGTGAATAATTTATTTATAATATATGGCTGCCAACTTCTACGCTTAATAAAGTCTTATAAACATATTTGAAAAAGATATTTTATTCATTACAACATTTTATTAAAAAAACGCTCGACACATTTTATTAAATATTTTTGGGGGTTCAAAACATGTTTATATGATTTTTAAAAGCGTAGAAGTTGGCAGCTATTATAACACAGTGTGCATTGGGAGTTAGCATAAATTTAAAAAAAAAAAATACTTAGTAATGTATTATTATGAAATTGAATAAAATCCATCTCGTTGTGGAAAGTAAATACTAGGGATTTTTTTAATATTATTTTATTTGCATAGCATATATAAAATTTAATTCTAAACAAACATGGAATTTTAGAGTATTTGTTTTTTGTAATGTCACGTGTATAACATTTTTTTAGATTACA
Organism: Maratus michaelseni; assembly: GCA_963931845.1. Classification (NCBI taxonomy): domain Eukaryota; kingdom Metazoa; phylum Arthropoda; class Arachnida; order Araneae; family Salticidae; genus Maratus; species Maratus michaelseni. The sequence continues at coordinate 102,924,412 of OZ007600.1, forward strand.
GGCTAACAAAGCCTGAATGAAATCTAATGTGCACGCAAGTTCTGTATGTACGTACGTACGTAACGCGATAACTGCTTATACAATTATCCGATTTGCTTCAAATTTTGTATATAGATTCATTCTGATAAGGCGCTTCTCTGATTAGATTTGGAGGTTCATTGGTTTGGTATAAAGGGAGGAAGCGGGAGGTTAATCCCCCCCTTGATTTAGATAAATGGGTTTGTCATGCAGAAGTATCCGATTTGCTTCAAATTTCGTATACAGGTTTATTCTGATAAGGCGCTTCCCTGATTAGATTTGAAGGTGCAATGGTTAAGTATAAAGGGGGAAAACGGGGGACTAATTTCCCCTTGATTTAGATAAATGGGTTTTTCATGCAGAATTATCCATTTCCTTCAAATGTACAAGTTTATTGTCTATTTCTTTATTTTTATAGGGGCATTATTCTTTGAAATAAGAGTATAATATACAATTAGTGTAAATAGCATGTGAACTCAATGCCATCAGTTTAAATGGGCACTTTTCTTTTTTATACTACACTATCGCATTCTTAACTTAGAACAAAAGGCATTTTATTTTTTATAAAATCGTTAAGAAGTTCATACCTAGAATAAAAACACAAACTTACTTTTAGTAAAGCTGTGTCTGTTAAAGGTATTTCATGCAACTTTTTCGGTAATCTTTTAATATATAAAGTTTAAGAAACTTTTTTTAATTTGGCAGCATTAGCTATTTAGAAAGAAAAAATGTTCTTTTGGAAATATTTAATCCGATTGAAGTATTAGAGTGATTACGTTTGTATCGTATAAACATAATTGTGAAGAAAAATTTTAGAAACACTTTATTAAGGAATTGAAAAATTCTTCTCATTCCAAAATAAGTTAATTACTAGCGGATTAATAAAAGTTATTTAATCTTCATTGCAATTAAATTTAATTATAAATAAATTTAAAGTATTCATTTCTTAGAAAGTCACGAGCATAATATTTCTATTGAAATATAAAACTCATTAATTAGAGCGCAATATGTTTTTAATTAAATTATTAGGAAGGCTGAATCGAGAAAGTGAATCTAAAGCCAAAACAAAGTAAAAGCACGTTGAATCCATTAACGTTGAATCCATTTCAGAATCTACATTTAAACCCTTCGCCCGTACGTGATGCATAAAGTACTCAGAATCTTTGATTATTCCTACCAGTAATTTTTAATTGAATATTTGGCCTTATTTAATCAAAACATTTCTGCGATTCACTTAACCCTCCGTCTACCAGACGGGTCTAATGGACTCGACAACTAAACACCAAATGACTATTGGAACCAAAAATTTTTTTATATATATATAAAATAAGTTAAATACAAACCACAGAGCACTAAATCAGTTTTGCCAAATAGTCGAAAGTCAATTTCCACAAAAGTTCGAAATTTTCCCCCAAATCGGTGGGGTTTTTTTTTTTCAGAAAAAGTCCCCAACTCAGTTTCCATTCAAAAAAGTAAATTTTAAATGTACCATTATGAAAATTTTCAACTAATTTAAACTTAAAATTTCCCTCCAAAATTATATCTTTTTTGAAAAACATCCCCAATTTACAGAAAAAAAATTCCTGTACGTTTTCTTTATTATCAATTACTTTCTTGTAGAAAACAACACGAATTACGAAAAGGACACGGATTACATAATATATCAGAATTTAAAACACGTGTAAACTGTGAACGCGAGCACAATGACAGTGATAGTAATTGATAACTGATAAATTCCTACTTCCGAATCAAGAACATAGAGTAGAATAAGACCTTTAAAACAAAATATTGTAAAAATTGAGTTGCAACTTTCGAACAAATATCGCAGCTAGCATAGAACCGTGGACAGAAAGTGCCCCATATGGACAACGTTCATTGGCTGACTCCAATGCTCAAACAGATGATTGGTAGAAACAGACGAACAGTGTAGAACCGTTCTACATCTGCGCCCCTAATAGAAAACATTTCTGGAGCAACAATTTTCTTCTTCCAAGCCCTATACTATTTCGTTAGAGGTCCTTCTACTCTATGTTCATATTCTGAATTCACGAATCTAGATCTAGAGTTGTCACGTGAATAAAAGTAAACTTTATCATGAAAACGTGAAATAATAAAAAAAAACAATACCCAAGTTTTTCCCACGAATAACTTGTCCCCAAATCATTCCCCTGAAGGTTCAAAATTCTCCAAAATGGGTACAAAATCCCCAATCTCGCAACACTGAACTAAAGTAAGTAAATAAGTCAAATATTTTTAAATAAAAATTCTGCTGTGAAATGTTTTTATCAAGGTTTAGTAAAATTTCAGGTAGTTCTCGGGTTAAGCAATTTTTTTTTTTTTTTGAAAAACTGGCAAAAAAAGATTTAAAATTTTGCAAGGGACGTTCGTCGCGATGCGGTCAATGCAATTAAACTTCAGGTTGAAATTAGCGATGGTTATTTTAGTATTTTAGTTAGTGTGGTTTGACGAAAAATATTGTTCTTTTTTTTACATCTCATTGATTTCCACTTTCATTTTAACCCCTTCGCGAGGAGCATACCTTTTTTAAAACGCTTTTCAACAACGTTTTGAAATAAAAAGAATTGTATAATTGTATCTCAAAATACAAACTGGCCATAATTATTTACAATATGGCAATTTTTCAATTTAAAATTACTGGTAGGAATAATGAAAGATTCTGCGCACACCAAAGCCATTAAATAATAAGCCCAGTCAGATAGTGTTAAATTTGTTAGCGGGGACACTAGCGCCACTTCATCTGCTGCGGAAGGAAGGCGAAACAGAAGTGCGTCGCAGAGAAACGATACGATTTATTTATATCGAAATTTTATACGATTTTTATCGTTTGTATCGATGTTTTGTTTTTGCAATTCCTTTAAAAGCTTGCTAATTATTGGGATCTTTTGCATTAAAGCTAAAACTATAATGAAAAAAAATGGGGAAATTTACTGGATTAATATTTCTATATAAATATAGTGGTGGCGAAGAAGTTGATTTATTTATTAAAAGTTAAATAAAAAGTGATGGAAATTTACATCACTATGCAATTAACCCTTTCCGGCACAGACAAATTCTGTTCGTAAAATGTGAAATTACTGACTGACACCGGAATTTACAAACGACTTTTTTAGAAAATATGAACTCCTTATTTTAAGCTTTAATTTTAGAAGCAAAATTTTATTAAAATATTCTTGGTGCCGAATGCAAGCATCCCATCCGCTAGATGGCGCTATTTTCAACTTGCGAAAAGTTTCCCATTTATCTGACTGGGCTTATTATTTAATGGCTTTGGCGCACACTGTACGTTAAATAAGCACAACGCTTATAACGAAAAGGTTAAAAACAGAGTTGCCAAGTCTCCGGATTTTTGTACACCAGTATTATCTTACAGAAAATGTCGTTCTTTTAAATCGCAGAATACTCCGATTAAACAAAACAACATTTTCTGGTATCCAAAAAGCCGGAGACTTGGCAGCTCTGTTAAAAACCATTTTCCTTCAAATAGATTACTGGACGTGCGGAGCAAACGATCATAATTAAAATCCTTTCATACGTCACTTAAAAAAATATTGTACACGGCTATTTTGTATATTGTAATAATTTTGAATATATTAATATTGTATATTGAATATTGTAATAATTTTAGTATATTTTGAATATTGCACTGTATATATTAAGAACATATTCTAATTTCGTAATGAGTGGCCTTTTTTTTTAAACTGAAAGTCTACAAAATTAGAAAATCTATTTTGAAAATTGCAATAAAGTCGTAATGTGTAACTTAACAAAATAATCAAATTTAATAACGATTGGCCAAATTTTAAAAATGCGAATGCATACAAAATAAAACAAAAGCTATTTTGAAAATTGGAATAAAGTGGTACCGTGTACCTTAACAACGTATTCAAATTTCGAAACGATTCTCCACTTTTAAAAAGTGAGAGCCTGCAAAGTTTAAAAAAAAAGGACAAGAGAACATTAAAGAAAAAATATGCCATTTTTGTATTATAATATAATTGTTTTAGCGACAGCATCAGAACGTATCAATTCCAACACAAAAGTCTGAAAAATGGATCATCAACTCAAAAGTCATGCGTATACGTACATAAAAAAACAACAACAAAAAAAGAAATCGTCTAACCTTTTTTCAGAAGTATGTCATAAAAGACACTATCGGATACATTTATCTTTTTTATGCGATTGCAGTTCAACTGAAAGTTTTGGAATTTATATGTAAAAGAGAAAAGAATACGAAAAATGTAAACTATTATTAGTATCTATTCGTCTCTAACAAAACAATATCCAAAACTCACCAAAAGAACAAAGGGAACAAAACCCTTGAACTTAGTAATAAGAAGAAATAAATACTTTTTTTTCTACGTACTTCGACTGTCATTAAGGATTAGTTTATCGAAAAGGAAAGTTTCGGATTTCCCCGTCAGTAGTCTTTGATTTAAAAGGAAGATCATTAAGGGAGATTGAAGCATAACCAATGATAAATCTCATGACAATTTAAATAAGAGTGTATTACAATTGATCATAGAGCATACATCCAGTTAAGAAAACGTCATATGATAATGGTCATTAAAATTTATAACAAGATTAATATATGAATCAGAAATTCTCATGACGCACTCTGTGAATTTTAAAATTTAGAAATAAATCTAATATGCTATCTATATTAAAAACTGTTCCTGCCATTTAATAAATATATGTTATACAGTTGACAGTGAATTAAAAAAATAATAAAAGACTCACAAAGAAATGCTTATCACAATAGACTTTTTTTGGACAGTATTTTTTTGGAAATATGCAGTATGTAATTCTGATTTATGAAGCATAATTTACTACAGACATGTACATTACACGCTCATATTAACATATATATAAACTCGTGTTTGTAAAAATTACATCTTGAATGACGCATCAGAATTGAATGAAACCTATTCCACAAACAACTTGTATCGGGACACAAAAAAAAAAGAAAGAAAGAAAAAGAAAAATACATGTCGAAAGCATTCTGTGCAGCCACCACGCGTTGCAATAAGTGCTTATATTCAACCTGATATCGAACCTAATAGAATTTAAATCTGTACCTTATTAAGAGCATTCCAGATTGCTTCTTTCCGAGCCCAAAGTTCATTTGTATCATCTACAGGAGGGCGTCACGAGCGAGCCCACAAACAAATTCCCAAACATGTTCAAAAGGCGAGATATCCAGTGAATAAGCAGTTCAAGGGAGAAGATGTGTCGGTTGCGCTGAATTTTTTTTTTTTTTTGACCATCCTTAGTAATATTTGGATGAGCATTATCCTATAGAAATACAGCACCAGGAAGGCGTTAAAAGCAGAGTAAGTCTTCGGGCTCCATAACATCTCTGATATACAACCTACTGGTGAGATTACCCACAATTCTTAGCTGATGAGATTATCCATGATACGAAATAGCGCCTCAAGCCATCACTTTGGATTACATACTCCGGTAGGTGGCTTTCACCGGTTCATCGTCTAACGCCGATGTGACCATCTCTATACCCGAATTAAAGCGGTATTCATTGAAAAAAATCTAGCTGTTGCCAACTGGCACGTCAGTGTCTATGTCGACAAGCCCATTGTAGCCGCAGGTGCCAATGATATTTGCTTGTGGGGAATCCTGTACAAAGGAACTCTTGCTTGCGGTCCACAGTATAGTACCTCCTGACGAATTGTTGGTGCAGACAATTACACACCTGTAGCAGTATTCCAACGTTCTGTCAATTGTCAAGCTGTATGGTCCGATGAGGCGTCATTCGAGGTATAGTGATTTTTCATGAAACGTTTAAAATTGGCAGAAAACCTGATCGGGCAATGCTCGCAGTGACTTTGAAATTCTAATATTTTTAAAACAACACCCTAATTTACATCTGCTGTCAGTTTCAGCTCACTGGCATGATTCCTTCATGACGTTGCAATTTTTTGTATATAAACAGGAGTTTATATATATGTAAATATAGATATACAGGGTGATTCATAAAAGATGGGCAGAACTTTAAGGGGTTATAGTACACTTAAAGACAAATAATATTAAATAGGAGACTAAGGGTCCCAGACGTATTCCCAAGGAGATAGGGGGCATTAAAGTTTAGGGTCCGAAATTTCAAATGATTATAAAACATGGAAAAATTGGTCGATTCGTTTGCGGTTTTTGCAAAAAATTTTCTTTATGCCAGTATTTTCTTGAAATAAAATTTTAAAGTTCAATTTCAAAAAATGCCGATAGGGGGCGCTTTAGACTTTGGAGTAACAAACAACTATTTTTTAACGTTATTTTTTGTATTTCTTTAAATGATTTCGAAAGCTTAGACTTAAACTTAAATTTTGATCTAAAAATCTGAGTCCTAACGAGTAGTTAAGTAGCGTAAACTGAAATTTGAAATTTGAAACCCTTCTCCCCCCAGAACAAAAATCAGTTATTCCCGATCTTTGTGTCGTAGATTAGGCTCTAACTACTGCCGCGTTTTGCTAAAATTATTCTTTATGTCAGTATTTTCTTGAAAATAAATTTTAAAGAAAATTTTCAAAAAATTCCGATAGAGGGCGCTTTAGACTTTGGAGTAACGAACAACTATTTTATACCGTTATTTTTTGTGTCTCATTAAATGCTTTCTAAAGCTTAGACTTAAATTTTCAGCCCAAAATCTGAATCGTTAGACGTGGTTAAGTTTCTGGGGAGAGAGGTTTGAAATTTCTACTCCTGAGCACAGTTCAGTTTACCATGTCCACACATTGTGTGCTGTGATACGAGGTAAAAAGACACAAATTAGGATTATGTTACCAAAGCATATTTATTAACATGTAATCACAATAAATGTTCAAAATTGTGACCACCAGAGGTTATGCACGCAGAACAACGGCGACGAATGGAACGGCGAACATTCGCGAAAACATCAGGCTTTTCGAGCACTTCCCCTACAGCGGCGGAAAGTCTGGCGACCAGTTCCTCGGGGGATTCAATGGGTGTCTCATACATAAGAGCCTTCAATCGTCCCCAAAAAAAGAAATCGAGGGGTGAAAGATCTGGCGAGCGAGCAGGCCAAGCAACAGGACCACCTCGACCAATCCATCTGTTCGGAAATGTGATGTCCAGATAGTTGCGGACGTCTCGTACGTAATGGGCTGGCGCTCCATCGTGCTGGAACCACATGACCCGCCGGATGCGTGGAGGAACAACGTTTAACAGGTCTGGCAGCACATGTTGCAGAAATGTGAGGTATGTTTTACCGTTGAGGCGTTCAGGAAGAAGGTACGGTCCGATTAGGTGGTCTCCGAGGATTCCTGCCCAAACATTGATGGAAAAGCGTCTCTGATGAGCATGTGGATACGTAGCATGTGGATTGACATCCGCCCATACATGTGCATTGTGTGTGTTAAATGTACCTTCACGTGTGAAGGTACATTTATCGGTGAAAAGCACAGTTCGTCCAAAATGTGGATTTAGCGCGTTCTGCTGCAGAAACCAGCGGGCGAATTCAATACGATTTGGATAATCCCCTGGAGACAGTTTCTGGATTCGTTGCACATGAAACGGGAGCAAATGTTCATCCTTCAGTACCCTCCAAGTCGTGGACTGTGAGGTATCCACCTGGCTAGCCACTGTTCGTGTACTTGTACTTGGCTGCGCCGCTACTACATCCAGAATGGCTTCTGCAACAACTACTGATTCGTCCTTTTTTGCACGACCTGCATTCGACCGGGAAGCGAGAAATGATCCCGTCTCACACAACTGTCTGTGCAAGCGCTCGAAAGTTTTGCGGTTAGGCAACCGCCTGTTAGGAAATCGCTCTCCGTACATTCGTTGTGCCTCTGCACCATTTCCATCTGCCGCTCCGTAAATTAAATGCATCTCAGCCTTTTCCTTATTCGTGAAGGGCACCATCTTCCGATTCATTACTACAGCGACTTACACTTGACTCACCGTTCAGTGGTTTTTATGCCTGAATCGTGTCGAAATTTTGCATACGTGTTCTTCTTCTTCCCCATTTGACATTTGCATACTTTCTGTTTCCTTCTTCACCCGGTGACTAGCGTCAGGAATGGAGCTTTAACGTTTGCATGAGCGACGTTTCCAACTGTGCCAGTGCCTTTATGAGTGAATTCCGACTATGCAGTCCTTGACGAAAGTTGTATTTTTGCCTCGTATCACAGCACAGAATCGTTGGGCATGGTTAAGTAGTGCAAACTGAACTATGTTCAGAAGTTGAAATTTGAACCCCTCTCCCCAGAAACTTAACCACGTCTAACGATTCAGATTTTGGGCTGAAAATTTAAGTCTAAGCTTTAGAAAGCATTTAATGAGACACAAAAAATAACGGTATAAAATAGTTGTTCGTTACTCCAAAGTCTAAAGCGCCCTCTATCGGAATTTTTTGAAAATTTTCTTTAAAATTTATTTTCAAGAAAATACTGACATAAAGAATAATTTTAGCAAAACGCGGCAGTAGTTAGAGCCTAATCTACGACACAAAGATCGGGAATAACTGATTTTTGTTCTGGGGGGAGAAGGGTTTCAAATTTCAAATTTCAGTTTACGCTACTTAACTACTCGTTAGGACTCAGATTTTTAGATCAAAATTTAAGTTTAAGTCTGAGCTTTCGAAATCATTTAAAGAAATACAAAAAATAACGTTAAAAAATAGTTGTTTGTTACTCCAAAGTCTAAAGCGCCCCCTATCGGCATTTTTTGAAATTGAACTTTAAAATTTTATTTCAAGAAAATACTGGCATAAAGAAAATTTTTTGCAAAAACCGCAAACGAATCGACCAATTTTTCCATGTTTTATAATCATTTGAAATTTCGGACCCTAAACTTTAATGCCCCCTATCTCCTTGGGAATACGTCTGGGACCCTTAGTCTCCTATTTAATATTATTTGTCTTTAAGTGTACTATAACCCCTTAAAGTTCTGCCCATCTTTTATGAATCACCCTGTATACTCGTATTTGTAAACATTATCTTGTGGGTAGAAATTTCAGATTAGACAAAATGTACAAATAGGAAATATATTTTTATAGACGAGTTTCTATTTAACTCTGAGGTTTACACTGAGGAAGAGCTTACTCGTATGGGTTTTCTTCAACATAATCTATTTTTTAGCCAAGATATTTGATTCGATATGTTTACTTTCACAAATTAGGGCTAGACGACGCATGATGCACTCACTATGAGCTAACATAATTATGAACTTGTATCAGCTAACACAAAGCACTAATAATTAGCTAAAGATATGAGATCAATTATGTTAATCATCATACCATAGCCGTTTGTGTTTTCAAAAATAACCTAAAAAAATAAAATGTATTGTTGTTTCCTAACAATAGCTTATCCCCGATGTTGTACTTCAAAATTATGACAACATGCATCATTTAATTCTAAATAGTCTACGAGGGTGGATTGAAAGTATTCATAATCTAGGAATACGTACGCATTTTTGTTGACTGGACAGATATTGTCTGATGGGATGCACAATGTTAAAAATTGAGAGAGTGGTGTTCTAATCTTCGATAAAGATATGTTTATTTTACTGTATCACACAAATAAAATTTTAACATAGCTCTGTTACCAAAGGAGTTCTTGAACGCTAATGCACGCAAATAATATTAATTAGAACACTATTTATGATTTGTTTGTTTTTTACCTGTCATATATTGGGAGAACACATCAGCATTTCTGCTTTATATAACAATAAACATTTGTTTACGACAATAATGCAACGTAACATTTCCAGTAACATAAATAATCTTAGGACTCCGATATAATATACAAAACAAAGGATAATGTTACAGGATCAATACAAATGTCAATTTAGAGGCAGAGCATGGCGCAGGCACCATCTTCTGGCAGTTGTAGATATACTTCATGTGTGAATCTGGGATTTCTCGGAAAAAGTGATATAGACATAAGCAAATGAACGGTATAACCAGTGACAACTTATTTCTTTAAAAAGTAATCAGTATTTTATTAAAATATATACTCGCAAAAAATCAGAAGCTTGAAAATTTAGATTCGAGCATTAGTCAGAATAAAAAATATCAGCAAAAGAGAATCATTATGGAAACACAAATTTCCGAAAAGTATTTAATATGATATTTGGACATTAATGAAAGAGTTTATGGATCTTTAAAGAAGCGGGAGATAAATTAATTTTATTTTTTCCTGACAGCTTCATATCATCATATCATCATTAAAGATTAACTTATCTTTAAAATATTTTCAGATTTTCTTGTCAGCTGTCTTTTTATTCAGAGAAGGTCATAAATTTTAGCGAAAGCATTAAGGCACGGAATAAATCACATTTAAGTTCATTAAATTGAAATATCGTTTTAAATATACACAAATATAGAAATAAAAAGTTAGAAAAGGGATACTTTCGTTAAAAATAAAGTTGCACATAAATCACACAGTTTATTTATTTTCCTGATCATTTAATACGAATATTTATAAAAGTTTAAATTATTAATGGATGGGTGCTTGTTTCATTGACAAATTGCGATGTGTATATTTTATAGCAATAAAGAATTGAAATTGCATTTTCACATGCCATTCAAAATTTCACTGTAATAAAAATGGTCTTTTAACCCTTTCAGGGGCAAAGTACTTTGGCTGTTAAAATGTTGAAATAATTGAATAACATCAGAGTGTACGAAAAAAAATATTTGAAAATAATTGAAAGCTTTTCTTTACATATATTATGAAAGAAAAATTATATTAAAAGGCAATTCAAGAGTGCCACTTGAGAATTTGAAACTAAAATTAAAAAAAAAATAATGATAATATATAATGTTAAAAATAATTATTATAGTAAGAACGGTGATGCCTCTCATTTTCATCCATCTATAGTATTTTACTACCTTTTGTGGAGAGCGGGTACCTAACATTATCAATAAGTACAGTGAGGACCTTCATTTTCATTCATTTGTAGTATTTCTACCATCCAGTGCGAAGAACGGATAAATGATCGTATAATAAAAATAGTGAGTTCTTTCGTTTTCATTCATCTGCAGCATTGTTATACTACCCTATGCGAAGAAAGGGTTAAATAACATCTATACTAATAAAAAAAAGTTTTTAGTCTGTGTGAGTGTTTGTGTGTCTGCTTGCGATGGCTAGCGAAATCTAGAGCACGTAGAAGTATGAAAATTTGGGTACGGATAGTCCAAGCCAGGTCTTGATGCACCTGAAGCTCAGATTTTTAATTTTCTGAGACCTGGGCGCCCTGGAGCCCCTTTAAATTTTTTGCTCTAAATTGTTAATAACTTGCCCAATTTTTATCCTATCCTCTTCGTTTTGGGGCCTTTACTCCATTTAGCTTTTCCCTAATTTTTACGTTCTAGTTACGACTCTGACCCCCTGGGGCCCGATACAGGGCCCGTTGAAGTTTTATTTTTCCTAAACTATTAATAACATGCCTCTTTTAATCCGATTTCTTTTTGTTTTTGGGGCTTTCTCTCCATTTAGTTATTCCCCACTTCTACTTTCCAAACTTCATCTTAGGGCCCTGTTCAAAACTATCAGCTGGCCCCTTTTGGGGACCCTACTATAGTTCCCTTAAAATTCGTCCGATTCACTAGATTTTTTTTCTAACAATTTTTTAGTTCTTCCAGCTACTACATGAACAACAAAAAAGGTGAGGATCCGGGACCCCTGGGCACCTTGAATTTTTTGTTCACAAAATTGTTAATAACTTGCCCCCTTTTAATCTGATCTTCGTTTTTGGGGCCTTTTCTCCCTTTAGTTCTTACCCCATTTCTACCTTTCATCTTAGGGCCCTGCTGAAAACTATCAGCGGCTCCTTTTGGGTCCCCTACTGTGACTCCATTAAAAATCGTCCGATTCAATAGCTTTTTTTTTCTAAGAACCTCTTAGGCCTTCCATCTACTACATGTATGACAAAGAAATTTCTCGTTCAGACCCGGGCCCCTGGACCCTTTATGTTTTTGTTCCCTAATTTTTTAATAACTTGCCCCTCTCCCCCTTTTATCCGATCTTCTTCGTTTTTTGGGTCTTCTTTCTCCATTTAGTTCTTCCTCCATTACTACATTACAGTTGAGACCCTGGCCCCCTGGGTCCCGGTATAGGGCCCCTCGAAGTTTTTTTCCCTAAATGGTTAATAACTTGCTCCCTTTGAATCCGTTCTTCATTGTTTTGGGGGCTTATTTTTATTTAGTTATCCCCCCATTTCTTCATTCCATTTAGGATCCTGGCCCCGTGGAGCCCTGTCTGGGACCCTTGAATTTTTTGTGAGCCATGCATTTTTCACCCCCCCCCCTCCTAATTGTGTCACCTTCTCAATGCATAACTTTAAAGTTGAGTCTTGGACTTATCTCCCCGGGCTACCACCTTCATATTTTTATTGGGGAACTAGGGCCCCTTTTAAAGCATTTCTTTATAATTTTATTCTAATGATTAATTTATTTTTTATGATTAATTGCGACTAATTAAGAGATCTAAAGCGCTAAGTACTCGGACCTTTTAAGATATTTTCCTCTTACCGTTCTGCTCAAAACTATCAGTTGCCCCTTTTCGTCACCCTATTATAGTTCCCTTAAAAATCGTCCAATTCACTAGATTTTTTTCTAACAATTTCTTACGACTTCAAGCTAACTATCTGCATGATAAAGAAAAAAATTCTCGGACTTTAGCTGCCACCAATTTTGAATATTAATCTATTTCTTGGGCCCTTGGTGCAGCTTCTTTAAAAATTATCCGATTATCTTGCAATTTTCATTAACATATTTCTAGGGTACTCCAGCTATTTTTTAAACTACTAAACATTTCCTCACCCCCCCCCCCCCCCAACCATCATCTTTTTAAAAAAATATTAATCTTCTTTTTCGGCATCAACTTACGTTTACTCACTACAGCCTTAAATTAAAAATCGCGTTATTGTTAAAGGAAAGTGGTTAAGTTTAGAGAGAGGCGGGGGGATTTCATCTTAAAAATCACGTTAATGTTAAAGGTAATTTGTTAAATTTACAGGAGTCACATCACACCGCCTTGGGGACTCATTCTTTTCGTGGGTTCTATGGGCTCGATTTCAAACAGTGTTTTGGTCATTCAACTCGATATCGAAAACTTGAGGTTTTTTTAATTATTTATTATCACGGGCCCGGGTAACGACGGGCGGGTCAGCTAGTTATTAATAAATGAAGTGAGACCTCTCATTTGTATCCACAAAAAGTATTTTTACCACCCTGTGTCAAAAAAGCGGGTAAAATAGTAAATAAAATACCCCCCCCCCCCCCTGTTTTTGGTAGACTTCCAAATGTCGCATACACATTTTTGACGACGACAAAAGTGTCTTTTGCATAAATATTAGGACTTTGTCGATACTAATATACAGAATAAAAAGCAAACAAAATTTCAATTCACTATTTTAAAAATATGCATTATGAATACTTCGCGAGCATTATATAGTTCCTAAATTAATAAAGTGTAAAGCACTTTTTCCATTTTTCTTATTGTTAGTTGAATCTACACCTAACCACTTTTGATTCATCATCTTTATCTTTTGGGAATTTTATTTTTCTAAATTTCACCATCTGTAAAATTTCATTATATTGTACTATATTCACAAGGAATTTTCGAAGAACATGTTAGAATTGGTTATTAGGGTAACCCACTTTATGAGAGGGACGACGGTTTTGATTCGAGCTTCCATAGTTTTATTGATGCTATTTTTTACTTCATTATTTCTCTTTTTTGAAAACCTTCTTTTAAGAAAACATTTATTGTTTTGTAATAAGGCTTCAACTTTGTGAATTCATATTTCGTTAGCAGCAAGGAGATATCTATTTAATTATATATATTTATTATACATTATTTACAATTGCGGCCAAAGCGCACCGCTACTTCGTACATACTGGCTTCACTGCCTTACATCTCGTCTCCGTAACTCTCCTGCAAGAGATATTCAATCCCGGACTAGCAGCGCCATCTCTGTTTATAGATGGATACTAATTATTGAGACATGACACCCCTCCCCTCGTAGTTCAAACGAACCACTGGTTTAATCTGTCTGTTGCTTCTTCGAACAGGTTGATTGTCCTTTTTATCAGTCTTATAGGTGTACTCTTCTGCAAGTCCACATCATTACTTATCACGGAATTGTCCTTTACATTTTTATCCATAGTATTATCACAATTATTATTCACAACTGTACCTGTTACAATATCATGTGAAGACTGAGATTGGTTAGATTTTTCAGCATTCTCGGCATTAATTTGCTCTTTATTATTTACATAATATCCAGAAAACGTATTTCTCTTAACTCTATCATAACTATCGAAATCAGTGTTTTGTTTATCAAACTGACCCGTTTTACTTTCCTCTGGCGTTTCATCACTTATTTCTCTGTTGTGTCTCAACTGATTAACATGACGTTTACCCATTATTCCGTCATCTCTATTTACTAAAACCCATCTACTCCCCAATAATTTTATAATTTTTCCCTTAATCCATTTCTCCCCTTTTCCAAAGTTTTTAACAAAAACTGATTCAAGAAGATTGTATTTATGTAAGGGTTGCTGTATTTTAGGTTTGGATGGTAATGCCAAGTGTAGAGCTCTTCGAACTGACCTTCCAAACATTAATTCTGCGGGAGTCTTACCAGTGACAGAATGTGGGGTAGAATGATTTTCCAATAAAAATCGTGCAATTGACAAATTTATGTCACCCTTATCTAGCTTTTTAAGACAATTTTTAACAGTTTGAACATACCTTTCTGCCTGTCCATTCGATGATGGATGATATGGCGGAATAGATGTATGTATAATTCATTTGATTTAAGAAATTCTTGAAATTCATCACTTGTAAACGCACGTCCATTATCACTAACCAATTCAACGGGCAAACCAAATGTAGCAAATATTCTACGTAGTACTCTAATAGTTGATTTACTATCAGCACTGGGTACCACCTGTACCTCTAACCATTTAGTATAAGAATCGACCACTATTAAAAATATTTTACCCTCAAAAGGACCGGCAAAATCTATGTGAATTCTTTCCCAAGCAAATTCCGATTCCCATTTTAAAGGTTTTATTTTAGGATTAACCCGAGCAAACATTTGGCATCTATTACAAGAATTAACCATTTGTTCTATTTCTTTGTCCATATTAGGCCACCAGATCACACCTCGAGCTTTAGCTTTCATGCTAGATATACCCTGATGAATGGAATGTAATAATTGTAACATTTTTTCGCGACCTTCATCTGGTATAATTACTCTATGTCCCCATAATAAACAATTTTCTAAACACGAAATTTCCTCACGTCTACGAAAATATGGTTTATATTCCTCGGATTTAACCTTTTTTGGCCATCCATATAACGACCACTCTAAAATTTGTTTTGTTATTGGATTTTCAGTTGTCCACTTTGAAATCGTTTTAGAAGTAACAAGCCACTCATTACTATTAGAAACGAACATTATTTCCGATGGATTATTTACTACATTTACAGTTTCTGGAAGGGGTAATCTACTTAATGCATCCGCATTTTTATTATTTTTACCTTCGCGATACTCCATTGTATAGTCATACCCTGCTAACATTAACGACCATCTCAGCATTCTGGGTGATAATGTATCAGGTACTTTTTTTACAGGATCAAACAATCGAATTAAATGTTTGTGATCAGTTATAATTTTAAACTGTTTACCTGCCAAATATTGATGAAATTTCGTTACACCAAAAATTACAGATAAAGCTTCTTTATCAATCATGGCATAATTTCTTTCAGTCTTATTCATCGTTCTAGATGCAAAAGCTATTGGTTTTTCTTTACCCTCAACAATGTAGTTTAACACACAACCAATTCCATATTCAGATGCATCACAGTTTAAAACAACATCTTTGTTTATATCATACAATTCTAAAACAGGCGATTTACATAAAAGTTGTTTAACTTTCTGAAATGCTTTTTCATGCTTCTCTGACCATGTCCACTTTACATTATTATCTAATAATCTATGCAAAGGTTCTAACACATCTGAAATATTAGGTAGGAAGTTTCTATAATAAGAAATTAATCCCAAAAATGAACGTAATTGAGAAACATTAGTAGGAAGAGGAGCATTCAAAATAGCATCAACTTTTTCTGGAATAGGCTTAATGCCTTCGTGCGAAATTTTATGTCCTAAATAGCTAACTTCCGAAACCATTTTAATTTTTCTTTATTTAATCTTATACCATGCTCAGAAAAGCATTTCATAATACATTCAACTCTTTCAGAATGTTCGGATTCAGATCTAGCACTTATAATTACATCATCTAAAAATACACCAACATAGTCAAATTTCTTTAATATATTTTCAATTTTTCTTTGAAAAATACCTGGTGCACATTTTACACCAAAAGCCAGTCTTAAAACGTTAAATAAACCTTTATGAGTATTAATAGTTAAAATTTTACTACTTTCATCATCAACAGGTTGTTGTAAATAGGCATCTTTTAAATCAAACACAGTAAAGAATTTTCCACCTGCTAATTTAGCAAACAATTCTTCCATTCTTGGAAGAGGATAATTATCATTTTCAGTATTATAATTTACTGTTGCTCTATGATCACTACAAATTCGAACAGTACCATTTGGTTTTGGAACAATTACTATAGGACTAGCCCATTCAGAATAATCAATAGGTTTTAAAATACCCTCATTTGTTAAGCGTTCCAATTCCAAATCAGTTGCTGTTCTCAAAGAAAAAGGAACAGGACGAGATTTTAGGAAAACTGGTTTTGCATCATTTTTCAAATTTATTGAAATGGGAGGACCGTTGATCGCACCGATCCCGTCAGCAAAAACATTAGGAAATTTTTTTATTAAATCATCTTTCGAAATACTTTTGATCATGTTTACATTCGGCCAAAATAATTTTGATGCTTTCAACCAAGTTTTACCAATTAAACTCGGACCTTCCTCTTTAATAACTAGCATTTTTAAATTAGGTATACAATAATCATCAATCAAAACATTTACATTTAATTCACCTAATACAGTTAAAGAATCTTTAGTATACGTTTGCAGCTTAATATTAGATTTAACCAAAGGAGGCTTACCTGAAAATAATTTATCGGCAATATTTTTATTTCCGATCGTATGAGCTGCTCCGGAATCAATTTCAAAATTAACTTTAATCCCATTAATTGTAACACATTTTTCCCACAAAACATTATTGCACTCATCCCTAATAACATTGAGGGAGTATTCTTGAACAGTTTTAATTTTACTGTTCTTTTTCAGTTTTTGATTCACTGTAGAGAAGTTCCGGTTCCTGCAACAAATTTTTAAATGTCCCACTTTGTGGCAAACATGACATTCTGTTGATTTAAATGGACACTCAACAGGTTTGTGATTTCTAGCATAACGATAACATGGTTTATCTTTATAACTGTTCCGGTTTCCAGGTGCATACATCCCTTCTTTCGGCTTCGACGAATACTGGTATACTTTCGTTTTCTCCATTCGGGCATCTTGAACTTTATTTACAGTTGTTGATTTTAATCCAACTTCGGCTGTTTCGAATGATTCCGCGATTTCTACAGCTGTTTGGAACGTTAGATTTTTCATATCCAACAATTTTTGCTGTATTTTCTCGTCTTGAATTCTAAACACTAGCTGGTCCCGTAGGCGATTACTTAGTGTATTTTCAAAGTTGCAGTATTCTGATAACCGACGTAAATCTCTCACAAAGTTCGCAATGCTTTCCCCTTGCTTCCGTAATCTTTTTTGAAACTTGAACCGTTCAACAATTTCACTTGGACAAGGTGAAAAATGTTCTTTCGCCCTCTTTAAGAGATCATCATAACTTATCTCTTTCAGCGAAGTCGGTACAATGATATCCCTCAATATCGAAAAAGTTGTAGTTCCAACAGAGCTTAATAATATATTTTTCTTCTTATCCGCATCTTGAATATTATTAGCAGCGAAATAAAAGTCAATTTTTTCAACATAAATTGACCAGGGCACGGTCGAATCATATTCTTCCAGACGTCCCAGAGAGATAACTTCTGTTTCTGCCATTTTCTTTTCTTTTCTTCTTTTTTTATTTCGAAAAAAAATGCAACATTTATATAAAATTTTGCGTTCTTTTCCACACGTCGCCATTAATAAGGCTTCAACTTTGTGAATTCATATTTCGTTAACAGCAAGGAGATATCTATTTAATTATATATATTTATTATACATTATTTACAATTGCGGCCAAAGCGCACCGCTACTTCGTACATACTGGCTTCACTGCCTTACATCTCGTCTCCGTAACTCTCCTGCAAGAGATATTCAATCCCGGACTAGCAGCGCCATCTCTGTTTATAGATGATACTAATTATTGAGACTTGACATTTTGGAATATATTTTCCTGTTATTATTTTTTTGGTCAGAGTGACATGCCGTCACCTAAATTGCAGAAGATACCGGTCATACGCAAAACATAGAGACATGCATGGATTGGTTTGTCTTTTTCAGTAGCCCTAAGTTAATTTATTGTGTTGTTGTTTGTACCTGATATATGAACTTTAAAAGAATCACTCCGTAACAGTTAAATACATAGTGTACCAAATTTGCAACACTTTTTATTTAACTTTTAATAAATAAATCAAGTCCTTTGCAACCACTATATTCATAAGAAATTTTAATTCTGTAAAATTCATATAAGTATGCTACTATATAAAATTAAAAATCTATGTTAAAATTTCTGGTGTGTAATATTTAATATAAGTACAAAAAACACAATTTCGAAAGACAAATTCATGCTTTAAAGGGTTATAAGACGGTAGAAATGAACGAAAAATCTGTCACTTCTATAGAAAATATATCTAAAAACGCAGAAAGGTTTAACTATTAAAATAATTATGTTAGACGGATTTTCCAGAATTTTATTGAAAGGCTTGTTAAAATTTAAATTATTTTGCAATTGCGCGGTTTTCCGAAGCGACAGCTTCATTTTTAACTTCAGCAGATTTCTATATTTGACATTTTATTTCATTATTTGCATCTTTCGTGAATGCTTGGTTTTAGAAAAGTAATCATTTCCTTTTTGACACGGTCTCCTTTTTGTTTCTTCTGTGATATTTCTCAATGAAAAATAGAAATATACTCCAAATATACAGAGCATGATCAGTTATTTTTCATTATCAGTAGCATTAAAAATATTTTATTTTAGTCGATGGTTATATGTGACTTTTAAACTGCAAAATGTATTTTTTATTAAAAGCTTGTATAAAATGAAAGAATATTTTTCATTTCGATAGAGGCAATACGCAGAAAACTTTTAACCAACAACCGGTTATTTGTGGGGTACCAAAAAAAAATATTTCGATAAGCTTCAGAAAATTTTGCATAAAAAAATATATATAAATAGCAAATAAATAAATAAATAAAAATAAAATAATTAAGTTGATAAAAAGAAGGTTAAATAGCTTTAAATAAAAATTCTGATTGCAAAATAATTTCTAAAATTAAATTTTTTTTTAATTCCCAACTGTGTTGCCAGTGAGCTACTTTTTTAAATTCAGTTTTCTTGATTGCCACCAGTTTTTTGAGAAAGTAAAATTCGGCCTATTTAATGTCAGATTAAATAAAACGAATCCAAGGCAAATTATACCATTTAAAAAAAGTGGTGCCAATCAAGCAATCTGAATTTTAAAAAAAAAGTAGTCCACTGGCAACACTGATTCCCAATATCTTTAGTGTTAAAATAATTATGTAAGACGGATTTTCCAAAATTATATTGAAAAGTAAAAAGTAAAATTGTATTATCAATTTCCCAGTTTTTGGAATTACGGCTTCATTTTGAATTTCAGCATATTTAACATTTTACTTCATTACTCGCATCTTTCTCGAAGGCCTACTTTAAAATAAATAATTGATTCCTTTTTGAAACTGTCTCATTTTGTTTCCACTGTGACATTTCTCAAAATAAAAATAATTATACACAAAATATACAGAGCATGGTTATTGATTTTTCATTATCAGTAATACTAAAAATATTTTACATAGTTGCTGCTTAAAGATGACTTTAAAACTGCAAATGAATTTCTCCTTAAAACAATATAACTTTGTTTCTGTGTTAGGATCAACTGATAACTTTCTACCTTTAGCTCTTTCTACATCATCCATAGGAGTATATATATTTAGGTGAAAATATAGAACACCTGTCGAATGCATTGGGTAATAATCGAAAAACGATTAAATAAATGAGCCGTGAGAAAAATGACTGGGAAAAAGAATGAATTCATTAACTTAATTACAGACATTAAACTTAATTACGTTTCTTGTTTTACAATTTATAAAAAGCTTTAGCGCAATTGTTTCTACATGGATAAAAACAACGATTTTTTATTTACAGATAATCAAAAAAGAGATTTTTAACGATTGGAAAAAAAGATAATTCAACATGATTTCGTTAAAGAAAATATTATAAGCAAATTTATATTATTGCAAAAAAATGCATATTTATTTTTTTTTACAAATTATTATTGCTTGTTTCCAAAGAAAGTGAAAAAATACTTCTAACACTAAAGTATCCAAATCATGATATACTAAACTTACCAGGAAACCACGCCGTACTGTAATAATGAAAACAATCTAAGTAATCAGCAATTGGAAGAGCATAGTAAAATGTGTTTTTTAACACATTAATCATTTGCCCTCGTCTCCTCGTAATCGAGATATAAAGTCTTAAAGTTTGCTAATTTATTTGTTTAATTTAGGGAGAAAAGGCGTGGTTCTCATTCAGAAATGTTCATAATCAAAATAATATAACATACAAAACATATTTAGATATAGTATAATATAAAAACAAAATAAGCACGCAAAAAATGCTATTGACTAATATGGTACTGAACCAAAATATGATTGAAGTATAGAAAATAGTGGCATCAAAAACATTTCATGAAATTAAATCTTGTACAATGGTCAACCTCCTGCAAAAAACAAAATTGCAAGGGCGTTTCAAATAGTAGTGGCGCAGTTTGTAATTACCCAGATTTGTACCAAGCATACCGAATCATGTCGGAGTATTGGGGCGCATTAACCCCTTGTATCCTGAATTAATTTTCCAGCTACTTTTTAGATGCTCAGAATCCTCGATTATTTCCACAAGTTTTTTTTTTTTTTTTTTTTGTAAAGTTTTTCTTATCTAATCATAGCATTTTTGCGATTCAATTAGGTGAAAATTTCTCATTTGAAAAACCGTGGGTAACAGATTAAAAATTCCGTAAAAGACGCTCGTCGCGAAGGGGTTAAAGTGGTACTTATAAGTAGCGTCAGGATAAAAAGGGTTAAACTAGAAATGGTCAAGTGACTGGAGTTTGATGATGCTGTTACGTTGAAAACGTAATGACTCCTTCCCGTAATGACTTCTATCCTATTAAATCAGTAAATTAGCATATTTTAAGACTTTATATCTCGATAACGGGGAGTCGAGGGCAAATGATTTATGCGTCCAAAACACGTTCCACTAGGCTCATTCAATTGTTGCTTATTTAGATTTTTTCATTACTACACAAACGCCGTGTTTTCCTGGTTTGAATTATGACAAAATTATGGCAGTCAATTTATATTTGACGTATCTTTCGACAATGTGCTAAGACAAGGTGTGTTCACTTCTTAAAATTTCCAAAGAGGACAACACTACTTATTCAAACTAGAAAATTTCTATTTACCCATTTGCATCATTAGCAGATGTATGTGTCAATTCAGGGTTTTATTCTTTATCCAAAAATTCAGAATTTGTACCAAAAATTCTGAATAGTAATTTTTGCTTTATTTAATGACAATTGTCCCCAGCTTACATAAAGTACAAATTTTTCTTTCGGATTCCTGGTATGGATTCGTATTTGTGAATAAAAACGAAATGCATGAAATGCACACTAATGATGCATGTTGGTTAATATTTAAAACTCAGAATTTGGTATCACCTGGTTTAATATTAGGTAATTTAATATTTTTATACAATTAAATAAGTCAAAAATTTCTGGTTAATTCATACACACCTTGGTGAAGAGGATCATACATATCTTATGGCTTTGCTCGAAAATAAGATGGGCTTTATATCACTGTATACATTTTAACATCAAAATTTACCGAGGAGGGTCATCTATGACCCTAGACGTGATTTTTCGCTCGTATAATTGTTATTTTTGAAAATAAATATTTATTTATTTTTTACTTTTCCTAAATATTCATTATAATTTATTAACGAGAATTTAGTTGAAATACAACAAATGCTTCTTTATCTACAGGTCTGTGGGGGGCGGTCATCGCTGACCCGAACAAGATAATGGGTTTTTCTTTTATTTCAATATTGCTTTCAACTCTACATATTTCAGTAAAAGAAGGATAATATAAAGAGATGTATCGCACTTTCTTTTCACACGAGAGGGAGAATTTGGGGGTGTATGTCCACACGTCTGCCATGCATCTGCATGCAAATGTGTGAGCTTTTATGTGATTTCAAGCTATTATATCTACCTATTGCAATGTTTGTAAAATCTTCTTATATCTATTATACTTTAGAAACTAATTAAAAGAGCATTGTGCCTGTTATAAACTGCATGGGGCGAAAAAAGTTGTTTGTTAGTGGCCATGTAATTATGGAACGTATGTCATTAAATAAAGCAAAAATTACTATTAATTTTTTTTGGTACAAATTCGGAATTTTTGCATAAAACAAATCCCTGAATTGACGCATATAACCGCTAATGATGTAAATGGGTCAAATGGAAATTTTTTAGTTTGAATTAGTAGTGTTGTCCTCTTTGGAAATTTCAAGGAGTGAATACACCTTGTCACAGCACATTGTCGAAAGATATATCAAATATAAATTGACTGCCATAATTTTGTCATGATTCTAAGTATAGTATATCATGATTTGTATAATTTAGTGTTAGATGTGTTTTTTAATTTTCTTTCGAAACAAGCAATAATAATTTGTAAAAAATTAAACATACATTTTTTGCGATATCAAAATTTACTTAAAATCTTTTCTTTAACAAAATATCATCTTGAACTATCTTGTTTTTCAATCCATTAAGAATCCCTTTGTTGATTATCTGTAAATAAAAAATCGTTGTTTTTATCCATGTAGAAATAATTACGTTAAAGCTTTTTTATAGTTTGTAAAACAAGAAACGTAATTAAGTTTGATGTCTGCAATTACGTTGATGATTTCATTCTTTTTCCCAGTCATTTTTCTCACGACTCATTTATTTAATCGTTTTTCTATTATTACCTAATGCATTCGACAGGTGTTCGATATTTTCATCTAAATATATATACTCCTATGGATGATGTAGAAAGAGCTAATGTTAGAAAGTTATCTGCTTATCCTTACTCAGAAACAAAGTTATATTGTTGTAAGGCGAAATCCATTTTCAGTTTTAAGTAGGAAGTCATGAAACACTAATAAATCGTAAAAGTGCTGTGAAGAAAATACAAAATAAAGCACAGAATGAAAAAAAAAGAGAGAAATATACAAAATAAATTACCCCTTTAAAGTGATTTGGAAGAAGACAAAGATGGAACTACTAGGTGCAGTCAATAAATAATGAGGCAGAGGCTGTTTCATACAATTTATTTAATGTAACTCAAAACTCAAAAGTATTGTCCACAATTGTTTAGGCAATTATCCCATTGTGACACTAGTCGGACAATGCCATACTCGTAAAAAACCTGCTGTTTGAAACAGTGTTGCGCACTCACTCATTCACTTCACGGTGCGTTTGAAACCGCTGCCCCGCATTGTTTTTTTGAGCTCAACAAAGCTGTGGAAAACTCATGAGGACAGATCTGGAGTATAGGGTGGGTGGATCAAGACTTCTCACTTTAGCTTCTGAAGACTACTTCTTACTCCACTCCTTAACCCTTGACAGGGACATACAGTGCTACCCATAAATCATTTAAATTCATCGATGGATTTCACGATCTCCTACACTTCCCTCTGTCAAAAGGTTGACAACACCTCCTGTTTGGATGCCTCCAATACGCATCGCTTTCAGACAATGGATGAATGGACTTGTCATCTGCTCGGTTATCATCCTTTTGTCATTGTTTGCATGACACGTTCCTCCATCTGGCGACTGCAAAGCACACGAATCCTTTTCGTCACACCAGCAACTGCATTGCAGGCACGTCTCCCTTTTTCAAAATACGATAATTTGGTTTAATGGCCCCTGCCTTGTCATTTATTGACTGTACTGATATATGGAAAATACAACTGCAGTGTTCTTTTTCTTCTAGTTGACTATCTATTCAAAATCAAGCGGTCATAAATGCATGAGTAGTTTTTAAAGAGACAACAAATTCTAATATGAACAGAAGGAACTATATTCTAAAATTAGCAGAGAAGCTAAGAAACAAACATATTGCAAAAGAACCTGGATGTCCATGGACTACCGCAGAAGTTTCGACTATGATGTGGAATCCATGGTCACGGAATTTTTATTTTTTAATCGATTAAAAATAGGAAAAAAGTCGCTAAATTTTTGTGACTGTTATTTCTGCTATGGTAACCCCGCGGCAGTTATTTCAATTGCTGGATTTAGTTGTTTTTCGTAGATCGTTGACGCGATTCTGAGAGACGCGAAAAAAAAAAAAAGTCGCCAAAATTCCGTGACCAGGGATTCTACATCTGTTCCGAAGTTTCAAACAAACATAAAAGTTGCCACATAAAGCAGCGCAAAGACAAAAGAACTAATACTGTGTCTGGAAAAGTTTAACATTTGTCAGTGGATTATGCACAGAAAAAAAGAAACAAAGACTATTATAGCATCTTGTCGGTGTTGTTCGGAGGTAAGTAGTATAATGTAAATAAAAAATTATGCAGATACAGATATTTAATTTTTATTGTGTTTTAATATCTTATTAATGTGTAGGAACATTTTTACGAAATTTAAATTGATATTTAAAAATATATATTATTTGAAATATATTTTTTACTTTTGGTTTCATACGAGATGTCAAAATTTCAAAGTATGGGATTGTTCGGGAAATTCCTTCCGTTTGAGAATACCAATTCGTACAGGAAAATTCTTCCCATCAATTATTATATATAAAATGTCGGGATTGATGTGTAATGATTAAATGATAGAATTTTCCGGTACGATTCTTCCCATCAATTATTATATACAAAATGTCGGAATTGATGCGTAATGATTAAATGATAGAATTTTCCGGTACGATTCTTCCCATCAATTATTATATATAAAATGTCGGGATTGATGTGTAATGATTAAATTATAGAATTTTCCGGTACGAACCAAGTTTCCCAAACGGAATAAACTTTTCTAACAACTCAATATCTATTCTGAAATTAGAAATTTAAGTTTTCTTTGATGGTATCTATATTTACTAAATTTCATATTACGTAATATTATAGAACCTAAATTGTTTTAATTATTAAATAAAAATCATTGTATTAATCATCAATACTTATCGTGTGTTTGTATCTCCAATACAAAACAACTATAACAACATTGAAGTTGAGGGGTCAGCTGTGATCCACCCCTGTAGTTCTAGGTATATAGGAATCGCGATCATTCTAGCGTTAAAAATAAGATTAAATAAATGCAATCATAACAAATAATGCAATATCTTAGTTAGTTTGGATAATTAGAAAGAGAAACAATAGAAGACTGAAATATTTCTTTTGCTGAAATATTTTTTTTTTTTTTTGCTAATTCTAATACAATGTTAATCTCAACAACTTTATAATATATACTTTTGCTGCTTTTTTTCCCTCTATTTTTTAACTTGTATGACACACCTTATATCTTTTTGTTACATTTCGTTATTTTAAGAAAATTAAATTTTATTAGAAAATAGTTTATAAAGTTAAAACTGTTTATGTGGTGTATAAATATTATAAACATCGATATTACAGTATAACATTTCCCTAATTTAAAAATGACTTAAAATGAAATAAAACAAAATAACCGCATAATATTTCGTTAGTTGTTTTTTTTTTTTTACCTTTTTAAGAAATATTTTCGTCGCGTATCAAATTAAATACTGCCGGCAGGAAAAAACAATATAGTTTGGTAAGTGCATTTTTTTTATGAGCAGATTAAGAAAAGTGTCTTTCCACAGATTTTTTCTTTTCTTCTAGCTGACTAAAAAAAATCCGTTGTTTGCGCACTAGATTAAAAAAAAAAAAAAAAAACTTTATTTTTTTAAAAAACTATGTTTGCTTACAATATACCAAATCCCAAGGAGCTTCTTTTTTTCATTCTAAAAATAACAGAACATGAGAAAAATTGCTGGAAGTTTGAATCCTTGTTTTTATGTGAAATTAAAAAAATCAATTATATTTATATTTAGTTTTTTATGAAATGATTTTCTATATTTCTGTATATTATATGTTCATTAATAAATTTAATAATACTATTACAACGCTATATAATTGTAGAAAAGAAATGACAACATTCGAGATTTAGATGGTTTTTTTAGTGATATGTGCATCAATTTTTTTCTATGTAAGTAAATTTTCTAGTTAAATAAAAACAAGAACGAAAAATCATACAGCTGGCATAGATTATGAAACACTTTCCAATACTGACATAATAAAATTGAGAAGTTTCATTTTTAACCATAAAATGAGATATCTAAATAAACAATTTATATAAAATGCATCGCAGACGATTTTTTCCGTATAGAACATAATGTAGCGACATTCTTTTGTGTGTCCCAGTAAAGGAATTATAAATGCTACACATTTCATTTTCAATAGCGAATATTCTAGAGTGATCCTCAGTAACATATAAAAATCACATGTCAATCTGAGAATATTTGCGCGAGTTCGATCACGGACAGAGAGGCAGATAAACCGAATTCATAAAAAATTTCAACTATGTGGAAAGAGTTAGAGATGTATCAAACTTTTGATGGTGCTTTGCCATAGCCTTTGAGAACAAAAATATGTTGAGAACAAAATGAGAATGATATAACTGTTATCAAATACAGGACATCCCAAAACACTTGAAACCTACTTCGATTTTTTTATCTGTTTCAGATTAGTTGACAATGTAAATTACAAAAGTGTTCAAAAATTAAGAAATAAGATTAAATTATGAAAATGACCCAGTCGTTAATTTTGCACTTTTAAAATTTTATATGAATCCTCTAAGCAAAATGGATAAATTAGAAACATTTTGCTTTGAGTGGAACAAGATCATTACAAAAAACTGTATACTTTTATCATTAAAATTGAATGTGTTATGATTAATTAAAAATTTACCGTTGCGAATGGTGACCATCTATAAAATTAAACATATATATATATATATGAGATACTGCAAGAAAAAATAAACAAAGTTCACAATACATATGGGGGTGACACTGATTCAGTTTGTGTTTTTATAAATAAAACTTTCCATTTTTTACAGAAAGTGAAGCTAAAGTTTCAATATTCAGTTTTTCAAGCAGAATTATTAGCAATTGAAGATGAAATTCTCTGATTCATGATTCACTACATACATATTTTACAATATGCACAGACAGACTTTGTGGACTGCAAGACTTGGAAAACTTTGACTCACCAAACTATCCTATAATACGAGTATTCAAATCCCCACAGAACTCATACAAGACATTTTTGTATACTTGGATAAAAGGGCATGATGGTGTTTGTGAAAATGAAACAGCACATTTCCTCGGAAAAGAAGCTGCAGAAATAATAGATACAACACTGCAGAAATTGTCTCCACTCTCAGCTTCATCTTTAAAAGAAAAGATTAAACAGGAAATGCTAAAGAAATGGCAAAATGAATGGGATATGGGTGATGCGGTGACACAGCGCCTCGAATACATAATGTGGCAAACGGTTTTACCGTTTTTTAATTCAAAAATTTCCAATTCAAACCGAAAATTCTGAAACAAGAATTTTTATTTTGAAGAGCCACGAAATATCGGCCTATAACTAACCAATAGAACATTATAGGGAATTTCTGGTATGAATTCGAAATTTCGGAATTAAAAAAAAAAGCCAACTTGTGATGCTTTAAAAGGTGCTAAAGAATTGTAGGCAATAAACGTGCAATGATGTGGTACAATAATAGGGCGATCGCAGCGACATTTGCTTTAAAAATAGATTCGTCTCTAGCTAAAGTGACCGTTTCACTATTGACAACATGAACACAATTTCTGTTAATAAAATCTTCTTGTAAGTGTATAATTCAGATGTAACTGATTTTGAAAATAATTTTTTATCATATGAAGGAATTAATCTTTTTCACTCTTCTAGCAGATATTCATCCTTTGGTATGCTACATAGGGATAGTTTGTAGTTTGCTTCCTTGTATCGAGTACTGCAACCAGGCACAAAAGAATGCGTATCACTTTTTTGGCCATGATCAATATCATTCATATTTTTAAAGCTTATGAAAATCCCTATCCAAGTAAAAGGAAATAGAGTATAATTTAATTATTTAAAATATTTACCACCAGCTGAAACGTTTTCTCAGTTCGATTCTTATACAATGTTTGCGTTGAAAAGAGCTAGCAGACAGAGGCGTAGCCAGAGATGGGGGGGGGGTCCAAATGCTCTGGAAACCAGTAATATTATAAAATTTTCTTCGCCTTCAATATCGCAGTAAATTCTCCGATTAGATAAGGCAGAAATATTTTTATAAAATTAGTGGTATCCAAACCATCTGAATATCCACCTTATCTACGCCACTGCTATAAGATGCCACTGCGATCGACTCGTTATCATTTCAGCCTCGTTCTACATTTAGGGAATTCATTATTTTAGTGCTATTTTGCACCATTTTCCACACTATATATTCTAGGCGCTGTAGCGGGGAGATATACTTACAATTTATTACCAAAAGTGTCTGAGGACTGCCTACTTCACCATAGACATTTATATTTGTGCGCAACTAATTACGAACTCTTTTCACTTTACTTATGAAAATTTAACTGAGACATATCTCTAGTTTGTGTATGTGGGTATATGTCTACTTCTCTCTTTTATTTGTTAACACGTTGACGGACACTTGCGGCTATAGCCGTCAAAGCGAAGTTCACAATATGGCATGACGACTATAGCCGCCCAAAACGAAACGGTCGTTTTTAGACACTACGGCTATAACAGCACAAATGTGCATTTACCGGCGTACGAGTAGAAGCCCAGTGTCATGTTTTGGAAACAATTTTTTAGGTTGAAGTTCGTTTTCCACCTGTTATACGAGTTGCAGCTTCAGTATGCACGTGGAGGATGGCTAGTGGTCAGGGAAAAATACAGTAAAAAAATGGTAATTACCAGTATAATCTTATAAAAAAATTCAAATTGATTATTTGATCGAATAATCAAAATAAATTTTTCTATAACAATATACTGGTGTTTACCACTTTTTTTACTGTATTTTTCCCTGACCACTAGCCACCCTGACGTGGTTGTGAAGGAGTAGTGCAACCTAATTAAAGGTGCTGAATTAATCAAAATTAAGTTTATTTAAGCAGAAAGAGTAAAGCTATACTTCTAATATTCTAAAAATTATAAAAATATATAGTCTCAATTTTCGAACTTCACTTGTTCCTACTGTCCGTCAATGTGTTAAATTGTTTTCTAACCTCTACTGCCATATATAGAAGTCATTAGATCAGAGATTATCGTATTAGTATTCATATATATAGATTAAAAAGAAATGATGTTCTAGATAGAATAGTTACCTGCATCAAAATAATGGAAAATAGTCACATTAATTTTCATAATGTGTCTCCATTATCCATAGACTGATGCTTCTATTTTTCCAGACACTGTATTTGAACCTTACTGAGACTATTTCCATATCTTACATAGTCTGTACATTTTCATGACATGAATATCTGTTCATTATAGATTTTTGTAAGCTTATTCTTTTATATATCAAGTGTAAAAATTTATACATAAAGTTGTATCCTTTAAAATAAAAATAATAATAAATTCCGGCAGACGGCAAAAGCTATAAACTACATATGTTAGCAACTCTACTCTGTCTGATTCACTTTCTCTCTCTCTCTCTCTCTTATAAATTAATCAGTGCTTACAACAATATTATCGGCAAAATAACTCTAAAATATTTACTGATGCTGTACAAGAAAAACTTAGTTATCTCTCGGAGTTTAGAAATACTTTAAAAATGCTTTTTGAGTCGCGTGTTTTAATTATCTTTCCGGGATATAAAACTGCATCAGTCTCTTTAATTACGTCCGTCTATTTAGTGCTTTATTTAGATTTATTTATGACGAAATTATTTCACACTTAATAACATATTTTGGATCATCTAAAGAACGCCTTTGACACTTTGTGGATGGTTGCTAATTTTACCGAAGATATAGCATTCATAGTTGCCAACCTCTCAATTTTTGAATACCAGTAAAATCTTACAAAATATTTCGCTTTCTTAAATTGCAGAAATTGTAAGATTAAAGAAAACAAATATTTTTACATAAAAATACTGGTATGAAAAAAATCTGAGGTTGGCAACTATGCATTTTAAATGGTACAAAAGTTTGACTAACCCAGTTTTTCGCGTTTATTATAACAAGTGCATATAACCCGGGCTTCCCGGGATACAGAATATAGTTGAAAACCATTTATTTTTTTATTGGAAAGTCTAATAGATTTTTTACATTTATTATATTTTTTTTCAGATTGTCTCCTAACATTACCAAAGAGCATTTTTATCTGAAATAGGTCAATTATATTCGAATGAAGTATTGAAACTTATTAAAAGCGGTAATTTAGTATTGGCTCGTGCCAGAAGTTGATAACCAACGAAATCGCTAAAAATTTCGTTACCAGAGCAATTCTTTTTATTCTGATAATTTCAGCGATCTTAAGCGCTTTTTGTCCATTACATGTCTGTCAAATTTGTGTTTTATTTATACTATTTCATTTACTGCTTAATGAAGTTTTACTTTCGTTATGGAATATTAGCTGAAAACAAATGCTGAACTTTTTATATTGTTTAAAGTGCAAACTGATTAATACTTTGTAATCGTCTGCAAGCGATGGAGATAGATTTTTTAAAAAATCATGCTTGAAATTTAATTTAAATGCTATAATATATCAGTCAATAAAGATACAGTTTTCAAACAAATTGAATTTGAAAGTAGATTTTTTATCTATATAACGGTATAAATGTTGAAAATATGCGATGTTTAGAAATTAAAAAAATTGAAGTAGCAAAAATCGCAAAACTGAAATTTCATCGTCATGTGTTGCCATTCGCAAAATGACGTCGCGTTACGCACGGACATGTCTGTCCTTTATAATATAGATTATGTTCATTTTAATACTCCAGTTTATTCTAATGATCTTCTTGCAGCAAAAAGAATAAAAATTGTAATTATGCATTTTTGTGTAGAATATTCCAATGAAAATTTAATTATAGCGAAATTTTTGGAAAATACTGGGAGGATTATTTCATTTACATAACCATATTTTCTACCCAGTTTTGAGCATTTGTTTAATTTACATTG
Organism: Maratus michaelseni; assembly: GCA_963931845.1. NCBI lineage: Eukaryota > Metazoa > Arthropoda > Arachnida > Araneae > Salticidae > Maratus > Maratus michaelseni. Next base: position 102,955,929 of record OZ007600.1, read on the forward strand.
TTTTCTTACCTCACACAGGTAAAGAAGTAATGTGCCTTTCCACCTTTTTGGTATATCCTGTATGAAGTCTTCGTATTATAAAAATAAGTCAATCCCAAATTTTTTTTTTATCTCACACAGGTTTCGTATACACTAAAAATAATCAGCACCAATTTATATCAAAGTCTAACGGAATCTAAATTTCATTAAATTCCGTGCATTAGTTCTTGATATATGACTATTGCTAAAATCGTCTAAATCTTGCAAAATTCAGCATAGCACCGCCCTTTTTTGGATATTTAGACCAAAACCTAATCGAAAACAACTTATGTTAACTAAATACGAAATTTGATGAAAATCCGTGCATTAGCTCTTGAGATATAGTTATCGCGATAATAATGGAAAAAGTTTCATAGCAGCTCCACCTGTTAGGCTATTTACACCAAAACGTAAGCAATAGCTATATATGTTACGGTCTAACTGAATCTGAAGTTTGGTGAAATTCCGTGCATTAGTTCTTGAGATATAGCTATCGTAAAAATAATGAAAATCGTGGTATAGCAGCGCCACATGTTGGGATATCTACACCAAAATGTAATCAGCATCTATTTATGTCAAGGTCTAACTGAATCTGAATCTTGATGAAAATAAGTGTATTAGTTCTTGAGATAGAGCTATTGCGGAAATCGCGAAAATGCAGCATAGCAGCGCCACCTGTCGGGCGATTTTCACCAAAAGCTAATCAGCACTGATTTATATTAGGGACTAACTGAATATAAAGTTTTATTAAATTTAGTGCATTGATTCTTGAGATAGAGCGCACAAAATATTTTTGTCACATACAGACTGACAGACAAAATCACAGAGCCACAGACTCACAGACAGACATTTTCTAAAAACAGTCAAATTGTGTTCAGGACTTTCTAAAACGTATAAATCCGTCAAAAACTGGAAGTCGAAAATTTAAAAAAAATAATAATAAATAAAACAAAATAAAATGATATTACTTTTTCCGCAAAAATATTTCTTTATATATATATATATATTTAACTGTACGGTCATTAATTATATAAACCGGTTTTGCAATGTCACATTACCATAGAAAACAAAAGAAAACACTCCAGATATGTAAGCCTTTATTTCTCTATATATACTTAAAAAAAAAACTTAAGGACATTTTTCTGGCTAAAAAAGAAAGAATATCCCACTTTGGATGTTGTTTTCACATTGTACTTTAAGATTTATGGTACAAAGGAATGTTTTCTTCCGATACTTTATTTCTCTTTTACCATTATGTTTTCTTATTCTATTAAAAAAAAAAAAAAAAAAAAAAAAAAAAAACAATATTAAAGTGAAGCTCTAGACTTCTGCTCTAGTTTTTAAGTCAGTGTCGGAAATTCAATGTTAAAATTATTTTACTTTTAACGCAAAATTGCTTCCCTGTGTATATTTATTATTTTAATTATATTACAGTAACACAATATTATAGGAAAAAAAAACTATTTTTCATTTTCTTATATCACTATCTGTTGATTTAGAACATTTTCATTCTATGAAAATTATCGGGTGAATTAAAATAAAAATATCAAATTTTGGATAATATATATATATTTTTTTCTTATTGCACTTTGAGATTTAGGATTGAAAGAAGACAACATTTTCTACCGATAGCTTATTACTTTCTTCTAAGTACGCAAGAAGAAAGTATTGGATTTGTGAGAAATTTCTACTTCCGGTTTTCATCAATTCATACGTTTTAGAAGGTCCTGAACACGATTTGACTTGTGGCGACTCATCCGTGCAGTGCTCTCTAGCTGTTGCCGCTGTGGACAAACTCTAGAATCTAACTACCCTAGATTCGAGCAACCCATTCATGCAGTCACTCCAGCTGTTTCGACAGTGGACAAATTTCACCAGAGAGACCGACTGGTACTGAGATATGGAAGTACTCTACTTCTCGACACCCACTTCGATGGTTCTGCTTTTCGTAGCGACTTTTCCAGACGACAGAATCGGACGGGTTGATAAGATGCAAGATCTCTCAAAACAAGGCCGGACTCATTATTTCTCTTCAGAATGGCAACAGACGAATGCGCTAGTATTTAAAACTGGAATTTATTGACAAGAGAGGTGATGAAGTCAGGAGAGCATGACAAACTATGCAAGCTGGCTATTACAGCCTTATATGGTCTTTAGCAGTGTAAAAAAAGCACGTTAAATTTTATTTTATAAATATCTTAAATTACACTTCTGTTTTGTTAGGTTAATAAAAGAATTGGTTAACCTCCATTCGTCTAGTCTATTCGTCTTCATCTTCTCACACGCAACAATATTAAGCTGTAGGGCTTAGGTTATATTACAGGTATACTTACCCATGCATGCCTCTCTCGCCTCTACAGACTGTTTTACAAAGCGGCTGTCAGCGAGTCTGTGTGTCTGCCTGCACTGGCAGCTAGTGAATGACTTTATTTGGGGTACTAAATGCATGGCTGCCAAATTTATTGTTTTCTTACCACCATTATTAAAAAGAAATACTTTGTTTCAATTATTGATAAAAAATGCCGCCCATCTGTCATTGTGTGTGTCTGTAAACGCTCTATCTCCCGGACAAATTGAGATTGAGACTAGAAATTTGGTATGTACTTAGTATGTAATAATGAAAAGAAGTAACCTCGATTATCCGGAAATATTTTTTTTTCGGACTCTCGAAATACTCATTCTGATAAAAGGTATATAAAAATTTTCGAAATTGTTAATTTAAAGTAGGGAATTTAAAAGACAATTAAAAAGAACATAAATTTTGCATAAAGAATGAAGTAGATAGGGTAATTAGTTGCCGAATTCTATTTGCAATCATATTTTTCACACTCTTCGATTTTTCATGATCAAATTTCAATTCAAAGATATATTTTAATTAGAAATGAGACGCTTAATACGATGCAGTAAAATCTTAGTTAATATGATTATCATTTTTGGAGTTATAAGGATGTTTCTTTTACGCAATTCAGTAATAGAGCATTTAAAGTTTATGACGTCATCAAGCCACCATTTTATTCGAATTGCAATGCATTTTATAAATAGTTTACACAAGTTTTATTTTCATATTTTATATTATGCATATCTATGATGGTTAAGTATTACTATGGCCCCCAACGAGTTTTTTCCATGCTTTTAGATGAAGCAATGTTTTCTACCGATACGCTTTATTTTGCATTTCTCTCCTTTTTTTTGCATTTCTCTCCTTATATTTTGTTACTCGGACATACAGAGCGTGAAAATTTTAGCTGAAGATTTATTTCTCCAGTTGTTCAGTCACTTTCGAAAAATCAATGCTAAAATTATTGTAGTTTTAGCACAAGAGTGTTTTTCTGCATACATTTATCATTTTTATTATATTACATTAACACGTTATCGTAGGAATGAAAACTGAGTTTTCTCTTTTGTAAGTGTTGTATTTTTTCTCACTATTTTTGGATTAGGAAAAAAAAAACCAGTCTAAGAACAGTTTCTGGTTAAATAAAATAAAGAGTATCTAAGTTTGGATTTTTGGTTTTATTTTTCTTTCTGTACTTGGAGATATATCATCGAAAGAAAGCAATGTTTTGTTCTATAAAGCAGAATGATAAAATTTAAGTTGAAGATTTCTTTCTCCAGTTGTGCAGTCATCATTGAAAAATCAATGATACAATTCTTACAAAAATGTTTCTCTGTATATTTTTATTCTTTTAACAAATTGTTCACCAGAGACGAATATCCTCGTCTTCCCATAACTTCCAATTTTTTTTAAAATCTTTTTTTCTTTCTTTATTTTCTTTCTTTCTTTCTTTCTTTATTTTTTGTTATCAGAAATTTCGAAAAATAAATTTCACCTTTTTTAACTGTAGAAATATATGAATAAATAAGGCGAAAATTAAATTTAAATATAGTGATAACGAAAAAAGCATTACAAAAAATTATTTTATATTAATCCTTTGATTACGGCTTGGGACAAATACGTCCCACTGAACTATTTTATATTCTATCCGTACCACTTTTGGAATTATTTCTAATGACATTCCAAAACTTCATTTATATTATAAATAGTTACGACAAACGGGCAGTCTTAGATCATGGTTCTAGCTGGTCTCCATTTTTATTTATAAATTTCGAATTCATATCAAAAAATCAAAATATTTTTTTTCCTTTATTTAATGAAAGACATTTCGTAAAAATTCTTCTTTCGAAATTTACGGTATGAACTCGGAATTTCTGAATAAAAAAGGAGGCCGAAACTGGCATCACTGTATTGGGCACAATAATAAATTTAGATGGCAACATTGCGGTAATCTTCCGGGGTCCTTACACAAACGAAAGATATCTAAAACCAGAAAAAGTACTTGAAGAAATGTATCTCGTTTCTGTTTGGTACTTATTTAAATTTATAATCAAATGTCCGGTTAAATTAAATTTCTGGTTTAAAACACGTTTAAAATATGTCATACTCTGGTAGAATACCCAAATGTGTGCACTTATGACATATAATCAATACTGGTTTGCTACTGGGACTGTATAAAATATATATTACAGTTACGCAAAGTGATATAAAAGTTGAAATGGGTAATAATCTACTTAAATACAAAATTGCACTTGATCTATAGGTTATTAGATAAATTTAATAGTGAAACGCTTAATGTAATGACGAAAATTTACCGCATCGAAAGTACAGCCCACAGGCATTTTCAAATTCTTTAATGGCCACGAATGTATCTGTATTAATAAGGCAACGACATTAAATTTAACGAGTTTCATTTTGTTGGCGAATAATTTGTTCCATAAATTGGTATTTAAATGCAAAAGGAAAATCTTCCGATATTACGAACTTTTTTCTTAATAATTGGTATTTTTACATTCAAATTTCTTCTGCTAAATATTTTAAAAATCAGTGCTGCCATTCCTCTGGATTTTTTACTCCATTATTTTTGTTGAGTATATTTTTTTTTATCTTATTTAACGCTTGCAAATAATATTTTACTTTATTTAAATATTTGCACTATTACCAGCCGTAGTTTGTCATTTAAGAGCAAATACAGATATTTTCGTTATATAGATTTCCGTAAAGTATTTGAAAGCAAGGTTTCGAACGGGAGAATACTACATATTGCAAAAACTTTTTTTTTTAATTATTTTAATAAGGGGGAGAAACACATATGAGTGAATGCGATAGTTTTGGTTCTAGAAAAGAGTTGTGTCAGGATGTCCACGATTTTTTTGAAAATCTAGGAATTCCTACTGTTAAAATAGTGTTGTGGTACGCATTATACACGATATATATATTACAAAATTTAAAATTCCATACTATTAAATTTGTTGTATAAAAAATTCTTTTTGTTGATATTCCATTTACAACACTAGTTTATTAAAATATTCCCTTTCTTAAAAATAATCCATTACTGTCCATATTTAAAACATATTTTATCTTAATCTACTTAAATTCCCTTTATATTTCCCAACAAAAAATATGTAAAAATAACATTTTGTAAAAATATTTCTTCTTAAAAAACCTGTTTACTTAAATTCTTTATTATATTAAATATTTCCTATTTATTCCCGCATTTAAATCAATTTTATTTCGTTTAATCTGTGTAAATTCACAATTTTCACTCTTCTAGTAATCTAAAAAAATCATTCTTTTAGGATATTTTCAATACGAAAAAACCGAAACTTATTCTTTGAGTTTCCGGCGTTTTTAAATTTTGATAATGGTCTAGAAAATTCTTTACCCGCCAAAAGCATGGGAGAGATTTATTTCTTCAATATCAATTCACCTATAAAAATGAGTGCGAGCGAAAGTTGAACATGCATTGGGTAAAATAGGTCAAGTGTTACGAAATTCTTCTTGCGCTGCTTCATTTAAAACGAACTGACAGAGAGAGAGAGGAAAGGATTTTGTCGTCAAAGTGATTTTTAAAATAAAATGTTGCTGGCGTTCTAGTATGTTTTAACTAGACACATCTGTTTTATGTGTACCTTTCTGGTTATGTTTTAGAGAATTTCTAAGAGAGAGCAATTACCTGGAATTTAAAGATGATTCGATTCAAATAAAGGAATTCGAGTGCCACCGTGTTCTACTTTCCTTCATTCTACATACTACTCCGTCTACTACTGCTTAAAGTTTATAATATGACTGCATTAATTTGGAGATGTTTGTCATCTTTTTTCTTCGGCTGTTGTATGGAACAAAAACAATAGCAGAAAGCAATATGTATATATATTTTTTCATTTCTTCATATCAAAAGAAGATTGTATATTATACACACACAGTAACGAGCATTGCGAGCCAAATAGATAGAGCCACTGAAATAAAGTTTGGCTGTAGATATATAGTAACCACTGTTAAAAGAAAACACAGATAGTAAAATAAAATAACGGAAGTACAACTAAGGACTAGCTCAATGTTACCAATCCGCTACTGTTTAACACTTTCCAATGTATTTGAAAAGTGTTTATGACTTCGGTTTGTCTGGCCGTCTGCCATCTGGCGTCTGGCCAACCTGCTCTATCTCTCATAAATATACTCGGATTGCCCTGAAATTTTTTCTTGCCATTGTCACTTACTATAGCATGATCTCTATTTAAAATGAAGTGCGGAACATTTATATCTTATTTACAGGGACAGTCCAAAGTATTCAGTTACATTACTGTCATAGGAAACAATCGTTTCAAGTGCATTTTGATGATGTTACTCCATACGAAACATGAAGGATTGATATACAATTAAGCAGCGCAATAAAACATGCTTCTTCTAAAATATGGTGTGCAAAGCATTTATTATTCATCCACAGGGCCACGCAAAAGAATTCTGTAACACAATGTTCTACGGAGATAAATCGTTTGAAGAGTAATTAAATGATATTTCTCTATTTAAAACAATGAAATTTATATGTATTACTGAGATATACTGTAAATTTCTGACCGAATAGTATGTTGTGCATTGAGTTTATCGTCCATTTACATGGACACACAAAATAATTCGGTTACAGTGTTTGTGCAAGAATTGCAGCTTATGTGTGATAATTACTGACAGACTATTCAACTTTGGTTTGGGTTTTTAAGTTTAACTAAATTTTTGCATAGCACTTTGTGTGTAAAAATTATGTTGATTATATACAGAGCTACACAAAGGAATTCGTCAGTATTACTAGTACGGAATATTTGGTAAGTATAAATAGTACGGAAGTTATTATTAGCTCATTTGTACAGAAAAAGGGGTGTTTCGTCCCTATTTGTTGTTGTTGTTGTTAAAAAAAGAAACTGTTAATCTTTTAGCTACCAACGATAGAGTTGTGAACGACTTAGGACGACCATCTCTATTTTTATTTATCCTACCAATATTTCCAACTTCGGTTGCCATATTGCTCGGTTACTTTCTTTTTATTCAGAAATTACAAATTCATATCGGAAGTTCTGACGGAAGATTTTTTTGCTTTAAGTAATCACAAAATGTTTACCATGAAACATAGTGAAAATTATATTCAGAATTTCTGATAAACAATGAAGGCGAAATTGGCAACCCCGATTCAAACCAATAATGTACACGGTAAATTTTCATTATGAATGTATCATGCAGATTATTTTATATAAGCAGTAGTAAACGAAATAGTTTAAAAATAAGTAGCCTAGGGCAGTCCTCCACCAAGGAGCTATGAATAAAGAGAAATTGACATATCCTGAAAATAGTGAAACTTCAACTGTAACTGGTTCCGTAAAGGCTGAAGACCACCCGGTAAAACTTCCTCCAGTATATTTGAATAGAAGTTTTCTCCTAATCTGAACGCATTATTCATGCAAAATTTCTATCATAATTAAGACAAAAAAGTTTGTTCGTTTTTATTGGCGGATTTTGCCCCGGCGGTAGTGAGGCCACGCAGTTTCAGTCAGGCCATATTATGACTACACAAATAATGCTCTTGTTAACGTCAGTGAAAGACATTATAATAATGTCTGGACAAATTTCCACCAGTAAAAACAAATATTAACGTTTGCTTTATATATGACAGAAATATTGCACAGTAATAAAGCAAAAATTTCTATTATGATTTTCTGGTGGAAATTTGCTTCATCGGTAATAAGGCTCTGTTATCTGATGTAAACAATCAACAACCGCCATCTTGTGACTACATCCGAAGTTGCTTCTCTTGCAATTTGTAGACACTACATTATATGTCTCCTCCTTATTCATAGCTGCATTGCCTGTATTAACAGGTATAAAATAATCAGAATTTTAAAGATTAATATTCTAGATTTTTTCCTTCTACATTTTGGTATATAAGCATATATTAAAATTTTAGAATAAATATCTTATTTAGAACAGCTGTTTTGCGAAAGTTGTGAAAAATATATCCTTGCCCTCTAGATTGGAGTCCCTATTGCATTATCATCGCTTTGATATGAAATCAATATTGACTATATTAGTTATATTGAGAGACACTGATGCAACACCAACAAATACTATTTTACACTCGATGAAAATTTTTGACCTTTAAAAAAAGATTTTGGAAATAATATACGCCAGTTTTCTAAAGATGTCTTTAAACTATACCGTTCTAGTATCAGAAAAACAAGTAATATAAAAAAAATTAAGTCAATTACTACTTTTTAATCATAAATATATAAAATAAACCCGTGCAGCATTAATGTCACACGTTATCTTTATTGAACATTATTTTATAATCATCGTTGCGGTATTTTATTTTTTGTTGGCATCACTAATTTGAGATAAATCTTTCATTTCATTTATGAAAACAATGGGAGGAATTTTTTTCTCCCATTTAAAACTAAAATTAATTAATTAAATTTAATTAATGAATTAATATTTGTAAAAACTGTATTAACATAAAGTGTCATCCACTACAAGTTTAAAAAAAATTATTTGAACTTGAGTGGATGAATAGAAAATATTTTATTAACGATTGAAAATTTGAACAAGATATAGATAGAGAGAGAGAGTGTGTGAGCTAATAGTAGGAATTTAAAAATATTTACTTTTTGTCTTTTTTGGAACACGATGTTAAATTTTGATTTTTAAATATATTTCTTGCAAACATAAACAAATATTTTTTTTCTCTTAATGTAAGATATTTATTGAAAAAATTCCATTTATAAGAATATTATTATTATTGTGTTCCCCTTTGTGTAAATATTATTTACGTAGTTATCTTAAAAATAATAATGAAAAACAAATATATATCTTTAAAGAATTTCCATACGAGAAAGTATTTTAGTGAAAATAACCATGATTTTATTTTATGTTCGAAAACATTCTCTTATCAAAGAAAAGCTTTACGAGTCTCAAAAAAAGGACATTAAGGTCCTTGTTATAGAATCATTTAACATAGAATACATTATTAAAGTTTCTGTTCCGATACAATAAAGATTTTGTTCTGTCTATTTGTTTATTTATTTTGTAATTGCATGCTAAAACTTTTTACATTATTTTTGGAATCGTCAATTGCATGAAAAATAGATACACAATATTTGGATATATATATATATATATACAGATATAGATATATAGATATATAGATATATAGATATAATAAGCGTAATAAGTGCTTCTAATAATTTAGTCAATATTTGGAGGAATTTATAAAAAATCGTTATTCTCCGATTGTGTAAGAAATTACAGTTATTGAACATTACTACCATAAATGCGAAAAATGAATAATGGAACATTAGACTGATACATATAAAGTTGAAAAGCTGATTTATTCCTACTTATTAACACATTGACGGACAGTAGGAACAAGTGAAGTTCGAAAATTGACACTATACGTTTTTGTAATTTTTAGAATATTAGAAGTATAGTTTTACTCGTTCTGCTTCAATAAACTTAATTTTGATTAATTCAGCACATTTAATTAGGTTGCACTACTGCCTTCACAACTACGTCAAGGTGGCTAGTGGCCAGAGAAAAATTCAGTCAAAAAAGTGTTAAACACCAGTATATTCTTATAGAAAAAATTATGTTGATTATTCGATCAAATAATCAATTTGAATTTTTCTATAAGAATATACTGGTAATTATAATTTTTTAAATGTATTTTTCCTTGACCACTCTCCACCTTGCACGTGCATACTGAAGCTGCAACTCGTATCACAGGTGGAAAACGAACTTCAACCTAAACAATTGTTTCCAAAACATGACACTGGGCTTCTACTTGTACGCCGGTAAATGCACGTTTGTGCTGCTATAGCCGTAGTGTTTGAAAAACGACCGTTTCGTTTTGGACGGCTATTGCCGTCATGCCACGTAGTGAACTTCGCTTTGACGGCTATAGCCTCAAGTGTCCGTCAACATGTTAATATTACAACTTTGTTTTTCGCCATTGTACAAGAATATTTAAGAACATAAAGACTTAAGAAAACTATGTAGAAACAACAAAATTCACTCGATTTTTTGTATGATTACAAAATGAGCCGAAGCACAACAGACACGGGTTTTAATCAGAATCTTTTTTTGTTAAAATAATAATAATAATTAATAAAAAAATAAACCTACTGTTTTACCAGACATTCTGTATCATAATTTCTGTTTTATTCAAATCACGGAATGTCTCGCATTAAATAAAGCAAAAAATATTTTGAAGAAACTCTTGTAAGATGGTAGGTTTTTCTTTAAATATAAAATAGGGCTTATTTGTCGACACTGCTCATAATATCGTCCTTGCATTTTGCGCCATGACGACTAGTGAACGACAGCCATTTGAATACTAAACGCAAAATAGCGGTTGCCGTAGGCAGAATTTTTTCAGCGCTTGTATTGTCTTTCAATATATTAATATTTTCTAATAGTGCTCTTCTGCTTAGTTTACTGCGATTAAATATGACGATGAATATTTTTCAAAAATACTGATATTAAAACTAAAGGGACCAAAATAAATCTGCCTACGAAAGCAGACATTTTGGGTCGGTGCCAGAGCAATTTTACTTAAGGGTTCACAGCACGTGTTAAAATTGTTAGCCCACACTAGTGCCCCTTCCTCTCTTGTGGCCGGTCGTCAAAACCAATGCACCATACGTAAATTTTGTTCCCTAGTTTTGGCAGGATTTACTATACTAAATAAACACAACAATTTTTTACAGTAAAAACTGTGAAAGCGGAATCGCTTGGACATTTAAATTTTGTCTTTCAAACAGAATTCCGTTATAAACGGGTCCATTTTCCCTGAAAGGTAACAGAAAACTGAGAAAACAGAATTGCTATATACCGAAAAAAGTGCATTTTAGACAGCATTTCGTCTAGGCAGATAGATTTGTAAGGTAGGCCTTACGAAAGAACTGTAAACATTTTCTGTTATAGACACGTTCTGTCTTCATATGTTTTACAGTATTAAGTTCCGCTCGATGCAGTCTGACGAGTAGAATGGTAAGAAAAGAAAATTAAAAGAATTTGTGCATCATGAAATATCCATACTTTTGGCTCCTCGCGCAGTGGTTAAGCGGGACAGGTCTTGGAGCATCCAAAAATCGGAACATCCCGCATAAATCGGGACACCTGGCAACACTACCTATGTGTGGAAGTGAAATCGAACATTATTTTCAGAAATTTATTTGTGGAAATCATTATTGAATATTGAAAAGCGTTCTGAATGATATTCTGTCATTGAAAACGGTAAATTTATGCTAACCCACATATCACAGATCGAAAACTTGCTGCTGAATTTATACTATGTATTAAAACTCTCACAAACAACATAAAGAAATAGCGTGAAACTTTTTAATAAAAAACATACATTTAACCAGAAAATGTATTTAACTAAATGTGCCTTGCTTCTACTGTACGGTAGTACAAAAAATGGCTCTATTGATTGCCTTTTTTTTAACCCATTAACCGCCAAAACTATGTGGGCGGAGCCTTCAATATTTTTACTGAAATACGTTTCCCACCAAAATTTCTGAAAGATAATATTCCGCATCTTTAATAGCAAAGTTTTTGTCATTAAATAAAGTATTTTTTAACATATTAAAATAGTGGTGGTTTGGCGGGTTTTTCTTTTATACACTTTTATTTTGAATATTGCGTTAACGCAACACCAGCGAGTAATGGGTTAATGTTTTGCTCGCTTTTTTACCACTTGGCATTTATGTGCTGTTTCACGAACGTTTCGAACCCTATTTTTTACTTTTTCAAATTCCTTACCGGTAGTTAGTTATAACTACAGCTATACCATATCACTTTCTTCCAAATATTTAGACTCTATCATTTATCTCATTCGCTTTACTTTTTTATTCCAAATTTGTTATAATCTCTTTTCTTAACTTTACATCTATCCTTTACATTGTAATTGTTCTGTTATCTTGTAGTTAATACTACATCTTAACTTTTCCAAACGGCTCAATTTAATACAACACACTCTTCTCACAAATAGTCTGGGCGTAAAGTTGTCTGCAACTGGGACGCCCCTTAACCGACATCCACTGTTAGGCAATTGCTCATTTCAAATCTATTTGATTTTATTCTTAAAGAAAATTTGTGGTCCAAAGTATATTTTTTAATTTAAAAAAGAAGCGGAATGTTGGCAAGTATCCACAATCTAATACTTTAAGATAGTAAAATTTAGATAAATGGAACTTCGAAATCTACCTCAAGTAATACAGTACAAAATAAAAATATATATATTTTTAATTTTTAGCTTTATTGTAAACTATTTTTTAAATACTTCTGAGAATAATATTAGTATTATATTTCTTTTTTCTAATTATTTTTATCTAGCTATTTTTCAAATTATAAAAACGGAAGTTTACCTTTAAATAATTTGTACAAGAGAAAACATTTTAAAGCAAATTATCACGATTTTCTTTTCTGGAAACTTTTTCTTATAAATAAAAAACTTTATCGGTCAAAACGTAAGCCTTTATATTTCCAGGCCTTGTTATAGATTCTTTTGACATAGAACACATGATCAAAGTATCTGAACAAATACAATGGTTTACTTCTGTCTTTTTAAGAGTTTTCAGAAATGGCATACTTAAACTTTTCACAATGTGTTTCATATCGTCATATGCACAAAAACTGGGACATGTTATTTTTATATACATATATTAAAATCCTGAAAGTATTGCAATATTTTTCTTTTGTATTTCAATATACGATGAAATCGCCTTAAATAATAATGTTAATATATCTAATTAAATTTTCAGTAGAGCTGAAATTTAGCTTGAAATTAATGAATACAAAGGAAGTGAATTATCGCTTAATACACACCATACCACCAACAGAGTGTAAAAATGTCTGGAACGGGGATCGAACCCGGTACCCTTGGTATTACTTACGAATGCTCTACCGAACGACATCCAGTCTAGCATTCTATCACTCTTATATGTCAAATAAACAAATTTGTGGCACAAGATGGAGTGTCAATCAAGAGCACAGCATTGTTCTCTTCCTTCGTAATTCTTAAAACATGTCTCATTATAGATGTTGTAAAATTACAAAATATTACAAAATATAGAAATTGTATGTTTAAAAAATATTTTTAATGAACACAAAGGATGTGAATTATCACTTAACTACACATCGCACAACGAACAGTGTGAAAAAAGGTCCAGACAGGGGATATAACCCGGATACATTGATATAGCACACCAAGTGTTTTACCATTTAAGTCACCAGGACGACACCCAAGTCTAGCATTCTCTCATTCTTATATGGTTAGGCTCCAACTTCTACACTACAAGATGGAACGTCAATCATCAACACAAATTCGGTGGCATGCATGAGACAAATTAAACCCTCTATCAGTGAATATTTATATGTCTAATTAAATTTTCAGCAAAGCTATTCGCCGATGCTGGATTTAATTTGACTCATCTATGCCATTGAAGTTGTGCTCATAATTGACATCCCATCTTGTGCTGCAAAGTTGTAGATTTGCTTTATAAGAGTGAGAAAATGCTAGACTGGGTGTCGTCCAGATAGCCAAAAATAGTGGTGCATTGGTGCGTAATACTAAGGGTTCCGGGTTCGATCCCCGGTCTGAACATTTTTCTCTCTCTGTTCGTGGTACACTGTGTATCAAGTGATAATTCACATCCTTTGTATTCATAATTGCCAGCGTAATTTCAGCGTAGCTGAAAATTTAATTAGATATATAAACATTCATCGATTATGGATTTAATTTGTCTCATGCATGCCACTGAATTTGTTTTCATGATTGACGTTCCATCTTGTGCTGCAAAGTTGTAGCGTTGACATATAAGAGTGAGAGAATGTTAGACTGGATGTCCTCCGGTTAGCTCAAAATGGTAGAGCATTGGTGCGTGATACCAAGAGTTCCAGATTCGATTCCCGGCCTGGACATTTTTTCACTCACTCGGTGGTACACTGTGTAGTAAGTGACAATTCCCATCCTTTGTATTCTTTAATTTCCCACGTAATTTTTGTTGTGCTCAAAATTTAATTATACATAAAATATTTCCCGGATACCGTGTTTAATTTGTCTCATTCATGCCACTGAATTTGTGTTCATCATTGACGTTCCATCCTGTGCTGTAAAGTTGTAGCTTTGCCATATAACAGTGAGAGAATGCTGGACTGTATGTCGTTCAGATAGCGAGTCGTTCAGATCAAAATGGTCGAGCATTGATGCGTAATACCAAGTGTTCTGGGTTCGATATCCGGTCTGGACATTTTTTCTCTCTATTGGTGGTACACTGTGTAGTAGGTGATAATTCACATCCTTTGTATTCATTAATTTCAAACGTAATTTCAGTTCTGCTGAAAATTTAATTAGATATATAAATATTCACCGGACACAGGGTTTAATTTGTCTCATGCATGCCACTGAATTTGGTTTCATGATTGACGTTCGATGTTGTGCTGCAAAGTTGTAGCCTTGCCATATAAGAGTGAGAGAATGCTAGACTGGATGTCGTCCAGATAGCTCAAAATGTTAGAGCATTGGTGCCATACCAAGGAGTATACCAAGAGCTCCAGGTTCTATCCCCGGTCTGGCCATTTTTTCACTCAGTTGTTGGTACACTATGAAATAAGTGATAACTCCCTTCCTTTGTATTCAGTAATTTCAAGCGTAATTTCAGCTCTGCTGAAAATTTAATTATATATATATAAATATTCACCGGATAATGGGTTTAATTTGTCTCATACATGCCACTGAATTTGTGTTCATGATTGACGTTCCATCTTGTGCTGCAAAGTTGTAGCTTTGCCATATAATAGTGAGAGAGAATGCTAGATTGGATGTCGTCCAGATAGCTCAAAATGTTAGAGCATTGGTGCGTAATACCAGGGTTTCCGGGTTCGATCCCACGTCAGGACATTTTTTCACTCTGTTGGTGGTACACTGTGAAATAAGTGAAAATTCACATTCTTTGTATTCAGTAATTTCCGGCGTAATTTCAGCTCTGCTGAAAATTTAATTATATATATAAATATTTACCGGATACTGTGTTTAATTTGTCTCATGCATGCCTCTGGATTTGTGTTCATGATTGACGTTCCCTCTTGTGCGGCAAAGTTGTAGCCATGCCATATAATAGTGAGAGAATGTTAGACTGGATGTCGCCCGGATAGCTCAAAATGATAGAGTATTGATGCGTAATACCAAGGGCTCCGAGTTCTATTCCCGATCTGGACATGTTTTTACTTAGTTGTTGGTACACTGTGTAGTAAGTGATAACTCATATCCTTTGTATTCAATAAAATTAATGTTCCTTATATAATTAGTAAGTGATAAATACTTCTAAATGTTTCGTCTATATTTAGAGGAATTTGTAAAGCAGTCGCTTTTAGTACGGGAGCGCCACAGCAACCGTGGCCAATAATAAAAAAGCATTGTCACCAGCCTTTTTTTAAATTAGTATTATTTATGTAATTTAATCGCAGAGATATGCGATCGGGTTGGGTTGGGTTGATTATTGACGGCCAATTATCTACACTTGGGATATAGGCCCGGGGAGAGTGCCCTCCGTGGGGGTCTTTCTAAGGGAACCTAACCCGTATTTACGCATGGATAAATCCACGGCTCGAAGAAAACCACGAAAACTCCCAACGATTAAGCCGACGGGCGCGATTGGGATCGAGCCCAGCACCTCTCGTCTACCAGCTTCGAAAGCATAACCTCTCAGCCACTGGTGGGGCGATATGCGATCGGAAAAATTATTACTATAAAAAATACTTCTGACAAAAATAGCAAAAAGTTAGCAACTATGAGTTACTTAAATTACAACGGCTTATTTCATCAAAACCGATGTTGCGGGGCCAACCCTGGGTATATTAAGTTAATTTTGATTTTTGAGTCAATTTCATGTAAACAATACAAAATAATTACTTATTTAAAACTCTTAACCTTGTTGAAAAATATTTTTTGGAAATTGTCTACTTATGATAGTAATATTAGTTTTATATCTCTCTTTTATTCGTTCTATTTTTATGTTAGTTCTCTTTTCAATAATAATGAAAAACAAAATTTATCTTCTGCGAATTTTCAGAATAGAAAGTATTTTAGAGAAAATAACCGCGATTTTATTTCATGTCTGAAAACTTTTCGTATCAATGGAAATTTTTATCAGTTTTAAGAAAAGACTTGGCTTTGTTTCCAAAAAGACACGATGATGATAAAGATTTTGTTCTGTTCATTTAAAAGTTTTCAGTAATGACATGCTTAAACTTTTCACAAAATATTTGATATCGTCGAATGCACAAAAGATTTATACATGTTATTTTGATATGACTTTTTTGCTGAGTTATGAAAGTATTGCGATTCATTGTTTTATTTATTTTGTATAGTGCTCTCATTGTGTATTCTAAAAGTTCCAACAATCTCTAAGGAAATAAAAACTATCTAATTCGTACGGTAACATGAACTCTTAAACATACTAGGTAGCTATGCATATATGAAGCCAAAGCCATTAAATAATAAGCCCAGTCAGATAAATGGGAAACTTTTCGCAAGTTGCAAATAGCGCCATCTAGCGGTTGGGAGTGCTGCATTTGGCACCAAGAATATTTTAATAAAATTTTGCTTCTAAAATTAAAGCTTGAAATAAGGAGTTCATATTTTCTAAGAAAGTCGTTTGTAAATTCCGGTGTCAGTCAGTAATTTCACATTTTACGAACATAATTTGTCTGTGCCGGAAAGGGTTAATTGCATAGTGATATAAATTTCCATCACTTTTTACTTAACTTTTAATAAATAAATCAACTTCTTCGCCACCACTATATTTATATAGAAATATTAATCCAGTAAATTTCCACCATTTTTTTTTCATTATAGTTTTAGCTTTAATGTAAAACATCCCAATAATTAGCAAGCTTTTAAAGGAAGTGCAAAAACAAAACATCGATAAAAATCGTACAAAATATCGATATAAATAAATCGTATCGTTTCTCTGGGACCCACTTCTGTTTTGTTTTCCTTCCGCAGCAGAGGTTTGGCGCTAGTGTGTCGCTAACAAATTTAACACTATCTGACTGGGCTTATTATGTAATGGACGGAAATCGGCTATTAAATATGACCAAGAATTACTCCTTAAAATTTCTGGTATCTAACACTAAATATGAGGATAAAAATACACACTTCCTACAAAAAAAATACACGCACTGTAGGATTAGGTACATTATTTATATTTATAATTTTGAAAGCACTCGTTTTTATTATATAATAGTTGAATTTTGATTTGGAAATAAAACTTTATGTAAGCTTTAAAAATGTATTTTTTTATTTTAGCCTTATGATAAAGTATTTTTAGAAAAAGCACAACTTATGAAAGTAATAAAAGTATTGTTTCCCGTTTGTCTATTATATTTTATAAAGTTATGTTGTATATAAAAAAAAATCATCTTCAAAAAATTGCCAAAAGGAAAATTAACATTAGTTTTATTTTATGTTTGAAATCTTATTCTGTTGAAAGAAAAATTTTTATCAGTCTTAAGAAAGAACTTTATATTTTCCAAGTCTTGTTATAAATCAAGGGTTTTCAACCATTCAATTGCGGTTCGAAGACTAATCAGTGAATTTGTAAAATAAACTTCCTCTGTCTTATTTAATCGAAGCATTTCAGTTACTGCGATTAAATAAAATAAACATTATTTTTATTTATACTGGTATGTCTGTGGGCCGCGGTTGAGTTGTTGGAGACCCCTATTGTAGTATCTTCGACATATGACACACAATATCAGCGTTGTCAAGCTTCCGGATGATTTAAATCCAGTATTCTCTTATAGAAAATTTTGTATTATTTAGTAGCAGTATTCTCCAAATTATCGCAGCAAAATTTTCTCTGCGAAAATACTGGTATTGAAAATTTCGGAGACGTGGCATCTGTGTTATATCAATACTTCTCAAAAGACAACGAATATTCCGTTCTGTTCTTTTAAAACCCTCTGAGCGTTTTGAAAAAGGGTAAAATTGTAATGTTGTTTTGCATTTTGTTTTAAATGCTAAAAAAATATTATTCTTTCAGCATTATAAATAAAACTTAATTACAAATATGAATGTAACCCTTGATACTATTAATCATTCTTCAATGTTTTGAAAATTCATTAAATCTATAGAATTATATTATCTTAAACATTGCATATATTGCAGTGAAACCTGGAGCTTAGTGAACGGAATATTACGTTCCACACGCTTAGAGGGTTAAAAGTTCTCAGTAATGACATGCTTAAACTTTGCACCACCGCCCTATGAATACTAGTCTTACACGCTAGCACAAATATGAGGTCTGACGAAGGAAAAAAAAATAAGCTTTTGCACGAATACCTGAATTTAGAAACCAGTATCTTCTAAAAGTTTTTTCTTTTACTTATTTAATGTAAAAAATAAAGCGGGGGGAAAACTTTTAGACACTATTGGTTTTTAAATTCAAGTCTCACTATTGTTATTCACTAGGCGGTGTTTGCACAATATAATTGATATTGTCAAATTCAGGAAATCCTAGTGCACATTATTTTTTTATGATTGTTTTCTTAATTATGATACTACTGCTGGATATTACTTTGCAAGAACTTGTAATGTATAAGTGTGCAGCAAAAAAAAATCTCAGTTTAAAATGATAATATTTATTATTTAGAAATAAAATAATCAGTACTCATATAATTTTCATTTATGTTTGTTTGAATTTCAGCGCTTTGATGAGAGGTTATTTTTATATTATTTTTTATTGAACTAAACGTCATTGACAGAGAGAATGTTTTGAACTCTTATCGCCACTTCCAGAATGTTTTTGAAATGGTGGTCAGAACTGTAAGGTGTGATAGTATGAGTTGTTGATTTTGAAAGTCCATTTTATGTTATTGCTAGATATTGAATGGTTTGAATGGAATGGATTTAAAATATTCGTAAACAGTAATAGACTTATTTTATATTTTGTGTGGTCTTATTTCATGTACAAATTTGCAATGATGGTTATTGGTACTTTCGTATTACAGCAGCCCTCACAGTTAGGATCATGCCAAGGTTGCAGCTATGATTTCGTCAAGATCATCGCAAAGTTTAGATATACATCATATATACGAGTATATATATATACTCTAAACACTCATATATGTGCCGTATACGTCATTATATACATATTATTTAACTCATATATGCCACATATACGTCCTATACGTTCTATACATATGTCATATATATACATCATATATGACTATAACTTGGTCATATACGTCACGAAATGTTATATGCTTCAAATATTATTTTAATGTGGTATATGATACATAAATTGGTTATAAATCTTGCTCGCTTGGTGATTCATCCAGATTTTCGGGATCCAGATTTCGGGGCCATTGTATCACGAAAGTACCTAGTTATCTGTGTTAGCTGAAGAAAATTATGAAGCTGGTATAGGATCCCAAAAGACCCTTACCCCTATTAAAAGCAATGTGTTCTTGAAAACTTTGATTTTCATTGAGTGACATATAATAAAATAATGAATATTTGATTTTATTTACTTATTTATTTCTATCCCAAAATTTCATTATTTTTTAGAAAAGTTACAAGAAAACAAAAAATGAATTTATTTATTTTAGAAAAAGTGGAAAAAATAAGAAAAATGTTCACTAATAAGTTGTATACTTATTTGTAATTTTATATTTCCTAATTTAGATAATGAATGTTTTTAAAGTATTCATAAAATGAAATTGTGATTGTAATCGTTAATAAATAAAAAATGATTCTATTCAAAGTGCACTTGCAGCACTTTCAAAATTAACATATTTGGAATACTGTTGATCAAATAAATTACTAGTGACAAATTTATACTGATATTAAGAGATATTATTGTGGATTGATTAAAAACATAAATTAATGTTCATTTCTAATAAAATTTAGCTTTCATTATATTTTTCCCAATTGTGTTTTCATTTTTCTCCCTTTTTAAAATTGGCGGCTCATTTTATATGAATGAAATGCCCTGGAAAAACGGCCCTACATTGTTAGATTAAATAAATGTTGGAAACATATTTTAATCTGATGCGGCCGATGGAATGCAATATTCATTAGGAACTCGTTTGGTGTTTATGAATATTCGTCTACATTTATTTTTCTCGTTTCAATTTTGTCAAATAGAGCAAGAAATTGTTTCCGTGTGCATTAAAACAATCAAACATAAAGAGAAAAAAATTGCAAGTGAGGTTAAATAGGTTTTTATTTATTATATAAAAACATATATTTATAAGAAAATTCCTCAAAAACAATTTTCTGAAAATGCATACTAAACACATATAATAACTAAAAAAATCTTTTTTTTTTCATCAATTTTTCTCGGCTAAAAGAATAAAATATATATCTTTAATATTTTGCACTCTGACAATATGATTTATTATAATTCAATGTTGTAAATATATTTTATCTTATTTTTTTTGTTGTTTTGATACAAATAGTCAAGAATTTTTTAAAGATTTATGTTGAATGTAAATTGAATAGTATACTGTAAAGAATAATTAATTAATTAATTAATTAATTTTTAAAATAATGACATAACATTTATTTTTCTTTAACGTAAACGATTCTAGAAAAAAACAGATTTCAGATAAGAACCTTACTTATTTTAACTATAGAATCTAAAAGTTAAATAGCTTGTTTTTTTTTTGTTTTTTTTTTTTTTACTATAGAATCTTAATATTTCATAATATAAAAACAAATAATTTGCCAGGGTGTTAATAATGGCTCCTCATAAAGTAAAAATAAAATAAAATGCATCAACAATAAAGCAAAATATGGATTAAAAATTCATAATATAAACAAACAAAAAATTAATACAAAAATTTTGTCCCTCTATTCCTCCCATTTCCGTTCAATCTTGCTCATGCCTTCAAAGTGGTTGCACGTCTTCTTTGCGCCTACGAAGAAAGAGTTCTGTCAAAAGGCGTAGCGCATTCCTTATTTTTATGATGTTATTAAAACCCATTAAAGCTTATTGGTACCATATGGTACCGGGATTGTTGCCCTCCATTTTGTTGTTTGTACACCGGTATGCTTTAAGAGAAATATTATCTTTATCCGATAACAGAAACTCCGTAATAAAAGGAGACTGAAGTTGCTACTTTGAAAAATTGGTTTGAAATGCAATTTTTGCATCTTGAAGAGAAAAATAATTTCGGCTTTAATGGGTTAAGAAGTTTTTTTTTATGATTTTATAGCATCATACCAGTTTATTCAATACTTTAAAATATTTTTTCTCTGAAAAATGGAGTCCGACTCCATTGAAATTCATTATATTTAATCAGTGAAACTAACAAAATAGACCAAAGACATAAAAAAATCTCTTGAAACTTTGCAAAATAAACCAATTTACTTGGGAAAAATGCAATTTGTAGAGATAAAAAATAAATTAATTTTGGTAAAAAATTTTCGAAGAATTTTTGCTTTTTTCAGAAAAGTGAAACAGATATTTATCGAATTTAGTGCGCATCGTTTAATTCTTAACGGTTGTTTATCTCGATAAAAGTATTTCTATCCTTTGCAAATACTTGGAATATCGCAGAAAATCAATTTTTTAATCAGTTTTTCTTAGAATTAGGAAATAAATTAAAATCCTTTCTCGTCTTGTCGCTTTATGATTCTTTAAAGTTCAAAGCTCAAAATTTATTTTATCTGACTGTCTCTCTATTCAAAAATTAAAACGGATTTTTTAAAAAGATTATTAATAATTTTAACAATGCATATTTATTATCAATAACAACATGCTGCTCAGATATAAATATACTAACTTCACATCAACCCAATCAATGTATTGCTTTTGAATTTCATGACATCTTTCAAATCTTCAAGGAAAAATATATCTAATTTTATTGCATATTCAGAAACTAGCAAGCTACGGCCGCTGCGCTGGTCGATCTCTACAAATGAAACTTGAATCAAACGAAATATATTTCGTTTGATATTTTTCGATCATTTGATTGAAAAATATACGATAACCTTTTCCGTGATACTAACGATTCCAAAATGCGCTTTTTATCTTAAGAAAGCAATATGTTTTCGATATTTAAAGAATCATTTATAAAAACAACGTTTCTTTTGCTGCCACTGATTTTTGAAAAAACTTCCGAGTAGTTTTTATAGAGTTATCATTTAATTTGACCTTGTATTTGAAAGCAATCTGTATATTTACCTGGAATATCCTTCCACATTACTGAAAAATGACGCTATTGCGTTATTGTATTTTCTAATGTGCAGGCAAAATTTTAGCTGTTAAGAACCAACTCTTTTATTCGGCCATTTACAGTTAGGGTTTGGTAAAGAACGATAAAACTATATGCAATATACTAAAACCACCACTAAAAATTATCGAACTAACAATGCAAACAAGTTAACTAACAAAATCTATTCAGTAGAAGTTGTTATAAAGGCTAATGTTTGATAATCGGACTCATCTGATTATAGAACTTTCCCACATAATTTTAAAACTAACATAGAACGATATGAAATATACTAAAACCATCCTTAAGAATTATCTACTTAAAAATGCAAGTCGCAAAAAATATGCTCAGTAAGAACTTTTAAAAAGGCTAATAGGACAATATGTAGTACACTAAAACCATTCCTGAAATAGCATCTAACTAACAATACAATTCTCATCAAAATTCATCCAGTAGAACATTTTCAAAAGGCAAATCTTTCATAATCGGATTCACCTAATTATAGAACTTTCCCCATAACTCTATAACTAAGCTACCTAGAACGATATGTTATACAATAAAACTTTCCCTGAAAAATCATCTATCTCACAGTTTAAGTTCTATGAAAATCCATCCAGCAGAACGCGAGTTATAAGCAGCCGGAACGAAATTTCTCACATATATATAAGGTAGAAGTAAATAGAAGTATATTGCTATTAATATTATTTACATTTGAATAAATAAAGGTGCTTTTTGGTTAGCTGGGCGACAATGATATGTGTACATATATAAATATATATATCACTGGCGCCCAACTAATCCAAAGTACCAACAGAAATATTCCAAAAAATGCTGTCGTACACTTGAAAAAACACCTTTTGGATTAAAATCAAATTGTTTGAGGACAAAATTAAATAAAAATCGCCATAAACAAAATAAAAGAGAAATCCACAAATATTGTTTCAGTAGCAATCTTACACAGTGAATAATTTTTTAAGCATTACGAACATTTCCAATCATGTTTAAATTAAATATTTTCATTTTATAATATTATCTCTAATCAAAACTGTTTTTCTTTTTTTTCTTTTCTTTCTCTTTCTTTCTTTAAAAAAAATAAAATTAGTAACAGTTTTTTCTTTTATTTTTCGAGATGTATAGCCATTTCAAATCTTTCTGCAACAAAAACGCATCTTTTGCTTAAAATCAAATTGTTTTGGTTCAAAAGTAAAATCAAAATCGCCAAAAACAAAAGATAACTCGCCAAATATTGTTTCACAAATATCTTGCCCATTGAATAATTTTTTAAACATTACGAACATTCCCAATCATGTTTAAATTAAATATTTTCGTTTTATAATATTATCTCTCATCAAAACTACTTTTCTTTTATTCTTTTTTTTCTCTTTCTTTGTTTCTTTATATATATATATTAGATCTTAAAATTACACTAAAAGAAAACAAAACAATAATAGATCTATTTGATAAACGTAAAGAATTTAAATTTAAAGTTAATTCATTTACTAATTTTAAATCATGTCTTCATAATTCTGTATATCGTAATATACTCCTTAATCATATTTATAGAATAAAAAGTTTATGTTCCTCTCAACTTATTAACAAAAATATTAAAAAACTTATCTTTGAAGCATTACAACATGGTTTTCCAAAAAAATTCATTTATTCCTTAATATATAGTTAGTTCCTATTTGATCTTTACAACCAAATTAACACATGCGTTTAAAAAATGTATAAAAAAATCATATAATCTTATAAATATTTACAAAAAAAAAAAAAAAAAAAAAAAAAAAAATTATAATAGGACGGTTGGGTGGGTAGACGTTGGATTGAGGAGGTGTGTGGCGGCGTTGTATGGAAAACTACGCATGGTTAATTTATATTATTAAACAAAAACAAAAAAAAAATGGGGGCATTTTGATTTACACAATTGTTTGATCATACACATTTTATAATGGACTGCGATGTGTTATTTTTATATGTATATTAACTTAGTTAGATTTAGTTATTCATTATTTAATTATTTTAAATGAATTTATATTCATTATTATTAAGAATGTATTTGATCTAATGATTTGGATTAATACCTTTGGTGGACAATATCATATTTACTTCTAAGATAATGTTTACTTTTATACAGTGTTAATATAATATGTTTTAATTTTATTAAGTATTTTTATTTAATTTAACTTTGTTTGAAGCCACATTATTTGTTACTAATTCATTTCAATATTTAATCAATATTAATTTTAAATTCTTTGATTCTTAATTCAAATCTTTAGTATTTTAATTTAAATTATTTTAATTGATGTTGCAATTTTAGTACAGTTATTTAATCATTGTTGTCATTTAATGGTACATTTTTAATGTTGCATTAATTATTAATTTTTCCATATTACTACTTATTTATAACATAGTATTATTAATTGATACATCCATTACTTAGATATTATTCAACATTCTATTTATTAATTAATTTCATTTATTTATTATTTAACTTATGGCTATCATTAAGATAGTAATTTGGTTTAATTATTAAACACTAATTTTCATCCATTACTTTATATTTACTTTTACCACTAGAGGGCAGCACTATTTTAAGTTGTTTTTTATTATTAATTTTTCCATCTTAATACTTATTTATAACATAGAATTATTCATTAATACATCCTTTAATGTAATTCAATTTTCTATTTATTAATTAATTTCATTAATTTATTATTTAACTAATTGGTATCAATTAAGATAGTAATTTGGTTGATTTATGAAACATTTATTTCCATACAATTCCTTCGATTCAGATTATATTCACTTTTACTAATAGATGGCAGCACTAATGTTCCTGTTTATTTTATAATTCATTATATTTTAACATTATTTCTGGCATCACTGCAAAGCAATTTATATTTCTAAGCAATTTATATTTCTAAAATTGGCAACATGTTATGATTTTTTATGCAATTCATTCCCCAGTCATGTTGGAGTTTTCATGATGGTTCATGAACTGCAAGGTATCTTATTTTTATCTCTTTTCATCTTTATGGATTTTATACTTAATGTCTCTATTAAATGTTCTCTCTGTAATTTATAAGTATGGCTTCTTTCCTTTTTTATATTTTATTTTATTTTTTATTTTATCACTGATTTGAATCATTGTATTTGAGATGTAGTCCCAATATCATATTTTCTAGCAATATATGGCTAATATGATAATGAAACATCTCATTTAATTTTATTTGTGGTATTTAGGCAATTGGGACTTGATAATTCTGTCTAAATTCCACAAATTTCATTTCATTTAATTCATTTAATTCCATATATTCAAATTTTTATTTAATTTCTTATTCTTTCAATGTTTTTGATTCCATATTCAGTGTGTTGGGGAATCTTTTATTGTCAACTAATTATTTCATACTTAATTAAATAAATGTTTAAGTTGGTGTTATGATAATGTTTCATTTATGGTTATATATATATATATATATATATATATATATATATATATATATATATATATAATTAGAAACAGTTTTTTCTTTTATTTTTCGAGATGTGTAGCCTTTATAATTCTTTCTGAAACAATAATGGTCGCCAAAAAATTAGCAATGGTAACCTTTTCGGCCAAAATAACTGAACTTTCTATTATAATTCCATAACTAATCTACGTAGAACGTTGTGTTACATACTAAAACCATCCCTGAAAAATTATCTATCGAACAGTGCAAGTTCCACCAAAATCCATTCAGCGGAACTCCAGTTATAACGGAACGGAACGAAATTTCCGTTTGTGTTTTATATATATAGTAGAAGATATACTATTTTAATTTTATTAAATACTGAGTATCAAGTATGAAATAATAATAACAGTGAAAGTAAAAAAAAAAATTCTCGATAAAGGGCATGTTTTGAATGACTTGATTTGTCAAAAAAATTCGTATTTTCAATATTAGGCTTTTGGCTTATAATTTTGGAACTGGTGTATTACAAATGACGTCATTTTAGTGATCTTAATAAAAAATGACGTCATTAGGACGAACCTTATCTTTGCTTTTGTTTAATCCCCTTGGTTGGTATAAAACTAAAAAAAAGCTACGATAAAATGCTTTTTGTTAATTTCTCGACAGACGTTTTTTTTTTTGCTTTTTAAAATAATCCTGAAGCTTAAATATATGAAAAATAAGATTTTATTTCTTCAAACATATAATTTAACTCCTCAAGCCGCGATTTTGTTTTACGTGCACGCTTGGCCTAATTAACAAACGCGTAGCAAACGGCCACCAATAAAAAGGAACGGATTTTTTTTTTTTTTTTTTTTTTTGTATATGATAAGCTAAATATCTCAATTGAAATTTACTGGTGAAAGTTTGTCCCTCCTGTAATCAGGTCCTGCGTGTAGTGTACGTAGACTGCCTCACAGATTGAAGGGTTAATCATAATATTGTTTACACCATCTATTCAATAACAGATAATTTCACTATTCAATTTAAACTTGAAAATTATGTTTATTATTATAATTACATAATAATTGATATCATTTCCCCTTTTTCCCTCTTTTATCTACAAAAATGAAGAAATTTGCCATCATTACTGAAATGTTGTTAAAAGTTACAAAAAAAACCTGAAAGACAAAAATTGTGATTCGTAAATTCGAAAGTATGAAAGTTGCAAGGTATCATTTATTTCTTAACCCTTTCAAGCACAAAGTACTTTTGTTAGAAAAATGTTGAAATGATTGAATGACACCAGAATATACGAACCAATTTATTTGAAAATAAATAAAAGCATCTTTTCACATACATTATAAAAGGCAAAAGTTTATTTCAAAATTCTGGTGCCGTTGTGACATTTGAGGATTAAAATTAAGTGGGGAATAATCTAACCCACCATGCCGGAAAGGGTTAATTTAGCAGTTTGAAACTTCTAAAATCGATGATACTAAGCCAAACATGATCAACACGCAATCGTATTTTTTAAGGTAAATTTAAAGATATTACAATGGAATAACCTTTAGATTCAAACGGCATAGAATCGTTTAGTTAAATCGTTTAGTTAATTTAAAAAAAAAACTAATAAAGTCCAGATTGTTCTCGGAATTTTTAATATTAAATTCCCTTTTTCCACAAAATAACTTGCTCTTTTCATCAACTTTAGGAACAAAATTAATCAAGCACCTCACTAAATAACCAAAGTTTTCCTGGGACATGAAGTTAAAATGAATTAATGCAATGTTAGTTAATAGGTTGCTTTTAATGTAAAAGATAAACTTGTCTTTGCTTCATAAAAGTTTAATGACACTTTTATTTAATCTTATGAAGTTTCTGAAGATTAATGTGAAGAATATAGACTTCCTCATCTTTTAAAATATGACATTTACGTATGACCTGTTTTGTTTAAAATATTAATATAAAACTCTAATAAAGATAAGCTGAGCTATCATATTTTTTTCTTTAGTAAAGTGATATTATTATTCATTCTCTATCTTTCAAAAAATGCAGTGGAAAAAAGTTACTGAATAAATATTACATACAGGGTATACTCATAAATGAACATCAAAAGTGTCAAACTTTCATTTGTGATAGAAAAATAACAATTAATATTAAATAATAACAATAACCAGGAATAATGATTTTTAACTAAACTTTATACTGAAAAATAATGCACTGAAAAGCAAGATGAAACTTTAAAAAATGAAATAAAAGAAAAAAACCTGGTTCTTTTTACAAGAATATGCAAAATACTTCCAGAATTTATTTTATTTAATGGGGTCGTCTAAGAAAATTTAATAATTAAAGAACTTAAAGGGGAAAATCCAAAGATTACAAAATAAATTTAATTTAGAGCTTTTTAGAAAGGCAGTATACAAAAGTGAACGCATTTTACTGACTTTTATATATTGTTCAGAGTAAAGGTTCAACTTGCCATTAAAAAAATGGTGAATGAAAAGGACTACAGGCACAATAGTTCATTCTTAGTGTTCATATTTATAATTCGATTAAAAATGGTTGCAGTTAGACAAATGGAAGTTTCACCATTGTTTTGGTTAAATCTAATTAAAAAAATATGAATAAAAGCATGACTATATTGAATAAATTTAGCATCCAATTTCATCCAAGTATTAGTTGCAGTTATATCGGATAATTTAACCATTTTCTATATGAAACATTAAAGACGATTTTTAAGAGTGTATGTTGATTTTGTAAAAATTCACAACGTAGCTATCTTTATACAGGGTTCGTACGCTTGTATCACAATATTAATAGAATTTTTCTATTTAATATTTAAATAGCAGAAAGTATAAACGACTCGTTTAGTTGCATAATTTGTAATACTTTTCTCTCTGCAGTTACATAAGGCGAAAAATTCTATTACAAAATTGTGGTAAAAGCGTACGAATCCTGTTATATTAACCCATTAAAGCCTACTGGTTACCATATGGTACCGAGATAGTTGTCTTCCATTTTGTTGCTTGTATACCAATATATTTTAAGAGAAATATTCTCTTTATGTGATGACAGAAACTCCGTAATAGAAGGAGACTAAAGTTAGTACTTCGAAAAATTGGTATGAAATGCAATTTTTGCATTTTAAAGAGAAAAATAATTCCGGCTTTGATGGGTTAAGCATATATTGAACGTTAGAGAACTTTTGAGCGTTTAGTGTTAGATTTTTAATTTGCGATTATTCAATATACTTTTAATTATATTGTTTTATATTACTTTTTATTATATGTAATTTGAATATTTACTTTTTTTTTTTTTTTTTTTTTTTTTTTTAATCTTCAGTCCGCCTGCCTTCCCAACCTCCGCAGTATTGATTTTTTTTTTTTTTTTTTTACTTTCATGTCTTGATATCTAGTATGTGTTATGCAATTATCGTCTATATTTATTAATCAATTTCAGATATATGAAGTTAAAAAAACATTCTTCCATAACATTTTTTAAAATATTTTGAAACATTTTACAATAACATATAATTTTTTTCAAATACTTTTCAAAAATGTATAACAATTCTCACAGAATACATCCATATTAAAAATAAAGTAAAATTGAATGCAAATGAAAAACTATTTGTGATAGAGACCAGGTTTTCTGAGATGTTTTTAATGCTAGTGATTATTCGGCATACTTTTAATTATATTTTTCTATCCTCAAGCCTTTAATAAACAGGATCATTTAAAGTAAAATTGAATGCAAATGAAAAACTATTTGTCATAGAGACCAGGTTTTCTGAGATGTTTTTAATGCTAGTGATTATTCGGCATACTTTTAATTATATTTTTCTATCCTAAAGCCTTTAATAAACAGGATCATTTAAAGTAAAATGGAATGCAAATGAAAAACTATTTGTGATAGAGACCAGGTTTTCTGAGATGTTTTTAATGCTAGTGATTATTCGGCATACTTTTAATTATATTTTTCTATCCTCAAACCTGTAATTTATTGAATGTTTGAAGATTTTTCTTGTCTCGGTGATTAATATGTTACATGAAATTGCATGTCACTTTTATTTTTAAATTCCTAAAATTATGAAAAAAAATACTTAAAGCAAATATGTTAATGGTTAGATAAAGTTTGTTCCTTTATTTTTTTTTAATTTACTTTTTGTAGAGATATGATTAGAAAAGAAGTTTCGAAACTATTTTTGCTATTGCAAAAGAAGTAAAACGGAAAGATAATTAAAAGAGCTAGAAAAATATAGCGAAAATAAATATGGTTTATAACTTCATGACCTCTTCCTCTCTCCTTCATAACTTCTTATTTTGGCATTACAACACTTTTTCCCTTCCTTATTGAGTGGCAGATTTTTTATTCAGTGGTAATTTGGATTTATGATCTGTGAAGAATGTGTCCATGCTTTTCGTTTTAAAAGTTGCAAAAAAACGTATTACATGTACTTTATGTTTCTGTTCTAGATTTTTCTTAAAGATTTATGGGTATATTAATTAAATTTAAAGTCTATATAAAGTGCGAATTAAAATGAATTTATGTGTTCTATTTTATCATGGTTGTAAACGAAAGTGTTTTAGCTAACGAACATTGAAGTTAGTAACAAGAAATTTGAAAATAATTTATATTTATATAAATTAGAAGTAAGTTTTACAATTTGAAAAAATGAGAGTTTTCTGAATAAACATTTTCAATTTTTCTCGACGTTTGCCAGGGTTTTGCCAATTTGGCCTCCTTTTTCTTTCAAGAATTAAAAGTTTGTGCCCGAAATTCTGCAAGAAATATTTTTCTTTAAATAATCATTAAATGTCTGTCATTAAATAAAGCAATAATTACTATTCGGATTTCTGGTACACACAGAAAAAATAAAACCCAATTTTGGCTAAGATTCTTATGTATGATGCTATATTGAGCGATACCTGTTTTGGTTACCACTGTGTATCCAATTTGGACACTGGTAAATACCCATTTTCTTAGGTATGAGGCAATATTGGGCCATGCCTGTTTTGGTTACCCCTGTGTATCCATGTTGGGCACTTTTAAATACCCATGTAACCAAAATGGGTATTTAATAGTACCCAAAATGGATACACAGTGGTAACCAAAACAGTCATTGCCCAATATGGCTTCATGCCTAAGAATCTTTCAGCCGAAATTGTTTTTTTTTTTTCCTGTGTATGAATCGGAATTTTCTAATAAAAAAAAAGAACAGTACAGCAACCTTGATTGGAAGCCGGAAACAAAAAAAAATCTTCCAAGTGTTTCAATATAGTGAGAATATATTTATTTTTCTTACATTTTACTGACGCAACATGTACTTCTTTGGACTTTGTGGCAATAAAAAAACAGCCAACCAATCTTAAATTTTAAGTCTGTCTTTTTCAAGACGTAATATATATATACAAATATATATTTTATCCTTAGAAGTTTCTTATATTGGTGTTTAGTAAGCGTCATGAAATTAAATACCATATTTTATTAGAAATTATGAAAGAAATGAAATACTAGAAGAAATATATTAATGGCTTGTTATGGCAGTTTCTGTTTTTCATTTATTTATTTTCTTGTAAGAAAATAAGGAGAAAAAATGTTACAAAATTATTTTTTGCTATTGGAAAATAAATACAACTGGAAAAATATTTAATAGAGCTAGAAAAACATAGCTAAATAAACATGATTTTTAATTCTTTATCTTCAGCCTCGCTATTTAATGATTTTATTTTTCTCTTTCTGTAAAGTGAAATATTATTTTTTCAGCTGTAAGTAGGATTTATGATGTCTGGAAAATTGTCTGTGCTATTTTTTTCTTTTAATGTTACCATGGAATATTTTAGACGTACATTTTATGTGAAATATCATTTTTCTTAACATTTCTTTAATATTGTGAGCAGCTCTTGAGAAATTCAGTCGCCATTTCACCACTGGCGAACATGCTTCAGTTATATTGTAGATTTCAAATCAGATTTTTGCGTACAGTATTAAAAGTGATTAATCTATCCTTCAGACTAGCTTTGTGGGGTGTTTCCATATTTTTGTCCACCCTCTGTAAGTGATTATAAGTAATTCATTTAAAGTAAAATTCTCGTAAGTAGTCTCGTTAGAGATGTTGCAAACTAACGAAATATTAAGAAAGAAACTTAGAAATTATATTCAAACAAAATATATCTTTAGTTTAAATTTTTAATTTGGCAAAAATTAGTTCATCAAATGCAAATTTTTAAATAATAAAATCAGAATTATTTGGCTAACTTCCACAGGAAAATAAGCAATTTTCGTTTCCCTGTTTTACTAGTGCATCGATGTCCACCCCCTCATAATATATAGAATTTGTAACACTGAACTGACCGGACATTTGAAGCATTCGGCAGTCAGTATTTCCCGAGCATACCAGTTAATACAACTCTTAAAATATTTCATTTTTTCCCCTCAGAGGTATATACTTTGATACATGTCATTAGTAAACTTACCGTATATACTCGTATACAAGCCGACCCCAAAATTCCTGATGAAAACATGTTTAATACCAGTATTTTACAATAATGTTCTTCGTCTTATATAATTCACAATTAAATGAGATAAAGCAGGGCGTAGAAAATTATTCTGAATTACTGGTGTTAAACTTGTTTGTATCTCGGTTTTGGGGGTCGGCTTATACACGAGTATATACGGTAGTTTATATTACCTTTCCATGTTATGTGCAATACTAAACTATGTAACTAATAATTCTAAACTAATAATTTCATAATAAAAATTTCAAATATTTTCTAATAATTTCTTAAAAATATTTGTTGTGCTTTTTTGAAAATCAATGACCCTAGGGATGGGGGTGGGGGTATGTTTTACTGACGACTAGAATTTTTGGCTGGCTACTTTATCTTTATTTTATCAAATTTGTAAAGCCATGATTTTGAGTATATTTAAAATTTGAATGAAGTGTTTATTTTTCTGAAACTGTATATGTTATTTTGTCATGGTTGCAATATTAAACAAATTAAATACATCAAATCGATTAACATAAAAGAACTTTGAAATAAATGATAAAAATTTAGAAAATATCTTACATTTATATGTTACATGCAGATGATAGCCAAAAAAAAAAAAAAAAAAAAAAAAAATCGGGTGATTAGTATATGTCATCAAGTTGTACGTGCGATATTTATTTAGAAAATTTAAAATAAATTAAATAAACTGAGAAAAAACTAGTATGGTAAATATAATTATATGGTAAATATAATAAATTAATATAACTCTATAAAGCAACTAATATAAAAAGACCAGTGCAATATCTTGAAAATTCATAAAGATATCGGCAACATAGTTAGTTGAATTTCGGTTACCTTCGAAAAGTCATTGGTTGATAATTGTTTTTCCATAGTTTGTCATTTTTTACTAACGGACTTCCTACAATCTCAACAAGTAGCTTTGGATCGGAAGTTTTGGTTTTAATAAGTTTTATTATTGGAAAAGGATCTTTCGGGTGATTTTTGAAGTATTAAAGCATAAGTAACACATTTAAATTAAAAAAATAAAATAAATTAAAAATAACACTTTGTGGAGAATTCGTTATCATCCAGCTACTTTTAGGAAGAAATTGAAATTTTGCTAACTCTATTTTCCTATTCGACTAGTCTTAATAATATTATAAATCTGATTGTGTGCAAATGTTAGGCTGAAGCCAGCGTCAAAATGAAGCATTTAATTATCCTGTATCTTTGCATATAAGTTGATTATAACCCTCAAATGAACATAGAATGGTTTTTGTTTATTTTATTTCAATATTTTTTTAAATAATTCAAAATTTCATTATTTTCATAGAGAATAAATGAACATTTTTTCGCATATTTTAAAATGGTTGGTTGGTTTGGTTGGTTTGGCCCAAAAGGGCCCGGTTTTGCAGCTTTTTTTAAAATGGTTAAATTTATTTTACCGTTGCTAATACTTTATCGTTGCCAATATGAAATAAAACCCATGAGTAATAATTTTTAATTAACAATTTATTTTCACGTGAAAAATTTCCACGTGAAAATGAAAAGGAAATGAATTATTTAAGAATTAAACAGAATACGAAATGATGTCATATTAGAAATAAAACGTGCGTTTTCAAATATTTGATAATAATACAAAGTGCATAAATACGAGTAAGTATGGAAAGCAAGCGAATATGATGTCATATGTAGAAAAATAAAACAGATTTGTTTTGATGTTAAAATAAAATGATCTTGGGTTATCAAATTATTTGTGATTAATTTCTCTTTTTTTATCTTTTTTTTCACATGAAAGGATTTATTTTAAATGTACGTAATATATGTATTTTAAATGTATGTGTTATAAATTAAAGTTCTGTGTTTTAAATGAAATGAGTGAAATATTTATATTTTTAATGAATTCAATACAAATGATGGGATAGGTTGGCGATTTATAGTCTGCACACAGCTAACATAAAGTTACCATATTTTTAATTTAAATAAAGTAAAAAAAAATTAAAAATTAAAAACTATATATATTGGATGGCAAATGTCAATGATATGCATCGCAAAATTATCCGTATTGAAAATCAGAAAATCTTAATAAAAATAACTATATTTTTTAAAAGAAAGTTGCTTTTCTCATAAAAGCTAAAGATTTAATATGATTATGTCGAAGTAACAGCATTTTGCCTCTATCATTTTCCCACAATCGAAACATATTTGTAAATCGTCGTTTCGAACCGGAATTTAATATTATATTTTATTTAGTTTTAAACTAGGAAAAACTTTGTTGTCGTTTTTAAATATAACTTTTTTTAAAGTTGTTTCATAATAGATTTTTGTAAAGTCTTGTAGGATAAGAAAAATTGCATAGATTTTAAAGCAATGTTTAAGTAAAATTACAATATTTTTAAAACTTAAACAAGAATGAAAAATCATGCGTCAAGCATAGATTATGTAACACTTTCCAACGCTTCTCAAATAATTTTACAAATCATACCGTTTAATAAGCTAAAAGATAACATCTAAGTAAACAATTTGGAAAACGCATAACATATTTAAAAACATAATTTCAGGAATTTCCAACATATACAATATTCGGAAAAATATCCGCATACTTTTATTCAGCCCTGTATAGGATCTATAGATTTGTGTATATACTACATAAAATGCTAAATTTTAGTTCAGTTAGGAAACGCGTAGCACAGTTTAAAATTCTCTGGCTGGAGTTCCTGTCAATAAACGGAAGTATGTTCGCGAACTTTAGTGCTTCCCTGTATAGGATCTACAGAATTTATACACACCACGTAATAGATAAAAAGCGAGTTAAACTTAAAATCGCGTTCAGTAACTTAAAACGCACTTCCAGGAATTATTGTTAACAGACAGTAGAGAATTCTTTTGTGTGTCCCTGTAAATGAACGATGACTGCTATACACACACTATTCTGTAGTAAGCCTCTTGTAATGCACTTTAGTGATATATATAAATTTCAATGCGTTTAAAATAGTGAAACGTTATTTAATTAAACCGCAGACGATTTTTCTCCATAGGTGTAATGTAACGGAATTCTTTTGACTGTCCCTGTATAGTAACTATAAGTGCTATGCACACCCTATTCCATAATAAGCTTCTTCTAATGCACCTTAGTGATGTATATAAATTTCAATGCGTTGAAAATAGTGAAACGTTATTTAAATAAACCGCAAATGATTTTTCCCCATAGACCGCAATGTAACGGAATTCTTTTGAGTGTCCCTGTAAAAAAACTATGCGTACTACACACTTCCGTTGAAATAGGGAACATCTTATAGATAACGACAATAACATATAAAAATTGCAGAGCAATCCGAGCCTATTTACGGGAGTTAGAGCACGGCCATACGGCAGACGGCAGACGGCCAGACAAACCGAAGTCATAAACACTTTTCAACTAGGTTGGAAAGTGTTAAAAACAACAATGTTATCGAAAAGAAAATCGATTGTACCAACAAATTCGCGTAATGCGAAAGCAAAGAAGAAATCAAAAAGTAATGAATCTTTTCTTCCAGGCGAATTGTGTAAACTTGAACAAGCCGATCGTACCAATTCATAACATTATAAACGTGAAAGCGCGTTCTATATAGTAGAATTTTTTTTACATATAGGTAGAAAATTTCCGAGAATAGGAAGGTTAGGGGTCTAAAATTAAGTCCTAAGTCAATTTGCCTTTTTTTTTTCTTTTTTTTTTTTTATCAAGTGAAATTTGGCGCAAAATTAAATACATTGTTGTAACCAGATTTGTTTTTTGCGTGGTAAACACTTAATGGTATTTCAAATGATCATTTCCCCGCTCACCTTTGATGCCAACTATGACTGTAAAACATATTAAAAAATATTAGCCGATAATTTTCTAATTTTCTTATTGCTTCATGATGTAAATAGACATCCTGTTCCATACTTTAAACCTGAATCGGTCATGCCATTGTCGTTCAATTTTTATTCCTAATCGTAACCCTAATCGTATCCTACCCTAATCCTGATAATAACTTTAAAGAATATTCTTTGACACGAATATGTAAATTAAATCAATATCCATAAATGGAATGAATGGAAAATAGAATAAATAGAAATGGCAAAATAAAATAATAAGAAAGTACATTTATTCGACACCTAACCCTAGAGAAAGCGTAAAAAATTTCAAGCGCATGAAATAAATTAAAATAATCTTATATATCCTAACAAAAAATTGTAAATTTAGATCATCAGATTTGTGTCGTCGGTATTTATTTGCTTATAGTGTTCTTGACGCGATAGAGAAAATATCGAGGTTAAATTGGGCAGAATTTAAAGTACTTTCCAGCAACCTTTATTTACATTTTAGAATCGCATCAGATTGTTATATCTTTGTGAAATAGCTATCAATGTATAAAATCCACAAGCAGTTTGTTCACTATTTACACCACTTAGCGTGAAGCACTTAATTTAATATATACATAAACAAGATAATGTAGTAAGAAATATATAACATATATCTATGCAAATAAACAGTATAATAATGCCCATTTAGCAATACACGTATACAAATTGTACACCAAATACCACCTAAAATGCACTGTTGATAGAAGAATTCTGCCAGTGTTGTTTTTCGTTTTACGAAGAGGAATTCCTCGATTTTCACGATTTTACTTGGTCCTCCTTCTTTCATTAGTTGCAGTTTCATTTTCGCGATTGTATATATTATTTGGCATGAAATTTCACTTTTTTAAGACTGGGTTATGTCAAGGCCCCTATAGCAAAAAAATACCGTATGGTCTTCTATAAAATGTGGTAAAGCTTTGGTTAATTATATATGTTGTTAATTATCAAGTGAAATGTTTGCTAAATTAATGCATTTATTCTTTTTTTAATGTTACGTGAACGAAGTCACGGGTAACAGCTAGTCTTATTATATAACTTGCTCTATAGAGTTGGTATAGTACAGTTGGTAGAGTACAGATCTTTGGTATAGTTCGCGCTTGCGCAGTTAAAGCTTATTTCACACAAATTCTCATATTTCTTCTAATATTTAATGTATTTACCAAGACCTCCTTATCATAGTATCAGACCTCTCAATCAGCAAGTTGCCTTTGACCGCTATACTTGTCCTGCTACTAGCGCCATCAATCGTCAGTAATAGTATTTACGACACGAAATCACACGAAATTTGTTCACAGCTCCATTTGTTCTATGCATTTGCTTATGAACTAGTAGTTTTCCTACCACTAAAATTTTATAGTAAATTTTATCTTATTAAATTGACAAGATCGTGTGATTACATGACGAAAAAAATTCTATTAAATTTTAGTGGTAAGAAAAAAGCGTAAGAGTTGGCAGCTATGCGGTAGCAGACCAGCTAGATTTTTCTATTATATTTTTGGATACCAGTTTTTTAGTAGAGACAATTTTGTTTTGTTTGATCGGAGAATTCTGGGATTTAAAAGAACAACATTTTTTCTAAAAATATACTGGTGTTCAAAAAGCCCGAAACATGGCAACTGTGCGGTAGTATCCACCAGGCGGCGATACTTTCCGGAGAAAGTCAATTAATAAGTTGGCAATTACCGCGGACATTTTCTCCCATAGACTTTCTCTGGATTGTCAAGTCTGATCTATGATAAGGGAGTCTTGGTATTTACATTCTGTCCTACAATGAAGTTAGTATTTAATGAATCTCAACGAGTAGCTTTGGAGCGAATGTTTCGGATTTTATAATTTTTTATTGGTGGAAAAGGATTTTTCGAGTGGTTTTTCAAGAACTAAAGCATCAATAAAAATTTTAAATTAAAAAAAAATGAAAATAAAAAATGACAATTTGTGGAAAATCCGTTATCATCCAGGTACTTTTAGGAAGCAATTGAAATTCAGCTAACACTATCTTCCTATTCGACTGGTCTTTTTATATGACTTGCTTTATAGAGTTGACTGCCAAATTATTGGGAGGGGGGAATCTTTGGTATTGTTCGCGCTTGCGCAGTTAAAGATTATTTTATACAAATGCTCATATTTCTTCTAATATTTAATATATTTATATTCTGTCCGACAATGGAGTTAGTATTTAATGAATCTCAACGAGTAGCTTTGGAGCGGATGTTTCGGTTTTCATAAATTTATTTGTTGGAAAAGGATCTGTCGAGTGGTTTTTCAAGAAGAACTAAAGTATCAATAAAAAATTTAAATAACAAGAAATGAAAATTGAAAATGACAATTTGTGGAAAATCCGTTATTATCCAGCTACTTTTAGGAAACAATTGAAATTCCACTAATTTTATCTTCCTATTCGACTAGTCTTTTTATATGACTTGCTCTATAGTAGAGCTGACTACCAAATCATAGGGGGACATACCTTTGGTATCGTTTGCGCTTGTGCAGTTACAGATTATTTTATTCAAACGCTCATATTTCTTCTAATATTTAATAAATTTATATTTTGTCTGTATCATGTTGTTTGTGCTTTATGACTATTCAAATTTGATAAAAGTGGCGTTAAATTTAATTGAAAACTCTGCATGCGAAAATGTCTTCAGTTTTTTAAAAAAAGCCTTTATATATTCATAAATATACGTGCTATTCTGTGGATGTACATAAATGTTGTACAATGTCATGAGTGGCAGCGACAGATCAATTCGAGAATTTTATTTTACAAGGTGTCCCAAATATTATTTGTCTGTTCAATTCGTTGTTGGTTCCTTAATTGCCCTCGTCATTAAACATTCGCTGAAAAATATGACGTCAAACATTTTCATTATATTTCCAAAGTTTAGAAGAATTCGTCAAGTATTTCTCGAGATATTTTATAAAACGTTTAAAATCGAAAGTGACCAGATATTTTTGCCTATATAGTGTATATTAACAGGTTGACGGACACTTGCGTCTATAGCCGTCAAAGCGAAGTTCACTATGTGGCATGACGACAATAGCCGTCCAAAACGAAACTGTCGTTTTTAGACACTACGGCTATAGCAGCACAAATGTGCATTTACCGGCGGGCGTACAAGTAGAAGCCCAGTGTCATGTTTTGGAAACAATTTTTTAGGTTGAAGTACGTTTTCCACCTGTTATACGATTTGCAGTTTCAGTATGCACGTGCAGTATGACTAGTGGTCAGGGAAAAATGCAGTAAAAAAATGATAATTACCAGTATATTCTAATAGAAAATTCAAATTGATTGTTTGATGGAATAATCAAAATAAATTTTTCTATAAGAATATACTGGTGTTTATCACTTTTTTTTACTGTATTTTTCCCTGACCACTAGCCACCCTGACGTGGTTGTGAAGGGAGTAGTGCAACCTAATTAAAGTTGTTGAATTAATCAAAATTAAGTTTATTTAAGCAGAATGAGTAAAACTACACTTCTAATATTCTAAAAATTGCAAAAACACAGAGTGTCAATTTTCGAACTTCAATTGTTCCTACTGTCCGTCAATGTGTTAACTGATTTTTATACTGCATACATAGATGCCAAGTTCTCACTAATTTTCAGTAATACGTGGGTTAATTTAAACCAAGTTTAATACATTTCACATCAGAAAATTCTTTTAAAATGAAATTAAAGATATTCCATCCAAAAATCTGTAATTAAATAAATAAAAAGTGGTCAAATATTTTTTTCTGGTTCGAAACGTTGTTAAACTGGGTCAAATTAATTCACATATTACGGACGATTGGTGAGAGCTTATCTCCTCTGCTGCATATGATTCATTTTATTTCAAATAGCGTTAATAAATCTTCGAAATGCGAGTTCTTAATATTTTGGAAAAATATCCCACATTTTAGTGATATTCTAATATCAAATATTTTAAATAAATCCGATTCCAATTCAGGATAAAAATAAAAAATCCATTTCAATTCCATCACAATTAGTTTTAGAGAAATATACACATGTAAATCGATTAGTTATTGGTTATTAAAATGAGAAAAAAGAAATATTTGTAGTTTGCAACGCAGAACGAAATATCTTATTAAACCGTTAATGCATTTCGATAAATAACTAATAGATATTTTATAACATTTATTGCAGTTTAAGCTTTTGAATATCGGTTTTTAATTTGGCAATCATTTCTTAAAATGTAGCCTTTTAAAGTTAATACGTCTGTTGTTTTCGCTTTTTTATATAGAGATAGCCCAAAATATATTCTATTACTCATCAGATTTCCTAATACTTTGGAAACAATAATAATGTTTTATGTGTATAAATTTAAAAATGCATCATTATGTACGTTTTTTTATTTTTATTTTTAACTATGTCAATATTTTTAAATTTGTATGATATTTATAATCTGCAGGATCAATTATTTTGATATAGAATAGGTTCCGGATAATAGCTTTCAGATTTTAGAGAAGTATTTTTAGAGATTTAAACTCCAATCTCTATTGATCGTGCTATAATATCATATATTTCATTTAAATCCTATGCCAAATTAGAAAGAAAGAAGAAAAAATCCCCCTGTATTCAGTCGCAATTCGTCACAGAGAAATAACAATGTGTTAATTGGTTAGTTTTTAACTGGAAAGCAGATATTAGAACAAGGATATGTAACTTACAAAGCAGAATAAAATATCGTGTTACTCAGTCTCCTCAAAGCATTACTGCATTTCAATAAATATCAATTATACATTTATGATCATGCATGAAAATTGAGGCTTTTTGTTTTTAATTTTTCAATCATTCCTAAAAAAAATCCTTAATATCTCTGAAAAAATCGCAGTTATAACATTATCAGAAACTGTTGTTAAGTTTCTTTTTTTAATTTATTCTCTTTATTGCGAGATTTGTCTAACACTTCTGAAAATTTAATAATTTCTGTGCATTTTTACATGAAGATAGCCCAAACTATCGTTTATTTCCTAATTCAATTCTTCATTTAATTCCCTAATATCGCTGTGCGGAATATTACATACGTAGCATTTTTTCACATATATAAACAGGGGTGTAGAAAATGGGCACCAATGGCCCGATTGGCACCACTAATTTTTTAGTATTCTTCGCCTAATAAGAATACTAATACAATTTAGGCGAAGTATCATAATAAAATTTAGGCGAACAATACTAATAAAATTTAGTGATGACAATCAGTCCATTGACGCCCAGTATTTACACCCCTTCGTATAAAGATAAAAATGTGCTAGTCTTTAAATTTCGTAATTTTTATTTACAAAAAGTCAGATTATTTGTGTTTAACCGAAATTTGTAATAATCAGTAAGTAAGATGAATTATTTTTATACAAAATACGTTGTAGATTCTAAATGATAGCTTTTAATTTATTGCAAAAAAAAATGCTTATTCTAATATTATTCTAATATCAAATATTTCATTAAAAAGTATCCCAATTAAGGACAATAAAGAAAAAATATTATTTAATTCATCCGCAATTTGTCATAGAGAAATACATTTGTCTATCGATTAGCTATTAAGCGGAACGAATAATTCAGAATAAGATGTGTAATTTGAAACGCAGAATAAAGTCTCTTATTAAAGAATGATGTATTTCAATAAATAACTATTTGACATGTCTCATCGTGAATTAAATTTGAAGCTTTTAAGTATGGGTTTTTAATTTCTCCATCACTCCTTATGATGTAGTATATTTAAAAGTTGATATTTCTGAATATATTCTTAGTTATAGATTTTAAAAAACTGTTGTTAAGGCAACAAAAAAATATTTCTTTATAGCTAGATTTGTGCAATAGTTTCAATGTAATTTTATATGAAGATATACCAAAACATATTTTATTAGCCAGTAAACGTTCAAGTAGTTGCATCAGACGTCAGAACTCCCAATCGGTCCGTTTTTTTAATACCACTTTTTTCAAAGAAAGATCTTATTTTTAGAACTGTTTTAAAAATTTCGTAGGTAGGTATGAAGTAAAGGTATGAAAGTAATTTTTCTTGCAAATGTTGTAAAAACCTTGCACAAAAAATTATTTAAAAATACTGATATTAAAATGCGGACCAGTGGGAGCCTGTTGTATGCAATTTGAAATAAATAGTAATAGAAAAATCCAAAAAGAGTTTAAAACAGAGCGTCACATTCAACTTGAGTTAATATAGAAAATATAATTATTAATTTTTAAAAAAATGTGCATAAAATTTATTTAAAACGATTCCATTACATATAAGTAGATAGTAAAAACGAGTGTAAAAAAGAAAATAAATACATATTCCAATATTAACACCGAGATCTTTCAATCACGAATGTGATAATTTTTAAAAGGATACCTTAACTTTCACATACGTATTCCGATATTAACCCCGAGATCTTTCAATCACGAACAAATCATGAACGTCATCATTGTCAAGAGGGTAACGTAACTGTTACATACATATAACAATTTTAACCCCGAATTTTTGAATTATGAACGTGATCATTTTCAAAGGATAACTTAACTGTTACATACATATTCCAATATTAACACACAGATTTTTCAATCACAAACGTGATAATTTTCAAGTGGTTATTTTAACTAAATTAAGATATTCCCTTGAAAATGATAACGTTCGTGATTGAAGGATCTCGGGGTTAACATTGGAATATGTATGTAACATATTTTTACATATATTTTTAAAATCTAGTCATACGTAATGAAAAGGTTTTAAATAAATTTTATGGACTTTATTTAGTAAATTAATAATTATTTTATCTATCAAATAAATAATATATTTTTAGTTCTACAAAGGAAAAAAATCCACTACACAATATGTTTTCAAATTTTTATTTAAAAAATATCAATGCTTTTATATTTTATTGACTATTATAAACTATAAGATTAACTATTTTCACAAGGTGATGATACGATATGGTATCTTTAAATTTCTTTCAATAATATAGTTGTTAATAATCGTGCTATAATATAAACAAGGTGTGCACGATTTTACAATGCTTAGTAGTATTTTTCACCTTATTTAATCGCTGGAAAATACGCCAAATTCTGCTATCAAACGAGGTGGTTGCGAATTCTGTGGTTAAGTATTAAATAGAAATTTTCTAATCAAACACAGTGATGCTGTGTATCCAAGGTACGTACTTACATTGAGTATAAAATATTTCGATTTAAGGACATGTTCAATTAAGAACAAAGAGAAATTATCTTGTAATTCATCTGCAATTAGTTATGGAAGAATAAAACATGTGCAAATCGATTAGATGTTAATTGGAAGGCAGAATTGAGAATAAAGATAATTTGTAATTTGGAACGCAAAA
Organism: Maratus michaelseni; assembly: GCA_963931845.1. Taxonomy (NCBI): domain Eukaryota; kingdom Metazoa; phylum Arthropoda; class Arachnida; order Araneae; family Salticidae; genus Maratus; species Maratus michaelseni. Next base: position 102,999,677 of record OZ007600.1, read on the forward strand.
TGAAATATTTTATTAAAGTGTTAATGCATTTCTGTAAATAACTATGATGTATTTCTGATCATTTATCAGAATTAATGGTTTTGAGTAGGGTTTTATTTTAACATTAAAATGTAGTCTTTGTAAATGTTATTATCTCTGAAAATAATGGCACTAACATGTTTAATAAACTCGTTAGCAGGCTAGTAGAAAAAATATTTCTTTATTGTGAGATTTGAAAATTACTTTTCAAAATGTCAAAGCTTAATGGAATTTTGTGAGATCACATTTTACATAGATGAACAAGCATATTTTGCATGCCCTAATTCACAGAAAATTTTATTTCAATAGTCCATTCTCTTCAATAATTTCTCGGTAAGTGGTATGTAAGTTACAATGAAAAGGATATTTTAATTATGTTTAATATATTTAACCCCTTAATCGTCGTGCCCGAGACATTCACGGGCAGCGTAAGTTACGCCTGTTTTATTCAGATTGTTTGATTCCCACCAATTTTTTTAAATAGTATTATTGGCTTTATTCTTGCATTATTTTATCGGTCTATTAAATAAGACGAACATTTCTACATAAAAAAATTGGTGGTAATCAAGCAATCTGAATTTTTAAAAAGTAGCCTACACTTAAAGGGCGCGACGATTAAGGGGTTAAGCATTGTAAATTAACCAGGCGTTATAACGAAAATTAAAAATACATTAAAATAAATGCATAAAAGTACATCTACTCATACAGGGTGAGTATGATCCTCATTTTCGATAATCACTATTTCCGTATTTTCACCTTATTTAATTTCAGAATTTCTAACAATCTTATATGATTAAATAAGGAAAATACGACTATTCAGAAATATTGAGTCTAGGAATTAGGGGCCATACATATTCTATCATAATATGCAAGATAAAAAAAAACGATTTGTTTAAGAGATAGACTAGATTATAGGTCTTTATTAGGGTTCATATGCTTTTATCACAAATTTTAATAGATTGTTTTGCCTTATTTAAATGCAGAAATGTGTTACAAATCCTGAAATTAAACGGGGCGTCAACAATTTTTGATGTTTAAATGTGAAATATAAAAATTCTGTTAAAAAATTGTAGTAAAAGACTACGAACCCTGTTTATTTATTAAAAAAGTTTGAAAAAGAAAATAGATTGTTTTGCTGCATAGTACATATTATAAACTATGTATGCTTATATGTATATTGTAGTGTTTACAATTAAAAGACTTGCTGGCTCAACATTAATTTTAATAACGACTGCTTGCTTCACAGTAAACAGAAAAATTACAAGAAGCGGAATATATTTGTTTCAGTTCATGTTTTAGAGTTTTTGATTGTCAGGACGCCCGGTTTATGCGGGTAAAACTTCACTTTCACGGCAATCGTGCCGAACGTATCTCTCGCAAGAGAGGAATTCTCCAAACTGCTCTGGTCAGAACCTGCAATGGATTACCCCACAAAGCCTCTCAGTATTTTGAATATATTTCGTAGAGGAATTTTAAGTGGTGTTACGGAGCCTGAGAAATAGGCCTGAGGAACAGTTACAGGTATATGCGAATGTATTTCAAGTAGTTAGAGATGTAAGCACCGCTCTCATGAGCTGAAGTTTATGGAGTAATTTCTGTCACTATAGTTTAGGCCCTTGAAAATCTTTGGAAGAATTATGGATTCTGAAACTTCAGAAAATCCCATTAAGGAACATAGATTGGTTCTCTAATAAGTTTATGGATCACATATGGTTAAGTTATTTTATCATCTTAGAGAGGGCAACTCGCCTCTCTATTTTAAGTTCCGTGCCGATCAATGCAATTAGAAAGGAATTCTCAATTAAGTCCTTTCAACTTCTCTAAGCCATTATAATTTATACACCAAAAGAAATTACGTTTGAAATTTATGTCATCTTAATTTGAGTTTCGTTCGTCAAAAATGAACAATGGTTTAATAAATGTAATTTTTTTAATACATCTTAATAGTTATTATTATTTTTGTCAATAAACTTTTTAACCCTTAGCTAACCATAGTACCGCCATATTCGTGAAAACCAATTTTAATTATCAGAATGTGTTGTTTCCGATTATTATTGTTTTGGCACCCCTTTTACTGACAAGCATTTTTGCATTATTTGTAATAATGTACCAATGCAGATTTTTTAAAGGTCAAACGAAGTTCGTATTGAATTCGTTTATCTTCATTTGGAAGCGATCAATCGAACTGTCCTGGTGCATAGATGGATTGAACAAGAAGTGTAGATTTTTTAAAAATCCTTTGCAATGGGATTGATTACCCAAGCATTGAGGATAAAAGAGAAAAAAAGTACCCACAGCTATACATTTTCAAATTTTGAAAAATAGTTACGTTACATTAAAATTTTTCAAAAAGCAAATATTAGAATTGCGATAGAAAAGGGTATAATACAATATTTTCAGGTATAATGAATAAAAAAAGTTAAAAATTAAAAGAGTATTAGCGATTATAAATGCAAAAATAAGAAAAAGAATAGGAAAAAACTATATTACAAAATTTACATAAGAGGATTTGACTGATAACTTCATCAGCCAATCAGAAATAAGTAAGGCAGCCAATCAAATTCAATGGTTGGAGTATCATAGTTGAGTTTTATTCCAACAGAGCGAAAAATGCCGGGACCAGGACTGGAACCTGGGTACTTTGGCTTACCATGCCAACTTTCTTCCCACTGAATTATCCCAACGATATCCTGGCTGGCATATTTCACTCTTATTTGTTGGACAATACATATCGTTGGAATAGCTCAGTAGGAAGAGCGTTGACATGCTCGATAAGCCGAACTTTTCTGTTAAAAAATACTGGTATCCAAGTTCAAGGCTTTTACACACTCAATACTACATGTGCACATGCAAAATTCGGGACACGCAGAACATTTTTCCTTATCTAATTTCAAAAATTCAGCAATTAAATAACGCAAAAATGATGAGAAAAAGTGTTGCCAAAACAATAAATGAAGTGTAATTCACGTTCATTGTGAAAGTGTGATGTTCCCGTAGTGGGGCATTTCGTTCGTTAAGGGTTAATACAAAACACGCGTAAATTTCATATCTTCGATTTATTTTTTTATCTCCTTTGCTGTACATTACTGTTTATAAGCTAATTTGTATAAAATAAACCTACTATTTTAAAAACATCCGATAAAGGTCAGGTTTATCAAAGAATTTAAAACCACACTTTGTTAATCATAGAAACATTAAATTCATATTTCTTGTAGATTAATTGGAAAATGTTTTTCGGCTTATTTATAACAACTACCAACAAAAGTTAAAGAAACATAAAATTATTTATTTATGCGTAAAGTTGTTAATTTACCGTAATTTCGCGCGTATACGCCGCACCTCAGATAATTCGATTTCATACCAGAATTTATTTTAAGTAAAATGTGACTTAGTTCTGCTTAGCACATATTTGACTTCTTGTTTTCAATAAAATTTCCGGTTTGAAAAAGACTTAACTAAGATGCGGCGCATACGCGCGAAATTACGGTAATTTTATGCTTAACAGTCTCATAAACGTAAATTCATCACATCGAATAATTAAACAAGCATTAAACAAGGAAAAGATTTGCTGTTTTTAATGCGTGTTACCGACGAAATAAATAAATTAACAAGCGGCGAAAATATTTATCAGCTCAGATAATAACTTTATATATATATATATATATATATATATATATATATATATATATAAATGTTTCTGTTTTTCCCAAGTAAAAATAGATTCCTTAAGCGTTTCTAAAATCTTTCGTATAACAAAAAATCGTCAAAATGTTCAATGCAATTAGGAGAAAAACTGTCTTTTTGAAATTTCTAGATAAAAATTAAAGTATGACCTGTAATGCGCTTCAATCAGCATGATAAAAAAAATATCGCATAATTTTTATATTTCTTTTACTCCTTTAAATAATTCTTAAAATAACATATTTAAATATATTTTAAATGTATTTAGTTATAGACGATAAAACTAATGAGAAGAAACCGCAGATGTGCTGAAAAAAGTATTTGCCAAAGAAACAATTTATTAATTGCCTTTTACAAAAAAAAAAACTATAAAACAAGATGAAGATGAAATTTTTTAAAATATAATTAAGCTATTAATTAAATGTTTTTCCTGTAAAAATAACCTAATTATCAGCAACATATATTTTTATTCTTTTTTATTTTTCTTTCCTGTTTTACTTTTATTCATTTATTTTTAAATAAAACTATTAAATTTCAGTTGAATATTGTTTTTTTTTGGGAATGTAGTCATAAAAATATGCAATTAAAAATGCATTTATATATATATACAGGGTGTCCTGGCTAAGCCTTTACAAACTTCGAGGGGAGGTAGGGTACACCTAGACCTCTCGGAATAAGATAGGAATGCCGGGTCGGAAACGCCTTCCTGACGCAGTAAGGGCATTGAAAAGGCTGGATCACAAAAAACTGATCCTTGGCCCCGGAGTTACGAGAGTGGTGCCATAGTTGATAACAGGTTTGCAGCTGCCGGCGAAATCCAGGACACTCCTGGAATATTTGAGGATGTTCTAACTTCCACGCAGCGAAGATGTGAGGCCTGCATTACATTCAGGAGTCGTCAATTCGAACACCTCCTTGGATATGAGTTGTTCTTCACTTTTTTTACTTTTGTTTTTATGTTTATGAACGGCGAGTAATAAACACCTATTTTTTTCCTATTTTGTGTCTTTTCCTTTCCTTTTGTTTTACGTCTAAAAATGTGAAATGAAGCTTTGAAACAAGCACGCTTGAAACACCCTCGCGTATTTTAATGTCCTCTACCGCGTCAGGAAAGCACTTCCAATCCGGCATCACTAATAATTCACTGTAATTCGGATATGTCTAGGTGTACCCTACCTCCCCTAGAGATTTTAACATCTTAGCTGGGACATCCTGTATATATATATATATATATATATATATATATATATATATATATATATATATAAAGGATCTGTAAATATGGTGACATTTCTAATAAATATTTTACTTCAAAGTGGTGGTTTTAGAACTGGTTGTCTGTCAGTATCGCTAATATTCACAGCAATTCGATGTAAAGCCACTGTGAAAGCGCGATGGTAACGATATATTACAGTCACAAAATGGAACTTCTGTAACTTGTCATATGACCTTTCAAGTGACCATCGCTTCGTGAGTTCACCATTTAAGTGATTGTTGCCGTCTTTTTAATTTTATATCAAGCGCGCCATAACTTCGTTAAAGTTTAATAAATTCATTTTAAAAAAATGATGCTAAAAAATTGCGGTATGCAGGGATGGGATTAGAGTAAAATCGCATTAAAAAAAAGTTGTGGTTAAAAAAATTACCGATAGATGGCACTGGCATGATTAATATAAAACAGATGTATGCAAATTAGGCGCATAGGTTTTGCGAAATGCCTGAAAATCTTTAAAGTATCCCAGCACATGAAACAGGTTTTTTTCTCGTCTGCAGTAATTTAGCCGTGCAGAAGTTTCGCGATGCGGCAGTTGCTGATTCCCAGTTCTTGTAAAAGAGTTTAACCAACAGCGCTTGATCTGGTAACGATAACATACTGCTGGCATTGAATGAAGAATCTGTGTACAATGAGGGGTTTTATTGACAGCCTGGTTTTCATAAATCAGCTTCCTATTGAGCATGCAGCTCCATCTATCTTTAATTTTTATCCTTTATTATTATTATTATTATTATTATTATTATTATTATTATTATTAAAATGCGATCATCCTGTAATCCCTATTCCTGCAAACCGCAATTCTTCGCATCAGGTACTTACGACTCAGATATTTCCGTGCATGATAAACTTACCACGGGCCATATGAAAATCACTGGTTAAGGCTTGTCACAGTCAAGTCAACAACTATTTTTAATTGTTTATATCTTACTAATTCCAAGCAATAATTTCCGTGGTTCATTTCTATTGGAAATTTACTGTTTGGAAGATTAAGACCAAATAAAAAAAAGAGTTATAAATATTGCTCAATTATAAATTTTAGATTATAGGGAAACAAATAGGAAATACAATAGAAACAGAATGCGATAAACAATATACTTTCAAATTTAATTTAGTAAAAAACTAAACTTGTGGATTTGATATGTCTGTTTAAAATATTTTTAAACAAATTTTTGTAACTGCAAAGTTTTCTTTCTTTTTCTAGAGCAAATAAAAAAGAAAAAAGAAAGCATTTTCTTTAAGATTTTCTTTTTTTATCATTCCACTAATCTTCTGTAATTGGGTCCACTTTGAAGAGTTGCTAACAAGGCTACAATTTTTTAAAGTGTATATCAATAGCATTATAATGTCTAAAATTATGAAAGTTTTTAATTTATTTCATTCGCTTGTTCAAAATGTTAAAGGGATATTTAAAGAACCTTAATCTTTTGAATGTTGCTCTTAAGAAATTAAATATATTTCATTTTTTAAATATTAAGTCATAAGAAGATGCATATTTTCCCACTTCAACTGGACAACACTCACAGAACGTAACCTATAACTGCAAAGGTGTTCAGAATTGAACACTCAAGCTTTTAAAAATATTTAACAATAACAATTTATTAACAAAAGAACAATGTGGTTGCTGATTATGACCAAGGAAAAAAGATTAAAGCTAACTTTTATTTCACCAATTTCGTTTGAAGCAAAAAAAGTCGAAATGTTTTTCAGTAAATGTCAATGTAATTTAACTAAACAAGTCCTACTCACTTAAACTTCAAAAATATATAATCTGATGTAAGTTTCATTGACTACAAATATTAACTTTATTGAAGTCAATCAAAGCTTTTGATTATATATACCAATGTGAATACTAGAGTTGCAAAGAACCGGTTTATTCCCAGATTTATTTCCAATAGACCCGGGTTATTGCCAGATTTATTCCCAAAAGACCGGGTTTATTCCCAAAAAACACGGTTTATTCCCAGGTTTCAACCGGATTTATTCTAGTCTTTGCAACTCTAGTGAATACTCACCCACTATTTCATATATCGTTTTCACCCAAACTAAAAATGCTGACTCATTCAAACTGAGATTATCAGGAATACCGGACATGATTACCGATGTATCCGGGAAGACCGTTCTCAAAATCCCACCTAATCAGCGAAAGCTTCACAATTTATAGGAAACAACCACGTGCAGAAGGTAATTATCATAAATTCGCAAACTACAAAGGAGCACTCCAATTTCGACGAGACTACTTAGATGAAAGGAATGTTAGAGTGTCCAAAAGGATTGATTCGCCCAATCCCACGCATTTCATTTTAGTCTCGGAAACCAGACGTTTACAAACAGGGGTAGCATTCACAAGTGAGTAATTTAATATTCACAGCAGCGAATTCCGCCGTTACAAACCATACGAGCTAATTTTTTAATACTTATTAGACAAATAGTGTATAAATAAAATGAACAAAATTTTAAACAAATTTTGCATTATCATAATAATAAAATGTATATATTTCATAATATCATAATAGTCGGAAATTCGGAACACATTAAAAACATAAACAAGCGAAATGTTAGCAATATTAAATGAAGAACCAACATTTTAATTCACTTTGTGCACATTCTTTTATTGAAAAAAATTTTAAACTTCATGAAAATTTATCTAGCCATTTTTGCATAATCTGCATAAAAACCGTTTTGAATGTTTATTATTTTAATTTTATTAAAATGCCAGCCGTTTCTATTTTACTAGGTAAAAAATAATTTACATTGTCCCCGGTCAAAAAAAAAAAAAAAAAAACATTACCCTCATTTTCTACAAGCAGTCGGTTAAAAATGGGAATTTCCTGTGTCGTAACTGGCAATAACTGAAATGCCCTTAAAAACATTTTTTAGCACTTTCCAACCTAGTTGAAAAGTGCTTATGACTTCGGTTTGTCTGGCCGTCTGGCCGTCTGGCCGTCTGGCCGTCTGGCCGTCTGCCGTCTGCCGTCTGCCGTCTGTCCGTGCTCTAACTCCCGTAAATATGCTCGGATTGCTCTGCAATTTTTATATGTTATTGTTGCCATCTATAGCATGTTCCCTATTTCAACGGAAGTGTGTAGCACTTATAGTTTTTTTACAGGGACACTCAAAAGAATTCCGTGACATTGCGGTCTATGGGGAAAAATCATTTGTGGTTTATTTAAATAATGTTTCACTAATTTAAACGCATTGAATTTTATATATATCACTAAGGTGCATTAGAAGATGCTTAATATGGAATAGGGTGTGCATAGCACTTAAATTTAATTTACAGGGACAGTCAAAAGAATCCCGTTGCATTACGTCTATGGAGAAAAATCGTCTGCGGTTTATTTAAATAATGTTTCACTATTTTAAACGCACTGAAATTTATATATATCACTAATGTGCATTACAAGAGGCTTACTACAGAATATTGTGTATATAGCAGTCATGTTCATTTACAGGGACACACAAAATAATTCTCTACTGTCTGTTAACAATAATTCCTGGAAGTGCGTTTTAAGTTACTGAATGAGATTTTAATTTTAACTCGCTTTTTGTCTATTACGTGGTGTGTATAAATTCTGTAGATCCTATACAGGGAAGCACAAAAGTTCGGGAACACATTTCCGTTTATTGACAAAGTCCAGATGGAGAATTTTAAACTGTGCTACGCGTTTCCTAACTGAACTAAAATTTAGCATCCTATGTAGTATATATACAAACCTATAGATCCTATACAGGGCTGAATAAAAGTATTCGGATATTTTTCCGAATATTGTATATGTTGGAAATTCCTGAAATTATGTTTTTAAATAGGTTATGCGTTTTCCAAATTGTTTACTTGGATGTTATCTTTTAGCTTATTAAACGGTATAATTTGTAAAATTATTTTGGAAGCGTTGGAAAGTGCTACATAATCTATGCTTGACGCATGATTTTTCGTTCTTGTTTTTAAATTATGAACAAAGCTTTGAATGAGGTTTTGAGTAAAATATTACAAACAAGCCAAATTGCGTGAAAAAACAGTTTTTGATTTTTTTTTTTACGCGCAAAGGTTTACTTATATTCCAAATCACATTTGCTCAAATTCGCCATTTGGCTAGGTATCAGAAGGTTAAAAATAAGATCAGATTAATCATAAGATATCGTAATTTGGTGCTACATTGAAACCTATCAAGCAAAATTCAGATTTTCATGTTATGCTAAACATAAAATTAATATCATATTAAGGTGATTTGGTGTTAAATTGCATCAGAACATGCACATAAATGTTTTTTTTTAATTGTAAGCTAACACTTCTTTTTTCTTGTAATTTAATATTTCAGGCAATAAAATATGTAAGGTTTTAAACGCCTTTTTCATATAATTATAAATAATAAATATCAAAACTGCTAATTTAAAAACACCAATCTTCAGCTATGACTAAATTTCGTTGTTTAAATAGGGCTGCTACTTACGACTACTTTTTTATTATTTGGTGTACCACTATAATCTAACTTGAAGATTAGTCTCATTTATTTTGTAACCCGCGTAAACGCGAAGCAAATGAACAGCCCGAGTGCACGCGCACACCGTTAGCGCAAGTAGAGGTGTGGAGGGGCATGCGAGCAACACAACCAACACGCTAGAAAACCGCACGAGACAAATCAGTGCTAAGGAGAACGAAGTGAAAGGTAGTTTCGCGTCATGGTACTCTGTGCAGAAAAACGCGCGTTTATTATTGAACATTATTTTCGAACGTCTTCGTACAAAACAGTCAAGGAACAATATGAAAACAAGTTTCCAGACTCGGTGGTGCCGAATAAAATCACAATTAAGCAAATCGTAGACCATTTTCAAACAGAATGGCCTGTGGAACCGTAAAGAAAGAACCGTGTCTAGTTTGTCCTAACTGACCACAAAATGAAGGAAATCGAGACGAAATTCAAGGAGAAACCGACCACGTGAGTAAGAAAATTAGCAGATAAACGTTTCGTTTGGATTCAACAGGATGGCACTCCTGCGCATACGGCCAACGACACTCTGTCATTTCTCCAAGAATTTTTTGGTGATCGGCTGATTACAAAAGGACTATGGCCTCCACGCAGTACAGATCTGTCACCGTCCGATTTCTTCTTGTTGGGCTAATTGAAAAATCGCGTGTCCCGTGCACCGGTAGCCTCGATTACTGAACTGAAAACTCGCATTACGGAAGAGATAAACGCTATCACACCAAACTCGAAACCTCCTCAAACGGGCACAGATATGTAAAGATGAAGACGGTGGTCACTTCCAACACCTTTTGTAGTCGTTTAAGCACTTCTGTAAAATAAAAATTAATGTTTGTGCATCGTTCTTTTTGGGGGGTTGCAAAATAAATGAGACACTCTGTACAATGAATGTTCGCAATAACAGTATAAGTTCGAAATAGCACAATTAAAAATTAATTTAAAAAATACGAGTTCCCAGTGGTAATTCTGAAGAAGATGGTAGACAAGAAAGAATATTTACTTTTAAAAAATCTTTAAAATTTATTTTATTTATATAATTACTAAAACATTTTTCTCTTTAATTTTTCTGGTATGTAAATATTTTATGCAATGAGGATATTGCAAGATAAATATGAAAGTTAGTCGTATTAAAATCATTAATTTTATTTAATTTCAAAATCGCATGAAATCTTTGCTGAGATTTTTATTACGATTCTAGTAAACTGTAGAAAATAAATATTAAATTATCACACACAAAAAATCTTTAATTTTGAATCTTTAGCCTTTGTTTCATGAAACGTTTTATTAATTTTGAAAATCATTTCAATAAGTTAATAAATCAAATTATATAAAACTCGAAGTCTTGGTAACATACATATGATTGCACTTATTTAATTACGCTGATTGCATTGCCCATATAGATGTTAAAATTCTTGAAATGTTATTTCTTTTTTATGTGAATGTTAATAAAAACCTTTCTAAGTTTCTTTAATGAGAAAATAGAAAATTGGCTGCACGAAAAATGCATTTACATCCAAAAATACTCTTGAAATTTTAGATTCATTCAATGATTTCTATATAACTTGAAATACATTCGCAATGTTCATTCTTTGTCTTTAAATTGGTAAAGCAGCTTATTTTTATTCCATTAAATTTCTTTGCAAACCAAAATAAATAAATTGAATTGCAAATTGCTTTCAAGCAATTTTCTTCCCATAGCATTAAAAAATATTTTTTCCACTTACATTAAAAGCAGAACCGTAAATTGTAAAACATATTAAGGATGCCGGTAATATTTATATCCTTATAGAATTTACTATGCAGATTTTATTTTAAGTGTTTAACGAATAGCTTGTTATGAAATAAATACCTAACAAAGATTTCCAAACTCGTAATTTATAGATGTTTTTCAGATAGTAGATTTCGCTTTAAAACTGCAATAATTAAATGAATATTTTGCAATGATTTTGGAAATAAATAAGCAGATTGAAGATGAATAAATATATTGTGTTTACTCAGATTCAGTGTATAATTTCTCGACAGGATTTATTTTAGTAATTAAAAAAAATTACTGCGTATTAAATACCGTAATTTCGCGCGTAGTTAAGTCTTTTTCAAACCGGATTTTTTTTTTTTTTTAATAAGAAGTCAAATAAGTGCTAAGCAGAAGTAAGTCACATTTTATTTAAAATAAATTCTGGTAGGAAATCGAATTGTCTGAGGTGCGGCGTATACGCACGAAATTACGGTAATTATTCTTCATAGATTTCTAAAACACATAACTTATAGATATTTTTAAATATTAGACTCTGTTAAAAATAAGATAATAAAATGTATTATTTACCCCACACTGCAAGGATTTTGATTTTGGAAGTATGTTTTTATGCTCATATTTTGGGTTAGATGCCACAAATTTTAAAGAGTATCTCTTCACCATATTTAACCCTTTCCGGCACAGACAAATTCTGTTCGTAAAATGTGAAATTACTGACTGACACCGGAATTTAGAAAAGACTTTTTTAGAAAATAAGAAATCCTTATTTTAAGCTTTCATTGTAGAAGCAAAATTTAATTAAAATATTCTTGGTGCTGAATGCAAGTTTGGAATTAAAATTAGGTGTTCCCGGAGTGGGCCCACTGTGCCGGGAAGGGTTAATAGCATATTTCTGTCATAACCAGGGTTCGTACGCTTTTACCATAATTTTTTAACAGATTTTTTTTATTTAATATTTAAATAGCAGAAATTGCAGACTCCCCGTTTAATTGCAGGATTTGTAATACTCTTCTGCACTTAAATAAGGCGAAAGATTCTATTAAAAATTGTGGTAAAAGTGTACGAACCCTGATTACATATGTGATTATATAAGTCAGTTGAAGAACAGCTGAGCACCAGTGGGATGATTGTGTCCATTAAATTTTAATATATTTCTTAATTTTATTTAACAACAGAATTTTTTTCATTAAATAAGAGCAGACCTGCCAAGTCTCCGGCTTTTTGGATACCAGTAATTTAGTGCAGAAAATGTTGTTTTATTTAATCCGAGCATTTTGCGATTTAAAAGAATAACATTTTCTCTAAAAAATTACTGGTGTTCAAAAATCCGGAGACTTGGCAACACTGAATAAGAGGAAGAATATTATTTAAAAGTGGTGAAATTTCAGGGCTGTCACTGTCGACTATTTTTAATTATATTTCGCACCACTTTCTCAAAAAAAATTTTTGGCATTCGCTTTGAAAACATGTGTAAGAGGAGTATACTAATATATTTTTTAAATAATGGTGCGAATAGAATACAAAAATAGTAGCCAGTGGCAGTCTTGCATTTGGATTGGTTTTGCCCATCTGTTCCATCATTGCATAAAGCAAATATGTCTATTTAAATAAATGTAGTAGACAGTAGCTGAATTTATATATTAAAGATTAAATTTTAATAAATTCATATATGATCCGTGTGTGGTTTAAAACATTGCAAAACGTTTTTATTAACATATTCAAATATGAATTATTATAAGTTATTTTTATCAAACTATTTCAGCAAATTTCATGAATATATCAATGTACAGTGTGATTACAAATGAATATCCCAACTTTGAAGTGTTAAACCTTCTGAACAATAAAAGGTTGTGTTCCATTTCACACATCGAAGTGAGTGAGAAGTTATGAAGTTTCATAAATGGTTTTATAAAGATGGTTCATAATATAATGGTTCATAACGGTTTTTTGGCGAGAGATGGCGCAACGATCGGCGGGTTGAAAGTGAGCCGGCATGTTCCGTGGCGAGTTCACTCAGTCAATTGCCGCCGAGATACATACACCAAGGATAAACTGTTTTTTCATCCTCTACCAGCTGACACTGCTGAACGGCAAACGAGGATAGCTGCAGCTATTGCAGCTGTAACACCCAACATGTTGAAAACCATGTAGGCCGAAATCTTCTACAGAAATGATGTCGTTCGTGTTTCTGCTGCTGGCGCAAACTGGTTCGTGTTTCTTCTTTTTTCCACATTTATGAAACTTCATAACTTCTCACTTACTTCGATATGTGAAATGGAACACTACCGTTTATTGTTCAGAAGATATAGCCCTTCAAAGTTGGGATATTCAATTGTAATCACTATGTTACAGCGCCTTGAATACATAGTGTTAACGGTTTTACCGTTAATTAATTCAAAATTTTCGAATTCAAATCGGAAACTCTGAAACAAGAATTTTTATTTTATGAAGTCACGAAATATATGCCATTAAGTAACGAAAAGAACATTATAGAGAATTTCTGGTATGAATGCGAAATTTCGAGGGGGAAAAAAAAAAAAAAAAAAAAAAAAAAAAAACGTAATACTTTAAAAAGTGCTAAAAAATTGTAGTCGATAAACGTGCAACGATGCGGTATGATAATAAGGAGATCGCAGTGACATCTGCTTTAAAAATAGATTTACCTCTAGCTAAACTAATCGTTTCAATATTGACAACATGAACATACTTTCTGTTAATAAAATCTTCTGTTAAGTATATATTTCAGATGTAACTGATTTTGAAGTTAGTTTTTTATCATATCAGGGAATTAATCTTTTCCACTCTTCTAGCAGAGATTCATCGTTTGACATGCTAAATAGGGATAGTTTCTAGTTCGCTGTCTAGTATCGAGTACTGCAAACAGGCACAAAATAACACGTATCACGTTTTTTGGCCTTTATCAATATCATTCATATTTTTCAAGTTTATGAAAATCCCTATCCAAGTCAAAGGAAATAGGGTATAATTTAATTATTTAAAATATTTACCACCAGCTGAAATATTTTCTTAATTCGATTCTTATACAATGTTCGCGTTGAAAAGAGCTAGCAGACATTGGCGTAGCCAGAGAGGAGGGTCCAAATGCTCTGGAAACCAGTAATATTGTAAATGTTTTCTTCGGCTTCAATATCGCAGAAAATTCCCCGATTAGATAAATATTTTTTATAAAATTAGTGGTATCCAAAACATCTGAACATGCACCCTGTCTGCGGCACTGCTAGAAGATGTCGCTGCGATCGACCCGTGATCTTTTCAGCATCGTTCCACATTTATCGGATTCAATTTTTTAATACTATTTTGTGGCCATTTTCCACACTGCGTATTCTAAGTTCTGTAACCATGTACTTTGCGCAGGTATTAAATGAAAATGGAAAGATATATTAACTCTTTTAGAGGGAAAGAATTTTTGTTGCCAAAATGTTGAAATGATTGAATGATACCATAATATACGAACAAATTTATTTCAAAATAAATGAAATATTTTCTTCTCATACATTATAAAAACAAAATGTTATTCCCATAATCTGGTGCCATTGTGGCAATTGGAAATTAAAATTACGTAAAGTATATATATTATATCACCACCCTTCAAAGGGTTAAGGACGTTGACGATGCTTCTATCCAGTACTGATTTAATGTACTGATGTCTTGTACTCATTTAACCCTTTCCGGCACAGTGGTCCCACTCCGGGCACACCTAATTTTAATTCCAAACTTGCATTCGTCACCAAGAATATTTAATAAATTTTTGTTTCTACAATGAAAGTATAAAATAAGGAATTCTTATTTTTCAAAAAAGTCGTTCGTAAATTCCGGTGTCAGTCAGTAATTTCTTATTTTACGAACATACTTTGCCTGTGCCGGAAAAGGTTAATTAAAAAAATAACAAATCCTTCATTAACAAATAAATGTCCTTTACAGATTTCAAAAGATTGTAAAGTAAATATGCTGCATACTGTTGTTTTTTTAAACTGCTTTGCAAATAAATGAGTACTTTTAAAACATTCTAAAACATCTTTTATGAATAATTAAACTTTGTACGACGAGCGACATTGATACGCGATGTATAAGCCGCTCGGGATACTGGATTATTCCTACTGACTAGCATTTTTAGCACTTTCCAACCTAGTTGAAAAGTGCTTATGACTTCGGTTTGTCTGGCCGTCTGCCGTCTGGCCGTCTGTCCGTGCTCTAACTCCCGTAAATATGCTCGGAATGCTCTGCAATTTTTATATGTTATTGTCGTTATCTACAGCATGTTCCCTATTTCAACGGAAGTGTGTAGCACTTATAGTTTTTTTACAGGGACACTCAAAAGAATTCCGTTACATTGCGGTCTATGGGGAAAAATCATTTGCGGTTTATTTAAATAATGTTTCACTATTTTAAACGCATTGAAATTTATATATATCACTAAGGTGCATTAGAAGAAGCTTAATATGGAACAGGGTGTGCATAGCACTTATAGTTACTTTACAGGGACAGTAAAAATAATTCCGTTACATTACGTCTATGGAGAAAAATCGTCTGCGGTTTATTTAAATAATGTTTCACTATTTTAAACGCATTGAAATTTATATAGATCACTAAGGTGCATTACAAGAGACTTACTACGGAATATTGTGTGTATAGCAGTCATCGTTCATTTACAGGGTCACGCAAAAGAATTATCTACTGTCTGTTAACAATAATTCCTGGAAGTGCGTTTTAAGTTACTGAACGCGATTTTAATGTTAACTTGCTTTTTGTCTATTACGTGATGTGTATAAATTCTGTAGATCCTATACAGGGCAGCACAAAAGTTCGCGAACACATTTCTGTTTATTGACAAACTCCAGACGGAGAATCTTAAACTGTGCTACGTGTTTCCTAACTGAACTAAAATTTAGCATCCTATGTAGTATATATACAATTCTATAGATCCCATATAGGGCTGAATAAATGTATTCGGATATTTTTCAGAATATTGTATATGTTGGAAATTCCTGAAATTATGTTTTTAAATATGTTATGCATTTTCCAAATTGTTTACTTAGAAGTTATCTTTTAGCTTATTAAACGGTATGATTTGTAAAATTAATTTGGAAGCGTTGGAAAGTGCTACATAATCTATGCTTGACGCATGATTTTTCATTCTTGTTTATTATAAATTTTGGATTGTAAATGTAAAGCATTTTTGCGATTACTGGGGGAAAAAATTCTATAATAAAAAACCGGTGATAAAAGATTAAAAATTCTGTGAATAACATTTCTTTTATGATACACCATAATGTAACACAAAAATAATATTTACACTAGCTTTTATTTTTAATACTGAAGCTATAAATTGTAGAAATGATGCTGTGTTTCTTTCTTTTTTTTTTCAGCGACAGAAATTATTTGATCAGGAAGGAATGGGCAGACCATCGCCCCCGGTATTGACAAAAATAATTATGTGGCGTGATGGGCGATGATTCACAGTGTTAGCAATGTTTTTAATCACCGCTAAAATGTTATGGCAAAATATATTTACAGACTATATGTTTCAGTGCAGCAACTGAAACCATAAAAAACATTTAGCACATTTGGTTACATTTAGTTTTTTGCAAGCAGATCCTCAGTACGTATTTATAAGGAAAAACACATTTTAAACACATATTCCCTTAATTAATCTGAGGGTGAAAAATAATATATTATTTTGTTTACCGCTTTGTAGCCCAATCATTGCATCTTTTTTTATTATTATTATTGCAGTAAGAGAAAAACTAATAATAAGCTCTGCACCTGAGTATATTTTGCCGTTGATTAAAGCTGGAGGGCTAGTATCTATGCGAAAATCTGATACTAAGATCAGTGGTATGGATGATATCCCATCTACGTCACGATCACGTGATCAAGGCAAATAACTTCTAGCGTAAAGAGTGTGTGATGTTGTATTCTAGGGGCTGTACCAGTACCACTGGACTTTATTCAGTCTCGAATCCAGATTTGAAATACAGTCCATTATATCCAATGGAAATGAGCCAGCACTGTTGAGATATTTATTGTATGCTGACAACTACATTTTCCGAAAATCGCTGGTGATTTTGTGCAGAGTGTTAATCGCGATTTCAAAATCGAGAAAAACAATATTCAAATTCATGTGATTCAGACATCGTCTTTATTTATTTATTTATTTAGCGGATTTCTGCTCAGCCATTCAGAAATATTACAGTTTACGTTCTTAGATACAGTGCTTTCTTTTGCATAGACAAATAATTTCAAGATTTTTTATCCATTTCCCCCATTCATCAAAGAAAATGCAATGTCGTTGTTTATAGTGCTAAAAAATATAGTGTTAAAACATCCAATCAATAAATCACAGTTTAACGTTGAAAAATAGGATGTCAAAAATGGCGGTCTTTCAAACGTTTCAAGTGTCTGAAATAATGTGGCATTTCTTTGTAGAAAGGGACAAAAATGAATAACATATTTTTTGCATCTTAAAAATGAATTACCGTAATTTCGCGCGTATGCGCCGCATCTTAGTTAAGTCTTTTTCAAACCGGAAATTTTATTGAAAACAAGAAGTCAAATATGTGCTAAGCAGAACTAAGTCACATTTTACTTAAAATAAATTCTGGTATGAAATCGAATTATCTGAGGTGCGGCGTATACGCGCGAAATTACGGTACTTTATCTGTTTCTTTATTATCTTTTTGTTATCTTCTTACGGTACCAATATTATACGCTTTCTTGTCTGAATTTCAAACATTTTAATTTCAATGAAGGGGCCTTTTACTTGTGTAATCTGAAATGATTGTTTCATAATATGGATATGACTTTATTTAAGAACTTTCGATAAAGTTTATAACTTCAATTATTTATCAGAATTTTTCTAAGCAATAAACGTAGGTGCCACATAGTAATGCCAGGTCTACTATTGTAATTATTGGGACAGGATTATTGAAAATGTAAGACTGCGACTTATAAATCGGTACTTAAAAATTAAAAAAAAATCTGTCATTGCATTACGATTAATAATTCTTAAGTGGCACGAAATGTATTTCATTTAACTATGGTTATATACAGGGTGTAACTGAAATGCTTCAACAAACTTTGAGGGATGATAGTACTCATGAAGACGAACAAAAAATGCAATGGAACATGGGGTCGCAAATGACGTTTAACCCCTTCAGGGGCAGTGGTATGTTTATGAAAGCGCTTAATTTTAATTCCAAAACGCCATAATGGCACCAGAATTTTGCTAAAATCTTTTCCATTTAATCCGTATGTGAAATATAGCCTTTTTTCTTATTTACAAACAAATTTTTTTATAAATTCCGGTGCCAGTCATTTATTTCAACATTTTAGTACTAAAAGTAGTTTGCCCCTAAAAGGCTTAAAGGATAAAAATAGAAAAAATGGACTGGCACCGGAATTTACAAAAAAAAAAATTGTTTGTAAATAAGAAAAAGGCTATATTTCACATAAATATTAAATGGAAAAGATTTTAGAAAATTCTGGTGCCATTGTGGCGTTTTGGAATTAAAATTAAGTGGTTTTTTAGACATACCATTGTCCCTGAAAGGGTTAAATGTCATTTGCGATCCCGTGTTCTATTGCATTTTTTGTTCATCTTCATGAGTACTATCATCCCTCAAAGTTTGTTGAAGCATTTCAGTTACACCCTGTATAGATTAACTCAATAATGTTTGTAGAGCAATCAGTATTCATAAGTAAAACTTAAACAATTATACAGAAAAATATCTTTCTGGTTATACAGGGAGTCCGAGACGAAACGCCCTAATTTTAAACAATTATACTGAATATGATAAACAAACAAGACAATTTTGTTAGATGGTACATGGTAGCTTAGATGTGAAAATTTACATTATGTAATAATAAAGAGTTTTATTTCGGGTGCAATCTGAAAAATTGAAAATTGAAAAATGACAAAGAATTCTAAAAAGCACAAACCGTGTGGTGGTATACAGAATTGGGGTCCATTGGCAGGATGGAGCACCTTCACACTGGTATTTGGGAGTCCGGAACACATTGAAGCTGCTGAATTCCCACATAGATGGATTGGGAGAGGTGGTCCAATGCTCTGGCCATCCGCCTTACCAGGCAATCACGCTGTTAGCGTAATAATGAAAACAATCTAAATAAGAAGCAATCGAAAGAGCATAGTGAAACGTGTTTTTTGACGAATAAATCACTTGCCCTCGTCTCACCATTATCGAGATATAAAGTCTTAAAATTTGCTAATTTATTGATTTATTAGGATGGAAGGAGGAGTCGTTACGTTTTCAATGAAACAAAAGCCCCACCAGTGGCTGAGAGGTTATGCTCTCGAAGCTGGTAGACGGGAGGTGCTGGGTTCGATCCCAATCGCACCCATTGGCCTAATCGTTCGGAGTTTTCGTGGTTTTCTTCGAGCCGTGGATTTATCTATGCGTAAATACGGATTAGGTTCCCTTAGAAAGACCCCCACGAAGGGCACCCCCCCCCGGGCCTATATCCCAAGTGTAGATAATTGGCCGTCAATAATCAACCCAACTCAATGAAACAAAATCACCAATCTCCAGTCACTTGCCTATTTCCAGTTTAGTGCGCTGCAATACTCCGACATGATTCGGTATGCTTGATACAAGCCTCGGTTAGTGCAAACTGGTCCACTTCAATTTGAAACGCCCTTACAATTTTATTTTTCGCAGAGGTGGATCATTGTAATCATTGCACTAGAATTAAGTTCATGAAATGTTCTTGGTGCCACGATTTTCTATCCTTCAATCATTTTTTTTTTGGTTCAGTAACACATTTATCAATAGCATTTTTTTGCGGGCTTCTTTCATTTGTATATTACTATATCTAAATATGTTTTATATTAATCTGATTATTAAAAATTCTTAATTGGAACCACGCTTTTACTCCCTAAATTAAACAAATAAATTATACAAATTTAAGATTTTATATATCGACAACGAAGAGACGAGGGCAAATGATTTAGATGATAAAAAACACATTTCACTATGCTCTTTCGATTGTCGCTTAGTACTTAGATTTCTTTCATTATTACACTGGGGCGTGGTTTCCTGGTTAGACATCTACCTGCCACTCGTGGGGCACATGTAGAAATGGTGCGATTGCAAAAACAAAACTCCATTACTATGTGTATCCTATTTTGTTTTAATCTTGTTAATGCAACGATTACATGTTGCATTACAGACTGTTTAAATTAAGGCGTTTCTTCTTGGACACCCTGCATAACCAAAACTCAAGCTTTCTGCATTTAAAGTTAGCATCTAAAATTTTATTAAATAACACATTATTCAATGAAATTTAACAGTCTTAAAGAAATTCGGAACTAAAAAAACTTGTTCTGAATTGTCTTAGTTTTATTTATGTTCGCCTAAATTATGCAATTACACATACGTCTCATTAAAAAATATAGTCTTAATCATTTATTTATCCGAAAAACTGCACACTAAAATATATGAAATCAAGTCATATAAATGAGAAATACTTAAATTTCCAATTAAATTTTCAGCAGGACTGAAACTGTGCTGTAAATTAATAATACAGACAAATGATTTCACTATGTTGGTTATGCGTTGTTTAGCAAATTGAAAATTAAATCACATCCTTTGTTAGTATTATGAGAAATACTTCTTACATATCTTACACTATACAGTCCTTTAACTACGTTTCACAAAAATGTCAACGTCCACAAACTGTCAATATACTACAAAATCTCAAAGTAACAAAAATTAAAACCCATTTCTTAAAAATTCTGTTTCGACAACCACAAATTCTAAAGAGAAAATTTCGCTTTATTTAATGACAGATATTTCGTAATAAAAATAAGACATATAGCAGATTCCGTTGTGCTGAACGGATACTGCACACGCGATTGCCAGTTTAATTTTTTTTTCTGATTATTCCCATCTACAACAGTAGATGAGCTACTCGAGTAGCACATTTAGACAATACGAGAATTAAATTTCGAAATTGTCCAAATTGTGTTCCATAAACTTACAAAACTTATTTTTCTGTGCGAAATATAGAAATAATTCAAATACAAAAGTAAATGTAAGTATGGTTTTTTTCAGCTACTTTTAATAACTTTCTACCTATCAATAATTTGTGTACTGATACACAATTAAATTAAAGACATAAGTAAATTAATTAAATTAAGGGCATGATTGATTATGTAAGAGTTGTATTGAGTAATATTATGTGCGTCACTTAACACTAGGACCGCTATGAGGGGTCGGTCATTTTGACCCGTACCTAATGAATAAGCGTCGATTCGAATCAGAAATTTCTTTCTAAAATAAGTTAAATATTCACCTTACAGCGAAACAGCGAAACAGAATATTGCTTCAATGGGATACCCAGTTAATAATAACTACAACTCCCAGTATATGTGTAATTGTATATTACATCTTAACCCTTTGAGGGGCGGTGGTATATTGAACTAAATTCTTTCCTAAATTCCGGTGAGAAATCAACGTTACAGGAACACAAGTGCTTGCCCATGAAAGGGTTAAGAGAGCTATGTGAATCAAGTTTAAAATACTTTAAAGTAACAAAAAATGTAAAAGAGAGCATAAAATGCGTTAAATTACAGTCGATTGCATGAAAGTTTGAAATAATTTAAAATTCACCTTACAAAAATAAGTTAAATGAATAACTTATAAAGTTTTAAATAAAAATTCTGGTGTCAATTATTTTTATAAAAAAATGAGTAAAATTTTCTGCGGTTCTAATGTTAAAAAAAATAACACAGACCTACATCGGATTTCAATGTGTCAATAAAGGGATACTTCTTACGCAAATGCCGGTTTAATTTGTTTTCTTCAGATTATTCCCATCTACTGGAGTAGATTGGTCACTTGAACAGATTAGTATTGGATAAAAACGATTGAATTTCTGTATTTTCCAAATTCTTTTACATAAATTTACAAAAAATATTTTCTGGTGTGAGATATATAAATAATTCGAAAAAAAAAATAGTTAATGTGAATATGTTTTTCTTTAGCTACTTTTAACCCCTTCAGGGGAAAAGTACTCTTGTAGCTACAATATTGAAATGATTGATTGACACCAAGATTCACGAACGAATTTATTTTAAAATAAGTAAAAGCTTTTTCTCATGTATCTTATAAATTCAAAATTTGATTATAAAACTCTGGTGTAATTGTGGCATTTTGGGATTAAAATTAAGTGGTATATATAATATACAGGTGCCCTTCAAGGGGTTAATAACTTTCTAGTAACCAATGATTTGTATAATAATTAAATGAAATACATGAGTAGATTAATTAAACTAAGTGCATTATTTATTGTGTGAGAGTATCTGTATTATAAAGCAAAAACATGTTCGCGAGTAACGCTGGCTTCATTTCGTCTGTGCCAACGATCTGAGCAATTAATTTTGCTTTTTTTTTTTAATTTTTAAACTTCTAATCATCGCACATTTTCAATTTTTACACCGTCGGAATGGGAAAAAACGTACTTTTAAATGTACATTGTTTGATAACTGTATCTTAATTTACTGTTCTTTTATTTTCATTGTTTTAAAAGTTTTCAATCACGAATTTAAAAAAAAATAATCTATCTCTATCGCGTGGAACACGATTGCAGAAAATTAACCAGTTTGCACTTAAAACAATATATACATTGTTCAGCATTTGATTTTTAATAATATCACATAACTAAAATAACACTTCGCCAAAATAAATAATTAATAAAACACTGATAGTATTGATATAATTAATAAAACACAGAAGTTTAACAGATAAAAAAAACAAACAAACAAACTACACGCTTAAACACTGAATAAACAAGAATAAACAGGCTGTAAATAGGGAAATCTTTGGCGATTTCCCCAACTATTAACTCCCGCATGCAGTAGTTGCGGACGTATCGATTTTAAGAAATTTCACAATTTTATTTGAATGCATAATTTTAAAATTTCATATTAAAATGCTTGTTTGATATTGTTAGTGGACAATATAAAAAAAACAGATTAAATGTAAAAACCTATTAGAATTTTCAATTTTAACCCCTTAATCGCCGTGCCCGAGACATTCACGGGCAGCGTAGGTTACGCCTGTTTTATTCAGATTGTTTGATTCCCACCAATTTTTTTAAATAGTATTATTGGCTTTATTCTTGCATTATTTTATCTGTCTATTAAATAAGACGAACATTTCTACTTAAAAAAATTGGTGGTAATCAAGCAATCTGAATTTTTAAAAAGTAGCCTACACTTAAAGGGCGCGACGATTAAGGGGTTAAAAAAATGTTTTCACCTATGTTCTGTGCACCAGGAAGTATGTTCTGTAATTCTGGAAATCATTAGTTATGATAAATGAAGCAATCTTATACAATTAGCCAATACGAACAAAAATCTTAAGTAGGGGCATATTTAACCGTAAAATAAATCTGTGTTCAGAAAGTATGTATGTCCTTAACCATCGTGAATCGTAAAATAGTCAACAATTAAAATCTCGTGGGGTTGGTTGGTTGATTTATGACGGCCGATTATCTACACGAGGAATATAGGCTCTAGGGGAGTGTGCCCTCCCGGGGGGTCTTTCTAAGGGATCCTAACCCGTATTTACGACAAGGTTCGAAGAAAAACACGGAAAACTTCGAACGGTTAGGTCGACGGGCGCGACAGGGGTTTGAACCCAGCACCTACCGTCTACCAGCTTTGAGCTGAGAGAAGAACCTCTCAGCCTGTCAGGTGAGGTAAAAAGTCTAGTGGGGATCATCAATTTTCTTTGTTTAAAGTCCACGGTCTTTTAGGGACATTTCAAGAAAGTTTTTATATGGTTATTGTTTATTTTTTGGTACTATATTTTGTAAGTTCCATTCTACACAAGCCAAAGAATAGCATGATAAGAGAAAATATTTAAAAGAATATCAGCATTATGAAAAATCGAGACTTTTAGCGTCCCGCGTAGTGGTTTCGCTGAACTGGTTGGTATTGGAACACCTAAAAATCGGGACATCCCGCGTTAATATGACTCAACTGTAAACACTAGTGCCAATCGTTATTGAATTTGAACACCACGTTTTCTGTATAGAATAGTAAGACTTCTTTTACCGTAAATGAAACAAGTGATATTTTCCTTTTAAGAAAAAG
Organism: Maratus michaelseni; assembly: GCA_963931845.1. Lineage (NCBI taxonomy): Eukaryota > Metazoa > Arthropoda > Arachnida > Araneae > Salticidae > Maratus > Maratus michaelseni. The sequence goes on from OZ007600.1 coordinate 103,024,027, forward strand.
TGGTATTCAAATTCCGTAAATCTTGGCACCTATCAATAATTGAAGGAGTCAGGGCAAGAGATATATCAATTTGAAAATTAGATCATATACGTAAATCAAAATATATAACATAAAGTGTTTTGCTAATTTCTGAATAACATTTGAGATAGTCTGAATAACAATATGGCATTACTTTAATTATATACACTTTCTTTCAGAAGAAAGTTCTAGAATCATGTGGGGCAAAAACGAAACCTGAGACATTTGCCGCCACCTAATGACATTAGAATAAAATAATTTGTAGGATATTATAATTTACTATATTAAGCAACAGATTAAAGTGTCAGATTTATTTCACCAAAAATATAGCTTGGTACTTTTTTGTCCGACCCCCCCCCCCCTCAATTGAATATTTAATACTAGAATCGTCGTAAATTTTACTCAAGTTTTATAAAAATATTTTACACCAGAATCTTTATTAAAAATTATTTAACTTATTTATTCAAGACTGTATTTCCTATAATGCAATAGACTGTCCTATATCGCATTTTTATGCTTTCTTTTACGTATTTTTGTTACTTTAATTGATTATAAACTTTCTTCACATGGCTCTCTTAAGATGTGTTATACTATTACTCATATACAGGGAATGGAGTTATTTTTAACTAGGCATCTCCTCGTAACGTTAAACTGTTTCGCTCTTTTGCGTGAAATATAATGACGAGCAAGCACATCAAGGAATAATTTTGGAATTAATAAATTCAAGCAGCAGCCAGCCTGCGTATTATTTTTAATCATTTTAATCCAGAAATTTTCTATAAAAAATAATAATTGGCAGTTTCTTGGATTAATTATTTTTTCGAACAAATTTCTGGTTGCTGTTTTAAAAAATACCAAAGTTGGCAGCTATGATTTTGCGTATGCCCGAATGTTTCATTCTAATATCGAAATAACATGCTATGAGAAAAGCTAAGTAGAGGATAGTCTCTCTACCTGGTAGCTCCTCTTTCTTTTTCATCTGGCGATTCTGCAGCAGATTTCACCAGATAGAAGAAAAAAAAATATTTAGAGACTTTCCTCTCCATCTTTATCTTTTCTCACAGGGAACCAGTTTATTCGTTTTAGCAGAGTCCATGTGCTTGCCGAATATAATTATTAAGCTGAATAATTAACGTTTAATCAATGGATGAATTATCTTACATGATATGTAAAATAGCTGGTATTAGGAGAGGAAAAGCTTAATCAGATGACTGATTATTTATTATTACAATAAATTACAACAAATAAAATAGAGCAAAATTTTTTTAGTAAGAATTATTAAGGTTTTAACAGATTTTGTGCACCTTGGTTAAGGAAGGGGAGCTGGAGCAGAAGTGGATTCAGCGAATGATAATTTATATCATTATTATTATTATTTTAGGTAGTCATTTCAATTATTTGCAGCGTAAACGTTCAATGGGAACAATTTTTATAAACAATTTTATGTTAGAAGAAGGAAGAAAATGCGAGAAAAAAATGCGAATAAATTTTTAATAAAATTTTAGCTTTTCTCGATGATTATCAATTTGTCAAGCATCCTATATGTTAAAATGAAAGCTGCTTGCGTCAAATTCACTTTTTACACAAAAATGACTCATTTGCGCATGCGTAACATTAAATGTAGAACCTAACCAGTTTTAGAGTACACTCGAACGAGAAAAGCGTGGCCGAATGGTATAAGGCGGTGGTACATCTCGGTTCCGATCATCGTGTCGGTTCGAAACCCACTCTGGAGAGAATGATTTTTCTTATTTTATTGGCAATAATTCATTTTAATAATGCCAAATTAAATTCAGGTAGAAATGTTTTTTAATTTGTAATTTTTTTATTCGAATGCTTTATAATTAAGTAAAATTTAACACCCAAGAATACTTTAATTTAATTACTAAATTTATATTAAAAGTATCTAAATTAAAAGATCGTGCATGTAATTATCGATTAAATATATTGAACTGGTCTACAATTTTTATTATATTTGCTATGACCATTATCAAGATGTCTCAAATAATAAGATAAATATGTGATTATTTTTCGTAAAAAAGGTAAAATAAAAGGAGAGAAAACAAAAAGAAAGAAAAATATTCATACAGGAACTATAAAATTTCTTGATATCCATGATTTAATAATTAAACAATATGTGAAAAGGAAAAAACAAATTTAAGTAATTAAAAAATATGTATTATAAATCATTAGCTGCAAACGACAAAGTTTAAATTCAGGGTTTTAAAACCAGGCTAATTACAAAAAAAAATAAAAAATAAAATTAATAAAAATAAAAATAAAAATAAAAATAAATCAGAAACATTAAATGCTGCTATTTTTTCATAACTAGGACTGTGGTAAATAAAATTTAACAACCGACAATATTTTAATTACTTATTTTATATTATAAATATTTAAATTAAAATATTTTGCATGAAATTATCGATTAAATAAAGTGATCTAAACTTTTATCTATATTTTGTATGACCATTATTAATAAGATATATTTGTATAACTAAGAAAAGTACAGTGGGTAATCGGTTAACGAACGATGATCGGTTAACAGGTTCTAGGCTCCATTTGAGCTTTATCGGGCCCTGCAGTAAACACGATCTTTTAGAGAACTAATTGAGTTTTTGATAGGTCAAAGTGATAAATTGATATGATTTAATGCTGTAGTCAATGAATGTGATCCCAAAAGTTTTTACAAAGGGCATGTCATTTATTTATTTTTAAGTACAGCACAACACGGACAAAGCCATCAAAATACGACCTGTTCATATTAAATATGGAAAAATTTAGGGAGAATTTCTAATATTTTTTATATATACTATTTGGCTTCTAAAAACGAATTAATCAAATTCCCATACAAATCTATACTAAATCTATGATCGGTTAACGAACAATTCGGTTAACGAACATTGTTTTAGAACGGATTAAGTTCGTTAACCGATCACCCACCGTATATGATTATTCTCCTTAAAACTTTTTGAAAAGAAAAGAAGAGAAAAAAGAAAGAAGCAAAAATATCCAAATAAGAATTATAAAAGAAATCACCTTGATATCCATGGTTTATCTGAGTTTTAGAGTCAGGCTTATAAAAATAACATTAATGAAAAATGTAAGTCACGTAATTTAAAATAATTAGAAAATACTAAATATATATATATATATATATATATATATATTAATTTTGAGACTGTAGTGAGTAAAAATAAATCACGAAATTAATATTTTTAGTTAATTTCTTGCACAATTAATTCAAGCCTAATAGGATGTAAATTAGAAGCTTAAAATTATTTCACTTCATTAGTTGAGTAGGCTGGACTGACAACACCGTATATCGTCTTATATCTGTAGGAATTGCTTACACAATATAACAATTCATAAAATTTTCAATACTTAATTAATTTAAAAGCATCTAATTAAAAATAAAAGCATATATTTTTAAAGAAACTTTCAAGTTATTTACCGTCAAATCTTTCGGGTACTATCTAATTAATTCTTAATTAAATTAATTTAAAAAGCGGATCCATGGGAAATCTTATGGGAGTCATAATCACATCAATGTTTCTGTGCAACAATATATTTTTTTAATGTAAATACATATTAAAGGTGTCCCTCCAGAAAAATTGGAAACGAAATTCCGCTGAAAAAGTGAAATATTTTTGACACACGAAGTCAATTAAAACGCAAATGCACGAAATTTGCAGACATTACCCTTTAAATGCCGAAAAATCGAACAAAGTGTTTCATTTGTTTATATATGTGATACATTTTCAATGGTAACTAATTGCTCGCTTGTGAGAACCTTTCCGTTAATGAAAAATGTCGAAAATCTTTTTCAAAGGATAACTTTGAAAATCTGAAAGTTTCTCTGATTTATAAGATAGTAAGAAAGTCAGTGGCGTAACCAGGGTGGGTGTACAGATGCTCTGAATACCACTAATTTTGTAAAATTTTATTATGTATAATCGCACAAAATTCTCCAATTAGATAACGTTAAAAAAAAAAAGCTATACGAAATTATTGCTATCCAGAGCATCTGGACCCCCGTCCTGGCTACGCCACTGAAGAAACTGTGTTCGAATTTTATTCCATTTAATACAAACTAGCAAATTCCATACATTTACGAATACAGCTGAACATTTTAGCAATATGCGAATGAAATGTATAAATGTATATATAATTTTAATCATTTTTTCCATTAATTTTCTGCAATGAATCTCGCCCGAAATTATTGAATAATAAACAACGTGAATTTTCACATTGCTGTCTAAGCGTATAATCAAAATAGTGAAAAATGTCCAAGCCGGGAACCGAACCTGGATCCTTGGAATAACGCTCCAATGCTCTACCATTGAGCTACGTGGCCGATACTCAGTCTGCCATCTCTCATGAAACTCTCTCATCAGCACATGCAACGCGTCATTTTTACATTAAAAGGTAGTTTTAAGCCTTCTGTGTAATGTTTTTATCACTTCAAGCAATAATTACATCTTTAAGAAATTTTTTAAACAGAAATATTTTTTAAGACCTCAAAATTCATAAATCCATAAAAGTTTACTACATTTAATCATTCATTGTAAGGCATTTAATTCTAAAATATTGGAAATAATTTATATTTTACTAAAAAGGGGAACTCTACAACGATGATAGTAATCTGATGTCATTTCAACGGACTTGCTATATTCTTGCGTAATCTGATATGACTTTTGTCAAACTTAACCCATTTATGCCTTACGTCCCAGTTTCGGGACGCTTTTGTAAAATAGGAAAAAGTTCATTTCACACCACTTTTTTTAATATAGAAATTTGATGTCTCATTTTATCTAGGCGTCCTCGATTAAAAAAAACACCAAATTTCTAAAAAGAAAAAAAAGTGGTGTGAAATGCAATTTTTCCCATTTTACTAAAGCATCGACACTAGGCATAAATGGTTTAAAAGTGAATTTGTTTAAGAAAGTTAATTTCTTCGTTGAAATTATTAATTTCATACATCTATCAGAATAAATTATTTCGTAATAAATGAAAATTTAATGCATCTTTCTAATGCACTTTCTTCAAAATAATGGATCCTTTAATGCATTCCCCAAACGAATTTTCAGTGATATTGTTATCAATTCTGTACCGGATAAAATGAAAATATAGTTTAGTGAAGTACAGTAACATAAGTCTAGATCTGTCAAACTTTCATCATTTCTATGAAATGGTTCTTTACTTGCGTAACTGCAAAATATCATTTTATCTTATGAACTAGAACAATAACTGTAACTTCATATTTAAGTAACAGAAATTAATTGAAGCGAAATATATCATTAATCTCCCAAAGTTCATAAATCCGCAATAATATCCGTAACCGTTTAACACATTTAATAATTACTGTTGAAGCATATACGTACCTCTAAAATTTTAGTAAGTATTTCCATGTTATTAAAAGGGAAAATTAAATATGGTTAACTCCATAAAGATGATAATAATCTAAATCGAACACATTCTTTACTTGCGTAATGGAATATGGTTATTTTATAATTTGAAGGAGAATTTCTGTTTAGGAAAATTAATTTCTCTGGTGAAACGATTAATTCCATTTATTTATTAGAATTATTTGTTTCGTAATAAATCATAGCTGCCAACTTTTACGCTTTTTTGTTACTACTAAAAATTAACAGAAATTTTTGCCGTATTAAATCGCGTGATTTCAAAAATTTAATATGCTAAAATTTACTGTAAAATTTCAGTGGTAGGAAAAAAGCGGAAAAGTTGGCAGCTGTGATAAATGAACATTTAACCCATTCGCGATGAGCGTCATTTACAGAATTTTTTATCTTTTATCACAAGTTCTTAAAATTACTAATTTTTGCCTAATAGAATTGCAGAAATGCTTTGATTTAATATTTGTTTTTTTTTCCTGTCATTCCTTTTTTATTATATACATTTATTTTAAATTTTTACTCAAACACACACATATATATACATTATAAAATACATAAAGAAATACATAAAATTATTATATTTTATTTTTTACATTTATATCACTACTGTTACTACTAACAATGCAAAAAATGTATGGCTATACATTTATGTATACATGCTGGCTTATACAATGTATGGCTAACTATCATTGAAACGTTCCTTTTCTTGTCATTTTCCTACTAAATCCCGACATTTTTGAACAAATGAACATTTTACAGTTTCATTTTTTCTATGTTGTTACTATATTTAGTTTTAATTTAATTATATTTCTCATATTTAATCCTATCCTAAACTCTTTTCTATCTTTAATTATAATTATGCTCACTCTTATTTAGTTTTGACTACAATTAGTCTTTTTCTCTCTCACGGCTCCCTAAGTTTTACAGCAACTCCTAGGCATAAAATTGGCGTCAACCACGTAGCACAGGAATTACTTAACCTATTTAACTGTTTAACTGTTTGATTTTATAAATCAAAAATTTCAACTAAAAATTACTGGTAGGAATAATCAAGAGTTCTTTGCACTCTATGCGATTCGTGTAAATGACAATAATCAAGAAGGTGTTAATGCACTTCGTTTATAAAGCGCTTTCTGAGAAATTCTTAAATATATAGTAATAATGATTCATTTATCGCCAGGCTGCGTACAGGACCACAATTTTCTAATAGAATTTGTCGCTTTTCACAAAAATAGCACAAAATCTCCTAAATAATGAGATGACAAATTCTGCGATTGAAATATAATATAGAAACTTTCGAATCTTAAATAGTGCAGCCATACTCGTTGGAATTTTTAATGAATGTGTACACATTTTAATGTATTTCTGAAAAGCATTCTCAGCGACAGTATTGCTTATAACTTCTATATCTAATAAAATGCATACATAGTATGTTGCGTATGGTAATACAGGACTCCTACTGGTACGTTTTTAAACACCAGTAATTCTTGAAAAAAAAAATTGATTGCTATGTTTTTATAACATTTGCGAAAAAAAAATCATTTTGGATAGGTGTCGGCAACATTTTAAAGAAAAATTAAAATAGAAGACGTTTTCTAAGAAAAAGTGGTATTCAAAAAATTGACCGAGTTGGAGGTATAGTAATATGATCCAAGGTTGGACAAACTTTTATCATTTCGAGAAGTTTCTTGTGTAATCTCTATAAGGTTATTTTTTATCTTATGAATTAAATATTTCATATATAAGTAGCACAATCTTGTTGGAGTGAAACATTTCATTAATCTCGCAAAATTTATAAATCCATAACAATACTCGTAAATATTTACTAGCTTAACTCCTTGAAAGGTGGTGGGATATATTTAATCCCACTTAACATGTGCATCAAGATTTGTACCAGAATTTTTGAATAAATCTTGCTTTTAGAGGTTTGGTGAAAACAAAGCTGAAAATTGCAGTTCCTCTTTTACAAATAAACATTTTCGAAAATACTTGTGTGAATTCAAAAATTACAGAAACACAATTACTTGCCACTGAAACTGTTAAATATTTCCTAGCTTAACTCCTTTAAAGGTGGTGGGGTATATTTAATTCCACTTAATATGTGAATCAAGATTTGTACCAGAATTTTTGAATAAATCTTGCTTTTACAGGTCATGAAGAACTCCGTTCTAAAATTTTCAGTGTCAGGGTGTGTACAACGAATTCAGTGTGTACAGGGTGTGTACAGCTATTCGACAATTTTTTAATAGATTTTTTTTTTTTTTTTTGCCTTAACTGATCGCAGAAAATTACAACAAATTCTATGAATAAATGAGGTGATGGCAAATTCCGCACTTTAAATATTAATTAGAAAATTTCTTATATTAAACAGTGGTGGAAGATTACATGAAAATTTCAATGAACGTACGTACCTCGTGTATGAACACTACATAAATGATTGTAATATTATATTATTTCAACAAACTCGCGCTTTACTTGCATAATTTCATATTGTTATAATATAATTTAGAGGCGAATTTATTTAGTTAATTTGTCCGTTGAAATTTTTAATCCCATTTATCTATCAGTATTATTTGTTTAGTAATAATGCACCTTTCTAAATGCATCTTCCACAAAATTCTATCATTATGTATCCTAAAACAAAATTCAGCTAAAATATTGCTTGTCATTTCTTCGTCTGATAAAATGTAAATATAGTATGATGAAGTATGATAACTTGAGCAAGGATAATACATTCTTTCATCATTTATATCAAAAGGCAATTTATTTGTATAATCTGATTAAATCATTTTATTTCATAAACTAAATATGTCTGGATATTTAATTAATTGAAATTAGTTGCAATGAAATATTTTAGTAATCTTCCAAAGCTAATACAACCGTAAGAAATAAAAATATAATACATACATATTAAATATTTACATCTACAATTTAGATACTTTTTTCCCATATTAGAAAAATCGAAGTAAAGTATGTTGATCCGTGCAAATATGATAGAAATCTCACGTCATTTCAATGACAGTAAACTTCACTTATGTAATCCACTTTGTAATCACTTATGTAATATGTATTATGTATGTATGTATATGGTTAACTTACAAATTGAAAATGAGTTTGATTCAGGTTTTTGAATTTGGCCTTATCTTTGATCATAAATTCGGAATAGTAATTTTTACTTTATGTATTCACGGAATCTCTATCATTAAATAAAGCAAAATTACCATTCGGAATTTCTGCTATTAGTTCAAAATTTCTGAATAAAAGAATTGGCAAATTGGAAATCATGCTTTGTTTAAAAAAATTAATTCAGATTGGTTAATAATTCATTTAGAAAGGAATTATGAACAATTATGTTTTCCGTATTAAATGAAGTTTTAATGCACTCTTTTAATATATTTTATGTAAAATACGTTAAATACACGTAATACGCTATTAGTTCAAAATTTCTGAATAAAAAAATTGGCAAATTGGAAACCATGCTTTATTTAGGAAAATCAAATCAGATGGGTTAATAATACATTTAGAAAAAAAATATGAACAAGTATGTTTTCCGTATTAAATAAAGTTTTCATGCACTCTTTTAATACATTTTATGTAAAATACATTAAATACACGTAATACGCTATTAGTTCAAAATTTCTGAATAAAAAAATTGGCAAATTGGAAACCATGATTTGTTTAGGAAAATCAAATCAGATTGGTTAATAATTCATCTAGAAATGAATTATGAACAATTATGTTTTCCGTATTAAATGAAGTTTTAATGCACTCTTCTAATATATTTTACGTAAAATTCTTAAATTTGTAATAGTGGATGTTCTAATGGGCTTTTCAAAATCATTTTCAGCTAAAATATTGCTTATGATTTACATATTTGCTGAAAATCCAAAATAAGCGTAATGTAGCATGGTAATTTATAGAGCAGCTATTGCAAACTTTCATTATACCTGTGAAAAGCACACACTTGTGTAATCTTAATCTTGTGTAAACTAAACATCACTTTAAATTTATGTAATAGACGTTAATTGAAGTGAAATATTTCATCCATATTCCGAAGAATTTTATTATAATTTCTATATATGATTATATACAAATACAGTATGATAAAATATGGTATTTTGAGAAAAGATAAGGTAAACTTTTATCAATTTTTATGAAAAAGAATTTTACGTGCGTAATCTAACGGAATACTCTTATGAGTTGTAATTTTTCCCACTGAGTTTGTGCCCCGGACGGAATTCGAACCAAAGGATTTTGTCTTAAGCTGCAACGCTCTTCCAGTCAAAGGTCAAAGGCAATTAGGTCATAGAGTACCTACGTGGGGAGTAATGCCCACGTTAACAAAGTGTCTATGCAAAGAACATTTAAGCAAGGGTCATCAGATTTTACAACTAGAATATAATTTTCTAGCGGAGCAAAGCTCACTTGCCTGAGCCATCGAAAAGTGAGTTTTGACGGTTGACTTTGCCAGCGACACTGAAGGAATAGTCAGTACGCATCTTGTCAGACTTGTCCAATTCAGATTGGTTGGAGTATGATCCGCCCAAACGAAACGTACAAGGTAGGACAGTAGAAAGTGGTAGAAAAGGAAAGGAGGAAGCCTTCATCACATATAAACAAGAACGAAAACTCATGCGTCAAGCATAGATTATGTAACACTTTCCAACACTTCCAAAATAATCTTACAAATCAATACCGTTTAATAAGCTGAAAGATAACATCTACGTAAACAATTTGAAAAACGCATAACCTATTTAAAAACGCAATTTCATAAATTTCCAGCATATATTTCCAACATATACAATACTCGGAAAAATATCCGAATACTTTTATTCAGCCCTGTATATGATCTATAGATTTGTATATATACTACATAGGATGCTAAATTTTAGTTTAGTTAGGAAACGCGTAGCACAGTTTAAAATTCTCCTTCTGGAGTTTCTGTCAATGAACGGAAATGTGTTCGCGAACTTTTGTGCTGCCTTGTATATGATCTACAGAATTTATACACACCAAGTAATAGACAAAAAGTGAGTTAAATTTAAAATCACGTTCAGCAACTTAAAACGCACTTCCATGAATTAGTGTTAACAGACAGTAGAGAATTCTTTTGTGTGTCTCTGTAAATGAACGATGACTGCTATACACACAATATTCTGTAGTAAGCTTCTTGTAATGCCCTTTAGTGATATATATAAATTTCAATTCGTGTAAAATAGTGAAACATTATTTAATTAAACCGCAAACGGGATTTCTCCATAGACGTAATGTAACGGAATTCCTTTGACTGTCCCTGTAAAGTAACTCTGAGTGCTATGCACACCATATTCTATATTAAGCTTCTTGTAATGCACCTTAGTGACATATATCAATTACAATGTGTTTTAAATTGTGTAACACAATTAAAATAAACCAGAAATGATTTTTCCCCATAGACCGTAATGTAACAGAATTCTTTTGAGTGTCCCTGTAAAAAAACTATAACTGCTACACACTTCAGTTAAAATAGGGAACATGCTATAGATAACGACAATAACATATAAAAATTGCAGGGCAATCCGAGCATATTTACGGGAGTTAGAGCACGGACAGACGGCAAACGGCAGACGGCCAGACAAACCGAAGGCATAAACACTTTTCAACTAGGTTGGAAAGTGTTAAAAAGGAATTTTTCAGATACCGTACAATTTACTTAACAATTTAATTAAATTTTCCCAACAATAAAAAAGCTATGCTGGTCAAATCCTGCGGACACATTTCACCCAAACAACCTTTCGGCAATAATTTCTGGTCTGCTATCTGAAACAATTCAAAATAATAAAACACAGGGATAAGGAACTGGATACATAATTACGCTTAAATATTTTAACATAACCATACAGATTGGTAAATAAATATTATGAGTTGTGACTTTTCCAAACGATTGAAAAAATGTCCAGGCCAGGATTTAAACTTAGCATTATATTAAAACATTTAAGTGTAATTTGGTATCCAACGTTTATTGGAATTACTTTACCGGCGGTTTAATCTGTTGAAATGTTTCAGATAACAGACCAAATGCCAATACCAAAAGGTTGTGTGGGTATAATGTGTCAGTTGGATTTCTTCAGGCTAAGTTCATGGAAAGAGCGTTGGTTGCTGAAGCCAAGGTCGGGGGTTCGAATCCCAGCCCGACACTTTTTCACTCGGTTTGAAAAATTACAACTCAGTTGATTTCTTTACCAATCAGTATTATTGTGTTAAAATAATTAAGTATAATTATGTATATAACGTTCATTGGAATTGGTCTACCTGCGGTTAATTCTGTTTAGCTGTTTCAGTTAACAGACCAGATGTCAGTGCCAAAAGGTTGTATGGATGAAATGTAAATGCCGTATTTTCCCAGGATATCTTAATTGTAAGAGCGGTGTCAGCTTAAGCCAAGGGAATCGGGTTCAAATGCCGACCCGGGCACTTTTTCACTCAGTTTGAAAAATTACAACTCATACGATTTCTTAATCAATCTGTATGACTGTGTTCAAATAGAGGGGACTCGGCACCCACCTCCCCCCCCCAGAAAAAAAATTATATGTATATATATATATATATATATATATATATATATATATATATATATATATATATTATGTAAATGTTAAATAGAAATAATTTAATCCAACAAAATTTTACAAAATTAAAATTCTTTTTTCGAAAAATTTGAAAAAAAAAATTAATTTTAACCACGGATTTCAAAACGCTACTGGTATTTTATTTTAATTTTAAATTCAGTTGATTTCTTTTGTGCAGATCATCAATGATATTTTGAATAGATTTTAGGATCGAATTTCTTTTAATAGCAAGAGTTTTCAAGGAAAAAAAACTAAATACAAGTTAGAGAAAGCAGAAAAATTAACGATTTTTTGTACTTATGATATATATTTTTTTAATAGCATAATATAATAGCAAGTGTTTCCGAGGATAAAAAAAAATTAAATACAAGTGGAATAAAGCAGAAAAAATGACTAGATTTTGTACATATGATTTTTTTTTCCTTTTAAGTTATCAAAATAAAAAAATCGGCTTTTTTAAATCTGTTACATGTAGTAGGATGTTCAACTAGAAAAGAAAATCAAGCACTTTCATTCATAAAAATAGCAAATAAAACATTTGTGTAAAAATATTAAAAGGAAGAATACCAACGTAAAAAATGCACAAATAATATACAAAAAGCAGCAAGCAGCGATTTCGAATCCACAAGCGAGATTTGAAAGAGATTTTGCTGCTTTTTTGTGTATTATTTGTGCATTCTAAACGTTGGTATTTTTCCTTTTAACACTTTCATTCATATCTGGAAAAACCTTAGTATTTTGAAAACATGAAAAATCTAAAAAACACGAACTGAGATAAATTGGTTTAAACGTTTCACTTGCCCATAATTTTATTAAATTATCAATTTTTTTGTTATTTGTTTTAGACATACCTCATTAGCCACCAACAACTGCAAAAAAATTGCTAAGAAAGGTAGATTTTCTAATTTCAACATTATTTATAGGCTTTTAACTGAGAACAGACAAAAAATTGCAATTCGAGACCTTTGTACTTTTAAAAAATATATTGGCTTTAATGAGCTAAATATTACTATTATGAGTTAGTAAGACTATTATGAGTTAGTTGCTCTAAATGACATTTATTACACTTATTGTTATTGGATATGCAATTTTTGTCAATAACATTACTTATTTTTAACTGAAAATAAAACAATAAAAGTAACGTATATACAGATGCAGATTGTCATAATATCAAATTATTTTCCGTCCGATAAAAATCTTAGAAACAACCTGGACAATAATAGATTTATTGCTGGAATTTCCTTTATATTTTTTTAAGAAAAAGAAATATTTTGCTGTCTGGTATCAGCATTTATTACTTGGAAAAACACAGAAGTATTTCTTTCAAAATGTTTCTTATCACACCAACGGGTGCTGTTCATATGTAAAGATTTAGGAGATTTTTTTTAGAATTCCGAGGCGCATTTATCAATTATAATAATACTGAAAACAATAACTATCACATTTAGATACAAAATTAAATGTTATTTTGTCTTGAAAAAGACAGTTTTTATCACAAAAAGTAAAAATTTGATTCATAAAAGCGACAGGCAAAACGCCACCTTCATCAAATGCAAATAAAAAACATTATCAGTTACAAATACAGGTAAACTGAACGCAGTCTTCATTCCTTTTCTTCTTTGAGTAATTTTAAAACTATTATGTCAGTCAAGGGGGAAATGCACCAATAAATTGACTCAGAATATTGTGTAAATAACGAGGTAGGTATGGGATTTAAAGAGACAAAATGACAACAAATGTTTGTTAAATCAGCCGTAACTGTTATTCTATAGACAGTATCAGACTGAAATTTTGTCAGGACGTAGTCGAAAGTATGTGGTATCTAATGAGATTAAAATCTTAAAATCGAAATTTTTGCGAACTTTTGTTATTGGTAGGGTGCCATTTGGTAGGGTGCCATTTAAGGGTGCCAAGTACCCTTAAATGGAATAAATTTGCTTCATAAACTAAGCATTACAGAGTTCCCACGCTTTTACCTCAATTTTTTAATAGAATTTTCTTATTTAGTATTTAAATAGCAGAAATTGTAGACGCCTCGCATGATATAAAATAATTTATACATATTTTCATTCAAAATTATAATCTGCCTAACCTAATTTTTAATACATCAATTAATATTCTTTTCGCTAAAATATCTTTTTATTCTAAAACCTCAAATTTTATTTATTTTCCTCATATAAAATGCTATCTTTATTAAATGTGGCATGTAAGTTAAAATCTATTTTTTATTTCAACTACGGTTATATCTGTAGATGTAATGTTTTTCAAACGTTCATATTTAAAGCTGCATGGCCGCTCTGCCTCTTTCTGTCCATAAACAATTGTGCAAACTAATGCAATTTCCCAGCTGCGAGTTAGCCTGTTTCCTTTGTCTAAAATCTATTCCCATGGGGTTGCCCGCAGTCGTCCGCCAAATTTTATTAAATGACCATTTCGCCAAATGTGGGAAATGTTTCAATCCTCTCACTCAAATATTCACATGAATTACCCGTAACGTACATTGAAATTTTTCTAGGTGCCTGGGATCTGTTAGCTCACTGTCCATCGAATGTTGGCGAGGCAATCTATTACCGAAAAGATCAGATCACTTCGAGCTCTCTGCCTGCCAATAACTGATTGATTGCTCTGATAGCGAGACCCACCTCCTTTCTCACCACATTACGTCTATCTATATGTCTAAATAAAGAAAATTTTTCAGCTGAGATGCCTTCCTCTTAATTCAATATTTTATGTCTGCCTTTCTCTTGGATTCCGAATCATGTGTTATTGGCATCTTCAACGCAAATAATGTACGAAGTTACGGCTCGTAAAGAATATTCTAATCTATCAGTAAACATAATCGCTTCGGTAAAATAATCCAGCCTAAAAACATCACCACTCCTCCTTTAATTGCAGGATTTGTAATACTTTTCACAATGTAAATAAGGCGAATAATTCTATTAAAATTTGTGGTTGTAAAGCGTACGAACCTTGCATCACTTTATAATTAAGTAACTGAGATTAGTTGAAGTGAAATATTATATTTATCTTTGAAACTAAATACTTCCGTAACAAATAAACTTATACACGTTATTCTGTTGTTACACAACGATATACCTAAAGATTTACGGACATCAAATACCACTGTTTTTTTAATAGTTATCTTATAGCCTTATTCAATTTCAGATATTTACAATTGAGTAAGACGAAGACTACTAATAAAATTAATGGCATAAAATGTCTGTAAACCTTTAAACCTATAATCGTGAAAATATAGAATTATTTGTAGTATATTCTTGAGCAGTATTGACAGCTAAAATTTATATAAACGTTGCCATTTTTAGTAAAATGGAAGTAAAGTATGATGAGATGTGCAAAGATTATAGTAATATGATGTAATGTCATTGAAAGGATTATTTTCGAAGCAATATGCACACAATTATCATACAAATTGAAAGGGACTTTAGGAATATTAATTTCGTAAATGTTAATATATCTATTTATCTATCAAAATTATTTACTTCGTAAAAAGAGAGCATCTTATGTAGCATTTAATGTGCTTTCCGGGATTTCCTTTTACATACCCATTATATGTAGTATAGGGTAAATCTTGTAATCGTTTTGAAAATAGAAAAAAAAATTTGACGGATTTACGCGTTTCAGACATTGGAGATTCTGAAAAACATATTTTTAGAAAAAGAAAAATTGCCGTCCGTCTGTCTGTGTGTCTGTAAACGCTCTGTTTCCAGAACAAATTGAGATAGAGAATTGAAATTTAGTATGTACTTAGTATGTAATAATGGGAATAAGCTTATTTAATTTCAGCAACCTCGATTATCCAGAACTATTTTTTTCGGACTCTCGAAATATTCGTTCTCACAAAAGGTATATAAAAATTTTAGAAATTGTTTATTTTAAGGAGCAAATATAAAAGACAATAAAAAAACATAAATTTTGTATAAGGAATGAAGTCGATTGAATGATTAGTTGCCGAGATATTTGTAATAATATTTGCCACACTCTTTGATTTTTCATGACCTTGTATTTAATTCAAATTTCAATTCAAAGATATATTTTAATTGGAAATGAGACGCTTAATCGGACGCAATAAACCGTTAGTTTATATGATTATCAATTTTGAAGTTATAAGGATGTTTCTTTTACGCAATTCAGTAATAGAGCCTTTAAAGTTTATGACGTCATCACGACACAATTTTATTCGAATTGCAATGAATTTTATAAATAGTTTACACATATTATATTTTCATATTTTATATTATGCATATCCATGATGGGTAAGTATTACGGTTGCCCCCAACGACTAGTTTAATTTATTATAATGGATCTCTTATTGCGTTCTTCAAAAGAATTTTCGTCTACTTTATTTATTAATATTTCTATATCTAATGAAATGCAAGTAACATGTGGTGAAGTATAGTAACTTGAGCCTAGATATCACACGCATTCATTGAAAAGCTTTAAAATTTTATAAGCTCAAAAGGTCATTTTATCTTATGAACTAGGAATAACTTTTTATTAAGAAATAGAAATAAGTTTAACTGAAATATTTCATTAATCTCCAAAAGTCTTTAATTCCTTAATAATATCCATAAACTTTTACTATATTTAATAATTCCTTTTAAACTATTATTTCTAAAATATTGGAAAATATTTCCATTTTACTATGTAAGGAAATGAAATATGGCAAGCTCTACAAATACGATAATAATCTTAAGTATTTTCGGACGAACTCGCATGTTACTTGCGTAAACTGATATGGTTATAGTTTAACTTAAAAGTGGATTTGTGTAGGAAATTTAATTTCTTCGTTGAAATTATTATGTTCATATATATATATATATGAGAATTATTTATTTCATAATAAATGAACATTTAATGAATCTTTCTAATGCACTTTCTGCGAAATTCTTTAATTTGTAACAATTAATCTTGTAGTACTAGAACGGCCGAAAATTTTATCGAATTTTATTATTTCTTTTGTCAACATCCTTCATTTTCTATGCATTTACAAAGCATACATAAACAATAGGTATCATTCGAAATATTTTCGAAATGGCTTTTGACATAGCACACTCACATTTCATTAAAACATCATTTTTGATTAAAAATTGCAGTTAATCGAAAACTAAATCTGCATTGTTTCCAAAACTGAAATGAAAGGTTTCTCTCAAAACAATGTTGCCACAAAACTTAGATAATATATTATATCATGCCCAGCAATGATTATAAAAAAAAAAAAATTGTACAAAAGAGATGGTGTAGGATGTCTTCGCTCGAGTTTATTTTGTATTTATGAGTAAAAAGCAAAATAGAAATTGAAATCTTTAGAAATCACAATTTATAAACACTGCTTCGTGAAATCGAAGCAGTGATGTTTCAAGTGTAGCCTAAGAGGTATGCTTTGTTACATTAGATTAAAATGTATTTTATATGTATTTAATTTATTTTACTTTGTCCCATGTTTTCCCCGTAGCGGATAACGTCATCCTCCAATGCTGTTAAAATTCAATTGTTAATTTTTTTTTTTTTCGCGTGAGCCTTCTGCTATCTTCAATCAGCTTTAACTGTAACTTTGATGGAATAAATGAGATAATATTTTGGATGTCGTTTGTAGATATTTTTATCTTTAATTTTTCTTTAGAAGATTAAACCTGCATCTTAAAATATTACATTAGACTGCAGTGCGAAATCCTCGCATGGGTCCACTGGTTTATATTTAATACTGTTTACCTTATTTCTGTATGGTGTTTATTTGATTTCCTCTACGAAGAAATGTGTGGTATATGTGTGGTATATGTGTGGTATAGGTTCGAATATAAATGTATTCAATTAGTACCGTTTAAAATGACCAATATCGCTGGCCATTCTAGTGTTAATGCGTTCCTCAAAAAAAATTTTCAGCTTCAATATTCAGGATTCGCTTGCCTCCGGGGATATATACCAGAATTTTCGAAAAGTAATATTTGCCATATTTTATAAAAATAAATCTTCATTTAGATATACCACCTAATATTTATGAACATTCTGGCATTAAAATTTTTAAAACCCCTGTATTTCCTGAGGGGTTCGAGCATTGGTATTGCTTAACATTGCTAAACATAAAATTGATTTATTTGATAAAATGCTAGTAAAATTTAGTACAGTAACATAATCCTACATATGTCAAATTTCATCATTTATATAAAAAGGCTTTTTCTATAAAGTTATTTTCGTCGTATTTAATCGCAGAACTCATATTATCAAATAAAATGTATATTTCTATGGTTTCAAAAATGGGAGTGTTGAAAACTATGTTTTTGTATCACTTGAATGTGAATTTGTTTAGTAAAATTAATTTTCCAGTCGGTGATATTACTCCATTTATCTACCATAATTATTTATTTGTTGCAATAAATGAACATTTAATGTACATCTTTCTAAATTGTCTTATACAAAATTCTTACATTTCTAATAATCTGGATTTGTTTATCGCAGGGGCAAACTTCTACAGCTTTTTCCGGATAATTACAACTCTACAAATTCTACATGTAAATGAAATGAAGATTACTATTCATAAATGTTGAAAATATTCACCGTCGTCAATCAGGATCTAGTGATAATATGCAGAGTAACGCGTACCTCAAAAGAAGTTGCAGCTAAAATATACCTTATCACCTCTATATTTGATAGAATGCAAATATAATATGGTGAAGCAGGGTAAGTTGAGCAAGAAAAGGTGCATTTTCATCATTTCTATCTGAAAGCGTATTCTGATGAAATAATTTTTTTTTCATAAACTAAACATTATTTCATATCTACATTATAAATCAAAAACAAATCCCTGAAAAACGCTGATGTCATATTCACGGTGGAAATATCTGACGAATAAATATATCTTTTACTGCACTTTTTTAAAGTTCTAAACATCGCACAATTTATGTTTTTCCACCGTGGAATAAGGAAATGCAATTTGTTTAAAAAATTTTATCTCGATTTACTAATGTTCTGTGGTTTTGAAAATCATTTTCAAGCAAATTCAATTTCATTCTTAAATCCATCTCCATCACATGCAGCCTGATTACGAAAGATTAACTAGCTTGCACTTAAGACACTACCGGCGGAAACGAGACATCAAGTTTTTATTCAATAGCCATCTCTGACCAGGGGCGTGGCTTCTCTACCTTACAGAAAATGCATTAATATCATGTTGTCCTTATTTTTTTTAGATTGTATCCGTATATTGGAAGATATTTACAGATGCTTAAACTTAAGAAACCTATCCGGGAAACTAATTTACTAAAGAGTTTCAGAAGAAAAGTAACTTCTACTTTTTAAAACCAAGATGTCACAAAAACCTACCTTCGACAAAGTGTTAAAACAATGTAAATAATTTCATAATTTCTTTCCGGCTAATATTCTATAACGAAATTAAAACTTCATAAATAGTTACAGTGTTGCCAGTGGGCTACTTTTTTAAAATTCCGATTGCTTTATTGGCACCACTTTTTTTATATAGTTTAATTCCCTTGTTTTCGCCCTATTTAATCTGTCATTAAATAAGGCGAATTTTACTTTCTCAAAAAACTGGTGGGAATCAAGGAAACTGAATTTAAAAAAAGTAGCCCACTGGCAACACTGAATAATTAAATAAATACCGTATATACTCGTGTATAAGCCGATCCCCAAAACCGAGATGCAAACAAGTTTAACCCCAGTAATTCAGAGTAATTTTCTACGCCCTGCTTTATATCATTTAATTGTGAATTATATAACACGAAGAACATTATTGTAAAATACTGGTATGAAACATGTTTTCATCAGGAATTTTGGGGTCGGCTTATACACGAGTATATACGGTAAATGAAATAATAAAAATAGGACACAAATTAAAAAAAAAACATGTAATCAAATTACGGTTTCGAACCAGAAAAAAATAATAATTTAACCTTAATAAAAAAAATTCATATAAACTACACTACACCAGCTTCTACGCGTTCTAGAATTCATTGGTGAAAACTTCAACGCTAAAAAACCCATCGTAGCTATATTTTTAGACATCCCCAAGGCCTTCGATAAAGGCTGGCATGAGGGCCTTATTTACAAATTAATTCGGCTTAACATCCCATTCGGACATATACATTTTATACACTCATACCTTGGCAATCGTAATTTCTTCGTTCGCATTGTATGTTTTACACATCATTACCTGTGGAATTATACGAGCCGCGATTTTGGGTCCAACATTATTTTCTCTTTATTTTAATGATATTCCTCGTAGTTTACTTATTTTTCTAGCCCTTTATTCGGACGATACCATTTATTACGCCACTGCACATCACCCTTATTTCATCTATAAAAATATTCCAAATTATCTTGATATTTTCATTGAGTGGTGCCATCTATGGCGCATCAAACTAAACGAAAATTAAACAACTGCTGTCCACTTACTTTTCTAGCACTTTTTCCCTTCCTAATAGACTCACTATCAATAATATTACCATCCCCTTGTCAGATAATGCGAAGTACCTGGGGGTTATCTTTGACAAATGTATCACCTTTAAAAAACATATCCTTAATGTTCGTGCTAATGTCGCCCGCATTTCTAAATTTCTTTCACCCCTTCTACGCAGCCCTCACTTTCTACTCATAACAAAATGCTTATTTATAACGCTTGCATCCTCCCTGTTGTTACTTAAGGGTGTATTCAAATCCAAACTGCTTATTTTGAGACACATTTTTAAATTCATTTTTGCTCTAAAATGCATCCAATTGGCAGGTTCTCTTATTCCGAAACTTTATAATGTCCGTATTGTCCCGATTTTTTTAATAAAGGCAGAATATATTTTTAAAAATGCTGTCAAAGTGGACATTTTGAACCGAATTTCCCGAAGCGATAGCGCTGGAAACAAAAAAAAAAAAAAAAAAACGATCGTACTGTGAAAATAATTGTCTGTAAATCAATTTCTAATTAATTGAACGAAAAATAAAAACATGGGGCCCTTATAAATCTCTTCATAAATCACGCCGTCAAGTTTCCTGTTGTTACTTTTAAAAATGAGTCTGAGAATGTGTCTCAAAATTTTGAGTTGTTGAGCGTGGAAAAATATTTT
The DNA here is from genome assembly GCA_963931845.1 of Maratus michaelseni. NCBI lineage: Eukaryota > Metazoa > Arthropoda > Arachnida > Araneae > Salticidae > Maratus > Maratus michaelseni. Next base: position 103,045,159 of record OZ007600.1, read on the forward strand.
TTTAATACCGCCTTAAACTGCATGAGTTTTTCTTTTACAATTGTGTTTTTTTATACATATATTAAATATTAGACACCTGAAATTTTAAGATAAATTTTTAACTTTGTTCAGCAACATAGTTCACGGGAAATTTACTTGATTAATATTTCTATATAAATATAGTGGTGGCGAAGAAGTTGATTTATTTATTAAAAGTTAAATAAACAGTGATGGAAATTTACATCAGTATGCAATTAAGGGTTAAGCCAGTCCAATCTGGGAGTTCGGTTGTAAAAGTAGTATGGATTTCCTTTCTCGCTCCCACAATAAAACACTTAGAATCATCCGTAATGGCTCTAGATATTTACGTAACTCTACTATCAGAAATGACCTCAACACCTTTTTACTGGATAACCGCATTAAATTCCTCTATTTTTTTTTTTTTATAGTAATCTATATAAAGTTCCCGATGATATTATCTACGAACAACCTGATTACGACGTTTTCAGTCCTCGTAAACGTGAAAGACCTCTATGTACTACTATATTACAAGAGTAACTTTTCTTGTGCTAATTATTATTGCTTTGTCTTTAAAATTTTAAAATTATTTTTAAAAAAAATCAATTTAAATGTATTTCCTACCCTATTTCTTATACTAACTGTAATTTAATTTATATTTTTATGTATGGCAATGTAAACTGCCTTTTTTAAGGTATAAATTTCTGATCTTTTGCTTGCCTTTTACTAGCGATTCTCCTTTGTAAACAGATAAACATCTTTTCTCTTCATTTTTTTCTACGTAATTCTTATTTTTAATGCTTTTTTACTCATTTTTCTATTACCTTTACTTTTTGACAAACTGTCAACGAAGCCCCGCCTCCTCTATTCTCAGTTAATTTAATTTGATGACTACTCTCTACTGATTCGCTTATGAAGTTATCAGTCCAATCCTTTACTTTTCTTTTCTATTTTGGTACAAATGTGCTATAGTTTTTTTTTCATGGCTTCTATATGATGTGATATACTTTTACTCATCTACAGGGAGTAGAGTTTATTTGCAACTGGGAATTCCAAAAACACTCAACTATTTACTGTTTTTTTCTATTTCGTAGAGATAAGCTAGACTTAATTGAATTAAAAATTAAATTTCTTGTTCAAATCAAGCAAAACTAAGATTAAACGAGGTTAAACAACTGAAATTATCCAAACCAAAAGAGCTGTAAATAGCGAATTTTTATAGATTACTTCGGCTACAAACTTCAGGCATGCGGCTAATAAGAAAGTATCGCTTTTAATAAATTACAATACTTTTTTGATTACATTACTGATATTTTTCGTATAAAAATGTGTTTTTGGTAGTGTTAGTAAACAATCTAAAAAATATATTAAATGTGAAAAATCTATTGCAGTTTTCTATTAAAAACAAAGGGAGATTTCATTTATATTCCGTAACTAGTGAAGCCCGAGTTGGATCTCCTAGTTTAAGTAAGATAAATTAGAGGAAGTGAATTATTTCATTAATCTGCTTTTGTTAATGCATCCGTAACATGTAAACATATTATACATTCTACTAAATCATTTACTGCTTAAATGTAGATAATGAATTCCAACTTTAGTAAAATGGAAATTAAGTATGGTGTTTTGTGCAAGAATAAAAGTAATATCGCATAATTTTAATGAATGAACTATTTCGTAATCTGATAGGGTTATTATGTATAACTTAAAGGTATTTAGTGTTTCAAGGTATTTATTACTGTATTTAGGAAAATTAATTTTGCAAAAGTAAATTTATCTATTAATCTATCAGAATTATTTGCCAGTTAATATTCTATCTAATTTTTAATGCGCTTTTCGGGAATTAAGTTTAACTTGTAGTAATAGATCGTTTAATGCGTTCTTGAAAAGAATATTAAGATAAAGTGTTTATTATCATTTCTATGTCTAATAAAATATACCGTATATACTCGTGTATAAGCCGACCCCAAAATTCCTGATGAAAACATGTTTCATACCAGTATTTTACAATAATGTTCTTCGTGTTATATAATTCACAATTAAATGAGATAAAGCAGGGCGTAGAAAATTATTCTGAATTACTGGTGTTAAACTTGTTTGCATCTCGGTTTTGGGGGTCGGCTTATACACGAGTATATACGGTAAATGTAGTGGGTAACAAGAGTTAAGATATGGTGGAGTTTTTCATTTCTTATGAAATGCAGATTATTTGGTTAGTGCTTTTATTTCAAAAACTAAACATGACTTTATATTTAAGTGACAGAAATTAATTGAAGGGATTCCATTACGTTCTTAACTTTCAAAAAATCGGGTTTATTTTTATTTATTTTTTGTTGCGGAAATTAGATTTTTATAGTGTGTAAAATTATGGGCAAAAAGATTGAAAGTGATATCTCAATTTCTCAATTATTAAAAAAGTTGTAAACAAAAATGTGAGCGCGCGTACGATCTATAAAACCGAACTTGTCGAAAAGATTTTACTAAAGATTCTACTCTTTTATTGGAGCTGCAGATCGTACAGGAGGGTTCACTGTATGGCGCGGAATAACAAATTAAGTGTAAGTTGAAAAAAAATTATCAATATTTTTTTTTTCTTCTAAAACTTTAAACGCGATTTTTTGGAAACTGCAACATGGGCAACTTGAACAAATTTCAATATTTTTGAATAAAATTTGCGATTATAAACATATCGCTTATAAACATAACTCTTAGACATAATGAAATTGTCGAGTCATTGAGTCATTTTTTTAATTTTAATTTTTTATATATTTTTAATAAGCTTAAAAATCAAAATTTTTAGACGAAAAATGATTTTTTTTTTCAAAATAGCGCAATCTTCTTATTTTTCGAAAATTCAAAAATTTGAGCCGATGGCCCTTAACCCATTACCCGCTGGTGTTGCCGTTAACGAACATTCAAAATAAAAGTGTATAAAAAAATAAACTGCTGTGCCACCACTATTTTAATATGTCAAAAAATACTTTATTTAATGACAACAATTTTGATATTAAAGATACCGAATATTATCTTTCAGAATTTTTGGTAGGAAACGAAATTCAGTAAAAATACGGAAGGCTCCGCCCACATAGTTTTCGCGGTTAATCGGTTAAATACAACCTTATTTTACAAGAAAAGACAGAGTATTTAATATTATTTTGTTTCTACAGGAAGTTAGGATGCTGCCCATCGGGACCGGATATTTTCGTGTAGGTCAACGCGGCTGCAGGTTTTCGATGTAATATGTGACCAAATTTAACAAGAAAATATTTTTAAAAGCTTGAAGCAATAACACATATTGTGGAATTGTTAGTTTTCAATTAATTTTATCCCCTTCTTAAAACAAATTCCAAAATATGTCAGTTTTTCGCCGTCGAAAACGTATATGTAACATCTGAAGTGGAAAATTCCAATAACCTATTAAAGATAACAAATGCATTCGTAATACGTAATACATTCTTATGAAGAATTTGCAGCTAAAATTTAGATAAATATTTGCATTTTCAGTAAAAGGGAAGTAAAGACTGGTGAATTATGCAAATATGATAGTAATCACACATCATTTCGCTGAACGGATCTTCACTTATGTAATCTGAAATGGTTATCTAAAAATTCGAAGGTGACTTTCTTTAATTAAACTAAGTTCGCTGTGTTAAGAACTATATTTACATAGCTAAAAACATTTCGGTTTTTCCAAAACAGAAAACATATAAGGAATAAAAAAATTTATTTAATAAGATTACTTAACAATTTTTTTTTCTGTATGGTACTTATTTGATATCATTTGTTAATTTAAATTTCGGGTTCAAATATGTTTATTTGATTTAACCCATTCGCTGCCAACCATGAATTTACTCGTAGTGTTTCAATCTAAAATTACGAATTCGTACCGGAAATTTTGAAAGAAGAATTTTTATTTTATGTAATCACGAAATGTTAGTAATTGAATAAAGTAAATATTGCTATTAGTATTTTCTCGTATGAATTCGAACTTTCTAAATAAAGTAAAATTACGGAAATTTTAACCCGGCAGTGAACGTGTTAAATAACAGGAATTTTCGCAGGTAAGCATTCAACTATAAGAATATTATTATGATTTTCGTAATAAATTAATTTTAATGCGTTTTTGTGATTTATTTAAATTTGAAATATTGCTCGTCACGAAGGAGTTAATTAGTCATAATTAAAATAAAAAACTCCATTAGCATAGCTGCCGACATTCCTTGGGTTTTTTTCAAATCAAATATACCTTCGAAGGTTGGTATATTAAATTATAGAAATCACACCTGGATGATGCTTGCGCCGTTCCTATACAATTTTATTCGATATCTAACGGCAACTTTCACTCTGAATGACTTGTTCTATTGCAATTGTTTATATTGATGTTTTTACTGATGAGATGCTAGGTTTATAGCACGAAACGTCAAATTGGTTTTTAATTTTAATGTATCTTATTCTTGTTTTTATGTTTTTAATTTAAGTCTGGTTATTTACATTTATAGTAAAAATACCGGTTTGTTTTACTTCCTCTTTCATAGATGCCAAGCTCCTACTAATCTTCCGTAATATGTGGATTAATTTGATCCAGTTTAACAACTTTTCGAAACAGAAAATTTATTTAATGAATTTTTATTTAATTAATTTCAGATTTCTACGTGAATTATTTTTAATTTCATTTCTTAAAAAAATGTCTGGTGCGAAACGTATTAAACCTGGGTCAAATTAATTGACATATTACGGAAGATTAGTGAGAACTTGGTATTGAGAAATATGCATATTGATGACATTCTACTTTGATTAATATATAAATAAAGTAATAATATATAATACTTTAATAATAATACTTTATAAAATAATAATATATAAATAATAATAAAAATTATTCAGATGATTGTAACTTGAAACGAGGTGGTCAGAAGCGTCTCGTGACTGGTTATTTCGGGGGCACTAAATACATGCCTGAAAAATGTATTCTTTTCGTACCATTACTTTTTAAAGGAAATTTATTATCTATATTATAAAGGACAAACGTGTCCGTGCGTAACGCTGACATCATTTTGCGAATGGCAACAGTTGACAATGAAATTTCGGTTTTGCGATTTTTGCTAGTGCAATTTTTTAAATTTCTAAACATCGCACATTTAAAATTTTTACGCCGTTAAAGAGGAAAAAAATCTACTTTCAAATGCAATTTGTTTAACAACTATATCGCAATTGACTCATTTATTATAACATTTAAATTAAATGTCAAGCATGATTTTTTAAAAATCTATCTCTATCGCTTGCAGACGATTACAAAATACTAATATGTTTGCACTTTATAAACAATATTGTAATATAAAAAATTCAGCATTTATTTTCAGCTAATATTCTCTAATGAAATTAAAACTTCGTTAATAAAATAGTATAATTTCATAAATAATATAGTATAAATAAAACAGAAATTTCGCAAACATCTGATCGAAATAAGCGCTTAAAACCGCTGAAATTATCGGAATAAGAAAAATTGTTGTATATAACGAAATTTTTAGCGATTTCCTCAGCTATTAACTTCTGCCACGAGGCCAATACATACCGCTTTTTAAAAAAATTCTAAATTTTATTTGAATATATAATTGACATATTTCATGTAAGAATGCTCTTTGGTGTTTTTAGGGGATAATGTAAAAAAAAAATGTTAAAAGTCTTTTAGACTTTTCAGTAAAAAGAAAGGGTTTTTACCTATATTTTCTATCCCGGGAAGCCCGGGTCGGATGCCCTAGTTTTTTTTAATAGCAAGGTTTATTTTTTTTAACCAACAAATAAGTCAAACATTTCATTTCAAAAGTAGTGGTAAGAGAAGAATAAATGTGTCTGCCATACAGTTTAGTGCCCCAAATAAAGCCAGTCACTAGCTGCTACTGGAGGTGATCATACAGAGTCCCTGGTGCTCTAACCCCCAGTAATAGCAATCCAGTAATAGCAATCTCCAGTAATAGCAATGTGAATCTTAAGTTTATGAGATTAGCCGAAATCCAGAACAACAATTATACTAGAAAAAGTTAAGTGAACCCAAGAAGAGTCAAAAAGAATTCCGTATGAATTTAACGGAAAATTTTACCGTTTTTAATCGGAAATTTCGGCGATTAAAAATGACAAAATTTACTATTAGATTTTAGTGGGAAAAAATCATAAAAGTTAGCAGCTATATCTATGGCGTGATCAAACACTATACATTTCAGAAAACCGAATTTAAAAATTGAGTTAAAAAAATAATTTTAAAGCACTCAACGTGTGAAATAATGATGCAAAGAAATGCATATACCGGGTGCGTCATAAATTCGTGCAAGATTTAAAAATTCATAATAAAAGAAGTAATGCTCGGAAAATTTTTCGGTTTACGCGAGTATGATCAGAAGGATTTTGGATTTTTTTCCATGTATAATAAAAAATGATTCCAAAAATATCCGATAGAGGGCGCTCACACGTCATACTGGGGCGTTTTATGAAAATGAGGCAAACACAAACAGACAATGAAACAAATCACAATAACATGACACTGTGCATTTACTTTAACACTAGAACGACGGTGAAGGGCGATTTGGGCCCCTATCAAAAGAAAAAATGTCGATTCGAACCGGATATTTCTTCACTCAATAAGCTATATATATATCGCACAAAAATAAGTTAAATAAATAAGTTTAAAAGTCCTAAATAAAAATTCTGGTGAGAAATTTTCTATGAAACTTGTGTAAAATTTCCCGTCGTTCTAGTGTTAAGGTAAAAGATGCTCAACATGACCACCACCACCACGTATTAGGCAAGTGAGGCGCGTCAATACGCCTGTTACAGTTGAGTGTAGAATGTCGGCATCGATGCCACCGACGCGACGGTCCGTGGAATGGCATCTTTCAGTTCCACGTATCACATTCAATTAAATAGGACTTTTTTGCGCCTTAACCTCTTGAGGGGCACCGGTATATAATATATACCACTTTTTAATATATAACTTTGCCACCAGTATTAATAAATAAAAATATTTAATGTTCTTTTTTGCAGATTGAGAAGGTAAAAATTCATTATTTAAATTTACTGGTGAAAAAACATCGCAAAATCTAGCATTTTTAGACCACGTGCTTGTCCTCCAAGCGGTTAAGTCCTTTCTCCGTGCAAAACTTTAGCAATGCAATAATTGTGGATTCACCATTTTTGTAGAAAAGTTTAACCACCAGCGCTCGATCTGGTAATGATAGCATGCTGCCCAGATCGAAAGACGAATCCATTCCCAGCCAGGTGTTTTATCGCAAGCCTGATTTGCATAAAACGCCTCAGTATGACGTGTGAGCGCCCTCTATCGGTTACTTTTGGAATAATTTTTATTATAAATGGAAAAAAATCCAAAATCTTTCTGATCATACTCGCGTAAATCGAAAATTTTTTCGAGCATTACTTCTTTTATTATGAATTTTTAAAGTTTGCACGAATTTATGACGCACCCGGTATATGACTTAATAGATAAGTAGTAATATAAAAATAAAAACTTTACTTTTGCTTTGTAGACTAATTTATAAAACAAGTTATTCGCCGGTAAAATGAAATTCATTAAATTTAAACTCATTGTCGACTGTATACAATTATTTGCATGTCCATTAAAGAGCTTGCTCGCTGTCTGCATCTCCAAAGCAGTATATTGTCCCCATTTCAACAAGTAGCTGAATTGTTAAATTAATCTGATTACCTGAAGTTGTAAATCAAATGCAATTTCCTATTTAACAAATTGTTGACCGGCATTTTACCCAATTTAGCGTGTTTTTTTAAATTCAAATTATCTATAAGAATTTATGGAAAGCTATTTTTGCTGTATTTATTCAGGTACATTAAAAATAAAATAAACCAAACAGTGATACGAAAAATTCTATTAAATATTTGAATAAAAAAACGCACTAAATTAATAACGTATATACTCGTCGCCGGTCAACAAATTGTTATTTCGACTGTCAACCATTTTGCGTGAAGGTGAAATAAATTTGAAATAAGGAAACACAGTAGAAAATTAGCATTTGTTATTGGGAACTAGTATAACAATTGTGCTATATTGCAGTACTTCCAATCAGAGCTTGACTTAGCAATTTTGAGAAATAGGACAGACATTCACAAGTCTTTTAGCGATCGTAATTTTGAATACACTTATTTCTAAATAGTAATCTTCGTCTAATTTAGTGTTAGAAACTCTGTGTTTAAACATGACGAAGTTTTTTCGTTGGAAATATTGTCACTCAAAAGTAGGCACAGTTTGAGCCTTGTAATCATCACTATTAATAGTAATTTTATAGTAATTTAAATCTCATTTATGACAGAATTTTTGGCAAAACAATTGGATTTACGTTGGAAATATTCTCAGGGAAGTGCATAGTTGCCAACCTCCCAATTTTTGGAATACCAGTAAAATCATACAAAAATTTTCGCTTTATTAAAGAGCAGAAATTACACGATTAACCCTTTAATGGATAAAACACTTCAATTGATAAAATGTTGAAATAAATGATTGACACCGGAAATTATGAGCAAATTTATTTGTATATACATATAAAAAAAAGCGATGTTTCACATAAATAATAAATGGAAAACATTTCTGTTAAAATTCTGCTGTCATTGTTGAATTTCGTAATTAAAATTTTGTGGTTTCGTAGGGAAACCAATGTCCGTTAAAGGGCTAAACAGTACAAATATTTTTTTCATAAAAAAAATGGGAGGTTGGCAACTATGGAAATGGCAAATTGTTTTTGGCTTACATATGTACCAACTTTTACGCTGTTTTGGCACTACTAAAATGTAATAGAAAATTTTGCTATGTTTAATCGCAGATTTCGGCAATTCAATAAGGTAGAATTTGCTATTAAAGTTTAATGGTAGAAAAAATGGAAAAGATGACAGCTATGCTATTATTGCAGTTAAATCGACTAAATGTAAACACATCAATGCGGAGGTAACATTTCATGCCAAAATTACACAAATAAGCCAAGATATAGTCAATATCATCTAAGAAATAGTCAGTAAAATAATATTCTCATAATAATGTTCTTCTACTACGTTTACATACTTATAAAGTCGAAATACAGTCGAAATACTGTCGAAATACAAAAATTCCAACTCTCCGGATTTCTTAATACATTTAATTTTGTACAGAAAATGATTTCCTTAATTAATAGTAGAATTTCGGCGTTAAATAACATTTAAATGTTCTCTACAAAAATAATGGTACACAAAAATCCGGAATACTGGTAGAATTGGTTTCTGGAATATTTAACAGGATAAATTTTAAAGTAACAAAACATTTCTATAATTAAGGGAAAAAGTAATAACATCGGAAGATTTTCTTTTTTGCACTTAAATACCAATTTATGGAACAAATTATTGGACAGCAAAATGAAACTCATTAAATTTAATGTCGTTGCTGTATTAATACAGATACATTGGTGCACATTAAAGATTTTGAAAATGCCTGTGGGGTTTATTTTCGATTGCAGTAAACTTTACTCATTTCATTAAGCGATTGATTATTAACTTTATCTAATTACCTGAAGTTATAAATCAAGTGCGATTTTGTGTCTAAGTAGATTATTATGCATTTCGGCTGTCTGTTATGTTTGGAAACAGATTTTTAAAAATAAATTTAAAAAGTACAATATATAAACAAACTGTATTGTGTATACTAATTATACCTTCATTTTTGTTTTTCTATTCAGTCTTAATTCCTAACATATAAGAAAATGTAAATCATTTTTTTAAACTCTAAATCTACCATTCCTACCGTGCTTTACCTTTACTTTAACTTTAGTATAGTTTTCCATTTCTAATCATTATAAAATACCTTCCAGTTATCAAGTTTGGTATTTCTGGTTGTAGCCCCTTGCTGGTAAGTGTGGCCTCAGAGACTATATCAGTCACGCGAGAAAACGCTCAAGCTAATGTTAAATCCAAGACTCCCTTATCATAGATCAGACTTGACAATCCGGAGAAAGTCTATGGGAGAAAATGTCCGCGGTAATTGCCAACTTATTAATTGACTTTCTCCGGAAAGTATCGCCGCCTGGTGGATACTACCACACAGTTGCCATGTTTCGGGCTTTTTGAACACCAGTATATTTTTAGAGAAAATGTTGTTCTTTTAAATCCCAGAATTCTCCGATCAAACAAAACAAAATTGTCTCTACTAAAAAACTGGTATTCAAAAATATAATAGAAAAATCTATAGAAAAATCTAGCTGGTCTGCTACCGCATGGCTGCCAACTCTTACGCTTTTTTCTTACCACTAAAATTTAATAGAATTTTTTTCGTCATGTAATCACACGATCTTGTCAATTTAGTAAGATAAAATTTACTATAAAATTTTAGTGGTAGGAAAACTACTAGTTCATAAGCAAATGCATAGAACAAATGGAGCTGTGAAAAAATTTCGTGTGATTTCGTGTCGTAAATACTATTACTGACGATTGATGGCGCTAGTAGCAGGACAAGTATAGCGGTCAAAGGCAACTTGCTGATTGAGAGGTCTGATACTATGATAAGGAGGTCTTGGTTAAATCTATGGGAAGGTTCTTTCGCGATTTCTCGCTCGCATTTTAATATTTTTAAATGATTTTTTTTTGTATAGGTTAGCTGAGGTCAATCTCTAACGTTGTTAGTTTTTACTTTTTCGATTTTGGTTCCAGTTTTTTTGAATAAGAGTACTTTCACTTTCAGAACCGGTTCCAACCGGTTCCAAAATTGAAAAGGCCCGCTTATAAAAAATCTGTAACCAAAATAAAAAAAGTATAAACTAACAACGTTAGAGATTGTCCTCAGTTATCCTATGCAAAAAAAAGCATTTAAAAATATTAAAATGCGAGCGAGAAATCGCACAAGAACCTTCCCATAGACTTAACATTAACTTGAGCGCTTCTTCACGTGACGAGCGTAGGCTCTTAAGTTACTCCCATTTTTGTGGCGCCCTCTGTCGCGCGGTAATCGCGAGCCACACGGTTTCGGCGCGGTTTTAATCAATGAGTAGTCCGACTGTGAACTGTACGTCATGGTGCAGGAGCACCAGGAACTGTCCATCCAACATCTATGAACTGTGCAAAAGGTACAGCCCTATGTACATCCCCTATGAAAGAACTACAGCTTACCGCTGCCTGTTGCGAGGGAGCGCTGGCTCCAGCGGCTCTGGGAAAGCAATGAGAACACTTTTTTTCTTTTAATGTACATTTAACTTATATTTCTTATGTTTTTTTAGTCCCTGCCCCTAGCTCGCGAGGAGGACGTTGTCCTGTCAGGGCCCCTATTTTTTGCCCTAGTATGTGCCACACCATTGTTCTTTCTGGGCACTGCGATCATTCTGACGAGCGTCTATTTTGACTGGTTTTATTTTGTATACGGCTCTAGGGATTTGGTCTGAATTTTTCTTGGTGGGACCCGCATGTCCGTTGGTGATCCGTGTGTTGTGCTTTCCCTGACCGCCGACTGCTGGAGTCACCCATCATGAATCCCCGCGTGCAAAGGGGTTTCCCGGGGGAGGACGACTGGCCTCCCTTAGGCATTCAATAGTATTCAATATATAAACAAGATGCATTTACTTAAATACATTTTCTTGTTAAAATATTCTTGGCTTCAGTTACATTCTGGAAGAAAACAGAAATGATATCATCTATGGTTATATTGGTGCCTATCAAAGTCTTTATATAATAAGCCTCAGCAGATGAATGGAAGGGATTTTGTAAGTTGCAAAAGATCGCCCTCTTACGACTGATAATAATTTTGTATGCTGAAAAATGAAACCAACACCAGAAAAATCACAAAATAATATCATTAAATATTAATCCAGAAAATAATGACGCAAACAAATCAAATTTACGATTGACACACAGCTGTGAAGTTGGTCAGAAAGGTTATGGAACTTATGAATATCTAGTAGCTATTTTTTTTTCCTACAATTGTGAAAAACTGTAGCTTAGACGACTCGCCGCAGGATAGATAAGTGGCGCTAATGAGCGCGAACAAAATTTGCATTTTCTGTGCCTGAAGCGCACTTTTGTTTTGAACAATGACCGCATTAGAGAAAAGTAGCGTGTTAATGTGCAATAATAAATTTAACCCCTTCCGGACTGGCGGCTTTTACACAAATTTTATTCGGTTGGCACCATTTTTTTAAAAAAGCTACCTTTACTGAAACTAGCACACAAATGCTCTAATTAGAGAAAGGAAATATTACTTTTATTTTTTATTGGTGCCTAAAACAAATTCTGTATGCTCTTTTTGAGGGTAAATACCACTTTTTGTGAAAAAGCTACTTTTACTGAAACTATCACAAAAATGCTCTAATTAGAGAAAGGAAATATCACTTTTATTTTTTAATGGTGCCTGAAACAAATTCTGTATGCACTTTTTGAGGGTGTCTATATGCACCCATGGTCCCGAATGGGTTAACATGTAACTAAAAACGATCTAACTATAATCGCTCTGGTGTCTAATATTGCGCCAGTATCGCATTTATGGGAAATAATTGCAATGGAACACCAATTTAGATGAAATTTTGATTGTTCATTGGAGATATTTGCAATTAAATGCCACACAGGTTGCGTAGGTCCTTATTTTGAGCATCACTATTTAAAAATACAAAGCAGCAACTTATTCAATTACAGCATTTTTTGCGATTTCTCGTATTTTCTGAGATCATCTAAGACAAAGAATAATTTTACTTTTCTTACCTTAAAAATAAAAATCTTTAAAAGTGAAGAGCGTATGCACCCTGACAACTAATATAAAAATATTGACGTTATATTTTACGTCCTTTATTTACGTCCTTTAGTCTTATCACAAGAGTTCGACCTGTCAACAATCCAATGCGATCTAAATAGGGAAGACAGGTCGAACACTTGAGATCAGACTAAAGGAGCACATATGTGCACTTCAAAATAAACATTTAAATTCCAAAATAGTGGATCATGCAATAAAAACTGACCGTTTTCCAGATTTTGCTAAATCTTTTGTAATCAGATCGAGGTGCAGCGACAACAGGACTCGTACTTTCTTAGAAGCATGGTATACGAAAATTACAGATTTACCTCTTAATGAAGCATGGGCATTCCCGAATGAATACTCCATGTTATTATAACTGTAAATTTGTCCTCGACATTTTGATACGTTGCATTTTCTATGTGTTAATATTTTTGAACTGTGAGAAAAATGTTTGTTGGTGAGGGATTTTCATGTAAATCCGAAACGTCCAATTTTAATATGTTTTTAATGTTTTATGTAATTGTAATGTAATGTCTGTAATTTTAATGATTTTAATATAAATACTTATTTTAATTGCTAAAAGGCGTAAACTAAAAACATTATAAACAGCGAAATACGTTTTATTAGACTGTTGATATGTTTCGGCTCCATCTGAACCATTAGCAAAACAAATAAGAATATTCTACAATTGCACGGTCTATGAAGTTATTATTTGAAAGGCTATCATTTAATTTTTTTAAGTACTTTTTCATATTACGCGCATTGTTTTTAAATGATAGCGTTTCAAATAATAACTTCATAGATCGTGCATTTGTAGAATATTCTTATTTGTTTTGATAATGGCTCAGATGTAGCCGAAACATAACAACAGTCTAACAAAACTTATTTTCCTGTTTATAATGTTTCTACTTTACGCTTAGGTCCTTAAGAGCCTACGCTAGTCATGCGAAAAAGCGCGTAAGCAAATGTTAAGTCTATGGGAAGGTTCTTGCGCGATTTCTCGCTCGCATTTTAATATTTTTAAATGATGTTTTTTGAATAGGACAGCTCAGGTCGATGTCTAACGTTGTTTGTTTTTACTTTTTTGATTTTGGTCACAGTTTTTTACAAGCGGACATTTTCAATTTTGGAACCGGTTGGGACCGGTACTGAAAGTGAAAGAACCCTTATATAAAAAAACCTGGAACCAAAATTGAAAAAGTAAAAACTAACAACGTTAGAGATTGACCCCAGCTATCTAATGCAAAAAACATCATTTAAAAATATTAAAATGCGAGCGAAAAATCGCGCAAGAACCTTCCCATTTATATATAATTCTGAATTTTTAAAAAAGGCCAAACTGGCAACCCTAGCTATACCAATCCAGATTTATCGGTAGTAATGTACCAAAATACTGCCAAATATTGCTCTTTGTTTCCTGCGTGAACTTTATTTTACCTCGAAAAGTTTCATATAATGGTTTCGTTCACGCGTAATAAATTACATTTATTAAACATGCTATGAAAGTAAACAAAATAGCAATAAAGTTGTGTCGTCACGATTCTAGACAGGGTTTCTCATTTGCCAATGTACACTATTTGTGCCAGGAGAGTACCACAGATAAGTTCTAGTTTATTATATGAAATATTAAGCTGCTTTTGAAACTTGAATACGGTCTATGTTAATAATTAAAGCTCATTTATTGAAATTTTCAGCAAATATTTCGAAAAACTTTAGATTAGACCTTTGAAAAGGTGACTAAGTATATTTAGAGATACTTTCGTAAAAATATATGTATGCTTTGTTTGTTTAACACCCGAAATTTTCTGCGCGATATATTTTGTAATTGTGAATTTCATTATTAAATGTAATTATTTAATAATGTTTTATAATTTATATAATTCAAAATTTCACAAAGTATTTATTGAACTTTACCGTTATATAGTGTTTTATCGTTAAAACAGGCTTTCCTGTAGGTGCATATTTATGCATTGTGTGTTTAACACCCGAAATTGTCTGCGCGATATATTTTGTAATTGTGAATTTCATTATTAAATGTAATTGTTTAATAATGTTTTATAATTTATATAATTCAAAATTTCACAAAGTATTCATTGAACTTTACCATTATATAGTGTTTTATCGTTAAAATAGGCTTGAAGTAGTGCATATTTATGTTTACCTTTTTCTTTGTTGGTATAAAAAATCGTTGGAGTCATGAATATTTTCGACATCCGATTTTTGATGTATTTATATATTTACATGTTTTAGGATGTTTTGAATATCATTTTTCTATTTTTAAAAAATGTCTGGCGTTTATGTTATACATATTTTATAGTCACACATGGAATTCTATAAAACCTCATATCGTTTCACTTTTAGGGCTCCGTACTAACGTACCTATGTTGCTAAAAGTTTGAAACGATTTATTAACACCAGGGTTTTACGAATAAATTTATTTCAAAATAAGTAAAAGCTTTTCTTCAAGCACATTTTAAATGAAAAATTTTATTAGGCTGGTGCGAAATTTCTGTTGCATTTACTATTATTAATTAATTATTAAAATTTTACCGGTATGAAAGGTTTTAAAATTAGTTATTAAAATACGACAGAACTTTTGCACCAACCTAATACTTAAAAATTCTGGTGCCATTGTGGCATTTGAGAATTGAAATTAAGTCGTATATATAATATCCCACCACCCTTCAAGGTAAATAAAAAGTAAAACGGAACCATTATAAAATCACTCGGTTGTCTGTCTGTAGGTATGTTACAGTCGTTTTTATCGAATTCTGTATGGAACGTGGAAAGTTTACACTTGACAAACTTATAAATGCTATTGACCCAGATATTTATAGATTATTAGCCAGGCATTCACAAATATTTTTCATAAAAAATTAGGGGGCTAATTAAATTACTTGAAAAATAAAAGTGAAATTCTTTGGTACATCGTGTGGGGCATCGTTAGAACGATGAAACTAAAATTATGAACAGACTAAGACAAGTAGTGGTTTATTTAAGCCTTGTTGGAAAACTATAGCGATTATCCTAGGTCATATAGTTTTGACGAAAAGGTCATTTTTCCGTTATACACAAACTTTACTTTGTGGGTGCTCAGCGGAGAATTGAAGGGTGTTCGAGGTACCTATCGACGGGGAATCATCCAAGGCTTTTTGATAATTATTTTTGAAAATATTTATCAGTAATTAGAGGAGACATTAATTAAAAACCTATCTAGAAAAACGCGGCACGAACCAAGGCGGCTTTGCAACTTTCAGACCTCCTTTAGAACTACGCTTGGCAAATGCCAAGTGTAAATTTTGTACAAGGTCTTTGTTTTAGCTAAGGCGAGGCTTCATATCTTTCTGAACGTTCATTGTATGTCCATTTATACTTTGCTAGTCTATGTAGCGCAACTCTAGCTATACTCAACCCAACGTGGTATAGTTATTTATAAAATCTTATTATTCTTTTAGCAACAATCTTTTGTAATATTGCAGTTAGCAATTATTAAATTTAATATACGGAAACGTTTGTACGGGAGTAAAACTCGTACTTGACCGATTATGATATAAATTGATGCTAATTAGTTTTCAGAGTAAATCGTCAAACATGTCGTCGCTACCATGTCAAACTATCAAAGGTGAAAAAAATAATTTTTCATTACTTTTAAAAATGGGCCGATTTTCACCACTAAATGTTAAAAGGATTGCAGCGTTCCAACATCACCAGGGTTGCTAGTTGGCATCCTTCTCTATTCAGAAATTTTGAATCCATACCAGAAATTTAAAATAGACACTTTTTCTTTATACAAGGACAGCCTATCTCATGATTACTTAAAATAAAAAGTTTTCTCTGAAAATTTCTGGTATGAATTCGGCATCTCTGAATAAAAAAAGGAGGTCACGCTAGAAACCCTGTTCTTCAATGAAATTTTATTATTATTTTTACTAGCCGAAGAATTCTAATAAAATTTAGTGCTGACAATCGACCCATTTTTAAAAGTAATGAAAAATGCATTTTTTCATATTCGATAGTTTGACATGGAAGTGACAATGTGGTGAATATATGCTTTACCTATTACTAAAGAAGAATTCTATCAGAAAAAAATACCACCAGACAAACTATACAGTAGAGCTGTATTAAAATAATAATAATATATAAGACAACGAATGTTAATCGCACAGATTCAGTTGAAGTATATACTGTTAAAAAAAACAAGTTCTTCCTTCGAAAAATCTTGTAGTCTTCAGGGAACAGTGAAAAAAAATTATCCTGTTAAGCAACGGGAAACAGTGTCAGAATATTTTTGCTTAATTCTGTAATTTTCTCGTAGTAATTGTCTTATTTTCAGAAAATTTTTACTTTCCATTCTCGGATGTTTTTTATTCAATACCTCCAACTTTAAAACAAGCAGTCTTATAAAAATTTACTTTTAACGGTTCAGTGGGCATATTAAAAATAACATGTGGGCGCTCATCGTATTTATAACGACCCAGATGTTCTGTTGCACTATTACACAAGCAAAAAATTCAACAATAAGTAGAAAATAGGTAAGTTAGATAAGCAATTATACATAACAACAGAGAAAGTAAAATTTTAGTATTATTTATATGGAGAAAATAATATCATGATCTAGCTTTTGTCCGCAGCTTCCGCTCACGTTGAATATAAGTTTTGAAATTCGGAATGTAGATTGTACATAATATTTTTACATTTTTGTTTGCATAATTTATCTCACTAACAGTGAATCTCTTAGTTACATAAACATCCGTCCGTTATATAAATATCCGCACAGTAGAACTTTTTAAAAAGCTAATCTTTCATAATAGGGTTGACCTAATTGTAGAACATTATCCCATATATCTAAGCAACGTAGAACGACGTATTATACACTAAAACATCTCCCTAACAAAAACCTACCTGACAATGCAAGTCCCATAAAATTGCGTTTCGCAGAACGTAAGATATAAGCATTCGGAGTGAAATTCCCATTTGTATTTTTTATGTATAGTAGATAAAACTTAATCGCAAAGATCTGTAACTAAGAAACGTAGAACAACGCGTTACACACTAAAGTCCTTTCCACCGCCCGGCCTCTGAATACCAGGCCTGAGCACTGACACAAAAATGGCAAAGCTTGTGGGCCGATTTTGTAAAATCTTTGTATGGTCCCCTAATTTTACACCCCACTATTTTCTAAAAGTGTTCTTTGACTTATTTAATCTCATACAAATAAGACGGAGAAAACTTTTAGAAATTACTTTTATTGAATTTCAAGGGACCGTATACATGCTGAAAAATTTCCGCCTACCACTGCATCAATTTTTGTGTCAGCGCTCAGACCTAATATTCAGAGGGCGATGTTCTTTCCTTGAATTACGTAACCAGAATATATAGTGTGGAAAACGATTTTACCGCTATTTAATTCAAAATTTTCGAATTGAAACCGGAAATTTTGAAACAAGAATTTTTACTTTAAGAAGTCACGAAATATCTGCCATTAAGTAAAAAAAAGAACATTATAGGGAATTTCTGGTGTGAATGCGAAATTTCGGGATTTAAAAAAAGCCAAACTGGTAATACTTTAAACGTACAACGATGCGGTACAATAATAGGGCGATCGCAGCGACATATGCTTTAAAAATAGATTTACCTCTAGCAAAAGTAACCGTTTCACTATTGACAACATGATCTTGGTCGAATCTGGAGGGCATAATTCATCCAGTTAACCATATTGATCATAGCATCTGGTCTGATATTTTAATCAGCTCAACAGAATAGATCGCAGGTAATGGAACTAACTGGATGAATTATGCCCTCCAGATTCGACCGGGATGGCTCAGTAGGTAGAGCGTGGCAGCGTCAGCCAAGAGATCCCAGGTTCGAATCCTGGCCCGGGACATTTTTCGTCCAGTTGGAAATTTACAACTCGTATTAAAGGCATCGGTTCAAAAGATTAAGAAAGCATTTGCTGAGTTAATTATGACTTGCCCTGCAGATGATTATTTTCTTCTTTTTTTTCTATATTGTACTTACAGCAATATTCTACATGTTGTGTTTCGAACTTAATAATAAGGATGCAATATAAAAAAATGAATACTTCATTTCTCCCTGCCATAAAGTTGATGATTTCATTTAGCTTTGCGGAAATCTCTCCTTTTCTAATCTTATCTTATGAAACTAACGCCATATAAATTCAATTAAGTGCGAGTCAGATAATTCTCACAGAACTTTCCGGATGTGAACTTTTGACACTCAGAATTAAATACGTCAAACAGCAGTTGGCAAATAAATCTCGAAATCAGGTTTCAGTAATTAAGCTTTAGTTTTAGTTCCATCAGTGACGTACAAGGTGGAGGTGGGGGGGGGGGGAGTAAGCAGGTTGGGAAACATCCCCGAGAATCCCTCTAATATCAATTTGATGTTATTATATGGCTATAGCTTTCCAAAGCTGTGTTCCCAGTTGGGTGGATTTTTTATTTATATTTATTAATTGCAAATGCCTTTTAATGTGCGTTCGTAATTATATAAATACGTACGTGCGTACGTCCAGGTTACCAATTTGGCCTATTTTTAAAAGTCAAAATTATGAATTCACACCAGAAAGTTATAGCAGTAATTTATATTTTACATAATGACTGACTTTTCGTGATTGCATAAATTAAAATTATTCTTTTAGAATTTCCGGTGTGAATTTTGTATTTTTGAATATTTTTGTATTTTGGATGAAATCTAACATAGCTGTTATTCAGCATACTATCACTAAATTGAATCTGGTGCTTAAGGGGTTAATATTAAAAAACTATGGTTATCAATAAAATTGTATTGTGTTTATTTGCTATTTGTTTATTAGTCAAACAGTAAAGTTGAATCATACATAATTCAACCATTTCTATCACCAACTGTTTTTTATTTATTCATTTTCAAATGATGCTAGTCATTTACTGTTCAAAACTAGTTTTTTATTCACTAAAGAAAACAAAAAAAATAGTTCTTTTCACACACAACTCGCCATTCAACGTTCACTATTTAAAACAAAGTTGTGTTGCCGCATCATACATGCGAATTTCAATGATTTTTGCCACTACTATTTCTAAATAATAATAATCGCCTTATTTAATTATCTTTCTATTTAATTATTATATCAATTTTATTTTGTTATTTTTTAAGTTTATTTTATTATAACTTATGTACCGCAATTTATTATAAACGTTGTTTTCATTCAAAAATGTTCATAATCTTATATTTATTTTTTCTTTTAAAATCAATCAACTCCGAAAAAAACCTTGCTTATATTGAAAAAAATAGCAATAATACAAAGTTAAGAGAAATTACTGCAGAAAAGAAAATCTTTTTTTAATGTTTCACCCATTTTCAGTAAAAATTTAGAAGACGCGCAAATCGACCTACTTTCTGCAAAGAAATGTAGTAATCAAATCAAAATATACTTTTACAATTTCTCAAAATTTCGATTTGCAAAATTTTTATTACCATTGAGTGTTTTTAATGTATTTTTATGTTAGAGCAGTTATTTCATTTCATTTACTCGCTAAAAGTGGCTTATTGTTACATCCTTTTTATAAACGTGTTCAACTGCAAGTTTTAATGTTTGTTTTAAGTTCAGGATAATCAACAAAATAATATTTAGTTCAAACTATTGTGAAAGAAATAAGCCAATTGTGTATATTTTATATTTGAAACCAGACAATATAAAAGATGAAAACACTGAAAATAAAGATGCAATTTAGAATAGTCTTTAATTGTTCAGTTAACAAAATCCAATAGAAATATCAAATATATGAAACAAAATAATACTATTGAAAGGTTTTATTTTCGAAAAATTAAAGGATGCTTATTAAATGAATATTTTATTCATTCACTGTCCAAATTGTGTTTGTATTAAAATTTCCGAAGAATGACAGTGAATTCCACACTCAATTCACTGTCCAAAACTAGTTCTTTTCACACACAACTCGCAATTTAACATACACTATTCACAATTAACCCCTTAATCGTCGCGCCCTTTAAGTGTAGGCTACTTTTTAAAAATTCATATTGCTTGATTACCACCAGTTTTTTTAAGTAGAAATGTTCGTCTTATTTAATAGACAGATAAAATAATGCAAGAATAAAGCCAATAACACTATTTTAAGAAACTGGTAGGAATCAAACAATCTGAATAAAACAGGCGTAACCTACGCTGCCCGTGAATGTCTCGGGCACGACGATTAAGGGGTTAATTTTTGTTGCCACATCGTACATGCGAATTGAAATGATTTAATCACCTCTAATTCTGATTAATAAAAATAGCCTTATTTAATTAGCTTTCTATTTATTTATTATATATATATATATATTTTACATGTATTTTATTATAAAAGTTATTTTCTTTCAAAAATATCCATAATCTTAATTTTTCTTTTGTTTTAAAATCAATCAACTCCGAAAAAAACCTTGCTTTTACTGAAACAAATAGTATAAAATTCTGGTGTCATTGTGGCATTTTGGGATTAAAATTAAGTGGTATATATAATATACCGGTGCTCTTCAAGGGGTTAATGTTTGTTTTAAATGCGGAATAATCAGTAATATATTGTTTAGTTCAAACTATTATGAAATAAATAAGCCAGTTGCGTATATTTTATATTTGAAACTAGACAATATAAAAGATTAAAATACTGAAAAAGTTGCAGTTTAGAAAAGTTTTAAATGTTCAGTTAACAAAATCCCATAGAAATATTGAAGATAAGAAATAAAGCAATACTTTTGGAAGGTTTTATTTTCGAAAAATTAAAAGATGCTTATTAAATGAATGTTTAACCCTTAAATTCCTACACTATCAAATTTGCAACACTTTTTATTTAACCTTTAATAAATAAATCAAGTTCTTAAAAACACTATATTTATATCGAAATATTAATCTGTAAAAGTCACATCAATATTACTAAATAAATATAAAAATATATATTAAAATTTCTGGAGTCTAATCCTTATCTAAGTAAAAAAAAAAAAAAAAAAATCTAAAAAAAAAAAAAAAAAAATATGCATTTAAGAGTTAAGGATTAGGCATCAGAAATTTTAAGATATATGTTTAACTTTATTTAGTAGCATATTTATATGATTTTTACAAGATTAATACTTCGATATAAATATAGTGGTTGCGTTTATTAAAAGCTAAATAAAAAGTGTTGCAAATTTGATACTCTAGGCATTAACCCTTTCCGGCACAGTGATCCCACTCCGGGCACACCTAATTTTAATTCCAAACTTGCATTCGGCACCAAGAATATTTTAATAAAATTCTGCTTCTAGAATGAAAGCTTAAAAAAAGGGAGTTCTTATTTTCTAAAAAAGTCGTTTGTAAATTCCGGTGTCAGTCAGTAATTTCGCATTTTACGAACAGAATTTGTCTGTGCCGGAAAGGGTTAAAGGGTTAATAATCGGTAAAGAATTATATTCATTTTTCGCTATTTGACTATCTATACTAAATAGAAAATATTTTATATTATGTTAATCCATCAATCAGCTATTCTTTTCACAAAAGGCGAGATACCTATATATATATATATATATATATTTGTAAATATTTATATCAAAATTTTAATGGGCAAGTTTACTAGATCGATAAATGAAGTTTGGTCGTGGGAACCAGTAGTGCACTTTATTATTTCTGAGAACATAATTTGTTCCATATTTATCCGCTATGTTATGAAATTTGTATGAAATAGCAAATTTGTCAGCTAAGTTAGCATGAATAAACAAATATATTAACAAATATTGCGAAATATGTACTGCTAAAGCATAGATTAATGGTCTAATCACTTTTCGGATAAATAAAAACTAGAATTAATTTAAAACGGTTTATTATTATTTTTTTAAAATAAAAAACGCCGGATGGGTGGTAGGTGTAAATAATCGTTATTTTACCCTAATATACTTAAGTCATAATCTAAACATATATTTTTTCAATTCCTACTATTAGCTCACACTCTCTCTCTACATTTATATATCTTGTTCAAATTTTCAATCGTTAATAAAACATTTTCTATTCATCCACTCAAGTTCAAATACATTTTTTAAAACTTGTAGTGGATGACACTTAATGTTAATACAGTTTTTTCAAATATTAATTCATTAATTTAATTAAATTAATTAATTTTAGTTTTATATGGGAGAAAACAATTTCTCCCATTGTTTTCATAAATGAAGTGAAAGATTTATCTCAAATGAGTGATGCCACAGATATAAAATAAAGCAACGATGATTATAAAAAAATGTTCAATAAAGATAACGTGGGACATGAATGCTGCACGGGTTTATTTTATTTATTTATGATTAAAAAGTAGGAATTGACTTATTTTTTATATTACTTGTTATTATAACAGTTGTATAAATGTATGTATAATTATGCTTAAATTTACTTTAAAATAGTCTGTGATATTTTTCACTTTAAACTTATTTAACGTACAATGTTTCCCTTCAAATACGTATTGCATAATAAACTTTAAAATGATTGCTGTTTACCTGTCGTTTAAATGAGAATAAAGTATTTACACAATCTCCGAGCTTATATTAGATATTTTTTAATTCTTTATTATTGAAATTGTACAACTTGTGAGGAGATAGTATGTTTTAAATTATCTGTTGTTATTTCTGTATTGTACTATTTTAAAACCTGGAAATGGTTTTTAAAATTTATAATTTTAAACTTATTTATCATATTATGCTTCCTAACAAAAATATGTTTCATAATGACTTTCAATACAATTGCTGATTGTCAATTGCTTTACAACAAAGAGTTTAAAATATCTTTTAACCTAATATTTTAAATTTTTAACCTATTTTAAAACCTGAAAATAGTCTTTAAAATTTATAACTTTAAACTTATTTATCATACCATGCTTCCCAACAAAAATTTGTTTCATAATGACTTTGAATACAATTGCTGAATGTCAATTGCTTTATAATAGATAGTTTAAAATATATCTTAACCTAATATTTTAAATTTTAAATTTATTTTAAAACCTTAAAAGGGTCTTTAAAATTAATAGCTTTAAACTTATTTATCCTACCATGCTTCCCAACAGAAATGTGTTTCATAATGGCTCTCAATAGAATTTCTGATTGTCAGTTGCTTTAAAATATCTCTTAACCTAATATTTTAAATATTTAACCTAGTTTAAAACCTGAAAATGGTCTTTAAAATTTATAGCTTTAAACTTATTTATCATACTATGATTCCCAACAGAAATGTGTTTCATAATGACTCTCAAAACAATTGCTGATTGTCATTTGCTTTAGAATAAAGCGTTTAATATATCTCTTAACCTAATATTTTGAACACATTTTCTCTCCTCGTAATTACTAGAATAAATCTTATGAAAAAATATGTTTGAAAAACTAGTGTATATAGGTTAGTCCGGCCAGTAAGTGAACAGAGCCCAGTGAATGAACAACTACTAAATATTTTGATAGAATACGGTTTGAAAAACCATCCTCTAGTTAATAATAATGCTAAGTTTTAAAAAACCGTAAATCAGTAAAAACGTGTTATAAGTTATTTGTACAAATTGTAAAATAAATAACATAGTATGATACTTGAGTGTTTTTAAATTGCTGCTTGTTCATTCACTGGAAAATGTTGCGTTCATTCACTGGTAAGAACTGTTCATTTACTTGGTTTTTGTATAGCTTTTTATTAAGACCTCCTAACATCCCAAACAAATGAAATATAAACTTCCTACTTTCATTTATTACTTTTTAATCATTTGTATACCAAAACATGTATTTGAACTGTCAGACACCAAAAGGTACTCTTTTTTAAAATATTATCCATCTATTTTTTAAAAATGTGCTTGAGTGTTCATTTACTGGTTGGACTACCCTATGTATATATATATATATTTCTTTTTAGAAAGCGTCGAAAGTAGCATATACATAAATTAATGAGATATCCGGTTTATCTTTCGCAGATCCAACAAACGTATTTTGAAAAAAAGAAATTTTACTTGAAATATGAAATGAAATAGAATACCATATTAAAGTATATAATATTTTTTCAGATAAAATATCCGTTCTCGAACTGTTTTTTTATCCGCATGTTATACGTTCGAAATCATTAAAGTTCAAAAAAGATTGAATAAAATTTATCAAATGCAAAAATGGATTAAATGATTTTTTTATTTCAAGAAATATTTATGGTAAAAACAAAATTTTTATTTTATTATAAATATATAAGAATAATAATACGTGTCTTTCATATTTCATTATTTTTAATATAAAAATAGTTAACTAAATTTGAAAAAACTGACGACGAATACATCTTTCATAACGATCTTCAATACAATCGCCGATAATTAGTTGCTTTAATAATTATAAGGAATTAAAAAAAAACGAATATTTGAAACACTTGTGGGGGTTCCTTACTACTACAAAAATACAACGTATGAGAAAAAATATTTTTAATTATTTTTAATTATTTGTGTTAAACACTTTTTTATTACCTTAAAATTGTAATTAACACTAGAACTACCACGAGCTGTCATTTTGACGGTTACCAAATGAATATATTCCGATTCGAACCAGTAATTTCTTTATAAAATAAATTAAATACTATAAAACTCACAGAAATACGTTAAATATATAAGTTAAGTAGTTTTAAATAAAATTTCTGGTGTGAAATAGTTTTAAAAAACTTGAGTAAAATTTCCGGTAGTTTTACTGTTAAAATTCATGATTTCAAACTTTTTTTACCGTACCACACTTCCCGTCAAAAATGTCTTCCATATAATGACCTTCAATTCAATTTCTGATAATCAGTTGCTTAAATTAAAATAAAGAATTAAAGGAAACATTTCTGAACTAAATATTTTTGGACACCTTTCTCCGTTCTTAATTACTGTAACAATGAAATATTTCATGAAAAATGCTTGAAAAAATGTGATTTATTTGAATAATTTGTTTATTATTACTATTTCTAATAAACATATGGAAGCATCATATAAACTTCAATTACTCCAATTTACTGCGGTGAAACTAATATGTTTTGAATAGTAAATTTTTCTTAAATGTGGTCACGTAAGAACTACACGGGGCTAAATTGCATTTTATTAATAAAAATTTCTGGTTCTAAACTTACTTATTACACGCAGATTATACATGAGAATTAATGATAGCTCAACATATTTTGAATATAAATAATCGAATGTAAATAAAGTTTAAGTTTTTATTGCATCTGAAAAATTTTATTAGAAAATACAAAAATTAATATTGCATTATAAATATGTGAATGCATTTTACGTCTTTCTCATTTTTCAATGGCTTTCATTTACACAAAATAATAAGATAAATTTAGCTAAAACTCCCGCCAAAAACGTCTTTCAAAATGACCTTCAATACAATTGCTGATTATCAGTTGTTTGAATAAAAATAAGGATTTTTTAAAACATCGTAATTAAATATTATGGTTACTCTTATTTATTCTAAATTATTAGACAAATTCACCTTATGATGAAGTATCTTTGAAATTAACATTGGTTATTTATATTATCGTAATTTTTTTGAGTAAACATATGGACGTACTAAATTAGATTTTACTTAGATTAGAAAACATTGATAAAAAGTTACGAAATATAAATAGAGATTCTAAATATATATTTCATATGGAGGATGCCTTATACAGAAAATGATAATCAGTAATTGTTTATAAGTATGTGAAAATATTAATGCGTCTCATTTATGTTTTGAAAACTAACAAATAGATTAAGAGTTTAATTAAAGAAAATAATAATTACAAACACTGTTTTAGGGCATTCCTAATATCATCCTTTATGTAAAATTTTATCGAATTTTTCGAAAAAGTTTAAAATAATTATTGACTGTTTATATATTTTAAATAAGTTAAAAAAATCGTTATAATTTATTCAAAAAACTATATTATAATCCATGTAATTTATATCTATTTTACTAAATTGTTTATTTAAATAATAAAATAAATATTTAATTTCGGAACCATTAAACAACCTTTATTTATACCAGTTTAACATAATCATATTTTTAAATTTTAGATATTCACATCTCTTGATTATAAAAACAATCTTTTTTTTTCATAAAAAAGAAAGAAAGTATCGTTTGTTTGAAATGAAAAAAAATATATATAAGAAAAAAAGTTAATGCATTCTTTAAATTTTAGTTAGCATCTTGTATATTACGTTAGTGTAGAAAAGTAATTTATAATACTGAATTTTGAAAAAGAAACAAATGACAAGAGCGAGTACAAATTTATATTGCATCTAATTTGTATATTTTTTCATTAAAAGTAAATTAATCAGATAAATATTTTTTTTAATTCTTTTGCTTTACTAATAAAAGTAAGTTAAGAAAAAAGATTTGACTTATTTTATTGCTGATTTAAAGGAAAATGATGAATTAAAGGAAAATTTACTGTTAAATTTTAGTGGTAATGAAAAAGCGTAGAAAGCCATGCATAAACACAAGAAATTATAAAAGTCACAATTACATGAATATTATGAGATTGCACATCGTAAATTTATATAAAGAAAAGCGTGTTCTCGATATCATGCGCATTTTCAATGGAACATAATGCAGAACTATAAAAACAAATTAATTGTAGGGAATTTTAAACGCATCATTCCTTATTCTGCTGCATTTATTTATGCACTAAAATATTTTATCTTTTTTTTTTGTATTTTATGTACATTCGAACATCTGCATATTATCGTACTTAATAATAATAATAATAATAAATCAATGTATAAATATAAAACAAACAAAAACTCTTTTTAATAAAATCCCGCATATTTATCTCTCTGCCTCAAAACATAAACAAAACTTTTTACACATTTAAACAAAAACACAATTATATTCACTATCGTTTAAATTAATAGTAAAAATATGCCACTTACCTATTAAATACTGCACCTTAAGCCCTGGTCTAAACAAACACACCAACTCTGCGGTCACCTACTAACACAGCCACAAGCTTTTTACAACAAAGTAACATGTTGATCTGTTTCCTTTCTAAGTCATTCCACATCTAACAGAAGATAGGGAGCAGGCACACTCACTGTGATCCCCCAACATCCGACGCGCCTGCGCAGAGAAGGGTGGGGCATATTTCCTCTCAAACGATCAACTGGGGGGATATTGAATGATACTATAGTTTTAAGAGCGACAATATTTTTTACGCTATGCTATTTTTATTGAACTTCGGAGCGTGATAACAGGTTCAGGGCAATTTAAATAGATATGTTTAAAATTGTTGTTGCTTTGTTTTTATTATATCGAGCCTTAAAAAAATATTCAAATAATTTCTATGCATGGATTGCATTATTACTTTGTTTATTCTAGTGGTACCGGGTGTTTAGTCAGAAAAAATAGTATAAATAGGGCTTTAAATTAGTTGCTTTCAATGAAATTCTATGTAAATATAAAGTTATCTTAAAATTCATTAAAATGCTAAATGATTTGAAAGTTGTTCTTGATATTAAATGATACTATAGTTTTAAGAGCGAGAATATTTTTTCCCTCAGCTTTTTTTATTGATTTTCGAAGCGTGACAAAGCGTTCAGGAGAATTTAAATAGATTTGTTTAAAAATGTGTTGTTGCTTTGGTTTTATTATATCGAGCCTTTAAACAAAATTCCAATAATTTCCATGCATGTATTGCAATATTACTTTGTTTATTCTACTGGTATCTGATATTTAGTCAGGAAAAATAGCAGAGAGGTCGTAAATGATTGTTTTCATTGAAATTGCATGTAAGTAGACAACAATCTTTAAAGCCAATACAATGCTCAATGATTTAAAAGATTTTCTTGAGATTTACTGATATACTATAGTTTTAAGTGCGATAATATTTTTTTACGCACTGCTATTTTTATTAAACTTCGGAGCATGATAACAGATTCAGAGCAATTTAAATATATTTGTTTGAAAATGTTGTTTCTTCGTTTTTATTATAGTGAGCCTTAAAAAATATTTAAATAATTTCTATGCATTGATTGCAATATTACTTTGTTTATTCTAGTAGTACCTGGTATTTAGTAAAAAAAAAAAAGAGTATAAATAGGGCTTTAAAGTAGTTACTTTCAAATAAAATTCTATGTAAATATAAAGCAATCATTAAAATTCATTAAAATGCTCAATGATTTGAAAGTTTTTCTTGATATTGAATGATACCGTAGTTTTAGGCGCGACAACATTTGTTACGCTCAGCTTTTTTGTAATTGATTTTTGAAGCGTGATAACTCGTTCAAGAGAATTTAAATAGATTTGTTTAAAAATGTGTTGTTGCTTTGATTTTATTATGTAGAGCCTTTAAAAAGCATTCCAATAATTTCCATGCATGTATTGCAATATTACTTTGTTTATTCTACTGGTATCTGATATTTAGTCAGAAAAAAATAGGGTCTTTAAGTGATTGTTTTCATTGAAATTTCATGTAAGTAAACAGCAATCTTTAAAACCAATAAAATGCTCAATGATTTAAAAGTTTTTCTTGAGATTGACTGATGCTATAGTTTTAAGAACGACAATATTTTTTAAGCTCTGCTATTTTTATTGAACTTCGGATCGTGATAGCAGGTTCAGGGCAATTTAAATAGATTTGTTTGAAAATGTTGTTGCTTTGTTTTTATTATATTGAGGCTTTAAAATAATGCAAATAATTTCCATGCATGTATTGCAATATTACTTTTATGTTTATGCTAGTGGTACTTTGTATTTAGTCAGAAAAATAATATAAATAGGTTACTAAATTGAAGTGTTTCCTTTCATTGAAATTCCGTATAAATATAAAACAATCTTGAAAGCCAACGAAATGCTCAATGATTTGAATTTTTTTTTAAATTATTATTAAATGATGCTATAGTTTTAAGAGCTTCAAAAATTTTTACGCTCTACTTTTTATAGTCTTTCGAAACGTAATAACGCGTTCAGGGCAAGTTAAATAGATTTGTTCAAAAATGTGTTACTGCTTTGGTTTTATTATATGGAGCCTTAAAACATTCCAATAATTTCCATGCATGGATTACACTATTGCTTTGTTTATTTTACTGATATCTGATATTTAGTCAGAAAAAATGGCATTCTAAAGTGATTGCTTTCATTGAAATTGTATGTAAATATACAACAATCTTCAAAGCTTTTTTTATTGATTTTCGAAACGTATTAACGCGTTCAGGGCAATTTAAATAGATTTGTTCAAAAATGTGTTGCTACTTTGGTTTTATTATACCGAGCCTTGCAAAAAATTCCGATTATTTCCATGCATGGATTGCAATATTACTTTGTTTATTCTACTGATATTTGATATTTAGTCAGAGAAAAATAGGATCTTAAAGTGGTTGCTTTCATTGAAATTTGTGCAACTTCAATGAAAGCAACCACTTAAAGATCCTATTTTTTTCTGACACGGCAATCTTTAAAGCCAATAAAATGTCAATGATTTAAAAGTTTTTCTTGATATTAACTGATACTATAGTTTCAGGAGCGATAATATTTTTTTTTTTACGCTCTACTATTTTTATTGAACATCGGATTGTGATAACAGGTTCAGGGCAATTTAAATAGATTTGTGTGAAAATGCTGTTCCTTTGAATTTATTACAGTCCCTGGCCAAATTATTAGACGCAGTTGTTTTTATTACAATTTGTTAAATATCTAGAAAGACACATCAGGAATTATCCTGAAACTTCAGGAGTGTAAACAACATATATTTCCGTGAAGATTTTTTCCCGAAACCCCATAAGGGGCCGTCAACAAATTGAAGAAAAACGAATATATTTTGGATAACCCTGTAAAACCTAATATTGCAAAAAGCATTCTAACTGTAAATTATGATTAAGTGGCTTATTGTAATAATTTGGGTTCATTTTTATGAATATAGCATGTATACTCGAAGAGAAATTCGCGTTTTTATAAAAACAGTCCCAAATTTTACCAAGTTTTTTGCTTATAATTTGCAGAGTTTTTAATATAAAAACAAGTTATTTTCAGAAAATATGACAAGCAAAATTGTACACAATACCCTGCAATCAGAATTAAAAAATAATAAAAAATGTATGAAAAATGAGCAAGTTCACTAAATACTACTATACTAGCTTATGAAAGTTGACATAATAAGAATGAAGTGTCTCATTCTATATTAGATACAACCCCTCATCTTTTTGCTCCCTTTTGGGAACAGCGAATTTCGAGCTTATTCTATCTACGATTACTATCAGAATTTTCAAGCTATGTTTTCGAGACTTTCATAAAAGTTGGTCTATATATTTAGCTAATATATTATGCACAGTATATTTTGATTGAATTCGCGCATGCGCAGTGAAGCAATATTTAGTGAACCTGCTCATTTTTCATACAATTTTTATTATTTTTTAATTCTGATTGCAGGGTATTGTGTACAATTTTGTTTGTCATACTTTCTAAAAATAACTTGTTTTTATATTAAAAACTCTGTAAATTATAAGCAAAAAACTTTATAAAATTTGGGACTGTTTTATAAAAACTTGAATTTCTCTTTGAGTATACATGCTATCTTCATTAAAATGAACCCAAATTATTACAATAATCCGCTTAATCATAATCTACAGTTTGAATGCTTTTGCTATATTAGTTTTTACAGGGTTATCCAAAATATATTCGTTTTTCTTCAATTTGTTGACGGCCCCTGTTGGGGTTTCGGAAAAAATCTTCACGGAAATATATGACGTCTATCATGTTGTTTACACTCCTGAAGTTTCAGGATAATTCCTGATGTATCTTTCCAGATATTTAACAAATTATAATAAAAACAACAGCATCTAATAATTTGGCCAGGGACTGTATATCGAGCCGTTAAAATAATGCAAATAATTTATCTTGGTATGCATAGCAATGTTAATTTTTTTATGCCAGTGGTAACTTATATTTAGACAGAAAAAGAGTATAAATAGCACCTTAAAGTGACTCCTTTAAATTAAATTTTATATAAATATAAATTATATATAAATAGCAATATGAAAAGCCAATGAAATTCTCAATGATTGGAAAGTTTTTCGCTTATATTTGATAGTATATTCTATATGTACTTTCAATAATATAACAAATTTTGCTTTACAAAGTTGAGTACTTTAAATTCCTTCAGAAATGATAAGGTGGGTATATTTAATGAGAGTGCTATTTTAATAATAGAAACTACAAAATAAGAGTGATTTGCTGAATTTGCATTAAGTGGTGTAATATCTGATATAAGTATTCATGCTACTATTCTAATGAACTATTTGAAGAAGATATTGTCTTTTTAAGAACTTGTTCTTTGTTCTGTTATATATATCTACATCTTAATAAAACAAAATACTTATTATATATATATATATATCTAGTGGTAACATAAATTATAATTGGCAAAGTATCAAACATAGAATAAACTGAAGTGAATTAATTATATTTAATATTTACGTCATACGTTAAAAGATACTTTTGCTTTAAGAGCAATAATATTGTTTACGGTGTACCATTTTTATTTATATTAATAAAAGGAAATTTTAATTTGCTTATGAATATATAAGATAAAGCTATCTTTAAGAAAAGAGTTTTGATAATGGATATATATATATATATATATATATATATATATATATATATATATATATATATATATATATATATATATATATATATATATATATATATATATAATGTAGAATGCCGCAATCTTTGTTTGTTATTTGGTCGGAGTATTTTGTTATTTTCTTTAGAGTATACCGCAATAATTGTATTTATTACAAAAAACATGTAATATGTTAAAAGATATTATAGTTTAAAGAGCAATAATATTTTTTATGCTCTCCTTCTTACATTGAACGCCGGAACGCGATAACAGGCTCAGAGCAATTAAGATACACTTGTTTAAAAATACGTTTCGGTTTCGGCTACATATATATATATATATATATATATTGTACAGATAAAATAATTCAAATAATTTCCTAGCGTAGATTGCAGTATTCTTTGTTTGATGTTTGGTCATCAATGAGTACGAAAAGGGCATAAAAGTAATGCTTGTGTTCAAATTTTATGTAAGATTTAACGACTTTATAATTCATTAAGGATTGATAAAGGGGAAATATTTTTAGTGATTACAGTTTTAACAATAAAAAGTACAAAAACAAAATAGTTTTTAGTTTTCACATAAAAATATGTAATAATTGATACAAGTAGTTATGCTAAATTCTTAATTCGCTATGTGTAGAAATTACTTTGATATGAAACATTTTTTTTTTTTAGTTTTAAAAGATACATTTATCTCTTAATTTATTGAAAAACTTTTTACACACATTCTAGTAATATTAAGTGGACTTTGATAGGTATCCAATATATAGTAGAATATATTACATTAATTATATTTAATATAACAAGCGTTTATGCCATATATTGAAAAATATCATAATCTTACGAGCAATAAAATTTTTTATGTTCTGATATTCTACTTAATTTCGGAACGTAATAACAGGTTCACCAGAGCAATTTAGTTAGATTTGTTTTTTAAATGTCTAGTTTTTGTTATATTACATTGAGCATTTAAATAATTTAGAGCATTACCAAGCGTGGATTGCGGTAATACTTTGTTTGATATTTTGAAAGTAAAGAGAATATGAAAAGAACATTAAAATGATTGCTGGAGTTTAACCCTCTAATGCCCATGGTAGAATGTAGTCTAGAAATTCCAAAATTGGGAAAATTGGAATTCACACCAGAAATAACAACTATTAATATTTTTTTTAATTCTCGAAATGGCTGACATTAAATAAAGCTGAGATTTCTATTCCGATTTTCTGGCATGAATTTGGAATATCTGAAAAAAAAAAAACACTATATTGGCAACACTTATTCTATCATGAGCAGTACAGGGTTAAATTCTACATAAGTTTAACACCTCGAAAGGCACTGGGATACATTTTATACCTCCTAATTTTAATCAAGATTTGTACCAGAAATTTTAAATAAGAGTTTTCTTTCAAAACTTTGGTGAACAGATCGGGCTTCCTATTTTCGGATTCGTCCCAGTCCGCATAAGTAGATATTTCCTAATAACTTACTCACATTGTCTTCTCTCTCAGTGAACTGAAGACTTTTCCTCACCTTTCATCTATATATTTTAGGTAGCACATGTATTACAAAACGAAAACACTTTTTTTCAAGATTCCTTTAAAATGCGTTACAGAAACACAGTGAATGTATCTGCCTTGCAATTGAAGAGCCCTTGAACGAATAAACTATTCACCACTGGCAGGACAGTTACATTTATATGTTTTCAAATAAAAATTACAAAAAGTCTGGTGTGAATTCAATATTATAAAAATACAATCAGTTGCGGTTGAAAAGGTCAAAGGAAACTTAAAATCCACAACAAATGGCTCAATGATTTGAAAGAATTTTTCTATTTAATATTAAACAGAAGAAATTGTAGACGGCTCGTTTAATTGCAGGATTTGTAATACTCTTCTGCATTTAAATAAGGCGAAAAATCCTATTAAATTTGTGGTAAAAGCGTACGAACCCTGGCTGCGAACGTTTATGCTTTTTTTACCACTAATTTTGAATAATAAACGTTGTCTTATTTAATACGTCAAAATTCTGCAGTTAACCCTTTTCGGGGCAGTGGTATATTTATGAAACCACTTAACTTTAATTCCAAAACGCTACAATGGCACCAGAATTTTGCTAATTTTTTTTTCCATTTAATATGTATGCGAAATATAGCCTTTTTCTTATTTGCAAATAATTTTTTTTTTGTAAATTCCGGTGCCAGTCATTTATTTCAATATTTTAGTAGTGAAAGTACTTTGCCCCTGAAAGGGTTAAAGAAGAAAACAATTACTATTCAAAAATAGTGGTAAAAAGGAAGCGTAAAATTTAGCAGCCATACAATATCGCCAATTTTGACTAAGATATACAAGGTGTGTAGACTCCTTGAAATATCCAAGGAGGTTGACACAACTATTTCTGATTAGACATTTTCTATTTCATATTTAAATCGCAAACTTTGTATTCGCCTTGTTCCATTGCAGACATTATTATAGTTTTCTAGTATTAAATAAAGAAAACTATTTTAGTAAATATTTTAGTAAATGTTTTACGATACGAATTTCAAGATTATCCCTTAAACCTTAATTGCATAGTGATGTAAATTTCCATCACTTTTTATTTAACTTTTAATAAATAAATCAACTTCTTCGCAACTACTATATTTATATAGAAATATTAATCCAGTAAATTTCCAAAAATGTTTGTGTTTAATTATTGCATTAATGGTATTCCATGTTTGCGAAAAACGACATCCAGTATATGAGTAATCGTGTATCTTATCCTGAGAGAGCCATTATAAAATGGAAATTTTCCAATGAACTATGTTGCTGAACAAAGTTAAAAATCTATCTTAAAATTTCTGGTGTCTAATATTTAATATATGTATAAAAAAACACAATTGTAAAAGAAAAATCATACAATTAAGGATTAAATGCCTAGTGTATCAAATTTGCAGCACTTTTTTTTAAACTTTTAATAAATAAATGAAGTTCTTCCAACCACTATATTTATTTCGAAATATTAATCCTGTACAAATCACCTGAATATGCTACTAAATAGAGTTAAAAATATATCTTGAAATTTCTGGTGTCCAATCCATAATTTAAGTTAAAAAAAAAAACAATTTTAAAATAAATATTTATGCATTTAACCCTTTCAGGCACAAAGTACTTCTTTTACTAAAATGCTGAAAAGATTGATTCACACCAGGATCTAAGAACAAATTTATTTGAAAATTACAAAAGCTTTTCTTCACGTACTTTATAAAAGGCAAAAATTTATTTCAAAATCCTGGTGCCGTTGTGGCATTTTATGATTAAAGTAAGTGGGATAGAATTTGACCCACCATGCCGGAAAGGGTTAAGGGTTAAGGATTAGACACCAGAAATTTTAATATATATTTTTAACATTATTTGGTAGCATATTTATGTCATTTTTTTACACGATTAATATTTATATAAATATAGTGGTTGCGAAGAACTTAATTTATTTATTAAAAGTTAAATAAAAAGTGTTGTAAATTTGATACACTTGGCAGTTAAGGGTTAAACGATAGAATTATATTTAAAGATAGGGATTTCAAATTATTGCGAGTTCGATTATTTTCAGATTTAAGTACTCGAGATACTTCTTAACCCTTTTTATCCTGACGGTACTTATAAGTACCACTGTAACCCCTTCGCGACGAGCGTCTTTTACAGAATTTTTAATCTGTTACCACCGGTTTTTCAAATGAGAAATTTTCACCTAATTGAATCGCAAAAATGCTATGATTAGATAAGGAAAATTTTACAAAAAAAAAAAAAAAAAACTGGTGGGAATAATCGAGGATTCTGAGCATCTAAAAAGTAGCTGGAAAATTAATTCAGGATATAAAGGGTTAACACATTACTGTTGGGAAACGAGACATCTCTTTTTTATTTAACCAAGCTTCATTGACTAAGGGCGTGGCTGCTACCTTACAGAAAATGCATTTATATCATGTCCTTATTCTATTAGATTGTAAGAGAAATCCGTACGTACATTGAAATATATTTACTGATTCATAAACTTGAGAAACCTATCTATTCAACCAATTGTTGAAACACATTCAGAAGAGGGAAGAGATTCTACTGCTTTAAATCCCTGATTTCAGAAAAACATACCATATGTAATGTGTTAAGTAGTTTATTTAAATACGATATTTTTAATCTAAAGACATTTATTTCATGATTATCTTATCGAATATTTTTATATAAATAACAAATATTAAACTAATATAACCATGTATTGATCTACAAAATTATGTCGGCTATTTTTAGAAATATTAATAATAAAATATTAAAATTTGGAATTGCGTTATTTTATTCTAAGTTTTTCTTTTTTATCTAAATAAATTTTAACAATTATCTATGTCTTTCCTATAATTTATTGCCAATAATCATACTTCAAATAAAATAAAAGTTTCCTAAAATGATTATTTCATTGTAAATCTGTCGAATGAAAGTAGTAAAACTATGTTAATGGTTGCTTAATTAAAAATAACGTTATACATGGGATGTACAAAGATATATATATGTATATATATATATATATATAAAGATATTTCTATTCTATATATATATTCTATATAATAGAATCTATATTTTATATATAATCTATTCTATATAATGGAAATATATATTTATATATTTATATATTAGATTCTCTTTCTCTCTATATATAGATATATAAATATATTTCAGAAGTCAACAGAAAGAGTTTCCTCGCTAGGATTTATTGGCAGTTTTAATATCCACAGTAGAAGGCGTGTGCATATGCAGAAGAAAAAACTCCATCCAAGACACAAAGAAGCTTTTTATTTTGAAGCTTAAAAAAAATCAGGTGCAGATCTGGTTTCACATGATCCATCTTTTTAGTTTCGATGACAGATTTCCCATTAAAAAATAAGCATGATGGTTAGCTTAAAAAAATTATTCAGAAGTAGTAGAAGAAAAGGATACTGGTCTCGCTTCACCATAACCAGGCAGGATTCGAATTGATTAGAAGCTTAAAACACCAAACACCGACCCAGCGTCTCTCTTTCGAATGTCTCCCTGAACCAGTGGCGACTTATGCGCCAATCGAGAATTGGGATTCTTTGTGAGAGGCGCCAGCATTTTGAGGCAAAGTGGCTTCTGCTAAGAAAAGGTGCCAAAGACGCTTCGATAATATTCTATGATGTTCGATAAATTAGCTGTTTTAGAGAGTTTAAGCTAACTGATTATCGTTAGTTACTGGTTTTGAAATGATTTTTACGTTCACGGAAAGGAAAAAAAAGAATATAAGAAAATGGTTTATCGAACTTGGATCAAAGCCAGAATGTAATTAAAATAAAATGTTTTATATTTTAATATAAGAAAATGATTTTATGATTTTGAGAGTTACTTTTAATATCTGAAATTATTAAAAGTAATTATAAAGAGGAAAGAATGCGGGTTTTTTAAGGGATGAATATTAGGAAGCTTTTATAATTTAAAGATAAAGACGCCTTTTATTGAGTTAACTAGTAGCAGTTGAAATATTGAATTTATATAATTAAATAGAGTTAAAATACATTAATAAACGGAGGAAATAAATATTATGCAGTAATTTAGAATAGAATGGGATAAAAATAATCTAGCTGATTAGTATATATATAATTCATTATGTAAGTAACAAAAAAATCATTATATTAAAAATAGATTGTAAATCAGTGTTTCGTACGCTTTTACAATAATTTTTAATGGAATTTTTCTCTTTATTTAAATGCGGAAAAGCACTACAAATGCTGCAATTAAACGCGGCATTTACAATTTCTAATATCTAAATATTAAATACAAAAATTCTTTTTAAAAAATGTGGTAAAAGCGTACAAACCCTGTGAGCCTGTAATTATTCAGAATAAAATGGAAGCAGTATGTTACTGATGAAATATTTGGTAAAAATGAATTTATACTACGGATTTATATAAAAATCGACCGTATTTACGCACGTAAGTTGCAACCCCGCATATTTTAGGCCCCAGACACTTTTGAAAGACAATTTGGGTAAAAAACAGAAAGATTTGCATAATTTTCGCATGATCATTAGGAGATAATTTGAGATAATAAATCAGCATTTATCCTTGAAGTTTTCATTTTTCAATATTGCAATCTGGTTATATTGAATAACAGTGTTTATTCCCCCCCCCCCCTTCCCCGGTCAATTACACACACGCATCATCTCTTTCCTTCAGCTAAAGCAAAACTGTGCGGAGATGGTATTATAATTGGTAAAGTAATAGCTCTAATATTGTGATACGTAAGTGCTGACTTGTTTATACTAGTGATGGGCATAATGAATGATTTTTTCATTCAAATAAATCATTCGGGCATGCGCAAAAGCATAGTTGTCAACATTCGTATTTTTTTCAATCAATCGCTACCAGAGATTTTGTAAACAAACAAGAAGGAAAAGCATACTTGCAAATATTCGAATTCCTTTACTCAATTCCCTCCAGAAATGTTGCATATCTGGCTATCTATCTAAGAATAAAATTAAAATTAAAATCTCTTTGTTTTCAATGGTTCTGGTAGAAATTGGATAAAAAATAATTGAAGTTTGACAGATATGCTTATGCGCACGCCAGAGTGATTCATTCGAATATCAAAATCATTTATTCTGCACATCATTAGTTTATACTGAAATTTTCATATTCGTGGGAAAGAATTTATAGTGAATTAATTACTTATTTGATATTAGCGTGAATTGTAATATCTGCTAAGAAAAATAATTAAAAGTGAATTTTATTGCCGTGAATTTGGAAAATACATTTTATAGAAAATGCTAAGTTATTTTCATGTATCAAAGTAGAAAAAGGTTTTTTCCATATTTTATTGTAGAATGCAGCAGAAAACTAAAACAAACTTCAAAATTATCTCCAATTTTATCAAACTGAAGAGTAAGGATGTAGCTTCATACTGAAGGATTTGGAGTTACATGTACTACCTTGTGTTAAAAAGAAAACTTTTTCTTTTGGTGCAGAAAGATGTAGCTCCAGTCGTTAGTTCTCGCGTTACTTAAGAGATGGAGTTATCTGTCTCGTTAGCTGTTGCAATATTGAGGTAGCTCCTGGAGTTAAATCTTTTTTTTCCCCCAAACGACTGACGTGGTTTGTTTACAGGGAGGTTAGACTACACAGCACTTATTAACAGTGCAGTTTTTGGTTCTTACATGTTGCATATTATTATTATGCTTATCCTTCTTACTCTGTGATATCGAGTAAAGGAAAATGTGTGATTCGGAAGAAGAACTATTATTTAACTCTGGGCGAGTCATGATGATTAACCCCTTGAAGGGCACCGGTATATTATATATACCACTTAATTTTAATCCAAAAATGCCACAATGACACCAGAATTTTATAATCGAATTTTGAATTTATTAGGTACAGCAGGTAAAGCTTTAATTTATTTTAAAATAAATTCTTTCGTGAATCCTGGTGTCAATCAATCATTTCAAAATTTTAGCTACAAGAGTTAGCTTCAATTTTAGCTTCAAAATTTTGCCCCTGAAGGGGTTAAAAATGTAATTTTCTGTTTTTAAAGCCAATTTATATGATACATTTCAACTGAGGTCTTCTTTAAATAAAATAACATGATAGTAAATTTTCATAGAAGAAGACAGAATATCCATTTGGTGTTAAAAAAGAGGTAGCTCTAACAATTTAACTTGTGCCACGTCATCTGGAAGATATACTTTTGAGTGAAAATACTGTCATAATACGTAAGAACAATTGAGAAGATTGATCAAAGGGAATACCTTCACACAACTTGGAATTTTGAATTTTCAAACGTTTTTTACGGTCTTCTGCAAACCTGAATAATTAGTGTTACCTTATTCTTGCAGCGAACTTTTGAATTGTTATAAATTTTGTTTAGTCTTACTTATTCACTTATTAAAACGTTATATTCATTTCATAGAAGATCAATTCCCTTTTTATTCTAAGTCACTCTTCAAAAAAATTAAGAATCTAAATTTAGAAAAAAAATAGAACCTAAGAATTGGATAAAAATTGTGCAAAATACGAAAGTAAATACGGTATATTATCATAAATTAAAGAACGTACTTAAAAGAAAATTATCTAGCTTCGAAATATCGTGTTTTAATAGCAAAGAAATGAAAGTAGCATGACTACTTAAACCAGAAATTAAACGAAGTGGTTAAAACGCTGTTCCTGAAATTTCTATAATTAAACACACGGAGAAAAGAGAGTAAACTTCCTGTCAGCTGTGAACTGTAAAGCTATCCTTATTTTAAAAATCCTTAAGGAATGAATAATTATCTAATTTGAATGAACGAAAACAGTTAAGTTTCTCTATGCACAGACAATATAAGAAAAAGGCCATTCCTTAAAAATTCCCAGGCTTAAAAACTTGCATTAAATTCAGTATAATTTCCATACAACGAAAAATTTTAATAATGATAATATCCTCGCTGCTTTTTAACACTTTCCAACCTAGTTGAAAAGTGTTTATGACTTCGGTGTGTCTGGCCGTATGGCCGTCTGCCGTCTGTCCGTGCTCTTACTCCCGTAAATATGCTCAGATTGCCTTGCAATTTTTATATGTTATTGTCATTATCTATAGCATGTTCTCTATTTCAACTGCAGTGTGTAGCACTTATAATTTTTTTACAGGGGCACTCAAAAGAATTCCGTTACATTGCGGTCTATGGGGAAAAATCATTTGCGGTTTTTTTAATGATGTTACACAATTTCAAACACATTGATATATATCACTAAGGTGCATTGCAAGAAGCTTAATATGGAATAGGGTGTGCATAGCACTTATAGTTACTTTACAGGGACAGTCAAAAGAATTCCGTTACATTACGTCTATGGAAAAAAATCGTCTGCGGTTTATTTAAATAATGTTTCACTATTTTAAACGCTTTGGAATTTATGTGTATCACTAATGTGCATTACAAAAGGCTTACTACAGAATATTGTGTGTATAGCAGTCATCGTTCATTTACAGGGACGCACAAAAGAATTCTCTACTGTCTGGTAACAATAATTCCTGGAAGTGCGTTTTAAGTTACTGAAAGCGATTTTAAATTTAACTCACTTTTTGTTTAATACGTGGTGTGTATAAATTTTGTAGATCCTATACAGGGAAGCAAAAAAGTTCGCAAACACATTTCCGTTTATTGACAGAAACTCCAGAAGGAGAATTTTAAACTGTTCTACGCGTTTCTTAACTGAACTAAAATTTAGCATCCTATGTAGTATATATACAAATCTATAGATCTTATACAGGGCTGAATAAAAGTATTCGGATATTTTTCGGAATATTGTATATGTTGGAAATTCCTGAAATTATGTTTTTAAATATGTTATGCGTTTTCCAAATTGTTTACTTAGATGTTATCTTTCAGCTTACTAAACGGTATGATTTGTAAAATTATTTTGGAAGCGTTGGAAAGTGTTACATAATCTATGCTTGACACATGATTTTTCGTTCTTGTTTATTACTAAATACGAGAACGTAGTGACAAGTTGATGAC
The DNA here is from genome assembly GCA_963931845.1 of Maratus michaelseni. Classification (NCBI taxonomy): domain Eukaryota; kingdom Metazoa; phylum Arthropoda; class Arachnida; order Araneae; family Salticidae; genus Maratus; species Maratus michaelseni. Next base: position 103,087,025 of record OZ007600.1, read on the forward strand.
AATTTAAATATGTTTGTTTAAATACGTGCATTCTGAGGAAAATGGTTAAGTTAGTAATGCGCATTATACAGTTACAATAAATATATCAAAGTAAGGGAAGGGTTTTTAATAGTAGATAGAGATAGACGGGCAAATAAATCCACCCTATATTTAATTAAAAATAATAAAATATGCTAAAATATGCTACTTTTAGCAATATCCAGTTCAAAACAATCATAATATACGTATTTATATACATTTGTTTTAGAAAAATATCTTTATTTTGAACTACTCACAGGGTTCGTACGCTTTTAGCAAAAATTTTAATAGAATTTGTCCGTGAAGCTTTTAAGATAGTTTTATATATGAAGCTTAATTTTTAGTAGAATTTTTCACCCTTATTTAAATTTAGAAAAGCATTACAAATCCTGCAATTAAACGGGGCATCTACAATTTCTACTATTTAAATATTAAATAGAAATTTTCTGTTAAAAAATTCTGGTAAAAACGTACGAACCCTGTGCTCATAATAATTCAAGGTTTCTGAACTGTAAATTGTTATAGTGTAAATTAGGTTAACATTTTAGATATAATTTATGTGTTAGTAATTTAACTAATAAGGTGTTACTTCCTATTCTGCTTTCTAAATAATATTTTTTTAGCTCACAGGCTATCAAAGCCTGAGAGCTTATGTGCCCGCCGGTTCTGTACGTACGTATGTATGTATGTATGTACGTAACGCGATAACTCTTGATAGAACTAACCGTTTTACTTTAAATTTTGTTTATAGGTTCCTTGTGATAAGGCGCTTCCCTGATTAGTTTTGGAGGTTCATTGGTTAAGCATAAAGGGGGGAAATGGGGGGCTAACCCCCCATAATTTAGATAAATGGGTTTTTCATGCAGAATTATCTCATATTCTTCAAATTTTGTATATAGGTTCATTTTGGTAATGCGCTTCTGTCAATAGTTTTGGGGGTTCATTGGTTAAGTATAAAGGGGGAAAGGGGGGGATACCCCCCCTAATTTAGATAAATGAGTTTTTCATGCAGAATTATCCGATTTTCTTCAAATTTTGTATATAGGTTCATTTTGATAATGTGCTTCTGTCAATAGTTTTGGGGGTTCATTGGTTAAGTATAAAGGGGGAAAGGGGGGATACCCCCCTAATTTAGATAAATGAGTTTTTCATGCAGAATTATCCGATTTCCTTCAAATTTTGTATATAGGTTCATTGTGATAATGCGCTTCTCTGAATAGTTTTGGGGGGTCATTGGTTAAGTATAAAGGGGGAAAGGGGGGCTAATCCCCCCTTAATTTAGATAAATGGGTTTTTCATGCAGAATTATCCGATTTTCTTCAAATTTTGTATATATATTTATTGTAGTTAGAGACTTCCCTGATTAGTTTAAGGGGTTCATTAGTTAACTATGGGGGGGGGGGGTAAGGGGGGGATGACCTCCCCCCCTTAATATATTGTTGATATCTTTATTTTTCGAGGGGCATATTTCAAATTCTTTGAAATAAGAGTATAATATACAATTAGTATGAATAGCCTGTGAGCTCAATGCCCTCAGTTTAACTGGGCAGTTTTCTTTTTTTATTATTTTGTTTTTTAGACGCGTATATTCAGCTATGTTCTTTATTACACCATTTGTTTTTATTTCCTGAATAATAAGAGAAAAGAGCACTGTCTGTTTATATGCCTCTGTTTAACATTTCAGATTTTATACCTTATTTCATTTTATGCTTACAGTGTGTAAATTCATATTTTGTATTAATCATATATCTAGACGTGTGTGAAATTTTGCAGGACAACACAATTAGCACATGGTGGGCCGAACATTCGCTAAATATTGTCCCACGTTGACCCATAGTATGAAAGCTCCGCCTTACCGTACCATTGGCTAACAAATCATTTGCTGACAAAATCTCAACTGGCGTCCAACCAATAGCTGCTCCGATACGCTCCAAACTACAGGGTCTCTATACCCTACTGTTTCGTTTCGGTTTCCATAAACTGTTAACGATGTGTCAACAATCTGTGTTACTTGGGAAATAAAACGCTTTGTTGTACATTTCAAGTTATCTATTTTTACATAAATTATATATCTACAGGGCGACCATAATTAAAGTGACATCATTCAGCGCGTTCTGTAGCGAGAATCTAATTGCGGAATACACAATAACGAATATGGATATAATGGAACCAAATTTTGTATTATGATTAAACAAGACGGGGGAGGAAGGATTCCGCAAAAAAAGAATTGTTCCAAAAGTAACCGAAGGATAGAAATGTGGCGCTTTGTAATAGAAAAGGGAGTTTTAAATATGCAGAATCAATAACGAAATAAAATTATCTTTTATTTAGTACGTTAATTTTATTTCAGTATTGATTCTGCAAAACTTTCTTCTCTATTACACAGCGTCAAACCGGAAAAACCTCTCAGCCGCTGGTGAGCCATTCATTAAAATTTAAAAGAAAAAAATGCTTTTAATTTAAATAGATACTGTTTAAGATTTTTTTTTCACGGATCCTTATAGTTGATGAATATATCCCTCGTTCAGATGTTCTGTCGTAACAAATACCACCCAGACAACCAACGTTATAGTGGAACGCTTTCGAAAACAGAAGGACACTTTAAATGATGAAAATAATACAATTGCTCAAAGAAATTTCGTATGCCTTTGTCTACGGGTCTGGAAATATACGTCCCAGTGGGCTATATTTTTACTCTATTCTTACCACTTTTTATAAATAGGATACTATGATATCTTCAATAGCACACTTGCCAACACCGCACTAACTTCCGAACGATTTCGGTTAATTTAAACGATGTTAAACCCGTTTCAAACCAGATTTTTTTAAACAATTACATTTAAATATTTTCCACGTAAAAACATCAAATTAAATACGTATATATTGTTTTTTTAATATATTTTCTAGTTAGAAATGGCTTTAACCCTTCTTTGCATGAGTTTTTCTTTTACAATTGTTTTTTTTTATACATATATTAAATATTAGACACCAGAAATTTTAAGATAGGTTTTTAACTTTGTTCAGCAACATAGTTCACGGGAAAGTTACTAGATTAATATTTCTATATAAATATAGTGGTGGCGAAGAAGTTGATTTATTTATTAAAACTTAAATAAACAGTGATGGAAATTTCCATCACAATGCAAAGAAGGGTTAACGTAGCTGAAATTAATTCGCCTTGTACGGAAGTTTAGTTGAAAGTTGGTAGGTATGCAATAGCATCTTACTACAAGAAGATTTCTTTTTGTAAATTGTGCTGTGATTGAAAATAAAAATAGTCGCTGGTACTGGCTGGTAATCAAAGGGATAATGGTTATCAATAAAATCATAAATCTAATACAACATTCTTATAATTGACTGTTGCCAGTCGACTTCTTTTTAAAATTCGAATTGCTTGATTGGCACCACGATTTTAAAGTGGCATGATTCGCCTTTTTCCATAATTACTTAATCTGCCATTAAATATGGCGAATTTTTCCATTTCAAAAAACTGGTGGCAATCAAGAAATGTGAATTAAAAATATAGAGAAATGACAACACTTATAAATTGCGTAAAATGATGTCATTTTCTTTATGCCAGCTCTCAAATTACGAACCATATCTGCAATAGACGAAATGCCTATGACAAATCACATTCTTTTTGAATAAAATGTCATTACAATAGCGCATTCTCATTATGCAATAATTGTAGCAAAACTACGTAATTATCTGAATTGTAATTTTTGTAATTTATGTTTAACCTTAGTTATAAATATAATTTGACACTTATTATAGAAGTTTAATAAAATTAATTATATAAACCTTCTCTAAATGTAGAATGAAATTGAATAAGTTTTTCTTTCCCAAAATTGAAATATCTGATGTAATACATATGAATTATATCGGTTTGCCATTCGAATAGTAATTATTAAATTCTTAAGTATTTTTAAAACGAGGATAATTTTCAAACATGTAATTTAATGACAACTATTCAATTTTTATACTCCAGTTTAATCATTTTAAAAATTTGTATTTCAAGAAAACAGATTAATTTAATGAGTTACTATTAAATTATGCAAATATTAATTATCTTTACTACTTTTTTAGTTAGCTATTGAAAGGCATTTTAAACAGAAACAATGTTTGTTCATTGGAAAATTATCTGATTTAATTTAAAAGAATATATATATATATATATATATATATATATATATATATATTAATATTGCAAGGGATATAACCGATTTTATTGTATGGCGATAACGCAGGTTTTTCCAGTTCAGTTGTTGATCGAATTTATAAACAGCTTTATAAAAAATAAGGGTTATCGCGAAGAGTTAATCAAAATGTTCGGTAGGACAGATGTTTCGTCGAAGTGATAATTATCAGAGTGTGGATGACGTGTGTTGTTTGCCGTGGAGCAGGTTGTGAGCGTGCCGGTATTGTGTCGCTTCCGTTTGTATTCTTTCAGATTTGTGTTTCATTCATTTTGCAGTCTGATCTCGTCAGGTTCGGGAAGTGTTTCAAGAGTAAAACTAGTTAAAACCTGGCAGTGCATGTCTCAAGCCATGCCACCTGACACAGGTCGTTTTATTCCATCTCTGTTGGTTTTTTCAAAATTGTTGTAGTTTGTTGAGTTCTATAGTTTTGTGTTAAAGTAGTTTGTTGTGATTTCTAGTTTTGTGTTTAAGTAGTTTGTTTAGTTTTCTTGTTTTGTGTTCAAGTGGTTTATAGGTTTTAGTTAGCTTTTGTGGTATTGGTTCTGCATGTGATATATCACTGGAGTTTATTATTATGTTATATGTATAGAGAGAGAGAGTCAAACTCATTTAATACGAGAACGTCTAAAATGAGAATACGATTAAAACGAGCAATTTGCCATCTAAAAATGTTTCATCATTTAAACTATATTAAGATTTTCACTCTTTTTACGAGCTACAAAAGGAGGATTACAGCTAATACGAGCAAAAAATCTATTCATTTTAATGTGATTTTCGGAGAAATGTAGGGTAGAATTAGGAAATAAATCCCTTTATATCGAACACTATTCTCTCTTAGCAAAAATATTTCTACATCAAAACTGTCTGTCAAAATGTAGTAATTTATTAGTTTCACACCGGACAAAATTTCAAACTTCAAGGTGACCCCACCTCAAAAAATGCAAAGAGATGATCTGAGGTCTCGAAAGAATGAAAGAAATAAGGAACATATACTGACGTTTGAAATACTGCCTCTTTGTAAGATTTACAACTGAGTCATGGAAAGATAGGAGCATAGAAGAAAAGCTTCATTTGTTTCGTTCATTTAATCCGGTTTCTCTGCTATATTAACCAGCCTTTTCATGTCTCGTATTGCATTGTTAACATGAAAAGGTTATGCTAAATCAATAGCTCGAAAATTATAGGGCAATGTTATGTAATATATTGCAATGTTAGCCAAGTTTTCCTGGGAAAATTTTTGCTATTATGTGAATTTCAGAACAATGAGATAACTATAGCAATAAATAGTTGTGATTAGGTTATTTATGTGTGTGTGTGTGTTTAAAATATTTATTATATTGACGGTTATTAAGATTACTGGTTAATACGAGGTCTTTAAAAATGTGTGTGTGTGAGAGAGAGAGTGTATACTAGCTGATCCGCCCTGCGTTGCCTAGTCCCCTCAAAAAGTAGTACAAAAAAAAAACACTAAACATTGCTGAACGAAACCGTTCCTCTGGTGACTCTTTCATCTGTCTGAACGTAAATAGAGAGGTGGACCCCGAAGCGAAAGTAATTTCAAGACGACCCCCTCAAATGTCTGGGTCATTTGATTAAAAGGGGACAATTTTGGTGATAGTTAAGAAACGTTACCGACTGATTTTCAGAAAATTTACTTTTTTGGAATCAGAAGAATAATCTTCGTATATATTGTGAGTTTCGAATCGATACCTCCAGTAGTTTTCTTAATATTCGAGAATGAGTGAATATGAGACTATTTCGTTGTCTGAGATTATCAAATCGGTATTTTTTTTTGCGGTTTCGATAAAAATAGCCATTTTTTGCACACAATCCTTTATTTCCACTTTCCAACCCGAGGGAACACATTCTGTTCAAAACAAACGTTTTTACGAACGAAACTCTTTCCCTTGTCCCCGCTGCCTACGGCACCGTATAGCAGGCATGCTGCGTACGCGCTGCAGACTCTTTTAGTTTCAATATCCATCTCCAGGGATTGCCAAATCAATATCTAAATTAGTTATATATGTCTTAATTATTTCATGTTAAGTTGAATGAACCAATTCCCGTTGAAATCGAGCTCAGAGAACCCGAGAAAATAAATCCCCTCCTTGGAGATTAATATTCAGAAATAATGATAACCAAGGGCTGAAAAAATTATACCTAAGTTTATTTCGTACCTGGGGACCTGAGAAGAATGTTAGAAATGATTTCTTTTGAATCGGACCAATATTTAAAAAGTTCTGATTTGGAAGGCAGAAGAGAAGTAGGGTGTTTCGATCAAAGCATTAACGCGGTATTTAAATTACGACCGGACACATACTCCCCCCCCCCCCCCACAAAAAAATACTAAACCAAGGACTTTTAGCATTAATAATTAAATTATCGTTAACATTTGAAACAGAAACAAAATCGCTACCCCTTTTTTTTTTTTTTTTTTTTTTGGTTTCACATGCAAGTACAATAGGTTATCGTTGTCAATTTCTGAAATCATATACATAAATGGCGCCACGTGCATAAAAAACTCTAAAAATCGCATGAAACATATCACGAAAAATTCCACAATCGCTGTTCGAATTTGGAAGAATTTTTATTGTAAAGAGGACAAAATTTACAATATTCGGGTAAAAGATTTAAATTGGAATTCATTTTAATAATGTACAAAAATAACCGCAAAACGTGAAAAAACGTGAAGACATTCATAAAAAATTAAATAAAAAATATTCAATCGGTATAATTAATAAGCCTCTCTTCACTTTAAAAATCATGATTTTTTACCTTTAAAGAATAACCAACCCTCTCCAATTTAAAAAGAGAAAAAAATGACATAAATAATGACATTTCGAATATAACTGAGGCCGAAATGGAGGCAATCAACCAACCTATGGAAAATTTCTTAGTGGCGAAAGGAAAAAATTGCCAAAAATCACTGTACGAATACCGATTAAACTTTATTGAAAAGAGGACAAAATTTACTATATTGGGCTAAAAGGACACTGTTACTAATGTCAAAGCTGCCACTGGCGACTATTTTTTAATTCTATCTCGCACCACTTTCTCAAAACAATTTTTCGTTAAACACACATTACGACACGTGCAAGAGACATGTATAAGAAGTTTTAAATTTTTTAAATAGTGGTGCAAATTGAATATAAAAACAGTCGCCAGTGGCAGCCTTGTAATGAGGAAAAATCGCAGCAAAACGTGAAATAACACTAAAAATCACATAAAAATTAAATTTAAAAAAATCTAATCAAAAATTAAAAAATCGGGCTTCGAGGTGCAAAACTACATACAGAGAGGTACCTTGTTTCCAAAGTTTGTAGCTCGTGTCTCTACACAGACAAACTTCTTTCTTTATTATTATAGACATACATAAAGAATTTTAGACAAGTATCAAACTCATAATGCTTTCCACTGTTGATGTATATTATACATTTTCATGAGATATATCTAAAATGAAACATTTACATTGAAAAAAAAATATTCGATATGAAGTATTTTTATTTCAATTGAAAAATCAATACAATAGCAAGTATTCACTAGCAACAACGTGTTAATTAATAATCTGCGAACACTCCTGGAATACTTTCAATTGGGGTTTTGATGAATGCATTGTAATATTTAATATTGCAATAATATTTACGTATCTAGACTGCGTATCTAGATTTAGCAGATTCCGGTGATTTTAATCATTTTAATATAGTATGCATAAATATTTTTAACATAAGTGCTTTCTTTGAAGATACTGTCAGTGATAATCATTAGACATTTTTCACATTTACTTCATTTAACACTATACCGTTCAGTTCATTATGTCCGCGTTTGGTTCGGCGCGGCGTATGAAAACTGTGTTATAAGTATTGACCTATAAGTGAAAAGTGCATTTGAATGCCGGCGGTCATGCGACAGTTAAAGTGTTAAAAAGGTGCGAGCTTCTTTAGACGATAAATATGAATTCACTCCCGATTGTCAGACGAAATGTCGATCGTTCTACAGTTCTGCTATATCTTTAACTTTCCACAAATGGGTTCCGAAGTATCTTACACTCAGATTCTGTTTTACATCTGATCATGTATATTTAACACTAGAACTACCATGAGCCGTCATTTTGACGGTTACCGAATGAATATATTCGGATTCGAACCAGAAATTTCTTTTTAAAACAAATTAAATATAAAACTTACAGAAATACGTTAAATGAATAATTTAAGTAGTTTTAAATAAAATTTCTTGTGTGAAATAATTTCAAAAACTTGCGTAAAATTTTCGGTAGTTCTACTGTTAATTTCTATAAATACGACAGTTTCAACAAATAACAGTTTAATATCAAATATATGTACAGTATTTACATATTGTATTTCTGGTAAAATATTCAGAGTTCCTACAGATCAGGGAATTTCCCTGTCTTTAGGTCAGATATATAGCAGTATTTACTTAGCGAACAATTCACCGCATGTAATCATGCGACTACATAATTCTAGTTTTTCTATAAGTAAATACTGGTACTTAACCTGAAACGGTAGGAACCCTGATATTTAAGCGGCAAAAGGCACGTTCATTCATCAGATTCTATATTTAAACTTTAACACAAAACAGAACAAACGTTACGTAATCAGAGGGGAAAGAAAAACAAGGAGAGACAAGTAGCGCTATCTATAGACGTATGTAATCATAGAGAATCAAACACCAACGTTCCGTTCATTTTGCTCAACAGTCGACATACACTAGTGTGCAAAATTTAAGCAACAAACACAAAATACTAATTTCTGAACATGTGAGTACTGAAAAGGAAATTCTATAAACAGCAAGTGTAGAAAATAGGTACTACCCTAACAGCACACACAGTCGATGTGAAGTCTTCTTGACATCACAAATGGTCACAATTGTCACAGTCACTACAATGAACAGAAATGTGATATATTCCATTCGTCTACTTTTTACTCTCATTTGGTCACTCCACTGAACAGTCACCATGACTGCTACTTTTTGACGAGTCACCAGGTGACTTTACAATGAAGTCATCTTCTGACTCTCACGTGACTGTCATTTTGACAGTCCATTGTAAAGTCATTATGATACCTGTTCTGTGACGAGTTCCCAAGTGACAGAAAATGAAATCATCTGGTGACTTTTCACAAAGGAGTGCAATGATGACTTCACAATAGAGTATCGATCACCGTAAAGTCACCATGCGACTTCATTGTGACATTATTTGGCGACTCACCACAATGCAATGATCACAGTGACTTCAAAGTTCAGTCTTCAACTGACAGTGACTTGAGAATCACAAGGTGACTTCATTGTGATGTCACCTAGTGACCCATCACAAAGCGACAGTTACAATGACTTTTCAGTGTTAACAATCATTTGAGAGTAATAATGGGACAGTGAAATATCCCATATTTTGATTCACCGTAGCGATTGTGACACTTCTGAACATGTGTGACGTCAAGGGGACTTCACATCGACTGGCCGTGCTGTTAGGGTAGTACCTCTTTTCTACACTTGCTCTTTATAGAATTTCCTTTTGAGTACTCACGTGTTCAGAAATTAGCATTTTGTGTTTGTTGCTTAAGTTTTGCACACCAGTGTACAATACGAAACGAAATAATGTGCAATAGCAAGAAGGTTGATACAAAATATTTTGCATGTGCTTTTACATCTGAGCCAATTGTACTTTGTATAGACCTAGGAAAAGGATAGGGGGAAATAAATGCTTTATTCTATCACATTTCATCACTAAATTGTCGCAGAGAAGATACGAAAAGTACCACTGGAATGAAAGTTATATTTACTTTGCGAATATTAATGCAATTTTGGATATTAGGATCGTCTACATATAAAAATTGCACGAACTTCCATTTTGTAAATAGTAGTACACACGTTTCATATATCATTTCAGCTCCTTGGATCAAAGAAGTCGGGAATAAGGTGTAGTTCATACACTTTTTCTTAAAATATTCACACAGTTATAGAAGAAAAAGTGTTAAGTGTTCATCTATCATTTTTTAAAATAAAATTAAAATTTTTAATTGAAACATTTCCGCTCCTTGGATCAAAGAAGTCTGAAATAAGGTGTAGTTCATACATTTTTTCTTAAATTATTCACACAGTTATAAAAGAAAAAGTGTTAAGTGTTCATCTATAATTTTTAAAAATAAAATTAAGATTTTTAATTGAAATATGTACGATGTACAGCCAGCCTTTCGAAAAAAAAGATTCACCTGGCTTTTTTCGCAGAACGTTTACGACAAAACCACACTAAAGGTTTCATTTAACACGAAACTATTTCTTATAACGTATATATAACTTATGTTACATAATTATATTATATAATATCTTATAACGTATATTATATAATTATTTCTTATAACTTTCTTCACGGAATTATTTCTTTCTTATTCATTTCTTTGTTATTTTAGAATGGTGAATGAAATTTTCGAAGTAGGGATCAACTACGCATTAAACATTGTTCTAACTGTGTTTTATTTTAAACGGTAACACCCACTTTTGACACCATATTGGAGTTTTTTTTATATCAAAGCAGCCCGAAAAATGGTATATTTAATGTACTTTTTCTTAAATCAGTATAATGTTATAAAAGAAAATTCATTAAGGGTAGATACACATATTTACAAAAATTAAATTAAAATCTCAAATGAAAAACTTCAAAATTTAATTCTATTAAAGCTAAAGAAGCGATATATATATATATATAAAGTTAAATCCGCATGTCCAGAAATTTTCTAGTTGTGGTTTTTTTCCTATATGATTGAACGGTTTCAGAATATGGTAGTTTTATATTTTCAAAAAGTAATATTTCGCTGTATGTCAAAAATTAATTAGTAAAATGAATTGTAAACTTGCATTTCCTTGTTTTTGACGATGCCCATTCAGCAAAATTATGCAAATTTTGCAGCCATTATGCAAAAGTTGATGTATGTCATAAATCAAGTTTTTTTAAATATCAATTTATTAATAATTTTTACAGTTAATTTATTGTTTTGAGTAAAACAAAAAAAAAAAGTGACTAGAATTAATTTGTGTCAAGTCACTGCATCCCACTGAAAAAATAAAAAATAAAACGTACAATTTATTGAAAAAATATGTTGGTTTAAGTGTGCTTAAGCGTGTTTTATATTTATTTGTTTAAATATATTCAGGGATAAAAGCATGGATGTCGTCTTTGTACTGTAATTTTTTTATATTTGACTAGCTAACCCGCCCGGCGTTGCCCGGGCTCCAGATAATTACAATCTCAGAGAAAGGCGTTAACCCCCTCCCTGCCCATACCCGCAAATATAATGAATAATTTGTTCAAGAGAACCACCGTCACCTACATTAACGCGATCATTAAAAAAAGAATTACATTTCTCTGATAATTAGAACATAACGAAGACGCTACGCTAAAATAGCCGGCAGATGACACCCCTTTCCGACCTCAATTTCAAATCTATATCTTAATTAGTTACCTAAATTTTTGTTCATTAGTAAAAATTGGCAATTATTTCCTTTCATTTTCGCAAACTAAATGGAGGGATTTGCCCGAGAAACAGATCTCTTTGTAGTTCAGTTTTTAATGAAAGCCGATCCCTGTCTGAGAATTTCTGTGATCGTCTCACTGGCGCCGGCAGATTTTTAGCAGTTTTTTGCGTAAATTAAGAAAAATTACCAGCCGAATTTTTCAAAACTTGCATAGACGGATACAGAATTTTTTTTACATATGCTCAGAAATTTTCAAATTGATATCTTCTCTTAAAATTTTCTTGAAAGTTTTCTTAAAATTTGCTAATTAGTAAAATAATTTCGAATTCGTTCATTTCCGCTTCCAAATCCACAACAACAGTTCTTTTCTTTAGCCATTTTGATTTAAAAGATGGCATTTTCAATGCGATGTTTAATGATATTCTAATTAATATCTACAGTAATTATCAAAATATTAAAATTCTGAGACTCAGGTTCACATGGTCAGACCTTGGACTATCCACACCTAAATTTCCAGACTTCTAGGTGGGCTAAATTTTGCTAGCCATCGCCAACAGACACACACACACAGAGAGAGAGAGAGAGAGAGAGAGACACACACACGCACAGAGCGAAACTTTCTTTTTTTAGTATAGATAACTACAAGAAATATATTTTCTATTGTGAATTTTGATAATTTCATGTTTGGATATATGTGTTTTATTATATAAAAAATAATTTTTCGCCAGAGTAAAATAACACAGTTTTCGTATAAAAATAGTTTATTGCAGTTTTATTTAAGCTATTAACATTACAGTTGATAGATAGTTTTGATTTTATACCTAACACTATAAAAGAGAACTTAATTCATTTTTAAAGAAATATATTAATGTCCAAATAGAAATGATAATTTTGAAAATACATTTAAAATCTGACCCTTTAATTCAGTTACCCGCATTGTAGTTATGTGTGGAAGCAACACTAAGGACAAAACATTTTTGCGCAAACATTGTTTGTACTGGCTATATGTTAACTAATTGTGGCAATATTTGCATGAAATATTGCTCCCGTGTAATTTGAAGGGCATTAAATATAAATTACAACCATTCACCATTTCCCATTACCCAGTAACACATCTTGTGGAAAGAAACGAAATTTCTATTATTACTTATATAATTTTCCTTTTAATAACTAGAGTATGCAAACTTAATTTGGAATCCAGCTTTGTATGGCCTAGTTAGTGAAAACTAGCTAAAAGGTTTTTGTAATTAATATTACTTTATCAGGAAAGACTGAAATTTTATGTCTTTAGTCGTGTAAACTTGGATTTATCGAAGTACATTATAAATTTGTTTTAATTAACATGATTATTTTTTATGTTAAAACACTAATTACATACACAATGAATCTACAATCCATGAAGGATTTTGACGTCCCTTAATAGACTCTCACGACCTTCCGATCCCTTTAGAATGAGGGATGACAGAAGCACAAAGAAGATAATATAATGGAAAATTAATGGGAAAAGGGAGTGTTGTCCACAAAGATATGGTTCGAAGAGGTAGCGATAACTTAGCATAAAACCAAAAAAACTAATTACCTCAAGGAAAATTCTTTGCATCAATTTTGATCTTAAACTCGCTTTATCGTTAACCCTTTCCGGTACAGACAAATTCTGTTCGTAAAATGAGAAATTACTGACTGACATCGGAATCTACAAACGACTTTTTTAGAAAATAAGAACTCCTTAAGTTAAGCTATCGTTGTAGAAACAAAATTTATTAAAACATTCTTGGTGTCATATGTAAGTTTGGAATTAACATTAGGTGTGCCCGTAGTGGGACCACTGTACCATAGGTGCCAACCTCTCATTAATATTCCGTAATATGCGGGTTAATTTGACCCACGTTTAACACGTTTCGCACCAGAAATTTTTTTAAGAAATGAAATTAAATAAATTCTAAGTAGAAAACTGAAATTGAATAAATAAAGATTCATCCAGTAATTTTTCTGGTTTGAAGCGTTGTTAAACTGGGTCAAATTAACCCACATATTACGGAATATCAATGAGAGGTTGGCACCTATGCTGTACCGAAAGGGTTAAATATAAGCAAATGAAAATATTTTAATAGGAACCAGAAATCATTTCGTAAAATAAATATAACTTAAATAACACATAAATAAGTTAAATAGATTTAAATAAAAATTCTGGTGCAAAATATTTTATAAAACTTGAGAAAAGTTCAGCTATGTTTAGTGTCAACATATAAACCGGCAAAACTATTAGATAAGGGTTCAACCATTGTGCTGAAAGTCGTTTGCATCATAAATTTCGAAAAGGAAAACTTGGCTGTATAGGTTTTGCAAAGCTTTTCTCACTAATTTTTTTTTGTGTTAATATAGTGGTACGGGTGGTATTTGATTTTTCATGCACAATTAATTTGACCGTTGCCTCTATGCAACACCATTAGGTAATGGGTTAGTTGATTTTTATCCTAAGTCTTTAAGTCTAAGAAAAGTATTTAAGAACAAGAGCACATTAACGGTACATGATAGCAATAGAATATGCAAAGTCCTAAGTGGATGTGACATTTTGTTAGTATTTAATTTCGAAATAAATCTTTTATTTCGCCTTTGTCTCCCCAACATTGGGATGTTTTCCATTCCTCCTATGTTATAGAAACATCAGCAGAAAATATTTTACCATTTCATTGCCAGACGCAAAAATAGTTCATGTAATAAAGTTTCCTCACTAATAATATGAGATCGAAAATTTATAAAAGGAAGATAATAGGAATGTGCAAATTCTTAAGTAGATGAAGATACATTATTAGTAAAAAATGTCGAAATAAATATTTCTGCCTTCTCAATTCTCCAGTTTTTACATTCTGCCAATATTGCAGAAACATTAACATGAAATATTGTAGCATTTCAGTGCCAAACGGAAGTATTTCCAATGTAAACAAATATCTTACTTTATTTCATTGAAGTTATTTACGATAAATACAATATTAGGCCGTGATATAACCCGGTATCGTTTTTGATAATATAAAATTGTTAATTTATTTATTTTCTGATGGGTTCAGAATTACCGAAATATCCACTAAAAAATAGAGTATTTTATCTAAAAACGCAAACGCATATATTACATTGTGAATGTTCCTCGCTTTACCATAAATGATTCTAAAAAGTCAATACCCTCGCTTATTTCGTGAATTTATACGAATGGAATTTGTATTTACAAAGCTATTGTGTGAATGGGGCATTCACCTTCAATGACATTATTGCTTTACTATATGAATAGCACATTTTGAAAAATGTGATGTGCTTTTAAGGGCAATTGCATAAGCATTTTATTTAATTTTCCATATAAAAGAACATACTTTTGCCTTCTTTACGTAGACTTTTGAGTTGAAAATTAATTATAGTTCACCAGATCTTTAGTACTAGACATATGACTTTGTAATTTTATTTCCTCTGTGATGAAATTGTTTACGTGCATAGAAATAAAACTGAAAATATATTGAAATTCTGCTATTTATATTCAGGGTAGAGGAATTTTGTTTTTCTTCTTTGAATGTTAATTTATTTCCATATATGCATTTTATTACAGTTTATAGTACAAATTAAACTGAAATAACATAAATTTTAAATTTTATATCTAAGAATATTAAAAAGAAACAAATGGGAATTGTAATTCACCTAATAAAACTCGCATTAGAGTTCACAGTCAGTAACGAAAGTTTCAGACCACTCGATGTTTATGACAATATTTAAGATTATTGCTATTCGCGATTACAATCCAAATTCCTTGCTTAAATGACTCTATATACGGTCACCAGGCTTTCATTTCTTCCAGCCGCAAGCAAAGCTACCTTTATTTTCGTTCAGGAACTACTAGATGAACACATAGCTATTTGCCGTATGATATAGTCGTCTCGAAACGTTGATGCTCTTGGTCGACCTGATCGTTTCTTTGTAGTAAATATACCCTCTAAAACTAAATATAATTAAAACTGCTCTACATAATGTCGTGATGAAGCATGAAATAAATGGGATTATTCATTGAAAAGGATTCATCAGGTCGACCAAGAGCAATTACGTCTGGAGACGACCATATTATAGAGCAAATAGATGTACGTTCATGTAGGTGTTCCTGTAAGAAAATAAAAGTAGCTTTGTTTGCGGCAGGACGAAATGTCGGAAGACCGTAACTAGGCGCCCAAGTGAGGAATTTGGATTGTCATAACGAATAGCAAGTGGTCTTAAATGTTGTCGGAAACGCCGAAGGTTTTTAAATTTAGTTAATGACTGTAAATGTCGAAGAAAATCATTAAAGTTATAATTGAAGTTATGATTGAAGCACGGGCCCTTGAATACTAGGTCTGCGCGCTGACACAAAAATGGCGGCTGCGGGCTGCGGTAGGCGAGCTTTTTTCAGCGTTTGTACAGCCCCACGAATTTGAACACCAATAATTTCTAAAAGTTTACTTCGTCTTATTTGTCTAAGATCAAAGAAGTCAATGCAAACTTTTAGAAATTACTGGTGTAGAAATTCAGAGGACTGTACAAATGCTTAAAAAATTATCTCTACTACATCCGCCATTTTTGTGTCAGCGCTCAGATCTAGTATACAGTGGGTGGTGATTGAAAGATAAATTGTGTAAGCGTTTATAGAAGCAAATGCGAGTGTATATCTTATCAATGATGCAAAATTGTAAAAAAATCCTCAAAAATATAGAATATATATATATATATATATATATATACATATATTACTATTTATAACTTGTAATTAATATAATTAATAGTATATTTCATTTATTCAAAATCAAAATTGAAAAGAATAGAGTATTTTTAATATTATTTTTTTAAGTTTTGTTCAGAAAATGTGTTTCTAGTACATTTTTAAGGTAACGCACTTTTGCCTCAACATTTAGATATTTCAAAAGTGTCGATCCCATAAAATATTAAACATATATTTAGCTCTTTGAACGTAACCCACTTTACACTTGTTTGTTTGTAACACTTACTATATTAGATTAATTCGAGAATTCACACAAATGGAATTTGCTAATCAGAAACTAAAACTACCAGAAGTAGGTGCCTTCAACAATACTGGACTATAAATTGCCAGTTTCGATAACCATTCTAACTTCTCTTTACTATTAAATGCATGCCCTCTATTTTTCATGTTACTGCAGATGTTACTTTAGATTATTGTAGTGAACAATATTTATTGTTGCGTCACGCGTTATTAGTTTTAAAAACTACTTGCTTGAAAATTATTTTAAAACGTCATAAAACATAAATATGTTCAGTTTGAATTTCGCAAACTTTGTTAGAAAATGTATTTTTGGTTCTATTTGATCGAGTAAAAAATTAAATCACGCAATATATAGAAATAGAGGCATGTGCTAACGAAAGGTTCTGTGCATATAGTGTCAAGTTTTCACTTATCGTTAATTACGTATTCGCTTGTGCTTTATAATACATAAAAGTATAACCAAAGCATGTATGTCTTAGATATGTAAGTTTCAACTGAAGTACGTTTCAATTAATTTGTTTTATCCAGTTGAAAATTGTTAAGTGTACAATAAAATTCTACGCTTTTTTAGCAATTTTCTTTTATAAATAAAAACAAAGTTAAATCATGTAAAATACAAACTACAATCAATATGGTCACTAGCAGTTTCTACTACCCTTATCTTTGCTAACGCACATGCTGATGGATACCGTGGCAAAAACGTCTTTGTTTTCTACGTTATGTAATCATAGATTGATTTTTACACCTCCTATTCAATCTGAAATTATTTTTTTGCTAAGATGTTTTAAAACGATTTTAAAAAGATGATAAGCGTCTGGAGCAATGTCTAGTAAGTGCGTAAAATGTGGTAATATTTTCCTGAGTAGATTGTTTATTGTTTAGCAGACCACGGAACTTCTATGTGCTCTGGTAATGTCGTGCTGTTATGTCATTGACAATGGCAATATCACCGCCCTTGTCCTATAAAATGTCTCTTTTTTAGATTTTTTTTCTGCTGACGATTTACGGAAGAGTATAATGTTCGTTAGTATGCAATTTCTTCTGGCCTAAGGAGCTCGTAACACACCCTCCGCTTTATCCCACCAAATACAGATCGCTAGTTTTTTATGTTTTGCGAACGTAATCTGTTTGTAGAATACAATCAGCTATGTTTACTTGTACACGAATTAGTAATCTACAAGTAGCTTTCTTTCAGATAATGCTGTTAAAGAATAACGGGTAGAACATTTTTATATACCTAGTATGTCTCTAAAAAAATCGAAAATTTCGATTAAAATTTTAAATATATATACAACGTTTTGAGCATTTCTCACTGTTTTATCCATGCCGAGAAAAGTTCAGTGCCCTCTGTTATTTTGAGAATTCACACAGCCCGAATTTGCATTTTTCAAACTTTTGTGTGAATGGGGAATTCAACTGAAATGACGTTCATTGCTGCTCTGTTATTTCAATAGCACATTTGAAATATGTAGACAGTTTAAAGGTAAATTGCGTGAAAGTTTTATATTTGCTTGTTTTATGTAGAAGAACTTTTTAAATATAAAATTAAATTAAAGTTTTTGATATATTTATCACATTTAAATGCATAATGCTTGTATTTCTCTATTCTTAGGAACGAAATGGCTTATAAGAGAGTAATTTTGTCGATAAAATATCTATAAAGTTTATTTAACATTTATAAACAGAAAAAAAATTGGATAATCTTTCTTCTCAAAGGTTTGTGCATGAATTCATAAAATCTTTAAGAGTATATACAGGGTGACTTTGCCGATATATGAGCCCCTATCGAGTATATCGCTCAAAATAACGAAATGCCGTTTGAGATGTAGTTATTTTATAGCGTGATGTCGTAAATGATGTAAGAAACGGAAATCGAACATGCACAGTTACGGTTGCAGTGACCAAAATCTAAAAATTTCAAATGTCAACACCCAAATGGTTCCATCTGAAAACGTCTTCACGATGCAAAATCATAAAATTCTATAAAAAAACTAATTTTAATTGGAGAAAAAACGACAGTAAAACAAATGAAAATAAGACCATATTGTGCTCCATGTGTGCTGCAAGAACCAGTTGGTGACACTGTCAAATCCCGCCATTTATTGTTTCTGTGGCCGCAGTATAACTCAAATACACCAGTGTTTTTGTCTCTTTGGCTATTTAAAGTTCTAGATATACATGTCGAATACGCTAAGTTATTCTGTCATGAAAAACCCCAACAAATGTGAGATGCTGCATTTGTCTTCATGCCATGATTTATTGTTGCCCATAGTTTCTCGCATGTGATGTGCCATCGTCTGTGAACGCAAACACTTAAAACTTTTGATATTCGAGTAAAATTATTTGTTATTTATTCTCATGTGTCTCGCATTTATTCTTCACAATGTTTTTTTTTTTTTTTTTTTTTTTTCGGTTTTTTTGTATCCATTTCCAATCCTAAACATAGTTTTTTTATGCAGTTGTTGTTTCGTGAATATAATTTTCCGTTAAAAAAAGTGGGTATTGCTATTTGAAAATTTAAAAATTGTAGCTGTAACTGCAATTTTAAGAGCTCGACTGTTGGTTTTTAACTCATTCTATATCCTATGCCATAAAATGACGACTTCCCAAATGATGTTTTCTCTGAGCAGCATGGTCCCTAGGGGTCCATTGTTCCCCATCTCTTATAATCCTCCTGTAGAAAAAGATTATTCATGGACAGTAATAATTTCTATACAATATAAATGTATACTAGATGGTACCCGTCAAAACTTGACGGAAAAAATTACAATAACAATATTAGTAAAATAAGCTTCTTTATTACATAAGTAGGGGTGCTTATGAATCAATCTTTCAAATATTTTATTTAAAAAAAATACCCCCAGTGAATTACGTTATTATTTCCGATGCAAACTCCAAACAAACAATCCGTAAACAAAATGGAAATCAGTTTGACATTACCGCTCTATTCCTCACGGCAAGAAAGAAAATTTCCTGAACCTATGAAGTATCATACAAATAGCATATACCTACGTTCATCTCATATTCAGTCAATAAAAGAACATATTAAATAAGGCACAAATCCCCCACCCTCTGTGATAATACAATCGAATGAGCTCCAATGCGCATGTGCATTGCATCTCCCCAAACGCACCGTCGAAATTCAACGTTAAAAAAAAGTTTTAAAATGCTTTGATCAAAATTTTTAAAATGTCTTCTTTAATCATTGTTCGTTTCAAATCCATATCTTCTGAAACGCATACATTGTTTTAAGCTAATCAATTTTTATGTAAAGATGAAGAATTTTTTTTTACAATAATAAATCAATCTACAGATAAAGGAGATTTTTAATGTTTTCAAGTGTAATTTATTTGTATGGTTTCTTCATTCCTTTACACAATCAGGATGATTATTCCTTTTCCATAATTAAGAGAAATAATGTAAATAAATAAATATCCAAGATTATTTTTGATTCTGTTTTCATTAATATATTGTAAATTTTATTGTTAAAAGTTACTGATAAATGATACTTTAGTAAATGGGGCTTTTCTTAATTATTTTTATTATTATTATTATTTTTCTTTTTTTGAGATTTAATGACAACATTCTTCCGTTTGTTTATCGGGCGCTACAGTTTGGCGAATTATTTGAGGTACTTTTCGGTTAGCAGGGCGCCAATGAAGTATATATATACAAATATATATAATGTATATAGTTTTGTTTTTGTAGTATTGAATTTATGTGGTTTATAGATTTTGGTTGGCTTTTGTGATAATGATTCTGCAAGTAATTTTCCATTGGAGTTTATTATTATGTGTATATATATATATATATATATATATATATATATATATATACAGGGTGTTCCGTTAAAGGGGTCCAATATTAATAGGGGTAATAGAGGAGATCACATGGAGCATAAATCAGTATATAAAGCCTGGTCGGATCTCAATAGTTTTCAAGTTACAGCAAATAGAATGAAAATTCGGAAAATTGTAAAAGAACCCTCATTGCTAAACTATCCATAATGCTACATAAAAACGAAGCACATATTTAGAAAGAGCAGAAAAAAACCTACAAAATGACATCAATTGTATTTAAATAGCAATATTTATTGACGAGTTACAAGCCCTGAAACAGTGAAAAAAGTACGAAATCCAATATACATCAAAATAGTTAATCGTTAATTCCAAAAAGACAACTCTAGCTACAACAAGGAAAATGTAGTAAAATTTGGTCAATTCCGAAAACTTTCGAAAAAGCTTACAATGAACCATATCGGTTTAATTGTGTGAGAGAAATTAATCAGTTTCTTAGTTACAACTCCGCTTTCTTTGACACTAGCAAAGGTTAAACTCCGCCCATCACGATTGGAAACACCGCCTTTTTAATTACTCTCAACTATACATTTTCGATCATGCTTCTTCTGAGATGCAACATTTTTAATTATTCAAGAGTTGAATGAACCAAAATAACTTTACAATAATAGTCTACATTTTAAAGTGGTCTTTTATTAATATAAAGCTTAAGTTAAATTCCTTAAAATTAAACTGGTGGTGAAAATTCGGAAATAATTAAAAATATTGCGATTTGTAACTATGCAAGAAGTTTCAGTACATGTTTTACATGGACAATTATTGTATGTATATGTGCATCATAATTTATGATAGGAAATAACAATAACAAATAGCATAATAATTTTATTAATTATAAATTTAAAAAAGACACTAAATTTTAAATTAATTCATACAAACTTTGTAATTTACAATTTGAGTACACCACAGTCTGTGACTTACAAAATACTGTGCCAAAAAGTGTTGAAAATAAAAGAAAAATGACAAATAAAGAATTACATTCCACGTACTTTATGACATATGTGAAGCATAGTCTTCTGGCCTGCGCTGCACAGTTCAATGTCGGAAGGCAGACGAACGGACATTATTATAATAGGTGTTCGAAGTTGCGCCCATTAACAGAATCGCACAGCCGACAGCGACGTCGTAAAGATTGGCGAACACGCCGAAAAACTCCGACGGAGTGGGGAATGTCTCCTGCAGCGACAACGATTCGCGCTAGTAAATCCTCCGGTGTATCCACAGGCGTTTCATACACCAGCGATTTAAGGTGTCCCCAAACAAAAAAGTCTAACGGATTGAGGTCTGGAGAGCGTGCAGGCCAAGCAACAGGTCCACTGCGTCCAATCCATTTCCCAGGATATGTTGAATTGAGGTGATTGCAAACACCTATGAAAAAATGTGCCGGTGCGCCATCGTGCATAAACCACATATTGTGGCGCAATCTTGCTGGCACATTTTGCAGTAACTGCGGTAAGATATCCCGTAGGAAAACCAAGTACGTACTGCCATTGAGTACATCTGGGAGTAAATATGGTCCTATGAGATAATCGCCGAGGACACCTGCCCATATGTTCACACTGAACTTTTGTTGTGCGTTCGACGGTAAAACAGTGTGCGGATTTGTATATGACCATGTGTGCATATTGTGCGTGTTTACCACGCCCTCTCTCGTAAATGTTGCTTCATCAGTAAATAAAATATTTTCCAGAAATTGCGGATTATTTTCTGTTACATTAAGCAACCAGCGTACGAATTCTGTCCGCTGAGCACAATCTGTTACTGATAACAGTTGTACCCGCTGCACATGAAAGGGGTGCATGTTTTCTGCACGCAGAACACGCCACACACTTTGGTGAGAAACACCGACTTCAGACGCAGCAGCTCGTGTACTCGTGGAGGGGTTATCTTTAAAAATATTCAGTACATTTTCTTCCATTGCAGGTGTTCGTACATGTCGAGGTTTCCCTGCATCAATGCTTGCTGTATTAAACGATCCAGTCTCCCGTAATCGTCTATCGATTTTTATGAAGAGTTTCGAACTTGGGCAACGTCTCCTTGGAAATTGCTCACGGTACATGCGCTGTGCTAGACATGCATTTCCATGAGCTTGCCCGTACATCAGATGCACGTCCGCATATTCTTCGTTAGAGTATTCCGGCATAATTATTATACATCAACTTACTACAATCCCACTTACAACAGCCTCCCTTTAACATAACGCCCACTGATGACTGCTGTTTTATTACACTTTTCTTCCTATACACATAGAAAATTTGCATAAAAAGTACTTCTTCTTCATCATCCTGAAAGTTCATGGAGGAAACGCAGCAGTCACGGAATTTGCTTTAAGACAAGGCGAGAGCTGCACAATATGTCATTCACTTGACCAGACTGAATAATGAAAGGGTATTGATAGAGGTTGATCAGAAATGTATAATTGAAAGATATGGGAATTAACGATTTTGGAATTAACGATTAACTATTTTGCTAAATATTTGATTTTGTATTTTTTCACTTTTTCAGAGCTTGTAACTCGCCATTAATTCTCAATATTCTAAAACAACTTATGTCATTTCGTAGGATTTTTTCTCCTCTTTCTAAATATGTGCTTCGTTTTTATGTAGCATTATCGATAGTTTAGCAATGAGGGTTTTTTTACAAATTTCCGATTTTTCATTCTATTTGCTGTAACTTGAAAATAATTGAGATCCGGCCAGGCATTATATACTGATTTATGCTCCGTGTGATCTCCTCTATTACCCCTATTAATATTGGACCCCTTTAACGGAACACCCTGTATATTTTACTGGCGCCGGCTAACCGAAAAGTACCTAATTTACATATAGTTTTTTTTCTTAATGGGACGACGGGATAATGCACGGAATTTCGACGGGATAATGAATATTTTTGATGGTACCAGAATATTTTTCTGTATTTTATAGTTATATTAAGAAATACATATTTTTATGATTTGCTGAATCACTTATTTGTTTACTTTTTCATGCATTATATTATTGAAGGTTGTTAGTTCTCTTATTCGTTTAAATATACCCTACTTATATAAAAATAGCGTGTGTTTTCTGTGGTGTTTCGCATAAACGTTGTAAAATTCAGGTTATTAGATTTCATCCAACTTTGCTGTCATAACAGCTGATGAAGCAGCCCTTTTTGGCGATTTTTTGTTACCTGTAAAATGTTTGTTTTTGGTATAGCCCGAACTAAGAAAAAAATTGAGTACTTTTCCATTATACGGACACCATTGTCGCCAAGCATATATTTACATGTATGGCATGGTGTCGGTATAACGGAAAAGAACCAAAATTTGCGATCGATCAAATAATTGAATTTCGTTAAACATTAAATTTTCTAGTACTTTTCTATTATCCCGTCGACCACTTTTCATAACAAAAAACTATCGCCAAACTGTAAAATTAAACGCCAAAAATGCAGTCCGATTTACTTGATGTCAGAAGCAATATACGTGTTTGTTACGTCATCAAGTGGTTTTTAATTCGAGATTTGCGTCTATTTTCCTTATGTTTTACTGAATTATTAGTTATTTCATTAATTAAAATAACAATTGTGTCCTTAAATTCATGTATTTTATTTATTTATTTATTTTGATATTTCAATGGCAACGTTCTCCCGTTTATTTGGCGTTACAGTTTGGCGATAGCTTTTTGTTATGAAAAGTGGTCGACGGGATAATAGAGAAGTACCAATTTTCTTATTTTTAATTTGCGAAAGAAACAATAATTATGGATTTAATTAATTTTGCAATATGCGGTACAACCAAAATAATTTTGATTAAATTAGTACATATATCGCAGACGCACCTGGGTTAATTTTTGGCGCCTAAATGACGATTTTTGTTTTGTATGGCAACCTGGTGTTTTATAATAAATTTGAATATGTGTGTAAATAAATAAAATAAAATAGGTACTTTTATGTTAGCTGGGCGTCAAGGATAACTCTCCAAATCTTGTTTCAATTGGAATCATTTAAATTGCAACATTTTACGTGAGATTTGTTATTCATATTGATATGTTTACGTTTAGATATTTTATTATGATTATATTCTAGCTAATTAAGTTTTTTTTAAAGATTTTATACTACAATGTTAAAATATTACCTAGTTGATATTAGATAATGTCAAAAGATTGGCGAACCACAGAGTTCAGATAATAAATTCTATGCCCTCAAAAGTGGGAGTTGCCGTCTTTATGACGTCATAAGCAGAAGTAAATGTTTAATTGAAAATTACAGCTAATTAATTAAATTTTCGAACAAACGAATGCACGATAACAAATCTGTGTCCAAATATCTTTCATTTAAAAAAAGAATGGTGTAATTTGATGCAGTAGTTTGTTCTGACGGATTGTCGAAAGAAATCGCTTAGCGTTTTAAATATATAGATACACATGTATGGGGGTCATTTTACCGAAATCGTTATTTTTTCAGCTTTCAGTAGTTAAAAATTTTGATAGGTAATTATTTAGGTAAAAAAATATATTTGTTGGAGAATGATGATTTAGGAACTTTTTATTTATTTTTAATGAATGAGGGTAAAATTGTATCCGTTAAATGTTGCTAGTCATTTTTTTCTATTAACATTTTCATTTATTTTGTGAATGCAATAATTATATAATTATTCATTCAGTAAGGTAATTTGTTTCTGAAAATGTCTTTATATGGAAGTAAAATTTTAACACGAAAAAAGATTTATTTTTGCAAAAATTATACTTGCACTAATTACTATTACAATAAAATTATGTGCAATAATCTCCAAACGGCTAATGGAAAATTATGTTAGAATGTTATTTTTAATTTTACCATGCAGGCTACTTTGAAGTTAATTTATACTTCATCAGACCTTTAATGACAAGCATATGATGTAGGTAATTCTATTTTCTCTGAGCAGCAGGGATTCGGGAGGGAATTCACAATCACTTTACTACCTGTGCTTTAATAAACTAAATTTCTCCTTGCTTATACGTAGACCATTCCACGATTACATAAGGTTAAATTTAATATACGAATTTCTGGTAATAAAGTGATTGGGAACCCCCTGATGATCCGCCACTGTATCTGAGATAATATTATTACTTATATATCATACGTAGTATAGGGTAAGTCTTGTAATCGTTTTGAAAATCGAAAAATGTTTTTGACGGATTTACACGTTTCAGACACTGGAGATTCCGAAAAACATATTTTTAGGGGAAAAAAATTGCCGTCCATCTGTCTGTGTGTGTGTCTGTAAACGCTCTATCTCCCGAACAATTGAGATATAGACTTGAAATTTGGTGTGTACTTAGTATGTAATAATTGGAAGAAGCTTATTGAATTTCAGTAACCTCGATTATCCGGAACTATTTTTTCGGACTTTTGAAATATTCGTTCTGATAAAAGGTATATAAAATTTTTCGAAATTGTTTATTTTAAGAAGTAAATATAAAAGCCAATAAAAAAAACAAATTTTTAGCATTAAGAAAAAAGTTTATCGGATAATGAGTTGCCGAGATATTTGTTCCATACATTATACATTTCCACACTCTTTTTCATGACCCTGTATTTCATTCAAATTTCAATTCAAAGCTATATTTTAATTGGTAAAGAGGCGCTTAATCCGACGCAATAAACTGTTAGTTAATAGGATTATCATTTTTAGAGTTATAAGGATGTTTCTCTTACGCTATTCAGTAATAGAGCGTTTAAAGTTTATGACGTCATCGAGCCAGGATTTTATTCGAATTGCAATGCATTTTATAAAAGTTTACACATGTTTTATTTTCATATTTTATATTATGCATATCCATGATGGGTAAGTATTACGGTGGCCACCAACGACTAGTTATTTTGATCATAAAAATAAAAGGTCCTTGCAACCAGAGTGTTGAAGAAGAATAAAATTTTAGATTTAATTATTGCAAAGTTTGTACTTAAGAATGTGGTGAACAATAACATACTTCCCAACCTCCAACTATTCTTAAGTGAAATATGTCTTAATTTGAAAAGCGTTGGCACGATTCGAATTAACAAATTTATTTGATATATCTTTATTTAATTTCTTCTTTCGACGTGAAACTTATTTGATTTTATTTCTGAAAATGACTTCTGATTCAAAACGTGTTTAATATGATTCAAATTAAAACACATTTATTGGAAGAATATTTGGAGGTTGGCAGGTATGTAATAACAACTCGAGGTCTCATGGTTACAAATTTTAGTTAAACTCACAAAAATTTGAAATTTTTAAGAGGAGTCATCAAAGATGCGTATCGAAGAGTCATTTCTACAATGGAAAACACTAAATTACGTTAGAACGGTTTTTGTAACTCTAAAACCAGCAATATATGGATCACGTAATGAAACGCATTACTTACATTACTCAGAATACTAGTCCGCGCTGGCATAAAAATGGCAGCTGTGGTAGGTGGATTTTATTCATTGCATGTACGGTCCCTAGAATTTTAATACCAGTATTTTCCAAAAGTAGTCTGCGCCTTCTTTTCCTGCGATTGAATATGACGAAGAATACCTTTAGAAATCACTGGTATTAAAATTATAGGGGTCATACAAATATTGAAAACAAAATCCACCTAGGACAAACGCAATTTTTGTGATAGCATGTAGGCTTAGTATTTAGATGGCTGTGGTTTTACGTGTGTTCGAAGAGATTATTGTTTGATGATATTTTTCTATGCCACCATTTCGCGTTTCGTGGTCAACATCACCATCCAAACACACTCCAATATATTTGTATCCCGCATAATATTTCAAATCAAAGGTATGTACAACAAATCCGCTACATGCGTCTGACATGAAATGCCATTAAAGTGGGATTGTCCAGATTCTTTATGATATGATACGTACGTGCTTCATTGTTGTCAGCAATCTCCCGAATGGAATATGCAATTATTATTTGAAGAATAATATTCCAATATTCATTGGATTCCAATATTCATTAGAAATTTTCGATACCGGAATAAAGTGTTTTATTATCTTGTCGCGTCCCTGTCCTTATCTGTTCTTGTAATTTATAATATTTGCGTTTCTGTTAAACTGACAAATACTGAAAAAAAAAAACATTACAGGAAACATGTCACCATCATTTATAGTTTTCCACTGCGTAGACCACTTTCATTTTGTAATACAAAAACGTTGGTGTTGTGAAGTTGGAATCTCATATGTTTTACATTATTTAATTTTTTTCTAAATTTTAAATAAAAAAACTTGCATTATTTTTTTTAAATCTAAATTTCGATTTCCTACTTTTATTTTATTTAAAACTTTATTTAAATTTTTGTTCCTAAATTTTCCCAATTAAAAACTAAGAAAACAGAAATAAATTAAGATATGTCTTTCTTTGTATCGCTAACTATACCCTCAAGAAATAGAATATAATTTTGTTAAAATTATCAATAATTTAAACTGGATATCGGACAGAAAAGGAGATAAAGATTTACTAAATATTCTATCCACATTTTATTATCATTTCTTTTCGTGCCGATTAAAGATAAGTTCTCTGTCCTCTTATTTTTGGAGAAAAACATTGTTGCTAAACCATAACATTCCCCAGTGTATTACCATCGGTTTTTACTATGAAAAATGTTATCTCTTGTTCCTAAAAATTTTTAATTAACGTTTCACGAATAAAAGGCTGCTCCTATGCTATTCTTAGTATTGGAAGTCCAAAATCGCTTAACTGTTTAATGCGTAATCAATATTTTTCAGCTCGCATGAGCTCTTTCTAATCCATGCGGTATTTTGCCAATTTCTGATCATTATTACCAGTCCGCTGCATTTTTTAAAATGTAGATTGCTTAATTGCCACCACATGTTTGAAACACTATTATTCGCCTTACTTTTTACTTATTATATGTGTAAATAATAAAAGAAAATATTACTATTTCAAAAACAAGGGTAAAAATCAAGATATTTTAATTTAAAAAAAAAAAAAAAACGGACTGGCAACAATATTTGTGATGACAATATGAATATTTTCCAACTTTCCAGTTTTTCAATTCTAATAAACATAGTTTAAACCAGAAATCTTAATTCATAAATAAAATCAAATAACGCTCACAGTGAAACAATTTATTGTTTCAAGGGGATACCCAGTTGCAAGCAACTCCACTCCCTGTCTATGAGTACCGTAATTTCCGGTGTATAAGCCGCGGCTAAAAAATTCTGTTACAAACCAGAAATTTTATATAGTAAAAAAGATCAAATAAGTTTCATGCACAAATAGGTCATATTTTATTAAATAAACTTTCTGGTCGCAAAAAAACTTATTTGAGCCGCGGCTTATACACCGGAAATTACGGTAATTGTATATCATATCTTAAAGGAGCCATGTGAAAAATTATAAAAATAGCAAAAATTGCACGTAAAACAGAAAAAAGCTATGGATTGGACTGTTAATTTCAACAGCCAATCCAAAAATTAGAGGCTAACCAATCAAGAATTTGCTTGCGTAGAGCAGCCATAACGTTCCTATTGGAACAAGATACATTATTAAATAGTTTTATTAAATACATTTTCCGGTACCACGTAAGTTTTGTAACGTGAAAGAAACGGAAGGTATGCAGCTATGCTATATGGAATATAGCTATTACAAATCACCGCTTCTTTCCAATTTTTTTCATTATATGACAATTGTGATGCAAAATCCTATATGAAAAATGATCTCAGACAAAATCAATTGCTATCTATGTATATTTTAATCTAATATATAAAAATGAAAATTTGTCTGTCCGTCTGTCTGTCTGTATTTTCTGCGCACAAATACAGAGTTTAGAAGCAAGACGTCTCAAATTATACGCACAGGCGTATTAAAATACAGCCGAGGCAAGTAACGTAATCCGAATTCGAAATAAATTACAGTTAATTGTTAAATAATAAACAATTACCAATGTAACAGCAATTTCCTATCAAATTTAAACATTTTTCGTTACAGCAGCTGCCAACAATTAAAAATCCGCAATAAAATTATTTCCACAACAATTAATTTTTTGTTGAAAAATTCCAAATGAAAAATGAAAATGAAATAAAATGTTTCATGAATGAAAAATAAGATGAATATGACGTCATATTGGGAGTATAACAGAGATTTTCAAAGAGTTCTCAACAATACAAGGAGCATAAATATGAGTAAGTACAGAACATAGCTGAATATGACGTCAGCAGGGGAATATATAACATCGTATTTGTTTGAGGAACGTATGGAATCCGATAATATTATAAAACCCGATTATGGAAATATTGGCATATTTTAACATTTTGAAGTTCTCCGGGTTCGTTTTCGCTATTTTTAAATCTATTCCACATATATACGTGTGTATATTAGAATTTCCATAAATGTTTAAGTCCTCAAGAATCTTACTTAGTGAAGAAATGTTTTAGTAAAATTCATGAAATTTGTGTACTTGCCATTTTGCTTTATCACGAAAACTTATTTAAATAACAAAACACTCGGAAGCAACTTTTTTCAGCAAAAGGTTTTAATCTCGGCCTCAATCCGGACCACAGATTATTTACTAAGTAAGTAGGTTATCTGTCGTCTGGATTAAATGAAAAATGAGTGGAAATTACGCAAATTAAAATTCAAAATAATTAAAACGTTACTTTTAAATTAAAACATCACTTTTTTAGAATGGCAGCACATGTACTTCGTTAACATGCAAGGTTACATTTGAAGGAAACTTAGTAGTTGTGAATTTTGAGCTTTTATTGCACCAATGATGAAAGGAAGCTAACTGATTTATAGCTGATTTCTGATGAGTTTATTACATAACTTTATATATTTTTATAATGGTTTTTATTTGATTCATGTGTATAATATTTCTCATGATTCTTTTATTATGTTTTTATACTGCATGTTTAATCTTGAACTTGAGTTTATTAAACAAACATTCTTAAAATCACCGGCAAGACCGGGTACTTCAGCTAGTCATCAATAAAAAATATGAACAAAAGAATTATGAACATTTTTCAATGACGATTATTTCTAAAAAATACCAAACACTTTTGCAGGCTTATCCAGTGGATGCAAATTTATTATGAGGAACCTGTTACTATTCACTCAATTTTTAATGAGTAATACCTCACAGTTATCTTTTTAAATGTTGTCACTGAAACCGTAACAGTGAGACCTGAATTATTTACTCTTCATATGATTTTCTAATACATCCTTTGAAATATCTTCATTTAAAATTTCTGTCCAATACGTTGAACACTCTGGTAGCCAGTGGCGACTCGAAACTGGATTTATTTGGGGCACTAAATGCATGGCTGCCAAATTTATAATTCCTTTACCACTATTTTTCAAAATAAAACTTTGGTTTATATATTGACAGGAGCTTCTGCCATTACAGAAGTAAATGATTTCTTTAAAAAAATAATGGTACGAAAATAATAAATTTTACAGCCATGTGTTTAGTGCCCCCAAAATAGCCAGTCACGAGTCGCCACTGATGGTAGCTAGGGCCGCATATATCGGTAAAGATTTTTTATGACCTTCCTAAATTTATATAACTAAAACCTTAAAAAATATTTTATCTCAGTTTCACTTTTTAGAAGCAGCTTTTATAGGCAAAATATATTATGTAATTTATTTCTTAAAAATTAGTGTACAGATCCTTAAAATCTATAAAACGGATTTTTTATTGTTCTTCTCCTTTTCTTTCCTTTTACTTCTAAAATATTTTATTTGAAATAATGGGCTTTGACACTTCATAACCTTCAGTGGTCAAATGTTCGGAATCAAAGATTCATAATTGATCTTATGATTGCAAGTTTGGATTTTCGATGAATAATACAAGATTGCAAAATATTATTTTTAGCTCATAGGCTATCTAAGCCAGAGAGCTAATGTTCCCGCAGGTTCTGTATGTACGTATGTACTATGTACGTAACGCAATAACTCTTGATAGAAATATCCAAATTGCTTCAAATTTTGTATATAGTTTCATTCGATAAGGCGCTTCCCTGATTAGTTTTGGGGGTTCATTGGCTAATTATAAAAGGGGTAATGATGGATTAATGCACCCTTAATTTAGATAAATGGGTTTTTCATGCAGAATTATCGGATTTGCTTCAAATTTCGTATATAGGTTCATTGTGATAAGGTGCTTTCCAGATTAGTTTTAGGAGTTCATTGGTTAAGTATAAAGGGGGGGAGCTGGGGGGTAATCCCTCTTAATTTAGATAAATGAGTTTTTCATGCAGAATTATCCGATTTGCTTCAAATCTCGTATATAGGTTCATTGTGATAAGGCGCTTCCATGATTAGTTTTGGGAGTTCATTGGTTAAGTATGAACGGGGGAACGGGGGGCTAACCCCCCTCCTTAATTTAGATAAATGGGGTTTTCATGCAGAATTTTTCGATTTTCTTCGAATTTTGTATATAGGTTCATTGCGATAAGGCGCTTTCCTGACTAGTTTTGGGGATTCATTGATAAGTATAAAGAGAGTAGCGGGGGATAAGCCCCCCCTTAATTTATTGTCTATTTCTTTATATTTCGAGGGGCATTATTCTTTGAAATAAGAGTATAACATACAATTAGTGTGATTAGAATGTGAGTTGAATGCCATCAGTTAAAACGGGCACTTTTCTTTTTTATTTCTTTTCTTTTTGCTCCGTTTTAGAAGTTTGTGATATTTGTAGATACGCTAATTAAAAAAAGTACTGACTTTTTCCTCTATCACGATAATTTTACGAAGAAAAGGAAAGATATAGATCTATGAAAATCATGTAGAGTATTTTGCAGAGTCATACAAACTACTTAAAAAAAATAAGTGGCGCAGATAGGAAAAGGGGGTTCAGAAGCTCAAATATACTATTTTAGTAAAATAAACGTCCATTATTTAATTACAGGATTTTTTTCATTCAAATAAAACGAAGAAAAACTCAGAAGTGAAATGTGGTATCCAGTGTTTTTAAACCCCTACCCTGGCTGCATCACTGAAAAAAAACCACTTTTATTTGAGCTCTTACATTTTATTAAATTATTACGTTCCTCATTGCAGCCACAAAATCAATATTCAATTATAATGCTTTTTCTTTCTGCAGAATAATAATTTTTTCCCTTCTTCAATTTTTTTTTAACTTGTCCATTTATTTCTACATTTTCCTATGCAATGCTCAGCAGCATTCTGATCTCATGTTTAAAAGTATCTAGTACATTTAGCGATAAAATTTTAATTTATAAATTGAAAATTCTGCTGAACTATTGAATGAAGTTATAATTTTTCAAAATAGAGAGAGATTCGACGACTTGCGTCGAAAGTGGGTGTGGTAGAAATGTTTGAGCATTTTTCGTAAATCAGCATATAAATTACACGAAAATATGCTTCATTTGAAAAAAATCTTAGTGTGTATTAGTACGATCCCGTGCATTGTATCTGGGTCGACCGCTGTTCAGATAATCTCTTTTCACAATGCAGTGGAAAGCAGTGGCGTAGGGAAAGGGGGGCCCTTGATCACTTTACTACCAGTATTTTTATATAGTACATTTGGTTTTATTTTATTTCATAACGTTCAAAGATTAAATAAGGACAAGTTCATTATATAATTATACTGGTAATAAAGAGATTGAGCCCCTCCCCCTTACGCTACGCCACTGGTGGAAAGGATTGAAACTATGCATGTCGCATGTCAGATGCTGTGGGATTTTAGCTACGTTGAAAATAAAGTGCACTCTGATTATCACTTACCCATCATAGTATAGGGTAAGTCTTGTAATCGTTTTGAAAATCGAAAAAAAAATTTTTGACGGATTTACACGTTTCAGACACTGGAGATTCCAAAAAACATATTTTTAGAAAAAAAAATTTGCCGTCCGTCTGTGTGTCTGTGTGTGTGTCTGTGTGTCTGTAAACGCTCTATCTCCCGAACAAATTGAGATAGAGACTTGCAATTTGGTATGTACTTAGTATGTAATAATGGGAAGAAGCCTATTTCATTTCAATAACCTCGATTAACCGGAACATTTTTTTCGGACTCTCGAAATATTCGTTCTGATGAAAGGTATATAAATATTTTCGAAATTGTTTATTTTAAGAAATGAATATAAAAAACAATAAAAAAACATAAATTTTGCATAAAACATGAAGTCGATCGGATAATGAGTTACCGAGATATTTGTAATCCTATTTTCCACACTCTTCGATTTTTCATGACCCTGTATTTCATCCAAATTTCACTTCAATGATATATTTTAATTGGAAATGAGACGCTTAATCAGATGCAATAAACCGCTAGTTAATAGGAGTATTATATTTGGAGTTATAAGGAAAAACCTCTTTCAAGCAATTCAGTAATCGAGCCTTTAAAGTTTGTGACGTCATCAATCCACGATTTTATTTGAATTGCAATGCATTTTATAAGTAGTTTACACATTTTTATTTTAATATTTTACATTATACATATACATGATGGGTAAGTATTACGGTGGCCCCCAACGACTAGTTTTTATACTTGCCATTGGCGATTTCTTTTAATGAGCGCCGTATTCAGGGGAATTATGACCTTTATACTTTCAAAAAATTCAATTTTTGAAAACAAAAAAATATGTATTAAAGAGTAATTATTTCTGAACACTTTAAAACAAAATGAATGACTCTCTTACTAGGTGTTAAGTAAGGAATATTTTCAAAGAGAGAACATTAAAGTCATATTTTTCTCAAAATGTGATTTTGGGGCATTGCGCGCAAGGTAGTTAAAAAGTTTTAATATTTTTTCATGACGTTTTAATGATATATGGTCTATGATAGGATTCATAAAGTAAACCTAAATCTTCATATTTTTTTATTGAAAATATTTCTAAATTTTGAACATTTTATATAAGCAAACACGGTTTTATTTTTGAAGTATGAAAATGCTATAAGAAAACATTTTTTTTGTCTTTAGTGTAAGACTTTCAGATATAAGCAGGTACTAAACATGTTTCTTTACATGCAGACGTTATATGTAATCATGCGCGCAACCTGTAATTCCAATTTTCTGCTCGACAAGTTTAAAAACTCCTATAAAACTAATTTTCCCCATTATAATCTAAAGAAAAAAAATGAAATGAAAGAAGAAATATGTATGTACATTACTGTTTTAAAAAAAAATGTTTTTGTGTATCGTATACTTTTAATGATATAAATTGACAAAAACGCTGTATTTTTTTTTTTCACTTTCAACATTTTAGAAAATGTAAGTCCCCTTAACCCATTCGTTGCCAACCATGAGTATACTCATAGTTTTTCAATTTGAAATTACGAATTCGTACCGGAAATTTCGAAAGAAGAATTTTTATTTTATGAAGTCACGAAATGTCTGTAATTAAATAAATTACATATTGCTATTAGTATTTTCTGGTATGAGTTCGAACATTCTAAATAAAATAAAATTCCAGTAATTTTACCACGGCAGTAAACGTGTTAATTACAATACAGTGTGAATGTAAATAATATTTAAACTTTATTCACACTCAGAGACGGCTCGTGATTGGATTTATTTGGGGCACTAAATGCATGGCTGCCAAATTTATGCTTAATACTATTTTTTTAAAAGAAAACTTTGCTTTATTTATTGGCAGAAAGTTTTTTTTTTTTAAATAATTGTACGAAAAGAAAAAAAAAATTACAGCCATGTATTTAGTGCCCCCAAAATCACAGAGTTAAGAGAAAGAATAGAGAGGAAGTAAACCGTAAAAACAACTTGCAATATAAAGCCGGATATCGCTAAAATTATTAGGCCCAAACAAGAGAATTCATTGGACGGAGAGAGGCTGCAGTTTGAACAAGGACTGGATTCATTGAACGGGGAGAGGTTTTCAGAGCAAGCCACCAGTTGTTTGGGCCGAATGTAGAGTTGAATTTTTGGTGTCACGCCAAACGTAAATATTTCAACTCCAGTTCCTCTTTACTCCGTGCCCAACAATAGCCAGTCACGGGGCACCACTGTTCACATTAAATAAAATTTAAAATAAATAAGATAGTCGTGTTGTATTGCCTGTATTTATAGAAGACACACATTTATTTGGA
This sequence comes from Maratus michaelseni, assembly GCA_963931845.1. NCBI lineage: Eukaryota > Metazoa > Arthropoda > Arachnida > Araneae > Salticidae > Maratus > Maratus michaelseni. The sequence continues at coordinate 103,122,629 of OZ007600.1, forward strand.
AGACAGATATGTTTTCGATGGTATGTTTTAGTAACCATTTCATGGGGCAATTCCTTCGCGCACCCAGCCCCATTTACGTGAAAAATTGCAATTTTAATCGTGATTCTTATTGGCATATGACTGACAATAGCCATGAGCGCTGTATACGTACTCTGTACTGTATTCTATTAGAAAATTATTATGCAACGTCATATTAGATGATAAAATTCTTCAAAGTATATGATCACGATAGCGAATACACAAGTATGTGATTTTTTTGTTTAAAAATGTGCAAATTATTGTTTTCTTTAAATATACCCCTTTTCTTAAAAAAAGAAAAAACTTTATATGTTTCTATTGCTTGTACAAGAAGTATAAATCGTCTATCATACTTAGATTATATCAAGTTTCAAACTTTTAAAGATAAGTTTCATTTATCCCATACTTTTTGCAGTCAAAAATATAAAAGAAAAATTTAAATTACACAGTACTAAATCTTTTTTCTCACTTATATATGTCTTATATTATTATGAATTATTTTATTATTTATGTACTGTCTTAATGTGACGGGCTATATATATATATATATATATATATATATATATATATATATATATATATATACATATATCACTGTTGACAATAGCTATGAGCCCTGTACACGTACTCTTTACTGAGTCCTATTAAAAAATTATTATGCAGTGTCATATCATAAAATTATTCAAGATAGTGAATTCATCGGTGTGTGATTTTTTTGTTTAAAAATGTGCAAATATGAAAATTTGGTGTCTCAGTTGATTTATTTTAACCTTTAACAAACGAATCTATCACCATATTCGCGACAACCAATATTTATTGTCCAAATGTTTTGTTTTCAATTGAACACCAAAATTGTTGCACCAAAAATTTTGCCTTATTTAATCTCATAATTTCAGCAAATAAATAAGTGGTACCAAAACATTAATAATTGGAAACAACACACATGGGCAATAGAAATTGGTTGTCGCGAATATGGTGACATTCGTTCGTTAAGTGTTAATTAAGATTGAAAATCTGGTTTCAAAAGCGAATAAATATTACTACGCGGGGAAATCATGCAATACTACAATAAATCTCTATTTGAAATAAACTATTCCATCATAGATTCGAAAACATTTTCAACTTGCTCCCTAAAAATGAATCTCTATATCGCGTCTTTTAATAAAATATTTTATCTCTGAGATATGTTTAGCTAAACAGTTATAATTGCCTTTATTCTAAAAGATAATATTTTCGTTAGAAGTGAAACTTTCGAAAAAAAGTGAGACTGAATACAATAAAAATCTGAAGTAATTAGTTCCACGGAAGAACTTTCATTTAAAATTTTTAAGGTAAATTCTAACGTTAACAATAGGACATTTAATCTTTTTCTATACGTTTCAAAATTCCCATTTATTAACTAAAAAAAAATATCAACGAAACTATTTTTTTTTTTTTTAACTACAGTAATCTCTCACTTATACGTTGCCTCTTTTATGCGTCTCTCTCAATTATACGTCCGATTACTCGTAGTTCTAGATAAAGATATAGTGATGCAATGTCAATTTATTTTTTCGCGTATGTGTCGCAACGTGAAATGTATCTCTGACTTATGCGTCGATGGAATTTCACATTTTTCTTCACATTTCTTATGATTCTACATATGATCTTTCCAAGAAATTTCGCATCAGTTTGTAAAGAGGTAGTCAGTTGGATTTCTGGACAATATTGCAAGCTGTTTTCCTGGGTAACACCTCTTCACACCCTCTCAGTGTTGCCAGTGGGCTACTTTTTTAAAATTCAGATTGCTTTATTGGCACCACTTTTTTGATATAGTTTAATTCCCTTGTTTTCGCCTTATTTAATCTGTCATTAAAAAAGGCGAATTTTACTTTCTCAAAAAACTGGTGGGAATCAAGGAAACTGAATTTAAAAAAAGTAGCCCACTGGCAACACTGCACCCTCTATTTCTAAGAGGAGAAGCGTAGAGTAGTCTTTTTTCTTAGAAATGAATCAACGGAAATCAGTTAGATAAGCCTTCGGAGATATATCTTATTTTTGTTTTCACATTTCAATCCTCGCTCGCAACATTCGTTTTTTTTTTTCAGAATTGAAATTGAGTAAATGAACAAAATTACTGATTTCTTTTAAAATGAAGGTTATTAAAATGTCTAAAGAAGTGCCCAATGCAACGAAGAAACCTTTAAAAGAACAATTTAAAATTTCTTTTACAACTTTAAAAGGTATTTTGAAAAACAAAGATGCAATTAAGGCAGTCAAAAAAGAATGTGGAATTCATTCGAAAAAAACGGAGCATAATACAAAGTGGAAAATTTGATCAAATGAAAAAGGCTGCAGTGGATTAGAGACTTCAGTGGGTTACTGCAGTGGGTTAGAGACTAGGTCTAGAGGGTTTACTGCAGTGGGTTAGAGACGCACATGTCTCTAACCCACTGCTCTGTCAATTGTCAGTTATTAAGAGTCAAATGAATTGCCTTAGCACAGTCTTTTGGAATACAAATTTTTTCTGTGTCCCGAGGATGGATCTAAAAACTTAAAATTAGGCATAAATTAGCTATGAACATCATAAGAGGTAAAAGTGCAAGCATTGAAAAAGGTAAAGTTAAGCAGTGGTTAAGCGATTTCCCAACTTTAATTAATGGTTATAAACTTTTTGACACCTTTAATTGAGATGAAAGTGGATACTTTTTTTAAATTATGCTGGATAACACGCTATATTCAGGGCTCCCAAATGGTCCGCTTTTTTAATAACGGTATTTTCTTAGAAAAACATTTTTTTTAGATTCTTCTTGCAAATTTGGCAGAAACCACTATCGGAGGTAAATTTTTACTGAGATGTTTTAGAAACCTACCATAGAATTATCTGTTAAAAATTATTGGTATACAGTTGGCGGACCATTTGGGAGCCGTGTATCTTTCAAGAGTGAAGTGTGCCACGGAAGTAAAAAAAATCAAAAAGAGACTTATACTACATTTCTGTAATGCAGATAGTTCTGAAAAATGATCCCCTTTGTTTACTAAAAAATCAAGATATCATCGTTGCTTCAAAAACGTGAAAACACTGCTATGTGATTACGATAACAACAGTAATCGTGAATGAATACTAACATATTTTTGAAATTTCTTCAGAGGTTTCATGCAAATATGGAAAAAAATGACAGGTTATTTTATAATGGATAAGTGTTCTACTCATCCTTTAGTCTTTTCAAAGCTCAGTGCTACGAATGTTGTTTACTTCCTTGCAAACAGCACAAGGACAAATAGTCTTAAGTCGCTGGATTTGGGAATTATATTTTATTTGTGTGAATGCTAATTACAGAAACATTTTACCTTATTCTATCTATAATAGAAGAAAGTATTGTAATCGAAAAATTTTTCGACTGATTTACACGTTTTAGCGGTCCGGGATTCCGAAAAACATGTTTTTACATAATGTCTATCTGTGTGTGTATCCTCTTTGTATGATCTAAGATGTATGAAGTTATGCACAGAATTGAATCAAATTTTATTTATAGGTTTTGCGTTATAGCCAGCAGGTCCCACTTGAATTTAGCAATATTCCACCGGAAGGGGGTATTGTGATAGGGATTTTTGTTCCATTTTCCTTATTGTATCATCGAAAAGTGTATGAAATTATGCAGAGGATTGAACCAAATTTCTTATATATGTTTTTTGACTATGGTCTGCAGGTTTGAATTTGGGGATATTTTGCCAGAAGAGGGTGTTGTGATAGCCATTTAAAGATTTCAAATTCAAAAAGATGTACAAAAAAATTTAGAAATCCTAAAAATGTTTTGGTTTAAATATTCGGCCTTGATCCAAGGATTCCAGAGCATTTTTTGTTTTGCCTCTGTCTTAAAAAATGGCTGAGATATAGCAGTTTGAAAATTTAGGGAGGCTGAGATTTTGAAACAATACAGCACGATTCCTCCATAAACGGGTTTAATGTATGAGTTTTAGTGAACATAGTTTCGGCAAATTTTCTTTCATTGTTGTAACCATCGTTTCAACTCTTACATGCGTAACACTATATAATCATATTCAGCATCAAATTCTCGCCAAGCTTGACGACACTGAGTTAAATATCGCCAAATTTGGCGGCAAAAATAGATTGCAATAAATGAAGCCAATTTGGCTGTAGCTGACTAATTTGACGAAATTTAGATACAAATTCAACATTGACGAGGACTGGGAATGAATCTTCTGTAACCGAGTTCCACGCATTTTAGCTTAGTGTCTTCCAGTAAAATTAGCTAAAATCTTAAATCCAAGAAATAGGGAGACTATCTTCTTCCACCGGTACAGGCCAGAAGGACTTTTCGTAGTCTTGTTGTACATCGGCTGATCGTGCAACGAATTTGCTTCGTATCCAGGTAACCCGACAATTCGCAAGCAGCTGACGTACAACAGAATGACGAAAAATATGGATTTTATTGACGATGTGATATCGAATTTTGCAGTATTAACGTGTATGAGGTGGTAGAAAGTTTTGGGATTGGGACATCCGACTAGTTTATTCTTAGAATCCTTGCTTCTCTTAAATTAAAAAGCGCAGTAAACGATCTAAAAAAAGTCCGTTTTTGATGCAATAAATATACGCTGTTCATCATGGGAAAATGTACATTGAAGTTACATTCAGAAAAGAGCTTCATTCAGGCTTCATCCTTAAAGAATTTGAAAATGATGCATCTTCTGGAAAATATCAACCATTATCAGATGAAGAATGGAATGCCATTTCTAGGGTAATAATTAATTTTAACGATTTTGTAGATACTTATTGAAATGTAACAACAGAAGAAAAGAGAGACATAAAAGAAATAGTCGCAAAAAATTAAGAATACGGCAATGAAGATGAATCGGATAACGAAGAAAACATAGAAACACATGCACCGACTTTTGCAAAGTTAATGGATGATTTGGAAACCCCCGTAACTACTTGCAACGAGTTTACGCATCTGATTAAATAATCTTGAAAAAGCTTATTTTAGGGAAAGAAATCAAGCTCATAAACAAACTTCTATTTTAGAGTAATTAAAAAAATCAAGTATATAAATAAACGTTTGAGATGTGTTTATTTTAGATTTGGATTAGTAAACATTTAACAAACTGTTTAAATCGTATTTTTTTTTTAATTCTTCATGTTATTTAACCATTTAAAGAATTATTTTGTCTTAACATTTATTTTAAATGTATTTTTTTATTTAAATTTCATTTATGCGTCGTTTTTGTTTACTCCCTTGCACCGACGTATAAGTGAGATATTCGTGTAATTAGCACATTCCTTAACATAGCAATTTTGTATTTAAAAACAAAATTAATAAATGTTTTAGCATATATAACCTTCAAAAACCTCATTGCTCAGTATTTGTGAATTAATCCTGTCAATTGTATGTTTAATATTTACATTCAACAATTAAAACAAATTTATTTCAAAATTTATTCTGCTGTTTACTAATAAAAAAAAAGCTATTATCACGTTAAAACCATAGAAAATAAAAAACAAATCACTTATAAACCGTATATTTCCGTTTACCATAGAAATTAACATTTATATAAAAAATATTTTTATACAAATTAGTCTGCATACCAGCTAACATAAACTATTCTAAAATACATTTTGCATTTTAGAAATCTGTTAGTCGGTGATGCAAACGATTAAGGCACCCCCTTGCTTACACAGCGTTAAAAAAATTATATTTGAAACGATAGAGAATCTACTTGTAATCATTTAACGTTATTCTTATGTAAATTAACAGGGAATTGAAATCCAAGAATATGGTGAAAGACAGAGAAACAAATATATTAATCTCATACTATTTACATAGATAAAAATACATAACATCCTGAAAAAATTACATGCATAAAAACAGAAACAGTTGTGATTTTGTTATCCATAAGGAGTCCAAATTCCGACACATTGTCATAGCTTCCACCTAATATTTCCAGTTGAACGGATTTTTTTTTTCAGTTCGTTTCAAATATTTATATTCGCCTTATTTATCATGTCCTAATATTTCTGTTTTTTAATAAGTGTTACTAATCAACTAATCTAAAAACACCAACGCCTAACTGACAACACAGGGTTCGTACGTTTTTGCCACAATTTTTTAACAGAATTTTTCTATTTAAGATTTAAATAGCAGAAACTGTAAACGCCTCGTTTAATTGCAGGATTTGTATTACTTTGCGGCATTTAAATAAGGCAAAAAATTATACTAAAAATTGTGTTATAAGCGTACGAACCCTGCAACACTTCTGCCAGCCATCCCTTTTCAGGAACACCACTATTCCAAAAAAGAAAAAAAAAGTAAAAAAATTGCTTTAGTTATAAACAGATTCTTCAACAAAATAAAACAAGAATACTATTTAAAAATAGTCAAGTTCAAAACATGGGTTGGTTGTCAGCTACGCATTGTATGCGGATGTTTCGTACCTATGCGACGAACTGCAGCAGTCACAAATTATTTTCCGAAAGATGGGCAAGAAATCGATAGTTACGAAGTATCACAACTAATTCAAAACTGTTGTACTACTGCTGTAAATTCGAAAGATTCATACATTTGTAATTTTAATCCCGTTAATTTGTAATCTTAATTTCCTGAAGTTCTGTTTTCCTCCGCATAAAAATTCCGAAGCGAGCATAACTACCAAATATTTATCTTGTCTTATTCAATCGCAGTGAAGTATCATAAATTTTGTGATTCAAGAAAGCGGAGATTACATTTCGGAAATTGTGGTAATCAAAAGTAAGTACCTTATTTACAATGACTATGTGGAAATATTTATTAACGGACTTGTCATTCTGAAATATTATATTTATTTACACAATACTTCTTCAGAGACAAAGTGCTCAAATAGAGGATAAAGTATCGCTATATTGCATTTTATATGAAATATTAATAAAGAAAGAATTTTCTTTATGAAGACTTTTTTTTTATTTTTATGTTACCACAGAAATATATTTTGTAAGGCGAAAAACATGAACTTAAATAAATACGCAGTAAAAGTAATTGGATCTGTAGATGATAACTCATTTATTCATTTCCCCAGCGTTTTTTTAAAGATGAATATTCCTTTTCTCCGTTTTTAAAAGAAGAATTTCTTTCTCTCAAATATGATTTAAGATTCATATGAACTCTAATAAAATATTAATTTCAGAACCGTTTTCTAAAATTAGCTAGTGTATTTTTTTCCAAAGGAATATAGCGATTCAAAATAATTGAGTTCGATAAAAAAATAATTTTGTTAACAAAAAATAAGATAATAAATTTCAAATTATTTTTGCTCAGAAATGAACATATTTTTTCCAAAAAATATATGCTATTAGTATTCTAATGAGAAAAACAAGTAACGTTAAAGAAACTATTTCGTAATATGGAAAAATGCATTTATAAGTTGCCTAAGGTCACATTTGTGTATCACTATTTCCTAGCGGAATGTGCAATAATTTTCTGAGATAAACAAAGCGAAATTTACTAAAAAATATTGTAGTACTCAAAATTAAGGGTCACACGCATGGGATTTACATTTGATAACTAAGTATGAGATAAATACAGGGTGTTCCTCTACACAAGAGCTTGAGAAGCCTGACCAGACATTTTAAATTTTGGAACCGGTTGGAACCGGTTCTGAAATTGAAAGTACTCTTATATAAAAAAACTGGAATTAAAATCGAAAAAGTAAAACTAACAACGTTAGAGATCGACCTCAGCTATCCTATGCAAAAAATCATTTAAAAATATTAAAATGCGAGCGGGAAATTGCACAAGAATCTTCTCATAGACTTAACATTAGCTTGCGCATTTTTTTGCTTGACTGATGTAGGCTCTTAAGGGGATAATAACGGTAAAAATTACCAGTAGGATAAGTCACAATTGATACACACCTTATACGTTACGCAGGGGAAGGCCAGGCAAAGTGGCCACTCAATATAATGACGTCAGCATTGCGTAGTTTGTGGTTAAACTTTTTACTTTCATGGCAGTGAGTAACCAGACAATCGTTGAACAAGGTGGTTCCATGTTTTATAATTTTATAGCGGGTTTTCCAATTTTTGAAGTTTGTGATCTAAGGTAAGAGACTTATATTACATGCAATTAACAATAACCTGTTGTACTTGAATTTATTTATTGAATGTGTAAGGAAATAACATGTTTTTAGTTTTACATTGGTGGGTGATTGATCGCTGACTTTTCATTAGTTTCCACTGTAGAACGTATTTTCTGTCATGGCTCCCAAACGAGCAAAGTGGTCAGGCAGGATTGCCAGGTTAGCTTTTTTTTATTCAAAAATTTCGAATTCTTATCGGAATTCCGATAGAAATTTTTTTTATCTTATGTAATCAGGAAATGTCTGTCACTGAATAAAGAACATAATATTGCAGAGAATTTCTGGTATGAAGGCCAAACTGACAACCCTCTGGTCAGGGTAGTGGCCGTTTGATTGGATCAAGTGATGAAGTTTGGATCAGGTGCAATGTTTGTCACCTCTGGGCTCATGAGGCCTATTCACTTCGCGAAGAAGATGACGTGGAGTTCATTTGCGAAAAATGCAGTGTTTGATTCTAATTTATAATTTTTTATTTGGGTTTGTCAAACTGTTATTAGATTTTCATACCATTTTCAATCATTCATTATGTTTCATACGATTTGTTATGACAATAAATATGTTTTAATCATTTAAATAGTGCTTTCAATCTCTTTACACCTGTAGGGCAAAGTAGCCCTGGAGTAATCACTTTGCCCGTCTAGGTCGGGCAAAGTTGTCATTTTGACCTTTTTTGGGAAAAGAATTCTCACTTCCACTTTATTCTTTCGTAAATATTATAAATACCCTTACACTTCTAAGTAGTTACTCTAGTTATATGCAAATTGTCAGTTATGTATATGTATTTTAAGGGGTAACAAAAAATCACAAAACCTTAGGGTGACCACTTTGGTTGGCCTTTCCCTATATGTGACACTCGTCCCTAATGGTTTACGAAATGAGGTTGTCTCAACCCATTTACGGGCAAAGTAACTCTTGATAAAATCTTGAAATGATTGACTGTCATCACAATTTCTAAACAAAATTTATTTGAAATATATAAATTACTTTTTCCCGCACCTTATAAAAGCAAAATCTATATAATATATAAAAGCGCTAAGGTACGTGGCGGAAAAAAAGCGGTTATTTCCCTTTTGCCGAGGTCAACGAGTGGTTTCCTTTCACTAATTTGCGAATATTAAGAAGAGTATTTGAGGTATCGATTTAAAACTCACCAGACATATGTAGAAAAATTTTCTGCATCCGAAAATTCTATATTTGTAAAAATCGGCCGGTAATTTTTCTTATTTTTTGTAAAAAAAAGAACTAGCTATTTTTTGAAAAGGAAAGAAAATAAAGTGCGAAATCAAACCAAAAAACGTGCCATTTTGTTTCTGTTTTAAAAGTTACCGATAATTATTATATTCAAAGTCATTGGTTAAATTTTGAGGGAGGCGGGGAAGATTTTGGTCGTAATTTAAATATCGCGTTAATGTTAAAGGTATATAGATCTGACGTCTCCTGGCGGTGGAAGATGGAACTAATTATTTTTTTCTTGCGCAGCAAATGTATCACGCTTTTATTCTGTGCCTTAGACACACGGGGGCCGTTCCAAAGGTTCGTTCGGAAAGATGATTGTTTAGAACAGAATGATCTCCTTGGCGGTGGAAGGTGGAACTAAAACATGTTTTAGTTACTCGAGGTTCGTTTGGAAAAATGGACTAGCAAAGCCGGCGTAGCCTGCTAGATTTATTAAAAATATCTGGATGTCATTTAGCAAACTGTAATTAAATTTAGGTAGCATTTATAACATATCACCTCTTTTCAAGCGTTTAAGAGCAGGATTACACGTTTGGCATAGTTTTTATTCAGAATTTCCGAATTCATACCAGAATTTTCAAATAGTTAATTTTTGATTTATTTAATGACAGACATTTCATATTGCATACGATAGCACATCCTCTTTCGGAATTTCCGGTACAATTTTGTAATAAATTTTGAACAAGAAAGGAGGCCAAGAATATCTAATGGCACCGTCTGTATGACGTCCTAGCTGTAACTAATTACACAGTGTGTGGTTTATTGTGCGGCACACTTTTTGGTGGCCCACAAGAAATAGTGATGTGGCATCAAATCTGCTGAATCAATTAGATCAGGAAGAACATGCAGTCAGTTATTATACTAACAAGATTTGGGCACATACCGAGTGTTTTGCATATATTTTGTTTTGTTTTACTTCTTCCTTTATTTTTTCTAAAAATTACATCTTAAAACGTCTTGTATAAGCAATACTGTAAAATTAAACAATGCAATAAATATAAACGATAAATATAGAGTTTAACATTTCTACTAAACTTATTATAACGGACCTGCCAAGTCTCCGGCTTTTTGGATACCAGTATTTCAGTACAGAATATGTTATTTTATTTAATTATGGCATTCTGTGATTTGAAAGAACAACATTTTTCTCTAAACAATTACTGGCTGTCAAAAAGCCGGAGACTTGGCAACTCTGTTATAATAGTATTGAAATACATGGTGTCTATAAATGATTGTCTCGGTGTCCTTACCTCAAACTTTTTTTACAAGAATATAACAAAAAATGTAATACATATTCCTAATTTACAACTAAAAAAAATTAATAACACAAACAAAGGTACATACAAAGGTAATATTGCAACTCAAAACGCTATTAATCAAATAACGATTATACACAAAAAATAAATAATATTAAAATTTTATCAAATGTATCAAAAAAGTTTTAATGAATTATGTTATATCTGTCTATCTAACTTTGTACTCATAATTCATTAACAGCGTTTTGATAAATTTGATAAAATTTTAATATTAATTATCATTTGATTATAATCGTTATTTGATTAAATGCGTATTGAATTGCAATTTTACCCATGTGTAACTGTTTGTGTTATTAAAAATACGTTTTAAGTTGTAATTTACGAATATGTAATAATATTTTTTCGTCATATTCTTAAATCAAAAGTTATGAGGTAACAATCATTTATGGACATCCTCTATAATAATAAAACAACTATACTTCTGGAATGATATATATTAACAGAACACATTTTTAAGAAATAATGCAAAGTCTTCTTTCTTATCATTTTTCTAAAAGTTTTCTCGCAATTTAATGTTCAACTAAATTATTAAAATCCATATCCTTTACATTTTATAATGTGAAAAGAAGCGAACATAAATAAGAATAATTAGAGTATTATACAGTAGGGAAGCCTTTAGTTTAAAAAATATATAAACTAATTTTTTTCAATTAGTAATGAACAAATTTGTGAGAATCCACCGTTATGTAAAGAGTGGTCAAAGTTTGAACATGGTTATAAGATTGCGTTAGTATTTTCTGTCCAACACCTACCAGAATGGGAGGATGACAATTTTAACCTTTTCCGATGCGAATTTTTTTCTTTTTAATTTTCGTAAAAAAATACTTTTAGGTTTTGAACATTTAAAATAACTGCCCAAATCACCAAAGTTAATGTTTACTGAAATTTAATTAACGCTTAACAGTTCAAAGAACCCGCTAACGCGTACACGACGAACGTCAATTATACTTATTTTATTTTATTTTATTTTTATTTTTAAGCACCACTTTTTTTAACGAACTTTTTTGTATTATTTAATTGCTTATATTTCGAGGTTAGATAAGGCGAAATTTTCTGTGCAAAAATACTGGTGTGTACGTGTAGTATAAAATTGTACAAAATCCTCGAATTTGGATACCAGTAATTTTGCACAAAAAATTTCGCCATATCTTATATCAAAATTTCAGCAATGAAATATTCAAAAACAGTGTGTCAGAAAAAATTATGCCAAAAAATAAAAGAAGTAAACTATCGTTACTGGATGCAAATAATAACACAATAATTGTTAAGATAAAATATCGATTAATTAAAATTGTCCAACACTTTTAAGTATACTTAGTTGCAAATGGGAATCTCCTCTTTCAGGAACAAATTACTTTGATTGCTAAAATTTTGAAATGAGTGAGTGACACCAGGCTTTACAAACAAATTAACTTGAAAATATGTAAAAGCTGGTCAAGTATATTATAAAAGAAATTTTTTTTGTGCCTCCTTAGCTTTAGGGTATTAAAATTATGTGGGATATATAATATCCCACCGCCATTTAATACAACAAAACACGTTGATGATAGAAATTTTCGCATCAGATTTCTAGCGAGGATCGGCGCTCATGTATCTCTCTCTCTTTAGCCAAAAAATGCGATTTAAAGATCAATAAAATAAACGTTTCGAGGATTTTTATGTAACATCCTCATAACTAATGTAAAATGGAGTTGAAAATGAGAGAAATTTATTCACTAGAATTTTCCGAGATAAAAGGAGAATTTTTTCTGTGTCAGTGATAATGGACACGGGATAGTGATAAACACCAACGGTATAGTGATAAGAAACAATGATAAACACTCCAGCTCACAGCCGTTCAAATGCGGATGCAGTCACAGAAAGAAACTAACCCTCAGAGAACGAATCTTAATAGTAATGATAGTTATTTATCCAAAAAAGAATGTTTTTTTTTTTCAAAAAATATATCCTTACTAACAAAAGATGTGAATTTTTACTTTTCTACAAAGCGTACAACCAACAGAGGGGAAAATGGCCAGGCGGGGGATCGAACCGAGATACCTTGGTATAGCGCGCCAAGTGCTTTACCATTTAATCCACCAAGGACGACATCCAGTCAGTCTGGCATTTCTCAATCTTATACGTTGGCTAGGCTGCAACGTCCCGGGACAAGATGGAAAGTCAAACATGAACCAACAACTTTAGTGACATACATGGGACGAACAAGTTCCCAGCATCGGAGAATATATTAATATCTAATTAAAATTTTCAATTTCCGGCGTAGTTGCAGACCTCCTGGAAATTTTAATTAGATGCTAAGATATATCATTATTAAATTTTTGGTTTTAAAAAAAGTAACTAGAAATAAGATGAGCTCTATAAGTAGGAGTAATACAATACGTTTAAACAATGCCATAAAAAGAGCTAATAAAAGTGGAATTTAAAATCAAAACAAATAATAATGATATGTAGAATAACATTTTTTAAAACAAAATTTCTCTCTGAAATACAATATTCGTCTACATGATATTTGTTTAAACACACTTAAAATGTGTTTATAAAATTTACATATTTTTTGAAATTTTGAGTAAAAAGACTTTCTCCCAGAGGAACGTTCATCTAAACAATTATAATTCTTTTTTTCCTGTTTAGTTTAAGAGAAATGTATTTTGTAACGAGACAAAAAAATATATAATTAACCAAATAGGTTATTATTGTAGTAAATTTAACTTAAGAAATTTACTTTCTTTATATTTCACATTTCTTTTGTATTAATACTACACATTAAAAATCATGTTGCCAAATTAGAGTTTTTTTTAATTCAGGATATTTAGCTGAATTTCTGAATAGTAATTTTTTGTACTTAATGCCAGACATTTAGTGAGTAAATAAAGCAAAGAGTACTTAACAAAAATCCCCTTACACATTTTAAATAAAAATTTCATTAATATTTTGAGTAATACTTTCATATGTTTTTATTTTCTCGTAATTTACCTAGATATAGTATAGGCAAATTCATTTATTAAACTATTCATCACACGCAACGGCGGGCCACTTATTAACTGCCAAAAGTATAAGGTATGTATCTTCAAACATTTTGCAGAAAGTCGTATACCTCCACAAATTCAGAAAAGTAATCTTCGCATTTTTTAATCGGAAAGTTCCTGTCTATAAATAAGGCATTTTTGTTTTACTTTTTTAAAATAGTGACAGCTTGGTAGTTAATTTTTCCTACATATTTATTTTGACTGTTGCGTCGACGAAACAGCAGCGGGTATTGGGTTAATATTATTTAACAATAGTAATATTCACTTTATTTAATCTCAGAAACTGGCAGATCGCTTGTTATGACTATTTCCAAATAGTCATCTTCGGTTTATTTAATAGATTTAAAGGCAAGGGACTCTTTTGACATTGTGGTAACAAATGGTCTCCTTGTTTCTTTACTCTTTAACGTTATTAATGGAAACCCGAGTTCGTTAAAAGCTGAGAGAACACACTGTATTTCTTAAAGAATAAGATAATTGCGACTCCATGTATTCTTCCAAAATATCTTTGTCTTAATGTATACTATCACCTGTCTGAATTTACCATGATGTAACTAAACACTTTATATATGCATGTAAATGAAAAAAGCCACTATTTAAAAGCTATAATTAAAACTATTTCAGTTAAACTAGATAAAAATATAAAAGAATATCCTGATGGATTCAGGAGCTGTTCAACATAGCGCCAGCGAAACACCAGAAAATTCTTACAGAAATATTTGTCTTATCTATCCTCCTGAGACTCCACGTGCATTCTGCTGGGAGCCCCACCAGTGGCTGAGAGGTTCTGCTCTCAAAGCTGGTAGACGGGAGGTGCTGGGTGCAATCCCCTGTCGCGCTTGTCGACTTAACCGTTCGGAGTTTTCAGTGGTTTTCTTCGAATCTTGCCGAAAAAAGGGTTACGATCCCTTAGAAAGACCCCCCCCCACGGAGGGCACTCTTCCCTAGGGTCTATATCCCTTGAGTAGATAATCGGCCGTCATAAATAAACCAACCAACCAACCATTCTATTGGACATTTTAATTTTTCATATAAAATATTTAATTTCAGTTGGAACTTGTAAAAACTTACTGTCCATTATAATAGACAGTCTAGTGCTGCTATCTGTATACCAAAAGAGTAAACAAATCGCAGCAAAATGTGTATTTTAATCATTTGAAAATGGCGGCGATCAGGTGAAAGATTATGAAAGGTAACTACACAATTTTAACTCAAATTTCATACATACTTTTTAAGTATTTGGATATTAATTCAGTATATATCAAATTTTAAATGTTGTAGTAATGGAATTAAACTGTAGTTTAAATAATTGAATGTATCTTTTAGAGAATAAACACATGTTTTTATTGATGTCCATTGTACTGGACATTGGGATTTCATCAGTTGTTTACATTCATATTAGGATATTTTTGAATACTGAAGGGAAACATTGATTTTTACTCAAAATTCCATACTGTATAGAAAAAAGTAAATACAGAAGTAGATAATATACATTTATATTGGTAATTAAATAATTAATTAAATATTGTCCTAAAAGTGTATAATTCTACTGATAAATGCTTGCTCAAAATTAGTACATTTTAAAACTTTTTATTTCGGTGAAACGTGTTTTTTGTAGTATTTAATAAATAAAGAGATTTACAAATAAGCTTTTCTTTTAATATGTTTTTATTTTCTTAATTATTGCAAGATTTTTGTATTACTTTCTATTAGTATGTTGATTCTAATTAAATTAATTAACATAATCAAATTAAAATAACCAAATCTAAATGAAATGTAATTAAAGATAACATTATAAGATTATAAATAAACTCATTTTTATTTCTTTTAAATTTCCACTTGGCATTCAATTGCCAATTGTGGTAGCTGTGCCACTAATTACTATCATTACGCTAGGAAACAAAGGGTTGTTGTTGAGATAGATTTAAAACAAAATTCTAATTGAAAATTATTTATAAGTTTATTACATTGGCCTACATATTTTTTATTTCATGATGTAAAAATTGAAATTATGTGATGCTTAGAATTGATGGATGAGTAATAAAAACATACTTCTGGTGGCAGAAAAGTTTGCAGTGAAATCGGATTTTTGAAGCCTATCTTTTTTTAAAGACATTTGGAAACTGGGTTTATTTAGATCTAAAGAAAGTTATTAAGACAATTGCGGAAGGAATAAAATGAATTGTGACGTGTCAGAGATAGACATTAGTGATGAAGATAAGAAGGGGGAAAAGAAGAAAGAAATTGGATTCATGCAAATTCATCCAATTATTATACTTCAAGGTGCTTAGTGCGAATCAGCTTTTGAGGAAATCGAAGTTGAGTTATTCGAATCATGACGAAAACAACTCAACAAACACTTCTCCACCTAGTAACCACGTGCAAACGCAAAAGATCGGGCAAAATTACCGAATCTTCTCAGTTCTAAAAAGAGTATCAAACAGCTACCTAAAATAATGGACAAATAAATTCATTGTGAGGCAAAATCAAATTTTATTATTACAAAAAAAATGTAATTTGTGTGCATGAAATACAATTTGTATATCTGTTTAACTACTAAAAATCGCTTTGCAGAAGCTAACTATTGCTTTGCAGAAGCACATTCATAAAGTACCGAACTTTAAGTTCATCTATTTATTTAATGCGTGTAAATAATTTTTATAATAATAATTAGTATTATTTAGTTTCAAATTAAATTTTTTATAATTTATTTGTGTCTAATTAAATTTTGTGTCCTTATTTTGCATCTAATTAAATTTTGTGTCATTATTTTGCATCTAATTCAATTTTGTGTCATTATGTTTTGTCCGAGATTAAGAATTTTCCATTCAGATTCATGTAATTCAATAATATGTTTTCACAAGACGAAAACCAAATGTCCATTTTATTGGGGCCCCACCAGTGGCTGAGAGGTTCTTGTCTCAAAGCTGGTAGACGGAAGATGCTGGGTTCAAACCTCTATCGCGCTCGTCAACCTAACCGTTCGGAGTTTTCCGTGGTTTTCTTCGAACCTTGGCGTAAATACGTGTTAGGATCCCTTAGAAAGACCCCCAGGAAGGGCACAACCCCTAGGGCCTATATCCCTAGAGTAGATAACAGTCTTAAATCAACCAACCAACTAACCATTTTACTCGACACGCTAAAAAAGTATATATATATATTATATAACCATTAATGGAACATTACCGAAACACCAACAGAAACTATGAAATTATGATTTAGTAAGTAATAATTTATTGACAACGAAGTGTTCCCCAACACTCTGAATATAGATATCAAATACTTATTTAAAAGAAGGATAAATTAAATTAAAAATTGAATGAATGAAATTGAATGAATGAAATTTGTGGAATTTAGACAGAATTATCATGTCCCAAATGCGCCTAAATACCACAAATAAAATGAGTGGTTTCATCATCATATTAGCCATAACGTTGCTAAAGAATATGATTTTGGGACTGCCACTCATGAACAAGGAATATAACCTGTTTAAAAATCTTAAAGTTCAAAAAATAAATACAATATTAATGCAATATTAAAAAGGAAAGAAACCTTACCCATAATTAAGAGATAAAAACTTGAAATTAAATCGTATAGTGCTAAAATCAATTAGATTAAGCAGGATGTTGGTGCACAACAGTGACCAGATATATGAAGATAACTAAACAGAGGCAATGAATTGCAAAAAAATCTTTAAATGTTGCCAAAATCAGTTTTAGAAGATGATTAACCATGTTACCAAAATAAGTTTTAGAAAATGAATTACAATGGAATATTGTAAAGCAACACAAACCATGGTGCTGCCATCTATGATAAAAAAGTGAATATGCAATGAATTAAAAAAAGGGGGTGAATAAATAAAATATCCAATTACATTAAAGTAAAAATGTATGTATTAATGATTAATTCTATGTTAAAAAATAAGATGTAAAGGGGTAAAATAATAATTAATGATTAATGCTATATAAAAATACATGTACCAAGAAATGACATAGCCACTATGCCAAAAATGCAATATCACAAAAATGAAATAAAATCAAAATTAAAATACTAAATTATTTGAATTAAGATGCTAAGGATTTAAAATTAATATTAATTAAATATTGAAATTAATTAGTTGCATATAATGTTTTTGCAGACAAAGTTAAAAATTAAATACACATGATAAAAGTGGTTAGGGAAGAACATTTATTAAAATTAATACATGTATTATATTAGCATTTAAGAAAGTATACATTATATTAGAAGTTAAATTGATATTGTCCACCGTGGGCATTAATGTAAATACAATTAATCAAAAACATTCTTAATAGTAATGAATAATTCATTTAAATTAATTAATGATTATGTAAATATAACTACATTAATTCGCATATAAAAGTATCATATCATAGTCCATTATAAAATGTGTATTAGCAAACGTATGTGTAAATCAAACTGCCCCCTTATATATATATATATATATATATATTAAGTAAATGAAAATATTTATTTATTTCTAGTCTCAAAAGGACCAATAATCTGAATTATTTTAAAATTTGCGCGAAAAAAACGAGCTTGGGTTCTCAAGAGGTTAAATAATATTATTTATTTAGAAATATTTGCAAAGAGCAATTGACAATTTTTAATAATGAAGGTATTTTCTATGCGAAGATACTTTGCCAAAACCGTTATAATTCCGTCATATGTATGTTAAGAAGAATATATTTTCGTAATTCGAAAACAACTTAAATTAACCATTTGACGACATGCGGGAGATATATGTGACCGTGGACTATTTTTTTATTCTAATTATACCACCTAAAAAAAAAAAAAAACTTCCTTACACTTGATACCAGGCTATTTTGAAGAAACATCTGCTACAAAGAGTAGTTTTTGGTTGGTTGGTTGATTTTATGACGGCCGATTATCAACTCGAAGGATATAGGCCCTGGGGGGAGTGCCATCCATGTGGGTCTTTCTAAGGGATCCTAACCCGTATTTACGATAAGGCTCGAAGAATACCACGGAAAACTCCGAACGATTAGGTCGACAAGCGCGGCAGGGATTTGAACCCAGCATTCCCGTCTACCAGCTTTAAGAGTAGAACCTCTCAGCCACTGGTGGGGCAGTAGTTTTGGAATTTGTGGTACAGTTGAATCAGGGGTCGGAAGTAGATAAACTACAGTAGTCGCTACTTTTTACAGTAGATTGTAGTGTATCTAGAAGCATGATACAAAAAAATCAGTAGTTTGTAGAGAGAACTGACGCTACTTTTAACGCTTCTTCAAGAAACAAAAATGAGCCATTCTACAAATCACGTGGCCCTAACTAACTTCTTTTTGTGGAAAATTTGTTTTGCTCAACTATTTGCGAACATCAGCGACAAATCTTAGCTGGTATGTATAGCAGAGCGTCGCTTGAAGTCATAGATTTTTTTAATTGATACTTGCTGCTAAAATCAAGTATACCAATTCATCAAAGGAATTAACTTTCTTGCTTTCCTATTTACTCTTAATTAGGTCTTCACATTTTAATTCCGATTTTCTTATTACTTGAAGTTGCTTTATTTACAGATTTATTTATTGTTTACATTTAGAATTGATTTTCTTTAATTTTCTAGAACACATAATATTTTCTTGTGTATTATCTTTCTTCACTTTTTAATGTTCGGGTTATATGTATTTATTTATATAGCAGGTAAGGGTCGCTGTATTATTTAACCCCTTCGCGACGAGCGTCCTTTACTGAATTTTTAATCTTTTACCACCGGTTTTTCAAAACAGAAAATTTCGTCGAATTAAATCGTAGAAATGTTGTCATTAAATAAGACAAATCTTACAATAAAAAATAACTGGTGGGAATAATCGAGGATTCTGAGCATCTTATGCGTCACGTATACGTGTCGCTCGTCCCCAAGGGGTTAAGAGGCTACTTCACTCAGGCGAAAACACCCGCTCGCTAATGTTAATCCTATGGGGAAAATAATTTACGATATCTCGTTCGTATTTCAATACTTTTAAATTATTTTTTTTTGGCATGATAGATGAGGTCAATCTCTATTCACGCTTCTTTATACTTTTTTAATTTTGATTACAAGTTTTATTTTTATTAAGATACTTTCACTTTCGGAACCGGTTTCGAAAATAAAAGTATCCTCAATTAAAAAAAAAAAACATTTAAAAATACTGAAATGCGAACGAGATATAGTAAATTATTTCCCCTATAGGATTAACATTAGCGAGCGGGTATTTTCGCCTGAGTGAAGTAGCTTCTTATTCCGTGTCTTCGATATGGATTGTAAATTGAATCCTTTGACAAAATCTGACATTAGCGATGTAGTGACAACTTTTGAAAAGTAATTTGTAGTCGATACATTTTAAAGCAAGTAGTTGTAGCTTTAGTTAACTACATAAAATAATTAAAGTTGTAGTTCGCTGCAAAAAAAAAAAAAAAAAAAAAAAAAAAAAAAAAAGTTTTTTTTTCGACTTTTGTACAGTGGTGCGTTTTGATGATCTAGGTCAGCGGTTCCCAAGCTGGGGTACGTTGTGGTCTATTTGGGGGTACGTGAAAATTACATTGGTAATGGTGGCAAACGCAAAAAGTTAAAAAGAAAACAGATAAACAAAACTGTAAATTTTTCGTTTACAAAGACAGCCTTGTGCAAAAGTAAAATAGGCTAAAATGAAGGAAAATGTCCCCCTCCCCCCCATTTCTTTTCGTTCTAGTAATTCTATAAATATGTAGATAAAACATTAATCGTTTCGAGATATCATTTAATACCCATTTGAAAGCAAGTCATGATTGTAGTGTTCGACTGGGCAGCAATAGCATAAATTACAAACTTATATCAGTGGATGTAGGTTCATTCTTTTTCTGTGAGTGCTTAATTTTGAAATCTTTAGCTAATATTTATTGTTTTGATTAACCTATGTTGATACAGTGTTGTAGCTCAAAATGGATAAGTGGTCGAGAACTGGAAGTCAAAAGATAAATGTATCTAATGGTAACTAACATAAAAACATTACTAACGAAGAAAAACAAAAAAAAATATTTGGGACCGTTTATGTGAATAGGGGTACGCATAAATAAAAAGTATAAGCAAGGGGTACGTGAGAGAAAAAAGGTTGGGAACCGCTGATCTAGGTGTATAAAATTCATTTTTCCGATTATCTCGGAATTTAACAAGACCGCGTATACTGGTAGCTGAATGTCTCTTTTGTCGAGATCTGAGTTTTGTCGAAAAAAATCCGAGGTGCCGATTAACTACGGCCGTAAAGGAGGTAGTTGGTTTGAGGGATTTTCAACAGTTGCACTATTTTCCCGTAAGTTAGAAAGCACGTCGTGACTATTCTGTTTTATGTGAAAGCACGAGTTTATTGGAGATATGTCACATGTTTGTGACAATATTTAACCTATTGTTGTTTGAAAATAAGCGTCATCTTGTTTACAAACTTTATCTTGAATTTTAACACAGTATAAAACATTATTAAGCAATAGGCATTTTTTAAATCAAAGTGCCATTCCTAAAGTACTAGAAACTAAAAAAACTCCTGCAAAAGTTGCAAATCATTAATTTATGTTAAGTTGAAGTGTATGTATGTTTATTTCAGATCTTGCAAGTCAATTTGAAACCACTTTCAATTATCCGATTGAGCTGAAACTTTGAATATATGTGCACTTTCAGTGACAATATAATGTCATAATATAAATAAATAATAATATAAATAATAATAAAATAAATAATAATAATATAAATAATAATAATATAAATAATAATAATAATATAAATAATAATAATATAAATAATAATAATGATAATATAATTAATAATAATAATAATAATAATAATAATAATATAAATAATAATAATTTAAATAATATAAAAAATAATAATTTAAATAATAATAATAATAATAATATAAACAATAATAATAATAATATCAATAATTAAATAAACCAAATATTTATCACTGTTTGAGTATTTTATTAATGATGCATTCGAAAACACAGAAAAATCCAATTAAACTTCAATGCAATAATTTTGTCCACCTAGATCGTCAAAACACTTCACTGTGCCCTGGTTTGAATATAAAAATAGTCGCCAGTCCTAACCCGTAATCAAAGCATTAAAACAGTTCGCCTCTAATGTAATTAGATCAGGGCAGAGAGCTCCCTATACCTTTTCCTTCAAAGTATTTTATGAATAGCAGCATATATTTCTATTAAAAGTTTTTTATTTGACACGGATTTTGTTTAAAAAATATTTTCTGAATTCCTTTTTTAAAGCCCCGTTAGCATATTATTTAGCATGAAAATTTAGCTTTTTAATTGGCTGCAAAATAAGTTTGTTAACGTAATAAACAATAATATTGTATTAAAAGAGCAGAACACTTTATCTCTCCTTAACACGTTTTAAAATTCACAATCAATAACTTGATAATTATTCTCATATTTCTAATTTTATAAAGTTAATTAGCATTTTATTAATTTGGAAAGTTTTGTGTTTAAATTGGATACAAAATAAGTTTGTTAACACAAATAATGAGAAAGTTTATATATTTACGCGAAGTAAAAGACATATTCGTTTCAAAATATATGTTTTTAATATAGCGAGATGAAAATTTAATAAAATTTTAATCAAACGTTCATTGCTTGCAATAAAGAAGACTGCAATTAATATAAACATTGCATAAAATGTAAAAAATAAAATAAAAGTTGAATTTAGAAACTCCAAAAATCCTATTACTATCCGAACTCTCAGAAATATAATATTTATATAGAGATTAAAATTAAGGATTAATTAAGAAGAAGTAAAACGAAGATGTGTTGTATATTTAAAAAAACATTAATTAAAATGTGTATTCTCCCAAAGGAATGGCAGCTAGAATCGAATAATCCCTCCTGTTTTTTATTAAGAGGAGTATTCTTAGCAACGAAAAAAGAAATTAAGTTAAATAAAAAAAAATAATAATTAATTCCACAGAAGAGGAAATAGTAGAAAGTTCTAAACCATTTTTAAAACGGTTTTTTTTTCCTAATAAGAAGGTAACTTTAACTCACTTTAATACGTTTTAAAATTCACATGGATTATCTAGAAAAAACGTTTTCGTTTATTTTCGAAAATAAATTAGCGTATTATTACTTACCAGAATCTTTTACGTTTAACCCCTTGAAGGGCACCGGTATATTATATATACCACTTAATTTTAATCCCAAAATGCCACAATGATACCACAATTTTATAATCAAATTTTGAATTTATAAGGTACATGAGGAAAAGCTTTCACTTATTAAAAAAAAAATTCGTTCGTGAATCCTGGTGTCAATCAATCATTTCAATATTTTAGCTACAAGAGTACTTTGCCCCTGAAGGGGTTAAAGTGGTTACAAATTATTTTTTTACGATAGTTAACACGTTCACTGCCGGGTAAAAATTACCGGAATTTATTTTATATAAAAGTTCGGATTCATACCAGAAAATAATAATAGCAATATTTACTTTATTTAATTACAGACATTTCGTGATTACATTACACTTACAGCCTGGGCGTTTAGTTGATTGCAACTCGGAAGCCCCTTAACCGACATCGACTGTTCGGCAACTGTTCGTGATTACATAAAATAAAAATAAAACATCTTTCGAAATTTCTGGGGCAAATTCGTAATTTTAGATTGAAAACCACGAGTATACTCGTGTTTGGCAACAGATGGGTTAATTATAAAACAAGTATGTCTTATTTCTCCCAAAAAAATGTTAATGTTCATAGCTACCAACTTTCAGATTTCTTGAAGCTTAAAAACATACATGGCACCAGCGCTTTACAAATTTGATGAAATCTGGTAAACAGCACAAAATTCTAGTCTCCTCTAAAAAAATATTTTCCCCACTCACTGCCCCATCATTGATTTTTAAAAACCACATAAGTTTTTTAATAATTAATTGAGAAAAAGGTAATAAGAAACATAGTTTAGATTTATTAATTACATATTTTAGAATAGTACATGATTTAGAAATATAATATAAACCAAGTTTCTTATAAAAGTTATGCAAATTATATAATATCTCTGAAAAAATAATACTGTAAAGTCTGAATTAAGCAGAATGTGTAGGAAATGCTGACTGCCGAATGCTATAAATGCCCGGATAGTTGAGCGCTCAGTGACGGATCTAAGGTGGGGGTGGGTTAGCCGGGGTAGCTGTCCCTGGTGCAAGACTAGGAAGGGCGCAAAAATGAGGAATCATAAAAAATTAAGAATAAAGGAAAATTTTAAATTCACATGAAAAAATATTCAATTTTATTTTGTTCAACGGCGGTTTGCTTTCGCTGCATAAGAATCATAAATAAAAAATAAATTAATTTATATTACATTATATAAAATATCACATTGCCACCAGTATTTTTAAGAAATTTTTATTTATTTAAAATTTATTTCAAGATTGTACACTAAGAATGATTAATTTATATGGACTTTAGGATGCCTATCCAAATCTAACTACTTGTCTAAAAATGTTCCTAACACTACCTGTAGTCTCTTCTAATGAAAGAAGTTTCAGTAAACTAAAATTGATTAAAAGATATCAAAGAAATTTAACAAAAGAACGATTATACAATTTATGTATAATAAATTTAGAAAATGAGATAGCTTGCAAATTACTTTATGACGAGTTAATAAAAACTTTTGCATCAAAGAAAGCTCGCAAAGTAAATCTTTAATAGGTATTGTAGATGTTAAAACAGGTATATTTTCTGTAATTTTTGTATTGTGTAATATTGTACTTTTTATATAGAAAAAATGCATAGTAAAAATTCAGATATTGAGTATTGAGTATTAATATTACTGCCTTAAGCAATTGTTTACGCAGATTTTATTCTAATATTCTTGGGAGCATTGGGGGGGGGGCGTAAATCTACAAGCTTGCCCCGGCTAAAATTTAGTCTAGATCCGTCTCTGTGAGCGCTACAAAATCTTTATCCGATAATGGGAGCATCGATGAAATAGTGAAGCAGGAAAAGAATTTTTTGCTATTTTCCTGTCGAAATCAGTCAATTCAGATTTATGCTTTTAAAATTTGCATTTGATGAACTTATTTCTTGCTTAAATTAATAGAAAAATTAAATTTATTTTTTTTTATATAATTTCTATATTTCTTAACATTTTGTAATTTTGCAACATCTATTATGAGGCATCGTATAAGAATTACGAGGGGAAAGAAAAATGCCGTTTGTGTTCTTAGCTTAGGTCAAATTTGTACAAAAAAATTAAATAACTTAGTCGCCAGTGGCCACCTGGTGACCGCATGTGTCAAACTTGCACGGAACACAAAATTTTTTTAACACTAAAACGCCGGGAAGTTTTACTAAAATTTTAGAAAAATATTTGCCACCAGAATTTTTATTTAAAAATATTTATTTTATTCATTGAAATAATCGCAGAATTGCCGGATTATGACGCCTCCGAACCACAACACCATAAAAGACCAAAATATCCAAGCATTTATAGACTGTTAGAATTAGTGCTCACCATAACTGTAAATTTCTCTCATTTTATTTTTACTTAGTGTATGTAAAAAAAATGTATGGCTCTTTAGAGTGCCTTTTTTATGCTTTGCCCGCCTTTTCACTACCTGGAATTTATGTGCTGTTTCACGAACATGTTCCGAACCTTATTTTTTACCTTTTAAAGTTCCTTTCTAGTAGTGAGTTATAACTACAGCTATACCATTTCACTTTCTTCCCAATTTTTAGACTCTATCTTAATCTGTTACGCTTTACTTTTTTAATCCAAATTCATTATCATCGCTTTTCTTAATTTTACATCTATCCTTTGCATTGTAATTGTTCCTTTATCTTGTACTTACATCTTAACTTTTCCCAACGGCTCAATTTAATACAAGACACTCTACTCACAATAGACTTGGCGTTAAGTTGTCTGCTACTAGGAAGCCCATTAACCGACATCAACTGTTCGGCAACTGTTCGTGTGATATATATTTAAGAATTTTATTTTTAAAAATCTGGTTAGGATCGAGATATATTGATTTGGTAACGGTCAAAACGGCCGCTCGCCTCCATTCTTATGCTAATTAAAATATTTGATAATATGACATGTTTTTAATCTGGCACTTATTTGCTATCACTGGTTAAGAAAAATTCTGGTTCAAAGTGTCCTTATTTAATTTAAAAAAATAAAAATCAGAAGGGTGGAAGCTATGAAAAAGTTTGCAAGTTTGCTTCTGAAGGATGTTTTACTTATTAAACCTTTTATTGCGTGCCTATACACGCGACTATTTTTATATTCCGTCGTACCACAATTTGCAAAATAAAATTTCTCTGGAGCAGATTTCTCTTGACAATATCCTTGTTATGCTAGAGACTATATTTCAATAAGTGTTACGAATATAATAAAACAGTCAATAGTCCTCTGGTACGTATATGTCCCGATCCGTGATCAAAGGGTTAAAAATTACATACGTTGAAATTATTTTTAGGAAGGGAGTAAAATTAATTGAAAAACTAATAATTCCACGTTGTTTTTTATTGTTTCATGTATTTAAAACTATTTTCTTTTGTTAAATTTGGTCATATTTTACATCGGAAACCTGCAGCCGCGTTGACCTGTTCCAAAATATTCGGGCTCGATGGGCAGCATATCAACTTTCGGCAACTGATGTCTTACACTCACGCACCATTTTTTTTTATCCGTTATAAAAAGGAAAAAAGTCATCAAATTTTAAAGATTATTTCCTTTAATGGTAACATGGCTATTGTATTAAGTTATTAGTTTGGCGCGGGTTTAAAATCTCGCCAATCCAAAAGTCGTCAAAAATTTGTACGTGAGTGTAACACATCTGTTCCTCAACTTCTTATAAAAACAAAAAATTAATAATTTTTCCGATTTTTTCTTTTTTTCTTTTTTTTTTCTTTTATTTTTTTCTCTTTTTTTTTTTTTTTTTTTTTTTGTAAAATAAGGTAGATAAGGGCCATTGGCTCAAATTTTTAAATTTTTGAAAAATAAGAAAATCGCGCTATTTTTGAAAAAAAAAATCATTTTTTGTCTAAAATTTTGACATTTAAACTTACTGGATTTTTTTTTTCAAAATTTCAAAAAATGGCTCGATGGCCTTTAGGCAATTAATTTAATTATGCGTAGATAAGTGCAAATTTTATCCAAAAATATTAAAAATTGTTCAAGTTATCATATTGCCCATGTTGGAAAATGTTGTTCCCTGAAAATCACGTTTAAGATTTAGATACTTAAGATATTAATAAAAACTCCAACTGTATTCACAGCGCAATCTGCGGCTTCAATAAGGGAGTAGAATCTTTAGTATAATCTTTTCGGCAAGGTCGGTTTTATCGATCGTGCGCGCACTCACATTTATTCTGATACCTTTCTCAATAATTGAGATACCACTCTAAATCTTTTTTGCCCATATTTCTATACAGTATAATAATTTAATTTCCGTTGAAAAAAAATCGATTATTTGAAAGTTCAGAACGTATGTAATCCCTTAGGTAATTATTGATAAAGTTATGTTGAATAAATATTTCCCACAATTGGAAAGTGTATATAATTGTCATAAAAAATGTAGTAAAAATAATTAAAGCAATAAATCTATACAATGCATAAAATTAAATAATAATAATAAACAAATAAAAGATATATTAACTTTGGCTGTGTAAAACGTTAATAAAACAATTTCCTCTGTGAAATGCAGCATTTATATAAACAAGTATTCTTTATTTACTATAAAGCGCAAAATTGTTATGTTGCATCTTTTTTAAAATTTTAATTAAAACATATTCTCCCAGAAGAAATGTTCAACAAAAACGTTTTAATCCCTTTTGTTTATTTTAAGACAAATGTATATTTTAGTGTGAAAAGGAGTTAAATTAAATAGACATCTCAAATAATTAGTTCTGCGGCCGAAAACTCACTTAAAAATATTTTTATTTAGTTATTTTACAACAATTCTAAGGAACGCAATACTTTATTTTTCTTCAATACACTTTATATTAAAAAAAATTAAATATTTTCTAAAATTAGAGTATTATTTACCTGGGAAGTTTTACGTTTTTGAACGGATAGAAAGCGAATTTGTTAAAAATTATTATTATTATTCATGTTTAGGTTATTTACGCAAAAAAAATAACACGTTTCTTCCAAAAGATATATGTTATTGATATTTTGTTGATAAAAAAAAAGTTCTGTAAAAAAAAAAAATATTTTATAAAATTGAAAAATGTGTCTACTTGCAATAAAAAAGAATGTATAAACAATGAAGTAAATGTAAACAATGCAATAATTCATACCTGTCGACCTTGCATAATTCTTCCGTAAAATATGGATTAATTTAACCCAGTTTAAATACGTTTCAAACCAGAATTTTTTTTAAAGAAAATAAATGAAATACGAGGGTCAGACTGAAATTTTTGATATACGGCTAAATGGTACAAGCTAAACTTTCCAACTCTTAAGAGTGTTCAAAGTAGTTCCCTGCAAGAACAGTGCACTGTTGTAGGCGAATTTTCCAAAGCTTAAGGGTGTATTCAAATCCAAACTGCTTATTTTGAGACACATTTGTAAATTCATTTTTGCTCTAAAATGCATCCAATTGGCAGGTTCTCTTATTCAGAAACTTTATAATGTCCGTATTGTCTCGAGTTTTTGATAAAGGCAGAATATATTTCAAAAAATGCTGTCAAAGTGGACATTTTGAAACGAATTTCCCAAAGCGATAGCGCTGGAAACAAAAAAAAAATGATCGTACTGTGAAAATAATTGTCTGTAAATCAATATCTAATTAATTGAACGAAAAATAAAAACATGGGGCCCTTATAAATGTCTTTATAAATCACGCCGCCAAGTTTCCTGTTGTTACTTTTTAAAATGAGTCTGAGAATGTGTCTCAAAATTTTGAGTTGTTGAGCGTGGAAAAATATTTTTTTTGAATACCGCCTTAAATGTCTCGAGCCATCCATTTCTTGGAATTGATGAAAAATATTCTTTTATAGTCTCATCAATCTCATCTTCGGAATGTAAACGAATCCCACATAATTTTTTTAATTAAAAAATAGCCAAAAGTCACACATAGCAAGATCAGGAGAATAGGATGGATGTTTTATAACTTTGATTTTTTTTTGTTCAAGAAATTTGACTGTAATCCTTGCTGAATGAGAATATACATTGTCATGGTGAAGCATGAGTCCCCTAACATTCATCTCTTGAAGAATTTCTGGTAGACACTTAGTGGTGTACCAGTTAGCTGTAACTGTCTTCTGTTCGTCTAGCTCAATGGCTTTGACCAGATCTGTACTTCTGGAGAACACGACATACGTCACTTTTTTATTGATTGTTGTCTTTTCACCATTGTTGGTTGTGGGATCGTATTCAAAGACCCATACTTTACTTTTTTGACGTGTTGTAACATCAAAAGAAGGTATGTACGTCTCATCACCAGTTATGATTTTAGAAATAATACGGAGTCCACCATCATTAAGTAATTTTAGGGTTTCTTTACTAATTCTTCCGCTTTTTGTTGTTCTTTTAAATTATGGTGGACACAACGACAAACTAATTCTTTTATATGCAGTTCTTCATAAAAAAAAATGTATAGCTGCGGATCCAATGTTAAGTTCCTTCTGTATCATTTGGTAGGTAAAGCGATTATCATCGATTAACATTTTTCGGACGGCCGACACATTTTCTAGGACTACTGCTGTCAATGGTCTTTCTGTGTGTTCTTCATCGAAGAGAGAATTTCGACCTCTTCTGAATTCTGTAAACCATCTGAATGGAGTGGTACGAGATGGAGCTTTTCATTTCCATATGCTAATTGTCGACGTTGAAGGCATCCTTCTTTATTTAGCCCCACTTTAAGATCATAGAAAAATCATAGCTCGATAATGCTCTTGCGTCAACTCCAGTTTCTCTTCTTTCAAAATTTATTCTACGATAGTTAAATGGCAATTGTTGCCACAAATATTTGTCTGCGGACATAAAAGTGTTCAAATTTGCATATCTGACTAATTGTTATTTTGTGACGCATATCGTCTGCCTCTGTCTCAAAAATTTCAGAGTGACCATCGTATGTTCCACGTAAAAACATGAAATTAGATATATAATGTTACATTTAACCTAGATCAAATTAACTTGCATTTTACGGCAGTTTAGTTGAAGGTTGGCAAGTATGGTAATTGTGAAAGATAGAATTGTAAGTTATATATTTTAATCATACTACTATGTACAAAACATCTTTAATAAAACATTTTTCTTTCACAAATACATTTTTATCAGAATTTTTTTCAGTAATTATTTATAAAGAGCTCACGGAGTTTGATTGACGAGAATGTTTGGTTGCATTTTTTGTGAAATTGTAACAATTTATTTTGTTGTGCAACTAAAGCGTTATAAGCCTATGTATTTTTTAAAGGAATATTTTTTGAATGCAATAAGAAGGTAAGTTAAATAAATAATCCTCTAACTTAATTAACGTCATAGCAAGGTCCGTACATACTCCATGGAATTTCTAAGAAATCTGGCACCACTTTTTTTATTTAGAAAATTTCTATTTTTAATTTACATCGCCTAATTTTCCAACAGAACGTTTAATCATTGAATTTGTAATATATTTCTGCGATTAAATAAAACTAAAAATTCCGTTTAAAAATTGGAGTAAAGTAAAGATGTACGCCCTATATTTATTTAAAGATCAGATTATTTTATCTCTCTTTATTACGTTTTAAAATACCCGCGTCATATGTTGAAAACTTTTCAAAATTAATTTTTTAAAAAGTTCCTTATAGGATTAATTAAATGGAAAGTTAGCTTTCACGTAGCTGCAGAGTCTCCCATTTTTTTTTGGTATCACTAATTCTAAATAGTCTCTTTGTTTAATGACAGACATTTGAGATTAAATAAGATGAAGTTTACTTTTCTAAAATAATCGTGCTAAAAAAAAGCGGGGACCTGACAGCTGTGCTGTTAGAATGATTTCTAATAAATTGTGTTAACATATTGAATTACCGCTGCGCTGCTCTATTTTCCAAATAAACTTTGAATCAAACGAAATGGTGAATTCGACCATGTCTTTTCAAATAAAATGGATCTTCACTTGGAAAATCCTTCCGCATTGCCATATACAATGCGAATGTCATTGCGTTATTATACTTTTTTATGCGTTATACAAAATTCGGGCTATTAAAAAGCAACTTTTTAATTTGATGATTTATATTAGAGTTTGGTAGAGAAATGTGGCCGTTGTAACCAAAAGAAATTAAAATGTTCTCTGAGTCACCACACTACTAAAAAAGAGAGCATTACAATCATTGTAGAAATTGACCATTGAACTTAAATAATGTTCGGGTAATTCATCTTCGTTTGTTAGTCCTTGAACTTTGGGCATCTCAGTTTGGTGGTTCTGGTAACTTAAATACAATCTCACTCTAGGTTACGTTATATTTCGGTATATACTGATCTTCTGGCAGGTCTGCTACAGTTTTCTATATTTGGATTCCAGCAGATAAATACTGTGAAAAATGTATTAAACTATTTGGACACAAAGAACAGTGCTTAACTTTCATATTTAAAAGAAATGTGAATCATAAAAAAGTGGGTTTTTACAGCTGAATTGTTTGAATAAAATTAAAATAACGTTATTTTCACTGCCTTTTCATTTTATATACCAATTGCAATCATGTTACCATTAACCTGGACAAAGCATCGATAACTGATTCTGGTAAATAAAAATAATCCTCTAATATGCATCAAATAAATTATTCCTAATCTTCCTTAATGGGGTCCACAGCCAAGCTTGAAGTCAAACATTAGAAGCTTTGGCAACGATATCGTTACAAATATACCAGAGTTAGCTACAAAACGATGTTAACTACGCACCAAACTAAGTTCCATTAATTAATGTCAAATTGCTGTCTACTGAATTATAAATCTTTCACCAATAAAACTCCTTTAGAATGATAAATAAAGTTAGTTATGCAAAATGTTTAGTAATAATATTTTTTGTGAAGTCTTGAACCGAAGATTTTTGTGTCTTTCTCTAATGAGCATAATGATTCGGGGAAATAAATAGACTTGCTATTTCTTTTATTTTCAAGATTACATTATTCTCCGGTATGTTGTCTAAATAAACCCCATAATGTACATAACCCGTTACTTTATCACTAAGTTTAGCGGCTAGAGCTGTGCGGAAGGGCGAAATTGCTTTATAATATTCAAAATTTTATCTAATCTAAATTCCAGGTACTTTTTTTCTTATCTAGGTTACAATGATAAATCATCAAATATTGTTCCTTGGTCACCATTGGCATTTCAAAGTATTTTTCGTACATTGCAAGTATTGTTTTTTTGGTTATAATAAAATAACTGTAGATGGAAAATATGTAATAGTAAATATTCTTTTGTCCGTTTGCTTCATAATGAAAAAACATAAATTTACTAATCGCTGAGTACAAATTCTCTGTAATCGGATTCACCAACAACATCCTCCTTCAAATATAGAAATTTCCAACAATGTAGTAAATACTCCAATTGGCGGGCGACCCGATTACACAAAATTAGATTAGTGTAATATGTTTAAAAACCTTCAAAAAGAAAAAGAGATATGCAAAAAAAAAAAAAAAAATGGTGATTTTTTTTTTTAATGTGTGATAATAATTATTGTGTCGCGGACATTTACACTAAAATTTAAATATTTGACTATATTTTTTTGTAATATTAGCTGTTATTTATATAATTTACATTTCTATATAAAAAATAACTCCAAAAATAATGTCGTACACTTAAAAAAAACACCATTGTTATGAACATGAATTATTGTGCCAGTATTGCGACCGATGTCATGCTTATACCTTTTTAACACTTTCCAACCTAGTTGAAAAGTGTTTATGACTTCGATTTGTCTGGCCGTCTGCCGTCTGCCGTATGGTCGTCTGCCATATGGCCGTCTGCCGCATGGCCGTCTGGCCGTCTGTCCGTGCTCTAACTCCCGTAAATATGCTCGGATTGCTCTGCAATTTTTATATGTTATTGTCGTTATCTATAGCATGATCCCTATTTCAACGGAAGTGTGCAGCACTTATAGTTTTTTTACAGAGATACTCAAAAGAATTCCGTTACATTGCGGTCTATGGGGAAAAATCATTTGCGGTTTATTTTAATGATGTTTCACTATTTTAAACGCATTGAAATTTATATATATCACTAAGGTGCATTAGAAGAAGCTTAATATGGAAAAGGGTGTGCTCTTAGAGTTACTTTACAGGGACAGTCAAAAGAATTCCGTTACATTACGACTATGGAGAGAAATCGTCTGCGGTTTATTTAAACAATGTTTCAGTATTTTAAACGCATTGAATTTGATATATATCACTAAGATGCATTACAAAAGGCTTACTACAGAATAGTGTGTGTATAGCAGTCATACTAAATCATACTCATTTGTAATACTTTTCTGCATTTAAATAAGGCGAAATATTCTATTTAAAAAATGTGGTAAAAGCGTACGAACCATGTTAGATTACTCACGTTATTTATATTTTTGCTTTGATGTTTATTTCCATACTCGTATTTACTTTTTTAGAAATTCATGAAGTATAGAATCTTTGTTAATGAATTATTAAAAAGTTCTAAAAAAATTGTTGTTATAATTTCAAATAAAACATATTTTTGCCGAGTTGAATGTTAAACAAAATCGCATAATTTGTTTTCTTAAGTGAAGTATACTTTATAAATCAAAAAGAAGTACAACATGTTTTCTATAGATTATAGAGTAAGTAGCATTTATCGTTTATTTACAGAGACGCTGAAAAGAATTCGGTTACAGGACCGACATTTATCGATAATTGCTTGTAGTGTGTTTTCAGCTGTGGTATGCACTTTTAATTAACTAATTATTGGTGTATTAAGGGGTACGTATAAATTCTATAGATCAAAATCAGGGCTGCACGAAAGAATACACGCAATCAGAAACATCATGGGAATTTTCAAAAATCTTAATATAAATGGCAAAAACGGAAACGCAAATCATAGAGAAAATTATTATCATATTTTTAGAGAATAAATGGTTTGAATTATAAACTACATATTGTGGCTTGTAATGCATATGCACCAAGACGAGTGAAGACAATACTGCAACTGCTGCTGTAGTACAATTTATGTCACATTACATAATATGATGACAAACGTTTGAAAACCATAGAATGTTTTCAGAATCGACTTGTAGGAAATGCTGAACATCTCCTGTTGCCAATATTGAGTTGTTATTACATAACCCCTCATCGTCTAAAATAGACAATGAGACACCTTGATTAATTTCACGAGTTACATTCATGAATGATATTGATTGATTTATTTATTTTTTACTTTTATATTCCCTGTGTATATATTTCCGGTATTAATCCAATTTTGTAGTTCCTGGGAATACGTGCTAAAAATGATCTTCACCTCGTTAACCATTTATTTGGGTAACTGTGAACGGGGTAATTTTCAGGAGATTGATGGAATTTTTAACAACTTCTGTGATCGTTGAATCGTTTTTGTCATATAGCATTGTCCTTTTTTTTTTCCAGTCACTTTTTCTGTCAGAAAAGATGACTAATGATATTATCTATCATAATTTCTGCATTGGCATTACGTTTTCGAGGATATTGGGACTTGGCATTCCTAATTACTTGTGGGTTAGATTATCACCAGAGTCGAACGTCCTGAAACCTCCCTATCTTCCAGATGAAATGCCTATGGCAATATTGAATGCGATAATCTACAAGACACCACCTACTCTTATCGAACTCTTGAAGCACCTAATTAAAAAATGCTGTAATAACATCTTTGTAGCTACTATTAAACGTTCAGAGAATTCGATTTTTTAAGGTACATGTATTTGAAAGAGCAACCTTTTCTGCTCAAAACAAACCACATAAAAATATTAATATAATTACGTTAATTATGACTAAAAACATATTAGGTGATCCATATCTAAGCAATGCTTACAGGAATAATTTAACCTAGTTTATTTCAAAATGTAAAAAAAGTTTTTTTTTTATAATTTTACGCACGATTTCTCTTTAATCGTTTTACATGAAATCTTCACAAATTTTTAGCTAAATCTTACGTTTGAATAAGGGGGCATACTACTAGGTGTATATTTTACCAAATTAACAATTTTAAAAGAAAGTTGAACGTATTACATATTGTTTTTGGAGAGTTTTATTTTTTATGTGAAACAATATACATATTTAGATTCCGTTTTAAGATATAGATATAATCTATTGTGTCTAGAATTATTATGAAAAAATATCAATCAGTTCTTACAATATCTTGCGTGCAATTCTGAAAAAAACCTCATTTAGAGGTAAATCACTTTAAAATACATTTTATTAAAACTTGAAATATCCAATGTTCTCATATACTTATATTGGGTTAATTTTGAGTAAAACATAAATATATATTTTATGATACATATTCTTTAAATAATATTAAGTAATTTTAAAGATATGTCACATAAAATAATGCTGGTAGGCGATTTTATATGAAAACAATGGAAGCCCCGCTCTCTTCTCTGAACATTATGAGTTTAGCTAGGTTTCGAAGTTTACTCATCAACAAAAATGTCACACTATAAGGATTTAATAAATAGAATATACTACAAATCAAATAAAAGAATACATATTGTTTTCTCAGAAAAAATTATAAACATTTTAACCAAAAAAAATTACATTTTGGAACTAAAGATTCAGAGCACGCGTTTATCGACAACGTTAGCTTATAAAAGAGCAAACACTAAGGTAAAGTGTTGTTGTCGCAAAAACCAAATTATCTCT
Organism: Maratus michaelseni; assembly: GCA_963931845.1. Classification (NCBI taxonomy): domain Eukaryota; kingdom Metazoa; phylum Arthropoda; class Arachnida; order Araneae; family Salticidae; genus Maratus; species Maratus michaelseni. The sequence goes on from OZ007600.1 coordinate 103,158,155, forward strand.
TTGAACGATAGGATTCAGAATCAGGCTCTAAGAAAAGCTCAGCTGAATGTTTGTGTTCTGCAAGCCATAAAAGCGTGTGGAAATGGCGTTTTCAAAACTACCAGTGGCGACTATTTTTTAATTCTTTCTCGCACCACTTTCTCAAAACAAAAATCTTTCACATACACGTTGACAACGTGTGCAAGAGTTACTACAAAATAATTATTTTTTAAATAGTGCTGCGAAAAGAATATAAATATAGTCGCCAGTGACAGTCCTGCGTTTCAATCATTGTTTATTGAGAATATTTAATATATTTTAGTCATATAACTAGAGTAATTTTATGACTTTTTTGCGGTTTGTTTTAAAATGAGTAAAAATTATTGCTTTTTCCTAAAGTTTCTTGAAAAATAAAATGTTTTGAAGATTTAAGAGTAGTATTTATCCTTAAGGCTGCTCTCAGTAAACTTCCCGATTCCCCTCGCTAATGTTATTCCTATGGGCGTAGGATGCATTCGTATTTTTAAAATATCTCCTTAGGAAATTAATATTTTTAACTTCTGTTTTCTGTGTACTGTTCTTAAAGAATGTCTCTTTTTTTCTTAGTTATCAAAATATTTCCAAACTGTGTGCCTAATTTATATTTTTATGTATTAAAATCCTAGCGAAACTGAATAAGATTTTAAAATTTCATATAAAATTAAGTATATATAATTTAGAAAAAAATTCACAACTAAGGAAAAAAGAGACATTCTTTAAGAACAGTACAAAGAAAACAGAAGTTAAAAATATTAATTTTCCGAGGAGATATTTTAAAAATACGAATACATCCTACGCACGTAGGAATAACATTAGCGAGGGGAATCGCGAAGTTTACTGACGAGCAGCCTTAAGACATTCTGAAAGTAATTTATATTTAGTGCCCTTGTTACTTCCCATTGCTTCCCGAAATTCGAAGATAATCAGCTCGTCTATATTTTCTGTTAAATTGAGTTAATTAAGCAATTTTAAAATTTCCGGAGTTAAAAGGTTAATTAGTAAAAACTTTCTTTGCAGATATCGTAAGGAATATATTTTAAGCAATTGTTTGTCTTTATGAGATATGGGTGATTCTCCAATAAGTGAGTAAGTTCACGACGTGATTTAATGAAAAATAAAAGTCAAATTTGACACATTTTTTCATTATAAATAGATAAATCATAGGTTGTTAAGTAATAAATATACAATATTCTGGCATAAACTTTAAACAGTATTTTCTTTAAAAACATTATTTTATACAGGGAGGCTACAGATGAGGAAAAAACACAGTCGAAAAAAAGGGATCCAGCAGTATTCTTTTATAAAAATTAGTAACTTAACAATCACTCAAATAAACAACACGAATCTTTCCATAAGAAAATACTGGTGTTTATCGCTTTTTGTGACTGTGCTTTTCCCTGATCTATAGCCAACTTCTATAAAATAATATTTTTAAAGAAAACATTATAGCTATTTCACATTGTCACATGTGAAATAGCTTAAGTAATGCAGTTGAAATTTACCATTTTCAAATTTATTCCAAGTGAGCTGATGTAATTTCATTGAAAGGGGAGAGGAGTGACAGGGGCAGTAGTGACAAAATTAGGAAATTTGCTTCTGTGCACACAGTATGTTCATCTCAGCAAGACTCTAATATGACATTTTGAACTAAGCAAAATTTATTTATATCAGGATATATTATAATAAATAAAAATAATAATAAGGAACATTAAGTAGGGACAGTAGTGACAAGTAACAAATATATTCATATGTTTCTATCCATTTGGAAGTTTGTAGATACTTTTTAAATCCAGAAAATTAAACCCTGTGTTTCTCTCAGCAATCCAGATTACTGCTTCTACTAAATGCAGCTGTTCCCCAAATTTTATCTGCATTCCTGGTGGTCAGAGGAAAAGTTTTATACAAAGGGACAGTAGTGGCATAAAAATTAGAGGACAACATTCTCTGGCACAGAATAATATAAATTTATTTTTAATTTTGATTAAAAATCCTTTATTTTGCAGTTTAGAATATAATTTTTTATTTTGGGTAGAAAAGGTTCTAAAAATAGTTTGTCATTACATTGAAAATTGTTCCAGAAGATTTGTGCATGAGGTGAGGACAAGGGACAGTAGTGACAATTTGAATATTTAAAATACTATTGGAGTAAAATTTTGAGTTCTTTATTGAAACTCCCTTTTGCAATTGTTGACTTTAAAAACTGAATTGTTTAAAAAACATTAAAATGACGCCCTTTTCAGTGGGTTTAAATTATATACACCGGTTGCACTCATATGACCGCAGGGTTCGTACGGGTCCTGGAATTTTAAGACCAGGAAATTATTCGGTACCAGTATTTATAGATAATCTCTTCGTAAATGAGGTGAAATTTTGCACGTTTGAACTTTATGTATTTTTTTAGAAAAATATACTGGTATGTCACCTGGAAAAGTAACGGTACCCGTACGAACCCTGGACCGTTATTTGGCAAGAGATCTGATTCTCTTTGCACATAACCTGTAGTATGCATCCAATAAAATTTTCCGTAATTGAGTCCATAGCCACGTTTGACATCAAACAGGAGTAGGTCTTGCAACGATATCGTGAAAAATGCTGGCATAAATATCGAAAGTTTATTTCAGCAAGCAATTTTTATTTCAAAACGTTGGCTTCTGTGATAATAATAATGCAAAGTTTCATTAATCTCTGTAAGAATAATCCTTAGTTAATTTTGAAGCAGTGCAAGTTTCTATAAGTAAAACAAACAAACAAAAAAGACTTAACGATTGGGGCAATATTCGCTGACCTGAGTTCGAAGCTATAAATATCGCGTCTTTGAAGAATTAATTTTATTATTTCAATGATTTTATTATTAAAATAATTTTATTAAACAGACATGTTTCAGTTGTAAAGTACAGTGAAATTTTTTTTAACTGTCTGAAATTAAATTATTTTACAATACGTGCATTTACACTTAAATTTATTTATTTGACTTTATTTGTATAACATTAATTGCTATTTATGTAATTTACATTTGAATATTGAAACCTGGGTACTTCGAGGGTAGGTTCTAGTCCTGGTCCCGGCATATTTGCGCTCTTTTGGAAAAATCTCAAATACGATACTCCAACCATTAGATATAATTTACCTAGTTGAATACAACTTCCTCTGATCATTATGACCTAATTACATAGTATACCGGTGTTTCCGTGCTATTTCAGATTCCTCATGTACAATGCTATAGTTATAGCTCGGATGAATAAATTAGCGCTGTGATCGTAGCCTTGTCCAGCAAATAAGAGTGAGATACGCCAGCCAGGATATCGTCGGGATAGCTCAGTAGGAAGAGCATTGGTACGGCTAACCAAAGTACTCAGGTTCGAGTCCTGGTCCCGGCATATTTTCGCTCTGTTAAAAAAGTATCATAGTTATGATACTCCAATATAATTTACCTAGCTGAACATACTTTCCTCTGTTCATTATGAAATAACATGTATTTACAACTCACAAGTACAGTCATTTTTACATTTACATCTGCTAGTCTATATTATAAAGGACAAACTTGACCGCCCGTAAACGTGAAGACATTTTGACGTTCGTAACACCAGACGATTAAATTTCGTTTTTACAGCAGTTTTTTAAACTTCTAACCATATCATATTTTCAATTTCTACATCGTCGGATAGGGGTGAAATGTACTTTCAAATGCTATTTGATTGAAAACTGTATCGCAATATGCTACTTTTTTAAATTAAAAAAAAATAATTTTCAAGAATAATTTACTAAAATATATATAAGTAGTCTATCGCGTGCAGACGATTACGAAAAATAAATCCGCTTGCACTTAAATTAATATAAATTAACTCTAGAACGGCCAAGAGCGGTCATTTTGACCGTTACCAAATGAATATATTACGATTCGAACCAGAAATTTATTTTAAAAATAAATTAAATCTAAACTGGCAGGAATATCTTAAATGAATAAGTTAAATAGTTTTAAATAAAAATTCTGGTGGGAAAGAGTTTTATAAAATTTGAGTATAATTTCCAGTCTTTCTAGCGTTAACAGAATTGACAGTTCACCATTTGTTTCTGGCTTATATTCCATAACAAAATAAAAAAATTATCAATACATAAATAAAATATTGAAATAGAATTAAAACACAAATTTAAGACATGTAATTGAACGACGAGCTTAAACAACATAAATTATCAGGATCAAAATGGTTAAAAAAAATAGCTATCTTTGGCGATTCCTTCGTCTTTTAACTCCTGGCACGAAGCCAATACCAAAGCATTGCTTTTAATAAATTTCAAAACTTTATTTGAATACACAATTGCTATTTTTCATATAAAAATTATCTCTGGTATTGTTAGTGTGCAATCTAAATACATATATATATTATGTAAAAAATCTATTAAAGTTTTCAATTAAAAAAAAAATCTTTTTACCTGTTGTCTGTAACCCTGCAAGCCCTGATTGGACTCCCTAGTTTCTCTCTACATTAAAAATAATAACCACCGCCACCCCAACAGTAGCTGTCAATGCATTTTTTGTGCCTTGACGTCTTTCTGGGGTAATATTCAGAAAACTATTGCATATAAAAATATGATAATTGATTGTTTTACAGAGAAATGTTCGATAAACACTCTGAAATAGACGAGTTTTTAAATCGAATTTTAAGACATATTTAATATCAAAGTCGGTCAAAATAGTTATCTTAAATTTTTTTATAGGATCGAAACCTATACATAGAAATTTAACCATAATTTAAATGGGTATAGTTGACAAACTTACGGTGTGAAGAGTGCATTTAAATTTTTTATTTGACTAATTTCTTTAGGCTTCATTTCAATTTTTTATTCAAATTTTCATAGAAATTTTTTTCATATTTCAAAATTATTCTCCCAAATTATTCTTCATTTATTATTTCATATTCAAAAGTTGTCCATTATTTGAATTGTTGCCAGTTGATAAAAAAAGCGCACCTAATAATATTCCCTCTCAATTAAAATATGTATCTACACGTGAATTAAAAAGAATTAAAAGATTAAAGAGATAAATAAAACTTTAAAATAATAATTAAATGATCACCTAAACGATAAATATAGAAAATTAGGTAATAAAAATGTACTTGCGCGTGAATATTAAAAAGAGAAATAATTAAACTATTGCGCGTTCAAAGCATTAAATGGGGAAACTTACGTCATATTTAAAATGCTCAAATAACAATATTTCCAAACAGTTTCAAATTAAAAACTCATTTACACTAGAGGTTAATTTAGTTCAACAAATTCTTTTACGGATTATTGCAAATATTAAAACAGCGTAAATAATAATATTTTCCTTCAATTAAAAGCTACATTTTTACATTTAACAATTACGTTTAAATTAACCAAATAACTATTAAATTGTGAATAAAATATGATAAATGATTTTAAACAGAAATCAAATAATGATATTTTAAATATCATTATTTGATTTCTGTTGAAAATATGCGGGTATAAGAGTATGGCGGAGATTATTTTTCAAAATGTGGTAGAAAATTAAACAAACAAATAGTACACTGGGACGTATATGTCCCAACCCGTAGTCTAAGGGTTAAACTATCATATTTTCCAGATTATAAGCAATTTCTCAAATAAATCTCTTTCAAACCAGATTTTTTAAATAAAAAATGTATATATAAAATGTAACTTATTTTTTACTTTGTGCTTATTTTATTTTATTTATTAAATAACATTTCTGGTTAGAAACATACTTATTTTTATCTTCCTGTATACGCCAAAAATTACAGTACTATGTATCCTAAAATGTGCGACATTGATCTAAATCAGAATACAGTAGCAACTGATTTTGTGTAATGTAAGAACGCAAAATAACAGTGGAAATTAAATTGCATCTGCGTTTATTTATTAAAATCGTCTTTTCTTTGAATATACTAAATACAAAATAATTTCTTATTTCAACAGCGAGTTTTAGTTGCAATTTTTTAAAATTAGAAAATTAAGGAACAGCATTAAAAGATATGTATGGATGAAAATGATATATATGAAATAATAAGAAATGTATGGATATTATAAACATCATACTTCTCTGGGCTTCCCTTATTCAAGTAACGCAAATAAAGTGTCGAAAGTGGCTGTTATGATTTGAAAAATAAACGTTGGTTCAGGTTTTTACATGTAGAGGAATATTTTTTTCTTTCAAAAATTGTATTCATTTGAGAAAGAAGGCAGTATATCCAGTCTAATGACACTTTTGCGGTGATTTTGTTTCAAACGATCTCGAAATAAATGCTCGGGGATCTTTTTATTTATTTATTTATTTATTTATTTTGTAGAATATACACGGACTACACATACACATGTTAGATTTGAAGAAAAATAGGAATTGCAATAGTTATAAATATTTATAAATGTCATATGTTTAATATTTAAAAACACCATGGAAATTTCCAAAGAGCTTAATTTTAAAGGGCAAACACTGACAACACATATAATACAGTAAAGTTGTATAAAAATTCTAGAGAATATACTGACAGAATTATAGAGAGTTCTTACAGAATTAGTCCAGAATAAAACAAGTATTTACTTAGAAAAAACTCATCTTATGCAATTGCGTGATTACGTAAGCGGAAATTTTTCCTATAAGAAAATTCCGGTATTATCCTTGAAACTGTAGGATTGTTTCTGCCAAGACAAATGAATTTAATACTTCTGCTGTGAAAGGAATCATTTCTTATGATACCAAGCATTTCAAGACGGTAGAATATTTTTGAACGACGCTAGCTGGCAACATGATACTGCTATCGCATATTTTCTCACTGTCTAAAGCAAACAATGAGATTACTTAATTAGGTAGGTCGACAATACGATTTCATTAAGTTGATCAGCATTTCCATTTTTTATTTTTGTATTCTCCTTAATTAGTTTTCCGGTATCAATCATATTTTGCAGTACCGGGGAATACATAAAACAAATGATCCCCTCTTCAGTGTCCATTGATTCGGATAATTCTAATCTTAGCTGTTATGATTTGAAAAATAAACGTTGGTCAGTGTATGAAAAATGAGTATGTTGTATGAGTATGATATATGTAGACAAACCTTTTTTTCAAAAATTTTATTCATATTCGGAAAGAAGATATTATATCGGGAAACTGTCGAATTTTCAATAACTTGGATGAACTCTGTCATGTTGTATTTTAAAATAATTCTTGCCAGTTAAATTTCCGGTCAGAAAAGTCTACCAATGATATTATATTTTAGAATTACTGCACATATAGTTTTTTTAAGGATATTGAATCTTGGTATCCTTAAACCTTAATTGCATAGTGATGTAAATTTCCATCACTGTTTATTTAACTTTTAATAAATAAATCAACTTCTTCGCCACCACTATATTTATATAGAAATATTAAGGCGGTATTAAAAAAAATATTTTTCCACGCTCAACAACTCAAAAATTTGAGACACATTCCCAGACTCATTTTTAAAAGTAACAACAGGAAACTTGGGGGCGTGATTTATAAAGACATTTATAAGGGCCCCATGTTTTTATTTTTCGTTCAATTAATTAGAAATTTATTTACAGACAATTATTTAAAAAAAGTACGACCACTTTTTTTTGTTTCAAGCGCTATCACGTTGGGAAATTCGGTTCAAAATGTCCAGTTTGACAGCATTTTTTGAAATATATTCTGCCTTTATGAAAAAATCTAGACAGTGGGGACATAATAAACATGATAAAGTTTCTGAATAAAATGAACTGCCAATTGGATGCATTTTAGAACAAAAATGAATTTACAAATGTGTCTATAAATAAGCAGTCTGGATTTAAATACACCCTTAATCCAGTAAATTTCACGTGAACTATGTTGCTGAACAAAGTTAAAAATCTATCTTAAAATTTCTGGTGTCTAATATTTAATATATGCATAAAAAAACACAATTGTAAAAGAAAAACTCATGCAAAGAAGGGTTAAATACTTGTGGGTTAGATTCGCAACGTCTCGAACGTCCTGAAGCCTCCTCATATTACACAGATATTGTACCTAATAATTTTCTCGTTTAGACAGTTGCGATAGCTTATAAAACGCCACCCAATTTTATCCAACCGTTAAAGCAGTAACTTAGAGAATGCTCTATAAACATCTCTGTAGCCACATTTAATGCCATCAGAAATGAATTATACAGAAAATCTCTTACTGACAAGAATTAGACGGCAGTCAATTACGGCATCTATTGGGTTAAAAAAAATTAAACTAAACATTTTTCACTTTTTAGTGAAATTGAGAGTTACAAATTTAATTAATGAAAACATTCTCTGGAAATATTGTAAGGAGAATATGTTTATTGAATTATTTGTTATCAAGAGATTATTACAATGATATGTTACACGGCTCCACCCTCCCATTCCCAGTTGAAAATTCAAAGTTTAATATACAATTTGAGCGCCCGTGCGCTCACTCAAAAATGCTTTTAATGAAATGAAGTCCCATTTTAATTCTTTAAATACATCTTTCACCGATTTTCAAAATTCCAATTTCCTGTGGTAAAGGGGCCAGAAAGGGTAGCATGGGACTCTTGGCGGAACCAGTACAAAATTTCGTTTCTAAATGTAAAAAATAACGGCAGTGAAATTATTTGAATGGATTAACAATAATCCACGTGTAGAAAATATCTTTCCAATGCACATGTCAACTGTTAGTCTAAGAGTCAACTGTTAACTGTTTGTTTACTTTCTACAAGGATAAGCATGTACATATCTATGGACAACTGATTGCTAGTTTTGAGCAGGATTGCTGGTTTGGCCTTTTTTTTAATTCATGAATTCCGAATTAAGAATTTTTACTATGTGTCTTCACAAAGTTCCCATCATTACATAAGGAAAAAAAATTCTGTTCTGAATATCTGGTATGAATTCGGAATTTCTGAATAAAAAGAAGGCCAAACTGGTGTTATAGCCGTTGAATACCAAAATATAGCGTTTGTCTAATATATATATGTGCATATATATATGTGTGTATTTGAGCGTGTATAATATAAAACTCGCACAAATTAGTGTAAACAGTAAATTACGTGAGATTTTATCCTATTTTAAAGGGGTACTGACTTTTAAACACCGAAACACCTACATCTGTTTCAGAAATTGAATAAAATCTCATGAAAAAAATATATTTATACAAATGTAAATTACTAATACGAGACTTGAATACAAATTCACGTCGAACGTATTTATAATTTTCGTTTGGAACTAATGTTTTGATGATCAGTCTATAGTAGTTTAAAGCGAACTATCATCCAAATTAATAAATCGTCACTATTTTAACACTAGAACGGCCCAGAGAGGTCATTTTGACCGTTACCAAATGAATATATTACTATTCGAACCAGAAATTTATTTTTAAAATAAATTAAATATAAACTCGCAGGGATATTTTAAATGAATAAGTTAAATAGCTTTAAATAAAAATTCTGGTATGAAATAGTTTTATAAAACTTGGGTATAATTTCCAGTCTTTCTAGTGTTAATAGAATGCTAAAATCACCCGAAAATAAGTTATTTTACTAATAAAATATTGCGATAAAATAGAGCGATTTACTTGAATTTTATTATTTAGATACTCTTTGAAATACAGTTGCTAGGCAACGAGTAAATTAAAGAGGAAAATAAAAAGAAATGTATTTTAAAATTTGTAAAAAAAATGAAAAAATAAAATGTTTTAGATTTCTCGAACAGATGCATGAAATTTCCCAAAAATTTAGACAATAAATTTATAAATTCTAATAAATGTATTGGCAAACATTCAAAGCGATTAGATATATATTTAAGACCTTCATATTTACTGTAACCAAAAGTTTACGTTTAAATCAATTATACAAATGTGCCATTTTCTTTTCATTGAACAATGAGATTTTAAAATCGCCTGAATTGTCATAGAAAAGCATTGTATCGTAAAATAAAATGTTATGTATTTTTCGAACGAATGAATCAAATTTAACCAAAAACTAGTAATCTAATTCCGCATACCTCACGAACATATCTATTTAATTACAATCTAATCGGATGGTTTTTGCGGCAGTAATCGCAGAACAGACAGACAGACTAACAGACAAATAGAAACAAAAAAATTTTCGAGTCTCAACAGTAAGCCTCATCTGCCGTTTCGGCAATTATTAAAAGTTATCAGAAGAATATTCTTTCTAGCGAGCTTATAAATACTTTAAAATGCATAAAAATCACAATATAAAATATGTTTGACAAATTAAGAACATTTTCTTTACTGTTGTTCTTAATTACATGTTTAAGTATTATAAAAGAAATGGCTGCTATTAAGTCATAAATTCAAAAATTGGCACCTACCATAATGAATTATTACTGCAGTTCAGCTAATATCTTTGATTTTTTTTTTCTTGATTCATCACAGCTGGTGAATTAATAATGTCTGTTTGGTGAAGTTTTTTACTAAGCGATTTTAATCTGATAAAAGTTCTTGTAAGAACATAACATGATGTTGCAAAGCAATCTGTTTCAGAAAAAAAGATTTTTTAATAATGTTTGTTAATTTTCTCATCATGTCACTTCCTCTTATCAAAACATTACCGTGGTATTTTTGAAATGCCTCTTCCATTTTAAAAACAATTTGAAGCAGTTTATTTCCTGTTCTATTAAGATTCCTCTTGAAATAGAAGAGAGCCAGTCTTTAACGCTAAATATGCTAACAGCTGGTCATTTGTCCGGTATCAAATAAAATTAATTTCGATTCGAACAAGGCAATTTTTCATAAAATAAATAAAATCTATATTACGCATAAATAAGTCAAATACTTAAATTACTTTAAGTCAAATAAAGTAATTTTAAATATAAATTTTGGTGTAAAATATTTTTTATGAAACTTAAATAAAATTCCAGGCATGATTAGTGTTTATCTGAGTTCGTAATTGGATTAAGTTAATCGAACTTTTTGGAAGGTTTTCCTTTTTAATCTTGCGAGCATTTTTATTAAGTCAGAATTTTATCCTTATAATAGAAAAGTGTGACTTTCATTATTATTAGCTTTCGTTCGTAAACATCCAATTATTAATCATCTTCTCTTTACATGTCGTCTTCCCTGATGCTTTCTGTAGACTGTTCATCAGGTACATTAAGAATTTAGTTCTTTAAATTTAATACGATGTCGGCAATTAATGCGGGCGTCACTTATTCGTAACAACTCCCATTGGTAATGAAAGCTTTTGAGCTGCGATTCAGAAGTCGAAACTTTATTCTACGCTGACAGTTGGTAAAGGGTGATAAAATTTACCGGAAGTTCTTATTTTTTTAAAAAAATGCTTTGATTGCATGTTCAAGCTATTATTATATGAATAACGTCTAGCTTGTCAATGTCCAATTTTTGCAGAGTGGCTACGCAAGTCCCTATTCTTGCGTTAACCTCGCTTCGATGCTAAACTTTCTAGGTAAAATCTAGGAAGCATCTCGCTGCTTCAACTTAGTCCAGAAAACGGTGATAGAAACTCACATTGACAGAGTTATCAGTTTGAAAAAAATTCCGTAGACATGACGATTGAAGTCACCATGACGTCATAAACGGTCATTTCCAAATGATTAAAGACATAGTTCCGCCCAGTCAAAAGACATTTCTAAAAACACAATCCCTCTAAAAAAAGTATTTTCAGACACCATGCAAAATACATATGAAATAACAAATTTTCCTAACAATTTTTTAAATAAGCAATTATAAAACAATTCCTGACAATAAATAAAAGTTAAAAGCTGAAAGAAAAATCACAAGATTTCTGAGAGAAAAGTTTCCGTACGCGAGAGACGTTAATTTTCTTCTTTAACTCGGCAGAAGTCGCGTATATCCAGATAATGAATGGTTTTTACATTGTCACCAATAAACACAATTAATAATCGTCACCTTATTCAGTCTGAGACAATTGTTACAAATTCTATGATAATGTAAATTGTAGATTACTTTTCGAAAAATAGTGGTGACAGTGGTAAAAACCGTATGCACCCTGGGGTATGTCATACCCCATGCGACTGCTCCCGGGTTAACTTTATTAGTGAATTTGAATATGGATTGCCCAAATATAAAAGTTAGTCTTGCGCGCTGTATCTTTTTGCGCTAACATTTCCTCATACGTTTATCGAATTAGTTAGCAAGCTCTAGAAACGAATTAATTTTATGTTTGGTTTTACTCAGGATCTCGGAGAAATTTGAGAGTCCTTTACCGAATTTTTCGAGTTGGTATATTTGCTGAGGGCTGATGGTTCCGTCTCAGAAAAGGTTTCTAAGCAATTGTTTGGGGAATTTTTATTTCCAGAGGATTTTTTACTTATTTTAATTCTTGGTGATATCCGCGTTAGGATTTTTTTAATTGGGTTTTACGGGGTAATTTTCGTACCCATGTAATTTGCTTAGTGTTTTTTGCTACAATTGCAGCAGGTAGGAGGGAGATTTTCGTCGCATAGAATTTTCCTTAGGGCATGAGTTGGATGAGTGATTTTTTCCGCAACTGACGCACGTAGGCGGAATATTACAAAATTTGGCGGCGTCAAAAAAATTTTTATAATTAAAGCACGGCGGAGTTTTACGCAGTGGAGATTGGTCTAATTTCTTACTTGGAATAATGAATTGACTTTAAACAGTTGTTTTGAAATAACGTTGCGGATCACATAAAGGGGGAAGTATTCTCCCGTGATTTCTAATTTGCAATTGGACAGTTTTTATGACATCACAGCCATCGCTTTTATTCACCCCAGCTTGTAATTCATCATATACCTCTTGAAGATCATAAATTGAATTTAAAGAACATTTTGGGATGGTAGCAATTTTTTTCCTATGACATGAATAGATGCGCCTAATCATATAACTTTTTAAAATCTATATTCTGTTCAATAAAATTTATGAAATATGCATTTGTTGAGTTTATTGGTACGGTGAAGAGGCATTCTAGAACTTCGGGCAGGGTTGCAAAAATCTAGGCGCCAATAGGACGATTCACACCACAAAATTTTTAGTATTCTTCGCCTAAAAAGAATACTGATAACATTTAGACGAAGTATACTACTCCCTCTGTTCCAAATTAGTTGCTGCGTTTGAATACGTTTGTACTGATTATTGATACTGATGATTTTATTATTTTGTTTGAACATTTTTCAGAGATTTCATGGTGCTATGCTATCAATCGCCAACAGTTACTTACCCTCCGTCCCTCCTTAAATTAGTACCAAATTATTTAAAAAAATCCAGGGTTCGCACGCTCTTAAGCCACGCCCCATTTTATAAGGATTCTTTCACCAGTAATCGCATAAAGCTATCTTCTAGCTAAGGAATCGTGAATTCATTAGGAAGAAAATGATCTTTCTGGTATACAGGTGGTAGAGTCCTTACAAAATGGGGCGTAGCTTATAAGCATCGGAGCCTTGTAAATTTGCTTGGAAAAAATTGTCCCAAAATAAGTGCTATATGTGTGGGAAGTAAAAAATGAGAATGAAAATACCAAGTTGTGATAATTTTAATCGCACATAAAGTAATTTTAATTGATATTTACGGAATTTCTTTAAATGTAGTAAAAATTGCAATACAGCGTTACGCTCTTTATTATTCATTTCCTTCTTTAGGGTAATTTCTAAATTGCTACTCACAATTACAATTAACGTTACTTCTTATTGTTATACTTCCCATTGGAGTTCATAAATAACTAGGAACTTAAAATAACTAGCATACCGCATTATATTCATTGTAGTTTAATAATTTTACTGGTGTCGATTTACTAAACACCATCGAAAGATATTTATGACTCCACCTATTTGAAATGTGGCAACTAATTTTGGACAACATTTTCAACCCAAATGTAGCAACTAATTTGGGACGGAGGGAGTAATAAAATTTGACGAAGAATACTATTAAAATTTAGTGGTGGGAATCAGCCCATTGGCGCCTAGATTTTTGCCCCCTTGATTTAGGGCATCGAATCTACCATTTACTGTTCTTATAATTTCTGCCACGCGACTGTTCCGGACATAAACTATTCAGTGACAGATGCAACAGTGTCTGAAACAAATTCAGCGGTTTTTCTTACAATCTGTCTCTATGAATTAGTTAATAAAAAAATATCACAGTTAGTTTTAGACATAAATTTAAGATCGTCGTGATTATGCTTTTCAATACACTTTTGTATTTTTTTCTTAGTTATTTTCCCATCTACTAGTTCATAGCCTTTATCTGTCAAATGTTCCTCAGAAATTTAAGAGTGTGAGGAACATCACAAAATACTCTGACATCTATGTCCGTAAAGAAGGGTTTTTTTCAATTTTGAAAGCCTGGCTTGATTCCTGACTCTAATATCAGTTTTTGATTTAATGGTTTCCACGCCACTTACAAACGCCCGTTAACGAAATCCTGTCAATTCACCAGAGTTCGCACGCATTTACCACAATTTTTTAATAGATATTCTCGATTTAATATTTATATAGCAGGAATTGTAGGCGCCTGGTTTAATTGCAGGATTTGTGATACATTTCTGCATTTAAATAATGGGAAAATTCTGTTAAAAATTGTGGTAAAAACGTACGAACCGCGCATTTTCCACAATATTAGAACCATATTTTTGTCAATAGGCTTATCAAATTCATAATATATTGGTTGTTTCCGTTTTCCTATCAGTTCTCGTATTATCACAACTTGTACAGTGGAATGAGAAAATTTAACCTTGAATGGGGTAGTAGCATAGATCAACTTGTAATTTCATCTCATCGAAGCACAGTACAACGTCTCTTTCCATAACAGTGAAAACTATTCCTGGTGCCTTCAGTACATTCAGACTTGATATCTATAAATCCTGGTAATATAACAAAGTGATGAAGACGGTGTTGTATTGTAGTTTCACTAGCCAGAGATTATATATACTCCTATTTTACATTATTAAAAACTTTTTATGGTATTCATAATAAGGCGATGGCTCTAGTCTTTGTTCTAAATTCTGCATTTAACCCTCAGAATAAACTATTGAAGCGAAGATAAAAATTGGGAATCGTACTGCTTTAAAATGTCTTTTAAATGGGAGTTTTTTTATTTCACATTTTCCATCTTGAAAAAAAATGCATTATTCGTTTTTTTAACTATTGATTTTATTTTTTCTTATTGAATCATTCAATATGTAACGGATTTTCCTGAGACGTAACATTATATTCTTGTTCTGAGGAGAGACGAAGTAAATCCTGACCAGGTTTTATCTTGCTGCTCTTATTCGTTTGCGATGTTTATTTCATTTATGTTACCTTGTTTTTCAGCTCGTCCTCTTTCAACTGGATATTTTTAAATGGGGGAACCGATTTAAGCTTTTAATTTCGTTTATGCATCAATTCAAGCAGTTCTTCCTTTCAAAATCGGCCTGTTCAAAGTGAATTGAACAGACTCTTGCACTTCAAATGCAAAAATTGTCAGCTCTTTTGCACGCTTTCTGTCATTGTTTTCACACTGCGTCATTTACTGGGAATCAATGAAATGAAATTTCAGAGACTTTGAAATGTCTCGTATGATTTGTACAACCGGAAACGGCACATCACGTCATCACTGAGTATTTTAATTAAATTCAAAACCACTTTCAAAATATAAGAAATAGAATAAGGCACAAAATAATTATACTAAGCTGAAAAATAGCACTCGTAAGAGATAGGATCACAGTGTAAATGAATGTTCAGATACCGAAAGTGCTGGACGTTCATGCGAATGACGTAGGATATCGGAAGAACTAAGACTCCTATATTAGGAGCTGACGCATATCCATTTTGTTTCGGATTATTGGTGCTCAGTTCAGCATCAATCTACCGCAGCCGGAGTTGGAGTTGCCTAAGACTCGGTTCTGATTGGCTGAACCGATTCTGATTAGCTTGGTTTTTCGACTGAACTTCAATTTGAGCACCAAATCTGCGAGGATGCGTCAGCCTCTATTATAGGAGTTCTAGGAAGAACTACTGCGCATCTGGCTCATGGACATGCACCCTACCATGTGTTCTTTTTACCGTATTATTTGTTATCCAACTCAACAATTAACCGAATAATGTATCGATTTCATAAAGATTATAAAGAAATTATGCATGTTGAAAAATTGTCTTCTGAACGTGCTTAAGCAAGTACATGTATGTCTAGAAAAAGAAGGAGAGCCATTTGAATATCTATAGCAGTTTCGAAATATGAAAAACAATTTTTTTTTCTATTTTTGTTTTCAAGACACCTTGTATACACGCGCACACACACACATACATACACAGACATATGTATATGTTTGTTTATAGGGTGATTATAAAATGTTTGAATATATATTAGACACTAGCGGTCATGCCATTCAAGGAAACGTGAAGAAATTTAATATGTAGCATTTTAAGGCGTTCGCTTGAAAATGGCGTGAAGAACCGGATTTCACATTTAGGATTGCAAAGAAAAGTTTACTAAAATTGCAAATAGAAATACCCATATTTTTACATCGCATAATGATCTACTTGGTGAAAGCTATAAATGAAATTGAAACGGCACTTTTAGCACTATAAACGAAAACTTAAAAAACACACAAAGTGGAATAGTGCGAACAGTAACCGATCACGAAGAGGCGACTTAAAGAAAATTAATTCAGTTACAAAATTCAGTGATAGACATAGATAACGCACCGCATGCAATTGTGGTCAACAATAAATCATAGAATGAAAATTATATAGACTCTCACGTTTAATCACATTTTTTATGTTAAACGCACTTCATGGATTCGATGGATATTAAATCCCCATGAAACAGAAACCCACTGGATGTGTTCGGGTAGAAATGGCGACCGCGGAAATGCGGAGTTCAGGTCAATGACAATGACACCAATGTACTCTTGAAAATCACATGGAGTATTCACTGCTCTTCTATGCTTCATTCATATAACACTGTTTTTAGTTCAACAAGGAAATATTGCAACATGATTTATCATTTGTCAATGTGTTGATCAAATTGCGTTGCAAAACAATGAGTATTATTGTTTGAAATTTCCGAATTTTTAGTAATGTTACCTGCTTTGAGAGGAGGATCGTGCTGAGCTCGTCTCATCTGTAATATATACAATAAGTATTAACAGACTTAAAACCTTTAACTACAGCATTACATTATATTGGAAGATATTTTTGTAACTCAATAGTTCTTCTATAATATAATATCAACGGTGAAGATCGAGCTACGCTAGGCTAAAATGTATTTTGATTCATAGTGAAGGCAACATGACCCACTAATTGAATTTTCTCGAACACGTGACCTAGCCCAATTATCTTCTCTTACTCCAAAACGACAGGATACAAATTTCAGTCAAAATCATTAAAGCCGATATTTAGATAAAATTAGCTTGACTCGTGTGACGCCAAAACGACTCCCTAATCGAATTTCCTCGAACATGTGACCTATCCCAATCGTCTTCGCGTACCTTGAGAAAGTAGGATACGACATTTAGTCAAAATCGTTAAAGCTGTTTTTAGATAAAAATAACTTGATCCATAATGACCCCAAAATGACCCACTAATTGAATTTTCTTCAACATGTAACGTAGCTCAATGGTCTTATCGTACCTCAAAACGGTAGGATACGAAATTTACCAAAATCATTAGATTAGTCTTTTTAAAAAAATAGTATGAACCGTAATGACCCGAAAATTACCCACTAATCAATTTTTCTCGAAAATGTGACCTAGCACAATAGTCTTCATGTACCCCAAAGCGGTAGAATACAAAATTTATTGAAAATCGTTAGAGCCGATTTTTAGATAAAATTTGTATGCCGATACCCAAAATTTTGCTTGTACGTTAATATATGATATATTTACATATTTTTTAAGTTTTTGGAAAGTGCTAACATTTACCTATGTTGGATCTTTCATGAAATTTTAATAAAGAAGGCATTTTCTGTATGAGGGATACTGAACGTATGAGTTACTGAACTATAGAATAACTATTAGAATTATTAGAATACTATTAGAATATTTTTGTGTGTATGTTGAAAGACATATATTTTCGTCACATAAATACGTATCTATCTTGATCTGTAGAAATAAATTCATTTATCTATTTTTCCTGAATATTTTTTTTAAACTGCAGATTACCTTAACTTTAAATAAAAGTTTTAGGATTCATTTATTACTTTGGGAAATTATTTTGTAAAGTCATATTCTAAAGATTTGTTAGTATGTTATTTAACAGTATTTTTTTTCTTTTTAATTGAAAACAAAATTAAAAATAATAAGCAACCATAACATTTAAAAAGAAAAGAACAAATTATCTCTTCTTAACATGTTTTAAAATTCATGAAGATTTTCTGGAAATTATATTTTTCTTTCTAATTTCCTACAAATAGTTTGTGTATCATTAATCTGGAATTTTTTTAATTTAAAATGAACATACAATAAATTTGTTAATATAAATAAAGATGATGTTTAGTTAGTTACGGAAAAAGTGATATTTTGTTTACAAAGATATGTTATTGTTATTTTAGTTAGATTTAAAAAAATGAAAAAAAATTACTCATCTAGTCTTATTATAAACATAAATATCTATAATTCTAAACAAGGCTTTTGCTGGCTTTTGACCAACCTTAGCAAATTTGAAACAGTAGACAACTGAAAAAAAAATTTATCAAATAAACTCGTCGTGAAACGTTCATTCTAAAATAATTCTTTAACCGCTTGAAGAAAGATAGTATATTATTTATACCACTTACTTTTAATACCAAACTGCCAAATGTCACCCACTTTTTTAATACAATTGTATTTTTAAAATGTACAGTTCACCAAAAAAAATAAAGCGAGAGAGAGAGAGAAAACACACCATACAGTTTAGTCACCAGATTAAACGAGGAAAAAAAAGAAAATAGCGATTCAACTGAAAAGTACCCCCTTCGTTCAATGTATGTTTAAAATTAAGCTTAGATGTCTTGCTACAGTGCCTAGAATATATAGTGTGGAAAGTTTTACAGTTTTTTAATTAAAAATTTGCGAATTAAAACCGGAAATTCTGAAACAAGAATTTTTACTTCAACCCTTTCCGGCACAATGGTCCCACTCCAGGCACACCTAATTTTAATTCCAAACTTGCATACGGCACCAAGAATATTTTAATAAAATTTTGGTTCTATAATGAAAGCATAATATAAGCAGTTCATACTTTCTAAAAAAGTCGTTTGTAAATTACGGTGTCAGTCAGAAATTTCTCATTTTACGAATAGATTTTGTCTGTGCCAGAAAGGGTTACGAACTCACGAATAATCTATCATTAAGTAACCAAAAGAACATTATAGGGAATTTCTGGTGTGAATGCGAAATTTCGGAATTTAATAAAACCCTAAATGGTAAAGCTTTAAAAAGTACTAAAAAATTGTAGCTGATAAACGTGCAACGATGCGGTACAATAATAGGGCGATCGCAGCGACATCTGTTTTAAAAATAGATTTACCTCTAGCAAAAGTAACCGTTTCACTATTGACAACATGAACATAATTTCTGTTAATAAAATATTCTTGTATGTGTATATTTCAGATGTAACTGTTTTTGAAGTTAGTTTTTTTATCATATCAGGGAATTAATCTTTTCCACTCTTCTAGCTGAGATTCAACCTTTGGTATGCTAAATAAGGATAATTTCTAGTTTTCTGTCTTGTATCGAGTACTGCAACCAGGCACAAAATAATGCGTATCACGTTTTTTGGCCATGATCAACATCATTCATATTTTCAAAGCTTATGAAAATCACTATCCAAGTCAAAGGAAATACGGTGTAATTTAATTATTTAAAATATTTACTACCGGCTTAAACGTTTTCTCAGTTCGATTCTTATACAATGTTTGCGTTGAAAAGAGCTAGCAGACAGTGGCGTTACCAGAGAGGGGGTCCAAATGTTTTGGAAACCAGTAATATTATAAAGTTTTCTTCGCCTTGAGTATCGCAGAAAATTCTCCTATTAGATAAGGCAAAAAAAAAAAAAATTAAAAATTCGTGGTATCTAAGCCAACTGAACCTTCACCCTGTTTACGCCATTGCTAGGAGATGTCGCTGCGATCGACCCGTTATCTTTTCAGCATCGTTCTACATTTATCGGATCAATGATTTAGTACTATTTTGTAGCCGTTTTCCACACTATGCATTCTAGGCGCTGTAGTCTAAAACTGAAATTGTCCCAAACTCTGAAAATGTTTAATACGAATATCCAATTCTAACAGCCTATTTAGTTTTGTTCGATAATTTACACCCTAGGATACGTGTCAGAAAATCATTCTGTCAAATAGTTTAGGAATTATGATAGTTTCAAGTTTGGCAATCGTAATGTTGCATTTTTTTTTTAATCAAGCGAGTATATGAGTAGAATGCTAAAATTCATCTTAAAAACTTAAAAATTAAAATTACGCATGATGTGTTTTACTACTTAAAAGATGATTGTAAAAAAAGATGTTAAATTGCATTAATCATAATTATTCCAATCACTTTTAGCTATACACGTAGACACCATCAGGGATAAATACAAATTGTCATTAACAACGGCTTACTTTAAATTCTCCGCTTATTCATCCGAGAACTCGGGTTGGTTGGTTGCTTGATTTATAACGGCCGATTATCTACACGAATTAGGAAAGTCGTCTTTTGCAGCCAGGTTTGTTGCGTGATTCCAATTTTTTTTTTTGGTATATGAGTAACAGGAGAAAAAGAGGGTAGGGTGTAGAATATTATTCATTTTGCAATTCTTTAAGCAAACTTTACCATATATTGGGTATGTTGTGACAAAACGTTATTGAAAACTCTATTTTCTTTAGCGATAATTTCAATTGATTCATTGATAATTAATTCATGATAAGTTTTCAAAAGGGCATATAATTTAGCTTCCTCAAAACTAACTGTTTCTGATTTGTTACTGAACACTATTTCTGATTAAGTCAGGGCTGTATCTGTCGGCTGTTCTTCAGGTCTCCAAAATGTTCTTTAACACGATCATTAATTTTACCAGTAGTCATTCTTATGTATTCAAGATAAATACAGGGTTCGTACGCCTCCTGGAATTTTGCGACCAGGAAATTCTTCGGTACCAGTATTTTGTTACGGAAAATCTATGCTTAAAAGAAATGGAAGTTTCTCGAGTTTAACCTAGACTTCTTTTTCTGTAAAAACAATACTGGTATTACTCCTGGAAAATTTCCTGATCCGTACGAACCCTGTAAATATCATTTCCGAATTTTAACGGAATCGTGTATACAACACAGAATTCATCTTCCGGGATCGTGTCTATTTTGCAGCTAACATGGGAGGTCTCCTTAGAGTGCATACTCAGAGTGTTTTGAAAAAAAAAATTCCAATGGAACTCCTCATGTACTTAATAAAGGATCAGTCAAATTTAACTGCGGAATCGAAGTAGAAAATTTGCAAAAAAATAAAAGACACTTTTGAGTATTTGGCGTAGAAAGACGTCATTTGGCTAGCAACTATTTTCGCTGCCAAATGCAAGCGATTTTAATGCATTTGGAAATTGCTTTTTTTAAGTTAATGTTTAAATGCGTAGTACTTTATGAATTTAAACTTGAACGACTAAATAGTTTATTATTTTTTCTGTAAGCTTATATACTATACATACAAGTTGCGCCAATATTTATGTTTGCACGGTTTCGCCAGCTGGATAAGTTTTAAGTGTATCATAACACTAACTGCCCGATTAAGAACGGTCTTATGATACATTTAAATGTTGAATAAGTCGTTGTTTCAATGTCAACAATACTTTTTCTTGTTGTCTCAGACACTAACAATATCCAAGTCAAATTTACAGTGCTCAGAATTGGACATTAATTTTTAGTTGGAAGAATTTTTAATCAATTTAAATTTTGTTCTAAACCGGAGAATGTGATTGTTAATTTTCTTTATAATATTGTTATGAATTTTGTAAATATTTCATTCTTTTTAATTTATTTTATTTTATTATTGTGAAAATTGCAGTATTATTAATGTATTTCCTATTGAGCATCATGTAATTCAATGCTAAAGGCCTCAGGTGCTTTGCAAGAAAAACAATCTTACAGCATCGGTTTTATAATGGAGTTCTATTGGAAAATCGCCAAGGAATGGGTTTATCGGCAAGTTGGCGATGGATTTGGCGACTTATTTTTGTCGCCAAATTTGGCGATATATCGCCAAATGTCGCCATGTTGGCGACGGATTTGGCGACTTTTTGTGCAACCCCCCCTAAAGGGGGGCAAGTAATATTTTTCAGAAAGAGAAACAAGAGTCCGTCTTCTCCGAGGGGTTATAGACCCATTACCCTCTTGTCCATCTTTGGAAAACTCTTAGAGAGGATTATAAAGTTAAGGATTATGAGAAATTTAGAAACAGTGAATTACTTTAATATTTCCCAACACGGATTCAGAGAGGGAAAGAGTACAATTACGGCATTGCAAGATCTTAAGCACATGGTACGAGGGAAATTGAAAGAGATGAAATATTGCTCTTTGATCTCAATAGATATTGAGGGAGCGTTTGACTCAGTAGACTGGAATACTCTGTCTTGTATTATAAACGATTTGCCTTTGCCCAGTTATTTGAGATCAATTTTGAAAAGTTACATATCAAATCGTAGGATAGGGTTTCTTTTTTCAAGTGGTATAAAATGGTTCAAGTTATACAGAGGATGCCCGCAGGGCTCATGTCTTGGGCCGTTGTTATGGTTATTAGTTGCTGACTATTTCCTAAAATCATACTGTGAAATCTCGAGAGACATTTTATCATATGCCGATGATTTTATAATTATTGTGGGAGAAAATACGAGAAGATCATTGGAGCGGCGAGCTAATGAACATATACAGAGATTTTATGATATTTGTCTCGAGTTAAAATTAAAATTAAGTATTCAGAAATGTGTTGCTATGATGTTCGGCCCAAATACAATGGAAAATAGAAGACCAATTTTTAAGATACGGGGAACCTCCATACCGGTGCAAGACAATGTCAAATATCTTGGTTTCTTACTGGACTCAAGATTTAATTGGTTGGATCATTTTAATGAAATTAGAGAAAACATAATTAATTTTACAGTTAATGTTAATAGAACAGGACTGAGAGACAAGGGATTGAGTTCAGTAATCAAAAAGATTTGGTATACAATGGTGATAGAGAAACGTATTTCATACGGATATGAGTCCTGGTTTCCGGATCTCCACATACACGCAATTAGGAAGCTGAGTTCGTGCCAGAGAATGGGGTTGTTTTCAATCGTTAAACCATATAGAACCGTTTCAACTGATGCGTTGTGTGTTCTTGCTGGAGTGGTTCCCATATATATTAGGTTGTCTCAAGAATATCTGGGAAACTCAGTTATAAATGGTAATGGCAAAATAGAAATTCAGGGTATTGAAATAGGCCAGGATAACATAATGAGAAAATTGAAGACGTTTGAATATCATAGAAATACCGATATTGACAATATAGAATTTATTTCTGATATAAGAGATGTAAAACCTATTGAACAAGGAATAGTTACATATACGGACGGCTCAAAAATGGAGGAGGGCACGTCGTCTGCTTTTGTGGTTTATAATATTGATGTTCAGTTACACGAATATAGGATAAAACTTCACAGGTTAAATTCGATATATCAAGCGGAATTATGTGCAATTAAGCATGCAGTAAATTGGTTCAAAAGTACTACTTACAGAAGAATGATTATTTATACGGATAGCTTTTCATCGGTTTGGTCTCTTCATCACTTGTTCCCACAAAATGAAATTATTAGAGACATTTATGATACAGTGAATAATATACCAGACAAAAGACTACAGATAGGATGGATAAAAGCCCATGTGGGATATTATGGAAATGAAAAAGCTGATCAGCTGGCAAAGAGTGTCATAGAAAAAGAGGAATTTGACTTAGAAGAAAATTTGCCTTTACCTATATCCCTTATTAAAAAGCATTGTAGAGAGAAAGCCCTTGAGGACTGGCAAGCACATTGGACGGACTCAAATGTAGGAAGAAATACTTATAAAATTTTTAATAAAGTAAGTAGAGACAGAATTATAGGTAGCAAGGTAATACATTACTTTTGTACGGGTCATGGGAGTTTTCCCATGTACCTGAAGAAGATTGGGAAAAGACATACAGACAAGTGTGACTGTGGCCAATTGGGTGATGTCAACCATTATTTATTTGGTAACTGTCCGCTAATGCCTTATAGGTTTAAATTTAATAATGCATTGACTGTAAGGCAAAACCTTCAGAATATTTTGCTAAATGATGGAAATTATGGACGCCTGAAAGAGAATTACAATAAACTGAATGAACTTTACTCTTTCATTTATTACAAATTTTGAACAATTTTTGAGTTCTTGCTAAAAAATTTTATTCAGCTGGTTTCATCATGAACAATTCTTTTATTTATCAGTTATTATTAAAGCCTCTGGTAAAGTAAAATATATATTGCTTAATAGCTGTTGTTTTTATTCATTAATATTTGATTGTATCAAGAACACTTTTAGATATAAGTTACTGGAATTGATGTATAATAACAAGAATATTGTTTGCTTGCTCCTTGGACAAGGGGGTTATGTACTTGTGAAAAGTTAATTCATCATGAACATTGCTTTTATTTATTATGAAATAGTGCTTCTTGCTTACCTAGTGATTATTGTTTTAAAAGACTGTGATTTTATCCGGCACTGTTGTCTTTATCAAGAACAATATTTTAATCTCTAAATGTATAACATTTTGCTATTTTTTGGCAGTAAGAACTGCATTCTATAAGGACTCTTATATTAAACTTCGCCTTGGTCATGATGTAGGACATTATTTATGTTTACAGTACAAATAACTAATTTATCTATATTAGTTTTAGTTCAACTAGGATGGATGCTGGTTTCTCTGGACGGTTATTTGCAGTTTCTTTTCGGACATGGGACTATGTGTCTGGAACAGATGGACTTCAAATCTGAAAATTCTGGCGAAATGATAAATGAATATTTGTTGGAAGACAGTGCTGTAGCGTCCTGGGAGCTCGACTGGTCTGTTCATATGGAAGAGTTTGCAAGAACTCTGTACAATGTATTGGGATATGGAATTGAAAGACAATTGTAACCCCGAATTGTCTATAATGTTGTTATTTTTATTTCTTATTTTTTACGTATATCATAGGTTAGTTATTTTGTTTTGTTAGCCAGTATGCTTTATAGTCAGTAATCATAGGTTATCGACTCTTGTAACTGTAATTGTCGTAAAAGTTGTTTGATTTTTAGTTTAAGATAGCTGTTAAGTTTTTTTTTTTTTTTTTTTTTTTTTTTTTTTTTTTTTTTTTTTAACCATTAAGTGATTGGTTTTTATTCACCCCTAGGGGTCTTGTCATTTTGTTTTAATAATTGCCTGCTGCTCTGGGCTCGCTCCTGCGGCGCGGTTTCGTTGGAAGGTAGTGGGGGTTTTCCGCCGGGACGTGGCATCCTATACCTTTCACGGTTGGTGTCCCGGCTGGGTGTCTCTTGTGCAACCCCCCCTTATACCTTTACATTGGGATCCTTTCTCGTTTGGGGTACTCTATCGAGAGTTAAAGCACTTTCTGGTAATTTCTAGCATCTGAAGGCTCTGGAAAATTCTACAGTTAACTTTAAAGCCTATATAAGGGACTTCCACCAGTTCAGTTCAGTTAGTTGTCTGTCAACTGCGATTGAATTCATACGAGAGGCTTTGCATTGAGAACTGTGTTTCTCGGATCGATTTTGTCGTTGATACGTCGTATTGAACGCATTGTTTCTGTGTGAAATTTTGCTGTGCTTTTATTGGATTTGAAGATTACTGAATATCTTGTAATTTTCAGAAGATATTGGTGTTCGTATTGCACTGTTTATAGTGAATAAAGCCTTTTGATTGTTCTTATATATTGGCATCAGTCCTTTCGAACCCCGAGCTCACAACAATTGGTGTCAGGAGTGGGGTTGAATGCCGATTACCAGAGCAATGGAGGCACAGCTGACTAAATTATTGGAGAAATTAGGGGAGATGGATGAGAAAATGACTGCCAACCTTGGCTAGTTGAAAGAAGAAATGAAGAAGGAAATGTTAGCGATGGATGAGAAAATGACTGCGAACCAGGCTGAAATGAAGGAAATGTCGGAAGAAATGAAGAAGGAAATGTCAGCGATAGATGAGAAAATGACTGCGAATCAGGCTGAAATGAAGGAAATGTCGGAAGAAATAAAAAAAGATATGTCAACCAACCTTGGTGAGTTGAAAGATCTGATAGAGGATAAAATAACATCTTTAAATGAAAGAATTGACTCCGTGGAAAATAAATTTGAAGGAAGGTTTCAAGAAATAGAAGAAAATGTTCAAATGACAGCCAAAACCTTAGAAGAAGTTCAAATGACAGCGAAAACCGTAGAAGAAAGAGTAGAAGAAAAGGTTCAAAAGATCGCCAAGACCGTTGAAGAAAGCATAGAGAATGTAAAAAAAGATTTGGAAAAAGTCAAGAAACAGAAGATAACTGCTGTAAACTTTTCCGAAGATTTCAAGTATCCAGATATGCTTCCTCGGGCCTTTATTAAACTTTCGACCTATGACGGCAAATCCTCCTGGCCAGTTTTTAAGACACAATTTGGGATCGTAGCGGACGCCAATGGATGGGATTCCCAGACAAAGGCTTGCCAGTTAGCTGCTTCTCTACGAGCTGATGCTGCCGACGTCCTACAGACTTTGCCTGCAAATGAACCGCTGGATTTTGAAACGCTCGTCAGTGCCTTAGAATTGCGCTTTGGTGAGAAATGCATGAAGGAATATAGCAGACTCCAGCTCAAATCTCGACAGCAGAAATCCACTGAATCCCTGCAAGAGCTTGCTACGGATGTCGAGAGACTTTCCCATCTTGCTTATCCTGGCTGTCCGACTGAAAGTAGAGAAAGTTTAGCTCTGCAACATTTTATCGATGGTGTGCGTGACCCTGAGATCCAGACAGCACTTCGGATTGCAGATCTCAATGATTTAAAAGGGGCTTTGGTTTACGCTCTGAAATTCGAGGCAGCCCAGGAAGCTACTAGGAAAGATCGATACTTTGTGCGAGTAGCCAACATGCCTGAGACGTCGGATAGAGCTGTGGAGCGCTTACAGCAGCAGATGAATGAGCTAATGAGAAAGATGAACTCCTTAATGGCCAACAAACCTTACAGGAAGATCAAGTGCTGGAAATGCGGTGGAGAAGGCCATATCCAAATCGACTGCCCAAGACGACCCAGCACCGAAGGTAATATCTCTCCCGCTAAAGGAGGAGCAGGAAAACTGATTAATGGCCATCTTACGGGGTGGAGGTTGCCAGATCTTAAGAAGCCTCATTTTCAAGTATGGGAAATTTTTGCAAGAAGTTGCGGCGAGAACGGAGTTTTTCTAGTCGGAAGTGTGAATGATTTGCCCTGTAATATGATCATCGATACAGGAGCCAATGTGACCATCATTCGGAAAGATCTAGCTCAGCGGCTGAAAGAAAAACCCTTCTGGACCCCGCCGCGTGTTATTCTTCAAACTGTGACCGGAGATAAGATCGATATACATGGAAGAATGACACTGAAAATAAAGTTTGGGAACGCCGCTTACCACCATACAGTCTATGTGGCCGATATTTCAGACCCTTTCATACTCCGACTGGACTTTTTAAAAGAGCATGGATTTACACTGGATTTTAAGAAGAATGAGTTACGCTCTGCTCAAGAAGATGTCACTATTTTCAAACTTGGAAATGAGGCCGGGTCTATTCAACGGATCACAGCCAAGGCAGATGTTATCATCCCTCCTCGGACCGAAATGATGATACCTGGATTAACTGAGAACGAAAGTATTTTTCAATGTGGCTTGGTTGGATATCCTGAGAAGAGCCCAAAAGGAGTGCTAATAGCATCAGCGCTGGTAGATCTGTCGAGAGATGTCATACCTGTGAGAATTGCGAACGTAAGTGAAAAATCTAGAATTATCCAGAAGGGTGAAGTGCTTGCAACGTGTGCTCCAGTCACCTGTGTTTGCAAAGGCCCGAGCTTGTCGTTGTCGGAGCCGCCTACAAGTTTAACACCTGAAATTGGACGAAATGAGAATTTATCTCCTGAGCAGAGACATGCCGCAGAAAGACTGTTCCAGGAGTTTAAGGATGTGTTTTCACAAAACGAGGGTGATATAGGTCGCACTTCTCTGACACGTCATAGAATTGACACTGCCGACCATCCACCGATTAAACAGCATCCAAGACGCTTGCCGTTCGCAAAACAAGAAGAGGTTGCTAAGCTCTTACAAGAGATGCAGGATAGTGACATCATCGAACCGACATCAAGTCCGTGGGCCTCTCCCATCGTGTTGGTCCGAAAGAAAGATGGCTCCACAAGATTTTGTGTGGATTATCGTAAATTTAACGATATCACGAAGAAGGACAGCTATCCTCTACCAAGAATAGACGACACGCTAGATACTCTTTCAGGACATAAATGGTTTTCCACGCTGGATTTGAAGAGTGGATATTGGTAAGTAGAGATCCATCCTGATGACAAAGAGAAGACCGCATTTACTACTGGACAAGGACTTTGGCAATTTAAAGTTATGCCGTTCGGGCTCTGCAATGCACCAGCAACGTTCGAGCGCCTCATGGAGACAGTGTTAAAAGGCCTGACATTTGAAGCTTGTCTCATCTACCTAGATGACGTCATCATTGGTGGCCGCACGTTTGAAGAACATCTAGAAAATATTCGAAAAGTGTTAACGAAGCTAAGAGCGGCGAATTTAAAGCTGAACCCTTTGAAATGCAAGTTCTTCCAACGAGAAGTAAACTATTTAGTACACATCATCTCAGCTGAAGGTGTTCGAACAGATCCTGAAAAAGTGTCTGCAGTAAAGCACTGGAAACGTCCGGAAAATGTCCATCAGTTGCGAAGCTTTCTGGGACTATGTACTTATTACACAAAGTTTGTACAGGGGTTCTCCAACATCGCAAGACCCTTGCATAGGCTCACTGAAAGCAAACAGAAGTTTCTATGGACGCAAGAATGCGACAATTCCTTCCAGCGGCTGAAAGAAGCTCTCACATCCTCTCCAGTCCTTACCTATCCAGACCCCGACAAACAATACATTGTGGACACGGATGCCAGTCAGGAAAGTGTCGGCGCTGTACTTTCCCAAGAAATAGATGGCCAAGAACGAGTCGTAGCATACTGGAGCAAATGTTTATCGAAACCGGAGCGGAATTATTGCGTCACTCGTAAGGAGTTATTAGCTATAGTGAAAGCCATAGAACACTTCCATCACTATCTCTATGGCAGGAAATTTCTCCTTCGTACTGATCACGCATCCTTAACATGGCTGATGAATTTTAAGAACCCAGAGGGCCAAGTAGCCAGATGGATACAACGACTCCAGGAATACGACTTTGACATCAGGCATCGTAAAGGTTCATCGCATGGAAATGCTGATGCCTTATGAAGAAGACCGTGTCCCGAAAGTTGTCGCTATTGTTCCAGAGTGGAGGACAAGTATAATCCCGAACATGTCATACGCCAGACGAAAACTTCACTATCAACGCCACCAGATCCCTGGAGTGATGAGAAGATTCGAGAAGATCAAATGGCAGACTCTGAGATCAAACCAATCTTGGAGTTATTAGAATCTTCTAGCACGAAGCCCAGTTGGAAAGACATCTCGACTTACAGTCCTACGACGAAGCAATATTGGGCTCTTTGGAACTCTCTCCACGTCAGGAATGGTGTCCTGTTCCGAAAATTCGAATCGGAAGATGGGAAGACATCTCGGTGGCAGTTGGTACTTCCTCGATCCCGAATACCAGAGGTCCTCAAGGAATTACATGACAGTCCCACTGGTGGCCATTTTGGAGTCATGAAAACATTACATAGAGTCCGAGAGCGCTTCTTCTGGGGAAAAGCGAGAGCTGACGTCGAACGATGGTGCAAATCTTGCGATGCATGTGCAGCTCGAAAAGGACCAAAGAAACGTAGCCGAGGAAGACTACATCTCTACAATGTAGGAGCACCTTTCGAACGCATCGCCCTTGACATCCTAGGCCCTCTGCCAAGAAGTACTGATGGCAACAAATACCTCCTTGTTGTCATGGACTACTTCACGAAATGGCCTGAAGTTTATGCCATCCCTGATCAAGAAGCTTCTACGGTTGCGGATACCTTGGTACACCAGTGGATATCAAGGTATGGAGTCCCCCTTCAAATGCATTCTGACCAGAAGAGAAATTTCATCTCTGCTGTGATTGAGGGTCTCTGTCAACTTCTCGGAATGGACAAAACTAGGACGACGCCTTTACATCCACAATCGGATGGCATGGTTGAGAGATTTAATCGTACCATCCTCAACAATCTCTGACTGCTAGTCTCAAGAAACCAACAAGACTGGGACCAAAAACTTCCCTTGTTTCTTCTCGCCTATCGCAGCGCCGTCCATGAAACAACCGGCTATTCCCCGTCTCAGATGCTTTTCCGTCGTGATCTTCGTCTACCTTGTGATCTGATTTTTGGTCGCCCTCCAGATGCGCCTTCATCGCCAGAGGGATACGTGCAGAATCTCCAGGCACGATTTGAAGACGTCCACAACTTGGCTCGAGAGCGGATCAATATACAGACGGAGAAGATGAAGACCAGGTACGACACGAAAGCCACGGGACATCAATTCAAAGAAGGTGACAAGGTTTGGTTTTATAATCCGACTCGACGTAAAGGACTTTCTCCCAAACTGCAATCGCACTGGCATGGTCCTTATACAATCCTAAACAGACTGAACGATGTCGTAATTCGGATCCGAAAGTCACCAAGTTCGAAGCCTAGAGTCGTTCATTACGACAGGCTGGCTCCATACTATGGCCATAGTACTTAGTTCATTGATTGTAAATAGTGTAATGTAAACAATGTAAATTAGTATGACCATGGTCTTGTATATAAGTTAATGTAATAATTTCCTTTGCTTAGCATTATCATTATTAATGTTATTATTATTTAAATAAGTGTATATTTTGTATCAGCATTATGAATGTGTTTAATTGTTATTTTCCATGTTTGCTTTAAGTGCTTTGAATAGTATAGCATTTGTTGGTAACGGGTTTGCTTTCCGATCAAAGGTTGAACTGCCCGGGACGTGCAGTCCTTGAGAGGGGGACAATGTTATGAATTTTGTAAATATTTCATTCTTTTTAATTTATTTTATTTTATTATTGTGAAAATTGCAGTATTATTAATGTATTTCCTATTGAGCATCATGTAATTCAATGCTAAAGGCCTCAGGTGCTTTGCAAGAAAAACAACCTTACAGCATCGGTTTTATAATGGAGTTCTATTGGAAAATCGTCAAGGAATGGGTTTATCGTCAAGTTGGCGACGGATTTGGCGACTTTTTGTGCAACCCCCCCTTATATCTTTGCATTGGGATCCTTTCTCGTTTGGGGTACTCTATCGAGAGTTAAAGCTTTTTCTGGTAATTTCTAGCATCTGAAGGCTCTGGAAAATTCTACAGTTAACTTTAAAGCCTATATAAGGGACCTCCACCAGTTCAGTTCAGTTAGTTGTCTGTCAACTGCGATTGAATTCATACGAGAGGCTTCGCATTGAGAACTGTGTTTCTCGGATCGATTTTGTCGTTGATACGTCGTATTGAACGCATTGTTTCTGTGTGAAATTTTGCTGTGCTTTTATTGGATTTGAAGATTACTGAATATCTTGTAATTTTCAGAAGATATTGGTGTTCGTATTGCACTGTTTATAATGAATAAAGCCTCTTGATTGTTCTTATATATTGGCATCAGTCCTTTCGAACCCCGAGCTCACAACAATATAAATATATGTATATGGCAAAACTGTAGTTATAAAATTGTGTTCATTTATGTTAAATTTACTTAAACTATTTTAGTATGAAGATACATTTTTTTTTCTGAAAGAGCATTTATCATAAAAGTGTATTTTTTCAATTTCATTCTGTCGTCAACCAGCGATAAATCGTCAAAAATTCGAAATTTTCATAATTTGTTTAGGACGTTATATCGGGGTTCCGCAACAATTTTTTATATAAACGTTTATATTCTCATGAGAAGAACATTCTGTATATTTTTTTAAATTTCTGAATAAGCGCTTAGGGAGACCTTCCTTGTAGGTAAATTTCATCTTTACTGGAGGAGTGACGATTAGCAGTTGCCAACAATTAAAAATCCACAATGAAATTCTTTCTACAATAATTAATTTTCTATTGAAAGATTTCCACGTGAAAAATGAAAATTAAATAAAAAGTTTCACCAATTGAAAAAAAGATTAATATGACGTCATATTGGTAATAAAACGGAAATTTTCAAACATTTCTCAATAATACAAGGAGTATGAGTATGTGTAAGTGTAGAAAGCAGGTTAATATGATGTCATTAGAGAATTAAAAAGAAAATTAATCTGACGTCATATTGGAAGTTTAACGGGCATTTTCAAATTTTTGAGAATAAAACAAAGAGTATCAATATGAGTAATAGAGATAGCAAGTAGATTTTATATTTCGTCATATATATATTCATATATATATATATATATATATATATATTCAATTTATATATATATATATATTCAATTTATATATATATATATTAAATGAATATATGTATATTCATATATATATTTCGTCAGCAAGTGATTATAACGTCATATGTGTTTGAGGAACGTATTGAATCATGAAAAAAAACTCGATTGTGAAAATATTGGCATATTTTAACATTTCGAAGGTCTGTATACAACATGTTTAATTTTGAAATTCATGTTTTTTAATATCGCATTTAGTTCACATGGCAGATATGATTAAGACAACATAATAGCGGGCTTTGCCCGCTATCGGACCGGTTCAGATGTTGGAAAAAACAAGAAAAATAGACCGGTAAATTTTTACCTTATAAAAAACATTACTTTTTTTTCTGGAAAATGAAATTTATTTGGATTTATTAAAGAAAGGATAACGTGTTTTGAAAGGAATATTAAACGAAACCCTTTGTGCGATCTTCGATCACACTTACCCACTTGTTACATATGTTGCAGGGTAGAAGCTCCTTAGTCTCAGGCTCAACATCTTTTATACAACGCTCCTTAATTTTCTAGATATAGGGGGTCTAATATTATGACACAACTTAAATACCTTAATTTCGGGCCTCTGATCCTCGGATAAAACATTCATGTTTTGACCCAGAAATTTTATTTTATAAAACATCGCTAGCTAAATCCCTGTATATATTTGACTTGAATAATTGAATAAAATTTCTGGCTCGAAACTGAAATACCGTAATTTCCGGCGTATAATCAGCGATCAAACAATTATATTTCGATCCAGATGTTTCATTCAATAATTGAAGTCAACTTACTACGATTTAGTAAGTAATCCTAAGCATTACTGTATATTTACATTGATTATTAATCCTTAACTGATGTGACAAAAATTGTTGCATAACTACTGTGGGCAGTGTCTGAGACCTTTTGATCGAAAGACGAATAAAAGGCTCGATCATCTCATAGAATACCACTTCTGTACTAAACTTTGAATACAGAACTATTATAATTAAAATTCATCTATTCAGAAGTCTTTAGCGATAGTACTAGGGCTCCAAACGCAGCAAAAATTCACAGCTATCTACGGTAAACTGAAAATGACAAGTTAAACTGCAAAAATTGAAAGAAGCATCGGTCTGTGAGACCGCTAATAGCAGTTAAGGGTTAAATCTGCTCTTAATTGCCACGGTTGACATTACTTTCAAGTAAAGCGCCATAAAATCATACGGGTTGTAAATTTTCTATCCTTGTACTAAAGTTTTCAGGCCGGAATTCAAATCCAGAAGCTTGGCTTCAGCCATAGCAGTTTTTTTTTTTTTTTTTTTTTTTTTGCCGACTGTATGTGAAAATAATAAATAATTTATTTCCAAATTTTGTTCGAAAATTCTGGTGCTATTCAATGATTTCAACAATGAAACAGTTGCAACCCTGAAAAGGTTAAGTGTTAAATCTTAGCGGGAAGTTTTACAAGATGCGTACACTCGGTACATACGAATTTCCCAGAAACATGGCACCACTATTTCCGATTAGAAAATGTCTATTTCATACTTAAATTGTACAATTTGCAACCGTCTCATTTAATCATATTTGAAATAATTTTCTGCAATTAAATTAAGCGAAATAATCTACACAATAACTGTTGTAAATCTGTATCCACCCTGGTTTTATTTTAAAGCCATTTAAAAAATTAAATGTTTTGACATTTTTAGCTCACAGGCTATCAAAGCCTGAGAGCTTATGTGCCCGCCGGTTCTGTATGTACGTACGTACGTATGTATGTATGTACGTAACGCGATAACTCTTCATAGAAATATCCGTTTACCTTCAAATTTTGTTTATAGGTTCACTGTGTTAAGGCGCTTCCCTGACTAGTTTTCGGGATTGATTGGTTAAGTATAAAGGGGGGAACGGGGGGCTAATCCCCCCCTTAATTTATATAAATGGGTTTTTCATGGAGAATTATTCAGTTTTCCTTCAAATTTTGTTTATAGGTTCATTGGGTTAAGACGCTTCCCTGATTAGTTTTCGGGATTGATTGGTTAAGTATAAAGGGGGGAGGGAATGGGGGGGCTGACCCCCCTTAATTTAAATAAATGTGTTTTTCATGCAGAATTTTTCCGTTTTCCTTCAAATTTTGTTTATAGGTTCACTGTGTTAAGGCGCTTCCCTGATTAGTTTTCGTGATTAATTGGTTAAGAATAAAGGGGGAAACGGGGGAGCTAATCCCCCCCTTAATTTATATAAATGGGTTTTTCATGCAGAATTATCCCATTTGCTTCAAAATTTGTTTATAGGTTCATTGGGTTAAGACGCTTCCCTGATTAGTTTTCGGGATTGATTGGTTAAGTATAAAGGGGGGGGGACGGGGGGGCTAATCCCCCCTTTATTTAGATAAATGGGTTTTTCATGCAGAATTATCCGATTTTCTTCAAATTTTGTTTATAGGTTCATTGGGTTAAGACGCTTCCCTGATTAGTTTTCGGGATTGATTGGTTAAGTATAAAGGGGGGAACGGGGTGGGGCTAATCCCCCCCTTAATTTAGATAAATGGGTTTTTCATGCAGAATTATCGATTTTCTTCAAATTTTGTATATATATTCATTGTAATTAGAGACTTCCCTGATTAGTTTAAGGGGTTCATTAGTTAACTATGAGGGGGGGGTAACGGGGGATGACCCCCCCTTAATATATTGTTGATTTCTTTATTTTTCTCTTATTTCAAATTCTTTGAAATAAGAGTATAATATACAATTAGTGTGAATAGCCTGTGAGCTCAATGCCCTCAGTTTAACTGGGCAGTTTTCTTTTTATTTTAAAATACAATTCATATTTATTTCATGCGGAATATTTTGAAAATATATTTTGTAAAATTAGGGCATTATGTAAAAGCGGAGTTTAAAACAATACCGACAAATCTCAGTTTTATTGAAAACATATCATTAACTATGTGCGTTGCTTCTACTTTACAGAAAATGCATTTATAATGCATGCAGTAATGGTATAATACATGCAATGTATTGTCCATACATTTTTTTTAGATTGTAAAACATTTTATATTAAATCCATATATTGAAACATATTTACTGATGTATAAACTTGAGAAACCTATCGAGGAAACAAATTTACAAAAGTCTTTCACAAGAAGACCAAGCTTTTCTACTGTTCTAAAACCCAGATTTAAGAAAATGATAACATCAATAATGTGTTAACATTTGAAACGTTTGAAAGAAGTGTTGTTAACATAACAAATGATAATAAAATTTAAGTTATGCACAGAATATAACACATTTGTACCAAGATGTACAGAGTGTCAATAATTAAACGACCCTACTTTAAAGTTGTCTAGAGACGAAACTATTGGTCATAAAATTGTGAAATTTTGTGAAGGACATATTAAAAGAATGGGAATTTGTTTAAGCGAAAAAAAAATTAGTTCAAAATTTCGCCACCAGATGGCGTTTTTAATGAATTACACATTTAGCATATGGTTAGCATTTAGCATTTACAATAGTTTACATATTTTATTGCAACAAAACATGCTCCACATGACGGCCATCATTCTCAGCTGCAATCTGGAATCGTAAGATAGCATGTTCCACAGTTGACGGGCAATGTGTTCTGGGAAATGATAAAAACATGTCGCGAAAAAAGTTTTGTTCAACATGTTTTGTTGTAATAAAATTTGTAACCTATCGTGAATGTATGCTAAATGATTAATCCATTAAAAAAAAGCCATCTAGCGGCGAAATTTTGAACTAATTTTTTTTTCGTTTAAACAAATTCCCATTCCTTCATTATGTTCGTTACAAAATTTCACAACTTTCTGACCAATAGTTTCGTCTGTAGACAACTTTAAAGTAGGGTCGTTTAATTATGGACACCCTGTATATGTTACTGGTAATTTGATGAAAAAAAGTAATAATAAAGGAAATGTTTTCTAGCTGTAAAGGCATCTACTTGGAATAGAGAAGACATCAACAGATATAAATAATGCAGAAAATGTAAACAATGCACTAAATATAAAAGATAAAAACACATTCTAAAATATTCAAGCACTCTATTATAATATACTAAAAAGCATTTTAATGAAACACATTTTTTTCTCTAAAACAACATTTATTTTCGGAAAGTATTTTCGGTAATTATTACAAACATCTTACGAAAGAAAAGAAATACTAAGTTGCAAATTTTTTGAAATTTTAATTATATTTTTCCCGCGGGAAGGTTCAGCTAAAACGGTATAATTCCATTATCTTATTTAAAGAGACATACGCTTTGTAAGAAAAAAAGTAAGATAAATTAAATAAATAACCGTCTAAAGTAATTAGTTCTGCGGCAGAAAACAAAATAGCCCTCCCCCCCCCCAATTTTTTTTGAGAGAGAAAGAACTCTTTATCTCTCGGTAATACATTTTAAAGCTTACGTGGTTTATTTTGAAAAAACAAAATAAAAAATCAATTTCTACATATAGTCAGCGCACTATTTAAAGGAAAAATGTGTTTTTAAAATGCATTTGAAATTAGGTTGTTCACATATTTCACACTATAACCCTACACTGTGCATTGATGCATATATGAATCAATTAAAATTTAAACCTTTTCAGTTCCATGCTACCACTATATATTTTTGAAAAATATGCGCGTTATGTAATGACTGATGTCTACTATTAAATAGGGCGAAGTATAACTCTTTAAAATTTGTTGTATATGATCCTATATATAAATATTTAAAAAAAAAGGGAAAAAATAAATGAATTTCAATTTGAATTTGAATGAGTAAGTTTGTTAACATACTTAACACTGTAACCCAACACCGCGCAACGATGCATGTATGCCTCGGTAAAATTTAAAATTTAATAAATAAATTCTGTTCCAGGCTACCACTATATGTAAAACTATATATATCCGCCTTATGTAATTACTGCAGTCTGCTATTAAATAACGCGAATAATTACTCTTTAAAATTAGTTGCATCTAATCCTAAATATGAGTATAAAAAACATACTTAAAAATGAAAATTAGTTTGACATGAGTGAATTTTTTAGCATATATTTAACACTCTAACCCAACACTGCGCAATGATGCATATATGAATCAATTAAAATCTAAACTTTAAAAAATAAATTCAGTTGCTACCACTATTTTTAAAAAATATATATACTGCAGTCTGCTATTTTAAAAGTTGAATAATAACTCTTTAAAAAATTGCCGTGTATAATCCCTAATATGAGTATAAAATAAACGTACTTAAATAAAAAAAATCTTGTAGTGGAGGGTTAACAACCGCATGTATCATATACGATTCATTGTAAATTTACACAATGAGCCACGTAAATCATATATGCTTTGCACAAGATACTCGCTCCATAAATATGTTATATACTAGAATTTTAAATTAGTAATGTCTATAAAATAAATACTGCTTTGAAATACGGTACAATTCTTTAAATAAAATTCCTGGTTAGAATAGGCATTTGATATGGAGGTACTGAAAATTTCCATATGCAGACATGCCTACCCTAATAGAAAATTTTCCCTTATTTAAAACCCTTTCAGGGGCAAGCAGTTGTGCTCCTGAAACGTTGAATTCCCACCGGAATTTAGGAAAGAATTTAGTTCAAAATAAGAATAAGCAATTTTTCAACTTTTTCTCGTCAAAGTTAAAAAAGTAAAATTTTATTAAAAGTTTCTGGTTTGAATCGGATTAAAATTAGGTGGTATATAATATATACCACCGCCCCTTAAAAGGTTAATACAGAATTTTGGCGAATAAATAAGACAAAAGAATTCAATTACGAAATAATGCTATTAAAAAATCAATAGATAGGAATGAGAGCTCTGCCCTGACACTGATCGTTGGTTCAGAGATAGTGTTGCCAATTGAGCGTTTTTTCTTTTTTAATTCAGATTTCTTGATAGTTACCACTGTTTTAAAATATAAATCATTGCAGGCAAAAATTACTATTTTTAAAAAATGGTAGCAATCTTACAATCTGAATAATTTGCCTCACAATTGGCAATTTTACTCAGAAAGCAAAAGTTTTCAACACTTTCCAAAACAGTTGAAAATTGTTTACGTTTGCGGTCTGCATACCGTCAAGAGACGTGATCTAATATTCGTAAATATGCTGGGATTGCTATGTACTATACAGGGTATATCTGAAATGCTTGAACAAACTTAGAGGGATGATAGTACTCATGAAGACGAACAAAAAATGCAATGGAACATGAGGTCGCAAATGACATTTAACCCTTTCAGGGGCAGTGGTATGTTTAGGAAACCACTTAATTTTAATTCCAAAACGCCACAATGGCACCAGGATTTTGCTAAAATCTTTTCCATTTAATATGTATGTGAAATATAGCCTTTTACTTATTTACAAATAAATTTTTTTGTAAATTCCGGTGCCACTCATTTATTTCAACATTTTAGTACTAAAAGTACTTGGCCCCTGAAAGGCTTAAAGGATGAAAATCGAGAAAATGCGTCTGGAAATGGACAAAGTGAGACAAGAAAGAAATACTTCAGAGAATTATTTATTGCACAGAATAGGTACAACACAGCTCGTGATGTCCAGAGAAAATAAATATTTTACAACAATTGTTCGATTTTCATCCTTTAAGCCTTTTAGGGGCAAAGAACTTTTAGTACTAAAATGTTGAAATAAATGACTGGCACCGGAATTTACAAAAAAATTTGTTTGTAAATAAGAAAAAGGACTATATTTCACAACGTACATATTAAATGGAAAAGATTTTAGCAAAATTCTGGTGCCATTGTGGCGTTTTGGAATTAAAATTAAGTGGTTTCATAGACATATTACTGCCCCTGAAAGGGTTAAACGTTATTTGCGACCCCATGTTGCATTGCATTTTTTGTTCGTCTTCATGAGTACTATCATCCCTCTAAGTTTGTTGAAGCATTTCAGATACACCCTGTATATATTTCAAATATATTTAATGATAAATGGTTGCACAACAGGCTCAGAAGCAGCACATAACAAATGCGACAAGAATATAATTCCTTAAAATATGAAATATTAGGTGTACAGAAAACTTTAAATTTTTTTTTCTAAAAAAGTAACTCTGTTTCGAATGTAAAGTCAGCTCGTGTTTCGAAGACTACAAGTTTACAGTGAGGAGGGTGATAGTTAATTCTGTCTGTCCGTCCACTGATGAGAAACAGACAGTCTTTCTCCTCTGTAGTTTTTATGTTTTGACGTTATAAGTGTTTATAGTTAATTGTTACAAGTGTTTAATCGTTAATTTTTATGTGTTTATAGTTAATTGTTACAAGTGTTCAATGGTTAATTGTTATAAATGTTTATAGTTAATTGTTACAAGTGTTCAATGGTTAATTGTTATAAATGTTTATAGTTAATTGTTATAAAAAAGTTTTATACACACCTTCTTTCATAAAGTTTAAATATTTCATATTTTGAGGAATTATATATATTATATTGAGTATTATTATAATATGTTAACTATTGAAACAGCAGTGTGTTGCATTTACAGTACAGGGACACGCAAAAATATTCCGTTACTTATGTCATTTATAGGTGAAATCCATTTTCGGTGCATTTTAATATTGCTACAATATTTCAAACACATGGAAATTTATACGCATTACTGAAGTCGAGTACAGCATGGATCCTATTAAGTAGCATTTACAGTTTGTTTACACGGACGCACAAAATAATTCGTTATATTATGATCTATAATGTAAAATTATTTGCAGTTTTTTTTTTATTTACACTACTTTAAACGCAATGAAATTGATTTGAGTAAGCGTGGTCCAATAATGCATGTTTTCTATAGATAGTTTGTGAATAGCATTTACCGCTCATTTACAAAGTCACACAAAATAATTCGTTTGCAGGATTGACTGTCCGACATCATTGCTAATAGTGTGTTTTCAGTTGCTGTATGCATTTTTAAATCTAACGTATATTTAGTGTATTACGTAGTTTGTATAAATTCTATAGTTCATATACAGGGTTTCACAAAAATGTTTGCACGCATTACCAACTATTTATCATATATTCTAATACGAGCAAATCTTGTGTGTGGTTATATATATATATATATATATATATATATATATATATGCAAATTTTATCTTAAAAACGGCTATAACGATTTTGACGAAATTTTGTATCCTACCGTTTTGGGGCACCAGAAAACCATTGGGCTAGGTCACATGTTCGAGAAAATTCGATTAGTGGGTCATTTAGGGTCATTTTGGGTCATGGTCAAGTTAATTGTATCTAAAAAACGGTTCAAACGATTTTGACGAAATTTTGTATCCGACCATTTTCGGGCACGAGAAGACTATTGGGCTGGGTCACATGTTCGAGAACTTTCGATTAGTGGGACATTTGTGGGTCAACGCGGGTAAAATTAATTTTATCTAAAAAACGGCTCTAACGATTTTGATTAAATTTTGTGTCCTACGAGTTTCGAGCACAATAAAATCATTGGGCGAGGTCACATGTCCGAGAAAATTCGATTAGTGGGTCATTTCTGGGTCATTGAGGGTCAAGATCTAAAAAGCGGCTCAATTTACACTAAATTTTGCATCCAATGTTTTTCGGGCACGAGAAGACTGTTGGGCTGGGTCACATGTTCGAGAACTTTCGATTAGTGGGACATTTGTGGGTCAACGCGGGTAAAATTAATTGTATCTAAAAAACGGTTCAAACGATTTTGATGAAATTTTGTATCCTACGAGTTTCGGGCACGCGAAAATCATTGGGCTAGGTCACATGTTCGAGAAAATTCGATTAGTGGGTCATTTCTGGGTCATTGTGGGTCAAGATCTAAAAAGCGGCTCAATTTACACTCAATTTTGCATCCAATGGTTTTCGAGCACGAGAAGACTGTTGGGCTAGGTCACATGTTCGAGAAAATTCAATTATTGTGTAATTTTGGTCATGGGTCATTGTGCGTCACTATAAAAAAAGCGGCTCAGTTTACACTAAATTTTGCATCCAATGGTTTTTGAGCACGAGAAGACTGTTGGGCTAGGTCACATGTTCGAGAAAATTCAATTAGTGGGTCATTTTGGTCATGGGTCATTATGGGCCAAGCTATTTTATCTTAAAAACGGCTCAGACTATTTACACTAAATTTTGCATCCTATGGTTTTCGGGCATGAGAAGACTGTTGGGCTAAGTCACATGTTCGAGAAAATTCAATTAGTGGGTCATTTTGGTCATGGGTCATGATATTTGAACTCAAATTTAATTTTGACCGAGCATAGCTCGGTCTTCCCTGCTCGTATTAATTGCTAAACATGTTTTTTTTCTTTTTTTTGTGTGTATGAGTGTGTTATGTGTTTTAAATTGTTTTTTAAACGTCTTATTTCATTGTATCAGAAAAAGAAATTTCTTAACAGTATTATGATAGCGTTGGAAAGTCTTTAAAAATCTTTGCCTGATGCATGACTTTTAGATCTTTTTAACATTACGGCAGCCAAATTTTTAATGTTAGTACTGCGGCACCTTAATCTTTTGATTACAAGGTCGGGACACATATCGTACTTGCGACTGTTTTCGTCCCACTTTTTGAAAAAAATAAAATCTATCACACACTTATAATAGGATATTTTCAAGAGAAATCTACCACAAAAGAAGTTTTTTTGTAAAACTTTGAATATTAAAATAGTTGTCATTCATTAACGGTAATCAAAAGTTAATTTCCTCGCGATCATCGTCACGTATATGTCACGCATCAAGCGCCCAGAATCCTTCGTTATTCCTATCAACAATTTTTAATTGCAAATTTGTTTAATTTAATTGGAGTATTTCTGCTATTAGATTGTGCTAAATTTTGCCACAATTTCAAAAACATCGGTGATATGAGATTAATAATTGAGACATTGAGGGTGTTAGAATGACAGTGGAGTAAGTCAAACATTTTGAAAATCGAGATGATCATATTTTTACTGAACGTATATTAATCTCTGTTCAATGTGCCAGTGAAATAAGTCATAGGTAAGGAGTCATAGGTAAGGCAAAACAATTTGGACCACTGAATGCAACGGCAATACAACAAGTTTCACAAAATCCTTCATTTCTCAAAATACTAAATATTGACTTACTCCACTGTCATTCTAACCCCTTCAATTCTGTAAAGGGCGCTCGTGTTAACATAAACCAATTTGTTCCAATAGATTATTGGAATTCTAGTGACCAAAAAAATTACCGTAATTTCCGGCCTATAATCCGCGGATCAAACAATTCTGTTTCAACCCAGAAATTTTATTTTATGAAATGTAACTCACTAGATCGCTATAAATATTTGACTTCAATTATTGAATAAAAT
Organism: Maratus michaelseni; assembly: GCA_963931845.1. Classification (NCBI taxonomy): domain Eukaryota; kingdom Metazoa; phylum Arthropoda; class Arachnida; order Araneae; family Salticidae; genus Maratus; species Maratus michaelseni. The sequence continues at coordinate 103,201,067 of OZ007600.1, forward strand.
TTCTGGGTTGAATCCGAATTGTTTGATCCGCGGATTATATGCCGGAAATTACGGTAAGCAATGTTAAAGAAAATATTTTATATATTTCAAAAATGTATTTGCTTCTAATAAAGTAGTGGAAAATAAAGATAAACAATAGCAGAAATTTAAAGACATAAAAGTAAATTTAAAAATTTCACCTTTATCTGAGGAATGTTTTAATAAAATTATACTTTATATTTTATCTCCTGTCCGGGTAATTAGGTACAAAATTCGCCGCTTTAAAATTGTACTAATACAACAAATCACAAGTTTCCTTTCTTTCCTGTGTATTAACAAAGAGATGTGTATTTTATATTTTAACAATACTTAAGTTATCCCTCTATAATTAAATTAAGCAATGTTAAAGAAAACATTTTATAAATTTCAAAAATATATTTTCTTCTAATAAAGTAGTGGAAAATAAAACTAAACAATATCAGAAATTTAAAGACATACAAAAGATAAAAGTAAACTTAAAAATTCCACCTTTATCCGAGGAATGATTTAATAAAATTATACTTTATATTTTATTTCCTGTCCGGGTAATTAGGTATAAAATTCTCCGCTTTAAAATTGTACTGATACAACAAATCACAAGTTTCCTTTTTTTCCTGTGTATTTACAAAGAGATGTGTGTCTTATATTTTAACAATACTTAAGTTATCCCTCTATAATTAAATTTATGTATGTTAAGATATGAAGATGGCATTTTAGTGACCTATTAATAAAAACATTTTAGTCCTAAATCTAGGATAAGCATAGGTGCTAACGTCTCATTAATATTCCGTAATATGCGGGTTGATTTGACCCAGGTTTAACACGTTTCGCACCAGAAATTTTTTTAAGAAATGAAATTAAATAAATTCCACGTAGAAACCGGAAATAGAATAAATAAATATTCATCTAATAATTTTTCTGGTTTGATGCGTTGTTAAACTGGGTCAAATTAACCCGCATATTACGGAATATTAATGAGAGGTTGGCACCTATGAGGATAAGCAGCACACACTGATTGCAGCAGCATATACTGATAAGCAATGTTGTTCTGTCTGGCAGAATTTTTATTCCGAATTCCTATCAGAAAGTTTAAATAATTATTTTTCTTTTATATAATGATAGTCATGTGAAATCAATTAAAAAAATTATTTAAAATTTTTGGGCATGATTTTGAAATATTCCGCCATATTTGGTAATAATGCTAATTGCTAATAAACCCTTCTTGACATCATGTTACGAACGTTCCTCTCATACAGCTTGGGTATTTTCCTTACATACATTCGAGGCATGCTTTGAAACGAACTAGATTAGTATACAGGTTAGGTTCTGTGTTTAGACCGTATAATTAAATTACGTTATAAAAAGTGCAATTATATACTAAGCACGTCTATTTAACATTAAGCTTTTAACTCAAATTATTGTAAACAAATCTGAATTTCAAAGATGTAGATCACATGGTATTGTAACAATGTTCTTTTGAAGTTGTTGCTTCTGCTCACAGAATTCAAAACAGTTTTTTTTTTAACAAACTAATTTTTCAAAATAATATATTAGAAGCACTTATTAACGTTAAACTAAAGTCGTAAATAATTCCTAAAGAGATAAAAACATTACACAAAAATACGTTATAATATAATGATGACATGTTTGTTTCATACGCTCAAACAGCGATTTCTTCAAGATATGAAATAATAGATAAACTGTTTTTTTATTTTTTTAAATGATAAACATAAATCACGCAATCACATGTATAATACAAGCAGGTATAAAATTGTCCAATATTAAACCTCAAAATTATTATGTTACTTATTGCTTTTTTAATTTGTAAAGCACCTCGTGCCAAATTTTAATTAAAATAAAAGGGGTTGATTCATTGCATATATTCTCGTTTCGCAAACATATTTCTTTTGATTCACGGATAATAGATGGGAAATAAACTCTTAATGGAAAATGTATTTTACTATTCTTGAAATCAATCTGAAAATTCTCTATCCTATGTAGTCTGGTCAAAGCTGTAGTTTTTCTGTCATATTTGATATCTGCCATATATTCTTTTATTCTTGCTTTAAATTTTCTGTTTGTCATTCCTATATAATAATGTTCCATCTGCCCTGGTGAAAGGGATTCCATAAACACCGGAAAGTTGATCATGTTCTATTGGATCTATTTTTCTATGTACTATCTATTTTAAGTTTATGTAAGGTTTTGGGTCAAGGCAGATATTGAACAAGGTTCGCACGGGTCCTCGAATTTTAAGTTTAGGGAATTATTCGGTACCAGTATTTTCTTATAGATAATCTCTTCTTAAATAAGGTGAGATTTCGCACGTTTGAATATAGATACTGGTATCCCACCTGGAAAAGTAACGGTACCCGTACGAACCCTGTTGAAGTTTATATTTCAATCTTTCAAAAAAACCTTGAAAAATATTGCAAAGTTTTTCATAACCTTTATGTGTAATGTTTTTACCAGTTTAAGCATTATTTACATCTTGAGTTCAAAGTAATTTTGGTTATCTAAAAAGTTTTCACATTGAAAAAATGAGAAACATGGTATAAACATATTGCAGATGTTAAATAATTCTAAAAATAAGTGTCGCGTCAATTTGTCGCGCACAAGTCATCGCAGCAGAATTCATCACGGAACAGTTCATCGCGCAACAATTCATTGCGCCCAATTCATCGCAGCGTCAATTCGTTTCGGTGTCAATTCGTCGCGGCGTAAATTCGTCGCAACGAAAATGTTTTTGAAGACGATGATGATAAGAAATGACTTGTTTACTAGTGTATTAACCCTTTTTTATCCTGACGGTACTTATAAGTACCACTTTAACCCCTTCGCGACTAGCGTCTTTTACAGAATTTTTAATCTGTTACCACCGGTTTTTCAAATGAGAAATTTTCACCTAATTGAATCGCAAAAATGCTATGATTAGATAAGGAAAACTTTACAAAAAAAAAATAACTGGTGGGATTAATCGAGGATTCTGAGCATCTAAAAAGTAGCTGGAAAATTAATTCAGGATATAAAGGGTTAAACATGTATTCATTTATTGGGAATTTCCCAAAAATCTGCATATAAAAAAAACCTTTAATGGCTCATATTTCTAGTGTAAAGTAGTAAAAGGAGAAATATACCTTTATCAATATTTCAATCTGCATTTAAAATCGGCTTTTAAAATGTTAGTTAAAACTTTCTATTTCTGAAAAAAAAATTAAAGCAATTATCATAAAGTAATTTTAATAAATTAACTTTACTTTTATCATCATCACCTTCAAAAACATTTTCGCTGCGATGAATTGAAGCCAACACTTTATCGACGATGCGATGAATTGACGCAGCGATGAATTGTTCCGCGATGAACTGTGCGCGATGAACTGTGTACAGTGGCCTGTGCGCGATGAACATTTTTGAATGAACTGTGGGCGTCGAATTGACGCAGAACCCTAAAAATATAATGCTAGGATTTATAAATTAAAATAAATTATCATTAACTCATTTTAATACATTAACTTTACTCTTATCATCATCTTCTTCAAAAACCTTTCGCTGGAATGAATTGACGCCAAGACTAATTGATGCAACGATGAATTGTTCCGCGATGAACTCTGGGCGTCGAATTGACGCAGAACACTAAAAATATAATCCTAGGATTTATGAAATAAAAAAAATTATTTTTAACTAATTTTACTAAATTAACTTTACTTTTATCATCATCGCCTTCAAAAACATTTTCGCTGCGATGAATTGATTCCAAGACGAATTGATGCTGCAACGAATTGATGCAGCGATGCATTGTTCGGCGATGAAATGTGCGCGATGAAATGTGTGGGATGAACTGTGGGCGACGAATTGACGCAAACCCCTAAAAATATAGTGCTAGGATTTATAAAATAAAAAAGCAATTTATATCCAAATTTCCTGAGCTAAGAATATTTATTTACAGAATATATTTTTTTTTTTTTTTGGGGGGGGGGGGGTGAACAAATACCACGAGTTCTAAAACAATAACTACGTCGCTTTTTTCTTACAATTTTAATTTTCAAATGATTTCTTCTGGAAGAATGTTTATCTAAATCATATAAATCCTTTTGTTTATCCTAAGAGAAATTTATTTTATTAAGCGAAACATGATGAATATTATTGTTGCTGATTTTACAAAACATTCAGAAGAATATTGCCTTTTTAAATCCTTTTTAAAAAACAGAACAATTTCTCTCTGTTCAATACTTTAAAATGTCTATGCAATTAACTTTAAAAATATTTAAAAAAACCTTTACTAAAGTTAATTAGCATATTAATTAGAGGGGTGGTGGGCATGATGCGTTGAAAAGGGCAACAAAATAATTTTTAAACATAATTAATATTAATATAATTTACTTATGAAGGTAAAATTTGTTTCGACATATATATGTTTTTATTATTTTAGTAAGAAAAATAAATTAATGAATGGTAATGAAAACATTTTGGAAATATCAAAAATGTATTTTTTTCTGTTTTAAAGGAAAGTTAAAAAATGTAAACAATGCAGTAAATGAAAACAATGCGATAAATATAATATATAGAAGTAGATTTTAAAATTTCAAAGAATATCATTCTAATTTGTTAAAATTATTATACTAATGTAAATCTTCTTATAAAATAGAATACTTATTTAGAGAATAACTTTTTATTATTTATTACAAAAGGTTCATAAAAAATACTGTGTTGAATAAAATATGTTTTGTCCCAGAGGAAATTTGAGCAAACTAGTTATGATCCCTTTTGTTTATTTTAAGAAAAATATGCTTTGTAAGACAAAAAGAAGAAAAATAAAATATATGCGCAGGGAAAAAAAAGTAATTCACAGGAAAAACACAACTATAGTTTTTTTCACAACCTTCATTTTTTTCCTTTTTAAGAGTAGCACAATTTTGTCTCAGTTAAATGCGTTTTTAATTTAACGTGGACTATATGGTGTGTTTTAAAATTTAATTGAAAAGATTAGTTAGTGTAATTTACTAGGGAAATGTTTCATTTAACTGCTTGCGCTGGTAAGACATTCAACTCATGTCAAGATAGCACAGTGACTTTCATAAAATATTCATAATTTAATTAATATTTACTCTCTGACTACTTATTTTTTTTCAAATTCCTTTCGACCAATATGCAATCAACCTGTATCTCCTCTATTATTAGATATTTCAAATCATCATTTATTTGAAATATGTTGTAAATTTATCATTTGCATTTTTAGCCTTTGATTGTGGAATTTTTTAAACAAAAGCGCTTCAAAAATTGTGTGTTATATAATTTTTTCTACAAATGTCTTGCTCGTGGAAATCGAGGGTTAAGCAGTCAAAGGTTTGATTTATTAAATTATTATTAAGTTTCTAAAATATAAGACAAGAGTACTACCGTCTGCAACATACGACTGTACAAACTTTCTAGAACACTAGCACATCAGGATGTGGGTGAAAAGTGAATCACAAAATTTCATCTTTTTATACATGAACCAATGAAAAGCGTGTAATGAGACAAGGATTACTATTTAGAAAGAGAGGTGTGCGATGTGCCATTTATACACAAAGGCATCTCAATCTGGGTGGTACAAATGTTGGATCTTGCTTCACAAACTGGGGCATACACTTTTCCACCATTTTTTTGGTACAGCTTTTATCATCTTAATTATTCGTAAGATCTTTCTACTTATTAAGAAAAAAATACCAGAAATTACCAGTGGGAGATAGCATCACCGGTTTGAACTGGAGGATCGGCCCTTGCATGGCGTACATTTTAACACATTGGTGACGGCTAGTTTTCTTCTTTTAACCGTGGAATAAACTTTTGTTCAACTGATATACCTGATTACCAACGGGAAACACTTACACCAGTAAAAAAGAATAGAAATTATTTTCTTATTCATGGCAGTAATTTTACATGTATAGGACGTTTTAATAAGACGAAAATATCTATTAAACTTTTACTGGTGGAAATAATGTGTTTAAAATATTGCGGTAGTAGTTCGTTAACATGTTAAACAGGAAGCCCCGCTTATTTACGTTATACTTGCATGTTACATTATATAATTAAAAGATTTTCTCTGTTCGTGTATACATTATAAATGAATGTATATAATAAAGTATTGTTTCTAACGAAGTATGTATATGCATAGCACTGTAACTGTAAAAATACGAATTTTGTATATGTTTTTTGAGAAGTAATCTAACACATGAAATATAAATGTAGTTAGTGTCCGTGAACAGAATTATACACATCTGAAAGACGTAAATTCGCGTTTCTCGTTAGCAATGTTTGAAACTTTTGGATGATGTCGTCTCAGAGACTATATTTTATCCTATTCGTGCAACCTTTTTAAAAATATCTGTCACACACTTACATTAGGATATTTTCAAGAAAAATATACCATAATTTTTTTTTATAAATTGTTTTAATTGAATATAAAAATAGTCGTCATTCCTGGACCATAATCCAATGGTTAAGACATTGGTCATTGACATGTCAAATTTCCCTTGGTGTTAGAACTTAATTTTAATTTATGGGTGTTTGACGCATTCGTATTTTTAAAATATCTCCATGGGAAATTGATTTATTTAGTTTCTTTCATTTTTTGTGAACTCTTCTTGAATGATGTATCCCTTTTTATTTTAGTTGCCAAAATATTTCTAAAATATATAGTTAATTTATAATTTTATATGTTGAAATCTTAGTGAAACTAAATTGGATTTTAATACTTCGAATAAAATTTATCAAATTGATGTCCAATAATGCTTAAAGTGATAAAAAACATAACACAGAATATTTAAAATACATTTTTTTAATGTAGATAACATATGTTTCGTTCACAACTATCGCTGACATCTTCAGATCTTATTATAAATACAAAATTCTCGCATATTTGAAAATAGTAAAACATATACCACGAGATCGCATGTCCAAAGTTTGTAGGTGCTTAATTTGGCCAAAACTGGGAAACGTGAAAAAATTATTATTTATTTTTATTTTTATTGCTTTTCCATTTATCGATCATCGCGTGCCAAATTTTAGCTAATTCAAAGGAAACGGTTTCGTTACAAATGCAATCTTTTCGCAAATATATTTCTATAGATTCACGGAAAATCTACATTAAAAAAGGTATTTTAAATATTTTTTGTTATGTTTTTTATCACTTTAAGCATTATTGGACATTAATTTAAAGTTAACAAGTGATTATATTATATTATTTAAAATTTATCATATATTTAAAAAATACTTTAATAACTCGAAAAAAGAGAGACATCTTTCAAGAAGGGTACACACACACACACCAAAAAAAAAGTTAAAAAAAAATCATTTTTTGAGAAGATATTTAAAAAATATGAATGCACCATACGCCTATAGCTTTAACGTTAGATAAGGGGATTAGTTATCTTACTGTCCCTAGCCTTAAACGGTTAAAATAGTTACAAATTTGATACCATTTAATGATAACAATGTTTAAGGGGACGGTGGACATGGAACAGAGCAAAAGTACGATTTTCTGTTTTTGTGTTAAAAAGTATTGTTAAAAACTATATAAAATCATCAGTATATTACCGTACGTGTTCTTGGTATTTTCATTTTTTTTATGATATAAAACGGAAGGAAAATATATCATATCACTCTCAAAGCAAATATTTCGCAGTCTATATACATCTTTAAAATACTCCATGCGTTTGAATTTTTATACAATATCGTCAATTATCGTTAAGAAATAATCTTGATACATACTAAAAAAGTGCTTGCTTCCGTTTTTTTTAATCCGACAAATAGTTATTTTACAAAAAGGAAAAAAGTGAAGCACGAAAACGAATTTTCATTAAAAATTCAAATGTTAATATACTTTATTGCTAGTCCCAGACCTGTAATAAATCAACAATTCATCACGAATGGACACATTTTTTTTTGTAGCGTGTATCAAGTTCGTGCTTTAGTGATATTGAGTACTTTGAACAAAAATTTAAATTCATGGAACATTTTAAAAATGTATAGACTGCGAATTGTTTTATTATTTTCTTACTCTCCTATTTAACTTGCTTTTTGTATCTAAAGAGGGAAAATTGTAAGATTTTTTCCTCACTTACTGATAGGCTAGAATTATAAACATTATGTACATAGATACGTTTCCTATGACTATGACAATACAACATTTTAATACTTTTAAAACTTAATTAGAAATTTATAAATTCATTGTCACATGTTTTTTTCGGTAGCCGGCCACTAATGGTAAATCACCAAATAATCCTTAGTTATAAATGTATACGAGTTACAATGCAGATAAAATTAATTATGCGCCAAACCACTTTTGACAAAATATGCAAAAACACAACAATACTGCAACAACGATACAGTTAAACACTAAAAATTCGAAAATATAAATAAAAATACACAGTGTAATATATTTAAAAAAAAAACCTGTTTTATCCTTTAATAGTGAAATACCAGAACTTCTTCATGGTATGTTTTGTTTTATTACATGACTGGTAAGATGGCAGACTTTTCTCATTGAAAAAAAGGGTGAAGTTGACAGCACTTTCTTACATTGTTGCGAAATAAAAGGGTATCGTACGGTTTTAATTTTTGAATACCTGTATTTTAAACTATTAAACTTTGCGTTGCTTAATAGCAAATATCTGTCACTAAATAAGGCATATGTGACTTTTAGAAGATAGTGATACAAACCATGGAAATACCGGGTGTCCGAAAAAGATTGGACTGATAAGAAAGAATCATAACTCTAAAAATAATTGAGTAAATGCAATTATTTTTTTTTTCAAAGAACTCGACAAATATCCAAGATTTGTTAGATGTAGCTGTTTTAAAATCGTGACATTCAAACGATGCGCAGAATCGATGATCGGAAAATGCAAATCGCACCACACATTCGCAATTTTAACTTTTTGCTTAGGTTATTTGTGTACATAGTGGATTCTTTCCTATTAAACCGAAGATGCTGAAGAACTTTCTAACTGACATTTTCCCCATAACTCCAATAGTTTTACACTTATACGCTTTCCACTCCGGAATCATCGAAGAAATTGAGAATGTGTGGTGCGATTCGAATTTACATATCATCGATTCTGCGCATCGTCTGAATGTTACGGCTTTAAAACAGCTACATCTAACAAATCTTCGATATTTGACGAGTACTTTGAAAAGAAAATAATTGCATTTACTCAATTATTTTTAGAGTTATGATTCTTTCAAATTAGTCCAACCTTTTTCGGACACTCGGTATATGTTGGCATGATATCATGCAGATAGTATTAATATCTGGAAATATATTTTAAAATCAATCTATATAATAGCATTATTTAAAATATTTAATACACATAAACCAAACAAAAATTCAAGACATAATTCAAACAGACATTTCAAAAATATGCAGTGCAAAATATAAGTAAAAGTTCTTTCGGCCTGTAATGGGAGAAAACGTTAGCTTCCCTATTCCTTGGTTTTACAATTTTAGCTAATTTTAGTCGAAAATAGGAATATAAAATGCGTGGAACCCGATTACAGAAGATGTATTCTCAGTTCTCGTTAATACGGAATTTTAATGAGAATTTTGACAAATTAGTCAGCTATAGCCAAGTTGGTTTCTTTTATTGCGAACTATTTTTGTCGCCAAATATGGTGGTATTTTGCCATGTCACGAAGCTTGACAAAAATTTGACGCTTGCGGATATGAATATATAGTGTTAAGCATATAAGAGTGCGAACAATGATTACAACAATGAAAGGAAATTTGCCAGAAACCATGTTTACTAAAACTCATAAATTAAACCCGTTTATAGAGGAATGTCTCCTTTCAAAATGTCAGCAAACCTAAAATTTCTAACTGCTATATCTTGTCCAGTTTTTAAGATATAGCCGAAGCAAAATAAACTCCGGATACCTCGTATCAAGGTAGAACATTTAACGGTAAAAACGTTTAGAATTTCCAATCTTTTTGTACATATATTTTGAATTTTATCTTCTTAAGTTGCCTCCATTTTGAACCAATATGGCAGATGAAGATGGCCAACGAAATTGGCCGAGATTTTGGTAAACCTAATATACACATGCTTAGTTACATCCAAACCGTTTATAAATACGAGTTTTATCGCATGACAAAGATGAGATATATATACATGGATGGACATACACAAATTAACGTCAGGGTTCGAACGCTTTTAAAACAATTTTTTAATAAATGTTTTCCTATTTAGTATTTAAATAGCAGAAATTTTTGACGTCTCGTTTAATTGGATTTGTAATACTTTTCTGCATTTAGATAAGGCGGAAAAATCTATTAAAAATTGTTTTAAAAGCGTACGAACCCTGAACATTTGAACGGAAGTTGATTTTTTGGTCTGGAAGTCAAGATAGGTGAAAACATACCGAAATTTTCCGGTATTTGTTTCCTCCGAAAGGTTGCAATAGATTTTTTTTTGTATTAAAAGTTACCTAAATATGAATTTTTCGATGGAGGCATGCGCCGTTTGCAGCAAGGACATTCCTTAAAAACAATCTGACATCTACAACAGCTCAATAAGTCATTTATTTGCATAGAAGGAATTTATATACCGTAGTTTTCGGCCTATAACCCGCGGCACAAAAAATTCATTTTAGACCCAGAAATTGTATTTGATAAAATACTGTCTTCTGTATCTCAAAATTTACTTGACTTCAATTATTACATAAAATTTCTGAGTCTAAATTGAATTATTTGAGCTGCGGATTATATGCCGAAAAACACGGTATCCGAAAATAGAATATTACTGAATCTATGTTTACAAATGTTACAAACGGTGATGTCAATTAGACGATTTTATTTAATCAAACCGAATAAATACCGAATAAACTTGTCTCACAATTTAACCTATCGCTATATAAGCAGAAATTATTATTTGGAAATATTGTCCGATTTCTCAACTATACAAATTATCCCAACTGGCAATACTAGTTACAAAACTTTCTTCTGAAAACGAACAGTGGCAAAATAGCCACTGTTTTTTTTAAGGATTCGTCTTTATTTATATATACATACAGCCTAACAATGGTTTCATTTTCCTTACATTATTTTCGAATTTATTTTACTGGTAAGAAAACAAATTGAAGCAAACGTTTTACTTAGAATGAGTAAGAAATTGTTATGAAAACTTGCTCAATACTTTGAATCCTGTTTCCAAGTGGTAATATAGGCATTACTTAGTTTCGGAATTTTTATCAAATAATAAGTCGAATTAGACTATTCGGAAATAGTAGTGACGTTTTACATGCTGGCACGGTCGGTTCGACATCCCTGGCATAATATGCCGCCCGCTTTCTTAAAAGATAATAATGGGGATAGCTTATAATTCTGAAATTTAACAAAAATAATAATAATCATAATAATATTAATAAAAATAATAATAAAAATAATAATAAAAATAATAAAAAATAACCTATTTATATTTATATTCATATACGTTTAATAAAACTTTTATCAGCAAAATACTTCAAATATGGAAGGATATCAAGACAATAAATTTTGTTTCGGGAAAAAAGAACAAAAGAACACGATTTTATAAAAAGAAAATGATTTTTTTTTATCTTTAAGCTTGTTATTTTCGACTCAAATTTTTATCACTGTATGTTTAAGCAAAAATGACATGGTCACTGCGAATCGTTTCAAAGTAAGCTGTAAATAAAAAAGTTTCTGACATGATAAACTTATTTTTTAAATGATTGTGAATGAAGAAACGTTTTATAGGGAAAATAACAATATTTATTTGAATATCTATATGTTTTTTAATTCATACATTCTTTAGCAGAAAAATGAAAACGTTAACATAATCACAATTACATGATTTTTTCATTTTAATACTATCCCTTTGTATTCAGCTGCATCGATAAAGAAAAGAACTTATTGCAAGAATTGTAAAAGAAATAAAAAATATGCATCGCGCAATGGAGTATGAAATTCTTTTTAAATTACGAGAACACTCTTTCAAAATCTTCGCAAAATCGGGGCCTCGCCAACTGAACCAAATTTTTTAACAGAAAATTTAATCGTAAGCTTCTACAACATTTCCGAAACAATGTACCTCCATCGGTGGTTTCTGCAAAATGTCCCAGAAAAATCTAAAAATAAAACTTTTCGTAGAAAAGACCGGTATTTAAAAGCATTGCCGGTATTCAAAAAGCATTGGGAGCCTTGCATGATCCTCACAGTTCCTACAGATCCTAGTCCCATTCGTGGATTCATTTTCGTTTACCAGCCATGTCTGAACCTGTAGAAATGTCCGGAATGCATGATAATCAGTAACATCGCGACTAGGCGGTATTCTCGCTAAATTTAATTTAATATTGTTAGCTACTCTAGCATAGTTGACATACCGCAATACATTCAAGTTTTAGCTGGTATCACACCTCCATACAGGGCAAGAAGTACATCTTCCGTGGCTTCAACAAGTTTGCACCTTTCTGCATTTGAGACTTAAAAGATCTGAACTTTTTGGTTCAGACAATATTTTATTTTCCCATGGCTGAAGAGCGCAGAATTCGAGTCCCAACCATTTACAGCATGAATAAAAAGAATATTTAGTGCTTCCTTAAAATTGAAACACTTGTTGGAGTAGAGAGCCTCCAGTTTCCTTCTCCCGGCCTTTTGGAAATAAAAATTATCTAGAGGTAGAGAACCCACAAGAACAAGAACACCAGTGTCTTCAACATTGAAAATGATAGCATCATAATCATGGACAAGTATAAATCTGTGTTCACTGTTAGCAAATCAGCATCTTTAGTGACCTGCTTAGTGACCACTTTTGCTTTTTCCAATTCTTTTCGAAGCATAGAAATGAAAAGTGCTTTGTTTTGTTTTTTTCATTCTCCTACAATTTCTCTTGTCGTACCTCAACAGAAGTAGAAGCGATGAGCTTTTTCTGCACTTTTTATACTTTTTTAATTATCATAGTTGCCTACCTTCCGATTTTTTTCATACCAGTATTTTTATGTAAAAACATTTGTTTTAAGTAATCCTACAATTTCATCAATTTAATAAAGCAAATTTTTTTGCAAGATTTTACTGGTATTAAAAAAATCGGGAGGTTGGCAACTATGAATTATGTTCAGAATAACCATCAGAGACGACGACTGCATTTCCACTGTGATTATGCTGTACGTAACTCACATATTTTGCAGAAATAGCAGAGAAACATTCATTGCGATCTCAACAAACTTTGTGTAGAAGTTATCTTCCATCAACCACCTCCACTGTTTTAGTTCCCAATATTGTGTCACTTGTTAGGACGGTAAAAGCAGAGTGCAATATTACAGACTTGGTGCCTTTGCGCATACCTTCCTCTGTAAAACGTGACAAAGGGAAAGGCACCAATTCATACTGAAAGTATTCTTTCATTTCTTCCTCTGATTGCTTGTCACATCTTGTAAAACGGCACAAGAGGATCTATAGCTACTTTTGCTTCCTTTATTTTTGTACTGCTTTTCTAATATAGCAATAGAAACGGCTGCATCCTTTCGTTTAAAATGTACGATTTCAAAATATTTATGAAGGATGCTTGACATCCCTTTATTACCAAATTTCTGCGAAAGGTGGCAAATCACTTTTTTACACCGATAACTTTATTACTCTGCTTATAAACAAAATCTCGTTAATTTGTAGAAATGGGAGATGGCTGTGAAACCATTGAATCAACTTGTTCACATCAGCATCGTCCATCCTGATTCTTGAAGGCTTAATGTCAACATGCTGTTCTGATATTGCTGACGCAGTGCCCATTTCCTTTATTTCAAAATTTAAAACTGAAATAAAAAAAAGCACAGAAAACAATTCCGCTTTATACAGCTTTTCTCTCATAGCAAGTATAATTGTTGGTATTCTTTCTATGGAGACTAACATTCTCAACGTGATATACATTTACCATCAATGTAAACTTTGGCTTGACAAATTAATACAAAGACGACAAAACAAATCTTCATTTGGCGCCATCTGCGCTTTCCATTCTGTCGCCCGGGGCACAGGCCCCTTTTGCCCCCACCCTCCCTATTTTCGGCGCTAGATACTCATTTTGCCTTTTAAAATTCTAAATTATAGATTATTTATCTTTGAAATATTTTTTATTATTATTCCCAACACTTAATTTTACTTTCGACTTTGGATTCTTTGCCCAACCCCTCTGTCGCGCCAATATCTACCTTCTAGGTTTTTAGGTTAACTTCGCCCCTCCGCCCCTCTCAACTAATCCCCAATTACCTTTTACTGTACATAATTACTTAATTACATCTTTTATTCAATATTAAAAATAAAAGCTCGTTTATAAATTAGTAACCTTTCCAGGTGTTATTTTCCTGTTTTAACCATAAATCTGTTGTTTTTATGTTAGAGTCTATTAGAGATAATTAATGATATAATGAATGAAACTTGCAGACTACTTCATGCTTTACAAAGTTTATTATGACACTTTTGTCTCTAAAATACACTAAAAGTGAATTATTATGCAAACGCTAACGATATTTCTGGATTTTTGCACTTTTTGTAAATTTTACCCCATTTTCCATACTTCGTCTCTCGCCTCCTCTTTGTGCAATTTACAAACATGAATAGTGCATGTTGTAGAGAATTGTTTCCTCTACAAAATGGAAACAGTGATTTTTCTGTAAAATGCACTGAAACAGAGTTACTCAAGAAAAATCTAAAAAAGTGCCGAAAAATTTTGTTTTTTAAGATATGGTGAAAAACGCACAAGGTCTAGAAGGTCGAAAATACGGATTTTGCCTTAGAGGGTCAACCTACACAACATATCCAAAAATCAGAGTTACCCGAATTTTTGAGAGGCAAAGCGATTTTTTGCCTATTTCTACTGGACTATCAAGAAAATTGATGATGCTCTATTAAAGTAGATGAATATTAGTTTGTCATAAAACGATGCAATTTAGAAGTATTGGCGTGAAGGCATTTGAAACTTTAAAAGCAATATAAGAAAATTTTCCTGAAGATGACCATAGATGGTGGTCGAAACGTCGATATTTTTAATATTAATGTATGTATAAAATTTTAAATTTGTATACACCATTCAGTAAAATTATGTGATGTTTTATATTCACTTCCTTAATGTTGTCTTAAATGCATTTATGAATATCTACTTTAATAGTGTTGTACAGCTGCTGGTATTGCACAGAATATAGAAACATTTTATAATATAAATAGTTTGGTTCATTTATGTTTCTTTGATATTAAAAAAGTGGAAGCTTTGCAATTAAACTATGTTTATATAGCTGCTACCGATCAGATTTTTTTACAAGTAAAAAAACATACACATACATATATATTCTTAGTAAATTTGTTTATAAATATGACTTGTTAATATTTCGTACTTATTTGATTTAATTTCTATAGAAATATTTCTGGTTCAAAGTGTAATTTGTTTCATATAAAAAAATACGTAGTTTGGCAAGTATAGTTATTGGGTTGTTCGAAAAGTTTCTTCCGTTTGGGAAAACCAATTCGTACCGGAAAATTCTACCGTCAATTATTAGACATTAGATATCGGAATTAATGTCTAATAATTAACAAGTAGAATTTTCGCCTGCGAATCAACTTGCCCAAACAGAAAGAACTTTCCTAACAACGCAATATTTTCATGAATTTAGACAGTTTTAATAAAACAAATTAGTTGTACAAAATGAAACATTTCATCTTTCTAAATTTAATAGAGTTTTGTAAAAAAAGACCTCACTATGTAAAGATATTTTTAAAATATTTACACACATAAAATAGTGTGGCTATGTTTCTTTAAAAAGTTTTCTAGGAATTTATATATTTTGAAATAATATTAATTATATTTTCTTTTAGAATTGTGTGATTCCACCTTATGTTTCCCGAACAGATAAAACAAAATAAGTATTTTATATATTTTATGTTCTTAAAACCCGGCATTTATAATTTTTATCCTCACGACTGGAAAATGTGAGAAAAGGAGATATTTATTTGACGTCCGTAAGAAAATACCTTAACAATACTCTGTACTTAAACGGGATTAAATAAGAACAAAAGATTTAACAAGTTTAAAATTTAGCGGGATAAAATGATTTAAACAACAAATTTAGTTTAGTTAAATTACAATTCAATATATTTCACAGGATATTTCGCTAGAATGCTAGTACTTATAAAAATTGTTAAATTGAATAGTTTCAACACAATTCTTGTTTTAAAAATTATTTTGTTAAGCCTGTTTATTTAACTGTGTTAATGCAATAATCGGACCCCGATTACCGTAGGCAAAAGCTACCACCTAATGTAATATAATTTTCTTCTTATTTAAGCTCAAAATTTCTGTTCTAAATAAAGTTAAAAATATTATTATAAAATACCAGTGGAAGTTTGCCGTTGTGATAGGCAGGCTCTGGTAATAATGCAATAAAAAGAATATTTAGTTATAGGAAGTAATAATAAGCTTTTAAAAAATTCACTTATGGGCAAGTATGTGATACTTAACTGCATGTATTTCTTGTAAAAGATATTTGCATATTTTACACAGAATTGTTATGTTATTTTTATCTCTATGGCAAAATTAAAATATTCCTAGAATAAATTAATGTATTTTACTTACGCTGTTAAATAAATTAATATTAAATATAGAATTCATTAGGTTAGATTATATTTTAAAGTAGTGAGTTTACAAAAATGTTCTCAAATAGTGATTTCGTACGAGATATTTTATATCTCATATTATATAATTTTACAATGAACTTTTTTTAGGCGGATAACGAAACTCCCCGTTTATTTATTTTCTATATATCTTTTCGTGAGAACATTAAAATACGATTGCTTCAAGTGAGATTTTACAGGGCTATAAGCAACCTAAAATTACTGATAACGCTGTAATAGTTATATTAAATTTGTATATTTCTAATGACATTAAATTTGCTTGTCCACTTCCTGTTATTGCAAGTATGCTAAATAGCATGCAACGATTTGTTAAGTTTTCTGATAAGCTTCTTTAACTGCAATAAATATAAAAGGATATTATTTTAAAGTTCATAAAGGTATTTTTTTATTTTCAAAGTTCATCATATTTACACAGTCTCCTACCACTTTAAATGCATAAATATGCATTTACAGTGTTTTATATACGATTAAAACATCATTTTTTAGGTTAATATTTTGTCAATCTGTATTTCATTTAAAACTTTCGGTTAACAAACAATAAAACAATAGAGTTCTACCCTCTCCATCAAAGCCATTAAATAATAAGCCCAGTCAGATAAATGGGAAACTTTTTGCAAGTTGAAAATAGCGCCATCTAGCGGTTGGGAGTGCTGCATTCGGCACCAAGAATATTTTAATAAAATTTGCTTCTAAAATTAAAGCTTAAAATAAGGAGTTCATATTTTCTAAGAAAGTCGTTTGTAAATTCCGGTGTCAGTCAGTAATTTCACATTTTACGAACATAATTTGTCTGTGCCGGAAAGGGTTAATTGCATAGTGATGTAAATTTCCATCACTTTTTATTTAACTTTTAATAAATAAATCAACTTCTTCGCCACCACTATATTTATATAGAAATATTAATCCAGTAAATTTCCACATTTTTTTTCACTGTAGTTTTAGCTTTAATGTAAAAGATCCCGATAATTACGTAATTTCCGGCGTATAAGCCGCAGCTCAAAGAGTCGTTTCTCGACCTAGAAATTTTATTCAATAATTGTAGTTAAATATTTACAGCGATCCTTTAAGTTACATTTTATAAAATAATATTTCTGGGTCGAAAAACGACTCTTTGAGCTGCGGCTTATACGCCGGAAATTACGGTAGCAAGCTTTTAAAGGAAGTGCAAAAACAAAACATCGATAAAAATCGTATAAAATATCGATATAAATAAATCGTATCGTTTCTCTGCGAACCACTTCTGTTTTGTCCTCCTTCCGCAGCAGAGGTTTGGCGCTAGTGTGTCGCTAACAAATTTAACACTATCTGACTGGGCTTATTATTTAATGGCTTTGCTCTCCATGGTAGAGTATGCCAAAAACAGAAGAAGGAAAGGAAAAACCAAACGACAATCTTAATTCCTACTCCATTAGTCACAGAATAAAACTGTTTGCACGAAAGTTTCTTGCTATGAAATTCTAAAACTGTGTTATGATGAAATTTTTTTGAGGGGCCGTATTATTATTTTTTATAGATATTTTCATAACTTCAATACGAATCATTGTATTTCTTTCTTTCATTCAATTTCCCGTACTTCATTTAACCTTATAAAAATCCATATCTGCAAAAATGTGTATGTTGTGTTTATATCTAAGTAAAAAAAAAAAAAAAAAAAAAAAAAAAAAAAAGATTTACACACGTAAAATGTTGTGGCTATATTTGTTTAAGAAGATTAAATGCTTTCTTTTAGGAATTTATATATTTTGAAACAATATAAGTTATATTTCCTTTAAGAACTGTCGGATTCTCCTTTATGTTTTGAGCCCAAAATAAAAAAAAATTAGGTATTTTATATCTTTTGTGTTCTTAAAACACTTTATTACATATATGCATCCTCAGGACTTTAAAATGTAAAAAAAAGGATAGTTAATTGTCTTCAGACAGAAAATACCCTAACAATACAATGTACTTAAGAGGGGAGAAATCAGAACAATCGACTTAACAAATTTAAAATTCAATGGGGAAAACGATTGGAAAAAAACAATAATTTCGTTAAGTCGCTAACAAATATATTTCACAGGATATTTCACTAGAGTACTTGTACTTAAATAAATTGTTAAATTTAAGTAGTTTTAATACGATTTTTGTTTTAAAAATTATCCCTTTAAGCTTATCTATTTAACTACATTGAATGCGATAAAAGAATATTTAGTTATAGGACATAAGAATAATCTTTCAAGAGCATCCACTTACAAAAAAGTTTGCATGACTTAATCATAAGTATTTCTTTAAAAACATATTTTTAGGTTTCATACAAAATTAGTTTAAATTATAGCTACTTTTATCTCTGTAGTGAAATTAAAATATCCTTTTAATAGTAAAATTAAATAGTAAAATTAAAATATCCTTTGTAGTCAAATTAAAATATCCTTTGTAGTCTAAATAAAATATCCTTTGTAGTCAAATTAAAATATCCTTTTAATGAATGTATTTCGCGCATGATGTGAAGTAAAATATTACTAAATATATCTGTAATTAGATTAGATTGTATTTTAAGGTAGTGTGTTTATAAAAAATATTCAAAATTGTAATTTTTACCATATTATTTATATCTCACATATAAAAAATTTTACAATTAAATTATTGAGGACAGGTCACGAAATTTCTCGTTTATTCCATTTCTTATGATACTCTCTTGGGCTTTACTTTTTGAGATACATGATTTGGTATATAAGAAAGAGATAGCCGTATAGCAAGAAGGGTGGCAGTGACTTCACTGCAAGTCATGCTGCTCATGTCACATCTGTGACCAAACTATCACCCTAACTAACTATTTTTTGACGGACAACGATTTTATCTTTATTGCAAACCACCTACAGTTGAAGACGTAGCTCCAATGATCCGTGTAAATTAATTGAATCGCTATTTTTATTTTTAAAACACCATCTTCCTACCAGAAATTCCGTATAGTAGTTTTTGTTTTATTTAACGCGATGACAGCCAGATAGCGTGACGAAGTGGCAGTTTTGACAAACCGCCACCTGAATACTAGACCTATGAACTGACAAAAAATAGCAGATGTCGTAGGCAGATTTATTTCAGCATTTGTACGGTCTCTTGCATTTCAAGACCATTAATTTCTAAAAGTGTTCTCTCCTGTATTTGTCAAAGAAAACTTTTGAAAAATACTGGTGTTAAAAGTCAGGGGACCGTACAAACGCTGAAAAAAATCTGACTACGACAGCCGCCATTTCTGTGTCATAGGCCTACCTGCTGACAGGAGGCGGTGTGTCACCCCTCAGTGACGTCACAGTCTGAACTGCATAATAAACTTATTAAAGCTCAAGATTAAAACCTTTTATTCTTTGTCAAAAATATGTTCCTGGAAATCTTTCTTTTTTTTTTTGCAATCACACTTTGATGGCACTATGAGTCACAGTAGTCATGTCACATCTCTGACTAAACTGCCACTACTCAATGACTTCACATTGTGACCTACTTAAAAAGCTTAAAATTATAAGAATACTTTTCGCCACGGATTATAAATGTACCGTAATTTCACGGTAGTTAAGTCTTTTTCAAACCGGAAATTTTATTGAAAATAAGAAGTCAAATAAGTACTAAGCAGAAGTAATTCAGATTTTTTTTTTAAATAAATTCTGGTAGGAAATCGAATTGTCGGAGGTGCGGCGTATACGCGCGAAATTACGGTAGATTATAAAATTATATTCCATTCGTACAACTATTTTCAAAAGGTAAAATTTGTCGTACATTTCTTTTGCATACGTTGTCAAAAAGTTTCTTAAAGCTTTTTATTAATAGAAAGTGGTATAAATCGAATGATAAATAGTCGCAAGTAGCAAAATGTTGTTGGAACATATTCACACATTCGGGGAGAAAGGGTTAAATCATGTTATTTATTGTCAAAAGTATTTTTATGTTATTTTTTCAGACGTAAATGTGACATTCCTGCATTTCAAGTTCCATGTATGACCAAAAAACTATCATATTGTGAAGCAACATTTATAAACAAAATTTTAATTTTAAAAATCTTTGAAAATGACGGGAAATATATTAAACAGTGACATCTTAATGAATTTTGTTTGGGCGCGATTGATATATTGGGACCATAGCAATTTAACATATCGTCGCTACCATGTCAAACTATCGAATATGAAAAAATGCATTTTTCATTACTTTTAAAAATGGGCCGACTGTCACCACTAAATTTTACTAGAGATCTTCGGCTAGTAAAAATGCTAATAAAATTTCCGTGAAGAACAAGGTGAATGTGAACACAGAATTGTTCACAGAACGGAATTGTTCACGGAAACTCTGTGAACAATTCCGTGTTCACAGAATTTCCGTGAAGAAGAAAAGCCAGTTTGGCTTTCCTTTCAACACAAGTGTCTAGCCCCTGCACTTTGGCTACGATTTCAAAAAATGGATCACACTGCTGCGCACATGCGCATTGCTCTAGACAGTTTCAACGAGAACCATATTAATTTTATTCCATTCCGCGGAAGTTTTTTTTAATTCGTAAAAGGATTTTGATTTAAAACATTTAGCGTAATATAACTAAATATTTTCTTTCACAATTTTCATTATTTATTTTATTTTATTTTATTTTATTTTTTAACATTCTTAAAGAAATTCAATTTCAGACTTTTACTAAAATACATTTATTTTCCTCCGGATTTTTCAATTTTTAAAGATTTTTAACGATTTTATAGCGTTTTAAAGCGAATTTTTAACATCCAAAAAACAATTTTTAACATAAAAAAACACATCACTGCACACACGAAACTCGCTTTGCAGCAATCTCTAGAATGCACGAAATTCATTCAAGCCGCGGTCAATAACTTGTGTATGTACGCTTCGCGTACATTAACCGAAAAAGAAAACATCACTGGACGCATGAAACTCGCTGTACAGCATTCTGTAGAATGTACGAAATTCATTTATAATCAAATTTCATATTTATTTCCATTTTGTTTCAAACTTTCCATCGCTTATATGTTGAAAAATGGAAACTTTACATTTTTTTTATTCAAATTATTTTTTATAACTCAAATAAATACTGAAAAATAAAACTTTCCGCCGCTGGGATTCGAACTCAAGACCACAGAACAGAAGAGAAATGACATACCACAGAAGTATACGCACTCATTTTGAAATGGCTTAGAACAAAATTTTAAAGTATCAGACAAGCACGCATGCGCGCAGAGTGATCCGTTTTTTGAAATCGTAGCCAAAGTGCAGGGACTAGACGCTGTACCTTTTAACTCACAGATGACGAATTCGCACCAGACATTTTAAGAAAAAAAAATTACTTAATGCAATCACGAAATGTCTGTCATGATATAAAGAAAAAAATTCTGTTGGAAATTTCTGGTATGGATTCGAAATTTCTGAAGAAAATAAGGAGGTTAAACCGACAATTCTAGTGTAAAATACAATTAAATTTCAGAGGTGACAATCGGACCATTTTTAAAAGTAATGAAAAATGCATTTTTTCACATTCGATAGTTTGACATGGTAGCGACGATGTATTCACAATTTCTTATTGAACTCTACGGGAAGATGATCTCTCAGTAGATCAATTAATACTAATAATAGAGTAGAGAGAAAAAAATGAAAAAATTCTTTTCATACAAAAATAAAAAAAAAATTAAATATATATTGTTGTTTCCACTTCAATATTGAAACACGCTACATAATAAAACTTAATGACAGCATAATGTAAGTTAGACTTCTTAAAGATAGATTCCTATTTCTAAGTTTACCTTGTGATTGTTTTATCTGAGGGTAGAAAAAGGAGGCTAGTTTGTGAAGAGGGATTCCCTTTAGAACATTTAATCGAATGATGAAAAGTTTTGAATAGGATTGATGTCGACTGGTTCAATTTACGGCTTTTCATCTAAAATACAGCCTGAAAATTATTGCCAAAGTTGAAAATTAAAACATAATCATTTAGTTTTTCGATAGGTCATGGAGCAGAATTTTGAAATATGGTGGTTATTTTAAATGGATCCTCATAAATTCACCAAAATAAAATTTCTTCAGAATCATAAAATTCAACAATTTAATTGCTTCACATTTCAATCATAGAAAATTTAACGAGTTATCAGTAAATACAATACTCTTTCTAAAGCGGATTAAACCAGTATTATAGAAAGGAAATTCATTATTCTGGGTTTATGGGATCATATGTATTTATAATGTTTCGAGCCTTTTTTCGTAGGCGTGAAAATAAGATTACAAGAATTTATCTCCCGAAATGCTGAATAAATTAAAGTATAAGCGATTATACATTTATATATTTTCTTGAACGAACTGGTGTAATGAATGTTTTATTAACATTGTTATGCATATGTACATTGATATACTTTCGAATTTTAATTTTACCTACTACAGGGTGTTTCACAAAGGACCCCTAACTTTAAAAATCAATAACCCGGAAACGGTGATAAATAGAAACATGAAACCAGTGGTATGTTTATTAAAAAAATCGTAAGAAACTTATACGTAAATCTCAAAATTTAGTTAAAAATAGCACCGATAGATGGCGATGAGAGCGTTAAGAATCCTTCTAAAGAGAGTTCAGAAGCATAGAAAGACTAGTCGTCGAAGATTTCGTCATTGAAATGTGGCCGCTATTAGCGTATAGTGAAAATAATTCCGAAAGTGGTGTATACCGTGGAGGAACGTGTGTTTATTGTGTTGGAGTACCACCGATTAAATCAGAGTCTTACTGCCACAAGGAGACGTTTTCAAACGCGATTTCAAGGCGCAAAAGGCCCAGATAGAAAAACAATTCGTGAGCTTTTCAAAAAAATTCAACAGACAGACAGCGTGGCCGATGCGAATTATTTTCACTATACGAAAATAGCGATCAAAATTCAATGACGAAATCTTCGACGGAAAATCTTTCTGTGCTTCTGAACTCTCTTTAGAAGGATTCTTAACGCTCTCAGCGCCATCTATCGGTGCTATTTCTAATTAAATTTTGCGATTTAAGTATAAGATTCTTACGATTTTTTTTAATAAACATACCATTGGTTTCATGTTTATTATCACCGTTTCCGGGTTATTGATTTTTAAAGTTAGGGGTCCTTTGTGAAGCACCCTGTATATAAATATATATGTGTGTGTGTGTATGTATATGTATATGTATATATAGCGGGTGTTTCAAAAGTTCGGTGCAAAAGTAAAATGCGATAGAAAATGATTTATGGGTTGGAGAGACATGCGATTTGCAGATAAATATTCAGATTATTCAGTATATTCATTACGGGATTTTGTATGATATAAAAAGACAGCAATATAATAAATTACAACACCTTGTAATAATGTATTCCTTTTAAATGTTAAAGATGTAAATTAACAACATAATACAAATAATATTCCAAAAATTCCACGGGCTTTGAAGTTATTATTTTCTAAAAATTATGCACGTTATCTATTATTTTTTACTTGATTGTTTTCATATATGTGACAATGGAGTAATTCGAGCCACAGTTTCGGTAAATTAAAAGATGCCACATCGTTACATATTGTATTTTTGCGTGCTGATATCTCTATGGTTTCTCTTATTATGGATGGATAGTGTAGACTGGAGGGAAATATTATTTTACTTTCATTGAAATTTATTTGGAAGGTTTCTTTTTGATATAATATTGCCAGGGCTGTAGTTTTTCTATTATATTTAATATCAGCTATATGCTCTTTTTTCGTTGTTTTTGAAAATGACTCGGAAAGAGTCGAAACATGTAAAACAACTAATAAAAAGTTTTTTTAATTTGTATTATGTTGTTAATTTACACCTTTAGCATTTAAAGGAATACATAAAAAGATACTTCAAAATCACAGCAATAGAGGGCACTGCTGCAGATAATTCCATATTCTTCACAAGTTTTATTGATGCATTCCTGGATTCACGTTAAGGTTAACGAAAAAAACAGGCTACCGCGGTGTATTCCACTTACCTTATTTATAAGACCACTAGAGTGAAGTGATGCTTTGTTCGTAAACCTGCATTGGTGCATTCGAGCATCACATAACTTCCATGGTCTGTAAAAAAATATATGCGCAAAGCACCGCGGTAGGATTTCTTTTTCGTCGATTCACATCATATAACGTCAGATGATACATTTGCATATGATATAAGTAGGTTATCATGTACCATTTTCAATCACAATAACATCACGCGCCATTATTAATTTTGCGTATTAAAAGTATACATACACTATTCTCTAACGTTTTTATATCCACATCTTGCGTTGTGTAAGCAATACGTAATTATTCTATTGAATTATATGCAGCAGCGTCCTCTATTATCGGGATTTTGAACATATATTTTTTTGGCTTCATACAAAATCTCGTACGACGCTGTATATTTATCTGCAAACCGTATGTCTCTTCGACCCATAGATCTTTTTTTTTTTACCGCGTTATACTTTCGTACCGAACTTTTGAAACACCCGGTATAGATAGATATATATATATGTATGTATGTATATATATATGTACCCATTTATACAGTTATGTTGTTAGGATTTGATTAAGACCGTCTTTGAAGTTTTAATATTCTATAAGCTGGAATCTATTGACCATTATAGGACATTCTGTTTCAATCCTATTTGTTACGTGAATTTTGGATTTCATTCATTATTCCATTAGGTTATTCTTCTCATTATTCGATAATTTATTTCTAAATTTTTAGTCACAAATACTTACTTTCATTCGCCAAAATGGTTCACAAAATATAAAAAGATAATTTTAAAAAAAGGCTTTTGAGACATTAAAGGCATTTTAGAAAAGATTATTTCAGATTTTAAGAAATTTAAATTTCATCTTCTAATGCAACAAGTTTTATTTACAAATTCAGAGCATTATATCTTTTGGCCTACAAAGTTGCCAGATATATATCTGCTAAACAAGACAAATAAATATGTACTGAATCAGAAATTAACGAATCTCAATTAAAAGAATAAAACAAATACGAAACATAAAAGAGTAATGTACAGAAAAAGTAGTGAAAAGTTCCTCTACATAATTCTAAAAACAACATTCAACACATCTCTGTACAACCGGCCGGCATCGTTCAGAAAAGGAGTGTATTTCTGCTTTAACCCTCTCCGGCACAGAAAAAGTCTGTTCGTAAAATGAGAAATTACTGACCAAAATTCACCCATTTTACTCTATCTAGTATTATCTTCATTATCTCTATTCATTTTTTTAATTCTCATAATTCTCTTTGCCGGAGAGAGTATCCCACATAACCTTTATCGCTAACGTAAATAAAGTTCTTAACTCAGAAATATAAGAAGAAAAAATATATATATATATTCCAAGAAGAATAAATCAATCACAAAGTGAAAGCTCAAACTCATAACTCGAAGACAAGAACAACCCGAGATATACAAAATCGACCAACAGTCAACACACAAAAACAAGAAACTCACAACAAATAAAAATGATAACCCCATCAAATCAATCAGACAAAGGACCGCCACTCCAACAATTATATGATATAGAAACAGGTAAAAGAAAAAACCTTAACGTTCACGAAATCCTCGCACAAGCAATCGGCCACTACAGAAGACACAAAGGAAGAAACAATGAAGGAGCAGACAAATACCTACAGTGGCTGCAAGTAGAAATAACAAAAAACATCGCATACATCAAAAGAAATGCATCACAAACACAAGATTCAACCCAACAAACAAAAATAACAAACACACTGGAAATATTCAAAGATGTAGATCAAGACTTCATTGCCTACCTGCATAGGGACACCAACCGACAAAACGTGAAAGATTTCCTGGATACTAAGCCCACATTCAGAGCATCTTTTAGACAAATGTGCAAACACCTCAAACAACACTCACCAGCAGGCACTGAAGGGGCTAACACCTTGCAAGAAAGAATAGTAACTCATCTCAAAGATATGCACCAAATCAAAGAAGAACTAGAACAAATCAAGGAAGGCGAGGTCCAAACAGACAACATAGAAGAAGAGTCCAACCACAGCACACATCACCAAATACAAGAAAACAACACGGCATCCCTAGAACACAGAATCCAATCCCTGGAAGAAGACACAGAACGACTACAAACCAACACACTGGAAAGAGAAAACAAACAGCAAGCAGACAGAAAACAACTGGAGGAAAGAATTGAACACCAACAAGCCACCATAAAAGAAAGAGAGGACAACATAGAAAAATTAACAGCAGAACACAAAAAAACCCTCGCAGATCTCTACTCCAAGATGGATCTCCTCACTCAAGACAATCAAAGACAAAAAGAAGAAATAAACCAACTGCATAAGCAGCAAGAAAAGCAACAAAACTGCCAGATCCCGAATGAAGACGAAATTGAGCGGATGACCAAAGAAGAAGTTCAACAACTCCTGATAAAAATAAAGAACCAACTCCCACACGTCCAGAACACCAGAATGCTGAAAGAAACCATAATAAAACAAAACACCACAAACACAGAAAAAATATTTCAAAAAATAGCAGATCTGGAATCAAAAGTCTCAGCACTTATCAAGAAACACAAAACACCAGCAATAGAAACACCAGAAGATAACAGCACACACGACTCATACGCAGAAAAACTGAAACAATCAGAAACAGGCAGACCATCACAACCACAAACAAGATTAACAGCATCTTCAACAGCCAGGAGATACTCCAAAGGGGCAATTTTACTATCTAGAAAATCAAACACGTCTCTAACGATGTTCTCAATCAGAGAACAAATACACAAAGCCCTTAAAAAACACAAGAATATCCCACCTATACATTGTACAATAGCAAGAAATAAAACAACATTAATAGTGAGATCCGAAACAGAAGAAAATGTCGACACCCTGTCGGATATAATACACCAATCAGAAGACATATCACGTCTGGTATCCCAAGAATTTGTAACAGAAAAAAGGAAAAAGCTGATAATACTAGGAATCCCGAAGTCGATCACACATGACGAAGTATTACAAGAAATCAACAAAAAGACAAACGAAGACATCGAACAACGTTTACACATACATAAAGAAATATCAAAAGAAAATTCACGAACATACCAATTAGTAATAGACCTCCCAGAAGACCAAGCCTTGTTACTCCACAAAGTGGGTCGACTATCGCTCAGCCTCATAACATGCAAAATAAGGACATACTCCCCAATAATTCGTTGTCAAAACTGCCAAGTCTTCGGGCACTCCTCTACCAACTGTAAGAGAAAAACGGCTTGTGCATATTGCATGGCAGAACATGAATCTGAAAGATGTCCGAAGAAAAACCACCTGCGACAACACAGATGCTTACATTGCACCTACACGCAAGATCAAGATGGATACCCCTACCCAAATAACCATAGCGCCAACTCAGCCGGATGCCAAGTCTTTCAGGACCTCTTCCATAATCGCCATCGTGCACAGAACCTAACAGCAGAGAGTTCGCGATGGTAACAACCCCAAACCCAACAACCACACCAACTAGCAATAGAACAACAACACCAAAATTCAAAATAGCACAAATAAACCTTCAAAGAACAAAATCAGCAACAGCAGACCTCATAAATCACTTAATAGAAGAGGATTACTCAATAGCCTGTCTCCAGGATTGCGCAGTCACCAATAGAAGACCGCACGGATTACCATTATCCCTGCCTTCATATGCCTCGCAATCCAACAACTGCCACACAATCATACTGGACAACAACCTACAACATATACGAACACAGCAACACCAAAATTCAGTATTCATTAACGTTACACTCCAAGATATAATTATAACAATCGGCAATCAATACTCCCCGCCGTCAGCAGATCTAAAGGAAGACCTTCAAGCCTGGACAAACAAGAGAGGCATGAGCAAACACCTGATACACCTGGGAGACTTCAATGCTCATAGCCAACTCTGGGGGTATCCATCGGACGACGACAGAGGACACCATCTCATCACACATATGAGCCAACACCACTTAATCTCGGCAAACGACCCACACAGCCAACCCACATTTCAGACAGAAAGATCACAAGGATGTCCGGACGTCTCTCTTTTCTCGTTCCCCGTATTCTCTAGATTAGAAGAGTGGACTGTGGAAAAAGACATTAATTACGGGGACCACCGCTTGATCACCATATATCTAAACATAACAACCCCAACTCTCCCGAGAAGAAGATACAGAACGAAGAACATATCGTTTAAAAAATTCAATCAACACTTAACCTCAAGACTAATAGAAAGAAACATTAACTTCCAGCAAATAAAAAGTAAAGAAAACTTCGATACACACTACAATGAATTAATACAAATCATACAAGAGACAAGTGAACACACTCTCAAGAAGAAAAGTAGCACACACAAACCCTCGATCAACTGGTGGTCTCCGGAGCTCCGAAAAACAAGAAACTACGTCCGGGCACTCCGAAGACAAACAAACTCTCCAACATCCACACAAGCCCACAAACAGAAATACAAACAGGAGCGAGCCAGATACAAGCTTCAAATCCAAAAAGCCAAACGAGAAGCATGGCTGAGATTCTGTCAGGCAACAACAGATCCCTATGGGAAAATGAAGAAAATTGCCTTCCAGGACTTTCACAAGAAAGAAACATATGCACTGGCACACTCAACAACAATCACACACACCAAGAAATCATTTTACAAGGACCTCACAGAACACATATATGGAAATTCACAGATTACAGACACCAGAACACCAACACCAGACAAGACGGCCCCTCCATTCACCGTAAACGAGTTAAAAACGGCAATATACAGCTTCAACAAAAACAAGGCCCCAGGAATAGACAACATAGACCATCCCATCACAAGACAAATATTCAAACATCACCCACAACTACTACAAGACATTTACAACACACTCCTCAAGCTTAACTACTTCCCGACAGCATGGAAGCAGGGGGAACTAGTCTTCTTCTTGAAAAATGGAAAGCCTCCAACAGAAGCGGACTCGTATCGTTCCGATTTCCCTGCTGCCAATCCTGGGCAAAATCTTTGAGAAGCTAATACTAAAGCGTATCCTACATGAACTACACAACACACCAAAACTAGCACCGTCCCAACATGGCTTCGTCCCAGGAAAATCGACGGAAACGGCAATCCAAGAAGTGCTGTCCATCATAGATCTAAGCAAACAAGAAGACAACTACACATATCTCATCTCTCTAGACTTCCACCATGCCTTCGACAATCTACCTTGGGATGCAACAGTGGAGGAGCTCGAAACCTTAGAACTGAGCAGACCATACATAAACATGACAAGATCCTTCCTATCGCTCAGATCTGCGTACACCAACTGGCTCTCTGGAGACCTTCACTGGTTCAAAAAGGGCTGTCCCCAGGGGTCGTGCTACGGCCCGTTTCTCTGGAGAATATTCATCAATAAGATCCTGATAATCCTCAGAGAAAAGGGATTCAAAGTGGTGGCGTACGCAGATGATATACTTCTAATCATAACAGGTCGCACCAGGAAGATCATAGAAGACAAAGGCAACGCAGCTCTCCAACTGATTCAAAACTGGGCGGATTGTCATTCCATTCAAATAACACACGAAAAATCAACAGTTCTGCAAATAAAGAATCGTAAATATCTCAAGCGTCCACCCACATTAAAAATTAATAACAGATCCATCAAACATAACCCCACACTAAAATATCTCGGCTTAGTTCTGGACAGCACACTTTCCTTCCTACCACATCTACATGCCAAGAGATCAGAAATCAACACAGCAGTCCAAAACCTCCTGAAGTTTGCAGCCTCACAACGCAGTATCTCAAAAGCAATACTAAAAATATGGAACAACACAATCTTAGAAAAGAAAATAACTTACGCTGCAGCAACATGGTTCCCCAAACTACAAAAATCCCACGGGCTGCGACTCCTCTCAGAAATTCAGGCACAGTGTCTGCTTTTGATCTCCCGTGCATACAAGAAGACAGCAACCTCAGCTCTCTGCGTCCTCACGGGAACAATGCCACTCTCACTAAGAACAGAGAAAACAGCAGCCCAAGGAGCAATCCTTAGGCTAGGCATCCCCATGGTTGGAATACAACCAGATATGTATCAACCGAAATTTATACCAACAGAAATTATACCATACAAAACATATTTTGAATGGGAAGAGAATGCAGAGGAGCAGCCAAATTTGCAAGTATACACGGATGGATCGAAGACTGACGCTGGTGTAGGATACGCTTTCTGCATCTACAACAAAGAAGACACAATAACAGAACATCAAATACACCTGGACACATCAAACACCGTTTACCAAGCGGAGCTGCTCGCAATTTCCGACGCAATTTCCTGGCTGCAAACATCCACACACGACAAAGCAACAATAAATTCAGACAGCCTTTCCAGCTTAGTGGCACTTACAGACATGAATACAGAAAATTATCTAATAGGTCAAATAATAAAGAAACTGCAAAACACAACAAAAAAGATCCTCTTCAACTGGGTAAAAGGCCACTCAGGAATTGCGGGCAACGAACACGCTGACAGACTCGCCAAGGAAGCCACACAACCGGACACATCAATAAAACACATCTTCCACCCAGCACCTCCATCCTACCTCAGAGGACAACTAAAACACAAATACACATCTAAATGGCAAGACCAATGGACAGCGGAGCACAGGGGACGAAAAGCCTACAGCCTCTGTCCAAAAGTCACCGAGGACTTCCTGGTCCCACACCGAAACATCTACCTGTACATAACCAACCACGGCCCGTTCCCATCATATCTCTTTCTCTTCAATAAAGCCCCATCTCCATTCTGCACATGTGGAAAAAGAGGAGATGCCACCCACTACACACTCAACTGCCCGCTAACGTCAGCATATCACATAAGGAAACCGGCATTACTGAGGACCTCAGTTTGGTTCCACCACGTCCTCCATACACCAAATCTACAACAAAAAATAATAGACTGTGTCCATCTCCTAGAACACAATCAGCAACTCTTTCAAATGCCTCCAGCACACCTTCTAGGAAATGTCCTGCCCTCAGACGATGATGAAGAAGAATAACCCTCATCATTGACCACAAAAATAGCGGAAACACAGTAGTGTAAATAATTCCATTCCCTCAGTAAAAGCCTAATGGCCTATTGGCCTCATCTGTATTTTTTTTTTTTTTAAATAAACTTGCCAAGCAGGGCTTGTAGAGCTTAAGCCGTATGTTAGGCTACCCTGCTTGGTTGAATCTGAATCTGACCACGGAATTCACAAACAACTTTTTTAGAAAATAAGAACTCCTTATTTTAAGCTTTCATTGTAGAAACAAAATTTTATTAAATATTCTTGGTGACGAATGCATGTTTGGAATTAAAATTAGGTGTGCCTGGAGTGGGACCACTGTGCCGGAAAAAGTTAAAAAAGGCAAGCGAAGGCAATCGCCTGTGTCTCTTCTTTTGTAGTGGCGCTCTCTAATCAGCAAGCACCTGAATTCCCCCATTCCTTCCGCGATGATCATGGAGCCAGTGAACGGAAGATGATTTTTCTCCCTGCCTTTCCTCTACCGGTTTGCCAACACTGTTTGTGACACTGAGTTCACAAACGGTGTTGGCCGAATACCGGTCAAATACCGATTTGACTTGAGTGTAAAATTTACAAGTAACGTTCATGCTCGGCAGTACTCCTTTTTAGGATGCTGACTGAAACGTGACTTTTTTAATTAAATGATCAAATTAAGTTTTGTCTGTCAATATGGTGCTTTGTCTTACGATTGACCGATTCATGAAACAAATCATCCGCAGGAGATAACAACTATGAAGAATTCACGGAGATCTGTCGGATTTTCTTAAGAAATCTGACAACCATTTTCGAGAAGTTAGTGTCGTTCTTCCAGAGGTCTGTTTCCTTTGAAGTCGTATTCCCTCTCTGATGTCGAGCCATGAGAAAGAGGAATGGAAATTTGACATTTTAATTAACAAGCTTCAATTGGTGTTGCAAAATCAGACACTGGAATTGATCTAGTGTTTTCTTTCAAAATAACTGTGCTTCTCAAGAATGTGATCAGCAATCCTTCATACCCGATGCAGTGTTACAGTCTTTTGTGATAAAAATCTCCTTTGTCTCGTGCAATCAAAATTTAGTGCTTCATAAAGATAATAAATAAATGAGTTTTCTTCAAGAAAATAGTGTTACAAATCGTAATGTCTAACCCAACATAATTCTGCTCTTCAAGAAT
This sequence comes from Maratus michaelseni, assembly GCA_963931845.1. NCBI lineage: Eukaryota > Metazoa > Arthropoda > Arachnida > Araneae > Salticidae > Maratus > Maratus michaelseni. The sequence goes on from OZ007600.1 coordinate 103,233,965, forward strand.
GTGATCAGCATTTTTTCATGAATAGTGCAGTGTTACAGTCTTTTGTGATAAAAAATCTCATTTGCCTCGTGTAATCCAAATTTGGTGCTTCACAAAGATAATAGATAAGTGATAGGTGACAAAATATATTTCTGGATGATTTGAGATAAAGAATCATCTTATAAGCAAAAAATACTCTTATAAGCATAAAAGTATTTGTGTAGGCCTAATCCAGAGGTCTAAGTGAATTCAACACATTATAATATGCATGGGCAAATAAATTATACTTATATTTAATTTAATTACTACTGCTTTGAAGTATATGTTCTTTTTCATTTTTACATGCTATTTTTTTATGATTATTGATCTTTATGCAAAATAAATAATCCAGAATTTCCCATTAAATCAGATATTAAATTAATATATCATTTCAGTGTTTAAATCTTATTAATTATGAAAATATCAGGGCTCCCAATTGTCCGCTTTTTGAATACCGGTAATTTCTTTCAAAAAAATTTTTTTAGCTTTTTCTTGCAAATTTTGCAGAAACCACCTTCTGAGGTAAATTTTTGCGGAAATGGTGTAGAAAACTACCATGAAATTTTCTGTTAAAAAATATTGGTGTTCAGTTGGCGGACCATATGGGAGCTCTGAACTATTATTAATAATATTCATATTAAAATTCATAAATCCATATATGTTTAAATTATTAATTGAATTAATTTTTTCATATTTTTTTTCAAAATACATCGCATATAAATTCTTGCTATTAATTATCTACTATACTTTCTTATTGCAAATTCTGGAACTTAATTTTATAGTGCTAATTAATGACAAGTTAACCTCCCCCCTTTTACAAGCAACATCTTATTAAATAAAATTTCTGATTCGAAATTTTTTGTATATCACTAACAAAGAAAAGTCGATTGTTCTGGTGATTGGATATAAACTTCCGAAGAGAAAACACAGGAGCTCTTAACATCCATTTATTTAATCAAAAGTCATTTCATATCTGCAAACCTTTCGGATTTGTTTTTCTAATCAAATGAAGATAAATTTGTTATATATATACATATATATATAATGCTTCTTACAACTTCGAAAGATTTAATTCGGGGATCCTGTGTGCGTAGTTTGTGCGATTATATGTATAAAATAAAATTTCCGTTTAAAAAAATATATATTTATTTAACTGGAAATGAACTAGAAGAGTGGTAGTTATGTTTTATAATTTGTGAAAGCGGAAAATTCCGTTCATTTATGTATAAAACTGATCAAATGATTGAACTTTCTATTTCATGTATTTTAGCTATATTGATCATTGGAATACTATTACTACTTCAAGTGATTTGTTACAGGACTATAAGCAACATAAATTTACACATAGTACTGAAATTGTAGTACTTGTATAATTCTAAAGTCATTTAACATTTTTGTCCATTTACTGTAATAAAAAGTACCATAAATAGCATGGAACAATTTGTTGGATTTTCTGATAAGCTTTATTTTTCTTAAATAAAACAAGAACAAAAAATAATGTTAAGCATAGATTATGCAACACTTTCCAACACATTGACAATACTGTAACAAAACTTCATAATTTACTAAGTAATCAATTTAGAAAACCTATAACACATTTTGAAACGCAATTTCAACAATTACTACCAATAGTAAAAAAAATATCTGAATTATTTTGTGCTGCTCTGTATATGATATATAAATTTGTATGTGTACTACACAGTATGCTAAAGTTTACTTCGGTTAGACGATACATATCACAATTAAAAATTCCCCTTTAGCAATATCCGTCAATAAACGAAAATGTACGTGAAATCTTTTAAGCAGCCCTGTATATGATTTATGGATTTATATGCACCAACTAATATGCAAACAATTAGCTATATTTAAAAATGCATACTACAACGGAAAACGAGCTACTATTAATTATTGTTCATAGACACTATACTGTAGTAAAATTCTCTCGAGTGTTTCTGTAAATGAACGATGCATTCTATGCATACCATATTCTACCGTAAGCGCATTATAGTGCACTTCAGTGATATGTATCAATTCGAATATGCATAAAATGTTGAAACATCGTTAAAATACGCTGCAAACGATTTCTCCCCATACACCATAATGCAAAGGAATTCTTTTCAGTGTCTCTCTAAAATAACCATAATTGCTGCATACTTCATTTTCAATACCAAACATGCCATAGTAAACCCCCAATACCATATATCAATTTTAAGGCAATCCGAGTGTATTTATACGAGTTAGAGCACGGATAGACAACAGACAGATGGCAGACAGAAATACAAAACGAATTCATAAGCAATTTTCAACTATGTTGTAAAGTGTTTAAAAGGTATTTTTTATTAGTCAAAATGCCATTTTTAGGGTTTCGTTCATCTCACAAAACCTTATTACTCCCGCTCCGCTGTCTGTCCGTCACAGAGCCATTCTCAGAAACTAGGTAACTTACAGAGTTTAAACTTTGTGTATATATAGCTGAATAACAGCTATGAAGCTCAAAATATTAAAATTTGAAATAATCCTATTATTTTAATAAATAGAAATAAAAAACCAAAATTTTAACACACTTTTCCTATTAAATTAAACATTTTCCGTTAAAGCAATTGCCAAAAATTAAAAGTCCACAATGAAATTCTTTCTACAATAATTAATTTTCTATTGAATGATTTCCACGTGAAAAATGAAAATGAAATAAAAAGCTTCACCAATTGAAATAAATATTAATATGAAATAAAAATGGTTGACGTCATAGTGGTAATAAAACGGAAATTTTAAAAGATTCCTCAATAATACAAGGAGTATGAGTTGTGTATGTACACAAAGCAGATTAATATCACGTCATTAGAGAATTAAAAAGAAAATCTGACGTCATATTGGAAGTTTAACGAAATTTTCAAATGTTTGAGAATAATACAAAGCTAGTATCAATAGGAGTAATAGAGAATAGTAAATATATGAGTTTGAGAAACATATTGAATCGTGATAAAAATCCGATTATGAAAATATTCGCATATTTTAACGCTTTGAAGGTGTACAACATGTTTAATTTTGAAATTATTTTTTTAAATATCGCATTTAGTCCGCATGACAGATATTATTATGACAGAATGTAATAGCGGGATTCGCCAGCTATCGGGCTGGTTTAGATATTCGAAAAAACGAAAAAATAGATCGGTAAATTTTTACTTTATAAAAAACATGACTTTTTTTTTTTCTAAATAAAATTTATTTGAATTTATTAAAGAAAGGATAAAGTGTTTTGAAAGGAATATTAAACGAAACCCTTTGAGCGATCTTCGATTACACTTACCCTCTTTTTGTTATTTTCAAGGATCTCCATTTTGACACGGTCTCCGTACACTGTAAATTCGTATTTAACATGTGTATCAATTTACGTTTAAAATATTATATCTGGGTTAGCATTTTACGAGCAGGGAAGACCGAGCTATTCTCGGTCAAAATTACCTTTGAGTTCAAATATCTTGACGCATGACCAAAATGACCCTCTAATCAAATTTTCTCAAACATGTGACCTTTCCCAACAGTCTTCGCGTGCCCAAAAACCATAGAAGGCAAAATTTAGTCTAAATAGTATGAGCCGTTTTTAAGATAAAATAGCTTGACCCATAATGACCCATGACCAAAATGACCCACTAATTGAATTTTCTCGAAAATGAGACCTAGCCGAACAGTCTTCTCGTGCTCAAAAACCATAGGAGGCAAAATTTAGTGTAATTAGTCTGAGCCGTTTTTAAGATAAAATAGTTTGACTCATAATGATCCATGACCAAAATGACCCACTAATCGAATTTTCTCGAACACGTGACCTAGCCTGATAGTCTTCTTGTTCCCTAAATCTGTAGGGTGCTAAATTTATTTCAAATCCTCTGAACCGTTTTTAAGATAAAATAGCTTGACCCATAATGACCCATGACCAAAATGACCCACTAATTGAATCTTATCGAAAATGAGACCTAACCCAAAAGTCTTCTCGTGCTCAAAAACCATAAGAGGAAAAACATTTAGTCTAAATAGTCTGAGCCTTTTTTAAGTTAAAATAACTTGACCCATAATGACCCATGACCAAAATGACCCACTAATCGAATTTTCTTGAACACGGGAGCTAGCCTAACAGTCTTCTCGTGCCCGAAAACCATAGGATGCAAAATTTAGTGTAAATAATCTGAGCCTTTTTTAGATCAAATTAGCTTGACCCACAGTAACCCCAAAACGACCCACTAATCAAATTTTCTCGGACATGGGATCTATCCCAATGATTTTGTCGTGCCCGAAACTTGTGGGACACAAAATTTAATCAAAATCGTTAGAGCCGTTTTTTAGATAAAATTAATTTGACCCGCGATGACCCAAAAATGACCCACTAATCGAAAGTTCTCGAACATGTGACACAGCCCAATAGTCTTCTCGTGCTCGAAAATGGTCAGATACAAAGTTTAGTCAAAATCGTTTGAACCGTTTTTTAGATACAATTAGCTTGACCCTGACCCTTGATGACCCAAAATTACCTACTAAACGAATTTTCTCGAACACGTGACCTAGCCCAATGGTTTTCTGGTGCCCCAAAACGGTGGTAGGTGGTTCGTCAAAATCGTTAGAGCCGTTTTTAAGATAAAATTTGCATATATATAACCACGCACATGATTTGCTTGTATTAGAATATATGATTAACCGGTACTTCATTTAAAAATATCGTTTATGAAACAACACAGCTCAACCCTCTCTAATGGTAGAGAACACACATACACACACAAAAAAAAATAATAAAATAATAAAATGACAATCATAACTCTAACTTTAATGTTCGCATTTGAGACATTATATATTAACCCCTTAAGCACCATATTCAATTTAGTGATAGTATGCTGAATACCAGATATTGGGTTTTTCGGGAAGTTCCTTCCGTTTTGGAAAACCAATTCGTACCAGAAAATTCTGGTACGAATTGGTCACGAATACATGTCAATTATTATACATTAGATATCAGAATTAATGTCTAATAACTGAATGATAGAATTGGTTAGAAAATTGCAATATGGACTTAAAATGAGGGCGTACACACATACGTCCTGGTATTGCAAATGAAGAGTTCATGACGTACGCAGGTACGTCGTGGTGCTTAAGGGGTTAAAATTTAACATTTGAAACAATAATATAAAATTAGATGAAAGAATAATTTAATATTTTTTTGAGGGAGTTTAGTATCACATGTTAACGTATTAAACATATTCTCTCAAAGAAAAAATATCAATAAAATTTACAACAAATATTTTCCGCTTCTTTTTAACGCTTTTCAACATAGTTGAAAAGTGTTTATGAAGTCGGTTGTCTTTCCGAGCTCTAACACACATAAATATTGCTTGATTCATTTGTAACTGATATATGTTATTGAGATTTACTATGGCATGTTCGGTGTTGAAAATGAAGCGTGTAGCATTCATGGTTCGTGTACAGGGACACTCAAAAATATACCTCTACATTACGATATATGGGAAAATATCGTTTGAATGTTTTGTGTTGTTCAGAAAGTTCCTTCCGATTGAGAAAAACAATTTGAATAGGAAAATTCTATCACTTAATTATCAGGCATCAGATATCGGAATAAATGTCTAATAATTAAATGATAAAAATTAACCGGTAGGAACCAATTTTTCCAAATAGAAAAAACTTTCCAAAAAACCTAATAATTTAATAATGTTATACTATTTCAGACGCAATGAAATTGATATTTTTTACTGGGGTGCGCAACAAGATGCTTACTGTTGAATATGGTGAGAATAGCATTTGTCATTAATATATAGGGACATACAAAATTTTCGGATACAGTACTGTTTATGTACCATAATTGTTGGAAGTGCGTTTTCAGTTTTGGCATGCGTTTTTGAATATAACACTTTTTTTGCATAATTATTGGTGTTTATAAATTTTATATATCATATACAGAACTGTACAAAAAAATTCGTAAACATTTATGTTTTTTGATGGAAATGGCTGAAAGAGATTTCACAACTCTGTTCAGCGTTTCCTAACTGAAGTAAATTTTAGCGTAATATGTTCTATATATACAAATCTATACAGGGTGTTCCACTACCAGACCGGCAAACTTGCAGGAGGTGTAGGGGACACAGAGACTACTAGGAATCACGTAGCAATGAAGGGTCGAAAATTCCGTAGTTGCGAGCTATGGTTCAAAGAAGGAGAGAAAAAGAACAGAAACAGCAACACATTAATGGGACAGAAAATATTTTATTGAAAGTTTGTACTACAAAAGGTGTTCGAAATTAAGAACAGAAGTCGTCAGGTAGGTTTGGCAAATGGCTCTGCATGGATTCCATTACGTTCTGGAAGATTCCTGGCGTTTCGCGCATCCTCCCGGCAGTTACAGATATTCAAACGGCCTTCCGTTCAATGCCATCGACCACAAAACTCCAAGTGCCGCTGTCACGCCTGCCTGATGACTTCTGGTCGTAATATCGAACACCTTCTCTAGTACAACCATTCAATAAAATGTTTTCTGTCCCATTAATGTGTTGCTGTTTCTGTTCTTTTTCTCTGCTTCTTTGAACCATAGCTCGCAACTACTGCATTTTCGAACCTGCGTTGCTATGTGATTCCGAGTAGTCTCTGTGCCAAGTTTGTCGGTCTGGTAATACCCTGTAGATCATATACAGAGATTCACAAAAAAATTTGAATTCTTTTCAGACGATAGATGGAAATTGTTGAAATTGATTTTTCAAATATTTTATGCGTTTTCCAAATTTTTTACTTAGACATTAACTTTCACCATGTTCAATGGTGAAATTTGTTATTCTGAATGTGTTAGAAAGTGCTTCATACTCTATGCTTGACACATAATTTTTCTTTCTGGTTTAAATATAGCTTTTGTTACATAACAGGATGTTGTGTAACAAAAACATTTTCTTCTAATAAGATCTTAAATTAATCCGATTTAAATTGAAATGATCATGTAAATTTAATGTGTATATTAATAAAAATGTGAGTATCATGCGTCATTAAATTGATTTGTAAATGCTTTTATTGTAGATGAAGTTGCCAAATAATAAATGAATAAATAAATGGGCTGAACTTTCGTAATTATCGAAAAAGTAATTAAAAATGGATTAAATATTTGTTACAAACACGGAGAAATATCGAAAAAATTCAGTTGCGGTTTATCATTTTTTCAATGAAAACACGTCAGTAAAGTAAAGTGGGATAAAACCACAAACTTTATTATTAGTTGTTTCTTGATGCTAGAAGTTAATGTAACTTTGTTCAACAGAAATTATTGTAATTTTGCGCACATATTCTGCACATTATTAACCCATTCGGGACAATGGGTGCATATATGCACCCTCAAAAAGAGCATACAGAATTTGTTTTAGGCACCAGTAAAAAATAAAAGTAATATTTGCTTTCTCTAATCAGAGCATTTTTGTGATAGTTTAAGTAAAGGTAGCTTTCTAAAAAAAAGTGGCGCCAACCGAATAAAATTTGTGTAAAATACGCCGGTCTCGAAGGCGTTAACCCTTTCCGGCACAGATAAATTCTGTTCGTAAAATGTTAAATTACTGACTGACACCGGAATTTACAAACGAGTTTTTTTACAAAATAAGAACTCCTTATTTTAAGCTTTCATAGTAGAAGCAAAATTTTATTAAAATATTCTTGGTGCCGAATGCAAGTTTGGAATTAAAATTAGGTGTGCCCAGAGTGGGACCACTGTGCCGGAAAGGGTTAAGCGAATTGCATTCTAATAATAAATGGTAATTCATAAAAAAGTCAAATCTTCTGTTATTATCTCACCAGTAGAGGAGTAAAACCACAAGTATATGCAAATTTTACAGGAAATGAAAAAGTTTACACATTCTTTTAAAAAGGAACATGTTTCATTATATATAAGGGTAAGCAGATGAAAACGGAAGTGGTCATAATTTGGTTTATTTTTGTATGAGTGTGGTTACAGCGGCTAGAATACATAGTGTGGAAAACGGTTTTACCGTTTTTTAATTCAAAATTTTCGAATTCAAACCGGAAATTCTTAACAAGAATTTTTAGTTTATGAAATCACGAAATATCTGCCATTAAGTAACCAAAACAACATTATAGTGAATTTCCGGTATGAAAGCGAAATTTCGAAATTAAAAAAAAGCCAAACTGCTACTGCTTTAAAAAGTGCTAAAATTGTAGTCGATAAACGTGCAACGATGCGGCACAATAATAGGGCGATCGCATCGACATCTGCTTTAAACACAGATTTACCACTAGCAAAAGTAACCGTTTCACTTTTGACAACATAAACATAATTTCTGTTAATAAAATCATCTTGTAAGTGTATATTTCAGATGTAACTGATTTTGAAGTTAGTTTTTTATCATATCAGGGAATTAATATTTTCCACTCTTCTAGCAGAGATTCATCCTTTGGTATACTAAATAGAGATAGTTTCTAGTTTGATGTCTTGTATCGAGTACTGCAACCAGGCACAAAAGAATGCGTATCACGTTTTTTGGCTATGATCAATATCATGCATATTTTCAATGCTTATGAAAATCACTATCTAAGTCAACGAAATACGGTATAATTTAATTATTTAAAATATTTACCACCAGCTGAAAAAATTTCTCATTTCGAGTCTTATACAATGCTTGTGTTGAAAAGAGCTAGCGGACAGTGGCGTAGCCAGGGAGGGGGGGGGGGCAAATGCTCTTGAAACCAGTAATTTTATAAAGTTTTCTTCGCTTCAATATCACAGAAAATTCTCCGATTAGAAAAGGCAAAAATATTTTTTTTTAATTAGTGGTATCCAAACCATCTGGACCTCCACCCTGTATACGCCAATAGAAGATGTCGCTGCGATCGACCCGTTATCTTTTCAGAATCGTTCTACATTTAATGGAATAAATTTTTTAGTACTATTTTGTAGACGTTTTCCACACTATGTATTCTAGGCGCTGTAATGTGGTGAAACTTTGTGCAGAGGTAGAGCGGATTTTAAGGAAAGCAACTCTTACAGCCGAAATGGAGTTGCTCTAGGCAGTCACGCGGAACACGCGATATACACTGGTGGTTGACCAACTGTACCTTTCCAGCAGATAAGCGGTTGTTGCTGTTGTTATTCATATGCGTCTTTGCAACGTTTGCGTGTAAAAAAGAGCAGTGCAGTATTATTCGTCATTTAGTGGCAGAAGAAGTTGGATTTCGCAAAGTGCATTAGTGAACTGAGGCAATGTACGAAGAACATGCACTACCATTGACTAGTGTGCAGGACGGAAAAAAGCGCTTCGCAACGGAATCTCGTGAAGTTTCAGTGGAGAGAATTTGAATACCCACCGTATAGCCCGGATACTTTGCCATATGACTTTTTTATATTTGGTCCGCTGATAAAGGAATTGAAGGGTTGCTCTTTTACTCAAGCACCAAAGTCATGGACAATGTTTGTCACCTATTTACTTGGACATAGACGTCATGGAAACTGTCCGAAACTGGATCGAAACTGGTTCCGCCAAACGACTTCTATGAACAAGGTATTCACCACATGGTGAAACAGTGGGACAAGTGCTTGTGGTGCTTTGGAGATTATGTTTGAAATGAAATATGTCATTTCATTCTGTGGCTCTGGTTCTGTTTTGATTTGATCCATCCTAATAACAAAAATATTTTCACTGTTCGTGTTTATATTATAAAAGAATAATGCTATTATTTCTAATCAAAGTATTTCTATGCATAGAGATCTAATTGTACGAGGGAAAGTCATTAAGTAAGTCACAAACATAATTAAATAATAACTTACAATGACATTCACTTCAAAACTATTTTTATTTCTCGACATATTTTCCACTAATACCTATGCACTTGTATATAACCGTTTTATCAGTGTCCCAACACCAGCTGCATAAGATTTTAGGGTTGCTGTCTCAGCCACATTAGGACTTCAAGTTGAACCTTTTCATCATCTGTGAACATCATCTTGCTTCCAAGATTTATTTTTAGTGGACTAAACAGATGAAAATCGCTTGGGGTTAAGTCGTAGCTTTATGGTGAATGTTGAAGAAGTTGCAAAATGATGGTCACAGATGATCAAAAGGTTCAACTTGAAGTCCTAATGTGGCTGAGACAACAACCCTAAGATCTTATGCAGTTGGTGTTAGGGCACTGATAAACTGTTATATATGCGCATAAATATTGGTGGAGAATATGTTGAGGAAAAAAAATAGTTTTGAAGTGAATATCATTGTAAGTTACTATTTAATTATTGTTGTGACTTACTTAATGACTTTCCCTCTTAAAAATACGAAGATTCTGTATGTTTTTGGGGAAATAATGTAAAACAAAATATGGAAATGTACCGTCCGTAGGCGGAATTACATATATCCAAAAGACGTGTTTTCACGTTTTCCACCAGCTTAAGGTGTGTTAAGATGTTTGCCTGCTGAACATGAAAATGTTTACATGAGAATTCATAGCACCCACAAAACCGATATTATGTATTGATACCGGGTTAAACATATTGATTAATACACTCTAATTGCTGGTAAATTTCGTTTCGAAAATAACGTGCAGAAAATAAACTCTTGTTTCAGAATTTATTCTTTAAAAATCCGAAGTCTATTTGCTTCTGAGATTTCCGAAGATAAAAGTACGTTTTTAGAATCGTGTGTACCTTGAAAGGGGTTATATTATATTTTCGCAAATCTTCTTGCTAGATCAAGGATGATTTCTTTCTTAAATGTATTAATGGGACAAAAATGACTGATAATGCACAATTCAAATATTGCAATGATGATAGTATTTATTGCGAAAAATGCAAAAATGCTTATCAATATTATAAATTCCTTAATTTTTTTTTGTGACACAAGGTAACATGATACATGGATTTTTATGTGCGGTAGTTTAGCGTTACTTTTATAGCTTATTAATTTGACCAAAATTTATATCTCTTTTAAAGGATAATTGATAGATTTACTAATAAGTTGCATACACCATATTTAGTTTTTATTTTACATTTTGAAACAAACACCAACCTTTTAAATTAAGTTTGCCTTACAATACTATTATGCCATTAAAATCATATGAATTAACATTTATAATGATGTATATATGATAATATTAAATAAAGAAAATATTTTTTTCCTTCGACAAAGAATTAACTTAAAGTAGCTTTTTTTTCAGCCATCTTCTGAATTTAAAGCTCATATTTCAAGAATGATAGAGCTTTATTTAAAACCTACATTTTTGCAGCAATCGATGGGTTATATTTCAGCATTTGAAGAAATACGATACTGTTAGTCGAATGATAAATTCACGTTACTTATTTTATAGTATTATTGATTTAGTGAAATTCTCAGTTTTGCCCATTAAAAATATATGGTTACTTTGATTATTTTTTTAAAGAATGTTTTTAATGGAATTATTGTTTTGAGTTTATTTCTATCATTTAGCGAAACAAAACTCTTCTTTCAATTTTAGAAGTCTAAATGTTTTTGATTTTGTTTTACTTGTAAAAAAATTGATATTTTATTCGTAGAATTTGATATTGACATTTCTCTATATTATTTTAAAAATAGAGAACTTCGTAGATAAAGGCTACAAATTTCTTAACAGCAGTGAAGCCACGGTGGATGTCCAGAAACTGTAGATACTATTTTTTTATTCTTCACCTTTTCTAATTAAAGAATTTGCAGAGATTAAATGAGGTGACAATGATTTTACAGCATTATCCAGAACATTTGGACTTCGCACTCCTTGGCTACGCCACGCCACTACTTCTTAATAACAACTTAAATGAAGAGAAAAGCAAGACTTTACAAAAGAGCTTTGTTGTTCTTCAGAAGGCGCAAAAGACCAATTTGAAAGCAGGAGCAGGACTGAAAGGAAATGGAGAGAGAAAAGGACAGATTAAAAAAACAAAAAACAAGTGGGTAATTGTGATGGAAGATCGCACAAAGGTTTTCGTTTAATATTCCTTTCAAAACACTCTGTCCTTTCTTTAATAAATCCAAATAAATTTCATAAAAAAAAACGCTATTATATTCTCTCGTAATAACATCTGTCATGTGGACTAACTGCGATATTAAGAAAAAAACAATTTCAAAATTAAACATGTTGTATAGAAACTTTCAAAATGTTAAAATATGCCAATTTTCCCTATAATTGGGTTTTTATCATGATTCAATACGCTTCTCAAACTCATCTGACGTTATAATCACTTGCTGAAGTCATATATATTTGACTTCTCTATTACTCATATTGATACTCTCTTTGTATTATTCTCAAACATTTGAAAAAGTCCATTAAACTTTCAATATGACGTCAGATAAATTTTCTTTTTAATTCTCTAATGACGTCATATTAACCTGCTTTCTGTACTTACACATACTCATACTCCTTGTATTATGGAGACATATTTGAAAATTTCCGTTTTATTAACAATATGACGTCATATTACTCTTTTTTTTCAATTGGTGAAACTTCTTATTTCATTTTCATTTTTTACGTGGAATTTTTTCAATAGAAAATTAATTATTGCAGAAATAATTTTATTGTGAATTTTTAATTGTTGGCAACTGCTATAACGAAAAATGTTTAAATTTAATAGGAAAAGCTTGTTAGATTTTTTAATCTCTCTATATTAAAATAATACGATTTTTCAAAATTTCACCATTTTCAGCGTGACAGTAGGTATTCAGCTGTAAGTACACAAAATTTCAAGTATGTGTATCACACCAGTTCAGGACTCTGAACAATAATTCAAGTCAATCGGAGCCAAGCCAAGTGAACAGTGACTTATAATCTAACATAAATTTCGCGCTCATTTTCGAAAAATTGCCCTCATTTAAAGTGTTATGTTATTTTTAGCCGCACTTTTAATAACAGAAAAAGTTTTACAAAATTTCTATCACTAAGTAATTTTTGTTGTAATTGTAGATTTTGTCTCTTCCTGTAAGAACAACCGAAGAAATACTTTCCTTTCATATACTGAGATTTTTTTTGTTTTTTCAATGGTAATTTATTTTAACATTTTTAAATACATTGAAAAATTAATATGAGATTTATATTTTTATAATGGAAAATTGTTCTATAGATTTCGGATATGTTGGTTGACGGAATTTTTATGCAATGCTGGACGAAGATGGTATAATTATTATTCGTAGTGAGGTAAGAATGTTTTTATCATTCAGGAATATTAGCCCATTTATATAGTTGTGCGTGAATCTCAGCTGTATTTGTTGTTATGTTATTAAATCTGTTTTGTTTATATTATATTTGAAGAATCTTTGTTGTGGCTAAAGTACTTATTACTCATCATAATCCCATATATATATATATATATATATATATATATATAATAATTTTGGTGAAATATTGTCTTGGATTGATCAGTGGTAGAGTATTTGCCAAAAATTAGCCAAAAATTCCTGGATCAAGTACAGGCCCGGTAGTACTTTTCCTTCACTAATTTCGATTTGAAGTATGCGTATACCCGATACAGTTTTTAAATGCATTAACTTGTGACTTCATCAAGAGTTGAGCCACCGCCCCCTGAATACTAGGCCTGCGCACTGAAAAACATGGCGGCTGTCGCAGGCGGAATCGTTTGTACAGTCCCTCGAACTTCAGCACCAATAATATTTAAAAGTTTTCTTTGACTTGTTTGATCTCTGAAAAGCAGGGCGAAGAAAACTTTTAGAAATTATTGGTGTGGAATTTCGAAGGACCGTTGAAACGCTGAAAAAAAATTCGGCCTGCGACAGCCGCCATTGTTGTCAGCGCTCAGGCCTAGCATTCAGGGAGCGGTGGTTGAGCTACCGAAATAAGATAAACAATTTACGCGATACAAAAGATATATCCATAGATATCAGAGGAAAATAGTTTTGCAGTATGGACTATCATGGATTTGATCAGTTGTGCGCCAGCTTGTTTGGTGTTTTTTATCAATATGATCTTGACAGTGAGGGGCGGGGGGGGGGGGCGTTGTGCACGCAAAACTGGTTAAACCCTTCAGTGCAAGTCGTTAGCCATGTTGCCTGCATTCAGTTGGTTTTCTAAGTTGTTATTCATTCATGATTTTGAATTTTCATAATTTTATTTGTTGTGGATTCTGTTAATTGTTTTTATTGAGGTTTGAATGTAGCAAATATTTGGATTTATCCGTATATATATATATATGTGTGTGTGTGTGTTATACAATATATGTGTGAGTGTGTGTGTTTCTAAAGAAACTATTCAAATATTTAGTTTTCTTTTCCCGAACTTATTTCAGAAATATATCTTATTTTCTTTCTTCAGTACACAATATTAACGTCCACAAAAGTGAAACAAAACTTACAAAGACGCAATCTTTTATGTTTTTGTTTTTCGGATGGTCAGCGAAACATATTTTAAAAACAAAAAATATTTTTACACGCGTATTTTCGATAAAAATAAAACTGAATTCATGGGATTGTATCTTGCCTTAATGCAATTATATTTAATTATGGCAAGTCCTTTGGCAATATTCAGTGAGTGTGGCGTAACACAACACAGTACTTTTTTGTTCTATTGGTATCTGCATTTTCTTTAAAACACACTGTTGCTAATATTTCTCATTTTGACGCGCGGTATACTATCTGATATTTATTTTTTTTACATAACCTTGTAAAAATAAAAAAGCAAGATAGACTATTTTAAGAAAGAAATGCATATAACTACAGTGACCTCTCACTTATACGCGATACACGGTAATTATTTTTCAGCACCAGTCTCTTTATAAAGTAATTTTCTCCTTATTTTAACGCAGAATTTACAAATCGAATTTTACTGTTTTAAAATAGTGGTACGAAAAAGTAATTATTGAACATCGCGTATAAGTGAGAGGTCACTGTATTAAAAAATACAAAATCGTAATATGTATTTCCTTTTTTTCCCATTTGCATCATTAACGTATATACGTATATATTTCAGAAATTTCTTTTTTATTTAGAAATTCCGAATCCACACCAAAAATTTCTAAAGAAGGAATTTTACTTTATGTGATCACGAAACATCTGTTGTTTAATAATGCAGAAATTACTATACAGATTTTTTTGTATTAAATCGGAATTCCTGAATAAAAAAGAAATTCCTCAGTGCGAGCATATGACCATACGCGCATATTCCTTGTAAGCTTTAATGATGCAAAAGAATTAATCCTTTCGATGAGAAATCAAATCTGTTGCTATAATTTTGAAATAACTGACAGTCACCAGAATTTAAGAACAGGTTGATTTGAAAATAATTAAATGCTTTTTGACTAAGTGACGTGTTGCCAATTCACAATTTTTTAAATTGCGGATTAATTTAAATTGTTTTTAACACGTTCACTGCCAGTTAAAATTACCGGAATTTTATTCTATTTAGAAAGTTTGAATTCATACCAGAAAATACTAATAGCAATATTTACTTTATTTAATCACAGACATTTCGTGATTACATAAAATAAAAATTCTTCTTTCGAAATTTCCGGTACGAATTCGTAATTTTAGATTGAAAAACCACGAGTATACTCATGGTTGGCAGCAAATGGGTTAATATTTAATTGTTTATATTGCTTGATTGCACCACTTTTTGATGTAATATAACACACAATATTTTCGCATATTTAATCTGTCGTTAAAAAGGGGGAAATTGTACTATTCCAAATAAGTGTTGGCAATAAAGCAATCTGAATTTTTAAAAAAGGTACGGACTAGAAAAACTGTTTTGCTTACATTATAAAAGCATAATTTTATCAAAAAATCTGGTACGAATTCCGCATTTGAGGATTAAAATTAAGTGAGTTAAATACTTACTATTGTCTTAGAATTGACTAAAGTAAATAAATATTATTCATTTTTTGAATCCAGATTTATAAATAAAAAGCGAAATAACTAAAATATTTTCATGAAATATAAATGACTAAATTTACTTTTTATGTTAACTTTATACTCATAAAATTTTTAACTTTCACAATTAATATTTGACTTTTTTTTTCAATATTTACTTTGCTAGGCTTAGTTTATTTTTGTTTTCTTCTTTCCGTTATTTAATTATGGAGGGAAAAATCATTTAGATTGTGTTATTCAAATCGTTAATATTATATTCTAAATTTGTTTTGTTATTTATTATTTATGCATCCAAACAAATCAAGTAGATTTTAGTGTGAAATAGTTCCTTTTTTCTTCTTCTTTTTAATTCTTTATATTTCTTTTCCAATATGTTTACTCCAAATAACAAAGAATTTTTATCGAAGCTTCTTTTTTTTTTAACATTAACAAGAACATAAATAAAATCACAATTTTAACATCAAATAATGATAGTTTGTCACTATGGAGATCGACTTAATAAACCAGGACATTATCTATGTTTTAAATTTTCATTAATAACCGAAAATCATGCTTTTTTTAATGTGGTAAAATTTGTGCAATAAATTATTTCCATTTATTTAAGTCTTTATAATACTTTTTTATGGATGCAATAAAACTAATTTCGTCTTTGAATTTTATCTAAATACAAATTTCAAATAATAATTCAGTATGATATAAATAAAGAAGTATTAGAGAAGAAGATTTTAAAAGGTGAAACAGGCAAATTTTTGAGTGCTTTATTTAAATAAGCCTTTATTATTTTTAGCGAGACTTTATAACATTTTCAATAGAAAAAGATTTCGAAATAAGTAAGTTTACTTTTATAAGACTGAGATTTATTTTACTATTATTATAGAAAGAGTTATAACTGGAAACTTATCTTTTTATAACTACATTATTATTTTTAAGGTAGACAAAATGGCCTCGTCTAGACATAGAATTACGTACCATTTTGTCTGTGTGCCAAGGAACAAAAGTATCTAGTTATGACTTGCATTATTTCGATTCTTTATTTTTGTTCATTTGTATTATTTCATCGTTTAAAAAAAATTGAAGATAAATAGGAATGGGGTGAAGGTTCATCACTTACTTAACAACAATGAATTAACACGGGTACACACAGGATGTTAAGTATACCAAATTAAATTGCTTTGTCATATTACAGACAGGATTTGTTTCTCATACCAGAATTTTTATAGTATATAATTTTATAGATACTTATAATTCATAATAATTATAAATCAACATTAATAAATACTATTCATCAAAATATCATAACAATTAGCCATAATATAATTGTTAGTGTCAGATTATAGCAAAATTTGTTCGTCGTGTTCAATTTTTTTTTATTATATACAATTTTATAAATAATTCTAATTCCTAACTATAGCAATAAAGTCATATATATCTGATTGTTAAAATACTATAATAAATATCCGAAATTAAATTATACTGCCAGATCATAGACAGATTTGTTTGGTTACTCATATCAAAATTTTATTCCATACAATTCTATAAATAATTTTAATTAATGCTTGGAATTTTTATATTTTCTTTAATAATTTTAAAGAGTATATTTTTATAGACAAACTACTAATTTTTGTTCTCAGTGAGTTACAGTAATAATCACATGTGAAGCAACGGTAATAGCAGTCATCGTAATCGTGAAAACGCTGAACTCAAGATAATTATTTACCTATTATATATATATATATATACAGGGTGTTCCGTTAAAGGGGTCCAATATTAATAGGGGTAATAGAGGAGATCACATGGAGCATAAATCAGTATATAAAGCCTGGTCGGATCTCAATAGTTTTCAAGTTACAGCAAATAGAATGAAAATTCGGAAAATTGTAAAAGAACCCTCATTGCTAAACTATCGATAATGCTACATAAAAACGAAGCACATATTTAGAAAGAGCAGAAAAAAACCTACAAAATGACATCAATTGTATTAAAATAGCAATATTTATTGACGAGTTACAAGCCCTGAAACAGTGAAAAAAGTACGAAATCCAATATACATCAAAATAGCTAATCGTTAATTCCAAAAGACAACTCTAGCTACAACAAGGAAAATGTAGTAAAATTTGGTCCATTCCGAAAACTTTCGAAAAAGCTTACAATGAACCATATCGGTTTAATTGTGTGAGAGAAATTAATCAGTTTCTTAGTTACAACTCCGCTTTCTTTGACACTAGCAAAGATTAAACTCCGCCCATCACGATTGGAAACACAGCCTTTTTAATTACTCTCAACTATACATTTTCGATCATGCTTCTTCTGAGATGCAACATTTTTAATTATTCAAGAGTTGAATGAACCAAAATAACTTTACAATAATAGTCTACATTTTAAAGTGGTCTTTTATTGATATAAAGCTTAAGTTAAATTCCTTAAAATTAAACTGGTGGTGAAAATTCGGAAATAATTAAAAATATTGCGATTTGTAACTATGCAAGAAGTTTCAGTACATGTTTTACATGGACAATTATTGTATGTATATGTGCATCATAATTTATGATAGGAAATAATAATAACAAATAGCATAATAATTTTATTAATTATAAATTTAAAAAAGACACTAAATTTTAAATTAATTCTTACAAACTTTGTAATTTACAATTTGAGTACACCACAGTCTGTGACTTACAAAATACTGTGCCAAAAAGTGTTGAAAATAAAAGAAAAATGACAAATAAAGAATTACATTCCACGTACTTTATGACATATGTGAAGCATAGTCTTCTGGCCTGCGCTGCACAGTTCAATGTCGAAGGCAGACGAACGGACATTATTATAATAGGTGTTCGAAGTTGCGCCCATTAACAGAATCGCACAGCCGACAGCGACGTCGTAAAGATTGGCGAACACGCCGAAAAACTCCGACGGAGTTGGGAATGTCTCCTGCAGCGACAACGATTCGCGCTAGTAAATCCTCCGGTGTATCCACAGGCGTTTCATACACCAGCGATTTAAAGTGTCCCCAAACAAAAAAGTCTAACGGATTGAGGTCTGGAGAGCGTGCAGGCCAAGCAACAGGTCCACTGCGTCCAATCCATTTCCCAGGATATGTTGAATTGAGGTGATTGCGAACACCTATGAAAAAATGTGCCGGTGCGCCATCGTGCATAAACCACATATTGTGGCGCAATGTTGCTGGCACATTTTGCAGTAACTGCGGTAAGATATCCCGTAGGAAAACCAAGTACGTACTGCCATTGAGTACATCTGGGAGTAAATATGGTCCTATGAGATAATCGCCGAGGACACCTGCCCATATGTTCACACTGAACATTTGTTGTGCGTTCGACGGGAAAACAGTGTGCGGATTTGTATATGACCATGTGTGCATATTGTGCGTGTTTACCACGCCCTCTCTCGTAAATGTTGCTTCATCAGTAAATAAAATATTTTCCAGAAATTGTGGATTATTTTCTGTTACATTAAGCAACCAGCGTACGAATTCTGTCCGCTGAGCACAATCTGTTACTGATAACAGTTGTACCCGCTGCACATGAAAGGGGTGCATGTTTTCTGCACGCAGAACACGCCACACACTTTGGTGAGAAACACCGACTTCAGACGCAGAAGCTCGTGTACTCGTGGAGGCGTTATCTTTAAAAATATTCAGTACATCTTCTTCCATTGCAGGTGTTCGTACATGTCGAGGTTTCCCTGCATCAATGCTTGCTGTATTAAACGATCCAGTCTCCCGTAATCGTCTATCGATTTTTATGAAGAGTTTCGAACTTGGGCAACGTCTCCTTGGAAATTGCTCACGGTACATGCGCTGTGCTAGACATGCATTTCCATGAGCTTGCCCGTACATCAGATGCATGTCCGCATATTCTTCGTTAGAGTATTCCGGCATAATTATTATACATCAACTTACTACAATCCCACTTACAACAGCCTCCCTTTAACATAACGCCCACTGATGACTGCTGTTTTATTACACTTTTCTTCCTATACACATAGAAAATTTGCATAAAAAGTACTTCTTCTTCATCATCCTGAAAGTTCATGGAGGAAACGCAGCAGTCACGGAGTTTGCTTTAAGACAAGGCGAGAGCTGCACAATATGTCATTCACTTGACCAGACTGAATAATGAAAGGGTATTGATAGAGGTTGATCAGAAATGTATAATTGAAAGATATTAAAACGGGGTGTTTACAATCGTCATGGGTGGAGTTTCGCTCTTTCCGAGCGTGCAACAGTACAGAGTTGTAACTAGGGAACTGCTTGATTTATCCCATACAATTAAACTGATATGGTTTATTGTCAGCTTCTTCGAAAGCTTTCGGAATGGACCAAATTTTATAACATTTTCCTTGATGTAGGTAGAGTTGCATTTTTGGAATTAACGATTAACTATTTTGCTAAATATTTGATTTTGTATTTTTTCACTGTTTCAGAGCTTGTAACTCGCCATTAATTCTCAATATTCTAAAACAACTTATGTCATTTCGTAGGATTTTTTCTGCTCTTTCTGAATATGTGCTTCGTTTTTATGTAGCATTATCGATAGTTTAGCAATGAGGTTTTTTTTACAAATTTCCGATTTTTCATTCTATTTGCTGTAACTTGAAAATTATTGAGATCCGGCCAGGCATTATATACTGATTTATGCTCCGTGTGATCTCCTCTATTACCCCTATTAATATTGGACCCCTTTAACGGAACACCCTGTATATATAAATGGTCACATATTTTATGGTTTGTAGTGATTATTAACACTACAACTACCGGAAATTTTAGTCAAGTTTTTTAAAACTATTTCACACCAGATTTTATTTAAAACTACTTAACTTATTCATTTAAAATTTTTTCTGTAAGTTTTATATTTAATTTATTTTAAAAAGAAATTTCTGGTTCGAATCGGAATACATTCATTTAGTAACCGTCAAAATGACGGCTCATTGTAGTTCTCATGTTAAAAATACATAAAAATGAGGATGTAACACACATTTATTTTTGTCGTCTTCTAAGTTTTGCCATGCGCTATGAACGTCGGTTTCTCGCGCGGACAGTGGCGCAGCTATAGGTATTTAGAAGTACTTGATACCACTTTTTTCTAAGAGTTTTTCCCCAGTATATTTAATAGAAAAAATAATCTGGAATTTAATAAGGCTGAGTTTATGATACTGATATAATGGTATACTAGATGGGACCCGAGAAAATTTGACGGCAAACAGCTTGATAGTACCATAAAAATAAAATTCATAGTTCCATTTAGTATTTCTAATTTCTATTTTTTTTTTAAACTACACGACTTTTAAAATCTTTCATTAAATTATTTTTTATCAGTCTGATTCTAAATGCCCGAATTTAAAATTTGCTGTTTGCAGCTAACGATTAATAATACATATTTTTTATTTAGTAATTAATATAAAATATTCTAGGGTGTTAAATTTTACTTACTTATAAAGCATTGTAATAAAAAAATATACAAATTATATAACTTTTCCTTCTGAATTAAATGTTGCATTATTAAAATGAATTATAACCATAAAGTGAGAAAAATCATTGTGTCCAGAGCGGGGATTGAACCCACAAAATAATAATGGAACGGTGAAGAAACGCGCCTTATACCACTCGATTACCGTTTACATATTAAAGTATGCTCTAAAACTTTTTAGGTTATAGATTTAAGTTTACGCAATGGGTACGATTTCATGTGAATTTGAAAAAAAAAAAAAAAAAAAAAAAAAAAGCCTTTGCTTTTAAATATATAGATGACAACCTCTGAACCCCCATCCTGGCTGCGCACTGCACACGGGTAGTCTTTTGTCCTCCCTCCCCACACCCCGTTCAGTAGCGTATTAACTCGGGAGAAGTCGCGCATACCCAGATAATGAATGGTTTTTACATTGTCACCAATAAATACTATTAATAATCGTCACCTTATTCAGTCTGAGACAATTGTTACAAATTCTAGGATAATGTAAATTGTAGATTACTTTTCAAAAAATAGTGGTGACAATTGTAAAAACCGCACGCACCCTGGGGTATGTCATACCCCTTGCGACTGCTCCCGGGTTAAGATTTAGTTTCTAAGAAAGAAGGTTGCATCCCACAAAGGGTAATTTTTTTTCCGTCTGTCCGATGTGCTTTTAAACTAGAGACTGTGAATTGTAGATTTGTAATATCCACGGGTAACTATGTATAAATTTGTGTATTATGCGTGTTTTCTAAAATAAATGTGATGTGAAGTTACCAGTAAATCCTGACGGCGTCGAAATTCGTGCACAGTGTTGCCAGTAGGCTACTTTTTAAAAATTCAGATTGCTTGATTGGCACCACTTTTTTAAAATGGTATAAATTGCCTTCTTTTCCTTTAATTTAATCTGTCATTAAATTAGGCTAATTTTACTTTCTCAAAAAACTGGTGGCAAACAAGAAAACTGAATTTTTTTAAAAAAGTAGCCCACTGGCAACACTGCTCGTGCATTACAAGGATAATTTTTGCAAGATAACTGCGATAAAAAAAGGAATAGTTTATTCAATTTTGTTTTACGATTTGCTTTTCTATGACAATGTCTATTTATTTCATGACGGTTCACAACAGAGATTTAATGCAATGTGTTTTATCAAATCCGAAGTTGGAGTCGATTGGTTATGTGTGTTTTATGAGAGTCGAAATCGGAATGGGAGCCGAATTTCTCACTAAAATTTGAACTGTAGTTTGAGAACGGACTTATTCTTTGAATGATTTTTCTTTTTACAATTACCACAAAAGATCCACTCTTTGACACGGCATATCGTGCGAACCACACTCCACAACGATTATTTTTTCATTTTTGTATGAATTTATGAATAGTGAACGGACATGGGACAATTACTGGCTCATTTTATCCAGTGTTGCAATTAAATTTGGAAAAAATTCCAGTGTTTCTCTTTTCATTAAAAGGAACTACGATCACACCAAAAATTATGTATATTTTTTTATCAAGGAATTTCTGTCATTAAATAAAACAAAATCTACAACAATTCTGGTACGAAGGTGCATTTTTTTTTATAAAAAGGGGGCTATGTAGCCAACACTGAATTTATCCCTTAAAAAAAAATCTGCACTCCCAGATACGTACCTTTCCAACTTCCATAAAAACAAATAAGTACAATCCGTACTAGCATTTTTTTTAGAAATGAAATGTAATAAATTTCACAGAAAAACAGGTCGCTTTATTAAATATTTTTATTAAATAAATTTCATAATACCACTTCTTATTATGACATTCTCAATTTTAAAAATCTGGAAGAGTAACATCTATGGAGACATATTTAAACAACACAATAATGTCGTTATCAAGCTTGGGCGATAAATCGCCAGATGTAGTAACCCTGGAATCTTCTTAGTAGTTTTACATATTTTATGGGAGCACTATATATGTTTTTAATTCACTGCAAGTGCTGCATAATTTTTCTTTCATTTGGAATATTAAATGCAGTTTCATACAGTTTTTAATTATATTGTTGCCAGAATTAATCCTCTGTATTTTTTTTTTACTTCATTTTTGTGCCAGAACACGTATTTTTATTAAAATATACGGACAAATAAGCAATAATATACATATATATATATATATATATATATATATATATATATATATATATATATATATATATATATATATATATATATATATATATATATATATATATGTATATAATAAAGTTTAATGAAACATTTTTTTTTATAAACTAAAACATAAAATTTAAAATGCATGCTACTTAACTACTATTCTAAAACAGTTGATATCTTCGTTTATTTGGATGATCTAATTAAGTATGTTTATTTATTACGTATGGTAATATAAAAAGCACTTGCATTCTCTTAATTAAAAAAGATTTTTTATAAAATAACTAACAGTAAATTTCTTTCATGAACTTTTCCTTTAAATGTACTATTTGAATGGATTTTTTATTATACTGCCTCTTAAAGCAACGGCTTTATTCCCAAATTTAATTCGAGAAAAATAAATATTTGCTGTTTCTCAGTGAAGTAATTATATTATGCAAGACTTATAATTAAAATTCCACCATGTTTCAGTTTTCTTCAAGAAAAACAAAATCCTTCATTAAAAATAAATTACAAATAAATAATTAATTCCGCAAGATATTCGAAACAATTCAATAATTATATATGTGGCGTAAAAAAATTCCTTTTGCAGATTTGAGAATATTAATATGATAGAAAAAAATATCGAAGAAAGAAAACATTTCTGTTAAATTTGTTTCTTATTTACTAGCCTTTTGTTTTACTGTAAGCATAATTGTTTTTAACTGCCTGAACGGCTTTCTTTACAACGTATGATGAAACACTCGACACTACGAGAGGGAACGTGACTACCTCTGTAGGTTTTCACACCCCTTGAGTCGTGGTAAAGCAAGTACGGGTTGGAACATCCCGACTTAAGGCCTAGGGCCTGGTTTCCCTTCTGGGTTTCCAGTTCCGAAGCTGTTGGGGGACGCCGGCTCGTCTCCAAGTGTCTCGCGGTGACTCCCCGTGGTTTCACTGCGTGTCGCAACGGCTTACGTCGTCAACACGTGGGTTCAAGTTTAGAGGGTCCGCAGTGGGGAGCGGCTCTCTGACCGGTCGAAGCGCCGTAGCGAGTCAAAGCTACTGGCGCAATAAAAGTCTTTCAGGACTTGGGTTCGGTGGTCGTCTACGCGCGGTGCGCTCCCTCGTTGGCGCCTGCGGCGCAGCTTACTTTATATCATTTATTATATACGAGAGGGAACTATGACTACCTCAGTAGGTTTTCACATCCCTCGAGATCTGGTACAGCAAGTACGGGTTGGAACATCCCGACTTAAGGCCTAGGGCTTGGTTCCCTTCTGGGTTTCCAGCTCCGAAGCTGTTGGGAGACGTCGGCCTCTTCTAGAAGTGTCTCGTGGTGACTCCCCTACTGGGTTTCACTGCGTATCGCAACGTCTTACATCGTCGACACGTGGGCTTAAGGTTAGAGGGTCCGCAGGTGGCGGTCCTCTGACCGACCGAGGCGCCGCTAGGAGACCAACCTGCTGGCGTGATAAAAGTCCCTCAGGACTTGGGTTCGGTGGTCGTCTACGAGCAGCCGCTCCCTCAGGACGTCTGCTGCGCAGCTTACTTTTATATCAATTATTATAATACGAGTAAAACTCGTGTTTATGTGTGTGTGTATATATGTATACAAATTTTATTTAAAAGCTGCTCTATCAATTTTGACTAAATTTTCCCTCCTCCCGCTTTGGGGTACGAGAATACCATTTGGCTGGGTCACATTTTCGAAATTATAAGATTAGTGGGCCATTTTGGGGGCACTACTTTTCAATGCATTTCAATGAGAATGAATGATTAAACAGTTATAAAGTTTTTATATTTCTTTTAAATGATAAAAGGTGTAAATTAACAACATAATAAATACACAGTAAAATAACTTTTATTAGGTTGTTTGACATGTTTCGGCTCTCTCCGAGCCACCTTCATAAACAAATGAGAATATTCCATAATTGCACGGTCTCTGAAGTTATTATTTAAGATGCTTATAAATAATTTATAAATTATACATAAAACTTTTTAAATAACAACTTCAAAGACCGTGCAATTATGGAAAGCATTTTAAATAATAACTTCAAAGACCGTGCAATTATGGAAAGCATTTTAATTAATAACTTCAAAGACCGTGCAATTATGGAATATTCACATTTGTTTTTGAAAATGTCTCGGAGTGAGCCGAAACATGTCAAACAACCTAATAAAAGTTATTTTATTGTGCATTTATTAAGTTGTTAATTTGTACATTTTAGCACTTAAAAGAAATACATTATTACAAGGTGTTATAGTTTATTATACAGTTATTAAGCTGTTGAACAGTTGCCAGTAAACAAAGTCGAAAAGATGTCAACATTCCACCGAATTTGGGGATATTCGGAGAAATACTGGCGACATTGAAGAGATTTGGCGGGAAAATTTATTTCAAGATTACCCATGCCAAAACAGATGCTTGGCGCTGAAGGACATATTTTCGCCAAGTTGGCGAGTTTTCGCCTAACATTTGGCGAAAAAACTGAATTTAGAGTCTGAAAGGATTTTCTAGAAATTTCCAATAGGTGCCCAGATACATAATTCAACCTATCAGAGTCCATAGAACATTATAGAAAACAGATTTCAACTAATCAGGGTACATAGAACTTTCTCGCTATTAATCCCTTTAAATAATTGTTATATCGAGCTGAACACAAAGCTAATTCTAACCGAGGTTAGCTCGGTCTTCCGCGCTGATTTTAACAATAATTTCTTTTACAATTCTAAATTGAAGAAATGTTTTTTCTTTTGTCTACCTTTTCTATTTTAAGCAATCTACCAGTCAGAATTGTTTTCATCGCTTTATTTAATCGTAAAAATTTCATACAGAACGTATTTGTAAAACTAACTAGAAATTCCTGCTGGGAAAGGGTATGCCCAGTTTGCATAGAGGGATTCGTCCCTGTTACTAGATATCCCGCAAAATTGAGCAGATTCAAAACGAAAAAAAAAATCGTGCATCAAGCATAGATTATAAACAGTTTCCAACACTTCCAGAATACTTTAACAAAACTTCGTTACTTAATAACGTAAATGAAATACCTATGTAAACATTTTAGAAAACGCATAACACATTTCAAAACCAGATTTCAGCAATTAACGTCGATAGACGGAAAACTATTCCAAATCTTTTGTGCAGCACTGTATTTGATCAATAAATTTGTATTCATTCTACATAGTATGCTAAAATTTAGTTTAGGAAAAAACGCATAATAAGTGGAAAATTCAACTTCAGCCATTTCTACCAATAGATAGTAAACATACTTGAATATTTTTGTACAGCCCTATATATTACCTACATATATTTATACTCACCACATATTAACTTAAAATTTGATTTATTTTAAAACACGCTTCAAACTACTGAAATCACACTACTAAAAATTATCATCCACACTGTAAAAAATGACCAATGTTTCTTATTTTATGAAAATATGCTATAACCACGAACGAAAATATAATATAATCTTCTGAGTTATCCGAAATTTCAAATAGCATGTTACATTGTCTGTTAAATCCCCAGAAACGAATACATTTTCAAAATTTAAAGAATAATTTATAAAAACAAATTATTTTTAGTTGCCCGAATTTTTCAGAAACGTTTCCGAAGTGTTTTTATAGTGTATTAATTAGTGTCCTCAGACTGGAATACCTGTTTTTCGAATGTTATCCATTCTTAAGTACACGTTTTCAGCCGCATAAGTTAATTTATACATGAAAGAGTAAAGAAATAATCTTAATTTTAATGTTATTGTTAACGCTGTTAATTTTGCATGTTTGTCTGTTATTATTTTTTTTTTTGAGCATGAAAATGTTTACTTCAGAATTGATAGCATTCGAAAACAGGTATTCCAGGCTGATGACACTAATTAATACACTATAAAAACCCTTCGGAAACGTTTCTGAAAAATTCGGGCAGCAAAAAATAATTTGTTTTTATAAATTATTCTTTAAATTTTGAAAATGTATTCGTTTCTGGGGATTCAACAGACAATGTAACATGCTATTTGAAATTTCGGATAACTCAGAAGATTATATTATATTTTCGTTCGTGGTTGTAGCATATTTTCATAAAATAAGAAACATTGGTCATTTTTTACAGTGCATAGACAGCCATATATCCAGTTCTTTACGTGGTCCTGTATAAGATTTTATTTATGTTCTACAAACTTAATTCTTAGTATACTAAATATAGTTCAGCTTGAAAAAATATAAGTTAATTAAAAACCATCTTTAAGCAATTAGCGCTTATACTCGGTAATGTTTACGAATTATTTTGTGTATCCCTCATTCATACACACCACGTAGTATGCAAAAAATTTGTTAAACTTAAAAATGCGTGTCATAACTGAAAACGCCACTTCCAGCAATTCTCGATAATAGACAGTACTTCGGATAAGGTAGTGTACGCGAAGTCTTCTGTGTGACCCTGTAAAAGTGCAAGAAATGCTATGCACATCGTATTCTACAGCAAGTACCTTGTAGTAAACCTCAATAATGGATATCAATTTTATGATACTTGATAGTGTTACATAATATTCTGCACATTGTTTTTCCCCGTAAACGCATTATGTGACAGAACTCTATTGTGTAACCCTGTAAATGAATAATAAATTATTTCCACCCCATATTCTACAAAATGAATGTTTCAGTGCACTTCATAAATACATATAAATTTAATCGCGTTTGAAATGGTATAACATCATTAAAATACACTTGAAATGTGTTTTTACCATTGACCATAATGTAACGTAATAATTTTGACTGAAATAACTATAAATGCTACACTTCATTTTCAATAGCGATTGTGCTACAGTAAACGTTAATACCATACAAAAATTACAGGGGAATCCGGGTATATTTACGAGAGTTAGAGCACGGACAGAAGGACAGACAAACTGAAGTCATAAGCATTTTTCAACCATTTTGGAAAGTGCTAAACATCACATCATGAACAGACGACAAATTGGTTTATAGGAAAGCGGTATCCAACCCAGCACTTGTCAAAGAAAAGTTTTCTTTTCTTTCTTTACTTTTCTTTTTCTTTTTTTTCCCTTTTTTTAGCACAAAAAAAATCAAATTTTAGACAGGGATCATTTTTTCCCGTAGGGTTTAATTTACTAAAAAATATGGAAATTTTTTCCTTTAAAAGAAAATACGTGTAAATAGTTTAAACCTTATGAACAATGTTGCCAATAACAGTGCATTTAATTGCTGCTTCTGTTGAAATTTTGCACTACATTAAATTGCTGCTAATAGGTAGAACAAAAATGTATGTTTTATGTTAACAATGAATCGGCAAAGGTATCGTTACAAAAATTTAGAATAACAAAGTTGAAGGAAAATCTGAGTGCAATAAATAACTCGAAAGTTTATCTATTTTGCGAAATCTAAAAGATGTTACACTCTGTCAGATCTCCGCTATCGATTCTAAATTCAGTAAAAAAAGGAAAAGGATCATGCATGTATTGGTAAGCACGTCGTGCATCTGTCGTTGTAATAGGTAAACCATAGTTGCCAACCTCTCATTAATATTCCGTAATATGCGGGTTAATTTGGCCCAGTTTAACAACGCTTCAAACCGTAAAAACTATTAGATGAACATTTATTTATTCAATTTCAGGTTTCTACGTGGAATTTATTTAATTTCATTTCTTAAAACAATTTCTGGTGCGAAACGTGTTAAACCTGGGTCAAATTAACCCGCATATTACGGAATATTAATGAGAGGTTGGCACCTATGGGTAAACGAATACTCAACCGTTTGAGTACTATGAAGCGCGATAGCGCCGCAATGTATCTGCGGATTGATTTCAACAAATTGGTTTGAACCCAGAAATTTTATCTTATAAAATGTAACTCACTAGATTGCTATAAATACTTCAACTGTTGAATAAAAATTAAATGATTTCAGTTATTGAATAAAATTTCTGGGTTGAAACAAAATTTGTTTGATTTTGATCCGCAGATACATTGCGGCGCTATCGCGCTTCATAGCACTCAAACGGTTAAATTAATATTTTCCATGTACACGGTTATTATAATTAAAGTCCCACTTTGAAAATGCTGTAAAAAAGGAGCTGCTGGTCAGAATGACTTCAAATTTAAACTGAATATACTGGAAGAAAGGGGAAACGGTATGGCATAAGAAAGAAAATGTTCCAAGGTGTATCAATAGATGGCAGTGTAAGCGTCATAACGAAAGTGGATTCGGCTACAAGTGATATTTTTTATCGAAATAAGACGGCTTTAACATGAGTTACACAGTAAACCAACCGTACTGTTCAATTTACCTGAATGTTTCGGCTGTTTGACGGAAAAAATGACTTCCAAATCAGTCAACACTTGTGGTACTGTTAGTGAAATGCCCATCCACTACGGCAAGGTCGTACCACATAGGATGGTACAAATCGGGCTTTAATTGTCCTTGGGCCAAAAAGCACATAATGATTCGGTTTTTAACTGCGCATGAGTGTCTTTTAATTTGCATAGTATGCCGCTTACAGATTTAATTATAATCACCCTGTATTGTGGGTTAGCCGTATCAATTTAGCCCCTTTTTGTTTTGAAAATATCGACAAGAATTTCTGTATAGAAATTTTTGTTTTATTTAATCACGGAATATCTCTCATTAAATAAAGCAACGATTATCATACAAAAATTCTGGTAAGCGTTTTAAATAAAAAAGGGAGTAAATTGGCTTGTTTTAACGCGACTCCTGAGACCGCCATGACTCGATAAATATTTTGTCTATATCAATTTTGCTAAAACTTATACGACTTCTGGACAGATTTTAAGACCATACTCCAGTTTGTACGTTTTTTACATTTTCTGAAAATACGTCCAAAATCATTAGACAGCTAGTACAGTAAAAATCCGATTATCCGGTGTTTGATTATACGACAGGCTTTGTTAAACAACACACCACAAATATTTCATCATAATGTCGGTTATAATTGTACTCTAAAGTTACAAAAGAAAATTTATATTTTTGAATTTTATAATGAACATTACAAAAGTTTGAACAAGATTAAAGTGCTAATAAAAGATAAAAATACTGCTAAATTATTTCAGTATATTGTTATTTTAATAAATAGTGCAGAAGTTAGTCAAATAGCCATTCCTATTAGCTAACTCTTTTATTGGCTACAGAAATAATTTGAAAAAAAAAAAAGGAATAAACAGATGTAACGAAAGAGTTTTTATATTGGAATACGAAATCTTGCTGCGAGCAAATTAAGTTAAAAAGAAAAAAATACAGTCTAATAATGCTTAAAGTGATAAAAAAACATAACACGGAATATTTAAAATACCTTTTTAATGTAGATTACATATGTTTCGTTCACACTATCGGTGAGATCTTCGGATCTAAATGATAAATACAATATTCTCGCATATTTTTAAAAATGGTAAGCATAAACCACGAGATCGCATGTCCAAGGCTAGCAGGTGCTTAAATTGGCCAAACTGGGAAACGTGAAAATTATTATATGTTTTTATTCTTATTTTCAAAAATATGCGAAAATATTGTATTTATCATTTAGATCCGAACATGTCACCGATAGCGTGAACGAAACATATGTAATCTACATTAAAAAGTTATTTTAAATATTCCGTGTTATGTTTTTTATCACTTTAAGCATTATTAGACTTTAATTTAAAGTTAACTAGTGATTGTATTATATTATTTAGAAAAAAAATACATCAATATTTTTTTCTTGAAATTCCCTTCTTTTAGTTAAGATAAAAAAAAAGTACGTACTTAAATATTTTTGTCTTTCTATTTACCTTATTTTTATATATAATATTTCTTTTATGATAACTGTAGCATCCAATCCGGACTTCCCGAGATAGAGGATATATGTGAAAAACATTTTTTTATTTTTTTATTGAAAACTGTAATAGATTTTTTACATTTAATAATTTTTTTTAGATTGCTCCTTAGCAACACCAAAGAGCATTTTTATATGAAATATGTTATTATATATTCAAATAAAATTTTGAAATTTATTAAAAGCGGTAATTTCGTATTGGCCTCGCGCCAGAAGTTAATAGCCGAAGAAATCGTTGAAAATTTCGTTATCTACGTTTGCTATCTTCGTCTTCGTCTAGTTTTTTTTTGTTGTTGTTATTTTGATAATTTCAGCGCTTTTAAGCGCTTATTTCAATTATATGTCTGTTAAATTTGTGTTGTTTTATTTATACTATTTTATATATTGATTAATGAAGTTTTAATTTCATTATTGGATGAATAATCATACTTGAAATTTAATTTAAATGCTATAATAAATTAGTCAATTAAGATATGCTATAATAAATCAGTTAAACAATTGCATTTAAAAATAGATTATATATATATAACGGTGTAAAAATTAAAAATGTGCTATGCTTAGAAATTAAAAAAATTGCAGTAGCAAAAATCGCCAAACCGAAATTTCATTGTCAAGAGTTATCATTCGCAAAATGACGTCAGCGTTACGCACGGACACATTTGTCCTTTATAATATAGATAGATAGGTGTTTGTTTTATTTTATGATAGTAGCTACTTATTACATTTATAGTAATTTTAATTATAGAGTAACTTTTGTACAGTCCTGGGGGGGGGGGAGGTATCACCGTATGATATTTCATCACGGAACTATGGCAGAGGGATGCGACAGATACCATTCGACTGGAAATTGTGTCTATTTCCTGAATATGAAAGTAATTTTTTAAACAGGAGTCGTCTACATAATAAAATTGAACCAGTTTTAATTTTAAAAATGGAAACACCCACATTATACACTTTGGTTAAACTGTTTGAAACAAATTAGTCAATAAAATACGTTATATACTTTCTATTAAATCTTTACAAAGTCATAAATGAAAAGTGTTGTGACACGCAACCGGAACTTTTATTAAAGAATTCTTTTTTTTTAATGATTTTACACAAAATTTCTAATTAAAACCTTTTAGCTTATTTCTGTGATATATATATATGTGTATATATATATGTGTGTGTGACTTATTTTATGAAGAAATTTCTGATTCGAACTGAAATATATTTATTTTGTACCGGTCAAATTAACCGCTTTGGCCATTATATAATGCAAAAGGCTTTATCATAAAGTTTCGAAAAATAAAATTATAATCTTAAAAAGAAAAGTGCCTGCATTCACAATTATACACCAGAAAAATTATACAGAATTTCTAAATATATAATAAAGTTCACTGTTATCTTAAAAAGAGTATAAAATTGTCCCAGTTACTCTCGAAGGTTTTCATTTTAGTGGATGCTTTGAAAACAGGGGACAGACGCATTAGACAAGGCATGCCAAACTGTTTTACCAAACTAAGAACTATATAGAAAGAACCACGGGCTACATTTAAAAAAAGAAAGAGATCAGGAGAGAGATAAAGCATATTTATAGTATTTTGCATCGCATAGAATAAAATTTGTACATGCAATTCAACCATGTTAAAAACATATTTATGCAAAAGTCCAGCGTTATTATTATTCGCAATTTATTTTACCTTATTTAAAAAAATTGGGAATACTTTAATCAACCAAATGTTGAAAATTTCGTTGAAGTCGATATGATAGTTTTTTAAAAAATTAACTGTACATGCTGGTCTCTTAGTTTTGACCTTTCAGAACTTTTATTATTCTGTAATGATGAAAACAGCTAAGTTGTCGTACAACAATGTATTACCGAACAATGCTAAAATACGCCTAATTGGTACAGTCAACAGAAGCGACCTTCTCACATTTTTTCCTCTTGTTGTCTTTAAAGATCCAAAACTTATTAAAATTTTCTTTTAAACAATTTTTCTAATTCTATTTTCTTGTTCTAAGGTATCAATTGTAAATTTTAAACTACGCATTTAGTATTTTAAAGAATAGGTTTATTTTAATTATTTTTTTAAAAAGGGACAAAGTCACCCTTGTCTTGGGGTGACTTTCTCTCATAACTGAAGAATCACCGAATAAGCCTTAAAAAACTTGTAGGACAATGTCTAACTATAGCCAATAAGAAAAAATGGAAGAAAATCAGCCTGCACAATCAGGTCGGCCCGGGATTCAGTAAAATCTAGTCTCCTGGTCCGATGAAGGATCGGAATACTGCCTATAGAAAAATACAGCCGATAAGGTCGGGTCGGTTTTGAACAAAATCAGGTCATCCGACCAGATGCAGAGTCGTCACATTTCTCACGAACTGGTCACATTGTTACTTCACAAATTAGTCGCTGCGTCACGTTGCAGAAAGTCTTGAAAATGGTCATTCATAACGACTTCACATTCACGTCCCGTAACATCGCATCGTCGATCACAAAGTCACCCTGTGACATCACAGTGACGTTGCCGTGATGTCACAATGCTATACGGGTTGGATTAAGGCTCCTATATAAGGAGCTGACGTATCTTCACCTTTTCATCCAAAATAACCGCCAGGTTTTCGTCAAAAGTCCGTCAAATTGCTGCCTTCGACACCTTCGCCGCCGCCTGCGGTACAGCTTGTCGTCCCATTAATCGGCGAATGACTCTGCCTGTATTATAGAAGCTGCAGGTTGGATCAAAGCAACCCCGAAACTATGCAGTTTATGCTCTTTTCTTAAATCTTAAGAGAGACTGAATTAGGGGTTTAAACAATAAATTTAAAAAACTAAAATTAATATCTTACAGGAGAAATAGTTACGACCCGGAAAATGTCTTACTTTATTCGAATGAACGCTGTGACAGTAAAAAATATCTAAATATAATTGTTAATCATAGTGGAATTTTCCCTGTAGATTGTGCATACTTTGACAGTAGCAGAATCACATTCTCCCATATGAGGTGTTGCGCGCACCGTGTAGGTAGGTAAGCTGGCCTCTAGTCATATTTTGGGAGTCTAGATAACTTAGAGAATGTATACTTTCCTTTTTAACTTCTTGCGATTCAGTTGAGATTTTTTCGTCTTTAATTTGGTCTTATTTATTTATTACACATTTCTCCGTTACTTTATAACAAAACAAAGCTATTTTCTTATATGTTTTGTAATATCACTTGTACTCCCTGGATATTCAGATCACTTTGACTTAAAAAATGTCAAAAGTAATATTTTTTACTTCTGGTATCTGTAAATCATTGGGCGGATCAAGGTATTTTTCGCCATTTTTCCTTCTTCAATGCTCCCAACTGATCCGCTTTTTTAATACCAGCATTTTCTAAGAAAATCTTCTTTTTAGATTTTAATTGCACATTTTATAGGAAACTACTCCGAAGGCAATATCTATTCCAAACGCTGTAAAAACCTACCACGAAAATGTTTCTTAGAAAATATTTATGTTAAAGGAGCGGACCAATTCGAAACCCTCTGTACTGTAAACGTCAGTACAATTTATACGGGTGAAATCTAGATTTAGGACAAACACACTGTTGTTATTATTGTTTTAAATGTTTTTTCTAATGTATATATGCATATTACTATTTTGTATTTGCACACTCATGAGCAAATCCTTTAATCAGCAAAAAATACTAGTTCAAATATTTGTTTTTGTTTTTTTTAATTAAAAAACGATGATGCGTTGTTGAAGTTGTTTAATTAACGATCGATGATGATTTTAAATTAATATCTTTGCTAACTACAGTCGTATTGCTTAACGAATAGAAAGAGTAATACCCAGTGATTATTCTGCGTCGAATGGTATCGGTCTGGAACACTAGACGCTGTACTCTTTGCGGTTGTGGAGGAGATAGAGCTTCATACACATGCAAACACAGACACACAGAGAGAGAGAGAGAGATTAGAGACGTCATATATATTCTCAGATTTAACTAGGAGAGATACAATTTCCACTAATATTTCAGTAAGACTTAAAATATTTTAATTTTAAAATTAAGCCCTTCCCTTCTTAGAAAGGTGTACATCACACTCTAATTTCATTGACATATTTCCATTTAGTAATGCGAAATCTATAATTCTTAAACCATTACGTCTACTATTTAATAATATTTAATATTATTTTTAAATAATTCATATTAAATGAAAAGCATTCAGCAAAAAATAAATAACTGTGATTAAAAAATAATGTATTCATTGGATTTGACTGAAATTTACGAAAAAGATACTTATGAAAAGACTACACCACATACTAAAAAATAAGTAAATTATGAAAACATTACTTAGATTATGATTATCATTAATGATCAAAAATAGTGGTAGCCCACGGTTGAGCTGTTATAAACTTTTGACATAATCTCTTTTATTTCAAATATGTCAAAAAGAAAATTTTGCATTGTTTTTTCCTTTACAATAAAACTTTCAAATACGCAAATATCTAAAAAAAAAAAATTAAGTAGCAATAAATGCAAAAAAAAAATGTGTCTGAGTGTCTAATATGTTGTAGTGAAATGGCTCATAAATTTCATTTTTTTTATCCAACATGGTAAGAAAAAAAATTTTCGCAACATTTATTTTATGATCTGACACCATTCTTTAGTTTAAATAACCTTGTTTATATGGATGGATAATTCGTTCAAGTTTTTTCATCAAGCCTCTAGCCATTTGAAAGAAAAATGCCTGGCTTCTTTTCTTTTATCACATAGTTGAAATATAGTAAAAACAGTGTACTTAGAAAATGAAATAATTATGTATATATATTTTTTAAAGAAACACAGTCTAATTAAGGGCTGTTAATCAATTAAAAAAATGTTTTTTAGTTTGTTTATTGTTTTTTCGTTTGTTTATACGTTCTTTTTTTATACATAATCGCTGAAAAGGACATAGGATGGTTTTCAATATAATTTTTGGCCAATAATTGTAACAAAATACAAAAATTGATGAACATCGATTAGGAGAAAAAGTTTTTCATGATTTAACATAATTTAAATACAGGTGATTTTTTTTTTAAGTTGTGAAAGTAAAACCCTATAACAAAAGAACCACTGATCCAAATGACCTGAAATTTCACCAGTATGCTCCCAAAGCAATGAGGATTTTTTTGGCGTAGTTACAAAAATACTTAAAATCCCACCGACAGATGGCGCTATGGGTTTACATCAGCTGGTTTTCTTCCTCTACCTGATTTTAGGATCAGTGAAGCAGTCTGTTCAAATTTCAAAACCATCTTCCGTAAGTCTTCTGTCGTCATTGACCATTTTCTTAAATTCTTAAGTGTCCTAAATCTCTTAAGAACAGTTGCTGCGCTGTCATTAGTCTGATAATACAGTTTCACTAGCAACGCACGGTCTGTCAATGAAACAGTCATTGCGAGGATATCCGTAGAATAATGAATACGAGATGTGCGTGCTTCTCGTTTTTATTGACACTGTACGTGTGTCCTGCACAAGTTCGTCTCCCGACTTTGCTGCATATTGAGCGCCATCTGTCGTAGGGATTTTAAGTTTTTTCAACCACTTCTAAAAAATACCATTGCTTTGGGAGCACACTAGTGAAATTTCAGGTCATTTGGATCAGTTGTTCTTTTGTTATAGGGATTTACTTTCACAACTTTTTAAAAAATCAACCTGTATTTATATTTTCTTCTATATTCTTTAGAAGAAAGTATTGGATTCTTAAAAATTTTTCGACTTCTTGTTTTGCATGGATTTACACGTGTTGGGATGTTCTGAATACTATTTGACTATTTTTGGAAAATAGTTGTATGTTTTTCTGGAATAATCTGAATCATCTGTCTGTGTTGTACACCTGTGTGTGTGTGGCCGCTCTAACTTAGGAACCATTGCTCCAACGTGTCCGTTTCTTGAATACCAGTATTTCTAAACAACATTTTACAGTATGTTTAATAGAAATAAACCTTTAGGGTAGATTTCTACAAATCTGATAGGTGAAATCTAAAATTTAGATTTTTCTTTAAAAAAGTAGTTTTGGTGTATATTGCCTAAAATATTGACTCTGCTATACCGTGTTTTGAGTATATTTCGCTTATATAAGCAGCAAATTTAATATATAAGCTGCCTAGTGAAAATCTCAGTTTATTTAATTTGTGCTCTGATAAATTTACAGGGACTGATGATTTGGTAGTCTTTTGTAATCCACATTATAGCATTCTGTTGGACTGAAATTCATCAAATATTATATTTCAAGTTATTAGAAAAACATACATTTTAGTTCAAATTTGGATTTGAATATCCAATTACGGGCGCAATTGTGCTGCGGTATATTCTAATAACTGCAACCCCGCTCTAAATTCATTAAAAGAAGTGCATGTGCTTCTTCTTCATAATTATTGGTGTATAGTTGCCCTATATGAATTAATGTATTAGGTTCTTGTAACATAATTTACCCTTGCTGCGGATAAGATACTTTTATTCTTTCATCTTTACAAGAAGAAAGTATTGGATTCATGAAAATGCTCGACTTCTGGTTTTCTGAAGATTTTATACGTTTTAGAAGGTCCTGAATAAGATTTGTCTGTTTTTAGAAAATATCTGTCTATGAGTCTGTCTGTCTGTATGTGATACAAAGTTTTGTGGGCGCTCTACCTCAAGAACTGAGGAACATAATTTAATAAAACTTTAGATTCAGTTAGACCTTGATTCTATTTAGTGCTCATTAGCTTTTCCAACAGGTGGCGACCTAATGCATATGTTTCTTTATCAAACTTTAGATTCAGTTAGACGTTGGCAAAAGTTGTTGCTGATTAGGTTTTGATGTAAATAACCCTTTGGGTGGTGCTTCTATGCTACGTTTTTCAGGATTTACACTATTTTAGCGATAGTCATATCTCAAGAAAGAATGCACGGAATTTGATCACACTTCATATTTTATAATTTTCAAATATTAACATGTCTATATGAGATTGTCATTATATGAGACAGGCTCATCTCATATAATGAGATAGTCATTATATGAGATAGACGAAAGCTTTGGGTTTCCACATCCAACTAGTTTAATTATGTTCTGGCTGATCTGATTCGTAATCATCGGCGACTCTCAACTGGCTTTTTTAGAGCACTAAATATATGCAAAATATAGAGCACTAAATTGTCCACTTTTTTTTACTATTATTTTTAATATTTATATTTACTTTAATTAGTTAATGTCGGTAAATATCGGTAAAATACTTTCATTATTTGTGATGTAATCTTCCCAATTGGAAGAAAAATTCCGGGCCAGGTTTCAAACCCGTGATCCCTTAACTAAAGGTGCCAATGCTCTACCAATTGAGTAGTCCCGGACGAATATGGCTGAACTAATTCACCGAGTTCACCCTAATGATAATAGCATTTGGTCTGATATCTGAATCATCACAACAGAATAAATCACATGTAGTGGTGCCTCTAGTAACATCAACAGTAACCTCCAGTATGATCATTAAGTATAACTGTCTAAATTAGTTCAGCCATATTCACCTGGGATTGCTCAGTTAGTAGAGAATTGGCAGCTTCAGCCAAGGGATCCCAGGTTCGAATCCTGGCATGGACTTTTTCGACAAGTTGAGAAGATTACATCTCATATGATTTCTTTACCAATTAGAATAATTGTGGTAAAATGAATCTAGTGTACTTTCATTATTGTGAAAGCTATGAACGAATTTTGAAATTGTGAAAGCTATGACTTGCAATGAGATACCATGTATTTATGATTGAAATGCGAGTTGAGACCCAACTTTTCTATACAATTTCCTATACAATTTTCTATACAATTTCTTATACAATTTACTATACAATTTCCTATACAATTTTCTATACAATTTCCTATACAATTTTCTATACAATTTCCTACACAATTTTCTATACAATTTTCCTATACTATATTTGTTTTAGTGAGCTATATCACCTCTCCATGTTTGTACACCCGGCAGTAAATCACTCTGTATAGCACTCTTAAAAGCCAGTTACAAGCTACCACTGTAAATATGCAGATATCAATTAAAATATTATATTTTTAGAAAAATAGAAATTTTTAAACATAAAAAATGTTTGGGTAAATGAAACAGGTGAAAGTTACAAATAGATAGAGTTAGATATTCTTATTGCTCCAGATGATGATGAATAACACGTGACTATAATTTTCAGCGCAATTAATGAACATATCTCATCATTAGGTGCACCATATCAAAGAGTTGTTAACCCAACAAGCTGCCGAACCAGACAAAACATTTTCGTCAAACCGCAGTATTTCGGATTCTTGCTGGATTTCGTGTCGAAGGAAAATTTTTTGTGGTGTTCAAGCCAGGTTAATCTGAATTTTCATATTTAGGTCGGGTACAACCCGACTCGCGCAAGACTCTGCTCCGGTATTTCACCTTCTTCTCAATTCGATTTCCATAATACGATTTCCATCTGAAATCGATTTCTATCCATAATACCAATGTATTAAAAATCTCTTTACAGAAGGTGCTTTGCCTTTTTTCGGTTAACAACTACAGCTACGATGACAGTTGCTAATTTATTTCTCTCGAAAATATAGTCATGTTTTGCTTGTAGGGTTGACAGATTGTACGTTTTCCCCGTAAGTTGCAAGTTTTTTTAGAGTTTTTTACGCCTACGTTGTACATTTAAATTTGTCTCGTACGACGATTTCTGTCGTTTTTAACCATATAAACTTTTAATAATTTCAAGATTTTTTTTCATTTTCAGTTTGTTCAAATATCTTACCTTTTTTCAAAAAAAAAAAAAAAAAAAAAAAAAAGGGTACACGCATGCGCATCAAATTTATAAATGTCTTGTTTCCGATCTGTTCTGTCAGACACGGGGTTTATTTTAATTTCATTGTCAATATATTTATATAGCTTAAATGTGCAAATAATGAACACTAAGTCAGTAATGTTCATGTTAATAAAGTTTGACGCATTAATGATGATATAAACTAAGTTATGATTTTTATTTTATTTTCTCATCATCTGAACTTGGAGTATCTACATTATAAATTTTTTAATTTAGTGTATCTGTATCTTAAGTTTTAATATTTTTTGTGTGATTTATTATCTTCCTTTATCCTTCAGTACAAATATTTATTTTCATAGGGTGTCCGTTTCTGAAAGTTTCATGATCGTCACTGAATTTTAAGATGAATTTTAAGATTTATTTTTATTCCTACAATTCAAGTAGTTTTTTATTCATAATGGGATCTATGACTGCAAAATTAGTTCAAGAATATTTCAAGGAAAATGTAATACAGATACAGTTGGAAAATAATGATTAAATCCATTAATTAATAATCTCTTTTAAAACAAGATAACTTACTGAAAACATTACTGACACATGCAACATAGTTTAGTAAGGCATGAAAAATGACTGTAGTATGTTAAAACAACAAGTGGGTAAGTGTGATCAAAGATCACACAAAGAGTTTCGTTTAATATTATTTTCAAAACACTTTATCATTTCTTTAAAAAATCCAAATAAATTTAATTTAAAAAAAAAGTTATGTTTTATAAAGTAAAAAATTACCGGTCTATTTTTCTCGTTTTTTAAGAATATCTGAACCGGCCTGATAGAGGGTCCGCTGTTATACTCTGTCATATACTCTGTCGTACTAATGATATAAAAAAATAATTTATTTCTGTCATGTGAACTAAATGCGATATTAAAAAAAAAATTATTTCAAAATTAAACATGTTGTATAGAGACCTTCAAATTGTTACAATATGCCAATATTTCCATAATCGGGTTTTTATAATGATTCAATACGTTCCTCAAACTCATATGACGTTATAATCACTTGCTGACGTCATATCTACTTGCTTTCTCTATTACTCATATTGATACTCTTTTTGTATTATTCTCAAACATTTGAAAAGGTCCGTCAAACTTCCAATATGACGTCATATTAATTTTCTTTTTAATTCTCTAATGATGTCATATTAACCTACTTCCTGTACTTACACATACTCATACTACTTGTATTATTGAATTTTTCCATTTTATTACTAATATGACGTCATATTAATTTTTTTTTTTCAATTTGTGAAACTTTTTATTTCATTTTTATTTTTCACGTTGAAATCTTTGAATAGAAAATTAATTATTGTAAATACAATTTTATTGTGGATTTTTAATTGTTAGCAACTGCTATAACGATAAATGCTTAAATTTAATAGGAAAAGGCTGTTAGATTTTTGATTTTTTATCTCTCTATGTTAAAATAATACGATTTTTTCAAAATTTTATGATTTTCAGCGAGACAGTAGGTATTCAGCTGTAAATACACAAAATTTCAAGTCTGTAAGTTACACAGTTTCTGAGAACCGTCTCTGTGACGGACAGAGAAGCGGGATGAATAGGGTTTCGTGAGATGAACGAAACCTTAAAAACTAACTTGTATCAATGAAAATCTTCCTTTTTTCTGAAATATATATGGCAACCCTATTTCTTAGTCGAAAAAGAAACCATGCATCTACATGTATCTATAAAAAATATTTCTTTCAGCTATAATTCAGTAGATTAGCTCTGATATTCTCCCCAAACAATTTAGATATTTTGATTAACTCAAAGCATGCTGTGAAATATTTTCTGTATAGAAAAAAAAAACTGCATCTTTGAATTACATAAAGGTGGAATGAACGCTTCCTTTGATGAAAAAATACTTTAATAACTCTTTTCAAATATTTTATGAATTTCCACATTTTTTAGAAAAAATTAAAAAGCTCTTTTATACAAATAAAAGGAACCGCGAAGCTTAATAAATTCCTTTCAATTAAATAATCTAACAAAGGGCTTGCTTTATTAGGGAAATGCCGCAAAGTCTGCATTTGAAATATGCTAAGTATAATGGATATAGATAATCACATGCAGATGTTTTAATTATACGGATGATTAATCTCTTTATCCTCAATATTAATTCTGACAATTTGATAAAATTAATTTCAGAACTTTATATTAGGTTTAATTTTTCACGAATCAATAGATTTTTCCCAATTCCATTAAATTTAGACGAAAATGTATTTACTTTTCATAAATAAATAAATAAATAAATAAATAAAATAACCTGGTAATAAATAAAATAACTAAATAAAATAAATGAAACGCCTGGATGTCTAAACTCTGAAACTCAGAACTTTTTCACAAATAAGAAATTACGTCATAAACGTATAATTTCATTCAAAAAACCGAAAAATGTTATTATAAATGAGTCAGAATTATGTAAATTTTAACTGACATTTCCTTTCTTGAGTATTGACAAGGACAGGGCCAATCTTGGTAATCACAGATTTTGATTATGTTTATATATGTTGTAGGGTAGTGGCCCCTTAGTCTCGGGTTCGACGGATTTTATACACTGCTCTTTAGTTCTCGAGAAATAGGGGGACTAATATTATAACACAACTTAAATACCGTAATTTCCGGGCTATAATCAGATGATCAAACAATCATGTTTCAACCCGGAAATTTTATTTTATAAACCGTAAATTATTAAATCGCGGTATGTATTTGAATTCAATTATTGAATAAAATTTCTGGTTCCTTACATGACTCTGTTTGATCCGCGTATTATATGCCGGAAATTACGGTATTTAAGTTTTGTGTTATATTATTAGATCCCTACTTCTCGAGATCTAACCCGGGAGAAATCGCGCATATCTAGGGTATGAATAGTTTTTTCTTTGTCACCAATAAATACAAACAATAATTCTCAACTTATTTAATCAGTGACAACTGTTACAAATTGTAGGATAAAATACGCTAAAGATTACTTTTCGAAAAGTAGTGGTGATAATTGTAAAATCCGTACGCACTCGGGGTATGTCATACCCC
This sequence comes from Maratus michaelseni, assembly GCA_963931845.1. NCBI lineage: Eukaryota > Metazoa > Arthropoda > Arachnida > Araneae > Salticidae > Maratus > Maratus michaelseni. Next base: position 103,277,120 of record OZ007600.1, read on the forward strand.
ATGCGACTTCTTCCGGGCTAAGGAGCGTTATATAAAATCCGTCGAACCCGAGACTAAAGAGCTTCTACCATACAACATATATAAAAATAGTCAAAATCTATGCTTAGCAAGCTTGGCCCTCTCCTTGTGAGATTAAAAACCCCTGAATTCATAATAAAATAAACCTTAAATTTAAATAAAAGGGTATAATTTTTTTAATTACACTCTTTGTTTTCTATTTGTATTTCATTTTCTACTTTATAGTGTTTAAAATATTTCGTTGTTACATATTTTCACATGCAGATGGTCTATTTTATCTATCGTAGTTTCGCGCATAATTAATTCCTTTGTTGTTGTAAATCGCATACAGTTTTAAACATAAAGAATATTTGTCGATTTACCACCTGCGCCCGGCTATCTGATAATGCCTTAGAATTAATTTAATAATGTATAATTAAGTCCAAAAAATAGTAAAATGTTGTATTGTCATCGGAAACACACCTGTGTTCATATTTTTTATAATTCAAGCATATCAGGAGATAAGTGAAAAATCAATTCCAAAATTTCATCTTTACATATATGAAACACGTTATGTTAAATAAGAGTAGAAAAACGTCAGATTTATAATGAAAACAAATAATAAATTCAGTAGAAACTGAAAATATAAATGATAAAATAATGCAAAAAAGAAAAAATAAAGTCCCTCAAATAAAATTATTTTTCATTATCAGCCTGTTTATTACAGAAATATTTTCTCCAAATGATTTCCATTAAATTATGGTCTATGGGTGAAAACTGTTTGCAATGTATTTTAATTATGTTACACTTTTTCAAATATACAGAATTTGACGTAAAACACTAATGTGCACAAGAACGTGCTTACTGTAGAATATGGTGTGCATAGAATTTATCGTATATTTACAGGGGCACACAAAAGAATTTAGTTACAGTACTGTCTACGATCGTTAATTTCTGGAACTGCGGTTTCACTTGTGGTATGCATTTTCAAACTTAACTAATCTTTATTTTACTTTATGCGGTATGTATAAATTATATAGATAATATACAACGCTGCACAAAATAATTCGCCCATATTACCGAATATGTACATGTATTACTGAAAGTAGATTTTTACTGGGTTATCTGTTGTTTAAAAGTTTTATTTACATACCTCATTTCATTGTATGAAAAAAAGAAATTTCTTAACAATTTTTTGTTGGTATTTAAAAGTTTTTCAAAATTTATGCCTCTTACATTATTTTTTGTTCATATTTCATATTGCTATTTACAAAATTTGTTTTACATATTAGAAATTAAATGCTTCAAAAGGGGTTTGTGTTTGTTTTCAAAAGCCATAAAAAGAGCCTTATAATTGTTTTTAGCTATTACCAGTGCTTCGATCCAGAGCCAGTCCAACTGCTTGTCTAGTAGTTCGGTCGCTGGCTACAAGACAGAAAGTGCTGTATTCTAATCTCAACACAGACATTGAACGTTTCTAGTGGGTTAAATACTGCTTTAAACCATCGCCTACTGAATACGAGGCCCACATTCTGACTAAAAATGGCAATTGTTGTAAACTTTTTTTTTTTTTTTTTTTTTTTTTTTTTTTTCAGTGTTTGTATGGTTCTTGGACTTAGACACCAGTATTTTCTAAAATTTTTCTTTGCCTTTATTTAATTATTTTAAATAAAGCGAGACAAAGTTTTAGAAATTAGTTGTATTGAAATTCAAGGGATCGGACAAACGCTGAAAAAAATCTGACTACGAAAGCTGCCATTTTATGGAACGCGTAGGCCTGGTTTTCAGGGGTCGGTGCTTTCAACGGAGATCTAGGTCTGTTTAGACCTTGTGTGCAAGAGATGACCGTGCCGTCCGCAACTAGCCAACTAGACAATAAAACATGAGACAAATCGAAAACACAAAACCAGAAAAATACATATTTAATATGCAAAGCTGTACACAAATAATTGAAATTCTATAAATATAATTTTGAAGAATAAAAAGTGCGGTCCAGGTCCACAGCAGAACAAATATATATGTTCATTTCTGTAATAGAAAAAACAATTTGGGTTTAGTTCTGTTTTTTGTTCGCAAGGCTGTAAAACCTCCCAATTTTGCGTACCGCTATTTTCGAATGTCTGTTTCGTAAATATAAAGACTCGGATATTTTTCAAATTGCATTTTAATAATTCGATATAAAAAGAATTTTTACACATACTAACACCAACTTTTAAATTAATCTGAGTTAAACTTAAATAAAATTATTTTGACTCGAATAGTAAAAAAAGTAAACAATTGCACTGCCTCATAACTATAGCGATAAATATGAAACTTACTGGTATGGAATTCATTTTTCAGATTCGTGCGTGCAAAACGCATGCTGACTACGATAATTACGTTGTAAATTACAGAAACCAGTAACACCGTCAATGTGTTTCAATTGTAAAAATGTTGCGAAATGTTAAAATTTCTAACGATGAGATTTGTAAAATACGTGGATATAAAGAAAATTACTTACCAGATTTTTAAATCTTTGGGAAAATTAGGAGTAGCAGAACTGCAATCTATAAAGTTTTATCAAAAACTTACAGTTTTAACTCTTAACAAATGAAGGTTACCATATTCACGACAACAAATTTTTATTCTCTAAATGTGTCCAGAGGTATCTGAACAGAAACCTTCTCCTTACATAATCTCAAAATTTCGACAATTAAATAATGGAAAAAAAGTTTGCCAAGAAAGTTGTGCTAGAACACCAATATTTGGAAACAACACATTTGGACAATAAAAATTCGTTCTCGCGAATATGGCATAGTGAGATCGTTAATGGTTAATAAAAAGCGATCTGGCCGAAAGGAATGTCTCAACAAAGTTCTCGATTTCAAGTTCATGTGATTTGTTTCGTCGCAGAAACTGTCACTCCGACAGATATCTGGACGAGTTCTCCGCGTGTTCTCCAAGCTCTGTTCATTGTTATTATGAAGTTGCAACAAAGAGAGCAAAAACATTGTGCGTCTGGGTTGCAAGTTTGGCCTTTTTTTATTAAGAAATTTCGAATTTATGCCAGAAATTCAGAGTAACAGTTTTTTTCTTCATTTAATGATAGACATTTCGTGATTACTTAAAGTCAAAATTCTTCTTTCTGAATTTTTGGTAGGAATTTGTAACTTCTGAATTAAAAAAAAAAAATGCCAAACTGGGAACTCTGTTCTGCTTCGGCATATGTGCGAAGTTCTTTTAAGGATTAAAGAATATAAGGAAAATAAATTCATCTGGGCCAAAGATCGTATGCATTGTAAGTACGAATCATTTTTTTCGGATAAATAAAAACTTGTAAAGGCCAAACGTTTGAAATTGTTGCTATTGCCATTTAAGACATGCATCTCCTATTCGTTTTATAAGGCAACAAGGTAAGGATTCTTTACTGGTTTGGAAAGACTTTTGATTTAATTTAACTACAGATATTGCCTATCTCGGAAGTAAAAAACAAACATCTAAAGGCTATATAGAAATGCTCAATAACTATTCGTTAACAAATTTACAAAAGTTTTTAAATATTTATATTTAAACAAGTTTAAATTCTATTTTGGATTTTATTTTAAATACCACTGTTTGCCTGATTCAATCCCAAATTTTCTGCAATTAAATAAGATGACTATTTCTGTACGAAAATAGTGGTATTTAAAGTAAAATTATAGTAATTCCCTTGCAATCTTGATTTGGAGCATTCTCGTTCATATTGCATATCAGGGATTGCAGCGTTTCTAAAACTTTCTGGTTTTCCTAGCACTGATTAAAAACAAAATTGACTATCATACATTACTTTAATATCTGCAAAAGAACTGTACCACATTTTTTTTTAAATACTGGTAGCAGAGGTAGGAAATCTTAGTTCCTTCGGGTTAATTATAGTACATGCATTTTCATTCAGTATTGTTTTGTCTTAACAATTTTTTTTGTTATTATCTGCATATAGTAATTAGTAAAGATAGTATATGTCTACACACTGTTGTCTGTTTACAATGTTGATGATTCTTTTATTGTAAACATATCTTTCACTCAAATAAGGGCTACTTACAAAATGAATAATTTGTGATAAAATATAAAAAGTACTAGAACGTTGTTTTGACTGTTTAATCGTGTTGTAACACAGCATTTTCCAAACGTCCTCAAAAATACTTCCTTAGCCTATTGAAGGGGTGATTGTGTTCCGGTATTTTGTACACCACTAAATTTATACAGCAATCTTTTTCTTCTTTAATCGATAAATTCTGCGATGACATACTTAGAATATCGCTGTATAAATTTAATGGTGTACAAAATACCGGAACACAAATCACCCCTGCATTGTCATAAGAATAGTACGTAAAACAATTAAATTCGTTAGATTTCTGTAAATGATATATTCTTCAAATTTCAGTAAACTATATCTTTTGTGATTTGGATAGCTGCTTTTAACATTATTAATGTAAAACTATTTTCCCCTTAAATTTAAAACTAATTCGGACCCTAAAGAGTTAGGAACGATGTGAACCCTGGTTACAGCACCTAGAATACATATTGTGGAAAACGGTTGTACTGTTTTTTAATTCAAAATTTTCCAATTCAAAATGAAAATTCTGAAACAAAAATTTTTACTTAGAAAAGTCACGAAATATCTGCATTAAGCAACAAAAAGAACATAATAGGTAATTTCTGGTATGAAGGCGAAATTTCGGAATTTAAAAAAAGCCAAACTGTCAATGCTTTAAAAAGTGCTAAAAAATTGTAGCCGATGAACGTGCAACGATGCGGTACAATAATAGGGCGATCGCAGTGACTTCTGCTTTAGAAATAGATTACCTTTAGCAAAAGTAACCTTTTCACTATTGACAACAAGAATACAATTTCTATTAATAAAATCTTGTAAGTGTATATTTTAGATGTAACTGATTTTGAAGTTAGTTTTTTATCATATCAGAGAATTAAACTTTTCCACTCTTCTAGCAGAAATTCATCCTTTGGTATGCTAAATAGGGACACTTTCTAGTTTGCTGTATTGTATCGAGTACTGCAACCAGGTACAAAAGAATGCGTATCACGTTTTCTGACCATGATCAATATCATTCATATTTTCAAAGCTTATGAAAATCACAATCCAAGTCAAAGGAAATAGGGTATAATTTAATTATTTAAAATATTTACCATCAGCTGAAACGTTTTCTCAGTTCGATTCTTATACAATGTTTGCGGTGAAAAGAGCTAGCAGACAGTGGTGTAGCTAGAGAGGGGGTCCGAATGCTCTGGAAAGCAGTAATATTATAAAGTTTTCTTCTGCTTCAATATCGCAGAAAATTATCCAATTGGATAAGGCAAAAATATTTTTATAAAATTAGTGGTATCCAAACCATCTCTACCTCCACCCTGTCTACGCCACTGCTAGAAAATGTGGCTGCGATCGACCCGTTATCTTTTCAGCATCGTTACACATTTATCGTACTACATTTATCGGATTCAGTTTTTTAGTACTATTTTGTAGCCGTTTTCCACACTATGTATTCTAGGCGCTGTACCCTGGTATACGCATCTGGAAGACAATTTTCAAACATCCTTGAGAATAGTTAAGGATTCATACGTAGATGGCTTGGTATAAAGCCAGAATACTTACACAACTTGATAAACAGCATTCCAGATAGAATATTTTCTACCATTAATAAAAATGAATCTATGATTTGATGATAAATAAAAAATAAATGTCTTTATATCTGAGACACAGCGTATTTTGTTGTCTTTCTTCACTTTTTGAGTTGAAATTATTTTATTTAAATTAATTTTGTGTGAAATATATATTTAATACATGGTAACTGTTATATTGAAATATTAAATTAGAATACTGAATTATTAAAATATTATTTCAAATAATATATTTGTGTCTTTATGAGGCGCATTCTTTGCCATATTTCATAGTAGAATTTCGTATTAAATAAGCAAATATTTATGCCTTTGACAAAAAGATATTGAGGTTTAAGACTCAGTCTAATATCTATTGTGTTTCAATCTTTGAATAAACTCAGCAGAAATTCTCTGTAAAAATATAGGAATGAAAAAATGCAATATGTTCTTGACATCATCTAATATCATAGGATAAAAACAAATGATGCATTCCATCACATTTACGTAACATATCCAGAAAAAAGAAAAGGAATATTTCTTTAAAAAGTCTTTCGTTAGGTGGAATGCTTTTCTTTCAAAGATAGATAGATATTGATATCTTCCGATTTTCACTGAAACTACAGAGAAAATCATAACTTATGTGTTAGATGAATGTATTGTAAAATTAAAATAGCAGCATTTGAAAATAAAATCATTGAAGTCAGATTGATATACTTTAATATAAGCTGTTACGATTTGAAGCGTAAAAAATTAATTAGAATTATGTTTGTTTATATGTTATTCTTCTTAATTTCGTATACAGTTATTTGGTTTAACACTGAATATACCTTACCAATAACCGGTTATTTGGTAGGTACCAAAGGGGAATATTTGGATTTAACCAATAAATTGCTTGACAAAGGTAGATAAAAATAAGTTAAATAAAAAAGGATAAAAATTCTGGTGTAAAATATATTTTTTAAAACTTGAGTAAAATTCTTGGCATGCTTAACGTTAAAAGCTGAGAATAATTTAAAATCGGTTGAAACAAATATAAATAAATAAATAAATAATTGTTACTAAGATTTAAAAAAAAATTATCCATCAAATATGAATTTTAACATGAAATAGTAAAAAAATATACTGTCACAGGTTTCGAATCTTATTTGATCAACAGTTTCAGTGGTACGACGTGACATATATATGGGTAGTGTTAATCCATTTAATGTGTTTGTAGGATTTTCTGCTCACTTTTACTTTCAGGTTTCGTTCTACAATTTACGAATAGTAACATCTCACACCTGAAATATCACAAATCCGTGATTAAATAAGGTGTAGATTACTAGTTATATATATATATATATATATACGAAGCCTCTTTTGATTTGTGTTTGAACCTATGTGAGATACGTAGAATGGGAAACCAATAATAATTCAATCATGATTCGTTTTATAATATTTAAGCTTCTTTGTAAAGTTTTCAGCAATTTTTATTGCTACTGGAAGAGAAAAATCTCTCAGCTGTGTACTTCTGTCCCAACTACTAACTTTCGAACGAACGGACTCCCCATAACACTGATTGTACGTGAGTATATGGCATTCACACGGGGGTAAAACCAGAGCAGTTTTCATAAGCGCCCCCCCCCTCCGAACTTATTAAACAAGCTCTATGTTGCCTCACTTTGTTGTTTGGGTGGCAACTGATATTTTGGATGGATAGACATTGGGTGAAGTAGCGACTTGAGGGAGCTACCAAACTTATTTTAGTTGCAATAAACTGTGCTTTATACTTTAAATCTGAGTATGCTTCAATTACCTCGTGGCGGCCCTGATGGTGTAGTCAAAGACTAACGTTTTAGACTAATTGCCTAGCCTTTTTTTTACCTAATATACATATATATATATATATATATATATATATATTAACATTTTTTTTCAACATAATTACTTTAATAGACTAAAAACAGTCTGCGTCGAATATTTTAAAAGAAAGATCAATGATTGTCTATCCAGAAAAACTAAATGTTCTAAGCATATTGCATTAAGATTTAACTTCTTAATAGAAACACTTACAAAACACTATTATCTATATTTATCTTATGAAGTTTAATAAAAGGAATAAGTCGTTCAAGAGCATTTCTAATTACTTTTTTTCTTATCAAACAATAAACGCATTAAGTAACCAATTATATTTAATTAAGGACTAGAAAGGAATTAATTTAATCAAGCATTTAAATAATGCGTTTGTTAATATGATTGTACTAAATATGTATAATCGGTAACAGGTTAATCAATTAAGGGGGTGATAAAATCTTGATTCTTAAGTTTAATTGAAGCTGAGAAATAAAATTTTATTCCATTTAAAATCTGTTTTATTTAATTCGAACAATTAAACATAAAACAATTATTTATAGTTAAATCTTTGTATTTATTTAATCTCGTAACAATTGTCCCGTACAGAAAGTTTAATCTTCAAATACCAATCTTTCTAAATAGAAATCTTCGTGTAATTTAACCACAAAACTAGATTAAAAAAGCCGAAATTGTTACTTAAAATTACTGGTAGAAAACATTATACATACTGTATACTTGCTTTCGAATTATATTTTTGTTGTTGTTGTTGTTGTTAAAACATGCCAGAAGATAGTCTCACGTGTTTAGGAATAATGACATAGGATTATTTATCAATTACCATTTTAAAATGTCGTTTATTATAAAACAACGTTAGTGAATGACAATACCACGATATATCCCAATGGCCAACAACAGAATAAGACGAAAATGTAATCGAACACAGTGGTGAATATGCAACCGTGCAATAAATTACTGACTAAATATCTTCAATAGATGCCATGGATTACATATTTTGAATACAACTGTTTTCTAAAAGTAAACTTTGTATTATTTAAATACAAAATTCTGCAATTTAATAAGGTGAATTGAATATCACTATTTGGAATTCATCACTAGTTTAATATATTACTAATTATTTCATCACTAATTTAATAGTGATGAACACCACAATTTGGAAATAGGGGTATTCAAAATTCGTAATATTTGACACCTATGCACTTACAAACCCTTAATTACTCGCGTTGGTGTAGTTTGTACACCATTGCCGTTAATAATTTAAATGTGACTGTTAAAATTTCATATTGTTCGAAAACGTTGTCCTACATGTCTATGTTATTATTATTATTATTTAAATAGCAATTTGCGTCTCATGCTAACCACAGGGTTGTGTTTCATGAAGATATTCGATCTCGTGCTGCATGTGAAGACCTACCAATATATAAGAGTAAGGAGTACCAGGCTGGATATTGTCCAGGTAGCTCAGTAATAGAGCATTCGCGCGCAATGCCTTTCGGCCCCGTTTCCAATTCAGGCGTGGACACACTTCCTCTCTGTTGGTAATACGCCTGATTTAGCAAAAACAATCAGCTATTATAAAGTCAATTAACAATTATAATGTTTCTTCATTCCCTTATAATAAGAAAGCCGTTATAACGATTAGTGTCGATTTAATGTATTTTTACTGTATGTACTAATATTGATTTCATTTGTGTGGCAGGCACTTAACACGAATTTTTTTAACAGACCAAGTAAATATATAGCTTTTAAAAATAATGTATTACAGGCTTCGTACTGTATTACCGCATTTTTTTAATAGAAAATTTCTTATGATTATTTAAATAGCAGAAATCGTAGATTCCTCGTTTAATTCCAGTATTTGTAATGCTTCTCTGCATTTAAATAAGACGAAAAATTCTATTAAAAAATGTGGTGAAAGCGTACGAAGCCTGTATTATGCAGTCTTTTTAACAGAAGTCATTGAAATTGTTTGTGGAGGTTAAAGGTCGCTGCTAAACAAATAGCGGATGAATATAAATTATTAATCGCATTTCAGATCTCCATAAAAGAGAAACAAAGTATTGTACTTACATGTTTAATGTTTTATTGACAAGAATATTTCAAACAGTTTTATGTAACACATTAAATAAGTTCTGCATGAGCTCCATTTGTCGCACGTAAAATGTCGAATCTGCAGTCAATTTCACGCCAAACGGTGCGGAGGATCTCAGCTCTTATTCCTCCAAAAATGTCAGTGATTCGTCGTTTTAATTTATCAAAATCACGAACGTTTATTGCCGACACAAATACCCTACACAAATCTTTGACAAATACCCAAAGAAAAAATCCAGGGTGTTCCGTCTGGTGATCGTGCAGGCCAATGAATCTGTCCACCTCGACCAATCCGTCGTTAGTGAAATTTTTCCTGCAGGTAACAAACTGTTTAAACCGCGCTCTCATTTAAACGACAGCAGCTGTTACTAAATTACTGTGTTTTGGTTTTATAGAACTCTGAAATGCGCTCAATAATTTATGCTCATATTGCACACTGAAGCAATAAAAGACATCAAAATAATGTCTACTGTAACAAATTTCTTATTTCTAAATTTTGAAACAGATCATCCATCAGTATTGAAGAATATTTTCTTGAATTTATTTTTTTTAATAAATAATCTTGTAGCGTGATATTTCTGATATTCTTTAATATTTTTACTTTAGGTTTTTACTGGTTGGACATATTTTTTTAATCAGTGCATACAATAGTATTTATTTTAATTATAAACAACGATATAAGTACAGTAGGCTCTCGTTAATTTTCTTTTATTATTTTTATTTTTAACTCAATCATACTGATAGGTAACGATATCATACGTTTTTGACATTTTTCCAACAGAGTAAAAAAATGTGGACGCTTTTTCACAAGTACACTTTTTCACTCATTTGGGAAAATGTTAAAATCGCATGATACCTCTTTATTTTGCTCATTCATAGATACCGATCGCTTTTTCGCATTAGCTTCCCAAAAGAAGAAAAAAAATTATAGCCCTAATAATGCTACTGCCTTTTTTTATTAGCTATATGTAGATACCAATAAATAACTCTAAACCTGTGTTATTAATTTTAAGAGAAAATGTTATATGCATAAAACCTGATATTTGGAAACAAACTTAAAACGTTATGTAAAAACCCTCTTAAATTTTCAATATTATATATTATATCGCATATCTAGACATATCTCGCCAATTTTCCATCTACTGAGAAGCCCGATATAGCGAGAGGCTATAAAACTTACCTAGAAAATAATAGTATAGATAATAATAATACAAGAATACGCTAAATGTTGCACAAAACATTCTAATATTAATATTTTATAAGGAAGAACTTTTTTTTTTTTTTTTTTTTTTTTTTTTAAACACTTAACTTGGTTTATGTATGTAAAGATGAAATTTTGTAATTAGTTTTCCACTCTCTTCCTCATGGGATGCAATTATAAAAAAATCCCTGACGGCTCGGCCTACAGGCACAGGTAGATTTCGAAGACGCAGAACGTGGGGTGCCTGTTTGTCGGGAATTGCGGAAGAAATGACCTTTTTGCGATGATGCTGCAGTTGGAACCGCCTACTTCGAAACGAAACTTGTTTGCAGGCGAAGCCAGCAAGGATTTTTTTTTTTTTTTTTTTTTTTGCTATAACAGTTGGTCCTATAAAAAACATGTCAATATAAAAGTTTTAGATAATATTAAGAGGATTTATAATATATTTAAGCGGATTTGAAATATTGGGAATTGACGAAGTTATGAATTTTTTCTTCTAAAACCCCCCTTCCCTCCCCCGCTTAAGGCAATTTTTAATTGTATCAAAAATCTGTCATACATAAGTTTTTGGCCCTGTTCCTAGAAGTAATAATAACTTCAAACGGATTCGATACGTATCATAATTAAGAAATTATGGTTTTTTTTTCTGTTTTCACAAAAAGCCCCCCCCCCCCCTGGTTTGATTTTGCCCATTAACGAACTTGACCGAGATTTTATGTCCCTTGATTTTATGTATCAGTTTCGAAAAGATGCGGGAGTTGGAACCGCATACTTCGAAAAATAACTTGTTTGCAGGCGGAGCCGGCAGGGATTTTTTTTGTTTTTAATTTTTTTTGCTATAACGGTTGGTCCTATAAAAAACTTGTCAATATAAAAGTTTTAGATAATACTAAGAGGATTAATAATAAATTTACGCGGATTTGATATCTTGTGAATTGACGAAGCTATGATTTTTTTTCTCCTAAAACCCCTCTTTTTTCCACCCCTTGGGGCCATTTTTAATTATATCAAAAATCTGTCATACATACATTTTCGGCCCTTCTCCTAGAAGTAATAATAACTTTAAACGGATTCGATACGTATAATAATAAAGAAATTATGAGGATTTTTCTGTTTTCAGAAAAAGCCCCCCCCCCCCCATTTCCCCCCCCTTGGTTCGATTTTGCCCATTAACGAACTTGACCGATATTTTATGACCCTTGATTTTATGTATCAGTTTCGAAAAGATGCGGGAGTTGGAACCGCCTACTTCGAAAAATAACTTGTTTGCAGGCGGAGCCGGCAGGGATTTGTTTTGTTTTTAATTTTTTTTGCTATAACGGTTGGTCCTATAAAAAACATGTCAATATAAAAGTTTTAGATAATACTAAGAGGATTAATAATAAATTTACGCGGATTTGATATCTTGTGAATTGACGAAGCTATGATTTTTTTTCTCCTAAAACCCCTCTTTTTTCCACCCCTTGGGGCCATTTTTAATTATATCAAAAATCTGTCATACATACATTTTCGGCCCTTTTCCTAGAAGTAATAATAACTTTAAACGGATTCGATACGTATAATAATAAAGAAATTATGAGGATTTTTCTGTTTTCAGAAAAAGCCCCCCCAATTTCCCCCCCCCCTTGGTTCGATTTTGCCCATTAACGAACTTGACCGATATTTTATGACCCTTGATTTTATGTATCAGTTTCGAAAAGATGCGGGAGTTGGAACCGCCTACTTCGAAAAATAACTTGTTTGCAGGCGAGCCGGCAGGGATTTGTTTTGTTTTTAATTTTTTTTTTGCTATAACGGTTGGTCCTATAAAAAACTTGTCAATATAAAAGTTTTAGATAATACTAAGAGGATTAATAATAAATCTACGCGGATTTGATATCTTGTGAATTGACGAAGCTATGATTTTTTTTCTCCTAAAACCCCCCCTTTTCCCCCCCCTTGGAGCCATTTTTAATTATATCAAAAATCTGCCATACATACATTTTCGGCCCTTTTCCTAGAAGTAATAATAACTTTAAACGGATTCGATACGTATAATAATAAATAAATTATGAGGATTTTTCTGTTTTCACAAAAAGCCCCCCCATTTCCTCCCCCTTGGTTCGATTTTGCCCATTAACGAACTTGACCGAGATTTAAGACCCTTGATTTTATGTATCAGTTTGGAAGAGATTTATGCAGAATTTTTCCAGTTATCGTGGTCAGAAAAAAGTGACATAGATAGATAGATAGATAGATAGATAGATAGATAGATAAACTTTTGAACTGGGGGTGGTTTTGGGTTCTGGGAGTCATGATCGGCGTAGATCTGCAAAAAATTTTCAAAATTTCCAACTTAGGTGAAAATGTAATAGGTAGTATTTCTTATGAAATCTACCTAAAATTATGTTCACGGCTGTGTTTTCAATAACAGTGCAACATTGTAGTATTTTTCGAACTTTCTTACAAAATAATAAATTAAGCAATTTTCCGTTAACCGGACGCGTGGGATAAATCGCGAAATATTCTTTATTTTTTCACTTTTTTCATATAAAATACCAGCCCTTCATTTACAATACATACATTCAATTCATTAAAAAAAGACATGTTTCACCCATTTCGTTACAACTTTTTTTAGGCTGTTATCTCCAAGAAAGTATATGATATGAATGTTTCACAAAACAACAAATTTATTTTTAACAATAAACAGCAGAGTGGATAGACAGTTTATATGTTTCAAAATTAAACTCAATCAAGAAAAACGAATTTGTTAACCCTTTCAGGTGCAGGCTAATCCTGTTCGTAAAATTGTGAAACAATTGACACCAAAATTGACAAACGAATTTCTTACAAAATAAATACTTGCTTTTCTCCATGTTCATTGTAAAAGCGAAATTTCCTTAAATTATTCTGAGTGCCGTTTGGTAGTTTGAAATTAATATTAAGTGGTTACCTTTGAGACCACCGCCCTTGAAAAGGTTAATATTATAACCTTTTTAATACTGGTCACAATGTTCTTGCAAATCCTTATACTAGAACCTAAAAATCCACTTAGAAGGTAAGTCTAATTCAAATGGAACACCGTAGATTCCGACACTTCTTTATTTGGAGATATAACTATATGCATCTGACCAAACAGGCAAAATCCACAGTTGCTGAATGTATCAAAAACCGAAGTTTTACACTCTACGTCAAGTACGACCTCCACGGGTTGAGAAGTAAGACGACGGACTAATTTGACTAAGGTGGAATAACTTCGGAGCGATCTGTACAAATATGAAGTTACTTAACCCATTAACGACGACTTATTTTACACTTCTTTAAATACTTCGATACCAGTCAAAGCCATTAAATAATAAGCCCAGTCAGATAAATGGGAAACTTTTCGCAAGTTGAAAATAGCGCCATCTAGCGGATGGGATGCTTGCATTCGGCACCAAGTATATTTTAATAAAATTTTGCTTCTAAAATTAAAGCTTAAAATAAGGAGTTCATATTTTCTAAAAAAGTCGTTTGTAAATTCCGGTGTCAGTCAGTAATTTCACATTTTACGAACAGAATTTGTCTGTGCCGGAAAGGGTTAATTGCATAGTGATGTAAATTTCCATCACTTTTTATTTAACTTTTAATAAATAAATCAACTTCTACGCCACCACTATATTTATATAGAAATATTAATACAGTAAATTTCCCCCATTTTTTTTTCATTATAGTTTTAGCTTTAGTGTAAAAGATCCCAATAATTAGCAAGCTTTTGAAGGAAGTGCAAAAACAAAACATCGATACAAACGATAAAAATCGTATAAAATGTCGATATAAATAAATAGTATCGTTTCTCTGCGACGCACTTCTGTTTCGCCTTCCTTCCGCAGCAGATGAAGTGGCGCTAGTGTCCCCGCTAACAAATTTAACAGTACCTGAATGGGCTTATTATTTAATGGCTTTGATACCAGTTGACACCAGTTTTCTAATACTGTTATTTTAACTGATTGAATCTCTGATAGTTTTACAGTTGATAAATGAGTTTTTTTTTTTTTTTAAACTAAGATACTGGTGTTCATATTTAAAGTTTCGTATCACTTAAATGGTATGTTTTCCTATCAAATTAATGGAATTAATTAATATCCGGAATTAATGGGTAAAAATCCCTTTATATATATATAATGTAACCACAGTAAAAATCAACGTATCTTCTCAAAATATCTGTGGAAATGAATTTCAAAGATTCCTTTACAACATATAAAAGTTAAAGGAAGGCAGGGCAGATTTCACATTCAACTACACTGCTCAAAACAATTAAAGGATATTGCAGTTTTAGGTGGATTTTGTATCTGGGAAACTTTTTAGCTGATTGATACATGGTCGACAGACATAGTAGGTTATATGAGAATAAATTACACATGTTTGGCAGAAAAAAATGCATTTTATTGCGCATTTGTGTACAAAAGGAAAAAAACACAATTTGTGCATATGAGAAAAAAAAATAAGAAAAGGTGTTTTCTTTAAAGAAAATCATTTTCAGTAGGGGGTATGGTTTCCACGGGCGGCCAGCAACGTTGAACACCTTTGAGGCATGGACTCAATGAGGCTATTAATGACGAGTTGGGGTATTCTGCCCCACTCTTCCAGAAGAGCTCTTTCCAGTTCTTGGAGAGTTTGTGGGGGTTGTTGGCGGCCTGAAACTCGTCTTCCTAGAGCGTCCCAAACGTGCTCGATTGGATTCATGTCTGGAGAACACGCTGGCCGTTCCATTCGAACGATTCCTTCCTCGAAAAGGAAATCCTCCACCAGGTTTGCACGATGTGACCTGCAGTTATCGTCCATTAAAATGAAGTTATCTCCGATTGGTGCAGCGTAAGGGACTACAATAGGTCTGAGGATCTCATCCCTATATCGGCGACCAGTCAGAGCTCCATCTCGAATGATGTAGAGGTCAGTGCGCCCGTCAATGGAGATGCCACCATACACCAACACTCCTCCACCGCCAAATCTGACACTTTCGTGCACGAACGCAGGATTATTCCTACTGCCACTTTCCCTCCAGATGAAAATACGCCTATTATCCGGATGCACAGAAAAACGATACTCGTCAGAAAACAGAATATTGCTCCATTCATTTCTCCTCCAGTTGACATACTCGGTTGCTCACTCCCTGCGGTCGCGACGATGCCTTGATGTTAATCTAACACATACCATCGGTCGGCGAGCATACAGACCTACAGCATGGAGCCGGTTTCGGACAGTCTGAGTTGAAATCGTGGTGCCTGTAGCCGAGCGAAGGTGTTGTTGGAGAAGAGTAGCGTTCATGTTTCGGTGTCTCCGAGCTGTTAACGCTAAATACCGATCTTCATTGGGCGTTGTTGCCCGTCTACGACCTTGCCCTGGTCTTCGGCCTGCACATCCACTCTCCAAAAAGCGGTTCCAGTTCCTGGAAATGACACTTTGTGACACTCCAATGGCTTGCGCTACTTCAGCTTGAGTTTGGCCTCCTTCTAACCTACCAAAATTCTCCAAGCTTCTGAATCTGTCAAATGACTTCGCTGAGACATCGTACTCATCGAAACAAAGCAATCAGTGAATGCCGACCATCCTTGTCTTCATTCTCTTTTATCCAGTTGAAAGTCAAATTTCATTCGCTGCCGCTGAAGCGACGTTTTTGACGTCGAACTCAAAATTTGCATACTCCACAGTTTGAAAACCAGAAAAATTTGCATTTGTGATTCTCTTCTTCTATTTTCGGAAAAAAAAATTTCGTTTATATCTTTATTTTATATAAAACTTCAAATATCCTTTAATTGTTTTGAGCAGTGTACAATGTTAGTAACATAAATTTATGCGATTGAAAGCAAAATTAAAGGTTAGCCAGAATTTAATTTAACCCTTTCAGGAGCAAAGTGCTTCGATTCGTAAAATGTTAAAATAATTTACAATTTAGAAAAACTTACAAACAAATTTATGTGAAAATAACTAAACGTTTTACTTCACGTACTTGGAATACCCACCCGTAGGCTTACGGCTAAATCATCCGACGGAAAGCTTCCTTCTGCCACCCAGAGAAGAAACAGCCACAAGACAAACCAGAACAGGGGCGTATACTTAAAATAAACAATAACGGAGAGTAATCCACTCCCAAAACCATAGTCATAAATATACAAAAGAAATATAATACATTTCCGCAGCAGCTTGGCGAACAAATAATATAAATTACTTCATAAGTACTTCACGTAGTTAATTTTTTTTAATTCCAAAATTCTGGAGCTAATGTGGCATTTAGGGACTAAAACTAAGTAGACAAGAGCCTAAGCTAGTGAACTTAAGACGTTGCAGCGTTTTTATATATTTGCTAGCACTATCTTTAAACTATAATCTTCATGGTAGCTTTTAAAACGTGTGAATTATACTTTATGAATACTGGTGGCAAATATACAAAATATATAGGATGCTGCGACTGCTGCACTCGCAAACTAATGTTAAACCAATGACGGCGTTCTTTTTCAAATTCTCGTTAGTAAATTCATATGTAATACTTTCGAAAATTTTCCATAGAAAATTTCGCAAGCCTTGCATTCATAATATTAAAATTTAAATTGCTTAATAGGCGTAAAGCCAACATGGTGAAAAAGTAATACGCCTATTAAGAAATTCAAATTTAAATATTCTCGTTAATAATTTGACAATTTTAAAATAATTTATTTGCATAGGAGACCTGAGGTTGAGATCTAAATGGGTGCTTTAGTACTTTTTTGACTTTGTTCGTTGTTTTTTTTTTCCTTCTAGGAACACTTTCAGTTTCGGAATCGGTTCCAAAATATAAAGTGTCCTCAGAATCTCGAACACATTTAAATCTTCAGGACGGGTGGCACTTATAAGTTCCACAATGAATACCAACGGTTTTTTATTTTCTAGTACCAAAGTATTTTAATCGTAATCTGTGACTTGACTGATGTGGATTTCTTAGAAAATACTTTTTGGAACATAGGGCGAAAAATATTATACAAATTTGCTGGTGCATAAATCTGAAATGTCGTTAAATGACTCTCACCCTGCAGAGGTTACATGAAGTATGAACAAATGCAACAACCCTTTATAACACTTTTCAACCTAGTTGAAAAGTTTATGATTTCGGTTTTTCTGCCGTCTGCCGTCTGTCCGTCTGTCAGTGCTCTAACTCCCGTAAATTTGCTTCGATTGTTATGAAATTTTTGTATGTTATTGTCGTTTAATGTAGCATGATCCCTATTTGAACAGAAGTGTGTAGCAGTTATACTTTTTTTACAGGGACAGTCAAAAGTATTCCGTTACATTACAGTCAATGGGGAATAATCGGTTCAAGCACATTTTGATGACGCTACGTCATTTAAAACATAATGAAATTGATATATAATTATGAAGCGCATTAAAACATGCTTCTTTTAGAATATCGGATGCAAAGCATTTATTATTCATTTACACGGTCAAACAAAATAATTCTTTTACACATCGTTATATAGGGGAAAAATCGTCTGCAGTGTAATTTAGTGATATTTCACTATTTCAAACATAATGAAAATTATATGCATCACTGAGGTCCATTATAAATTGCTCTCTTGAGTGCATTCCGTTTATTTACAGGGACACACAAAAGATATTGGTTACAGTAGATGTGCGATATTTACAGTCTATGTGTGATTAATGCGTTTTCATCTTTGATTTGCATTTTAATTTTTTTTTCATATTACGTGTGTGTTTATAAACTCGGTTCACCATATACAGGGCTACACAAGGAAATTCGTAAGTACTAAAGACTATGGGAGTGAATTGCTTAAGGGTAGTTTTAATTGTATTTACACATTTTCCTGCTGAACTCTATTTAGTAGACTAATAGAAGTTTGTGGAATATAAATAATTCATATACAGGGCTACGATAAAAAAAGATACATTGTCGTTTACGTTTGGTAATTGCTGCAAGTGAGTTTTAAGTTGCCTTTTAACTTAATAGGTGGTGTGTACAAAAGTCTTCAGATAATATACAGGGCTGTGCAAAAGATTTCGAGTGCATTTCCATCGATTGGCGAAAATTGCTAAATGTGAATATACTATCTGAACTAAATTTTATTATACTATATATATTCACATCTATTGATCATATACAGGGCTGCACAGAATAATTCGACTACTTTTTTGACACTGGAAGGTAATTTTGAAAATTGTACTTTTCAATATGTTATGTGTTTCCTAAACTGTTTACTTACATATCTTCTTTCACCTTATTTAACGGTGAAGTTTCGTTACAGTTTTCTGACTGTTTTGGAAAGTGTTTCATAATCTATGCTTGAAGCATGATTTTTCGTTCTTGTTTTAATATAATATTCACACCATACTTAAATATACACATTCTATTGCAGTTTCATTTGTTATTTAAATAGCTATAATAAAGGGAATTTGATATTTTTATTTATTTTTTAAATTTTCTCATGAGATATCAGTAAATTTTATTTAATAATGTACGTGAAGAAAATTATTTATCTATTTCCAATTGAATTTTTTTGTAAATCCTGGTGTCATCTAAATGTTTCAACATTTTAGCAGCAGAAGTGCTTTGCTTCTGAAATAATTAAAATAGCACAAAAAAAGGTCAAACTTTAGAATTTTTGTAGTGTTTCAAAAACAAAGTAAAATATTGGATGGTTTTGCAATATATTAAACAATGTTTGGACAATGTTTCACTTTTTTTTTCAATAAAAAAGCATACTTGGCACCTTTCTAAACGACGGTGTCTTGGAAATGCAGAGTCTGCTGGCCACTTCCGAACAGTGTTCCCAGTGGGCGACTTTTTAAAATTCAGTTTCCTTGATTTGCACCACTTTTTTGAAATGGTATAATCCGCTTTGTTTTCGCCTTATGTAATCCGTAATTAAAAAATTACGAATTTTACTTTCTCAAAAAAAAAAAAAAACTGGTGACAACAAGAAAACTGAATTAGCAAAAAGTAGCCAACTGGCATTAAAATAAAATAGAATTGTAATGCAATTAATCTTTAGAGTATTTTCTTTGACGTAGAGTATAATTCTTGAAACATAAATACTTGTGAAAATGGCGGAATTTTAAAAACATCAACGTGGTACAAAATGTAGCCTTAAATACGTATAAAACATCGAAAATCGAAAATATAAGGAACATCATACGTAGCGCCATAGTGAATTCGATTCTGAACGTTTGTATTAAAATTTACAGGAAAACAGTCGACCAGTTTTCGATAAATCCAAGCAGCTACGTGAAAAAAATATGCAATTAAAAATTAAAGCTTGGTATATCGGTAGTTAGTTACAGCGGCATATTCGTCGCTGTAACTGTTGTAATAAATCGAATTTCAAAAAATCATTTTGGGGGCATATGCTAGACATAAGCAAGCTAACAAAAAATGAAAGAAAAATCGATGTTTTTGTTTCAAACAGCTGTCAAGGGATTGCAGGATTTCGAAAAAAATTTCTCACTTTGCTAGCATTATTTTAAAACGATAATGTTTATTGCAGTTTTAAATTGATAACGTTAACCCCTTTGATAGCAGCGTCTCCACCACGAATTTCATTCTGTTTGTAACACCTTTTTTAACCCTTTAACGGGCGGTGGTCACAAAAAAGGACACCTAATTTTAATTCCAAAACTAACAAACGGCACCAATAATATTTAATTAAAATTTTCCTTTTGTTAAGTACCGGAAAATAAGCAAGTTTGTATTTTCTAATGAATTCGTTTGTTATTTCTGGTGTCAGTCCATTATTTCATCATTTTACAAATAGACCTACTCCGCGCCGGAAAAGGTTAATCAGTTACCTTTACATATTTAATCACAGAAATATGCCCCTAAAAAGATAAGTATTACTTTTCTACATTGCTATCACCAAAATCAATTGCTGTATGCACCATTTGAAGATGCCCATGATCCCGAAGGTGTTAAACGTTAAAGGAATCTACATGGATCTTTTATGATTTTAAACAGTGGTAGCAAAGGTACAAAAAATGGAACGTTACGATCCTTGTGCTACCCCTCTACTCCTATGGAAATAAAGCATTAGAGAGATGATTTCGTTTTTACATATAATCAAAGAACTCAAAAAATTGCCTGGATAGTTTAAGGTTCTTAATTTGAGTGTTTTTTTTTACATACATGTCACACGGCTTTTAAACGGTAAATCTAGATTCTGTGCCATTTATGCTACAAACGGTAACATTCAAACTTCCCACCTAAATTCGATATATTTTTAATATTATTTTCCTCTTTCTTACATCATTTAAAGTTTTTCGTAACAATAGAAAACGTCATCTAGTTAAACGTACACTACATTGTGGTGCATATATGAATCTATTAAAATTTAAAATTTAATCCTATAACCGGCTGGCACGAGTTTTTATGTTCCCAGAAATCATATTAAGATGCTATGGACAAAAGTTTTTTTTAGCAGAATTATGTTTTAAAATGATGGGGTATGAAAGATATTATACCATGAAAGCACAATTTAAAAAAAGTATATATATATATATATATTCTGGGATTTACAAGCATTCTTATGAAAATACAGAAAAATCCCCAGACGGTCATACAGTTTAAACAAAAACAGTTCCTTGTGACTACTATATTAAAGAAAAATATTCCCTTAATTAATCGTCTGCTATTAAATACGACGGATAAATACTCTTTGAAACTTCTGGTATCTGATCGTAAATATGAATATATATATTTAGAAAACAAACTTCCAAAAGAAAAATTTCTACAATGTAGGGTTAAGGATTAAAATAAAAAAAGAAGCATATATTGAAATGCATTTTTTTTACAGTAATTATCCATATCGATTTCTACTCTTTCTTTATTTTCTTACATCATATGCAATAAAAAAGGAATAGGAACGAGAAATAAAACGTAATGTAAATTTGTTCAACATCTGGTAGCTGCGTTTAAGAGTATCCATTCAATAACTCTCCCCCTTTATATATTTTTCTTAATGATGATGTTTTGGCTGTAACTGAAACTGCGTTATTTATTCTCATGCCCCAGATTCATATTTTTTTCGGACTGAATAAAAGATTTAAGACATTGAATTATTTTTTTCTTACATTGTATAAAGGGTTTTTACATTTAACGAAAATGTTAGAGAAATAATCATTTATCTTTTACATGAAACCAATATGACTAAACATAGCGATATCATTTAATTGTTAAGTACTTTCTATAAATAGCGGCTCGTGCCGGTCTTTTCTTGGGGCACTAAATGCACGGCTGAAAGATTTATTCTTTGTTTAATGCCTAAATTTTCTGCCAATAAGTTAAATAAAGATATATTTTAAAAAATAGTAGTAAGAGAAGAATAAATTTCGATGCATTTCGTGCCTTAAATAAAGTCAGTGAAGAACCGTGTTACAGCGCCTAGAATACATAGAGTGGCAAACGGCTACAAAATAGTACTAAAAAATTAAATCCGATAAATATAGAACGATGGTGAAAAGTTAACGGGTGGATCGTAGCGACATCTTCTAGCAGTGGCGTAGACAGAGTGGAGGTCCAGATGGTTTGGATACCACTAATTTTATAAAACTATTTTTGCCCTATCTAATCAGAGAATTTTCTGCGATATTGAAGTAGAAGAAAACTTTATAATATTACTGGTTTCCAAAGCATTTGGACCTCCCCCCCCCCTCTGTGGCTACGCCACTGTCTGCTAGCTCTTTTCAACGCAAACATTGTATAACAATCGGACTGAAAAAACGTTTCAGCTGGTGGTAAATATTTAAAATTAAACTATACCCAATTTCCTTTGACTTGGATAGTGACTTTCATAAGCTTTGAAAATATGAATGATATTGATCATGGATAAAAAACGTGATACGCATTATTTTGTGCCTGGTTGCAGTACTCGATACAAGACAGCAAACTAGAAATTATCCCTATTTAGCATACCAAAGGATGAATCGCGGCTAGAAGAGTAGAAAAGTTTAATTCCCTGATATGATAAAAAATTAACTTCAAAATCAGTTACATCTGGAATATACACTTACAAGAAGATTTTATTAACAGAAATTATGTTCATGTTGTCAATAGTGAAACGGTTATTTTTGCTAGAGGTAAATCTGTTTTTAAAGAAGATGTCACTGCAATCGCCTTATTATTGTACCGCATCGTTGCATGTTTATCGGCTACAGTTTTTTAGCACTTTTTAAAGCACTGCCAGTTTGGCTTTTTCTAAATTCTGAAATTTCGCATTTATACCAGAAATTCCCTATAATGTTCTTATGGTTACTTAATGACAGAAAAGTCGTGACTTCATAAAGTAAAAATTCTTGTTTTGGAACTTCCGGCTTGAATTTGAAAATTTTGAATTAAAAAACGGTAAAACCGTTTTCCACACTATGTATAGTCGCTGTAACACTGCTTACTACGATTTATTAAAAAAGAACTGTAAAAATATATTGCCAGTAACTGGTGCCATAACCCGTAATATGTGTGAATTACTTTGTGCAGCCTTGTACGTGTTCTACACACCTCGTAATACACTAAATATTACGTAAGTTTTAAAAATGTATATGACAGCTAAAAACGCACATCTAACATTTAGGGCTCATAATCTGTCATGTATTCAAATTCTTTTGAATGTATCTGTAAATAAACTGTAAATTCTACGTAATCAATATAATTTATACAAAACATGTTGTAACGCATCTGCGTCATGTCTGCTGCATGATTGAAATAATGTAACATATTTAAAATACACTGCAAATGATTTTTCCACACAGACCGTAATATAATAGAATTCTTTTGTGCTTCCCTGTAAACAAACTATAATTGCTACTTGCTACTTACTCTATAGAAAGCATATATCAATCTCAGTGAGGCATACCAGTTTCTTTATGCTTGAAATAGTGTAACATCACTAAAATGCACTGAAAAGGATTTTTCCCCATTGGTCTTAATGCAGAGTTGCCAGGTCTCTGGATTTTTCCATATCAGTAATATTTTAGAAAAAATGTTGTATTCTTAAATCGCAAAATGCTCTGATTAAATAAAACAACATTTTCTGTACTAAATTACTGGTATCCAAAAAGCCGGAGACTTGGCAGGTCTGTTAATGTAACGGAATACTTTTGAGTGTCTCTGTACACTAACCATAAATGATACACACTTCAGTTTCAGTACCGAATATGCCATGATAAACATCAATAACATATATCAATTACATAGCAATCCGAATATATTTACGTGAATTAGAGCACAGACAGACGGACATACCGAATTCATAAATACTTCTCAACTATTGGAAAGTGTTAAAAAAATCTGTATTTTGCCAGAACAATTTCTGAATTTTGAAGGATTTTTTTTCCGATGAAAATGATTACATGAATGTGTCATAGAATAGCGTATAATGTATTTGAAAAAACATTTTTGCCAGATAACTGTGTAAAACATCACAATAGCTGTAGGATATATTTATGTTTTTACTCTTATATAAAGATCCTTAAAAATATACAATTTGTACTGTCAACCATAGTTGCCAACATCTATGTTTTTTGTTACGACTAAAATTACTACAATTTTTTGCTTTAATTAATTAAATATTTAGGCAATTATACAAAGCAAATTTTATTGTAAAAGTTTAATGATAAAAAAATGAGTAAATGTTGGCAGCTATGCATGAAACCCATTGTCATTCAACAAATTCAAATTATAAAAACAATACGCATTTAAACTTAAATGTTTGTAATTTCAAATAGAAACAAATTTATCATAAAAGATATATTTTCTTAAATACACGAAACAAATCTTCTCTGCCTAATATAAGATTTATCATTCAAGTTAAATTGTTAAAATAATTCTATATAATGTACTTTATCTATTTTATTTATTATAAGTTTATTTAATGTTGATGTACTAATATATTATGCAAGGTGAATAAAAAGCCTCGGAATGGTGTAATTTCTCGCGAAATAGACGTCGGATTAAAATATATATACATATACCTGTCGACATTTTTTCGAAAGCTATTTAATTCTGCCAAAATTAGTCACCCCTACTAGGAGGGGCGAAGGGGAGCAACTTTGAAATTTCAAAGGGAACCCCACATTTGTTTTTGTTTTTTCAGATTCGGATTCTACGGGACAAAATACATTAATTTTTTCCATAAACGATTTAAAAATAATAACCAGTGAATTTTTATCCTGCGTAAACCGACAGAGTGAAAAATGTTGCGGCCTCTGCGATATATATAACAGTGAGAGATGCCGAGTTTGGATATCGTTACTTGTAGCTCAGTGGTAGAGCCTCAGAGCCCGTGATTCTGAGAACCGCGTTCGATTCCCGGATTGGGACATTTTTCACTCTGTCGGTTTACTATTAGAAAAGCAGGATAGAAATTCACTGGTTATTATTTACGGATTACAGGCGTAATTCACTGCTAAAAATGAATTAAAATTAACGATTTAAAAATATTTTGTAAATGGCGATGTATTCGCAAAAAAAGTCAAACGAAAGTGTGAAGGTCTCTGGTAAAACACTTTACATCTAAGATAAAATAACTGTCTCTGGACATACAAAACAATGAAAATAACTGTCTTTAGCGTAATCCAAAATTAACTATGTTCTAGTTTTCTATTCTATTTGGGGTGAACGTTTAAAGTGAATCATCTCGCCTGTCATTGAACACTCGTCGAAGCACTTTATGCTGTTAGATGTTCAAATTGATCCCTACATTTCGCTTGGCAGTGTGCTAACTGTAGGTACAGCACCTAGAATACATAATGTAGAAAACGGCTGCAAAATAGTACTAAAAAATTAAATCCGATAAATGTAGAACGATCCTGAAAATATAACGAGTAGATCGCTGCGAAATCGTCTAGCAGTGGCGTAAACAGGGTGGTGGTCCAGATGGCTTGGATACCACTAATTTTATAAAAATATTTTTGCCTTTTCTAATCGGAGAATTTTCTGCGATATTGAAAGCGAAGAAAACTTTATAACATTGCTGGTTTCCAGATCATTTGGACTCCCCGCCCCACCTTTCCCTCTCTGGCTACGCCAGTGTATGCTAGATTTTTCAACGCAAACATTGTATAAGAACCGAACTGAGAAAACGTTTCAGCTGGTGGTAAATATTCTAAATAATTAAATTATTCCATATTTCATTTTTTCATGGATAGTGATTTTTATAAACCTTGAAAATATGAATGATATTCATCATAGTGAAACGTTTACTTTTGCTAGAGGTAAATCTATTTTTAAAGCAGATGTTGCTGCAATCGCCCTATCATTGCACCGCATCATTGCACGTTTGTCGGTTACAATTTTTTAGCACTTTTTAGAGCATTACCAATTTGGCTTTTTTTAAATTCCGAAATTTGTCATTCACACCAGAAATTCCCTATAATGTTCTTTTGGTTATTTAATGGCAGATATTTCGTGACTTCTTAAAGTAAAAATTCTTGTTTCAGAATTTCCGGTTTGAATTCGAAAATTTTGAGTTAAAAAACGGTAAAACCGTTTTCCACACTATGTATTCTAGGCACTGAACTGTAGATAAAGTTGTTGAAAAATATTTTTCGATACATTTGCTGTTATTGAATTGTAAACATTGCGTATTTTCTCTTTCAGCTTCTCAATGTCGTTGAGATCTTGTAAATTTTACTTTTCATTACATTCCCAATAAAATTAATGGATACAATTAATGTATCTGCAAAAACAAATGGCGGCTCTCACTTAAAAGTTGACTAACCTTAGGCTGTGGTGGAGGCTAACTTTGGTACCATTTAATACCTTTAAAAAAATATTCGACGCGTATTTTTTTCTTTTGTTATCTTATCCGACGTATATTTCTCGATATATTACATCATTCCAGGATTTTTTATTCACTCTCTATATACTCCATTATAGCAAAGAAAAAAGGCGAACTTTTATAAATCATAATGTAATTTCAAGAGTAATGTAATATTTCATAAATTTAATTTAACCGTTTAATTTTGAATGAATCTTCAAAATTAAAACATTTTAAAAGCTAAAGTGTTTTATATTTGTAATGTTCTGACTTATATTTATAATGTTCTAATTAATTTTTAAATACAATAATATTTTTGAGTGTATTTAATGTATGTGTTTCAGTGCTGAAAAGGTATAATAGTTACAAAACAAATTGCAATTCTAATATTGATTTATATGCATACAATACAAAGTGCTGAACTAAAGTATAATCCTCGTTGTATATCACAAATACTTGTTTATGGAAAGAGGTGGGGGAGAGGGGTGAGATTGATAATCGAAGTTTTTATGTTATATGAAATATTCCTTTGAATAAATCTTCAGTTTACCATAGCAATTCAAGGAGTTTATGCTTTTTTTCCTTTTACAACTCCCTTCTAGCTAATATTTCACATTTAATAGTGCTCATGACATTGATTTGGGAATCTATTTATTTTCTCTTTCCTTCGCTGCACGGAGATTTTTTTCTGAAGTTTAAGTTTTTGTCTTGAAGCTTTTTTTTATTTTTTATTATAAGGAAAAAAAGTTCTTATTATATGGAAAACATATGATTTTTTTATTAATTGTCATGTCTCTTAAAGTGTTATTAGAAATAAAAAGTCATTCTCTTAATAAATATTAAAATTTTTAGTTTTTTACTATTTTAAATAATTTCTTACAAGAAAATAACATAGATATGTAGTTATGTGTTGTTTTATTATATGCCTTATTTACTTTTGAAGAAAATATAGAATTTTCTTTAAAAAACCACTTGCATTTGCTGATCCGTATATTGCGGTTTTCATTTGCGCACGCTGATAATAATACGAATTTTGGCAAACAGCGGATCGCACAAACTTTTGACTACGGACCGAGACATATACATCCCACTGACCGATAAAAGGGCAGCCAGTGGCAAATATTTATTATATTATACAGGGTGTTTCAGTTAAACGTTTCAGAACTTCTAAGAGGGGTAGGGTACATCCTGTCAACTCGAAATCATATAGCAAGGTGGGGTCGGAAATGCTTTCCTGAAGCGGTGTTGTACACAGAAGCACCGTAAAGAAAAGAGACCGTAAGTGAGAAATCGTTTTAATAATACATGAAAAGAAGCAAAAGGTACATGGATTAAAGTAAGTGTTCGAAGTTGCTTCCACGTGCTACAATGCACGCGTCACATCTCCGACGCATGGACATCCGAACATTCTGGAATACTCCAGGCGAATTTCGAATTTCTCCGGCAGCTACTGCGATTCTTGCAACCAGCTCCTCAGCATTGTCAACAGAGGTGTCATAAACTAGCGATTTCATATGACCCCAGAAATAAAAATCAAGACATGATAGGTCGGGTGACCGAGCAGGCCAATGCACGGGACCACCACGTCCGATCAACTGTTGACCATATGTGACATCCAGGTAGTTACGAACAGCTCCGCTATAATGGGCAGGGGCTCCATCGTGTTGGAACCACATTGTCTGTTGCGTCGATGCAGAAATCTGTTCATCTCTCAAAAGTTGTAGCAATACTTGCTGCAGAAAGAGCAAGTAGTTATCTCCGGTTAGACGACACGGTAACAGGTAAGGTCCGATGAGGTGATCTCCCATAATACCGGCCCATACATTGACCGAAAATCGAATCTGTGCCGCACGACGTCGTATTGCATGCGGGTTCTCGACCGCCCAGATATGGTCGTTATGCGAGTTGAAAATTCCTTCCCTTGTCAAGGATGCCTCATCGGAAAACAACACTTCAGCAGGAAAAGTGGGATTTGTAGCACATTTTCCAAGGTACCACTGTGCGAAAGCAATACGAGGTGCATAATCCTCCGGTTGCTGTGCCTGGACACGCTGCACGTAAAACGGATGCATGTCTTGTTCTCGGAGAATCCTACAGACGCTGCAAGGGAAACCCCGACTACGTTTGCTAGACTTCGTGTACTCGTTCTTGGATTCCTCTGTACATGCGGCAGCACATTCTGTTCGACGGCTGGAGACCGTGCTGTTCTTACCCTGACCCTGTCAGCTCTTTCAAATGAACCTGTCTCAGCTAACCTCTGGTGCAGTGTTGCAAATAAATTATGACTGGGAATACGCCTCGTCGGATATCGTTCCGCGTAAAAACGCTGTACGGCTGGCCCACTACAATTTGCAGCCCCGTACACCAAATGCATATCGGCTAATTCTGCGTTCGTGCAATCATCCATCCGACTAACTTGGCGTTCTTGTGCGAAATGAAGATTCCCTGCACGAAAGCTCGGAACTTTCGCACAACGCCATCTACCGCGTAAGGAAAGCATTTCTGACTGCCCATTGGTATATGATTTTGGTTCGTCAGGATGTACCCTACCCCGCTTAGAAGTTCTGAAACGTTTAACTGAAACACCCTGTATACTGTACCACTATTTACAAAAAATTTCGTTTATGGAGGATTTCTCTTGAAATTTTTCTAGAACAAATAGAGATACGAATAGAATATAAAACAGTCACCATTGGAAGACCTCTATCGGTCAGTGGATGTATGTATTGAGTTACGTAGTAAAAGTACAGCTCCTAGCATACATAGTGTGGGAAACGGCTACAAAATAGTATTAAAAAATTGAATCCGATAAATGTAGAACAATACTCAAAAGATAACGATGCGATCGCAGCGACATCTTTTAGCAATGGCGAAGACAGGTGGTTTGGATACCACTAATTTTATAAAAATATTTCTGCCTTATCAAATCGGAGAATTTTCTGCGATATTGAAGTCGAAGAAAACTTTATAATATTACTGTTCTCCAGATTATTTAAAATCTCTGGCTACGCCACTGTCTGCTAGCTCTTTTCAACGCAAACATTGTATAAGAATCGAACTGAGAAAACGTTTCAGCTGGTGGTGAATATTTTAAATTATTAAATTATACACTATTTCCTTTGATTTGGATAGTGATTTCCATAAGCTTTGAAAACATGAATGATATTGATCATGGCCAAAAAACGTGATACGCATTCTTTTGTGCCTGGTAGCAGTACTCGATACAAGACAGCAAACTAGAAACTATCCCTACTTAGCATACCAAAGGATGAATCTCTGTCAGAAGAGTGGAAAAGATTAATTCCCTGATATGATAAAAAACTAACTTCAAAATCAGTTACATCTGAAATATACACTTACAAGAAGATTTTATTAACAGAAATTATGTTCATGCTGTCAATAGTGAAACGGTTATTTTAGCTAGAGGTAAATCTATTTTTAAAGCAGATGTGGCTACGATCGCCTTAATTTTGTACCGCATCGCTGCAAGTTTATCGGCTACAATTTTAAAGCATTACCAGTTTGGCTTTTTTTAATTCCGACGGTTCGTATTCATACCAGAAATTCCCTATAATGTTCTTTTGGTTACTTAATAGCAGATATTTCGTGACTTATGAAAGTAAAAATTCTTGTATCAGAATTTCCGGTTTGAATTCGAAACTTTTGAATTAAAAAACGGTACAACCGTTTTCCACACTATGTATTCTAGGCGCTGTAGTAAAAGTATTAAAAAAGAAGAATATGTAAGAAATTATAATACATGGTATCGCTATAAAATAACAAAATTCCAAGCATTTATTCGCATACAGTTAACAACTTCACTTTCTCAGTATTTTATTAAATATGCGTTTAACAAATACGAATATACAAGATATATCTAAAGTGATGGTCAGTAATTGTAAAGTGTAATAATACAAGTCAAGACAAACAATTTTTATATAGGAAACAAGGGTCACAACTCACAATGAAATATATAAGGAACATAGCTACTAAATTTACCCACGTTTTATTCAAATAGTGACAAATCAAACAAACATTACATCGCACTAGAAAGTGTACTTAACACATTGACGGACAGTAGGAACAAGTGAAGTTCGAAAATTGACACTATATGTTTTTGTAATTTTTAGAATATTAGAAGTATAGTTTTACACTTTTTGCATAAATAAACTTAATTTTTATTAATTCATCACCTTTAATTAGGTTGCACTACTCCCTTCACAACCACGTCAGGGTGGCTAGTGGTCAGGGAAAATACAGTGAAAAAAAGTGATGAATACCAGTATATTCTTATAGAAAAATTTATATTGATTATTCGATCAAATAATCCATTTGAATATTTCTATAAGAATATACTGGTAAATATCATTTTTTACTGTATTTTTTCCTGACCACTAGCCACCCTGCACATTCATACTGAAGCTGCAACTCGTATAACAGGTGGAAAACGAACTTTAACATAAAAAAATTGTTTCCAAAACATGACACTGGGCTTCTACTTGTACGCCGGTCATTGCACATTTGTGCTGCTATAGCCGTAGTGTCTAAAAACGACCGTTTCGTTTTAGGCGGCTATAGCCGCAAGTGTCCGTCAACGTGTTAACAATTAAATTCAAATAAGTATCATATTAAAGCAAATACATTTTATTAAACAAATTATCTGATTGAAAATACGTTTATTTGACTTGAAAAAAAAATCGGAAAGTTTGAGAATACGTAATTAATGTATCTTTTATTAAATAAATTGGTTGTGACCCTAGTTTCATATACAAAATATCTTTGTCTTTAAATACTATCACCCCTTAATGTTCTGTAATTCAGTTCAGATACGCCCTGTTTAGATGAAACGTCTATGTCGTCGAAGACTTTTCTAAAGCATTGGTTTTATAATACTGTTTGTAAGTAATACATTTGATGCACACTCGTTTTCTGATTTCTCGTTAATTGATTTTTTTAATCGTAATATTTGTCTTTCTTATTCTTATTTCATTGCGTAGTGTTACGTGCGTTTTGAAGCATCATAACCATAGAAGCTGTCATTGTTATAGTTTTTCCAGTTAAAAAACATTTACGGCCTGAAATGTTACTTAATAATGAAAATTCGTCTGTTCAAACAAGAGATAATCTATTAAATAATTTTTCTGTTTTTAGTTTATTTTAAAAGCACTGTAAAAAACCGTATTTCTGCAGCAAAAAATGCTGACAATATATGTACCAGCATTTTGAATTTTATGTGTAAACAGCTAATTTGTAAATTTTACAGCACTTCTTGCTATTAATTTTACACCAATTTTGTTTTTAGATTTTACTGCAAATCTGTAAATTATACAATATCTTTTACTGTTAACTTTACAGCATTGTTAACAATATAACAGGGGTATGTACGCTTTTTACGAAATTTTTATTAGAATTTTTTTTAGTATTTAAATTGCGGAAATCGTAGACTCCTCGTTTAATTGAATGATTTGTAATAATTTTCTCCACTTAAATGAGGAAAAAAATTCTATAAAAAAGCTGTAGTAAAAACTTACAAATCCTGTGTAACTGTAAATTTTTACAAATTTTTACCTTCTCCCTGCCTGTTTGACTGTATTGTTTATTCATTTTAAACTGTAACTTATTTATTACTGAAAGCTCATTTAAAAACTAACCGCATTCAGTGTTATCTTTATAAAAAAAAATGTTGTATATATTACCAATATTTATAAGCAGACATTATATAGATAGTCATTAAAAATGACCATCAGTTTTCAAAAAAGCCATTACTATAAAATAAAGTTTTTGTCTCCGGATCGGAGCGCCCTCAGTTGTAAATGCAATCACCTCTGTTCTGCCGTTTATTGGATATTTGGGGATCGAGTGATTTTCTTTACTACGCCATTTTTCCCCTTTATTTGTTTATCCTACATATTTTATCCCTTTATTTCTACTTAAAACAGTCACCAGTGGAAGACCTGTTATCAGTCAGTGGATGTATGCATTCGAACTCGTAGTCTAAGTAATAAAAGAAGAAAACAAAAGGTGTAGTAAAGGAAATCTCTCAATTCTCAAAGATCTATTAAACGGTAGCACGGAGGTGATTGCATCTACAACTGAGGGCGCTCCGGACCGAAGACGAAAACGTTATTGTATAGTGATGGTTTTTATGAAAATTAATAGCAATTTTTAATGACTCATGTTTTTAATGACTATCTATATAACGTCTGCTTATAAAAATTGGTAATATATACAGATGTTTTTTAACACTTTCCAACCTAGTTGAAAAGTGTTTATGACTTCGGTTTGTCTGTCTGCTGTCTGTCCATGCTCTAACTCCCGTAAATAGGCTTTGATTGTCCTGAAATTTTTGTATGTTCTTGTCGTTTACTATAGCATGTTCCCTATTTCAACTTTCGGAATACAACTTTAAGAACCCGTATGAAAATTTAAAAATGTAATTTTTTGAAAATTAATGACCGGATTGTTTCATTAATACAATATTACAAATTATGCGATTGCAAAACCTGCGATTTATATATTAAATATAAAATTGTTAATCTGAAATAGTGTTTCCATCCTCCTTGGAAAGTCTAAGGCGTTTATGCACCTGGTAATGTATATAACATTTGAAAACTTTAATATTAAAAAACTTAATTAAAAACTTGGCATACAAACAAAACATATTTTGGATTAGCCATTAAGTCAGTAAGTTTTAGTTTTATTACCCCCTACGCGTATAGCATTTGACGTCACATTGTGACTTTGTGAACGTCTATGTGATACCTATATGATACTTTTGTGAAGGTACACTAATGTGAATGTGAAATTATTATGGTCGTTTTTTTTTTTTTTTTTTGCTTTACTTTGACCATTTTGTGAAGTCACAGAGTAAAAAATCGAATACAGTGACCATATTTTACCAGGTCCGGATGACTAGCCAGAACGAAACCCAATCTTGTTTTGTCGGTATTTTTATAAAATAGTTAATTTATTTTTGCTACAGGTGAAATTTAGACTTATTTGGTATTCCGTGTCATGTCGGGTATCCAAATTGTATCCAAACACGACAGGATTGGCTGTATTTTTAATTTTTGCGACAGATCAGAGTCGAATTAGAATCCTGCTTCTACTCCAGTAACCGTATTTTACCCGAATCTGACAAAACCTGGATCGCATCAAATGTACTTTTTTCCCCTTTTTTTATTAAGGATTCATTAATTTATTTTTGTTTTATTAGTTTTTTAGATCGTTCGGGTATACCCGATGCTTTAAATTAAAATCTAGAATATATATAACAAAATACATATTTACTCATTAATATTCAATTTATTTCTCGGCAGATAAAACTGACGTTAGAGATACGTTGTGGAATATTTCTCCTTAATCAAATATTATAATATGGACAAATCTTGTGTGTCTGTGTGTATATATATATTTGCAAATTTTATCTTAAAAAGGCTTTAACGATTTGATGAAATTTTGCATTGGGGTACCAGCAGACTATTGGGTAGGTCACATGTTCAAGAATATTCGATTTGTGGGTCAGTTTGGGTCTCAAGAGGACAGTGCCATCTAAAAAGCGGCTCAAACGATTTTCACTAAATTTTGTATCCTACAGTTTTGGATTACGAGAAAACCATTAGGATGGGTTTCATGTTCGAGAAAATTCTATTAGTAGATCATTTCTCGCTTACTACAGATCAAGCTAATTTTATCTAAAAACTGCTCAAACGATTTTGACTAAATGTTGTATCCTACCGCTTTGGATTACCAGAAGATTAGTGGGAGAGTTCACATGTTAGAGAAAATTTGATTAGTGAGTCATTTTGGATCACAACGGATCAAGTTAATTTTATCAAAAATATGTCTTCCAAGATTTTGTTTAAATTTTGTATCCTACAGTTTTTTGTTGCGAGAAGACCATTGGGATAGGTCATGTGTTCGAGAAAATTCGATTAGTGAGTCATTTTGGGTCCACTAAGGGTCAATGAATTTCAATGTGATTGCATGAAGGTTGAAAGATTTATTTAGTTGCTGAACAGTTGGCAGTAAACGAAATCGTAAAATTGGCAACACTGAGCCGAATATCGCCAAACTTTGCAAAATATTGACAACCATGACGTGAAAATCGACTTTCAAGGTTATTAGAACACATGATTGGCGCCAAATGCAAGAATGTGCCACGTTTGCGCCTTTTCCACCAATTTTGCCGACATTTGGCTAAAAAATTGTCTTTCAGAATCTGAATTACTTCTTTAGAGATTTCCAATAGGAGACGACATACATGATTCAATATTCAGTGTCCCTAGAACGTTCGTGAAAACAGAATTCAACAAATCAGGCAAATAGAACGAATTGTTATATATTGTACAGAAAATTTACTGTTATATCGAATTGAACACAGAGCTAATTATAAGCGATCATTACACGGTCTTTTCAACTGGTTGTAATTAAGTATGATAATTTACTTTTATTTCGAGTTTAGAGTTGGGTTAAAACAGTTTGAGTTCGGGTCGACGAGAATCATATTTGCAGTTCAAGTCGATAAAGATTATTTTTCTGAGTTTCGGGTTGACCTCAAATGAAACATTAGGGTCAGGTACAGTATACATACACTATTTTATTGCCACAAAGCCCAGAAATTTGTATCAGATGAAAATAATCAAATTTTAATACACTCGGTTTTTATATATTCTTTAATATCATAACAAAAAAATTAATTTTCAAGATGTAGCTATAGATTATCGTCCAATTATTGAATTTCGGTAGGTTATTAATGTTTTATCACTTCTGGAAAGATTTAATTTAGAGTTAAAAAAATAGCGTTGTAATCAGTAAAAGTTTTCTTTATTCGAGTTGGACTACGTGACGGCGAAAGTTATTTTAACCCATTAAAGCCTACCGTTGCATTGAAGCAACATCAGAGGTGACAAGTTCCCTCTAATCCTCCGCAACATGAGGGTTAATTTGATCCAGGTTTAAGACGTTTCGCACCACAATTTTTTTAAGGAATTAAATTAAATTTATTTTCCGTAAAACCTGAAATAAAGTAAATAAAAATTTATCAAATAAATTTTCTGGTTCGAAACGTTGTTAAACCGGGTCAAATTAAACCGCATATTACGAAAGATTAATGGGAGCTTGGCACCTCTGCAACATTATAGCTACATATACTTTTGTTGTTTGCACACCAGAAATTCTAAAATAAATTTTCATTTTCTTTGACGACAAAAAAACTCCTTGATAAAATAAGACAATTCTATTCTAAAAAAGCTCTGTGAAATGCAATATTTCCATTTTCAAGAGATAAAGAATTGTGGTCTTAAGAGCCTACACTAGTCACGCGAAGAAACGCTCACGCTAATGTTAAGTCTATGGGAAGGTTATCCCGCGATTTCTCGCTCGCATTTTAATATTTTTAAATGATTTTTTTTTGCGTAGGATAGCTGAGGTCGATCTTCAACGTTGTTAGTTTTTACTTTTTTTGATTTTGGTTAAACTTTTTTTATAAGCGGACATTTTAAATTTTGGAACCGGTTGGAACCGGTTCTGAAAATGAAAATACCCTTATATAAAAAAAACTGGAGCCAAAATCAAAAACGTAAAAACTAACAACGATAGATATCGACGTCAGCTATCCTATGCAAAAAAAGTCATTTAAAAATATTAAAATGCGAGCGAGAAATCGCGGGATAACCTTCCCATAGACTTAACATTAGTGTGAGCGTTTCTTCGCGTGACTAGTGTAGGCTCTTAATGGGTCACAGAGTTACCAGATGACTTCAAATGAAATTCTCGAAGTAAAATATGATGTTTTCCTATCCTCACAGGAATTTAGTTCACATGATGAAAAAATTTCACATATGAAAATTTTGCTGAAAAGATTAACCAAAAGTTGCACAAAAGAGAACAAATGAATTTCAAAAACACGTAAAAATAGAAATATAGCGCATATTGTTATTCAATTGCGAAAACTTTAAAATTTCGGTGTTAAATAAAACAAAGGCAATATCAAATCTCCTGTATGGTCGAACGTCCCCAGTTTCACCTAGATAAGTTTACTTGCATTTTCTATAGGTAAGTCATTATGTATAACATTTTGCATTAATCCATTTAAAATATTTTATTCAATTTTTAGAGTTATCAATACAATTTTCAATGAGAATTAACGAATTTTTCAGTATTATGTTTTTATTATTATTATCGTTAACACATTTTTCGGCAGTTTTTTATATTAATTTTAATATTCTAAGATATTTTTTTCTAGTGCTTTCAGGAAATTTTACAATGTCCTCAAGGTGTATTCAGATAAAAAATTAATCTTCATTTAATGTAGAACATAAATATCCTGAAGTATGTGTAATACCCCTTCAATAGACCATAAAATATTGCCAAAGACAGTCTTTTGTATTATCGTTAAGCGTGCTGTAATTCATCCCTTTATAGAGCGGAAGCCTATTGTAAATACTATTTTTTGTTGTTTGGGAAAACAAAATTGCCTCATTTACTGATAAAGTATTTCTTTATTCACTTTTTATTGCTGTTAATGATAATATTCATGCTGATTTAGACTTTGCGAAATAGGATTTTCAGAATCTTTTTTATATATAAATGTGCGTTTCTAAAGGAGATTTTACGCTTTACTATTTTTTTATAAGAATGCATATTTGAGTGCGGTATTTTCAAATATACATTCTATATACATTCTATTCTCAAATCTACATTCTGTACAAAACCTTCTATATATGTTTTGTATGACCCTCGGTGTTCTCTATAACCTTTACGTCTGCAAAATAATATGTTTTATCCAGTATTGCCAATTGAACAGTTTTTTTTTAGTTTAGATTGTTCGATTGCTTCCTTTTTTTCAAGTAAGAGAATAACATACACCCTATTTATTGACAAATCAAGTAAGGAGAATAATTCTACTTTAATAAATGACATCGAAATTAACATAAAGAAATTCTGGCATGATCACAGGGCTTTTTAATAAAAAAAATGGACAAACAAAATTGCCTCATTTACTGATAAAGTATTTCTTTATTCACTTTTTATTGCTGTTAATGATAATATTCATGCTGATTTAGACTTTGCGAAATTGGATTTTCAGACACTTTTTTATATATAGATGTGCGTTTCTAAAGGGGATTTTACGCTTTACTATTTTTTTATAAGAATGCATATTTGAGTGCGGAAATTCAAATATACATTCTATATACATACTATTCTCAAATCTACATTCTGTACAAAACCTTCTATATATGTTTTGTATGACCCTCGGTGTTCTCTATAACCTTTACGTCTGCAAAATAATATGTTTTATCCAGTATTGCCAATTGAACAGATTGTTCGATTGCTACCTTTTTTTCAAATAAGAGAATAACATGCACCCTATTTATTGACAAATCAAGTAAGAAGAGTAATTCTACTTTAATAAAAAACATCGAAATTAACATAAAGAAATTCTGGCATGATCACAGGGATTTTTAATAAAAAAATGGGCTTCGTTGACAACAGTGGTTGTGGGCACGGTTGGCAGTTTGCCTCCTGCTTCATTGAGAAATTCAGAATTCTTTATTCTGCTGAATAATTTTTGCTTTATATAATCAGAAACATTTCGTTATTACATAAAGTAAAAAATCTTTTGAAATTTCCGGTATAATTTTTTAATAAAAAATGAGGGCAAATTGACAACAATGGTTGAGGTAGGGTTACCAGTTTAAAAAAATGGCCAAGTTCGAATTCTTGGTTGTCAACACGATGGACTCTAACCTTTAAGAAACCATATGACCAGAAGCCACACGGGATATGATAGTGAGTGCTGCGAACAAGCTGTAGGAAACAGCACCGCATCACCCGTGCCTCTGTTAACACTAGAACGACGGAAAATTTTACACAAGTTTTATAAAAATATTTTACACCAGAATTTTTATTTAAGACATTTAAGTTATTCATTTAACTTATTTTTGTACGCTATATATTTAACTTATTGTATGAAGAAATATCCGGTTCGAATCGACATTTTTTCTTTTGGTAGGTGGCAAAATGGCCCCTCACCGTCGTTCTAGTGTTAAAGTATTCTGCAATTTCCGTTCAATGCCACGATGGACATGGAATGGTGACGTACCATCTTACTCAAATATCCTACTTTGATAGCAGTACTGCAGTTAGACACATTTTATCAAGATATTGCGATCTCTCCATCCCAATAAAAAGGGTTTAAAACAACATTAGGACCAATTCTTCGGATAAAAAGTCCAATAATGAACGGTGACATTTTTCATAAATATTATTTCTTGTAGTTGTGTGTCTTTTCCCCTTTAATCGGAAATCCTAATTTTCATATGTGAAGCAAAAACACATTTTTTTTTCAAATGATATTTCACTCTTTTACTGTACCATCTATAGGCAATTTTTTGTACTAATTTTGTTTTGTTTTAATATATTTAGAGCGCATGGTTTGAAGTTCCTTGTCCAAATTGCATGTCATTATCCCCAATATAAAGTCTCCGTGGACCGTCTGTGTTTTGCAAGTTTAATTTCTATAGAACCTTGCACTTCGTACAGTTGTATCATTACAGTCGTACATTGTACTGACTTAGCATTGTACTGAGCATAGCTGATAACCTTTCCTCTTTTCCAGCATCACTATTTACGAATAGAAACATTTGCTTTATTTAATGACAAATTCTGTGATAAGAAGCGATGAAAATTACATTCGAAAATAGTCCTCTCAAAAGTAGAACATAGCTATGGTAAATAACAACGGGGACATTTATCAAACATTGGTAGGTCTTTTGTCTCAATGCAGCGCTCTCTATAGATCTTCTGTTATTTACAGATAATTGATGCAGTAAGCACGTATTCAAAACCCATTAAAGACTTGCGTTTTCGCAACAGTTTGTTTCGTACACCAGATTTTAAGGTAACACCAGTTTGTTTTTAAGATAA
Organism: Maratus michaelseni; assembly: GCA_963931845.1. Taxonomy (NCBI): domain Eukaryota; kingdom Metazoa; phylum Arthropoda; class Arachnida; order Araneae; family Salticidae; genus Maratus; species Maratus michaelseni. Next base: position 103,316,576 of record OZ007600.1, read on the forward strand.
ATATTCACTTTATTTAATACAAGAAACATCACGATGACGTCACTCTTAAGCTGCTATAAAATAAAAGTGGTATAAATCGCAATAATTGTATTTTATTGTGAAAAATAATTCGGTCCTTAATGGGTTAAACCATAATGTTAGAATGTTTTCTTAATTTTATGCAGTTTTAATTTTCATGTGTCTTTTCGAGACTGCAATAACTTGCTTGACTTATCAGTGGACTCGCGATCGGATAATGGCAGATTCAAAGCACCCCGCAGCCACGTATTACCAAGTTTGTTAATAGCATCGGCTGTACAAATGGGTAAAAAAGCAGTCTATACTAATTTATCACAAAATTGATACAGAGCTATGCGAGAGGTACCGTTCGTTTGAAAATTGTCTCTGATTACCGTATGAGGATGCAATTTTTGAAAAAAGGTTCATCTACATAGTAAAAAAAGAATCTACCTTCATTTTTCAAATGATAACACCCACTTTTCATCCTTGTATTCCAGCAGCACAAAAAATATATAATATGTGTAATTTTTCTTAAATCTTCACAGAATTTGAAAAGAAAATATGTTAGGTATTTGTCTCTTAAGTTTCGAAAAAAATAAGATATTATAAAGAAATATATCAACTAATATATACAACTAGTTACTAAAACATTATATTGAAATGTTAAATATAAAACAAACTCACATTATATAGAAAAATTATATTTTTTATGCGGTTAATTTCAAAGAATTTCTTTTCCAATAACAGTAGATGATCCCTTTAGACAGTCAAAAAAGACAAATGTCTTTAGATTTCAAATACTAATAACAGGAATGACTTGTCAAAGCAGATGTCTTGTATAACATGAATACGTTATATAAAAAATAATGCAGGTCATAATTCTTACCTTCGATCTGCTAAATTCTCATATTAGACAGTTTTTGGACGACAAAGGTTATTATTTTTATATAAGTATTAATGTAGGCCATAATACTTACTTTCGATATAATTTTTTTTTCAAAACGGGTGCTCTTCCCTTAGCGCAGACTTCCAAAGGAGGCCATCTTTTGTCCGCATTAACCGAGGTCCGCAATGGATGATGAAAGCATTTGACAGGAGTAAAATAATCCTTTGCGTTGAATTAATTAAATTCCATTTTAAGGAAAGTAAATAGGTCACTAACTTGATGCTAAAAGAAACATTTTTCCTAAATTTAGTAAATAATCAAGTTGTAAAACAAATAATTCATTAGGACAACGAAATATTCAAAACCATTGCCGTTTTTACATAACTTATCTTTTTATAATCTCTCACTTTTCTTTGCAATATTTGAATAAATGATCTTTTTACCAGATCACATTTAAGTGTTGCCACGCACTTGAAAACTTGGTCTGTTACGTTACATTTTGAAAGGTAATATAATCGAGCAATGAATAAAGAGAAGGAAACATAGTGTAATGTCCAACATTAGGTAACTGACAATGTAGTACCAAAGATGGCGTCAGTTGTTTGTTTACATCGGACAAACAGAGCCTGATTATCGTCGGGATATAATGTTTCTCCTTCTTTCAACGGGTTATTCATGCAAAATTTCTGTCATGAATAAGGAAAACAATTTTATTCGCTTTTACTGGTGGAAGTTTGCCCCGGCGATACTATAATTCCTTTCACGAACGTTAACAGTAGAATTGTTTACGTTGTTTCAAAATACTGTAACAGCAGGTTCAGGCTACCACAGGGGCAAACTTCCACAAGGAAAAACGAACAGATATTTTCTCATTGTTTAAACTTGTTATTCATGCAAAGTTTCTGTCATGAATAAAGCAAAGAGTTTTATTCTTTTTTAACGGTGTAAGTTTGTCAAGGCGCTGTTTTAATTTCTTACACTAACATTGACAGTAGTATTACTTACATTGTCACAATATGATGAAACCGTCATTGTAATACTCCATTCTCACAATATGATGAGTCAAGGCCTGACTACCGCCGTATGGGAAACAATGTCAACAGTAAAAACGAATAGACATTTTCCCCCTAAATATGACAGCAATTATGCTCGAATAGGGTGTGTTTAAATAAAGAGGCAATTTTCATTCAAAGTTACTGGTGAAATTTTGCCCCGCCGGTACTCAGGCCCTGTGGAAACGGTTACAATTGAAGCTTCAACATTTTGCGTCAATTTTACTTTATTCATAGTCCCATGGGTAATATTGGCGAACAGGCTTCAGCATATTTTAAACCTCTGATGTTTTTGGTGGAATATTTTCATTCTCTTCATCACTGTCACAGAAAATTTCTTGCTTTCCCAATAACCAAAATTACAGTAAAGGTGTTTTTCAAGAAACAATGTACAAAACCAGTTTTGACTGTACTCTGTCAATTTGTGAAAACAAAAACTTATCACGTTATCTCATGAGTAGTATGCAATAAGACCAGACATTAATTGCAAGTAGAAAATGATCGGGGAAAGGAAATTGTCCTCATTAACTGGAGATACGTCTTAAGCGGAAACACATTAATGAGTGTCCGAATTAAAATTATTTTTCAAACTAAGTATTTTCTGTTTTGAAATTTGATTTAGATATTCATTAAATCGAATTTTCAGCTTCCATTTTTTTTTTCTTATTTCTGTTTAAAGAATGGCTGGAGCTAAAAATAATCTATACTTAACAACAACTGATAACGAAAAGTAACATCTTCATCTCCGACCGAATAACATTCAAAGAATCTTGCACAAAATACTTCTTTGTTATCGACCAGATATTAATGTACTTTAGTGGTGAAGATAGTAAACAAAGGAAAAACAACAAACGAAAATGAAATTATTTTATTTTTCATATCCATTTTGTAATATGTCTCAACAATTCCCAGTAGTTCCTTTAATTTTCTTCATTTTTTATTTATATAAGAATATCGAATTCCGAAGAAATACAATTATATTGATATAGTTAATAAATAGATAAATATTAATAATTAACAGACAAAAAAATTACAAGTAATACCTTTACATCAGATAGAAAAACATTCACACATACTTACACAAACTACTTCAGTTTTATGGATCGGATATTGATACGCTTTATTGGATTTGATAATAAACATAGAAAAGATAACAGAAGAAAATCGTATTATTTTATGTTTTCTAGGTAATGGAATTCGTCATAGGTTCCTTTACCATTCCTGTAATTCTCTTCATTTTTTAATATGTATAAATATCAATTTTTGAAAATAAAATTGTAGTACAAGATTTCTCAGTATATCGTGTCTCCTTATATCATTAATTTGGATAAATAATTTTTTTTCAGTGTTCCCCAGAAAAATGTAAGTTCTATCTTAACCCTACACTGGACAATTTTTTTTATACGCATATTTAGGGTTAGAAACCACAAATTTTAAAGAATATTTTTTTTACTCTATTTAATAACGGATTTTTGTGATTATGTAAGAAGGAATTTTTTTTCTTTTTAAATATAGTGGTACTACAGCATGAATTTATTTATTAAAGATTAAATTTTAATTGATTCGTCTATGCATCACTCGGTAGTGCAGAATTAACGCATTTGGATCATTACCACATATACAGGGTGCTTCAATATGGACACCTAACTTTGAAAATAAATAACTCTTAAACGGTCATAGATAGAAATATGAAACCACTGGTATGTTTATTAAAAACCGTAAGAATCTGATACAAAACCCTCAAAATTTTAATTTAAAATAGCGCCGATAGATGACGCTGCAGGCAGCATTACGTATCCCTATAAAGAGAGCTCAGACGGCAAGAAAAATCAGTCGTGGAAGATTTTACCATTGAAACGTGACCGCTATAAGCGTACAGCGAAAGAAATTCCGGAAGTGATGCATTCTGTGGAGGTACCACCGATTAAATGATAGTCCTACTGCCACAAGTAGGAGAGTCACTGACATTTTTTGTTCTTCTTTTGCGACGTGTGTGTTGGGTGAAAGGTTCACATTTTGAATCGCTTTTGATGTGATACAGCCTACTTATGGTAATGCCGCCTGCAGCGCCATCTATCGGCGCAATTTGTTACTAAAATTTTGAGGTTTCTGTATCAGATTTTTACGTTTTTTAATAAACATACCACTGGTTTCATGCTTCTAGCTATCATCGTTTCCGAGTTATATATTTTCAAAGTTAGGGGTCCTTCGTGACACACCCTATATGTGTGCATTTCAGGAATTTGTTTTTATTCTGAAATTCCTAATTCATATTAAAAATTCCGAATTAGTAATTTTTGCTTTATTTAAAGACAGATGTTTCGTGACTATATCCGATATGATTTCGAAATTCGGATTCAACTGTCAATTTCGAATCGTAAATTTCATGAATCCGATATGATTTCGGCATTTCTGAACAAAAAATAAATTTCTGAAATTCATGTATATATGGGCCAAAATTTTATAAGGGTGATTTTTCAGTCCGCAGGTTATGTCATTCGGCATTTCTTTGCAATATAAATTCTCATTTAATGTTAAAATGTTTCTCTGTGATTGTTCTACAATATTATGTTACTTCTACTGTGAAAATCTGTTTTTTTTTAATCTTTCTAATGGAATTTAAATATCTCAAAAGTCACTACTTCCCCTGTTCTCAATCTATAACTTGATCATTAAAACTATCATCAAACAATAATTATTAAAATTTTTTGAAAAACCAATGCATTTATACTAATGCATAATACTTATGTTTTATATGAGTGAAATGTGTAGTATTTGTTTTTGTTGAGTTTAGAGTTGTGCACTCACTTTTTTGTCACTATTGTCCCGGTGTAGGAATTTTACTCACATTTCCCCCAGATGGCAGTGCTCAGTCATTTTCAGTATTGTTTCCAGTAGGGGAGTATATGTTGCTTTTAAAAAGTCAACAATGCTTGCTGTTTGTATATAAAGAAGATTTTCTAGATTGAAAAGAATGTGTAAAAACTATGCGTACCTTTACTAACCATCACTACTGTCCCCATTGTTAATTTAAATATTGATATTTATAGATTAACCAATATCTAGCCATTTAATCGTAGGCTTGATATGTCTTTAAAAATAATGCATAGAACATTCCAAAAATGTTCTTTTTAAAGAAAAGTGGCAAAATTTCAAAATTGCAAAAAAAAAAAAAAAAAAAAAAAAATTCACTACTGCCACTTACAATTTGTGTGTTGTCCGATAAATACTGCCATACCCAAGGTTCGCACACTCCTTATATTTTGTAAGGAGTCTGTCACCACTATTAATGATAAGAAAATTTGTATTTAATTTTTTAAACACAGAATTTGCAACCATCGCGTTTATTCACAAAATTAGCAATATTTCCTCGCAGTTAGATAAAGCGAAGAAAACTGTTAAAAAATTGTGGGAGACTTGTGCGAACCCTGCATACCATATTTATTTTTCAATAAAGTTGGTGCGGTGCCCAGCTACTAATTATTAGTTTGCCATCTATCAGTCGTTATTAAAAATTCAAATCAAACATAATATGAGACTTTTAAAATCAAATATCAGCATAAAATCACCAGCCAAAATCACACTTATATGATTTTGGCCCATATACGTAATAAAGCAAATGGGTTAATATATAAAAATTTTTTTCTTTCAAGGTTTTCATTCTGTCCGTTTTTTGAACGCCGCTATTTTCCGAGAAAAATACTCCTTTTAGATTTTTCTTGGAAATTTTGAAGCAACCTACCTCGAAGGTTATTATTTTTTTTTGCAAATGTAAAAACCTACCATGAAATTTTTTTTTCAGAAATTCTGGAAATCTAAAAACTGAACAGTGAGAGCTCTGTATTAAAAAATTATTTTTAATTAAATTTAATTAAATTTAAGAAAACATAAATGCTTGAAAAACATAAGTTTTATTTGAAATCTATAGCTACCAACTCATTTTAAAATCACATAAATCTATTTTGAACAACCAAAAGCAATTTTAATAAAAATGTACGCTGTGGATTTAAAATTAACTGTAGTACAGATTTTATTTTATTTATTCAATAAAATTTCCGTTTCAACATGTTTATTGGTTTTAAAAAAGCGTATAAGTTAGCAGCCATCAAAATCACAGAGATTGATTTTAAAAATCTGATGATTAGATTAAAATACAATATACCTTTTCAAAATACGTTTTTTTCTCTTTTCATTTTGGCTTCAACCCAATGCCTATAATAAATGAGGATGTTTAGAATTTATTTATTAATCTCATGAAAATTCGAGAATAAATTTGTTTCCTTAAATAGCTGTGATTTAGTTTTAAAAAATGGTGATAGACCTCTACTTTATTTTCAAATTGTAACAACATTTTGTGGAAGGTTGCAAGCTTGTTCAAACATATGAAAATTTAATAGCATTGCTTTTTTAATTTAACATTATTAAGTATCATTAAAAATAAACAGCAAAAAATTATTCTTAAACGTGACAAATATGTAACCCTTTCCGCCACAGACAAATTCTGTTCGTAAAATGCGAAATTCCTGATTGACACCGGAATTTACAAACGACTTTTTTAGAAAATAAGAACTCCTTATTTTAAGTTCTTATATTCATTGTATAAGCAAAATTTTATTAAAATATACTTGGTACCGAATGCAAGTTTGGAATTAAAATTAGGTGTGCCCGGAGTGGGACTACTGTGCCAGAAAGGGTTAAACATGAAAGCATATTTTTTTAACGCGATTGTTAGATTCAATAGATGACAAGAATTACGTATTTTGAATACCAGAAATTCCGAATAGAAAATTTCGCTATATTTAACAGTATATTTCTGGGATTAAAGAGGATAAATACGACGTAAAAAGTGGTATTCAAAATCATGAAACTTGGGATCGTAAGGGGGATAACACTTAAATGATAAACAAATATAGATTTTAAAATGTGTTTTACCTTATTACACTCCACGGTGGTATCTAAGTTTAATCCCTAAATGTCACAATGGCACCGTAATTTTAGATCAAATTTATTCTAAAATAAAACAATGCATTTGTTTGTGTACGCAATAAAACGAATACTTTTTTTCCAAAATTCTGGTGTCAATGTGACATTTTGTTATTACTCTTAGTATGTCACCGTATATGTGTCAGTGGATTTCAAAAGGTTAAAAGACTATTTCGAGCATATTCTGATGAAATATCTTTTAACCAATTCAATTTAACTTGATATAATATTTTATTTTCAACAAAATCCGAAAATCTGTCCTCTCGTTTAGAGAGTTTAGTTTATCACCGATGTGCTACATCTTATAGTTAATCTTCTGTTAAGGGTCAGGTCATCTACTAATTATATCATACAAATTTCGTTTATGTTTATCCAATCCTTCCCATATGTCACTGGTTGTCACACTCGAGCGATACTCTACTTGTTTTGTCTTTTCTAATCTTTTTTTCGTTAAAAGCGTGTAGTTTATCACCGAAGTACTATATCTTATAGTTAATCTTCTGTAAATGGTCATCTATTAATTATATAACGCAAATTTCGCTTATATTTATCCAGTCCTTCCCATATGTCACAGGTTGTCACACTCGAGCGATACTCTACTCCTTTTGTTTTTTCTAATCTGTTTTTTTGTGGAAAGAGTGTAGTTTATCACCGAAGTGCTATATCTTATAGCTAATTTTCTGTAAATGGTCATCTATTAATTATATCACGCAAATTTCGTTTATGTTTATCCCATACTTCCCATATGTCACAGGTTGTCACACTCGAGCGATACTCTCCTCGTTTTGTCTTTTCGTTGAGAGCGTTAAGTTTATCTTATGGTTAAAATTCTGTAAAGGGTCATATATTAATTATAACACACAAATTTCGTTTATGTGTATCCCATCCTTCCTATATGTCACTGGTTGTCACACTCAAGCGATACTCTACTTGTTTTGTATTTTCTAATCTGTTTTTTTTTTTTGTTGAAAGAGTTTAGTTTATTACCGAAGTGCTATATCTTATAGCTAATTTTCTGTAAATGGTCATCTATTAATTATATCACTCAAATTTCGTTTATGTTTATCCCATCCTTCCCATATGTCACAGATTGTCACACTCGAGCGATACTCTCCTCGTTTTGTCTTTTCTAATTTGTCTTTTCGTTGAGAGCGTTAAGTTTATCTTATGGTTAATCTTCTGTAAAGGGTGATATATTAATTATATCACACAAATTTCGTTTATGTGTATCCCATCCTTCCCATACGTCACAGGTTGTCACATTCGAGCGATACTCTCCTTGTTTTGTCTTTTCTAATCTGTACTTTCGTTGAGAGAGCTTAGTTTACCACCGAAGTGCTATATCTTATAATTAATCTTCTGTAAAAAATCATATATTAATTACATCATGTAAATTTCGTTTATGTTTATCCCACCGTTTCCATATGTCACAGGCTGTCAGACTCGAGCGATACTCTCTTCGTACTTCCCCCATCCTGTTGTGACGTCGCAATTAAAGCTAATTTTATGTTAAAAAAATGTTATGTACACAGGGTTCGCAAATATATACCACAAAGTTTTAACAGTTTTTTCACGTTAATTAATTGCAGAAACTTATTGAAAATTCTGTGAATAAACAAGATGGTTATAAAATCTGTGTTTAAAAATAAATTACCGTAATTTCCGGTGTATAAGCCGCAGCTCAAAGAGTCGTTTTTCGACCCAGAAATATTATTTTACAAAATGTAACTTAAAAGATCGTTGTAAATATTTAACTACAATTATTGAATAAAATTTCTGGGTCGAAAAACGACTCTTTGAGCTGCGGCTTATACGCCGGAAATTACGGTAAATAGAAATTTTATTATAATTAATAGTGGTGCCAGACTCCTTGGAAATTCTAAGATGTGTGCGAACCTTGTACATGATACATCACCTACTTATATAAGCACTATGAAACCGCAAGGATTTATTCCAAACTGCTGCACTTCAAAGAAAGGGAAAATATATTTCGTACTGCATAGGTAAAAATAAATTAATTTTGTGAACTGTATAATTGTATCAAAAATTCTTGGACGCCGTATAAAACTTTAACGAATGAAACAATTGTAAAAGGTTTACACATTGCTAGATTGATGTATCTCTCTAAAACATATAATAACTACATTAAAAACACATATCTACAAGTTTCGACCTATATTTCATGTCATCATCAGGATAAAAGTCAAACATAGAATGTTTCGGACTGTACTGACCAATCAGCTCCAACTTAACTAAATTGTATACTAGACAGACGACGCCATCTACTAACTTAAACTATAACTAAATGCCAGACTGAGGGAATCCGAGAAATCCAAGTGACCATACAACCTCGAAAAAGTCAAACCATTGAAAAAGCATCAAACCCCGCCCCACGTTTGAAACTGAAAAAAACCATTTTTTAAATCTTTAACAAATCTATCCAAATTCTTGAAATACCGTTCGATAGATTATTGTTAAACACCCTCACCCCACTCTTTGTCTTTTCTAATCTGTCTTTTCGTTGAGAGCGTTTAGTTTATCTTATGGTTAATCTTCTGTAAAGGGTCATATATTAATTATATCACACAAATTTCGTTTATGTGTATCCCATCCTTCCTATATGTCACAGGTCGTCATACTCGAGCAATACTCTACTCGTTTTGTCTTTTCTAATCTGTTTTTCCGTTTAAAGAATTTAGTTTATCACCGAAGTACTATATCTTATAGTTAATCTTATGGAAAGAGTCATATATTAATTATATCAAACAAATTTCGTTTATATGTATCCCATCCTTCCTATATGTCACAGGTTGTCACACTCGAGCGATAATCTTCTCGGTTTGTTTTTTCTAATTTGTTTTTCCGTTTAAAGAGTTTAGTTTATCACCTAAGTGCTATATCTTATAGTGAATCTTCTGTAAATGGTCATCTAGTAATTACCAGGAAACCACGCCTTTAGTGTAATAATGCAAAAAATTTAAATAAGCAGCAATCGAAAGAGCATAGTGAAACGTGTTCGTTGTGGCGTAAATCATTTGCCCTCGTCTCCACGTTATAGAAATATAAAGTTTTAACATTTCCTAATTTATAGGATGGAAGGAGGAGTAGATAGGAGATAGTTAGGGCAGATATTACGTTTTCAACGTAACATCATCAAACTCCAATCACTTGTCCATTTCCAGTTTAGTACACCGCAATACTGCGACATAATTCGCTATGCTTGCTACAAGCCTGGGTTAGTGCACACTCGGCCACTCCTATTTGGAACGGTTTTGCAATTTTGTTTTTCGAAAGAAATTGATCATTGCAGTTATTGCACTGATCGTAAGTGCAATTAGATTTTAGTTCATTAAAAGTTCTGTGTGATTATTAAAATTTCAGGATCAGAACGACGTCTTTTCCCCTAAATTAAATAAATAAATTAGCAAACTTTGATGCTTTATATCTCGATAACTAGGAGACGGGGGCAATTGATTTATGCGTCAAAAAAACACGTTTCACCATGCTCTTTCGATTGCTGCTTATTTAGATTTTACTTCTTATTACACTAAGGCGTGGTGTTTAGTCCTATTTTTAGTTTATTATTGTGTCAAAAAGAATAAAACTTTTAAAAGGGTTAAAATACATATTTAATATTAGGCGCAAAACTCAACGATAAAATCGAAGGCGATAGCGCAGGTTGTCGTCACACTTTTTACATCAACATACCGTACTACTTTCTAAAATAGATAATTACAATTAACTTTTTGAAAGGGGCTCTTTCAAGAATACACGTTAAAGCGTAACAGCTGCTGTCACAGCTCTTGTGCTAAGGCTTTAAGTGGACAGACAGCACGACAGAAAAATCTACAATGATAGAAATATTAATTTGCCTATAATAAGAAATATTTAGCTTTTTTTTTTTTTGCTTGCATTCACTAAACGTTTTGGTGAAAAATATCTGTATTTGTAAGTTGAACAGTAAAATAGTTTCCCTTTTAGTTGTGCAATACAGTAAAACCTCTAAATAACGAACACCTCGGGAGCGCAGAAATTGTCCGCTATTCGGAGGTGTCAGCTATTGAGAAATCTGCAGAGATTCCCAAAATCGCTAAGAAATGCTTAACGTTTCATTAATTGGCTTTTATATGTCCGAGAACTTCTATTATATGATTAATGAGAAATTAAAATTACTTTTTTAAGCAATAAAACTGAAATGAAATTGTACATACATTTTTCCACTGTTCATTATATTCTTACGGAAAAAATCTGTTACAAAAGTTTGCTTTTACTTGCGATTACATGTAGTTAGTTCTTCTATCTGACGTTTTAATTTTATCAGTAGTTTAGTTTCAATCCTTCTAAATCATCTTTTTTTTTTTTTTTTTTTGCAAAAAGAAAAAAAAAACATGTTTAACTGCTCGCTGTATTTTGCCGCTTCTTGGAAATTCTCGGTCATTATTCGATATTGCAGGAAACATCCCCTGGTTTCAGTATCTGATTCATATCACTAATAGAGTCAACTTTTGGCGAAGATTCTGAAGGAATATAATTGCCTACGTCAACTGATATGTAAAGTAAACCAATTCAGAATTATAGAATCAATTTCAATGGAATCAGTATACCTCAATTTCACATTTTTGGTGTTCTCGTTAGAGTTAGTAATCCACAAATTCCTTATTTCTTCTATATTTCGTAAAATCTCTCCCACTTGTGTTTTACGTATTTTAAAACATTCGGCAAGTATCCGTAAACTCAAGTTCTGTGTGTCAGATTCACGTACACTTACAATTTGAATTTTTTTCTTTTAAAGTTAATCGCTTTCGTTTTGAGGTCATTCTAGAAACATTAATCACAAACAAGACATTAAATTAGAACTCAATATATTCAGAAAACGATAAAAATGGTTTTAATATAATCTTGAGGCTTTGAATAATGTATGTCAAATAAATCTGAAGAATCAAACAGTAATCGATGCAAAATACATAGGATATTGGGGAATTCCCCAGGCCACTGGGGATTTTCCTGAGACTACCCCCTACTCTGTGGTCACAAAATTTGTGACACATTGCCGTGATAAATTTCAAGACTTTTTACTATTTTTTCCATTTTCTTTCTCGTTAAAGTAATCATTTTCATCCTTGATCGCCAAAACTACTGTCCGCTATTCAGAGGTTAAACATACAAAAATTTCGATTTTGGGAGTGGGCATTTGAAAAGTGTCCGTTAAATAGAGGTGTCCGCTATTCGGGAGTGTCCGTTATGGAGGTTTTACTGTATTAAATTTAAAACAGATTAGTTGATAATTTGCATATTATAAACTAAAAACTCTTTGATTTAAAAATCGATATATTTTTAAAATGTGTCATATGCCTTCGCAATCTTGCATACGAGATTTCTTTGCCAAATTTATTTTCATAAAATAATCACATAATAGTATATAAGTATATATTTAGGATTATACATTTAAATTTTGTACTTCAAAATCATAATTTAATTCTAAATTTCACCTCAATTGAATCATTGCTTGAAGTCGTATTTTCTGTTGGTAACAACATTATTCTATTATAACATTCTTTCTTAGCCCGAGCATTCGTTTCACCAAGGCAATTACGTAATATTCTGAAGAGGGTTTTAAGTTTGATCACTTTTTATATACAGAAATTCCGAGTTCATACCAGAAATTCCGAATAGGCTTTTTTGTTTTATTTTATAACCGGCATTTCGTGATTACATAAAGAAAAATTCTTGTTTCGAAATTGCTTGTATGAATTCGTAATTTCTGAATTAAAAAGGAGGCGAAACCGGAAACCTGCCCTGAAGCCATCGTCCCCATTGTGCATCCTTTCTATCCTCAAAGCGCATGTATTATCTAAGAGAAGTTCTAAAACGGTTATAATACTTATTCACACATATAGGTACGATTTGTTCGAATATGTAAAAAGTGCAATGCGTTATAATACTGTGTGCTATTTCTATTTCTGAAAACAAGTACAACTGATATTAGAATACCTTTATAATTGAGTGGCGACATATCACAGGTCGCATACGCAAACGCATGTGGGAAGCATTTTTGTCGAAATTATAAACCTCTAATTATAAAATTCCGCGATACTCGCCTGGAAGAGTTTGGTCAGAAGGTTTAATTAGTATTTCTAACTAGCTCGTTGATCAACTTCAACCTACTGACCTTCTTGAACGGGTAAACAAACAACAGAGAGTTAATAGAAGAGTCTATTTTTGGGTAATATTATTTTCTAAAAGTATTTATGCGTAATTTAATTTCAGATGGCGATATTGACAGACAGGTAAAATACAAAATAAGGAGGGCTTTTGGTGTTGTTGTAAAAATTATTTCTACCAATCAAAGTGCATCGCCATTCTCTTATAGAGGCACTCTAACTAATATTACTCTATTATTTGTAACATACGTTCGAATAGAAAAATATGTACAATTTATTAAAGCATATAAACACAATACGTCTGATCACTTTATTTATAGTAACATTTTTAATTCAGACAATTCTAAATACACAAACCCAACATGATTGTAAAATTGACCAGGGCCAGGACTCGAACCTGGGACCTTCAGCGTAACGTGCGAATGTTCTGCCACTGAGCAACCCCTGGTCTATATCCTAACCCGGCAATTTCTCACACTTATACATGTTGGAAAGAGTCACCGGCCAGCACTTAGCAGCTTCAGCTCACACAACAACGATGAATTGATGATAATTCATCGGTCCGTAATTACATATTCAAGCACAAAACACAATACGTCTGATCACTTTATTTTTAATAATATTTTAATTCAGGTATTTTAAATACACCAACCCAACATGTATAAGTGTGAGAAAATACCGGGATAGGATATCGACCATGGGTTGCTCAGTGTCAGAGCATCAGCATGTTACGCTGAAGGTCCCAGCTTCGAGTCCTGGCTCCGGCCAGTTTTTCACTAATGTTGGATTTGTGTATATGAAATTGCCTGAATTAAAAAAAAATGTTATTATAAATAAAGTGATCAGACATATTGTGTTTATGTGCTTTAATATGTAATTATGGACCGATTTGTTGTGTCCGCTAAAGCTGTTAAATGCTAGCCGGTGACTCTTTCCAACATGTGAGAAATTGCCTGACTACGATATCGACCAGGGGTTGCTCAGTGGCAGAACATCAGCACCAGCACGTTACCTTGAAGTTTCCAGCTTCGAGTCCTGAACCCGGTGAATTTTTCCCTCATGTTGGGTATGTATATCTAAAATTGCCTAAAATAAAAATGTTATTATCTACAATCTAACTAAATCTAACAAAATATATATATAACGAGTTTTTTTCCCAATCAATATCTACGGAATCCTTAGAGGTAAATGGACCCCGTTTAAGAATCCATGGGTAAAGGAATCAAAACGTTTAATAAAATATAGTTTTCTTTTTTTTTTCAAATTAATATTTTCTTGTAGCTAACATTTTTAATGTGATATATTTATTAAGAGAACGAACTAATTATCTCAAACATATCTATTTTAAAGACAAAGTTCTTAAAAAAACATTAGCACTAAGCACCTCCATTATCCATAGAATATAAAATAGGTTCATTAGCGTTAAATTTATTATGTATATTACATTAAAGCATTACGGAAAGAAGCTGTAAAAAATTATCAGGGATTATTTACATTCTATAATTAAAGAGCGGGTAAGACAGAGTATTATATTATGATAATCATTTTCAGGAAAGTGCAGTTTCTAACGTCTCAAATTCTTTTAAAGGAACCGCTGATTCAGTTAATTGAAAGCATAAATATATACTGATTTAATAATCAAAGTCTCAATTAAAGTCAGCAATGCTCTGCGTTTTTCTCATTACAAGCTCAGATTTTTTCAATTACTTTAGAAAATTTATTTTTAAAATGATTTAAAAAATAAAGCTTTAATTATTTTCTCCACAAATCTTAACTCGTTAACTGTCCTTCAAATACATGGAGGTCACGTAATGATTAGAATTAGCAGGTATTTACACTATTTTATTTACCTCAATTTGGTTTTAGTACGTAAAGATTGAAATTTATAATCGATTTTTCATTTACATCTTGATATGCTAGAATTATAATATATATATATATATACAAGTGTGTTTTCGATGACAATACATCACTGTAATATTTTTAGAACCTAATTATAAATTAATAAATTAACTTTGAGGTATTTTTGCATTAGCCGGCTCAGGTGATAGATCGCCAAATGTTCTTCATGGTTACAACTGTTTACGAGTTACAAAAATGATGGAGTTGATTATGCGTCAATACACGCTCGCCAAAGGATGCCAACTGGCTGGAGAAGTAGAAAATAAAAAATTTAATTAAAGAGTGTGTATATATATATCTATATTATAAAGGACAAACGTGTCCGTGCGTAACACTGACGTCATTTTGCGAATGGCAACACTTAACGATGAAATTTCGGTTTTGCGATTTTTGCTACTGCATTTTTTTAAATTTCTAACCATCGAACAGTTTCAATTTTCACACCGTCGTATAGGAGAAAAAAATTTACTTTCAAATGCAATTTGTTTGAAAAATGTATCTCAATTGACTGTTTTATTATGGCTTTTAAAATAATTCTCAAGCATGATTTTTTTTATCTATATCGCTTACAGACGATTACAAAATATGAATCTATCTGCAATTTAATCAACATAAAAAGTTCACCATTTGTTTCCGGCTTACATTCCATAACGAGAAAAAAAACTTCATAAATAAATACAATAGTATAAATAAAACACAGATTTATCAGACATGTAAATGGAATAAGCGCTTAAAACAGCTGAAATTATCAGAATAATAATAGTAACAATAATAATAATAATAAAAACTGCTGGAGATAACGAAATTTTTTGCGATTTCTTTGGCTATTTATTTTTGGCACCAGGCCAATATGAAACTACCTCTTTTAATAAATTTCACAATTTTATTTGAATAAATAATTGACATATTTCAGCTCATTAGTGCTCTTAGGGGTAATTCTAAATAAAATTATTAAATGTAAAGTATCTATTAGAGTTTTAAATAAAAATAATAAATGGTTTCCACATATATTCTTTATCCCAGAAAGCCCGGTTTGTATGCCCTAGTATCAAGGTTGGGTTTCTTCCAGGACAGTGGAAGAAACTGGAAAAAACCGGAAGAAAATGGAAGAAATGGAAAAAACTGGAAGAAATGGAAGAAACCAACAGAAAACAAAACAGATGCTCAAAATTAAAATTTATTAACTATATAAAAGAATTAAATTCAAAACCTAATTATATGACATTTAAATTGGAAGCTTTAATTAATATTAAAAATATTATTTTTGGAAAAATAACTTATTTTTTAATAAAAAACTTCAGGTTTAGCAGATATTTACAGGTGATGGTTTTTACAAATTTAGAGATGTGGAGGGGGGGGGGGGGAATTTTTTATTGTTTATGCCATTTTTGTAAAAAGAAAAAACTTCCTCCCAATCTTTATTTTTAATATAAAAATGCATTGTTTTAAAGCAGGGTGTAAATGATTTTTTTTAAATCATTGATTTTAGTTTTAAAGAAAATCAATTTTATGCATTGTTTTGAACATTTTTTGTATATATTTCTAAATTTCTACACCAATATCAGATCAAAAGCCACGAATGTGTTAAAATAAATGCTTATGTTGGAATCCATTTCAGTGGCATTAGATAAAATGCAAAGAGTAATATCAAATGTTGTCAATGTCTTGAAAAATCTCAAGAAAACACTTAAAAATTATGGCATTTGTTGCAAACAATTTAGTTAATAAATGATACGAACAAGCACTAACACCAGCTCATTTTTAGCTTACCTCTTTGATACTAATTCTGAAGTGGAATGTTTAATAATAATGAAAAAAAACAAGCTTTAAACTTTGTTAAAGGAAACTTTAACGATATCTAATTATTAAACATGTAACTAAAATTTATTGTGCATTTTCCTCTTTTTAATGGAACTCTGTTTGATAAAAAAGTTCTAGAATCCATAAATATCTTAGAGTGGTGAAGATCAATACCACTTTCTTCTTTTTTTCAAAAGAACTATGTAAATCAGAAAGAACTTGTTATAATACAGTTGTGTAAGTACTGCAAAATAAACTGCAGTGGTATAGAGGATGTTTTCCAATTTTGGACTTACACAGAGTAAAAAATTGTGAAACCAATTAGGTGTAGAAAAGACAGCTAAAATAGTCTTTATGTTTAAATCTTTAAATACAACTAATTAAATTAATGTTTAAATATTTTGATATTGTAGACAATTATTGTTTATTGTAGATGAAAATGATTATTTTGTTCTTTGATTTTTAACTTGAAATCTCTTTATTATTCGTTGTTTCTTTTATTTCACTTTTTGTTAATTAAAATTAAAATCTGGAGAAATGCTTAAGTGATACTAAAAGAAAACAGCAAAAGGCTTATAAAAACCTTTTTAATGATCCAACATACGTTTCAACGCTCATTACGGCGTCATTTTCAAGAAAATATAATGATAAAAACAAAGTATTCTTGCAAAATTTGAAAATAACATTGAAAACACGAATCACGAGTAAAAAACGAGAAAATATGTTGGATCATTAAAAAGGAGCAATTTTCTTGGAGCAATGGAATACTTTAAACACTAAAAAATTAAACATAGATATATAAATATAAAATAAATAGCACAATATTTTTTAAATACACTTTTATTCCCTCTCACTGACAAACCCGTGTTAATACGTTCACTAAACTCCAGGTTTCACTGAAATACAAGCACTTTTTAAATTAATATAATTATACGTATATAATGCAATTTTAACCCATTCCCCGCTGGTGTTGCGTTAACACAACATTCAAAATAAAAGTGTATAAAAAAACCTGCCGTCCCACCACTATTTTAATATGTTAAAAAATACTTTATTTAATTACAAAAACTTTGCTATTAAAAATACCGAATATTATTTTTCAAAATTTTTGATGGGAAACGAATTTTAGTAAAAATATTGAAGGCTCCGCCCATATAGTTTTGGTGGTTAATGGGTTAATACACCGAGTAATGATTTACACCGTCACGGTGTACATTCATATATATAATTATTTTTTTACATAATTTTGGAATAATCACCCTTTTTCAGTATTTAAAATAAAATACAGAGAAAATAACATTACAATTTAGCCCTTTTGTTTTAGAGTTAGAAGGTTAAGTGTTTAATAATAATTAAATTAAGATTATGCGTTCAGAAAATCATTTAGAAATCCTGAATAGATCGTTTACAGAATGTTTTTTTTTCTTTCCTCTTGTCATTTCTTAAAAAAGAAATAGAATTAAAATTACAACGTTTTAATAAATTCACGAGTTCGCGCCATCTAAATGAAAGCAGCAAATTTTCAAAAATTGAAGCTCGCGTTAAAATGACGTATTTTAACGGAGTATTTTTTGGACCTACATGAATTACACTCATGAAATTAAGCGTCCTTTCAAGATAAACATTTGACGCTAATAAACGAGTCTTTAAAAAACAACCAAACTATTTTTACTTTTAGTTATTCAAAGTATGTGCCAGGAATTTTGAAAAGAAATTTTATTTCTATAAATTCAAAGAATGTCTATATTCAATTAAATGTGTCTAAAATTGACTATTTTATTAAAATTACTTCTAATCAGGAAACCACCCCTTAGTGCAATAATGAAAAAAAATTAAGTAAGCAGCAATCGAAAGAGCATAGTAAAATGTGTTTTTGACACATAAAACATTTACCTTCGCCTGCCCGTTATCGAGATATAAAGTCTTAAAATTTTTTTAATTGTGCCCCCCCCCCCCCAAAAAAAAAAAACAAAGCTAGTGTTACTTGTTGTTATTCGCAAATGGGATTAGTTATGAGTAATATTTCTAAAAGTAAATTTCAAGTAATTTATTTAAAAAAGCAAAAACACCCTTTAAATTCATTTTTCAAATAATGATCCCAGATGATAGCACTGGATAGACCGATATATATATAATAGACCCATTATTCAGTTATTTTTAGCAAAATTTTACAATACAATATTTAAAAGCTGGAACCAGTTTCTGATTATTGTGGACACAAGAAAACATTGCTAATCTGATTTGTTATCAAACGCAAATTGAACTAAAACTGAGTGATATTTTTAAAGTAAATTTCAAGCAATTTATTTGAAAATGCTAAAATGCCCTTTAAATACATTTTTTTTAAATAACGATCCCAGTGGACAGTACTGGCTTTTAACACAAGAATAGACCAATTGTTCAGTTATTTTAAACAAAATTTCACAATGCAATAGTTTGTAGCTGGAATTAATATTTTTATTACAATTTCATGTATAGTAAGATAATGCAGTATTTCCCATTATATCGTAGTAACAATAAAGCAGAAAACGCATCTTCACCTTGTTACTTTATAACATTCATATTATTATCTTTTATCGCATGTTATTTTATGAACGAAATAAATGCTGAAACTAAAATAATAAATAGTTCTGGAAAGTTAAACGTAAAAAAAAAAAATATTTTCTTGTTATTTTTTTATATTTACATTGTTATCTTTTATCATATATTACTAATAAAAGTAAGAAATTATAAACTTAAAATTAAAAGTTTCGAAAAATATACATATTTCGTTTTACTCAAAAAAAAAAACACCTGTTATAATAGTTTATTATTTTTTCATGGATAAAATATATCATGAACGCTTTGTGTACTTCGCTTTTAAGCTTTAGAAAAAGAATATTAGGCGAAAGTGGTTTTAGTATAGAAAAAGACAAACAAATATTCTACACAAACTAGGCAATTCTATTGGATTTTATTTTGTAGGAAAAACTAAGTTTATAAAAGTTGAATAAAGCAGATTTTTCTTTCTTTTTTTTTCTTTTCCTTTTTCTTTTCTTTTCTTTTCTTTTTTTTACATTTTAAGTATTTTTACGCTTTTTTAGTTCACCTATCTACTTTCTACTTAATATCGATAAGAAATAGTAGTTTGTATTTTATATACAACGTGATTCAAAATGATTTGGACGATTTCAGCTTATGGATATGGTAAATTCGTAATCGAAATTAGGAATAACCAGTGACCCGTGCGGGGATTTCGCATTGCAGTCTAATCATTTTTAGCAATATATAATATATTTAAAAGAAAAATTAAGCATAAAAATACCTGCAAGCAACATTAGACAAGCCAGAATATCATGTCATTTATTCCGTCAAAGTCAACCTGATCGAATTAGCAAAATGCATGAGCGAGAAAAAATATAACATTACAATTATACTTAGCATACAATTATATTTTAACTGCATTCACTGCCACCTGTATTCTACGCCTAAGGGTTGACACAAAGATGGCGACTGTCGTAGGCGGATTGTTTTCAGCGTTTATCCGGTCCCTTGAATTTTAATACCAATAATTCATAAAGTTATTTTTTGACTTATTTTTCTGAGATTAAATAAGTCAACGAAAACTATTGAAAAATACTGGTGTGTAAATTCAGGGAACCATATAAACGCATAAATAAATCCGCCTGCGACAGCCGCCATTTTTGTGTCAGCACGTAGGCCTAGTATTCATGGGTCGGTGCTGCATTAGAAGATGACGTAATCCGCTACGGGAAAAACATGGGACAAAAAAAAATAAATCGAATACATATAAAATACAATTTAATCTAATATAACAAAACATACATTTTAGGCTACACGTGAAATACCATTGCTTCGATCAATCGATGGTGTTTTGCTTTTCTAAACATTTAAGTTTAAATTTTGCTTTTTAATCTTTAATTTAAAATAAACCCGAGCGGAGAAATCACATTTTAACTTTTTTGAACTATTTATTTTTAATAATCATCGCTTATCTTAATATAATGTTTATGTTTATTTTTGTGGCAACATTGATTTGAGAAAATCTTTCATTTCATTTCTCAAAACAATGCTGATTTAATTTTTAATTAACTGCATTTTTTAATCCAAAAACATATTTTAACGAAATGTGTGTGCACTAGGTCAAAAGCCGGTTGACAAACTTTTCGAATGATACCTCATTCATTGTTGTACGTTTTATAAATGCATAGAAAATGGGATGTTGGCAACAGAAATAATATACAGGGTGATTATAAAAAAAACTATCCCGACATTTGGGCCCCTAACTATCGTACCATTCACAGAAACTGAATGAAATTTTGGCAAAAGGTATTTTGAGGTATGCGCTCAAGAATGATATGGAAAACAACAGTGTCACTCAAACAGTTACGGTTGCAGTGAGAAAATTTCGAAAACATAAATGGCAACACCCAGTTTTTTGTATTAGAATGTGATCTCCATTGTGAAAAACCCTAAATAGCGTTGGAACAGCAACTGTAGCGTGAAAATCACCGGCGGTAGATACGCTAAAAGTGAGGACAACCAATAAGGACAGAGAAGCAGCATAAAATAAAGCATTTTATTGTGTTTCACATATTTTCCACATGACCTCCTTCACACACGATGACACTTTGCATGCGGCTGATGGTGGATAGCACTACAGCACGTATCATGGCAATAGGAATCTTTTGAATCGCAGTTCTGGCGGCATCTTTCAAATCAGATGCAGTTTGAGGACGAAACTGATACACTTTGGATTTCAGATATCCCCACAGCAATAAATCCATTGGTGTCAGATCAGGAGACCTTGGTGGCCACGGAAACGGGAAATGGCGGGAGATAACTCTGTCACCAAACTGTTGAGTTAAGACACGTTTGACTGAAGACCCGACATGTGGAGGAGCGCCATCTTGCATCCACACAACTTCAGATAGAGCATTTTGCCGTTGTAATGCGGGAATCGCGTAATGAGTTAACATGTCCAGATAGCGAGGACTCGTTACTGTACACGTTTGCAGATCACCAGCAGTAACCTCTTTAAAAAAGTAAGGGCCGAGGATGAACGTACTCGTTATACCACACCACACAGTCACGTTTTCCTCGTGTAATGGACGTGCATGCACATCATGCGGATTATTCTCTTCCCAGTGCACACAATTTTTTGAATTCACGTTACCAGTTAACGAGAAAAGCGCCTCATCTGTCCACAGAATGCGTAAAGGCCAGCTGCTATCTTCATCGTACCGGATAAGGAATTGATTTGCAAAATCCAGTCGTAATTTATAGTCTCCCGCTTCCAACATCTGGACACGCTGGAATCGATACGGAAACATGTTGAGAACAGAGCACAGAATCTTGCGTACAGTTGAATTCGGTAGGTCCAGAACACGTGAAACACCGCGTGCAGTTGAGAGACGAACTGTGCTTATTGTCTGATGGACTTCTGCAACAGCTTCCACAGGAACGGAAGGTCGTCCAGACCGAAGTCGATCGCATGTGCAACCAGTTTCTTCAAATTTATGAATCATGTCCCGTACAGCTTTGACAGTGCACGGGCTTTGCCGTAATCTATGGTTTCTGCGGTAAACACGCAATGTCTGTGCGGCATTTTGTCCATTCAGGTAATAAAACTTTACGATTTCCCCACGTTCTTTCCCTGAAAGCGGCATCTTGTTCGGAATGGCAGAAAGGAACATACGCGGCTCACATTTCGCAGTGCCTTTTCTTTCACCTAGCGTGACGATGTCAGTCATGACTGTGTCTTACGTAGAGCCCGAAATTTGCGTTTCTTGGTTTCTTCTTCTCGTTTTGTGGAGAACTAATCAGGCTGGGATATCAGCCAAAGAAACGGTGTGACGTGTGACGTAAATGAAACGAAAATTAATGCTCTGGTGCACGGCAAAGTCCTTTTTACTTTTCCCTTGCCTAGTTCCGGTGATTTTCATGCTACATTTGCCGTTCCAATGCTATTTAGGGTTTTTCGCAATGGAGATCACATTCCAATACAAAAAACTGGGTGTTGCCATTTGATTTTTTCGAAATTTTCTCACAGTAACCGTAACTGTTTGAGTGACACCGTTGTTTTCCATATCATTCTTGAGCGCATACCTCAAATAACTTTTGCCAAAATTTTATTCAGTTTCTGTGAATGGTATGATAGTTAGGGGCCCAAATGTCTGGATAGTTTTTTTCATAATCACCTTGTATATGATTTCACACAAGTGTAATGTAACATTAAATGTCCTGGTTCGTACAGACTCCTGGAATTTTCAGGGAATATACCAGTATTTTCTTACAGAAAAACTTGCCTCGTGTAATCGCGCGATCATATAAAGCGAGTTTTTCTATAACAAAATACTGGTTACTTCCCTGAAAATTCCAGGAGCCCGTACGAACCTTGAGTGTTAAACACGTTGCTTGCCGATTATACATATGTGTACCAGCAAAATAGTTGCCAAAAGAGATTATGTTTTTTATACATCTGCTGCCACTAATTCCGTACAATAATCTTTATGGTAGATTAATTATATCTACCTTATACTACAGTTCTGCATCGGGTCGAAAAACCCGATTATCCCACACCCACATCCTAATTTTATTAGTGTGTATTTTGGCAAGTCTATAAAGAAACAATACCTGAAACACATAGCACAGTTGAAAATTCCCCTACAGCAAATTCCGGCAATAAAACGACATCGATTGCCTTATTTAATCGCAGAAATTGCCAAGAAATCTTACAAATTCTGCTATTAAATGAAGTGAAGATTACTATTTGGAAATAATGATGATCAAATATAAAGAGATTACGTAGTCTAAATTATCATTTAATAAAATGTCTTAAATACTCCTTAAAAGGGGTAATGTAAAACGTTCCAATACGTTTAATCGTTCATCTTCAGGCTCAAAACAGGTGCTACCACTAACAAGCTAACGTTAACACAGAATTTTCATAAATATTTCATCTACATAAAGACACATTTCCGTAATTAGTTACAATGTACAGTGTTCAAAGTGATAAGCCTGTATTAAATAACGATACAGTAGTGTCAAGTAGGTAAAATGCAATTCTACATGTATGCCCACTTATTAGATCAGCTTATTTTTAATACCTTAATCCTTTTTATCCTAGCCAGTTGATGCTTTAATTATTTAATACAGGGCTCTCAAAAGGTGCGTTTTGTGAATACAACATTTTTTCAAAACAAAATCTTTTTTTAGGATTTTTGGCAAATTTTGTAGAAATTTTCTTCAAAAGTTAAACATACCACAGATAATTTTCTTAAGAAATATTGGTATTCAAAAACAGGCCAGTTGGGAATCCGAAAATATATGTATTACACTTATTAACCCTGTGACTACCGGAAATTTTACTTAACTTTGATTAAAACCATTTCACACCAGAATTTTTATTTAGAACTATTTAACTTATTTATTTACTTTTCTTCTCTGTAGTTTATTTTAGACTGCTTTCATAGTAATAGGAGGGTGTTACAATGATAGTGGAGTAAGTTAAAAATTTGAAAAATCTAGATAACCATATTTTCATTGAACGTACATTAATTTCTGTTTAGTGCGACAGTCAAATAAGTTATATTTCACTTAGGGAGTCGCTAGAGGCAGGGCCTGATTACCAACGGGGCACACTTCCACCAGTAAAAAAGAATAGATTTTTTTCACTTATTCATAGCAGTAATTTTGCATGATAATAAGATGAATTTTGCATTTAACAAGACGAAAATTTCTATTAAATTTTACTGGTGGAAGTGTGCCCCGTCGGTAATCAGGCCCTGGCTAGAGGGCAAAACAATTTGGACCACTTAATGCAATGGCAATAAAACAAGTTTAAAAAAACACATCATTTCTCAAACTGCTAAATATTGACTTACTCCACTGTCATTCTAACCCCGTCATATATCTCTTAAACTAATGTATGTTCTCTGGAAGCAGCCATTTTTTATGAGATAGGTATGTGTCCGTCCATCGGTAGGTTTACGTCTGTCATGTGGATCTAATGAAATTTTTCTTTTTTTTTTTTTTTTTAAATGTTAAACTTTCTTTTGTGTGTACTGCATTATACTTCTATCTTAATTTTTTTTCTTTGTATTTTTATGTAGTTCTTTATTACAACTGATATTTTTCTTACGGCTCCCCATTTGTCTTGCAAATCGATAACCTTTATACTGGATATTAAGTTGCTTCGCAACTACAGGGTGTTTAAAAAATGACCGGTATATTTGAAAAATCATTAAAAACTAAACGGGCAGCAATAGAAATACACCGTTTGTTGCAATATGCTTGGGACAACAGTAAATTTTCAGACAGACAAACTTTCGAAATTAGTTACAATTTTCAACAACAGATGGCGCTGCAGTCTGAAAAAATCTAAACCACGATATTTTCCACATATCCACCATGCGCAGAAATAATATGGCGTAGTCTTTGAACGAAATTACCAGAAACCTTTTTAAACCTGTGACTTCTTTCTGTGGGGACACTTGAAAGACCAGGTGTACCGCTACAATCCAGAAACAATTGAACAACTGAAGCAGTACATCTGTTCTGCATATGAAGCCATCCCGCCTGACACGTTTACAAAGGTTTCTGGTAATTTCGTTCAGAGACTACGCCATATTATTGCTGCGCATGGTGGATATGTGGAAAATATCGTGGTACAGATTTTTCCAGATTGCAGCACCATCTGTTGTTAAAAATTGTAACTAATTTCGAAAGTTTGTCTGCCTGAAAATTTACTGTTGTCCCAAGCATATTGCAACAAACGGTGTATTTCTATTGCTGTCCGTTTAGTTTTTATTAATTTTTCAAATATACCAGTCATTTTTGAAACACCCTGTAGGTGATCCATAAAGCTCACTACATTGTTCCAGGGCCTGATTACCAACGGGGCACACTTACACCAGTAAAAAATAACAGAATTTTTTCGTTTATTCATGGCAGTAATTTTGCATGAAAATAAGACAAATTTTACATTTACTAAGACGAAAATGTTTATTAAATTTTACTGGTGGAAGTGTGCCCCGTCGGTAATCAGGTCCTACATTGTTCCATTGTTATGCGGTTTATATTTAACTTATGTTATGAAACAGATTCTGGTTCGAATTGTCATTTTGAATGTATCTGTCGGGTCCAATGAACCTGTCTAATAAGCGGAGGGTTAAGATAAGTTAACCCTTTCAGGGGCAAAGCACTTCTATTCATAAAATACTGAAATGTTGACTGACACCAGATTTTACAAACATATTTATTTGAAAATAAGTAAAAGCTTTTCTTCACGTACTTAATAAAAGGAAAAATTTCATTCCAAAATTCTGGTGCCAATGTGGCATTAAGGGATTACAATTAGGTGGTCCAAAAAAAGAACCACCGCCCTTGAAAGGGTTAAATCAGCGGTTCAAAAATATAGGCACCAATGGGCCGATTCCCACCACTAAATTTTTAGTATTATTCGCCTAATAAGAATACTTATAAAATTTAGGCGAAGTATACTAATAAAATTTAGTGGTGGGAATCAGCCCATTGGCGCCTAGATTTTTGCACCCCTGGGTTAAATGATATATTTTTTAAAGATGTCTTAACTAATTTTTTTTAAATATTACTTATAACAGAGTGCGTACTGTTCTACAACAAGTTTTGAATGCAATTTTTTAACTTTCTTTAATCACTGAAAAATATTACAATTTCTGAGATTATATACAAATTTCCGATTTATATATTCATTTATATATTCAAGAAAATTACTTATCTGAAATAGTGGTGATATTCTACGTGGAATTCCTAAGGAGTGCATACATTTTGTTACAGAAATTTAAATTTTAACGCTCTTTTTACGAATAAGAATAAGTTATTAATTAAAACAAAAAACTATCCTGATCCGCGTGCATTTTACATGAAAAATGTAGCTCTTAATTAACTGGATATAATCATCATTAAGAAGCCCATTATCCTCAGAGTATAAAAAGCGTGATTAGCCGCTGATATATTATATTTCATTTAAGAATTATGTAGTCAAAAACTGCGACAAGCAACAAAATAAGGTCATTTGCATAATACTTTGCATTTAAGAGGAAAAATGGCTGCAAAGTAATGCATGCTAAATGCTTCATTTTCTTCTAAAATGATAAAATCTTTAATAAAAAGAGCTAAATACACTCAAGAAATATAGTTGTTCTTTTTATAATTTCAGAAATTCAAAAAAGAAAATCTTCCCATGCTTAAATTTCTTAATGAGTGTTTTTTTTTTTCTGTTAATGATACATAGTAATACATTTTACAAAATTTTAAAGGAAATATCATTTAACATTATTAACACTAGACCGGTCGGAAATTATTCTTTAGTCATATAAAATTATTTTAAACTAGAATTTTTGTATATTACTATTTAACTTAAATAGTTAACTTATTTCCGTGCTACATAATTTAGTAATATTTTAAAAATAAATTTTTGGTTCGAATAAAAATTCATTTATTTGGTCACTGTCAAATTGATCACTATGGCTGTTTCAGTTGTTAAAAAGATGACCTCGCCAAACTTGGGCTATAAATCATCAAAATTGGGCTGTTCATTTATTTTTGGTTATGCCTATTTACATTTTTTTATGTGACTGTAAAACTTACTTTACAATAATACAGCAAACAAATGTTTATTGTTACGTTACATGTTTCTGTGTTAAAAAAGTATCTGTTTGAACACAATTTAAAATATCATAAAATGGGGGATGAAGTCTGTAATAGTTTTTAATTAGACTTTATCTGTTTGTTTTTTTTTGTCTTTATTGGGTAAAAAAATATTTTAATTGTGAAATATTTAGGAAAGAAAATACTTTTCAGACTACACTTTTATGATTTATAATAATATAGATATACTAATAACATAATAACAATAACATAGTAATAATATAATACTAACATAAAAGTATACTATATAGAGATAGCATTCCGATTGCTTTAGCATGCAAGAAGTGCGGCCAGTATAAACAACGTGACATGAGGCATTTGGCCACCGCCCACTGAATACTAGTCCTACGTGCTCAGATAAAAGTGACAGCTGTTGTAAGCGGATTTTGTTCAGCGTTTGTACGGTCCCTTTAGTTTTAATACCAGTAATTTCTAAAACTATTCCTCGCCTTATTTAAAATAATTAAATAAAGCCAAAGAAAACTTTAAGAAAAAACTGATATCCAATTTCAAGAGACCATACAAACGTTGGAAAACGCCTGCCTACGACAGCCGCCATTTTTAGTCAGTGCGTGGGCCTTGTATTCTGAGGGCTATGATTTGGTAATGAAAGGTTACTTGCAGCAATGCTATTATTGGCAAGGATGCAGTATTTTTAAGCTGTGATTGAGAAACATGTGAGTTTGCGAGATATACAAAGCATTAGTAAAACAAGGAGGAATGTTCATCTAACGTTTTTTCAGTTGTTTATTTCTTTATCAGTCGAAGAAAGACAATATTAAATTAAAAAAAGTAATTATTATTTTATTTTTTAAAAACGAAATAGAATGAAGTATTCTTTAATAGATTTACCCAGTTTTCAAACCTTCACATAGTTTTATTTTCAAATTTAATTTCGACAGAAAATTGTTTTTTTATTGTTAATTAGCAAGCTACGCCCGCTACGTTGGTCAATTTTTATAACGAACTTTTAATCAAACAAAATATTGACATTTCATAATTCCCTTTTATATTTTAACAGAATAATAAGGCTACTATAATTTGCGACTCGTGCTATAGCCAATATACACGCCAGGACACGCCCCCCCTTATCATTATATTCTTACGCATGAAGGTTTTGCTATGGTACTCCATTGTGAAATTTGGTAATTTTTCAAATTCAATATTTGAAAAATGGCATAATTATTAGGTTTGAAATTTATATCAAGAAAAATACAATTTTTTACCTTTCTAACGCAGTTTGCCTAACAATTTTCTGACAAATACTTTTTGATATATTATTTTTTTTCAGTAACTTCAAATGTTTCATTTTTCGAGATTAATCAGTGGCAACAATTAGCGAAAAAAACAGTCGTCAGCAACACATAGTTTTTTATTAAAGAGGCTGTGGAGCAGGGATTGTCACCACCAATTTGCCACCATCACTTTTGAAATCGGTTCTGTAGTTCCAGAGATTCCATAGAAATTGTAATTTAGAATGATTTTAGAACGCTTTTCGCTTATTTCACCCTTTTAAATTTCGAATTTTTTAAAAAATTTGTTCTTAAAGAGCATTTACATCTTATAAGTAACTACAATGACAAATTTCAAATTTCTAGCCCCTTCAGTATAAACAAACCAAAAAAAAGTGATGGTGGCAAATTTATGGTGACAACCTCTGCTCCAACATAGGCTATATTTTATGTCGGTGTCACTAACCCCAGAGGGGTGCAGGAGCGAAAAACGTTCTAAATTTATGATCTTTTTTATACTGAAGGAGCTAGAAATTTGAAATTTGGCATTGTAGTTACTTATAAGATGTAAATGCTCTCTAAGAATTAAAAAAAACTCGAAATTTAAAAGGGTGAAATGAGCGAAAAGCGTTCTAAAAACATTCTAAATTACAATTTCTATGGAATCTCTAGAACTACCGAACCGATTTCAAAAGTGATGGTGACAACACCTGCTCCAACATAGGCTATATTTTATGTCGGTGTCACTACCCCAGGGGAGGTGCAGGAGCGAAAAACGTTCTAAAATTGCGATTTTTTTCATACTGAAGGAGCTAAAAAATTTGAAATTTGGCATTGTAGTTACTTATAAGATGTAAATGCTCTCTAAGAACAAAATAAAAAAAAATCAAAATTTAAAAGGGTGAAATGAGCGAAAAGCGTTCTAAAAACATTCTAAATTACAATTTCTATGGAATCTCTAGATCTACCGAACCGATTTCAAAAGTGATGGTGGCAAATTGGTGGTGACAATCCCTGCTCCAACAGTCTCTTTAATAAAAAACTATGCGTTTCTGACGACTGGGTTTATCGCTAATTGTTACCACAGATTAATCTCGGAAAATGAAACATTTGAAGTTACTGAAAAAAAAATAGTAGCTCGAAAAATATTTGTCAGAAAATTGTTAGGCAAACTGCGTTTGAAAGGTAAAAAATCGTATTTTTCTTGATATAAATTTCAAATCTAATGATTATGCCATTTCTGAAATATTGAATTTGAAAAATTACTAAATTTCACAACGGAGTACCATAGCAAAACCTTCATGCGTAAAAAGATAATGATAAGGGCGACGTGTTCTGAAGTGTATACTGGCTACAGAACGAGTCACAAATTATAGTAGCCTTATTATTCTGTTAAAATATAAAAGTGAATTATGAAATGTCAATATTTTGTTGGACTAAAGGTTTGTTTTAAGAAATTGACCAGCGTAGCGGGCGTAGCTTGCTAGTAGTAGATAAAGTACTATTTCTTTTACAACGAATTTTTCTGTCGTCGTCAGAAATGTCTTACCTACATTTGGACGCTTTCCAAAAAACGATTGCTATTTTTATCGCTGAAACTTAATTTCTAAATATCGCACAAAAATTTCTAAATATTTACACATCACCGAATAGGAAAATAAATGTACTTTCGAATCAAATTTGTTTAAAAATTGTAACTCAATTTAGTAATATTTTAATTAATTTTCCACCCTGTTTCTTTTTATCTATCTCAACCGGAGTTTGTACGCTTCTACCATAATTTTTTAATTTAGTTTTTCTCCTTATTTCAATGCTAAAAAGCACAAATGCACAAATCCTGCAATTAAACGAGGCGTCTACAATTTCTGCTATTTAAATATTAAATAGAAAATTTTTGTAAAAAATTATGGCTGAAGCGTATGAACCCTGTCAACAATGAACATTTGTTTGCTACAATAATTTAAAGTAAGTGGCAGATTTAGTAATTGATTGAAAATAACAAAGGAAAATAGTCAGATGTGCCAATCCTAAAACTTTCTTCTATGTCATACACCTTAATACTTCAAATAAAATCAACAGTTTTCGTAATTCTGCTGTACGTCAGCTGCTTGCGAATCGCTGGGTTACTTGCACATGAAGCCCCTTTCGGTGCACGAGCAGCTTCTGTACAACACAACTTCAAAAAATCGAGAAAATCGCCCAAGAATCGCTTTCACAGGTGGATTTTTTTTTTCAGTCTTTGTACGGTCTATCGAAATTTAACATCAATAAAATCTAAAAGTTTTCTTTGACTTATTTGAACTCAGAAAAACAAGGACAAGAAAACTTTTAGAAATTATTGGTGCTGAAGTTCGAGGGACCGTTCAAACGCTGAAAAAAAAATCCGCCTGAGGCATCAGTATTCGGGGCGAGGTGCATGAATCACCACCCGCTGAATACTAGGCCTGCGTGCTGACAAAAATGTCGGCTGTCGCAGGCGGATTTTTTTTTTAGCGTTTCTACGGTCTATCGAACTTTAACACCAATAATATCCAAAAGTTTTCTTTGACTTATTTGATCTCAGAAAAACTAGGCGAAGAAAACTTTTAGAAATTATTGGTGTTGAAGTTCGAGGGACCTTTCAAATGCTGAAAAAAAAATCCGCATGCGACAGCAGCCATTTTTATCTGCGCGCAGGCCTAGTATTCAGGGTGCGTTGCATCAATCACCGCCCCCAGAATACTAGGCCTGAGCGCTGACAACAATGGCGGCAGTCGCAGGCCGATTTTTTTTTCAGCGTTTGAACGGTACCTCGAAATTCCACACCAATAATTTCTAAAAGTTTTCTTCGCCTTGTTTTTCAGAGATTATGTTTTCCCCTCGTGGACTCATAGGTCCTATGCCGAAAGGTTGACTGTCCACGAGTGGGAGGTTTCTGTTTCTGTTTTTCAGAGATCAAATAAGTAAAAGATAACTTTTAGATATTATTCGTGTTGAAGTTCGAGGGACTGTACAAACGATTCCGCCTGCGGCAGCCGCCATTGTTTTCAGAGCGCAGGCCTAGTATTCAGCGGGCGGTGCATCAATGCTGAGTGACGTCAGTTTCGGCCACGACTGAGCGCCAATCGCTGTCAGCGCATCTATTGTTTGAAATTCGAACTAAAATCAAGAAACACAGTAAAAAAAACTCCTGACGTCTAACATTACTCCCCTTTAAGAATTTTTTAAATATCTGTCACAGTTTGCAAGTTATTGAATTTTAAAATCCATCACACTGTAAAAAATGATTGTCAAATTCACTGCATTTATTGCAGTAGATCACAACGTAATATTTCCGTATGTAAAAATACCGCATGTGTAACAGTGGATTTTAACAGTGTTTCTGATTTCAACATCCTTTTATGCGAACAACCAACCAGATCACATCGTTCATTTTAATGACCGGCGCGGCGTCTGCGCGCGCAAAGACATTTTACTAGCATGATCTGCGCAAAGAACTTCAGGGCATAAAATAACATATAAAGTAGGCGACACTAGTGTCGCCCAGTGTGAAATTATTGTCGCCCAATGACAGGGAATGGTGCCGGCAATTTTTAAAATAAAAAATCTTTGAATAACAAAAATTGTCTTTGTGCTTTGGATCATATGACTGGAGACAGTCGTTATAGCAGATACTGAGTATAGGCAAGGACAGTACGATACAATATGAGGTAGGCTAGGATGGCGGGAAGTGCCGTGTGACCTATGGCCTATGGGAAACATGTCGTTGTTGGGACCTTTGTGTTTTTGCTTGAAAGATTTATTTTCCGACAATCCATCCAGTGATGGGATTCAAATAATATAACAACCGGTTCGCTTCACGAATGATTTTTGATGCATTAACAATAAGGGAAAATGAAGCATCACACATAGATTATGAAACACTTTATATTAAAGTAACAACATAAACTTTGATCTTTAAGTTTAATGGGAAAAAAAAATCCTGAAACATGTTTTCAAATAAGGACGTAATTTGCTTAATAAATATTAGGCAATCATGAAATCCTGATCAAAATTTCTATCAGAAAATGAATCAAAACCGGATAATACAATAACGATAATGCAGGAATAGCATATGAATAGCATAGAAATGTTGAATAAGCATGCTATATAACCAGGGAGTTATCCTAGGCTGCTGATTTAGATCCCCAAATTCTTCAAATCTTCAAAATTTCAATGTTTTTTTGTTAAGTTAAATTAAATTTTCAAAGGACTGAAGAAGATTTTTTTTTTTAATTAATCATTATTTTATTAAACTAGCTGATCTAGCGCAGAGTATCTGCACTCTAGTGACTACTCTTTTAAATACTATATGCATTTTAGAATACACGAATTACAGCATTATATGTATAAATCATATATATAAATGAATGTATATATATCATATATAAAAAACTCCACTTGGGACTGGATACTTCGAAATAAAAAATATATACGCATCATAAGATATGGACACCATTTGGAAATATGAAAAACAGAGGTGTTTTTTCAGCATCGTGTATATCAAAACCTTTGCATGTGCACAATAGTTGCTGGATACTCTTTAAAATTAAAAAAAGGATACATATTATATTGAAAATATCTACACCATTCACTATTAGGGAAATATTTTTATCTGTTTTTTAAATTTTCTGCATCGAAAACGTCTTTATATACACAATGGTAAATTTCAGAGCTTAGAGATATTATTATTAATTTCAATTGGCAAATTGTCTGTCACTGTTAGTATGGTTCCTACTTTAAGCTTCTGAGGTGTCACCGTTAAAAAATCACTGATACTGAAAAGTTGCTGCACTGGATCTTGTATATCTGGATATCAAAATTGAGGGCAACTTAATAGTTTCCCTACTTTGACATTCGCCAACCTGTAACAGCCAACTTGCTAACTCTCTCTCTGTTTGAAGGACACGCATATTTTCTGTAAGATGCATAATGTAAAAATCTTTTCTTCTTTATGCAACTTGAAACTGTTAGTGATCTTCAGCCTCTAAAAATGACAGGTAGGACTGACTCGAAGGAAATCTCTACCCAATAAGATTATTTGGTGCTTCTCTATTATCCCGCCGACCACTTTTTATAACAAAAAGCTATCGCCAAACTGTAAGATTAAACGCCAAAAATGTGGTCCCATTTACTTGATGTCAGAAGCATAATACGTGTTTGTTATGTCATCAAGTGGTTTTTAATTTGACATTTTCGGGTATTTTTCATTATGTTTTACTTATTTATTAGTTATTTCATTAATTAAAACGAGCAGGGAAGACCGAGCTATGCTCGGTCAAAATTAAATTTGAGTTAAAATATCATGACCCATGACCAAAATGACCCACTAATTGAATTTTCTCGAACATGTGACGTAGCCCAACAGTCTTCTTGTGCCGGAAAACCATAGGATGCAAAATTTTGTGTAAATTGAGCCGCTTTTTATATATTGACCCACAATGACCCAGAAATGACCCACTAATCGAATTTTCTCGAACATGTGACCTAGTCTAATGATTTTCGCGTGCCCGAAACTCGTAAAATACAAAATTTAATCAAAATCGTTAGATCCGTTTTTTAGATAAAATTAATTTGACCCGCTTTGACCCAAGAATGACCCCCTAATCGAAAGTTCTTGAACATGTGACCCAGCCCAATAGTCTTCTCGTGCTCGAAAATAGTCGGATACAAAATTTCGTCAAAATCGTTTGGACCGTTTTTTAGATACAATTAGCTTGACCATGACCCAATATGACCCAAAATGACCCACGAATTGAATTTTCTCGAACATGTGACCTAGCCCAACAGTCTTCTCAAGCCCGGAAACCATTGGATGCAAAATTTAGTGTAAATTGAGCCGCTTTTTAGATCTTGACCCACAATGATCCAGAAATGACCCACTAATCGAATTTTCTCGAACATGCGACCTAGCCCAATGCTTTTATCGTGCTCGAAACTCGTAGGACACAAAATTTAATCAAAATCGTTAGAGCCGTTTTTTAGATAAAATTAATTTGACCCGCGTTGACCCAAAAATGACCAACTAATCGAAAGTTCTCGAAAATGTGACCCAGCCCAATTGATTTCTCATGCCCGAAAATGGTCGGATACAAAATTTCGTCAAAATCGTTTGAACCGTTTTTTAGATACAATTAGCTAGAGCATGACCCAAAATGACCCACTAATCGAATTTTCTCGAGCATGTGACCTAGCCAATGGTTTTCTGGTGCCCCAAAACGGTAGGATACGAAATTTCGTCAAAATCGTTAGAGCCGTTTTTAAGATAATTTTTGCATATATATATATATATATATATATATAACCACCCACAAGATTTGCTCGTATTAGAATATATGATAACAATTGTGTCCTTAAATTCTTATATTTTATTTATTTATTTATTCTGATATTCCAATGGCCACGTTCTCCCGTTTACTTGGCGTTACAGTTTGGCGAAATGTTTTTGTTATGAAAAGTGGTTGACGAGATAATAGAGAAGTACCGATTATTTTATTCAGTTATTATTATTTACTAGCAGACTACGCCCGCTCCGCTGGTCGGTTTCTCCAAAAGAACCTTGAATCAAACGAAAAATATCGGTGAATTTAATCTTGTATTTTAAATTAATCTGTACCTTTACCTGGAATATCCTAAAATAACATAAAAACACATACTTATTTCAATAAGTTATGTTTTTTTAATACGGTCTACTATTACGTTTACAATTTCATACTTAATGTTTTCCATTGATTTATATGCTTTACAGCTACATTTTTTAATAACGTGAATTAACCTATATTATTCACAGCTAAAAAGAAATGGCGCATCTAGTATTTGTCGAAAATGAAGTAAAAATCATGCACTCGTGACATTATAATTCACTTTTATATTTTAACAGAATAATCAGGCTACTATAATTTGTGACTCGTGCTCACAAATTGCTGTTATCATTATTATTTTAAGCGTGAAGTTTTCGCTATGGTACTACATTGTGAAATTTAGTAATTTTTGAAATTCGATATTTGAAAAATGGCATAATCAGTGGATTTGAAATTTATATCAATAAAAATACAATTTTTTATCTTTCTAACGCAGTTTGTCTAACAATTTTCTGACAAATACTTTTCGAGCAATTAATTTTTTCAGGTACTTCAAATGTTTCATTTTCCGAGATGAGTCTGTGGCAACTATTAGCGAAAATCCCAGTCGTCAGCAACGCATACCCTTTTTATTAAAGAGGATTATTATTATTTATTTGTTATCACTCAATCTATATTATAAATAACAAATATGTGCATCCGTTACATTGACGTCATAACGATGCGGACAACAATGATGTTAAACTGCATAAGGTACAACATTGGAGTTAATATTTTAATTAATAAAAAAAATGGTGCGTTTCTTGGTTTGATTTCGCACTTTATTTTCTTTCCTTTTTAGAAAGTAGCTAGTTTTTATTATTATAAATAAGAAAAATTACCGGCCAATTTTTACAAAAATTGTATTTTCGGTTGCAAAATTTTTTTTTTTACGTATGTGTGGTGACTTTTAAATCGATACTTCAAATACTTTTCTTAATATTTGCAAATTAGTGAAAACAAACATCTCCGTTGCCATCGGCAAATGATAAATAATCTCGATTTCTGTGCCACGTACGATAGCGTAATATATTATATAGATGAAACAATTTAGAAAATCTCACCGTGTTACATTTTAAAAATGCTGTTGTGCAGATGCACATTAAAAAACGGTAAATTAATGTAAATACGATTTTCGCATTTGAAGTATTTTAACAACCAGTTCGCCGAACTCCACACAAATTAACAACTGGTGCGAACCAGCTGAATCCCACCGCTGAATCCATCCACCTTCATCCACTGCATCATGGCATCAAGACGAACTTAAGAGTTGGGCCCCACTATCTTCAGCAGCGTATACAAATTATTATTTTTCATCTTCAAAATTGTAACTTCACGTTTTCAAATTCACGCAGCGATCGGCCTAGAAACATTTTAATAAAATAATGCAGCTTTCAAAATTATATATATATATATATATAAGATTGCTAAAATCAAATAATAAACCCATAATGTTTAAGATGGTGTTACGATAATGTTTAATTTATGGTTATATATATATATATATATATATATATATATATATGCAACATTAAAAAATAATAAGAATGAATAATAAGAATATATATATATATATATATATATATATATATATATATATATATATTATAATAAAAAAAAAAGTAGTCAGCCTGAGCCCGACACATGTCAGCCCGAAATATGCAAACCCGGACGCGAAGTAAGAGAAAATTAATCCATAATACATTTATGGATAAGTAGTCTACAATTAGATCTCTAATATCAATTTTATCCTTTTCGTATAAAAATGAACAAATTAATTCGTTAGTATCAATATATATTTTTTTTTCATTTGAAAAATATTCAGGACTTTCAGGAAGAAAAATTCTTTCCAATTGATAATAACTTGTAAGAAAAAATTTAACGATTTTAATTATTATTGTAACATTTTAAAACCATTATAAATATTTAATAAATTTTAACTCATTAAAATATAAAGAACGAATCGATTTCCCTGTTTAATTCCATTATTTCCATAAGAAAGTCCTTTGTATAAAAATTTTAGACTATTGTAAATATTTCTGTAGTATTTTGGAAATATTTTACAGTTAGAATTTGATTTTTTTTAAACATGAAGAGTAAAATCGATTTCCTTGTTTAGTTCTACTTTTTTCAAAATACAGTAATTTCTGAAACGATAAAGATGTTTAATCACTTTAATTATTGTTCATTTGGCATTTTGGAAACATGTTATAAAATTTAACATGGTATTTTTTTTTATTTAACGTTTTTAAACAGCAAGAGGAAAAACTTTTTTGATTAATTCCACTTTGGGCCTAAAACTATAGTTACGGGAAATTAAAAACAAATATTTAATGATTCAGGTCAAATTTGCTTTTCAATTTGAGAATTTATTCCAGGCTTCAAATACCAAATTGGTAGATGTAATACTGTTATGTACAAAAGTCAAGTGTAGAAACAGTAAAAGATAAGCAGCATTTTAACATAATTTTAGTGATAAATTTCATACATAAATTTTTAATTAGGTACAGAAATTTGGTAGGTTGAATGTTATGTTTGATCTATATATATATGACTAACATAACAATTGTTCCCAATTAGTCCATACTTGCCAACTTTCAACTAAACTTCCGTAAAATGTGAGTTAATTTGAATCAGGTTAAACACGTTTCCAACCAGAAAATATATCTGAGATAATAATACATGTTTAGATTCATTTTCTTTTGTGGAACCTATTTAAATGCATTTCTTAAAAATAATTCTGGTTTGAAACGTATTTAACCTCGATTAAATTAACCCATATTTTACGGAAGTTAAGTGCGAAGTTGGCAAGTATGTTAGTCTGAACTGTGAATGTAGAATTTCTTTAATGCTACCTAGCTATAAATGAACGGTTTACATGATTCAATGAAGACATCATTATTTACTTACCAAGTACAGAAGAAGTAAAATAGACAGAATTAATAAAACAGAATTATAGAAATCGATATTCTAATTAATTGATTTGCAGTTATCGGGGGGGGGGGACTGAATTTATAGATATTTGCTTGGGACAACAGATCAGACCTATTGTCGCCCAGTGAGAATTCCTTAAAATATGCTCTGAAGAACTTCTACTTCTGCGTACGAGCTTTTTCACGCGCTACTGCGAAAACGAGCAAAATGGTGTGTTAACTTAAGCTCACGAGCTTGCATTGTTTATATATCAGTGTTTAATAAGAAATAGTTTTTTATATTTGTATTAGATAAACGTGTTTCTAAGTTAAATTTGTAATTCTAGTCCAA
Source organism: Maratus michaelseni (assembly GCA_963931845.1). Classification (NCBI taxonomy): domain Eukaryota; kingdom Metazoa; phylum Arthropoda; class Arachnida; order Araneae; family Salticidae; genus Maratus; species Maratus michaelseni. The sequence goes on from OZ007600.1 coordinate 103,355,186, forward strand.
TTATCTAATATATATATATATATATATATATATATATATATATATATATATATATATTATATAATCTATATTCTTCTATCCCTTCAGAATTGAAGTGTTTCTATTTTTAGTACTACAAATATATTCTCTCAATATATGTATTTACACATAGTATTATAATGAATATTTGATGTCTCAGTTTTGCCACATTAAAAAAAATTCTATTAATAAATTCTAAATTCTTATATATATTATATACAATGCAGTACAGAGATGTTTTAATGTTGGATTGAATTTCTGTACATAAAATAATGAGTTCCAATGTTGTTTGTCAAACAAACGATGAACTTTATGATTATTCTAATAATCATCTAAAAATGAAAGTTGATTAAAATTAATGATTTAAAAAATATATGGCTTTTAAAATTACAGCAGTTATTGTGATAATTTGTACGGAAATATGACTGTTAAATTTACAGAACTTTTTGTGGTAACTTGTAGGGAAAAATGGCTGTGAAATTTACTACAATTATAACCATTGAAATGACAGAAAATATGCGATACAATTTACTTCGAATTTTACTGCGATTTTTACGTAAAAACTGCTGGCAACATTGCTGCCCGCAGTTTTTGCCGTAAATTTGACGAATTTTTTTTACAGTGCAGTCAATTTAGGGACACCCGGTAAAATCAGAAAGCTACATGTAACGCTGCAGTATTTGTGTTGCGATCGTGAATTGTATAAAACGCATGTTCACCTATGTTCATACCCTAAGATTCCGCAAACTCAAATATTTTCTTGTGTATTTTCTTCGTTATTTTGTTTTGGTAACAAAATGTTCAGACAGATATCCAGATTGTATGAACTTACGGATGCAATTGTTGTAATGTCGTGTATTCAGTATTCTAATATAGTGTAACGATTTCATTAAATCCCACAGTCTGCTAATTATGCAAAATAATCAAGGATAGAAGTTCCCAGGTGTTGGAAATCTTCTGTCATATTTTTCTGCTAACTTACAAGAATGTCGCCGACCTGCAAAGGCACAGAATAGCTTCGATCAATCTTGTGAACGGAAACTGTTTCGACAGCAAAATATTTCTCTGATCTCGCCGGCTTCATGTGGGGTCGTTTTAGCGTGAGAACTTTACCCGTGTGAACATTTAGTATTTCAGTAAGACCTCCCAAAAGGGAATGCCGATCGAATCACAGGAAAACTGAATGCTATGACGTGAACGGAAACTTATTTAATTGGTGAACGGAGAGACTTTTGTTGGAGCCAAGGGACGAGAAAGAAAATCGAGGGGAAGTTAGTTACAGTTTGGCGGGAGAGGAGTGTTGGTGGAAAAACACTCATCTCAGGACGGATTCCCATCTTAGTGGGGAAGAAAAGGTTTTGCTGACACATTTTAAAAAGAGAGAGGATTTCTCTGAAGGCAACGGCAAGGCCGTCGTTTGAACTTTTTGTGAAGAGTGAAAAAGATACTCCGGTTAGACGTTAAGATTTCAAATTACTGCACAAGACTGGACTTTGTATTGATTTATAAATTAATTGTAAGTTGAAATGAAACACGCTAAAAAAAATTGTTGTAATGAGTTGTAAATATTAAGAAATTCGAGAACGATATTAAATAAAATTCGTTTCGAAGTAACATATTGAAATTAATCCATATGAAAAGGCCACACGCTACCCCTTTTTAAATTATAACATCATGGATTCATTATAGCTGGTGGCAAGCGGGTCGGATATTTCAACAAAAATTGATTAGCATCAGTGAAGAGAGCCCAGACAGTAGAAGTGACGCCCGCCCGCATCTAAGCGCGCAAAATCTGAAGCCAGGTCAGGAGAGGAAAGCAGAGCCCGAAGCAAGCCCTTGCACTGGTACGACAGACACCGCAGTTCCGTCATCCGAACGTCGAAACAGAGCCCGAAGCAAGCCCTGGCAGTGGCACGACCGACAGCAGCTCCGTCCTGGAAGCAAGCCCGTGTGTACAGATAACAAGCCCGAAGCGAGCCCTGGCAGTGGCACGACAGACAGCAGCTCGTCCTGGAAGCAAGCCCGTGTGTACAGATAACAAGCCCGAAGCGAGCCCTGGCAGTGCACGACAGACAGCAGCACCGTCCTGGAAGCAAGCCCGTGTGTACAGATAACAAGCCCGAAGCAAGCCCTTGTGTACAAATAACAAGCCCGAAGCAAGCCCTTGTGTACAAATAACAAGCCCGATGCAAGCCCTTGAAATGGAAACATCAGGAGCCGACAAATCGAGATAACCTGTGAAATCGACGACGTCTAGGCGAGACCCGAAACCGGCGACAAATGATGCAGACCAAGACTGTAGAAAAGGTAAGCTCAATTCATTTTTGAGTGGCTCTCATTTTGTTTACATATTCTTTGGTGAGGAAAATTCATTTCTGAGAAATTTTTTATTTGAACATTGATATATGATGAATTTTTAAATCTAACTCTTTTAACATATTTGGAAAAATATATGTATATTTGTTATCAGCATAAAATTTGATAATGCGAATTTTCTTTTGGCAGTAAAATAATATAAGGAGGTACTGTCAGGCTAAATGTGTATATATATATATAATTTTTTTTCTCGAAAAAAAAAGAGATACAAATTTTGATTTTTCAAATAAGTCGATTGTCTAGTTATTCCTGATTGAAAGATTTCAAAGGTGTACTTTTTTATATTATTAGTGAAACAATAGATGTTGTTGATAATCAAATATTTTGCATATGTGATGTTAGGAAAAAATTTTAGCAGTTGCAAAAAGTGGTCATTTTGTTATAACTGGGAAAATTGTTACCTGCGATGTCAGAAATATCAATTATTGGTTGAATTATGAGCACAAAATTTCAAATTTCTAAATTTGTTTTAAATTTGTATGATCAACACCAAAACGTGTCAGTGTATTGAAAATTTTACAATATTGAAAATTTATTTTTATATGTATACTATTTTTATTATTCCTCAAATTGAATTGTATTTAAAATTGTCAGTATTATGTGGGTAGGAGCAGAAAATTTTCCATAAAGTGTTAGAATCCCTATTGCATAAGTTAGCGAGCGAAACTATCATTTTCATCTTTATATTGTATTTACATAAAATTTTAAAATGCAAGAAGTAACTGATCTGAAACAGTGCAGGAAAATTGATTTGCAGAATTTAGCGGAAGAATTGGGAGTGGAAATAGGGAAAAATGACAGGATACCGGTAATTATCCAAAAAATCGAAGCTGCCGATGATTACGATAGAGATTTTGCATTTACGCAAGCTGCGTATATCATAAAAGATCGCGAAGACAAGATAGCCGCGGATAAAGAGGAAAAACAAAGGGAGAAATAAGAAAGAGAAAGAGAGGAAAAACAAAAAGAACGCGAATTTACGTTGGAACAACTTAGATTGACGCAAGATGTAAACAGACGTAGTTCAATTTCCAGTGGCGGGTCGGAACGCCCACCTAAATTGCCGCTCCGAACAATCATGCATCGATTTGATCCGGAACGCTCGGATATAACTTTGTTTTTAAATTTGTTCGAACGACAGGCGACCAAAGCGGAAATAGAGACAGGTGACTTAGTGACGCATTTGTTAGCTTTAGTGCCAGTCGAAATTGCAGAATTGATTTTAAGGGAACCACAAGATCGGACTGACGACTTTGAATACGTCAAGAAATTTTTGCTAGAGCGTTTCCGCATGAGTCCCGAAGCGTATCGTCAAAAATTAATGAAACATCCACGCAATCCAGATGCTCCTTGGAAGGACATTATTTTCGAGATCAACAGTTATTTAGAGGGTTGGTTGAATGGTTTAGGTGTTACGGATTTCAGTAGTCTGAAAAATTTATTGATAACTGACCAGATCAAGCTCCGTGCTTCTAGTGAAATGAAAGAGCATTTCATTGATTCATGGGCAAATTACAAAGACCCTGTAATTTTAGCTAAATATCTCGACGAATATGAAGCAGTAAAAGGAATTTCAGATAAAAAAGAGAATGCGAGATCTTTTTATGATAGGAAATCTGAAGAAACGAAACTCGAGGTAAATCGTGGGAAGAAAAAAATTCCGACAAAAAAACAAATAGGCGAGACAAAGAAATTAAAGACAGGGAACGTATCTTTGAACGAAAGAGGCGTTGTCATACTTGTGGAAGCGAAATTCACCTTATGGCCCGTTGACCGAAAAGACAAAGGGATAGTACGGAAGTAAAATCTTTCGAGAGCATAAATCACTTAGGCGATATAAGCAAAGACAAAAGTTTGTTCCGACCTTTTTTGAGTGAAAACAAAATAAATGGGAAGAGGGCGTGTGTACTTAGAGACTCAGGTAGCTCGTATGATGTGTGCCCGTGGAATTTGGTAAATAAAAGCAAATTAGGTAACGAATATGTTTGGCTCAAACAGACTTTTGATAAATATCCAAAACGATTTAGAGTGACACGTATAAAGATAGAAATAAAAGGTCTCGGATATGTAAATACGAAAGCGGCAATCCTGCCTAGACACTCTAAAATTAAACACTATATCTTAGGTAATAAGACGCAGGCTTTAATAAATGAAAGGATAAAGCGAAAGCAAAAATCACAAACTAATTCCAGTTTTGAGAACACGGGGAACGAGATAGACCCTTTAACAGATCCCCAAGGGCAGGAAGAAATTCATTTGTCATTTCCCCCCGAAATGAAGAACCACCGTTCTCAGTGTATTGGGGAAAAAGAAACCCTTTTGAATAGGTCAAGGAAAGTTGATGAGTTGATTTTCGACCGGCAGGGAAATTCGAAAAATAGATGCGAAAATTGGGAAGTGAGTGTTGACAGGGAGGTTCCTCATTCGAAAGTTAATCTGGAGGGAGAAAACGAATTCACGAAGGTTTTTCTAAAGTCCTTTGAAGACCTGTTGAAACAGAGTAATGACAGTATGGGAGATTCACGCCTTTGTGACACTCTTTTTAAAGAAGTGGAACGTTTGTGTAAAAAGTATTGTTCGACAAACGCTAGTAAAGAAATTCAGCAGTAAGTTTTTGAGTAAAACTCAATCTTTTGTACTTATTTGATTATTTTTAGTTTTAATGTTATTTTGGCATGTGTAGTGAAAAAAAAAGTATCTTTCAAAAAAAAAAGTCTCTAAAGCTAGATGTTCAAGCAATGGTAAACAGTATATAAGAAATTAGGTCACTGATGTATATAGTGAGGTTAAATTGAAATGTTATTTTAGCCACTCAAATATGTTGAGCTAACCCTTTTTTTTTGCAGATTTTCCGTGTTTCACCCGGAAAATGTTTTAAAGGTGGGGGTGTTGTAACGATTTCATTAAATATTTGCAGTATTTGTGTTGCGATCGTGAATTGTATAAAACGCATGTTCACCTATGTTCATACCCTAAGATTACGCAAACTCAAATATTTTCTTGTGTATTTTCTTCGTTATTTTGTTTTGGTAACAAAATGTTCAGACAGATATCCAGATTGTATGAACTTACGGATGCAATTGTTGTAATGTCGTGTATTCAGTATTCTAATATAGTGTAACGATTTCATTAAATCCCACAGTCTGCTAATTATGCAAAATAATCAAGGATAGATGTTCCCAGGTGTTAGAAAACTTCTGTCATATTTTTCTGCTAACTTACAAGAATGTCGACGACCTGCAAAGGCACAGAATATCTTCGATCAATCTTGTGAACGGAAACTATTTCGACAGCAAAATATTTCTCTGATCTCGCCGGCTTCATGTGGGGTCGTTTTAGCGTGAGAACTTTACCCGTGTGAACATTTAGTATTTCAGTAAGACCTCCCAAAAAGGAATCCCGATCGAATCACAGGAAAACTGAATGCTATGACGTGAACGGAAACTTCTTTGATTGGTGAACGGAGAGACTTTTGTTGGAGCCAAGGCACGAGAAAGAAAATCGAGAGGAAGTTGGTTAGAGTTTGGCGGGAGAGGAGTGTTGGTGGAAAAACACTCATCTCAGGACGGATTCCCATCTTAGTTGGGAAGAAAAGGTTTTGCTGACACATTTTAAAAAGAGAGAGGATTTCTCTGAAGACAACGGCAAGGCCGTCGTTTGAACTTTTTGTGAAGAGTGAAAAAGATACTCCGGTTAGACGTTAAGATTTCAAATTACTGCACAAGACTGGACTTTCTATTGATTTATAAATTTATTGTAAGTTGAAACGAAACACGCTGAAAAAAATTGTTGTAATGAGTTGTAAATATTAAGAAATTCGAGAACGATATTAAATAAAATTCGTTTCGAAGTAACATATTGAAATTAATCCATATGAAAATGCCACACGCTACCCCTTTTTAAATTATAACATCATAATAGAAATAAAATCTTGTTGCCAATAAAATTTTACGTCCAGTATATATTTCCAGAATGGTTCTATAAATAAACTCAGAAAATATATTTAATAAAATAATATTTGTTTCAAAATGTTTTTGTTGTCGTAGCAGATTGTTATTTGGCAAATTACAAAACTTTGTATCATGTAGACCAATTTTAATAACATAATCAGACTTACAGTGTATAGACATTATATGGGGAGGTCTTTCTTTCCTTGACAAATCTCATAGTGTAGTAATACCACTTTCCTCTTTTCTGTTACAAACTATCAAAAATACTGATTTATGATTTTTTTTCAAAATTTAAAGTGTTATAATACAGGAGAAAAAAGAAATAACAGGCGAAGTTTTTGGACGGCATGTTTCAAAATAGTAATAACACATATACAATCCACATTGTTATCTCATTAAATTCATAAAATGTATTTGTTCAAAAATTGTCATTTTTACCATTATAATAGTAGATTTATTAGCATTCAATTAAAAAAGTTATGTGTCAATTGACAAAATTTACGTGTTCAGATGTAAAAAAAAATGTGCAAACATAAGATCTTTTAGAATTTCCTCCATTATTTAAACAATGGTACAATGTATTGGGTTGACCGGAAATAAATTGCCGATTGAGAAAATCAATTTGTGTACCGGATAATTCTGCCCGTTAATTATTAGAGATTAGATATCGGAATCAATCTCTAAAAATTAAATGATAGAATTTTCCGGTACGAATTGATTTTTCCCAACCGGCACGAACTTTCCGGACAACCCAATATTTTGTAAAAACATGCAAAATCACAATTTTCGGCCCCCTGTAATTAAGAAGATTTTAAGATAGATTTTTTTTTGTAAATATGTTTTAACTTCTTTTCTATATATGTTTTCATTTAAAAAGAATGAAAAAAAATCTAAAATTGTTCGGCAACGAAAAGAAGAACAAATTGTAATGTAAAGCAATTTATTTCATAATCTTATTTTTATAGTTATTGAATTATTAAATAAACAAAAATCTCTATTATTAATAATTGAGGAAATAACAAAGCAAATAGACGAGGCCTTGGATCGAATATATGTATTGAGTTACGAAAGAACATTACACAATGACAAAAACATAGTATCTGACTGAAAATTGAACATAACTTATATTTATAAATTCGTCTGGGATGCTGCAGTCATGTTTCCCGGACGTGCAAGAAAGCTTACACAAAAATATCATCCAATAAAATTTAAGATGTAATGCTACGATTACAATTACGATACGATATACTAACAATAAGGAAATTAGCTGAGAGAAAAATCATCTTTACACTTCATAAGTAATTTTCATCGAAAACGTTTAAATATGAAAAATTGATGCGTATGTGTTTCGCTTTGTAAGGCATAGCTGCCAACTTTATGTTTTATTTCGACACAAATAATCATATTTCAACAAGAAATTATATTTAATGAATTAAAAGATACTAGCGGCCCTCCCTCGCTTTGCTTCGGGTTAACCTTGAAAACCTTCATCTCTTTGTGTTTTCTGTAGACCTTTTTAATGTGTACAATAATTAGTACATTATTTTGATAAATCTTGTAGGGTTCAGCCTACGTTTGCAATGTATAAGCGGAAAAAATGAAATTATTTACGACATCACATTAAAAACCTCAAAAATAACAGTATTTCTCCACTATTTAATGGATATACATATAAACCTTCCTCTTGAATCACTCTATCTATTAAAAAAAAACCGCATCAAAATCCGTTGCGTAGTTTTAAAGATTTAAGCGTACATAGGGATATAGGGACAGAAAAAGTGACTTTGTTTTATACTATGTAGTGATTTATCTGAAATTACAAAGCAAAACATATGGTTATTATACATATAAACCTTCCTCTTGAATCACTCTATCTATTAAAAAAACCGCATCAAAATCCGTTGCGTAGTTTTAAAGATTTAAGCGTACATAGGGATATAGGGACAGAAAAAGCGACTTTGTTTTATACTATGTAGTGATTAAGAAATACATATTTTTATGACTTGCTGAATCACTTATTTGTTTACTTTTTCATGCATTATATTATTGAAGGTCGTTAGTTCTCTTATTCGTTTAAATATACCCTACTTATATAAAAATAGCGTGTGTTTTCTGTGGTGTTTCGCATAAGCGTTGTAAAATTCAGGTTATTAGATTTTATCCAACTTTGCTGTCATAACAGCTGATGAAGCAGCCCTTTTTGGCGATTTTTTTGTTACCTGTAAAATGTTTGTTTTTGGTATAACCCGAACTAAGAAAAAAATGAGTACTTTTCCATTATACGGACACCATTTGCGCCAAGCATATATTTACATGTATGGCATGGTGTCGGTATAACGGAAAAGAACCAAAATTTGCGACCGATCAAATAATTAAGTTTCGTTAAACATTAAATTTTCTGGTACTTTTCTATTATCCGGTCGACCACTTTTCATAACAAAAAACTATCGCCACACTGTAAAATTAAACGCCAAAAATGCAGTCCGATTTACTTGATGTCAGAAGCAATATACGTGTTTGTTACGTCATCAAGTGGTTTTTAATTCGAGATTTGCGTCTATTTTCCTTATGTTTTACTGAATTATTAGTTATTTCATTAATTAAAGTAACAATTGTGTCCTTAAATTCATGTATTTTATTTATTTATTTATTTTGATATTTCAACGTTCTCCTGTTTATTTGGCGATAGTTTTTTGTTATGAAAAGTGGTCGACGGGATAATAGAGAAGTACCAATTTTCTTATTTTTAATCTGAGAAAGAAACAATAATCATGGATTTAATTAATTTTGCAATATGCGGTGCAACCAAAATAATTTTGATTAAAACATATATCGCAGACGCGCCTGGGTTATTTTTTGGCGCCTAAATGACGATTTTTGCTTTGTATGGCAATCTGGGGTTTTATAATAAATTTGAATATGTGTGTAAATAAATAAAATAAAATAGGTACTTTTATGTTAGCTGGGCGTCAAGGATAACTCTCCAAATCTTGTTTCAATTGGAATCATTTAAATTGCAACATTTTACGTGAGATTTGTTATTCATATTGATATGTTTACGTTTAGATATTTTATTATGATTATATTCTAGCTAATTAAGTTTTTTTAAAGATTTTATACTACAATGTTAAAATATTACCTAGTTGATATTAGCTAATGTCAAAAGATTGGCGAACCACAGAGTTCAGAAAATAAACTCTATGCCCTCAAATGTGGGAGTTGCCGTCCTTATGACGTCATAAGCAGAAGTAAATGTTTAATTGAAAATTACAGCTAATTAATTAAATTTTCGAACAAACGAATGCACGATAACAAATCTGTGTCCAAATATCTTTCATTTAAAAAAAGAATGGTGTAATTTGATGCAGTAGTTTGTTCTGACGGATTGTCGAAAGAACTCGCTTAGCGTTTTAAATATATAGATAACTGCTATATACCTGGAGGATAACATTTTATTAAGAAATTCGTCTGGTTGATAATATTTGTATTTAATTTAAAAAAACGGACGGATGGTAGCTAAAATAACATCCATAAAAAATAACATATGTGTTTTGTCAAGTCTCTTTTTTCTTTCCAGAAAAGGGATTTTAATAGAAAAAAAATCCTTTGTACTTTAAAGGAATTAAAACTCTAAAGTAATCAGAAAATTCCTTTGGAATATATTTTTTCAAGCAATTGTCATTGTTGAAGAAAGGAAATTTGTATTCATAAAGTTAGTTCCACTATTCTTTTTATTAGTTCTTTCGCTTTATAAATTTATTTAGTTATTTCACACATAATCATATTACGAAAAGATAAGTTTTTATACTCCTGTACTTCAAAGCTTTCGAATTCTCTATAGAATCTTCATCTTTCTACTGAAAATAATTTATAAAGAATATCACAGCTTAGTATAGTTTATTTTAGTATTATTAGGTTGCTTATTTCAATAAAGATAGCTGAATTTTAAAATACTATTTTATAATTTAGCGAGAAATTGTCTTTACAATTCTTCTAAAACAATAAGAAAGTTCTTTTCAGTTATATCTTTTAAAACATTAGTTAATGAACAAAGAAACTCTTTGTTTTTGTGTTCTTTTAATATTTTTTATTGCTCCTTTTCTTTTATAAATTTGTTTGGTTATTAAATACTTAATCTCCTTACGAAATAATAAATTTCTATACGAAAATGCTTTACACAGTATTGTATTAAATTTCATAATAGAATTTCCAACTTTCTCGAGAAAATAATTATATATTCATTGTGCTTAAATGCGATGAGACTTTACTAAAGTTTGTCACATTTCGGTATATTTCACATTTTATTAAATACAAGATGACAAATGAAAGCAAAAAATTATTGATTACTATGCTTTTAAGTATAAACTAACTTGTTTTGGAAATTTTGAATTATTATCTGTAATTAAGCAAAAATATATCTTTGTCACATTCAGGTCATTTTTACAGTGGTTAAATTATATTCGAGATGTCCAAAGTACCTGATTGTGACAAAGCATGTTATGCATGACAGTTCTTCTAAATTTTAATGATTTATTTGTTGTTAGGTTTTTGAAATATTATGAGCCTACGCTAGTCACATAAGAAACGCTCATGTTAATGTTAAGTCTGTGGGAAGGTTCTTGCGAGATTTCTCGCTCGCATTTTAATATTTTTAAATGATTTTTTTGCATAGGATAGATGAGGTCGATCTCTAACGTTGTTAGTGTTTACGTTTTCGATTTTGGTTCCAGTTTTTTTATATAAGGGTACTTTCACTTTCAGAACCGGTTCCAACCGGTTCCAAAATGGAAAATGTCCGCTTATAAAAAAAATGTAACCAAAATCAAAAAAGTAAAAACTAACAACGTTAGAGATAGACCTTAGCTATCCTATGCAAAAAAAAATCATTCAAAAATATTAAAATGCGAACGAGAAATCGCGCAAGAACCTTCCCACAGACTTAACATTAGCTTGAGCGTTTCTTCGCGTGACTAACATAGGCTCTTAATACTACATTATAATTAAATAATGATTAGTTTAACATTCATACTTTAAGCAAACACTTTTAACTTTGGCAATAATAGACAAGAAGTAAAAAATGTATGACGCATACAACATATTATTATCAAAGCTATGTTTACTACACAGCTGTTTCATAAACTACTTTTTTCACACTTAAGAATTCTTGAAACGCTGTAGTTGTTCCTATAATTTAACAATTATGGTACTGTCATAGCCATTAGTCTACTATTCTTATAATCAAAGTCAAATATACATAATTTGAACTACAAAACTTTTTAATGAAATGTTTTTTTAACAGTTAAATAGTTTAGACATTTTGAGAGCTTCCAAGCTGACATTAATTGAGCAATGGAACAGTGTAGATTTCTTAATGGACTTCCTAGTTTCGGAGCAATATTACATCCAACCGACATCTAAGCGACTTGTAGAGACAAAAGGGAGCCATTTAAGTTTATATATTTAAGCAGAGGTGGCAACCTCTCATTAATATTCCGTAATATGCGGGTTAATTTGACCCAGGTTTAACACATTTCGCACCGGAATTTTTTTTAAGAAATGAAATTAAATAAATTCCACGTAGAAACCTGAATTTCAATAAATAAAGATTCATCCAATATTTTTTCCGGTTTGAAGCGTTGTTAAACTGGGTCAGATTAAACCACATATTACGGAAGATTAGTGGGAAGTTGGCACCTCTGTATTTAAGTTTTCATAAACTAATTTTTTCATACTTAGGAGTTCCTGAAACGCTGTAGTTCTTCCTATAATTTAACATTTGTGGTACTGTCATAGCTAACAGTCTACTTTTTTTTATAATCAAAGTCAAATACACATAATTCGAACTACAAAATTTTTTAATGAAATGTTTTTTTAACAGATAAATAGTTTAGACATTTTGAGAGCTTCCAAGTTGATATTAATTGAACAATGAAACAGTGTAGGTTTCTTAATGGACTTCCTAGTTGCGGAGCAACATTACATCCAAGCGACATGTAAGCGACTTGTAGAAACAAAAGGGAGACATTTAAGTTTATATATTTAAGCTTTCATAAACTAATTTTTTCATACTTAGGAATTCCTGGAACGCTGTAGTTGTTCCTATAATTTAACAATGGTGGTACTGTCATAGTTATCAGTCTACTATTATTATAATCAAAATCAAATACACATAATTCGAACTACAAAATTATTTAATGAAATGTTTTTTTAACAGATAAATGGTTTAGACATTTTGAGAGCTTCCAAGTTGATATTAATTGAACAATGAAACAGTGTAGGTTTCTTAATGGACTTGCTAGTTGCGGAGCAACATTACATCCAAGCGACATGTAAGCGACTTGTAGAAACAAAAGAGAGACATTTAAGTTTATATATTTAAGCTTTCATAAACTAATTTTTTTCATACTTAGGAATTCCTGGAACGCTGTAGTTGTTCCTATAATTTAACAATGGTGGTACTGTCATAGTTATCAGTCTACTATTATTATAATCAAAATCAAATACACATAATTCGAACTACAAAATTATTTAATGAAATGTTTTTTTAACAGATAAATGGTTTAGACATTTTGAAAGCTTCCAAGTTGATATTAATTGAACAATGAAACAGTGTAGGTTTCTTAATGGACTTGCTAGTTGCGGAGCAACATTACATCCAAGCGACATGTAAGCGACTTGTAGAAACAAAAGAGAGACATTTAAGTTTATATATTTAAGCTTTCATAAACTAATTTTTTTCATACTTAGGAATTCCTGGAACGCTGTAGTTGTTCCTATAATTTAACAATGGTGGTACTGTCATAGTTATCAGTCTACTATTATTATAATCAAAGTCAAATACACATAATTCGAACTACAAAATTATTTACTGAAATATTTTTTAACAGTTAAATAGTTTAGACATTTTGAGAGCTTCCAAGTTGATATTAATTGAACAATGAAACAGTGTAGGTTTCTTAATGGACTTCCTAGTTGCGGAGCAACATTACATCCAAGCGACATGTAAGCGACTTGTAGAAACAAAAGGGAGCCATTTAAGTTTATATATTTAAGCTTTCATAAACTAATTTTTTTCATACTCAGGAATTCCTGGAACGCTGTAGTTGTTCCTATAATTTAACAATGGTGGTACTGTCATAGTTATCAGTCTACAATTTTTATAATCAAAGTCAAATATAGATAATTTGAACTACAAAATTATTTAATGAAATATTTTTTAACAGTTAAATAATTTAGACGTTTTGCGAGCTTCCAAGTTGATATTAATTGAACAATGGACCAGTGTAGGTTTCTTATTGGACTTCCTAGTTGTGGAGCAACATTACATTCAAGAGACATGTAAGCAACTTGCAGAGGCATAAGGGAGACATTAAAAAATTAAGTTGTACGTAGTGTAAGAACTACATAAAAAAGAAAAACTTTTAAAATATATGAGAAATGAAAAAATGAAAAAAAAAAAAAACAAGAAAATCTACGTGATTACCAATTAATTTATTTTATTACATAAGATTTCTAGTTTCAGTTGATATAAAAAAACACAGAAGGTTGGCAGGTATATCTTTAGTTTTATTCAAATCGTCAAACGTTTTATCAAACCTTTCTGGATATTTCTAACTTTTGGAACACCTACCCCCATTTTGCTGGTTGCGGTATCTATATTAGTAGTAACAGTAGTACCTAGAACAGTTACCGTTATAACCAACAATTACATAGTTTCCAAACTTAATATTATCCCTATACTCATCCATTAGCATTTTATCGGATAAATTAGCGTGACAATCCACAAAAGATCATCCTATGTATTGTTGAATGAGGATACTTCTTATGTACCTGACATTCTGTCAGTCAACCAGCTGTAACGTCCTCAACAGCTTAACTTATGGACTTTTTAGGAGTTCCCTTAAGCATTGTGTTAGCTAGAAATCACATCGGAAAGAAACAGCAAAAATAGTAGTGGAATTGTATAAAATAATTCGTGTTTATTCCATAATAAAAATATACTTTATATATTTAAGTTTACATAAATCAATGTATATATAGTAGTTAATATATATATATATATTAAAAAAATAATGTTTTAAAAACTTACTTGAAATATACAAATTAAAGACAATAATCCCAACCATTTATCTTGAGACCTTGTTTCCAGAAAAAATGGGAAAGGACATTTCTGTGTTTCTCCCTATCCCTCGTATTCAAAACCTGAACCATTGATCATATTTCTTTTTTCTTTGCTTAAATATACACCACAATTATTACGGCCTATTTTATCATTTGAATTACGTAATTAGATACTCAGCCAAAGAAAAACACTATTATATCACTATGTGGAAATTCTTAATTATATTTTTTCAACATTCCCAATTTCTGCTTTTAAACATCATTTTCATTTAATATATGAAAATACTACAAACACGTACCGTAGTACATCTTCTGAACGCCTGTCCGCGTTTGAAGAATCCAATTTGTTACTAATAGATCTATCAAAACATCAGAGGTACAGGTGTCGCATGTGTGAACTATTCTCGAAGTCAGATAATAAACGTAGGGAAATTCATGAGAAATTTTCCTGGGAAAAAATGCTGTTGGAAGTTAAACGCAGTTACAAGTTTTGCGTTTTATTTCTAAAATGCAGATGTTTTATTGTGTTACATATATTAAGATACTGGCGTTAGAATTTTGATAGAAAACTTTTTGTCGTATTTATATGACACGGCACATTTAGGCACATTGACCTTAATTAATATGATTTCATAAAGAAGTATACATTATTTCAGTTTTTTCAGCGGGCCATTTCCAATAGGGTTTGATGAAGGCATTAATTTGCTGTATGAATGACCCTTTTATTACCGGTCAAGACCGGCGGATATTTTTTATATTCAGTCATATTACAATTTACAAAATAGTTTCTTTGGGGCTGATTTCTCTTGAAAATATCTTAGCCTGTTAACCGGAGAATAAACTTTTGATCAACTGATATCCCTGCTTACCAACGGAGCGCACTTCCACCAGTAAAAAAGTATAGAAATTTTTTCCTTATTCTTGGCAGTAAGTTTGTTTGAATAGGACGTTTTAATAAGACGAAAATGTCTATTAAAATTTTGCTGATGGAAGTAATGCGTTCAAAATATTACGGTACTAGTTCGTGTATGACGAAATATTTCGTCATGCCCAGTTAACAGGTTAATATAACTGTATTATAGGGATTGGTGGGAATTGGTAAAAATTGGTAGGAATGGGACAGAAAATACTCCACTGGGACGTAACGTTCTAGACCAGTAGTCAAAGTGTCAACAATAAAATTACCCTTATGGTTTTAGGAGTAATTAATTATTTAAAAAATATCAGTTAGCTTGATTCAATAATCATGCGCAAAAAATTACATTTTAAATGATTGTTTTTGTTTCTTATATTTATTTATTAATAAATGATACTCAGAAAACAATTATAATTTTCATGTTTAGATTCCTACTAAAATGGTTTAAATATGAAAATTCATTTTATAAATATTTCTCTTTATTACACCCATAAAGAATAACATATATATTTTGTGAAATATTCTTTTTTTCCTTTGTACGAGAGCGATTTAATGGAAAAAAATCTTTTGTCCTTTTAAGGAACAAAAGTTGTAAAGTAATCAGAAAAATCTTTAGAATTATATTTTTTAAACATTGATTTTTGCCGAACAAAGACATTTTACCTTCTTTCTATTGTGTTTTTCTTTTATTATTTCTGTAAATTTTAAACATATTTGGTTATTTCACATATAATCTCATTATGAAATAATAATATTTTGTTTTCATATACGTTAAATCCTGCTTAGTATTTCCAACTGTTTCGAGAAATTAATTTTAAGGAATACAATAATGTGAAATAGTCTATTTCTTTAATATTAATGTGCATACTGAAATAAAGATTTTGTAATTTTAAAATAATAATTTAGAATTTATAATGGCCTTAATTTTTTTCTTTTTTAGCATTTTAAAGCTATCTGGCGGAATATGTTTTCTAAATTATGAAAAGAGAAATTCAACACGATACATTCTGCTTTAAAATAGAAACGGAAAAAAAAATTATCACAGAAATAAATTAAAAATAGATGAAAAGTATAACATTCTTTCTAATCTGTCGTCTCTATTTTCTGTATTAATTCCTTCAACTAGTGAAACTACACTGACGCAGTGTTGCCAAAAAGCTTTTTTTTTAAATTCAGTTTTCTTGATTACCACCAGTTTTTTGAGAAAGTAAAATTCGCCTTATTTAATGACAGATTAATAAAGAAAAAACACAACAAAGCGAGGATGTCACACTATATACCGGGTGCCCCAAAAATGACTGATGGATTTTTAAATTCAATAACTAGCAAACGGTGGCAGATATTTAAAAAAATCTTGCAGGAGGGTTATGTATGATGTCAGGAGTTTTTTTACTGTGATTCTTGATTTTAGTTCGAATTTCAAACAATAGGTGTTGCTGACAGCAATTGCCTTTCAGGCGAGGCCGAAACTAACGCAACTCAGCATTGATGCACCGCCCCCTGAACACTAGATGGCGACTATCGCAGGTGGATTTTTTTCAGCGTTTGAACGGTCCCTCGAACTTCAACACCAATAATATCTAAAAGTTTTTTTGACTTATTTGATCTCAGAACGACTAGGCTTTAGAAACTTTTAGAAATTATTGGTTTTGAAGTTCGAGAGACCGTTCAAACGATGAAAAAAAAATTCGCCTGCGACAGCCGCCATTTTTTCACCGCGCAGGCCTAGTTTTTAGGGGGGCAATGAATCCATGCTGAGGGGCGTCAGTTTCAGCCTCGACTAAGTGCCAATTGCTGTCAGTGCCATCTATTGTTTGAAATTCGAACTAAAATCAAGAATCATAGTAAGAAAACTCCTAACATCATACATAACCCACTTCAAGAATTTTCTTAATATCTGTCACCGTTTGAAAGTTATTGAATTTTAAAATTCATCAGTCATTTTTAGGACACTCGGTAAGTGTGACATATATATCACTCCTGCAATAGAAAATTAATATATTTTTTGAATTTAAAAATGATGATTTAAAAAACCTATACTGCTATATTACGATAGATAAATTTGGGGTAACCGTACAAATATTAAAGTCAAAAGTCTGGGCTTTAAACCGTTTAAGTACGAAGATAATTTATGTGTTATAATATTACAAACGCCTACACCCCTACGCATGGATTGGACACATAAAATACACAACGTAAATACATTGATTCAGAATTTTTTACTTAAAAGGAGGAAATGTAATATAAAAGTTCTAAAACATTAAAACCATCAAATATGTTAAAAAACACAGATGTCAAACTTGTCAAAATATCCCGAGCGCTTTCAGCTAAACGCTAACCATCATCAGGGGAGTTAAAATGAGAATAACTGTACCTGTAAAGATGTACACTCGTTAAGTATCAAGGGTCGAAACCAAAAACAATGCATATGAGGGAAGGAAGGAAAGGGAGGTGATGCCACGGAAAGTAAAAGGGGGAGGTCAATCAAAACCAAATACACAAGTGATGCCAAGTAAACTAAACCATATATTTGGTATGTGATATCACAATACATCATCAGATGTATTATTACCTCTTTTTAATAACCTAGAGCTTCCCTGATTATGCAAATGTTATAATATGATACATGTGCAATGATTTCAACTTAATTGAATAAGACATTAATGTCTGTATGTTGATCTGGGTTTTGAAACATCTTTGATGGTTTTAATGTTGTAAAACTTTTATATTATATTTGCACCTTTTTAGTAATAAATGAATTGTGAATCAATGCATTAACGTTGTGTATTTTAACTTATTAAATTAAATATGACGTTCAATATATAGAATTCTCTATATTTATTTATTTGGGGAGATAATGTTACATTACACGATCTCTATTCGTGTCTGTTGCCTGATTGTATCATCTAGAAATATAAGTAAGTTTTATAGAAATATGTTAATGGGCAAAACTAAAGTCAATGCACAAATGGCCTTTTAGCATAAAAAGAGAGTATGGTTGCTTGCCTACCAGAGACAATTTGTGTTAACAGTGTGTCTAAAATAATAGAAAAAAAACACAGATAGTATTGACAGAAGCTATTGTTGGGAAAGAATTATATTACTCTTAGCCGTAAAAAAGGTAATTAACAATGCACTCCTGAAACACATCTCAGAAATCAGATTGCAATACGATCTCTATGAAATGAGATTCAAGCTTCTACACGACTAATTATATGAATTACTATGCAGGTTCCACATTTTAAGCTTTATATTCATTTCAATTTCTTTAATTTTACTAACTTTTAAGGCTTACATTTCTTCACAATTTTAAATATAAGAGATGTGGAAATTATGCCCAGTATTCTTCCAAGGGAAGGGTTTGAGGTACCAAAAAATCTACTTCTTGAGCAAATATCAGACCACTGTTTCATTTTATACAGTTTATGTATTTTACAGAATTTACAAAATAGGAAAATTAATTAATGCTATGCATTACTATATACAAATGGTTCTGTACATATTCGTAATTTCTGGAAACTTATGTAAAAAAAAAAAAAAAAAAAAAAAAAAAAAACATGAGGCATTACGAATGATTTAATTTCGATACATAAAATACTGGCGGCAATTTTTTTTAATTTTATCTTGAAAATACTGATCCGCTAGTTATTCGACGAATTTTCTGTTTCTTATTTTCAATCGTCGTTAACATAAAAGGGCTAAACCAGCATTTTAATTTATAATTAATTTTATGGCTTTTATATATGTATTAACACGTACACTGCCGGGTTGAAATTACCGGAATTTTATTTTATTTAAAAAAGTTCGAATTCCTACCAGAAAATACTAATAGCAATATTTACTTTATTTAATTACAGACATTTCGTGATTACATAAAAAATATATTCTTTGGAAATTTCCGGTACGAATTCGTAATTTTAGATTGATGAAACATAGATAGAACCACAAGTATACTGGTGGTTGGCAGCGTATGGGTTAAATGGCGAAATAATCCTTGACCTCTTCACCGTGTGATTACCGATTTTAAACTTAACACAAATGCCAATTTTAAGATAACAACTTCTACAACTCAGTAGAAAGCTTCTCTCTCCCGCACTAAGTTAAAAATTAAAAAGGAGGTACCAACCTATTATTTATCGTTGAGTTTTCATCTCACATGATGTTGGATCTGTAAATTATCTAAAATAATATATCATCCTCTGACACCTAATGTGTTGCTTAATGTGCACATTGTGATGCATATGATATAGAAGTTGTTGCAGAAAGTTATACTAGTTTGCTTTTAGTGAATTGAGGAGGGTGTGATTGAGAACATTGTGTTTGAGGATATTGTTGAGCAGAAAGACGTTACCCCAAGGCATCTGAAACATTTTGAAAGGGATAAAAAGTTAAACCACTTTTCAAAGTGTTTATAGCTTCTTTGAATAAATATGAGAATGTGAGATGAAGAATATAGCTTTCGTCGACAAAACAAATCATCCCGTTCAGTCTGCATTTATTTTCTAGTAGTTCAATGGTATTCATAACTTGTGTAAAATATTTCTAAAAAGGCATATTTGAATAAAAATGAAAATATGATATAAGAAACAGAAATAGATATCAATCTTCCCTCAATAAAAAAACAAATGTCATTTTGTCTATAGTTCCAGTAATTTGTTTTTACGAATAACCAGTAAAAGTACCTCTAAAAAAGGTTTAAAATATATTTGAATAAAAATTCAAATACGTGATGACAAAAAAAAAAAAAAAAAAAAAAAAAAGAATCTAATAATAGGGAAAAAATTATTGGCAAAACAAAAGTTTTGGTTCTGTCTAGAGTTTAAGTAGTTCACTCTTTTTCTTTGATATTTGAATAAAAATAAATGTATAACAGATGGAATTGAAATAGATTTTAAATTTCATTTTTCTAAAACTTCCGTTTTTGGTTTATGTAGTCTATTCTTAGAATTCAATCGTATAAAGCACTTCTAAAAGGTCTTGTAATATATTTGAATAAAATGTGAATCATGAATATATGTTCGAGAAACAAGAAAGAATAATTTTTTTCTTCAGCTAAATAAAAAGTTCTCATTCCGCCTACAGTTTCAATAGTTCATACTGTTTCATACATTTTAACTGTCCCTCAATAAAACAAAAGAAATAAAAAAAAAATTCTTCAATCGACAAATTCAAATGTCCATTTTTGCAGAGTTCATCTGTAAAATGCACTTTTAAAAGGGTTTATATCTGAAGAAAAAGAAATGCGAATACATGGTGACGGAAAGGGAATCTAATAATACGAAAAAAAAATTCTCGACAAAACAAAAAGTTTTTTTTTGTCTACAGTGCAACTAGTTCATTCTTTTCCTTTGATATTTGAATAAAAAATAAATATATGAGCGATTGAACTGTAATATATTTTAAATTTCCTATTTCAAAACCTCTCGTCTAAGTTTGTGCGGTCTATTCTTAGATTTCAGACGTGTAAAACATTTCTAAAAGGAATCATAATATATTTGAATAAAAATGCGATTATATGTTGAGGAATAAAGAAAGAATTCCATTTTTCTTCAAAGAAACAAAAAGTTCTCATTCCGCCTAGACGAATAGAGAGTTTAATAGTACCAACTTTTTCATGGATTTTAACTGTTCCTCAATAAAACAAGAGAAGAAAAAAATAACTGTTCTTCCATCTACAATTTTTAATGTCCATTCTAACAGCTCAGCTGTAAAAAGCACTCTTAAAAGTGTTTATTATATGAAGAAAAAAATGCGAATACGTGGTGACGAAAAGGGAATCTAATAGTACGAAAAAAAAATTCGACAAAGCAAAAAATTTTTGTTCTATCTTCAGCTCAAGTAGTTCATTCTTTTTCTTTGATATTTGAATAAAAATAAATATATGAGAGATGGGAATAGTAATAGATTTTAAATTTTCTTTTTCAAAACCTCCCGTCTATGGTTTCTGTAGCCTATTCTTAGAGTTCAGTCGTATAAAACACTTCTAAAAGGACTTGTAATATATTTGAATAAAAATGCAAATATATGTTGAGGAATAAAGAAAGAATTCAATTTTCCTTCAACGAAACTAAAAGTTCTCATTCCACCTAAAGTTTCAATAGTTCATACTTTTTCATATATTTGAACTGTCCCTCAATAAAAACAGATGGAAAAAAAATGTTCTTCCATCTACAAATTCAAATGTCCATTCTTACAGTTAAGCTGTAAAAAGTACTTTTAAAATGGTTTATATGTGAAGGAAAAAATGCGAAAACGTGCTGACGGAAAGGGAATCTAATAATACGAAAAAAAAAAAAAATCTCGACAAAACAAAAAGTTTTCTTTCCGTCTACAGTTCAAGTAGTTCTTTTTTTTTCTTTGATATTTGAATAAAAATAAATATATGAGAGATGGAATTAAATTTCCTATTTCAAAACCTCCCGTCTATGGTTTCTGTAGTATATTCTTAGAGTTCACTCGTATAAAACACTTCTAAAAGGATTTGTAATATGTTTGAATAAAATGGAAATATATGTTGAGGAATATAGAAAGAATTCAATTTTTCTTCAACGAAAAACAAATTTCTCATCCCGCCTATAGTTCTAATAGTTCAAACTTTTTCATAGATTTTAACTGTTCCTGAATAAAACAAAAGAAAAAAAAACTAATGTTCTCTCTACAATTTTAAATGTACATTCTGACAGTTCAGCTGTAGAAACTTCTTTTAAAAGGGTCTATATCTGAAGAAAAAAATGCGAAAACGTGGTAACGGAAAGGGAATCTAATAATACGAAAAGAAAAATCTCGACAAAACAAAAAGTTTTCTTTCCGTCTACAGTTCAAGTAGTTCTTTTTTTTTCTTTGATAATTGAATAAAAATAAATATATGAGAGATGGAATTAAATTTCCTATTTCAAAACCTCCCGTCTATGGTTTCTGTAGTATATTCTTAGAGTTCACTCGTATAAAACACTTCTAAAAGGATTTGTAATATGTTTGAATAAAATGGAAATATATGTTGAGGAATATAGAAAGAATTCAATTTTTCTTCAAAGAAAAAAAAAGTTCTCATCCCGCCTATAATTCTAATAGTTCAAACTTTTTCATAGATTTTAACTGTTCCTGAATAAAACAAAAGAAAAAAAAACTAATGTTCTCTCTACAATTTTAAATGTACATTCTGACAGTTCAGCTGTAGAAAGCACTTTTAAAAGGGTCTATATCTGAAGAAAAAAATGCGAAAACGTGGTAACGGAAAGGGAATCTAATAATACGAAAAGAAAAATCTCGACAAAACAAAAAGTTTTCTTTCCGTCTACAGTTCAAGTAGCTCTTTTTTTTTCTTTGATAATTGAATAAAAATAAATATATGAGAGATGGAATTAAATTTCCTATTTCAAAACCTCCCGTCTATGGTTTCTGTAGTATATTCTTAGAGTTCACTCGTATAAAACACTTCTAAAAGGATTTGTAATATGTTTGAATAAAATGGAAATATATTTTGAGGAATATAGAAAGAATTCAATTTTTCTTCAACGAAACAAAAAGTTCTCATTCCGCCTAGAATTCTAATAGTTCAAACTTTTTCATAGATTTTAACTTTTACAGAATAAAACAAAAGAAAAAAACTAATGTTCTCACTACAATTTTAAATGTACATTCTGACAGTTCAGCTGTAGAAAGAACTTTTAAAAGGGTCTATATCTGAAAAAAAAATGCGAAAACGTGGTGACGAAAAGGGAATCTAATAATACGAAAAAAAAATTCTCCACAAAACAAGAAGTTTTCATTCCGTCTACAGTTCAAGTAGTTCTTTTTTTTCTTTGATATTTGAATAAAAATAAATATATGAGATATGAAATAGTAATAGATTTTAAATTTCCTATTTCAAAACCTTCCGTCTATAGTTTCCGTAGTCTTTTCTTTGAGTTTAGACGTGTAAAGCACTTCTAAAAGGAATGGTAATATATTTGAATAAAATCGCGAATATATGTTGATGAATAAAGAAAGAATTCAATTTTTCTTTAACGGAACAAAAAGTTCTCATTCCGCCTAGAGTTCCAGTTATTTATACATTCATCATAAACCGTATAAAGCGCTTCAAAACGCAGTTATAGCATATGTAAATAAAAACGAGAATGTGAGATTAGGAATATCTTTATATAATTAATTCTTTAACTGTTTTTTTAACAACACAATCGCGGAATAGAGTGCTACTACTATTTCTGAATAGTAACATACGTCTAGTTTAGCCTTTCCACTACCAGACCGACTCCATTAGATCCAAAAACAATCGCTGTTATTTTTTCTATATGTGCAAATTTATTAACATGTCAAAAGTAAGTGGCATAATCATTATAATAAATCTTTTATATTATAATGTGTTTCTATAATTAATGTCTTTCTATAATTATTGTAATAAGTGAAAGCACATAGGGCGAAATGCAAATTTTCACCTTACTTTAATCATAAAATATCAATATGAGATTCGACAGATCTCAATGTTACTTAACAGGTGACATTTGAAAAATACAAATAGATGTTAAAAGAAGTTTAAAATGTTTAAAAACACCTCAAGTATTTTCGGCCGGCAACCGCGACGATCGTCAAGGAGCGAAAAATGTCAGAAAGGATTTTCGTTTCTTGAAGATGGTTGCGGTTGCCGGCTAAAAGTACTTGGAGGATTTTTAAGCATTTTAAACATCTTTTAAGATCCGTTTGGGCTTTTTAAATGTCACCTGTTATGTAACATTGAGATCTATCGAATCTCATATTGACGTTGTAATAGTTTTTTTTTCATTGTATAAGTTATGCTGTATTAGTAATATATGCAGTCAGGGCCGTATTCTTAACATATGCAAACTTCAACGAATAAGAAAAGAATAGCAATGTTTCCCTTGTTTAACTCCTTAACAGTTTCATTTTTTTTTGACACAATAAACTATAAAATGGGAAGAAACCCCACTTTTCCGTGCTAAAATATTATCTATATAATGCTGTGCTTATATGATCAAAAATATCTGCCAATTTATAAAGCTAAGATTGTTACAAATTAGTGGTATCTAAAGGATTTTTATCAGCAAAGAATGCAAACTCTTCTTGCTCGAGAGGCGTTCGGGCAAAACTATTAAGTGGTTTATCAAAGATAAATAAGGCTAACATTACTTCATATATATATATATTTATTTACTAGTGGGTCTCTGCCCTTTGTGCACCGACCTCCGGACGGTCATCAGACTTGAGCTTTGCAAATTTGTTCCTAATTCATCCACTATTGAAAACACACTGTACGCATTCAGCTATATACATAACCATCATCAGGGATAAAAATAGCTGTATTTTTTAATTCTGAGGAAGGCTACGTTTATAGTCGAAAGCGCTGAGAGTAATTGACATTCAATAATGTTAATGTAGTTTAATAACTTTCTTACTATTTTATCATCTTTTAAGTAATAAAACACATTAAGTGTAATTTAAAGTTTTGGTAAATATCTCGTGAAACATTTTTTTTTATATAATATCTTCTTTTGATACATAAAATTGTTATAAAAATCTCATCAGAAGTAATGTTTAAATTACGTTCTATTTTATTTAAGGAAATCGATAAAAGAAATGAAATACTGGTAAAATATCACGAGGAAAGAAATAAATAACATTGAGGAGGAGGGGCCATCGCATTAGATGGTTGGTATGAGTTTTGTTTTACGTAAAGGGGTAGATAAAAAAGAAATACTATTTTATGAGTGGAGAAGAGAAATTGTACTTAATTTTTTATAGATTCTTCGAAATACTTTGTTAACGTCAATTAACACAACCGTAAGCAATGAAAGAAATATGTGTATTTCACTGCACTAACTTGTTTTATTATTTCTTTTAAAAAATTATATGTGGAAAATTGACGTCAATAACAGCTAAAAAGATACTACTTTATTTTTCCATATAAAAATATGATTTTTTAGTTTTGTTGGATAGTTACAAAGCACATAACTGCACATGATTTGCCCGATTGTCATTTTGTATATTGTTACATTTAAGCTAGATAAATAGCAAATCACATAGGTAAAATACTAAAATGTGTCTCTTTTAACGCTCTACATATCGGGAATTTAACTAAATTTTTATGAAAATATTTCTCACAAGAATTTTTATTTAAAACTGTTTAACTTTTTTATTAAACTTATTTCTATGTGATTTTAATTTTTAACACTTTCCAACATAATTGAAAAGTGTTTATGAATTCGGTTTGTTTGGCCGTCTGTCTGTCCATCTTTGTGCTCTAACTCACCTAAATGTACTCGGTAGCAGGGGTGCAAAAATCTAGGCGCCAATTGGTTGATTCCCACCATTAAATTTTATTAGTATTCGTCTTCAAATTTTATTAGTACACTTCGCCTAAATTTTAGCAGTATTTTTATTAGGCGAAGAATACTAAACATTTAGTGGTGGGAATCGGCCCATTGGCCCCCAAATTTTTGCACCCCTGCTCGGTAGTAACATAGTTATTTAAAGTAAATTTTCTTAGTTTCTTGCAGAAAATAATAGAGAGGCCATTTTAATTTCAGCTAGGTCATTGAATTTATTTAGTCTTTTGGGAAAGGATCAGATCCCTCTCAGATTTGAGTGAATTTGAGCTTAATGATCGTCGATATTTAAGCCTCCCCACTCCACTTCCTAATTACCTATTATTGTTTTATATAAGTTAGTGTTGTTTGTTAAAGTGCATTGGTCTCCTTTCAAGTGCACATCCGGGGCCCTAAGTGGTTGAGGGGTTAAGACATTATTCCGCTAATCGATTGATGGCGTAGGAGACAGGGCGGTGGGATCGACTTCCGTCAACTCTATTGCACACTTTTAGTGGAGCTCTTGGCTTTAAGGATTTCCTGCATTCCGTCTTTGAGGGGTGAAAATTTTCGGGATGAAGGTAATCCCAACCCCGTATTTTTCAGCATTCTTTTTCTTGGGATTACGGTAATCCCCCCGTAAGCAAAAGGTTAATTCTTCAGTGTTGTAATTTCCTTGTGCCTATTCAGTTGTCATCTTGGTGAAGATTTATAAGCAGATATTTGTATCAAGCACACAAATCTGATGTATATGTTCAATAAACAAACAAACAAACAAAAAGTGTACATCTAAAAAGAAATATTCGTGGTAGATTTATTTTAAACATGTTGTATAAATCTATCACGAAGTCTATTGTTTGGAATTGGTATTCCAAATAGTTTCCAAATTCACCCATGCACTATTTTCAAACAATATTGTTCTTGGGAGGGTTTTTTGAAAATATTGTAGAAATCTAACAGTAGCATTAATGTTTGGAAATATTGGTTATTATGAAGACCATTCAGATTATATGCAGAGAACAGTTCACGTTTTTGGCTGCCACTATTTGTAAACAACAATTTTCGTGGTAGATTTATTTGGCAGACTTGGAAATCTACTACTAAAATTAATGTTAGGAAATAGTGATAGTAAAAATAGTGACTAGTTGGGAATCCTGTATGTTGTATTTTAAGTTCAGAAATAATATTTAGAAATACTATATGAAAAACGCAATAAATAACCTACGGTTTTATATCATTATTTTATATAAGGCAATATATCATTAAATTTGCAGAGCAGGAGAAGATTTTTTTTTAAATGTTCTTTAATTTTATTTAAACGAAAAATATTTTCTTTATTTTATTTTGCATATTTAAACGGATTAATAATTTTAAATTTAAAAAAAATATAAATAAATAAAAACTTTTATTCAGAAATACAAGGGTTGAACGTGAAAGAAAGTTCTGAAACATCATAGAATGACTTAAAAAAAATCATTTAATAAAATACATTCTATAATTTGAAATTAACATATTTACAAATACAAAATTTGATATAATTCTTATTTTCGATAAGTAGGTAAAGACATTTAAATTTGTAATGTGTGTTTTATTCAGACATATAGAAGTACCTCTTATTATACAGTAATAATAATCTATTAATCTCTTTACCTGTAGAAATGGTTCTCGATTAGATAATGTAAAATCGAAAAATTCAAATAATCTAATATACATATATATATATATATATATATATATATATACAGTGATCTCTAACTTATGCACGACAAAAGGGGACAATGAAATTTTCGCACATAAGTGAAAAACCACAAAATAAGCTTAACCCTTCTTTGCATTGTGATGGATATTTCCATCACTGTTTATTTAACTTTTAATAAATAACTCAACTTCTTCGCTATCACTATATTTATATAGAAATATTAATGTACTAAATTTCCCGTGAACTATGTTGCTGAACAAAGTTAAAAATCTATCTTAAAATTTCTGGTGTCTAATATTTAATATATGTTTAAAAAAACAATTGTAAAAGAAAAACTCATGCAAAGAAGAGTTACATGGAAAAGTTAACATAACTAATACTAGTAGTACACTTCTAATACACTAATAAATAAATACGCACATAATTTCCGTTTATATATTGTAATTTAATAAGAATGTAAAAATTCAAAGTTGTTACATACGTATCAAACTTTTGTTAAATTACATTTTCTTCACAAAGAAGTCATAAATAAAGATTTATTTTTGTTTCCGGGAACTGTCGAGGAGAGTCTTTTCAAGTTCATCTAGGTGCGAAAAACTTCTTTCGCTTCCGGAATTAAAGTGAAAAAATTCCCGCAGAGTTTCCAATGCTTCATATGGTGTTGTGTGGATTAGGGGAAGTTTTGCTGTATCTCCTTCATCGTCTTCCACATTTTCGTCCTTGTTGTTGCCAATTTCCGCTGCAATATCGCTGATATCCCGCATCTCAGTTGTAATTAATGTTTCGTCGACATCCACGAATTCGGAGAAAGTACACAAAGCCACTCCGCCAGATATAGCATTCCAATCATCTTCGCTTACATCGGCCTCGCTTTGCGTTTCTTTATCGTCTTCAAATTCCTTTTCTTCTGAGAGCGGAAATCCTGCCTTCTTAAAACAGTTTTTGATACAGATGTCAGTAATGTTTGTCCATGACGAGCACACCATGTGAATAGCATCAAGAACAGTGATCTGCTTCCAATCATCTTTCACCGAACGTTTAATTTCTATAGCCGCAAGAAGATGCCGGATTAAAGTTCTTCTGTACTGCACTTTCACGCAACGAATGATGCTCAGGTCCATAGGTTGAAGTTTGCTTGTGCAATTGGCTGGAAAAAACACAACTTTTTGTATAGTTGAGAGGCGGAAGATCTTTTGGGTGTTCTGGGCATTGATCCATAGATAGGATAAGCTGCATTTATAGCTTCTCTGCTTTTCAGAATTCCTATTAAAGTTGATTCTGGAATACGGAAATGATCAGCT
This sequence comes from Maratus michaelseni, assembly GCA_963931845.1. Lineage (NCBI taxonomy): Eukaryota > Metazoa > Arthropoda > Arachnida > Araneae > Salticidae > Maratus > Maratus michaelseni. Next base: position 103,383,886 of record OZ007600.1, read on the forward strand.
AACGCTGTTTTTGGTTTACAGCATTTTTCATCATTTTTTTTTATGATATCCATTTTCAAAGAAAACAAGTTCGTACGTTTTGCAATTTTTTATACACTGTATAGTACGTAAGCGAATGGCTTAGTAACGCAAACCTAAAGCTTGTTCCGCGAGCAGTGCTTAACGTCCACACTGATTGGCTGCGACTTTCAGTGATGTCAACATTTTCGTATGTAACCCGTTCTCCCTAGAGCTCCTATAACCCTCTATAGGAGCCTTAGTTCTCCCCTCTCGATGTCAATTACAAGAGAAAAAGAACGCGTTCCTGGAAGAATCCGAACAATGGATTAAGGGCGTGTGAATGCATTCCAAGAGACAGAACATGGAAGGTACATTCTTGCGATAAGCAACTTGAAAAACAAAATTTCGCACATAAGTAAAATGTGCATTTTAGGTTTCGCGTATAAATGAATAAGTGTTACCATTGTTTTCCTATTTTTCTGGCCGGGCCCGCGGGAAAAAGCGCATAAGTGAAAAACGCGTATAACAGAGGTCGCGTATAAGTGAGAGATCACTGTATTTAAGAATGACAATAATAAGTGTTACTTAAACAGTTTTCAAAATTTAAATAAGGTATATATTTTTTTAGACTTTAACAAAAGAATAATATTTTCAAATTTTTAAATTTTAAATATATCAGACTCTCCGCCCCGCCCCCTCCACTAAAAGGAAAAAAAGAAGAAAAATCATTAATACATATTACCACGAAAATAAAATTTTAGACACACTCAAACTTAGGGTCTTCAACCTGTGTCACGCGGCCAACAAGCTATCACCATCCAAGAAAATAAAAAAATTGCCTTCTTTAATGATAAAAACTTTGCGTAAGGCGAGGTTTACTTTTCGAAATTTGTGAGTGCAAACGACATTCAGACAAAATGATTAAAGACGCCTACTCTAACTCAAAACTAAATAGCAAGTGTCCTAGAACCAGTGTTGCTAATTTAGAACTTTCTTATCAACATATATACTTCAATTTGTGAATAATAATTTTCAATTTATTTAGTGACAGATATTCCATGATCGACCTTCCGCCTACCAGACGGGTCCATTGGATCTAACAGGTACATTCAAAATGATTATTGGACGCAGAATTTTTTTGTCAAAATAAGTTAAATTTAAACTACAGAGAACTAAAGTAAATAAATAATTTAAATAGTTATAAATAAAAATTCTGGTGTGAAATGTTTTGAACAAGATTGAGTAAAATTTCCGGTAGTTCTAAGGTTACATAAAGCAAAGATTATTATTTAGAAATTCTGATAGATTTTTTAATAAAAAGATGCATTCGTAAAAGATGTCAAAACTGCCTAGAACACTACATACAAACCTTTTTGTATGGAAAACTAGAAAAATATGCTTTTTTCCAGGCAAGTCTTGTATCAAGGAGGAACAATAACGCACTTAGCGTCTTTATTCCTGGACATTGATACGCCTTTTTTCTTCAAATGTCTTTACGAAAGTGGACGACAAAAATAAATAAATAAATAAATAAAAATAATAATTGCTATTTATATTTGATTGACTTTTGCGCTTAAAGATACATCACAAAATGACTGTCTCGAAACATTAATCGTCCAAAATGTTTGCAAATTCTAAACTAAGAACTGGCCAACTTGGAAAAATAATAAATCCCAGTCGCAATAGTCACATAAAAAGTTTATATAACAGCAAATTTTCAACGCTATGTAAACGAAGATAAGTATACATTACGACATGAAATTTAAAATTAACATATGCCCAGCAAATAACAGTCAAAAATGGAGAAAGGAAAGCTCTCCAACATAGACCGGGAGGCGGCAGCACAGACAATCACCTCATCGAGTTCACGGCTGAAATTCCAGAATTAGTTAAAACTCGATTCGCATATTAAAACGCAATCGGTGTGCCAAGTCATATCTTGGTGGAAAACACCTTAAAATCCGATTTTAGCGGTTGACTCGTAGGTTTACCATTGTGTTTTCCTGCACCCAAAGGTATGAAAACATGGAGGACTGCGAGCAGGAACATACAATGGTAAACCTACGAGCCAACCGCTAAAATCGGGTTTTCGGGTGTTTTCCACCAAGATATAACTTGGCAGACCAATTGCGTTTTAATATGCTAATCAAATATTAACTAATTCTGGAATTTCAGCCGTGAACTCGATGAGGTGATTGTATGTGCTGCCGCCTCCCGGTCTAACAGAGAAGCAGGTAATAATGGTAAAATAAGATGGCGACTTAGATAAAGATGAGGATTAAGAAATACTTGTTACATTAATACTTTTGCATTGTGTTATTCATATAAATATTTTATTGTCCAAAAATATTCCGCCAGTTTCTAATGAGGTTTTTAATGTATCTATGCTAACAAAGCTAATGCATATTGTGAGCGTCCTTTCTAGACATTTTATGAAAATAAAAATGCAGAAGATATAAAATGTTTCTTTGACACTGTGGGGAATTGGACAAGAATCATCAAAACAGTTCTTGATACAAAAGTGAAGATATACTTATGAAAATACTTATTTGCAGTTTTGTTTTCTGTAAATACTAAGTGTTCCCTCTAGGCCAGGGAAGGCGAACCTATGTCACGCGTGCCACTTTTGGCACGGCTTTGTTGCTGGCTGTATCTAAATCAACATACAGTCAGATTACACAAAAGTTACACACTTAGAGGAGCTGATCTTGTCTAAATCCGATTAAAGGAAATTGGAATATTAAAACCCATTTATGCCCAGCGTCGATACTTTAGTAAAATGAGAAAAGTACATTTCACACCACTTAAAATGTAATAGGAATTTGATATCGTATTTTACCGAGGAGTCCTTGATAAAATAAGCCACCAAATTTCTATAAAAAAAAGTAGTGTGACATTCCCATTTTGCTAAAGCGTCCTTAAATAGGGACGCTAGGCATAAATGGGTTAATGGCGGTATATTAAATTCCAATCTAATTCGATATCAGTGTTGCCAGTTAGCTACTTTTCTTTTAATTCGGTTTTCTTCATTGTTGCCAGTTTTTTTTAAGTAAAATTCGCTTTATTTAACTACAAATTAAATAAGGCGAAAACAAGGTGAATAATTCTATTTCAAAAATGTGGTGGCAAACAGGCAATCTGAATTAATTAAAAGCAGCCCACTGGTAACAATGTGCATTACAGCCTCAGGAATTTAGTAAATAAAGACGGTATTTGAACATCATTGAAAAGGAAATATTATTACTCATTAGTACAAATTCCGATGGTAAAATTATGGTAACTTGGAATTTAATTTCAGAGCTATTTAAAGAAATTCACATTTGCCAATTTAAAAGTTTTTCCATCTAGCTATGCTTTTAAGACATTATTTTTGCCAATGAATAATATAAAAACTTAAATAAAAAGTACTTGTCCAGTTCAGTTGGCATTTTGTTAAAATTGACCTAATATTAATTATTTTTCATCTAAGATGTTTAACAGCAATGTTCTTTAATTACATTTTTTAAAATTTTTAAATATATTTGTTTCTATAATTATTACAGTGTAATTTGTACATGTATTGTAAGTGTAATTTGTCCATATTTTTTAAATCTTTAGTTAAAAAAAATTACGTAATTTTGGTTTATTTTTTTCCATCCACTAAATTTGTGTTTTAGTTGGCACAGCATGATCCAGTGTTGCCAGTTGTCTACTTTATTATCATCATTATTATTATTTAGATTACTTGATTGGCAACACTTTTTTGAAATGGTATAATTTGCACTGTCTTCGCTTTTTTCATAGCTGCCAACTTTTACGCTTTTTTCCTACCACTAAAATTTTATAGATAATTTATTAAACTTTATTTATTTAATAAATTTATTAAAATTATTATTAAAACGCCGAAATCACGTGATTCAATAAGGCAAAAATTTCTATTAATTTTTAGTGGAAGCAAAAAAGCGTAAAAGTTGGCAGCTATGCTTATTTAATCTGTCATTAAAAAAGGCGAATTTTACTTTCTCAAAAAACTGGTGGCAATCAAGAAAAAAAATAGCCCACTGGCAACACTGTCATGGTCATGTTCATGTAAAATAATTTCGAGCAAAGCTGACACGCTGCAATAAAAAGGTTCACAACACTGCTCCAGGTCCTGTAAAAATGGACAAAATGCACCTTGACTTTTTAAAAATAGTAAAATTTCACCTTTAATTTTACTATTTAAAAAAAATAGTCAATTTACACAGAAATTTCTTTACCCCAAAAAGAAAAAGCGAAGAATCAGAAATTTCTTGTAAAAAATTTCGTGATACCACAGAATTCCTAATTCCGTATGATCAAGAGCTTTAAAAAATTATAGAACTTCATTTCTTCTGAAAACACGGAAAGTTATTAAATCATGTTGTAATTTAATTATATTTTTCAATTTGGAATTGATAAAATTATTGTCAATTTATTAATTGTACTTAAAAATTATGTACTTTTCTTCCTTATATCATTACTGAACATCTTACTGATGCAATTCCTCTTGAAATAATATCCCGTTCCAATAAAATAGTGTCTCTTTTAGAAAATAGCAGTCTGCCTTTTGTCTTTCTAGAATGAAAATTTACTAATTATAATTTAATTATATGAAGCAAAAATTAGAGAGTTAATTGTTTAATAATTAAAGCAGTGTTATCAATTTAATATTAATAATTTTACTAATTGGTAATATCGGCAGTGTGTAGTATAGGTTTACATAATTATTACAAAATATCAATGTACATAACGTTATTGTATTCAATTAACTAATGAAATTACTAATTTGCCGTTTTTAAAATTTCTTCTGTAATTACTAATTTTAATTTTGTGAATTAAAGCAGATGTTCCCAAAGTGTGCTCCGCGGAGCCCTTGGGGCTCCGCCTATACTTTTCAAGGGTTCCGCGGCGTTCCAGGAAAATAAGCAAAACATGATTGAAATTAGCGTATTGCAAAGGAAAATTTTTCGAAAGTATGTAGGAATTTGTGTTTGTGTGTGCGTCATAAATAAATACATCTAGCAATGGATTGAAAAATACTATAATATATTTCTTTAAATCATATAAAAATTTGCATTATGCATGTATCCATTTTCTGTATAATATTGCTGGTTTGAACTATTTTATTTTATGTTTCTGCATTTAACATGTTTTAAAAATTCGATTCAAAATAAGCTACAAGAAATAGTATTGTGAATCGAATGCACCACGTGAATCGAAAAAGCAAAGGCGCGCCTGGACAGTTATCTCTACTTGCCGAACAAATGGGAGAACAGTTTTTCTTTTTAGCGCCGCCTATTCATATATTTAAACTTAGTTATTTTTTGCTTAGTAACCAGGTTTTAACTCCCTAATGAGGTAAGTGTGTCTCACATTGTTTATTTTCTTTTGCTTCACTCTTTGCGATCTTTAAAATGAGTTATTTTTTACTCCATTGCTTGCTATATTTACTGAGAAATGTGTTAGTTAAGTTTTGATTGTTTCAGTGATAGACAAAAGCGTAGCGTCAGGGGGGTGGGGGGGGCAGGATCACTTTACTACCAGTATTTCTATATACTATATTTGGCCTTATTTAATTCATACCGTTCAAAGATTAAATAAGGTGAAATGTAGTATATAATTATACTGATAGTAAAATGATCGTGCCCCCCCCCCCCTGACGCTACGCCACTGGTGATAGACAATCACTGATAGCTTTTCGTTAATATTTTAATTTAAGTGGTATAATCTCAAATTTCATGTTCTATTTCAGCTTAAAATTGAAAACTGCTTCAATCTTTTTAACTTATTCAATCTTATAAAAGTTGTAATTAATTTTGACACCCAGTTCGCGAAAATAGAACACATGTATTTACGAAATTTAATTGATCTCGGCATTGGCTAAGATTCTTATATTATGATGCTACATTTTCCTAACAGAAATAAGGCTGTAGCAATTAAAAAATATACATTGGTTCTTTACATTTGTCATCATACTAACAATCTAAACTTTTGCTCAGCTCCACCCCTTGGTTAGACTTTTCGTCGATGAGCACCTGCCCTGATATAAATTTAACCCCTCCCATATATATTGTTTTGTTAGTAAAGTTTTTCTACTAGTTGTAGGTCTTTTAACATGTGTAGTTTTTAATTGTATATCTACTTTGAGGCAAAAACAATGGTGAAAGAAATTTTCTTTCAAAACTATAATTAATAGCTAAATACTTCAAATAAAACATCCAAAAACAAGTGGGTAAGTGTGATCGAAGATCGCTCAAAGGGTTTCGTTTAACATTCCTTTCAAAACACTTTATCCTTTCTTTAAGAAATTCAAACAAATTTCATTTAGCAAAAAAAAAAAAAAAAGTTATGTTTTTTATAAAGTAAAAATTTTTTAAAGTCTATTTTTTCTTTTTATCGAATATCTAAACCATTCCGATAGCGGTCTAAGCCCGCTATTATATTCTCTCACTGTAATATCTGTCATGCGGACTAAATGCGATATTTAAAAAAAATAATTTCAAAATTAAACATGTTGTACACCTTCAAAATGTTAAAATATGCGAGTATTTCCATAATCGGATTTTTATCATGATTCAATATGTTTATCAAACTCATATATTTACTATTCTCTATTACTCATATTGATACACGCTGATTCTGAAACATTTGAAAAATCCATTAAACTTCCGATATGAAGTCAGATTTTCTTTTTAATTCTCTAATGACTAAAATTCATTAAAATACAACTAAATGTAAATATATTGCTTGAAGGTGCGTAAAAACAAAGATTTTATGTACATAGGTATGACAATGAGGAAATTTCGGGACAGAATAAAAGAACATCAAGCAGATCTGAGATTAAATAGACACCACACTGCGTTAGCAAGATTAGCGCAAACTGAACCTATAAAAGTTGATTTCAATAGATCCAAAATTATATTCCGCACAAATAATCACCTGGAAGCAATCATAAGAGAGTCTATAGAAATAATGTCTAAAAAAGAATTAGTCTGTAATGATGTATTATCATATGATATCCACGCAGTCTGGAATGAATTAATGCATCATTGATTACCTTTCCCATGCCACCTTATTTCCAAACCCTTCAAGTAAAATAGTTTATTCCGGGCAAGCAAGAACACGCAAAGAGATAACAACTCAACTCAACAATTTTAGTTTTTCTACTGATGATGACCGAGTTTTCGGTTGAAAACGTTTTGGAGTTTTTTAAAAGGACTTTAATGTGCTTTTAAATGTTTTTATGTATGTTTTTACGCACCTTCAAGCAATATATTTACATTTAGTTGTATCTTAATGAATTTTAGCTATTAAACAAGGTGAATTTGCACTGAAATTTTAACTTTTATTCTCTAATGACGTGATATTAATCTGTTTTGTGCACATACACACACTCATACTCCTTGTATTATTGAGAAATCATTCCGTTTTATGTTTTATTACCACTATGACGTCAATCAATTTTATTTCATATTAATCTTTTTTTCAATTGGTGAAACTTTTAATTTCATTTTTCACGTGAAAATCGTCTGATAGAAAAATAATTATTGTAGAAAGATTTTCATCGTTGATTTTTAATTTTTGGCATCGGCTATAACGAAAAATGTTTAAAGTTAATAGGAAAAGCTGTTAGAATTTTGATTTTTTATCTCTATTTATTAAAATAATACGAATTTTTCAAATTTTAATATTTTCAGCTCTTCACAGCTGAAATTCTGATTTGTACACAAAGTTTCAACTCTGTAAGTTACATAGTTTTCGAGAAGGGCTCTGTGACAGACAGACAACGGAGCGGGAGCAATAGGGTTTCGTGAGATGAACGAAACCCTAAAAAGCGAACGATGCTGCACCTAACAATACAGGTTATAGATTTTGCCCCGCCCACTTAAACACTAAAACGATGATCTGCTTCTAAATGTATTTAAAAAAAAATGTTTTCAAAAGAAGAAGCTCAGAGGCGATTCGTTTTTGCTGCATGTTTAGAAGTACTAGAAACGTAAAGAAGAACGAAAAGAGAATCCGTAATTACATGATTCTATTATGGGTGGGTGGGACTACCGTAATTTCCGGCGTATAATCTGCAGCTCAAAGAGTCGTTTTTTGACCCAGAAATTTTATTCAATAATTGTAGTTAAATATTTACAGCGATCTTTTAAGTTACATTTTATAAAATAATATTTCTGGGTCGAAAAACGACTCTTTGAGCTGCGGATTATACGCCGGAAATTACGGTACCTAAAACGTGTTATACAATTACTCAATAGCGACTGGACCTACGCATTTTCTTTCTTTTCGCAAGCAGACTTTGGATTATACAGAAGTCTATCTTTGTAAAGTAAAACTGTACAACTTACCTTTCTTTTCTGTGTGTGTGTGGTTTTCGTCATAAATAATAATAATTTCACGTAAGCTTTAATGCAATGCATGAACCAGACAGGGTTACCATTTTGAACTTTAATTCCGAGTTCATATTGGAAATCCTGAAAGAATATATTTATTTTAAAAATGGATGTCATTAACCCCTTAACAGTACTGCTCAAACGTCGCTTGGGAAGAAGAGTTTGTTTTCTTCGTTACTAAAAGCTTTCAGAAACCACAAATTTTTAATTATAATTTTTGCTGTATATGGCGCACATATCTTGATTATACAAGGCAGCTATTTTAATACAAAAAGGTGGTTTTTAGTCCTTATTTTTAATTTATTATGTCCAATAATAGTCATATTAAAATAAAACTGTTAAAGGGTTAAATAACAGAAAATTTGATTTTCAAAATTTCTAGTATGAATTCAGAATTTCTGTATCAAGAAAAGGGCCAAACTGAGAACCTTGGCCCCATGTTGGAAACTACTGTTTCGGACTCTTATCCAGTAGATCTTTTACTTCTCCATAGGCATAAAAAAACATTAATTTGTAAGCCATAGGGTGGGGTAAAGGGGCTCCGCCTTAGAATTTCTTCCCAAAAAGGGCTCCGCGAGCCCAAAAGTTTGGGAACCACTGAATTAAAGCATAAAAATATAGATTTTGTCAATAGTTACGGAGTTAAGTGTTTTGGAAAACGAAACTTTTTTTTGTAGGAAAAAATCATAAATATCTGATATCCCCCCCACAAAAAAAAAAAAAATAAATAAATAAAAATAAAAAATCCTATTTATTATGTTTTTTAAAACAATCATGATTTTTTACACCTTATATAAAATCGATTAAAATAATATGTTAAATATATATTAATAATGATCTAGTGTATGAAATGTATTAAAAAAATCAATTTAATAAACTGGCTTGAATAAACATTCATCATAATATGTGAAGAATTTAGAAGTCATTAATTAAGCTTGTATTAAACGAATTAAGAATAAAAGAATAAATCAACCACAGTCACTTTTAGTTACTAATTTTGCAGCCGTAAATGCTCCAATTTAATTATCGCATCTTGCTTAATTAAACGCAGCGAAGAAGATTATGGCCTATAATAAGCTTTCACGAAGGCTTTTAGCATTTCACAAAGGCTAAATCAATTACTTGAGTGCATCTATGTACTTTAAAAAGTATAACTTAATTGTAATTGATAACAATATGGGCAATATAATAATTAAAATGAATTATCTGCGATTTTATTATCATATTGCTATTATTTTAATGCACGTCTGTTTTACAATTTTAAGATATATTAACCATTTCTGCTTTTGTTAAAACTTATTTCTAATTCATACCGCTTATGATATGAATAAAGAGGAAAAGACATATAGTGTATTTGAAATGTCTACCAGTTGCGAGTAAAGTAACGAAATAGATATAAGTTTTAACAAACGCAAAAATAATTTATATATCTTAAAATTGTAAAACAGATGCGCATTAAAATAATAATAATATGATCATAAAATCGTTGATACTTCATTTAAATTATTATATTGCCCATATTGTTATCAATGTATGTAGTCAGAAGATGGCGGTTGCTGTTTGCTTACATTGGATTAACCCATCAACTGCCAAAACTATTTGGGCGGAGTCTTCAATATATTTACTGAAATTCGCTTGCCACCAAAAATTCTGAAAGATAATATTTGGTATCTTTAATACCAAAGTTTTTGTCATTAAATAAAGTATTTTTTAACATATTAAAATAGTGGTACATGTGCAGGTTATATATATATATATATATACGTTTATTTTGAATGTTGCGTTAACGCAACAGTAGCAGGTAACAAGGTCCGATTACCGCCGAGTCAAAACTTCAACCAGTAAATTTAAATACAAAATTTCACCTTATTTAAACGCTTTATTCATTCAAAATTTCTGTCAAGAATAAGGGTAAACTTTCTATTGTTTTTTCCTGGTGGAAGTTTGGCCCGGCGGTATTATAATTTTTTTCATTAATATTGACAAGAGGACTGTTTATGTAGTCACAATATCGTCGCTACCATCTCAAAATATCGAATGTGAAAAAATGCATTTTTCACCTTATTTAAAAGCAGGAAAATATTACAAAATCTGCGATCAAATGTGGTGATTACAAACTCTGAGATTTAATCGTTAGATAGAAATTTTCTAATTAGAAATAGTGGTACCAGACATCTTGGAAATTCCACAAAAATAACGCAACATGCAAAGATGTTTCCAAATAAATTTATCTGTCACACCTAACAATTAGTTATCAAGTTATCATCGAATAGTCAAATCAGCAATCTTTAGAAGGTCATACTTAAAAGTAAACTTGAAAATATCTTTTCTGCTATTTCCTATGTGCTAAGTACAAGTTAACGATGTGTGTATGTATTTACTGATGGAGTAATGTTGCCCTCGTTAACAAATAGATGTTAGATTATAATATTAGGTTATTTTAGTCGCAATACCACCTAATCTTCAAAATCTTTGTCTCATTATTGTCATTATCCCGAGAATATTTTAACTCATATTTAGTCTTTTTAAATGACTAATTTAAATTGCTTAATATAAATTTGGCGTGGTAAAAGCAATGAGTGGATGAAATATAGGAAATCATTCTCGCCAAATCCCTGGGGGAGTTTCTGACGCATTTTTACATAAATTAGCTTTGAAAGGTTTATAGCTTGAAATTTTAAATTAAATATTTTTATGTTTATGGAGCTCTTATGTATGGTAATATTTGGTCTTATGTATGGCATTTATTTTCTGAAACATCAGCTTCATATCTGAAAAAGAGAATTTTCATTTTTTCAGAATTTTTTAAGTATTAAATTAATGATTTAGAAAATTTATGCTGATATATTACGATAGATATATGTTGGATAAACATAAAAATATATAGTTTTAAAGTTTGGGTTTTAAATCATTTCAGTATAAAGCTAATTTATGTGCAAAAGTATCAGAGACCTCACACCCATACACGTGGACCGAGCGTCCTGAGATTTCAACAGTTCGTATAAAAATAATTTTGTATATGGCCCCATGAAACAATTAACTTTAATGGGAGTATACACATCCATAAAAAAGAACTTTTGGTGGAAACCGCTTTATTCTGTAATTTTCAGAATTTGAGTTATAACTATGATTAGGATTTGTTTAGTGTCTTGTATGTATTATATATATGGCTTTTACTGCTCGGTAGGAACTGCTATGACTAGGAAATCAAGGCTGTAGAGCATATATGTCCCTCCCGGTTCTCTTTATTAAAGTATAAAATAATAATAATAATAATAATAATCAGCCGTTTTTAGTACCACTATTTTAGAACACTCGTTTACTTTTTTTTATTCATTATGTTAAGATCCTTGTACGTCTACCACTGTTTTTGAATAGACATTTTTGCCGTTATTAATCACAGAAAATGTTACAAACTGTACGATTAATCGCTAAAACATTTTTAAACTGAAAAATATATTAGACAATCATTTCTAATCTGAAATAGTACAGTCATAATCTTTGTAAATTTTAAGGATTATACGTACCTTTTGTTATTAGACAAATATATTTTACAAAAAAAAAGTACCATTTTGATTAAACATGCTTCAATTTTAAAGTTATATTGTTATATCAAAATCTTAAACTTAGAAATCCATTTTCTAAGTCTAAATGTCAGATATTTCAATTAATAAACAAGCATATTAACATAATAAAACAAGCTCATCTATAAATTTGATAACAATACCATAATTTTCATTTTTCCTAAAATGACTATAAATTTAAAACATGATTTAACATAATTTAAAAATATTGTATCATATACATGTTTTTGATTTCAAATTTTTATTCATCATAAATTCTGTTTGAATTATACACCGTTTTGTATTTCAAAATTAGGTTTATCATAAATATGATTTTGACCATTATAAAAATATATATAAAATATATATAAATAATGATATAGTTCTACTTTGGGAACAGTACAAAAACTCAATTTAAGAAATTGACCGAGACAAAGGCAACAATTGAAAAAATATTCTTTAAAGAATATGTAAATCGTTATTTAAGGTTATATTAAATCGATTCGGTTTAAAAGAGTAGATTTAACCACAAGGAATTTAATCAACAGTTTGACGGCGGTATATTCTCCAACTTAATTACTGAATCCTGTTTAATTAAACGCAGGGAAGGAGTTTGTGAATCAAAATAATCTTTCTCTAATGTCTTTAGAAGCTCTCAGACGCTTTCACATTTATATTGTTGCTCAACTCGGAAATCAATTAGTTGAGTGGATGAATGTACATTAGGGTGGAACGAAAAAAAAAATTATTTCAATATGCTATAGTTTTTAAAAGTTGCTTTTGATCAAAAGTAAGACAGAAATTTAATATCAGCGTAATTGGATTATGTTTAGAAATGCCACAAGAAGGGTTTTTATTAAAGTTTTGACAAATTTCGCAATTATGTTGAAATTTACAACTCAGTACTGAATACACTTGTAGTAAAAGAAAAGAAAATTTTTACACATTGCTTTTAATCAGAAAACATGCTAAACAGACTACGTAATACATTTTACTTTAAAAACTAATGAAACATACATAGTATAGAATGAGCTAGAAACAGAACAAAGTTCTGAAGAGGACACAGTATTAGATCCCCATTTTGCTATTGCCTCTACGTTGCTGCAATTAATTGTTGTTAAAATTGCAGCAACAATTGCAAGCGCCGCTCTGCAGGATGTTGGCCTGGTTAGTGATGAAGAAAGAGGTATAGTAATTGACAGAATGAAAATTAGACAAGTACGATAAAAGGACCGAAAAAGATATGTAGAAGAAACTGTAAAACTAGTTACAGAAAATAATTGTTTTTTGATGTAAGAAAAGACAAGACAAATGTGCTGGAGAAGAAGGAAACTAAGAATTACAAAATAATTGTTATCGAAGAACATATATCACTAGTTGCAGAGCCTGGATCACAGTTTTTGGGACACGTAAAACAGATTTCTGGCACTGGAATAGGTATAAAAGACAGCATAAATGCATTTTTCAACTGGCAACAACCAATACTTAAACATTACTTCAACTGAATATGATGGAACTGCCCCGAATACTGGATTGAATAATGGTGCGATTGCTTTATTGTAAAAAGAATTGTGAAAATCACTGCAGTGGTTGATTTGTCTATTTCATGCAAATTAACTGCCCGTATGTCATCTATTTTGTTTCCCAGATGGAAAAACTAAACATCTAAATGCATTTGGAGGAAAAATGAGGAAACAACTAGAAAAGTGTTATGAACTTCCTGTGATTGAGTTTTACGTATTGAAAATAACATTCCATTGCTACAAATTCTAGTATGGACCAAAAATATTTGTTAAAAATGTGCAACACAATCTCCGGTGGAAGTTGCTCTTCTGATTTCTCTATGAAGAATCCAGTAAAACAAACAGAATACTTTGCTCGTATATAGTCTGTCTCAAAAGTTTAAGCACTCTGCAAATCTGGTTTAAAGTAATTGAAGAAGAAAATATTTTATGCTAATTTAGAATAAATACTCGACATTTAATCAAAATAAAATAAAATAAGCCATTTTGGGGGGTTAAAATAAAAAAAATATTTTTTTTTCATTTCTTTTTTCTTTTTTCTTGAAGAAACGCTGTCTCAAAAGCTTAAGCACTTTATGCAAATTTTTTTAGGAACACGGGATTTGCCGTGCGTAATGACGTTGTATGACACCATATTGCACTTTTAGAAAAGTATAAAAGCTGGAGAAATTATTTCCTATCGTTTTAAAAATGCCGAAGGGTAAAGAATTCACAAAATGTGACATTTTGAAAGTTTTTAAATTGAAATCGCAAAATAAAACTGTTTCTGAAATTGCAAAAGTTTTAAATCGATCAAAGCGAGGTATATATCAAGTACTCTCTAGAAATGATAATTTTAAGCGGAAACCAAGATGTGGACGACCACGTATGACCACGGTTCAGACTGATCGGAGAATACGGAGATTGGTATCTAGACAAAATATTTCCATACGGATAATTAATAATAATCTCAGTGTACAGGTGTCCAAAGACACTGTACATAGACGTATTAAAGAGTGTTATTACATCATACTAAAGAAAATGGCTCGCAAACCGTCTCTCAAATTACATCACAAACAGGCAAGAATGAACTGGGCTAAAAAACACATGTCCTACGGGGACAAATGGCTTAGTGTTTTTTTCAACGGTGAGAAAAAGTGGAACTTAGATGGCCCTGAGGGTTAGAACGCGTATTGGTATGATTTACGAAAGAAACCAAGGACATTTTTCACCAGGCAGCAAGGCGGTAAAACTGTTATGGTTTGGGGGGCATTTGGATTCAAAGGCCAGACCTCTCTGGCTTTTCTAAAAGGAAGGCAAGATTCAAAAAAGTATTAAGAGACGCTAAACCAACATTTGTTTCCATTCGGTGACATTTTGGAGGGTCCTGAATGGACTTTTCAACAAGACAATGCCTCAATCCACGTATCACATTCTACAAAACTTTGGCTTTCTCAGAAAAATGTTAAAGTTCTTGACTGGTCAGCTTTATGTCCAGACTCAAACCCGATTGAGACTGTCTGGGGTATTTTAACCAGCCAGGTTTACGGCAATGGAAAGCAGTATGACTCTATTGAAGAACTCCAAGAGGCTATTGAGAAAACGTGGTACTCTTTGCCACCAGAAACCCTACAAAAATTAATAATTTCGATGGACCCATGTTTATTTGAACTATCCGAAATCACGTAAAAATAATTTGTAAGTAAAAATTCTGTAAAAATTATAAATCTGGTTGTTTTTGACATTGTGCATAAACTTTTGAGACAGTTTTTTTTAAACATTTTTTTATTATATTTTTTACAATTATGTAATTTATTTTTTTCTACTTTTGATATCATTTATTTAAATAATGTTGCGAAATCTTCAAATAAAAAAATGTTATTCATTCTAACTTTTTATAATTCTTTGAAAATCGACATTTTATGCTTGTGCTTAAACTTTTGAGACAGACCTTAATAGAATACCCATCACAAAATCTCCAAATACTGACTAAGTACATTTTGAAAATATGTGCAACTGATTGATTTAACATAAAGTTGAAACCATCTTGTATCTATAGATCAAAGCACTTGTGAAAACTTGTCAGCTATTTACGTTACCTCAATTAGACTCTTAAAAATGTAATTAATCCAATCAGTCAAAGCACTGCATACTTTTCTGCACATGAAAATGTCCTCCTCCTTTGTATGGTATCAGACATAGGTGCCAAACTCTCATTAATATTCCGTAATATGCGGGTTAATTTGACCCAGGTTTAACACGTTACGCACCAGAAATTTTTTAAAGAAATGAAAATAAATAAATTCCACGTAGAAACCTGAAATTGAATAAATAAAGATTCATCCAATAATTTTTCTGGTTTGAAGCGTTGTTAAACTGGGTCAAATTAACCCGCATATTACTGAATATTAATGAGAGGTTGGCACCTATGTATCAAGTGATAGAAGTCATGCATTACTCCGGATTGAAAAAGCGAGGGCTGGAAATGAAGTTTGCATTAGAAAAATTTTAATTCCTCTATAAAATTTGATGTTATGGATTATATTGATTCAATGGCATGATGTTAAAGTAACAGAGCCTCCAATGACGATGTATATTTCTGATGACAAACTAAAGCAGTAAATAAAACAAGCAAAAGAATCTGATCACGAGAATCAACGTATTGACTTTTCCCCATGTCACACATGTATGTTTTATGAAACTTTTTAATAAAAAATAAACAAATGAGATGTTAGAGTGCAGGTCCAACTGAATTTAGTTTGACATTGCACTAGCCGCCAAATCTAAACTCAGCACCTATATCTCGGTAACTGGCATTGCTAACCAGGCTAAGTGTTCTATACAATCTATAAACTCAATACTTAGTAGTAGTAGTAATGTATTTCTCAACCTCCCTCTATAATGAACAACCCCATAATCCGAACATTTTTGGTCGGTCACATGAGTGTTCAGAATAGAGCGAGTCCACTGTAATTACTTAGTCTAAAAGTAGAAAAAAAAAGAACGCACATTAATACCAGAAAATCTATCTAACATATTATAAATATAATTTTTTACTGATTTCTTTCTTTTACTTTAATTTCTATTTTGAGTTGATTGTTTGTATTAAAAGAAATGGGTGCTTTTACAGCATCCGTTGCATTTGCATTGTAGGAATGTATTTAAAGTATATCTTCTGAAAGAGTGCGAATAAATGCAAATGATCAGTTAATTTTTACCTTAACCATCTGACCGCTCAACTTTTGACTAAAATCACCTGAAAAATTGTGTATTTTGTTCATTGCATAATTCAAATATATATACTGTATTCGGGAATTAAAATATGCAATTATGTTTTGGAAAAGAGATTTTCTTTTAGATTTAGACTCTGATAAAAGATATACTGGAAAAATTAAAAATATATTAGATACATTAGAAAAATCAATTTTAGGCGCTATCATATAAAAACCAACTTTTAGAAGTACCGTAATTTCCGGCGTATAATCCGCAGCTCAAAGAGTCGTTTTCCGACCCAGAAATTTTATTCAATAATTGTAGTTAAATATTTACAGCGATCTTTTAAGTTACATTTTATAAAATAATATTTCTGGGTCGAAAAACGACTCTTTGAGCTGCGGATTATACGCCGGAAATTACGGTAATTCGCAATTAATGTATTGCAAATTCCTATTTATTACATAAAATATAAAAGAAAAACTTATACAATTAACTGGGCTCCCAAATGGTCCGCTCTTGAAATACCGGTATTTTATTAGACAATTTTTATTTTTAGATTTTTCTTGCAAATTTTCTAGAAACCACTTTCAGAGATAAATTTTTGCGGAAATGTTGTAGAAACCTACCATGAAATTTTCTGTCAAAATTAATGGTATTCAGTTGGTGGATCATTTGGGAGCCCTGAATTAAGAAATATGTAATGAGTATAAATAATGAATCGTCTTCAGATCCACCGCTTTCGCGAGAAGAATCTGAGAAATTACTACTAGCACTATCAGACTTTTATCTTTCTAACGATATCTTTTTTTTTTTAATATATTCATATCTACCCTTTAAGAAAATTCAAAACGTCAATTTCGTGTTTTAGTTTCTTTCTCATATTTAAACGTCCACATCTCCTCTCCAGTTTAATATTCGAAAAAAAATGCCTATTTATTTGGGGTACCTTGCCGGTACAAGATATTTTTAGGTTAAAACAAAATTTATATATACACTTCCAAAATACATATTTTCCGAATGCCGATTTCGCGTTTTTCGGTTTTTCAGCAAATTTTAGAAGTCTGCATCCGATTTCCAAATAGAAATACGAAAAACAAAAAATACCCACTTATTGCTGCTACCTCTGCCTTTCTAATAACGTCTTCTGATTAAAAAAAAAATATATATATATATATATATATATATATATATATATATATATATTTCCTTTTCAAAATGTATTTTCTGAATGACGGTTCATATTTTTCGTTTTTCGTACAGATTTAAACATCCGCATCCCTCTTTTTTATTTAGATATTCTAAATTCAGACGAGAAATTCTGAAAAAAAGAATGTTTACTGTATGTAATTAAAAAATATATATGCCATTAAACAAAGCAAGAAATTTCTATTTGAATTTTCTCGTATGAATTCAGCGTTTCTGATGAAGTATCAATTCGGCTACCCTGCTCCTCGACAAAAGATAAAGCTGGCCTCAAATAGGAAACCCGTGAAAACCTGGAACTGTTCAACTGAATGGCATGTATTTCATTTTATTTTATTAAGAAGTTTTTTGTTCCAAGTATGTTTATATAGTTGTGGTCAAATTGGCTGATATGGTCATTCTAGTGTTACTTTACTGAGTATTATTATAATATGGAATATTGTTTTCAGATTTTAACCCTTTGACGGATAAAGCACTTCAATTGCTAAAATGTTGAAATAAATGATTGACACCAGAAATTATGAACAAATTTATTTTTATATAACAAAAAAGCGATATTTCACATACATAATAAATAGAAAACATTTCTATTAAAATTCTGCTGTCATTGTTGAATTTCGTAATTAAAATTTGGTGGTTTCACAGGGAAACCAATGTCCATTAAAGGGTTAACACTTTTTTTCATATGTTAAAACTTATTTCTCATATAATAAATATTTCTCTAATTATCTGTGACCGTATTTATTTTATAGTATTTATATTATTTACACAATTTTCAGGTTACTAAACGAATGGAATTAACTTAAACATTTTTTGGATAAGTCTCTAGCTTATTTTCTAATTCGTGTCTTATACATGTGGAAGTGGGCATACTATGCATAAACTATATACAGGGTGTCCATAATTAAACGACCCTACTTTAAAGTTGTCTACAGACGAAACTATTGGTCAGAAAGTTATGAAAGTTTCTAAAGGGCATAATGAAAGAATGGGAATTTGTTTAAGCAAGAAAAAAAGTTCAAAATTTTGCCGCCAGAGGGCGTTTTTTTATAAATTACACTTTTAGCATACATTTACGATAGGTTACTAATTTTATTACAATAAAACATGAACAAAACTTTTCTCGCGACATGTTTTTAGCATTTCCCAGAACACACTGCGGTCAACTGTGGAACATGCTATCTTACGATTCAAGATGGTAGCTGAAAATGGGGGCCGTCATGTGGAACATGTTTTGTTACAATAAAATACGTAAACTATCGTAAATGTATGCTAAATGTGTAATTCATTAAAAACGCCCTCTGGTGGCGAAATTTTGAACGAATTTTTTTTTCGCTTAAACAAATTCCCATTCCTTCATTATGTCCTTCACAAAGTTTCATAATTTTAAGAACAATAGTTTTGTCTGTAGACAACTTTAAGGTAGGGTCGTTTAATTATGGACAGCCTGTACTTTTCCGGGCTGATTTGTTATAGTGTAAAATCTGCTAAGCTGCTGTACCATTTACAAAGTTGTTACAGTTGTAATACATTACCTACAGGAAACGAGAAATTTCATTTTTATTCAAGAAACTTTGTTGACAAAGGGCGTGGCTTCTACCTTACGAAAAATGCGTTCATATCATGTTGTCACCAGCGGCGGCTCGTCAGGGGGTTCAGAATTACTTTACTACCGTAATTTTCGTATATTGAACAGAACTGTAACAGTAGAACAATGGAACAATGTAGTTAGCAGCATGGAATACCTAGTTACGTACCAACTGAACTTCCAAGTTGAAGTTAATTAATTGACTTGCGAGGCAAAAAGGAGCCATGAGGTGTTAAAAATTAAATAGAAGTATTTAAAAATATAATAATGAAATAGAAGTATAACAAAAATGGTAAAAAAAAAGTAAATAAAAAAGATGACAGACGAAACCTATCTAAAAAAAATACTCTTTTCAGAGCCCATAACATTTAGTTTAAAAGTTTCAAAATAATAACATTAAAAAGCCAATTTAGGCAGACTAAAGAATTTTTCTTTTTTTATACAAAGACAAAAGTCAAGAAAAAGTTAAGTATAATTGGAGAAAAGGGAAAACTCATTTTCTACTTTTAAACAAGAAGAAAGTTTATTAAAATACTGGTAGTAACGTGATTACCCTGAAGAACCGCTACTGCATGTTGTCCATATTGTTCTTAGTTTGTAAGACATTGTACACATATTAAATCCGTATATTGCAAGATATTTACTGATGTATATCTGGTGTATTTACTGATGATACTTGAGAAACTTTTTCTGTTCATAACTTGAGAAACCTATCTAAACAAATGATCTCTTTCAGGAGAATGAGGCGCTTCTACTGTTTTTAACACAGATTTCTTAAAAACATACTGTCGGTAACGTGTTAGTTAATATGAAGACGACCTCATTTTAAAAACTCGAACTCATCTTCGGAAAGAAAACATTATCCCTATTTTAATGACGCCTTTGTTTTGATTATATTGCAAAATGTTTGCTCATAAATGTGGGCGTATTATATAACTTTAGGAAATGGACAGTAGAATAGACATAATTTCCTGGTGTTTATGTTTTAATAAGTGAAAACGCGTAATGCAAGACAGAAAGAATTCATGATGAGATTCAATTAAAAAACCTAATGGCCGAATCCATGTGATAGTTTACAAAGCCAAAGAACTGTGAATCTGTAATGTAGACGATAGGACCTGGGATTCCAATGAAGATACGTCGAAATAGAAACGCCGAATTACCGCAGCTGCAACAAAATTTAAATATATTACAAAAAAATTCTGTTTTTTTTTCGTATCCTTATTTTTGAATAGTATAAACCTGTAAATCATAATTTCTTAAATGTGCTTTGAATATGGGTTTGTGATTCCGTTATCAATATCAATTAAAAAATTTCTGGAAAGAAAATTGTAATAATTACTTAGTCTAAAATTTTAAAAAATGCATTTAATACCAGAAAATCTATCACACATATTAAATATAAATTTTCGCTGATTTCTTTCTTGTATGTGGTTCTGTTCATAACTTGAGAAACCTATCTAAACAAATGATCTCTTTCATGAGAATAAGGCGCTTCTGCAGTTTTTAACACAGATTTCTTAAAAACGTACTGTGGGTAACGTGTTGGTTAATACGAAAACGACCTCATTTTAAAAACTCCAACTCATCTTCAGAAAGAAAACATTATTCCTAGTTTAATGACGCCTTTCTTTTGATTATATTGTAAAATGTTTGCTCATAAATGTGGGCGTATTTTATAACTTTAGGAAATGGACAGTAGAATGGATATAATTTACTAGTGTTTATGTTTTAATAAGTTAAAACGCGTAATGCAAGACAGAAGAAAATCATGACGAGATTCAATTTAAAAATCTAATGGCAGAATCCATGTGATAGTTTATAAAGAAAAAGAACTGTGCATCTGTAATGTAGACGATAGGTCCTGGGATTCCAATGAAGATACGTCGAAATAGAAACGCCGAATTTCCGCAGCTGCAACAAAATTTAAATATATTACGTAAAAATTCTGTTTGTTTTTTTTCGTATCCTTATTTTTGAATAGTATAAACCTGTAAATCATAATTTCTTAAATGTTCTTTGAATATGGGATTGTGATTACGTTATCAATATCAATTAAAGAATTTCTGGAAAGAAAATTGTAATAATTACTTAGTCTAAAATTTAAAAAAAATGCATTTAATACCAGAAAATCTATCACACATATTACATATAAATTTTCGCTGATTTCTTTCTTATATGTGGTTCTGTTCATAACTTGAGAAACCTATCTAAACAAATGATCTCTTTCAGCTACCACCATCCAAGAAAAGAATAAAATGCCTTCTTTAATGATAAAAAGTTTGCAATTAAGTAAGGCCAGGTTTACTTTTCGAAATTTGTGAGGGCAAACGACATTCCGACGAAATGATTAAAGTCTACTCTAACTCAAAACTAAATAGCAAGTGTCCTGGAACCAGTGTTGCTAATTTAGAACTTTCTTCTCAACATATATACCTCAATTTGTGAATAATAATTTCCAATGTATTTAGTGACAGATATTCCATGATCGACCTTCCGCCTACCAGACGAGCCCATTGGACCCGACAGGTAAATGATTATTAAACCCAGAATTTTTTTGTCAAAATAAATTATATGTAAACTACAGAAAACTACAGTAAATAAATAATTTAAATAGGTATAAATAAAAAATCTGGTGTGAAATGTTTTAACCTTCCTACCTTGAATGGGTCTAATCGACCCGTTTGAATGTTTGATTTCATTCGATTCGAACCAGAAATTTTTTTATAAAGTAAGTTAAATAAAAGATAAACATATGTAAGTAAAATAAATATCATAAATAGTTTTAAATAAGAATTCTGGTGTGAAATATTTTTATCAAGGTTGAGTAAAATTTCAACAGGGTAGAAAGATTAAACAAGGTTGAGTAAAATTTCCGGTAGTTCTAAGGTTACATAAAGCAAAGATTATTATTTAGAAATCGTGATAGATTTTTTGAATAAAAAAATGCGTTCGTAAAAGTTGTCAAAACTGCCTAGAACATCACATACAAACCTTTTTTGTATGGAAAACAAGAAAAATAATATTTTTATTAAGTTAAAAATACAGTAAAAATATGCTTATTCCAGGCAAATCTTCTATCCAGGAGGTATCAAGGAGGAACAATAACGCACTTAGCGTATTTATTCCTGGATATTGTTACGCTTTTTTCTTCAAATGCCTTTACAAAAGTTGCCGACAAAAATAAATTAATTAAAAAAAAAAATTGCAATTTATATTTGTTTGACTTTTGCGCTTAAAGATATATCACAAAATGACTGTCTCGAAAGATTAATCTTCCAAAGTGATGGGAATTTCTAAACTAAGAACTAGCAAACTTGGAAAAATAATAAATCCCAGTCGCAATAGTCGCAGAAATAGTTTAAATAACAGCAAATTTGCAACGATATTTAAATGAAGATAAATATACTTTGCGACATAAAATTTAAAATTAACATAAGCCCAGCAAATAACTGTCAAAAATGGAGAAAGGAAATGTCTCCAACAGAGAAGCAGGTAATGATGGTAAAATAAAATGGTGACTTAGAAGTGATAAAGATGAGGATTAAAAAATACTTGTTACATTAATACTTGTGCATTGTGTACTCATAGATCGTACTCATAGACTCGCACATCATTGTGTGCATTCATAGAAATATTTTATTGTCCAAAAATATTCCACCAGTTTCTAATGAGGTTTTTAATGTATCTATGCTAACAAAGCTAATGCATAGCGTGAGCATCTTTTCTATACATTTTATGAAAATAAAAATGCAGAAGATATAAAATGTTTCTTTGACACTGTGGGAAATTGGACAAAAATCATCAAAATAGTTCTTGATACAAAAGTGAAGATATACTTATGAAAATACTTATTTGCAGTTTTGTTTTCTGTGAATACTAAGTGTTCCCTCTAGGCCAGGGACGGCGAACCTATGGCACGCATGCCACTTTGGGAACGGCTTTGTTTCTGGCTGTGTCTAAATCAACATACAGTCAGATTAAGTGTTGCCAGTGAGCTACTTTTTTTTAATTCAGTTTTCTTGTTTGCCACCAGTTTTTTGAGAAAGTAAAATTAGCCTAATTTAATGACAGATTAAAATTAAGGAAAAGAAGGCATTTGTACCATTTTAAAAAAGTGGTGCAAATCAAGCAATCTGAATTTTTAAAAAGTAGCCTACTGGCAACACTTGGTTAGATTACACAAAAGTTACGCACTTAGATGAGCTGATCTTGTCTAAATTCGATTAATGGTAATTGCAATATTAATTGTGGTATATTAAATCAGGGCTTAAATTGCGCCGGAGCCCACCGGAGCCCGGCTCCGGTACTTCTCTGCTTTTTGTAAATATTTAAATATTGGTCGGAATTCACCGGAGCTCATAAATACTGGGCTCCGGAGCCCAGTGCAAGCGCTTACGAAAATTACCCTTTCCTTTTCCTCCCATATCGAAGCTTTTGCATTATTTTCTATCAAAGCACTATAGGTGACTATTGCACGCGTAGGAAATGGAGATTAAATGGACTCAATTTTTATATCCCTCTGAGGACTTTTGCGTGCTCGAACTCAATCTGTTTGCAAATAAAAATGTTATTTATTTATCTCTCTCTATATATAAAAAAACTAACGATTTGGAGATGGACCAATGAAAATCTGCGTAGATATTCCGGGTTATTCTCATCGCTTTTTTACTAGGGACATTTTTGAGGAGCGATTACTTTTTTTCTAGCCATCCTATGGATTCGAAAATCATACCACCAGATGCGAAATATTGCAAGCTTTCAGAAATTCAAAAAAATACCACGGTCAGATAATAAAAACTCAAAAAACTCATTAAAAATCGAGTAAAAAATCTTAGTTCCTCTAGTACATATAAAATAGAGAACTCTTTTTCTTTTTTAATACTATTTTGATCAGAATGAAGGGGAAACAGAATTCGTGTTTTTTTTATTCTAGTAATATTTGCAGATTTATGTCTGGCATTGATGGTGGCGACATATATATGGCGCCATTCAAGAGAGTGAAAATTGAATTTGCTTTCAGTTCGATTTTCTTTTGTGAGACTAGGATATTTTTTAATTGGATCATTAAAAAATAGATATCTAACCGAAAAGAATATTTTCTGTTTTTAGTCATCGCGCATCAGCTTGAGGTATTTTTTTTTTTTTTTAAGTTTTAAATCTTTAATTGCATACGAGTACAAAATAACGTCAGTAAATTTTCTATTTATTTTTCATCAGAACACTATTCATCCTAAGGCTCTGCTCTGCACATTTACGAAGTCACTTTCATTTGTAAGTAGATATAATTGCCACGTAATGTTGTTCTTTGAGTAAGCAATTGAGCAGTTCTCCCTGCTCTATAAAAGCATAGAATCTTTCCGATCATGGTGTCAAATGTTTAATTTTATCTGATTTTCAAGGACTCATCATGAAAGACTGTTATACGGAAGGAATCGATTACAATTTAAGATATGTACCTTTTATAGGAAACTGAAAAACTTTGTTCGATTCTTCAGCATATAAATATTAATTTTTTAAACTTTCATTCATTTTTTCAAAAAATGCATAGCTGCGAACTTTTCTGTTTTTTGGGTTAACACTATTTCCGAATCACAATCCTTATTTTATTTAATCGCAGAATTCTGCGACGAATTAACATTAAAATTAAGCAAAGATTTCTATTCGGCCAGAGTGATAACTAAAAAGGGAAATAATTGCCAGCTGAATAAATGCAGATAGATATATTTAATTTTTTTTTTTGCTAAAGAAAAAAATTTCCTTTAATTTTGTAAATACGAATAATGTATGAAATATAAATATGCAGATTGGAGTGACGGTGGAGGGGGGCACGCTACGGTTATTAGTACTGCAGAATATTAGGTCTCCGGTACTTTTTCCCCCCACGGGGATACCTTCTTTAGGTATTCACGGGCCCCGCAACCCCGGGCACCTGAGCGATCTTTCTCTTTTATTTTTTCCTCTCCTTTCTCTTGTCTAATCTTTCTTCTTTGTTTCAGTCTCAATGTGGTTTCCTCTTCTGAGGTGAGGGCGATTCTGCATAAGCCGATATCATCCTGTTTATATCGACTTATGGAGAATTGTAAACCACCCACGCGTTTGCCGTGCGTGGCGACCCGTGTCCCTGGAAAGGGGGATCCTGGCAGTTGAGGGAAACCAACACACTGCTTTGGCCTCTGCTTCAGGTAGATGGGAGGTGCATATTGGTCTCATATGCACCAATCGGATGGTCAGCTGACTTGTCACTGGCTGGGGATCAAGTGAGCGGACTCATACTAGTCATTTCGTTAACGGTGGAAACTGAAATAGGTGTGTCTTGTGAACGTATGGGCCCTGGTTAGCACTGGTGCATGAATGTGCATCCCTTTGTTGGGCTCGGTAGTGGGTGGTGCGGCCAGGGTCTGAATTCCTTTTCTCTGTAATATGGATGTAAATATTTTACTTCCTTCTACTTCTCCCCCATGTGGAGAGCAACAAACTGAACAGATGACTTCATTAACTCGCTTTTTTGTTATTCATCGTACGGACAGTCTTTCTGATAGGTCTTTTAAGAGAACTTCACTATTTTTTTTATCGGGAAAACATTTCAATCTGTTTTCGGAAACGGTTATTCACTTAAAAAACTACAGTCTGGGGATTTACTTGTTGAGGTTTCTTCAGACAAACACTCAAGATTTCTCTCAAATTGCAAAGAAATAAGCTCTTTTTCTGTTTCTGTTCAAGCCCATCAAACTCTAAGTACAAGCCGTGGTGTAATAACGGAACCAGAACTTTTACTCTCTACAAAAGATGAACTCTTGCATAATTTAAAAGATCAAAATGTTATAGACGTACGTCGTATCGCTATCCGTCGGAATGAGCAAGTGCTTCCTACAAAACACATTATCATAACTTTTAATAGCCCTACTCTACCAACTAGAATTAAAGCTGCCCCGTCCGTCCTTACCAGCGTTATGGCCACAGTAAAACAAAAAAAAAATTATTTTGCTAAAGAAAAAAATTGCTTTTAATTTTGCAAATACGTATAATGTATGAAATATAAGTATAATGGTCGTGGATCTGTTGCATGTACAAGATGTTCAGAAGCCGGCCATGAGAGTAACTCATGTGAAAAATCCGAACGCTGCAGAAACTGCAAGGGTGACCATGAAGCATATTCTCGTTCTTGTCCAAACTGGATCCGTGAGAAAGAAATTCTTGCCATCTAAATTACGCAAAAATTTTCTTATCCTGAAGCTAGAAAACTGGTTGAATCTAGAACACCATCTGTAGTAGTTTCTTATTCTAGTTTACTCAAGCAACAAATAAAATCCTTAAGACATATAAGCACTCAAACTGATATCTCTTTAACACCCAATGATTCTTGTACTACAAAAACCCGCAGCATGGCTGTTTCTGCTAGAATAAGACCTATGCCTGCTCAAAAACTTTTGCCACCATCATTAGAACCTGTGAAAATAGAATATTATAATCATGAAACTAACCAGTTTATTAAACGTGAGTCAGGTCAAACATCTGTTTCATCTGCAAATAATTTGAAAAAACCTGTTTCCCCTACACAGAAAGCAAAACTCAAATCATGTGCACAGAGAGAGAGAGAGAGAGCGAAAACCTCAACCCAAGCCTTTTCACAGTGGAAAACTGTGAAGGAAAAAAACAAGAAATTTTGTCCTGATAAACCACTTCTTACTACAAAAGATTCCAAACAGCTGCTGTACTATGCAGAGGAAGATATGGATTCAGAGTCTTACAACTCTGACTCAAATGATGATGATATTATTTTTGAGGTATCCGAGCCTACGTGATTTTAACTGTTTCTTTTGGTAATCTATTGTATAAGTTAAATATATTTCTGCTAGAGACTGTGAATATTTTATTAATTGTTAGTTTAAGCATTGTATATATTTTAATTGGGAAAACTTGTGTTTATTTCTTTTAGACGTTGTGTTATTTTGTAATTGAATTATTTTAATTATACATTTATCATTGCATCACTCTTTCCATTTAACTGTGTTTTTTCATTCATCTTGTTTTTAAGATAAAGTTTTAAATCTTTTTTTAACTTTAATTTGGTTTTCTTATTGTAATCTGTTTTTGGTGCTATCTGTTTTATACACGGTATGACTACATCTGGATGGGTAAGAACATCCAGATAATTCTCTCATTCATCTTTGTTTCTTTTTCAGTTTCGTCAGTATTACATTTTGTGGACTTTTTAATACATTTTTTTGGCGCAGCTTGTCCCCAATGGGACCTTGTGCCATTAAACCCTATATAACCAACCAACCAACCAACCAGTACTTTTGTGTTAGAAATTAAGACTTGTATTAAATTCCAATGTAATTCGATATCAGTGTTGCCAGTTAGCTACTTTTTATAATTCAGTTTTCTTCACTGTCACCAGTTTTTTGGGGAAAGTAAAATTCGCCTTCTTTAACTACAAATTAAATAAGGCGAAAACAAGGTGAATAATACTACTTCAAAAATGTGGTGGCAATCAGGCAATCTGAATTAAAGAAAAGCATCTGCTAGCAATGTTCATTACAGTTTCAGGAATTTAATAAATAAAGAGGGTATTTGAAAATCATCGAAAAGGAAATATTATTACGCATTAGTACAATTTTCGATGGTAAAATTATGATAACTTGGAATTTAATTTCAGAGCTATTTAAAGAAATTCACGTTTGCCAATTTAAAAGTTTTTCCATCTAGCTATGCTTTTAAGACATTATTTTTGCCAATGAATAATATAAAAACTTAAATAAAAAGTACTTGTCCAGTTCAGTTGGCATTTTGTTAAAATTGACCTAATATTAATTATTTTTTATCTAAGATGTTTAACAGCAATGTTCTTTAATTACATTTTTTTAAAATTTTTAAATATATTTGTTTTTATAATTATTACAATGTAATTTGTACATGTATGTTACCCATATTTTTTAAATCTTAATTTAAAAAAAAAAAACGTAATTTTGGTTTATTATTTTTTCGTCCACTAAATTTGTATTTTAGTTGGTACATCATGATCCGGTGTTGCCAGTTGTCTACTTTATTATCATTATTATTATTATTTAGATTGCTTGATTGGCAACACTTCTTTGAAATGGTATAATTTGCATTGTATTCGCCTTATTGAATACTGTCATTAAAAAAGGCGAATTTTACATTCTAGAAAAACTGGTGGCAATCAAGAAAAAAATAGCCCACTGGCAACACTGTCATGCTCATGTTCATGTAAAATAATTTCGAGCAAATCTGACACGCTGCAATAAAAAGGTTCACAACACTGCTCCAGGTCCTTTAAAAATTGACAAAATGCACCTTGCCTTTTTTAAATAGTAAAATTTCACATTTAATTTTACTATTTAAAAAAAAAAAACAGTAAATTTACCCTGAAATTTCTTGACCCAAAAAAGAAAACGTAAAGAATCAGAAATTTCTTGTAAACAATTTCCTGATACCACAGAATGTCGAATTCCGTATGATCAAGAGCTTTCAAAAATTATAGAACTTCATTTCTTTTGAAAAAAACGGGAGGTTATTAAATCATGTTGTAATTTAATTATATTTTTCAATTTGGAATTTATGAAATTATTGTCAATTTATTTATTGTACTTAAAAATTATGTACTTTTCTTCCTTATATCATTACTAAACATCTTACTGATGCAATTCCTCTTGAAATAATATCCCTTTCCAATAAAATAATGTCTCTTTCAGAAAATAGCATCTTGCCTTTTGGGTTTTTAGAATGAGTGTTAATTTACTAATTATAATTTTATTATATGAAGCAAAAATTAGAGAGTTAATTTTTAATAATTAAAGCAGTGTTATCAATTTAATATTAATAATTTTAATAAATGGTAATATCGGCAGTGTTTAGTATAGGTTTACATAATTATTACAAAATATCAATGTATATAACATTATTGTATTCAATTAACTAATGAAATTACTAATTTGCCGTTTTTAAAATTTCGGTAATTACTAATTTTAATTTTGTGAATTAAAGCATAAAAATATAGATTTTGTCAATAGTTACGGGGTTAAGTGTTTTGGAAAACGAAACTTTTTTGTAGGAAAAAATCATAAATATCTGATATCCCCCTTCCCCCCCCCCCCCAAAAAAAAAAATAAAATAAATAAATAATCCGATTTATTATGTTTTTTAAAACAATCATGATTTTTTACACCTTATTTAAAATCGATTAAAATAATATGTTAAATATATATTAATAATGATCTAGTGTATGAAACATATAAGAAATATCAATTTAATAAACTAGCTGGAATAACCATTTAACATAATATGTGAAGAATTTAGAAGTCATTAATTAAGCTTGTATTAAACTAATTAAGAGTAAAAGAATAAATCAACCACAGTCACTTTTAGTTAATAATTTTGCAGCGGTAAATGCTCCAATTTAATTACCGCATCTTGCTTAATTAAACGCAGCGAAGAAGATTATGGCCCAAAATAAGCTTTCACGAAAGCCTTTAGCATTTCACAAAAGCTAAATCAATTACTTGAGTGAATCTATGTAATTTAAAAAGTATAACTTAATTGTAATTGATAACAATATGGGCAAATGAATTATCTGCGATTTTAGCATCATATTGTTATTATTTTAATGCACATCTGTTTTACAATTTTAAGATATCTTAATCATTTTTGCGTTTGTTAAAACTTATTTCTAATTCATACCGCTTATGATATGAATAAAGAGGAAAAGAGATATAGTGTACTTGAAATGTCTACCAGTTGCGAGTAAAGTAAAGAATTAGAAATGGGGATGAATTAGAAATAAGTTTGAACAAACGCAAAAATAATTTATATATCTTAAAATTGTAAAACAGATGTGCATTAAAATAATAATAATATGATCATAAAATCGCAGTTACTTCATTTAAATTATTATATTGCCCATATGGTTATCAATGTATGTAGTCAGAAGATGGCGGTTGTTGTTTGCTGACATCGGATTAACCCATTAACTGCCAAAATTTTTTGGGCGGAGTCTTCAAGATATTTATTGAAATTCGCTTGCCACCAAAAATTCTGAAGGATAATATTTGGTATCTGTAATAGCAAAGTTTTTTGTCATTAAATAAAGTATTTTTTAACATATTAAAGTAGTGGTAGCTGTGCAGTTTATACATATACGTTTATTTTGAATGTTGCGTTAACGCAACAGTAGCAGGTAACGGGTAAACAGGGTCTGATTACCGCCGAGTCAAACTTCAACCAGTAAATTTAAATACAAAATTTCGGCTTATTTAAACGCTTTATTCATTCAAAATTTGTCATAAATATTGTTCTTTTCCTGGTTCTATTGTTCTATTGTTTTTTTTTTCCTGGTGTAAGTTTTTCCCGCCGGTATTATAACTTCTTTCATTCATATTGACAAGAGGATTGTTTATATAGTCACAATATCGTCGCTACCATGTCAAATCGAATGTAAAAAAATGCATTTTTTATTACTTTTAAAAATTGGGCGTTTGTCACCACTAAATTTTATTAGAATTCGTCGTCTAGTAAAAATACTAGTAAAATTTCTGTGAAGAACAATGTTGCCGTTTGACCTTCTCTTTTATTCGAAGATGCCGAATTCATAACAGAAATTTTGAGAAAAAATATTTACTCTAAGTAAACTCGATATGTCTGTCATTAAATAAAGTAAAAATTCTTATTTCGAATTTCTGGTGTTGATTTGAAATTTCTGCATAAAAAATAAAGCCAAACTGGCAATCCTGGTGAAGATAACTATTAAAATTTAGTGGTGACAATCGGCCCATTTTTAAAAGTAATGAAAAATGCATTTTTTCACATTCGATAGTTTGACATGGTAGCAACGATATGACAAAATTCAGCATTACTATAAATTTATAGTAGAGAATTATAAAAAGTTTATTAACTGAGAAAGTTACAAAACTTACAAGGAGAATTAAAAATTCAACAAATTTTTCCACCCTTTTATTTGTTGACTTGGTTCATGTATAAAAATGTTGAATTTTGTAAATGATTTTGTACTCACTCCCTTATGTATAAGAATTATAAAAAATTTTGTATACAGGTGTGTTGCTGATGACAATAAAACATTTTAATATTTCTAGAAGTTAATTATAAATTAATAAATTAATTTTAGGATATTTTCTGTTAGCCGGATGTAGGAGATAAATAAGAAAATGATCTTTATAGTTACAACTATATAGGAGTAACAAACACAGTGGATTGAATTATGTACAAATCACATTTTCAAAAATAAGCCAACGGGCAGTGAGACTGCAACAATGAAATATTTAAAAAAAATAAAGTATAGAAAATAAATAATAAACAAGTAATACAGAGTGTAACATATTTTTTAAATATGCTATTATAAATTAATAGATTGATATTAACTAAATTGTATTTATACGTTGAAAAAGCAATTTAGAAATCCTAAATAGATAATTTAAATAATGCTTCTTTTCTTTTCTTTTATTATATTTTCAAAAAAGAAACAGGGCAAAAATTAGCCGTTTTAATTAGCCGAATAAATAAATTAGCATGCGTATTGCTGGCGATGGTGGACACTAGAGATGAGTTCGGTCTTCCTTTTCGGAGCCCGGGCCCGCCCGAGCCCGATGTTTTTCAAATCCAAGCCGCCCGAGCCCGAAACATTTTGTGTCATTAAAGCCCGAGTCCGCCTGAGCCCGATACCGAAAAAAATTCCATAATATTTAAAAATTGTTTTATAAGTAATATCTCATTTTTAAAAAACTTCGTACGTGAAAATAACTGTTCATCCGGTGCACATAATTAATTCTATGGAAATTTACATTCTATCTTATCAAAAGAGAACTTTGGTATCAAATAAAAATATACTTCCTTAAAAGGATGTAAATATTTTTCTCTCCCAACGAGCAAATCTGATGAACACATTAACGAAGTGCGTTTTATGAAAAAATGAATGAAATTTGCAAAAATTACTATTTCTATGCAGAAGAATCGAACAACGTTTTATATTTCCTATAAAAGATTTATATCGTAACTTATAATTGATTCCTTAATTAAAACAATATTTCATTTTCCTGAAAATCAGCTTAAATTAAAAATTTGACGCCGGTATCTGAAAGATTCTGTGTTTTTATACGAAAAGTTGAAACACTTTTCGATTGCTTTCTACCGGAATAACAATATATGACAATTATATCTATTTACGAATGAAAGTAACTTCGTAAATGTGCAGAGCAGAGCTTTAGCATGATCAGAATTCACAATTAAAAATATAATCACTAACGTTGTCTTCATATGTATGCGGGTATGACTTGCACATAATAGAAGACTAAAAATTTGCAAACCTAAGCTAATGCTGATTGACTATAAATGAAAAAAAATTATTCATCTCGCATTAGATCTCTAAAAAAACGAAATAAAATAAACGGTCCAATAAAAAATATATCCAAATGTCACAAACGGAAATCTAGCAGCAAATAATTTGGAGCCTCTTCGCATTTTCGCCATATCACCCAGTCGTCAGTCGCGTCGCAAATATCGTAAATTTTCTTTTAAAGTAACTTTCTAATACTAGAAAAGAAAAATAAGATTCCTGTTTCCCCTTCTATTCATTCTGATCAAAATAACCTTAAAATTACGTGAAATAGAATATGTAATGTTTTAGGAGAAAAACTTATTTTTATTTTTTCTATATGAGAATAAATAAAATTGTCAGTGTCAGAAAGAATGAGCCCGAGCCCGCCCGGGTCTGAAGGCTGGTATAAGAATCGAGCCCGTGTCATCGCTAGTGGACATCAAGGTTGCCAGTTCGGCGTTATTTTTTATTAAGAAGTTTCAAAATCGTACCGCAAATTCTGAAAGAAGAATTTTTGCTTTATGTAATTAAGAAATGCTTGCCATTAATCCTTTCCGGCACTGTGGTCTCACTCCGGGCACACCTAATTTTGATTCCAAACTTGCACATGGCACCAAGAATATTTTAATAAAATTTTGTTTCTACAATGAAAGCTTCAAATAAGGAGTTCTTATTTTCTAAAAAAGTCGCTTGTAAATTCCGGTGTCAGTCAGTAATTTCTCATTTTACGAACAGACTTTGTCTGTGCCGGAAAGGGTTAAATGAAAAAGAAAATACAATTAGAAATTCCTGATTTTAATTCGTTATTTTGGGGGGGAAAATAAGATTCCGAACTGAGCCTGGTAGACACATTTAACATACTTAACTTGAATGTGTTATGAAAATAAACTGTATCTTGAATTGTTACTTTCATCTGAAAATAGTAGGTAGCTCTAGCCCCTACGGGTCAACACCCGTCTAGACCCAGCAGGCTCTAAAAACATGCTAATTTTGTCTGTTTTAAAAAGATTAACACATTACAGAAGATTGAATGATATTAGTTTGACAAGTGGCGATCCTCTGTGTTCGCGAAAGCTGACGTCTGTTTTCGTGATTGATTAAGTAAGATCTACGTTTGAAAGCCATCGTATATAAAATGGTTAAGAAAAAAAATGGTACAGCTGACCAGGTTTTTATAATAAAGTTTTCTTTTAGGCGCTAGAAGAAAATCGTTTTAAATATAACTCGTTAGAGATATTCTTTAAATATGTCGTAATTCTCCCCCATTGAATGCTTTTCTCAGATAATAATTCGTTTGTTTTAAAGTTTTCTTTCTTTTTAGCACTTTCCAACCTAGTTGAAAAGTGCTTATGACTTCGGTTTGTCTGGCCGTCTGTCCGTGCTCTAACTCCCGTAAATATGCTCGGATTGCTCTGCAATTTTTATATGTTACTGTCGTTATCTATAGCATGTTCCCTATTTCAACGGAAGTGTGTAGCACTTATAGTTTTTTTACAGGGACACTCAAAAGAATTCAGTTACATTGCGGCCTATGGGGAAAAATCATTTGCGGTTTATTTAAATAATGTTTCACTATTTTAAGCGCATTGTAATTTATATATATTACTAAGGTGCATTAGAAGAAGCTTAATATAGAACAGGGTGTGCATAGCACTTATAGTTACTTTACAGGGACAGTAAAAATAATTCCGTTACATTACGTCTATGGAGAAAAATCGTCTGCGGTTTATTTAAATAATGTTTCACTATTTTAAACGCATTGAAATTTATATAGATCACTAAGGTGCATTACAAGAGACTTACTACGGAATATTGTGTGTATAGCAGTCATCGTTCATTTACAGGGACACGCAAAAGAATTCTCTACTGTCTGTTAAGAATAATTCCTGGAAGTGCGTTTTAAGTTATTGAACGCGATTTTAATTTTAACTTGCTTTTTGTCTATTACGTGGTGTGTATAAATTCTGTAGATCCTATACAGGGCAGCACAAAAGTTCGCGAACACATTTCTGTTTATTGACAAACTCCAGACGGAGAATTTTAAACTGCGCTACGCGTTTCCTAACTGAACTAAAATTATCATCCTATGTAGTATATATACAAATCTATAGATCCTATACAGGGCTGAATAAAAGTATTCGGATATTTTTCTGAAAATTGAATATGTTGGAAATTCCTGAAATTATGTTTTTAAATATGTTATGCGTTTTCTAAATTGTTTACTTAGATGTTAGCTTTTAGCTTATTAAACGGTATGATTTGTAAAATTATTTTGGAAGCGTTGGAAAGTGCTATATAATCTATGCTTGACGCATGATTTTTCGTTCTTGTTTAATAAAAAAGGCGGCCACACTGACAACCTTGGTGCCTACCATCGGCAGTAATGTGCATGCTAGGGTTCGTACGCTTTTACCACAATTTTTTAATAAAGTATTTCTATTTAATATTTGAATAGCAGAAACTGCAGACGCCTCGTTTAATTGCAGGATTTGTAATAATTTTCTGCATTTAAATAAGGCGAAATATTCTATTAAAAATTGGGGTAAAAGCGTACGAACCCTGCATGCATTAGCAGGCAACAACTGGCTTAGCCTAGATGGAGATTCAGATGCTCTTGATACCACTATTTTAAAGTAAGATTATTCGCCTTATCTAATCTCAGAACTGTCTGAAGTCGAAAATAACTTTACGAAATTAGTGGCATGCAGAGCATTTGGATCGACATCCTGGCTAAGCCAATGAATGTCTGTTAATGCGTCTTTTTTTACTCTCCCCTTTTTTAGAGCCTCATTTTTTATTCTATTCAGACTTTTTTCCACAGAAATTGCGAAAGAAGAACTTTTGCTGTCCTTAAAAAAAGTAAAAAAATATGATCAGGAATTCCTGGTTTGAATTCAGAATTTTTGAACAAAGACGGAGTTCAAATTGGCTTCCCTGGCGGAGACATTGAACATACATAACTTGAATGTCTTAGTAAAAGAAATTGTTCTTTGAATACATTTGTTACTTTTATTAGCACGTTGACGGACACTTGCGGCTATAGCCGTCAAAGCGAAGTTCACAATGTGGCATGGCGGCTATAGCCGCCCAAAACGAAACGGTCGTTTTTAGACACTACGGATATAGCAGCACAAATGTGCATTTACCGGCGTACAAGTAGAAGCCCAGTGTCATGCTTTGGAGACCATTTTTTAGGTTGAAGTTCGTTTTCCACCTGTTATACGAGTTGCAGCTTCAGTATGCACGTGCAGGGTGGCTAG
This sequence comes from Maratus michaelseni, assembly GCA_963931845.1. Classification (NCBI taxonomy): domain Eukaryota; kingdom Metazoa; phylum Arthropoda; class Arachnida; order Araneae; family Salticidae; genus Maratus; species Maratus michaelseni. The sequence goes on from OZ007600.1 coordinate 103,419,968, forward strand.
TTGTCAGGGAAAAATACAGTAAAAAAAATGAAAAGTACCAGTATATTCTTATAGAAAAATTCAAATTGATTATTTGATCGAATAATGAAGATAAATTTTTCTATAAGAATATACTGGTGTTTATCACTTTTTTTGACTGTATTTTTCCCTGACCACTAGCCACCCTGACGTGGTTGTGAAGGGAGTAGTGCAACCCAATTTAAGGTGCTGAATTAATCAAAATTAAGTTTATTTGAGCAGAAAGAGTAAAACTACACCTCTAATATTCTAAAAATTACAAAAACATATAGCGTCAATTTTCGAACTTCACTATTTCCTACTGTTCGTCAACGTGTTAGAAAATACACGACTCCACTTACCGTCCCTTTTGTTGCTCTTGTTGTAATTTCTTGTTGTTTTTTCCTTACTATTGTTAAACACAAACTAATCATTCTGCATTTTATATTTCATAACAAGGTATAACTCGTCATTTGAGAAACATGTATCATTCAGTATTCAGGTGGCAGTCAGTCGAACGCAGCCTACGTGCTGACAAATAGCTGAATACGCCTTAGCGCTGACACAAAATGGCGGTTGTCGTAGGCGAGTTTATTTCAGCGTTTATACGGTCCCTTGAATTTGAATACCTACTTTTCGCCTTATATAATGACAGAAAAAATAAAGTATAGAATACCAAAATTATTAAAAATTACTCTTAAAAATTAGTGGTATTTAAATTCAAGTGGCGCTACAAACACTGAAAACTATCCGCCTACAATAATCGCCTTTTTTGTGTCAGCATATAAGCCTAGTAATCAAGGGACGGGGATTAAACCAGAAAGTTACGTATATAACAAAAAAAGATGTTCGAAATAATAATTTAACATTTCGTCAGTTTTATGACAAAATCACCGCTCACTGAATATTAGGCCTAGTCGCTGACACAAAAAAAAGATGCAGTCGTAGGCGAAAATTTTCAGCGTGTGTACGGTACCTTGAAATTCTATGCCAATAACTACTGAACGTTTTTTCCGCCTTATTTGTCTGAGATTTAATAAGTCAAAGAAAACTTTTAGAAAATACTGGGGCGTAAAATTAGGGGACCGTACAAAGGTTTTACAAAATCGGCCCACGAGCGCCGCCATTTTTGTATCAGCGCTCAGGCCTAGTATTCAGGGGGGCGGGGGGTGAGAAAATAGTCAAAACATTTACACAAGTACACTGATATCCAGAAATTAAGGGGCAGTGACCAATTTCAGATGTTTCGCCGAGTATCTACTGAAACACGTGAGGAATAGCCCGAAAAGCCCTTGAACTTTGAGGATGTAAAGAAAATGTTTGACTTCATGTTGCTATTAAATTATGAGCCTCCAAATTGGAGTAGGTTACTTAGCCCAATTATATAATAACTCTCTACATTAAACAAATGAAGCACGGGTTAATACTTCTTCCAAAACCGTTGGGTGTTGATTTAATAGGTAAAAGGTGTGATCGTGGCTTCTGGACGTCGGTGAAAATTTATAGAAATCCAATAAATGTTACTCATATTATTGAATTCCATTAACTTACTCTAATTAAAAAAATATAAGTTTATTACGTTGTGAATTATTTACGCCGCCCTACGTCTTATGAAGCGTGACTAGACAAAGTATATAAATCTCTAACATACTTATAAATTACAAACTAGTCCACCTGAAAAATCAACTAAAAATTAAGAAACAATTAATTAAAGTAAAAGAGAAAAACACTACTCGATGACATATGGGTGTTACCCCATATAAAATTAAAACAAAGAGTTAAACATAAACGAAAATATTTATTTACAGATATATATACAAAAACATATAAAAATAAGAGAAAACATCCATAACAGGAATTATGAATTTAAGTAAAACAAACTACAACCGAATAAATCCTTAAAATGTTACTGAGTCATTTATGAACTCTACTACAGCATCTTCGTGCTTCAACATATTTTAGAGGTGGGACAATTCCTCTACATTTGCCTATTAATTACTAGCAGTATTTATATCTTATTATACGCAGCAACAATATACAGGAAATAGTGAAATCACTTCCTGAAACTTTCAGAGCACGACTGGTCTGCATGCTGATTATTGTCTACAGCCAAAACGGGATAAGCTAGGATCCCCAGTTAGGACAGCACTTCCGATTAAGCTCCCAGAGCACACCATCTAGTACCACCTAGTAATACTTCCTTGTTTTTTAAAAACTCAGAGAACTCTGCCTTTTTTTAATGTTTTCACTCCATCGGTCAGGTACTTAATGTCTCCCCTCTTCCACATCTCTCTCGGGGCTCACTTTTTTTACCCCCATCACTGAACACCTCCATTGGCTCTTCTGTTTTGAAAAGAAGTATCCGCCCTCACATCTTATTGGCCTAGCTAAACTCTATTCGGGTACCTTCCACAAGCACCGGGACCTCCCAGGAGTGGGGACCTTAATCGTAAATTTGCTATGCATAATTATACACTTAGCAACCAGACAGCTATAAATTCTTAAAATTGTAAATCTGTCCTCCGTAAGAGTTATCATTGTTAGTGTCGCAGACCAGTGTCTCCAATAGTAATAAAAACGACTATATGGGGGCTCGTTTATATTTTCCCATACGCAAATAACTATGTACACTAGGAAATGGGATCAGCAATTAATCCACAGAAATTCATACATGGAAATACATATTACAAAATAAAAGCAAATTAATTTCGTTATAAATTGTGGGGTGGCTCATATCTGACCAACACATGTTTTTCAGTGAAGATTTTGTCGCGAGCAGTGTTGTCGTGGGATACTTTTTATTAGTTCAGTTTTCTTGACGGCCACCAATTTTTTGAGAAAATAAAATTCGCTTTATTTAATGACAGATTAAATAAATCGAAAAGACTACGAATTATACGAATTCAAAAAAGTGGCGCGAATCAAACAATTTGAATTTTAAAAAAAGTAGCCCACTGGCAACACTGCTCGCGAGGACAATTAGGGGGGGGGGATAACAATTTTTATAATAAAATAATATTTTCAATAACCCAAGTAACGAAAAATGCTAAAAAAAATGGTCCGTCACTGTAGCAAATGACTATGTAGTTCCTGTTCAACATTTGTGTGCATTTGTGTAAGCATAGCACGTATATTCGTGAAGAAGTTAACGTTTCTGTGAAAAATTCAAAAGGTTTTCCTTATAGCATGCAGAGTTTTAAAGCTGAATTCAACACCGCTTTCCAAAAACTTGACAAAATATCGTAGAAATATGATACTGTGATTAAAATATTAATATATTGAATATTTGATGAGATATTGGTATTTTTATGAAATAAATTTTAACTGCGCAACCGCGAACTACAGCTAAGATTTTTTTTGTCATGATTTGATAGTCAATACTATAGGGCAACTCATATAAAAAGACCAGTGATATATCGTTAAAACTCAAAAGGTTACAGCAATAATTGTAATATTGAGGAAGAAATACCATATAATCCTGTGGAAAATTTATTTAATGAAATTTCTGGTACATGACATGTTTATTTGATATGAAAAATAGCAAAGACGTTAGAAGCTACACATTAATAAAGATCGATTTGGAACGGATGTTAAAATAATTATTATTAAACATGCATTTAGGTGTTATATTTCATACTGCGGCTTTTAACACGTTGACGGACACTTGCGTCTATAGCCGTCAAAGCGAAGTTCACTATGTGGCATGACGGTAATAGCCGTCCAAAACGAAACGGTCGTTTTTAGATACTACGGCTATAGCAGCACAAATGTGCAATTACCGGCGTACCAGTAGAAGTCCAGTGTCATGTTTTGGAGCCCAGTGTCATGCATTGGTTGAAGTTCGTTTTCCACCTGTTATACGAGTTGCAGCTTCAGGATGCACGTGCAGGATGGCTAGTTGTCAGGGAAAAATACAGTAAAAAAATGATAATTACCAGTATTTTCTTATAGAAAAATTCAAATTGATTATTTGATCGAATAATCAACATAAATTTTTCTATAAGAATATACTGGTGTTTATCACTTTTTTGACTGTATTTTCCCTGACCACTAGTCATCCTGACGTGGTTGTGAAGGGAGAACTGCAACCTAATTAAAGGTGTTGAATTACACAAAAATAAGTTTATTTAAACAGAAAGAGTAAAACTATACTTCTAATATTCTAAAAATTACAAAAACATATAGTGTCAATTTTTGAACTCCACTTGTTCCTACTGTCCTTCATTGTGGTAAATTGTTACGGCCAGATATAAAATCTAATTTTTAAAACAAAATATTGCATTAAAGAAATTAAAAGAAATTATTAATTTAAATAAAATATATTTTTTGCTCATGGAATATTTAAAACACGGAGATTTTTAAAAGAATACAATACACAGTGTACGAAAATAGATTGAATTGATTAAAAAGGGTATTTTTTTAAATCGAAGTTCTTTTAAAACCTTCTTTTTTAAGAATTAAAACAACATTCTCTTTTGCAGCATCAATGAAAATCCTAAAAACTGAAAAAATGATATGTCTTTTTCGGAAACAAGAAAATAATAATTTTTTCAGCCTTTTTCATGTATATTTTTTAAACGAATAAATCAAGCTAAAATAAAACAAATATAAAAATGTAATTAATTTTTGTGCTTTTTCAAGAATTTGATTATGTTGAAAACGTGATATAATAGAATTATGCCTGTTCAAACTATTGCATAAATCTGCGATTAGGCGAATCTATATGGAAATAACGCTGACAAACAATCGTGACTGTTAGAAGTTAAGTAATTACTAACTTTTGTGTGTTTCGTTTTGAAAACCTTTTGAATGATGAAATAAAATAGCTAGAATAAATATTTCAAAGATTTTAAAATCGTATTCTTGAAATTGTAAATTCCGAAATAATTTTATGTAAGAAATAATATAATCAATTTTGTAAAAACAGAAACGAAAATTGCATTCATTAATATATTAATAAATGAAGAAAAAGAGAATAAATTTTATATTGTTTTAATAGTTTAAGAATTTTAACAGAGAACTAAACGCACTGACATGCTTTTCAACTATGATTTAATTTACATTTTCATTTCGTAAAATGGGAGTTAATCAAAATATACCAAAATATAACACCTTGTAATAACATACTTATTTTAATTGGTAAAAAACGTAAAATAAAAACTTTATAAGCAGTAAAATAAGTTTTATTAGACTGTTGACATGTTTCGGCTCCATCGGAGCCATTATCAAAGCAAATAAGAACATTCTACAATTGCACGGTCTTTGAAGTTATCATTTAAATTAAGTATAATAGAGAAATCACAGCTCTGTCAAGATAGCAAGAAGAAACCATCGAAATACATTTCAATGAATGTAAGATAATTTCCCCCTCCAAGCTATACTATCCATCCATTATAAGAGAAACCATAGAGATTACAACGCGTAAAAATACAATGCAGCATCATTTAACTTACCAAAATTGTGGCTCGAGTTTCTCCATAGTTACAAATATGGAAATAAACATCCAAGTGAAAATTAAAAAAGTAATAACGTGCGTAATTTGAAAAAGTACGTGAAAAAATAAATGATGGCGTTTCAAATAATAACTTCATACATCGTGCAGGTGTAGAATATTTGTATTTGTTTTAATAATGGCTTCGATGCAGCTGAAACATGTCAACAATCTAATAAAACTTATTTTACTCTTTATAAAGTTTTTATTTTACGCTTTTTAACAATTAAAACACGTATATGGTAGTTAATCATAAAAATTATCACAAAATTTTCAGTACGATTGAAAAAAATCCGAAAGACGGCTATAACTTTAGTTTTAACTTGCAAAGCTTCGCTCACCTCATTGGTGGGTTTTTCCAAACAAACGCCAAATCAAATGAGCCACTTTCCAAACAATATTTTCCTTTCACTGGTCGGTTTTTCCAAAACGAGCCTGCGGTTGGGGGACACTGTCGGCAGCCTAAACAAATAATTACTTTTTAATCTTTAAAAATGCGTAATTGACTTATGTTAAAGTGACGCGTCGATCGACCCTGATTAAATTAAATTTTCAGCATCGTTGTTCGCGTTACTATAGGAGCCGGCTGACATACTTCCTACTTTAATTTTATCAAGGCAGTCGCAATAGAGTTCAGGAAAAATGTCGAAAAGTTGCCACGGAACACGAAAAACGCTAAACATTCCACAAATAATTCGGGAAAAATTATAAAATCAGATAAAACAAAATTTACTATACCGCTGTAAGGATTTCACGCTGCAGTCTATAATTATTATGGAGTTAATATTGATGTGGCTAAAACCTTTCAATTCATTTATTTACATAAATGAAATGAAAGGTTTAGCGATATCGAGCACTTGGCCACCTAGCGCCATCTATTAGTGCAAATTGAGGAATTGAAAATTTTTGAAACGTTTCGTCATTAATTTTTAATTAACTGATTTTTTTATTCAAACAACGTGTTTTAACGAACTGTGGCTGAACTATGTCAGAAGTCGAATCAAACCTTTCAAATGATACCTCATTCCTCGTTTGTCGTCTTGTAAATGCATAGAAAAAGATATGTTGAAAACAGAAATAATATATATGACTGGGCTAAAAGACTGAAACCGGAATATTACATGTTTATACTTGAAACACTATAAATATTTCCCCATTTGTTTTTGGTTAATATTCGATAACAAAATTAAAACGTCATAGAAAAAAAAAATTCTATTTTAATAGATGTACAATCGAATTACGTGTTTATATGTATAATAATCAGAGTAAAAGAGTAATAAGAAAAAATAATCAGAATAAAAAAAAGGTTATGCAAAGAGTGAAATATTTGGGGATTGCTTATGCTATTATTTGGTGGCATGCGGCTAATACAAAGTACGGTCGTTTTTAGTTAATTGAAAGAACTTTATTTTTAAAATTCATAATTGATTTTTATCATATATAATTTTATTTTTTGTCTAATTGGTCGGTAATATATAAATATATGTTAAAATACATTAATTTCGCCATTTTACCTTAATTAATTTCTTCCAAATTCTTACAATTCTACTTTTCCCCTGTCTTTTAATAATATCTTAAATATAAATTATATTTTAATTCCATATCTTTAATCAACATATTCTTTTCATTCTTATTCTAAAAATATTAATCTGTTAGAAGCTACACTTATTTATAAAAAACCCTTATTTATTTCTTTATTTGATACATAAAATTTTTATTTCTTTAGAACATCTCTTAATATCATTTTTATTTTTATAAAAATTATCATTCGATATCCCACGATTCATTTCAACTCCCGTGTCTAACTTTTTCACTTCAAAATTATGCTGAGTATAATAATAAGTTCCACAGCCTTGCAAGCCGCTCTTTGGTTATTTTCCTCCGCAATGGCGAAAGATTCATACGCCTCGCTGTGTTCAAAACGCAGTTACGCAGCCCCGGAGCTCCGAATTTTTACACTTTTTGACTTGCTAACTAGATCCCGTCACTTGGAGGAGAATTGTCTTTAAATTGATGTATATCTCTATAATAATATGTAACATCTTCATGCCTTTTTTAATGGCGTAACACAGATCAGTTATGAATTCTCAACTGGATAATTAGTGGATTGTCTATTCCTTGTGAACTATCAATAAATTCGTTGGTGAAAATGCAGCTTTCATTATTTTGATGGGAAAACTCCTATATTTTCATAAACATCGTCTTCTATCTAGAGCCTTTGACTGCAAAACATATGTTATTCTACAAAAACATCGCTTACCAGAATTAATATGTTGATATAATTCACTATGAAATGCAAAATAATTTCACACACACGCACACACACACACACACACACACATATATATATATATAATAAATATAAATATTAAATATAAAAATCTATTAGAGTCTTCAATTAAAAATTATTTTCACCTTACACCAGGTAGTACGTTCTGTAACCCGGGAAGCCTGGTTTAATTCCTCTGGTTATTATAGAAAAATACTGAAAAAAAAACGAATAGCACCGTTTTAATTCTTTGTAATTATATTTGTGGATTTTTCAGTCAAAATATATTATTTACATTTTAATATGAACGTACTTATGAAAAGATATTCTATTTCATATTTGGATGAACAATGCCTGAAAATTTCCCATAAATTTTTAACGTGCTTTATAAATTATTGGATTGGAAAAAGATCCATAAATATTACAACGAAATTTTCATTTTTAAACATAAATCAAACAAAAATGTAAGTTTCAATACTTTTGTTTTATATGCTTTACTTTTATTATGATATTTCGGGTTAAGTTTTAATTATCAATTATAAATATATAACGTAATTATTAAAAATTCATAAATAAAAATATTTCTCTTTTTCTTCATCGTTAGAATCTACATAGTTGAAGACAAGGTGCATACAGTTCTGCCATAATTTTTAACACACTTTTTACCCTTATTTAATAGCAGGAAAATATTACAAATTCTACGTTATATGTGGTGATTACAAACCCTCAAATTTAAATGTTAGATAGAAATTATCTAACTAGAAATAGGGGTGTCAGACAATTTAGGAATTTCGTGGAATGTACCACCAATGCGAATATTTTTCAAAATAAATTATCATTAGTTTTCCAATTATTATCTAATATGTAAAATCTGCAATTTTAACAGGGTCATACTCAATATTAAAGTTGAAAATATCTTTTTTGCTATTTCCTGTCTGCTAAGTACAAGTTAACGATGTATGTATGTACTATTTACTGATGGAGTAATGTTACCCTTGTTAACAGATAGTTGTTAGATTATAATATTAGGTAATTTTAGTCGCCATAACACATAATCTACAAAATCTTTGTCTCATTATTGTCATTATCCCGAGAATATTTTAACTCATATTTAGCTTTTTTAAATGATAGAACAAATAAATTTATTGGTTAATGTAAATTTGGCATGGTAAAAGCAATGTGTGGGTGAAACATAGGAAATCATTCTCGCCAAATCCCTGGGGGAGTTTCTGATGCATTTTTACATAAATTAGCTTTGCATTTGAAAGGTATATAGCTTCAAATTTTAAATTAAATATTTTTATATTTACGCAGCTCTTATGTATGGTAATATTTGGTCTTATGTATGGCATATATTTTCTGAAACATCAGCTTCATATCTAAAAAAGAGAATTTTAATTTTTCAGAATTTTTTTAAGTATGAAATTAATGATTTAGAAAATTTATGCTGATATATTACGATAGATATATGTTCAATAAAAATAAAAATATATAGTTTTAAAGTTTGGGTTTTAAATCATTTCAGTATAAAGCTAATTTATGTGCAAAAGAATCAGAGACCTCATACCCATACACACTTGGACTGAGCGTCCTGAGACTTCAACAGTTCTTATAAAAATAATTATGTATATAGCCCCATGAAACAATTAACTTTAATGGGAGTACTCGCATCCATAAAAAAGAACTTTTGGTGGAAACCTCTTTATTCTGCAATTTTCAGAATTTGAGTTATAACTATGATTAAGATTTGTTTAGTGTCTTGTATGTATTATATATATGGCTTTTACTGCTCTGTAGGAACTGCTAAGACTAGGAAACCAAGTCTGTAGAGCATATATGTCCCTCCCGGTTCTCTTTATTGAAGTACAAAATAATAATAATAATAATAATAATAGTAATCAGCCGTTTTTAGTACCACTATTTTAGAACACTCGTTTACTCTTTTTTATTCATTATGTTAAGAGCCTTGTACGTCTACCACTGTTTTTGAATCGACATTTTTACCGTTATTAATCACAGAAAATGTTACAAACTTTACGATTAATCGCTAAAACATTTTTAAACTAAAAATATATTAGACAATCATTTCTAATATGAAATAGTAGAGTCATAATCTTTGTAAATTTTAAGGATTATACGTATCTTTTGTTATTAGACATATTTATTTTACAAAAAAAAGTACCATTTTGATTAGACATGCTTCAATTTTAAAGTTTTATTGTTATATCAAAATCTTAAACTTAGAAATGCATTTACTAAGTCTAAATGTCAGACATTTAAATTAATAAACAAGCATATTAACATAGTAAAACAAGCTCATTTATAAATTTGATAACGGTACTATAATTACCACTTTTTATAGATATGACTATAAATTTAAAACATGATTTAACAGAATTTAAAAATATTGTATAATATACATATTTTTGATTTCAAATTTTTATTCATCATAAATTCTGTTTGAATTATTCACCGCTTTGTATTTCAAAATTAGGCTTATCGTGTATATGATTTTGACCATTATAAAAAATATGTGAAATACATATAAATAATGATATAGTTCTAGTTTGTGAACAGTACAAAAACTTCAATTTAAGAAATTGACCGAGACAAAGGCAATCATTGAAGAAATATTGTTTGAAGAATATATAAATCGTTATTTAAGGTTATATTAAATCGATTTGGACTAAAAGAGTAAATTTAAAAACAAGGAATGTTAATCAATAGTTTGACGGCGGTATATTCTCCAATTTAATTACTGCATCCTGTTTAATTAAACGCAGGGAAGGAGATTATGAATCAAAATAATCTTTCTCTAATGTCTTTAGAAGCTCTCAGACGCTTTCACATTTATATTGCTGCTCAACTCGGAAATCAATTAGTTGAGTGGATAAAAGTACATTTGGGTGGAACGAAAAAAAATATTTTCAATATGCTATAGTTTTCAAAAGTTGCCTTTTATCAAAATAAAGACAAAAATTTAATATTAGCGTAATTAGATTATGTTTAGAGGTACTGCAAGAAGGGTAAACTTTAAGTTTTAATTAAAATTTTGACAATTTTCTCCATTATATTTAAAAAAAATATTTTAATTTCAATATGCTATAGTTTTCAAAAGCTGCTTTTGATCAAAATAAACGCGGAAATTAAATATAAGCCTAATTCGATTATATTTACAGGTGCCTCAAAAAGGGCAAACTTTAGGTTTTTAATAACATTTGGACAAATTTCGCAATTATGTTTAATTTTTTTTTCAATAGGCTACAGTTTTCATAAGTTGATTTTGATGAAAATAAAGACGGAAATTAAATATCAGCGTAATTTAATTATGTTTAGAGATACCACAAGAAGTGTTTTTATTAAAATTTTGGCAAATTAGCAATTATGTTGAAATTTACTACTCAGTACTGAATACACTTGTAGTAAAAGAAAAAAAAATTACACACAGCTTTTAATCAGAAAACATGCTAAACTGACTACGTAATACATTTTAATTAAAAAATAAATGAAGCATAAATAGTATACAAGAGCTAGAAACAGAACTAAGTTCTGAAGAGGACATAGTATTAGATCCCATTTTTGCTCTAAGTTGCTGCAATTAAATGTTGTTAAAATTGCAGCAACAATTGCAAGCGCCACTCTGCAGGATGTTGGTCTGATTAGGGATGAAGAAAGAAGTATAGTAATTAACAGAATCAAAATTAGACGAGAACGATTAAAGGACCGAAAAAGATATCGTCGCTACCATGTCAAACTATCGAATATGAAAAATTGATTTTTCATTACTTTTAAAAATGAGCCTATTGTCACTACTAAATTGTATTAGAATTCTTTGCCTAATAAAAATATTAATAAAATTTATGTGAAGAACAAGGTTACTAGTTTGGCATCCGCTTTTATTCAGCGATGACAATTAAATGACAGGAAATTTTGAGACAAAATATTTTACTTTAAGTAATCATGAAATATACTATCATTATATAAAGAAAAATTTTCTATTTTTAATTTCTGGTATGGATTCAAATTTTCTGAATGGAAAATGAGGCCAAACTGACAAATCCGGTGATGTTGCAACCCTGTTAAAATTTAGTGGTGACAATCGGCTCATTTTTAAATTAAATGAAAAAGGCATTTCCTCACATTCGATAGTTTGACGTGGTAGCGACGATATGTAGAAGAAACTGTATAAATACGGATTTCATATTTTCTTAAAAGTCGTTTGTAAATTCCGGTGTCAGTCAGTAATTTCTCATTTTACAAACAGACTTTATCTGTGCCGGAAAGGGTTAAAAAAATTGTCTGTAGTCCTACCTGCAACGACTCAAGAGTTATTTCAGTTAAAAGTTGTAGGTGAGTTAAAGTCCACATTGTATGTCATTAAACAGCCTTTTTTTCATTCCTTGATACTTTGGATAGAATTGATTCTTGTATATTTGGAAATCTTGTATATTCAGTTACGTGGGAGATTTCTATATGCAACATATCAGGATGCTATGTGATTGGTTAACAGTCTATTGATCACGTTCAGATTTCCCGGCTAGCAGTGTTGCAGTGGGCTACTTTTTGAAAATTCAGATTGCTTTATTGGCACCACTTTCTAGAAATGGTATAATTCGCCTTATTTTCGCCTTATATAATCTGTCTTTAAATAAAGCGAATTTTACTTTTTCAAAAAGTTGTTATTAATCAAGAAAACTGAATTTTAAAAAAGTAGCCCGCTGTCAACACTGCCGGTTAGATAAGTTAACTGAAGTATTGTGGATAGTTTCTTGTATTAGGCAAACCTTTCCCTCCAAATGAATAAACAAATAAAAATATAAAGCAAAAAAAAATAATACGAAGACCATCTCATTTTAAAAACTCAAATTCATCTTCGGAAAGAAGGTATTATTCCCTGTTTAATGATTTTTTGTTAAGATTTTATTGTAAAAGTTTTGCACATAATGATTGGTGCATTGTATAATTTTAGGATATTAACTATTCAGTAGATATCATTTCCTAATGTTTGCGATTTAATAAGTGAAAACTCGTAATGCAAGACAGAAAGAGTTCATAATGGGAATCAATATAAAAACATAAGGGTAGAAGCCATGTGATAGTTGGGAAAGCCAAAGTATTGTGAATCCGGAACGCAGAAGATAGATCCTGTACTCCAATGAAGATGCGTCGAAAAAAAACCACAGAATTACCGTAGTTAAAAATAAATTTAAATATATTAAGTAAAATTAACTTTTTTTCTTCTCTTGAATATTATAAACCTGTAAATAACATTTTTTAAAATGTTCTTTGAATATGGGTTTATTATTCCTTTATCAATATCAATTAAAAAATTCTTAGAAATAAAATAGTAATAATTAATTAATCTAAAAGTTAAAAAAAACGCACATTAATACCAGAAAATCTATCTAACATATTATAAATACATTTTTATTGATTACTTCCTTTCATGTTGTTTGATCTATGGTCAATTGTTTCTTTTAAAAGAAATGGGTGCTTTTACAGCGTCCATTGCATTCGCATTATAGAAATGTATTTTAAGTATATTTTTTGAAAGAGTGGGGGTAAATGCAAATCAACAGTTAATTTTTCCTTAAACATCTGGCCGTTCAATTTTTGGATGAAAATCAACTCAAAAATTGTGTATTTTGTTTATTGTGTAATTCAAACCTATGTACTATACTCACCAATATCTATATACTATATGCAATTTGGAAAAGAGATTTTTTTATAGATTTAGACCCTGATAAAAGATATACTGAAAAGATTAGAAATATATTAGATATATTAGAAAAATAAATTTTTGGCGCTATCACATAAAAACCAACTTTCAGAAATAATTCGCTATTAATGCATTGCGAATGCCTATTTATTAGATAAAATATAAAAGAAAAACTTATACAATTAAGATATGGGTAATGAGCATGGATAATGAATCGTCTTCAGATCCATTGCTTTCTCGAGAAGAATCTGATAAATTACTACAATCACTATCACTATTATCACTGCCTTCAAAACAACTATCGTTATCAGAATCTGATAAATCGTCAGGAATATATGTTCTGTCATCCGCTAAAGGATTTCATCCAGCCATTTCTCATTTGAATTTAGCGAACGAAGATAAAATGACTAAAATTTAAAATAATCAGTGGACAACTACTGCCACATGTTGGCCAACATCTAATTCAAAGTCTAAATGTTGTATTTAACCTTCTAATTCCCATGGTAGAATACGTTCCAGAAATTCCGTAATTCAGAAAATATGAATTCATATCAGAAAATTTCAATAATAAATTTAGATTTGTTTAATGACGGAAATGATCGTTATTGCTATTTTAAATTTCTGCAATTAATATGGAATATCAGAATTAAAAAATCTACTTAATTGGAAACAGTAGTGGTAGCATATATGCTACCATTGGCATTAGAGGATTAAAGCACAGGGTTATTACAAATGAATATCCCAACTTTTAAGTGAATCTTCTGAATAATAAAAGGTAGTGTTTCATTTCACTCATCGAAGCGAATGATAAGTTATGAAGTTTCATAAACCTAAAGGTTCGTTTTATGAGCGAGAGATTGCGCAGCCAGCGGCGGGTTGAAAGTGAACCGACATGTTCCATTGCGAGGTCATTCACTCAGTTTACATAAAAGATAAAGTATTTTTTCCGCGTCTACAAGCTGACACTGTTGAACTGAAAACCAGGATAACTGCAGCTATTACAACTGTAACACCCGACATTGCTGAAAACTGTGTGGAACAAATTCGTCTACAGAATGGATGTCGTTCGTGTTTCTGCTGGTGGCGCAAACTGGCTCGTGTTTCTTTTCTTTCTGCAATTACGAAACTTCATAAATTTTCACTCACTCCGATGTGTGAAATGGAACACTACCTTTCATTGTTTTGTTCAGAAGTTATAGCACTTCAAATTTGGGATATTCTTTTGTAACCCCCATGTATTATTATTGGTTAAACGGAGGAAACACGGGAAGAGCTATTGAAGAAAGGAAACAAGAACGAAAAATCATGCGTCAACCATAGATTATGAAACACTTTCTAACACTTCAAGAATGCTTTGACAAAACTTCCTCGTTTCATAATGTGAAATATGAGGTCCAACGGGACAATTTGGAAAACTTATATCACATTTGAAAATCCAATGGCAGCAATTGCCGTCAATAGACGAAAAAATATCCGAATTCTTTTGCATATGATAGATTTGTATATATACTACAGAGTATGCTATACTTTAGTTCAGTTAAGAAAAGCATAGTGCATTTGTAAATTCTCCTTCAGTAGTTACTTTTAATAAACATGTGTTCGAGACCTTTTGGGCTGCCCTGTATATTATCTACAAAATTTGTGTACACCAAGTAATATGCAAAAACATAGTATAATTTAAAAACACGTATTAGAACTTAAAATGCACTTCCAGTAATCATTCTTCTAAAACCGTATTGTAACGGAATTCTTTTGTGTATCCCTGTAAATGAATGATGAATACTATGCACACCACAGTCTATAGTAAGCCTCTTTTAGTGCACTTGAGTGATATATATATCAATTTAAATATATTTGAAATCGTATAACATTATTAAAATACACCAAACACGATATTTCTCCATTGACCGTAATGTAACGGAATTCATTTACGTGTTCCTGTAAATGAAATATAAATTCTACATACTTCATTTTCAATAGCAAACATGCCATAGTAAATATCATTAACAAATATCAATTTCATGGCGATCCAACTATATTTACACGAGATAGAGCACGGACATATATCACACGGCCGACAGACAAAGCGAATTCATAAACACTTTTCAACTTTGTTGAAAAGTGTTAAAAAGACCGCGGCAGGATAAGCAAATTTTGCTACATTTACGTTGCACGCGAAAATAGCGTGATAAGTGGTCAGAGGTTTAATGGGATTTCTTTTTACCGGGATTTCTTTTTACCGGGATTTTGCGATTAAGTCTTGTTTCTCCATCCATGAATGTTAATTTAAATCAAAATTAGATTTTTAGAATAGTAATGCTTTAATTGAAGAAAAAAAACATATTGATATTTTTAAAACCTAGAGAAAATATAAAGTATATTATAAATCAATACTTTGTAAGAGTATTTTTGTAATATTTTCGTTGACAGGATCTTCTAGACCGGGATTATAAAAATACCTAGTTCGGAAAGTATCGTACTCTTGTAAGAGAAGCAAACCACCGGAATAGAAAAGAGTTGTAGCTGCTCTATTTATCAACACTTTCTCACCTTCGTTCTATAGCTATGGTAAATTTATAATCATACGCTTTTTGGTATATAAATTAATATTAGCATACATGTTTGATATAGATCAGGAAATTTAAACACCACTCACTATTCCTGAATTTATGCTTTCCTTAAACGAAAAATTTTGTCAATAAAGAAGACTTATATTATGACTAAGATATCGTGTATAAAAGTTTCTCCAATCTTTAGCATCCTTGACATTGTTGCCAAATCTTACACTCTTTTCAAATACCCCCCTCCCCCCATAGTCTGATCCTAAAAATGTATTTAATTAAATGGCTCTTTCTTCTAAGTAGTATTTTTTTATTTCGTGTTTTATGTCACATTTCTGGTTCATAGTATCATTATTCGACTTGAAAAATGGCATAGGGGTGCACCTGTGCAATAATAAAGATGAATTTGATATAAACGTTAAGAAACATTAATTTAAAACATGTATTTGATAACATTTCAATATTTTGCATAATGCATCTTTTAAATTCTCACAGCCAGATATCAAATTTGATTTTTTCAACGTTCTTTTAATTTAAATTTTCATTTCGTAAAATGGTTGTTAATCATAAAATACCACGTGGTTATAATATAAGTATGTATATTTGGAGCTGTCTATAACTTGAAGGAATAACCCGAATGAAACCAAAATCGGTACACTTACTATTCGAAAATAGGAAAGAAAAATGAAACAATAAAAATAGTTGCAATAATCGCCAACAGATGGCGCTACGGGGATTGTCGGTGCAAACACCGTTGTAATCATTAGCAAAATCAAGAATCTCAATGACTTAAAAGGTAGCATATCACAATATGTGCGAAACATCAATCCTTGTGCATTACATTATTCAGAGGTTGAGCACGTTGTGCACTGCCTGGATTGGGTCCTCCAGCACAATGGCCATGTGGTAACCGAACTTGATCGGCGGCACCGCCATGCGAAAGCGTAACGACATTCACTGTGACATTCTCCAATAAATTAGGTAAGCCATCCTGTTTTACACCTTAATTTTTGTTCTTGTATTACACACACAAATTACATTTCACACTGAAAAGCGTCATCTGTCGACGATTATTGCACTTATTTTTTGTTCCGTTCTTCTTCTCTCTTCTCTACTAGTAAGTGGACCGATCTTTGTTTCATAAGGGTTAATCCTTTAACCCATTCGCTGCCAATCACGCGTCTGCGCGTGGTTGGCAGCGAATCTCTAAATCTAAAATTATAAATTCGTACCAGAAATTACGATAAAAGAGTTTTTATTTCAGGAAATATCAAAATGCCTGCAATTAAATAAATTAAATATTGCTGTTAGTATTTTCTGGTATGAATTGGAATTTTCAACATAAAATACAATTCGGCAATTTTAACTCAGCAGCGAATGGGTTAAACTACAGACAGCTTCAAATAGATACTAATATTATAACCACCTGGTATATACCAAAATGCGCAGTAACAGAAAACAGAAATCCGATAGATGGCTATAACTTAGTTCTAACTACCGGGTCGCGCACATCGTTGGTCAGTTTTTACAAACGAATCTCGAATAGAACTAACCCTCTTTCCAATCAATACTTTCTTTCGCTTGTCGTTTTTTTGGAAAATGAACCTCAAATTAAACGAACCTTATGTAGGGGGTCAGTGCGGTTATGGTGGGGGTAAAAGTGCAGGTTACTTTCGCTCCTGTCAAAAATCAAAGAAACCTTAATTATTATTATTTTCTATTTTTGGAGGATTCTTTCCAAATGGTGCCCTAGTGTTAGGGTCTTCATTGCGTTTGGCTGCGTTCTCAAATCATTAATTTCCAACTTTAACAATGCGTAATTGACTTATCTTATAGGAACAGATTAAATTCAAACTTTCAAAATGGTTGTTCAAGTTGCTCTAGGAACCGATTTGGCATTCTTCCAAATTTAATTTAATCATGCAGTAGCAAAATTTATCGGCGAGTTCATTTCGTTTCGGAGAAAATGTCAAAAAAGTTCGACAGAAAACGAAAAATCGCATAAACAATTCAAAAAATGCAAAAAACAAAAATTACTATATATGGCTAACTAGACTGAAACAGAATTATTGCATGTTTGCACTTGAAGCAATATAAATAGTTTACCATTTGTTTTTGGCTAATATTCTATAACAAAATTTAAACTTCACTAAAAAAAATAAATAAAATGCAATGTTAACAGATGTGCAACGGAACTATGCGCTTTAAAAATAATCAGAATAAAACAGTAATCAGAAACAATAATAATAATAAAAAAGTTGATGATGAAACCTTTGGCGAATGATCTGCCAATTCTATTAACTGGTCACATGTAGCTAATGCAAAAGTAAATTTAAAAACTCATAATATATATTTATCAAATAAAATTCCATTTTTGTCGAATTGGTGGGCAATCTAAAAATATAGCTGCCTTGATAAAAGAAATATGTTTGTATAGGTGCGTGTCTGTCTGATATCTGCCTGATATCTGACATTGGCGAGTCTGTCTGTACACCGCGCATGTTCGGCAGTGTATTACTGCTTATTTTACTGATTATTACTGCTAATTTTACGTTATAATACTGGCAGCTGGGATGCCAATATTACTGTAAAATCAACATTTTTTTTTTCAGTGTATATACATTTCTGAAAAATATTTTCTGAATGCCGATTTCGCGTTTTTCGGTTTTTCTGCAAATTTTAGAAGTCTGCATACGCTTTCCAAAATGATATACGAAAAACAAAAAATACCGTAATTTCGCGCGTATACGCCGCACCTCAGACAATTTGATTTCCTACCAGAATTTATTTTAAGTAAAATGTGACTTAATTCTGCTTAGCACTTATTTGACTTCTTATTTTCAAAAAAATTTCCGGTTTGAAAAAGACTTAACTAAGGTGCGGCGTATACGCGCGAAATTACGGTACCTACTTATTGCTGGCACCCCTGACTTTCTAATGACGTCTTCTGATTAAAAAGAAATATTTTTTCTTTTGAGAATATATTTATTTAATGACGATTCATATTTTTCGCAAAATATACCCACTTATTGCTGCTACCTCTGCCTTTCTAATGGCGTCTTCTGAATTTAAAAATATTTTTTCCATTTCAAAATGTATTTTCTGAATGACGGTTCATATTTTTCGTTTTTCGTACAGACTTAATCATCCGAATCCCTCTTTTTTATTTAGAAATTCTAAATTCAGACAAAAAAATCTAAAAAAGAATGTTTTCTGTATGTAATAATATATATATATATATATATATATATATATATATATAGGGTCATTCATAATTCCCTCCGGGGTTTCGAAACGTTATAGTAAAAAAACGAAGACGAATATGAAAAAAAGAAACATATGAAATTATTCCGAAACTATTCAAGTTTTACTTACATACATTACAGGTGTTCTATGTGTGAACCCTTGGTCACACGGCATACATCCATGCGATAGTCCAGTTCCTGCCATACTCCGTTTCTTTAAATTTCCGGTACCACACATGAATTGTTTTGTCAGTTGGTCCCTGTTTTCGATAGTTATTACGAAAGGCCCGTTGAACTGACACCACTGATTCGGATTTAAAGAAATGGAGTATGGCAGGAACTGGACTATCGCATGGATGTATGCCGTGTGACCAAGGGTTCACACATAGAACACCTGTAATGTATGTAAGTAAAACTTGAATAGTTTCGGAATAATTTCATATGTTTCTTTTTTTCATATTCGTCTTCGTTTTTTTACTATAACGTTTCGAAACCCCGGAGGGAATTATGAATGACCCTGTATATATATGTTAAGAACGAAGAGTATAGCAGATTCTCGTTCTCTGGGTGTTTGTAGGTGGAAAAAAGCACGATTCTTTTAACATTTTATACTTTAATTACTTATCTATAGACTATTTACATTATTTACATGGGGAATTATAATAATAAGGGAAACGGGGGTTTTCATCTAAGTCCCGTGCTACAATTCTGCAACACATTCTGTGCGATTCTGCTCTCGACTACCCCACAATACGGTCGTACTCCTACTTATAGATTTAATAACAGCTGACTCTGCTATTTTGGACAAAGAGAAGTTAGTTCAATCTTAACTGAGTTAAGGAAAACAGATTACTCTGCTCCATTTTTCTGCTGTGCAAGGATAATTCTTAAAGAAAGGGTTTTACGTCACAACAGAATCGCTGAGTATGTCTGTTGCTATGGGCTTAGTGTTTACACGTGTATCACTGTTGCTATGGACTGCGAAACCCTTCTGTGATACTCATATATATATATATATATATATATATATATATAATGTAGCGTTCGTCGGAGCGCTAGATTTTTGACGTTTTTGGAAGTATAAACAAATATGTATCTGGTGTTTATCGACGCGTAGAATATTCATCTGGCCATTAAACATCTGTAAATCAATTAATAATGTTATATAAAAAATTTATTTCCTTCGTATTTTTCCATTTTATTTGCATTAATCTTTTAAAATTAATTTAACTTCTGTCATAGTCAGTATTTCCTTAATTCTTAATAATATTTATTCCTATTTAATGTCCTTTTGAAAGTAAATACCCGTATATTAATAATTATTTTATTCCAAATCTTAATCTAAAATTTTAAGTTCATTCGTAGCTTTTATCAGCTCCCTAATCCATAAAATTCCGAGAAGCTTTCTCATTTCGAATGTTTTTTAAAAAGCCATTTTCTTTTTATTGTTATTCTTATTGCTATGTTTTTTTCGCGCGCTTGGGATTTTCACTTCAAAATTGATACGCGCTCAAGTGAGCGATTCTTTACTGTCTTAGCTCCTCCCTCTAGCCTCATTCGCTGGTCTATAGGTCTCCTCTCACTCATTGGTTTGTACGCTCGTGACGTAGTTTTCTGTATGTCTCCGCGGAGAGAACAAAACCAGCTCGCATCCGTCGGAGCGCTAGATTTTTGACGTTTTTGGAAGTATAAACAAATATGTATCTGGTGTTTATCGACGCGTAGAATATTCATCTGGCCATTAAACATCTGTAAATCAATGAAGTGAACCATCGTGAAGCCCGAGGCTATAAGTTTTACCCTGTGGGAATTGTCGTTGCATCGCTCGTATTCTAAATAAACTATTTGTCTGCAAATTGACTGGGATTTTATTGGGAGAAACTCTGGTGGATTCTCTGTTTATTGCCTCACCACTGCGCCATGATCGTGAAGATCGACTGCAATATATTAGTTCTTTAACGGACTACTCTTTTCTCATGGAAAATTACATCTGGTACTATCTCAGCTTAGTCAAAATGCCACAAAAGCCCGTCAGGATTCTATGAACTTACGCCAAGCCATGCCAATATTCTGATAATTAGAGAGCTGCGAATATGTTGCTGAATGCTGTTGTACATCTTCATAGCGAGGTGTGTGCGTCTGGTTCTCGCGAAGAGTGTGTCGATAATTTGTTCTTCTGATCTTCTTATTCTGATGGACGGAGGAGCTGCGAATTTATTGCCGGGTGCTGCTGTGCATCGTCATTGCGGCGTGTGTGTTTGATTCTCACGGGGTGTGCATCGAGTATTTTCAAAAAGTGATGGAATCTTATTCCTGGAAACACCGGATACAGGCCTGTGTGAATGTTCTACAAAACATCATCTCAACTATGACGGAATAATCTAAATAAATATTTTCTTTTACAGAAAAAAGAAAAAAAAATTATGAAAAAGTATCATCTTACAAATTCATAAATAAAATTATCAGTCTTCTTTAAAATTTAAAAAAGTAAACAGGCAGACAACTTGTGAAAGGAGTTGCGTAAGTTATGCAAAAATTTATTATTGTATGTATTATTTATTATTTTATTTATTTTTATGTTATTTAAGTTTCGCTCAGATTTTCTTATTTGTTGTATTATTATTATTATTATCATTATTTATTAGAGATGAAGGTGTTATTTAATTTAAATTTTATTTTACATTTTGCTGTGTTAATTCCCTTTAATTTTTATGTTAATGAGGTACCCCTCTTTTATGTTATTGCGATCTGGATTTGTGAAAGTCCCTGGTGATCACAAAATGAGTGAAAACGAAATAAACATCATTGCTTTTGATTTCGAATCTGGAATGAACATTCAATCTTACTTAAGCCATTTTTACAAAACATGCCTTTCTGAAAAGAAAGATGAAAATTGGAAGATTAAAAATATTCCCAAATATTTGAAAGGAGAGGCTCTGAAGGTATTTATCAATAAATGTTTAGAATGTAATGCTTTTGATAAAATAACTGATGTTCTTACTGAAAAATTCATAACTGATTATGTTCCTCGATTTTCAGAATTTGCTTCTATGAAATTAAATGATCTCAATGATTTGGATAAGTACTTTCGAAAAAAGGTTGAAATAGGTAGACAACTTTGTTTATGTGAAACTATAATAGTACAAGGATTAGCAGACGGTCTCAAACCGGAGTACCAGAATTATATGATTAGTAATCCTCCAAAAAACACAATAGACTGGTACCTAATGGCTAAACAACTAGTAGTAATTCCTAATTCCCATGTCAACAATAGTAATTCTAAGAGTAATTTTCAGAATTATAGATCATTGCCACAATATGATCAGGCACCTAGACATTGGGTTCGCCCAAGTCGAAATTTTCAAGTGCCAAATTCCAATTTTCATGCACAGAATAATTTTAATGCTCCAAATTCTAGATTTATCAATCCTAGGTTGCCTACTACCCATTTTCAGAGCAAATACCCAAGTAGACCATGTCGAATGTGTTTAAATAGAAGTATCCAAAATGCTTATCACTGGGAGAGGAATTGTGTATTCAATGTTAGCCCTCTGCAATCTTCTGCACCCCCTCTTAGTCAACCACAACCATCTACTGATAATATATGACAGTTAATTGTATCAGGATCTGTAAATAACAGGGAACTACCTTGTGTGATTGACTCTGGCTCAACCATAAGTATTTTACCTTTTAAATTTGTTAAATTGTTAAATGCTAAAGTTATAAATATTCCACATGTTATTATTGGCCAAGCCAAAGGAACTGTTGCAATAGATAAAACTTGTAATTTATTGTTTAAATTAGGTAATGTGCAACAAAATATTAGATTTTTGATATGTAATACAAATTTAGATTATGCCATATTAGGTTTACAAGAATGCTGTAAGTTTAATTTAATTATTGATTGTGCTACATGTAGAGTATTACAAGGAGACCTTGTTTTAAATTAATCTAAGAGCATATCTAGTGATAATTTAAGATTACTTCATTTTAATGTTAACTATGATTATCAGAGAGTGCAACCCGATTATGGAAAGATCATATCTCCTCAATCCTTTGTTCCATCTAATATTGATAATTCTAAATTAATTGGGGAAATAAATTCTATAGAAAATGAAACTTTAAGGGAAAGTATAAGGGATTTTTTAGACATATTTCTAAAAGTAAATTTGATGTCGGGAGAATTAATATTCAACCGCAACGTATTTTACTTAATTCTGACCTACCAATATCTCTGAGGCCGTACAGAATTTCCCCTTTAGAAGAAAAAGAGATTTCAGATCAAATTCAATCACTATTAGATGCTGGTTTAATTAAAGAGAGCAATAGTCCCTATTCTGCCCCTGTTACATTAGTAATGAAAAGAGAAGAAGGTAAAAAAACTAGATTATGTGTTGAATATAAAAAATTAAATGCAATAATGAAAAATGACGCAGAACCCCTACCTCGTATCGATGGAATTTTAGATAAACTGAGTAGTGCGCAGTATTTTTCAACTTTAGATTTAGCCTCTGGCTACTGGCACATACCCATCCATCCATCCGATACTGAAAAATTGGCTTTTGCTACCAACTTTGGGCTCTTTGAATGGTTAGTTCTGCCTTTCGGGATTAAATTAGGCCCCCCAATATTTAATAGAACCCTTAGAAGAATACTTACTAAATACAAAATAGACTTTGCTTGCCATTATTTTGATGATATCATTATTTTTTCTTCCTCATTAGAAGAACACATGCAACATTTAAACCAAATATTTGAATTATGTAGACTTGAAAACATTAAACCTAAACTATCTAAATGCAATTTTGTTCAAAATAAAATTAATTTCTTAGGATATACCATCCAGAATGACACATTAACTCCTGCTAATGCTAATATTGAAGTAATAAAAAAACTAAAACCCCCTTCAAATGTAAAGGAACTTCAGAGATTCTTAGGATCTATCAATGTTTATCACAAGTTTATAGATAAATATGCCGAAATTCGAGGCCCTCTTAATAGATTACTCAGGAAAAATACATTATGGGAATGGAATACAGATTGTCAAAATTCTTTTCAAAAATTAAAAGATGCCTTAATAGCAAAACCTATCTTAAAAATTTATGACCCTAAGTTACCCCTCCATATGTTTGTTGATGCCTCACAGGTGGCAGTAGGTGCAGTCTTAAAACAACCTGATAGTAATAATTTTTTACATCCAATTGCTTATTACTCTAGAGGATTGAGAAGTTATGGGAAGAATTATTTTATTACCGAGTTAGAGTGTCTTGCCATCATTGACACCTTAGACAAATTCTATCATTATTTTCATGGTGTAAATTTTACCATTCATACTGATCATGTGTCTCTTGTATGGTTAAAAAATACTAAACATTTGAGAGGCAGGTTATTTAGATGGTCTTTGGAGTTGAGCATGTTTGAATATAAGATAGTTTACGAAAAGGGATTCACAAATGTTGAAGCGACATGTTGTCGAGAGACCCAGTTTCACATTTTATTCAACCACTTACTTTTCTTCTGGACGTTAAAGAAATTATAGAGAGGCAAGAAAAAGATAACGTGTGGTAAAAATTATCTAAATGAAAATGGACTTATGATAATTAAACAGAAAGGATTTAGAAAAATAGTAGTCCCCATGTCTTTAAGGAGAAAAATACTAAATGTTGCTCATGAAAAATGTGGTCATCCTGGTACCCAAAAAATGTTAAATTTAATCTCCCCTAATTATTATTGGCCTGACATGACTCAAGATATAACCAATTTTGTAAAACATTGTGATATTTGTCAAAAGAATAAAAAACCCAGATAGAAAAAAATTGGCTTATTACAAGCTATGCCCAACACAGATCAACCTTTTGAATGTCTTTCTATTGATACTGTGGGAGGATTCAATTATTATAACTCCACCAAAAAATATCTACACATCATCATCGACCATGCAACCAGATATGTTTGGGCATTTCCTTCAAAAAGTGTTACCACAGAAACATACACAAATTGCTTAAAACAAGTCTTCAATATTCAATTCCCTCAACAATTATTCTGTTACAACAAAATTTTCGATATACAGGGTCCTCAAAAGGTATTAAGTGATAGGAATGCAGCCTTTACTTCACCTAGATTTAAAAAAAATGTGCGGAATCACAATATTAAGCAACGTTTAACCACATCACATCACCCACAAACGAATGGCAAGTGTGAGAGAGGGAATCAATCAATAGTTACAAGATTAAAGTGTAAAGTTAATTCTACTACCTCCAAAATTACTTGGACCAAACTTCTGACTGAAGTAGTTAATGAATACAATAATACACCTCATTCCATAACCAAATTCCCTCCTGCTTATTTACTTTTTGGCAAATTACCCTATGATTCCCCTCTTAAGCAAAATTATTACCCTCCTGTCCAGAAAGCCCTAAACATTGCTAAAAAACGCACTGATGAATTATACTGGAAAAGTAAAAAATATTATGATAGAAATTATGTGGAGCCAAAATTTGAGATAGGAGATCTTGTTATCTATGAAGAATTCCATTATCCCAATACCAGAAAGCTCTCACAAGTTTTTAGTGGTCCCTATCAAATCCTTAAAAAATTATCTGATGTAAATGTTGAAATTAATAGACAGATTCAAAATAAATTTTATTATGAGCATTTATTTGATACATGAAATAGTCCATGTATCAAAATTACGCCCTTATTACCCTCCTGACAAATTAAAGTTATCACATGAGCAGCAACAAACTAATGTTAAATCAATAGCTTAATATTAAACTTAGTAAGTCAAAAATTAACTTAATTTAATGAAATCAAATTATAATTGACTAATCAATTCTCTTCTGTATAACAGTATGTTCTTGAATATAGGAATTCCCAAGAATATTACTGCATATATTTTTGCTTGAGTTAACTTTTTATGCAGGCGTAAATTAGTTGATTTGAGTTAAAAGGTTCTTGTATTGGATTGAATTGAATTAGAACAATAAAGCAAATTGGAATAGCAAATTAGATTAGAATAATACATTAAATTAAAATAAATTGAATAAAAATTCACTGGATTAAATTAAATTATAATAATAGAATAAAACTCTCTACTAATAGTAATAGTTAAACTTATTATTCACCATACACTTCAAGGTCTTATTTTCATTGAACAGCTTATGTTTCTCTTGTTTGACTAAAAACAGAATGAGCACATTATCTTACTGAATTGTTGATAATTTTCCACAGATATTTCTTATTTTACTATTTATTATTTTTGTTTTCTTTTATTAAGTATATTTTCATTCCTCACTGATATTGAAAAAGAATGAGGAATTAAATTATATACAGATGAATTACTGATTTAGTATTATTTTGAAGTTGTTTGTTATTGTTGATATTATTATGTTGTTCTTATAATTGTTGTTGTTATTTATTATGTGATAAGATTATAAAAGAGAATATTCTTGAGAATTGTGATAAAAGAGAACCACTAATAGTAAATTAGTTGATGATAAAAAGTCACATCTTGCTAGCAAAACATCTAATACTCATATCTAATTGATGGAACATTATTAACTGACTGGACTTTACTTAATAAGTGCACTTATCAAGCATCACAAACCAGCACGTTAATTGTTTATTGAACTTAATAGTGATGGAACTTTCTTAGGTTTTTGAACTTTATGATTAACTGGAACTATCCTACTACAGAATCAATACACTGTATTGCAGTAAACTGTATTACTGGCTAATACTTGACATATCTGTGCCTTCATATCCATACCAAGAAACTTTTATTGGAAATGAGAGGTCTATGACTCAGATTTTTACTGATTAAGAGGACTATTAGACATTTATACTTTTCACTGCTTAGACAAAAATGCTTTGTTTACTTCATACTCATCCTTTTCACTATTTATGTTTGAAGAGTGAAAAAATATTATTTGTTACTAACTTATTTATATTGTAATTGTATGTATTTCTTATTTAAACAATTCCCACAGGTTTGCGCTTACAAAAATAACTATTGAATTAACTTTAATAAAATCAGAGAATTTTTGGCATTGACTAGAATACCAGATAACTATTTTGTAGTCCAAATTCTGGCTTGCCTTAATGAATTTGTAGATCATCGGATCTACCCGTCATTCGGATTTTTAGGGGGGGGGGGGATAATGTTATATAAAAAATTTATTTCCTTCGTATCCTTCCATTTTATTCGCATTAATCTTTTAAAATTAATCTAACTTCTGTCATAGTCAGTATTTCCCTAATTCTTAATAATATTTATTCCTATGTAATTTCCTTTTGAAAGTAAATACCCGTATATTAATAATTATTTTATTCCAAATCTTAATCTAAAATTTTAAGTTCATTCGTTGCTTTTATCAGCTCCCCAATCTATAAAATTCCGAGACGTTTTCTCATTTCGAATGTTTTTTAAAAAGCCATTTTTTTATTATTATTCTTATTGCTCTGATTTTTTCGCGCGCTTGGGATTTTCACTTCAAAATTGATACGCGCACAAGTGAGGGATTCTTTACTGTCTTAGTTCCTCCCTCTAGCCTCATTCGCTGGTCTATAGGTCTCCTCTCACTCATTGGTTTGTACGCTCGTGACGTAGTTTTCTGTATGTCTCCGCGGAGAGAACAAAACCAGCTCGCATCCGTCGGAGCGCTAGATTTTTGACGTTTTTGGAAGTATAAACAAATATGTATCTGGTGTTTATCGACGCGTAGAATATTCATCTGGCCATTAAACATCTGTAAATCAATGAAGTGAACCATCGTGAAGCCCGAGGCTATAAGTTTTACCCTGTGGGAATTGTCGTTGCATCGCTCGTATTCTAAATAAACTATTTGTCTGCAAATTGACTGGGATTTTATTGGGAGAAACTCTGGTGGATTCTCTGTTTATTGCCTCACCACTGCGCCATGATCGTGAAGATTGACTGCAATATATTAGTTTTTTAACGGACTACCCTTTTCTCATGGAAAATTAGATCTGGTACTATCTCAGCTTAGTCAAAATGCCACACACACACACACACACACATATATATATATATATATATATATATGTCACTAAATAAAGCAAAAAATTACTATTTGAAATTTCTCGTATGAATTCGGAGTTTCTGATGAAAAATGGATTCGTCTACCCTGCTTCTCGACAAAACATATAGCTGGCGTCAAATACGAAACCCATGAAATCCTGAGACTGTTCAACTGAGTGGCATGAATTTTATTTTATTTTATTAAGTTTTGTGTTCGAAATATGTTTATACAGCTGTGGTCAAATTGACTGATATGGTCATTCTAGTGTTACTTTACTGACTGTTATTATAATATGAAATACGAGGGCAGTTTGATAAGTTCTCGCCCTAACACAGAAATGGAACAAGTATGACCAAATGACAATGTTGTTTGTAAAGTATGATCCTTTAGATGACAGGCCGCCGAGTTTCTCCACGCGTGAGTTTATTCGTTATTTCTGGGCGATAAAGTGAAGTAAACAAGTTTTGACATTTTCGGAAAATGGAAAAAAATGAAGTTGGAACGGTCATAAAATACTTTGTTAAAAATATTTAGCCCCCACGAACATACAAAAAGAGTTACAGTCTAAGCATTATATACCCGCTTTTTTTTTATCCGATAGACTTAAAATAAAAACTGAGTGGCATGTATTTTATTTTGTTTTGATAAAAAGTTTTTTGTTCGAAATATGTTTATATAGCTGTGGTCAAATTGACTGATAAATGGTCATTTTAGTGTCACTTTACTGACTATCATTATAAAATGGAATATTTGTTTTCAGATTTTAAGTTTTTACCACATTTTTTTTCATATGTTAAAACTTATTTCTTTTACTATAAATGCTTTTCTAAATATCTGTGTTCGTATTTATATCATTTACATAATTTTCTGTTAATTTAATTTTCTGTTCAATTAACCTTGTTACTAATTGAATGGAATTGAATTACCGTAATTTCGCGCGTATACGCCGCACCTTAGTTAAGTCTTTTTCAAACCGGAAATTTTTTTGAAAATAAGAAGTCAAATAAGTGCTAAGCAGAAGTAAGTCACATTTTATTTAAAATAAATTCTGTTAGGAAATCGAACTGCCTGAGGTGCGGCGTATACGCGCGAAATTGCGGTAGACATTTTTTGGATAAACCCCTAGCTTATTTTCAAGTTCGTGTCTTATGCTTGTGAAAGTGGCCATACTACGCGTAAAGTACATACTTTTCTGGGCTGATTTGTTACAATGTAAAATCTGATAAGTTGGTGTACCATTTATAAAGTTGATACAGATTGTAACACATTAACGACAGGAAACGAGAAATTTCGTTATTATACCAGAAACTTTACTTTACGGAAAATGCTTTTATATCATGTTGTCACCGGCGGCTCGTCACGGGGTTCAGAATAACTTTACTACCGGAATTTTCGTATATTAAACTGAACTTATGTAACAGAGGAATCTGTTATGTTTAAACCAGGAGAAATTTAGTTTATTAAAATACTGGTAGTAACGTGATTGTGAACCACCCACCTGACGAACCGGTACTGTGTGTTGTCCATATTTTTCAGTTTGTAAGACATTAAATCCGTATATTGCAAGATATTTACTGATGTATAAACTTGAGAAACTTTTTCTGTACATAATGCGAGAAACATGTCTAATCAAATGATCTTCAAAACACTTTCAGGAGAGTGAGGCGCTGCTACTGTTTTTAACATAGATTTCTTAACATGCTCACTGCTGGGTTAAAATTACCGGAATTTTAATTTATTTAGAAAGTTAAAATTCACACCCGACCCGAAAATACTAAAAGCAATATTTAGTTTATTTAATTACAGACATTTAGTGATTACATAAAATAAAAAATTCTTTTTTTGAAATTTTCGGTAGGAATTCATAATTTTAAAGTGAAAAACCACGAGTATACTCGTGCGAATGGGTTAAAAACATAATGTCGGTAACGTGTTAGTTAATATGAAGACGACCTTATTTTAAAAACTCGAACTCATCTTCGGAGCGAAGATACTATCCCTAGTTCAATGACGCCATTATTTTGTTTATATTCTAAAATGTTTGCTCATAAATATGGGCGTAGTTTATAGCTTTAGTAAATGAACAGTAAAATAGACAGAATTTCCTGGTGTTTATGTTTTAATAAGCGAAAGCGCTTAATGCAAGACAGAAAGAATTAAAGATGAGATTCAATTAAAAAACCTAATAGCAGAATCCATATGATAGTTTACAAAGCAAAAGAACTGTGAATCTGTAATGCAGACGATTGGTCCTGAGATTCCAATGAAGATACGTCTAAATAGAAACGCCGAATTACCACAGCTGCAACGAAATTTAAATATACTAGTAAATCTACAGATCAGAGGCCTCAACGTCAGCTCCACAAATCATTGTTTATTAATCTCACTCATTTGTAACATTATCGACATAATATCTGATACCCTAAAATTCAATCTTTTTAAGTTATTTATACATTTATGAAAATACGAGCAGGGAAGACCGAGCTATGCTCGGTCAAAATTAAATTTGAGTTCAAATATCATGACCCATGACCAAAATGACCCACTAATTGAATTTTCTCGAACATGTGACTTAGCCCAACAGTCTTCTCGTGCCCGAAAACCATAGGATGCAAAATTTAGTGTAAATAGTCTGAGCCGTTTTTAAGATAAAATAGCTTGACCCATAATGACCCATGACCAAAATGACCCACTAATTGAATTTTCTCGAACATTTGACCTAGCCCAACAGTCTTCACGTGCTCGAAAACCATTGGATGCAAAATTTAGTGTAAATTGAGCCGCTTTTTAGATCTTGACCCACAATGACCCAGAAATGACCCACTAATCGAATTTTCTCGAACATGTGGCCTAGCCCAATGATTTTCACGTGCCCGGAAGTCATAGGATACAAAATTTAATCAAAATCGTTAGAGCCGTTTTTTAGATAAAATTAATTTGACCCGCTTTGACCCAAAAATGACCCACTAATCGAAAGTTCTCGAACATGTGACCCAGCCCAATTGTCTTCCCGTGCCCGAAAATAGTCGGATACAAAATTTCGTCAAAATCGTTTGAACCGTTTTTTAGATACAATTAGCTTGACCATGACCCAAAATGACCGAAAATGACCCACTAATTGAATTTTCTCGAACATGTGACCTAGCCCAACAGTCTTCTCGTGCCCGAAAACCATTGGATGCAAAGTTTAGTGTAAATTGAGCCGCTTTTTAGATCCTGACACACAATGACCCAGAAATGACCCACTAATCGAATTTTCTCGGATATGTGACCTAGCCCAATGATTTTATTATGCTCGAAACTCGTAGGATACAAAATTTAATCAAAATCGTTAGAGCCGTTTTTTAGATAAAATTAATTTGACCCGCGTTGACCCAAAATGACCCACTAATCGAAAGTTCTCGAACATGTGACCCAGCCCAATAGTCTTCTCGTGCCCGAAAATGGTCGGGTACAAAATTTCGTCAAAATCGTTTGAACCGTTTTTTAGATACAATTAGCTAGACCATGACCCAAAATGACCCAAAATGACCCACTAATCGAATTTTCTCGAACACGTGACCTAGCCCAATGGTTTTCTGGCGCCCCAAAACGGTAGGACACAAAATTTCGTCAAAATCGTTTGAACCGTTTTTAAGATAAATTTTGCATATATATATATAAATGTATATAACCACACACAAGATTGGCTCGTATTAGAATATATGATGTAAAATTTATCGAAAGTTCCGGAAATTTTAGAAGTATCGCATTAAAGACAATGTTATGCAATGATAGGTTAAACTACTTATTACTGTATTTTTTTTTTCAGAATAACAATACATAAATTCACGGGGGCTGCACCCCCCTGAACCCCCTGTTGTTTTAATATTCTATTCTCAATTTCCAGTAATTGCGCTATTTCATTTCTTGAGTATATATCTGAATGTATTTACTATTTCTATTTCTCTAGAATAACCATCTCTTTGTACAAGAGATTTTATCCTATGCTTAAAAGAATACTTATATTTCATTTACTAAACATCATATGTTGATGAAATTTAATTAAATTTCGTGTATAAAATATACTTATACAAATGTAAATTCCTCTTATGTGACCTATATTCAACTTACGCATTCAACGTTTTTATTATTTTCATTTGGAAAACCGATTTGGTAACCATTTTTTAGTAGTTAAAGTAAATTCTCATCTATTTCATTAAAAAAAGCACATTAAAAACATATAACCCGAAAATTAGCTATTTTTAGTAAAATTAAGCGTCAAAATAATGCGATTCATTTGAAGTTTCCTTTGTTGATATTATACAAAATATAGTTGCTTATTAACCATTTAATGAAAGAGAGAAAAAAATACATTGAAAATTTTTGTAAAAAATGAGAAATTAAAATGTTTTATATTTTTCAATTTAATGCATTAAATTTCCCATTAATTTATGCAATTCCTTATATATTATTTCTCCTGTCAACATATCTTTTTCTCAGAAAATACGAAAGGCAGAACGACGATTGAGATACCATATGAAAGGATTTTGAACCGGATTCTGACATAGCACACTCAAAATTTCGTTAAAACATGTTTTTGATTCAAAATTGTAGTTAATTAAAAATTAATTCGGCATATTTTTGATAAATGAAATGAAAGGTTTCTCTGAAATTTGTGTTGCCACAAATATAAAATACCACATTATATCATGTTCAACAGTAATTATAAAAATAAATAAACAGTACAAAAAAGATAAAGTATGATTTCTCCGCACGAGTTAATTTAAATATTTATTGTTAAAAAAATTGAAATTAAAATAAAAGATATGCTTTCTTATATTAGAAATGCATTCAATTTATTACTTACCCATCATACGTAGTATAGGGTAAGTCTTGTAATCGTTTTGAAAATCAAAAAAAATTTTTTGACGGATTTACACGTTTCAGACACTGGAGATTCCGAAAACATATTTTTCTAAAAAAAATTTTGCCGTCCGTCTGTGTGTCTGTGTGTGTGTGTGTCTGTGTGTCTGTAAACGCTCTATCTCCTGAAAAAATTGAGATAGAGACTTGCAATTTGGTATGTACTTAGTATGTAATAATGGGCAGAAGCCTATTTCATTTCAATAACCTCGATTAACCGGAACAATTTTTTCGGACTCTCGAAATATTCGTTCTGATGAAAGGTATATAAAAATTTTCGAAATTGTTTATTTTAAGAAATGAATATAAAAGACAATAAAAAAAACATAAATTCTGAATAAAGCATGAAGTCGATCGGATAATTAGTTGCCTAGATATTTGGAATCCTATTTACCACACTCTTCGATTTTTCATGACCCTGTATTTCATCCAAATTTCACTTCAAAGATATATTTTAATTGGAAATTTGACGCTTAATCAGATGCAATAAACCGATAGTTAATAGGATTATTATTTTTGGAGTTATAAGGAAAAACCTCTTTCAAGCAATTCAGTAATCGAGCCTTTAAAGTTTGTGACGTCATCAAGCCACGATTTTATTTGAATTGCAATGCATTTTATAAGTAGTTTACACATTTTTTTTTAAATATTTTACATTATGTATATCCATGATGGGTAAGTATTACGGTGGCCCCCAACGACTAGTTTTTCTTTGTTTCATGTTTTTCAAGAAGCGGATGACGTTATCTTCTAATGCAGTTAAAATACGATTGTTAATTTTTTTTCTCTCGCGTGCTTTAAAAAAAATATATCGAGTCTTTAATCCGGTTTTTATTTAATTTTTATACGTCATCTATTGTTTGATTTATCATGTTTATGTTTAGGCGTACTGTAACGGAGTAATATTATATTAACTTATTTAAGGATTATATTCTAATCGGATATACATTTCTTTATTATTTACAAAAATTGTATTTATCTTTTATTATATCATTATGCTAAGTTATGTTATCTATTAAAGCTCCATTATTTCCATAAGCTTGCAAAAAATAATGTACCATCATTGATTTATGTGCTTAAGACATTTCTGGAACAGTTGTGAAAAGTCTGAGGAAAATGCTTTCATATGAATTCACGTAATCTCTGATTCAATGATGCTTTTTTTTTCAGTATAGGGGCCTTGGCAAGGTAAAGAAAATGACATTGGTGAGAGAAGAAAATTTGCCAACATATATTTTGGCAACCTATTCACACAAATTATTTTATCATAAAACGCACACAATGATCAATTTATAAAAAAACGTACAATGTTTAATTTAATATAAAACACACGCAATCTTCTCTACCGGGTTGCCATACGAAGCAAAATCTCGCCAAAATCGTCGTGGTACAGATGTCGCAGACGCACCGGTTTAAATTTTTGGCGTCAAAAGGACGATTTTATGCCTAGGCAACACGAAGATTTTGGCGAGATTTCGCTTCATATGGCAACCAGGTAGAGCAGATAGCGTGTGTTTTATATTAAATTAAACATAGCATGTTTTATAATAAGGGTACTTCTCTATTATCCCGACGACCACTTTTTATAACAAAAAACTATCGCCAAACTGTAACGCCAAATAAACGGGAGAACGTTGCCATTGCAATATCAAAATAAATAAATAAATAAAATATAAGATTTAAGACACAATTAATATTTTAATTAATGAAATAACTAATAAATCAGTAAAACATAATGAAAAATACATGCAAATGGCGAATTAAAAACCACTTGATGACATAACAAACATGTATAATGCATCAGACATCAAGAAAATGGGACTGCATTTTTGGCGTTTAATCTTACAGTTTGGCGATAGTTTTTTATTATGAAAAGTGGTCGACGGGATAATAGAGAAGTACTAAAATAAATTATTCATTATGTGTGTTTTATTAATAAAATGATTTGGGTGTGTTTTATAATAAAAAAAAGGGGTACTGACGTATTATACGGGCCATGTAAAATACAATTGCGCTAAGCATGGGGCCAATTTACTAATTATAGTAACCCTTATTTTTCGATAAGTATGTAGTTTTTTTATTTATGATAGTTTACAGTTTATTTTTTATTTTAATTTACAGTTTATTTATTTTTTAATTATACCTTATAGTTTTTTTTCTAACAATATTTATTCCTAACAATAAAATACCAACGAAGATAGAAAAAGGCATGCGCGAGGGAAAATAAAAATAACAATTGTATTTTAACTGCATTAGAGGATGACGTCATCTTCTTCGGAAAAAAAACGGGACGAAGAAAAATAAATTGAAATACACTTAAATTACAATTCAATCTAATATAACAAATCATACCTTTTATTCTACACGTGTAAAATACCACTGCTTCGATCAATCAATAATATTTAATTTCTTCGAAACGTTTCAATTTCATTTTACCTCTTTTGAACTATTTATTAATTTTTATAATAATTGTTGAGCATCATATAATGCGGTATTTTATTTTTGTGGCAACATTGATTTGAAAAAAGCTTTCATTTCATTTATGAAAAAACAATGCATATCATGTATATTATTTCTGTTGTCAACATCCTTTTTTTCTATGCACATAGAGAACATGCAACAATGAATGAGATATCATTCGAAAAATTTTTGAACAGGCTTCTGACATAGTACACTCACATTTCGTTAAAATGCGTTGTTGGATTAAAAGAAAAATTAGTTAATTAAAAATGCATGCTAAAACGTACCAGAAAATAATCACAAAGATCGCAGTGCGAAATCTTCGCACGGGTCCTTCTGGTAATTTCGAAATTCCAATAAATATATTGGCAAATTTTTAAACGATAGAATTAAATTAAGATCTCTATTTTGTAAATTTAGAATACATAATTTAGCATTTACAATTATCCCAATGCGACATTTTCTTTTTGGTGAATGTTAAAATTTAAAAAGATCGCCTGACTTCCCTTTGAAAAGCATTATGACCTAAAAATAAATGCTCTATATTTTTCGAACGAATGAACCAAATGTAACTAAAAACTATACAGCTAATTCCGGGTACCTCTCACCAACATACTCACCAAAAATCAACCTAATCGAACATTTTTTACGTCTGTTATTTCGGAACAGACAGACAGACAGAAACCACAAACCTTTTGCGTCTCCACAGTGAGCCTTCACTGACGTTTCGGCAATTACTTAAGAATTATGTTTTTTCGTACCCTTACTTTTGAAAAGCATAAACCTGTAAATCATAATTTCTTAAATGTTCTTTGAATATGGGTTTGTGATCCCGTTATCAATATCAATTAAAGAATTCCTAGAAAGAAAATTGTAATAATTACTTAGTCTAAAATGTAAAAAAAAAAATGAATTTAATACCAGAAAATCTATGACACATATTATATATAAATTTTCACTGGTTTATATCTTTTATATTGACTATCTCACAAAAGTTACTCGTTTGTATTAAAAGACTAGTCGTTGGGGGTCACCGTAATACTTACCCATCATGAGTATGCATAATGTAAAATATTAAAATAAAAATGTGTAAACTACTTATAAAATGCATTGCAATTCAAATAAAATCGTGGTTTGATGACGTCATAAACTTTAAAGCGGGGCTGACGCAAAGGGCTACCGTGGTTGAAAGTCACGTGGTAGTCGCGGTCTTAGTCAAAACGTACTTTGACGCGCAGCTGTACACAAAGGAATTCCATTACTTTGGTTTTAACTCGTGTGCGTGTTGTTATATATTCTTTAATTATAAAAACAAACGTACTTTTCATTGCGAATCTTTTATTTTACTTTACTTTTGTTAAGCTTTTCTTAAGTAGTAATGTTTAATCCATTTACGCTGGATAATCTATCGAATGTAAGTATTAATCATTTTTCCGCTTTAATGTAATATGCATAACATTTAATTGTGCAATGTTATATACTTTAAATCGTCGGAAAACAGAATGCCGGCAACTTTACTTTATGTGAAATAAAATAGCTCAGCAAAATCGTAAGATTATTATTGAATATAACATACCTTTATTGCAGTGTTGATTAC
Source organism: Maratus michaelseni (assembly GCA_963931845.1). NCBI lineage: Eukaryota > Metazoa > Arthropoda > Arachnida > Araneae > Salticidae > Maratus > Maratus michaelseni. The sequence goes on from OZ007600.1 coordinate 103,457,253, forward strand.
ATATATTTTTCTAAGGGAGGGGGGAGGGGTTGCAGCTTCGGGTTTAGAACATTACAGAGTTTCGGGGGTGATTTTTCATTTCTAGACCATTAATAAATGTAAAATCCGAAATCATCTGTAGGGAATATCACCCCTTGAATTCAACATTGCATTACTAATCTTGGTGATGTATTTTTTTTTAACCTTTGCATTCATATGATAATGTTTGTTTTGAAATGTTTGAATATAAGTAAACATAATTTATTTTAAATGAATATGTCTTTACTTGTACTATTTACTCTAAAAGCTTTTCACTTATTAATATAAACAGGATAGAAATAAGTAGAAGTTTTTAATAAGTTCAGATTATTTTTAAAGATTTAATATTCAGAATACTACACCTGTAATATTATTACGGATTAACATTAAGAATATACTATATATATATGATACTTTGCATTTTGGTTCCATTAAACAATTCATGACTTTTTTTTATGTATACATAAATTAAATGTTATTTTAATTTATTTATTAGCAAACTGACTACACTCCACTAATAAATGTGTTAAATATTTAAAAAAAATTGTTTATAATAAATTAATAAATCAATAAATTCAGATTTTGACTGAACACAAAGAACAAATTGCCAGATATTGTTTCAAACTTTTATATTGGTACCATTTATTTTCAATTATGTTGTGTATGAATTTCGAACTTTGTTTTACAAGGAAATCCGACATGCTTGATTGTATTGCAAATTTAAGACTTGCATACTTTCCGAAATAGATATTGTTAAAACAGTTTCAGCAATAGCGATTTGGGAAAGTAAACAAGTCCTAAATTTTTGTCACAAAGTGTATTGGATTTTTTTCTAAATCAAAATTCGATAGTGAAAAATCATATAAGTTTTTTATTATAACATGTCTATGCTAATTTTTTGCCACACAATGTCTGCTTATCATTTTTGTCATAATTTCTGTTTAAAGTGTTTCCATATTTTCCTATATTTCTCTTTGGGTATGTACCATTACTCAGGACTGACATATATACATGATGTCCCAAAAGATTGAAACACATTTTAATTTTTTTACATGATGGGAGTAATGGGGCAATGTAAACTGCCAAAGTGTTCAAAATTAAGTAAGAAATAAAATTATGTCAATGAAACACCTTTTTTTAAAAAGTAATTTTGAAAAAGTTACACTTTATTTATTTATTTTTAATCAATTATCCTTAGACAAATTTGGTCAGTTAGACATTTTTTGTGTTTTTGATGTAACAGATCACTGGAAAAAAATTGCATATACGCATACCTTTAAAAGTATTTCTGGATTATTAATATTATTAATATATGTCTACGTTAACTGTATTTACTGATCACTGTAACTCCATATTAAATTCAAATAAATCCACTATACTTCATCTTCATAATAGTTGGTGTTAGGATCTATTTAAATCAATATATTGGAATGATTATGAAGAAAGTCTTGTGATGACTATACAACATACTAGTGTTTTAATTTAATATACTTAAAATTATGCCTGTGTTTTGAACTTTTAATATGATTTAACAATCATAGATCCATTGCTTGGGAAAATTTTCGTTAAAAACAATATTAATTTTTAGATAGTTTGTGTCTTAAAATTGTTTTCTTTCTGTTATTAACTTCTATGCTCAGAGATAAATAATGAGCACATTTAATTAAAAAAAAGTTATCTTTGTACTAAAACTTTGAAAAGTTTATATATTATATAAAGTATGTATCCAATGGCCATGCATAATTTTGGTTCAGAAATATTGATATTTGAATATAAAGGTCCGGTTTGAAAAAACAACAACATTTTTTGCCCCTCAATAACTTAAAATTGTTCTACAGCTTTGAGATTTGAATATGTTAAATAAATCATTCTTAAGTAATATGTGTTAAATTTCTGTGTATTTATAGTGATTTGTAGGGTACAAGGAGCTCTTGTGTAAAATATACTTATTTTTCTTCTAAAGCTTTGAAAATTTTATATATATATAATATATTATATAAAATATATGTCCTATGGCTGCATATAATTTTGGTAGGGAAAATATTGTCATTTAGGTATAAAAGAGCTGTTTGAACAAAAAAAAAAAAAAAAAAAAAAAAAAAAAAAAAAAAAATTTTTTTTTTTTTTTTTTTTTTTTTTTTTTTTTTTAATTTGTTTTTTTTTTTTTTTTTTTTTTTGAAAATCATTCTTTTCTTAAATTGTGATTCATCTTTGAAATTTTTAAATGTTAATTAAATTATTTTTAGGTAGTTTGTGTTATATTTAGGTGTATTCGCAATGATTTTTAGGATATAAAAGGCTCAATTTTCATTATTTTTTCCCCTTTTGACAACTTTATATCTGGTTACAAATTATTTTATTTAATATAATTAAATTATCTTAATGTTTTTGTAAGATTTGATAATCATTATTCCGCTGCTTGGAGGCAAGTAACGAATTTTATCAAATTAAAGAATGACTCGGATATAAGAGTAATCTAAAATTGAGGCAATAATCTATATGTCAATTGGTTTGCTTAGCTCAGCTGAGACCGGGAGCGTCACGTGACTACTCTAAATTGGAGAAGCACGGTAGCCCGTCTTTCTCGTTAGCCCCGCTTTAAAGGCTCGATTACTGAATTGCTTGAAAGAAACCTCCTTATAACTCCAAAAATAATAATCCTATTAACTAGCGGCTTATTGCATCTGATTAAGTGTCAAATTTCCAATTAAAATATATATTTGAAGTGAAATTTGGATGAAATACAGGATCATGAAAAATCGAAGAGTGTGGAAATAGGATTCCAAATATCTCGGCAACTAATCATCCGATCGACTTCATGCTTTATGCAAAATTTATGTTTTTTTATTGTCTTTTATATTTATTTCTTAAAATAAACAATTTCGAAAATTTTTATATACCTTTTATCAGAACGAATATTTCGAGAGTCCGAAAAAATAGTTCCGTGTAATCGAGGTTATTGAAATGAAATAGGCTTCTTCCCATTATTACATACTAAGTACATACCAAATTGCAAGTCTCTATCTCAATTTTTTCGGGAGATAGAGCGTTTACGGACACACAGACGGACGGCAAATTATTTTTTCTAAAAATATGTTTTTCGGAATCTTCAGTGTCTGAAACGTGTAAATCAGTCAAAAAAAAGTTTTCGATTTTCAAAACGATTACATGACTTACCCTATACTACGTATGATGGGTAAGTAAAATGGATGCACTTTCAGCGTTCGTTGCATTAACATATCAGAAATGTGTTTAAAGAATATGTTCTGTAAGAGTGAGGATTGATAAATGCATACGAACAGTCATTTTTACTTCAATGGGTTTTCTATTCATCCAGATTTTGCGATGCAGTCTTGTTTACCCACACATAAATTTTAATTTAAATAAAACATTAATTCAAAAACTCAGATTTTTAAAATATTAAAGCATAAATTTAAGGAAATATAAAAATTGATGGATATTTAACCTTTTCCAGAATGGTGTGTTAAAGTATGTCCCACTTAATTTGAATATCCAAATTCCAAAACGGTAGCAGAATTTTGAAGTATTTTTTTGTCTTTTATGATGTACGTGAATAAAAGGTTACTTATTTTGAAATAAACTGGTTCGTAAATAATGGTGTCATTCAATCATTTCAGTATTTTATTAACCCTTTCAGGGGCAAGCACTTGTGCTCCTGTAACGCTGAATTCCCACCGGAATTTAGGAAAGAATTTAGTTCAAAATAAGAATAAGCAATTTTTCACCTTTTTCTCGTCAAAGTTAAAAAAGTAAAATTTAATTAAAAGTTTCTGGTTTGAATCGGATTAAAATTAGATGGTATATAATATATACCACCGCCCCTCAAAGGGTTAACAGAAGTACTTTGTGCCTGAAAGGGTAAAAAACTTAAGAAAATATAAAGTACATTATAAATCAGTATTTTGTAAGGGTATGTTTCTAATATTTTCATTGACAGGCTCTTCTAGCCCCGGATTGTGACAATTGTTTCTCTCGTCCTCTCGTGAGAGTGCTCACCCACTGCAAAAGAAAGGGTGTTTTATGTTCTATTTGCCAATACTTTCTCACGTTCCTTATATTGTTTTGATAAAATTATAATCACACTCTTTTTGTATATAAATTAATATTAATATACATGACTGATATGCGATAGGAAATGTAAACACTTCTATTCCTGAATAATGCCTTATTTAGACGGGTAATTTTGTTATTAAATAAGAATATTATTTTTTCAGATATTCTGTATAAATATTCTGTGATTTGTAGTATTCTTGACATATTTGCCGCCTCTTGCACTCTTTTCACATACTGTACCTCTGTTTTGATCCGGAAAATGTATTTAATTAAATGTCTCTTCCTACTATGTAGTATTTTTTTTTAATTTCTTGTTTTAACTCAAATTTCTGGTTCATAATATGTTTATTTGACATGAAAATTAGCATAGAGATATGCAGATACACAGTAATAAAGATGTGTCTGATATAAAATTTAAAAAATTTGAATTTAAAACATGTATTTATAATAACATTTCAATTTTTTTCATAATGCATCTTTTAAATTCTGACTGCCTGGTATAACACAGAATTCATACGCTTTTACCACAATTTTTCTATTTAATATTTAAATAGCAGAAATTGTAGACGCCTCGTTTAATTGCAGGATTTGTAATACTTTTCTGAATTTAAATAAGGCGAAAAATTCTATTAAAAATTGTGGTAAAAGCGTACGAATCCCGTAAAAGGGTTCACAACGCTTTTACCATAATTTTTAATAGAATTTTTTGGCTACTAAGCCAGTGGCTACTAAGCGAAATTCTTTATTTTCACCTTTATTTCGTGATAAATTCATCTTGCAAATGTTGTAGAAACATATAAAAAAATATCGACCACCAAGATAGTCGATTTTGATATCCCTGGTATAATAATATGTTTTACAGTTTAGGAGATAATTATTTTTACTAAAAGTTTGTGCATGCACAATAAAATGCATGGGTGAAGGCATTTTTTAAAAAAGTAATTACTCGGGGTCAAGAAGCAATAATTTTCTCTTGAAAAATGTCACTAAATTTTGCTACTGTATATCCGATGATTGTCCGTTATTCCTTAGCTGCCAACGTTTACGCTTTTGTCGTACCAGTAAAATTTAAAACTAAATTTTGTCTTATGCAATCTCCGGTATCCACTTTAAATAACAGAAAGATATTTGGTAAATTTTAAAGGTAACAAAAAAAATCGTAAAAGGTGGTAGCTATGTTATCAGGGTTCGTACACCTCTGGGATTCAGGGTGTTTTAATCCCAGAATTTTCATAAAGTAATGGTTCCCTATCAAAACATGGTTTTTTGCAGTTTAGAATTCAAATATTACTTTTCGAAAAATCTGGCATTTGTTTTCTGAACCGTACGAACCCTGGTTACACCCTTATTTTCTTATCCTGGAAATACTCGTGTAGGGTATGACATACCAACGGTGAGTACTTTTTTTTTTTACCTTTGTCACCACTATTTTAAATAAGTAATCTTCGGAATATTTTAGCGTAGAATTTGTAAAAATTGTCTTCGATTAAATAAGCTGACGATTTCTATTTGAATTTATTGATGGCTAAGTATAAACCATACTTACCCTGGTATGCACGAGTATTCCCGGGTTAATAAAACATGCATTGAGTCCAAAACTTCCAGACCTTTTAATATAAATTTAAATATTGATATCGTAAACGAAAGACATATTGTCGTAATACTTTTTATTTAGTACTTTTCCTGTATTTTTTGGGTGCGGATCAAACTAAATAATAAATGAACATTGACTGTAAAATATATTTTGTTCCTCGTACAATATAAATCCTTACAGATAAGGCCTTAAGTCAAAATGTTTTAAAAGAGTCTTTTTACGGAATCAAAAATAATTTACCTCTACTTTTTTTACATGATCGAACTAGTCTAAAATATTCGTATATATAAAATATTGTTATACTTAATATGATACTTGTGAAACGTCAATCTCTCGATTTTTAGTACTTTTTCGTAATAGTTTAAAATGACTTCAATACTGATAGAAAAAAAAATCTGTACTTTTAAAATTATCGACAGTTTATAAGCTTCTGAACTTATTAATAACTTTTAATATTATTTGAAAACACGATCTCATAAAGAAAAGAAATGTAGTTGTCATTCTTTTTTTATTTTGTCGTATCTTAATTTATTTTATTATTTAGTTGGCTGTGTACCAAACCGAATGACAAATGAACATTGACTGTAAAATATATTTTGTTCATTGTAGAATATAAATCGTTACAGATAAGGCCTCGTGTCAAAATGTTTTAAAAGAGTCTTTTACGGAATCAAAAATAATTTACCTCTATTTTTTTTACATGATGGAACTACACTGGAATAAAAGAGACTAGACAACTTGTATTTATTATACTTATACTATTAATAACTTATACTATTATAATAACTTATACTAACTTATACTACTATATAATTATAACTTATACTATTTACAACTTTTATGATGGAACTAGTTTAAAATATTTGTATGTTTAAAACATTGTTATACGTAATATGACACTTGTGAAACGTCAATCTCTAGATTTGTAGTACTTTTTCGTAATAGTTTAAAATGACTTCAACACTGAGAATAAAATCCGTACTTTTAAAATTATCAACAATTTATAAACTTCTGAACTTATATAACTTTTAATATTATTTGAAAACACGATCTCATAAAGAAATGAAATGTAGTTGTCATTCATTTTTTTTTTATTTTGTTGTATCTTATTTTATTTTATTTTTTTATTTGGCTGTGTATCAAACCGAATGACAAATATGGCCTCGAAAATACATTTTTTGAGAATGCAATCTAAATCTTTACAAATAAGATTTCCTTTCGAAATCTTTTAAGGGAATCATTTTAGGGATTTAAAAATAATTCAGGAATATTTTTCTTTGCATTTTAAAATAAACAAATAAAGTTGTATAGATAAGCAGGGTTGCCACGTACGACTGTTTTTATATTATCGTCGTACCACTATTTATTTTTTTTTTGTATATTTCTCTTACAGTTGTTGCAGTAGCATTTGGCAGTGACTATATATTGAAAAAAAGAGTGCTGAATTCTTTGAAATAGAATAAAAAAAATATAGTCGCTTGTGGCACCCCTTGATAAATAATATGTAAAACATTGTTGTGTTCATTGGGAATTTTTATTTTCAGTTCATAAGATAAACTGTTATTTATGGTTCCAATTAATCAATTTGCATCATAAACGCATATTTGTCTCCCTTTCAGGATTTCATTTTTTTTATTCATAAATTTCAAATTCACACCAGAAATTACCAAAAGAGAAGTTTCACTTTAAGTAATGACGTAACGTCTGTCATTAAATAAAGCAAATATTACAATTCAGAATTTATGGTAGGAATTCAGCATTTCTGAATAAAAAGGTTGGGTTGGGTTGGGTTGATTGTTGACGGCCAATTCTCTACACTTGGGATATTGGCCCAGGGGGAGTGCCCTTCGTGGGGGTCTTACTAAAGGAACCTAACCCGTATTTACGCATGGATAAATCCACGGCTCGCAGAAAACCACGAAAACTCCGAACGATTAGGCCGACGGGCGCGATTGGGAGCGAACCCAGCACCTCCCGTCTACCAGCTTCGAGAGCCGAACCTCTCAGCCACTGGTGGGGCTTCTGAATAAAAAGGAAAATCCTGAAATGTATACCTTAGATGCTAATACAACTGGCGATTATTTTTAATTCTATCTCGCACCACTTTCTCTATCCAAATAACATATAATTTGACAAAATGTGCAAGAGAAAACTACATAATTATTTTTTTAAATAGTGGTACAAATAGAATATAAATATGACGCCAGTGGCAGCCCTGACATGGGTTAAATGTTAAATATTACTTCAATTATACAGATAATATGAGAGTGTTAGAATAACAGTGGAGTAAATCAAAAATTTAAAAAAAAAATAGATAACCATATTTTCACTTAATGTATATTAATTTCTGTTCAGTGCGACAGTCAAATAAGTCATAGTTCACTTAGGAAGTCGCTAGAGGGAAAAACAAGTTGGACTACTTAATGCAACGACAATACGACATGTTTCACAAAACCTTTCATTTTTAATTTCTTCTATCGTTACAAGAAGATTGGATTCATGAAAATTTTCGACTAACAGTTTTCGACGGATTTATACGTTTTAGAAGGTCCTGAACACGATGTGACTGTTTTGAGAAAATGTCTGTCTGTCTGTTTGTCAGTCTGTCTGTATGTGACAAAAACTTTGTGGGTGCTTTATCTCAAGAACTAATGCTCGGAATTTAATAAAACTTCATATTCAGTTAGTCCCTGATATAAGTTGGTGCTGATTAGTTTTTGGTGAAAATCGCCCAGTAGGTGGTACTGCTATGCTGTATTTTTCGCGATTTTCGCAATAGCTCTATCTCAAGAACTAATGCACTTTTTTTCATCAAACTTCAGATTCAGTTAGTCCTTGACATAAATAAACGCTGATTACGTTTTGGTGTAGATATCCTAACAAGTGGCGCTGCTATGCTGCACTTTTAAGTATTTACACGATTTTAGCGATAGTCATATCTGACGAATGCCCGGAATTTAATAAAACTTTAGATTCAGTTAGAGCTTGTTATAAATTGGTGCTGATTCGTTTTTAGTGTATGCGAAACCTGTGTGAGATAGAAGAAAGTTTTTGACGTTTTTCTTGATGTTTTTCAAATTTTGGAAAGTTGGATTGTCTGTCGGAAAAGTGCCTATGTGTAACGATTTTCGATTGCCCAGTGTTAAAAATTGCTATTTCACAATACATTAAATAATAATTAAAACAATAAACTAAAAATAATATTATTACTTTCCTTAACCACCTAACTAGTTTTTAACCCTTAAATGCCTAATGTTACAAATTTGCAACACTTTTTATTTAACTTTTAATAACTAAATCAAGTTCTTAGCCACCACTATATTTATATTGAAATAATAATCCTGTAAAAATTTCATAAACATGCTACTAAATAAAGTTAAAAGTAGATCTTAAACTTTCTGATCCTTAACCCTTCAATGCATGAATTTTTCTTTTAGAGTTGTGTTTTTTTTATCCATATTAAGGATTAGACACCAGAAACTTTAAAATATATTTTCAATTTTAATTCATTGCATATTCATGGGATTCTTAGTGGATTTTAATATTTCAATATAAATATAGTGGTTGCGTAGAACTTGATTTATTTATTAAAAGTTAAGTAAAAAGTGTTCCAAATTTGATACACTAGGCATTTAAGGGTAAAATTAATCACCAATGTTCAGCATGTACACAAAAGTAGAGGGTAATTAATTAAAACTGGAAGAAGGGTACATGTTGTACAAGCATCGCTAATCAATGATTTTAACACAATCTTGACCGGCAGTTTAATAAGAAATGTTTTCTTTGGGTCAATATAAGTCCCACCTTCTTTTAAAAGTTTTTGGAATACTGAAGTTAACTTTTTCAAGCTTACACATCAATCAATATCTTACAGTATGTGAATTTCATGTAAAAAATCTTACAGTCTAACAATGCATCCCCAAATGTATCGTGTATACATACTCATTCTTTTTGATAAAGATTTTATGCCGTAAAAATTATACAGGCGTAACTAAATATTTAGGACATGCCTTTAATAAATGACATTGGTTTTAAAACACGAGTATACTCGTGGCCGGTCGACAAAGTGTTAATAGTTTTGTTCTCATCTCTTTAAAATTTGCAACATAGGCCTTTCTTCCAGACACCAATTCGAATGTTATTGTAAAATGTATCGTCAAGTCTATTATCAAAACGCGAATAGATAAATTATGAAAAGTATGAAAATAATTTTTAATAAAAATGCACTCGTTTCAATAATTAGGTGGAGTTTTTTCTGTTATAATTACGACTGTTTTAGAATAATGACATATACTAATTAGTCTGTCATTAAATAAGGTGAACATTATTATCCAGAAAAGGTGGTAGTAGTCTGAATAAAAAGAACCGTCCAAGTGGCAAAACTGTGTTACATGCAAATTTCTTGTAGAAATTCTGAAAAACCATTATTCATAGTTGCTGTCTTTTCTTTTATTTATTTATTTATATTTTTTTCTAAATACCTAAGCTCAGAAACGTGTTCAAAAAGTGTTCCAAATTTGATACACTAGGCATTTAAGGGTTAAATTACTCACCAATGCTCAGAAACGTGTTCCAAAAGTGTTCCAAATTTGATACACTAGGCATTTGAGGGTAAATTACTCACCAATGTTCAGCATGTAAACAAAAGTAGAGGGTAATTAATTAAAACTGGAAGAAGGGTACATGTTGTACAAGCATCGCTAATCAGTGATTTTAACACAATCTTGACCGGCAGTTTAATAAGAAATGTTTTCTTTGGGTCAATATAAGTCCCACCTTCTTTTAAAAGTTTTTGGAATACTCAAGTTAACTTTTTCAAGCTTACACATCAATCAATATCTTACAGTATGTGAATTTCATGTAAAAATTCTTACAGTCTAACAATGCATCCCCAAATGTATCGTGTATACATACTCATTCTTTTTGATAAAGATTTTATGCCATAAAAATTATACAGGCGTAACTAAATATTTAGGACATGCCTTTAATAAATGACATTGGTTTTAAAACACGAGAATACTCGTGGCCGGTCGACAAAGTGTTAATAGTTTTGTCCTCATCTCTTTAAAATTTGCAACATAGGCCTTTCTTCCAGACACCAATTCGAATGTTATTGTAAAATGTATTGTCAAGTCTATTATCAAAACGCGAATAGATAAATTATGAAAAGTATGAAAATAATTTTTAATAAAAATGCACCCGTTTCAATAATTAGGTGGAGTTTTTTCTGTTATAATTACGACTGTTTTAGAATAATGACATATACTAATTAGTCTGTCATTAAATAAGGTGAATATTATTATCCAGAAAAGGTGGTAGTAGTCTGAATAAAAAGAACCGTCCAAGTGGCAAAACTGTGTTACATGCAAATTTCTTGTAGAAATTCTGAAAAACCATTATTCATAGTTGCTGTCTTTTCTTTTATTTATTTATTTATATTTTTTTCTAAATACCTAAGCTCAGAAACGTGTTCAAAAAGTGTTCCAAATTTGATACACTAGGCATTTAAGGGTTAAATTACTCACCAATGCTCAGAAACGTGTTCCAAAAGTGTTCCAAATTTGATACACTAGGCATTTGAGGGGTAAATTACTCACCAATGTTCAGCATGTAAACAAAAGTAGAGGGTAATTAATTAAAACTGGAAGAAGGGTACATGTTGTACAAGCATCGCTAATCAGTGATTTTAACACAATCTTGACCGGCAGTTTAATAAGAAATGTTTTCTTTGGGTCAATATAAGTCCCACCTTCTTTTAAAAGTTTTTGGAATACTCAAGTTAACTTTTTCAAGCTTACACATCAATCAATATCTTACAGTATGTGAATTTCATGTAAAAATTCTTACAGTCTAACAATGCATCCCCAAATGTATCGTGTATACATACTCATTCTTTTTGATAAAGATTTTATGCCATAAAAATTATACAGGCGTAACTAAATATTTAGGACATGCCTTTAATAAATGACATTGGTTTTAAAACACGAGAATACTCGTGGCCGGTCGACAAAGTGTTAATAGTTTTGTCCTCATCTCTTTAAAATTTGCAACATAGGCCTTTCTTCCAGACACCAATTCGAATGTTATTGTAAAATGTATTGTCAAGTCTATTATCAAAACGCGAATAGATAAATTATGAAAAGTATGAAAATAATTTTTAATAAAAATGCACTCGTTTCAATAATTAGGTGGAGTTTTTTCTGTTATAATTACGACTGTTTTAGAATAATGACATATACTAATTAGTCTGTCATTAAATAAGGTGAATATTATTATCCAGAAAAGGTGGTAGTAGTCTGAATAAAAAGAACCGTCCAAGTGGCAAAACTGTGTTACATGCAAATTTCTTGTAGAAATTCTGAAAAACCATTATTCATAGTTGCCGTCTTCTTTTATTTATTTATTTATATTCGTTTCTAAATACCTTAGCTCAGAAACCTGTTGATTAATATTGTATGAATAAGGGTAGAATCTAAAAATATGGAAAACTACTTTTAAAATAATGGAATTAATATCAGATTTTCTTCAGTTTATTAGATCTTGGCGCATGTTAAATGATAACGATTTTAACATATTCAGGGTTTCTACACAGATCTGAGAATTGTTTTAACAAGAATGAAAAATCATGCATCAAGCATAGATTATGAAACTATTTCCAACACTTCTAAAATACTTTAACAAAACTTCACCGTTTAATAAGGTGAAAGAATATATCTTAACCCTTTCCGGCTCAGACAAAGTCTGTTCGTAAAATGAGAAACTGCTGACTGACACCGGAATATACAAACAACTTTTTTAGAAAAAATGAACTCCTTATTTTAAGCTTTTATTATAGAAACACAATTTTATTAAAGTAATCTTGGTGCCGCATGCAAGTTTGGAATTAAAGTTAGGTGTGCCCGGACTGGGGATGTGCCGGAAAGGGTTAAGCAACCAATTCAGAAAACGCATAACGCATTTGAAAATTTCTACAATTACCGCCAATAGTCAAAAACGTATCCGAATTCTTTTGTGTGGTACTTCTTATGATCAATACATTTTTATATATATTACATATTTCAGTCCAGTGATGTAGCCAGGGTGGAGGTGCAGAGGCTCTAGATAACACTATTTTACAGTAATATTCTTCGCCTTATCAGATCGTAGACTTCGCTGAGTTCAATAAAAGTTAAAATTTCAGTGCAAATTCACCTTGTTTAATAGCTAAAATTCATTAAGATACAACTAAATGTAAATATATTGCTTGAAGGTGCGTAAAAACATACATAAAAACATTTAAAAGCACATTAAAGTCCTTTTAAAAATTTCAAAACGTTTTCAACCGAAACTCGGTCATCATCAGTCGAAAAACTAAATTGTTGAGTTGAATTGTTATCTCTTTGCGTTTTCTTGCTTGCCCGGAATAAACTATTTTACTTCAAGGGTTTGGAAATAAGGTGGGATGGGAAAGGTAATCAATGATGCATTAATTCATACCAGACTGCGAGGATATCATATGATAATACATCGTTACAGACTATTTCTTTTTTAGACATTATTTCTAGAGACTCTCTTATGATTGCTTCCGGGTGATTATTTGTGCGGAATATAATTTTGGATCTATTGACATCAACTTTTATAGGTTCAGTTTCCGGTAATCTTGCTAACGCAGTGTGGGGTCTATTTAATCTCAGATCTGCTTCATGTTCTTTTATTCTGTCCCGAAATTTCCTCATTGTCATACCTATGTAAATAAAATCTTTGTTATCTTTCTTGAATGGTATAATATATACCCCTGATCTATTGATAGCCTGGATTGGGTCAATTTTTCTGTTTAACAAACCCCGCAACTTTGGGAGAGGGACTGCGATTAATGTAATGTCAAACTTAAAGAGGGAATGTCGCATACTTTCAAAAAACCGTGGGATGTAGTTAACTTTACAACTTCAAACTTTTAGTTGTACCTGTATTCCGTTTTTCTTCATCTTTCACTTTAAATTTATTTATGATTTTTTCAATGAAACGGGATGGAACTGAATTCTCGGCTGCTATTTTTCTAATTACATCTAATTCTTCATTAAAGAAAAGGCATGAACAAACTTCAAACGCTCTTTTTACATAAAAATTAAAAGGTCCTAACTTGTAACTAATGGGTGAACTGCAATTAAACGGGATGGTGGAGTTAGATGTGTTAATTTTCCTAAACACCGTGCAATCAAGATTCTGTTTATCCATATTTCTGATTAGTTGTACATCCAAAGAAGCAAGCTTTTGATTTTGTTCTATTTCTAGTGAGAATTTTATTTTATTGTCTAGGTTATTGATTTTATCTAGAAAGGAGTATAACTCATCCTTTCCGTGATTCCAAATAATGTAAATATCATCCACATATCTTAACCAGCAATCCGGACCCGGTTTTATGGTCTCCATGATTATATTTTCATGAGGACGTAGTTTAAACTCTGCAAGCAAACCTGAAATGGGGGAAACCATTGGGGTACCATTGACTTGTCTGTAAACTTGATTGTTGAAAACAAAAACGTTGTTGTTGATAATTAAATTTAAACCCGACTTGACTGTATTTTTTATATTTTCTGTAAACGTAGGATCAGAATCGATCAGACTATCTATGGTGCTAGTAACTTCTTTTATATCGATAGACGGGTATAAAGGTACCACATCTAAACTAGCCATAAAACCGTAATTTTCAAGCTTTTTATATTTAATTTTCTCAATAAAATTCGAAATTGATTCAATAACAAAATCAGATGGCTGTAAATATCGCTTCAAGAGATGCGTGTAGGTTTTTTCCATAAAATATGTTGGAGAGGAGCATTTTGTAACGATTGGGCTGATTGGTAAGTCCGTTTTATGATCCTTTAGTCTACCTATGAGGGAGGGAGTGGTTGCATTTTGACTTTGCTGAGATTTAAGATGTATAACGTTGTATCTTTCAACTTTTTAACACTTTTCAAAATAGTTGAAAAGTGTTTATGAATTACGTTTGTCTGTTCCTCTGTTATTCTGTCTGTCTGGAACTCTCGTAAATATATTCGGATTGTCATGTAATTTATGTATGTTATTCAGATTTACTTTGTCATGTAGACATTGACAGTGAAGTGTGTATCATTTACAGTTAATTGGCAGGGACACTCAAAAGTATTTTGTTACATTACGGTTGATCCGGAAAAATCGTTTTCAGAGCATTTTAATGATCTTAGACTATTTCAAGCAAAATTAAATTTATATCCATCACTGAGGTAGACAACAACATGTTTTTTATAGAGTATAGAATAAGTAGCAATTATAGTTCATTTACAGGGACACTCAAAAGTATACTATTACGTTACGGTCAATGGTATGCGACTTTCAGTGCATTTTAATGATGTCACAGTGTTTCAAACATAATGAAATTGGTATGCATCAATGAGGTAAAAAGTAACATGCTTTCTACAGAGTAGAAAGTAAGTAACATAATTCGTGTATAGTGACGCACAAAAGAATTCCATTACATTATGATATATGGAAAAAAAACGTTTCCAGTGCATTTTAAAGATGTTACACTATTTGAATGTAATTGACATACATTGCAAAGTGCACTATAAACTGTTTTCTATAGATTATTGAGTACGTAGCCGTTACCGTTTATTTATAGAGACACTGTAAAGAATTCGGTTACACGACTGTCTTCGAGGCATAACTGCCGGATGAGGGTTTTCAGCTGTGATATGCATTTTAAAACTTAATTAATTTTTATACCAATTATATTACGACGTGTTCAGATGATATACAGGGCTGTGCAAAAAAATTCACACATATTACCAGCTATAGACAAAAATTGCGGAAAATGAAATTTTACTGCGTTTTTTTTAAAATCTTTAAATGTTTATTTAGATCTCATTTCAATGTATGAACCAAAATGAAATTTCTTAACCTCTTAATGACGAGCGTCCTTTACAGAATTTTTAATCTTTTACCATCTGTTTTTCAAAACAGAAATTTTCACCTAATTGAATCGCAGAAATGCTAAGATTTAATTTGCAAATCTTACAATTAAAAGTAACCGGTGGGAATAATCGAGGATTCTGAGCATCTTATGCGTCATGTATACGTGTCGCTCGTCCCCAAGGGGTTAACAAAATTCCTATAGTGTTAGAAAGTGTTTCATAATCTATGTCGTGACACATGATTTTTCGATCTTGTTTGATTTCGGTCGCAGATCCATTCTGAAAGCACTTTCAGTTTTCGAACAAACCAAGCAATTTTTTCAGAAATTGAAAGTTTCTTCAGAATGAAACTGCAATGAAATATAAAAAACATAACATTATATAGTTACATTTTTCCTCAGCTATCTAATTGAAAAAGAAACATTTTAAACTATTGAAATGCAAACGTTAATTTGAAAAGAATGCTTCCATTGGTTTAAGATTAACAGGCTAGTTTTTACGCTTACTAGTGTAGGCTTTTAAGGAGCCTACAACTGTTAAATTATATTATATCGATATTTGGGGGGGGGGAAAGATAGATAAAAGAGAAATATTTTCTGACTATTGTAGCACCAACCGTTCAAAGAAAGTCCTGTAATTGTGCTAAAAATGTGCATATTCTATTTCTAAGCAAAAATAGAATGGTTTATTTAAATGGCTTTACACCATAATGTTAAAAATGTGTTTTATTTAAATTGCGCGCAAGATTTCCCTTGAACTACTTAATATTTTACATGTGATTCTTCTACAATAATTTTTAAATTTATCTTTAAATTGTATACTATATATAAGACAACTTTCTCTTTCGAAAATAAAGTTGAAAGTATTGCATATGTTTTTCGGAGTTTATCTTTGAATATTTTGCTATAAAATATCTTATATATATATATAATTTCTGATGATTTCTCAGAAAATATTCAGTAGTTCAGAAGATATCGTCCGCGCAATATTTAAAAGCTTATTCTGACAAGAAAGGCTCATTCTTAGAGCTCATTCTCAAAAAATAATTGAAAAAATATTGAAGAATCTATGTACAACAAAAGATCAATCAAATTTAGCTACGGAATCTCGGTAGATTTCTCAGAATAAATATAAAAACTCTTATTTTTATCGCCAAAGCCGTACAGTTTGGCTAACATTATCTTGGCGCGATTTACAAACTAAAATTTGTGAAACAGTTGTGAATGCGATTTTTGACAAATTTTCGACAGTGTTTTTTAAACGAATAAATTTTGCGAGTAAACTTCTTTGAATTAAAATGTAACTAATAGTATAATTTATGTACGTTTAAAAAATTAAAGAAAGTTACGATGACTTTCAAGCACTTAACATTTTTTCTGAATTATTATTTCGTTATTTCTTTTCCTTCTCACGAGGAATCACACCTATCCATATTGGAATAAACATATAGAAAATTATCTGCACGTTTTTAAGAGAATATACAGGAAATGATTGGATTGATGAATTTATGTAATAGCAAATATATTCCATACTATGGATAATTAATACAATATGTCTATTACAACACATTAAGGGGACAGTGGACTTTTCAAAATCACGAAATTCGACTAAAAAATTGATTTGTTTTTCTATTGAGCGAATTATGAATCTAAATTCTCAAATTCGTCTAATGCTAAAATAATTGAATTCTGACCTTTTTCGCAGAAATATAACTTTTCTATTATTTTTATGTATAAGTTTTTCTATAGAGTGGCCATAAAATCTTCCCCTGATTACAAAGAATTATTACGAAATAACCATTGAATGTAATACTGTAATTTTTTTATTAATCCTTCACCTGACACACTGTAATAAATCCAATTATTAAGTTTTTCATATTTTTTGAATATTCAGGGGATCTCCACTCAAGGTCAGTATCACAGATGCTGTGTCTAGTGTCCCAAATGTTGGGCAATACATGACGTGAAATGAAATACCACATTGATATTCTTCGAGCTACCAAGGGTTCTTACAAACAAATTTACTAACGTAAGTAAATGTATTAAAAACTTCATAAATGTCTTTACAATATATTGAAACAAGCATATTCCTAATTATAATAGTTTTTCTTCAATAAATCATTGTAATAAGGAAAAGGTTTTGTGACCACCCTGTATTTAAACAGTTACAGCATTCTTAACCTTTTCGCTCTAGATTATAAATGCAGGCCTGCCACTGTCGACTATTTTTATATTCCATTCGCACCGTTATTTTCAAAAAGTAAAGTTCATGGTTCTTTTCTTTTGAATATGTTCCAAAAATAAGTTTAAAAAAAAGTATTTATAGAAAGTGGTATAAATCAAATAAAAAGTCGCCAGTAGTTATTCGTTGCTGCGACATATTCGGAACAAGAAGGTTAAAATGAGAAAATTTCTGAAAATTAAACTTTCGCACATTTCTAAATTTTGAAACATTTTATGCGCATTACTAATAATCAGATTATTTACAAATTATACTGTATGTTTTCTATACAATAATAAATAAATAATGTCAGCATATAAAGTTGCATTTCAGAGGTATTTTAGTGTTTAAATTTATTATATAACTACTTTAAAAAAAAAAAAAAAATAAAATAAAAAAATAAACGTACTTTTGTGTTATAGCGGCCCCCACAATTATGATTATGCCAAGGTTTCAGTTATGAATTCGCCAAGTTCATCGCAAAGCTTATATATGCATCCTACATACACACACTCATATATATATATATTCCAAACACTCCTATATGTGCCATATACGTCATTATACACATATTATTTACACTTGTGTTGAAATCGGAAAGATAGTTGCTGAGATATGAAAACGGAGCATAGTTAGAGAAAAAACCTTGAAAGGAGTGCCGGGGGGCTGGGGTTGTTCAAGTGTCCTTCAGCAAATGACTACTTAGGAGGACCACTATGCATCTTTCAAAATTCGTTCGTTTCCTTAAGCTTTGAATTTAATTACAAATTTGGCTTAAACTGTTATTCGTAAATAGTGGTAACCGCTGCTCATAAATTTAGTTTAATGTTATAAATGGTGACTATTAAATTAATTATAATGTTTGAAATCACTTGCGTTGAAATCGGAAAGATAGTTGCTGAGATATGGAAACGGAGCAGAGTTAGAGAAAAAACTTTGAAGCATGGTCCGGGAGGGGTGGGGGTTGTTCAAGTGGCCCTCAGCAAATAACTAATTAGGAGGATCACAATACATCTTTAATGTTTGATTCATTTGGTTAAGATAGGAACTTAATTTGAAATTTGGCTTACTACTTTTACACTACTATTCGGAAATTCTGGTAACTGCTTTCTAGAAATACACCTTGAAGCTTAAATGTAATTAGACCCTTGTCCCTCTTAATTCCCGCAAATATAAAAAAGAATCTGTTAAATAAAGTTTTCTGTATTAACAATCTCCATCATAATAATAAATGTCATGTAAAAAAAAACTTAAACCCGACTAATTGTCATGAAGAAAAATATGCCTGCAAAATATTTCAATCAGTGGGACGTATGTGTAATTTGTCATGTACAGGTGGCGTGACATTCGCATGGCTCCTCTACGCTAATAACTTCAATCCATGTTGACACTATTTAGTTAGAAATCCTTATTTGTGCATCGCTACTCTGGTTTATTTAATTACTTCTGTGAAGAATCGATACAACTAACCAGTGAACCAACCAACTCAAGAGAATAAAAGCGTATTTTTAATGAGAGTTCTTTGTGCATTTTAATTAATATTTCAAAAAGTAATTAAAATATTAAAATTCTGAAGTAATGTTGCACCAGGAGAGGGTTTGGACTACCTAAATCTAAATTTCCAGCCTTCTAGGTAGGCTAGATTTTCCTAGCCATCGCCAACAGAGACACACACAGACACACAGACACACAGAGCGAAACTTTCTTTTATTAGTTTAGATATCTTATAATTTGCATCTATCTTTTTTGTAACGATTTTATACATTTCTATTGCCTATTCAAAGAAAAATTCCTCTAAAGTTACAGAATTTCGTTAAAAACGCTTAAAAAGCCTAATTATATATATAAAAAATTATTTTTATACATTCAGTGAAATTTTACAGTTCATGCCAACTTCTGTTGTTATATATGAAAAGTATCTCATAAATAAATTAAATATTGTATGCAAAAATAATGGGCATTTTGAAATATGTAATGTTTTTGGTCGTATTAAAAAATTTAAAATGCTATAACTAAACATACTTTTAATATTTTAATTTCGATTTTTTTGCATAAGTATTTTAGCTTATCCTTAACAACTCTGCCAAATTTCAAGTGAATCCATTAAAGATTTATAAATTTAGTTTTCAATGTCCACTGTCGCTTTAGCGTATATGGGGAATCCGAAGAAGTTCCTGGGTTGATGGAAAATATCTAAATAATTCGCACGCTTTCTTACCGACCATAATCTGTGTTATACATTTATTCATTCGTATACTTACACTCGAATGAAAGTATTTACAATCGATAAACATGCTTACAGAAATAGTTTTTCTTTTCCAAAATCTTCTTTTTTTTTCTTTTTGTGTTTTGAAATATTCATTCTCCTACGATTTTACAATGAAATGAAACATTATTTTAAATATATTTAAATAAAACATGTTTCTTTAGTACAATGTTTTTTCTTAACAATGTTTTTCTTCTGACTGATATCTTACTATTATCATAAAAACTGAAAACCGTGTTTTTTTTTTTTTTTTTTTTTTTTTTTTTTTTTTTTAAGATTATTAAGTCGTATTAATACGTCTCCAACAGAGCGATATAACGCTAAATAATTTACATTTTATCATGTTATAACTTGGGTTATAATAATATTCCACTAATTTTTTTACGATTATGGATACCGACATGAGCAGTATCTTCAGTATTTTGTTTTAATTTAAATTACCGTGTATGCGCCCAGGAGACTTATCTTATGATATGAAGTACACTTTGAAGTACACTTTGAAGTAGAAATCCTGCGATTAAATTAAGCGACAATTTTTATTCTTTAGTAGTGGTTACAGGAAAACATAAAAATTGGAGGATATGCTATAAGATTGTTTCTTAGAGAATCCTCTCGCGAAATTTCGTATCGGTTACCTTCTTGTTTTAACATAACATTCGCTAGAACGACATTATTTTCCATAATCAGAGTATTTTTATGATAAATGCATAAATGCCAATCCGGCTTTTTTTAAAAATAAAATAACATACCTCGAACCAGAAATTTTTCTTTGAAGGAAATTGAGGAGAAATCAATCGATTGCCACATTTCATGCAAGACACGTTTAATTAAACAAATTTTCTTGCTTAGAGTATGTTTTTTTTTTACTTTTAAAAAATACGAACAATGTTTGCCAGTATGCAAATGGTACTAACTTTCTTTACAGCGATTGAAAGTAGTGGTGGGCACATGAATGTTTTTATCATACGAATGAATCATTCGGGCATGAGAAAAAAAAACATAGTTGAAAACCTTCGTATTTTATTTAATCAATTTCAACCAGTAATATTATAAGAATTAAAAAATATATAAACACTCAGTTGCCAACCTTCGTAATTTTTTTAATGAATTACACTCAGAAATTTTGTAAAAATCAGAATTTTTGAATTTTTACGTGAATTTGTTTTAACCTTTAAATGTTTAGTGTATCAAATTTGACACACTTTTTATTAAACTTTTAACACTTTCGCGACGAGCGTCCTTTACAGAATTTTTAATCTTTGACCACCGGTTTTTCAAAACAGAAAATTTCACCTAATTGAATGGCTGAAATGTTGTCATTAAATAAGGCAAAGCTTACAATAAAAAAATAACTGGTGGAAATAATAGAGGATTCTGAGCATCTTATGCTACACGTATACGTGTCGCTCGTCCCCAAGGTGTTAATAAGTAAATCAAGTTCTTCGCAACCAGTATATTGATATGGAGATTTTAATCCTGTATTTATCTAAATCGTATAAATATGCTACTAAATAAACTGAAAAATCTGTCTTAAAATTTCCGGTGTCTAATCCCTAATATAAGCATAAAAAACAACAATTCTAAACGAAAAATGCAGGCATTTAAGGGTTATTTAAAATTAGAAATTTTATTTTTTACAAAATTTATAGTAGTAATTGATTTAAAAAATATGAAGGTTCATTTATTTTTTGCGCATGCCGGAAAGATTCATTCGAATATAAAATCATTCATTCTGCACAATACTAATTGAAAGCACTCAATGATTCTGTCGTTAAAAAATATTTTTTCTGTATACATATTTATTCTTTTGTGCTATTTAACTGTTGATACTATTTAGATATCTTTCTGTAATCCCGATATGTAAAAATACATAGAAAAGTTATTTCAATTAAATTTCTTAATAAAACAGCTGGGAAACATGTGAGTCATATGCTTCGCAGATTATTATGAACACATTTGTGACGGCCAGTTTTTGTGATTTAAACAGGAATGTATAACCCTCCTATGAGTGTTATACGTGCATGTTACATTATTTAACAAAGAGATTTTCTCTGTTCGCGTTTGTATTATAAATGATTGTATGTAATAATGGTATTGTTTTTAATAGAAGTATTTAGGTGCATAATATATCCTAATTGTAAAAAGAAGAATTTTGTGTATGTTTTTGGCGTGGCGGTAAACATACACTCTCAATAACTTTATTACCAGAATTTATTTATACGACATTTCGCCTTATGTAATCGTGTAATGCCTTACGATTAACTCATTAATGACTGACGCTGCGCTTTTGCAACATTATGTTTCTTACGCCAGTTTGTTTTCGGGATAAACATCATGATAAAGTAACTCTTAAGTTGCTGTAATATAAAAGTGGTATGAATCACAATATTTGTATTGTATTGAGAAAACTAATTTGGTCCTTAATGGGTTAACACTAGAACTACCATGAGCCGTCATTTTGACGATTACCAAATTAATATATTCCGATTCGAACCAGAAATTTATTTTTAAAATAAATTAAATATATAACTCACAGAAATACTTTAAATGACTAAGTTAAGTAGTTTTAAATAAAATTTCTGGTATGAAATAGTTTTTAAAAACTTGAGTAAAATTTCCGGTAGTTTTAGTTTTAAACAACAAATTTAGCTTATTGGAATACTGGTAGTAAATTGACTGTGAACCCCCCTAAAAATCCGCAACTGTTTTCTTTTTGAGAAATATTGTGACACATAAAATGCAAAAGTACTGACCATGGTCGGAATTACAAATGTCCAAATCACGTAAATTCACGGCTCCCGTCAAAAATGCGTTAAAACTCTTGAGTGACCTATGTACAAGTTAGTGTGTACAACTGCAAACTTTTACTCGTGTTTGCTACCACTAATTTTTAAAAATATGGTCGCATTATTTAATCGCAGATATCTGCGATTATACTAGGTACGTGAAAGAAGGCTAGCACAATACGAAAATTTGGAATTGTAATAAAAAGGAGCTTTAAATTAAAAACAGGTGTTCATTTGTTAATGTCTGTACATTTATTATTTGACATTTTACCAATTCTTTCAGACATTATTTAAAAAAGCTTGCCCAACATATGATATTGAAAAATATATGAAAAAGCAATATGAAAAAATAATCCCCCCCTCAAAAATTTCGATCAATTCAACAAAAAGCTTCATACAGAAGTTAAAAGAATATGAACCACAGCCTGATGACTACATGTTAAGCCTGGATGTCCAAAACCTCTATCCGTCTATTAACTTGAAAGAAATGACAGATCTAATCAATAGTAAAATAAAAAAAGTGTTATACAGAATCTAACTTAAGTACTCTATTACAAAGCGCAACAAACCTGATCCTGAACTAAAGTTATTTTAAGTTCAATAGCAAAATATATAAAAAAGTTATGGGATCCCCAATTTCTAATATAGTCGCAGAATGGAAATTAAGAAATCTAGAAACAATAATCATAAACGAACACAAAACTGAAATCAGGCTATGGCTTAGATATGTAGATGACATTTATTATCACAAATAAACGAATTAATCTAGATAACCTCCTTGACAAAGTAAATTCGTATGACAAGAATATCCAGTTTACAATAGAAAAAGAAATAAAGCATTCGATCAACTACTTAGATGTAAAATTAACTCATGATATAACTAAAATAAATACTACAGTATATAGAAAACCCACCGCAAACTTAAATATAATCTCCTATAAAGCCGATACTCCACTACCATACATATTAGCAGCCATGAATACATATATAAATAGATCTCTACATGTTTGTTCAACAGAAAAATCACTAAAGGATGAATTAAAAATCAATAAACATAGGTTTAAAGGCAGGACATCCGAGAAAAACTATACTTAAACTAATTGAAAAAGTAAGAGAAAGAATTGACCATATACAACCAGCACAGAGGAATCTAACATACACTCCTCCTATTCCATATATAAAAGGTGCATCTTTGAAAATAAAACGAGAATTTGAAAAATTAGGAAAAATTGTCCCACTAACCCCCAATCCATCCCTCTTCAAATCAATAAGAAATGAAATAGAAAAATATGAGGAAATACAAACAGCAGGATTATACAAAATAAATTGTCTAAACAGCAGAAATGAAAAGGTTACTTACATAGGAATGACGAAGAGAAAAATAGAAGAAAGATTGAAAGAACATATCCGAGATATAAAACTAAATAAACAGTCAACAGCTCTTGCAAGGTTGAACACTAAAACCCGAATAAAACTTGAAACCCTACAAATTCAGAAAATAGCAAACTACGGAAACTTGCTTTTTTGAACTGGTAGAGATTTTTATTGAAGACTGTTTTTACATTTTTTAAATGAGGGACGTTTTTAGTAAGGATTTTTAACCAAGCTTTTTTAAATAATTTCTGAAAGAATTGGTAAAATGTACAAATAATAAAGCGTTTTACTTTTGACTGTTATAGCATTGCGTTACTTGCAATGCCATGAGTGTCAACTTTTAGGCTTTTTCCTAACTACTAAAATTTAACCTTTTGATTACGGACATAGACTGAAGACTGTTTTTATATTCAATTATACCACAATTTACAAATAATTTGCTTTGTGGCAGATAATCCTGAAAAATATCCTGGTATAAGTGTACGGTAGGAATTATTTTTCAAATAGTTGTGTGAGCATAAAAAAATATGCGCTGGGACTTACGTTGTCCCAACTGCGTAATCAAAACATTAATAGTAAATTTTGTCTTCTTTAATCACCGAAATCTGCCATTAAATAAAAAAAAAATAAATATTAAATTTTAGTGGTAACATAAAATAAACCCATAATTTGGCAGCTATCCAACGCAAGACTGCAACGAGACTGCTCTGCAGTAGTAAATATTGCAACTGACACTGTGGCATTATTTTCCGAAACAATATACATCTTTGAAAGTCTTTTAAGAGTAAAGATTGAAAAGAGAAAATTCGCTTTGTGACTGGTTTCTTCCATGTGAACAATATATGTTATTAAATAAAGCGAAAATTTATAAACTAAAATAGTGGTTGTAAATGCTCATAGAAAGTTGAGAATATAATACCGATGTGGTTGGTTTAATGTTAATCAAAAATGTTTTATTTATATCACAAATCATTTTATTTTACGTAAAAGATTCACTGTTTGTATAAGATCGCCATAAAGTTGAGAAAAGGCGAGAATTTAGAGAACATTTTCTCTCCTATTAGATGCGGAAAAAAAATTACATTTTTGTATACAACTGTGCTCTTGCAACTCAATAAGTTATAACAGAAAAATAAACATTATCGAAATTTTTGAAATAGATGGAGAAATATTACAAGACATGTAACATAAACTTTACTTTAGTAAAACTTCCATTCGACGTATGTAAAAATTCTTTTCATGTATAGAATTGCATTTTCTATGTATTCTTTTTTTTTCGCAAATTACCTTACTAAAAGAATTTTGAAATATGCTCTAATATATGCTGAAATACGTTTTCTTTTGAAATGTATTGCATATATGTTGAACATTACAGGGGCTTCTTCAGATGTAATGAAAAAAGGAAAGAAGAGTTTAGGTTTCAAATAGTTTGAGTAGAAATTTATCATTTGTATTTATAAAATACATAACAGTTATAACAAGCTCGAACAAGTAGTATAATTATAAATATTAAAGATCACGGAGTTTTTTAAATAATGGCACAAATATTTGAAAACATCTAACTTCTAATGTAAATGATATATTACATGAAAGTAAAGATCATATAAATTTTTGAAACAATGGCAGACATATTAGAAATTATAAAACATAATTAATTCTCTTTTTTAAGAAAATTTCCATTCTGCGCTAGGGCCTGATTACCTAGGAAAACGTCTATCAATATTTCTCAAAGAAAAGTTTTGCTTTGTGCACTGGCAGGGCTCTGAAATAGACCTTTTTTTTCATACCACTTTTGTCCTACAAAAATCTTTATTTTAGGTTTTTTCTTGAAAATTCAGTAGATAACATCGACAAAGGTTTTTTTTTTTTTTTTTTTTTTTTTTACAATGATGTAGAAACCTAGCACGAAAATCTTTCTTAGAAAGTACTGGTATTACAAAATCGAGCCATATAAAAAAAATAGTGGCGGTGTTTACGCAAGTTATATCAGACATTGTTTTCCGCAAACAGTTTTGTATGTGTCTGAGATATTTTAAGTTTTCGAAAAAATATTTTTAAAAATTTGTTTTAAATTGCTGAGCAGTAACTTAATTTATCACATTTACAAAGTATGCACAAGCAATAATTTTTATATTTTAGTAGTACTACTACTTTAAAAAAAATGTGGTAGGTTTCTCCTGCAATTGTTGAAGTATTATACAAGAAAGGTTAAAGAAAGAACAAGATTCTCCCCGAAGGCGTTTCTTTTGGCAAAGGTGTAGAAACATAGCACGAAAATCTATCTCAGAAATTACTTGTAATCGAAAGCTGGCAATTTATTAAAATGAGTGGTGAAAGTTTCCCTAAAAGGTATCGGACATTGTTTTCCGCATATAATCTTTTATTTGTGTGCAATGTATTAAATTTTTAATAAAAAAATGTTTTAAATTGTCTGGACAGGAATTTAATTTATCATCTGTTACTATTTGTATACCCTACACTGTAAATAAATGACCAATATTTCTTATTTAATGAAAATATACTATAACTACGCACGAAAATATAATATAATCTTCTGAGTTATCCGAAATTCCGAATATCGTGTTCCATTGTCTTTTGAATCCCCAGAAACAAATACATTTCCAAAATTTAAAGAATTATTTACAAAAATAAAGTATTTTTCGCTGCCCATATTTTTCATAAACGTTTCCGAAGAGTTTTTATAGTATATTAATTAGTGTTCTCAGCCTGGAATACCTGTTTTTCGAATGTCATCCATTCTCAAGTAAACGTTTTCAGCCGCATAAATTAATTTATACATGAAAGAGTAAAGAAATAATTTTAATTTTAATGTTATTGTTAACGCTGTTAATTTTGCATGTTTGTCTGTTAAACATATTTTTTGAGCATGAAAATGTATACTTGAGAATTGATAGCATTCGAAAAACAGGTATTCCAGGCTGAGGACACTAATTAATATACTATAAAAACTCTTCGGAAACGTTTATGAAAAATATGGGCAGCGAAAAATACTTTCTTTTTATAAATAATTCTTTAAAGTTTGGTAAAGTGGGGTTTCTGGGGATTCAAAGACAATGGAACACGCTATTCGGAATTTCGGATAACTCAGGAGATTATATTATATTTTCGTTCGCGGTTATAGTATATTTTCATAAAATAAGAAACATTGGTCATTTTTTACAGTGTATAGTAGTATCACTGTTAAGAAAAATTGTGGTAGCTTTCTCATGAAATTGAAGAAGTCGATGACAAAGATGTAAAAAAAAGTACTTCCCGAAGATTATTTTCGTTTCAAAATGATGTAGAAAAATAGGACGAAAACACTTCTTAGAAATTACTGGTATTCCGAAAAGGGCAATTTTTTAAAATAAGTGTTGAACGTTTGCTTAAAACATGTCAGATATTGTTTTTGGAATATAATTTTGTATGTGCGTGCGTTATTTTAAAATTCAAATTTAAAAAAATAATAAAATTTGTTTTAAATTATCAGGTAGGAATTAAATTTATCATCTCTGCAGGCTTTGCACAACTGACTATTTTTTATATTCTAGTACCATTTAAAATATATATATTCTCTGCGGTTGGAATCTCTAGCAGTTATTCAAGAAGTATATGGCAAAGATTATAGTTTGAAAAAAGTGGTAAGAACCATTTAAGTAGAATAAAAAATAGTCGCTCGTGGTGACAATGTTTGTGAATTGATGAAAATAATTTAAATCTTATTAAAATGGAACTAGTTATAAAAATTTTATTCACTTAAAAGAAGCTTTTAAAAAGCATTAATTAAAAAAAAATCGTGATAACGGAATGATCGCAGAAATGCGAGAAATCATCAAACATAAACCTCATTTATTAAAAATTGCACTGAATGAAAAAAGTATTTTCATGTGTAAAAGTGTACTTTATTTGATTTACCATTTTAAATTGTATTTTTTTTTTTCTGAAAGCAAACTTGAAATATCCAATAGAAGCTAATGAAATATTTTATCTTCTGAAATATACTCAATAACTGTCGTACATTATAGGGAATTGTTTTAAAATGTGATGAAATAAGTCTAATTTTGAAAAAGTGTACGATATTTAAATTTTCAAGAAGAATTTAATCTATGTTATTTTTTTAAAAAGAGTTTAATTTAAAATTTATAAATTTCAAAATTGATCAAAATATTCTCAAAAATATACTGCAGGGTATGTACATTTCTATTACAATTTTTAAATAGAATTTTTCCTTATTTAATCGTGGAAAAATATTACAAACTCCATAAATTCTGAAATTTAAATTATACATAGAAAATATCTATTCTGAAATGGTAGTGTCATACTTCTACGAAATTTTAAGATAATGTTCTAATAAAAGTTGCTAAACTCTTATATGCATTTTACAGTTTTTTAATGGAAAAGAATATTAGAAAACATTCAACATAAACCCCCTCTAAGTAAACTATCCTTTCAACGTATCTAACACTTCTTCCAGGGTGCGTAGAGATGCTAACATTTGATTACCACTATTTGATTTACAATAGTGGATTACCACTCTCTTCGCATTATTTAACACGTTCGCTGCCAAGCTAAAAATACAGGAATTTTCATTTTATTTAGAAAGTTCAAATTCACACCAGAAAATACTAATAGCAACATTTACTTTGTTTTATTACAGACATTTCGTGATTACATAAAATAAAAATTCTTCTTTTGAAATTTCCGGTGCGAATAACTAATTTTAGATTGAAGAAACGTAGATAGCACTACGAATATACTCGTAGTTGGCAGCGAACGTGTTAATTGCAGAATTCTATGATTAAATATGACAAAGATTATGTTTCTAAAATAATAGTATTCGAAAATAAGCACTTCTACGCATTCTATCTTTCCTTGCACAAATTTCTTTCTTTCTCTTTTTTTTTTTTTTTTCACATGCTTGCCAGCTTTATGTAAAAATGTTCAGTTTGACCTAAGTCAAATAAAGAATGATTAAAAAATATAGTTTAAAAAATATTACTTGTCTCTTCATGTTACATTTTTATTGTATTTATTACGTAAAATTTCTTTTTATTGGATTGTTCGGAAAGTACTTTCCATTTGGGAAAATTGGTTCGTACCGGAAAATTCTATCATTTAATTGTTAGAGATTAATTCTGATATTATCTAATCATATATTCTAATACGAGCAAATCTTGTGTGTGGTTATATATATATATATATATATATATATATATAGTATATATATATACCGGGTGATTATAATTAAAGTTACGATTTCAAAAATCGATAATTTTAAAACTACTGGTCAGAATGACTTGATATTTTAGCAGAACAACCGTGAGGCAATGGAATTTTGTTTGACGAAGGAAAAAAATAGTTCCAAATTGTGCCGATAGATGGCGTTGTCAGGGTAATGTCAGGGGAAAGACCAAAAATGTATTCTTGAAACATAGGAATGATGTTGCCAAAAGGAAAAAAATAGAGTTCAGAGATTTACTAAAAATTTATTAGCGAAAAGACAAGACTACGTGTTTACAGCGACGACAGCGATAATGACAAAAAAAGAAAAAAAAAAAAGAGCTTCATGGAACAAACACCTTACTGATTATTAAGGCATAAGTTGCTCAATATGCCCTCCGCCTTGTTCCGCTACTAATTGGAAGCGCAAAACGGCATGCTCCACAACAGATCGGAGGGTATCTGTACTAATGCAATGGGTGTGTTGTGTGATGCTTGCCTTCAAGTAGGCTAGATTCTGAATCCGCCCGCTATAAACAACATTCTTCAGGTACCCCCAAAGCCAGAAATCACACGGGTTTAAGTCGGGGGAACGTGGCGGCCACGTTGTTGGAAAATGGCGGCTTATGATCCTATCATCTCCGAAATTATCACTCAGTAGCTGCTTCACAGTAGTAGCAATGTGCGGAGGAGTGCCATCTTGCATGAATATTATGCGATCCACACACTGACACTGTTGAAGTGCCGGAAGAACATGGTTACGCAAAAGTGCTTCATACCGCTTGCCAGTAACTGTGCAGGTAACGGGACCCGCAGGTGTGATCTCCTCGAAGAAAAATGGACCGACGATAAACGCTGCCGTTATTCCGCACCACACTGTAACCTTTTCAGACTGAAGAGGTAATGGCTGTAGCTGGGACGGATTCTCGGTCGCCCATATCTTGCAATTTTGCGTATTTACAGAACCTTGCAAATGAAAGTGGGCTTCGTCAGACCACAGAATGTTCCATGGCCATCCGTTGTCCATTTCCATCCGGACAAGAAATTGTAGTGCAAAAGATTGACGTGCTTCCAGGTCAGCCGGTAGCAACTCCTGCACATGAGTTATCTTGTACGGATAACAGCGTAAGACGTTCCGTAGGACTTTACGCACCGTGCTGTTCGGCATATCCAGCATTCGGCCAATCCCCCTTGCACTGCTAATTCCAGCATCACTGTCAGTATGTTCCTGTAATGCTGTAGCCACATCTTCCACTGCCGCAGCTGAAACTGGTTTCCTTCCACTACCCCGTTTAACGTCAAATGAACCGGTCTCTTCGAATTTAGCAATCATTTTTTGCAGACCATTTGTTGTTATTGGACCTTTTTTAATGGATTTTAATGTCCGAAACTTCCTAATAGCTGTAAGTGCACAGTCATCGTTCTTATAAAAAAGCTTCAAGAGCAGAGCGCGATCCTTCATAGTCAGAGTCATGATGAAGCATTCAGGCAAAGAGCTGCTGCTCTGAATTTTTATGGTTGCTATGTCTGCGGTGCGCATGTCACGTATTAGTAATTTGCATATCTTCAGACAATGTGAACCCAGACAGCGCCATCTATGGGCACATTTTGAAACTTTTTTTTTTCCTTCGCCAAACAAAATTCCATTGCCTCACGATTGTTCTGCTAAAATATAAAGTCAATCTGACCAGTAGTTTTAATTAAAATTATCGATTTTTGAAATCGTAACTTTAATTATAATCACCCGGTATTTAATTAAAAATTTCCTTTCATTAAGAACCAGAAAAATAAGCAAGTTTCTTTTTACTAATGGATTCGTTTGTAAATTCCGGTGTCAGTCTATTATTTCATCATTTTGCAAACAAATTTACTCCGCGCCGGAAAGGGTTCAAGAATACATTTTTGGTCTTTTCCTGACATTACCCTGACAACGCCATCTATCGGCACAATTTGGAACTATTTTTTTTCCTTCGCCAAACAAAATTCCATTGCCTCACGATTGTTCTGCTAAAATATCAAGTCATTCTGACCAGTAGTTTTAAAATTATCGATTTTTGAAATCGTAACTTTAATTATAATCACCCGGTAGATACATATATATGCAAATTTTATCTTAAAAACGGCTCTAACGATTTTGACGAAATTTCGTATCCTACCGTTTTGGGGCACCAGAAAACCATTGGGCTAGGTCACATGTTCGAGAAAATTCGATTAGTGGGTCATTTTGGGTCATTGTCTAGCTAATTGTATCTAAAAAACGGTTCAACCGATTTTGACGAAATTTTGTATCCGACCATTTTCGGGCACGAGAAGACTATTGGGCTGGGTCACATGTTCGAGAACTTTCGACTAGTGGGTCATGTTTGGGTCAACGCGGGTCAAATTAATTTTATCTAAAAAACGGCTCTAACGATTTTGATTAAATTTTGTGTCCTACGAGTTTCGAGCACGATAAAATCATTGGGCTAGGTCACATGTCCGAGAAAATTCGATTAGTGGGTCATTTCTGGGTCATTGTGGGTCAAGATCTAAAAAGCGACTCAATTTACACTAAATTTTGCATCCAATGGTTTTCGGGCACGAGAAGACTGTTGGGCTAGGTCACATGTTCGAGAAAATTCAATTAATGTGTCATTATGGGTCAAGCTATTTTATCTTAAAAACGGTTCAGAGGATTTGAAATAAATTTAGCCCCCTACAGGTTTAGGGAACAAGAAGACTATTAGGCTAGGTCACATGTTCGAGAAATTTCGATTAGTGGGTCATCTTGTTCACGGTTCATTGTGGGTCAAGCTATTTTATCTTAAAAACGGCTCAGACTATTTACACTAAATTTTGCATCCTGTGGTTTTCGGGCACAAGAAGACTGTTGGGAAAAGTCACATATTCGAGAAAATTCAATTAGTGGTTCATTTTGGTCATGGGTCATGATATTTGAACTCAAATTTAATTTTGAGCGCTCGGTCTTACCTGCTCGTGCCTAATAATTAATGTATAGAATTTTCCGGTAAGAATTGGTTTTTTCCGAAACTTAAGGAACTTTCCGAACAACCAAATGAAATGATGTTTATTGGACAATTTTACGTGAGCTTAGCAAGTACGGATTTATACGCCATGTTGGTAGATTCCATTGGTATTATGCAGAGATGCTTGATATTTTTGCCATTTAAATATCTTCATTAAAAATTTAACCTATCATTTGTAGATTACAAAAGTAACCAGCTTATTAAAACAATCAACAGGGTTATCAGAAATGCAATTATAATTATAACAAACTCTTGGATAACAATACAATAATAAAAATATATATCTTAGATAATGTTTAAATAATAGCTGAAATAATAGAAAACATCTAACATAAATATTTGGAAAGTATAAACGCGATCGTCGTATATATAAGGATTCTTTTAGCATATGAAACTGTAAGAAATCTTGAAACATCGATAAGTATGAAATGATTTTTTTTTCTTATGAAACATATTTCATATCTTTCAAACATTATTGTATTTTTTTTAGATCAGAAGTAAGAATGATAAGATATTTTTTTATTAAAAATATATTTGAGATCTTAAACGTTGCAGCAACTAAATCTATCCAACTTAATCTATCTTAAACTAAAGTTTAAGACAAAATTTAATGAATTATTTGCGAATTTCAAATATGATGACATTATTCTAAAAAGCAGTGAAGTTGTAAACAAGAAAGAAAAGTTATGTGCCAAGCATAGATTATGAAACACTTTCCAACATATTCAAATTACTATAACAAAACTTCACTATTTAATAAGATGAAAGATGAAATCTATATAAACAGTTTAGAAACCACGTAATACACTTGAAAATCCACTTTCAGCAAGTACCATCTATAGTCAGAAAAGTATCCGCATTCTTTTGTGCAGACCTGTGTATGACCTATACATATGTATTTACACTATAAAGCATTGTAAAATTTAGTTCACTTAGGAAACGTATAAAATATTTGAAAAAAATTTCTCAGCAATTTCCGTCAATAAACGGAAATGTACTCGAATTCTTTTGTGCAGTTCTGTGTACGATCTATAGAATTTATACATACTAAATAATACACAAAAAAATTAGTTAAATTAAAAAATACCTGCCATAACTGAAAACGCCATTACATCAATTATCGCTCGTAGACAGTTCTGTAAAAGATTATTTTGCGTGCTCCTGTAAATAAACGATAAATACTATGTACACCTTTTTCTAGAGTAAGCATATTGTAGTGCACTAGTATATCAATTTCAATATGTTTGAAATAGTGTAACATGATTAAGCTACATGTCAGACAATGTTTTCCGAATTTACCATAATCTGACGAAATCCTTTTGGAGTATCACTGAAAATTAAATAAAATTGCTACGCAACATGCCATGCAGTAGCGTAACCAGGGTGGGGGTGCAGTTGCTCTGGATACCACTAATATTGTAAATTTTTCTTTATCTTATCTAATCGGAGAACTTTCTGCGATAATGAAGGAGAATGAAACTTCACAATATTACTGGTATACATAGCATTTGGACACCCCCTCCTCCCTGGCTACGCCACTGATGCCATTCTATATACCGCAGCAACATAAATCACTCACTTATTTTTTTTTTTTTTTTTTTTTTTTTACACAGCCAGACGGCCGGTCATACAAAACGAAGTCATAAACCCTTTTCATCTATGTCAGAAATTGTGAAAATTGAACTTCTAATTATAAAAAGATCTAAAAACCAATAATGAGTTTCATATTTGATCAAAATATCTTTAAAATAAAAAATTATAATACGAAACATAATTACAATTAAAATAAAATCATAATACCTTCTTAACCAGTCACGAGGATACTCGTATATGCATTGCTGACAACTTTTATATATTTTTGCAACGACTAATATTAAATAATAATCATCGCATAATTTAATGTAAAATTTCTCTATTAAATTACCCGAAGATATTTATTATAAAATTGTGCTAACAAAAAAGCATAGCAGAAAAGCGATTTCATATTAAATTGCCGAGCTATAAGTGTAATATAACAATACAGTAAACAATAAATAAAAGTGAATTAAACCATATAATTAAATATTATAATACAGTAGAGCGCCAATTATCCGAACCTGTCGGAACCGGTGCAAGTACGGATAAGCAAAAGTTTGGATAATTTGACAAGCAATTTTAGGGATATGCCAAATTGGTTCAAATACATTTTTTACGTGTAACAGTTTTTTATGGAACAAATGTATGTTTTTAAAAGTATAGTTGTGAATAGGTAAATTAAATAAATTCTTTTGTGTGTAAGCAATTTTACTTCCCATTTTAACCAGGCTTAGAATTGCGAGCTGTTAGTGCTGACATGTTTAATTTTCCTTCCTAATTTTTTTTTAATCCTAAAGTTTTATTTATTTTTTAATCATTTTCTGATCTACAAAATTAGAAAATTAAGCAAAAAATCTTTGGATTACTGTTTTTTGCTTTAAAGAAAATATTCTTTTCAATGCTGCCATATCACCAATTCTTCATAACCGAGCAAGGAAGACAAAACTAAATTAAATTTGAGTTCAAATATCATGACCCATGACCAAAATGACCCACTAATTGAATTTTCTCGAACATGTGACTTAGCCCAACAGTCTTCTTGTGCCGGAAAACCATAGGATGCGAAATTTAGTGTAAATTGAGCCGCTTTTTAGATATTGACCCACAATGACCCAGAAATGACCCACTAATCGAATTTTCTCGAACATGTGACCTAGCCCAATGATTTTCGCGTGCCCGAAACTTGTAGAATACAAAATTTCGTCAAAATCGTTTGAGCCGTTTTTTAGATACAATGAGCTTGACCATGACCCAAAATGACCCAAAATGACCCACTAATTGAATTTTCTCGAACATGTGACCTAGCCCAACAGACTTCTCGTGCTCGGAAACCATTGGATGCAAAATTTAGTGTAATTTGAGCCGCTGTTTAGATCTTGACCCACAATGACCCAGAAATGACCTTTCTAATCGAATTTTCTCGGACATGCGACCTAGCCTAATGCTTTTATCGTGCTCGAAACTCGTAGGACACAAAATTTAATCAAAATCGTTAGAGCCGTTTTTTAGATAAAATTAATTTGACCCGCGTTGACCCAAAAATGACCCACTAATCGAAAGTTCTCAAACATGTGACCCAGCCAATTGACTTCTCATGCCCGAAAATGGTCGGATACAAAATTTCGTCAAAATCGTTTGAACCGTTTTTTAGATACAATTAGCTTGACCATGACCCAAAATGACCCAAAATGACCCACTAA
This sequence comes from Maratus michaelseni, assembly GCA_963931845.1. Classification (NCBI taxonomy): domain Eukaryota; kingdom Metazoa; phylum Arthropoda; class Arachnida; order Araneae; family Salticidae; genus Maratus; species Maratus michaelseni. The sequence continues at coordinate 103,493,032 of OZ007600.1, forward strand.
TTGAATTTTCTCGAACATGTAACCTAGCTCAACAGTCTTCTCGTGCCCGAAAACCATTGGATGCAAAATTTAGTGTAAATTGAGCCGCTTTTTAGATCTTGACCCACAATGACCCGGAAATGACCCACTAATCGAATTTTCTCGGACATGCGACCTAGCCCAATGCTTTTATCGTGCTCGAAACTCGTAGGACACAAAATTTAATCAAAATCGTTAGAGCCGTTTTTTAGATAAAATTAATTTGACCCGCGTTGACCCAAAAATGACCCACTAATCGAAAGTTCTCGAACATGTGACCCAGCCCAATTGACTTCTCATGCCCGAAAATGATGGGATACAAAATTTCGTCAAAATCGTTTGAACCGTTTTTTAGATACAATTAGCTAGACCATGACCCATAATGACCCAAAATGACCCACTAATCGAATTTTCTCGAACATGTGACCTAGCCCAATGGTTTTCTGGTGCCCCAAAATGGTAGGATACGAAATTTCGTCAAAATCGTTAGAGCCGTTTTTAAGATAATGTTTGCATATATATATATATAACCACCCACAAGATTTGCTCGTATTAGAATATACAAAATTTGCTGGTACATTAGTATATATGATATGATACATAAGTTGAATAGGTTCAAGCCGGCGTGAAAAAAATCGAGTTAAATTCGAGCGGAAAGTTGCACGAATTAGATTTTACTCCCATCGATCCACTGATCTAGAAAACGTCTTCGATTTCAATTGCCGTTCTGAAGAAAATTTCAGACCCCCAAAAAGGGTGTTCGGATAGTTGTGCAGTTCGGTTAATTGGAGTTCACATAATTGGCGATCTACTGTAATGGAAAATTTTGAAACAATGAAAGGAGTATTAGGAAACATTGAAGAGAAATCTTATGTTTGTACAACATCAATGCAACACGTGTAAAAATTGTTTTCTTGTCTAAAAATTTTTTTATATGCAGGTTACGTATATACTCCACAGAATTTCCAATCATATGGCACGACTGTTATTAGAAAACTTCATCTAAAGTTCTTTTTTTTTTTTTTTTTTTTTTTTTTTTTTTTCAGATTGAAACTATTTTGCGATTAATTTCAGAATTCGTAATATTTTTCTGGAAAAAATTCTATTCGAACTTCTTTAGAACTGTACGCACTCTGTACATGTATTCCATTTTTATTCGCCCACATACTGGTAACTTTCTAAACTGTACGATATTTTAAATTTCAAATAGTTTGAGCAGGAATTTAATTTATCATTTATATTTCTGAATTTTTAAAAAACAGTCAAAAAATTAAATAATGAATATAATCTTAAAAAACATAGTTATAGTTAAAAGAGGTTTTAATACATTAGAGTTATAAGAAAAAAAATGATATAAGTAGTATATAAGAAAAATATAAGAAGGCATCTGATATAGACTTTATCTTAGAAAAAAAAATCCATTCAATGTATGAAAGACTTCTTCTTTCATGTATAAAACTGTATTTTATCTGTTGTCTATTTTTTGTACTATATCATAAAATATCTTCGGAAAAGCAATCTTGAAATGTCCATTAGAATCTGCTAAAATATTTCATATCTGCCAAACATTATTGGAATTTTTTTAAGTTCGGATCGAAGTAGTGTGACTGAAAGTAAACGTATAATATTTACGATTTAAAATTGCTTAAGTAAGAGTTTAACTTATCAATTGCGAATTTTAAATAATTTTCAAAAGCAATAGATTTATAAGACACAGTATTACTAATTTCCGTCGTTTAATCTGTGGATCAAACAAACATTTTTAAAACCAAAAATTTTATTTAATAAAAACTTATTTATACGTGGAACAGATTTATATACAATTTTTAAGTAAAAAAGTTTCGGAAAAAACTGATTTGTTTAAACTGTGTATTATACGCCGAAATTGCGTTTCATTTCTGACATATTTTTTTAAACAATGAAAAAATAATAAAAAAGTATCAAAAGCAATTCCTTTAAAAGAAATGTACAGATATATATATATATATATACATAATAAAATTTTATATATATACTAGCTGACCCACCCGGCGTTGCCCGAGCCCGTGTAATAAACTCAAATCTTTTAAAAAACGAAACTCTGGCCAAGATCTCCGATGGCTTCGACACCGTATACCGGGCACGCCCGCACGCTCCGGAAAATCATTCATTTCCCCTTCCACCGCCAGGGGAGCAACCTCTTTCGGAAAGAACCTCTGAGACAGGTCATCGTTGCCTACGGTACTGTATAGTAGGCGTGCGACAAAATCGAGCTGGTTTTGAGAAGATGGTACATTATAAGCCGAGTTATTGAAATAAGGCACAGTTATAGAAAATAATCACGATTGAGGTGCCAGGTGAAGGGGATGTTCAAATGTCCTTCAGAAAATGACTAATTAGGAGGGCTACGGTGCATCTTTAAAAATTAGTTCGTTTACTTAAGCTAGGAATTTAATTACAAATTTTCCTTAAACTATTATTCGGAAATAGTGGTAGCCTCTATTCATAAATTTAGTTTAATGTTATAAAGGGTGTCTGTTAAGTTAATTATAATGTTTGGAATCACTAGCGTTCAAATCGGAAAGATAGTTGCTGAGATACGGAAACGGGGCATAGTTAGGTAAAAAACCTTGAAGAAGGGGTCGGGGGGGGGGAGGGGATGTTCAATAAGGTGGAGCGAATTTTTTTTTCTTATCCCTCGCCATTCCCGCAAATATATAACAAATACGTAATCTGTTAAATAAAGTTTTCTGTATTAATAGTCTCTATCATAATAATATATGTCCTGTTTTAAAAAAACCTTAAACCCAGATAATTATAATGAAGAAAAACGTGCCAGGAAATGTCTTAAACAGATGGCGTTTGTGTAATTTGCCGTGAGTAGATGGCGCTACATTAGCTTGGCTATATGCAGGTAACTGCAATCCATGTTGGCACTATTTCGTTATAAGTCCTTATCTATTCATCGTTACTCTGATTTATTCAATGTGTTCTGAGAAGATATTCTACACAACCAACCAACCGAAAAAAAAGCGTATGCTTAATGAGAGTTCTTCGTGCATTTTAAATAATATTTCAGAAAGTAATTAAAATATTAAAATTCTGACATTCAGGTACACCAGGAGAGGGTTTGGACTACCTACATCTAAATTTCCAGCCTTCTAGGTGGGCTAGATTTCCCTTGCCATCGCCAACAGACACACACACACACACACACACAGAGCGAAACTTTCTTTTATTAGTATAGATATATAATAAAATGTAGTATAGTTATAAGTAAAGGTAATAAAGATAATAGAAATTTTAAAATAATGCTTAGAAATATTAAAATACTTCTAATTATAAACCTCATATTTGTAATAATTTCGTAAAATATTTAAGAAATCTTTCTTCATTAAAATTCATAAATATACAAATAAATGTAAATATATCGCTTAAAGGTGCGTAAAACATAATAAAAAGTCATTTAAAAACACAAACTTTTATGTTTTACCCACCTTTAAGCGATGCATTTACATTTATTTGTAGAATTTTTATTATTAATCAAGGTGAATTTTGCACTGAAATTTTAACTTTATATTGAAATCTCTTCTCGTTTAAAAATGTCTTTAATGGTCTCATTTTGGATGTTTCTATTGTGCAGGGATGAGATTTCTCCGACTTTTTGCATGCCAGTATAATAATCTCAGAGAAAATGTTTTTTTAAAAATTTAATGGGAAAATTTTGCGATTTAACAGAACAGCATTTTCCCTAAGTTTATACCGGTACGCAAAATGACGGAGAACATCCCTGATTGTGATTTTGCTTAAGTATACGTTATTTTATGTTTTAAATTACTTGATCAAAAAAAATTATATGTTATTTGCAAATTTTGAGTATTATCAATATACAGGGTGGTTATAATATAAGTATCTCTATTTGGAGCTGTCTGTAGCTTGAAGGAATGATCCGAATGAAACCATAATCGGTTCACTTACTATTAGAGGAGGGGGAAGAAGATTGGAACAATAAAAAACACAATTGTAATAATCACAAACAGATGGCGCTACTGAGTGTGAAACGTAATGTGTACTACAAGAACAAAAAATTAAGGTGTTAAACCATATGGCACACCTAATTTATTGGAAATGTCACAGTGAACGTAGTTATGCTTCTGGATGACGGTGCCGATCATCTTTAGGTTCCACATGGCCATTTTGCTGTAGGACACAATTCCGGCAGTGTACGACGGGCTCAACTACGGATTGTAACACATCAGGAGTGACGTTTTGCACATGTTGTAATATGCGGTAAAATCGTTGAGGTTTGTGACTCCTCCACAGTACGCAAAATTACACATTGCATTTCACTCTCAAAAGCGCCATCTGTCGTCGATCATTGCAATCAAGTTTTTTTATTGATCCATTCTTCTTCCCCCTTCTCGAATAGTAAGTGTACCGATTTTGGTTCCATTCCGGTTATTCCTTCAAGCTACACACAGCTCCAAATAGAGATACTTATTTTATAACCACCCGGTATAATAAAAGTATCAATATATGATTAACCCTATGATAGATAATATTCGTAGAAAATTTAGAAATGCGTATAAACTTTTATATTAGAAAAATTCCTTTGATATGCGTAAGAATTTTTTATGTAAGAAATTGTATTTTATGTGTTTTTAATATATTTTTTGTATCGTAAAATATCATCCGAAAAGAAATCTTGAAATATCCATCAGGATCTGATAAAATGTATTTTCTTCTAAAATATATTTTATATGTGTCGAACATTATTGCGATTTTTTTTCCAGATGGGATGAAAGAAATGTTATTTTAAAGAATTGTGCTATATTTGAGAATACAAATAGTTTAAGTAAGAATTTAATATCTAGTTTGTGAATTTCAAATTCAATCAATAGGGTAATAATCCTTTTAAACCATAATTTATATGTATCGAAGATTATTACAATTTTTTTTCTCCAGATGCGATGAAGTAAGTGTGATTTTAAAGAATTGTGCTAGATTTTAGCATTTAAATAGTTTCAGTAGGAATTTAATGTCTGCTTAGTGAATTTCAAATATAATTCTTTTAAAACTTAATTTATATGTGTCGAACATTATTGCGATTTTTTACTTTCTTCTATTTTACAAGAAGAAAGTATTGGATTCATGAAAATTTTCGACGATTTTATACATTTTAGAAGGTCCTGAACACGATTTGACTGCTTTCAGAAAATGTCTGTCTGTGGATCTGTCTGTCTGTCTGTATGTGACAAAACATTCGTGGACGCTCTATCTCGAGACCTATAACACGAAATTTAATAAAACTTTAGATTCAGTTAAACCCTTATATGAATTGGTGCTGATTAGTTTTTGGTGTAAATTGCCCAACAGGTGGCGCTGCTATGCTACAGTTTTCACGAATTTCACTATAGCTACATTTCACGAACTAATGCACGTAATTTCATCAAACTTCAGATTCTGTTATACCATGACATAAATAAACGCTGATTATGTTGTATTGTAAATATCCCAACAGGTGGCGCTGTTCTGCTCAGTGGCGTAGCCAGGGTGGGGGTCCAGATGCTCTTGATACCACTAATTTTGTACCGTTTTCTTTGCCTTATTCAATCGGAGAACTTTCTGCAATATTCAAGTAGAAGAAAACTATACAATTTTACTGGTATCCAGAGCGTTTGGACCCCCTCTCTGGCTACGCCACTGGGTATGCTACATTGTCATGATTTTCACGGTAGCTATATCTCAAGAACTAATGCACAGAATTTGATCAAATTTCGGATTATGTTAGACCTTGACATAATTAGATGCGTATTACGTTTTGTTGTAACCAGCCCAACAGGTGGCGCCGCCATGCTACTTTTTCATGATTTTTACGATAGCTATATCACAAGCAGTAATGCACAGATTTTCCTCAAACTTCAGATTTAGTTCGACGTTGACATAAGTTGTTGTTGATTAGGTTTTGGTGTAAATATCCCAACAGGTGGCGCTGCTATGCTGCATTTTTCATGATTTACGCGATTTTAGCGATATTCATATATCAAAAACTAATGCACGGAATTTAACAAAATTTTAGTTTCAGTTCGACCTTGATATAAATTGGTGCTGATTCGTTTTGGGTGTATGTGAAACTTATATGGGATAGAAGGAAGTTTTGGGATTGGCACATCTGACTAGTTTTCTAGATGCAATGGAAGAAGAGATCTTTTAAGGAAACGTGCGGTGTTTCATAATTGAAATAGCTTGAGAAAGAATTTAATTTTTAATTTTTGAATTTTAAATACAATTAATATAGTAATATTTTTTTCAAAACATTTTTTATATCTGTCGAACTGCATTACGATTTTTCTTTCTAGTTTGTTTTGACGAAGTGTGATTTTTAAAGAATTTTGCGATAGTTTAAGATTTAAATAGTTTGAGTAAGAATTTAATTTCCACTTTGTGAATTTCAAATACGATCAAGAGAGTACTAATTATTTTAAAATTTAATTTGTGTGTGTCATTATTGCGATTGTTTTTCTAAATGAAATGAAAGAAGAGTTGTTTTAAAAGAAATCATGCGGTATTTTATTATTTAAATAGTTTGAGAAATAATTTAATTTGCAATTTTTAAATTTCAAATAAATCTGAAAATAAAACACAAAATACGAATTATCTTACTATGGTTATTACTTAAATCACTTTAATTAAAAGAAACAGTGAAAAAGGATATGCAGATATTAACGTAACTTATTTGACATTTTTTCAGTTCTATTGAAAATCCATTGGAATAAACTGCTGTAGGAATGTATGCATTAGGATAGTCATCTTCCTCCACGAACAATGGACCATTTCACCATATTTCATTTAAATTTAAATTTTCAGCATTAACTCCTTTTGTTAGAGGATCAGCAGGGTTTTCCTGAGAGACTCAGAAAACCTTTTTAATTACTTTATGTTGTTTTCCAGTTGATTTAAAATTCATCTTCACTATGGGCTGGACTGCACAAAAACCCTGCTCTAGCATTACCGGCTATGAGCAGCAGTTGATGAAAATGGATTTTTAACTGTGTTAGTTGTCTTTTAACTTCTTTAATTAGATATTGCATTTCATTGCATGGGCAACTGAAACTATTTAACATATAATTACCATAGGGTTGGACAGTGTTTCATAATCTATACCCGATGCATTGTTTCTTTTAAAAGTGGCTTCTAAGAACTATTTTGACCATTTTGTCTCAAAACGTCACTTTATTATTTAACATATTACGTATAAATTTAAAAAAATAAATAAAGAACTCTGACTTTTATTTAGCTCAAGGGCACAAGAATTAGAATATATATATATATCGAAACATGGACATTTTTCTATATTGTTAATAAGTTCGGTGTATTTATAATTTTAACATACATATTTAATAAGAAATAAAAGGCAGGGTTGCCTTTATTTTAAATACTTGTATAAGGTTTATTTCTATATCCTTTATTATCCTATTGTGAAAGAAAAAACTCTAATCATATTTCTTTTTTCACAAATATTTTGTGAAGTAAGATAAAATTATATTATAATAATACAACCAATGTATATATACATTAAAAAAACCTCTGAGTTCATAAAAACTAGTCTTCTACATCATTTAAATTTCATATGTAGAAAAGTAAACTAAAACTTTATTGTATAGAATGATTAATATTTACATTTCGTAAGACATTTTAAATGAAGTAAAACGAGATACTGAAATGTCATTTACGAAAGAAAATACCTAATTATGCTCCTTTTCTATGAAATAAGTTCTATGCTTATATAATCATTGTAAATTTACATTTCCTTTTAAATAATAATGACAATGTTATGCATTACTTAAGGTTCTATTTTTCGAAACATTTATTATTGTCTAATCCATCGTCTAGACATAAGAAGAAGCAGTAAATTATTTTTGAGTTTTTTTATATCTAAATCTTTCAATGTTTATTTTGTCGTTAATTTCACAAAATGTATTTTCTTATATTGTTTCACAGGAAACTATTACTGTAAAAGATTAAAGAATCTGAAATGTGATCGTCATGTTCCATTCTAAAGGGGTGGTGTAACAACGCAGTTCACATTGTATTTATAGAAAAAAAATATCATATCAATGATTGTATACAGTGCGAGCCAAAACTCTATTAGCTAAGAAATGCTATGCCAGATAAAACCACATGTGAGATATTATAGTATTTAACAAAATTATGAAAACTATTTCATTTATCGATTTGAAACTATACATGTATACTCAGAAAATTTTCTAAATCCAGAAATCCAATTATTAAAAAAAATCAGCCTGTAACATTTCTTTATTTTAGCAAAAAACTGTTATTTATGGAAAAATAAATTTATTCCGCATTTAATAGTATCTTCAAACCAGATACATTAGATATGCCTATCCCTCCATTTACTTACCGAAAATAAAGAAAAACAAGAACGCAAAATCATGCGTAAAGTATAGATTATGAAACACTTTCCAAAATCATTAGAAAATTGAAACAAAACTTTCCAATTTACTAAGTAAACAATTTAGAAAACGTATTACACATTTAAAAACCCAATTGCAGCAATTATTAACAATAGTCAAACAAATTATCCGAATTCTGTTGTGCAGCCCTGTATGTGATCTATAGATTTGTATATATACTACACAATATGCTAAAATTTACTTCAGTTAGAAAATACATAGCACAATTGAAAATACCATTTAAGCAATTTCCGTCAGTAAACGGAAAGGTACGTTAGCTCTTTCGACCACCCCTGTAAATGATCTATCTAATTTATATGCACCAATTAATATGCAACAAATTAGTTACATATACAAACGCGTTCCACAACTGCAAACGCTCTTCCAGTAATTATTGTTCATAGACAATACTGTAACCATATTCTTTTGACTGAAATGAACAATACATCTTATGTACACCATATTCTAAAGTAAGCGCCTTGTAGCGAACTTTTGTGGCATATAATGTTTAGAATTGCGTAACATCATTAAAATAAGCCGCAAATGATTTTCCCCATAGTCCGTAATGTAAAGGAATTCTTTTCGGTGTTCCTGTAAAAGAACCGTAAATGCTACACACTTCATTTTCAATACGAAACATGCTATAATAAAACCCAATAACATATACCACTTTCAAGCCAATCCGAGTATATTTACGCGAGTTAGGGCACGGACAGACGACAGACATACAGACAGATAAATAGAATTCGTAAACACTTTTGTACTATGTTGGAAAGTTAAAAAGGAATTTGACAATGTATGGTATTAATTAAAAAACCTTAATTTCCGCAAAAAATGGCTGCATTCGGATTTAATTAGGGAAAAATGAAAATTGTTTTAATCATTTTTTTTTCTGTTTCTATTGAACAAACTTACTATTCCGCATCCGACTGGGTAAACTTTAACCGCATACATAGCTACCAAGTTTAACGCTTTTTTCCTACTGCTATTTCGGAAAAGAAAATTTTGTCTTTTCTAATTGCTAAGTTTAAGTAAAGCAAATTTTTCTCCTCAAATATAGTAGTAGCAAAAAAGAAAAAAAAAACGTATAAATTGATAAATGTGTACATGCAAATTTGTAGTCAGTCAGTCTTTCAGTGTTTAATAAAAATATTTTAAAAACAACAAAAGCTATCACATACTTGCTTAAACAAAAATTATAGATCTTGAAATTCTGGAGAGAGTAAAATTATTACACATATTTATACTTTGATTAAATAGGAAGCTCACAGAAACACCCATCTTGTGGAACATGAGTATAATGCGTACCTGCCTAAAACGAAAAAAAGATTAAGATATAATCCTAAATAAATGAATAAACCATTATTTAATTGATTCTCTGTACCAGTAAAAGAATTTTTCTTTCTGGTTGTCTGTCTGAGTGTCTGTCTGTCTGTGTGTCTGTCTGTCGGCAATGGCTAACGAACTCTACAGCTTGCACATTTCTGAAAATTTTATTTAGATAGTCCAACGCATGTCTTGATGCACTTGAAACACAGATGTTTAATATTTTGATATTTATCCGAGATATTAATTAAAAACTCATTAAACTTAGCATAAAAAATGCCATATTTTTATCATTAAAAAAGCGCTTTTTTTCAAAAGACACTAAAAATTGAAATCCTGACTACATCGGGAACTGCCCTTCGAGGGTAGATCTAACGCAGAAGCATCCAATCGGATCGCTTCAAAGGCCCGCTGCTTAGATTGGGACCTTCCAGCGAGGCTCCCTTTCAAGATACATTTTTGTACGAAAAACAAATGATAATTGAAAAGAATAAAAACCGCAAGTCTGCTATTAAAGGATTTACGATATTTATGAAATAATTATTAAATAATTAAATTAAATAAAAAAATGATTAAGATATTAATGGTGCGAAAACATATACCATATTATGCAGATTAATTTTCTCATTCCGAAAATCCAATTTTCGTAAAAAATCTGTTCACAATTTGCTAAGATATTAATTAAAACTCATTAAAATTCGCTTGTAAAATGAAATCTTTTTACCTCATCAGAACACCTGCTTCATAAAACCACAATGAAAAAAATATTGGAAGGAAGGGTGAAAGAATTGCTGTGCCAGATAAACCACAAGTAAGACATTATAGAATTTAGTAAAATTATGAAAACTATTCCATTTATTGATTTGAAAATATGTATATATAAGCAGAAAAAAAATTCTAATTACAAAAATCCAATTTTTAAAAAAATCGGCCGGTAAGTTTTTCCTTATTTAAACAAAAAAATATTATTTATTTATGGAAAAAGAAATTTATTTCGCATTTAATAGTATCTTTAAACAACAGACATTTGGTCTACATATCCTTCATTGACTTACCGAACCTAAAGAAAATAAAGCAATTTGGCAATGGATGGTATTAATAAAGAAAACGTAATTTTACCGATTATTTGTTTTGATTGCGAGGATGGGAAAGGTTTAAACGTTTTTTAAATAAATATCGCGTTTACGTTAAAATCTTGCGCCGTTTTATTCCGATCTTTTTGGGGCCTTTTCGTTTTCTCCATTTATTTTCTCCCCATTTCTACATTCCTTTTAAGACCCTGTCCCCGTGAGGCCCATAAAAGTGTTTGTGCTTCATGCCTCTTTCAGCTTCCTTCCTAAATGTGACACTCTCTCGATGGCGCGAATGTCATTGTCCCTTTTTGACTCAGAAAAAGGATATCTAACAGTAGCTCATAAACAAAGGAGAAGAAGTTTCTTGTCAGAATTCATTTTAATATTCTTTTGGCTTGTCTTTCCAGAATTAATTTAGAATCAATTTTACCAGCGACGTTATTCTCAGTTTTACATAAATGAGCACATCAAATATATATTTCGTCATCTCCTTCATCTTTAAAGCCCTTTTACTCAGGATCTATAAAAGACAATGGTATCTGCATGTATACTTATCTCAGTGGTGTTACAATGAGTAGAAGAAATGAAACCTCTCTGATAAATGTGTATTTTTAACACTATATTGGTTTCTGCCGTCATTGACTACAATCTCATCCATGTTTTGAGCAATAGTATCTTTCTCTTGTATATTTTGATCGGTTTCCTCTTCTTGTATTGTTTGACCACTTTATATTGCTTTTTTTAAAATTACTCTTCAATCTGTATAGTTTTAAAGCATCTTGGGACAGGGAAAATGTTGTAAGACATACTTTACTTTTGCATTCTAACCAGGAAATCAAGCCATAGTGTAATAATGAAAAAAGACTAAGTAAGCAGCAATCGAAAGAGAATTATGAAACGTGTTTTTGACACATAAATCATTTGTCCTCGTCTCCTCGTTATCGAGATATAAAGTCATAAAGTCATAAACTTTCTTTTTTTACGCAACTTTCTAATTTATAATGTATGTCTATGAACAATATTTAAGAAATAAAAGCCGAAATCAATGTTTTTGAGACACCCTGCATATTACATAAAATTTATCATCGTCATAAAGACATAAACTTTCTTTTTTTACGTAACTTCGTAATTTATAATGTATGTCTATGAGCACTATTTAAGAAATAAAAGCCGAAGTCAATGTTTTTGAGACACCCTGTATATTACATAAAATCTATTACGATCGCCATAACATATTCCTCTTCAGCCGTGCGGTCTCATACACACACATAATTTTGCTTTTATTCTAAAAACCTAAAAAAAGTTATCTTAATGTAACAAGCGGTTTACTGTCATCCCCAAATTCGACTTGAAAAAGTATCAGTGAAATATTTAACTATTTTTAATAAAGAACAAGAACGTAAACTATTTTATAATTTATTATTATTAATAAATTATAATTAAATACTTTTTGTTTCCTATTAACAAACGTTAACATAATACAGAACTTGTATATAAATAGAAAATTAGATTCATTTCAAATATTTTGAGGAACTGCTTTGACGTGTGGGAAGATAAATTTTTACTAACGCCACGCAAACATTTTCAATTTATTTTTAATTATGACTAAAATTAATTATTAAAGAAAGAAAATTGTAAAAAAATTGAAGTATTTGTAATATAATTCTCAACATAAAGTAATTATATACTGATGGTGTTTTGCAATTTTAAATTCACGATGATAATTAGCTTGTCTTGTGAACGCGGTTCGCAAGAAACTACTTTAATTCAATTTCTTATTAGAAAACTTTAGTAATGCGATTACAGGGTTCGTACGGGTACCGTTACTTTTCCAGGTGACATACCAGTATATTTTTCTAAAAAAATACATCAAGTTCAAACATGCGAATTTACACCTTCATTAAGAAGAGATTATCTATAAGAAAATACTGATACCGAATAATTTCCTGTTCTTAAAATTCCAGGGCCCGTACGAACCCTGGATTAATATATTTCATTAATAATACCTTATTTAATTCACAAAATATAATTAACATTCTTTTTCATGAGATTGATTCAAATTTGGTTTTGAAAGTGCAGAAACAAAGTAATGAAGTTTTAAAAAAACAAAAATGTTGTTTTTCAACAGCAGTCTTTTCCACAGAAATAACTTTATGTTAATAAATGGGCGAATATTACACTTTTGGTAAAACAATTAAAGAGTTTATGCTTCTTTTCGACTGTGCGAATCCACACAAAGCCTTTTTTTATTAATATTTATATTTTGTTTTCTGTTGGCTGATTGTTTCAAATTTTCTTTATGTTATTTCATTATAACATTACAAAATTAAATATAATGCACACTGATGAAAATATATATTGTTTTGACAAATGTTCTAATCAAACAGAATATCCTTATTTTTTGTACATTGCACATTCCTTCTGTTATCCAGTATACACATTGTATTCGCCCTATAGCGGAAAGTTTTATAGTAATGATAATCTTCTCTTTTGACTCTCAATAAATTCGAACATACAAGAAATTTTCTAAAGGAAAATTAGCGGTATTTCGAGCAATAAATTTGTTTTAACCCTTTCCGGCACAGTGGTCCCACTCCGTACACACCTAATTTTAATTCCAAACTTGCATTTGCACCAAGAATATTTTAATAACATTTTGTTTCTACTTAATGAAAGCTTAAAATAAGGAGTTCTTATTTTCTAAAAAATACGTTTGTAAATTCCGGTATGTCAGTAATTTCTCATTTTACGAAATGACTTTGTCAGTGCCGGAAAGGGTTAATTATTCCAACTAAACCAAAAATTATGTAAGGTAAAAGGAAAGTCATGTGGAACAAAGAACACGATATTATAAACACAATTTTTGTTGTGTAATACCAAAGCCATTATGTAATAAACCTGACCAGATGAATGGAAGTTATTTCGCAAGTTGAAAAAAGCGCCCTCTTACAACTGATAGTACTTTTGCAGAACGGAAAATAAAAAGCCTAAACCAGAAAAATCACAAAGAGAAATTGGTAAATATTAATCCAGTGAGGTTGCAACCGTGGTTTCTCAGTTAAAATCACATGCAGCTATAAAGTTAGTCAAAAGGTTTATGGACTTATGAATTTGTAGTAACAATTCTTACAAACTTTTGCTTTGATAACTCGCCACAGTAGAGGTAAGCAACGCTCATTTGCGCAAAGAAATGTTGCATTTTGTGTGCCTGCAGCAAAGCCATTAAATAATAAGCCCAGTCAGATAAATGGGAAACTTTTCGCAAGTTGAAAATAGCGCCATCTAGCGGTTGGGAGTGCTGCATTCGGCACCAAGAATATTTTAATAAAATTTTGCTTCTAAAATTAAAGCTTAAAATAAGGAGTTCATATTTTCTAAGAAAGTCGTTTGTAAATTCCGGTGTCAGTCAGTAATTTCACATTTTACGAACATAATTTGTCTGTGCCGGAAAGGGTTAATTGCATAGTGATGTAAATTTCCATCACTTTTTATTTAACTTTTAATAAATAAATCAACTTCTTCGCCACCACTATATTTATATAGAAATATTAATCCAGTAAATTTCCACATTTTTTTTTCATTATAGTTTTAGCTTTAATGTAAAAGATCCCAATAATTAGCAAGCTCTTAAAGGAAGTGCAAAAACAAAACATCGATAAAAATCGTATAAAATATCGATATAAATAAATCGTATCGTTTCTGTGCGACCCACTTCTGTTTTGTCCTCCTTCCGCAGCAGAGGTTTGGCGCTAGTGTGTCGCTAACAAATTTAACACTATCTGATTGGTCTTATTATTTAATGGCTTTGGCCTGCAGCGAGGGAACTTCTGTTTTGTTCACCGGCCGCATGAGAGGAAATTAGATCATTGATAAATTTAACACGTACTGTATACGCTCTAACTATAATCGCTCTGTTTATCCCCTTGAGGGGCACCAGTATATAATATATACCACTTTTTAATATATAACTTTGCCACAAGTATTATTAAATAAAAATATTTATTATTGTTTTTTGCAGATTGAGAAGGTACAAATTCATTATTTAAATTTACTGGTGTCAAAACATCGCAAAATTTAGCATTTTTAGACCACGTGCTTGCCCTCCAAAGGATTAATGCAGAAACATTATGTTTATTACAGCGGAGCTCTGTGTGTGTGTGTGTGTGTGTGAGTGAGTGGTCCTATTGCGAAGGTTTGTTTTTTGTTGCAAGATGGAGGAGGATATGGGTTATATGGATAAAAACTGCTTCAGCTTCTCATTCGCGACAATTGGCAAGTTTACGAGCCATTTAAGATGCTCGAAACATTCAAATTTTAAGCAAGTATTTTAGTACGGAAATATTTCACTTATCCATTTTCAAATTTTGAGCAATTAAATAAGTCAAAATTACAATATTGAAAAACTGGTATCAACTGATGTCGAAGACTTAAAAGATGTGTAAAAGATGCTCCCCCTGGATTGGTTAATAAGATTATTTTATCTGGCACATAGAGAAATTCTGTTTCATACAGAGAAAATATGTACCTGTTCAAAAGAATTATAATGTACCAGCTGACCCGTGTTAGTATTTCGCACTGCAGTCTAATAATTTTCAGCAACATCTAATATTTTTTAGAAGCAGGTTTAAATGTCTAAAGAAAAATTAAAGATGAAAAACTCTGCAAACTACATTTGTCAAGCCAGAATAGCATCTCATTTATTCCATCAAAGTTACAGAAAACACTGATCGAAGATAGTAAAAGGTACGCGCTAGAAAAAAAAAATAACAATCGTATTTTAACTGCATTCACAGCCCTCTGAATACTAGGCCTGATCGCTGATTCAAAATGGCGGCTGTCGAAGGCGGACTTTCTTTTTTCACTTAATAAAAGTATATCATGGTTGAGCGCCTAGGGAACCTCCCCCTAGGCCCTGCCCATGCCCTCTATTTGTCCCATAGGACCAGGCGAGGAGTTAGTTCCTGTTTTTCTAATCATTTTAGTTTACTGCAAGATTTTTCAAAAAGCTCAATCAATAAATTCATTGATTTGAGGTATAAAGACATTTTTTCATGAGGTATCAAGACATTTTTTCTTCTTTCCAGGTTTCCCAAGATTTACACAAAAAATTCCAGAACCATATACTTTAATTATTTTGCAACCACAAAAAAATATGCCACTAAAATTTCTTTTGACAAGATGCATTGAATTCCATCATTCAAAAATATTTATAAAAAATTATCAAAATTATTTTCCATATATTACACAGTTGTTAGAAAAATTTTTTTATACATTTTTGTTAAGCATAATGACCAAGATTTTATGTAAAGCTCCATAGTTATGACAAGAATAACATATTGATTCAATGCATTTACACAAATTAAAAATAAATGAAAGGATAAATTTCAATATTTAAATTATGAAAAATACATGACATAAAAAATGATTCAGATATTATTAAGAATTTTAAATGTTCTAAGGTTGAATAGCACAAAAACAAATACCACATTTATTTATTTGTCAGTTTTTTAATTTTTCTCTTGTCTTCTTTTTCTTTATTAAAATTTTCTGTAACTAGTTTTGAGTAATTGTTTAGTAGGATCTTATATACAACTTGCATTACATTTTTTAAATAAATAAAGCTGTCATGGGTACAATATTTACATAAATAATCATCTATATCATTCACTACATTTTTAACATAAGGTTCACTAATTTTTAATAACAAATTCAGCTGATTTTCATGGGTGAGGAAAGCATTATAAAACTCTTCCAATAGTTTTTCAAATATTATGATGCACATAGAAGCAGTTTTAAATGTAAAAGCAGTAGGTCTTTTTAAAGAACCTCTATCTAAATTATCTATTAATCTACACTCGTCTGAAAATTCATATGCAAAATCATCATTACTAATTAGAGTTTCTGTACAATAACTACAAGTGATGTGTTTACAAGTTTTAAAAGCAGCATAGCCTGCAATGAAAAGTATGATTGGCACAATTTTTTTGTCAACTGGTTTTAATATATCTATTTCAAGATCTTCAAATTCGTCTAAATTTATTGATGAATTGCATTTATTATCTAAACTTTTAAATGAATATTTTTGTTTATTATGAAAGAGCAAATTTTGAATTCTTATTTTTTTTTTTTCACTTTCAATCAACTGCTCTAGTGATATATAATAATTACTTCCAGATAACTGTCTGTAAAGACTAAATCGTTCTTCTAGGGGATCTGTTTGAAACTTGCCAAATAATACATAACTAATATTTAAATCCTTTAGAGCAAACATTGCTAAACCATACAGTCCATTGCAAGTTTGTTGGAAAGCATCAAAGGTTCTGTTACTTAAGCCATTATATACACTTCCTCTGGATAAAATGGACCATCTATTTAACCAATTTAAAACATGTTTCAAAAATTTTAATTGGTCTTGTTCTACACATATAATTGCTTTAAAATCATCATTTTTAAATCTAGTATCCTTATTCAGTGATTTGACGTTTACTATGTTCCACCATTTTAAAATAATAGATAAAAAATCACAAGTACCTTTAGTCTTATTCCCTCCAATTTCTTTAAGAGCATTGATGTTTTCATAATTAAAGATTTTGCATACCAAACTGACCTTTTGCCGCTCTATATTAGAAGGGTATAAAGCTTTATGGCTCAATTTATAACCATATTTTAACAATGACTGATTTTCTTTGGAGTACATCTCTCTTAAATGATTAAAATCAGCTATTACAACAGTGTTCTCATCTTCAAAGTCAGGATAATGGAAAATTAAATTTTTTTGATTAATCCAGTTGTTACGTATGTTTTTAAAAATATGAACAGAATCATAAAGCAAAAATAATGGAATATTAGAAGATGCTGGGTTGTGAACAGATTGGTAACCAAAAGGGTGTGGTTCAAAAAATGTAAATAAAGATTTGTTCACTTGGTTATTGTCTGCAATAATACTTAATGTACTAACGCCCAACTCATGCAGCTCCATCAAAATTCTTTTTGCAATTTCATATAGAAATTTTCCAGAATTTTCATGAATTGGAACAATTGCTATTACATCTTTGTATGAGCCAAATGAGGATGTTATTGAAAACACCTGAGCTGTTTTGGCTAATTTGCTAGAATTTGTTATAGATAAGCCAGTTAACTTTCCACCTTTAAAAGATAATCGTGGGGAAATAAACACTTCATCTAAAAGTAGATTAACATATTTTTCAATTGGTGTGAGAACATTTAATCTTTTTTCTAAATAATTACTTTTTACATTATATGATGAATTACAAACATTCAATTTTGAAGCCAATTTTCTTAAATTACTTTGATGGGGCAAAATTAACAATTGTGTTTTCCTTATAGACTTATAACAAGTTGGGGAATTTAAAAATATTTTAAAAGCCAATTCAAGTAAGAGGGAAGAAAATCTGTATCTTTCTTTAGGTATGTTAATAAGTTGTAACTGCTCAATTAAAATATCTAACATAGATTGTTTTTCTTCATCTAGATGGCATTCTTTTAACAATTTAACTGCTTTTAAGAATTTATTTTCATCAGGAGCATTTATTTTATATTCATCACAAATTTTAATAATCGTGTCAACCTGATGCTTATTTTCTATTTTGTTAAAATTTAAACCTACTTTCTGAATATCAATTTTTTCATCAAGGCAATAAATTTGAAATTTTAAATCGGAACTTACCTTTAGAGATATGTTAATCCTAGGTACATCCGTTGAACATAATTTTAAAATAATTAACTGGCCATTAAGGAGTATGAAAGACCAATTGGCTACATTCTTAAAACATTCTTCCAAATATTTTTTTAGTTCATTAATGTTTTGAAGTTTTGAATTTGTTTCTTCAGATTCGTACGTAATAATACTTTTAACAATAACCTCTTGAATTTTTTCTTCTTCTTTTTCTTCTCGTGTTTTTCTTTTTTTGGGTACCTGGATATTTAGATGGGGTGTCATTTCATTAATTATGCATGGAAATGCATCGGGAGTTAGCACTGGATTTTTCCGTGGAATTATATGTCTCACCCCATTTTTGTCAATCCATTCATCTTCCAATGAAATCATGCTGCTGTCAAAGGGCTTAATACAAATTCTAGCATTTTCCGTGAAGCTGAAATCCTCTCTGTGAATTCTTGACAGCCACAATTTCTTTCTTTCATTATCTTTAGGAAATCGGAAACAAGAAACATAAGGTGGCTTGTAATTTGAATTACAACCAGGTACGGAACATTTAAACGGCATTGCCTTTCTTAAAAAAAAAACCCAACACTATTTAAATAAAAATGACTTTTCAATATAGCGTGAAAACGATTTTATGCGATACTTGAGAGTTATAAAAACCAATAAGAGCAATAAACAACAATGGAACGCTGAAGAACAGTCTCAACGTCGCCTTCACTTTGAGTTTTTTTTTCGCTTCAGTTCATCCCGCCTGCACCTGATCACGTGATTTATCGAAGTTGAGTAAGCGATTCGGCCTAGTATTCAGGGGGCTGTGCTGCATTAGAAGATGACGTCATCCGCTTCTTGAAAAACCTGAAACAAAGAAAAATAAATTGAATGCATTTAAAATACGATTTTATCTAAAATAACAAAGGTTGCCTTCTATTCTACACGTGAAATACCACTGCTCTGATAGATCTTTTTCTTCTAAATATTTCAATTTCACTTTTGCTAAACCCATATGCGGAAAAATTCTATATATAGTTTTTGTACTTATTTATCTTTTTAATAATAATTGTTGAGTATCGCATAATAAGTTATTTTACTTTAGTGACAACACTAATTTGTGCAAAGCCTTTCATTTGATTTATAAAAAGAAGGCCAATTTAATTTTTAATTAACAGCAATTTTTAATCAAAAAATATGTGTTAACGAAATGTGACTGTACTATGTCAGAAGCCACTTCAAAAACCTTTCTAATGATACCTCATTCGTTGTTGTGCATTTCGTAAATTCATAGAAAAAGGGATGTTGACAACAAAAATAATATAAATGATGAACTACAGGGGAAAAATGGTAGCATTGATGACTCGGTTTTTCTGCAAAATTTACAGGAATAAATATGTAATGTATCTAAAGGGATGGTAGACTGAAGTGATGGTACTGGTGGAAATGGTGGTAGACGGATGATAGTAAAAATTCAACAACAAGTAAACGGTTACAGCTATTGAAGTTTTTTTGCAGGACGGAAACGTACGAAGTCATGATTTTTTTATAACGAATATCCTGCCAATTTCAAAACACAAATCATTTATTATATACTTACTTATTTAATTAATTTTGCGTTTCAACACATAAACAGAATGAACGGTAAATACAGATCAATTTTTATACATATTGTGCTGTCCTCTAAAAGAAACCCATTTATTGAAATTTTCTCTATACAAAGTCTAATAAAGAATTTATAAAAATTGAACATGGCTAAATAATTACAGCTTGTTTTAACTAAGATTTTAATGTTGAGCATTTTTCATTTTATCACTTTATTAAAAATTGGCAGCCAATTATGTGAGAATTTGAAGAAAACCCACTTTTCCAAAATACGACCCATGTTACCTGAAAACAACCCACACCTGACATAATCAGCTGAAAATGAAGCATTTTATTACATATCAATGGTTTAACATAAAAGAAAATATGTAGATCATTCTAAAATTCTATTGTAAAAAGAAAATCTGTAAAAATGAAGCTCGTGTTTTGCCAGAATTCGGCAAATGTTCATTTAAATTATTTTAAAACTAAATAAGCACACCTTAGGTATTTTTAACTATTTTTATTATTCTAAATGGTGCATAAAAACAGAACAAAACAAAAAAATATGTCTTTAGTAAAATATTTGGTGTAGTACCAGAATGGGTTCTTTTTAGGAAACATTTCAGGGTGGGTTGTTTTTTTTTTTTTTTTAGAGGACAGCACAATATATTTTGAGTATCCGAGAAGTTTCAGACAACGCACAGCCTTGATATTAAGAACTGGGTCAAAGGAAGCGTAGAAAAGAAATTCCCGACTTTATATATTAAACCATATTTTTTCGTGACAAGCTTACAAGTTCGACCTCCTAATTTATTCTGAAATTCCGAATTCATACGATACATTAGGGAGTATTTTCTTTATTTAATGACAGACAATTTTTGATTACATGAAGTAAAAATTCTTCTTTCGAAATTTCCGGTATAAATTGGAATTTCGAAATAAAAATGAAGGCCAATCTAGAAACGCTGTTTCGAAATATGTATTTTGTTGTTGTTTTTTAAATTCAAATTGCTTGATTTCTTTACAACGAATATCCTGCCAATTTCAAAACACAAGCCATTTATTATTATTTATTTATTTATTTATTTTGCGTTTCAACACATATACAGAATGAATGGTAAATACAGATCAATTTTTATACATATAGTTTGAGTATCCGAGAAGTTTGAGACAACGCACAGCCTTGATATTAGGAACTGAGTCAAAGGAAGCGTAGAAAAGAAATTCCCGACTTTATATATTAACCCATATTTTTCGTTACAAGCTTACAAGTTCGGCTTCCTATTTTATTAAAAAATTCCAAATTCATACGAAACATTAAGGAGTATTTTCTTTATTTAATGACAGGCAATTTTTGATTAAATAAAGTAAATATTCTTCTTTCGAAATTTCCAGTAGAAATTGGAATTTCGAGATAAAAATGAAAGCCAAACTAACAACGCTCTTTCGAGATATATATTTTGTTGTTGTTTTTTTACATTCGCATTGCTTGATTTCTTTACAACGAATATCCTGCCAATTTCAAAACACAAACCATTTATTATTTATTTATTTTTTATTTATTTTGCGTTTCAACACATGAACAGAATGAACGGCAAACACAGATCAATTTTTATACATATAGTTTGAGTCAAGACCTCCTTATCATAGTATCAGACCTCTCAATCAGCAAGTTGCCTTTGACCGCTATACTTGTCCTGCTACTAGCGCCATCAATCGTCAGTAACAGTATTTACGACACGAAATCACACGAAATTTTTTCACAGCTCCATTTGTTCTATGCATTTGCTTATGAACTAGTAGTTTTCCTACCACTAAAATTTTATAGTAAATTTTATCTTATTAAATTGACAAAATCGTGTGATTACATGAGGAAAAAAATTCTATTAAATTTTAGTGGTAAGAAAAAAGCGTAAGAGTTGGCAGCTATGAGGTAGCAGACCAGCTAGATTTTTCTATAGATTTTTCTATTATATTTTTGGATACCAGTTTTTTAGTAGAGACAATTTTGTTTTGTTTGATAGGAGAATTCTGGGATTTAAAAGAACAACATTTTCTCTAAAAATATACTGGTGTTCAAAAAGCCCGAAACATGGCAACTGTGCGGTAGTATCCACCAGGCGGCGATACTTTCCGGAGAAAGTCAATTAATAAGTTGGCAATTACCGCGGACATTTTCTCCCATAGACTTTTTCCGGATTGTCAAGTCTGATCTATGATAAGGGAGTCTTGGTTTGAGTATCCGAGAAGTTTGAGACAACACACAGCCTTGATATTAGGAACTGAGTCAAAGGAAACGTAGAAAAGAAATTCCCGACTTTATATATTAACCCATAGTTTTCGTGACAAGCTTACAAGTTCGACCTCCTAATTTATTCTGAAATTCCGAATTCATACGAAACATTAGGGATCATTTTCTTTATTTAATGACAGACAATTTTTGATTACATAAAGTAAAAATTCTTCTTTCGAAATTTCCGGTATAAATTGGAATTTCGAAATAAAAATGAAGGCCAATCTAGCAACGCTGTTTCGAGATATATATTTTGTTTTTTTGTTTTTTAATTTTAATTGCTTGATTGATACCACTTTTTTGAAATAGTAATATTCGGCTTAAAATACTATTAAATGAGATATTAAATAAAATGGGAATATATCTATAAAAGTAGTATCATTCACGAAATCTGAATTTAAAAATAGCTGCACAACTGGCAACACTGCTTGACAAGATATCCTGATATTCGTGATATATGGATTAATCTCCTCGAAGAATAAGTTATCAGTAGTTCTTTGCTTGTTATTAAATTTTGAAAATCGCCTGTCTAATATACGACATCTTGTACATTTAGCTTTTATCCAATGAATACTTTGCAAATAATGCAATGTTATTCATTGGCTCATTGCTACGCAATTTGATTTTTTTTCTATTTCAGCAGAGTTTCTCGTAAATGATAGCTTTCTAGATATTTATAGATTTATAGCTATTAATTTTCGAAAACTGCAGTTCTTTGAAAAAAAATCCTTTAAATCAGGGTTCGTACTTTTTTCTACAAATTTTTAATAGAATTTTTCGACTTACATAAATGCAGAAAAGCATACAACAAATTCTGCAATTAAACGAAACGTCCGCAATTTCTGCTATTTAAATATGAAATAGAAAAATTCAGTTAAAAAATGACGGTACAATCACACGAACCCTGTAAATTAATTATTAAGGAAATATAATTATGCTCTTTTTATTTCACAATCTTAAACTGGTGGTAGTAATTAAATTTTCTTGCGCGAGGAAAATAACACAAAATTAAGCACGATGTCTTTAGTTTATCTTCTTAATTAAGCAGCTAGAGGAAATGTAGTTAATATCCCTTTTTGATTAAGTGAAAATGGTTTCAATTTATTCTTTTTCTTTTTTAACAAAACAAAATATAAGTTTACTTTTTTAATTTAACTATATTTAACATAGAAATACTTCTCTCTCGTTTCTTTCTTTTAAAAATATTCAAAGAGTCCTTTTGTCAGAAATTTTATATATCAATACATAATCAGCCTATTTTAATCAAATATTAGCAAAGATGGGTAGAAAAGTTGAGGTATCTCTGATTTATTTGCTGCGGATCAACCGCTAGTTCAAACTTTCTTCTTTCGTGGAAAGTATCAAGGTATGAACACGACGTCAGCAACGAAAACAATTATTATTTTTAAAGAGTGGTACCCGAATATCGGCAGGTTAGGCCATTATGGTATTCTACAACTGTACCACCCCATTTTAAGAGTGATAATATTTTTTCCAATTGTTCTTTATCTACTACCTATATTACAAAGGACAAACGTGTCCGTGCGAAACGCTGACATCATTTTGCGAATGGCAACACTTGACGATTAAATTTCGGTTTTGTGATTTGTGCTACTGCAATTTAATTTCCAAACAACGCCCATTTTCAAATTTTACACCGTTATATACGGAGTAAAAGTCTACTTTTTGTTTGAAAACTACTAATTTGTTTGAAACTACTAATTTGTTTGAAAACTTTATCTCAATTTGCTCATTTATTATAGCATTTAAATTAAATTTCACGCATGATTTTAAAAAAAATCTATCTCTATCACTAGCAGACGATTACAAAATATTAATCCGTTTGCACTTGAAAGATTATAAAAAAGTTCAGCATTTGTTTCCAGCTAATATTTCATAACTAAATTACAACTTCATTAAACAATAAATAAAATAGTATAAATAAAACACAAATTTAACAGACATGTAATCGAAATAACCGCTTAAAACCGCTGAAATTATCAGAATAAAAATAAACTGCTCTAGATAACGAAAGTTTTAGCGATTTCTTTGGCTATTAACTTCTGGAACGAAGCCAACTCAAAATCACTGCTATTAATGAATTTCAAAATTTTATTTGAATATATAATTGTCATATTTCGTATAAAAATGATCTTTGGTGTTGTTAGGGGTCAAATTAAAAAAATATTTAATGTAAAATATGTATTAGAGTTTTCAATTAAAAAAAAATAGTTTTCACACATATTCCCTATCCCGGGAAGCCCGGGTTGGATGCCCTAGTACATATGAAATACAAATGGAAATTGCCCTCCGACTGCTTATCACTCGAGTTCTGCTAAATGGATTTTGATGAAACTTGCACTCTTAGATAGATAAATGTCTCATAACATACCGTTCTATGTAGATTTTCTATAGCATTATGATGGAAAGTTCTGTTATTTTGGACGAAAAGGTCACTATTCATCATTTTTTGGCGACAATTATGGTTGGCGAAAAAATTGAAATGGCTATATCAGAAAATAATGCAAATAGATGAAAAATAAAAGAAAAATCCTGTTACTAATTTTTAGTGATGGGCGATTCTCGAATTTTCAACAATCGATAACAATCGCTATCGTATAAAATACTATCGATAGCGATAACTATCGATAGTCTAATTCTACTATCGATATGTTCTGCAATCGATTGTTTCACCGACAAGCTAAAAACAGTAATTGCAAAACTTAATGACCAATAAGTTGACTAGTTTCGCATTATCTTTTTTTACAATACCTCTGGAAGCATTGCAAATTTTGTTCAAGGTTCCAAGAAGAGCCAAGGGTAACCAAAATGCTCAAGGGAGGTTTCATCCATCGAATGCGAGTCGAAAATAAGAGTTGAAAACAATAAACACTTTTAAGGGGGGAGATCACGTTGAAGCTTTTAAAAAATCGATTTTTCGAAGAAATTATCATGGGTGCCTTGAAATGTTACAAATACACTGCAAAAAGAATTTTACAAAAATTCCAATTAGAACAGAAGTTATAGCTAAATATATCTTGTAAAAAACCATTTCCTGTTATGCTATAAAGTTACCTTTGAAGCCTATTTCTCAAAACAATATTTTTTGGCATTGCGCGCACTCTCATTAAAAAACTACCTATCACAGAACCTTGAAATTTTGCGTATAATTAATTTTCACGTGTACTTTTATGCTGAACCTAAATTTAGTCTGATTTTTGCCATAATAAATTTTGTATTCAAAAATTAAATTTAAAATTTTTGGTAAATTTAGTGAATGTCATTATAAAAGCCGTTAATTATGCTAATGAATTTCAATATGCTTTTAAATTTATGTTCAGTGTAAAATATAGTAGTATGAGTAAAAATAAATAAAATACTAAGTAGGTGTCTGCAGTAGAATTTTTTTTATTTTGCGCGCAAAATGCATATTTTAGTATTTATATTTTTAAAAAGCCATTTTTGTCGTTATCATTTAATTAATTAATATTGCTAAATGTATATAATTTGAGTGTTTTTGTTTAACTACAAGAATGTGTGAAATTATAGAGAAAAAAATGTTGTATTTCATTCATTGATTTTCAAACTACAGAGTTTTTCGCACTGGTTTAATTATTGTCATTTTCAGGCTGCTCAACGTGATCTCCCCCCTTAATAAAAGAAACTGCAGCCCTCTGGTGGCGATAATTAGAGCTAAAATGATGGTGGGATGGACAAGAAAATAAATCAAAACGATAATGGTCCAAGTTGTGCGAGTATTGGACCCATAGAGTCTGAGATATTGAATAAAATAGAAATATACACTTAGCAGTGCCATCACATAGTGAATAGAATAAAATACTCAAAAGTTATTTAAAATGATCCGATTTGCAGTAAAGTTATATAGAAGTTAAAGAAACTCAAAAGAAACTTAGCAATGATAAAAGAAAGACTGTGGGAGGGGATGGGGGGAAAGATGAAAAAGAATGCCTGTTTCTACTTTAAATAAATATTTAAGGGATTCAAGTTTAATACTGGACATGCGTCAACGGCCCATGGGAGCTAAAAGTTAAAACATATTTCAAAGACCATTGGAAAGGGTTGAAAAGGCCGAAAAACTGCCTAAAACGGTACAGCGGAAGTTAAAAACACCATACCGCGGAAACTAAAACCTAGGAACTAAAACCACGGAATAAGGCTTACCCGAGTAGTTCAGAGTTAGACAATATCATGGATATCAAGTTTGTGCATATAATTTTTATATGTACTGAGATATTGTCTGAAGCGAAAAATAGCAATTTACTCACAAAAAAGGCCACCTAAGTTAAAAATGGAAATGGAGATAGGAAGGGAGAAGGAAGAGCTAATTAGGAGATTAAAAACACAAAAATGGGACCGGGGGGGGGGAGTGAAACCAAAATACCCCAAAAGGCCAGAAAGAGCCTCACAGAGCGACCCCCCCCTTTATGCTAAGGCAGAAATGCATACTAGATGATGACATATAAAATAGACTATTTTACTTCAATGACAAGACAGTATACAGTGGAAAGCTGATGTTCCAACAATGAGAGATAGACACTTCCTTCATGTCTCTAAAGGCGATCCTGGGTCCTCAGACCCTCCTCAGACACCATTTGTGTCCACCGCATGCTAGCAGTTCATGTATGAACGGATTTAACCTGCATCAAATCACAATAGTGACAGAGATATGGAAAACCGGGAAATTTAGAAACATTGGAAGATATGGGTAATTTGGGAATAAAACCGGGAATTTGGGTCATTTTTTATAATTTATTTTGTAGAAAAAGTAACTTTTTAAATGCTTATATTCACTTTCATTTTTTTTTTTTTTTTTTTTTTTACTTACAAGTAATAAACAAGCACAAACATTTTACATACGAATTATTAAAATCTGACTGCCTAATCAAGTATAATTTGAATCATTTATATAAATAGCATTGGAAAAATCATGCTGTTTTTAACAATCAAGGGTCGGAATAAATAAATATATATATATATCCGTTCTTCTTTTATCAATTAATAAAAAAAACTATTTCATTTACTTTTTAAAAATTTATTTTTAAAAGTCTGCTCTCTACAGAAGTATAAAACATAAAATTGGATGGATAAGGTGCGAAACATAAATTGGTTGCAAAAAAAAACGAACTTTTCCTTTTGTGTAAAAAAGGTACATTTAAAAAAAATTGCGAAAAATTAAAAAAAAATGTTATACGAATTCCAAATAAATTTTATTCAGAGAAGAAAAAAATTACTATATTTTTTTTTGTTTTTTATCACTTTTATTTTAAATTAATAATATATATATATATATATATATATATATATATATACCTTGTCTTCGTCTACGGTTATCTAAATTTTCAGACCTCTACGTGCGATAGATATCCTTAACCATCACGCATAGATACACACACGCATACACACACAAACACTTTTCTTTTATTAGCATAGATACTTATGCTACAGCTCCTAGAATACATAGTGTGGAAAACGGTTTCACCGTTTTTTAATTCAAAATTTTCGATTTTAAACCGGAAATTCTGAAACAAGAAGTTTCACTTTAAGAAATCACGAAACATCTGCCATTAAGTAACCTAAAGAATATTGCTAGGAATGTCTGGTATGAATGCGAAATTTCGGAATTTAAAAAAAGCAAAACTGGTAGTGCTTTAAAAAGTGCTAAAAAATTGTAGCCGAGAAACGTGCAACGATGCGGTACAACATTAGGGCGATCGCAGCAACATCTGCTTTAAAAATTGATTTACCTCTAGAAAAATTTACCGTTTCACTACTGACAATATGAACATAATTTCTGTTAATAAAATCTTCTTGTAAGTGTATATTTCAGATGTAACTGATTTTGAAGTTAGTTTTTTATCATATCAGGCAATTAATATTTTCCACTCTTCTAGCAGAGATTCATCTTTTGGTATGCTAAATAATGATAGTTTCTAGTTTGCTGCCTTGCACCGAGTACTGCAACCAGGCACAAAAAATGCTTATCACGTTTTTTGGGCATGATCAATATCATTCATATTTTCAAAGTTTATGAAATTCGCTATCTAAGTCAATGTAAATAGGGTATAATTTAATTATTTGAAACATTTAACACCAGCTGAAACGTTTTCTCTGTTCGATTCTTATATAAGGTTTGCGTTCAAAAGAGCTAGGAAGCAGTGGCGTAGCCAGAGAAGGTGTCCAAATGCTCATGAAACCAGTAATATTATAAGGTTTTCTTCGCCTTCAATATCGCAGAAAATTCTCCGATTAGATAAAGCGAAAATATTTCTATAAAATTAGTGGTATCCAAACCATCTAAAACTCCACCCAGTCTACGCCACTGCTAGAAGATGTCGCTGCGATCGATCCGCTATCTTTTCAGCATCGAGCTATATTTATCGGATTAAATTTTTTAGTACTATTTTGTAGCAGTTTTCGACACTATATATTCTAGGCGCTGTACTTATGCACATCTCCCAACATTCCCTTTTTTTACTAAACAAATGATGTAATGTACCATAAAATTTATACAATAAAATTAGTTAATAATAGACTTTTTTCTTTTACTGTCCCAACGACCCAATTTAATACAAGACATTCTATTCATAATAGACTGGGCGTTAAATTGTTTGCAACTCGGAAACCCCTTAACCGACATCAACTGTTCGGCAACTGTTATTTGAAGTACTGGCGTTCGATTAGGCTAGAGAATATTTGTCATAAAGAATATTTGGCGATGTATCACCTGCCGTCGGTAACGAAAAAATGCCCTAAAATCCTTTTATTAATTTATTAATTTACTAGTATTTAATTAAGTTATAAAAATATATAAATATTGTGTTGTCATCGAAACCACACATGCGTACGTAATTTTTATAATTCTCGAATATCAGGAAGTGAGTGATAAATCGATTACAAAATTCCGTCTTTACATACCAAAACCAAGATAAGTGTGTTAAAATAGAATCTGCTTCATGTATACAACAAATCTAGTGCATTATGTGCATAGGTGCTAACCTCTCATTAATATTCCGTAGTATGCGGGTTAACTTGACCCAGCTTTAACACGTTTCGCACCAGAATTTTTTTAAAGAAATTAAATTAAACGAATTCCACGTAGAAACCTGACATCGTATAAATAAAGATTTGTCCAATAATTTTTCTGGTTTGAAGCTTTGTTAAACTGGGTCAAATTAACCTGCATATTACGGAATATTAATGAGAGGTTGGCACCTGTGATTATGATGTGATAAAGCGACAACAGGAATTTAACACTAATTATAAAAACAAACGATCATTTTGATTGGTACCATATGGAAAGATTTCAATTCAAACAGGAAATTTCTTTATAAAATAAATAACATATAATAAATAACACACTGGAAGTAATGTTGCAACGCAACTAGGTATTCTAGGTCTACTACAATACAAGCTGAATCATCAAGCACTCTGCTGCCTGCTTAGTTCAATCAGCGATTGTTGCCCATGCGATGTGGCCAATCGTTCTTTTCCTACGGGCAATTAAATGGCGGCGTGAGTCAGCCCGGATTGTAGGAACCTTACCAGGAAACCACGTCATTAGTGTAATAATGAAAAAAATCTAAATAAGCAGCAATCGAAATAGCATTATGAAACGTGTTTTTTGACGCTTAAATCATTTGCCCTCGTCTCTCCGTTATCGAGATATAAAGTCTTAAAATATTAAATTTATTGATTTAATAGAATGGAAGGAGGAGTCCATAGGATTGAAGAAGAAGTCGTCACGTTTTCAACGTAGCAACATCATCAAACTCCAGTCACGTGTCCATTTCTACTTTAGTACGCCGCATTTCTCCGACGTGATTTGCTGTGCTTGGTACAAGTCTGGGTTATTGCAAACTCGGCCATTTGAAACGCCCTTGCAGTTTTGTTATTCTCAGGCGGTTGATCATTGTTATCATTGTACTAGATATAAGTTC
Organism: Maratus michaelseni; assembly: GCA_963931845.1. NCBI lineage: Eukaryota > Metazoa > Arthropoda > Arachnida > Araneae > Salticidae > Maratus > Maratus michaelseni. Next base: position 103,523,412 of record OZ007600.1, read on the forward strand.
CTGAAATGTTCTTGGTGCCATGATTTTCTACGGTTCTATATATATATATATATATATATTGGTTCAGTGCCATATTTGTCAATAGCAGTTTTTTACGGGGTTCTTTCATTTTCATATTACTATATCTAAATATATTTTGTATTTCATGTTAGTCTGATTATTAAAATTTCTAAACAAAAACCACACCTTTTACCCCAAATTAAATAGTTAAATTAGCAAATATTAAGACTTTATATCTGTATCACGGGGAGACGATGGCAAATGATTTATGCGTCAAAAAACACGTTTCATACTCCTCTTACAATTGCTGCTTACTTAGATTTTTTTCATTATTACACTAAGGCGTGGTTTCCTGGTTAGATTAGGCAAAGCGCATTTCAAGAAAATCATAGCATATGAACTGAATAACAACGTACTCGATATCAAAGAAACACGGAATGGCTTCGCTCGACTTTCCTGACACTACCGCTCGTGCCCAGATATATTTTTTTTAAGAATTTTGTAAATTTCTGACACAATGAAATCGGCTGAATTCGAAAGCTGGCCTCTCCTTTTTGAAACTACATATACTGCCTCTGCGCTGCTAAACTTGATTGCATGGCAATGAAGTTGAGAAAATCAAATGCTCAGAAAATCAGATGTTAAGATGATTGAGAAAATCAGAGCATATAAACTGAATAACAACGTACTCGATATCAAAGAAACAAAGTTTTTTTTTTTTTTTTTTTTTTTTTTTTTTTAAAGAATTTTGTAAATTTTTGAAACAATGGAATCGGCTGGATCGGAACGCTGGCCCCTCCATTTTGAAACTACATATATTGCCTCTGCGCCACTAAACTTTATTGCATTGCAGCAATATTTATCATTTATTCTCTGTTACATTTACTTAATGATTTTCTCTACAGAATCGCTGGCAAAATGTTTGAAAATTGTTTGAAAATGAATTAAATACAGTTCTAGCAACAGTTGTTTTTAACTTATTCGCCAAAAGGAAACTAATTCAGAAATACCGTTTTTCGTAATACCGTTTGGGAGTTATCGTGTTCACTCATACAAACACACACACATACAAATCACGATTATAATACTTTCGTTATATATGAGTTCGGGAAGTAAAAAGAAATGTAGAGCTACAAATAATATATAAACATAGTATTTATTTTAGAAAAATAAAATAAACGAAAATATTCCTTTTTATAATTTAAACTTCAGAAGAAAGGCTATATTAATTAATTTAAAAAGTTCTTCGAAACTTAGTACACTTGAGCGTGTGGACTCTAAAAATGACAATTTCAAAATACTCAAATCGAGTATGTCGCATAGTCAAAATGGCTCCGAATCAAAATTACTCAAGTTTGATACATGTATACACTCATTTCTGAAAACCTGCACACACTCAAGTATAAAACATCATGTACTCATATTTGAGTATGTCCATTTTCTAAAAATGAGTATAAACGGACCTCTATGTGCTCATTTTTGAGTATGTCCCTGTTTCATGTGTCGCAACATGTTGCATAGCTAACCATAATCTTAAGATAAAGAAAATAAGTGTGCATACAATAAAAATAGGGATAAACATTTCGAAGCAACAAAATTAATAAACTTATCTTCAAATTTTTCAATGAAATCTTGCAAATTCCACCTGCGAATTCATCCATTCTGCGGTTTCGAAGGCTAGATAACAAACTCTACGCTTCTACGATCACATTACAAAGGTTTTTAAGTGTTCTTCCGCGAAGACGATAAAAATATAGTTCGCCACATTTCATGTAATAACATATTACTGAAAGGAGCGTTTCGTTCAAAATCAGAACAAATGAAATAATATGAATAAATTCAACTACCCTGGTGAAATTTACTACATTTAATGAATAAAAAGTAATTTTGCTTGAAACAGAGTAATTCTCGTATTTCAGAGTTGGAAGAATTGGGCTCTCATATTTGAAACAAAAAGTTTCATAACAAAAAAAAAAAAAAAAAAAAAAAAAAAAAATCGATTTACTCAGATTTGAAAGTGTCATTTTTCTCAGTTTGAGTATTTGTATATTTACATGCAAGCATCGCTGTACAAAAGCATATACCTCAAAATTAATATTAATAATATATTTTACCGATTTTTATATTTTCTCATACATTCACTGTCAACTGTTGCGTAATATTATGGCTCATCATTAAGGTTTTTTATCTTTTACTTACAATTCATACTTATAGAAAATATCCGGACAATGCATTTTGTGAAATCGACAACAACAATAAACCTCTTTGTTTGATATAAAAAATGCTGTAAAATATCCCACTGCTTCATTTTCTGTCTAGACAATTTATAAGACAAGAAACAATTTTAAGGATACCAGAGTATGAAAATTGTGTAATTATGTTATAATTATTATAATAAAAATTCAAATTTACAAAGATTATATCAGCATTGAATGTATTTCAAAGAAAACAGACCACAATGAAATTTTTTTTTTCGTAATTAAAATTTCCAGAATTTTTTTCAGTTCATTTAAATGTTTTGCGAAATCTGACACACCTGTGGGACGTCATTGCATGTATACGTCTATCTATCCATGTATGCATACATCAACATGCAAATACTAATTTACGAAACATGGAGTATTTTATATTTTATTCATTTTCATGTTTTTCATATAATTGTGTTATATTAATTATAATAGAACCGAAATTTTCAAATATTATATAAACATTGAATTTATTCCAGAGAAAACGAATTACAATGAAAACATTTCTTATTGATAATTGAAATTTCATGATACATATTAGTTCCTTTAACAAAGCTTCCGAAATTTGGTACATCTCTCTCTCTCGCTCTCTCTGTGTGTAGAGGGGGGGGGGGTATACATGTCTACATGCAAGTATTGCTGTCTGAAAATATACAGAACAGTATTATATTTTATCGCTATTGAGATTTATCCAAAATATACAACATAAACACAAATGTTATATTAAAAAGTCACGATCAATTCTGCCACTTACTGTTCCGATTTTTAGTCTTTCATGATAATAGATATTTATGAAAAATACAGAATAATTTTATAATAGAATACCTTTCGTGAAAGTGATGATATAAATAAATATGTGAGTCAGATAGTAAAAAGGTTTTTGACAAATCCTCTGTTTCTTATTAAGTCTAGACGTCGGATTAGACAAGAATAATATTACAGAAAATAAGAGCATTAAGCATGCATAATATTGTTATTGTTATTAAGAAGGAAATGCAAATTTACGAATGCTATACAAATATAGAATTTAATTTGTTTTTAAAAAGGGGGATCACAATGAAATATTTTCTTTTTCGTAATTGAAATTTCCAGATTTTTTTCGGTTTATTTAAAATGTTTTGCGAAATTTGGCACACCAGTGTATATATGCATGTTTGTGTGTGTCCACGTCATACCATGTATGGATATGTCAACATGCAAGTACTAGTTTACAAAAGCCGTACCTCAATGGAATATTTTATATTTTAATTATTTTGATGTTTTTCCGATAATAATGTTATATATTCTATAACAGAAACGCACATTTAAAAAAAATATGTAAGTATTGAATTTATTCCAGAGAAAAGGAATTACAATGACAAATTTTCTTTTTGGCGATTGAAATTTCATGATACATAAGTTCCCTTTAACAAAGTTTCCGAAATTTGGTACATCTCTCTCTGTGTGTTGGTGTATATATGTCTACATGCAAGTGATACTGTCTGAAAGAATATATCACAGTGGTATATATTATCAGTGCAAAAACCCTTAACGGGTTAAAAGTTGTGACGCAGCACTTTCTTTTGGCTCTAAGAACTTTAAATATGGGTCTTAAAAGTAATGATATCAAATTTGAGTGACGCTATGTTAATATTTTTTTTAAAATCATCATTTTCTTTTTAGTTTTATTTATATTCACAGGTGCAATTATTATCTTAATACGAAAAAAAAATATATAATTTATTCGCTGATGCTTTTTCATTCACATCTCTCATGAATTCAAAATATGGGTTTTAAAAGAAATGATATCAAAATTTGAGTGACACCTTGACGTGAATTTAATAGGACTGTTTTAAAATTCAATTTAAATTATTTTTGGTCTGTCTTTTAAAGTATATTTACACATACAAACAATACTTTTAATTTTTCAATACACTTTTGAATATCTTATTTTCACTGAGCCTATATTATGTATTGAAATGTACTTATTTCTATAAACTGATTATGTTATGTGCCACGCTATCCAAAATCATAAGTGAAATTTATGTAAATGATTATTTTGTGTCATATTATCCACTTGCATACATTTCCCTTTGTTTGGATACTATGAAGCAAAATAATCATTTACATAAATTTTACTTATGATACTTTGGGGGTTCATTGGTTAAGTATAAAGGGGGAAGGGGGGTGGCTAATCCCCCCTTAATTTAGATAAAGGAGTTTTTCATGCAGCATTATCCGATTTTCTTCAAATTTTGTATATATATATTCATTGTAATAAGAGGCTTCCCTGATTAGTTTAAGGGGTTCATTAGTTAACTATGAGGGGGGTAACGGGGGGATGACCCCCCATTAATATATTGTCGATTTCTTTATTTTTCGAGGGTCTTATTTCAAATTCTTTGAAATACGAGTATAATATACAATTAGTGTGAATAGCTTGTGAGCTCAATGCCCTCAGTTTAACTGGGCAGTTTTATTTTTTTTTTTTTTTCCAATGATCGGTAAGTTGTGATTTATTTTAATGTGTTATTTTTGTTCTTTTTTTAGGTCATAATGCTTTCCTATGGGGATGCAGACGATTTTTCAAATTTCATTTTTATCTGAAATGAAAATGGAACATTTTTATAATGGATTTAGACGTAAAATTATGAATACTAAATTTTCGATATGGATTTCTAATAGTTTTAAAATTTTGTCGATAAATTTAATAGAATTCAGATATTAATTGCTTAAGATATTTGAAAATGTTTTTGCATCTGTTCGTGAAATATAAATATCTTATTTTCATATTTTTTACAATTTTTAAAAGCGTTTATTTTGTACTTTTCTCTTTAATTTATTCGCTGCTTAGCAGCCACATTTCAAAAAGTATAAAAAATAATAAAATTCAAGGAACTCTCACTGTTTTGCTGAAATATCTTTTTATTTATTTATTTTTTTGGCTATGATGTCATACACTCACGCATACGTTTTTTTTTTTTTTTTTAACTGTTATAAAAAGGAAAAAGTCGCCAAATTTAGGGGATTTTTTCCTTTAATGGCAACTTAGCCATTGTATGAAGTTATTGGTTTGGCGAGGGCTTGAAAATCGCGCCTACCAAAGAGTCGCCAAATATCGCTGCGTGAGTGTAAAGCATATTCATGTAATGCGTCATATGTTCCAAAGAATAAACAGTTAGTCAGAATTTCAGAATATTATTGTATAACACAGTGTTTAATTTAAGGATTCTAATTTCTGGAACATTCGAAGAATTTTATCTGCTTATAAATATGCATGCAATTGAAAAAATAATAATTGTGGATTTTTACGATGTTAAATGATATGAAAAATGAGATTTAAAAAACAAGCAGCAACAAGCTATCGCCATTTTTACCCCTTCCCTCATTTGGCGCCAAGGAAGCGATATATAGCCGTATTAGAAATCTCTCTTTTGTTATGGCCGTAGTTCTTGCATCACCTGCAGCAATCGGCACTGTCTATGTGTAATCCCATGTTAAAGAAGTTGCCATTGCAGTATATGAGAATTGATTCTCTGTTTAAATCTCCTTACTCGCTGATGATGCCTACTGTAAATGTTTTAGGCATCAAATTAAAAATTTTAGTTGGAAAAAATTGCGATACAGCTGTCGCAAATGTACCAGAGTGTCTTTTTGGTACCAAAATGGCGATTTTATGCCTTAGCAACAATTCGAAATTGGTGAGATTTTGCTTTGTATGGCAAAACACTAAAGCAGTTTCCGTGAGTTTTATATTAAATTAAATATTGTGTATTTTAGTTGCAATCAACAGCGCCATCTACCCAGGCACTGCAACAGCGCCATCTGCTTGATCGCGGTCGACCTCTACCCAATGGTATCGGTGTCTAGCACGTTCGCGTTCAACTGCTGTGTCGTCTTTCGCCCATACCCGTTCAACGCTTCGTCCGTATGCAAAGCCCTGATTTTTTCATGGAGGGCTTTTGGAAGCTTATAAAGCGGTATGACAAATGTGTCAATGTACTTGGTACTTATGTGGAAAAATAAAGTTATGTTTTATCTTTAAAGTCTCATTACATTTTTTGTCTTTCATACACACCTCTGTCCACAGTCGCCAGGGGAAACTTATTTTCCGACTGCCCCTCGTACATATATCACTGGCGCCCATCTAACCGAAAAGTACCAAAAATTGTCTGTCAGCGGCACCAACCAAAAAAAATTAATAAGCAAAAAAAATTTTTTTGGCATTTCATCAAGGATTCTATTTTTTTTTTTTTTTTTTTTTTTTTGGTTGAAAAAATGTTTATCTTAACATTTTTATTTGGGCTGTTTAATTTTAGATTAATACTAATTGAAATTTTAACAAAAGTTTACTGTTTAGAACTTTTAAATAAAAAAGGGTACTTCTCTACTATCCCGTCGTCCGCTTTTCATAACAAAAAACTATCAAACTGTCACGTCAAATAAACAGGAGAACGTTGCCATTAGAATATGAAAATAAATAAAATATAAGAATTTAAGGACACAATTGTTATTTTAATTAATGAAATAACTAATAAATCAGTAAAACATAATAAAAAATACACACAAATGTCGAATTAAAATCCACTTGATGACATAACAAACACGTATAATGCTTCTGACATCAAGTAAATGGGACTGCATTTTTGTCCTTTAATCTTACAGTTTGGCGATAGTTTTTTGTTATGAAAAGTGGTCAACGGGATAATAGAGAAGTACCTACCCAATTTTTTTTCATTTAGTGGCTCTGTGGCCGGTGGCTAGTGTTAATTTTGCCTATATTAAATTCTCAATTACTGAAGTGTTTGTTTTATAAGTTAGGTATTTTGTAAACTTTATTTAGAGGAGACCGGTACACAGTGGACGACTTTTTCAGTTAACATTTTTTTTTCTTTTTAACAGACTGACCGATCTGTATGAAAATATTTTTGAATATTCTTTAAACATTCTTACATCCTTCATAATTTTCTCACAACATAGTTTTCAATACATTAAAAATATATATATACACTTGTAAAGTGGACCAGTGTACCCCGGAAGCGGGGTACACTAGTTCTACCACCAGGGTACAGTGGCCCACTATTAGGTATTATCTAAAATACAATATAAATCTATTTTTCATTAATCTAATTCTTTTTTGTTGCCCCTTCACCCGCAAAATGACATAGTAATATAAATTTTGAAACAAAAACAAAACATTAATTATATTTTGAAAATAATAACAGATTAATACAGGAACAATTGTAATTTAGTTGAAGTTATTACTTAAGTACAAAAAAATCAGCGCACATTAAAATTTGCAAATGAAATTCCAAAGTACTTATGAGTAAGATTGAGCCTGCAATTTTCAAGAAATAATTTTGGGTCTGAGAGCAACAGCAACATTATGAAATCATTGACATCAACAGCAGATTCATATACAGTTTCGGGAGAAATAAACTGATTTCCATTCAATTTGCGTCTCATGAATCTTACTTGAACAGAATCATCAACAATTAGACTACAGTTATATTTATCAAAGGCAGTAAATACAAAACAAAATATTTCTTACTATGTTAAATAAATTGTTATTTTTATTTGTTTACTTTATTTTACAGTTAAATCTACTTTAAAACAATCTTTCTTTATAGAAAATAAGCAATTATTAAATATTTTGAACATTCTGCATTACAGGAGCAGAGTGGATTGTGGACCACTCTGCCCCAGGAGTGGGTTGTCCACCGTACCCCATGTAGAAGTTCAATAAATAATCATATTAATATTGTTTATAGCTTTCTTTTAAACATATTAACTTTAAAGTAAAATAAAAACAAGTATCTTAGCTTTGCAAAAAAACTGTTTTATTTTATTTATTTACAACCTTTAATTACTAAAAAATAAAAATACGATGATGAAAAATTTTACTTTTAGAAGCTCAAAACAAAAAAAAAACACAAGCACTCCGGGAGTGCCGACAGAAGTGAAAACATGAATTTCAATATATTATATATATATATATATATATATATATATATATAATATATAAATAATATATAATATATATATATATATATATTAAATATAATATATAAATAATTTTCATAAAAAATAATAGCCCACATGCAAGCATGCGACGCGCCCGCCCCGCCCTACCTCATACCGAACTATACACAATACATGTACATACTTATATACAGAGGTGTTGGTTACAGTAACAGTGTCGGGAGTTCAATGGTTTTTTCCCATCTCAAAAAATGTCCAACGCACTTATACAAATTTTACCTTCAAATATTCAGAGGTGTCGGTTACAGTAACAGTGTCGCGAGTTCAATGGTTTTTTTCCCATTTCAAAAAATGCCCAACGCGCCTAAAGAAGTTTTCACTTCAATAAATTCTCCATCATTGCAACTGCATGTACTTTCATCAATACCCCTCTTTAGGTCTTTTGCATATCCATTATAATTAAACATAACACGGCCTAAAGGATTATCATATTTAAATGCCTTAATTATTTTTACTTTACTCACTGGTAGTAGATCATTGTACTTGTTTAAATATTTACCAAAATTAACTCCTTTGTAGCAATTCCCCACATAATCCAATATAAAATAGATCTTTTCTTCCGTACTTTTCTGACAGTTCTTTAAATTACAATATCTCTGTAGATCCTGATTCTTGATTCTATACCGCAATAAATCCAAGCCCAAATCGTTATTAACATTTCTTGTGCTAGATTGTAAAGTTGTTAAAGTCTCCGGTATCAATTTATTTTTTATATTAAATATAATTCCCTTAATGTCATTTTCCCTTCGATTACTATCACAATTAAATATTGATTTTTCTATTTCTTTACAAATATTTAGATTTTTCGAAGTATTCAAATTGATATTATGTCTAATATCATTACTGATAAGCTCTTTCCTTATATCATGTTTGTTTTTGTCATAAATAGATTTTGTCGTCATCTTTATTTATCCAGATTCCTACTTCTAAAATTTTGTAGGACATATATATATTATAATATATATATATATAAATATATATACATATATATACTAAAATACAATTATAAATTTACACTAACCATATTATATAGCCAAAAACAAATAACATTATATCAACTGAACGCTGAAATATAACCAATTAAAACTATAATACAATTATAACCAAACACAAAATACTAACGAAAAACCAATACCAGGAAAATTAAACCTGAAGGCAGGAGGGCATGGCTAACGACATGCACTGCAGGGTTAAAACTGGTTTCCACGCAACAACGTCCCCCTTCTCCTGCCGAGACCAAATTAATTCAAACTATCAACCAAAACACTAAGCTACACACAGCAGTAACCAACCCTATCTGAACTCATCGAACAACTGATCTAGACCACACTTAGCATTCAAAAATGAATTCAGTTCACTTCTATATTTACTTCTACCTATAAAATTAATCATATTTCTCCGTACAAAGTTCACAGGGTAACCCTGCATCAATGCCATGTTAATCCACTCCATGAGTTCGCCAACTGCATCGCCAAATGTTGAACATAATCTCTCAATACGAACTAAAAGGTTTGTAAACACATTTCTAAATGCTGAAATATGCACGTTCGATTCAAAATTTAAGATCTTTAAAGTTTTAAAATCGAAATCATTTTCCTTGTCATAAACCGTTGTTATCAAATTGTCATTCTCCAACTCTAAATTCACATCCAGATAATTGATGTTTTTCATATTCTGGGAGGAGAGTTCTAGTTTTAAAGTATTTGGATAATATTTAAAATCTAGGTTTACATTTTTCCTTATTTAATCCAACTATTAAAACATCATCAATATACATATAACTCAATATTTCTCTATTTAAAATATTGTTATTCTCATATGTATGTAAATACATGTCAGCTAAAATTTAACTGAAACTTCCCCTCATTGGTATTCTACGAATCGGTTTAAATACTCTACTCCCCTCATACCAGTAATTCTCTTGCACTACCAACTCAAACAAGTTAATAAACCAATCTTTATCGCTATCTATATTGCTGTTTTTGTTATAAAAATCTATAACCTTGTCCTTTAAATTCAGTAAGTTAATGGTACTGTATAGGTCTGCAAAATCCTATACAAACTCTTTATGTTTTGATGTTTTTTCAATTTATCTAATAAAATGTAACTGTTCTTTATAATAAATGTGGACTCCGTACTCAACACTCCATCAAACACACTACTCAAAACTTCCAACAATTTCTAATTAGCAGACTCTAGGTATGAACCATACCCACCAGTTACAATTCTAAATTTCACTGTTTTTTTGTGAAACTTTGGCACTAAAACAAGATATGGGAAACGTTGACTTTTCTGCTTCAACTTAACTTTTTTATATAGTGCCTTAACCCTGTTTTCCATCACTGAAACTTTCAATTTCAATAGCTCATAGTTATCGCTGTTATTATAACTTTCATTTAATATTTCACCATAAATTTTTTTTACAGATTAATGCATAACTTGTGTTAGCTTTATCGACATATGTCATTATAAATTTACTCTGAAGCTCTTTAATAGATTTAGTTAACCTAGTATAATCCTCTTGAGACACCGTCACAATCTCTAACACACATATATATATATATATATACAGGGTGTAACTGAAATGCTTCAACAAACTTTGAGGGATGATAGTACTCATGAAGATGAACAAAAAATGCAATAGAACACGGGGTCGCAAATGACATTTAGCCCTTTCAGGGACAGTGGTATGTCTAAAAAACCACTTAATTTTAATTCCAAAAAGCCACAATGGCATAGCTGCCAACTTTTACGCTTTTTTCCTACCACTAAAATTTTATAGTAAATTTTATCTTACTAAATTGACAAGAACGTGTGATTACATGACCAAAAAAATTCTATTAAATTTTAGTGGTAAGAAAAAAGCGTAAAAGTTGGCAGCTATGCAATGGCACCAGAATTTTGCTAAAATCTTTTCCATTTAATATTTATGTGAAATATAGCCTTTTTCTTATTTTCAAACAATCTTTTTTGTAAATTCCGGTGCCAGTCCATTTTCAGACGCATTTTCTCTATTTGTATCCTTTAAGCCTTTTAGGGGCAAACTACTTTTAGTATTAAAATGTTGAAATAAGTGACTGGCACCGGAATTTATAAAAAAAATTGTTCCTTAAAATTTTATTAAACCTTAAATATTTTAGCAAAATTCTGGTGCCATTATGGCGTTTTGGAATTAAAATTAAGCGCTTTCATAAATATACCACTGCCCCTGAAGGAGTTAAACGTCATTTGCGACCCCATGTTCCACTGCATTTTTTGTTCGTCTTCATGAGTACTATCATCCCTCAAAGTTTGTTGAAGCATTTCAGTTACACCCTGTATATATATATATATATATATATATATATATATATATATAAAGAACCATTGAACTCGCGACACTGTTACTGTAACCGACACCTCTGTATATAAATATGCACATGTATTGTGTATAGTTCCGTATCAGGTAGGACGGGGGGGGGGGGCGCTTCGCGCGCCCCATGCTTGCCTGTGCGCTATTGTTTTTTATGAAAATTATTTATATATTATATTTAATATATATTTATATATTATTTTTATGTAAATTAAACAGTAGTATTATATTATATTATATTATATTATATTATATTATATTATATTATATTATATTATATTATATTATATTATATAGTTAAATATATAATATATTAAATATTTATATAATTATATATTAATATATATATATATACATATATATATATATATATATATATATATATATATATATATAATTATAATATCTATGAATTTCAAAAACATATCAAGTTCTAATATCATTCTACTAAAATCTACAAAGAGATAATTAATGATATTGTGTAAGCAGAATAGCACATAGCTAATAATAAACTTGTGCAATCATAAAATTACCATAGCATGTGCTTCAATGGTAATTAGCCAAATTTACTCATACCTGAAGAACATTTAAAAAGAAAGAGAGAGAAAGGGGGAAAAAATTATAAATTGGAGTTGCTATTAAGTAAACACAAATGGATTAATAAATTAATTATGAACATTATTCAGTGGAAAAACTGGACCACAAGAGAACCAATCAAGAATTGGATATGAAAAAACATATGTGGATGTACTCGTCAGCTTGGCTGCACCCACATGTGTTTTAAAAATAATTCAGTATTTCATAATTCTACTGGCATGATGCTAAGAACAGTAGAATCAGCCAAGTATACTGAATTATTACCAGACAACAATTGGAAAAATTTAAAATCGGAAATATGTAAAATGTAAATAAAAAACCATTAATAAATATATAATATATCACTTACAACGATTATCCTAAAATCTTTATAAATCACCACACTAAATTACCACCAGATATCATTTTTGAAATAATATTTGAAATTAGAACCCTTAAATTGTAGAAAAAATGTTTTACTCACAAGAATGATCCAGAATCCTCAAAATATAGCAACTTCTGCATAATGATCAATTCCACATGGCACGTATCAAATATGTTGACATTCGAGTCGAGTTGAGAGAAATGATTTGAAAGACAAGTTGAGAGCTCATTTTTTTTTTTTTTTAAACACAACTCGATCAATGACACCCCAACACAAAATAATTCAAAAACACGCAAAACTATTCTGTTGATAATACTCTTATAACAAAATTATATCCGTGAATATATAATTACTCCATCTAATTTTAATTCCTGAAAGTAAAATTAATATACAAGCAATAGCTCCCTCTATAGTTAAATTAAAAATAATATCTATAATATCATCAACTAACTAAAACATAAAGTGTCGCCATCTGTTTTGGTATTATAATTATTCATAATTAATATTTAGTTACATATCCATATTATTATTAACATAATCACTTCATTATATTTAATCAATATATAAATTTTAATAAACAATACTTCCTTGTAGTTTTTACATTAAATTCGAATAAAATCCTACATTATGAATAAATATACACAGAATTTATTCATCCTGCACAGCATTTCAGATATTCTTAACAAGAGTATATTTTGTAAAAGAGATATTATTTTAAAACAAAGTGCTATGCTGTCAGCTGTGTTAAACCACTGATATATATTATAAACTTATAATTAAATTATTAATTTTTTATTGTTACTTCTACTTAAATATATTTTAGACTTGTTATTAAATAATTAATGTATTGTTTATACTTATACTTAATTATATTTTAGATTTCAGAGATTAATTTAATATCGATTTAAATAATTATTATTATTACTACTGTGCTTCAATCAAATTTATGCTATGCAGTAACTAAAAATACTTATTAAATTTAATTTCATAGATAAAAATAAAAAAAAACTATATATGTATTTATACACTTTGCAAATAGATATGTTTGTGAGTTATAAAATATATATATATATGTAATAATAAAAAAGTTCGCCATTTTTCCTTAGTTAAATTATTCCAAATTCTTACAATTCTAATTTTCTTTCCCTGTTTTATTCCAATTTACTACTCTATATTCATTAAATCCTTATTCTTAATTTAGCTCTATCGTTAACTCTATTAAATTCCCTTTTATTTAATTCGAAATTGTCCAAATTTACTTAAATATAAAGCTTTTAGTTATTCTTAATTTCTATCATGATCCTCGATCATTTCTGGGTTTTAGAATGTTTTTTGAGAGCCATTTTCATTTTTATTCCGAATATTAATTTCCCGCTCTAAAGTCACTTTACTGCGAAATTAATCCCCTCCTCTCTGTCCGAACTTTTTTACTAATTATCTTTCATTGGTCCTGACGTAGCATGGCGCGTCTTCTTTAATTCTTCATTGGTTCAGTGCGCGTTCTACGTCATAATTTGTGTTATTGCGCGGGATAACAAAAAGCAGCTACCTGCGGCGCTCCCTGAGAATTAAGTCGTATTTTCACTTGTAAACAACTCCCTGGCTGCTCGTTTTGAGAATTTGAGATGTTCTGATACTTACCCTCTATACCTTGATGATGTAGTGATGCAAGACTATTAGGGTTATGGTGGAAACTGCCCAAGAGAAACATTTAATAAAGGATTGAAATGGAAAGCCTTGTTCGTTCTGAATTTATGGAGAAACGCCTCTGGGTTTTAAATTCTACTGCCGCTATGGCCGCGACGAAACTGCAACTCAAATGTTACGACTGCTTCTAAATACTTATATCATCCATAACAACCAACGTTCTTAACTTCGTTGTGCAACCATGTGTGCTCCTTCTATAATCCACGTTACTGCAACTACAACATATGACGGTAAATCATCGTAATATAATATATATATATATATATATATATATATAATATTTAATATATTATATATTTAATTATATAATATAATATAATATAATATAATACTACTGTTTAATTTACATAAAAATAATATATAAATATATATTAAATATCATATATAAATAATTTTCATAAAAAACAATAGCACACAGGCAAGCATGGGGCGCGCGAAGCGCCTGCCCCGTCCTTCCTGATACCGAACTATACACAATACATGTACATACTTATATACAGAGGTTTCGGTTACAGTAACAGTGTCACGAGTTCAATGATTTTTTCCCATCTCAAAAAATGCCCAATGCTCCTAAAGAAGTTTTCACTTCAAATATACAGAGGTGTCGCGAGTTCAATGATTTTTTTCCCATCTCAAAAAATGCCCAACTCTCCTAAAGAAGTTTTCACTTCAAATATACAGAGGTGTCGGTAACAGTGTCGGTTACAGTAACAGTGTCGCGAGTTCAATGATTTCTTCCCATCTCAAAAAATGCCCAACTCGCCTAAAGAAGTTTTCACTTCAACAAAGCAGGATAAAATAGTTCAATCTGAGCTAAACATATTTTCTGAATGCTATAAATAATCATTGCAGTGCTGTTGTCTATTAGGATAGAAGAGAAGCTTAAAAAAATTTAAATAAATAAAATATTAGGGGTGGTCCACTGTGTACCGGTCTCCCCTACTGATTTTGACTTGCTGGGTGTTCATTAAAAACTGACTTTTCTTTTCATTTAGTATTGTCAATAGAAACGTTGAAGTCTTTTTTTTAAAGTAAATAATTATTTTTTAGAATCCTTTTTTGTTAAAACTAAATCCTCAGATGTAGTTTAATAATAATAATAAAAAATAATAATAATAAAATCTTCATTTATTTCTTTAATTTACATTGTGCATAATGTGTGGATTTTTAAAAGTTGATTGTAAATCTGAAAAGTGGGGATAAAATTAAATTTGGGTAAAATTTGTGGAGAACAATTATTTTGGTGCTTAATGTTTCAGATGTAGGCACAATGTAGGCTTATGAAATTAGCACTTGAGATAGTATAATAATATTGTGAAAGCGTCTGCTGAAATAGTGGAATTCGCTGATTGGCTGCGGAAAATATCGCGAAATTTGTTAATATTTTAAGTTTTCTTATTTAAAATACTGTGATTCACTTTAAAAATTTTAATTTTCAGTCTCAGTGTTTCCACATAAGTTTTTCATGCTTAATTTAACACGATTTTTTCTAATATGATTCAATACCAACACCAAAATAATTGTTCTCCACATATTTCACACAAATTTAAATTGATCGCCCTTTTTCAGATTTACAGTCAACATTTCAAATGTATTAAGCGATAAAAAACTAAATGAAAAGAACAATTAACAAGTCAAAATAATGAACAATAAATAAATAACAAAATACCTATGGATATAACATATTATATAACGTATTAATCCTTAAAGCGATCTTCGCGAACGAATACATACATACGAGAAACGAGAAATTGTTTGGGTTTGGGAGATTAATTTATTGTGAGCTCGTTTGGTTGCAGACTTCAACTGCGCAAACAATGCAAAATGCTGTATCCTTCAAAAATCGAAAACTTATTTAAAATAACAGTAAAAATGAACACATGTAATTAAAAAATATTTCCTCATTATGAAAAAGGAATTGAAGTAATTTTTCGACTATATGCATGTTTAAATCTGAAATTATTTCTTTGTAACAAAAAGGGAAAACATATAGACAACGATTGAATTTTATAAATATGTATTACATGTTTATAGTATATAATTCATTGTTTTTGCATTGAAAAAAAATCTAAATAATTAGCTGGCGAACATGCAGAAACTTTAACTACAAACCGTAGTTTCATGTTTAACCTTATCTCGCGGCGGAAGAAAGGCGTTAAAAGTCCTATGCATTTGTACAGCAATAGGCTTAAGAAAATAGTTCCATTTTTAAACCGGATTATATAAAAAACTAGAGTTTTCCTATTTAAGCGGATCAGGGGATTCGCTTCATCTAAAACCGATTAGTATCATATATTAATTTTTTAAAAATCCTCCGAGCGGATTTCGAGAAAAGCGTTTTACGCCGTGACAACATTACATGCAGAGAGAAAAACTTCCCATTTTACTTAAAAATGGGTTTCCAGATCTTAAAATGTACTGCATGTAGAAATGCATAAATTTCAGGATAGAGTTAGACCGGAGATATAAGACAGTTATCAAAAAATCAAAACGATATGCCTCATATTTGCTGAGATATTAAATGTCGGCGTTTCGCTTTTCGTTTGAACTCAAACTAGGTGTATATATAGAGTAACGGTAATCTTCGGTTTTGGGATTTCGGTTTTCGGTTTTTGCTGCGTCACTCGAGAAACTACCGTCTCTCATGACATTTTATAGATACTGACAACCCGCATAGCACGTGTACGTGACCCGTACGCACCCGTACGTGACTCACAGTGACGTCATTGTGACGTCACTGTGAGTCACGTACGTCACGTCACATCTGTGACCAAAATGACACCACTTTGTAACGTCACACTGTGATCAAAATGTGAACGTCTTGAAGATCTAAAAAAAACTTAAAATAAACTTTAGAACATCTTATGGCATGAAGAAAATTACTTTTTGACAGCTTTAAAAATTTTTGTGACGTTGCAATGACGTCACTGCAAGTCACGTAAGTCACGTAAAACCTATGACCAAAATCCCAACACTCTGTGACTTCACGGTGTGACCGGAGAGAGAATTTAGAAAAAAACTCATAAAATATAGAATTGAATTATGTCATGTACCTAAATCATTAATAAAAACATTGTCACACATTATTTAAATATATTGTATTTCCAAAATAAAATAATAAAAAAATATTTGTCTACATATATGAGGCAGATATTTCTTTACAATTTTCATTGCCATTTTCATGAAATTTAACAAAATATACTATATAATACACAGGTAAAAATCCTTAAATAGAAATTTAGTAACGTAGGAAAGTTTTGGCGGAAAGTAATTCAGAAATAGATCTCCCATTCTAATAAAACTGTTAGCGATTTAGAGATTTGTTAGCATTTTAAATACAAACATTTAGTTTTTTTTCATACCACCGCATAGAACTCATTTGCTGATTTTGTGATACTAAAAATATTTAAAAAATCTCCATTCTCTTATTACTTTGAGGGGCCACTCAACCCAATCATCAGCTTTCTGTTTAAAAATTGAGGACACCATTTTTGCGAGTTCGACATTGGGGGTCCTCGGGGTGACCGTCGAACGCGTTCAAGATTTTTCTTGTACTGAATATTTAAGGTGGTTCTCAACTGACCTGCTCCACAAGGCGAAGCTTTCTGACATAATTTCTGACTCATTTTTAAACGCAAAGGCATAAAATGGGCAGGACTGACTATGGAAGCAATTTGGAATCGAAATGAGTTTTCCATTTTTTGATAAATAAATTACTTATCGAGTTATAAGCAATTCGTGTCACGTGACGACTGGTTTTTCTCTTTTCTTTCCCTGTTACGTCGGGTATTTGGTTCAAAACGCTGACTTTGATATCCTTTCTGAAAGATCTTCTGAGATTTTACTAAAAAATGGAAAACGTCTTTCAATTACAGAGTTTCTGAATAAAAACAAAAGCCAATTTCATGCGTTTCCGAACAAAAACGAATTAAAAATATGTCATAAAGTATATGTCATTCCTATAGCAATTTATTCCAAAACTGGTCAGTGCTTAATAAGATATCACCTCTGTTAAATATATTGCTCTTTTCAATAGAGTGTAAAAAATGAAAAAATCGTATTTAGGAAATCTGATTGCAGAATAGTATTTATATTTATGTCGTAATTATTTTATAAAGACTATTAAATCCATTTTTATTTAAAATTTATGTTTACTTTGGACGCCTAAAACAAATGCAACTGATTAAAAAATATATAAAAATTTAAATTTTCACAGCTTATTTCCAAGAATATTAAACTCTCTCATATAAAAACAGAATATTATAGTTTTATTAGAAGTTATTTGTCAGCCATATAAACTATAAAGCATTTGAAATGTCTTTATTTAACTGTTTTCTTTCTATTCTTTTTCTGGAAACACCTGCTAGATGTTACTTTGTGGTAAACATTACTGCGCAGATCATGATCGCAGATGTTGAGGGCAGACGATTATTCTCATCGGCGGATTAGAGTGTGTGGTGCTTTTAAGTTTGTGGAAGTATATTGTGGAATTTATACCGTGAAAGTAAATTAACGTTTTAAAGTGAATCATCCATTTTAACCTATCCTTATGTCTAGCTGGGTGCGTTATTAAGGTCTGCGTGATATTTGATATCTCAGATCTATGAACACACCTAAGCTGGACACTTTGAAAATTAAAGCAGTGGATTTGAGTCTCATTTTTCAATGAAAAGGAAGCAGTCAACGACCATTAAAACTTAATCCCTAGAACTGGTGGTTTTACTTATAGATTAGCAGGTAACTTTTAATGTCTTCACAGTTTTGTTAATAGTGCATATTTAGTAATGGTACATTAATAGTGCATTATTTAAATGTTAAGATGTTTAAATCTTTTTTTTTTTAATCACTTGTATAAAATTTTATTTTTAATGTTTTAAATCGTTTTAAATAGAGAGTTTGGAAAAAAGCTTAAAGTATTTACTAACAATATATATTCTAAATGTAAAGTGTTGTTTATAACGAGGAATGTATTTATATTTTGCATTTCTCAGTTCAATTTTCATAGTTATTCATTGTAATTAAAAACATTGCATTTTTTAAAACTATTAATATTTGATTTACAATTTGAAAATTTCTTAGCTAGTGGAGGTTTTGAGAAATAATTTTCTGGTATATTTGAAATAATTGGACAATTTAACTCATTACAAATTTAGTTGTCAAGATATATCAATATTAGGTGCACAAAAATAATGAATATTGATGAAACAATAAAACAGCTATTCAGTTAAGGTAATTTTTCCAGTTATGTTATCGAATTTTTTCTATAGTAAAAATTGATATTTAAGCTCTGCATTTAGTATTCTATCAAAAACTATAAATAAAATAATTTGTAAAGAAAAAAAAAAATTTTTTTTTCTTTGCGTTTATGATCCGAAGATTTAAATTTCATTTGCTTCGAAAAATGTTTTATTGCTTGATACAATGTTTATTGTTTAATAATATCGCACAATAGGTAGATCTATTATTTAAATGGATTCCTAATATAAATTTTTCACAATGCTTATTTAAAAATCTATACTTTTATTTTTATTAAATTTGTAATCAAATCCAAAATAACTAATTTTTGAATTCATTTTTATTCGGAAACACATGAAATTGGCAGGTGTTCTTATTCAGAATATATGTAATAGAATGGCATTTTCCATTTTTGACAAAAGATGTTTCAGAAAACACTATCAAAGTCGGTGCTTTGAACCAAATTTCCGACGCGCAGCGTCAGAAACGGAAAAAACGTGACCAAAATTGCTCTTAAGCATTTCATTTATCTAAAAATGGAAAACGCTATTCATTCCAAATCGCTTTAATAATCAGGCATGCAAGTGCCAAGCGTTTAAAAATTTGTTCATAAATGTGTCAGAAAGTTTCGTGATACTGAACGAGGGGAAATATGGCAAAGTATACACATTTAAAAACTTCAAAAGCAAAATAGCATAGTTTTAATTATTGTCAATATTTTTGGTGGTTACGTAAAACAAATGGGAGTCGAAGTTATTTTTAAAAGTGGTTATTTGCACAATAGAATTTCATATTATTAAAATATTTAATTTTATTATAATTTTTAATGGATTCATCTATTATTTTTATATTAGTATGCGTTTTTTACATTTATAATTTTCTTGTTTAACGGCTACATTAGCCGGTTTCCCAATCAGATGCAAAGTTTTAATTTGAATACGAGTTGCATAAAAAAAAAGATTGCCGATCCAATCCTTATCGTCGATCTTATCCGTATTTGGTGAAATCTTGTTATCCGAATCTATGCGAAATCATTTATGAGGTTCGGTCGGGTTGTGGGCCTACAGAATTTTTGTTGTTGTTGTTGTTGGGTTAGGGTAAGGTTACGGGTTGAATGTAAATATAGTTTCAGTCAACCATCATTCATGTTCAAGTAGACATTCAATCATGTTCAAGAAGTATATAACCGGATTCGTGCATGACTCTAGATCCGAGCCGACATCAGAAATTGTATAGTAACACAATTTCTGATAAAATCTGGTTACTTGGTCGTATGCAAGATTCTATTCTGAACAAGACTTACAGTAAAAACATTATACCCGACTCGGATCAGATCGGGTTCACGAAAATCAAGTCACACGACAACTAATCCAAATCTATTCTTAAGCCAAACAAATCCAAAAAGATCGATCCGAAGTTTCTGGATTGTATTCGGGTAAAATCTGGTCACCCGACACGTTGCAGTGTCGTCACAAACGTCACAAACTTGAACCATAAAAAAATTTTGATCCGAACACTCCGTATATGATTCGGGTAAAATCTGGTCACCCTATCCGATGCAGATTCGCCACATTTTTCACATTGAAGTCGCACGGTGACTTCACAAAGTAGTCACATTGTGAGGTCACAGAAAGCCTTGAAAACGGCCATAACGACCTCGCATTTACGTCACAGTGACTTCACATCGACGTCACGTGACGTCACGACGACTGTCACAAAGTCACAATGTGACTTCACAGTGACGTCGCCGTGATGTCACCATGCCTTACGGGAAGGGAACCACTTTTGGTGCATCTCGCACCTAGCATTGAAACCTGGTGCAGTTTAAAGCCCTATATTACGAAATTAGGGTAATGATGAAATTTTTCTGCAAAAATCATTCTTTTTAATTTTATAACAGCAAACCTTCCTGAAATGCATTTTTCGAGACCACTTATCGCAGTATTAAACATACACTTTTTTTGAAAAAATACTTTAAAATACAAATTAGTTAATAATAAGAATAAAATATTGAAAAAAGTTTAATAACTCCTTTTAAACCTACGAATTTCATTTTGTAAAAATTGCAACATTATTCGTGCATTTTTGGTGGCTCGAGATTGGCTTCATTCATTATTCTGGAATTTTTCCCGGCAACCCTGGACGAGTATCATAATCTTCTGCTGTGTGTGAGAGAGAAGTGTTTTTGGTTCGTAGCACCCTATTTGACGACTTAACTAGCTTTTGGCGTAAAATTAACAATTAAAAATGCAGTAATAAAAAAATTAAAAGCATAAAAAATATATAAAATTTAATTTTAACAGAGAAGTTTTATTGGTTCTTTAAATTTCATATATAGTGCTACAAAATGCACAAGATCGCGATGCTAGCTGCGAGCTGTACCAAAAGTGGTTCCCTTGTGAGTGTTTTCCAAAATATCCTCTTTAATAAAAAGCTATGCGTTGCTGACGACTGGGATTTTCGCTAATCGTTGCCACAGATTTATCTCGGAAAATGAAACATTTGAAGTTACTGAAAAAATTAATAGCTCGAAAAGTATTTATCAGAAAATTGTTAGACAAACTGAGTTAGAAAGATAAAAAATTGTATTTTTCTTGCTATAAATTTCAAATCTAATGATTATGCCGTTTTTCAAATATTGAATTAAAAAAATTACCAAATTCCACAATAGAGTACCATAGCGAAACCTTCACGCGTAAAAAGATAATGATAACGGCAACCTGTATACTGGCTATAGCACGAGTCACAAATTATAGTAGCCTTATCATTCTGTTCAAATATAAAAGTGAATTATGATGTCACGAGTGCAGGATTTTTATTCAATTCTCGACAAATAGCATATTTTAGTCCACCTCAGTGAGGCATATAAATTTCAGTATATTTGAAGTATTGTAACTTCATTAAAATTCAACGGAAATGATTTTTCAGTATCGTTTTCAGAAATGCAGAAGGACATTTCAAGTAATGGTCCGTATGGTTTTAAAACACAGGGTTATTTCAAGGTCAATATTTCTTTTGATTAAAGGTTCGTTAAGAGAAATTAACCAGCGTAGTGGGCGTAGTTTACTAGTAAAATATAAACAGTAATGTTATATCAATACGTCACATGGAGTTTGCCATTTACACTTCCGGTTCTTTAGTATTTGAGTATAATAATGATAAAGGATATTTATGAAAAATACATAAACATCTTACAGTAGTACCCCGACTTACGCTCCCTCGATTTAAACTACTGGCCATTAAAATTGCTACACCAGGAAGAAATGCAGATAACAAAATGATATTTATTGGACAAATATATTATACTATAAATAACAAGTGATTAAATTTTCAAGAAATTTGGGTGCATAGATCTTGAGAAATCAGTACCCAGAACAACCACATCTGGCAGTAATAACAGCACTGATACGCCTGGGCATTGAGTCAAACAAGGATTGGATGGCATGTACAGGTGCAGATGCCCATGCAGCTTCAGCACGATGCCACAGTTCATCAACCGTAGTGACTGGCGTATGGTGACGACGACGAGCCAGTCGCTCGGCAACCATTGACCAGACATTTTCTATTGGTGAGAGATCTGGAGAACGTGTTGGCCAGGGCAAGATCCGAACATTTTCCGTATGAAGGAAAGTCCGTACAATACCGGCAACATGCGGTCGGTATTATCCTGCTGAAACGTAGGATCTCGCAAGGCTTGAAAAAAGGGTAGAGCCACGGGTCGTAACACACCAGAAATTTAATGTGCACTGTTCAAAGTGCCGTCAATGCGAACAAGAGGTGACCAAGACGTGTATCCGATGGCACCCCATACCATCACGCCAGGTGATAAACCAGTATAACGTTGACGAATGTACGCTGCTCATGTGCGTTCACCACGACGCTGCCAAACACGGATGCGACCATC
Organism: Maratus michaelseni; assembly: GCA_963931845.1. Classification (NCBI taxonomy): domain Eukaryota; kingdom Metazoa; phylum Arthropoda; class Arachnida; order Araneae; family Salticidae; genus Maratus; species Maratus michaelseni. Next base: position 103,546,838 of record OZ007600.1, read on the forward strand.
ATGATGCTGTAAACAGAACCTGAATTCATCTGAAAAAATGACGTCTCGCCATTCTTGCGGCCAGGTTCGTCGTTGATCACACCATTGAAGTCGCTCCTGCCTATGACACAGCGTCAAGGGAAGCCACAGCCATGGTCTCCGAGCTGAGAGTTCATGCTGCTGTAAACGTCGTCGAACTGTTCGTGCAGACACTTGTTGTATTACAAACGACCTCATTTCTTAACTCAGGGCTCGTGACGTGGCTGCACGATCCATTACGGCCATGCGCATAACATGCCTGTTTTCTCGGCTGCTAGTGATAGGGGGCCGGTTAGATACCGCACGGCGTTCGGTATTACCGTCCTAAACTCATCGATTCCATATTCTGCGAACAGTCATTGGATCTCGAACGACGCGAGCAGCAATACTGCGATACCATAAACCGCAATCCCGGTAGGCTACAATTCAACCTTTATCAAAGTCAGAAACGTGCTGATACGCATTTCTCCTTCTTGCACGAGGCATCACAATAACTTTTCACCAGGCAACAATATTCAAATGCAATTTGTGTATGAAAAACCGGCTGAACAATTTCCTCATTTAAACACATTGTAGGTGTCGCTACCGGCGAATGCTTTGTCTGAATGCGCTGAAAAGCTAATCATTTGCATATCACAGCACCTTCTTCCTGTCGTTTAAATTTCATGTCTGTAGCATGTCGCCTTCTTCCTTCTTGGTGTAGCAATTTTAATGGCCAGTAGTATACATCACCCCGCATTTATGTTGCTTGCCCCGAAAGGTAATTTTTTTTTCATTTGGCACACTTTAAAATATTTTTAAGACTTTTGATTTTACGTTCTGTGAAGGGAAAGTTTCCCGCGACTGTCTTGTGATAGAGACATATAGATGAGATTGAAAAAGATAATCGGATCATCACTCCCTCTCCTCTACAACGCGGACAGAATATTTGCGTTGTAGAGGATAATACACTCATACACTCATTCTTTGTTTATGTAATGCGACACGATGGTTACATTCTCACGTTGACACCTAAAAGAAAAACTAGTGATTCAACATTTGGAGAAAATAAACAACGGAAGATTGGACGTTAAGCATGAAATCAGCAAGTTTCATGAAGGAAGAATGAAGACACATAAAATCGCGTCAAAGATTAATTTACCTTGTACGACTGTAAGAACAATCATGAAAGATAAAGAACAAATATTTACCGAAGGTGAAAAAGGCTCACCCAATTAATACGGTAATGATTCGCAATCGACACGGCGTAGTTTCCAAAATGATATCATTGCTGATAATATGGTGCGAGAATCAGGTGATAGTTAAAAACTGTCCTATCGCCGAAAACATAATATCTAATGAATCCAAGTTAATGTTTGAAAAACTGAAAACCAATCAGATGAAATGAGTGAAAAATATTTCATTGCTATCAACGGCTGGTTCCATCTATTCAAACAAAGATGCAGTTTTCATAGCGGTTCACGGAGAGACACAAAGTGCTGATAAGGAAGCAACCCTTTCATTCACCAACTATTTAAAGACGATGATAAAAGAAGTGGGCCCTAAGGAAATTTTAAATGTTGATAAAACATGGCTTTTTTGAAAAAAAAGTGCCAGAAAGAACATTTATTGCACAGGAAGAGAAAACGTTTCCTGAATTTAAAGTCGAAGGATAGATTAACTCTACTTCTTGGTGGACGATGCAGGATGTTTAACCCTTTCCGGCACAGTGGTCCTACTACGGGCACACCTAATCTTAATTCCAAACTTGTATTCGGCACCAAGAATATTTTAATAAAATTTTGCTTTGTCCTTAAAATAAGGACTTCTTATTTTCTAAAATATTCGTTTGTAATTTCCGGTGTCAGTCAGTAATTTCGCATTTTACGAACAGAATTTGTCAGTGCCGGAAAGGGTTAAAGCATAGTACATGCGATGCTCGTTTTCCAATTTGAATGTATGAATAAGAGAAGTTAAATAATTGATAGTTTAAGAGTTCTGGTATAATGCAATCCAAGTCATAAAGAGTCCACAGTCATGGGAGACTCATGGTGTGAAGATCAGCAAAAAACATTGAGAGAGGCTTAGAAAAAACCATGCCCATTTTTCTTTGTAGCGACCAAGAAAACGTCTGAAAATTGTGATTCCGTACCTCTATTTATGGATGAAATTGACGAACATGGAAAATAATTCACTTTAAAGACGGATTATAAAGATGTTGTTGAGCTCCAAAATTCCCATGATCCGGAACTATCTGTTGACGATCTTATTGAATTGAAGAGACGGATTATAAAGATGTTGTTGAGCTTTGAAATTCCCATGATCCAGAACTAACTGTTGACGATCTTATTGAGTTGAAGAATCAAAGTTATGTCGAATAAACAGATGAAGATCACGGAAAAGATATAAGAAAAGATTATTATAGCTGCAAAATTAACCGAATGAATAAAACGTATTGAAGCTGCTATGAAGGTTCTTTATTACTTCATATTGATTCGGACGATCAAAATATAACAACGACTAGAAAAAACTTAGAGAACTCACTCTGCTATTACATGGAGCTTCTAAGGGAAGAAAAGTTTGCCAGTTCAAACTACATTACTGGATTTTTTCACATCTTCAAAGACTCAAACGGGGCAGCTAGAAGAACAATAAATTATAAATAACAACTTATTGATTTATTCAAAATATTTGTAATGCAAACGTGTTTTTTGCGATTGTTAATTGTATGTAACATTATCCTTAAATACAATACAATTTACTAATTAAATTTTGGTAAATGTTTATTGCTTAACCCCTTTTTTTTTGCTTATCGAAATTTACCGCGACTTACGTCGCTAGTCTTGGAACGAAATGCTGACATAAATCGGGGTATTACTGTAAGAGACAATGCATTTCGTGAAAGTGGAGATATAAATAAACATTTGAGTCAGGTAGTAAAAAGATTTGTAACATATCCTCTGTTTCCTATTAAGTCTAGATGTCGGATTATACAATAATACTATTACATAAAATCAGAGCAATAAGCATGGATACGGAACAAGTATACTTATTGCGGTTATTAAAAAGAAAATGTAAAATTACGAACCCTATGTAAGCATACATTGGCATTTTGTAAAAAAAGTGTCACAATGAAATATTTTCATTTCTGAATTGAAAATTCATGAGATTATTTCAGTTCATATAACATGTTTTACGAAATTTGATACAACAATTTGTATTTGTTTTTGTATGTCTGTTTATCCATGTATGCATATGTCAACATGCAAGTGCTAGTTTACCAAAGACATACCTTAATGGAATATTTTTATTTTATGGATTTTCATGTTTTCCTCATAATTATGTTATATTTATTAAAATAGAAATGCAAATTTTCAAAGATTATGTAATTTTGAATATTAATATTGAATTTATTCCAGAGAAAAGGAATTACAATAAAAACTTTTTCTTTTCTTAATTAAAATTTCGTGATACAATAGCTCCTTTAACAAAGTTTCCGTAATTTGGTACATCTCTGTGTGTGTGTGGATGTATATATGTCTACATGTAAGTGTTACTGTCTGAAAATATGTATCTTTGCAATATATGTTATATTTTATTGATATTGTGATTTTTCCAAAGTATACAATATAAACAGTAATGTTATATCAATACGTCACAATTAAGTCTGCAAGTTACACTTTCTGTTGTTTAGTCTTTCAAGATAATAACGATAATAGATATTTATGAAAAATATATAGTAATATTATAAGACAAAACATTCCATGAAAGTGAGGATATAAATAAACATCGGAGTCAGATAGTAAAAAGATTTGTAACAAATCCTCTGTTTCTTATTAAATCTAGACGTCGGATTAGAGAAGAATGATATTAAAAAAATGCCAACATTATGCATGCGTAATATTATTGAAAAGGAATATGGAAATTTACGAATGCTATCTAAACATATATTTTAATTTTTTTAAGAAGATTTCATAATAAAATATTTTCTTTTCGTAATTTTAAATTTAAGAGCTCATTTCTGTTCCTTAACAAGTTTTTCGAAATTTGACACATCATTCTGCATTTGAGTGTGCACATCTGTTTGTCGATCTTTCTCTATATATGTCGATATGCAAATAATACTATAACTCAGTGGATTACACAGTGTGACCCACAATTTCTTGACGCAATTTAAAACTCATAAATCGTATCGTAATTGTCTTACGAGAATGCATTGTGGCTTAGGCGAAAATGCATCTTATTATCAAAGCCTTTTAAGCAAATATATAACTTTTCCCATAGATGGCGCTATGATTTCAAAGCTGCAGAAAAAGCTTCAGAAAAATTAAAAAAATAAGCAGCTACAGATGATTTGTTTTAAACAATATACCACTATATCTGTAGTTTCTAATGGATATTTTAATGGTTTTGTTGCAGCTTTTATGGTGCAGCACGATCTGTGGGCAACTTTAGGAATTAGGTATTATAATGCCCGTAAAACGAGCATTCGGTCGCGAAAAGTATTTTCGTTAAAACAAAATACTCTGTATTTCAATTACTGAAATTTTATTGAATTTTAAAATTTGTTGGTTGTTTGGCCCACCCTGTATTATTACATTTAATCGATATCATGTTTTTTCGAAACATCCAATAATAACAATGATATATCATAAGGACGTCACAACGGTGTATGACAGTCACAGTTCCGGTTCTTTAATCATTTGTATAATAAGATTCTTACGAAACAATGTAAAGAAAACACATTTTGCGAAATTGACGTCACAAATAAATATTTGAGTTATTGTCCGGGATACATTTTCCCTCAATAGAAAGTGAGGTACAGCTATATTGTACAACGCAAAATAAACAGCATAGCAGCGGTTCTAGTTGAGTGATCATCAAAGACAAAATGTAATCAATTTAGCTTTTCTTAACCCTTCTTTGCATGAGTTTTTCTTTTACAATTGTGTTTGTTTTTTTATACATATATTAAATATTAGACACCAGAAATTTTAAGATAGATTTTTAACTTTGTTCAGCAACATAGTTCATAGGAAATTTAATGGATTAATATTTCTATATAAATATAGTGGTGGCGAAGAAGTTGATTTATTTATTAAAAGTTAAATAAAAAGTGATGGAAATTTACATCACTATGCAATTAAGGGTTAAGAAACATCTTACATATTCACTTTGATGCAGTTCTATCTAAGAGGTATCAAGTTATAACTAGTCCACAATTCATAAAAAATACGACATTGCAACGCATAGCCGTACCTCAGTTTACATTGGGTGAAAATGTATAAAATTCTGTGTTTGAGTTTATTGTTAGGCTTTATCAAAAGTATTTTTGTTTTTTGAATGTTTTTATACCAAAACCTGTAGCTGTCACTTTATCAACCCATATTGTTGATCTTAAAATATTATTTAAGAGAATACATGTCCCTCTATATTCTATAATCATACAGACTTCTTTTTTCATTTTTCGTTTACGCAAAACGTGATACAAATGTTGAGATTTTATGCATCTTAAGAGCCTACATCATTCATGCGAATAAACGTGCAAGCTAATGTTAAGTCTATGGGAAGGTTCTTACACGATTTCTCGCTCGTATTTTAATATTTTTAAATGATTTTTTTTTTTGCTTAGGATAGCTGAGTTCGATCTCTAACGTTGTTAGTTTTTACTGTTTCGCTTTCTTTCCCAGTTTTTTTTTTACAAAAGGGTACTTTCACTTTCAGTACCTGTTCTAACCGGTTCCAAAATTGAAAATGTCTGCTTATAAAAAAAACTGTAACCAAAATCAAAAAATTAAAAATTAACAACGTTAGAGATCAATCTCAGCTATACTATGCAAAAAAATCACTTAAAAGTATTAAAACGCGAGCGAGAAATCACGCAAGAACTTTTCCATAGTCTTAACTTTAGCTTGAGCGTTTCTTCGCGTAACTAGCGTAGGCTCTTAAGGCATGATTTCAAACTAGGACTTAAAACTAATGAAACTCTCCTCAAAACTCGTGCAGTTGAAGGCCAGGACGAGAGCAGTGTCCGGACAGTTCAAAACAAATCCAATCTTTTTATGAAAGGGGGATCTCAGCCTTGAAATCAAACCCAGAAGTGACTGGTGAATTTTGACCAGTTTATGAGAAAAAAGAGGACAATCCGTTCTTCGCAATACATTTTTATGCTAAAAACAATATTTCAACAATTATTAATGTTTGAATACGTAGTTAATGTTTAGCAACAAAAGTTGTTGTGAAGAATGGATCCTCCTCTTTTATTTCTTCAAAACTATACACATTACTCCAATTTATGCCTTATTACGTTGATGTGTCGTGCTTTGTTTATTTACTTACCACAATGTCTACCTGTTAAATTGAAAGAAATACAATATACTCTCTACTCATAATTTCTAGTGCGTAAACGTACTATTTCAATTAATATAGGTTAGAACGATATAGAAAAAGTTTGTGATGGCCATATTAAACTAATTATATAATGACATGTGGACGAATTAGTGAGGTGTGTATACTTCCCCCCATGACTTTACATATTATATGTAGCAGGAGATCTCTAATATAAAATTTGTACTATTCATATTCCTCGTGTGAGTACTTATAACGGAGTTTTCTTTACTTTTTTTAAATGAAATTTTATTTTAAATTTATAATTTTTTACGAAACAGATGTCATTTTTTATTATGCGAATGAAAACTCCTTTTTGTTGTAACTAGAAATAATGGGAAAAAGTAGATGATTCTACATCTTATTATAATAAAAGAAACTACTAAAAATTATCTTTCATAAATCTCTATCTCTATAAAATAGTAAGTGTCTGTCTGCCTACCTGCCCGTAATTATAACACCGTAATTATAACACCTAGGACTCTAAAATTTTTGTCATGTGTAGATGTTGTCACCGGACAGTAAACCTCGGGGCCGGATTTTTAAATTTTAATTTAGATTTTTTTTATTAAAACGTGTATATGGAATTTTGGGTTCGAGGCTATTTCAAGCTCCTCCCATGAAATAGCCTCGGCAACGCCATCCGTGGCAACGAAGCAGCCAGCCAATGAGAGCAGTGTAACAACCGAAGAAATCTATGGCCTAGTCTGACTCGTGAGTTGCTGGCCTAGAGTTGTCCAGTTTTTGTCCATGGTTTTGTCGCCTAGCTTCGGAGGTTGACTGCCGTGTAAGCCGTGTAATCGAATCGAAAGGACAGTTTTCGATATGCAAAGAGACTGCAAGAGATGTTAGTTGGCAGGTTAAAAAGAAGTGAACCGAGCTAAGCTAAGAGAGATGCAGAGAGAGTTGAACAGACGATGGTGAGCGGAAAATGATGTGTGCGCGTGAACAGTATATGATGGTTGTGTACGCTGGGGTTTTGATGGCAGAGTGTAATGTTTTTTAATTGATCATCTTATTTTAACTTGTGTATCAACGATGCCTAATAAAAAGTGCTGGATGTTAATCATCACCTTGGATCACTGGAGTTCGTTAAGTCATTACAGTATGGCTCTTTCCACCCGACATCAATAGAGCTTACTGATTTTAATTCGGATTTTCACCACAGGGGGGCGCTTTCGTATCTTTGGTTCTATGGGCTGGATCATGACGGGGCATGCCTCATTCGACTCGACATCGATAACCTTAATGAATTCAGTTATGTTCGTACAGAACATATTGTGCCCCCTGGCGGTGGAAGGTGTAACTAAAGGATTTTGCAGCTAACTCGGGTTCTATGGGTCACATCACGACACGGTTTGGCTCATTCGACACAACATCAATAGAGCTTACCTATTTTAGTTCTGAATTTCACCACCAAGGGGTGCTTTCCTATCTCTGTCTCTAGGGGCTGGATCACAATGGGGTATGGCTCTTTCCACTTGACATCGATAGAGCTGACTGATTTTAGTTCGGATTTTCACCACAAGGGGTGCTTTTCTATATCTGGTTCTATAGGCTGGATCACGACGGTGTATGGCTCATTCGACTCTACATAGATAGAAATTTTCGATTTTCACCACCAGGGGTGCTTTTCTATCTCTGGTTCTATGGGCTGGATCATGAAGTGGTATAGCTCTTTCGACTCGACTTACGGTAATATATGGGAGTGTGTATGACACGCCCAGTGTTTGCTGTCTAAGGTAGTGGGGCCCCCAACATTAGATTTGTTTAAAAATAAAAAAAATTTCAACACTGATTTCAGGTACATTTAAGGTTGTTGGCACGGGCAACGCCGGGCGGGTAAGCTAGTTATAATATAAATTTAAACATATATCTTACAAATAAGTTAGTGAATCTTATTTTCAAACTACATATCTTCTTATTTTGCAAAATTAAAAAAAACAACAGATCTAAAATATGTTATTATTAGATGTTTTATATTGTGAATTTCTTCTTTCTTTTGCTCAAATGAACACTTTTTGTTCCTTATTAGAAAGAAAATTTTACATTTTTGTTTATTTAGTATATTTCTAAATAACATTAAAGCGGCAAGAAAAAATATCTATTTTAGCAATTTGAAATGAATAAAATAATGAGTAAAACAGCGATGGAGCTATTTAATACAAACTTTAAATTATTAAATTTCCATACGAAATATATAAGAATTCTTTTAACCCTTTCCGGCACAGACAAAGTCTGTTTGTAAAATGGGAAATTACTGACTGACACCGGAATTTGAAAACGACTTTTTTAGAAAATAAGAACTCCATAATTTAAGCTTTCACTGTAGAAACAAAATGTTATTAAATATTCTTGGTGTCGAATGCAAGTTTGGAATTAAAATTAGGTGTGCCCGGAGTGGGACCACTGTGCCGGAAAGGGTTAATACATAAAACTGTATTTTATGCGTCTTCCATTTTTTAGATCGCGAAAATCTTTCAAAAAACTGAAACGTCCGTTAAGTATCTGCTGATTTTGTTGTTGTTGTAGCTAAATCTATCTAGAGGACCGATTCGATAAAGGAATCCCATTGTAATTTTAATTATAATGTTTATTCATTCACACTAACTGTTGTTAACAAAAAAACTATAAACAGGGTGAGTTTTAATTAACCTACATCTTTAAACGGAAATAATTTCCTAGAGCCTCACTAGATGTCGGCATGAATGCATGCAGTGGAAGAGGACATAAAGGGAATTTGTTTAGTGTCAGTTCCACGCAATTTTAAAAATGTCTCCCAAAGCGTCATATTCAACTAAAGATGGTATTTTTATTGTTAAAAATAGTATTTAGTGGTGAAAAGGCAACACAATTTTTACGAAGTGGTATTCAACATTCAGAAGCCAGTTATCACCTATCAATACCCAAATCGTTATCGTAGTGCATTGCATTGGCCACATTATTCACCAGATATGGATCCGTGCGATTTCTATCTTTGGAGTCATATGAAATACGTGTACAAGAAGAAGCCGACAGACCTTATCAATCTTAAAAGTTTCATATCTGACTCAATTTCATGCACAAAAAAATAAACGTTCCATTTTTTTACTGTCAGCTTTCTGACTAATTAGAGCTATTGTATCACCTCTGAAGGTTTTGACTTTGAAACCCTTATCCATTAAATACCTTTACCACGTTCTTCCCAATAAAAACGTTTGTAATGGTATCTGCAACGACTCAAGAATTATTTCAGTTAAAAGTTGTAGGTTAATTAAAAGTCACCCTGTAAATCAATCACTCATTCGTGATTACTCAAAAAACTGAATAACACCACACAACCCTTCTTTCAATTGTTTTAAATCATAATATATACTTGGTCCTCATTCAGATATCCTACCACAATCATAAGCAACCTCGAACTGACTTTTCCCGCTCATTTCTCTTCACTTCAATTCACTTCCGTAAAAACAAAGGTTGAAAGATTGGTGGTATGACAATGTAGAGTTGTGTCGACACCCTTGAACGAAATGCATTGCTTTACAGCTTTACAAGATTAGTGTCTTCATTTCATTCTCCCAATTAAATGCCATTTTCTACAATCCGTCTCAGCGCCTTATGAACGACATGTTCCCCATTCAACATGCGAAAAACTTACCGAATTTGTATATTTCTGTGTAGCGATGGTGAATATAATTAGACTACGTAATAACATTTTCTTCATACGAACCTACTACCTTTCATTTGACTTCACTTAATATAATTAACATAAATTTCATAGTTGTTATTTAAATTTTTCCAGTCAGTGTATTAAAGTTATGAAAAAAAAATAATCCGAGTCCGTGTTGCAATGAGATACTCTGCATTTTTGTGTTGAATAAATGAATTGCGACTCTGGCTTACAATGCAAAAGTTGTTTGTTGCCTCAAACGTAAATTGTATTTCATAATACCCGAAGTTCTTCTATTTGAAAAGGTAAAGTATACATCTTTAACCACGGAATCATGATCTCAAGTTACCTTTCCCTCTTTTATACTTATTTATCATGCTCTATCAACCTTTAAAGTTTCAATGAAAATTTATAAATCACTGTGTAAATAATAAATGGATCACATGAGCATAGCTGCCAACTTTTATGCTTTTTTGCTACCACTAAAAATTAATAGAAATTTTTGCCTTATTGAATCACATGATTTCGTCGATTTAATAAGTTTAAATCTACTATAAAATTTTAGTGGTAGGAAAAAAGCGTAAAAGTTGACAGCTATGACATGAGCTATTTTTATTGGGTTACAGCTTTTTACATCAATGAGATTCTTCATGAATGAAACACTGATGAATTTTCTATCGAGAAATACCGGTTCTCAAGTAATTGAAAAAGTAGAGTGTCAAAACCTTCCCATGAGAATTGGGATGGGATTTTGTAAAGCACCGACGTTTTGACCATATTGCTAAAATATTGGGTTGTCCGGAAAGTTCGTGAAGGTTGGGAAAATCAGTTGTACCGGAAAATTCTATCATTTAATTTTTAGACGTTCATTCCCATATCTAATCTCTAATAATTAACGGATGGAATTTTCCGGTACGAATTGATTTTCCCAACCGGCACGAACTTTCATAACAACCAAATAGATATGCCTTCACACAATGGTGGCTCGTCGTTGGTTCACAATGACTTTACTACCAGTAATTTCATTAACACGATATTTCCTTGTTTAATCGTAGAACGTCCACGATTAAATAAGGTCAAATTTTAGATACTAAAATTCTGGTAGTAATGTGATGAAATACCTTTCCAACACATTCAGAATGCTGTAACAAATCTTCACCATTTAACACGTTGACGGACAGTAGGAAATAGTGAAGTTCGAAAATTGACACTACATGTTTTTGTAATTTTTAGAATATTAGAAGTATACTTTTACTCTTTCTGGTTAAATAAACTTAATTTTGATTAATTCAGCACCTTTAATTAGGTTGCACTACTCCCTTCACAACCACGTCAGGGTGGCTAATGGTCAGGAAAAAATACAGTCAAAAAAAGTGAAACACCAGTATATTCTTATAGAAAAAATTATGTTGATTATTCGATCAAATAATCAATTTGAATTTTTCCATAAGAATATACTGGTAGTTATCCTTTTTTATTACTGTATTTTCCCTGACCACTAGACACCCTGCACGTGCATACCGAAGCTGCAACTCGTATAACAGGTGTAAAACGAACTTCAACCTAAAAAATTGTCTCCAAAACATGACACTGGGCTTCTACTTGTGCGCCGGTAAATGCATCTTTGTGCTGCTATAGCCGTAGTGTCTAAAAACGACCGTTTTGTTTTGGGCGGCTATAGCCGTCATGCCACATTGTTAACTTCGCTTTGAAGGCTATAGCCGCAAGTGTCCGTCAACGTGTTAATAAGATGAAAGATAATGTCTAAGTAAGCAATTTGGAAAAAGGTGAACTCACAAATAACACACATGAAAACCCAATTTCAGCCTCTTCCCTCTATATTCGGAAAATTTGCGAATTTTTTTGTGCAGTCAAATATATGATTTGTGAATTTGTATATATATGACATAATATGTTAAAATGTAGTTCAGTTAGGAATTTTATAACGCAGTTGAAATTTCCCATTCAGTAATTTCCATCAGTGAGCACCGAATTATTTTATGTAGTTCTGTATATTATCTATAGAATTTACGCACACAAAGTAATATAAAAAAAACTGATAAATTTAAAAACGCATACCACAACTAAAACCGCACTTATAGCAATTATCGCTCATAGACAGTAATGTAACCGAATTCTTTAGTGTGTCCTTGTAAATGAACGAAAAATGCTATGCACACCAAATTTTGTAGTAATCATCTTGTAATACACATCACTGATAGATATAGATTTCAATATATTTGAAATAATGTAACATCATTAAAATATATTGCGAACGATTTTTTACCAAATACCATAATATAACAAAATTCTTTTGAGTGTTCCTGTAAACGAACCATAAATTCTACACATTTCAGTTTCAATATCGCACATGACTTCGTAAATCTCAATAACATGTATAAATTATATGGCTACCTGAGTTTATTTGCGTGAGTTAGAACACAAAAATTAGACAGGCAGACGGCTAGACAAACTAAAGTCATAAACTTTTTTCAACTAAGTTGGAATGTGTATAGAAAATCTGTTATACGCTATAATTCTAGTGATGGGCAGAATGAATGATTTTTTCATTCAAATGAATAATTCGGTCATACGCAAAAGCATGATTGCCAACATTCGTATTTTTTTTTAATCGATCACTACCAGAGATTTTGTAAAAAAAAAAAATGAGTGAAAAGCATAGGTGCCAAAATTCGTATTCGTTTTAATCAATTCTTTCCAAAAATTTTGAAAAACGAAAGATATATATGTCACATTTTTATCGCGTTCTTTAACTAATTTTAATTAAAATTTGAAATATCTTTCTCTTTTTAGCACTTTCCAACCTAGTTGAAAAGTGCTTATGACTTCGGTTTGTCTGGCCGTCTGCCGGCTGGCCGTCTGTCCGTGCTCTAACTCCCGTAAATATGCTCGGATTGCTCTGCAATTTTTATATGTTACTGTCGTTATCTATAGCATGTTCCCTATTTCAACGGAAGTGTGTAGCACTTATAGTTTTATTACAGGGACACTCAAAAGAATTCCGTTACATTGCGGTCTATGGGGAAAAATCATTTGCGGTTTATTTAAATAATGTTTCAGTATTTTAAACGCATTGAAATTTATATATATCACTAAGGTGCATTAGAAGAAGCTTAATATGGAATAGGGTGTGCATAGCACTTATAGTTACTTTACAGGGACAGTCAAAAGAATTCCGTTACATGACGTCTATGGAGAAAAATCGTCTGCGGTTTATTTAAATAATGTTTCACTATTTTAAACTCATTGAAATTTATATATATATATCTAAGGTGCATTACAAGAGGCTTACTACAGAATAGTGTGTGTATAGCAGTCATCGTTCATTTACAGGGACACACAAAAGAATTATCTACTGTCTGTTAACACTAATTCCTGGAAGTGCGTTTTAAGTTACTAAACGCGATTTTAATTTTAACTCGCTTTTTGTCTATTACGTGGTGTGTATAAATTCTGTAGATCCTATACAGGGCAGCACAAAAGTTCGCGGACACATTTCCGTTTATTGACATAAACTCCAGAAAGATAATTTTAAACTGTGCTACGCGTTTCCTAACTAAACTAAAATTTAGCATCCTAGCATATACAAATCTATAGATCCTATACAGGACTGAATAAAAGTATTCGGATATTTTTCCGAATATTGTATCTGTTGGAAATTCCTGAAATTATGTTTTTAAATATGTTATGCGTTTTCCAAATTGTTTACTTAAATGTTATCTTTTAGCTTATTAAACGGTATGTTTTGTAAAATTATTTTGGAAGCGTTGGAAAGTGCTACATAATCTATGCTTGACGCATGATTTTTCGTTCTTGTTGAAAATTACTGGCAGTAATTGAATAAAAAAAAATTGAAGTTTGACATAGATACTTCTGTGCAGTGCCGGCTCGTGACTGGCTTCATTTGGGGCACTAAATGTATGGTTTTCAAATTTATTCTTTTCTTACCACTATTATTAAACAGAAATATTTTGTTTCATTTATTGGCAGAAAGTGCTGCCATTAAAGAAGAAAAAGCTTACTTGTAAAAAATAATGGTATGGATATAATATATGTTTCAGACATGCATTTAGTGCCCCCCCCCAAAAGATAATCACGAACCGCCACTGCTTCTGCGCATGCCCGAATGATTCATTCGAATATCAAAATCATTAATTCTGCCTATCACTATATACAGCTAATATAATGTGAAAAAAGTAGAGTAAAGCTTGTGAAGACGGAATCTGTTTTATGTGAGTACTGTCTTTAAAGGAAAAGATTCTAGTCATGACACAAGGAACACTATATAAATTTACTTGCTAAGATAGAAACCCGTCTAAAACAAAAATTTATTCCAACCCCTAGTGATTCCTATTCACAAGTTCTACTATGCGTCATTTTCAAAAACGCTCATATTTACGTTAAGTAAAAAAAAAATTCTATGCTCATAAATGTTTGTATTGTTCTTTAATAAGTAGTGTAATTAACATATTTTTCGTACTGTGAACCTACATAATTTGTAACTTATTAATGTACTATCTTATTAATTCGTAGATTAATAAATCTAATTATAATTCTTAATCAAAAAATTCCGCACATTAAAAAAAAAATGTGATATTTAATTATTATCGTAATTACACGAGCGTTTACTCTTGGAAAGTCCTAGTACATGTTTTCTCTTGTAACCTCTAACATTATATGTTTTCTTACATTATTGTTCGCCTCAAGCAAATTTATATTAATTTCCCAGAGAAAAGTCGATGTGATAACAATATTTACATATACTTCTTTCTGTTAATAATTATTAAGCTTTTTATACACTTAGCAAAGAAAAGTATTTTAGCTCAATATTACTGGTCTAATTAAAATATTATACTGTTATAAGAAAGCGACAATGCTTTTAATATGCTTTTTAATGAATTGCCCATAAACGTTTCATAATTTAAAATTAAATTTGACTTAAATCGATATAGTTTGCATAATACAAGCTGTCCACAAAATTTATTATAATTTCAAGCATTTATTACAAACACAAATAAAGTGATAAATGTATATAAAGTAATACAATATTAATATATATTGAAGTTTTTGTTAATCCAGTTAATAAACCTGTATATGTGCACCTTGACGTGCCGGAGCACGTCAAGGCGATCGTCCACTCCTTGATTTATCCAATACTGAGCCGATCTCCGTGAATATCTTTTGTCCACGTTTATCAGTTTGTTGTTGGCATAAGAAATTCAGTATTGGATAAAGCAAGGAGTGCCCGAAAAAGTTGAGAGGAATACGTCAACGATAACCGTTTTAACGTGCTTCATGTAAACAATTGTGTTCATATAGAAGTTTATTATTTGATGCAAAAAAGGAAAAAACTTCAGTATATGAATACTGACTATCCACAAAGTTTATTTATAATTTCAAGCTTTTATTACAAGCACGGAGGAACTGATAAATGTATATAAAGTAATACAATATTAGTAAATATTGCAGTTTATGTTGAATCAGTTAATAAACCTCGTTATGTGCAATTTGACGTGCACGGAGCACGTCAAGGCGATCGTCCACTCCTTGATTTATCCAATATTGAGCCGGTCTCCGTGAATATCCTTTGCCCACGTTTATCAATTCGTTGTTGGCACAAAAAATTCAGTATTGGATAAGGCAAGGAGTACCCAAAAAAGTTGAGAGGAATACGTCAACGATAACTGTTTTAACGTGCTTCATGTAAACAATTGTGTTCATATAGAAATTTATTAATTGATGCAAAAAAAAGGAAACTTTATTCATTCCACGTTTATCAGTTTGTTGTTGGCACAAGAAATTCAGTATTGGATAAAGCAAGGAGTGCCGGAAAAAGTTGAGAGGAATACGTCAACGATAACCGTTTTAACGTGCTTCATGTAAACAATTGTGTTCATATAGAAGTTTATTATTTGATGCAAAAAAGGAAAAAAGTTCAGTATATGAATACTGACTATCCACAAAGTTTATTTATAATTTCAAGCTTTTATTACAAGCACGGAGGAACTGATAAATGTATATAAAGTAATACAATATTAGTAAATATTGCAGTTTATGTTGAATCAGTTAATAAACCTCGTTATGTGCAATTTGACGTGCACGGAGCACGTCAAGGCGATCGTCCACTCCTTGATTTATCCAATATTGAGCCGGTCTCCGTGAATATCCTTTGCCCACGTTTATCAATTCGTTGTTGGCACATGAAATTCAGTATTGGATAAGGCAAGGAGTGCCCAAAAAAGTTGAGAGGAATACGTCAACGATAACTGTTTTAACGTGCTTCGTGTAAACAATTGTGTTCATATAGAAATTTATTAATTAATGCAAAAAAAGGGGAAAACTTCATTATCTGAATACTGGCTGCCCACAAAGTTTATAATTTCAAGCCATAGTTGCCCACCTCCCGAATTTTTTAATACCAGTAAAATCTTACAAATATTTTCTCTTTATTAAATTGTAGAAATTGTAAGATTAAATAAAACAAATATTTTCACATAAAAATACTGGTATGAAAAAAATCGGGAGCTTGGCAACTATGTCAAGCTTTTATTAGAAACACGAAGGAACTGATAAATGTATATAAAGTAATACAATGTTAGTAAATATTGAAGTTCTTGTTGATTCAGTTAATAAACCTCTATATGTGCACCCAACTCTATATGTGCACCTTGACGTGCACAGAAAACGTCAAGGGGATTATCCACTCCTTGATTTATCCAATACTGAGCCGGTCTCCGTGAATATTTTTTTCCCACATTTATCAATTCGCTGTTGGCACAAGAAATTCAGTATTGGATAAAGCAAGGAGTGCCCGAAAAAGTTGAGAGGAATACGTCAACGATAACTGTTTTAACGTGCTTCGTGTAAACAATTCTGTTCATATAGAAATTTATTAATTGATGCAAAAAAAGGGAAAAAACTTCATTATCTGAATACTGGCTGTCCACAAAGTTTATAATTTCAAGCCATAGTTGCCCACCTCCCGATTTTTTGAATACCAGTAAAATCTTACAAATATTTTCTCTTTATTAAATTGTAGAAATTGTAAGATTAAATAAAACAAATATTTTTACATAAAAATACTGGTATGAAAAAAATCGGGAGCTTGGCAACTATGTCAAGCTTTTATTAGAAACACGAAGGAACTGATAAATGTATATAAAGTAATACAATGTTAGTAAATATTGAAGTTCTTGTTGATTCAGTTAATAAACCTCTATATGTGCACCCAACTCTATATGTGCACCTTGACGTGCACAGAAAACGTCAAGGGGATTATTCACTCCTTGATTTATCCAATACTGAGCCGGTCTCCGTGAATATTTTTTTCCCACATTTATCAATTCGTTGTTGGCACAAGAAATTCAGTATTGGATAAAGCAAGGAGTGCCCGAAAAAGTTGAGAGGAATACGTCAACGATAACTGTTTTAACGTGCTTTGTGCAAACAATTGTGTTCATATAGAAGTTTATTAATTGATGCAAAACAATGGAAAAAACTTCATTATCTGAATACTGGCTGTCCGCAAAGTTTATAATTTCATGCTTTTATTGAAGCACGAAGGAACTGATAAATGTATATAAAGTAATACAATATTAGTAAATATAGCAGTTTTTGTTGAATCAGTTAATAAACCTCTATATGTGCATCCCACTTTATATATGTGCACCCTGACGTGCACGGAGCACGTCAAGGCGATCGTCCACTCCTTGATTTATCCAATACTGAGCCGGTCTCCGTGAATATCCTTTGCCCACGTTTATCAATTCGTTGTTGGCACAAGAAATTCAGTATTGGATGAAGAAAGGAGTGGCCGAAAAAGTTGAGAGGAGTACGTCAACGATAACTGATTTAACGTGCTTCGTGTAAAAAATTGTGTTCATATAGAAGTTTATTAATTGATGCAAAAAAGGGGAAAAATTTCATTATCTGATTACTAGCTGTCTACAAAGTTTATAATTTCAAACTTTTATTAGAAGCACGAAGGAACTGATAGATGTATATAAAGTAATATAATATTAGTAAATATTGAAGTTTTTGTTGAATCAGTTAATAAACCTCTATAAGTGCACTCAACTATATATTTGCACCTTGAAGTGCACAGAGAACGTCAAGGAGATCGTCCACTGCTTTATCCATTACTGAGCCGTTCTCCGTGTATATATTTTCCCACGTAAATCAATTCGTTGTTGAAACAAGAAATTAATTTTTGGATAAAGCAAGGAGTGGCCGAAAAAAATGAGGGGAATATGTCGACGATTATCGTTTTAAAGTGCTTCAATCAACCAGTGGGTTCATATAGAAGTTTACTAATCGATTCAAAAGAAAAAAAGAAAAAACTTTATTATATACTCCTTATACTTTACTACTTTCCATACATGTATTTGTTCATTTGTCTTTGTAATAAAAGATTGGAATTGTAAATAGACTTTTTGGACACCCTGTATATTATCATAGTTACTTATGGATGTATTTGATATGAATGTATAATATATCAAGACTATTAATTTGCTTGACATGATTTCTTGTCGACATATAATTTCAGGATTTGTACTCTTGTGCTGTAAATAAAACAAAATTCTTTATTTAATGACAGAAATTTGCAATGAAATAAGCGTAGATCATTAATTAAAAGTAGTGGTACACTGTAAAAAAATTATGTTGATTTCCAGTATAATTTCCGTATTTATACGGATTTTTTTATATTTTAAGATGAACTTATTTCTTGAGTGTGACGGCAAATCGCATATATTTATTTAGGTTCTGCGTCAATTCGTCGCGCACAATTCATCGCGGAACAATTCATCGCGCACAATTCGTCGCAGCGTCAATTCGTCGCAGCGTCAATTCATCGCGGCGACAATTCGTCGCGGCGTCAATTTGTCGCGGCGACAATTCGTCGCGAGCTCAATTCGTCGCGACGTCAATTCGTCGCAGCGAAAACGCACATTTCATCGCGGAAAAATTCATCGCACACAATTCGTCGCAGCGTCAATTCGTCGCAGCGTCAATTCATCGCAGCGTCAATTCGTCGCAGGCTCAATTCGTCGCGACGTAAATTCGTCGCGACGTAAATTCGTCGCAGCGAAAACGTCTTTGAAGGCTATTATGATAAAAATAAAGATAATTCAGTAAAATTACTTACTGATAATTTGTTTTTTAGATTTAGAGAATTGTAACTAACATTTTACAGGCAGTTTTGGAGGAATCTTTTTTCATATGTGATTTTTGTGAATTTCCCTGATGAGAACATGAAGGTTTAATGAATTAGAACAACTCATTTCTTATTTAAATTAGAGATCGAATAAATATTGATTTAGATTACTGAAAAAATGGCAGAAGATTTAGGATAAAATCACCCAGAGCATGAAAAAATGACGAATACAAATGCTAGAAAAAAATTACATATGCGTACACAGGGTAAAAAAGAGGACACCCCCCTCCTCCTTATATTTGAAAGAATTAGAAAGTAAAAAGTATTTAGAGATGTAAACATAAAAACTTTTTGTGATTGTGATTGAACTGATCGCTTCATGAATGCAATTTCATTATGGAGGTGACCATAAAAATTGAGATTGGGTCGGGACATATTCATCTTTTGACACATCTTTTTGATTAAATGAAATGTTGTATAGTGTCCAACACCAGCAGGGCCTGATTACAGATGGGCACTTTTCCACCAGTAAAATTTAATAGAAAATATTCGTTTTATTAAAACGCCTTATTCATGCAAAATTACTGCCGTGAATAAGAATAACAATTCTATTCTTTTTTACTGGTTAAAGTGTGCCCCGTTGGTAACTAGGCCCTGTCCATTAGTGTAGTCGAAACAATTGCAGTAATTTATAAATATATTTTATATAATAGAAAATATAATGCGATTGTTAGGTCCTAGACAATGGGACAGCAAGAGCTTCATAGCTCCCTTTGGTAAAATATTTAATACCATATTTGATCGAATTCTCCTCCAAATAGTTTACTATTAACGAACATGTTATTTATTTGCAAAAAATTACACACTTTATAAACTTCCGTCCATCCTTAAGGCGTCATAAGACTTTTAACTCTTCAAAGATGTTATGTTGTGGCAATTAAAAAACTTTCTGCTATATAAATCAAATCGTCTGAAATTGAAATTAAATGACGATCTATTCCTTCTTGAGATATAGGTATCTTTGAGATCGGGAAAAAACACAACATAGCAGCGACAACTGTTGCGTGGTATACACTCAAACGTAATAAGGGTCGATTTACGTTAAGGTCTAACTGAATCTAAAGTTTCATTAAATTTCGTGCATTAGTTCTTGAGATCTAACTATCGTGGAAATCGGGAAAAATGCAGTATAGCAGTGCCACTTGTTGGGCTAGATACACTTGAAACTAATCAAGACTAATTCATGTCAAAGTCTAACTGAATCTAAAGTTTCATTAAATTTCGTGCATTAGTTCTTGAGATCTAACTATCGTGGAAATCGGGAAAAATGCAGTATAGCAGTGCCACTTGTTGGGCTACATACACTTGAAACTAATCAAGACTAATTCATGTCAAAGTCTAACTGAATCTAAAGTTTCATTAAATTTCGTGCATTAGTTCTTGAGATCTAACTATCGTGGAAATCGGGAAAAATGCAGTATAGCAGTGCCACTTGTTGGGCTAGATACACTTGAAACTAATCAAGACTAATTCATGTCAAAGTCTAACTGAATCTGAAGTTTGATTAAATTCCGGGCAATATTTCTTGAGATAGCACGCCTGCAAAAGGTATGTCACATACAGACAGGCTCACAGACTTACGGGAAAACATTTTCTACTTACAGTCAAATGCTTGTAAAACGTGTAAGGTTAAATTTTTCACGGATACAATACTTTTTTCTTGTATGGATAGAAGAAAGAAAACATCGATTTCCGGGTTCGTACGCTTGTAACCACAATTTTTTAATAGAAATTTTCGCGTTATTTAAATGCAGAAAAGTATTACAAATCCTTAAATTAAACGAAGCGTCTACAATTTCTGCTATTTAAATATTAAATAGAAAAATTCTATTTAAAAAGTTGTGGTAAAAGCGTACGATTTTTCGATGAAAGAGCAATATTTTCTGAATTTTTTTAAACAAATAACAGAAAGCAATTCTTATAATTATGCTTGATGTCACTGAAAATATGTCAAGTGATTTCTTTGTAGACAATGATTAAAATGATACATTAAACTTTAAAGCTTTTTTTTTAAAGTTTACAACGCGCATTTTAACACTTTTCAACATAGTTGAAAAGCGTTTTTGACTTCGATTTGACTGTCTGTCGTCTGTGCTTACTCTAACACTCGTTATTATTCGTATTGTCATGTAATTGAGATATTAAAAATAAATTAACAACGTGAAAATAGCACAAATAAAATGCATGGGATAAATGGCATGCAGCTGTTTCGGAGCTTCTAAAGCTCCATCATCAGTGCCAAGGTTAAAAACTGATGTAAGTGTTTAGAAGGAAATGTAAGTGTTTTATAGAAGACGAATGAGAAGCGCTCAGCCAGTTTTATTGGTCTCCTCCGTCATGCACGGGTCCCTGACTACCCTGTTTATTTTTCAACACTCTCCACCATTCCACCTTGGCCGTGAGCAGAGACGCTTGTATACTGACGTGGTCTAAACAGAAACATGTGTTTTTAACTTTGGCATTGATGATGGAGCTTTAAAAGCTCCGAAACAGCTGTATGCCATTTTCAGATATATTTCATTTGCACTATTTTCACGTTGTTCATTTATTTTCAATGTAACGGCACAAAGTGCTATCCTCTCATTTTTAATTGCGATAAGTTATTGCAGTTTACTGTTGCTTATTTGATATTGAAAATAAAGTGCATATCATTTATAGTTTTTTTACAGGGACACGGAAAAAGTTACATTACGGTGAATGTGGAAAATCGTTTGCGGTGTACTTTAATAGTATTACACTATTTCAGACATAATGAAATTGATATGAATTTATGAAATGCAGTGCACTGAAACATGCTTTCTGTAGAATAAGGTGTGAAAAACATTTATTATTTATTTAACTCGCACGCTGAAACGAATTTGGTTACATAATGTTCTACTGTGAAAAATGTTTGCAGCGTATTTTAGTAATGTTATCAAACAGAATGAAATTTAAGTACATTATTCAGGTGAATTACATAATGCTTATTGTAGAACGTGCATAACAGCTATCGTCCAGTTATAAGGACCCAGAAAATATTTCGGTTACATTATTCTCTATGAGAGATAACAGCTGGAACTCTGTTTTTAGATGTGGTAAGCCTTTTTAAGTTTAACTACATTTTTTAGATCATATACAGGGCTGCACAAAATACTTCGTAATTATTACTGTAAATGAGTGTGAATTGCTTAAGGGTGCTTTTTAATTAAGTCATGCATTTTCCAGCTGGATTATACTTAGTATACGGAGAGATTTTTGTAAAATATAATTAAATTCATATATAAGACAACGAAAAGAACTGGGTACATTGCCGTCTATGGATGGTAATATCTGAAAGTACGCTTTCAATTCGTGTGTGCCTTTTTCCCTGAATTACGTTTTAGTTCAATATGAGGGATGTATAAAAACCTGTAGATAATATACAGGGCTGTACAAAATTATTCGAGTGCATTTCAGTCTATTGGTGGAAATTGGTAAACATGAATTTTTGATTGTGTTATGAATTTTGTAACTAACTAACTGCGTTGTGTATATACAGATTTATAGATCATATATAGGAATGCACAAAGCAATTCGAGTAACTTTTCGGTCATACATTTTTATTGCTGAAATCTGGTTTCAACTTTTTTAAAGTTACAGTTCCGTTGCAGTATTCTGATAGTACTGGAAAGTATTGAAAAATATTTCTTAATCTATCCTTGAGCCATGATCTTTCTTTCTTGTGTTTATTCCAATTGCTTCATTACCATCAATCTTTTGAAATATTGATATTTCTTTTATTTAATCACAGATTATATAAAGCGAAAGTAAGACGATTAAAAAAAAATGCTGACAATCATAGTAACCTTAACAAGTAGGAAATTGTATGTCAAACGTGACAAATGAGGTGCGATCGTGCTATAACTAGTTTTATAAATATTCATATCTTGATGCAATAGCTCTTGCACTCTGTAAAACTGCATGAATACAAAATTTATTTTATGTGAAAATTTTGATATCATAGATATTATTTTTTTATGAAATTAAGTTTCAATACACTTTTACAAACAATTAATTACAATTCTGCTACATTAAAATTATACTATGCACAAATATCCAATAGAAGACAATGTAAAAAAAATTCATCGTTATGATTTCAGTGAAATGAATTATATCGTCTGTTAGTATGATATGATTAATTTCAGTAATAAAATAAGTATATTTTCTGTTGGCAAAATTTTATATTTTGTTCACATTTACTGAAAGTTCCAATGGGAAACATAAGCCCAGCTTTGGAAATTTCAGAATTTGAAATCCATATTTTGACTCATTTTCCATTTAATATCTATTTCGCCGGAAACATCTATCCAAAAAAATTTTGGCAGATTATAGGATTGCCATAATTAAACAATTTTAGGATACAAATTCGGTTTTCAAAACCAACAATAAGAAAATAATATGACTCCATCTTAAATAGGACGTAATCACCATGGCAACCTAGAATCATTTCCTATCATGGGATATCATTGAATTAATTATGTATGATAGGATTTAATAGAATGAAGAAAACATTTATTAATATCTTTTTAAGTTTTGATTCGATTTTCATAAAATTTAAAATGACTCGACAAAAATTCTGCAACGATTACATGTATTAAATTTCATACCATTTGGTTGGGTAGTTTTTGCGATATTATATGCGGACAGGCGGAGGAACGAGACAACGACTATTGGTATTTATATAATTACAAATGCACATTAACCCTTTCCGGCACAGTGGTCCCAGTCCGGGCACACCTAATTTTAATTCCAAACTTGAATTCGGCACCAAGAATATTTTAATAAAATTTTGTTTATACAATGATAGCTTAAAATAAGGAGTTCTTATTTTCGAAAAAAGTCGTTTGTAAATTCCGGTGTCAGTCAGTAATTTCGCATTTTACGAACAGAATTCGTCTGTGCCGGAAAAGGTTAAAAAAAAGTAGCGGGCCCGAAAAACTGCATTAACTCTTTTCAAAGTAATCTGATCTTGTTGCTAGAACGTTCAAATAAATTACTTTCACTAAAATTTATGAGTAATTTGACTTCAAAATAAGCAAAATATTTTTCACGGGTATATTATAAAAGCAAGAAGTTATTAAAAATTCATGGGTGCCATTTGCCAGTTTTAAATCAAAATTAAGTGGTACGGCCATGGAAAAAATTATAAGGACACGTTGAAAAATGAGTAATAGGTATTAAAGTAATCATCAACTGAAAACAAAACCAATCATAATTTACTACTCGTAATTAGGAAACATTAGGAACCTATAAATACGAAATAAAATTACAACAAAATTTATAAATAACACATTAATAGAAATATATGACGTGACACATGGAAAAAAGTATAAGGACATAATGAAATTTGTCTGGAAATAAATTAATATTCTACAAAATTTAATTTTGTTTCAATGACCCTTTTTAATCGTGCAGTCATTGACTCAAAAAGTCCAGTTAAAGTTTATTAGAAATTGGTTTCCACGCTAATTCGATGGATGATATCAAATCGTCCGTATTTGCATATTGTGTGCCATGCTTATATAGTACTTCTCTAGCTAAAATGCTCCACAGATTCTCTGTGAGGTTTAAATCCGGGCTTTTTGGCGACCAAACAAAAAGTTGGACAGAATTGGCCTCAAACTGTGAACGTGATGCACGACGCATGACAACTTCCATTGTCTTGTTGAAACAATTAATCACCACCTGTGATAAGGGGTGCTTCAGGGTATAATTTTTTAGCTAGCATATCCACATATGATTCTGAATTCATGCGACCTCGAATGGACACGATCGGTGTTGTTCCATTGGCTGTAAAACCTGCCCACACCATCACAGAACCTTCTCCGAATTGGCGTTTAGAAAAAACAGGCTTATTTTTTTAACCATCTGGTGCGTCGAAATAATTTTTTTTCGTCCGAAAATACCACATATTTTCAGCGAGATCCAAAATAAACGTGTTTCTTAGCAAATTTCAATCTATGTTTTTATGTATTTTTGTAAGTGGTGGACGTGACCATAGTTTAGTATGTCTAACATTCGGATTCTTTTGCATAACTTTACGCACTGTTCGACTAGTGCATGGTAGGTTCATTCCTGTTTTAATTTGAGAACTCTGTTTTCTTAAGCCAGCTCGACGCGCAATTCCACGTTTCTGGCGTATAGTCAAAGAAACAGGCCTACCTGTATGTTTCTTCTTGCCATAATCTTTTGGATTCTTCAAAAAATTATAAATTAATGTTTTAGATCTGTTTACATTCCTTGCAATTTCACGTCCACTCATTCCACATTTTCTGTAAGCAATAATCTTCCCCTTTTCAAATTTAGATAGTTGTGTGCTCTTTGTCATAATGCGAGAAGCTGAACAATCTTACTGCGCAACAGTTTTAGGCTACTTTAAACAATCGTATGAAATTACCAAATATGCAAATTTTTGTAAGCAATTTCAAAAGAAATGCATGTCTTTATAATTTATTTCCGAATAACAAGCTATTAAAACCTTTTAAATTCATGCCCTTTAATGATTTTACAAAATTTCAACTTAATGTTTGTTTGGAAATGATCCGTTTCAAGTATTTTTATCATACAAATATTTGCATATTTTTCTAGCCAAGCAGCTACTACATTAGGCGACTTTTCGCTTGTCCTTATAATTTATTCTATGGCTGTATAAATAACTTACCACAGCCTCTTCAAAGGGTTAAATATTGCAAAGACAGAGCCCTTTAAAGCAGCACTGATGACGCAATTGTATTTAATATATATATATATTTATATACATAGATAGATAGATAGATAGATAGATAGAGAGAGAGAGAGAGAGAGAGAGAGAGAGAGAGAGAGAGAGATATGATATAAATCAATAATGTAAAAAGTGAGTTTTCTGAAGAATTCTTATTTTGTCTGCATAATATCGTCTCTACCATGTCAAACTATCTAATGTAAAAAAATTAATTTTTCATTACTTTTAGGAATGGACCGTTTGTCACCACTAAATTTTAATAGTATTCTTCACCAGAGTTGCTAGTTTAGCATCCTTTTTCATTCAGAAGTTATGAATTCATACCAGTAATTTCAAACAGAATGTTTTGCTTTATTTAATGACAGACATTTCGTGATTACTTAAAGTAAACATTTATCCCACAAAATATCCGGAATGAATTCGCCATCTTTAAATAAATAAGAAGGTCAAAGTGGCAGCCCTGTTCTTCGCAAAAATCATATTAGCATTCTTACTAGGCGAACAATTGGAATAAAATTTAGTGATGACAATCTTGCCCATTTTTAAAAGTAATGGAAAATGCATTTTTTCACATTCAATAGTTGGACATGGTAGTGACGATATGTTTGCCACTTAGGCGCAAGCGAGCACTAAAAAATCATGCATACAGAAAAATGACAAAACATTGTCGTTCTATTATTTTCTAGATCTGCTTTACATAGTATTATTTTCTAGATCTGTTTGATCTTTTCTAGTACTGATCATTAAAATATTTTCATATATTGTTGATTCAAAATGCATTATTAATTCACGAGTATGAGTATTGGTTGATACTGTGTCATAGATGCCAATAGTTACGGATATGGAAAACCACATTTTCTTTACATAAATATATGATTTCTTTAATCGCAGAATTCTGTGATTAAAGAAGTCATATTTTTCGTCAAAGAAAAAGTGGTATTCAAAATACGTAAATCATATGGCATCTATGTTTACTGTATATGTGAGTGGTATAGACTTAATTTTAATTACATTTATGTGAGTGGTTAATATTAATATTTCTTACTTTGCCAGGCTCATATTCTGGTATTTTCACAACGATATATGTATTTTGCCTATCAATATGATCATTTATTAAAAAAATATAATATTCGATGCTCTTGCCACATACTATAAAAAAATTACAGATAAAGACAGTAATGTATCTTAATTAATAGATAAAAGCGATAATCACGTTATGTACGTTTTGGAAAATATATTTTTTACACCAGAATTCGTATATTTTAAATCGATTCAAATATCAAATCATATATTCAGAGTTACAATTTTTGATTCAAGGTAGAATGCACGCGTAAGCTGGTTTGTTTTATTAACAATCTGGTAGGGATATACTGTAAAGGAGAGCGTACTTTATGGCTGTTGTTTTCGTTACGGGGGTTACGTATTTATGGTATTCTGTAAGACGTAAGAGTGTTGCAGCGAGAGGAAGGGAGTTATGGTCAAATATATATTATATTTAGAATAATCGTTTTGTTTAATCACAGACTTCTGTGGTTAAGAATAGTACCTTTGGCCGCTCCAGTGAATATTATTATTCAGTAGTAAGTCGCTGAACATGATCATTTTTTAGCAGAATTCTATATTTAATTCTTAATTTCTTTATTATACATTAAACAATGCATTGCCATATTGTTATAAATGATTACAATTTAAAGCGCATATTTCAGAAAATTAACCGTAATATCCGGCTTATAAACTGATGATGAAATACACATGTTTAGAAACAGAAATTTTATTTACTGAATTGTAACATTTTCCAATGTGTCTTTTCTATAACTCCATTGTATTTAGAAAGTTATTTTATACTAACCCTTAATTGCATAGTGATGTAAATTTCCATCACTGTTTATTTAATTTTTAATAAATAAATCAACTTCTTCACCACCACTATATTTATATAGAAATATTAATCCAGTAAATTTCCCATAAACTATGTTGATGAACAAAGTTAAAAATGTTATCTTAAAATTTCTGGTGTCTAATATTTAATATATGTATAAAAAAACACAATTGTAAAAGAAAAACTCATGCAAAGAAGGGTTAAACAATAAAGCATGTGCTTCAAAACATATTTATTGGATCCGTGGAGTATAGGCCAGAAAATACTGTTTTGTAAAAATGGCAGTAGATCTGATAGAACGGAATTTATGTACATGCTTCTAAAGCACTATTCTATTGCTCACAAATTTTCAGAGATAAATCGCGTTTTGACATCACTCATCTGAATATTCAGCCTCAGTAATTCAGCATTCACTTTGAAATGCTCCCCACAGTTTATTAACACTTTCCAACATAGTTGAAAATTGTTTATGAATTTGGTTTGTCTGTCTGTCTGTCTGTCCGTGATCTAACTCTTGAAAATATATTAGGATTGTCATGCAGTTTATATATGTTATTGAAATTTAGGGGACAGTCGGGTAGCCGCGGACGGCGGGTAACGGCGGACATTTCAATGTCTAAGATATTCAAAGTGTTGCGTAAATAAAGAGTTATTGTAAATGAATGCCCTATAGAGTGGAAACAAATGCAGTTTAATTACGACGTGGGCGCCGAGTAAGTTAGCCGTGAGTGAATGTTTTGTTTTCGTCAATAAATTTTCGAAAAAATGCATCATATGCGGTGAAACATTTGAAGAAGATTGGAGTCAGTGCCAGGAATGCAAAGACTGGGCCCATGAAGATTGTGTTTATATAGATGCATCGGATTTTTATTATAATTGTGATGCTTGTAAGGCCAAAAAACGGTTGAGACACCATTGATTAATATGTCCGCGGCTACCCACCGTTTCTTGTGACGCAAAAAAAAGGCCAAACTATTTTCAGTATATTTCGTTAAATAATTCGATATCATTAAATAAGTTCGTAATTTTATTTTAAGTAAAAAATAAAGACAGAAATTTCATTCATTTGTTTTTTATTTGCAATTTATCCAAGTGACCGGGACTACCCGACCTTCCGCTACTATAGCAACATCGGTATTGAAAATAAAGTGTGTAGCACTTTTTTTTTTCTTTTTTTTTACAGAGACACTCAAAAGAATTCCGATACATTACGGTCTACGAGGAAAATCATTTGTGGTTTATTTTAATGATGTTAAACAATTTTAAACGTATTGAAAATGATATATATCACTGAGGTGCAGTACAAGAGCCTTAAAATAGAATATGATGTGCACAGTACTTATACAGGGTTACTCAAAAGAATTCCGTTACATTACGGTATATGGAAAAATAATCGTTTGTGGTTTATTTTAATAATGTTTCACTACTTCAAACATATTAAAATAATTATATATATCACTAAGGTGCATTACAAGACGCTTACTGTGGAATATTGTGTGTATAGCATTAATCGTTCATTTACCGGGACACACAAAATAATTCGGTGAAGTCTGTTAATAATGTTGGAAGTGCGTTTTCAGTTGCTGTGAACGCGTTTTCAAATTTAACTAATTTTTTTGTCTATTGCTTGATGTGTATAAATTAAATTATATAGATCATATACAGGGCAGCACAAAAATTCTCGAGTGCATTTTCGTTTATTGACGGAAATTCCAGAAGGAGAATTTTAAACTGCTATCATAATTCCTACCAGGCAATTATGATAGTTTTATTAATTTAAATAACGCGCTAAATTAGAAACTCTGAGCGCAGGATCCCGCTGCATTTTGGCATTCCGATACTTAGGCACTACTTTTGGAACACAGATTATCAGTCATCTTAAAAAAATAATAATGGTTAGAATGTAATTTAAAATGCATCAAGAGGTCTGGTATTTTCTTCACAAATACTTGATTGCTTTACATTTTTTAAAATGTTTGTCAATAATAAAACAATATTAATAAATAAAACTGGAGTGTCTGCCTGTGATTGTCAGCAAACACTCTTACTTCTAAGTTTATTCGACTATTTATACGGCGCTTACATAAAAATAACATCTAAAAAAATGTCTGTTTGTCCTGAATAGACTCAGAAACAGTTCAAAGCAGAAAACAGCATAACATACAAACTCAGAAACAGCATAACAAACACTCAATTTATCAGAGGCAGAATGAAAATATATCTGGCTACAATCTACAATTTGTCCCGATTTTTGAAATAGTTTTTGAGAAAACATGAAAAAAGCGAAAGAATCAATCAAGATATCAACCTACCAATCTTTCCATAATCAGAAACTGGGGAAATAATTCATAATTTTTAAGGAATTTTGCGACGCTTAAAACGCCGAATTAAGATTTATAAATGATAAATCAGCCTACATTCTGCAACTTGTCGGATTCTGATATCTAAAACAGTTTTTGAGAAACTGAGGAAAACCGGAAGAATCAACCAACTTTTCAAAGTTCAAAAACTCGATATTTAATTGATCACTTTTAACCCCTTCGCGACGAGCATCCTTTACAGAATTTTTAATCTTTTACCACCGGTTTTTCAAAACAGATATTTGCGCCTAATTGAATCGCAGAAATGCTAGGATTAAATAGGCAAAGCTTACAATAAAAATTAACTGGTGGGAATAATGAAGGATTCTGAGCATCTTATGCGTCACGTATACGTGTCGCTCGTGCCCAACGGGTTAAAGAACCTCATAGCCAGCATTGCCAGACCGCTACTTTTTTAACCAATTATCAATGCAATTATTTTTCTCTTCAAAATGGAAATATTGCATTTCACACCACTTTTTAAGAATAGAAATTTGTGTCATATTTTATCAAGGAGTTTTTGTCAGCAAAGAATTTTTACGTTTTCAACTTCCTTACTAGTAGTTAGTTATAACTACAGCTACATCATTTCACTTTCTTCGAATTTTTAGACTATATCCTTAATCTCCTTCGCTTTACCTTTTTACTTTCAATTTGTTATCATCTCTTTTCTGAACTTTACACCTATCATTTTCATTGTAATTGTTCTTTTATCTTGTAGTAAACTCTACATCTTAACATTACCCAAACACGGCTCAATTTAATACAACAAACACGGCTCAATTTAATACAATACACTCTACTCACAAATAAACTGGGCGAAAAGTTGTCTGCAACTCGGAAGCCCCCTTAACCCCTTGAAGGGCACCGGTATATAATACATACCACTTAATTTTAAACCCAAAATGCCACAATGACACCAGAATTTTATAATCAAATTTTGAATGTATAAGGTACATGAGGAAAAGCTTCCCAGCAAACACAGAATTGTCAGAAATGTCACGAATTGATATAAGAAATATCATTATTGTCAGATACATCGATTTTCATGTAACATTCTGACATATTTTTCATGGCAAAATAAAGTTTTATAAAACAAGTGGTGTTTGTACGGTAAAAAAATGGCGATAATCTTACGCGCCACAAAACCCGTGTCAGTTACTAGGTATCTATTAGCTAGACTTCAAAGGATAGCGTTTCGTCGAGCCAAAAGTTTGCCGAATAGCAAAATCCATTTGCTACCATGGATATGATAATTTTTTAACACCCATCGATATAGGGCAGTTGCAATAGACGTCATGATGACGTCGGGTTGGAGGGCACACAAGTACTATGAACCATCCAACCCTTATCTTACACAAACACAGATCAGGTTCACAGACGAGAAACGACTGTTCTTTGCAACAAATCGCTTAGAAGATTTGAAATAAAAAAGAGATTTACAAACCAAAGGTACGTAATATTTTTCAGATATTTTTAATGTTTCTCTACATTGCTTCATAACTGTAGAAGTTTCTTTTATGTATTCGTAAATTACTATCTTCATGTATTTACGTACTACGCTACTAAAATTCATTTGTTAGCTATGTTACTTTTTATATTACCGAACTCTATAAAGCTATGTATTCATAAATTCTTTAAGTACTATTTTCCTGTATTTATATACTATGTTACCAGTTCATTTGTTAATTGTTAGTTACGTTACTTATTTCAAAACTCACCTTGTTTCATAGGCATGAATTTAAAAACCCAAATTTGACAGTATATGAATAAAAATTAGAATAGTGCTATCGTAATTCATAATGTTCAGTAATGTCTTTTTTTGTGAGTAAATACTTTGATTTATTTCAGGTATTTATTTAATATTATTACTGGCAATTTTTAACTTTATCCTAAAACTGGTTCCAATAAATTTTTAGCCATATAATTCATTTTTAATTCACTTCTCAGTTTACTCTGTTACTGTCATATAATTGACTGATCATAGAAATCTCTGTACATGATTGGCATTGTTATTCATCAGTTTTAATTTTTTCAATGAATCCATCCTAATATAATCTAAAATATTGTATTTAGGTTCTTAGCCCTCTCCCCCTCAAAAAAACAAAACAAAACTCAATCGAATATGGTAACTACACAAATGTAAAATTTAACTTTTGTTAAAATGAACAAATATGTTTTTAAGTAAACAGTTTTTACATTTAATTATTATTGCTAATTATTAAACCATTCCTTATTATTTTAAAAGTTTTATTAGATGTTTGTTTATTTTTGAAATTTTCTTTAATAATTAATCTGTAGTACGTTACATGAATTTTTGTAAACCCTTCCCCGCTTTTCACAACAAGGAATGGTTTCAGTTAGAAAACTTCATAATTTTTTTTTCAGAAAAAGTTTGAAAACTTTCAAAATCCATGAACGGTGCAAGGGAGATTGTCTGGTGAATCTACTGGTGCCAGGAAATGTATATTTTATTGCTCTCAGGAGATCACTTATGCATAGTTTTACTGTTTTAGTAAGTTGCTATCATTTGTGATCTTCTGCAAGAAATTAGAATTCGGGCCTTGGACTGTGCTATTTTTGCTTCCAAATTTGTCAAGCAGGAACTGTGGTAAATATAATGTCAATCAATAAAGTAATTGACCTGTATGTAGTTTTTCAGTGTATATCAAGTTTGTTACATAATAAAGAGGGATTTTGAAATACATTTTACATTGTTTATGTTGTTTGGTACTTTTATGTTAGCTGGACACCAGTGATAGATATACATCTATATATATATATATATATCACTGGTGCCCTTTTAACATGTACTGTATATTATATCACTAGTATCTGGCTAACATAAAATTACTTGTTGTGTTTATCAGTTTATTATGATTATTATAATCTCTTCTTTAAATTACAGATTGCTTTTAATCGAACTGTGCTATTTTTGCTTCAAAATTTGTCAAGCAGGAACTGTGGTAAATATAATGTCAATCAATAAAGTAATTGACTTGTATGTAGTTTTTCAGTGTATATCGAGTTTGTTACATAATAAAGAGGGATTTTGAAATACATTTTACATTGTTTATGTTGTTTGGTACTTTTATGTTAGCTGGACACCAGTGATAGATATACATCTATATATATATATCACTGGTGCCCTTTTAACATGTACTGTATATTATATCACTAGTATCTGGCTAACATAAAATTACTTGTTGTTTTTATCAGTTTATTATGATTATTATAATCTCTTCTTTAAATTACAGATTGCTTTTAATCGAACATGTCTTTTTCCAATAACTATGCAAATACCTGTCAATTACTACCTGAGGATAAATTTTCAGATTTTTTATTTATTTATTGCATTGTGTATGTGTGTCATATTAGCCATACTATTCCTGAAAAGATTACATGAAAGATAACAAAACATTTAAAGCATACTAGAATAATAATAATATTCTTTTTTAAATAAGATATTTAACATTGGATTTCCTTTAAACATGTCATTCCCATCGATTGGCGAAAATTGCTAAATGTGAATATTCTAACAGAACTAAATTTTATCAGGCTATATATCCACATCTATTGATCATATACAGGGCTGCACAAAATAATTGGACTACTTTTTTGACACTGGAAGGTAATTTTGAAAACACTATTTTTCAATGTATTATGTTTTCTGAACTGTTTACTTACATAGCTTCTTTTACCTTATTTAATGGTGGAGTTTCTTTACAGTTTTCTAGCTGTGTTGGAAAGTGCTTCATAATCTATGCTTGACACGACATTTTTCGTTCCTGTTTTAACATTTAGTATATGTTTTGATATTTCTTAAAACAATCCTCTTATGTCAATTTTCTTTTCATCAATAAGTTTCTTTAATTAATGAGTGGCTGTAATATATACTGCACTATAAATAAAATAGTAATATATATATATATATATATATTTTTTTTTTTTGGAACTGGGGCTAAAACCACTTGTATTTCTGATATCTTCAAATCCAAGGGTATTCTTAGCAGTTTGAATGAGACATTTCTTTTCATCTTGCTGATTAATGTATTTATTTTAATAATAAACAGAAATTTCTGTTTTTTAAAAGCATGTTAGTCAGGGTTAGAAATTAGCGGTCGTTTGTCGCCAAATGCAACTAAATTATTGCATTTGACGACCACAAAATCATACTTTGTCGTCAAATTTGACGCCTAGCATTTTTATTTTTTTTACAAATGCCGCGGATGGGTTATAACACGTGAATTACGCTAAAAATTAGAGTTGGGACACAAAAAAAGTTCTTACGCGTCCCATGATACACGTAATTTTTACACGCGTAAATTCTTCGAAGAATTGCGAAATCATTTTGTCAAATGATCCGAAAAAACAGCGAATTTCGCCGTAGGATCGCAAAAAACCGCAAACTTCGTCGAAGAACCGCAAAAAAATGGCGAATTTCGTCGAAGGATCAGAAAAAATAGCGAATTTCGTCGAAGGATCGGAAAAAATGGCGAATTTTGTCGAATGATCTTAAAAAAACGCGAAATTAATTAATAAAAGATCGCGGAAAATGGCTAATTTCATTGACAGATCACGAAAAAAGTACAAATTTAGTCAAAGGGTCGTGAAAAAATGTGAATTTCCTCAAAAGGCCGTAAAAAAACACGAGTTTCAATGAACAATCGCGAAAAATGCGAATTTCGTCAAAGAGCCACAGATAAAATGCAAATTTTGTTAAAGGTTCACGGAAAAAGCTCCAATTTCGTCAAAGGGCCACGAAAAAAATGTGAATTTCACCAAAGGATCGCAGGAAAAAAACCGCCAATTTCAACAAAGGTTCACGAAAAAAAACATGAATTTTGTGAAATAGTCTCAGAAAAGATGCAGCATTCCTTTAGAAAACAGCAGACACACAAAGTTCTATATGCTTGTTAATATAGGCATAGTTTTTAATCTGAAACAATATACTGAACTAACTTTTGAAAAATCAGGTTAACCCGAAACAAATTTGCAGGAATTTACACTCAGCCTAAAATTGCAAATTAATCCGACCTGCAACAACAACAAAAATAGTACTGAGAGAGGAATCCCCTCCCCCCTCCCCAGATAAAATGTTTAATATGTACAGCCCCCTCGCCCTTAACACATTCAGATAATTACAATATTATTGTTAACATGGGTTTGAAAAGTAATGAGAAAATATGATATAACATAAATTTGCAACCATGAAATGCAGTTTGGCACCTAGAAAAAAAAATGCATGCATCATTTGACGCCTTACGTAGAATTCCCAATTTCTAACCCTTGATGTTAGTGCTTGGCTTTGATGTTATTATTTATCACTTTTTATTTATAATAACTGAAAATTATTAATAACTTGTTTCTCCCATTAGATTAAAATACATACCTGTTTCTGCAGACCAATAGAATGAAGTTTTCTGTAAAGTATCATGCCAGACTGTTATTTATGTATTTTATTTCTGATATGTAGTATATCATTATATTCAATAATAAATTTGTTATGTGATAATATTTTTAATAGAGAACAATATTTTGCTGTTTTATTTCTGTAACTTGTATTTTCAAATAAAGGAAGTTTATTAAAAATTTTCTGTTATCATTTGACTATAATTTTATTATAAATGATCTTTTCATGTATCTACTTGTGTTGTTTAAATAACAGAATGTATATTAGAAAATAAGAAAATACTCAAAGCATTTTTTAATTTAAAAAACAGTTACAAAGAGAGTTTATTTAAATTTTATTATGTATATAATGCTTCATAACAATGCCTTTTTAATAAACAAGGAAAATATTAAAACAGTATTTAAAACATTCTCTTAAAAAAAAAATAAACATTTGGAATTAAAATAAATGTAATTTTTAAAAGTATTTCTTTAAAAGAAAGTCTATATCATAAATTTAAAAAATCAAATTTTCACTTTTTAATGTTTCATGATATGTTACTTATTTAATATCATTATGAATCCATTCAAGTCAAAAATAAACTTGAATTATCAGTAGAAATTGTTTTATAAAGCCATTATTTTTAAATTAGTCTTTAAAAATAATAATAAAGGTTTTTATTCATTCTTTAAACATGAAGGGTTTTCTTCATTCCAGAGTCAGTTTATTATCCCATTTATATATATAATTATAAATCAAATACTTAAAATGAAAGATTGTTTGAAAACAAATAGTTGACAATGAGCAACAAATTAAAAAGAAACAGTTGATCATGAGCAGAATGACTGCAAATTTATATGTCTGAATTAGGGTTGAGAGCGTTCAGGAAACAAAAGAGTGTATAATGTTGAAATGCGATATGTAAGTTTTAATTGGCCTTTTCGGTCTATTTATTAGATATATTCAACAAATACCTCTTTTAATGCAAGCACTGTATTTTATTATTTGTAGTGAAAGTGATATTATTTTCAACATACAATTGGAGTTTCACCATAATATGCTGAAGCATGTTTGGGTACAATTGCTAGTTTGGTAAATCAATAAAGAATTGTCATGTTTACCTCAAACTTTTCTGCCATTATTAGCGTTAAAACTAACACCAATATGCTTAAAATTGTCAGATATGTTACGTTGATACATATTTTTATTTTATCAAGAAAACTGGGTGAAAAAGAAGATTGTAACAGCACCTAGGCACCTAGAACATGCATGGTGAAGTGATATGTTAACTATATCTAGAATAATCGCTACATTAATTTAAAACTCAGCGGATTACTATTTGCTTAAATAAACAAATAAAAAAATAATGATATTAATAGCCATAACAAACTGCCATAATGAAAATCACAATCAACCATAATATATTTAGCATGTATGTGTTTTAAAACACAGCATTTTCAGAAAGGGGGGGGGGAAGAAATAGCAATGAAATATGTACACACTGAAATCCCCCCCCCCCTCCCTTTGTTGCACTAATGCTTATATAAATCTACAATTTTTGACAGACTTTCATGAAACTTGATATACACATGATATGTTTTAGAACCAAAACAAAATTGTCAAATTCAAAAAAATTAAATTTTCTAATGCAATATTTCCTTTCCTGTTGCATAAAAAGAGTTATGTATGGATAATATTTTTATTAGCCAATAAAATATCAAACTTGCTCTGTTTTCACATACAAAATTAGCGTCATTCAGAGCAGATGATGCACATTTTCATATATAAAATTTAAAACCTTTACTATAAGTATGTTAAAATGATGTAGTATCCTCATTCAAATATATTTAGAATTAAAACATCTTTGAAAATAAACATATCAATTTAAAGGGAAAAAAATGACTGCACATAACATCTATTTCAATAAGACGCTTTTAGTGTGACGTCAAAATGACTCCAACTAAAAAGTGTTGCTATATTTATTTTGTTTGTATACTACTACACCTACACCTATATCTTATAGCTAGGTGTTTTAATACTGCAATGGTACTATTTTATATGATTTGTATTAATAAATAGAAAGTCTGTTCTTGCTCTTTTCAAACAAAACTTTGACTGATGCAGGGACCGATTTACAAGTCCTGGGCACAGATGTTTATGGGGGGGGGGGCTTGCAACGGTGCTTACAGTGGTTTTGAGTAAAAAAAAATATATATAACTAATAGCGGTAATTATTAAGATAACCACTACTGGCTTTAATAATTTAGAGATATTTAATAATTTTTTTTATAAATTTTCTTCTTAATTTTTTAGCAATAAAAGTTTTCAAAAAACAACAGCTTCATAATCAATCTTTCGTGTTCTATCTCGCTAGTGATTTTTCGAAATTGGTTCCGAAAGTGAAAGAATCTTAATAAAAAAAACCTGTAAACAAAACCAAAAAGTAAAAAACGGCCTTTGCATTGATTGACCTCAACTATCCAATGGAAAAAAAAATATTTTAAAAATAATGAAATGGAAGCGAGATATATATATATAAAAATTTAGAATTAATATTAGCGAGAGAGTGTTTTTGCGCAAGTGAAGTACCGTATATACTCGTGTATAAGTCGACCCCCCCCCCCCCAATTGTTACGCAAAATTTTGAAAAAAATTTAATTTTCAATATGTATAAGTCGAACCACATTTCAGATAGTATGTTGAAAAATGATTTGTAATAGGAGATTAAATTCTTTTTTTTTTTAATGCTGCATTAGCAACGATATGGACGGATCAGAAGATTTTTTTTCAGATTCCTATGAGTCGTTGATAAGCATGGAATTCGAATCTGAGGATATGTACAATGAAATATCGGATTCCAAATTACCTGAGCTGTATGAATATTCAGATTCTGAACAATAACTTACATTTTCATAAGTTTCATTGAAAAATTTTAATTTTTTAATGAAAACAATAAAGGTTTTTAGATTCATGATTCCAAGATATGTATTATTTTCTGTCTTTAAATATCCTGAATATCGGCAATTGGGTATTTATTTATTTTTTTTTTTTTTTTACTAACTCGTGTATAAGTCGACCCCCCATTTTCAACTCCCAAATTTTGTCTAAAATTCTTCGACTTACACACGAGTATATACGGTAGTTATTTTTAAATGAAAAAAATAAACAGTTTTTTCCATATTTTGTGTTTTAATCGTGAAAACTTCCAGATTTTGGTCAATAATTGAAAAATCTTCAGTAGCATTTGGGGGGGGGGGGGGCTGGACCTGTGCCCCGAATGCCCTGCTGTAAATCAGGCACTGGATTGATGTCACGACTAAAAGCATCTAGAAAATAGCATTTTTATGTAATCATTGAGGATTTAATTTTCATGAATGAAAATGCCAGTTTCCATTTAAAAGTAATGTTTTATCATATATGATAAAACATTACTTTTTTCTGTTAGCATCAAAGAAAATCTGCATTCTTACTTATAAAACTGGGGATTTTACTATATTTGCATCAAAGTAATGTAATTTTTTCCGGATTTTGTCATTGTAATGATTTATAGCCCAGGAGGCATCATCACATTTTGGAAACCAATTTTAGTGTCAACGATTCTGATATATGATAGATTAGATGTAGAAGCACCGCACACTCTGCTGCAATGTGAAATGAATGGTAACCTGATTACTGATTATGTCTTCAAGACTGGGTAACATCTGTAATCAGGTTGCCATTCATTACAGGGCATCTCTCACTCCAATCCGAAGTTGTATTTTTGTCCATAACTTTACTAGTAGTGAAGATACTTTAAGAATATTCTTACAATTCATACAAAGATGAGTTTGTTGCGAATTTTGTTAAAATATCTTCACTACTGTTAAAGTTATGAACGAAAACGTGACTTTGGATTGGAGTGAGATGTCCTGTAATTTTGACTAAATAAATGTATTTCTGACCCTAGTTTCCTATAGAGTAATTGACTGTTACAGTGCCCTGTACCAACCCTTAAAGTTTGTACCATGAATTCAGGATCACCCTGTTTGCTCTTGAACACCAGACTATCCATGTCTTGGGGCATCATCGGATGTTCTTGTTATATCTTGTAAGCTGCTATTTTTTGTAGCTCCATTCAGCAGTCGAAGAATCGCCTTTCATCTTCGAAGCAGTCGCCTTTTCAATTTTACTCCTCCATATACATTTCCTCAGGAGTCGAAAAAATATTGCTTGCGTATATTATTCAAATTGACTAATACACAGCAGACAATATTTATTCAACTGTGCCACTTTCAATCAGAAAAAGGCAAACATCAGATGTAGGCTTCAAAGGATGGCTTCTGGGAATGCCACAGGCTTGCACTCAAAATCTGGGATGTGGAGTCTTCTCGCTTGGAGGTCAAAAATGACAAGCTAGGTCAGACTTCTGTCAGCGTGGTATCTGTGAAATAGAAACTGCACACCTGGGTGAACCCAAAGCCTTTAATCACATCGACCGGTTGTCCGGGAGAGACAACAAAACTGACTCAAAAAAAAAGATTAATAATAAATATTTTCAAATAAAAAAAATAGTGAATTACAAATAAATAATAATTACATGATTCACGTTCAATAAATAACAATTCACAATGTTTGATATACAGTTTGCAATAAAAATCCTTTACATCTTTTTTGCAGAATAAAAAAAAAAAAACTTTTTTTGCATACTAATACTAAGTATGCATTATTAAAAAAAAAAAGCTGTTTTCATAGTTATTTTACCCCATCTGATTTTATATCAAAAGTAAAAGCATGAAATGCTAGTAAAATTGCTATAATTTAAGTACATAAAGTAGAACTGATTATGAGTAAAAAATCTCTCCAGGACTGAAGTCTTGAACCCATGAAGCGAATGTTGTCTCATCGGTTCAAATAGCCAATTTTGTCTGGATTTTCTAATGAATCCTTTGTTTTTATCAAAAAATGGAAAACACTGTTTGATTTCATGGTTTTTAAAGAATAAACTCAGCAAATTTTATATGTTTTCAATTAAAAGTGAATCAGAAATGTGTCAGAAAGGGTACTTCTCTATTATCCCGTCGACCACTTTTCATAACAAAAACTATCGCCAAACTGTAACGCCAAATAAATGAGAGAACGTTGCCATTGGAATATCAAAATAAATAAATAAAATATAAGAATTTACGGACACAATTGTTATTTTAATTAATGAAATAACTAATAAATCAGTAAAACATAATGAAAAATACACGCAAATGTCGAATTAAAAACCACTTGATGACATAACAAACACGTATAATGCTTCTGACATCAAGTAAATGGGACTGCATTTTTGGCATTTAATCTTACAGTTTGGCGATAGTTTTTTGTTATGAAAAGTGGTCGACAGGACAACAGAGAAGTACCTCAGAAAGTAATCTGACTTAATCTAAACTTAAGAATATAGCCTTAAACACTTTTTTTTTTTTAAATTCAAGAATAAACAAATTATTTTCTATCTTTGAATACATTTAGCATTGATAAACTGCAAAATTACTTTAGTGAAAAATTAATATTTACATGCATAAGTCATGCACATCATTCAGATTACATTTTTTAAGCTTTGAAATTATAAAAAAAAAAAAAAAGACATGTTAATCAATAAACTTGTAGAATAGTTAATATTCCATTATACATTCAGAGGTATGCTTAGGAAATAATTAGGTATGTTAAAGGACCCTTCACCAAAGTTTTCACATTAAAACAACTCTCTTCGCAAAATTCATGAAACTTTTCACAAAACATTTCCATCTCCAAACTGAAACTTTCATAAATTTAATCATTTTAAAGTGAAATCTGACCTACCACAAAACACTGACATTGTTTCATTTCATAAAAGATAGAAAATACCAAATATTACCCCTCCATTCTTCTTGGATCAAATATCAGTATATTTCCCTGAATTTAGCAGTAGAAAATTAATTTTTTCTAATCACTGTATCAGAATATGAAAATAACAACCGTGTCGAATGTTAACACAAGTAACCTACAAATTATATTACTACTATCCTTTAGAGCAAATCATAAATTATAATTTATTTTTCATTATTTAAAAAATCTTTTAACTAATTTTACAATATGTTAAAAAAATAAAAATAATTTATTTTGACCACGTAATAAACCTTTCAGCAAGCAAGCTATAATATTGATACGAGTATTTCTGAAGCATAAAAGACAAGCTGTTTCAAATGTTTTGTATTTCATAATAGCAACAACATATTAGGAAGGCGATTATGCATAACAGAAATTAATATATATATACCAATAATTTCGGCATAATATCAGAAAAAAGTATAAGAAAAATTACGTTTGAGGGAAAATTTAAGAAGACATGCTTACTGAAAGGTTGCATTTGCAGCTTGAAAAGAAACAAATCACAAAATATATTTATATTTTGCAGTCATTGTAAGCAAAAGTACACTTACCTTTCCTATCACTAAGCGTATTCCACATTCTTGTTTGATATAAACGTCGAACACCCAGTCACACTGAAAGATAGTATATGCTTTTAAACTTTTGTAAGATTTGAATTCATCGAAAGTGTAAGCGCTAATCCCGTACACTAAATAAAACTTCTAATTTAGAGGAAAATTCATTAATCGATAATACATACAGATGTATACAGTTAATCAGCATACTTTTCTCTTGATACCATGCCTTGTTCTGGCCTTTTAACGAATTAAAATATTCGGAAAACACATTTTTTTGAACACGTTCAGGAATTTCAGATTGAAAATAATGGCGATGCTGTGGACTGCTTGACCTCCAAGCGGTTACCAAGCTGTTGCCAGATACCGTTGCTATGCTGCAAAACAGCTGATTGAAACTGCCCTATATCCATCCATATACTATCATAGTCGTCTGGGAATTTATCTAAAGCGGTGTGGCAACACGCTTCAATCTTCAATGGCGGCGCGGGTTTGTTGTGTTTGTGTTTATCAAGATTCGGTCTGCAGAATGTACCAGTTTAAGTAAGTTATTTATTTAATGTTTAACTTTAAAATTTTGTGTTTTCCTTTTTTATAATGAATTAAGTATTTAAGTCATCTTATGTAAATCTTTCGCGAACGTATAAAAACATGTAGTTAGGGTTACGTGCAGTACGTATTGAAATGAAAGTCATGTATGCATTTTTTTTAATATCGGCTTTCAAATCACTTAATTGGAGTTTTTCTCTGACTAATATTATTTAATCAGTTAATCGGAAATGAAAAAAAGCATAACTTGCTTATAAAGTGAATAAATATCAAAGATTATTTTTTGTTTTCATTAATATATTGTAAATTTTGTTGTTCAAAGTTGTTGATAGTTGATACTTTAGTGATCGAGTTTTTCCAAATTTCTTGTGCGTTTCGTTTGAGATTCAACTAATTCACTGCATCCAGTAATTTTTTGTTGTTGTATTCGTGTGCCAAATTCTCATACATGGAAGTTTTTTTTAGTAGTTTAACAGCCAAACACCTGTTTTTACCAGTCAGCAAGATGCAATATAGGGTAGATGTGCCGAATGAAAGTTAATTTATAAAAAAATAACTTGTATTTTTTTTTTCATAACTCCCCCTTGTATGTTTTATAATCTATGTTACTGTTGACACTTTTAATCAAACCAATCTTTGGCAGAAAATAATGTTTCATGATTTTTTTTTTGTTTTTGAGTGAAAGTCTGAATTAACTGCTAAGAGCTGGCTTGAATTAATATTATATTTATTTTCTTGCAAAAATTGTATGTTTTTGTTTTGATAGTAATATAAAAATTTGAATTTTATATATTAATGGTCATTTACAAAATTGTACTTATTTTTAAGATTTTAGGACCCGTACCCATTATTGGTAGTGTTTCCCCCAGAATAAAAATATTAAATCTTTGTTCAGCTAATGAAATTATGAATAAAGGATGCTACAAACTGTACAAAATTAGTCGAATGAAAAAAATTATTGGACTTTGTGCACTACAATTTATTAAAGTATGTGCCTGCAAAACATGGTTAAATTGCTATGTGTAGTTTTTGATCCTATAAAACTTATATAACTGAAATAAATTGACCAATTTCAACATAAAATAGTGCTTGAAATAATTCTTAGATTTAAAAACTGTGTTTCAGTGTGTCATACATATCTCTATAAAGCTACAGTCATTCAGGGTAACTTTGATCCGCATTTTCTCTATTTTCAGATGCCACACTCTTATTTTAAGAATATTGTTGCAATTAGGGGCAT
Source organism: Maratus michaelseni (assembly GCA_963931845.1). NCBI lineage: Eukaryota > Metazoa > Arthropoda > Arachnida > Araneae > Salticidae > Maratus > Maratus michaelseni. Next base: position 103,590,711 of record OZ007600.1, read on the forward strand.
AAAAGAGAAGAAATAATCCTAAATTATTGTATAACTACCAAAAATTAAGGAATAATAATGATAAAAGCAATAAAAAGTGAATTTTTAACCTGGTTCAAAGTTACCCAGCCATGTAGGGTAACTTTGCACCATATGATAAGTATCATCTAAAATAATTCATTATAAAAAAGGATATTATATTTAGGACAACTTTGAACCCCCAAAAATGTTTTCAGATGTGTAAAGATTCCTAATTTACATTTCCCTACATCACAAGATTTGTATAATTTATGGTATTACAACAAATATTATGCATAAGAAAAGTGCAAGAAACAACAACTTCAAAACAGCATTAAAAATTAACTTGAAAACAGTACTTCACAATAATAGTTGGATGATGCAATTAATTGTGTATAATATTGGTAATTTATTTTCCACAATAAAGAGTAGAAATCCCAGTTTAGAACTTTGCCAACAGAGCACAGTTCTGGAGTTTATCCAGCTTTTTGAAGTCAAAAATTTTGAAAATTAGGTCGTGGTGCAAAGTTATACCCCATGGTTCAAAGTTACCCTGAATGACTGTACCAATTTCATGTTTTTACATGTAATACTTTATTTAATATAAGTCAAGAAAGAGCACCGATTACTTTTTTTAGAATAGAGAGAAATGTTATCCTTTTTTATATCAAAAGTGCATAATCAGTTAAGTGTGCCTATCAAACAAAAATAATATTGCATTTCAAATGAAATGCGAAACATTACAAATATGTCTTAATAGCCTTTTATTTTAGTAATGTACAAAATTTGATATTAATTTTTTTTTTTTTTTTTTTTTTTTTACTCAAAAAATTTGTTTAAAAAAATATTTATTCCAAAAAACTCAAATTAAAGCTTTTCTATGCCTATCCACTACCGCCCCCCCCCTCCCAAAAAATAGCCATTTATTTCAGGAACATTTTTCTTTAAAACAATATAATTTATTAAAAAATATCTTAATATTTACTATCTCAAAAAAAAAAAAAAAAAAAAAATCTGGAACACGAATTAGTGATTTTCCTCTCTGTGCTAATTTACAAATTTCAGTACGGCATTCCAAGAAAAATAAATGTTCTTTCGTGACAGATATATAAATTTCTCTATTTTTTTGCTGCAATCGATTGACAAATTTAGCGATTTTTCTCATGCGATCAATGGGCGAATTTTGCTATTTTTTTCCCATGATTGGCGAATGTCAGGATATTTTCCTGTTACCGATTGCTGAATTTTGCAGTTTTTCTTGTGACCGATAGGTAAATTTTGATGGGTAAGTGGGGGTTTCTTTCAACCAATAGGCAAATTTCTCGATTTTTTTCGCATCTTAATGGTGAAACTTATGGGGGGGGGGGGTTTCATGCGATCGTGGATGGATTTCAGGATTTTTTTCCCTACAACCAACTGCTGAATTTCGCGATTTTTTACGCAAAACCGACAGATGAATTTTGTGATATTTTCTCGTGACCGATAGACGAAGTGTTTGCGATATTTTCCCACAACCTTTTGGTGAAATTAATGACAGCAAATTTTGGAAAACCCAAAATAATCAGGGCACATTACCAGCTATATAAAAACGGGCAGGGCACATTTACAACTATAAAAAAATCCGTGACTGCTCGGCCTACAGGAACAGGTAGATTTTGAAGATGCAGATCTTGGGGCGCCTGTTTATTGGGAATTGCAGAAGAAATGACCTTTTTACCATGATCAGGCAGTTAGAAACGCTCACTTTGAAATCTTCCTGTGTCAAGTAGGCGGAGTTGGCAGATTTTATTTATTTATTTATTTTGCTGTAAGGGTTGGTCCTATAAAAAATTTGTCAATATAAATGTTGTAGATAATATTAAGAGGATTTATAATAAATTTAAGTAGATTTGATATCTTGTGAAATGACACAGTTGTGATTTTTTTTTTCTGAAACCCCTATTTCCTCCCCCCCCCCCCTTGAGTCCATTTTTAATTATATCAAAAATTTGTCATACATAAATTTTCAGCCCTTTTCCTAGATATAGCAATAACTTTAAACGGATTCGATACATTTCATAATTAAGTAGTTACGGGGATTTTTCTGTTTTCAGAACCCCCCCCCCCCCCAGACACAAACAGAAAAAAAAAACCTCTTAATTATAATACGTATTGAATCCGTTTAAAGTTATTACTTCTAGGAAAAGGGCCGAAAATTTATGTATGACAGGTTTTTTATATCATTAAAAATGGTCCAGAGGGAGGGGCGGGAAGGGGGATTTTACAAGAAAAAGAAATCAATAACTTCGTCAATTCAGAAGATATCAAATCCGCTTAAATTATAAATCCTCTTAATATTATCTAAAACTTTTATATTGACAAGTTTTTTATAGGACCAACCTTTATAGCAAAAAAAAAAATTTAAACAAAAAAAATTCCTGCTGACTCCACCTGCAAACAAGTTAAGTTTCAAAGTGGGCATTTCCAAATGCCACATCATGGCAAAAAGGTCATTTCTTCTGCAATTCTCAATAAACAGGTGCCCCACGGTCTGCGTCTTCGAAATCTACCTGTGCATGTAAGCCGAGCTGTCAGGGATTTTTTAAATATAGAATCAATAATTATGTTGGACAATATTTACTTAGAAAAGCTGCTGAAAGTTAAACTATCTAATTTAGATAAACTTGCAGCTTCATTACCAATAATTTTTTCTGGTTTTTGTTTTGTTCAGCTAAGCTGACCAAGATTACTATATTTATGTTCAAATTTTTCAATAAAAATAAATTTTGTAAATGATGTTTGAAATACGTTTGAATAAAACATAAAATTTTCTTAAACTTATTACTAATACTTAATAGTTTGTTTTTTGTGAGTGTAAAAAGCAAACTGTGTCTGTTTTCAATTAGTTGATCATAAATTTTGCTAAGTGGGGAAAAAAAGAAAAATCATTTTAAAATGTTGTTTTATAAGTACTTTTTGGTTAGCCGAGCCGTGTGCCATTAAAATATATATATGTATACTATGAATTTCAAAATACATTAAACAAGTTCTTGCATCAATATATATATATACACACACACACATATATTTTTACTGGTGTTCCCATTTGATGTTTTTCAAAGGGCACTGCGCTCTGTCCTTTTTGTTTAAACTGCCGATGCACCCTGTCTTTTTTAGACATAGTAAAAGCACCCTGCCCCTTTTCCCAGTAGCTTCTTTGCGTCCTCTCAGAGTTGTGCGAAGAGGGGGGAGAAGTAGACCTTCGCCCCAGGTGTGGAAATTGAGGGTGTGCAAAAATTCATACTACAACTACAGTTTTATTTATTCATTTTTTTTTCAGTCGATCATTGTCTGAAAATTTCTCTCATAGTAATTTTTTTTTTTTTTTTTCTGCAAAACATGATTTCTCTAATGAATAAGTGCAATTTTTTCTTATTTTCTCTTATGTTGTTCCAAAAAACGCAAAATATTTATTCAAGCGAATTTATTTCTGTTTCTGCACTTGATAAATTTTAGGAATGTGTTGGTGGGAGGTGGGGGGGGATTATGCTTTTTTTAAACGATTTTGCACTCGTTTTGCACAGAGCGCAAATTTTCTTTCGCATGATCCTCTTTTTTTTTTTTTTTCAAAATATTTGACTTTTTCTCTCCAGTTGCCCCCCAGCCCCCCCTCCCATAAATCATATGGACTTTTGAAAACAGAAGTTCTGTTGTTCTGATTGACTCACGTGTTGTGCGTTCTAAATAAATGTAAAAAAAACAGATGCATCAACTGCATATTGTGTTATGTTTTCAAATTGCAATATGCATTTTCCATTTCAAAATCATCCCAGAACGGCGCGTTTCTATAAATGGAATATTCAAAAAGTGAAGTTATTTTAATCAGATTATTAGGAGATTCTTAAAAGTACAGCTTGATTTCAGCTTACCTTGATAATGTGTACTAGTGAATCCAGAGCGTGGCGCTCTCTGGGGGGGGGGTAATTTCCCCCCTCCCCTTAGTTTAGATAAATGGATTTTTCATGCAGAATTATCAGATTTTCTTCAAATTTTGTATATAGACTCATTGTGGTTAGGAGCTTCCCTGATTAGTTTTGGGGGTTCATTGAAAAAGTTTAAAGGGGAATGTGGGCTAACCCCCCCCCATCCCCTTAATTTAGATAAATTGGTTTTTCATGCAGAATTATCAGAGTTTGTATAGAGGTTCATTGTTATAAGGTGCTACACTGATTAGTTTTGGGGGTTCATTGGTTATAAAGGGGGAACGAGGGGCTAATCCCTCCCCCTTAATATAGTAATAGCCTTTGAGCTGAATGCCATCAGTTTAACTGGGCGTTTTTCTAATTATTTTAATGGTACTATCAAGTTGTTTGCCGTCAAATTTTGGCGGGTTCCATCTAGTTTTCTTTTATTTGCGTTGATGTGCGCCAGGTTTTGTTTTAATGAAAATTGAAAATGTTTACCTGATTCAGGTTGATGATTTTAGGTTAATAATTTTTTTTTGTCTGGTTCAGTTAGAGTTGTAGGTTTACTTGATATAATGCTTAGCAGGCTTATTTTCAGGTTGGTTTGTGGGTGTTTGTTTGTTGTCTGGCTTAGTTCATTGTGGTCACTTATGGGTTTTTGCGGGGCTGATTGCAACTGTCTTGATCCAGTGCAGTATTCTACTTTTATGTGCATTAATTCCAGAGAAATAATCAAATAAAAGTATGGTGTCTTATTAAAAAAAAATCCAATCATCGTTAACAACAGATTATGCAATTTGATGCAGAATTTCATCTAAAAGTGTTAAAAGGAAATTATAACTACAATCATAACTTTCTCAAACCAGGGTTGGCAGGGTTTTGACAGTTTAAACTGTCACTTCAAAAACCTAATCAGAAACCTCAAATACTACATTGATGTGTAAAATTTCACATTAAATGTCATACATATACAACATTAGATGTAATTTTTAAAATGTTACTATTACTGTAAATCAATAATTAATATCTAATAAAGTGTTATTGTTAAGTGTAATTTAACTGGGTAAAATTGTTTTTAAGTAAATATGATTTGAAACTTTCCCTTACTTAAAATATCTTAAATGTCCCAGTAATTTAAAACAATACCTTTCTGCAGCATGGCTTAAAGAGTGTAAAGAATCATCCTCAGCTGCCAAGTGACACCTGCTGGAATAGTCAACTGATTTGCCCTGAAACATTTTATGGAGTCAGAAGAGCATGAGGAGGATGCAAGGAATATTAGAATTTCCCAACTCATTAATGATTTTAATTTATGCAGTGCAAAGATCTTATTCTTCAGTTAAAACCCATAGGTGTTTCATTGCATTAGATATTCTTAAACGAGATCTGAAATAGCAAAAACTGTTTCTTCTGGTCTTTGATAAAAATGCATTTGTAACTTTTTTTTTTTCAGATTCTCCTTTTTTCAGCCTATGGTGGCAAAGATGCACATAGTGCAACCAGGAAAATGAGATCCTAATATCGAGTATCTTCCCAGAAGCATAAAATTCTCCAAGTGTCTGTGACGGATATTTCAGTGTCAAAAAATAATCTGCAGGTAAGTTATGTTGCAATTCAGGATTGACAGGTCTTTGACATGTGTCCGTTTTTGAGAGTTTAAACTGCTATGTCCAAAACCATCTTATGTCAAAAACCTCCAATACTACATTGATATGTAAAATTTTACATTAAATAGTACCTACATATAAAGGTGAAAATAAGGAATTTGGCTTAGTAGCCACTGGCCGGTAGGTTGAATTTTTTTAGTAGCCAGTTAGTGGCGAGTGAGAATAATTTCTTTAGTAGCCAGTAAGTACATGTATGTACTAAATAAAAATATTTTAATTTATATTGCTTTGAATAAACTTGAGATACTAATTTCCAATTTATTTAAAATTTAAAAAAATATGTTAACAGCAAAGTTATACACAACATTCTTATGTAGCTAACTACATAAATCTGACTAAGCTTAGGTACTTGTGTGGCTAACTACATAAGTACCTTTTACTAAAAAAAATATTTGTCTAGAATTAAGATCTGACAATAATAAAGTAGGTATGTTTATACTAGGGATGCACAACCTGTGGCCGGCAGGCCAAAAGCGGCCCGCAATGACCCTAAATGCCAACATCTCCAAAAATTTCAAATTTTACCAATTTGTCGCGAAAAAAATTTCAAATTTTGTCCATTGGTCACATAAAAACATCATAAATTCAGCCGATCGGACACGAAAAATCGTGAATTTCACCAATCGGGTGCATAAAAATCACGAATTTCGCTGATCAGGAGCGTAAAAATCGCGAGTTTCACCGATCGGCGTGTAAAAATTGTGAATTTCGTCGATCGAGCACTTAAAAATCGTGAATTTCACCGATCGGGATCTTAAAAATCACGAATGTCGCCGATCGGGAGCGTAAAAATTGTGAATTTCGGCAATCGGCTGAAAGAAAATCACGAATTTCGACGATCAGAATAATAATGAAATTCGTCGATCGGACGCGAAAAAATACTAAATTTCGTTAATCGGACGCGGAGAAACCATAAATTTCATCGATCGGACACGGAAAAATCATGAATTTTGAAGAACAAGAGCGGAAAAAATCATGACTTTCGGCGATCGGGCACGAAAAAATTATGAATTTTGTCGAACGGGGGCGAAAAAATCACAAATTTTAGAGTAAGGATATCGGAAAATCCTGCATTTGGCCGGTTCTTTTCATATTTTTAATCGCGAGTTTTTCAAGTTTAATCGACGAGTGGCTACTGGCGAGTGCTTATTTTCACCTTTACCTACATACCTGCCAACTTGTTTATCCTTACAGTGTAAGGATTTATGTCCAATTGTAAGGTTGTAAGGGCAACAGGTAAGAAACTATTTCAATTCAAATGATTTGAATTCAATGATTTGAATTTTGATTTTAATTCAATTCTTGAAATTTTGTTATTTGTATTGATGTATTTGTGTTTACGCATTTTATCATGATTATATTTTAGCTATTTTTAAGTAATTTTTTTAAGACATTATACTGCATCTTTAAAATATTTATTATTTTTTTTTTAATAGCTAATGTTAAAAGATTGTCGAAAAAAAAATGCTTGGCGAGATTTTTAAAAAATTTGGCAATCACTGGTGCCCGGCTAACATAAAAGTACAAAATATTTTAATAATTAAAAGCATGCAGCATGATCACTATGGAGAAATGTATGACAAAGAATTGTTGGGTAAAGCCAAATGAGCCTATTTAACGTATATCAAAAAAGAATTATCAGTGCTCATAATATTTGGGTTATTTTTATTATTTAATATTTTTGTAGTTATCAGTAAATTTTGTATCAAATCATATATTACCTTATTAGACGCCTTCATAAATACCTTTTACTACACATATATGTTTAAAGATGCACAATGAAGTACGTCAGAAAAATTGTAAGGTTTTCTGAATAGACATGTTGGCAGGTATGTACTTACATTATATGAAGCAGTACGTAATAAATAAGTGTTTTACTATATATCAATAATTAATATCTAGTAAAGTATTACTGTTACATGTAATTTTTTAACTTGATTTTTCGATATTTACCAGCAAACCTATTGGTAAATTGAACAGTTTTTTCCCAGCGACATATTGACGAATTTCACGTTTATTTTCTGTAACCAACCAACGAATTTCGCTATTGTTTTCCTGCGATTGATTGAAGAAATTTGTGATATTTTCCTGCTACCAACTGACAAATTTTGCTCTTTTTTTTTTTGGTGACGGATAAGCGAATTTTGGATTTTTTTTCCCGCGTCTTATAGGTGAAACTCGCATGTTCTTTTTTTTTTTTTTTTTTTTTTTTTTTTTACACTTAATTGTGGACAAATTTTGCAAATGTTTTCGCGACCGATTGCCGAACTTGGCTATTTACTTGCAAGCTTGACAACATTTACAATTTTTTTCTCGCGACTGACTGACACATTTCGCAATATTTTCTAGGTATGCACCGGATATCCTGCTTATTCGGCACTCAAACTGGATATCTGGTCCGGTCGAATACTTCAGTATCCGGTTGCCAAATAGTGACTGATTTTTTTAAATTCATGTTTTTTAACATTTTCAGAAAAAATTAGTACGAAATTAATTTGCTTCTTACCAATACTATAACGTTAAAACAATGTCAGTAGAAATAAATATTCATATTTTCACAAAAATTAAATTATAGGACTTGGATATAAATGAAAATATAATATTTATTTAAAATATGACAACTAATTATTTATAATTAAAGGCAAGTTATGGTGCTCAGCATTTTCAGGCTCTGTTACTTTTTTTATCAAATATTTTCCTCCTTCTGAGAATAAGCGTTCACTCCTCTGGTTGTCTCTTTTTCTTGTGTTTTCAACAATTCTAAATTAAAAATGATTTTATTCAATCTTTTGTCACTATTTTACCTATGGATGGAAGACCTGATAAAATAATACTGATCATGAAAAGAATTGTGCCACTTTCTTGAATATCACTGTCTTCTTCTACTACAAAAGAAGATACTTGCAATGAGGAACTTCTATTTAAATTCTGTTAGAAAACATTTGTCATAGGAAAAGTAAGTATGTATGCGTATGTATGCAGGAAAAGAAAAATCCGCTTCAATAGGATGTTTAGTATTTAAATGTAACAAAGATTTATAAATATGAAAAACAGAGAAATTACTTAATTGTTTATCTTTTTATGTTGAATGAGCTTGAATAAAAAAAAAAAAAAAAAAACTACAGATATATGTATATTGATTAAATTTCTATACTTAATTACTAAAAAGTATTTGTTTTTAAGCAACTTTAACTTAATAAATGAGTTTAAATCTATTGTTAACATTTTAATGACATAAAATTATAATAAAGTTTTTCTTCTTTAAGCAATAAATAGAAATATTACTATTGAAATTAAAAGCGAAAAAGTATTCGGCCGGATACTGGATATTCGGTAAATTTTTGTACCGGATATTCGGCAAAAATTCACATCTGGTGCATCCCTAATATTTTCCCGCCATTAAATACTAAACATCTATAGACAAATTTTGTGATATTCTTCTTCAGCAGATGGCAGAATTCTGACTGAAGAGATTCACGATTTTTTCCCGTAACCGACAGATGAATTTCTAGATAGTTTTCCCACGATCGATTGACGAAATTCGTGATATTTTCCTGCAACTGATTGACGATTTTACGGATTTTTTTCCACGTCTTGCTGGCAAAACTCAGGGTTTTTTTTTTCACACGATCGTCGACTAATTTTGCTATTTACCCCCTGCGGTCGACTGGTGAATTTCGCTATTTTTTCTTCACGCAATCAATTAACAAATTCCGCAATATGTTCACGTGACCGTTTAACAAACTTTGTGAAATTTTTCTGTGCCCGATTGACAAATTTTCGTTTTTTTCCCGCAACCTATTGGTGAAATTCGCATGTTGAAATATGCAGATAGAATTTTTTTTGCGAACCCAAAACGCTATGCAGCTTTAAAAAAAAAAAAAAAAAAAAAAAAAAAAAACGGGCAGAGCTTATTTGCAGCTAGAAAAGAAAAGACGGCCTGCTTTTCGCTGATTTCTTCAACCGCTTTTCACAGATTTTCTCTTTTGAACTTTCTGGCAAGATGCAAGCACAGTATATGAGCAAACGCTGTTGTTCCATTGAGCAGGGATGTCGGAGAAGAAAAAAAATTTATATTTAGCTTGCAAAGAATAAGGAGATGCGCAGAAGATCATAGCACTCTTCCAGATGCGAGGCGAAAGTGTGGCTGCGGCACCGTGCCTGCTGACGAAGTAAAAAATCTGCAGAAGGAGGGAAAAAAATCTGTGAGCCGAAAAAAATTCCATGGAAAGAAATATGCAGAAGAGGGGAAAAAATCTGCGACGTATGTCGCCCGTCTCGAACTTTCTGCTACAGGGAGTATTTTAATCTTAGCAATAAAGTACAATCGGATCAGAAGTTTTGTAAAGCGTTCATTCCAGGAATACAAGCACGTCATCAGAGTTGTTGCTACCTATGCAGACTTGACATGTCTCCTGATTTTCACACATTTTCCTGCATTCCTGATTTTTGACATATTTCTTCTGATTTTCTTACATTTTCCAAGTCTGTTATTTTTACTATCAAAAATTGCCTCAAATAAAAATAAAATCTTCACTTTTGTTTTGTATGGGATTATGTAGAAAGAAAAATTTCCTCAGTTCGTAGTTAATCTAAATATAATGTGCTTTAATTTTTCTACATTTAAGAAGTAGTATATAGTTTTTTCTTGAGTAAAAATGATATTTAATCTTCTAAGACATCCAAGCACAATTTTAAATTAAACTTCTACTAAACATGCTTGCATTTTTAAAAAATGCTTACCAAAAAGCTTTCTGAAATAAAATCTGATTTTTAGGTTTCAGAGCGTGGCAAATCTACCTACCTAAAACTTCTTGACATAAGTATTAATTTTTAATATGTTTTGTAGTGGAAATATGCTTCAGGAGTGGGGGGAGGGGGGGCATTCTGTAAATCTTGTGGCAGTAACTTTTTTGTTTGGTGCAAAATTTGTTCTGCTGTGTTATTTGCAAATCTTAACAACAAACCTCAGCTACAGTGTATTCTCTATATGGTCAAAAGTCATATATTTTTTTCTCATTGACACTTGCTGCTAAAATAAAGTACTAAAGGACCACCAAAGGATTTAATTTGGTTTCTGGTAACATTTGTCTATTTACTCATTATAGCTTTATATTTTAACGCCAGGTTTTTTATTTGGAATTTCTTTTTTCCATTTTTTTTTGGTAAAGGCCGAAGGTTTTTCAGAAAAAAAGTCAATGTCTGCTTTTTGAACCTAATTCTGACGCACAAGACAGGTAAAAAAAATATCGTCATGTAACAAGATTTGCTTACAAGTTGATAAGTAATTTATTTATCCAAAAACGCTATTCGATTCCAAATTGCTTTAATAGTCAGACCTGCCAATTAGGTACATTTTTATGTTTAAAAATGAGTCAGAAAATTTAGCATTGTTGAGCAGGGAATTTGAGAACAATTGCAAAATTACTCGATCAGTTGTAGGAAAAAAAGATTGATTTCATGGAAAAAATTATATATTTCATCGATCTGTTACAGGAAAAGTTTTTAACTACTTGCCTCCGTTGCGAGAAAAAAACGCACCGTTCGATAATCGGTCACGGGGAAAATATCACTAAATTCGTCAATTGGTCACAGGAAAAAAAAAATCACAAAATTTGTTGATCTGTCCGAGGGAGGGGGGGGGGGATTGCGAAAGTCACCGGTTTGTCACTGAAAAATATCGCAAAATTTGTCAATTGGTCGCGGGAAGAAAGTTGTGAAAATTTTGGACTGTTTGGGGGGGGGGGGGATCACGAAAAAAATTCAGTCGAACACAAGGAAAATCGTGAATCATCAGTCGAGCAAAATATCACAAAATTTGTCAATTGGATTCGTTAAAATATCTCAGTTCGTGAGCCGGTTGTGAAGAAAAATCCCAAAAATTTTCATTCGGATGCAGAGAAAGAAAATGTTAATTTTGTCAATCTATCAGTCAGATGAAACCATGAAATTCACCAATCGGTTGCGAGAAAAATCGGGAATTTCTTCAATCATAAATGTTGTTGGTCGGTTTCTGGAAAATATCGCAAAATTGTCAATCAGTCGCTTGAGGGGGGGAAAAATTACAAATATTTTCAGTTAAACACTGAGGAAAAAAATCATTTGTAAATCATGTTGGAAAAAGAAAGCATGCAAATCACCGATCAGTCGCAGAAAATATCACAAAATTTGTCAATCGCTCATGAAAATATATTGCAAAAATTGTCGATAGGTTGTGGGAAAAAATTGCGAATTTTGTCAATCTATCGTGGGAAAATCCCTGCAAAATTTGTTGATCGGGCATAAGAAAATATTCGTCAGTCAGTTGCGGGACTTGATATCGCTTCAAAAAACAAATTTCTTTGGAAAATGGTAATTCTTTTTTGGGCCGGAGCCTTCCGCCCTCGACATTCTTTTGGGTGGGATTTCAAAATTTTGGGCATGAATCCCGTCATCCTGCCCTGAAATTCAAGCCTTGTATAGATTTATTATTTAGAGTGTTTTTTCTGTAATTTTCTACAATATGAAATTAGACAACTCAGTATAATTAACTCTTAACAAAACTCAATACAATTAAATATTGAGAGTGTGCTATTGGAGGGTTAAGTAAGCAAATCTATCTGTAAATACTGTTTGATATTAATTTATATCCAAATGGAATAGTTGCTGCAAGAATAGTAAATATTTATGCACTGTATGATTATGCATAAATGTTATGTACAGGGTTGTTATAATTAAAATTACCCTGCTTAGACCTGGTTGACAGATATCGATGAAACTTGGAAAATAAGTTATATGGGGGGGGGGGGGTTGCAAAATTTCTCAATTGGTCATGGGAAGAAAGTCGTGAAATTTTTTGCCCGGTAACGGGGGGTGGGGGGTGGATCACGAAAATTTTCAGTCGAATGCAAGGAAAATCGTGAATCTTGTCACTCTCTCAAGAAGAAAACATGCAATCAGTTGAGCAAAATATCACAAATTTGCCAATCTATCACGGATAGAAACAAGCCAACTCAGACTCCGTTTTTTTTTTTTTTTTTTTTTTTTTTTTGTTAGACAGTTTGAAGTGAAATTAAACCAGTTCTCAATATACTGCCTGGCGTACTTTGTAGATGAAAACTAGGAAATTTTACTATATTAAAAATAATTAATCTTTATTTTTTTTTCCTTTCCATCAAAAATTTTTTCTGCCCTGGGGAACCTTATTACTCTACTTTCCCCTTTTCAAGTCCACGAATCCGAAATAGTAAAATTTCTGTTTTGTTTTCTTCTTTAGATTTCGATAATTGGAATTTTTCGGGTTTGTGGATATGAAATTGAAAAATTAGTAAATCATTCGAGCATTTCTAGTTGAGCAAGTTTACTGGCAGGTATGCCCAAAAAGCTATTGTATCTGATGATTCTTTTGCACTAATTAATGAGTTAACTGTCCTAAGGGATCATCTCATTTCAGCATTTAATTAGCAGAATTACTTTGCCTCTGAAAGTGTTATATATGCTCAGGCCTTGCAGTGCTCCTATATTTCCTATAAATTTGAAAAAGTTCCTATTTTTTCAGTCCTTTACCCTCGCAATTATTTTTTATTTAGTTGTGAGCCGCAAAGTTATAAATCCGGATGTGATTGCACAAATTTCGTCAATCCTACGAAGAAAAACAAGTTCATTTGTTAAGTCAGCGGCAATATTGGGAACTTCATCATTTGATTGCGAAAAATAATTGTGAATTTCATCCATCGGTTAAAAATAAATCTGGATTTTCGTCAATGTAGCTCAGAAGAAAAAATATGAATTTCATCTATCGGTCATTGAAAAAAATTGCCAATTTTGTTAATCGATGGCTGATAAAAATCGTGATCTTAGTCTATGAAGTGGTAAAAAAAAAGTAATTTCTCCTGTCAATCGCATTAAATAATTGTTGATTTTGTCAATCAGTCATTGTAATATATCAGAAAATTTGTCAATCAGTTGATAAAAATCGTAAATTTTGGCATTCACTTTTCAAAATGTCGTTTTTGTCATTCATCTGTGTAATAATAATAATAATAATAATAATAATAATAATTTCTTCAGTCTCATCAATCAATCGTTGAAATGAATCTCAAAATTTCTCGACCATTGGTTAATAAAAAGTCACTCAAAAAAAAACTCGCTCGTCGGCTATAAAAAAAAAAAAAAAAAAAAAAAAAAAAAAAAAAAAAAAAAATTCAATTTTGTCAGTCAGCCGTAACAAAATTACCAATTTCGTCAGTCAGTAGTTGATAAAAATTGTAATTTTCAGCAGTCGCTGTAAAAAAAAAAAATCATACATTTCGTCATTCAATTGCAGCAAAAAAAAAATCGCTGATTTCGTTAGTCGGTCATTGAAATGCATCAGAAAATGTGTCGATCGTTCATTAATAAAAAATTGCAAATTTTGGCAGTCGATCACTGTTTAAAAAAAAAAGACATGCATATTTCACCAGGGGTCGATCCAGGCAAAATTTGGGTCCTATTTAGGGACCCTTCACAAAAATCAATTTAATAAAATAGACCCCTTCACAAAAATCAATTTAATAAAATGGGGCCCTTCACAAAATTCCTTTTACTAAAATAGGCCCTTTCACAAAGTTCTATTCCATAAAAACTTATTTATTTTTTATTTACTATTTTGTGATGTTTTAAAATGTATAATTTGTAAACAAACACGTTCACCAGAGAGGCAAACTTCAGCAAAAGGATTTAAAAGAAGTTTTTGTTTATAAATGCTGGGTTTGAATTTGATTAACTGGATTTCAACTTTCGTTACAAAATGTTATTTTTCACAAAAATATAATTAATTTCACAAAAATAAACTTTACTTTTCACAAAATGGGCCCCAAGAAAAAAACCCTGCATCGACCCCTGTTCACCAATCGTGGGAAAAAAATCTGATTTCATCAGTCGGTCATTGAAATATATTACGAAATTTGGCAGTCACTTGCGGTAAAACAATAGTCTCAGATTTCTTTCTGTAGCTTTCCGAAATAAAATCTTATTTAAACCCTATCTTACCAAAACTAATTTATTTGTCTTGTTAATTTATATGCAAATAATGTACTAATATTGTGTTCTTAAATATTTTCTAGCTTCAGTGAGACAACAAACTGTTTGAAGATGCTGCTGTTAGTGACATTCAAAGCTGGATAGCCAAGTGGCTGCGATATGCAACAGATAGAGAGTTGGGCTGTTGAAAAAAACAACTTAATGTATCAGAAAATTCTGATTTTAATAAATAAATAAATAACCATGTATTTGTATTGTCTTTTTTTTTTTTTTTTTTTTTTTTTTTTTCAAATCTTAATATCAAAAAAGGATCTTTTAAAGTTTATTATACTTTAGCCAAAAATGTAAAATACTTTATACAATTTATTTCTTATAAATGTCTCTTTTAAGTATATCAACAATTTTAAATTATCTGCACAAACTAAAAAAGAAAAAAAGTCAGTTTTTATAAATAGCCTTGATAATAGCTTTTCCTGTTTAATTAAAAATAAATTGCAAGATAGTTCATCAGTGAAGCTAATCTAAAAAATGAAAGTTCAACCAATATTATTGCAGTTTGAAAACAAATTTAAACTTTTAAAGTATTGTTATGTATGTAAACGATGCTATTTTAGAGAAACAAATTTTACTTTTGGCATAAATATTTTCAAATCTTCAATTATTACTGATTTGTTACTGTGCATTTTGTTTTGGAGCAGCTTTTCAGTGTTCTTAAGGTCGAATTGTGGAGCAACAGAGATGTTACTATAGTGATGACTATAGTACATTTTATGATGAATGTGATCAAGTTATCCATGTGAAACATAAATGAAATATAAATAACATACACCGACAGGTGTGGGAGAATTATCAGAAAATTTTATCGACAATGATTTACTTCACTAGCCAACAAAGATGCAAGATACAGTTGAACATTGTTATGACAAGATGTAAGCAACTGAAAAAGAAATAGTTTATTACTTTTGCAAAAAATTTCATAATTTTTCTTTTATAAAATTGAATTGTACATAAGAGGGGAAAGTTTAGTATAGGATATAACTTTAGGTACAATGTTTGCTTTGCAACACTTAACTAGTAAAATTTTGGTTTGTAAATTTTTTTTTTAAACATGTCTTGTGTAAACTAAAATTTTCAAAGACTGTCTAAAATTTCACTCACCCTGTCAGAAAAACCCGGGTCTGTTGCGATTAAAATGTATTTTTTCACTCCTATAGGGGCATATGTATAATTTATGTAAAAGCGAAGCAAAATTAAATCTGTAATCCTGATCATAGTCCAAACTGTTTTAGTTTATGTAAATACATGAAGATATTTGCTACGAAAATAATACATATTAATGAAGGTTGTAAAACAGGTGCATTTTTGCATTACTAAATATATTTCTGGCAATTACCATCTGATTATTTGGAAAACTACAGCCAAAAGAAAAAAAAATCAAATTTTGTATTAAGTTTTTGACTTTGCCATTACCATTGTTATTGAAGCAATTTTACTCTTTCAAAAAGTACACTAAAAGTTTTATACTAAATTTTCTTTTTAACAAAGAGAAAGTTATATTACCTATCTTGCCAGGAATTAGATTTTTTCCTCCAATGCTATCCCATTTTTATGAACTTTTATATATATTTATAACTTGTAAAGAATTTAATAAAAATTTGAATTTTGTTTCTTCAAGATTAATCGATAATTTAAGCTATTTACAATTACTACGTTTGATTACTACTTATTACTTGTAAAAAATTTAATAAAAATTCGAAAATTTTGTTTCTTCAAGTTTCATTGATAATTTAAGCTAACTACAATCGCTACATTTGTAAAGGATTGAATTTGGTGGTTCTAGATAGAGAAGATGTTTCAATGGAAATTTCTAGGATGGATTTTTCTAGATATAAATTGGGAAAGTTGAGTCTGCATGGGATAAAATAGAAACACGTGGCATTTAGAAGAAAATTTAATATCCTGGAAAATTAAGTGAGTAGTGGTTAATATTCACATTTTGCATAATGTTCAAATTTGTGCGAGATAAATGTTTAACTATTTTATTGGATTTTAAATCTGTATCATCCCCCCCCCCTTTTAAAAATATTTGCTCATCTGTAACTAGGAGGGATGAATGACAATAATCGAAAAACAGCAGATTAATAACTGTACACTATTAAAAAATTTCAGCTTTTGCTGCATAGTCACTCCCCTGCTTTTATAGAATATCTCTATTTTGACCAATGAAAATGCTCCATAATATAGTAACGTAACAGTTTTCTCTAAAAGCGGTGGAGTGTGTCTGCAGCAAAAGCTGAAGATTTTTAACAGTGTATGCTATAATAATGGTTATCTTTATAAAAGCTTTATTGCTTGAAAACTACTAAAATATAATAGACATATGAATATACATTTAACAAGTGTTTATTATATTGATTTTCACCATGAAGCTGTGTTATGAACTGAAAATGAAGTATGTCGTTTGAGATATTTACATTGAAAAACATATTTTTTTTTTTATTAAAATTGTTAGAATTTATCAATATTTGATTAAAATGAAATCCTTTTCAAAATTTAGTTCTAGTTCATTGCACTGCATATGATGAACATGGCCGATCAAAAATATGAAACACATGAAACTGAATGAGGAAATATATATATATATATATATATATAAAAGATTGCTTTCTCTAAGCATATCTGTATTAAGTTAAATACTACGCCCTAAAATAAGGTAACTGCAAGGTCTTGGGGGAGGGGGGGTCTTTCAGTCCTAACATTCCAAAATAAGACAACATAAGCTTAATTCTCTACTATAAAATTAGTTTAGAGAAAATCGTGCAACTATTTAAGATTCTTAAACTTAAATGTGCATATGAATACTTTTATAGATATACAAGCTTTTTTTTTTTCAATTATATAACTCTTTCAAGGGCGGTGGTACATCTATGAAACCACTTAATTTTAATTACAGAATGGTACCAGAATTTCGATTTGATAAAAAAAAAGCTCATGATGCATGTGAAATTAGCTTTTTTTTTGTTTCAAAATTTTTAAATTCCGGTGTCATTCATTAATTTTAACATTGTAGCAATCGAAGTGCTTTGCCCCTGAAAGGGTTAAAACAGTTTCGATACTACAAAATGTGTAATTAAATCGATTAAAAGTATTCGCCGACATACGTATAAAATGTCATTAGATTGGCACAGGATCTATATTGTCATATGTGCATCAAATATATAGTTCAAAATGATTACCACTGGATATCAATAATACCACATTTGTGTCATTATTTTAACATTTTCATGCCTGCAATCTCGGAATTCCTACGTATTTGTATCAATTATGTATCACATATATAGCCGATTTCCGTTGTTGTGCCATATTTCTGGCGCAATGTCGATAACCCATCAAAGTATCGCCAAAGATATCGACTGAACGGACAGAATCGATCCTTTTAGGTTACGATTCGCTGTTATCGAAATAACACCTCGATTACTTGACGAAAGATACAATTTTTGTGCCAATCTGTTAGTTCTGTGCTAGCTGGGTTTTACTTATTTTAAAATAAATTCGTTCGTGAATCCTGGTGTCAATCAATCATTTCGATATATTATAACTACAAGATTTCTTTGCCCCTGAAGGGGTTAACCGACATCAATTGTTCTGCAACTATCAGCAAAGAAATAAAATATTTTGCTTCAGAATTACTGGTGTGCAAACAACAAAAGTATTCGCCGCTCTGCTGTTGCAATAATGCAACGCTAGGCTCTAATGGGTGAAAAATTCGAATTGCTTGATTGCTAGAAGGTTTTTTAAATAGAATTATTCCCCTTATTTAATGGCAGATATTAAATAAGGTGAAAAATAAGACTTATATTAGTCTAGATTAATTTTGACACAATTAATCAAATTGGTAAAGAAATTATATGAGATGTAATCTTCCTAACTCAGTGAAAAAGTCCGGGCCAGAATTCGAGCCCGGTATCCTTCGGCTGAAGCTGCCAATGCTCTACCAACTGAGCCATCTCACACGAATATGGCTGAACTATTTCACCCAGTTAACCTTAATGATTGTAGCGCCTGATCTGATATCTGAATCAGCATAACAGAATAAATCACAGGTAATGGGACCTCCAGTAAACACTAGATTAATTTTGACACAATTATTCAAATTGGTGAAGAACTCATATGAAATGTAATCTTCCCAACGAGGCGAAAATCCTGGACCGGACTTTTCGCCCCGTTGGGAAGATTAAATCTCATACTTATTATATTTTTAAAAATATGGTGGCAATCAAGCAAGCTTAATTTTTTTTTTTAAGTATCGAACTGGTAACACTGCTTACGGCGATTGAAAGGTTTAATTAAAATTTATAATGATGATAATAACTACTTTAGCTTATGACATATATTTTAATTTAAAATCCGGATTTTAAATTATTTCTCACCAAGAATTCGCAAAACATGACAAAATAGAAATGCAATACAACTGGTTGCTACAGTAAATTAATAAATTTTGTCTAATAATTCCTTTTCTTTTGACATAACGGCTTCATTAAGATTCACCTCATTAATATTTAGAAAAAATATACACATAAATATTTATCTTAATAAAGAATTATTTTTATCAACGAAAAAATTGAATATGGATTAACATTTTCATTAATTCTGCTTCCATTAACAGAAGTGTAACAAAAAATACAGTCACTGTTGACAGCTGAGATAGATTACGTCCTGAAGTAGTTATAGATCATAACCAAATGATCTCTTTTGAAATGTTGATACTACAAAAATATATAAAAGTATATTCTTTTTATATGTGGTAATGAATGTATAATAAATAAACTGTCAATTACAGAGGAAGTTTATAATAAGTTATGTTTCAACTGCAGTTAATAATATGATTTTCTACCAGTGTAATTAATTTTGTTTTACTGTAAATTTAGAAACAATAAAAGAACATCTGTTCAATCATTATCAGGGTTCGTACAGATATTTACTTTTGAGACCACTATTTTCCTACAGAAAATTTCACTTTATTTAGTCACAGAATGGTGGAATTAAATGAGGTAAAATTTCTTTTAAGAAATACTGGTATTCAAAATGAACAATGATCAGAATTGCCAAGTCTCCGGCTTTTTGTACACCAGTAATTTTTTAGAGAAAAATTTTGTTCTTTTAAATAGCAGAATGTTCCGATTACATAAAACAACACTTTCTGTACTAAAATACTGGTGTCCAAAAAGCCGGAGAAATGGCAGGTCTGAATGATTATTTCTCATTGAAAAATAAACATTTAAATCATATGATTTTTGGGAAGATATAAATTGATTTTTGTTTCGTGAATTTAACATGTAAATCCCGAACCTTTCAAATTCTACAAATATTTGAAGACGTGAGTTTCAAAACTCGTCTTATCCAGAAAATCAAATTTTGGGAAATCGCGAAAACCTATAACTACTTCCATTGGTTTTCATTGCAAACCAAATTTTTACAACGCAAGATACTTACAATACATGCAAAAACTTTTTTTTGCGGATTGTAGTGTTTTTTTTTTTTTTTTTTTTTTTGTGTAGATTTACCAATAGAATAGATTGATGAGAAAACATGATTTTTTAAAATTTTGGATAACACGAGTTTTGAAACTCATTTTCTCACGTTTATACTTCCAATCTTATGCCTATAACAATTGAGTATGCATCATCAAAGAGGTTCATTAGGTTATGGAAAAATAATGTAACAACAACGAATGTTTAATTATCCATTGATTCTGTGAGCTTATTTTTAATTATTTATTGGGTTGTTCGGAAAGTTCTTTCCGTTTGGGAAAGTTGGAAAAATTCTATCATTTAACACATTGACAGACAGTAGGAACAAGTGAAGTTCGAAAATTGACACTATCTGTTTTTGTAATTTTTAGAATATTAGAAGTATAGTTTTACTCTTTCTGCTTAAATAAACTGAATTTTGATTAATTCAGCACCTTTAATTAGGTTGCACTAATCCCTTCACAACCACGTCAGGGTGACTAGTGGTCAGGAAAAATACAGTCAAAAAAAGTGATAAACACCAGTATATTCGTATAGAAAAATGTATGTTGATTATTCGATCCAAATAATCAATTTGAATTTTTCTATAAGAATATACTGGTAATTGTTATTTTTTTACTGTATTTTTCCCTGACCACTAGCCACCCTGCACGTGTATACTGAAGCTGAAACTCGTATAATAGGTGGAAAACGAACTTCAACCTAAAAAATTGTTTCCAAAATATGACACTGGGCTTCTACTTCTACGCCGGTAAATGTACATTTGTGCTGCTATAGCCGTAGTGTCTTAAGACGACCGTTTCGTTTCGGGCGGATATAGCCGTCATGCCATATTGTGAACTTTGCTTTGCGGCTATAGCCGCAAGTGTCCGTCAACTTGCTAACTATCAAACATGAATTCCGATATCTAATGCCTGATAATTGACAAGCAGAATTTTCCGGTTCCAATTGGTTTTCCCAAACGGAAGGAACTTTCTGAACAACGCAATAAATATCTGAAAATAGCAATCATTGAACCAATTTCAAATAATCACTTGTTATATCTTTACCAGTGCTGGAACAGCTGCGCACAAGGAAGCAAAATGTCATAACTAAATTTCGTATTATTCGCCTTATTTAATGGCAGAAATTCTGCCATTAAATAAGGCGAAGAATACTATTAAAATTTACAGGTGACAATTCACTCCTTGGGGTGCAACTGTTCCATCACTGCTTTTCTATATTTAAAAAATATTCATTCTATAATATAAAGTACATATCAAATCTTATAGATATAACAAGTAAGTATGCAGTATCAAAAATGTTTATTGCAGGGCTCGTACGCTCTTATCAAAAATTTTTAGTGGAATTTTTCGCCTTATTTAACCCTTTCAGGGGCAACCACTTGTGTTCCTGTAACGTTGAATTCTCATCGGAATTTAGGAAAGAATTCAGTTCAAAATAAGAAAAAGCAATTTTTCAACTGTTTCCCCGTCAAAGTTTAAAAAAGTAAAATTTAGATAAAAGTTTCTGGTTCGAATTGGATTAAAATTAGGAGGGACATAATATATCCCACCGCCCCTCAAAGAGTTAAATGCAGAAAAGTATTCAAATCCTGCAATTAATCAAGGCGTCTATAATTTCTGCTGTTTAACTATTAAATAGAAAATAATTGTCGCAAAAGCGTACGAATACTGTATTAGGTTACAGAAAAATATTCTAACAACAACGACATTTGAATTGGTCATTGCTTCTGCCAACTTTTCTAAACTTTACTAAATTGATGACTGTTTCTGAATAGATGGCTGAAAAGATTCTGAAGCTTACAAGTAAAATATTCTCAGAGCTTGAAAAGTGACAGGTATAAAAGTTCCGTCACGTATAAATTTTTATTCGAATAAATTTCATATCGTTAATATATTTATTTCGTGAAATATTTTCTGTTACGACATTTGTATATATTCAGAATTTGAAGTGTTTTATAATATGCACTTCAAACTAATATTTAAGTTAAATATTTTAAATATTTGGAATAAATAATGTGTTAGATCAATGATTTGCAATCTCGCGGCTTTCATTATTTTATTAAAACATTGAAGCAAAGATAATTCAGAATTTATTTTGCAAAGACTAGTCAGAAATACTGGTAGTTAATTTGGCGTATAATTTGGCTAGTTGCTTATTTGCGTGCAGAAAAACAGTAGTTTTTTTTGTGTGAGATATTTAAAATAAAAAAGCACTAAAGCAGTGATCGATAATCAATGGCTTCCAGATCAAAACAGTATTTCCTAAATGTAACTTTAGCAATTGAATACAGCGAACAAAAAAGAAGAAGATTACTATTTGGAAAAAGTGGTAACAAATAACAGGGCTCGTAGTTATTGATATTTCTATATTGATTATAGCTCGTACCAATGAACCAATTTTTCAATACTCAAAAACTGGAGAACTAATTAAAAAAATTTAAGGAATCTTACGGTGATTGAATAGTCGAATTAATACTTATAAATGGTTACAGGGTTCGTACGCTTTTACCACATATTTTTAATAGAATTTATCTATTTAATATTTAAATAGCGGAAATTGCAGACGCCGAAATTAATGGCATGATTTGTAATACCTTTCTGCATTTAAATAAGGCGAAAATTTCTATTCAAAATTGTGGTAAAAGGCATACGAACCCTGAGTAAGCTGTCCGTCGGTTTCTCCGAGAAAAGTGGCAACTGTAACTATGCTGAAACAGTGGTAACAAGCGGCCGCAGTTGCCGAAGGTTACACTAACACATCTCAAAATGTTACGAATTAAAAAAGGTTTTCACATAATATTAAATTTGAAATTGATTTAGCATGTTTTAAGAGGGCTGTCTCCAAAAAGGTCTCGCTTGTAACCTTCTTACAAATTTTGATTTTTCAGATGATATCTGGTCTGAAATTTTTTCAGAGATGCAAAGCTAAAGGACAAAATTATAAAAAATTATAAAAACAATTATAAAAAATGACGTTCAGGTTCAGTTTCATTACAGGGATTGGCAGCATACATAGTGCACTCTCGTTAATGCGGCTCCGCTTAATATATAGGCCGGAGCGCATACAGAGAGTCAAATCCGGTCGTGCGCGTTATAAGTCCCTCAGGACTTGGGTTCGGTGGTCAAATACGCGCCGATGGCCCCTGAGGCACCTGGCGGTGCAGCCTTGTTTTATGTCATCTTTTAATGAGGATAATTTCATTTTGCGTAGCGTTTTTACTTACCCATCATACGTACTATAGTGTAAGTCTTGTAATCGTTTTGATAATTGGATTTTTTTTTTTTTTTGACGGATTTAGACGTTTCGGGCACTGGAGATTCCGAAAAACATATTTTTAGAAAAAAAAAATTTACCGTCCGTCTGTCTGTGTGTCTGTAAACGCTCTACCTCCCGAACAAATTGAGATAGAGACTTGAAATTTAGTATGTAATAATGGGAAGAAGCTTATTGAATTTCAGCAACCTCGATTATCCGGAACTATTTTTTTCGAAATCTCGAAATATTCATTTTGATAAAAGGCATATCAAAATTTTCGAAATTGTTTATTTTAAGGAGTGAATATAAAAGACAATAACAAAACATAAATTTTGCATAAAAAATGAAGTCTACCGGATGAGTAGTTGCCGAGATATTTGGAATCCTATTTTCCACACTTTTCGATTTTTCATAACCCTTTATTTCATTCAAATTTATATTTTAATTGGAAATGAGGCGCTTAATCATTATCAATTTTGGAGTTATAAGGATGTTTCTTTTACGCAAGTCAGTAATTTCATATTTTATATTATGTATATCCATACTGGGTAAGTATTACTACGACTAGTTTCATTTGCAATTAATGTTAAGGACGACACTTAGTACGTACTACTCATTGGATAACTCGGACATTTTTTTCAAAATTGCCAGGAGATATTTGAAGTTAGGTTTGTATATTATGTCTTCAAAAGCAAAATTTGTTGCGACTTTGGTTATTGACAGATCAGGAAATTGTCAGTGTCAGTGAGGAAGAGAAAAAAAAACAATCCACCACCAAAAATGGAATAACTTCAAAAATTGCTATCGGCTCTTCACTTATAGTGCTAATCAAAATGTGATGTAACGGACCAAAATTTTCTTCTACGCAACAGAACTGGAAAATGGCGGGATTAAAAGATTACTTTTTCAGCTCTTGCACACAAATGTGGGAGATTACTTTATTTGCAATTAAATTATGTAATTACAGCTATTCCTTAATATATTTTGTATTTTCTGAGTAATTTATTATTTTGTATTAACAAATTGTCGTTAATTTGCTTTTTTTTTTTACTATAATTAATAAATTAAAGAGAAAGTTGTTTCTTTTAGCATAAAGTGCTTAATTTATGTCTAAAACTTAAGATTATTTATTCAATATAAGGGATTATTTTGCACCATTAAAATGCTAGCATCGCTTAATGTGGACTTCGGTTAGTGTAGACAAAAATGGCCTCCCTTGGAAGTCCGCATTAACGAGAGTACATTGCATCAGGGTTCGTACGCCTCCTGGAATTTTGCGACCAGGAAATTCTTCGGTACCAGTATTTTCTTACAGAAAGTTAATCCTTAAAAGAAGGCGAAGTTTCGCGAGTTTAATCTAGATTTCTTTTTCTAGAAAAAAATACTTGTAACTCTCCTGGAAAATTCCCTGATCCGTACGAACCCTGTTGCATTGTTCCAGTCTTCTTTTGTTTAGTTTTAGTTTTGTTTGTCTTATGTAGAAAATTTTTATCCGCACAGTTGTAAGAAGTCGCAGTTTGACATTCGTTAATATGAGAAAAAATTCCTCTATGAAATATCAATGGTTATTATTTCCTGCAAACATTCTGAATAATCATTTTTGTTACCAGTTGTTTAGTTAGATGTCGCATTTCTCCTTGCGCATTAATGGAAATTCACTGTTTACACCAAATTTTATAATTGTTTTAAATTCGGTCCACGGATGCTTCAGAAACATTAGCATTTCAGAACGATTGCTATTCTGTAAAAGCTATTTATTTCCAAACGCATCGCGAGAAACCGTTGAAATTACCTACACTGTAAAAAAAATTGGTGTAAAATTACGGACAGAGGCCGGCAGCAGAGATTCCAGTCATACCCCGTAAAAAAAAAAAAAAAAAAAAAAATCCATGCCCATCATTTTGTGCAGCCCGTAATTTTACGGGGTAAAGTAATATAGCATTATAATGCACAGGATATAATGCACTTTAAAACACAATAACACTTTGCTTACTGTTCCGTAGCACGGAGCACGTTAGATAATCATCACAGAATCGCTGTTTTGGCGGGTTAAAATTTTCGAAACACGAGTAAAATGAAGGGTTACACCCTAGCGGAGGACAATGCATGGGGTCGTACCGTATGTTTGCTAACACATGGGCTAGAACTGTAAGAATATGTGGATTGCTCTTGACCCTTAATAGTGATGTAAATTTCCATCACTTTTTATTTCACTTTTAATAAATAAATCAACTTCTTCGCCACCACTATATTTATATAGAAATATTAATCGAGTAAATTTCCTGTAAACTATGTTGCTGAACAAAGTTAAAAATTTATCTTAAAATTTCTGGTGTCTAATAATTAATATATGTATAACAAAAACACAATTGTAAAAGAAAAAATCCTGCAAAGAAGGGTTAATTTTCTAAGTATCTAAGGGATAAGGCCGCTTATTTAGTGGATCAGACCGTTTTTTATCAAATAAGCCTGTTGCCTGTGAAAATTGAAGGGCAAACGCTCATAAATTTACAGTTTTTTCTGAGAGTGTGTTGTAAAAATTCATGAAAAAACTAGTATATAGTAAAAGAGTAGATAAAAGGACAAACGACCGAAAAAAAGTTTTTAAAATGTAAAAAAATTAATTTAATGGTAAGTAATCTCACTATGTAAAAATAAATCAAAACAATATAGCTGTCACGCGGTAACTGACTGTATTATTACAAAATTTCTTAAATAATACTGTTATAACATCAGTAATAATGATATATACCTATATTATAAAGCAGAAATGTACGCGTCAGTAACACCGATGTCATGCCGGTGCTGGCAACAACGTGGTTATAACTGTATGACAATTGTAATAATGGAGTTAATTATGAATAATCCAATCGCTGAGATATCCAATTCGCTCTGGGCCCGATATTCGAACTTCTCTGTATGTACATGCATTTAGACATATACTTACACGCAGGCACGCGGTAGATTTTGGAGAAAAAACTTTCTGCTAACAGTGTAGTTCAGTGAAAATATAACTGCAAAATAGGTTTAGGAACATTTGCGAGCTTTATCTCTCCAGATTGTTGAGAGCATTGTGTTCTGCCATAACTAAAATTATAAAGATAAATATTTCTTACAGAGAACGCAATTTCTGCTTACTTATAAGGTAGTGAAATGCGAACTTGTTAATTATTGAAGGTGGATTTATTATACGTACGAGTTGTCCTGATTCTAACAATTGTGCGTGAACGAACCATTTACTTTGTAGTTTCTTTTTCTATCGTAAAATGTGTCTGAATCTCCGGATATGTGCTTTCTTTTTGGCATTTTCTTTGCGCAATGATATATTAATTAGATATCTGTGGCTGTCCATTTGGTATGAATACGGCGACAGAAGTTAGTTACTAAGGATTTAGTCGCAACCTGCCCTTTGAAGAGAACAAGACTGTAGTTTTGTGCTTCCAGATTTTGAAGTTCATTCGCACATTTTAATTACAAAAAGTATATTTTAATTAGGCGAGTGGTTAATATTAATTTTTCTTATTTCGTCAGGCTCATATTCTGGCATTTTCAAAATGATAAATTTATATTACTTATAAATATGATCATTAATTTAAAATGTAAGTAATAGTAGATTTTCGTGCCAGATGGTTTAAATAATTACAGGTAAAGACAGTAATTTATCGTAATAGATAAGAGCAAAAACCGCGTTCTTTCAAAATTTATAATTATTCAGACCACAATTTTTATTCTTTAAATCAATAGAAATAACAAATCATAATATTCGTCGATAGCTTATGAGTTTTCCTTATGTACTCACGTAAACCGGGTTGTTTTTATAACTATCCGGTAGACTGTCAAGAAGAAATCTAGAGCTGTAGATTTTCTTACAGAG
Organism: Maratus michaelseni; assembly: GCA_963931845.1. Lineage (NCBI taxonomy): Eukaryota > Metazoa > Arthropoda > Arachnida > Araneae > Salticidae > Maratus > Maratus michaelseni. Next base: position 103,617,985 of record OZ007600.1, read on the forward strand.
ATTTTGAGGGGTTCTATACTACTTAGAAAGACACAGTCAGAGTGTTGCTATTACTTTATTCTATATTTACAAGAAGAAAGTATTGGATTCATGAAAATTTTCGACATCCAGATTTCGACGGATTTATAAGTTTTAGGAGGTCCTGAACAGGATTTGACTGTTTTTAGAAAATGTCTGTCTGTATGTATGCGACAAAAATTTTGTGGGCGCTCTGTCTCAAGAACAAACGCATTAAATTTAATAAAACTTTATATTCAGTTAGTACCTGATATACAGGGTGATTTTTTTAAAAGTTGTGAAAGTAAAACACTATAAAAAAAGAACCACTGATCCAAATGACCTAAAATTTCACCAATATGCTCTCAAAGCAATGAAAATTTTTTAGGCATGGTTAAAAAAAAACTTAAAATCGCACCGACAGATGGCGCTGTAAGGTAGCAGACACAAAGAATATCGTCTGCGGGAGGAAAACAATGGAAGGTACTTTGAGAAATCATCTTCCGTAGACCCTCTGTCGTCATTGGACCTTTTCTTAAATTCTTAAGTGTCCTAAATCTCCTAAGAGCAGTTGCTGCGCTGTCATTATTCTGATAATACAGTTTCACTAACAACGCACGGTCCGTCAATGGCGCAGTCATTGCGAGGATTTGCGTAGAATAATGAACACGAGATGTGCGTACTTCAAATTTTTAACGCCAATGCACGTGTGCCGGGCGTAAGTTCGCCTCCCGACTTTACTGCATGTACAGCGCCATCTATCGGTGCGATTTTAAGTTTTTTTAACCATGCCTAAAAAATTTCCATTGCTTTGGCAGCATACTGGTGAAATTTTAGGTCATTTGGATCAGTGGTTCTTTTGTTATTGGGTTTACCTTTCACAACTTTTTAAAAAATCACCCTGTAAGTTGGTGCTGATTAGTTTTGTTTGAAAATCGCCCGACACTTGGCGCTGCTATGCTGCATTTTTCGAGATTACCGCAATAGCTCTATCTCAAAAACTATTGCACTTATTTTCATCAAAAGTCAGGTTCAGTTACACCTTGTCATAAATAGACTCTGATTACGTTTTGGTGTAGATATCTCAACAGATGGCGCTGCTATACCACTTTTTTTCTCGATTATTACGGTAGCTATATCTCAAGCACTAATTCACGAAATTTCATCAATCTTCAGATTCTGTTAGACCTTGACTGAAATAGATGCTGCTTACCTTTAGGTGTAAATAGCCCAACAGGTGGCGCTGCTATGCTACTTTTTCATTATTATGACGTTAGCTATATCTCAAGAACTAATGCATGGATTTTCATCAAACTTCAGATTCGGTTAGACGTTGACATAAGTTGTTGTTGATTAGATTTTGAACAAAATCGCTCAACAGGTGGCGCTGCTATGCTGCATTTTGCAGGAGTTACAAGATTTTTGTGATAGTCATATCTTAAGAACTAATGCACGGAATTTAATAAAACTTTAGATTCAGTTAGACCTTGATATAAATTGGTGCTGATTCGTTTTAGTGTATGCGAAATCTGTGTGAGATAGAAGAAAGTTTTGGGAATGGCACATCCGACTAGTTTTTACTTGGAAACATCTTTTTATTTAATCACAGACTTCTGTTGTTAAGATTATTACCTCTAGCCGCGCACGAAACGTTTTCATTCAGTGGTAACTCGCTGAGCATAAGCATTCACTTCTCAGAATTCTATATTTCATTCTTTGTTTTTATATTAACCACTAAAATAATGTATTGCATATTTTTGTAAATGATTACAATTTAAAAGGACATATTTCAGATAAATTATCGTAATAACCGGCCTATAAACTGCTGATCAATTAAATAGGTTTAAAAACAGAAATTTTATTTAATGACTTGTAACATTTTCTAATGGCATTTTTTCACTGCTGTAGCTTTATGTATATATATATATAACATGCAAATGGGAATTTTATTCTAAAAGCTCTTAGCCAGGGTTTCCCAGAAAAAACTAAATTTTTATTTTTAATACCACTATTTTCGTAAAGGAATAGTCGCCGTATCTAATTACAAAAACTTTGCGATAAAATCAGGCAAACAATACTATAAGAAACCAGTGGTGTTCAAAATAAAATGTTAGTATATGCTGGCAACCCTGTTTATAACTCACGTTCTGCGAAAGATAATTTTATGGGACTTTTTCCTGGTCAGTTAGGTATTTATTTATTTATTGAGGGGGAGGGGGGTAAGGTGTTAGTCTATAGCACATGTAGCCCAGTCAAATAAGGTGAAAAAACGGGTAAACCTCGAAATGAAAGATAACAAGCTGAAAATTTGCAAAAATCTTTGTTTTGACATTCTAAAAGTTAGCTAAAAAGTCTCATATAATCTCGTGTCCGCGTCTCAAGATATTCAAGGTCAAAAGTCAAGAAAATCGGCTTTTTGCTTATATCTCGAAAACTGTGCATTTTATTTTAACAAATCCAATTAAAATTTTACAAAATTAAAGTAGACAACATTTCCTATAAAATACATATATTATCTTTAATTTTCTGACAAAGGGTTTAGGCGCTAGAGTGCGCTGAAGAAAGACAACTTTTTGACCTTCAGACCAAAACGAGAGAAACTTCATCTGTCACCCTCGATTTCTCAAAAACTATGCATTTTATCGAGAAAACATCTGTTACAAAATTAAAGTAGGCAATATTTTCTACAAAATTCATAAATTAACTTTAATTTCTGATGGAATATTTAGGCCCTAAATAGCGCTGAAAACAAAAGCGACTTTTTGACCTTCGAGCCAATACAAGAATAACAGTCCTTTCCTACCTTCGATTACTCGAAAACTGTTCGTTTTATCAAAGAATATTAATTACAAAATTAAAGTCCACAACATTATCTAAATATTGCAAAAGTAACTTTAATTTTCTGACAAAGAGTTCAGGCGTTAAAGCGATCTGAAAAAGAGCTAGTTTAAAGCCCTCTGCCAAAACAAGAGAAACATCCTTTAAAATTGCTTCCTACGCTTCAAATGGTGTTTGAAATATAACAAAATTAAGAAATTTAAATTGTTTACTTATTTATAAATGACTTTCATAAATAAGACATTCGTATGATAATATTTAATTAATTTATATAAATAATAAGATATTAAAATTAAATAGTTTAAATACATTGTAATTACATTTTTGTTTATAATAATTATATTTTATGTAGGAAAGGGATTAAGTATTTATTTTTCGAACAATGTAAGTGCTTGGATATGCCTACGTATATTATTTTCTGAAACACGGTCTCCTAATAAGACCATTTTCTTTTTTCTATTTAGATTAATGGCTGTGATGAAGTGGCCACAGTCCTATTAAAGTTCTGTTATATATATATACAGGGTGATTTTTTTTAAAGTTGTGAAAGTAAAACACTGTAACAAAAGAACCACTGATCCAAATGACCTGAAATTTCACCAGTATGCTCCCAAAGCAATGGAAATATTTTAGGCATGGTTCAAAAAAACTTAAAATCGCACCGACAGATGGCGCTGTAAGGTAGCAGAAACAAAGAATATCGTCTGTGGGAGGAAAACAATGGATGGCACTTTGAGAAACCATCTTCCGTAGGCCCTCTGTTGTCATTGGACCTTTTTTTAAATTCTTAAGTGTCCTAAATCTCCTAAGAGCAGTTGCTGCGCTGTCATTATTCTGATAATACAGTTTCACTAACAACGCACGGTCCGTTAATGGCGCAGTCATTGCGAGGATTTCCGTAGAATAATGAACACGAGGTGTGCGTACTTCACGTTTTTTTCGCCAATGTGCGTATGCCGGGCGCAAGTTCGTCTCCCGACTTTACTGCATGTACAGCGCCACCTGTCGATGCGATTTTAGGGTTTTTTTAACTACGCCTAAAAAATACCCATTGCTTTGGGAGCATACTGGTGAAATTTCAGGTTATTTGGATCAGTGGTTCTTTTGTTATAGGGTTTTACTTTCACAACTTAAAAAAAATCACCCTATATATATATATATATATATATATATATACTGAAATCCAAGATCATACATCTTATGAATCTTGGATATGACACAAAATCTGCGCTGTTTAAAAAAGGAAAACTGACTATTATAAAAATGTTCGAGAAACATTCCAATTTGCACGAATCAGTTCAATTATTTCAGGAAGACAACTGCCCTCCAAACACATTATTTGAAAATGGAATACGTGTTCTTTTAGCAATGTATAATGTTCCAAAATCAGAACATATTATTGACAATTTTAAGTACACACAATTCATTAAATCAACAAGACTCAATAGACCGGTGCAATTATCATCTCTTCCACCAAAAAGTGCAGCAGCTCGACAGCATATTTATCGTGTCTAGTATCAGATCCAATCTTGGTTAGGGAAAGATTTAGAACCCAGAGAATAAAGGTGGGTAATACAAAACGAGATCCTGGAACCCACAACAACATTATTACCTTCAGGCCCAGAAGAACTACTCAGTACGATCTTCTGCTATTGCAAGAAAGGCTATGGCGCGAATTGTGGATGTAGAAAAGTAGGGTTGCAATGCTTCTCAGTTTGTGGCCAGTGTAACGGACAAGCATGTCTCAACGCTTCATCATATCCAAATGATCTTGATGAAGAAAGTGAGTACGTACCTGAGATTCTTGAGGTTTTAGAGCCAAGTATTACGAACAACGAGGATGATGATAACGATCTGGAAATTTTATATGGGCGACCCGAAGAAGGAGACGACGACGAACAAGAGGAAACGTAAGCTGTATACCTGCTATTGATAATCAGAGGTAATATTCGCCTTATAATTTAACTTAAACAAAATATAATAGATTTGATAATCTTATGATAAATAAAAATGTAATTACAATACATAAAAACTCATTTCAATATGCTATTATTTATACATAATTTAACAAAATATTATCAAATTTATTTATAGTTAATTCTTATTTATAATTAATATTTATTAATAAGTAAATAATGTAACTAATTAAGACTAAATTTGTAGATAATTTTATTCTCTACAAGTTTTGTAATAGCTTCAAATATCATTTGAAATATAAGGTATCTTTAGTGGGTTTTTCTCCCTTTTAGGCCAGAGGGCCAAAAACTAATTAAAGTTAATATAGGTATTTTGCAGAAAATGTTATCTACATTAATTTTGTAGCTGGTGTTATTCAATAAAATGCGTAATTTTTGGGTAATTGAGAGTAGTAAAGGGGGTTTCTCTAGTTTTTTGGCTCAAAGGTAAAAAAGTCGCTTTTTTTTCAGCGCTATTTAGGGCCTAAACATTCCATCAGAAATTAAAGTTAATTTATGAATTTTGTAGAAAATATTGCCTACTTTAATTTTGTAACAGATGTTTTTTCGATAAAATGCATAGTTTTTGAGAAATCGAGGGTGAAAGATGAAGTTTCTCTCGTTTTGGTCTGAAGGTCAAAAAGTTGTCTTTCTTCAGCGCACTCTAGCACCTAAACCCTTTGTCAGAAAATTAAAGATAATATATGTATTTTATAGGAAATGTTGTCTACTTTAATTTTGTAATTTGATTTTTTTAAATAAAATGCACAGTTTTCGAGATATAAGCAAAAAACCGATTTTCTTGACCTTTGACCCTGAATATCTTGAAACGCGGACACGAGATTATATGAGACTTTTTAGCTTACTTTTAGAATGTCAAAACAAAGATTTTTGCAAATTTTCAGCTTGTTATCTTTCATTCCGAGGTTGTATCCTTATTTGACTGGGCTAATGGTTCTGCGTTCTTTAATTATAGAACTGAGGGAAAATGTTCTATAATTTGGTGAACCCAATTATGAATGAATATCTTTTTAATAAATTTTTTTCTGAACAGAATTTTATGGGAATTGCACAATTGGTTAGATAAATTATGCAAAAAATTCTGAAAATTGCATGCAAAAATAGCAATCCGAATTGCAAAACTTGCATTCTCATGCGCGGAGACACGGACGAAAGCTAGTTTAAACTAGTCAGATGTGCCAATCCCAAAACTTTCTTCTATCTTATACATGTTACTAATTTAAAATTCGCTATCACATCGCCAATAAAATAAATATTTTTCGTCATTCTATTGCATGTCAGCTGCTTGCGAATCGTCGGGTTACCTGGATGCGACGCACCCTTCGTTGTACGAGCAGCCGATAACACAACTAACAAAGAGAGGGCCAAGCTTGGTAATCACAGATTTTGATTATTTTACTTACCCATCATACCTAGTATAAGGTAAGTTTTGTATTCGTTTTGAATATCGAAAAAAAAAATTGATGGATTTACACGTTTCAGACACTGGAGATTCCGAAAAACATATTTTTAGAAGAAAAAAAATTGCCGTCCGTCTGTCTGTCTGTAAAGTCTGTATCACCCGAATAAATTGAGATAGAGACTTGAAATTTGGTATGTTACTTGGTATGTAATAATGGAAAGATGCTTATTGAAATTCAGTAACCTCCATTATCCGGAATTATTTTTTTTTAACTCTCGAAATATTCGTTCTCATAAAAGGTATATAAAAAAATTCGAAATTGTTATTTTTAAAAAGTAAATATAAAAGACAATAAAAAACATAAATTTTGCATAAAGAATGAAGTCGATCGGATAATTACTTGCCGAGATATTTGTAATCCTAGTTTCTACACTCTTGGATTTTTCATGACCCTGTATTTCATTCAAATTTCAATTCAAAGATATATTTTAATTGGAAATGAGACGCTTCATCCGACGCAGTAAACCGTTAATTAATACGATTATTAATTTTGGTGCTATAAAGATGTTTATTTTACGCAATTCAGTAATAGAGCATTTCAGATGTATGACGTCATCAAGCCACTATTTTATTCAAATTACAATGCATTTTATAAATAGTTTACACATGCTTTATTTTCATATTTTATATTATGCATATCCATGATGGGTAAGTATTACGGTGGCCTTCAACGAATAGTTTATATATGTTGTAAGGTAGAAACTCCTTAGTCTCAGGTTCAACGGATTTAATACAACGCCCTTTAGTTCTAGAGAAATAGGGGGTCTAATATTATAACACAACTTAAATAGCTACTTTGTAAATAAGTTACTGTGTTGATCATAGTTCAGTTGTTATGGTGTGTGCTCGTTAATTCGAAGCCCCGGGTTCGAAACCGGAACGCGCGATGTTTCTTTTTCTAATCTTTTGTTTCATAAAAATGTATTTCATATATGCTTTATCGATGCAATGATATTGAACAATTGTGTCAATTTGTGATTTTAAAGAAACATCATTTATTTATTGCATTAACAAGGGAAATCAATGCGATAATAATACTACTGTTTTTAAAGTAAGAAGCATAATTATATTAAAAATTAGCATAAGAATTAAATTACAACATATTGTTTTGCATATTAAATATTGTAATTTATATTGTTGTTATTAATAAATAAAGTATGATTTTGTAAAGATTTTAGAATGTTTACTAGTTAATAATAGATCCAATTTTTCAAAAAATCTCTTTAAATGATGAAAAATGTTTAATAATGTTTTAAAGATCAAAAACTTTAAATTAAAATTTAGATAGGTTAACATTATAATTATATATTGCCTTATATAATTATAATGTTAACCGTATCGTACATGATATTAATGAATGTACGATATTAAAATTTTTAATTGTGAGATTATTTAATTATAATTACAACTATATTTATAAAACAAAAAATGAGAAAAACAATCGCAGCGCTTTCCGGTCTCGAACCTGGGCCCACGGATCAACGAACAGACGCCACAATAACTAAGCTACGACCAAAAATTTCATTACAAAGTAACTATTTAAGTTGTGTTATAATATTAGATCCCCTATTTCTCGAGAACTAAGGGGAGTGGTATGAAATCCGTTGAGCCTGAGACTAATGGGATACTACCCTACAATATATATATATAAATAATCAAAATCTGTGAATACCAAGCTAGGCCCTCTCCTTATAAGAAAACACCTTCTGGTCTGTACCGGCAGGAAAAGATGATCTCCTTCTCTATACCTTGTACTTTGTTTTCGCTAATTTTACTGAAAAACACAAAGCTAAAGGAAGTGGAAGCCGATGAGAGAAGATTCATTCCCAGTTCTCGTCACAATTGAATTTGAATGAGAATGTCGCCAAATTAGCTTATAGCCTATTTGGCTTCATTTACGACAGTATATTTTTGGCGACAAATTTGGTGATATTTCACCAAGTATCGCCAAGTTCGGCGAGAATTCGACGTTGGCTAATATGAATAGATAGTGTTTGAATGATGGGTATAACAATGAAAGACATTTTACCAGATACCACGTTCACTAAAATTCATAAATTAAATTCGTTTATGGAGAAATCCTGCTATCTATTTTTTAAATGTCAGCCACCCTAAATTTTCAAACTGATATATCTCAGCTATTTTTTAAGATAAAGGCAAAACAAAAATTGCTCTGGAATCTTTGAATCAAAACCGAAAATTTAACGGATTTTTTTTTATATTTTTTTTAACGATTTCTAGTTTTTTTTGTACAATTTTTTGAATTTAAAATCTTGAAGTGGCTATCACAGTGCCCCCTGCCAGCTGAATACTCTCAAGTTGAGCTGAGACCTGCGGATTATAATAAAAAATATATACCTAAAATTTGGTTAAATTCTATGCATAACTTCAGACACTTTTTCGATTATACAATAATAAAAAGCGAACAATAATCGCTATCACAGCGCGACCATGCGGCGGAATATCCCCATATTCAAGAAGGACCTGCTGTCTATAGCCAAAATTTTTGGTTCAGTTCTATGCAAAACTTCAAACAGTTTCTGATGATGTAATGAGGACAGATACACGTGGACTTACAAGCAGACGGATGGACAAATATTTTGTATAAACATGTTTTTCGGGATCTCTGATCTCTAAAATGAGTAAATCCATCGAAAAACCGAAGTCTAAAAAAATTTGTATTACAATACTTTCTTCTATTATAGATAGAAGAAATTAAAAATAAATGTGTGGTTCAAAACATGTTTATTGTATAGGCCAAACAGTAAAATAACGTTGAAATTTCATACCGTAGATGTGATAGTATAGAATTTATTTAAATGTTTTTACACTCATTTTTTACAGTCAACATGGTTTTTATATGAAAAGATTTAATTTACATTTGACTTTTAACCCACTTCCTGATATGCTAGAATTATAAACATTACGTTCACAGGTGTGTTTTCGATGACAGTACATTTTAATATTGTTAGAAAATAATTATAAGTTAATATGTTAATTTTAAAGCATTTTTACGCTAGTCCACCACAAGTGATAAATTGCTAAATATTTTCTGAAACTCGTACAATTGTATACGGTTTGAAACAAGAATGAATTTCATAATGCATCAATATTTAAGGCTAAAAAATAGAAAATAAATTATAAATAAGAAAAGTGTGTAATATTAAAACAAGTAGGTAAATGTGGTCGAAGATCGCTCAAAGGGTTTCATTAAATATTCCTTTCAAAACAATTTATCATTTCTTTAATAATTTCAAACAAATTTCATTTAGCAACAACAACAACAAAAAAAGCCATTTTTTTTTATAAAGTAAAAATTTACCGGTCTATTTTTTCATTTTTTCGAATATCTAAACCATGATAGTGGGCCAAGCCCGCTATTATATTCTGTCATAATAATATCCTTCATACGGACTAAATGCAATATTTAAAAAAATTATTTCAAAATTAAACAAATTGTACACCTTCAAAATGTTAAAATATGCAAATATTTCCATAATCGGATTTTTATCATGATTCAATATGTTTCTCAAACTCATATATTTACTATTCTCTATTATTTATATTGATACTCGCTTTGTATTATTCTCAAACATTTGAAAAATTCGTTAAACTTCCCATATGACGTCAGATTTTCTTTTTAATTCTCTAATGATGTGATATTAATCTGCTTTGTGTACTTACACATGCACATACTCCTTGTATTATTGAGAAATCTTAGACATTTTCCGTTTTATTACGACTATGACGTCAATCAATTTTATTTCATATTTATCTTTTTTGTTCAATTGGTGAAACTTTTGATTTCTTTTTCATTTTTCACGTGCAAATCGTCTGATAGAAAATTAATTATTACAGAAAGAATTTCATTGTGGATTTTAAATCTTTGGCATCTGCTGTAACGAAACATGTTTAAATTTAATAGAAAAAGGCTGTTAGAATTTTGGTTTTTTTTTATCTCTATTTATTAAAATAATACGAATTTTTCAAATTTAATATTTTGAGCTCTTTACAGCTGGTATTCATCTATATACACGAAGTCATCTATATATACTCTGGTAAGTTATATAGTTTTTGAGAATGGCTCTGTGACGGACAGACAACGGAGCGGGAGTAATAGGGTTTCGTGAGATGAACGAAACCCTTAAAAGGAAAATCTTTTATCAACTAATAGTTTCATATTAATTAATTTACGATTTCATGTTGAGAAATCAAGTCAGTAATCCTAATATGATATTTTAAATAATTTTTCATTTTTTTTCTTTCCTGTTGTCCTATCTTAAAACGGAAACAGAACAAAATTTATGTATTTTTTAATTCATTCACTTGCTAGTTTTTCTTACCTAGTGTAAAAAAAACAGTGAATATCTCACAATCGAGTTCGGTGTCCATGTCAAATTAATGTATTGTACCCGAAATGTTTGGGAAAAAACATGAATAATAAAATATTAATCGCGATTTCAAGATAAACATTGCATGCTTGTAAAAAAATGTTCAAAAAACATATTTTTACTTTTATACTTATTTTTAAACAAGTTCTATAGTTTACAAATTTTCAGAGATGAATCGCTTTCTACCATTATTTGTCTGAAAAAAAAAGCACTCAGTAATTGAGAATTGATTTTGAAAGGAATGCTCTCCACTGTTGTATTTTCTCAGACCGTGAAGACCTATGCACGATTTCATATGATACACGGTTCTACACTGAATGTATTGGGTTATTCGGAAAATTCCTTCCGCTTTGAAAAGCAATTCGTACCAGAAAATTCCCAACGAATGACAATAGACAGAAACAACCCACAACAGGGGTGAGCCTATAAAAACAGAAAAGAACCCTTACAGAGACAAATAAAAACGAAAAGTGAAATCAGCCCCCCTCGAAAAAGGCGATAAACACTACAGCGACAATCCACAATGAGCGTGACAAGCCAACAAAGATGACAAGTATGTAAATCTATGTACGCTAATGACGCCCAGTGCATGTACAATCCGTCGTGGGTGCAAAGTCCTCCAAGCTCCCTGTGAAATATACCTCTGGGGTTGCCTAATCAGGTGAAAGTCTCGTCACCTGATCAAGGTTCTAAATTACGAGACCAAATACTTTCACTTCCTAAATTTTTGCTTTTTAACACTTTCCAACCTAGTTGAAAAGTGTTTATGACTTCGGTTTGTATGGCCGTATGGCCGTCTGCCATCTGCCGTCTGTCCGTGCTCTAATTCCCGTAAATATGCTCGGATTGCGCTGCAATTTTTTATATGTTATTGTCGCTATCTATAGCATGTTCCCTATTTCAACTGAAGTGTGTAGCACTTATAGTTACTTTACAGGGACAGTCAAAAGAATTCCGTTACATTACGTCTATGGAGAAAAATCATTTGCGGTTTAATTAACGCATTGAAATTTATATATATCACTAAGGTGCATTACAAGAGGCTTACTACAGAATATTGTGTGTATAGCAGCCATCGTTCATTTACAGGGACACACAAAAGAATTCTCTACTGTCTGTTAACAATAATTCCTGGAAGTGCGTTTTAAGTTACTGAACGCGATTTTAATTTTAACTCGCTTTTTGTCTATTGCGTGGTGTGTATAAATTTGTATTTCATATACAGGGCAGCACAAAAGTTCGCGAACACATTTCCATTCATTGACAGAAACTCCAGAAGGAGAATTTTAAACTGTGCTACGCGTTTCCTAACTAAACTAAAATTTAGCATCCTATGTAGTATATATACAAATCTATAGATCCTATACTGGGCTGAAAAAATGTATTAGGATGTTTTTCCTAATATTGTTATGTTGAAAATATATGTTGGAAATTCCTGAAATTAAGTTTTTAAATGTTATGCGTTTTCCAAATTGTTTACTTAGATGTTGTCTTTCAGCTTATTAAACGGTAATGACTTGTAAAATTATTTTGCAAGCGTTGGAAAGTGTTACATAATCTATGCTTGACGCATAATTTTTCGTTCTTGTTTTTAAAATCTGCCAATTCAACAAAGTTAAATAGAAACCTTGAAACGGCAAACAAAGAGAACTGTAGTAAACCATTAGAGAGCAAGCTCTGCAGCGATGCTAACAAAACTATTAGTCAGGTGATCACAGCCATGCTGATATCAGGCAATTTTCGGCCCGCTTCCAGATACTAACTCGTTAAGCTAGGCACTCATGCCAGACAGGTAGGAGCCTGGTTAGCGGTATATATATATATATAAAAAAAACACAAGATATCGAAATAAATGTCTAAAATGAATTTTCCAGTACGAACCAATTTTCCCAAACGAAAAGAACTTTCCGAACAATCCAGTAATAATGGGACACAAATTCATCCTGTATACGCAGTATTCACGAGTTCTCATTTTCTAATACGACTAATTTCGAATAGTGATATTCGCCTTATTTCAACTAAAATATTCTTCGATTAAATAGAGATATCACTATTCGAAACTGGCGATTTTCAAACGTAAGCATCCGTGGGACCTTGGTTATAACATTCAAATGGATTAAATAAAATAAAAACTTGAAAACAGTAGTCGCATTTAAAATAAAGGCGTAACATATATTTATAGATTATCTGAAAAATTTACTTTACCTATTAAGCTCCAAAACTAAAATGTAGGGGTCTTCATTTTTTTTGCTAGAAATCATTTGCCATTGGGAATTCCGAAAGGCAATCTTCACTTTATTTAATTTCAAAGTTTCTATTGTTCCCTGTTGTTCTAGTGTTCCCTTTTATTCAATAAAGCATTTGTTTTAAATATTAGTAGCTTGGTAGTTAATTGTTTAAAACATTTTTACTCTGTCCATGAGTTAATCCAATGCCAGCAGTATTTGATGAAGATATAAATGCACTCTTGCAAACACTAAGTTTTTTTTAAAATTATTATTATTGAAATTGATTTGTGTATTTTATAAACTGTGTGGCGTTCCTAAACTATACTTATCGCACTTCATTTTGTTAGTACAAGAAACTTCAAGCTAGGGTGGTGCAAAATTTTAATTTGATTAACGATTGAAAATTAACGATTAAATGTTTAATCGTTAATCTAGATTGACGTTTGAACTTCGTTTCAATCCTACTTATAGATTAATGATTAATAATTAATTTAATTTCAATCTTTCTCTCTGATTAACTATTAAATCAATTCATACACAAAAACCAATTACAACGTTGTAACGCACAAATATAAAAATTGAGACAAAAAACCACATACGGCGTTTCAAGGATGCATCGATCCCCTTCCTCAGTGCAAAAAAAACAAGAACGAAAAATCATGCGTCAAGCATAGATTATGTAACACTTTCCAACGTTTCCAAAATAATTTTACAAATCATACCGTTTAATAAGCTAAAAGATAACATCTGAGTAATCCGAATACTTTTATTCAGCCCTGTATAGGATCTATAGATTTGTATATATACTACATAGGATGTTAAATTTTAGTTCAGTTAGGAAACGCGTAGCACAGTTTAAAATTCTCCGTCTGGATTTAAATAATACGGAAATGTGTTCGCGAACATTTGTGCTTCCCTGTATAGGATATACAGAATTTATACACACCACATAATAGACAAAAAGCGAGTTAAAATTAAAATCGCGATCAGTAACTAAAAACGCACTTCCAGGAATTATTGTTAACTTACAGTAGAGAATTCTTTTGTGCGTCCCTGTAAATGAACGATGACTGCTGTACACACACTATTCTGTAGTAAGCCTCTTGAAATACACCTTAGTGATATATATAAATTTCAATGCGTTTAAAATAGGGAAACATTATTTAAATAAACCGCAGACGAATTTTCTCCATAGACGTAATGTAACAGAATTCTTTTGACTGTCCCTGTAAAGTAACTATAAGTGCTATGCACACCCTATTCCATATTAAGCTTCTTCTAATGCACCTTAGTGATATATATAAATTTCAATGCGTTTAAAATAGTGAAACATTATTTAAATAAACCGTCAATGATTTTTCCCCATAGACCGCAATGTAACGGAATTCTTTTGAGTATCCCTGTAAACAAACTATGAGGGCCACACACTTCTGTTGAAATAGGTAACATGCTATAGATAACGACTATAACATATAAAAATTGCAGAGCAATCCGAGCATATTTACGGGAGTTAGAGCACGGACAGACGGACAGACGGCAGACGGCCAGACGGCAGACGGCCATACGGCCAGACAAACCGAAGTCATAAACACTTTTCAACTAGGTTGGAAAGTGTTAAAAAGGATAAAAATGGATTCAAAGAACCCCTCGGTTATAGCCCCGAGTACTGGCTTGAATAAAATGCTAAAGCAAGACTTTATATATATCAAGGAAATGACGTTGTTGACCGGAATTAACTAAAGAAAGGAGTCACTGCGCAGGATCCCTCCACACGTGCGAGAGAAAAGGGGTGCTGGTCATATCATTCACCAAGGATGAACTGTGTTTGTGAATAAGGTAAGCTTCGTGAAAGTCGAGATCTATAACTGAATTACATTTTTGGATAATTTTAGCTTCTGAATAATTAAACCTATGGTTGGAATCCCAACAATGTTTAGCTATTGTAGATTTCCCACACTCCTGCTTTTTAACATAATTTTGGTGTTTACCGTAAACTTTTTGCAGTAAGTTTACCCCCTCATTATAGATCCAATCTCTCCCCCCCCCCATCAAAAATTAGCAGCTTTCAATACACTTGTTTTTCGTGCACGTAAAATTTGTTCAAATTCCGAGTTGTTTAATAATAAAATTAACTATATTAAAGCAGTAGCCATCGATCGTGGATTTAATTTGAATATAATTAACCGTATTTTATCTAAACCTCCGACAGACACTGATTCTGTTCCAGCTAATAAAGAATTTAAAAATGTTATTGTCTTACCTTATTTTCATAAAATCAGTGCACAAATTTCTCGTATTCTAAATAGGTTTTGTTTCAAAGTTGTTTTCTCTCCAACCAATAAAGTTTATTTTTCCAACCTTAAAGATCCAATTGATGAACATAATACCTGGGGCAGTTACAGAATTTTTTGTGAATGCGGCCACTCTTACATTGGGCAGACGAAGCGTGCTCTTAGAATTAGACTGAAAGAACACCAAAATTATTTTAAAAAGCAGGAGTGTGAGAAATCTACAATAGCTAAACATTGTTGGGATTCCAACCATAGGTTTAATTATTCAGAAGCTAAAATTATCCAAAAATGTAATTCAGTTATAGATCTCGACTTTCACGAAGCTTACCTTATTCACAAACACAGTTCATCCTTGGTGAATGATATGACCAGCACCCCTTTTCTCTCGCACGTGTGGAGGGATCCTGCGCAGTGACTCCTTTCTTCAATTAATTCCGGTCATAGAAGAAGGAATATAAATAGAAGTAGGATGTAGGGTGTTTTCGCCCGTCATTTGTTACGGGGGGTTATGGGAAGGTGTTCAAACAGAATGGATCGAAACCCTCCCGTTATTGGCGGCTTATTCCCCGCCTTTGAAATAGTTTCGGAAAATAGCGTAAATAAAAAAAAATCCGTAGCAAACGGCGAAAGAGGAAAATGGGCGAAAATACCCTACATCCTACTTCTATTTATATTCCTTCTTCTATGAATTCCGGTCAACTACGTCACTTCTTTGGTATATATAAACTCTTGCTTTAGCATTTTATTCAAGCCAGTACTCGGGGCTATAACCGAGGGGTTCTTTGAATCCATTTTTATCTTTTTTTTTTCGCACTGAGGAAGGGGATCGATGCATCCTTGAAACGGCCGAATGTGGTTTTTTGTCTCAATTTTTATATTTGTGCTTTACAACGTTGTAATAGGTTTTGGTGTATGAATTAAAATTCGCACAAAGTATTCGATCTATACATATTAAATCAATTCTCAATCTAATTAATGATTAATGATTAAAACTGTCATGTTTTGTTGCGGCTTTTCGCTTTTATATTCTTTATTTTTTAGCTAGAGTCCTGTATTTGGTCGAGTACAATTTTACCTGACCCAACACGCAGATTGGCTTGGGAAGGGTTGACTTTAAATATTTTGTGTTTGGTTGTTACTATTTGAGGTCGATCTTGGTTTGACCGATTTTTCAAAAGAAAGTCCAGAATATTTATCAAAAGTGACAAACTATACATTTTAATATAATGAGTGTATATAGGCTCTTTTTTGTGCAAAAATGATATAATTGATATCAGAGGTTTAATTGCAGACTACTTTTCTATAATATATTTTAAATATTAGATTAATATTCTTTCACTTCGAGTTTGATTTGTGTTCGGGTGTGATACTTCGTGTCCAGGTCCCGTTTCACGTTGACTGCTACGCCGCAATGTACCTGCGGATCAAATAAATTGTGTTTCAACCCAGAAATTTTAGCTTATAGCATGTAACTCTAGATCGCTGTAAATACTTAAAAATTAAATGATTTCAATTATTAAAAAATTGATCCGCAGATACATTGCGGCGCTATCGCGCTTCATAGCACTCAAACGGTTAAGCAGAAATTTCGGTTTCGGGTACGATACAGTGTCGCCAGTGGGTTACTTTTTAACACTTTCCAACCTAGTTGAAAAGTGTTTATAACTTCGGTTTGTCTGGCCGTCTGCCGTCTGGCCGTCTGTCCGTGCTATAACTCCCGTAAATATGCTTGGATTGCCCTGCAATTTTTATATGTTATAATCGTTATCTATAGCATGTTCCCTATTTCAACGGAAGTGTGTAGCACTTATAGTTTTTTTACAGTGACACTCAAAAGAATTCCGTTACATTGCGGTCTATGGGGAAAAATCATTTGCGGTTTATTTAAATAATGTTTCACTATTTTAAACGCATTGAAATTTATATATATCACTAAGGTGCATTAGAAGAAGCTTAATATGCAATAGGGTGTGCATAGCACTTATACTTACTTTACAGGGACAGTCAAAAGAATTCCGTTACATTACGTCTATGGAGAAAAATCGTCTGCGGTTTATTTAAATAATGTTTCCCTATTTTAAACGCATTGAAATTTATATAAGGTTCATTACAAGAGACTTACTACAGAATATTGTGTGTATAGCAGTCATCGTTCATTTACAGGGACACACAAAAGAATTCTCTACTGTATGTTAACAATAATTCCTGGAAGTGCGTTTTAAGTTACTGAAAGCGATTTTAATTTTAAATCGCTTTTTGTATATTACGTGGTGTGTATAAATTCTGTAGATCCTATACAGGGAAGCACAAAAGTTCGGGAACACATTTCCGTATTATTTAACTCTAGACGGAGAATTTTAAACTATGCTACGTGTTTCCTAACTGAACTAAAATTTAGAATCCTATGTAGTATATATACAAATCTATAGATCCTATACAGGGCTGAATAAAAGTATTCGGATTACTTAGATGTTAACTTTTAGCTTATTAAAGTGTATGATTCGTAAAATTATTTTGGAATCGTTGGAAAGTGTTACATAATCTATGCTTGACGCATTATTTTTCGTTCTTGTTTTAGAATTGAGATTGTTTGATTGGTACCACTTTTTTAAAATGGTATAATTCGCGATGTGTTCGGCTTATTTAATCTGTCATTAAGTGTTAAATTCAGACACTTTTCTCCGCGAGGGATTTCTGACATTGCACTTTTTAACCATTAAAAGCATAAAATTTCAAATCTCCCGGGAAGGTGCATTTCAAAGATCTGGGGGGAATGTCCCCCCCCCCGGGCCACCCCCTGATATCAACACTGGTTATTAAATAAGGCGAATTTGACTTTCTCTAAAAACTGGTGGCAATCAAGAAAACTGTATTAACCCTCAAGCCGCGGGTAACGCTCCTATTGCGTTTCACTTATTCTATACAATTCCGCGGGGAACGCTATTTCGACGTTCCCTATAATTTTTATAGTACTTAAGCATCGGAAGATTCTATTTCTTCGTTGAATCTATCTTCTTTTATTTAGAAATAGAGAGATTCGTTTGCAAATTATAATATATATATATCATTTCATTTATTAGGTCATTCTGAAAGTTCTGCAATTTTTGAAATAGTTTGAATCCATAAATGCCACATTCCCACCGGAATTTTGAAATAAAACTTTGTTATTATAATGTACATGAAGAAACTGCTTTTATTTATTTGGAAATAAATTTGTTTGTAAATTTCGGTAACATTCAATCCTTTTAACTATTATAAGTGAGGAATAAACATCGCCCGCGGTTTTATATAAGAAAAGGGAAACATCGCCCACGGCTAGAGGATTAAAACAAAAACGAAAAATCATGTGTTAAGCATAGATTATGAAACACTTTCCAACACAGCCAGAAAACTGTAACGAAACTTCACCGTTAAATAAGGTGAAAGAAGATATGTAAGTAAACCGTTTAGAAAAGATATACAACATTGAAAAATACAGTTTTCAAAATTACCTTCGAGTGTCAAAAAAATAGTCGAATTATTTTGTGTAGCCCTGTATATGATCAATAGATGTGGATATATATCATTATAAAATTTTGTTCTATTAGAATGTTCACATTTAGCAATTTTCGTCAATCGATGGAAATGCACTCGAAATCTTTTGTACAGCCCTGTATATTATCTGAAGACTTTTGTACACACCACATATTAAGCTAAAAGGCAACTTAAAACTCACTCCAGCAATTGCCAACCGTAAACGACAATATTTCTTTTTCTTTGCGTAGCCCTGTATATGAATTTATTTATATTTTACACACTTCTATTAGTCTACTAAATATAGTTCAGCAGGAAAATGCGTAACCCAATTAAAAACTACCCTTAGGCACTTCACTCCCATAGTCTGTAATACTTACGGATTCCCTTGTGTAGCCCTGTATATGAACAACTGAGTTTATAAACACACACGTACTACGAACAAAATTAGTTAAACTTAAAAATGCACCTATCACAAAAACCGTAAATATCGCACATATACTGTAACCGATATCTTTTGTGTGTCCCTGTAAATAAATACAATGCACATCACACTTTAAAGAGAGCAATTTATAGTGCACCTCAGTAATACATATAATTTTCATTATGTTTGAAATATTGAAATATCACTAAATTACACTGCAAACGATTTTTCCCCATAGAACAATGTGTAACAGAATTCTTTTTTTTTTGACAATGTAAATGAACAATGCACCCCATATACCCCATATTCTACAAAAAGCCTGTTTTAATGCGCTTATAATTATATATAAATTCCATCATGTTTCAAATTGCGTAATATCATCAAAATGCACTTGAAACGATTATTCCCCATTGACTGTAATGTAACGGAATACTTTTGACTGTCTCTGTAAAAAAACTATAAGTGCTACACACTTCAATTGAAATAGGGAACATGCTATACTAAACGACAATAACATACAAAAATTTCAGGGCGATACGAGTATATTTACACGAGTTAGAGCACGGACAGACGGCAGACGGCCAGACAAACCGAAGTCATAAATACTTTTCAACTATGTTGGAAAGTGTTAAAAAGCAGCCCGCTGGCATCCGTAGTATGATATGGGTACAATGGGATAGTAGGTGAATGGTGAATGAGCTCGAAGGAATAGAATCTGGGGAATTAAAAAACCCTAGTCCTGATTGAGTCCGCTGACTGGTGTACTTCACTTAATTAAAATTAATTTTAAAATTTCCAGTGGAACCTTCTGTGATAATTCCCCCAACACTAATCAGGGATTAGTCCTTATCATAATGATAGGCCTTATCATAATGAACCCATGTACGAAATTTGAAGCAAATCGGATAATTCTGTAAGTAAAGCCCATTTATCTAAAATAAGGGGGGATTATCCCCCGTTCCCTCTTTTATACTTAATCAATGTCCCCCAAAACTAATCAGGGAAACGCCTTATCATAATGAACCTATATACGAAATTTGAAGCAAATCGATTATTTCTATCAAGAGTTATCGCGTTACGTACATACATTCGTACGTACATACATATATTGGGCACATTAGCTCGTAGGCTTTGATAGTCTGTGAACTAAAAAAGTTACCCACTGGTAACACTGCATGAGTGACATAAATTTAATTTTAATTACATCTAGTTGGGTGGTTAATATTACTATTTCTTATTTCTCCAGGCTCCTATTCTGGTATTTTCAAAACTATATGCATATTTTACCTATGAATATTATCATTAATTAAAAAATATGTAGTATTATATGTTAGTGCCAGATACTACAAAAAAATTTCCAATAAAGACAGTAATTTATCGTAATACATGAGGTCAAAAATTTCGTTTTATGTGCGTTTCGCAATTTATATTTATTCACATCAGAATTTTGTATTATTTAAATCGATAGAAATTACAAATCATAATAGTTGTCGTTGTAATGTTTCGTTTAACTGGTATACTCACGCAAGCCGGATTTGTTCCATAACAATCGGGTAGACTCTAAAGGAGAGATATAAAGCAGTGGATTTCGTTACAGGCTCAGAGTAGGCACTTCCTAAAAAGCATCAATTTCCGTAGGCCGCAATGATAATTTTTAAAGATATGATTTCGCATAAACAGTTGCGGTTGACGCGGTAACTACAATCGTAAAAGAAGCAAGTTTGCTAATGCGGTGATAAATCGCATTTTCGGCGACATCTGCAAACAAAATAAAATAATCGAGAGTGCTTGCTAAATGCTTTGAAATGTATAAATAACTTACTTAAGGGGGGGGGGGGGGGGGTCAATCCCGTTAAAGGTAAAAAAAAATCGATTTTTCAAAAAAATTAACAAAGATACCTTGAAATGTTAGAAATACACTGCAAGAATAATTTTACAAAAAATCCAATTAGAACAGAAGTTATAGCTAAAAATATCTTGTAAAAAGCCATTTCCTGTCATTTTATAAAGTTACCTTTGCGTATTCACGAAGGAAAAAAAAATTGAAATCAAAACCCCCAGCTATAATGCAAGGGTGAGTTAAAGTGACAAAAACAGCAAAAATGAGTGTGCAACATCCAGAAATGTGAAAATCACCAGTAACAGTTACAATGTGACAACCACCAGTAAAAAA
This sequence comes from Maratus michaelseni, assembly GCA_963931845.1. Classification (NCBI taxonomy): domain Eukaryota; kingdom Metazoa; phylum Arthropoda; class Arachnida; order Araneae; family Salticidae; genus Maratus; species Maratus michaelseni. The sequence goes on from OZ007600.1 coordinate 103,639,278, forward strand.
AGTTACAATGTGACAAAACCCACGAAAGTGACATAATAACCAGTGAAACTCTCGAAAGAAGACCAAGTTTCAAAATGTGACAACCAGCTCTAGCACAAGCTAGAGGTATCAATAAAGAAAGAGACAAAACTCAACGAATGGTAACAGACAGAAACAACCCACAACAGGGATGAGCCCATAAAAACGGCAAAAAAAAAACTGTCAGATACAAATAAAAGCAAAAAGTGAAATCAGCCCCCCCCCCAAAAGGCGATAAACACTACAGCGACAATCCACCATGAGCGTGACAAGTCAACACAGACGAGAAATATGTAAATCTATGTACAGTAAAGGCGCCTGGTGCATGCAAAATCCATCGTGTGTGACAAAACCCACGATAGTGACATAATAACCAGTGAAACTCTCGAAAGAAGACCAAGTTTCAAAATGTGACAACCAGCTCTAGCACACGCTAGAGGTATCAATTTATCAAGAAAGAGACAAAACCCAACGAATGATAACAGACAGAAACAACCCACAACAGGGATGAGCCCATAAAAACGGCAAAAAACCCTGTCAGAGACCAATAAAAACAAAAAGTGAAATCAGCCCCCCAAAAAAGACAATAAACACTACAGCGACAATCCACAATGAGCGTGACAAGTCAATACAGACGAAAAATATGTAAATATATGTACGCTAAAGGCGCCCGGTGCTTGTAAAATCCGTCGTGGGTGCAAAGTTCTCCAAGTTACCTGTGAATTATACCTCTGGGGGTGCCTAGTCAGGTGAAGGTCTCGTCATCTGATCAAGGTTCTAAATTACGAGACCAATTAATTTATCTTCCTTAATGTTTGCCTTTTTTTTTAATCTGTGAATTCCATAAAGTTAAACAGAAACCATGAATCGACAAACAAAGATAAGTGTAGCAAACCACTAGAGAGCAAGCACTGCAGCGATGCCAACAAAACTATAGTCAGGTGGATCACAGCCATGCTGTGATCAGGCGATTTCCACCCCACTCCCAGGTACTAACTCGTCAAGCTAGGCACTCATGTCGGGCAGGTAGGGGCGTGGTTAGCGTTATAATAAAAAAAAATTACCTTTGAAGCTCTTTTTCACAAAACTGTATTTTTTGACATTGCGCGCACTCTCATTTAAAAAATAATTATCATAGAACCTTGAAATTTTGCGTATAATTAATTCCCATGTATACTTTTATGTTTAACCTAAATTTAGTCTGATTTCAGTCATAGAAAATTTTGTGTTAAAAAATTAAATCTAAAATTTTTGGTAAATTTATTGAATATCACTATAAAAGCTATTAATTATGCCAATGAATTTGAATATACTTTTAAATTTAAGTTCAGTGTAAAATATAGTAGTATAAGTAAAAATAAATGAAATATTAAGTGTGCGTCTGCAGTACAAATTTTTTAACCTTGCGCACAAAATGGATATTTTAGTATTTATACTTTTAAAAAGCCATTTTTGTCGTTATCATTTAATTAATTAATATTTTTAAATATATATAATTTGAACGTTTTTTTGAACTACAAGAACGTCTGAAATTATAGAAAAAAATTGTATTTCATTCATTAGTTTTAGTGGTTTAATTATTGTCATTTTCAAGCTGCTCAACGTGATCTCCCTTCTTAATCATTTAAAAAAACATTGGTATATTATTTATATCACTAATTTTAATTTTTCAACTGCTGAAATTGCAACAGAGTACTCCAAAATCAAATTGCTTCTATAACGGATTTGAAAAAAAAAAAGAAAAGAAAAAACATTTATTTATTTTCAAGTCCATCTGTTTGTTATTCTGGTGGCAGTCAGTCCTTTCAACAGTTTAACAACAGAGCTATTTTGTTCCCGTAAGTTTTTAGACTGGTTGTGCAGAAACAATCGGTATTCAAATTTATTTATTATTATAAATGTTGTGCAGTTTTTTGCCATATATTTTTTCCATTTTTTTCTTTTAAAGAAAGAGCTTGGAGGGGGGTATTTTTTTAAAATAAACTAAATTATCATATTCATATTTTAATTGCTTAATAGGCGTATAGCCAACATAGTGAAAAAGTACCCAAGCCGGGACTCGAACCCGGGTCATCAGTATAGCGCACTGACGATCTACCAACTGAACCACTTGGGAACGATACCCAGCCTGGAACTTTTTCACCATAACATGTTGGCAAGGCTACAAACGCAGCACAAGATGGAATATTTTCCGTGAGCAGCAAAACCTTGTGGCAAATGGAAAATATTCCATCTTGTGCTGCGTTTGTAGCCTTGACAACATGTTATGGTGAAAAAGTTCCAGGTTGGGTATCGTTCCCAAGTGGTTCAGTTAGTAGAACGTCAGTGCGCTATACTGATGACCCGGGTTCGAGTCCCGGCTTGGGTAATTTTTCACTATGTAGCTATCCGCCTATTAAGCAATTAAAATATGAATATTATGAATGCAAGGCGTGAGAAATTTTCTCTGGAAAAATTTCCAAGAATTAAATGTGAATTTACTAAATAATCATTTTAATTTGTTCTATATTTTTTGCTTGTCAGAAATTGTATATCCATAGAAGATATTATGGGGTTCTAACATGAGCACATCGGGATTCTTCCCACAAAGCAATCGTCCTATATCGTATCCCTATGTATTTGGCAAAAAATATCTGATAAACAGTTTATGCGATACCACAAAGCTTGTGGCAATAGTTGTCGGGTATATTCATATTTTACTATACCACTATTTACAAAAAATTTCATAATGGTAATTTTTTTTCTAAAGTCTCCTAGAAGACTATCCCAAAGATTATTGTTATTTTTAAAAACTAGTGCAAATATAATAAAAAACAACAGTCGGCAATGACAGCCATGTCTGATTCTCAGAAACGTTTCCGATTTGATGTCACATTCCGTTACGCCCGGCATCAGTGCTACGACAATGCTATCGAGAATATCTTTCCATCGGTAACAGCCATCGAAATCCCATTGAACTTTCCTGATTCCGTGCATGCAATGTTGCCATTGGGCAACCTTTTTTAATTCAGAGTGCTTGATTGGCACCACTTTTTAGTGCATTATTAATTATATAAATACGTAGCACCTATAGTCGCCGTCTGGTCCGTCCGTCTGTCCCCATATAACAGCCCAAACACTACTCAACTGAATGGTTTGAAATTTAATATATATAATCCCTGCAGAATTTTCTCGAGTCATTTAAAATTTTATGAAAATCGAATCATAACTTAAAGATATATTAATAAAAAATTCTTCATTCTATTAAATCCTATCATACGTAATTAATTCAATGATATCCCATGATAGGTGATGATGCTAGGTTGCAATGTTGATTATGTACTATTTAAGATGAAGTCATACATTTCCGTTGACTGAATTTAAAAACCGAATTTGTATACTAAAATTGTTTAATTATAGCAATCACACATAATCTACCGAAAGTTTTTTGGAAAGATTCATGGAAAAATTAAATAGATTTTAAATGGAAAATGAGTTTAAATTTCAAGTTCTGAAATTTACAAATCTAGGTTTAAGTTTCCCATTGGAATTTTCAGTAAATGTCAACAAAAGATAAAATGTTGCCAACTTAAATGGTATTTAATTTGTTACAGAAATTAATCATATCATAATAACAGACGATATAATTCATTTCACTGAAATAAAAACGATGATTTTTTCCCATTGTTTTATATTAGATACTTGCGCATAGTCTAATTTTAATGTAACAGAACTGTAATTATTTGTTTCCACAGGGTTCTTGTGCTTTTACCACAATTTTGTTAACGAATTATGCTACTTAATATTTAAATAGCAGAAATAGCAGACGACTCGTTTAATTTCAGATTTGTAATACTCTTCTGCATTTAAATAAGAAGAAAAATTCTATTAAACAATTGTGGTAAAAGCGTAGGAACCCTGCTGTAAAAAGTGTATTGAAACTTAATTTCATAAAATAAAATTAACATCTATAATATGAAAATCTATAATATGCAAATCTGCACATAAAATTCACTTTGTATTCATGCATTTTTGCATAAGAGTGCAACAGCTATTGCACCAAGATCTGAATATTTATAAAACTAGTTACAGTACGTACGCACCTCATTTGACACGTTTGATGTACAATTTCCAACTTGTTTGAAATGATATAAATCGCTTTGTTTTCGCCATTTTTAATCTGTCATTAAATAAGGCGAATTTTACATTCTGTAAAAACAGGTGGCGATCACGAAGACTGAATTAATAGAAAGTACTTCACTTCGTGGGTTTCAGTAAGAAAGTAACGGATTCTCGGAAGCGCGCCTTTGAAAAGAGATTAAAGGAATTCGTATTACTTTCAGTGTTTTTAAAAATACCATTGACGCGTAGTTTGATTTACGAGGCGTGTTCAAATAAAAAGATACGAAACAACACTGTGGGTATAACTGAAGTCTTATAAAAAGTAATCACCAGAGGACAGAGCAAAACTATCCCACTCTTTCACGAGCCGAAGGATTCCCTGTTCCCAGAATTCCTGCGGTTGTGACAAGAGGCAGTATTCCACTATGTTCTTCAGTTCGTCGTCCGAGTTGAAGCGCTTCGCTTTGAGATTAGCGGACCAAACAATTCGACAGTGATTACCGTGTTTGCCTGGCCTTGTCTCGGGCCACCACTCAAACACTCCCGGCCTTCACGAAAACGGGCACTCAACTTTGTCCCTCACTTGTCAGACACACAGTCTCCCCCGTATACGGCCACCATCCGGCACTGAATATCGGCCGGTTTAACCCCTTCCGCAGTCAGAAATCTGACAACACCTCGCTGCTCCTCAAGTGTCGAATTCTGCAATGAGAACGCCATGATGTCCTCACATGCACTGCCGTGTCAATTGTATGAGACACGTAACTACCTGCTTCTGTCCTGCTTTATGCTCAGGCGCCATCGCCACACCATGCTGGACACTCGATTATCATCCCTAGATGTCTCACTACGTTATCCTAAAGCAGCGTATTCAAATTTCAACTAGTTTGGTTTTTACGACGTTTCCTACATTTTCATTTGAACACCCCTCATAAAACAGACACTAAACTTATGAGAGGGAGAAAGAAAATGTCTCTTGCTATAGTTTGCAATTTATCTCATTCCTATTTTTGAAATAGTGTTCCAGAAAACAAGGGAAAATTGAAAGATTTAATCAATCAACCAATGAAAGCATTTTTCAATACTCAAAAACTGGAAAACTAATTAAAACATTTTAAGGAATCTTACGGTGATTGAAAAGTCGAATTAATATTTATAAATGATTATAGGGTTCGTACGCTTTTATCACAATTTTCTAATATAATTTTTCTATTTAATATTTAAATAGAAGAAACTGTAAACGCATCGTTGATTTGCGGGATGTTTAATACTTTTCTGCATTTAAATAAGGTGAAAAATTCTATTAAAAATTTGTGGTAAAAGCTTACGAACCCTGGATTAGTTTGGCTACAATCGGCAATTTGTTGCATTCTAATATCTAAAATATCTTTTGAGAAAACAAGAAAAAACTGGTAGAATCAACCAATCAACCAATTTATCAATGTTCAATGATCAAAAGTTCTGAACTAATGGATCACTTTTAAGGAATCTTATGGCCAGTGTTGTCAGTTCGCTACTTTAAAAAATTTTTGTATTGTCTTATTACTATCAGGTTTTAGAAATAAAATTATTCCCCTTAATTAATGCCAGATTAAATGAGTTGAAAATAATATTTATTGGTATTCCAAAAAAAATGGTGGCAATCAAGCAATCCTATTTTTTTTTTTTTTATTAATGTAGCGAACTGACAAATGTTTACGGCGATTGAAATGTCTAATTAAGATTTTTAATGATAATAGTTACATGTTTAGCTTATAATTATAGCTTAGATTTATATGTACATCTATATATTTAAAACGCTAAGCGTTTTCTTTGGACAATTCGTGAGAACAAACTACTGCATCAAATTGCATCATTCTTTTTTTTAAATGAAAGATATTTGGACACAGATTTGTTATCGTGCATTCGTTTGTTCGAAAATTTAATTAATTAGCCGTAATTTTCAATTAAACTTTTACTTCTGCTAATGACCTCATAAAGTCGGCAATTCGGATAATGCCTACAGTTGCGAAGCACAGAGTTTATTTTCTGAACTCTGTGGTTGCTATAGGATAAAAGAGAAATAATAAATATTAAAAGAACGTGGCTTTTAGGCCAAATTTTTTAATTTGCAAGTTAAATTTCTGTAAAAATATATATTCGCGTGTTTTATAAGCGAATAAAAATTCATATTTATTGTGAGGTCACGGGAATATTGTCCATTGGGTTTATTTTTTCATTATGCATTATAACTTTGTTGATGCCATTTTTCCATTACAATTAAATACAAAATATATTTTTATTTGTATACATGGTGTTTAAGCATTAAAGTAACGTATGTAAAGTACGTGTAAAAAGTTTGCGCCGGTGAAAATGACGTCATGTTTAGCTTGAAATGCATTTTTACATTGATAAAACGATAAAACTAAAGAGAAAATGTGTATAATTGTGTCAACTTGGAGCCGTCATTGATTGCTTCATCTTGATTGCATACCTAGATTGCATCTTACCAATTACTTTTTTTTTTAAATTATAGGTTTGAAGATTTTCTTTTATAATAAAAAATACAAAAGTAAAGGATTTCAGGAAATTTAAAATTATTAAAAATAATGTTATGGTAGAAAAAAAACTTGAAATAATGATTGTATTTTTAGCTAGAATAAACAATGTAAGACTAATATTTCATAATAATTATTTTGGTAGGTTTATTATAAGTTCATTTAACAGTTCCTTATTAGCACAAAGTCCTATTTCTTTCACTGTGAATTTCTCTTTCGATGTCAAAAAATGGTTTTCTACTTTTTAACGCCAGCTAAAGGACAGTGGCAATTTTTAGAAATTTACAACGGTTGTGACAACAAACGGCTCTATCGCTTTAGCTTTCATCGCGCTTACATCACTTCTAAATACTACAAATTTCTATTTTTTGCTACATTTTACTATATTTTACAATTTCAATTCATCAATTAGAAAAAAAATTAGCATTCGATTGAAATTTATTTGAAAACTGCCGCTTAATTTAACGACTTTTTAAATAATTTTTAAGCATGAAAAGTTTTTCAATTCCAAGTTTTTCTTATCAATGACCACTAGTTTGCTTCAATAACGTAAAATAGCCCCCGCGAAAGTTGCCACAATTGAAAATAAATTCCCCTAACCATCATAAAAAGTGAATAATAATAATAATAATAATAATAATAATAATAATAATAACAGTGATAAATCATAAGATCAGATTATCCATAAGATAGAGCATTTTGGCGCTAAACGAAAATCTGTCAAAAAAAAAAACTATTTTCAGTTTATGTTGAACATAAAATTGATATGTTGAATTCGTTGATGTATATGTTCCATCAGATATCAGATTATGCTAGGAATGGTATTTTTTTATTTTTTAAAGATCCATTTGCCAACTGTATAAGAGGGAAAATATCCCCGACTGTGATAGAAAAGGGACAATCATCCTGATTATGTCAAGGAACCGAAGAAACCAAACAAATAAATTACATTTAAAAACATTAAAAATCTCCCTAATCTGCAGATTGATTTACTACTGTAAAAAAATTCTTCATCTTTATATAAAAATAGATTAGTTTAAAACTATGGATATGTTTTAGAAGATATGAATTTGAAACGAACAATGATTAAAGAGGACAATTTAAAACTTTTAATTTAAACATTTTAAAACTTTTTTAACGTCGAATTTCGACGGTGCTTTTGGGCAGATGCAATGCACATGTGCATAGGAGCTCATTCGGTGGCATAATCACAGGGGGGGGGGAGATGTGTGCTTTATTTACAATGTTCTTTTATTTACCGAATATGAAATGGACGTAGGAATATACTATTTGTATACTTCATAGTTCCATGAAATTTTTTTCTTGCCGAGGGGAATATGACGCTAATGTCAAACTGATTTGCATTACACAGTTGTTTACAGATTGTTTGGTTGGAGTTTGCATCGGAAATAGTACTGTATTTGACTGGGGGAAAAACTTTTTAAATAAAATATTTGAAAGACTGTTTCAAACGCATACGCATACGCACCCCATCTTAAATAATAAAGAAGCTTATTTTGCTAATATTGTTATAGTTTTTTTTTCGTCAAGTTTTGACGGCTTTCATCTAGTTTTAATTTAAAAACTGTTTTTCTAAGTGTTTTTCGCCAAACATAATAAAATAAAAATGCAACACAACGGTTTACTATTAGCTGGTATATAAATAATTTTTGTCTATTAATTACTATCTATTAATCTATAACTCTTTGACATAATGACTTCATTAAGATGCACCTCGTTAATATTTAGAAAAAAATATCCTCATAAATATCTTTCTTAATAAATAAATTTTCGTTTCCTTGAAAAAAAAATTGAACACGAATTAGCATTTTCATTAATTCAGTTTCCATTAAACAAATTGACAAAAAAAATCACTGTTGGCAGCTCAGATAGATTACGTCCTGAAGTAGTTATAGAGAATAACAAAATGATGTCTTTTTAAATTGCTGATAATATAAAAATCTTTAAAAATATATTTTTTATATAGATAGTAATGGAAATATACTATCAATTACAGCTTATGTTTATGATACGTTATGCTTCATCTACAGTTAATAATATAATCTTTTTTTACCAGTGGAATTATTTTTGTTTTGCTGTATATTTAGTTACAATGGAACGTAATTTCTTCTTGGTTATGAGAATTCGTACGGATACTTACATTTGGATATAATTTTTGCTTAAGGTTATTTAGCTTTGTTTAATCGCAGAATCTTATAATTGAATAACACAAAATTTTCTTTTAGGAAATAGTGGCATTCAAAAATAAGCCCCCGTAAGCACAGTTATTACGATTTTACCACAACTTTTTAATATAATTTTTATATTTAATATTTAAATAGCAGAAATTGTAGACGCCTTGTTTAATCGCAGGATTTGTAATACTTTTCTGCTTTTAAATAACGCGAAACATTCTATTAAAAAATTGTGCTACAGCCATACGAACCGTGGTATGAACCCTGATTATTCCGCATGGAAAAATAAACATTCAAGTCATACGATTTTTCGGAAGACATAAATTGAAGTCTCTTGGATTTACCACCGAAATTCACAAATTTTGAACCTTTCTAATTCTAACAATATTTATAATAATGCATAAACTGTATATTTGCCAGTAGGATTTGATCCAAGAAAGTGAATTAACGTGTCAAAGATGGGTGCTACTGCTTTAAAATAGACAGTTGGTACAGTTTTTAATATGTTCACAACCCCTTATCCAAACGTTTTCCTATTCCAAAAGAAGCCGTTATTCTTTGTCTAATGATATATTTGTTGTGAATTTACTGTAAACGATCAGCGAATATATGTGGATGTATCGTTTATTATAAATAATTTTATTTAATTTATTATTTAATTTATTATTTTATAATGATGGAATTGTACAGGGTGATTTTTTTTAAAGTTGTGAAAATAAAACCCTATAACAAAAGAACCACTGATCCAAATGACCTAAAATTTCAACAGTACCCCCCCCCCCCCCCAAAGCAATGGGTATTTTTTAGGCGTGGTTAAAAAAAACTTTAAATCGCACCGACAGATGGCGCTGTACATGCAGTAAAGTCGGGAGACGAAATTTTGCCAGGCACACGCACATTGGCGTTAAAAAAGTGAAGTACGCACACCTCGTGTTCATTATTCTACGGAAAACCTCGCAATGACTGCGCCATTGACGGACCGTGCGTTGTTAGTGAAACTGTAATATCAGAATAATGACAGCGCAGCAACTGCTCTTAGGAGATTTAGGACACTTAAGAATTTAAGAAAAAGTCCAATGACGACTGAGGGTCTACAAAAGATGGTTTCTCAAAGTACCGTCCATTGTTTTCCTCCCACAGACGATATTCTTTGTTTCTGCTACCTTACAGCGCCATCTGTCGGTGCGATTTTAAGTTTTTTTTAACCATGCCAAAAAAATACCCATTGCTTAGGGAGCATACTGGTGAAATTTCAGGTCATTTGGATCAGTGATTCTTTTGTCGTAGTGTTTTACTTTCACAACTTAAAAAAAATCCCACTGTATAAATAAACATTTAATTTTTGTCGTATTTTATGCGTTCATATCTTTATTTATAACTAAACTAATTGTAAATGTTACATAATGTTATATATATCTTGTTTGTTTTAGACCTAAGTTCATTTTCAGGAACAAAACATGCTAAAAAAATACACTTAACCCATTCGCTGTTAACCACGAGTATACTCGTGATTTTTCAATCTAAAATTACGAACTTGTACCGGAAATTTTGGAAGAAGAACTTTCACTTTATATAATCAAGAAATGTCTGCAATTAAATAAAGTAAATAATATTGCTATTAGTATTTTCTGTTATGAATTCGAAATTTCTAAATAAAATAAAATTCCGGTAATTTTAACCCGTCAGTGAACGTATTAATAGAATAATTAAAAAAAATATTACAATAAATAAAAACAGTAATACGCACTGTTGACAGTTGCCCAATTTCTACAGTTTTTTTTATCGTTGTAGTCGCCTTATTTAATGCGTCATTAATCTGTCATTAAATAAGGCGAATATTTTTATTCCTAAAACGTGGTGGCAATATACAACCTTAATAAAAAAAGTAGCTCAACCGGCAACAATTGCCATCTCACAGCCAACTACAATTATGCATACAGTACAAAAATAACGCGCACTTCTAAAAAAAAAAATCTGAACTCAGGTGACAACTTAAGTTATAAATCACTGAAAAATGTCGTTTTATTTTTACAAGCTTTTTATAACTATATTAAATGCATTAAAATTGTTATACCATTTTAAATCTAAAATTTAATTTAATTTCCCATTTTAAATATTTCTAACTCTTAACCCATTTATGCCTTTAGTAATCTTCCTCGATAAAATAAGACACCAAATTTCTATTTAAAATATATATATATATATATATATATATATATATATATATGCACTTTTTCCCTTTTTATTAAATCATCCCGAAAAGGGGACGCTAGGCATAAATGGGTTAATGTCTAGTTCTGAATCTGACCATCATAAGTTGTTTTCATGCACAAAATTAAATCCAGAAAAATACATCCATCTCTAAGTGAAAATGAACAAACGACAACGCAATCTGATGTAATCACAGAATTTTACGATTAAATAATTTTAAGACGTTGACGGACACTTGCGGCTATAGCCGCCAAAGCGATGTTCACAATGTGACATGACGGCAATAGCCGCCCAAAACGAAACGGTCGTTTTTAGACAGTACAGCTATAGCAGCACAAATGTGCATGTACAGGCGTACAAGTAGAAGCCCAGTGTCATGTTTTGAAAACAAATTTTTAGGTTGAAGTTTGTTTTCCACCTGTTATACGAGTTGCAGCTTCAGTATGCACGTCCGTGGTTGTGAAGGGAGTAGTGCAACCTAATTAAAGGTGCTGAATTAATCAAAATTAAGTTTATTTAAGCAGAAAGAGTAAAACTATACTTCTAATATTCTAAAAATTACAAAAACATATAGTGTCAATTTTCGAACTTCACTTGTTCCTACTGTCCGTCATTGTGTTAAGAATTAGTATTTAAAATTTGTGCTATGTAACACAAAATAGAAGTATAAAAAATACTTTAAAAAATATGCAATGCATGATTAATAAAACAAAATTCTACTTCTTACGATGAAATAAATTTATCATATGTGCCAAATCTTCCAATATTTGAGTATCATTATTTCCGAATCCTAATCATCGAATTATTAAATCTTAACTTTATGTCATTAAATAAAGCAAATATTCCTATTCAGAAATATTAGCATTCAAAAAGTAGAATGTTTTAGAGCTATACTTTACAATAAGCAAATAGTATTATTACGCGATATTACAGTCACTACACTCTAAAAGCGACATTTTCACAACTGAGCAAAAAATACTCCAATCCGAGTATGTCGGATAGACAAAATGACTCAAGTTTGAAACATGTATGTACGCGTTTCTGAAAACATGCACACATTCAAGAATAAAACATCATGTGCTTATATATGAGAGACATATGTTGAGATTAGACGGGCTCAGTCTGAGCCCGAAAGCCCGGGCCCGGGTCCGATACGGGCTCGGGCTCAATTTTTATACCAGCCTTGGGGCTCGGGCTCAATCTTTCGGAAACTAACAAGTTTATTTATTCTCATATAGGAAAAATAAAAATAACCTTTTTTGCCCTAAAACAAAATTACAAATTCCATTTCAAGTCGTTTTAATGTTATTTTGATCAGAATTAATAAAATAGGAAACAGATTTTTTTAACTACTTTTCTAGTATTAGAATGCTACTTTAAAATGAAAATTTACAATATTTATGACGCAACTGGCGACAGGGTGATATTGCCCCAATGGGACAGTAGGATATTTTTTAATTGGAACGTTTATTTTATTTATTTATATATTTATTTTTTAGAGAACTAACGCGAAATGAACATTTTTTTTGTTTGTTTTTAGTCAATCAGCAATAGCTTAGGTTTGCAAATTTTTAGTCTTCTATTGTGTGCGAGTCTTAATCGCTCTTCAAATGAAAATAACGTTAGTGATTCTACTTTTAATTATGAACTCTGCTCATGCTGAAGCTCTGCTCTGCACATTTACGAAGTCACTTTTATTCGTAAGTAGATATAATTGTCATGTATTGTTATTCCGATAGAAAGCAATCGAACAGTGTTTTCACTTTTCCTATAAAAGCATAGGATCTTTCAGATAACGGTGTCAAATTTTTAATTTAAGCTACTTTTCAGGAACACGAAATATTGCTTTAATTAAGGGATCAATTATAATTTACAAAAAAAAAAAAACTTTTATAGGAAATAGAAAACGTTGCTCGATTCTTACGCATATAAATAGTAATTTCTGCAAATTTCATGCATTTATTCATAAAAACGAATTTTGTTAATGTGTCCATCAGATTTGCTTGTTCGGAAAGAAAAATATGAACATCCTTTAAAGGTAGTGTATTTTTATTTGATACCAAACTTCTCTTTTGCTAAGGTTGAATGTAAATTTCCATAAAATTAATTATGTCGACTGGATTAACAGTTATTTTAAAGTACAGAGTTTTTAAAAAATGAGATATTACTTTTGAAACAATTTTTAAATATTATGCAATTTTTTTTGGTATCGGGTTCGGACGGGCTCGGGCTCTGAAGACACAAAATGTTTCGGGAACGGGCGGGCTCGGATTTAAAATCGTCAGGCTCCAGCGGGCCATGTCTCTGAAAAGAGATTCCGAACTCATCTCTAGTATGTCCATGTTTCAAAAATGAGTATGAACTGACTTCTATGTGCGTATTTTTGAGTATCTTCATGCTTCAAAAATGAGTGTGAACTGATTCTAATCATTTTTGAGTATGTCCATGTTTCAAAAATGAGTATGAACTGACCTCTATGTGCTCAGTTTTGAGTATGTCCATATTTCAATATTCTGAGTATATCTGGTATTTCAGAATTAAAAGCATTGGCTCGGCATATTTGAAACAAAAAGTTTCATAAAAAAATGAAAACATCGATTTACTCAGATTTGAAAGTGTCATTTTTCTCAATGGAGTGTTACACTGTATTTCTAATAATTTAAATATCTTAAAATAGCTAAAATATTTAAATTATTTATATATCTTATCACTGAACCAATTTTAAATAATCATTAGTTATATCTTTAAAAGTGATGGAACATATGAGATGTAATTTCCTAAATGGTCCAAAAGTGACCGGGTCAGGATTCGAACCAGGGATCTCTTGGCTGCAGCCAATGCTCTACCATCAGAGCCCTCCCGGACGAATCTGGAGGACCTAATTAAACCAGTTAATCTTATTGATCATAGAATTTGGTCTGATATCACAGTCAGCTAAACAGAATAAATCGCAGGTAATGGAACTCCTGTAAACGCTAGACACGTGATTCAGATATCAGACCAGATGCTATGATCAATAAGGTTAACTGGATAAATTAGGTCTTCAAGATTCGTCCTGGATGGCTCAGTTGGTAGAGCATTGGCAGCTCCGCCAAGAGATCCCTGTTTCGAATCCTGGACCGGACATGTTTCGCCCAGTTGGAAAATTACAACTCATATGATTTCTTTACCAATTTGGATAATTGTGATAAAATTAATCTAATGATGGAACAACTGCACACAGCGAGCCATTTGTCATCACTAAATTTAAATGGCATTCTTACCAGGAAACCACGGCTTAGTGTAATAATGATAAAGCATCTAAATAAGCAGCAATCGAAAGAGCATAGTGAAACGGGGTTTTTGACGCATAAATCATTTGCCTTCCTCTGACCGTTATCTATACTAATATTATAAAGTAGTAAAAATTGTTTGTTTGTTTGTTTATTTGTTTGTAGGAGGTAATCTCTGGAACTACTGAAGCGATTTCAAAAGTGATAGTGGCAAATTGATGATGACAATCCCTGCTCCAACATAGCTATGTTTTATGTCGGTGCCACTATCCCCAGGGGGGTGCAGAAGCGAAAAACGTTCTAAAATTTCGATTTTTTATACTGAAGGAGCTAGAAACAAGAAATTTGGCATGGTAGTTACTTATAAGATGTAAATGCTCTCTAAAAACAAATTCTAAAAACATTCGAAATTTAAAATGGTGAGATGAGGGAAAAGCGTTCTAAAAACATTCTAAATTACAATTTCTATGGAATCTCTGGAACTACAAAAACGATTTCAAACGTGATGGTGGCAAATTGATGGTGACAGTCCCTGCTCCAACATAGGCTATATTTTATGTCGGTGCCACTACAACAGGGAGAGGGGTGCAAGAGCGAAAAACGTTCTAAAATTTCGATTTTTTTTATACTGAAGGAGCTAGAAACATGAAATTTTGCATGGTAGTTACTTATAAGATGTAAATGCTCTCTAAGAAGAAATTTTAAAAAAATTCGAAATTTAAAAGAGCGATTTAAAATTGAGATGAGCGAAAAGCGTTCTAAAAACATTCTAAATTACAATTTCTATGGAATCTCTGGAACTACCGAACCCTTTTCAAAAGTGATGGTTGCAAATTTTTGATGACAATCCCTGCTCCAACATAGGCTATATTTTGCGTCGGTGCCAATAATCCCAGGGTGGTGCAGGAGCGAAAAACGTTCTAAACATGCATTTTTTTTATACTGAAGGAGCTAGAAATTTGAAATTTGTCATTGTAGTTACTTACAAGATGCAAATGCTCTCTAAGAACAAAATTTAAAAAAAAAATCGAAATTTAAATGGGTGAAATGAGTGAAAACCGTTCTAAAAACATTCTAAATTACAATTTCAATGAAATCTCTGGAACTACAGAACTGATTTCAAAAGTGATGGTGGCAAATTGATGGTGACAATACCTACTCCAACATAGGCTATATTTTATGTCGGTGCCACTAAACCCAATACGGTGCAGGAGTGAAAAATGTTCGAAAATTGCGACTTTTTGTATACTGATGGAGCTAGAAATTTGAAATTTGGCATTGTAGTTACTTATAAGATGTAAATGCTCTCTAAGAACAAATTCTAAAAAAAATCGAAATTTAAAAGGGTGAGATGAGCGAAACGCGTTCTAAAAACATTCTAAATTACAATTTCTATGAAATTTCTGGAACTACAGAACCGATTTGAAAAGTGATGGGACAAATTGATGCTGACAATACCTACTCGGGTATATAACATTGGGTATATTTTATGTCGGTGTCACTAATCCCAGGGTGGTCCAGGAGCGAAAAACGTTCTAAAATTGCATTTTTTTAATACTGAAGGAGCTAGAAATTTGAAATTTGGCATTGTAGATACTTATAAGATGTAAATGCTTTCTAAAAACAAAATTTAAAAAAATCGAAAATTAACCCTTTAACGGATAAAGCACTTCAATTGCTAAATGTTGAAATAAATGATTGACACGGAAATTTATGAACAAATTTATTTGTATATAACAAAAAAGCGATATCCCACATACATAATAAATGGAAAACATTTCTATTAAAATTCTGCTGTCATTGTTGAATTTCGTAATTAAAATTTTGTGGTTTCGTAGGGAAACCAATGTCCGTTAAAGGGTTAAAAGGGTGAAATGAACGAAAAGCGTACTAAAGACATTCTAAATTACAAATTCTATGAAAATTCTGGAACTACAGAACTGTTTTTAAAAGTGATGGTGGGAAATTGATGGTGACAGTTCCTGCTGTAACATAGGCTATATTTCATGCGGGTGCCTCTACCCCCAGGGGAGTGCATGAGCGAAAATCGTTCTAAAATTTCGATTTTTTTATACTGAAGGTATTAGAAACATGAAATTTGGCATGGAAGTTACTTATAAGATGTAAATGCTCTCTAAGAACAGATTCTAAAAAAATTCGAAATTTAAAAGGGTGAGATGAGCGAAAAGCGTTCTAAAAGCATTCTAAATTACAATTTCTATGGAATCTCTGGAACTACAGAACAGATTTCAAAAGTGATGGGACAAATTGATACTGACAATACCTACTCGGGTATATAACATAGGGTATATTTTATGTCGGTGTCACTAATCCCAGGGTGGTCCAGGAGCGAAAAACGTTCTAAAATTGCATTTTTTTTAATACTGAAGGAGCTAGAAATTTGAAATTTGGCATTGTAGATACTTATAAGATGTAAATGCTTTCTAAAAACAAAATTTAAAAAAATCGAAAATTAACCCTTTAACGGATAAAGCACTTCAATTGCTAAAATGTTGAAATAAATGATTGACACGGAAATTTATGAACAAATTTATTTGTATATAACAAAAAAGCGATATCTCACATACATAATAAATGGAAAACATTTCTATTAAAATTCTGCTGTCATTGTTGAATTTCGTAATTAAAATTTTGTGGTTTCGTAGGGAAACCAAAGTCCGTTAAATGGTTAAAAGGGTGAAATGAACGAAAGGCGTACTAAAGACATCCGAAATTACAAATTCTATGAAATTTCTGGAACTACAGAACTGTTTTTAAAAGTGATGGTGGGAAATTGATGGTGACAGTTCCTGCTGTAACATAGGCTATATTTCATGCGGGTGCCTCTACCCCCAGGGGAGTGCATGAGCGAAAATCGTTCTAAAATTTCGATTTTTTTATACTGAAGGTATTAGAAACATGAAATTTGGCATAGTAGTTACTTATAAGATGTAAATGCTCTCTAAGAACAGATTCTAAAAAAATTCGAAATTTAAAAGGGTGAGATGAGCGAAACGTGTTGTAAAATCATTCAAAATTACAATTTCTATAGATTTTCTGGAAGTACAAAACTGTTTTCAAAAGTGATGGTGGCAAATTGATGTTGACAGTTTCTGCTGTAATATAGGCTATATTTCATGTCGGTGCCACTACCCCCAGGGGAGTACATGAGCGAAAAATGTTCTAAAATTTCAATTTTTTTATACTGAAAGTGTTAGAAACATGAAAGTTGGCATGGTAGTTACTTATAAGATGTAACCGCTCTCTAAGAACAAATTGTAAAAAAAAATCGAAATTTAAAACTGTGAGATCAGCGAAAAGCGGTCTAAAAAGATTCTAATTTACAATTTTTTGGAATCTATGGAACTACCGAATCCTTTTCAAAAGTGATGGTGGCAATTTTTGATGACAATCCCTCCTCCAGCATAGGCTGTATTTTACGTCGATGCCAATAATCCCAGGGTGATGCAGGAGCGAAAAACGTTCGAAAATTGCATTTTTTTTATAGTGAATGAGCTAGAAATTTGAAATTTGGCATTGTAGTTACTTATAAGATGTAAATGCTCTCTAAGAACAAAATAAAAAAATCGAAATTTAAAAGGGTGAAATGAGCGAAAAGCGTTCTAAAAACATTCTAAATTACAATTTCTGTGGAATCTCTGGAACTACAGAACCGATTTCAAAAGTGATGGTGACAATTTCATGGTGACAATACATACTCCAACATAAGCTATATTTTATGTCGGTGCCACTAACCCCAATGCGGTGTAGGAGTGAAAAATGATCGAAAATTGCGACTTTTTGTATAGTGATGGAGCTATAAATTTGAAACTTGGCATTGTAGTTACTTATAAGATGTAAATGCTCTCTAAGAATAAATTTGAGAAAAAAAGATCGAAATTTAAAAGGGTGAAATGAGCGAAAAACGTTTAAAAATCATTCTAAATTACAATTTCTATGGAATCTCTGGAACTACAGAACCGATTTCAAAAGTGATGGTGACAATCCCTGCTCCAACATCTTCCTTAATTTAAAGCTATGTGTTGCTGACGAGTGGGTTTTTCGCTAATCTTTGCCATAGATTAATCTCGGAAAATGAAACATTTGAAGTTACTGAAAAAAAAAGCTCGAAAAGTATTTGTTGGAAAATTGTTAGACAAACTGCGTTTGAAAGGTAAAAAATTGTATATTTCTTGATATAAATTTCAAATCTAATGATTAGACAATTTTTCAAATATTGAATTTCAAATCTAACGATTGTGCCATTTTTCAAATATTGAATTTCAAAAATTACCAAATTTCACAATGAAGTACCATAGCGAAACCTTCACGCGTAAAAAGATATTGATAAGGGAGACCTGTCCTGACGTGTATATTGGCTATAGCACGAGTCACAAATTATAATAGCCTTATTATTCTGTTAAATTATAAAAGTGAATTATGAAATGTCAATATTTTGTTTGATTAAAGGTTCGTTAAGAGAAATTGATCAGCGTAGCGGGCGTAGGTTGCTAGTCAAGATATAAAGCCGTAAAGTTTGCTAATTTATTTATTTAATTTAGGGATAAAAAGCGTGGTTATGACACAGAAATTTTAATAATTAGATTAATATAAAATACAAAACATATTTAGATATAGTAATATAAAAGTGAAAGAAGCCTGCTAAAAAATGCTATTGACCGGTATTGAACCAAAAATGTGATTGAAGCATAGACAATAATGACATCAAGAACATTTCATGAACTAAATTCTAGTGCAATGATTACAATGGTCCACCGTCTGCGAAAAGCAACATTGCAAAAGCGTTTCAAATGGATATGGCCGAGTTTGCACTAACCCAGACTTGTACCAAGCATACTGAAATATGTCGGAGTTATGAGGCACACTAAACTGGAAATGGACAAGTGACTCGAGATTGATAATACTGTTACGTTGAAAATGTAACGACTCCTCCTTCCATCCTATTAAATCAATAAATTAGCAAATTTAAGACTTTATATCTCAATAACGGAGAGACGAGCGAAATGATTCATGCGTCAATAAACACGTTTCACTATGCTCTTTCCATTGTTGCTTATTTAAAAATTTTTCATTATTACACTAACGGCGTTGTTTCCTGGAAAGCATTATTTAATAACAGAAATTCTGTGATTAAATAAGGGGAAGAATATTATTAAAATTTTGTGGTGACCGATGATTCCTCATGCGCAACGCTTTCATTACTGATTTACTATATTTAAAAACAAAACATATTCATTCAATATTTTAAGTTATATTTCCGATCTAGCACACATAACAAGTAAGTATGCATTATCAGAAACGTTTATTAGGTTATAGAAAAATACTGTAACAACAACAAATTTTGAATTATTCATTGCTTCTGCCAGCTTTTGAAAACTTTAACTAAATTGATGACTGTTTCTGAATAGATCGCTGAAAAGTTTCCAATACTTACAAGTAAAAGATTCTCGGAGGTTGACAAGTGACATTAATAAAAGTTCTGTCACGTATAAATTTTTCTTAGAATAAATTTTACATCGGTAATATTGCAGTTTTAGGAAATATTTTCTATAACGGACATGTGCATATCTTCAGAATTTAAAATGTGTTTCATGGCATACATTTCAAACTAATTTTTAAAGCATTAAGAAAATGAAATTCAATATTTTTAATATATAAAATAAAATAATACGCTTCGTAAAGGATTTGCAATTGCGCGGCATGCGATTTTTTTCAAATAAAAAAACATTTCATAATATCCTTCGCTTTAAGGTGTGTCCCACCGAAATAAAGCCACTGTGATTGTGTGCCGTAACTGGACATGAAACAAACTAATAAGAAGGAAACAAATATATTAAGAAAGTCTATATACAAATACATATATAGAAGGAGTAACTCACTACTTGCCCTATGGGCAGAAAAAAATTAATGTTTGTTAAAAAAGAGGGGAAAAAAGAGTCCCGCCGAAATAAAGCCACTATTGTTAATAGCCAATATATCCGCCAAGCTCATATATGACTTGTAATATACGATTTGGCATACTATTTACCAGTTCTTGGAGGATAGCAGCATCAATATTATACCAGGCTTCAATGATGGTGGCCTTCAATTCTGAAACTGTCTGCCATTGGCATATGACTCTACTGCCATTGGCTCTACTGAGGATACCCCACATATTTTCTTGGGGATTAATATCAAGGAAAAGGGCAGACCATTCCATGACATGCACCCCATTATCCAAAAATCATTGCCAGGAGGATTTTGCAACGTAAATGGGGGCGTTGTCCTGCTGGAAAATCCAACTTAGGGTACCAATTTTCTCTGCAAATGGCAGTAAATTGGTTTCTAGAATTTATTGGTGATTGGTAGCCTCCATGCGACCTGAGGGAAAAGCCAGGTTAAGTTTACCACCATAGCTGAAGCCTCCCCACACCATTAATCAGCCTCCATCTTGTTGTCTTTTGGAGAAAATATCCTCTTCTTTCCTCATGTCATGCCAATAGAAGGCAAGACCGTCTGGGCCATCCAAATTAACTTTTTT
Source organism: Maratus michaelseni (assembly GCA_963931845.1). Lineage (NCBI taxonomy): Eukaryota > Metazoa > Arthropoda > Arachnida > Araneae > Salticidae > Maratus > Maratus michaelseni. The sequence continues at coordinate 103,660,153 of OZ007600.1, forward strand.
CTCATCTGAGAATATAACACGATGTCACTGGTTCTTCCAGGTTTGATGATATTTGGCCCAATCAACACTTCTTTGCTTGTGGATAGTTTACAACATGGGCTGCTGCTTTCTTTTTTTTACATCGCCAGCTGCTTGTACGTTTTACAATCCGTGACAGGGTTGATTGTGTCACAGGGATTTTATCCTATTTGGCCAATGGTCTTAGAGAAATGCCACCTCGTGAAAGACGACGCACAATATCTCTTTCCTGCCTGGAAGTCATTTTTCTGCATGTACACCTCCATTTTTTATACCCGTACGCATTTCCCTGATTCACAAAATTGTCTATTACGGTTTCAGATCTTTTGATTGGCTTATATATTTGTCTACGAGAAAGACCTTGTTCCTTAAAAGCTGTTATCTGGCCTTTCTTGAACTCTAATGGCTGGATTTCATTTTCCCATTGCAATACTGCAGGAGAAATAGAAAATACAACCTTCTGAAGTCTGCACAATCTTCGACTGGCATAGAACAGGTATTTGGCAACTTCCTGACATCATAAACCTGTAGCAACTCGAATGTCGCGAGTTCCCATTAACACTGATAGGGGCGGTGGCTTTATTTCAGTGAGACAGTTCTCCCCCTCTTGTTTTACATTTTAATTTTTTTTCCTGCCGAGGTGGGGCAGGGAGTGAGTTACTCCTTGTAAATATGTATTTGTATATAGACATTCTTAATATATTTTTTCATTCTCGTTGGTTTGTTTCGTGTTCAGTTACAGCACACAATAGCGGTGGCTTTATTTCGGTGGGAAACACCTTATTTAACGACAGACATTCCAGAATTAATTAAAACAAAGGTTACTACTCATAAATTTTGTTAGATATTTTGGATAAAAAAACGCATTAAGTTGGCTAGATCTCAATTCGCGTGTGGAAAAAAAATCTTTGTTTCTTTGTGTGTTACACGTAAAATAAAAAAGGCCTTCCGGCTTGTACAGGGAATAAAAGGTAGCTTCCATATTCCATGTTTTTTTTTAAAAATTCAACTCATTACACTCAAACAACCGAAGCTAAAATGTTTGGAACTCGATTATAGAAGATTCAATACCAGTTTTCGCTAATACTAAATTTGAATGCGAATTTCAGCATGAGAGTTACAGCATAACAAAACTCAGAGTGTTTCAAAATGTCAGCCCTACAATTTCAAACTGTCATGGCTCATCCATTTCTTAAAATAAATCCAAAACAAAAAATGCTCCGGAATCCTTGCATCACGATCTGATACATAACGGAAACAACTTTTTCAATTTATGCATTTTTTGTACATCTTTTTGTGTTTTTAAAAAATTTAAATTTTTTAAAACCCGTCATTTTGAAACAAGAGGGTGGAGGAAGCTGGCCTACGAACTCGGTCAAGACCTTGATATATTCTTTACACATGATCAGTACACATTCATGTCGGTTTATAAATATGAAAGTTACAGCATAACAAAAATCAGATTGTTTAAAAATATCAGCCACCCTAGAATTTCAAACTGCCATCTAAGCCATTTTTTTAGATAAAGCCCAATCAAAAAAATGTTCCAGAATCCTTGTATCGCGTTCTAACACTTAATGGAAACAACATTTTCAATTTATAACTTTTTTGTACATTTTTTGTGTATTTAAAAATTAAAAAAAAATTTAACTGGCCGACATCATGAAACAAGACGTCGGATGAAGCTGGACAACGAACTCGGTCGAGACCGTAGTATGTCCTATGCACATACTCAGTCACATCCATATCGGTTCCTAAATAAGAGAGTTACAACGTGAGAAATGCCAAAATATATATATGTATATATATATACAGGGTGTTTCAGTTAAACGTTTCAGAACTTCTAAGAGGGATAGGGTACATCCTGACAACTCGAAATGATATAGCAATGTGGGGTCGGAAATGCTTTCCTTAACCCTTTGCGGCGCAGAGAAGTTCCATTGCTTAACTATTGAAATTAATGATTGACACCAGAATTTGAAAACGAACTTTCTTGTAAATATGAAAAAGCTATATTTCACGCAACTAATAAACCGTAATTTAAAAAAAAAATTTCTGGTATCAGTGAGGGTTTTGGGAATTAAAATTAAGTATGTTTATGACACCACTTAATTTTAATTCCCAAAACCCTCACTGATACCAGAATTTTTGTTAAAAAAATACGGTTTATTAGTTGCGTGAAATATAGCTTTTTCTTATTTACAAGAAAGTTCGTTTTCAAATTCTGGTGTCATTCATTAATTTCAATAGTTAAGCAATGGAAATTCTCTGCGCCGCAAAAGGTTAAGGAAAGCATTTCCGACCCGACATTGCTATAAGATTTCGAGTTGTCAGGATGTACCCTACCCCTCTTAGAAGTTCTGAAACGTTTAACTGAAACACCCTGTATATATATAATTCAACATTTGAACTGAGGGTGGTTTTGGGGTCTGGGGTTCATGATCGGTGAAAATATACCAAAATTATCTGGAACTGCTCTACTCCGAACGGCTGAAATTTTTACCTTTTGTAACAAATGCTACCTAAAAGCACCAACACAAGGATCGGCAAACAATGCATCATTTCTAACAACTTTTGCCATTAAATATAGCAAATAAAAAAGCTATGGTTATTATTTGGGAAAATGGTAACAAATATGTCGTTTATCGGTTTCTGAGATCAAAAACGGCGAATACTGCTACAGAGTTGCGAAGTCTCCGGATTTTTGAACACCAGTATTTTCTTTGAGAAAATGTAGTTCTTTTAAAACGCAGAATGCTCCGATTTCAGAAATCAACATTTTCTGTACTAAATTACTGGTATCCAAAAAGCCGGAGACTTGGCAGCTCTGCTGCTATAAAGAAATAGTGCTCTGAAAAGCAGCCCGAACCCTGTACTAAAACATATCGAAATGTAAAAAAATAAACTGTTTTTCACTTAATGTTATAATTGAAATTGCTTTGACATGTTTCAAGAAGGCTATCCCCAACAATATCTTCTAACAAATTTTAATTTGACAGATGCAATCTGGACTGAAAATTTATCGCAGACGCAAACTGAAGCAAAAAACCAAAATTTGCTCTCTGTTAAATAAAAGTATTGTGTAGTTTTATTGCAGGGAAGGACAGCATACATTGTTCCAGTCTTCTGTTAGTGCTTTCTAACATAGTTGAAACGTGTTTATGAATACGATTTGTCTGTCTGTCGGGCTGTCTGCCAGACTGTCCGTAATTTAACTAGCGTAAATATATTCGAATTGACATGTAATTTTTATATGTTAATGAAGTTCACTATAGACTGTTCGTTATTGAAAATAAAGTTTGTAGCAGCTATAGTTCGTTTACAGGGCACACAAAATAATGTTATTACATTATGGTCAATGGGAAATATCATTTGCGGGGCATTTTATTTAAATTGTTTATTTAGACAGCCAAGTTCATTATAAGAAAAAATGAATTTTTTAATAATATGCTGTTAGTGTTAAAACGTGTTTCATAATCTATGCATGATTTTCGTTTTTCGTTTATTGTTGGTTTTGTTTGTCCCATGTTGAAATTTTATCCCCTCACTGTTGTAAGAAGGCGTTTTTAATATACTGTAGTATGAGAAATTTTAATCCTGGATTCCTCGATGAAATATCAATTGAAATATTTTCATGCAATCATTCTAAATTACTTTTGTTATTTTGTCAGTTTTCTTTAAGAACTTTAATGTGTACGTCATTGTTTACATCAAATTTTTTTGTTGTTTAAACTTCGGTACACGGATGACCCAAAAATTTTAACATTTTAGAAGGATCGGTGTCTTTTAAGTAATTTTCGTCAATAGCGCATATGTGCCAGCATTTTACGCACTACTTTTTTAGTCAGCAATTCTGAATAATAGTTTTTGCTTTATTTAATAACAGACGTATCGTGATTACATAAAGTAAAAATTCTTTTTTGGTAATTTTCAGTATGGTTTCGGAATTTCTGAATAAAAAAGAAATTCCCAAAATTCACGCGTATATCTGTTAATGATGCAAATGGTTTTAAAAGCTATTTTTTAAGCTATTCGGAATAAACATGAGGAGGTTACTGCCGCCAGCGGGAGTTGAACCAAGGATCTCATGAACAGGAGGAAAGAGCGTTAGCGTCAAGCAAAAGGCCAAGCCAGTTACTTTCAGCTGGTAACTAGCTTTAAACTGTTCATGTGATATGAACAGATGTGAGATGTGAGATGTAGTACATTCATGTGAGATGTAGTACATAAATAAGTGAATATCAATATTTTCTAACATACTAAGAACCCCCACTGAATTAAAAACAATTTTATGTCATTTCATGAAATACGCAGAATGGTAGCATGTTTAAAAATTTGAACATTTCATACTATCGAATATAGTAATAGTTTCTATTTATTCAATATTTTATTCAATGTATTAAAATATACATATGGCAGTCTAACAAGCTTTATCGGATAACTCCAAACAGAATAGTAAAAAATAGTGTAAATGTCTAACGAAATATGAATTATTCATTATTTCTTGTATCTTTAGAAACTGTAATCAAATTGATTCCTACTTTTGAATGCATAGATGAAAAGTTTTCGAAGCTTGCATGTACGAGATTATGGAAACTTGGAAAGTAAGATACGTAAAGGTTCTCACACGTTCAAAACTTTATTTAAATGAACTAAAGTATAAAAATATTATTGTCACAAAACATTACTGTCATGAGACAATGCAAATTAGAAAAATGGAAAATGCTTTAAAGGCAAAGCCTTATGCATTATTCATTAGTTCTACTACCTTAGAAATGTATAGCTAAATTGATGACTGCTGATGTGTTACAGAAAAATTTACAAAGTTTATAAGGAAAGGATTCTGGAAACTTAAATGTGGAAAGATATAACAGCATTTCTCAATAAAAATTTTACTCGTATCGCTGTTTCCAAAAATACGATCTATAATGGATATTTGTTATTCATCTGAAACTTTATACATTGTTAGCGTTATATACAGGGTGAATCTAAACTCTTGGGCAAAATTTTAAGGGGTGATAGTACACATCAAGACAAACAATATTAAATGGGAAACTAAGGGTCCCAAACGTCTTCCAAAGGAGATAGGCGGCATTAAAGTTTAGGGTCCAAAATTTCAAATGATTATAAAAAACGAAAAAATTGGTCGATTCGTTTGCGGTTTCCGCTAAAACTATTCTTTATGTCAGTATTTTCTTAAAAATAAATTTTAAAGATAAAGTTCAAAAAATGCCGATAGAGGGCGCTTTAGACTTTGGAGTAACGAAAAACTATTTTTTACCGTTATTTTTTGTATCTCATTAAATGCTTTCAAAAGCTTTTAACTTTTTCTTTAAAAAATATTTTTACGAAAATACTGACATAAAGAATAGTTTTGGAGAAAACCGCAAACGAATCGACCAATTTTTCCGTTTTTTATAATTATTGGAAATTTTGGACCCTAAACTTTAATGGCGCCTATCTCCTTCGGAAGACGTTTGGGACCCTTAGTTTCCTATTTAATATTGTTTGTCTTGATGTGTACTATCACCCCTTAAAGTTTTGACCAAGAGTTTAGATTCACCCTGAATATTTCAGTTTAATATTTAAAACAGTGTAACTGTGCCCCACGCGGTATTGATGGCACCAAATTTATGTACAGTAATCGTCGCTCTAAATGGCAAACACTGCTTCAGTATAATTGACTTCGTCTTATTTAATCGCAAAATTCTGCAATTAACCCTTTCAGGGGCAAAGTACTCATGCAGCTAAAATATTAAAATGATTGATTGACACCAGGATTCACGAACGAATTTATTTTAAAATAAGTAAAATCTGTTCCTCATCTACCTTATAAATTCAAAATTTGATTATAAAATTCTGGTGTCATTGTGGCATTTTGGGATTAAAATTAAGTGGTATATATAATATACCGGTGACCTTCAAGTGGTTAAATAAGACGAACTGCTACGCATATTCAGTATTATAGCTGTCACGTTTAGAAATTATAACCTTTTCTGAAAGGAATAAAAATTAATCTAGAAACTAAATGTAACACTTTTGTTTACAATTTTGTGCGTAAGATAAATATATGAACATATTCATTTTTGTTTTATGCCGATTATATTATATTATAAGAGACAAGTAAAACTACGAAAGAAACAACAGATATTTCTCGAAGATAAAAATATTGTTTAAAGAAATTTTGTAAATGGAAAATCAGTACTTGAATATTTTCTATAAAGTTTATTTATATCATGATGTGTAATTAGTAGCCGTTCAGAAACCTTAATTGTACATTCCGTTTTCTAACCAGAAAGTACAATTACATTTTCATATATAATTTATAATCGTTATTTTAAATTATTTAAATGTTTACATTTTCACATGTAGTTCAGATGGGGTGGCAACCTGAGACCAAATATTTTAATATAGAATAGTTTGTATTATTTAATGAAGAAATTTTGCGACTTAGTAAGGCGAAGATTTAGATTAAGAAATACTGGCGACAAACTTTTTTCATGATACAGCTTGAATACCCCTGAGTATATGAACTTACATAGCTTGTTTGTTTTGATACATTATTTGTATATATTTACTCGATGACACATATGATATTAAAACAACTTGTACATATGTCTTTCACATAATTCAATACCAGCGGGGAAGCTATGCTCTGTTAAAATTAGCTTGCCTCTTAGTGACCCTAAAAATAACTGACTAATCGAATTTTCTCGAACATGTACCCTAGCCCAATGGTCTTCTCGTACCCCAAAACGTTAGGATACAAAATTTAGTCAAAATCGCTAGAGCCGTTTTTCCGATAAAATTAGCTTGACCCGTATTGACCCCAAAATGACCCACTAATCAAATTTTCTCGAACATGTGACCTAACCCAATGGTCTTCTCGTACTCGAAAACGGTAGGATACAAAATAGTCAAAATCGTGAGACCGTTTTTAGGTAAAATTTGCATATACGGTGAAACCTCCATAACGGACACTCCCGAATATCGGACACCTCTATTTAACGGACACTTTTCAAATCCCCTCTCCCAAAATCTAAATTTTTGTATGTTTAACCTCTGAATAGCGGACAATCCGAATAGCGGACAGTAGTTTTGGCGATCAAGGATGAAAAATGATTTTTTAACGAGAAAGAAAATGGAAAAAAAAAAAAAAAAAGCCTCGAAATTTATCAAGGCAATGTGTCACAATTTTTTTGACCACAGATAACTGTAGGGGGTGGTCTCTGGAAAATCGTCAATGGCCTGGGGAATCCCGCAATATCGTATGTATTTTGTATCGATTACTGTTTGATTTTTCTGATTTAATTGACATACAATATTCAAAGCTTCGAAATATGTTAAAGCCATTTTTATCGTTTTCTGAATATATTAAGTTCTACATATTCTGAATTTAGTGTCTTGTTTGTGATTAATGTTTCGAGAATGACCTCAAAACGAAAGCGATTAACTTTAAAAGAAAAAATTTGAAATTGTAAATGTATGTGAATCTGAAAAACAGAAATAGAGTTTACGGATATTTTCCGAATATTTTAAAATAGGTAAAACACAAGTGGGAGAAATTTTACGAAATAAAGAATTTGTGGATTATTAACTCTAACGTGAACATCAAAAAATGTGAAATTGAGGCATACTGATTCCATTGAAATTAATTCTATATTTCTGAATTGGTTTACTTCAATTCGTTCAAAAAAATTCCATTCAGTGGGCCTTTGATTCAGGAAAAAGAACTCGATTACATGATCATAAGGGTTTGGGTAGATGACTGGAAAAGTTTCTGTCTAGGCATTATAACATCTCTTACAAAACAATATGTGGAAAAGCAAAATCTGTAGATCTAAAAAAAGTGGAGGATTGGCATGAATAATAGTAATCAATTTGTGAAGATTATGAGGAGAGAAACATTTTTAATACAGAGGAAAGCGGACTCTTTTTCCGAATTTTTTCGAATATTACTTTGTGGTTTAAAAAGGATGGCTGTATTGGCGAAAAAATGACAAAAGAGCGAATCACTATTTTATGATGTTGCAATGTATTAGGGGAATTTTAAATTCCTCTTATAGTTCAAAAATCTCTGAAACCCATGTGTTTCTCCAAGAACATCCAATTTTTAAAAAATGGTGTTATAGAGCGAATAAAAAAGCGTGGATAACCAGTTTTTTAGTGATTAAATGGTTAACTTCCTTTGATAATAGGATGAAAAAAACAAAGAAAAGATCTCTTGTTTTTGGACAGTGCAACTTCTCATCCAAAACATTTTAAATTGGACAATGTTAAAACTGTGTCCCCCCCCCCCCAAAGACAACTTCCGTATGCCAGCCCCTTGATCAATGCGTTATATACAGTTGTAAAGCCTGGTATAGAAAGCTTTTACTAAGCCATATTCATTCGAAATTTTATTCTGTGAATACAGTTGAGAACAGCCTAAAATTAGTTAATGTTCCCAATGCTTTCAAATTCGGATTTCTTCAGCTGTAAAAAACATATAACCGGAATGCGTACGACAATATTTCACAAAAGCAGGCTTTATATTAAAAGAAAATGAAACACTTTTTTCCGATAGAAATGAAGAACTATCACAATAAGTGAATTAATGAAATAGATCAGGATTGAAGAAATGCCGAAATGTCCACCAACATTGATGATGACCTACTGAAAAAGAATCAGTTGACGTAGGCGATTATATTCCTTCAGAATCTTCGACTAAAGCTGACTCTATTAGTGATATGAATCAGGTTCTGAAACTAGGGGATGTTTCCTGCAATATCGAGAATTTACAAGAAGCGGCAAAACACAGTGAGCAGCTACACATTTTTTTCTCTTTTTCCAAAAAAAGATGATTCAGAAGGATTAAAACTACTGATAGCATTAAAACGTCGCATAGAAAAACTAACTACATGTAATCGCAAGCAAAAGCAAACTTTTGTAACAGATTTTTTCCTTAAGAATGTAACAAACAGTGGAAAAATATATGTACAATTATTTCAGTTTTATTGCTTAAAAAAGTAATTTTAAATTCTGATTAATCATATAATAGAAGTTCTCAGACATATAAAAGCCAATTAATGAAACGTTAAGCATTTCTTAGCGATTTTGTGAATCTCTGAAGTTTTCCTAATAGCGGATAGATCGGAATAGCGGACAATTTCTGCAAACCCGAGGTGTCCGTTATTTAGAGGTTTTAGTGTATATATATACAGGGTGTTTCTAAACTCATCGTACAAACTTTAAGGGTAGGTAGAGCACACAGTAACAATCATTTATTGTAGAGGAATGTATGGGACCAAGTCACGCATTAAGGTAAAAACGCCAGGGGGGCAATTAAGCCCCTGTTTTAATTTTCAAAATATCTCATTCATACCAGAAAATTTTTATGCTATCCTTTTCTTGACATTTCATAATTACTTAATAATAAAATTCTTTGAAAATTTTTGGTATGAAATCGAAATTTTTTGAACTGAAAATAGAAATAGAAATAGAATTTTTTTGAAATAGAAATGGAGTGTTTGGTTGATTCCACTGGCGGTAGAGGGCAGTAAGTGACTGGTCGCCGTTCAATACTATGCATTCAAGTAGAAGAAATCGCCATTTTTAATTGTGCTATCGTTTGTCATGGAAGACTTTACATATGCCGAAAAAGCCGACATGCATTTCATGTATGATCGTGCAAATGGCAACGCCAGGGCTGCCCTACGAATGTATCAGGAGCAGTTTCCTCGCAGAAGAATGCCTGATCATAGAATGTTTCAGCGCTTACACCGTCAGCTTTCTGAAACATGTTCTTCCCCGTCACCAGACAGGAAACTGGGCGAGGAAGAGCTGTACGCAGTGCAATTCTGGAAGAAATTATTTTGAATTTTGTGAGTGAAAGCCCCGAATCTAGTACAAGAGCTGTTGCACAGAATTTAGGTGTGAGTCATCCGACCGTTTGGAGAGTGTTAAACGAAAAACGATTTCATCCCTTCCGTTTTCAACGTGTACAAAATTTGAATCCGGAAGACTATCTTCCGCGGTTGAACTTTTGCCAGTGGTTTTTGCAGCAACATGTATTGCAGCCAGACTTTACTGCTCATATTCTATTTACAGATGAGGCAGTATTTACACGCGAGGGTGTATTTAATGCGCACAATTTCCATCTTTGGGCAATAATCCACATGCTTATCAACAACGATTTTCTGTGAATTTGTGTGCGGGTATTGTTAATAATTATTTGATTGGCCCATACCTACTACCAAAGAGGCTGGATGGTCGTTGTTACCTTATTTTTTGCAACAGGTTTTAACAGAACTGCTGCAAGATGTTCCGATCGCCATTCGTAACCGGATGTGGTTTCAACATGATGGAGCGCCCACGCTCCATCATGTTCACCACTGATGTGCGCAGTTACCTGAATGCCACATTTGCGACGCGATGGATTGAGCGTGGTGGACCAGTTCCTTGGCTACCGATTGATCTCCCGATTTATCCAGTCTTGATTTCATTTTATGGCGACATCTGAAGAGTCTTGTTTATGAGACTCCAGTTGACTCAGACGAAAATCTAGTATCTCGCAGTTCCGAAGCTGTTGCACGTGTTCGGGAAATGCCTGAGATCTTTAGAAGTGTACGCCAATCGTTTCACCGACGCTGCGAAGCATGTATCACAGTTGGTGGGCGCAATTTTGAACACTTATTGTAATATTATTGTATGCAGTATTATTTACTTGTAAATTACATTGTAAATAAACATTTTGTCTTTTTTATTCATGTATTTCGTTTGATAAGTTTGCCAGTTTTGTGCCTTTTTTTAATTCAAAAATTTCGATTTAATACCAAAAATTTTCAAAGAATTTTGTTGTTAAGTAATTATGAAATGTCAAGAAAAGGATAGCATAAAAATTTTCTGGTATGAATGAGAAATTTTGAAAATTAAAAAAGGGACCTAATTGCCCCCCTGGCGTTTTTACCTTAATGCGTCACTTGGTCCCATATATTCCTATACAACAAATGTGTGCTCTTACTGTGTGCTCTACCTACCCTTAAAGTTTGTACCATGAGTTTAGAAACACCCTGTATACACATACACACACACAATATTTACTCGTATTATAATATATGATAAACGTATAAAATTATTTTTGGAAATACATATTCATCGATACATATTCCATTTGACTTCTTTTTTTGAAAAAATCGTTACATGACTTTATATTATATTCAGCTTTTAAACAGAACTTATTTTCCTTTTTATAATAATCGCCCCACCAGTGGCTGAGAGGTTGTGCTCTCGAAGCTGGTAGACGGGAGGTGCTGGGTTCGATCCCAATCGCGCCCGTCGGCCTAATCGCTCGGAGTTTTCGTGGTTTTCTTTCGAGCCGTGGATTTTCTCCATGCGTAAATACGGATTAGGTTCCCTTAGAAAGACCCCCACGAAGGGCACTCCCCCTGGGCCTATATCCCTAGTGTCGATAATTGGCCGTCAATAATCAACCCAACCCATCCTTTTTATAATCAAACTGACGCCTGAGTTTTATATTCTGTTGTATAGCTGTCACGTCTAAGAAATATAAGCTGTCTCGAAACGAATGCAATATTAATATCGAAATCAGATATTACCTTTGTGTTTGTAATTGTGCGTGCAGAAGATGGGAATTAGAACTATATGACATCTATATTATCTCGATAGGATAAAGAAACAATTCTATTTCAATCTCAGAGATAAAGAATTACTAAAGTAACGACAGATAATTTTCGAATTGATATATTTGTTCAAAAAAGAATTGAATACTGAATTGTAATTCTTGCAGATTTTAAATAAAATTAAGTATATCATTAAATGCCATATGCCATTTTAGTTGTAGGCTTGAATCAACATTAACCTCTGAAGCACCACGACGTACCTGCGCATGTCACGAATACCTCTATCCTCTATCTGAAATACCAGGACGTATGTGTGTACGTATCCGTTTGGCTTTTCTTTTAAATTCAAAATTTTGAATTCATACCAGAAAATTATAGTAGTAATTTATATTTTATATATTGACAGACATTTCGTGATTATATAAATTAAAGTTATTCGGTTAGAATTTCCGGTGTTAATTTTGTATTTTTGACGAAATTTAACATAGCTGGTATTCAGCATACTATCACTAATTTGAATATGGTGCTTAACCCCTTGAAGGGCACCTGTATATAATATATACCACTTTTAATTATGGCATTTTAATCCCAAAATGCCATAATGACACCAGAATTTTATAATCAAATTTTGAATTTATAAGGTACATGCGGAAAAACTTTTACTAATTTAAAAATAAATTCGTTCGTGAATCCTGGTGTCAATCAATCATTCAATATTTTAGCTACAGGAGTACTTTGCCTCTGAAGGGGTTAAGGGATTAATGTTGCTAAATAGAAACTGCAATTAAGAACTATAGTTAAAATTTGTTAGTTAATTTAACACATTGAAGTTTTTTGTGTATGGTTCGTACGTAATTTATTCATTTTGATATTTATTACATGGTTATTTAACCCATTTGCATCATTAGCGTGCATTTCAGCATTGCCTATTTAGTCAGAATTTCTTAAATGCAATTTTTGTTTTAACCTTTTACCCGCCAAAATTACACAAATGGAATATCAGCTTTCTGATACCGTAACTCTTTAAGTGGCTTTTTTAATCTGTTTTAATTTGTAAATGTACGAGGAAAAGTCATTAAGTAAGTCACAAAAGATAATTAAATAATAACTTACAATGATATTCACTTCAAAACTATTTTTATTTCTCAACATATTCTCCACCAATATTGATGCATTTATATCACCGTTTTATCAGTGTCCCAACACCAGCTGCATAACATTCTTTGGGTTGCTGTCTCAGCTACATTAAGACTTCAAGTTGAACCTTTTCATCATCTGTGAACATCATCTTGTTTCCAAGATGGTTTTTTAGTTGACTAAACAGATGAAAATCGCTGGGGGCTAAGTCGAAGCTGTATGGTGGATGTTGAAGAAGTTGCAAGATGATGTTCACAGATGATGAAAATGTTCAACTTGAAGTCCTAATGTGACTGAGACAGCAACCCAAAGAATGTAATGCAGCTGGTGTTGGGGCACTGATAAAACGGTGATATAAGAGCATAAATATTGCTGGAGAATATGTTGTGAAATAAAAATAGTTTTAAAGTGAATATCATTGTAAGTTATTATTTAATTATCTTTTTTGACTTACTTAATTACTTTCCCTCGTATATTTTCAAAGATCTTATTTCTTTGAATATATAATATATTTTAATTCAAAGTATCTCTCTCTTATACTCTCTAATGTATTTTAAAGTATTGTTTAATATTTTTCTTTAGGGTTCCATTTGGGTGTTTGTTGAAATGTAGAAAAAAAAACGTGCATGTATCAGTCTGTATTTTTACGTTATCCATGCCTTAGAATGCGAATGTCCAAACTCTGATGATGATTATAGCATTGCGCAGTATTTTTTATACATTTTCATGCATAAATGAATGATTTATCTTACGTTGTTTTTGGTTTATGCTTCTGTGAATGTCGCTGTTCTACATGTAGAACATTTGCAGTCCAGAGTACAAACATATATTTTTTTAGGATTTTGATCCTTTTTATGCAGTTTGCATGCAATTATTACTGAAAAATGCCTGTAAAAGGTGTCTTACTGTTGAAGATGCCTAAGCTTGAATTATGTATGATTCAGATGTAGACGGTGAAACTGAAATTCATATTATACCACTAAACGATAGAACAGAAGCATCTGAAGAAATTTATGGAAATCAATTGGATACCACAGATCCAGGCGAAGTATATAGTGAATTACATGTGTTTTTCCACAATTGGAACATACCTATATTTCCGCTTGAATTTTACGTAACAGTGCAAAATTTTGCAATCAACTTTAAATTACCAACATAAAATTTTCAAATGAATCTGACATTTTTTTAGGATTTTGATCATTTTTATGCAGTTTGCATCCACTTATTACTGAAAAATGCCTGTAAAAGGTGTCTTTCAGTTGAAAGTTCATGGTGTGGCGGGTAAAACGTTAATTTATTAACAGCGGTCGTGAAATTACATTTAGTAAAAATTCTTCTATTGAAATTTTCGATATGGATTTGAAATTTCCGAAAAAAAGAAAATTAATGAAATGGTCGTATATATGTAAAAATGGATTAATCTAGAGATACATAACATAAAAACAATTTGCAAATTTCTTATATAAAATCAATAAAACCATGTTAAACATTTCCGAAAAGCATATCTGTTGATGCGCGTTTTTTTTTTTTTTAATAATATTTTTTTAAAAAGCGATTCCTATAAATAAGTGAGCGTTAACCGCAGCATTCATGCAATATTTATTTTTTTATGGTTGTTGTTTACCAATGACACTGGCACCTGAATTCTATATTCATCTGTCCCTCTAAGAAATATAAGCTGTCTGGAAGGCAATGAAATATTAATCTATAAATCAGATACTATCTTTCTGTTTGTAATCCTGTCTGCGTTCTGTGTAAGATGAGTATTCGAACAATAGATTATCAATATTCTGTCGATAAGATAAACAAGGCATTTTCTTTTGATATGACAGACAACAAAATACTCGGATTAACAACAGGTATTTTTGTAAAAGAAAAAAAATTGTAAACTGAACAGCAGTTCTTACAGATTAAATATATATATATATATATATTACATTATGTATAATTTGTCAATTTAGTATTGTCTTAAATTTATATTAATTTTACTAAAAAGAAACTGAAAGTAAAACATTTAGTTAAATTTTCTTAAATAATTTAAAACATTCAGGTATTTTTTATTTATAATTCGTACGTAATACTGTACATTATTTCTTCATGTTGAAATGCATCACATGATTATTTCATCTATCGGATACATAACATAAAAACAATTTGCAATTTTTCTCATATAAATCACTAAAAAAGGAGTTAAAGATTTTCAAACAAATATTTTAGTATAGGCTTGAATCTATATTAATTTTCTAAACACAGCCTACATGTAACACCTTTACTTAAATTTTTTGAATTAATTTAATACATTTAATTTTTTTATTTTAATGAATGGTTCATACGTAATATGGTACGTAATATATTCATTTTGATATTTATTACATGGTTATTTAATCTATGAGATACATAACATAAAAACAACATGTCATTTTTTACATAAATCAATAAAAAAGTTATAAACATTTTGAAAAGATACATTTAAAGATGCGTATTTACTTGGATTTGCTTTTTAAAGAAATTCCATTACATAAGAGATCATTATACGTAAAGTGTTCTTAAAGCGTTGTATTTATTTTCTTTTGTTTACCAATCAGACTGTCACCTGAGTTCTTTTTCAGTTGTAAAGCTATCACATCCAACAAATATAAGCTGTCTGGAAAAATATGAAATATTAATGTAGAAATCAGCTACCTTTCTGTTTGTAATCATGTCTGTGTAGTATTTGAACAACATGACAGCTATATTCTGTCAATAATGGAAATATGTCATTTTAGTTTGAACCGACAGACGACAAAAAATGGGATAAATTTCACGTATTTCTCGAATTGTTATTCTCTTTGAAAAACAAATTGTAAATTGAATAATATCTAGCAGATTTTATATAAAAAGTATCTATATCATTATGAGCAATTTCCTATTTTAGTATACGATGGATTCTATATTAGTTTTGCTAAAGAGAAACTACAAGTAAAAACTACAGGTAAATTTTCTCAATTAAAAATACTTAAGTATTTGTTTTTAATGTAATGCGTTGTTCGTACCTAATACTGTACGCAATTTACTCATTTTGATATTAATTATATGGTTACTTGATCTATATGATGCATAGCATAAAAACATTTTGCAATAATATTTGTTATAGATACTATCGCAACCGTATTTAAAAAAATATTATAAAGAGTTTGTTTCGAAATACTGGTAGCAAAAGTTTATGCTGAAATATTGTTAGCAAATAAAACTAAATTTACCGTCAACCCACCGCCCTCTGAATACTAGGCCTGAGAGCTGACACAAAAATTGCGGCAATCGTAATCGGAAAATGTTTCAGCGTGTGTACGGTCCCTTGAAATCCAATACCAATAATTTCTAAACGTTTTCTCCGCCTTATTTTTCTGAGATTCAGTAAGTGAAAGAAAACTTTTAGAAAATACTGGGGCGTAAAATTAGGAGATCGTACAAAGGTTTAAAAAAAATCCGCCTACGAGCGCCACCATTTTTGTGCCAGCACTCAGGCCTAGTATTCAGAGGGCGGTGGACAACCGGTCACTTGATGTGTACCAAATGAAAAATTTGTCGATTATAGAACCAGAAATTTCTTCATAAAATAATTAAAATTCCCTTCCGCCGGTGGCTGGAATCACCCAAAACGAATCCCCGCGTGCCGGGGAACATCCCGGGGGAGGTGCTAACGCTCTACGGCCTGGCTTTGCTGGGCCGAGTGGCCCCCCTTAGGCATTCAATATTCACACAGAAAATGTTTTTAAAAAAATTTATAATGTTTTAAATAAAAATTCTAGTGTGATAATTTTGTAAATCAATAAAAACTTGTTAAGCATTTTGGAAAGAAACATTTCTTTGATGCATTTTTTCTTGTATGAGGGTGGTTCGATAAGTTCTCGGCTTAACAGTGAAAGCACAAGATTTTTGACATAATTTCATATTATTTTTCAATGTAGTCAGTCCCCTTGCAGCTTAAGATATTTAAGACAGACTCTTGTGTGCGAATTCTTTAGTGCAGCCCTGTACGAGAATGATTCGAAAAATTCTCGGCATGAAAAAAAATGCGATATTTTTGACACTATTTCATTTTATTTTTCAACTTGCAACACAATACATTTCAAAAGACTCTTGATAAATGTTCATTATTTGCGTTTTTGTGGCCGTTGACGTTCAACAAACATGGCACGTATCGAGCGGAAAGCTTTTTCATACCCAAAACATCGTGTAAAATGTAGTGGAAACGGTCTATCAAGATGTTTGTAATGTCAGCAAGTTCGCGTAACGTCAATCGGCGATCATTCAATACGGCATTGTGTATTTTGGAGACGATTTCGTCGGTCGTAGTGGCTTTCGGGCGTCCTGAGATTTCATCATTGTGAATTGATTTCCTAGCATGTTTAAATTCAGTAGCCCACTTTTTTATCGTCAAATATAAAGGACTAGAATCCTTTAAGGTGGAATGTATCTTTTTTTGTATGTGTGAGGGGGTTAAACCTTTTTTAACAAAAAATTTTATGACAGCTCGAACTTCATTTTTTTCCATTTTTAGAAAATGCCAAAACTTGTTTACTTTACTTTATCGCCCATCAATCACCAATAAACTCACGCGTCTGAAACTCGGCAGCATGTCATCTAAAGGGTGATACTTTACAAACATTATTGTCAATTAATCATACTTGTTCTATCTCTTTGTCAGTCCGCGAACTTATCGAACTACATATTTCCTTTTAAAAATGATTCTGTTACATAATCTAGCATTATAGGCAGCATTCAATCAGTATATATTTTCTTTTGTTTACCAATCAACTGATACCTGAGTTCCATTTTCAACAGTATAACTGTCACGTGTAGGAAAAATAATCTTTCTCGAAATGGATGAGGTATTAATATAGAAAAAAGCTATTACCTTTCTGTTTGAAATTGTGCCTGTAAGATGGGCAATTAAGAAAAATATATTCATTTTATATCGATAAAATAAACAATGCATCATATTCTCATTTGAGAGACGATAAATAAAGCGACAAATGCCAAATTATTCTCGAATATATATTCTCGTTTATGCCATTACTACTTTTCCCGAGTTGAATCGAGTAGGCAGAACATTTCGAAAATAGTTGTCCAGAATCGCAGGTGTTATTTTTAAAAAGTTCTGAAAATTAACATTATTTAATTTTAAATATATTTATATTACTATTATTTTAATTTCATTTTAAAATATTAAAAAATTCTGTTTTTTCCTTATAATAACCAAAAAATGGAACTAAAATATATTAAATATTTAGAAAGTAATTTTGTGATCTTCCTTATAGGATCGGTTCTATACATAAGTAGAGAATTTTTATATTCATCATACACGCATATTTTCTTTATCTTGGTTTAACAATCAAATTAGCACATCAGTATTGTAATCAGTGGTAACTGCCACGTCTATGAAATATAATCTGTCTCGAAAAGGATGAGATATTAACCTAGAAATAAGATATTATCTATCTGATTGCAGTTGTGTTGTAAGATAGGTATTTGAGTAATTTGACATTCTAATTACGCCGATAAGATAAACTCGATAATCTCCTCTGATCTGAGAAATAAATGGTGATTTTTTTTTTTTAATCTATTGACTTGTTACCCAAAATAAATTAATAAATTTCAACTAATGAATCGTACTAAATTCGTTTAATGCCACCAGAAATATTGTAGTTTGTTATACTAAATATTTATTGCGATATTTGAATAAAGCAGCATTTAGTATTAAAAATTCAAAAGGTTTTGTTTTTATTACTTTTTTTTTATATATACAAGTAATGCTTAGGTTATTTTGAATATGAAAGAGTAGTTATGATAATATAAATTTTAGATGCATATAAACACTAGAAACGTTGAACTCTAGAATAATCCCATTCATTTTGCATCAAACTAATTAATACAAGTATAATACGAATATTTTTGAAAATTATTGGTGTATATTTTAGGTATTGTTATGCTTATTCAAAACACACAATAAAAAATTAATTTTTTGCAAAAAACATTAAAAGAAAAAGATTGGTTAACCCTTTGAAGTTCATTGTTTCAAAATAGCGATCACTATTTTCGTTACAGAAATTCTAAAATATTTGTTAGATATGTTTTTCGAATATGCTCTAAAAAAATATATTATGAAAATTTTGTTTTGAAATACTGGTAGCCAAAGTTTAATGCTGAAATATTGTTAGTGAATAGCTTTAACCCTAAACCACTGTCGCCAGTGGGCTACTATTTTTTAATTCAGTTTTCTTGATTTCCACCAGTTTTTTGAGAAAGTAAAATTCGCCTTATTTAATGACAGATTAAATAGGGCGAAAGAGAGTTGAAGTATAACCATTTGAAAAAAGTGGGGCCAATCAAGAAATCCGAATTTCAAAAAAGTAGCCCACTGCACTAAACATTCCTACAACCCGTCATTTGATCGGTACCAAATGCAAATATGTCGATTTGAACCAGAAATCTTTTCAGAAAATAAATAAAATATAAATCACGTAGAAGAAAAAAATTTTGAAACTAAAGTTGAGAATTTTAAATAAAAATTCAAGTTTTAATATATCTATAAAACTTGAGTAAAATTTCCGTTATGTTTATTGTTACCGAGTCTCACACGACAAGCGGGTGCATGTGATATCTCGGTGCCTTCTGCACCCCTCACATATTTGGAGACTTACTCAAGAACAAAAAGCAAGAATAGGATCATTTGGTTTGTTCCACCAGAGTACCACTGGTACCTGAGTATTCGACCGGGAGGATCTCTTGGTTTTGGTTATAACAGGCAGGAACAAACCACTCTTGCTCGCTTTCGTAGTGGGCACCTTAGAACTATGAAATTTTCTGAGGGCACCAAGTGATTTGAAATATGCACCAAGTGTTCCACTGAGCAGGCCTCCCCCTGATTATAGCATTGCGTGCCTGGGGCTCTCCAAGCAGGATCTTGCGATGATCCCTTGATGGTGCTGGATTTCCTTAAGGTGTTTAATAATATGGACCTGGTCTAGCCCTGCTGTCCAAAGGGGATGTCAACAACAACAACACACGAGAAAGGAGAGCGAAGTAATAAGCGGTGACACAAAGTTTGTTATGGGAATAACATATCTTGCACATTTTAAATAAATGTATCTGTATTATCTCGTGTAATTAGTCATTGTACAATATGCTTGTACGGTTTGGAATCTAGGATTTTATTTACATAGTTTATATTTCACTGTGCACTTTCTTTTCTAAGCGAATCCCCTTTGCAAGTTACCATTATATTCAGCATTCAAACAGTCTTTCTTATCCAGTGTTTCACAATCAAACTCACACCTGAGATCGTTAGCGGTTCGTCAAGGGGTTCACAATCACTTTACTACCAATAATTTCGTATATTAAATTTCTCCTTTTTCAATCGTAGAACTTCCAAGGATTAAGTAATGTCAAATTTTATATACTAAAATTATGGTAGTAAACTGATTGTGAACCCCACCCCCCGGCGAGCCGCTACTGCCTGAGACCAATATTCAGTAATTGCTGAAACCATGAGTACGGTTGTAGGCGTGTGACATTTTTAAACATAAATTAGCTTTGTACTTAAATTGTTTAAATCCCAAATTTCGAAATAAAAAAATACTCAGTATTTATCTATCGTAATATACCAGTATCGATTTTTTAAATAACCATTTTCATGATTAAAAATATATTATTTGCTGATCTTTTTTCGACAGGAAGTTACTAATGTCGAAAATCGATACTACTATATTATGATATATAAACGTTAGGTAAATATAAAAATAATAATTTAAAAGCTTGGGCTATATACCATTTAAGCAAAAAGCTAACTTATGTGTAAAAGATTGAGGAACGCCCCAATAGATTTGGCATACTGTATCTGCCATGTCTAGGAACTGTAAACAAAGGTGATATGCTAAACTAAAATTAAGACATTGGATATTTTTTTTTTTTGCAACTGTGTGTGTACGAGTGCTATTTGAGCAATATATTATTCGTATTATGCCAATAAAATTATAAAGATCTTCTGTTCTGATCTAAGAGACGAGAAAAAAAGTAGAAAAGCTTGTGAGATAGTCCACCTGTACATACTGTGACATGTTGAAAATTTCACATGCTCACATATTTGGAAGATAAAGATAATCCTTTGTGAATAAAAAGGCCTTTTGTGAATTGTCACTATTCAAGTAAGATAGTACTATACAGAAGGGTGACAGGTGCACGTGAATCAACTATTCACTTACTTGGAGAAAGGGGATAATCTCCTAAGAATGAAAAAGAGAACTATAGAATTGGGGTCTTTCATTGTCACCTGGAGATAAGAGACTGGAGCAGGTGTGGGAGTGAAAGAATACTTTCTCCAGAAACTCCTGGGATGCAATGAAAGCCCCTAGGAAGTGAAATTGCAGACGGGAGTTGATTGTGAAACAAGCTAGAGTGAGGTTGTCTTTGAGCGGATATCAGAATCTTAGGATTTTCTGAAATTGTAATTTCACAGCATGGAGATGAATAATCATATTTTTTCATTTTTACTTTTTTTTTTTTTAATGTGTTAATTTAAAATAAAGTTTTTTCTTTACAAACGATAAATGGATTTCATTAATTATATATACATGTGTACACGCTACCACAGCAATAGTATATATAATTAATTTGTGGCAGCAAATGGGATATGTAATCTAGAGTAAATTAGATTACGGATCTATGTTAACCAGATTAAACAGATGAAGAGCCAGTGGAAAACAGACAAGCAGAGTTGTGGAGTCTTGAAGTCTAATCTGAGTCGTGGTTTTTCTTGGAGTTCTAGCAAGTAGAGAACTGGTAAAAGAACTTTATTGACTAAAGCTGTGAGGTGTATGAACAGTCAACTATAGACTTGGTGCTATTTGTGTGTGCTTCAAAATATATCAGTGGAATGAAGATATGCGGTGTACCATCTAAGTTGTCTACATACGGATCTAAGGTGAAATTAGTGCCTCATCAGTGAATTGAGTGTCTTCAAATCTTCAAAAATCTGTGTGTGTGTCATCTTTAAAAGTGCTTGGAAGCCTGGTATCAGTGTGGAGGAAATATCTGCATCTGGAGGTAAGCTCTTTTATGAATTCTTCTATAGAGGTCTGTTTTAAATTAAATTTTGTGTATAAATTTTAATTTGGGGGAACAAAACTCTATGAAAAATTTAAGAATTTTAGGGAAGCTATTAATATGGTACTTAAATTTTTAGTTAGAATTTTTATGTTTGTTGATTTTCTGGTATCTGTTGGTATAATATTGGGTTAAGAAAATTATATACTTATGTATATGTTAAAACTTACTTGGGGTATAGTAAAGTGTTATTGATTAATTGAGATTATTAATCAGGGTATTTTAATCATAATTTTGTATAAAACTTTTGGAAATAAGGGTTTTGTTTATATACATTTTATTTATTACAGTAATAAAGTTATAGCTTAATTTTATGGGTATGCTGTGGATGATTATGATTAATGTTTCAAAATAAATTGAGGTTATACTGTACTGTTGGGTATAAAATATATTTTGGGGGATATACTCAGTTTGAAAGACGTCACTGTTGCATGAGAATTTGCTATATTAAAATTGTGTCGTTTTTGAATACATTATTATACGTATAGTGAAGAAAATTCTATTTCTGTATTTATTGTATTATTGTAAAATGAATATATCTGATATTTTGAAATTTATTATATTTTGGGGGAAAATATGGCAGACTATTTCGTAAAATATAATAAAAGCGTCTTGCTATTATTAGCAGAGGAATTTGAGACCAATATGTCAAAAACGTGTAAAAATCAAGCTATAATTCAGGCTATCGTTAGTGCTGAGGATTATAAAGAAAGTTACGCAAAACTTCGCTTGCAATATATTCTTGAACAGGAGGCAGAGAGGAAAGAACAGGAAAAACAAATCGAAAAAGATCGTAAAGAGCAAGAGAGACAAATTGAAAAAGATCGTAAAGAAAGAGAGAGGCAAATTGAATTAGATAGGATTGCGCAAGAGGAAAAAGATAAACTTAGGAAATTTGAATTAGATAAATTTGAAAAACAACAACAACTTGAGGCAGATAAATTTGAAAAACAACAACAACTTGAATTACAAAAACTTGAGAAACAACAGCAATTTGAATTAAAAAAATTGCGTATTCAAAATTCTGCGGATATTGTTAGCGTCTCATCTAATGAATCAAATGTAGATTTTCATAGAACTCCTAATGTAAATTTAAAGGATTTAGTTCCGCGCTTTGATTCTAAGTTAATTGATATAACTCTTTTCTTTATGATTTTTGAAAGGCAAGCCGAGAAAGCTAAAATTTCTCAGGAAGATTTGGTTAGTCAATTAATTCCTTTATTACCTTCTGATATTGCCGAAATTATAGTAAAACAACCAACAGACAAATGTGATGATTTTCAACATATAAAGAAAGTTTTGTTAGACAGGTTTAGGCTAAGTACAGGCGCCTTAAAACAAAAATTTGAAACTCATCAAAGAAAATCTGGTGAATTATGGGTAGATCTGATTTATGAGTTAAGGGGTTTTCTTGATAATTGGTTTGAGTCATTAGAAGTGAGGGATTTTGATTCACTAAAAGAACTAATGCTAACGGAACAATTAAAAAAACGTGTCCCTTTTGAGATAAAAGAAAAATTTATGGATGATTCGGAGGAAATAAAGATTGCTTCTAAACTCGCGGAAAAATCGGATAAATTTGAGAGTATAAGAAGAGAATTTAACAGGTCGGATAGAAAACCGTGGGAAAATAAATCTTTTCAGGATAAGCAAAAACACAGCTTTAATTCTAAAAGTAGAAAAGAAATTAAACCAAAATCGGAATTTGAGAATACGAAAGAGTGTGCGAAATTTGATCAATTTAAGAAGGACAATGCTTTCGAAAAGCAAAGACAAGTCAATCTTATAATTGTTTGGCAGTGGGCCACATCCGTCCAAATTGTCCGGAATTGTTAAAAAGTAAAACTAATTATGAGGATAAAAGCATAGCTTGGATCATTACTAGTGATGGGAAAAGTGAAAATAATAGGGAAGGTGTGGAAACCGAATTACCTATGGTTGATTTATGCGTGAATGGTAAGAAAGTAAAAGCGATTAAGGACACAGGTGCGCAAATTGCGGTTTTTGATGCTAATGACATTCCGTGGAGTGCTAAGAAAGTGGGAAATGTCTTTCTTATACCGGCACTCGGAAATAGACAAAAAGCGGATTTGGTGTCAGTGACGGTTGCTTTGATGGAAGGTGAAAAAGAGTATATTGAAAAAAATGTGGTGGTTGCAGTTGAGAGAAAACTAAATTCTCCGCCCCTTATAACACCAGCTGTTTATGACTTATTAAAGTTAGGAAATATGGAAAAGCAAAATTCGGTGTATAAACAAGTGGGGAATCAAAGAGAATTAAATGGGCAAGGAACCCTCAGATTATCGAGCGATCATGAGAAAAGAGTTGTTAGAAAAACGGTTGTGAATGAAATCTGTGAAAGGGATAATAAGTCTGTTGATGAGATGGAGGTAAATTCACCGGGAGACGTGACTGATGAGAATTTGGAAAAAGGGTCTAAATTGATCGATCTGAAAGTTGATGCATCTCGAACGGATAGTGATAAAAGGTCAGGTAAAGGCGGTCAATTTCGGGAAAAGAATTGTGAGCATGCTGTAAATATAACAAGGTGTTTTGTTGGTAGGGAGTTGAGCATGTTAGAAAAAGAATTAGAAAGAAATTGAGTTCACCTATGACTATAGCCAGAAGAAATAACTCTTGGATGAATGTAAATAATAGAGTAAATTGGGGGGCTAAATGCCAAGAAAATGAATATGGTAATTCAAAGTTAAAAAGAATGGAGCATTCTACTTTTAAAACGGATCATAAAGAAAGATTTATTAAAATCAAACAAGATTTTGAAAAGAAAAATTGTGATCATGTAGATGTAAAGCGAAATTTATTGTCGAAAAGATTTTCTGATAGAAGTAATTTATATATTGGTTTTTGGGATAATTCTCTAAATTAAGTTTTATTCTAAATTTGGGAGTACTCATTATTGTAATATATGTAATGTGTTTATTTATCATTTAATGCTTAATATTTTCGCTATGGTAAAACTTCATTAATTTAATAATTGCACAATTTAGTATGCGTTCTTTTTATTTGTAGAAGCGTCTAAATTTAAGCTTTTAAGCAAGTTTTTAAGAGAATTGTTTTAGGCATTGTGTTGTATATAGATTTATTCTTTCCTTCACATTATTATTATTTTATTGTTAGAATCATGTAAAGTGTAATCTGTATTTGGTATTATATGTATGTGAAATATTTCAAAATTGTTTCTTAGGGCATCAATAGTATAAATTATTCCTGGAATTATACTTAGGTATTGTAGGTAGGGGATTATGGTAAATCCTATTGACAGTGTGGTCTATCAAATGCTGAGTATGGGAATGTGTTTGTATTCTATAGGGATTTTTCATGTGTTATTCAAAATTCCTTTGTGCTTTGTTGACCTCTTTAGAAGTTGATTGAAGGAGCTTATTGTATTCATGTATATGCCAAATTTCATGCAGAAATTTTTCCTTAGGGGGGTGGAGTTGTGACATGTTGAAAATTTCACATGCTCACATATTTGGAAGATAAAGATAATCCTTTGTGAATAAAAAGGCCTTTTGTGAATTGTCACTATTCAAGTAAGATAGTACTATACAGAAGGGTGACAGGTGCACGTGAATCAACTATTCACTTACTTGGAGAAAGGGGATAATCTCCTAAGAATGAAAAAGAGAACTATAGAATTGGGGTCTTTCATTGTCACCTGGAGATAAGAGACTGGAGCAGGTGTGGGAGTGAAAGAATGCTTTCTGCAGAAACTCCTGGGATGGAATGAAAGCCCCTAGGAAGTGAAATTGCAGACGGGAGTTGATTGTGAAACAAGCTAGTGAGGTTGTCTTTGAGCGGACTTCAGAATCTTAGGATTTTCTGAAATTGTAATTTCAC
This sequence comes from Maratus michaelseni, assembly GCA_963931845.1. Classification (NCBI taxonomy): domain Eukaryota; kingdom Metazoa; phylum Arthropoda; class Arachnida; order Araneae; family Salticidae; genus Maratus; species Maratus michaelseni. The sequence continues at coordinate 103,685,934 of OZ007600.1, forward strand.
AGCATGGAGATGAATAATCATATTTTTTCATTTTTACTTTTGTTTTTTTTTAATGTGTTAATTTAAAATAAAGTTTTTTTCTTTACAAACGATAAATGGATTTCATTAATTATATATACATGTGTACACGCTACCACAATACTTTTGTTTAAAAAAAATTTAGAATAGCATATTAGATATTAGAAGAAAAGTTTAAATCATCGTATCTTATTAGTCACTATACAATATTTTTGAATTCTGAGTTTTATTTACTCAATGTATAACTTATCGTATTCTCGGAAGAAGAAATTGCCTTAATAGATAACTTTTACTGAGCAATCATGGAATTGCTGATCCTCAATCGCTGAAATATTTGCGTAAATTGAAATATGATAATGGAATAACTTGAGATGAAAAATATATAGAAGTAGATATTCCTTTTCTGTAGATAGAGAATAAATAAACATACTATATTTTACTATATTTTGAGAACAATGAAACAAGCGAGCCATATTCAGATAGTGTATAACTTATCGTTTTCTCGGAAGAAGAAATTGCCTTAATGAATAACTTTCACTGGGCAATCATAAAATTGCTGATTCTCAACTGCTAAAATATTTGCTGAATGTGAAATATGATAATGAAATGAGAGGAAAAATATATGGAGATCTTCCTTTTCTGCAAGATAGAGATTGAATACACACTACTATATTTTCGAGACACATTCGAGACACATTTACACAGTGTATAACTTATCGTTTTCTCGGAAGAAGAAGTTCCCCTATTCAATAACTTTTAATGAACAATCAGAAAATTCCTGATTCTCAATTGCTAAAATATTTACTTAATGTAAAATATGATAATGGAATAACTTGAGATGAAAAATATATAGAAATAGATCTTTTTTTCTCTACTTTTCTATATATTCGAGAGCAATGAAATAGCGAGTATCTTCATCAGGTGATTAGTAGCAGTGAACATCTAACCCGTCAATCATAAAAAATATACTTATATATATTATTATAGATATTTTATTCTTTAGTGGGACTATAAAATTGACAGAGAAGACGGAGAACGCCCCGAGCAATAAAATTGCCCCTGCTAAGCAGTGTTTCAATGAAGACGTGTAGGGGAAAAGAGAAGTCACTTTACCACGCTTACACACAATCGGGGAAGTGTTCTCAGATATTTTGGTGTCTCCTTTCCTCAGTTTTTGTGTGTAGGTGGATTTATGTATTTTTCCCCACTCATTCTTTGTCAGCCCCTGTCACATTGACATTTTTATTGCTCAGGGATATCTTTATTGCTTTATTTCTCCGACTCCTTTATCGATTTCCTATTTGTATTAAAAAACCTCTTCCAGAATATGTTTTACTATTGGCGAATTAACAACTACATAAATCGAGTGATGAAGAGAACTCCTAGTAAAATGCTTTGGAATCTATCGTATTTTTTTACTGAATATCAGGAGAAAATATGAAAGAGAAAAAATATGTTTATTTCATATATAAAAAAAAAATTATTTTTTAAGAAAGTCTTTATTAATTACTTTTACATTTCCGTCGTTAATCAATTTAGAAAAAAAATATTTTTATTTGTATTTAATGCATTTAATTTATTATCTAATGCATCATTCCTAATTTAGTCATATTTTGAAATATTCATTCAGTGTATTACTCCATGACATATCCAGCATTGAAACTACTTATATTTTCAATCATATTCTGTTTTCGTATTATTTTCTACCATTTTCTCTCGTTCCGTTTTTGTTCAATGAAAATGTATTAAATCCTTTCGAAAAGATTATTTTTCAATACGAATTTCCCTAAACATTCTTTTAGATTCAGTAATATAATTTAATATTACGTTTATGTTTAAGGCAGCATTAACCCTTCTTTGCATTGTGATGGAAATTTCCACCACTGTCTATTTAACTTTTAATAAATAAATCAACTTCTTCTCCACCACTATATTTATATAGAAATATTAATCTAGTAAATTTCCCGTGAACTATGTTGCTGAACATAGTTAAAAATCTATCTTAAAATTTCTGGTGTCTAATATTTAATATATGTATAAAAAAAACAATTGAAAAAGAAAAACTCATGCAAAGAAGGGTTAATTTTCCTTAATTTTCCAATTTAACAAACACATGCAATTCAATCATTTCAACATTTTAGTAAAAGCTTGCACCTGAAATCTTCAAACAGTTTTTTTCAGTTTGTTTACCAAACAAACTGGTTCCTGAGTTGCATGTTCGGTAGTATAGATGTCGATATATTAATTTAGAAATTAGATACCACCTTTATGTTTGTAATTATGTGTGTGTGTGTGTGTAAAAGGGATATTGAAGCAATATGACTAAATCTATATTCTGTCGGTAAAATAAATAAAGAAATCCTATTTCGATCTGAAAGAAAAGGAATTATATAAAAACACATTTCAGATAATTTTCGAATTGATATTCTCATTCAGAAAAAAAAAAATTGTAAACCTGAAGTTTTTGAATATTTTTAATAAAAATTATCTACATCATTATATGTCATTTGCTATTTTAGTATAGGCTTCAATCTATATTAATTTTATAAATACAACCTACATGTAAGACATTTACTTAAATTTTCTGAATTAATTTAATAAATTAAAAGTTTTATTTTTATGTATTGTTCATACGTAATATGGTACGTAATATATTCATTTTGATATTTATTACAGGGTTATTTAATCTATGAGATACATAACATAAAAAAAACTTGCCATTTCTTACATAAATCAATAAAAGAGTGATAAACATTTTGAAAACATATATTTAAAGATGAGTATTTTCTTAGATTTCCTTTCAAAAGCGATTCCGTTATATAAGCGATCATTATACGTACAGCGTTCTTATAGCGTTGTATTTATTTTATGTTGTTTACCAATCAGACTGTCACCTGAGTTCTTTTTCAGTTGTAAAGTTATCACGCCCAACAAATATAAGCTGTCTGGAAAAATATGAAATATTAATGTAGAAATCAGATACTACCTGCCTGTTTGTTATCGTGTCGGTGTAGTATTTGAACAATATGACATCTATATTCTGTCGATAATGGAAATAAGGCATTTTATTTTGAGATGACAGACGACAAAAAATGGGATAAATTTTACATATTTCTCGAATTGTTATTCTCGTTCGAAAAAAGTTGTAAACTGTCTAAGTAAAGTATGTCTTGCAGATTTTATATAAAAATTATCTATATCAATATGAGCAATTTGCTATTTTAGTATACGCTGGAATCTATATTAGTTTTGCTAAGGAGAAACTACAAGTAAAAACTGTAGGTAATTTTTTTTAATTAATTTAAAATATTTAAGTATTTGTTTTTAATGTAATAAGTCTGTACCTACTACTGTACGTAATTTATTCATTTTGTATTAATTATATGGTTATTTAATTGATGTGATGCGTAACATTAAAACAATTTGCAATAATATTTGTTATGGACACTATCACAAATGTTTTTTGAAAAATATTATCAAGCTTTTGTTTTTAAATACTGGTAGACAAAGTTTATGCTGAAATATTGTTAGCGTATAAAATTAAACTTACCGACAACCAGTCACTTGCAGTGTACCAACTGAATATATGTTGATTAGAACCAGGAATTTCTTCATAAAATAATTAAAATAAACATCACACAAAATGTTTTTTTTTTTTTTTTTTTTTTTTTTTTAAGTTATACAGTTTTAAATAAAAATTCTGGTGTGACAATTTTTTAAATCAATAAAAACGTGTTAAACATTTAGGAAAAAAACATTTCTTCCATGCATTTTTTCATGTATGAGGATGGTTCGATAAGTTGTCGGCCTGACAGTAAAAGCAAAAGATTTTTGACTTATTTCATATTATTTTTCAATGTAGTCCCCTTGCAACTTAATACATTTAAGAAACACTCTTGTGTGCGAATTCTTTATTGCAGTCCTGTACGAGGGTGGTTCGAAAAGTTTTCGGCATGACAATAAAAGTACACGACTTTTGACAATATTTCATTTTAGTTTTCAATTTGCAACACAATATATTTCAGAAGACTTTTGAGAAATGTCCATTCTTTGCCGTTTTTGGTCGACGTTCAACAAACGTGGCACGCATCGAGCAGTAAGCTTTTTTCATACCAAAACATAATGTAAAATGTAGTGAACACGGTCTATCAAGATGTTTGTAATGTTAGCAAATTCGCGTATTTTCAATCGGCGATCATTCAATAGGACATTGTGAATTTTGTAGACGATTTCGTCGGTAGTAGCTGTTTTTGGGTGTCCCGAGCGTTCATCATCGTGAATTGATTTTCTAGCATGTTTAAATTTAGCAGCGCCCCTTTTCGCCGTCGAATACGAAAGACTAGAATCCTTTAAGGTGGGATGTAACTTTTTTTTGTAAGTGTGTGGGTGTTAAACGTTTTTTAACATAATATTTTATGACAACTCGAACTTCATTTTTTTCCATTTTTCGAAAATGCCAAAACTTGATTACTTTACTTTATCGCCCAGCAATAACCAATAAACTCTTACGTCTGAAACTCGGCAGCATGTCATCTAAAGAATCATACTTTACAAACATCATTGTCATTTGGTCATACTTGTTCCATCTCTGTGGCAGTCCGAGATGTTTTCGAATTACCTATTTTCATTTAAAAATTATTATGTTATATAAGCTAGCATTATAGGCAGCATTTAAGCAGTATTTCTTTTCTTTTGTTTACTAATCAACTGATACCTGAGTTCCATTTTCAACGGTATAGCTGTCACGTCTAGGAAAAATAATCTTTCTCGAAATGGATTAAATATTAATGTAGAAATAAAATATTACCTTTCTGCTGGAAATTGTGCCTGTAAGATGGGCATTTCAGCAAAACGATATTCATTTTTTAACGATAAAGTAAACAATGCATTATAATGTCATTCGACAGAGGATGAGAAAAAGTGAGAAATACCAAACAATTCTGGAATATATATTCTCCCTTCATTACTAGTTTTCCCGAGTTGAAACAAGTACACAGAGCATTTCGAGAATAGTTGTCCAGAGTCGCAAATATAATTTAAAAAAAAAAATCTGAAAATTAACATTATTTATTTTTAAATATATTTATATTAGTAGTATTATTTTTTTTAATTTCATTTAAAAATGTTAAAAGGTTTTTTTTTATAATAATCAAATAATGGAATTAAATATCATGAAACTATAAGTAATTTTGTGATCTTCCTTTTACTAACGGTTTCTATACATATTCTAATATTATATTCATCATACAAGTATATTTTCTTTTTCTTGGTTTACTTTTCAAATTGGTACATCAGTATTGTAATCATTAGTAACTGCCACGTCCATGAAATATAAGCTGTCTCGGAAAGCTTGAGATATTAAGCCTAGAAAAAAGATATTACCTATCTGATTGCAATTGTGTGTGTATGATGGGTATGTGAGCAATTTGACATTTTAATTATGTCGATAAGATAAAAACAATATTTTCGCCTGATCTGAGATATAAATGGTGAAACAATAATTATTTTTATTTTGCATCAAACCTAGTAATACGAGTATAATACATGGTTCGCATGCTTTTACAACAATTTTTATTAGATTTTTTCCAATTAATATTTAAATAGCAGAAAATGTAGACGCTTCGTTTAATTGCAGGATTTGTAGCACTTTTCTGGATTTGAATAAGGCGAAAAATTCTATTCAAAAATTGTGGTGAAAGCGTACGAACACAGTAATAAGAATATTTTTGAAAATTATTGGTAGATATATTAGGCTTAGTTATGTTTATTCAAAATACAAAATAGAAAAATGAATTTTTTGCAAGAAACCTGAATTGAAAAGATTTATTAACTCTTTGCACTCCTTGAAGTTCATTGTTTAAAAATAGCGATACCTATTTTCGTTACAGCATTAACAAAATATTTGTTACAGATATATTTTTCGAATATGCTCTGATAAATAATATATATATTTTTTGAAATACTGGTTGCCAAAGTTTAATGCTGAAATATTGTTAGTGAACAACTTTAACACTAAACCAGTGTTGCCAGTGGGCTACTTTTTTTAGTTCAATTTTTCGTGATTCCCTCCACTTTTTTGAGAAAGTAAAATTCGCTTTACTTAATTAGGCGAAAGTGAGGAGAAGTATAACCATTTGAAAAAAGTGATGCCAATCAAGAAACCCGAATTAAAAAAATGTAGCCCATTGGCAACAATGCTCTAAAGATACCAACAACCGTCAATGCAAGTATGTCGAACTGAACCAGAAATATTTTCAGAAACTAAATAAAATATAAATAACATAGAAAAAAAAGAGTTCTGAAACTAAAGTTGAAAAATTTCAAATAAAAATTCAAGTATGAACATATTTATACAACTTGAGTAAAATTTCCAGTATGTTTATGGTTAACGAGTCTCACACGACAAAGAGCAAAGTGTTAAGCGGTGACACATAGTTCGTTAAAGGAATGGTACATCTTGCACATTTTAAATAAATGTATCTGTATCATCTCGAGTAATTAGTCATTGTGCAATATGCTTGTACGGTTTAGAATCTCAGATTTTATTTACATAGTTTATATTTTACTGTGTAATTTCTTTTCTAAGCGAATCCGCTATGCAAGTTACAATTACATTCAGCATTCAAGCGGTATTTTTTATCCAATGTTTCACAGTCAAACCGACACCTGAGATCAGTAGAGGCTCGTCAAGGGCAATGACTTACAAATAAATTTCTTTTTGTTTAATATTAGAACACCCAATGGTCAAATTTTAATGACTAAAATTCTGGTAGTAAACTGATGGAGAACCACCGGGCGAGCCGCTACTGCCTGATACCAATATTCAGCAGTTTCTCAATCCATAAGAACGACTGTGAAAGTGTGACATTTTTACACACAAATTAGCTTTGTACTTGTTTAAATCCCGAACTTTGAAATTAAAAAGTAAATTTACTCAGCATTTATCTATCGTAATATAGCACTATCGATTTTTTAAGTAATCATTTTCATGCTTAAAAATATATTACTTTTCTGTTGAAGGTGTGACATGGATGTCACACCAGCAACCCATGAAAAATCTCTTTTTTAGACAGGAAGTTGCTAATGTAGAAAATCGATGCTGCTATATTACGATATATCAATGTTAGGTAAATATAAAAATACTTAATTTAAAAGTTTGGGCATATAGCCCAAGGGTTCCCCTTTCCGTAAAAAGCTAATTAATGTGTAAAAGAGTGAAAAGCGCTCCAAAGGATTTGGCATAGTGTAGCTGCCACGCCTAGGAACTGTAAAAAAAATGTTAAATAAGACACTGGATTTTTGTTTGTAATTTTGTGTGTAAGATTGCTATTTTAAAATTATATTATTCATATTATGCAGATAAAATAATCAAGATTCTGTTCTGATCTAAGAGACGAAAAAAAAAGTGGGAAACCTCATGAGGTAGTCTACCTGTGGATACTTTTGTTAACCCCTTGAAGGGCGGTGGGATATAATATATCCCACTTAATTTTTATTCCAAAACGCCACAATGACACCGGAATTTCGGAATCAAATTTTGATTTTATAATAAATTTAAAAAAAAAGCTTTTACATGTTTTGAAATAAATTTGCTGTTAAATCCCGGTGTGAGTCGATGATTTCAACATTTTAGAAACGTAAGTACTTTGTTCTTGAAAGGGCTAAAAGAAAATTTAGAATATCATTTCAGGTATTTAAAAAAAAGTTTAAATCAACCTATACAATATTTTTGAATTTTGAGTTTTATTTACTCAATGTATAACTTATCGTATTATCGGAAGAAGAAATTCCCGTAATAAATAACTTTTACTGAACAATCATGGAATTGCTAATTCTCAATTGCTAAAATATTTGCTGAAAGTGAAATATGATAATGAAATATCTTGAGATGGAAAACATATCGAACTTTTTTTTATGCAGATGGAGAATAAATACACACTACTATACATTCGAGAGCAATAAAACGGGCAAACGCATTTACACAGTGTATAACGTATCGTTTTCTCGGAAGAAGAAGTTCCCCTATTCAATAACTTTTACTGAACAATCAGAAAATTCCTGATTCTCAGTTGCTAAAATATTTACTTAAAGTAAAATATGATAACGGAATAACTTGAGATAAAAAAATACCGTGTATACTCGCGTATAAGTCTGCCCCCAAATTCGAGATGAAAACAGATTTGATACTGATATTTTACAGTAGTTTTCGTCTTCTTAAATAATTTAAAATTGAATGAGATTAAATAAGGGGTAAAAAATCATTCTGAATTACCGGTGTTAAACCTTTTTTCACTTTGAATTTGGGGTCGACTTATACGCGAGTATATACGGTATATAGAAGGAGATCTTCTTTTCTCTACTCTTCTATATATTCGAGACCAATGAAAAAGCGATCATCATCATCAGGTGATAAGTAGCAAAGAACACCTAACCCGTCAATCATAAGAAATACTCTGCATATAGATATTTTATTCTTTAGTGGGAATATAAAATTGACATAGAAGACGGAGAACGCCCCAAGCAAGAAAATTGCCCTTGCTACTCAGTGTTCAAAATAAGATGTGATGGGGAAAAGTCAGTTTACCACGCGCACGCAATCTGGGTAGTGTTCTCTGATATTTTGGTCTTTTTCACCTCCGCTTGTGTGTCTGGGTGAATTTATCTATTTTTTCCCCACGCATTCTTTGGAAGCGCCCGTCACGTTGACATTTTTACTGCTTGGGGACAGCTTTATTGCGCTTTATTTCTCCGACTCCTTTAGTGATTTCATATTTGTATTAAATATCTCTTCCAGAATATGTTTTACTGCAGGCAAATTAACATCTATATAAATTAGGGAATGAAGAGAACTGCTAATACTATTCTTTGCAACCTACTGTATTTTTTTTTTTACTGCACATCAGGAGAAAATACGAAAGAAAAAAAGATCATCTTTTAAAAAAATATATTTTTTAAGAAAGTATTTATTAATTACTTTTACATTTCCGTCGTTAATCACTTTAGAACAATTTTATTTTTACTTGTATCATCAAATGCATCATTCCTAATTTAGTCATATTTTGAAATATTCATTCAGTGTATTACTCCATGACATGCACAGCTTTGAAACCACTTCTATTTTCTGTCATATTCTGTTTTATTATTATTTTCTTCCATTTTCGTTGAAAGGAAATGTAGTAAATCATTTCGAAAGGAGTATTTTTCAATACGAATTTCCTTTTAGATTCAGCAACACCATTTAACATTATGTTCAAAATTAAGGCAGCATTAATTTCCCTTTGTTTTCCAATCTAGCAAACACATGCTTTTTAGCTCCAAATTGAGTAGCGTAGATAGAATATGTCACTTCTATAAAATGTTACTGTCTTGAAAAAGATAACATATTAATCGAATAATCAGATATTCTCTCACTGACTGTAATTGCATGTAGTATATTTGAGCAATATAATATTCATATTCTATCGATACAGTAAAAAAAGGTGCGTTCTATTACGATATGAGGGAGAGGAAAGGAAAGTTAGGAATAACTGATATTTTTGGAATATATCTTTTGTTTAAAAATATTATAAACGGCATAGTAATTTCTAGAAATTTTAAATAAGAATTATTTATATCATGATGAGTAACTAGACACTGTATATTGTACTTCAATCTAGAAATACACAGTATCTAGAAATACACATTATTATAAAAGTGATATATATATATAATACACATTAAATACACATTAATTTACATTTTACATTTAATTTACATTTTAATACACATTATATAATACACATTATATAATACACATATATATAATACACATTTATATAATACACATTATTATTATAAAAGTATTTGACTTGGATGATAAATTAGTTTCAGTAAGACCTTTTATTGTGCTGTACAAGATTTCTCGCGTGTCTTTGAATTTGAGTACAACTATTTTCGAATAATAATATACGCATTATGTAATAATAGAAAATAATCGATTAAATATGGTGAAGATTGGTATATAGTAATATTGCGATTACAATTCATGGACCTATGGGGTAGTAGTCAATAAGATGACTTTCAAATTCCTCAAGCGTTAATTCTAAACCTAATTTATTAAATACCCTGATTAATTGCATTTATTTTGAGAATTATTAACCCATTATGACCGCAAATATCTTTTTCTTAAAAATGGAAAAAAATGCATTTGACACCTATTTTTTTTTTTAGAATTTGGTCTCTTGTTTTATCGAGGAGGTTTTGGCGTCAAAAAGTAAAGTATTTCGCTGCAGAATTACTGGTGTGCAAACAACAAAAGTGATTTTGGCTACAGTGTTGCTGTAATGCAACGCTAGGCTAATATTGGTTAACCTTTGATTACAGGGTTGTGACATATATCGTCCTAGCGACTATTTCTTCATTCCATTCGCACCCCTTTTTGAAAAGCAAATTTTTGCCATCCTGCTTTAATAAAAAGGTACGTGTTGCTGACGACTGGTATTTTCGATAAACGTTGCCACAGATTAATCTCGGAAAATGAAATGTTTGAAGTTACTGAAAAAATTAATTGCCCGAAAAGTATTTGCCAGAAAATGGTTAGACAAACTGCGTTAGAAAGGTAAAAAATTGTATTTTTCTTGATATAAATTTCAAATCCACTGATTATGCACTTTTTCAAATATTGAATTTCAAAAATTACCAAATTTCACAATGGAGTTCCATAGCCAAAACTTCACGCATAAACAATAATAATAACAGCAATGTGTCAGCACGAGTCACAAATTATAGTAGCCGTATTATTCTGTTAAAATATAAAAGTGAATTATGATGTCATGAGTGCATGATTTTTATTTACTTTTTCGACAAATATTACATGCGCCATTTCTTTTTAGTTGTGAATAATATAGATTAATTCACGTTATTAAAAAATGTAGCTATAAAACATATAAATCAATGGAAAACAGTAAGTAATAAATTGTAAACGTAATAGTAAACCATATTAAAAAAACACAACTTAGTGAAATAAGTATTCGTTTTCATGTTATTTTAGGATATTCCTATGAAATCTATGAGCTCTGTTGTGAAGTTGTCTAGTTCATTAATTATGATTATCATTTTTTCGAATGGAGTTTTACATTTTTGTGTTTCCGTCGATATTTTTTTAATGCATTTGAGTAATTTTGAGAGTTGAAGGAGTTCCTTCATATCTTTAAATATGTCGAACATATTGTGAAAGGAGTCGACATATTCAGTGGAGGAAGATGTAGATGTAGAGGGGGGAGTTAGCGTTGTCAGTAGAGGTGGAAGGTACAGCGGTTGGAGTTTCCTGTGCAGTTTCCGTTTTTGAGGTAGTAGATGTTTCAGTATTGGTGGGTTTAGTAATATTAGTAGAGTCGGGAGAATTTTGTTTAGCTTTTTCGACGTAGTTAAATTCTTTCATAATCTCGTAGAGATCTTGTGCGTTTTTTAGGTGATATGTTTAGGGATATTAGTTTTGACAGTGGATGTTTTTTTTTCATTTTTAGAAGAGTTAGGGAGAACATTTTTTTAAAGTTTTTGGGATTTTTGGGGCAACCGCCATAGGAAGCAGGGGCGCAGCACTGCAACTGGAGCAAATAGGGATAATCCTACAAGGGGTTGAACTTTTAATGGTGAGGTGGGGGCTAGCACATTTACAACATTTGGTGTCAAAATTGCAAATTTCGCTAGAGTGACCAAAACGTTGGCATCTGTAGCACTGTTTAGAATAATTAGCGTTACGGAAATGTTTTTATAATGGGATACTGTAAAGAGAAATTAACCTCAAAGAATTTTTTTTTATAAAGTGTGGTATGAGTGAATATAAAAATGGTCATCAGTAAACAGCCCGTAATCCAATTGTGAAGCACCATATGTTTATTCTGAATAAAATTTGTATACATGTTACAAATGTTATTTGTAACATTCTAACATGTTATGTTACAATACATGTTATTAATACAGGGTTGTGTTGCCAAGTGTTCTAACTTTTAACGGTTCTAGGACCCGTCCCGTGAAACCACTACGCGGGACGTCAAAAGTCACATTTTTCCATGATGCACAAATTCTTTTAAATTTCTTTTAGAACCACGACCTACTCGTTAGCCTGCATCGAGTGGAACTTAATACAATAAAACATGTGAAAACATAATCTGTCTAGAACGGAATGTTTTATGATTCCGCCAAAAGAAATACCAAGAAATAATAATTTTTTAATTTAATTTTCAATTTTAATCACCATTCCACTATATGCTAAGGCTACCTGTCTCAGACGGAATATATTTCCGTCTCGTTATTCTGTTTTTATAGGTTTTTCTATACTTTTTTTGTAAAACCTGTGAAAAGGAAACTTGTCTATATCTTACCTTAAACGTAATTTCGTTAACCTTATAAACCTTAATTTCGTTTTCGATTTTTATGTGCCGAATTAGTAACCACTGTCCCGCCTTTTGTGAAAGTCTTGAAACACTAAGACTAATGAGCCATAGATACCCGTCCACTACTGGAAATTATTGGCATTAACCCTTTAACGGACATTGGTTTCCCTATGAAACCACAAAATTTTAATTACGAAATTCAACAATGATACCAGAATTTTAATAGAAATGTTTTCCATTTATTATGTATGTGAAATATCGCTTTTTTCTTATATACAAATAAATTTATTCCTAATTTCCGGTGTCAATCATTTATTTCAACATTTTAGCAATTGAAGTGCTTTGTCCGTTAAAGTGTTAAAAAGTACACCTGCCCGGTCGGAGCTCAAGAGACGCACATCGTTATTTCCAGCCTGTAACGACATGATGCTTTCCCTAGTTTACTATCACTGTCTGTGTCGCATGAGAGCTGATTCTCTCACGGGAAGGCTCAGCAACCCGCTTGTCGACCCCTCCCTAATACTGGGGCGAAGAGCACGCTCTTTATTTAGTCCCTCGCTTGTTTCTAGAAGATAACACAAATATATATAACAATTTTACAGAGTATGTTTGGGGAAGTGCCCACACCAGAGCGGACTTTACTTGCAATTTAAATTGGATAATATGTTAGACTAAATGAATATATATGAAAATAATATTTAAAATATTTACACTACTCAAAGCTGACGTTAATCTTACCTTCTTTTTTCACCTGTTACCACACATACGAACGACCATGCCACCGGAAGCCAAAATGACACCTTAATTTAAACATTACAGGAAGGGAATTGCCATTAATATCACTCCCACAAGTGGGATTCCATTTCTTTGAGAAGGGCAGTGAGGCACCTTCTCATGTTCGGTTCTAAGAAATAGCACCGAACTGTGGCTACTGTTAACCTCGGGCAAAACAGCTCCCTACGTGGCTTCGTACACACACACTCAGTCGGAAGATGTTCATTGGTAGCCGGAAATGGCGATGTACAAAATGGACAGCCACGGCGCATTGGTCGGATCCGGAAGCGTTGATAGTAGGTAGGGAAGGGCCTGTGCCCCGTAATTGTCCAGTTGGTCATCGGAGAGCTCCAGGCGCTACTCTGTGATACTTTTGGGAGTATCCGGAAGACGCATCGGCTTTTAAGAACTCCTGACGTACTGCGCTTTTCACTGAGCGCTGTGAGAGCTGGGCTGGGACTAAAACATCTGGCATAGCAGCGCCTTGCTTGGCCAACCTGTCTGTCGTTTCAATGCCGGTATTCCCGACATGGTCCTTCACCAAGAACCATTGGACGTACATGCGGGAACAGAGTAATCTAAAATGGACTGACGATTATAATACTCTTTTATTTAATTTATCTTAGTTCAGGTATGCAAAGATAGAATTCTGCAATGCATTTTTTACGCACTTCCTGATATGCAAGAAGTTTTTTATGATTCGGCTAAACGAAATACCATGAAAATCTATATGCTAAGGCTACCTGTCTCGGATGGAAAATATTCCTGTCTTACTATTCTACTTTTATAGGTTTTTCTTTACTTATCTTTTGTAAAACCTATCAAAACCAACTTTGTCTATAATGGAATCTTGCCATAAACGTACACAAATACATGGTCTCAACGGTTGGAATCTCATAAACTTATAATTCCTGAACAGGAAAACTTCCCAATACGGAATTTTGTTTCGGTCTCTAGATATTCTGCTTTCAAAAATTTTACTGTGTTTATTTAATATAGAAAAACCTTCTAAGACTATATTTAGAGTTATCGGTCTAAAAGAATCCGTTTTAGAATGATTTCGTCTTCAGTATTTTTATGGCTCGATTTAGGAACCAACCACTGTCCCGCTTTTGTTCATAGTTGACCTGGAAACACTAAAACAGGGCGATCTAAACTGGACTGACTGTTGTAAAACTCTTTAATTTAATTCATTTTAGTTTAAGTATGTAAAAAAGGAGTTCTATAACCGATTTTTCCACACTTTCTGATATGCAATAACTAAAAAAATTAGATGCATGGACGTGTTTAGGATGAAAATACAAGACTTCAACATATTTAGAAATTAATTATAAACTAATAAATTCTTTTTAAGGTAGTTTTCTGATAGTCGGACGCAAGTGATATATCGGGGCATATTATTTATGGTTTTGACAGTATAGGAGTTACAACAAAAATGGGGTTAATTATATGCCAAACCATGTTCGCTGAAGTGTTAATAACACATGGGCTGATAAGTTCCCGGTCTAATAAAGAAAACACAACTTTTTAACATAATTTTATAATTTTAAAACTTTAATAAATAACATAACTTTAATAATAAATAATAATAATTTAATAATAATAATTTAATAAATAAATAATAATAATAATTTTATAATAAATAACAATTTTATAGCGAAAAAGCTCCAAACAGTGCTCAGAATCATCGACTCGTTGTTGTTTTTGGTCAAAAGTCAACACGCGCGGCAGCCACTTTGACAACAGCTTTTTCATAGACAAATGTTCATTCAAAATGAAACCTACACGTTCCTTGGATATCTTTAGAGTCTGAGCTATCTTCTGCAACTTCACTTTACGGTTCTCCAAAACGATTTTGTAGACTTTTTCGATGTTTTCCGGAGTAACCGCCTCTTTTGTGTGTGGCATCACTGGTGTCCGTACGACCACGTTTAAATTCAGTAAACCAGTCAATAATGGTTGATTTACCTGGTGCAGTGTCCGGATAACGCTTATCAAGCCAATCTTTTGTTTGAACGGTGTTTTCTCCCATCAAATAACAATTCTTGAAATTCTTGTTTATCCATTTTTTTGTTTATCAACAAAGTCGTTCAACTAAAACCACTCTAACGTTTTATCCACACGCCGAATCGTCATAGCATTTTTCTGCTACATTTTAAAGGTTAGTATTTACTAAAAAAAGCATCGGTTCGGCGATTGAAACGCCATCTGTGTGCCAGACCGGGAACTGATCAGCCGATGTGTTAACTGGCAGTATGAATAATAACTTTATATTTTACATTTAACTAGCAGAATTATAAAAAGACTATACTTGAGTAAACACAGCCCTGTCATTTAAATGCAGAAATAATTAAAATACACGAAAATATTTTACAAACATATAAAGCTGATATAACTTTATTATATCAATAAAGTGATTGTTTCGATGTAATTTTAATATTTAAAATTGCTTCTTTCATTTTTTTGGCTCTCCTTTATCATCAAAGTAATTTAACATATATCTTTCAATTTTCTCTATATGCAGTGATAAATAATAATAAAATGCAACTTTTAAATACATTAACCCCTTGGGGACGAGCGACACGTATACGTGACGCATAAGATGCTCAGAATCCTGGATTATTCCCACCAGTTACTTTTTATTGTAAGCTTTGCCTTATTTAATGATGGCATTTCTGTGATTCAATTAGGCGAAAATTTCTGTTTTAAAAAACCTGTGGTAAAATATTAAAAATTCTGTAAAGGACGCTTGTCGCGAAGGGGTTAAAGAGTAGCATTTGTTTGAAAAATTGCAAGTAATAATAATAATAATAATCAATTTGCAGTATCGTGTATGCAAAGAATAATATGTGTACGTGCATTAGTGATTTAGAAATTTCTTTGAATAAAATTTTTCTTATTTGATTTTTTTTTTAGTAGTAGGCTATAGCTGTCCTTATTTTTATTTTCAAATTTTTGCAAAAACAAATCCTTTTTTCCGTTTCATGTCTGAAGCGATTTAGCAATGATGATACATAGTTATCCTTTAAAAAATATTCTGTAACTTATTTTATGTCATTGTTTGACTATCAACTTATAACTGTTCAAAATACATATGATATTTACTAAAGTTTTGCAGTACAATGTTTACGATGAAAAGATCTAAAAGATGTCGCTGGGATCGCCCTACTATCGTACAGTATCGTTGCAAATTTATCGGCTACAATTTTTTACCACTTTTTAAAACATTAATGGTATAGCCGGTTTCCACACTATGTATGCAGCGAACCCTTCAATTCCTGTCATATGAGAAAATATATTTTCATATCTTTATGCAGTTATGAAAATGTGGTTCCTTAAATCTTTGAACTTTATAATCGCATCGTTCTCTAAAACTTCGTTATTATAAAATTTCAAGAAATAGACTTTCTTTTGTCCTTGTTTTAAAAGATTACATTTTTTCAAAAGTTTATCGAAAACACCGTTTTTATCAGAAAAAGCAATGTTTCAAAAATAAAAGCATATCGTAAAGAATTTTCAAGAAACTTTTGAAAAAAAGGAACCACAAAACTGTATTACATTTTCATACAAAAATAAGCATGGGTATGTACTTTATTCAGTGTTGTGAATTTACTCTTGTGGGTGCCCTTTTCCCTAACCCTTAAATGCATAGTGTATCAAATTTGCAACACTTTTTATTTAGCTTTTAATAAATAAATCGAGTTCTTCGCCAGCACAATATTCACATAGAAATATTAATCCTGCAAAAATCACGTACATTATATATATATATATATATATATATATATATATATATATATATGCTACTAAATAAAGTAAAAAATATATCTTAATTTCTTGTGTCTAATCCTTAATATAAGTATTAAAAACACAATTGTAATAGAAAAATTCATGCAATTAACCCTTTCAGGGGCAAGCAATTGTGTTCTTGTAACGTTGAATTCCCACCGGAATTTACAAAAGAATTTAGTTCAAAATAAGGAAAAGCCATTTTTCAACTTTTTCCCTTCAAAGTTAAAAAAGTAAAATTTAATTAAAAGTTTCTGGTTTGAATCGGATTAAAATTAGGTGGTATATAATATATACCACCGCCCCTCAAGGGGTTAAGGGTTAAATACATGAATTTTTCTTTTAGAATTATGTTTTTCTATACTTATATTAAGGATTAGACACAAGAAATTTTATGGTAAATTTTTAACTTTATTTAGTAGCATATTTATGCGATTTTTATAGGATTAATATTTCTATATAAATATAGTGGTTTAATTAGTTTATTTAATAAAAGTTCAATAAAAACTGTTCCAAATTTGATACACTATGTACAGGGTGATTATAAAAAAAACTATCCCGATATATGAGCCCCTAACTGTCATATCGGTCACAGAAACTGAATGAAATTTTGGTTTAAATATTTTGAGGTATGCGCTCAAGAATCATGTGAAAAACAACAGTTAAATTCTAACGGTTACGGTTACAGTGAAAAAATTTCGAAAATTTCAAATGGCAACACCTACTTTTTTTTATTGGAATGTGATCTTCACAGTGAAAAACCATCAAAAGTGTTGGGACGATTCCTGTAGCACGAAAATCGCCAGCGCTAGACAGACTAAGAAGAAAAGTGAAAACAACCAATAAAGGATGAGAAGCAACAGAAAGTAAAACATTTTATTGTTCAGTGGTATCCACCATCTGCCGCATGTAAAGTGTCACCGTGTGTGAAAAGGAAAATGTATGAAATACAATAAAATGTTTTGTTTTCTGTTGCTTCTCTGTCCTTATTGGTTGTTTTCACTAATCTTCTTAGTCTGTCTAGCACCGGCAATTTTCGTGATACAGGTAACGTTCCAACGCTTTTTATGGTTTTTCACTATGAACATCACATTTCAATAAAAAAAAATAGGTGTTGCCATTTGAAATTTTCGAAATTTTGTCACTGTAGCCGTAACTGTTAGAATTTAACTGCTGTTTTTCATGTGATTCTTGGGCGCATACCTCAAAATACTTTAAACCAAAATTTCATACAGTTTCCGTGAACGATATGACAGTTAGGGCTCATATATCGGGATAGTTTTTTTTATAATCATCCTGTATTTAAGGGTTAAAGGTTAATTGAACCTAGTTTTGTATGTAAAGATGGAATTTATTAATCTATTTTTAACCTACATCCTGACATGATAGAGTTAAAAATATTACATTCAAAGGTGTGTTTCCAGTGACAATACAACATTTTAATATTTTTAGAACATAATTACAAATTAATACATTAATTTCATCAATCAGAATTATACCATCATAATAACACCAGAATTTCCCTATAATGTTATTTTAGTTACTTAATGGCAGATATTTTGGGAATTCTTAAAGTAAAAATTCTTGTTTCAGAATGTCTGGCTTGAATTCGAAAATTTTGAATAAAAAAACGGTAAAACCGTTTTCCACACTATCTATGCTAGGCGCTGTACTTCTATTTCCTATGCGTTTCTTTTCCTTATCTGAAAATCATTATTAGTTCGGGATTTGATGTATTTTAAAATTATTTCTGTAATGAAATTTACTTTTATCAGTAATATCCTAAATATTAAGAGTAAACTAATGTGTTAAATATATCTTTGTACTAAGATTATAAAAAAATAATTAAAATTTTAAACCTTGCTTCTCATAGGTTTGCTAATAAAGTTATAAATTAGGTATATCTGTATGTTTCTGACGTGTGATAAAGAAAAAAAATTATTTTAATTGAAAAATATATTATAAGTAATTAAAAACTTTATAACACATTTTCTAAAAATATAAATGTACAAATCCTAAATTTCATAAATTGTGCGCCAAGCAATTTATATAATAAGGGAAAAGGCTTTTTTGTATATTTTCTGAGATAAGAAAATGTTGAGCTTTATAATGCAGTCCTTCTTTGAAACTTCGTTATTATAAGATCTCAATAAATAAACTTTCTTTCGATTCTATCCTTCCTTTGAAAGATTATAGTTTACTTCAAAAGTTTATCTAAAGCACGAATTTTATCAGAAAAATCAATATTTTAAAAGTAAAAGTATTTCTTAAAGAAATTTTTGGAAAAGTTTTGATGAAATCATGAAAATATTGCAATATGGATTAATACTTTACGAATATATATGTATATATATATATATTTGAAACTATACATGTTGCAAAATACAAGATAATTTAGAGTAAATTTAAAAAATAGCAATGTAAAACATTATACATTTAAACATTTACATTATACATTTTATTTTAAAACATTTCATGATATGTTTTTATCACTTTAAACAATAATACACTTCAATTTAAAGTTTACAAGTAATTTTATTATATTATTAATAGCAATGTATTAAAATCTAGCCATTGCTCTGTTTTCAAACTATGCAATTTCTTCATATGATCTGTAAATTTAATAGATTAAATCAAACGTATACAGCGTTTATGCATAAACACCTAAGATGTACATAAAAATGATATCTGACTTTTTTTCCGTATTTGGAATAATGCAAATAATCTCCTTATTTAATACTAAATTTTTGCCATTAAGTAGTATGAATATTTCTATTCGGAATGGTACTTCAATGGTACTCAAAGACAGAAAGGTTTGGCAGCTATGAAAAATAATCATACATATATATATTAGAAAAATGCGGGTACTTTTATAAAAGCCTCGCGCAGGTGATAAACCGCCAAATATTGTACCCATCGACATCATTCGTATTGATACATTCCATTTAAAATATAAACGCTACACTCATTTCTTTTAAATTGCATAATTTTCATATAAAACACACACATATATATATATATATAAAATACATACATTACATACATTTAAAATGCATGCCTTTCACTCATTTCATTTAAAAAACAAACCAAAAGAAAAAAAAAACATAAGAAAGAAAATAATAAGAAATCACGGTGTACACCAAGACATTTTATTTCAACATCAAACCACTATTTCTAATTTACAATTCGTAAAAAGTTAAAGCTGCCACTGACACGGAATAAAAAATGCTAGTGATGAGATTTGCGAGTGTCTAACATAAAAGTACTAAAATGCGAAGAACCTATAATGATTGTTTATCTTACAACATACCTGACCAGGGAACAACACCGGTAGTGTAATGATGAAAAAAATCTAAATTATCAGAAATCGAAAGGGCAGAGTTAAACGTGTTTTTTGACGCATAAATCATTCGCCTTCGTTTCCCCGTTATCGAGATATAAAGTCTTAGATTTTGCTAATTTATTTATTTAATAGGATGGAAGGAGGAGTCTATATTTTTCAATATAACAACATCATCAAACTCCAGTGGCTTGTCCATTTTCAGATTAGTGCGCCGCAATACTCCGACATGATTCTGTATGCTTGGTACAAGTCTGGGTTAGTGCAAACTCGCC
This sequence comes from Maratus michaelseni, assembly GCA_963931845.1. Taxonomy (NCBI): domain Eukaryota; kingdom Metazoa; phylum Arthropoda; class Arachnida; order Araneae; family Salticidae; genus Maratus; species Maratus michaelseni. The sequence goes on from OZ007600.1 coordinate 103,706,504, forward strand.
CACTTCCACTTCCAATTTTGTTTTTCGCAGGAGGTAGACCTATGTAACCATTGCAGTAGATTTAAGTTAAAGAAATGTTCTTGGTGCCACGATTTTCTATGCTTCAATCATTTTTTTGGTTCTGTACCATATTTGTCAATAGCATTTTTCTTGCGGGCTTCTTTCATTTTTATATTACTATATCTAAATATGTTTTGTATTTTATATTAATCTGATTATTAAAATTTCTGAATCAGAACCACGTTTTTTCTACCTAAATTAAATATATAAATTAGCAAACTTTAAGAATTTATAACTCGATAACGGGCAGACGAAGGCAAATGATTTATGTGTCAAAAATATATTTCACTATGCTCTTTTCCTTGCTGCTTACTCAGATTTTTTTTCAGTATTACACTAGGGCGTGGTTTCATGGTCAGATATGATACAATATTTTGAAAATATCAAGGGCTGAAGCGCCTGAACGCACAGATGTTTTATTCACCCCTAGATTAATAGACTGGCCCTTGTTTAAAATAGTTATGCAACAGCACAGTAGAAGCGAAAAATTCAGTTCAGTCAACGTATCCCTTTGAAAATGATCAAGTGTCTCATCGATAGATCTCTGGGTTAAAGTATGTAAGAACATCTTTTACATATGTCTTATTTCCAATAAACATTTGCACCGTTTTAGTAATTTTATTAAGTATTTTATTTATGTTGTATGAAGTAAAAAATAATTTTCTGTTCTGTGAATGGCTGTTTAGAAACAATCAATACAAATGTTCTGTACAATATTTATTAAGATACTGTATATATTTTTTCCCATCTTCAAATTATTTCATTTTATACATTCACTCGTGAATCTTTTGGTTTAACCCTTTGAGGGGCGGTGGTATATATTATATACCATCTAATTTTAATCCGATTCAAACCAGAAACTTTTAATTAAATTTTACTTTTTTAACTTTGACGAGAAAAAGGTGAAAAATTGCTTATTCTTATTTTGAACTAAATTCTTTCCTAAATTCCGGTGGGAATTCAGCGTTACAGGAGCACAAGTGCTTGCCCCTGAAAGGGTTAAGCTTTCCTTCGTCCACCAACCTGAATACTGCTTTTCGTCCTTAAATCAAACTCGCTCCTCCACTATTCCTCCTCCACTACCACTCATGCATTTTCGAAAAGTATTTTTTGCATCACACTGCAATTAATTAATGCGAAGATTACCATTTAGAAATAATGGCTCCAGGCAGGCTGCAGTCGACTACACTGGGTCAGATAGATCTTTACTCTCATGCCTATGAGCAGTTTTATCAACTCAGTTTCTTTAAATAGAAAAAGCAGTACCATACTACCAGAAACTCTGTATAGTAATTTTTGTTTCATTGAATCACAGAATGTTTGTCATTAAATACAATAATAATTATTATACAGAATTTCTGGTTAAAAAATTTTTAATTTCAAAACGGGCAAAATTGTTAATGAGAGTCCATTTTTTTACAAAAGTTCGAACGTGAATGTTTGGATAAACCGCCAAATGAATTAAAAGATTGTTTTTTGCATTTGTTTAGTATTTGTATTATCATGTATTATATATATAATTAATTCCTAGCTTGTATTTTATTGCACCTTTTTTTATAGAGATATGCAAGTTTGTTCCATGGTTCGTACGGCTCCTGGAATTTTGCGACCAGGAAATTCTTCGTTACCAGTATTTTCTTACAGAAAATATCTCTTTAAAAGAAGGCGAAGTTTCGCGCGTTTAACCTAAATTTCTTTTTCTGTAAAGAAAATACTGGTGAAACTCCTGGAAAATTCCTTGATCCGTACGAACCCTGTTGTTCTGTCAGGAATAAGTTTGAGTTCAGTTATGGAAAATATCGCATTTTATAATTCACAATTTTCTAAGAAATTTTCTTGCGATAACATACATACATTTAAAAATGTGTCCTTTATATACTCAGATATATCGGTTTTTCATATGATTGCCATTTTAGTTTATCATTAATAACAAAATTATGTAGTTTTTAAAACATCAATGCATTGTATGTAACTATGTTATTATAAAAGTTAGCAGAACTCCAAACAATCTTTGCTACTACGTATAGTTTATTCTGAAAAGTAAAAGATTTTTTTTTAAATATAAAAAGTAGATTATGCAAGCCTGGAATTTATCAGAATAAAAGCTTTATCATAAAGATAAAGTACTTCATAAAGTAATGCATTTTAAAGTTATGAAATAAACTTAAAAATTGTGAAGGAGTACACATTTTACTAGCTATATTGTGAATTTAAATAGTCTAGGCAGAAGAGCATCTAAACTTTTAAAAAGGTACAGATATTAAACGGGTAATAAAACGGGTTGATAAAACCGTTTTATATTTGAGTATTTGTGAGCATGAGTTTCATATTTATGGCCGTCTATAAATATGAAGTATCTCCAAAAATACTTCTTTACAAGAACTAATGTAACATGTTATTTCTTCTTTGTGTTATAACTTCGCTATTTTCAAAATTAGCATGTGTTTTACAAAAGTTGGTAGGATTGTTTAATAAAAGTAATATTCTCTTAATACAGCCGGAAATATTTACCTTTTCGTCACAATTAAGGATATTTTATCTTAATATTCGTGATGAGATGAATAATGGTTGGTTGGTTGATTTATGACGGCCGATTATCTACTCCAGGGATATAGGCCCTAGAAATATGCACTCCGAGGGGGTCTTTCTAAGGGATCATAACCCGTATTTACGGCCAGGTTCGAAGAAAACCACGGAAAACTCCAAACGGTTAGGTCGACGAACGCGACAGGGGTTTGAACCCAGCACCTCTCCTCTACCAGCTTTGAGAGCAGAACCTCTCAGCCACTGGTAGGGCCAATAAGAAGAATGAAAATAAAATTTTGAATATTTTTCTTTTACTTTTTTTTCTCTCTTCTTCGTTTATGATATGTCATTTATTAAATATGTCTGTGTGCTGGAATTGAAATTTCCATTTAAAAAAGGATTAATCATAGCATTTTATATTGCTTTAAATTTAATAAATTTTAAGTATATTTTCATACTTTTTATGAAATTATATTTTAATATAAAATCCTGTTAAATGTATAAAAGACGCACTACTGCTAAAATATTTTATTTTGACCAATAGGGTAAATTTTACTTTCTGCAATTTGTTACAACGTGAGTACACTCCTTAGCATTTCCAAAGAGTGAGATCCACGATATATAGAGCAGAAATTTTCTCCTGATAGTTTTTCCAGAGATTGCAAATATTTCTATGATTAATCAAAAAATTTGTAATGTTTTCTGGTATAAAGCAAAAAAATTATTTTCAAAAATTGTGGTAAAAATGTACCAGATTTTGGATATGCTCAAAAACTGTAATATGATATTTTACACACACTTTACGCCGGTATTTAACGTGAAATAGAGACATATACGCTCATTCTATATTGTTCAATTTTCTCCGATTATGTCAATATTATTATCGAAAATTTATCAGAATGGCGGTGGCAGAGTACAAATGTAAAAACACAGCGATTGGGCAGAGCACAGATGTAATAAAAACGTAACAATATGTTCTTTCCTGAGTAAAATGTGTTAACACAGTTCGCGACCGGCAATTTTGTATGAAATAAGGGATTTAAAACAATAGAAGCTCTGCCCTATTCTGAAAGTGTTTCGTAAATTGGTTTACTAAATAGGTTTCTCAAGTATTTGCATCATTGAATATCTTTCAATGTTCGGGTGCAATATAAAACGTCTTACAATCTAAGTAAATTTGGACATCGTGATATAAATGCATTTTCTGTAAGGTAGAAGTCACGGCCTTAGTCAGTGATGTTTGGTTAAACAAAAACATTTTCCGGGAATTCTCGTTCCCGGGCGTCAATTTTTTAACATATCGTAGAAAAATATGACCAGTTTATCACGAGTGCGATTTCCATGAAAGGGCCATGAAATGTATTCAACATATCTGAATTACATAGTTTTAAAACAGAGTTTTTCCAAATTTTCTAATTTTGTTTTACCATTTTGGCTAGATATCTGGCCGGGCTGTTGTTCCAAAACCTTTTTGTTCATGCCAACCTATCTCTAAAATCATGATGCCTCTCCTCCCCTGGGATTTGTATGATTAATTATTCTATAAAAGAACATTTATTACCATGAAAGAAGCCTTACTGACCATTAATAATGATAAGCACAACAGCTGTAGTCACCTCGCATTTTTTAGGCAATAAATTGGTTATAATAATCATAATTTTGAGGTTCTTTATAAATGCAACGAAGCCTTTTTATGTGTGATCCTAATTATATAAATAAGGTAGCATCTATAGTAGTCGCCTGCGCCGTCCGTTTTTCCGCATATAACAACACAAAAACTACCCAAACGAATGGTTTGAAACTTAATAGGAAACTTAATATAATCGTTGCAGATTTTGTCATTTCAAATTTTATGAAAATTGAATCAAACTTAAAAAGATTTTAATAAAAATATTTATTAAGTAATATGATTTTTTTTAAATCGGTACTTACATGTTATAAAAGCTTCCGAGTGTTAAACGTCAAGCGAGACATATGTATCGCCAAGTTATCTGACATGTATGACGTTACATTCATATATGATGTATACACTGTAAAAAATGATTGTCAAATTCACTGCATTTATTCCAGTAAATCGTAACGTAATATTTCCGTATGTAAAAATACCGCAAATATAACAGTAGATTTAACCAGCGTTTTCGCTTTCAAAATCCTTTCATGCGAACAACCAATCAGATCACATCATTCATTTTCTAATCGGCGCCTGCGCGCAAAGACATTTTACTAGCATGATTTGCGCAAGGAACTTCTGTTCAAAAGTACGTGCTCTTTCCCTCGCTACGGCGAAAGCGAGCAAAATGGTGTGTTTCTTGACTTACGCTTAGGAGCCTGCATTGTTTATATATCAGTGTTTAATTACAAATGGTATTTTATATTTGTATTAGATAAACGTAAGCTTGTAATTCTAGTCCAATTATCTAATATATATATATATATATATATATATTATCTAAATTCTTCTCGTCCTTCAGAATTGAAGTGTTTCTTTTTTTAGTACTACAAATATACTCTTTCTATATATAATGTATTTACGCATAGTATTATAATGAATATTTGATGTCTCAGTTTTGCCACATTAAAAAAATTCCTATTAATAAATTCTGAATTCTTATATATATCATATACAAAGCAGTAAAGAAATGTTTTATATGGGATTGAATTTCTATACATAAAATAATGAATTCCAATATTTTTCAAATAAGCGATGAACTTTATGACTATTCTAATAGTCATCTAAAAATGAAAGTTGATTAAAATCAATGATTTAAAAAAAAAATATGGCTTTTAAAATTACAGCAGCTATTGTGATAATTTGTACGGAAATAGGACTGTTAAAATTACAGAACTTTTTGTGGTAATTTGTACGGAAAAATGGCTGTGAAATTTACTACATTTATAACCGTTGAAATGACGGAAAATATGCGATAAAATTTACATCGATTTTTACTGCTATTTTTACGTAAAAACTGCTGGCAACATTGCTGCCTGCAGTTTTTGCCGTAAATTTGACGGATTTTTTTTTACAGTGTATGACATTTTATAACCTCTATGCCCAAGTTATGGTCCCATTTTTCATTCTATTAAATCCTACAATACGTAATAATTGTATGATATCCCATGATAGGTAATGATTTCAGGTTGCCATGGGGATTACATCATGTTTAAGATGGAGTCATATTATTTCCGTATTACTGAATTTAATAACCAGATTTGTGTATTAAAATTGTTTAATTATAGCAATTATATAATCTTCCGGTAGTTTTTTGGATAGATATTTCCGGAAAAAATATATTAAAAAAGAGTCTAAATATGGATTTCAAGTTCTGAAAATTTCAAAGCTAGGCTTAAGTTTCCCATTTTAATTTTCAGTAAATGCCAACAAAAGAAAAAAATGTTGCCAACTTAAAATGTAACTTATTTTATTACAGAAATTAATGATATCATAATGACAGACGATATAATTTATTTCTATTAAATAATAACAGTACGAACGCACGTCATTCGTCACGTTTCACGTATAGTTTCCAAGTTGCTGTTAAAATGGTTGGTTTTAACGATTTACAAACTAACAGTGTTTTTCAGCAAATTCCTCGTCCTGCTGTAAATGTCCAATGCCTTCAATAATAATAATCATTGTTGACTTGCTAATCGGGAGCGTACACTGCTTAAAATTTCTGTCACATTTTACGTCTAGAAATATATTCCCTATTTAATTGTTATATTTTTTTGAAAAAAAATGTTTCGCGAAAAATTCTATTACTTCTATATACACAAGTAAGAATAGTACACACCAGTATTAAATAAATAACCTTTAATCTCTGTAACATCATGAAGGTAAAGGATATGTACTTGACCTTTAACTTGTTATCACATCCCATTTACTAGTTTCTTTTCCTTTCTTCAATGTCACTCGTGTCAATGTGTACATTATGAGTTTAATTTTTAAAATGTGTATTTTGTTTAAAGGTCGGTCACCATCCTTCCTAATCAAGCAGAAAGAAGATTCGTCGCTACCATGTCAAACTATCGAATGTGCAAGAATGCATTTTTCATTACTTTTAAAAAATTTTCCACTAAATTTTATTAGAATTATCCGCCTAGCAAGAATATTAATAAAATATTCTGTGAAGAACAGGGTTGCCAGTTTGACCGTCTTTTTTATTCAGAAATGCCGAATTCATACCGGACATTTTGAGAAACAAAATTTTAATTTAAGTAGTCACGGTATGTCTGTCATTAAATAAAGCAAAAATTTCCATTTTAAATTTGTGATATGGATTCAAAATTTCTGAGTGAGCGAAAAAGGAGGCCAAACAGGCAATCCTGTGGCAGAATGCTATTGAAATTTAGTAGTGACAATCTACCCATTTTTTAAAGTATTGAAAAATGCATTTTTCCACATTCGATAGTTTGACATGGCAGCGACGATATCACGACTAACGTGTTACAATATGAGAGAGATTATATATCCTGAATGTCCCACACTGCCAGTAAAATCAGCAACGTCTATGCACAGTTAAATTCCGGCCTCAGATCTATTTAAAAAAAGTGTCGAAAATATATTTCTTTAATTCAATGTCAGTTGCCAATGCGAGTAGGTGAAGGTTTAAAGATTTATTTCAGCGAGCACGTTTTAATGAACTCTTTATTCAAAATAATGACTTAAACTATAGCAATAATGCGTAATTATAAATAGCTCGAAAAAAACTTGTTAATGAAATCCTAAGTTCTAAAGTAAAGATTGTTTCTACCGATCATAATGATGTTTATATGAAAACGTAAACAGGGTTCGTACGATTTTACCATAATTTTTTAATAGAATTTTTTCCATTTATTATTTAAATAGCAGAAATTGTAGCCACGTCGTTTAACTGCAGGATTTGTAATACTTTTCGTCATTTAAATAAGGCGAAACATTCTATTAAAAATGTGGTAAAGTAGTACAAACCCTGGTAAAACATTAAAAAAATAATAATAATATTGTATTTGAACACGAACTGTTTCTATATCAGTAAAAATGACGCCAAGCCTCTAAAAGGGACATTAAGAGTGAAATATTTAAACAAAATGAAATTGACGTCATCTTCACTGTTTTTCGATGTTGCGGTCATCAAGATTTTAAATAATTAGAATTTTAGGACATTTTTTTTATCCGTATCAAAATGATAAATCGCCAAATATAGTTTCAATCGTCATCATTGACACTGCAACATTTTTTCTTTAACTATAAACTATATACATATTCTTTATAAACACTGCTTCATGTTTATATTTAAGGTTTCTTTTTCATGGTGTTGCTTACCGATGAATGAAATGAGTAAAAATGTTTTTCTTTCATTTTTCAAATTTGTATATATTTTTTTTTCTGATGCAGCCATTTTAATTGTTTCAAGGATGATGAAGTGTTCCATCCCAAAATGAAAATAAAAATCCACCAATGGAAATATTAGTGTTCAGCATAAGGGAAAAACACCAAATTTTTTTATACCAAAAATTATCGATATATTATACATAAACATTACTTTCAGGAAATGAACTATCCAATAGCGCAAACCAGAAAAAAATTAGTTAAGTAGTTTTTGAAATCAAGATATACAGAAAGACGCTCTTGATCTTCTTGCTTTATATGCATGGTAAAACAAAAATAATATTTTAAGAAATTATTTTATTTATGAAATTTCAAAGGTTTACTTCTGAAACTTTTTATTGTAGCAGGTATGATAATTATGTGTTAACTAGCTGTTACCCGTGACTCCGTTCACGCAACTTTAAAAGAAGAATAAAAACATTAATTAAGCAAAATATTTCACTCCCGATAATTAAAAACGTTAATAATTAACTATTTATCACATTTCATAGGAGGCAATACGGTATTTTTTGTTATAGGGACCTTGACGTATCCCAGTCCTAAAAAAGTGAAATTTTGTGTCAAATAATCGCGAAAATGACATTGCAACCAATGCAAAAAGGAGGGCTAAATAAAATCGTGGAAATAGACGAATTGGGTAAAAACAAATGTCAATTTTACCTGATAAACAAGTTTACTTTTAACGCCTTTGTGAAATGTTTTAACAGCCATCCTTCAAAAAAACATTAATTGGAAATAGTATATGCCCTTTCTTTAAATTCAATTTGCCTCCTTGGTTTAATGTATAGCTGAAACAAATCTTGCTTTTTTAAATGACAGTATGTTGACAGGTAATATCTGTTCTCCAGAATAAATTTGATTCATGAAGTTTGAATACGTGAAAATATCTTTTTATTTTTATGATAATTTACTGAAATCAAGATTTTGTTTTCACCATCTATTCAAAGTGAAAATAAATTCTGTTTTTCAGTTTTAATCAGAAAATGGTGTAAAAAATATACTGATCTGTTTTATTTCTCCTTTTTTATACACAAATATGGAGTAATTTACTTTCCGTTTTTAGAGAAACTTCGTTAAAATGTACAAGAAAAAAAATCTTGGAATTTAATTTAATTTTTTAAATTCTGAGAGTTTGTGTGGCATCCTCGGATCAATGATAACTGGTATTAAGTAAATCGCGTTGCGTTCGATAGTCTAGGAGTAGTTGCGAAATACAAACACACGGTCAGATTTTAATATAATATATTCGTGTTCATTTTCCTTTTCTTAAAATTATGATGTGATTTTTAGCAGAAAACTCTCATCTGTATATAACGGATACTCATGCTTAACCCTTTCCGGCACAGACAAATTATGTTCGTAAAATGAGAAATTACTCACTGAAACCGGAATTTACAAACGACTTTTTTAGAAAATAAGAATTTCTAATTCTAAGCTTTCATCTTAGAAAGAAAATTTTATTAAAATATTCTTGGTGCCGTTTGAAAGTTTGGAATTAAAATTAGGTGGTCCCAGAGTGGGATCACTTTGCCGTAAAGGGTTAATAATCAGTATAGATAAAAAAAAAGACATTTAAATTTTTCGTTATAAATATGGCGTGAAACTCATCTACTTTGTATACTTACTGATCCTTGTATTATTAATGTAAGGAATTGATTCACACTCATTTTAAAACATATTGGAAAATTCCCGTTTTATTTCAAATATGACGTCTCTTTTTCCCCAGAGAAATCCCGTTTTAATTACAAAATTCTTGTTAATTTTCTTTTCCAGACAATTAATTTCAATACTGGCATAGGGGAAATTATGTTACTTTAACGAAATAATAATAATAAATCTTTAGGTTTTATCCACAAAAATGGATCTATTAACATTCTCATTTTTTTAGGTAATCGAGTTATTTCTGTTAGCTTTCAGAATGAAAATAACTATTTCTCGCTATCCATGACATTATTTTTGACATAGATAATTTTGCGGAGCTTGTTATTGACATTTGCTAACCATTTTCTTTTCAAACTTCTTCTTACTTTTTTAAAATTTAAATAAAAAATACGGTATAATTATATTAGCCGTGCGCAGACGGTAAAACGCCAACTATTGTTACCATACAAAAGAAAAAAAAAGAAAAAAAGTAAAGAAAAAAACCAAGATAATTTTATTTCACCATCAAAGCATATCCGTTTTATTTTCGATGTATGACGTCATATTCGCCTATTTTCTAAGGTTATGCATAATGAAACCTTGTCGCAAACTTATCAAAAACTAAAAAAAGTAAGTTTTATTTCTAATAATATTATTTAATCTTCTTTTTAATTCTTTATTTTTTTTATTTCATTTTCATTTTTCACGTGAAAATTTTTCAATTGAAACTAAATTGTTGAGTAAAAATTATTATTCCGCATTTTGATTTAGTTTTGGCAACGTAAAGTATTAGCAGCGATAAAGTAAATTTAACCATTTAAAATATTACACGAAAAAATGTCCATTTATTCTCTATGAAAATAATGAAATTTTGAATTATTAAGAAATAATTGAATAAAATAAACAAAAACCAGCCTATGTTCATTTGAGGGTTATAATCAACCTATATGCAAAGATACAGGATCATTAAATGCTCCATTTTGATGCCGGCTTCAGCCTGACATTTGCACACAATCGGATTTATAATATTATTAGGATAGATTCTGCTTGTTATTTATTTGTAAAACATGTCATTTTTATGCTCTGTATAAAAAGAAAATACCCGTTGCTGGATGAAAAAACAATGCAAATTGTCAGTCAGTTTTTAATATTATATATATGAGCGAAAACAAAAATCATCTGTAACACTAATTAAAATCCGTACTTGATTTTCGGCTTGAAATAAAAACGGCTCTCCGTCTTGTCATTGGATCCAAACAATCCACGAACTAATTTAACCCTTTCGCCCCGAATAGGCGAATGTGCCCCAGCAACATTTTGTAACATATTTTTTAACAACATATGCAAAAAATAAAAAATAATAATAACATGAAAAAAGTACTATAAACTTTACCATTTGGAAAATAGTGGTACGAAAGGAATATGAAAATATACGCCTGTGGCACGCCTGCATTTATAATTAAGGGCGTAAGGATATGTGAAGTTTAACTAAGCTTCAATAATTCTGTAATACTTAAATTAACTTTAATAATTTTGTTACAATTAAACAAATTTGAAGTATTTTCGTATAGTTAAAAATGCATTTATAATTTTATTATATTAAGTAGATGCATTTCTGATTTAAAGTGGATAACAGCAATTTGAAACCTGCCTAGAAGAGATATTTAACAAATTTGACATTGCTCACAACATGCATACCTGCCAACTTTCAACTAAACTTCCGTACAATTTTAACCAGAAAATATATCTGACCAGAAAAAACATATCTGAAAAAATAATATATATTTAGTTTCATGTTCTTACGTGGAACCTATTTCATTGCATTCCTTAAAAAAAAAAAAAAAGAGTCTGGTTTCAATCGTGTTTAACCTCGGTTAAACTAACCTACATTGTACGGAAGTTAAGTACGAGGTTGGCAGGTATGCATCATGCAACCTAACTCGTTATTTTCCTTTAACCCTTTCCGGCACAGTGGTCCCACTCCGGGCACACCTAATTTTAATTCTAAACTTGCATTAGACACCAAGAATATTTAATAAAATTATGTTTCTACAATGAAAGCTTAAAATAAGGAATTCTTGTTTTGTAAAAAAAAGTCGTTTGTAAATTCCGGTGTCAGTCAGTAATTTCTCATTTTATGAACAGACTTTGTCTGTGCCGGATAGGGTTAATTAGCAGTAAGAATTTGTTACAATTTTTAGAGTAAAATTTCATCTAATCATATTCCATAATACCTATTGGTATCAATTTATTAATTTACCGAAAAAGAAGGTTAAATTTAAGAGTAGTTTTAAATGATTGCGATACATTACTGACGATTTCCATTATTTATAGGATGAACAATCAGTAAAATTACGCGTCCGTACGAAATTCATTGTAGATCAATAGCCTATGTTTCAATTTATATGACAGAAATCAGCAGCTGTTGAACTGCAGTCGACAAAAGGAGAGGTAAGACAATTTATAATGGTTTAAGAAAAATAAAAGTTTCGATTAAAAATATGGGTAATCTGCATCAATTTCATTGTGCATTTGTCGTCACCAGAATCTTCCGCGTAGGAATTATTTTAAAATGCTAACAATGAACGTTTTTGGAGATCATCTTATAATATCAGAAATATTACATACTGTGACAGGTGTGAGAGTAGATAATGTTTTAACCCTTTACTAACTATTGTCGCCATATTCGCAATAAGTAACTTTTTTTTCCTGCAAATGTGTTGTTTCAAATTATTATTGTTTCGGCACGAGTTTTTCTGACATTTTTTGCATTATTTAATTGCTGAAATTGTGAGATTCGATAGGGAGAAATTTTCTGTGCAAAAATATCGGTGCCCAATTTGCAACAACACATTTGGAGAATACAACATGATTGTCGCGAATATGTGAGCATTCGTACGTTAAGGGTTAAAAATGTTTGTTCGTTTTAATAGCTGCCAACTGCTGTTGCTTTTAATCACCATTAATTAAAAATAAATCCTCCGTTTTTAATCGCTTTATTTCTGCGATTAAATGACGCGAAGAATTTTTTTTGCGAAATTACAAAATATGATATCAGTTGTCAACTATGCGTATCTCAATATATACTTTGATTAATTTACATAACGTCTAAAAAGAAAACAAAATTACAAATAATTGCATTTATAAAAGTAAAAAACAAGCACAATTCATTACAGTCTTTTTGAAATAAGACAAGCTGAGTCACTGGAAATATTTTTACTTTATAAGAAATTTTATTATTCTTTGTGGCAAAACATATAATCGAGAAAATTGTGAAACATATCCAGTGACTTCACCTGCTAAATGAGTGTTTTGTTGTCATTGATTCTAATATCCATATAAATTTCATATAGTATTCTGTTGTTCGGAAAGTTCTTGCCATTTGTTAAAGTTGGTTTGTACCGGGAAATTCTATCATATTATTAGACGTTAATTCCGATATCTAATGTCCAATAATTGACGGGCAAAATTTTCTGGTACGAATTGGTTTTCCCAAACGGAAGAAACTTTCCTAACAATCCAATAAAATACTTCTTTATAATGATGTTGGAAACTCCACATAAGTTCAGAAAAGCCGAAATCAGAATCATTGGTATGTGGTCGTTTGTTTTTACAAGCACAAGTTTTTAAAGGGGTAAAATAATTAAATGTAATATTTAAAAACGTCGACTTAAACGTCAGGTATTCTTTCTAGTGGCTAAACTGACACAGATTATATATATTTTTTTCTAGTTAGCAATAGATAACGAATAACGACCATCCACATAAATGTTATCAGATGTGCAAATATTTGTGCTTGTTCATCATAGGGCAAACTTAGATAAAAAATTCTACAAATAAAAATTTGCATGCTCGCCGATTTTCGCTAATACTGTTTCGCTTCCAAAACTGGAAGAATTTCCCGTTATATTTACATGTGTATCGAGTTTTATCATTTTACGTTTAATGCTTTCTTTCAATTAAAAAATGATAATAAATGCTATATTGAAAAAGCAACTCTCCACTCCCACCTTCCCTCCATTAACTCTATTTTGTAATTAAAAAGAATTTTTAAATTTCAAAAAAGTATATTTTGTCGCCTTTTTTTTCTAAAAAATATATATTGCAAATTATTTATTTAAAAATTTTTGACGACTTACTCAAAAATTGAGATAATTCAGAATGGAAATTATTATTATTATTATTATTTTATTAATTAAAAACAGAAATGTTCTGAAAATTGGGGACTATCACCGCAGTAAAAAACTTTTAAATAATTAAAAGAATATAAAAAAATATTAATAATAAAGCCACTATTTTTTAGTCATGATTTGAGAAATTCATAGTATGTTCCGAGGCACGGTTTTATTTCGCATTTTGAATAGAAACCTAAAATGTGAAATGTTTTAACGCCGAAAAATAAAATTATTTTAAAATCAAGTTTGAAAACTAAACAGAACAATTTAAGTTTCTAGTTAAATAGAAAATATATTTTTTAAATGCTTCTAGATAAAGTTTTTAAACTTTTACTACCATAATATTGATTAAACACCTGAGCCTTCTAAATTACATAACAAGTACTTCGTGAAACGCATGTACAGTATTTTAAATGTTTAGTAAAATTTTCAGAATACATTATGATTTTTTCATTCTTTTGAAACGTCCCTGCAATTTCATTAAACGCTTTTTGAGATGATAGATTTAACTTAAGTTTCAAGAAAATGGAAAAAATATACCACGATACAACTTTTAAATTCAGAGTACTCGAAATAAAAAAAGGTGAGGAGTTGAGTGTTGTTTATCTTTATTGAAAACTACACACTCTCCGAAAGTATATACCTGAATAAAGCTATCTTAAAATGTAAAATTTATGTCTTCGTTATGTCTGCAAGTGTGCCATATCATATGTTCTAAACTTGATTTTAATTGTCGAATCATTTAAAAACCTACTCTTCCTTCTAAATTTCGTTTGCAGTTTTTAAGCATACATCAATAGCAAGTTTGTGTGGTATATTTTATTGAAAACAGTTTATAAAATCCCAATAAACTTTCAGATAATGATGTATAAGCTTTGAAAATATAGTTTTATATTATTTGAATTTTAGACCTCGTTATATAAGTAATATTATTATTCCTTTTCCTTGCAGAAGAGGCCTGGCTACTATTTTTATATTAAATCGTACCGTAATTTGCAAAACATGTTGCTTCTGGCAGATTTCTGTTTAAAATATGTTGTACAAGAGCATGACAGAAATTATTTTTCAAAAAATGACAGAATTAGAATAAAAAATATACCACTGGGTCATATATGTCCCGACCTGAAATTAAATGTCTCAGCGAGTCCAGAGTCTCTTGATACCACGAGTACTGTACAGTTAAAGAAATAGTCTTCGCCTTATCGAATCGCATAATTTTCAGCGATTAAACAAGGCGAAAATAACTTTACGAAATTATAGGTATCTAGAGAATCTGGTCGACGACTCTGGGTAGGCCACTGCCAGAAACACATAAAGCAATTCGGCTACTGTACTATGTGTTTAGGCGATAATCGCTGGAAATGTGCTTTCAATTGTTTTATGCATTTTTTTAACTAAATTTTTGCATACTACGTGATGTGTATATATGCTAAAGACAATATATGCTAAAGACTATATATGCTAAAGACTATAAAGGACTACATAAAAGCACTAGTAAGCATCACCCGTCTATGGGCGTATATCCCAAAAGAGTGGTTTTTAATTGCGATATGCTGAATTGTATTTGGTATACGTATATATGTTGATAAAATATAAATAAATTCATACACAGACTGAAGCAGAGAAATAGATACATTACTGACATTGGATGGTAATGTATGATGGTATCCTTTCAGTTGTGCTGTGCGTTTTACCCCTGAATTACATTTTACTGACATTGGATGGTAATGTCTGATGGTATCCTTTCAGTTGTGCTGTGCGTTTTACCCCTGAATTATATTTTAATTTAATATGAGGAGTATATAATAATCTGTAGATAATAACAGTAGAGTACAAAATTATTCGAGCATATTTCTGTCTATTGGTGAAAATTGCTAAAGATGAATTTTCAACTGTTTAATGCTTTGTAACTAAGCTAAATTTTAGCACACTATGTACTGTATATACAGAGCTATAGATCATATACATGGATGAACAAAAAATTCAAGCACCTTTTTGGCTCTACAATAATAGCTGAAATCTGATTTCAACCATTTAAAAGTCAAAGTCTAGTTGAAGTATTCTAGAAGTGATGAAAAGTGTTGGAACTTGCTTCCTAATCTTGGCGCATGACTTTACTTTCTTGTTTTTATTCAGATTTCTTCATTGTCATCATTTTTTTTATTAATATTGACATTCGCCTTATGTAATCACATATTATCTAAAGCGCAAATAAGACGAATTCAATGAAAGGAATGCTATTTCAATAAAAAAAAAAAGTGATGAAAATCAACCAATCTTAATAAGCAAAAAGTAGCGGAATGGAAACACTCATATATATATATATATATATACAGGGTGATTAAAAAAAACTATCCCGATATATGAGCCCCTAACTGTCATATCGTTCACAGAAACTGAATGAAATTTCGGTTTAAAGTATGTTGAGGTATGCGCTCAAGAATCATGTGAAAAACAACAGATAAATTCTAACAGTTGCGCTTACAGTGACAAAATTTCGAAAATTTCAAATGGCAACACCTATTTTTTTATTGGAATGTGATCTTAAAACCTTAAAAGCGTTGGAACGGTACCTGTATCACGAAAATTGCCGGCGCTAGACAGACTAAGAAGAATAGTGAAAACAACCAATAAGGACAGAGAAGCAACTGAAATCAAAACCTTTTATTGTGTTTCATACATTTTCCATTTCACACACGACGACACTTTACATGCGGCAGATGGTGGATACCACTGAACAATAAAATGTTTTACTTTCTGGTGCTTCTCTGTCCTTTATGGGTTGTTTTCACTTTTCTTCTTAGTCGGTATAGCGCCGGCGATTTTCGTGCTACAGATAACGTTCCAACGCTTTTGCTGGTTTTTCACTATGAAGATCACATTCCAATAAAAAAAATAGGTGTTGCCATTTGAAATTTTCGAAATTTTGTCACTGTAACCGTAAGTGTTCGAATTTAACTGTTGTTTTTCACATGATTCTTGAGCGCATACCTCAAAATACTTTAAACCAAAATTTCATACAGTTTGTGTGAACGATATGACAGTAAGGGCTCATATATCGGGATAGTTTTTTTTTATATTCACCCTGTACATATATACATAAATCAATAATATAAAATTTGTGTTTTCTGTAGAATTCTTTTTGAATCAGCATAATATATTTGAATTTAAGGCTCAAGTGAGTTCCAAAAAATCATGCATAAAAATAAATGGTAAAATATTGCTGATTTACTATTTGCAAGATGAAAGTACTGTTTAATAACATATTTCCCGTATTATATAATGTTTATGAAAATATTGGGTTGTTCGGGAAGTACCTTCCGTTTGGGAAAGTTGATTCGTTCCAAAAATACTACCATTTAATTATTAGACATTAATTCCGATATCTACTTTCTAATAATTGACGGCAGAATTTTCCGGTACGGATTGGTTTTTCCAAACGGAAGGAACTTTCCGAACAATCTAATACATTAATGAAAGCACGAGCATGAGCATTGGTCGTGACTAAGGGATGCGGATTTTGAATATCACTTTATCTTCACAAAAAATATGATTTCTCTAATCACAGAATTCTGCGATTAAAGAATCGTCATTTTTCTATCAAGAGAAAGCGGCATTCAAAATCCATAACTCTTGGCATCTATGTTTACTGTATATGAGTGGCGTGGATTTAATATAATTAATGTGGATAGTTAATATTAATATTTCTTCTTTGCCAGTCTCATATTCTGGTATTTTAAAAAAGCTATATGTATTTTGCCTATAAATATGATCATTGATTAAAAAATGTATAATATTATATGCTCTTGCCAGATACTATAAAAAGATTACAGATAAAGACAGTAATGTATCTTAATCTTTAGAAAACTGGAAAAATTTGCATTACTGTGCGTTTTTAATTTTATATTTACTGACACCAGAGACAATTTTATTTAATTGAGTTTGTGTCTACTTATGCAAACCGGATTATTTACTATATAAACAATCCGGTAGACCTTAAGGAAGAGGTATCGACCTTTGGATTGCAGTACAGTGTTTTTATCGTGCTGTGTGACGTTTACAGTAAAGTTTGTGAACCGTGTTGCAAGTTCACTTCTTTTTTTTTTATTTAAATTTTTGGATTGCCACCATTTTTTTGAAGCAGTAATATTCAACTTATTTAATGGCAAAATTAATAAAGCAAAAACAAGGCGAATTATACTATTCCAAAAAAGTAGTGGCAAACAAGCAATTTAAATTTTAAAAAAAGTAGAGGATTAACACCACTGTTTATGAAATATAAATAAATTCCTGTACAGGACTAACCTAAAAACAAAATATTTTTGATTGGCAATAGCTAGAAGTGAGTATTTAGTTGTGTTATGTGTTTTAACCTGAATATTTTATCTTATTATGTGATATTTATAAAAATCTGTAGATAATATACAGGTCTGAACACAAAACGAGTACATTTCCATCTATTGGCATAAATTGCTAAATGTAAATCTTCAACTGCTTTATACGTTTTCTAACTGAACTAAATTTTTGAATATTATGTAGTATATATACAAATCTATAGTTCAAACAGGTCATAAGAAAATTTCTCCACCTGAACGACTATGAACTGCTGTTTCTAAATTTGGGTTTTCAAATGTGTTATGCATTTTCTAAATTGTTTACTTAGGTATCATTTACCTTATTAGACTGTTAAATTTTTCTAAGTATTCTGGAAATTGTATTACAATCTATGCTTGGCGTATGTTTTTTCTTTCTTGTTTTTAACCCTACAGTGCTTGAATTTTTCTTTTAGAACTGTGTTTTTTATACTTATATTAAGAATTCGACACCATAAATTTTAAGATAAATTTTTAAGTTTATTTAGTAGCATATTTATGTTACTTTTTAGAGCATTGATATTTCTATATAAATATAGTGGTTGCAATTAACTTGATTTATTTATTAAAAGTTAAATAGAAAGTGTTGCTAATTGGCTACGCTATGCACTGTAGTTATCATAGTTAATCATTATAACTCGTAAATAGCTTTTTAACACTTTTCTACATAAGTAAATATATGACTTTGCTTTGTCTATCTTGTCTATAGCCATTATCCTGTCCGTTTTGTACTCT
This sequence comes from Maratus michaelseni, assembly GCA_963931845.1. NCBI lineage: Eukaryota > Metazoa > Arthropoda > Arachnida > Araneae > Salticidae > Maratus > Maratus michaelseni. Next base: position 103,725,382 of record OZ007600.1, read on the forward strand.
AACTCTAGTAACTATACTTGGATTGCAATGTAATTCATACATAATAGAATGTTCGCTATTGGAAATTAAGTGTATAGCAGTAATAATTTGTTTATAGAGACACTGAAAATATTTCGTAATATTATGGTCATTGGGTAAAAAATGTTTGCAGTGAATTTTAAAAATGTGACACTATTGCAGAAATAATGAAATTCATTTACATTTCTGAGGTGCACTAAAATATCATGCAGCAAACTGTCACTTTTATTTAAGTCAATATTAATGAATGGAAAATTATTAATGAATGGAATCAAATAAGTAACGCATAAAAAGAAGACGAAATATTTAAATAATTTTATCTACCCATTAAAGCCAGAATTATTTTCCATACTAATTTTTTAAAGTCGCAACTTCAGTCTCCTTTTATTACAGATTTTCTGTCATAAGATAAATAGAATATTTCTCTTAAAATATACTGGTATATAAGCAATAAAATGGATAGGAGCTATTTTGTTACCATATGGTAACAGTAGGCTTTAATGGGTTAAGTAATGTATCTGGTTCCATGCATGTTTTTTGACTTGAACAAAACCGGACGGTTGGCAGCTATGAAATATACTTTTTGTAGAATATGACCTGCAAAGCGCTTTCATTTACAGGGTCTCAAGAACAATTTCGTTACATAATATGCTACGAGTAAAAAGCATTTGCAGTGCATTTTAATAATGTTACGCTATTTCAAACATAATGAAATTGATATACATTACTCAGGGGGATTTCAAGAAGCTTACTGGAGATTATGGTGTGTATAACGTTTGTTTTTAATTTAACAGGGACACACAAAATATAATTCATTACAACACTGTCTACGAGAAATAATTGCTGGATGTAAGTTTAAATTTTAAATACATTTTTTGCACATTACGTGGAACGTATAAATTTTATTGATCATATGCAGGATTGCAGAAACAATTTGCAAGCATTGTATTATTCAGGTGTGACTTGCTTAAGGGATGTTTCTATTTGTGTTCTGCGTTTTCCAGCTCATTTATACTTAGTATACTAAGAGATGATTGTAGAATATGAATACAGGGTCATATACAGGACTACACAAATAATTGGATAAACTGTCGTCTATGTGTGGTAATTGCTGGAAGCTCGTTTTTAATCATGTTATGCGTAACTTACCTGAAATAAGTTTTAGCTTAATATAAGATGTGTATAAAAACCTGTAGATGATAAGCAGGGATGTACAAAAAATTCGAGTGTATTTTTGTCTAGTAGATAATATTTCTAATGAGGAATTTTCAATTGTGTTATGCGTTTTCTAACTGAATTAAATTTAAGCAAACAATGCATTATATATACGTATCTATAAATAACATACAGGGCTGCATAAAAGAATTTGACTAACTTCTTGACTATAGGCAGTATTTGCATACATTGAATTTTTTAATGTGTTACGCGTTTTCTAAATTGTTTACTTAGATATATACTTTCAACTTATAAAACGGAAAAGTTCCGGCCAACTTGAATAATTAACACTTTCCAACCTAGTTGAAAAGTGTTTATGACTTCGGTTTGTCTGGCCGTCTGCCGTCTGTCCATGCTCTAACTCCCGTAAATATGCTCGGATTGCCTTGCAATTTTTATATGTTATTGTCGTTATCTATAGAACGTTCCCTATTTCAACTGAAGTGTGTAGCACTTATAATTTTTTTTACAGGGACACTCAGAAGAATTCCGTTATATTACGGTCTATGGGGAAAAATCATTTGCGGTTTATTTTAATGATGTTACACAATTGCAAACACATTGTAATTGATATATATCACTAAGGTGTATTACAAGAAGCTTAATATGGAATAGGGTGTGCATAGCACTTATAGTTACTTTACAGGGACAGTCAAAAGAATTCCGTTACATTACGTCTATGGAGAAACATCGTCTGCGGTTTATTTAAATAATGTTTCACTATTTTAAACGCATTGAAATTTATATATATCACTAAGGTGCATTACAAGAGGCTTACTACAGAATATTGTGTGTATATTAGGCATCGTTCATTTACACGGACACACAAAAGAATTCTCTACTGTCTGTTAACAATAATTCCTGGTAGTGCGTTTTAAGTTACTGAACGCGATTTTAAAATTAACTCACTTTTTGTTTATTACGTGGTGTGTATAAATTCTGTAGATCCTATACAGGGAAGCACAAAAGTTCGCGAACACATTTCCGTTTATTGACAGAAACTCCAGAAGGGGAATTTTAAACTGTGCTACGCGTTTCTTAACCGAACTAAAATTTAGCATCCTATGTAGTATATATACAAATCTATAGATCCTATACAGGGCTGAATAAAAGTATTCGAATATTTTTCCGAATATTGTATACGTTGGAAATTTCTGAAATTATGTTTTTAAATGTGTTATGCGTTTCCAAATTGTTTACTTAGATGTTATCTTTCAGCTTATTAAAAGGTATGATTTGTAAAATTATTTTGGAAGCGTTGGAAAATGTTACATAATCTATGCTTGATGCATGAGTTTTCGTTCTTGTTTTTGAACTACTTTAGAATTTTTTTTAAATTTTGTTTCAGAATATTAAACATTTTTACATCGTGTTTGAGTTTGCAATGTTATGGCGATATTCTTGAGATAACGCATAAAAAAAATCATACAATTTCCAAAGCAACAATTTGTAATGGCAGACAGCCCAGCTTCAACCATTAGTTCTAAGCTTATGCAATTTAAAGGATAAGTCACTTTTACAACTAACTTAAAAAACAAAAAGAAAAAAGAATATTAAATGTAAAGCTTATGTAGAAATGAAGAAGTATTTATTTAACTTAACCACTATGATACACAATTTAAAAAAAATGAAAAAAAAAGACAATAGGGTTGCTTTTCATTTTTGATTAGATATTCAATTTCCAGCCGATCTGTTATAAAACGATTCTGCTTAGAGGTGCTTGTTTTTTAGCACTAGTATTTCCAAACAGTAATCTTATATAATCGAAGAAATTTTCGATTAAAAATACATAAGTCAGTATTCGGAAATAATGGTACATAAACATTAGTATTTCTATGCACTAAACAAGATAATGATTTGAATATGCGTGGTCTTTTGAATGAATATATATACAGTATTGCAGAAATATTTGTGTATTTAATTAATAAATGTATTTAATTAATTTGCAGCGGAACTTTTGAATATGAAAATAATAATTAATTATTATCACCTACCGCCTAGGGAAACTTCTAAATTATTATTTGATAAAGTTAGGACAATAAAGCAATGACTATTTCTTGGGAAACTTTATCATATTATCATCAATGGTTCATTTCATATTACTAAAAATGTCAGAGGGAGTCTTCATTTATCAAACCGGAAAATTAAGCTTTCAAAAGATGCATTGTTATTGAATATCAGAGAAACGAAGTCAAGGATATTAAAATGCCAACTCTTATGAATGAAAGACTGTGTAAAGTATATGAGTAAAGGACATTTATTATTTCTTTGCACTATATTTACATTCATTGTATTTACATCACATGGATTTTGTGTGCATTTCACAATATTTTCATTTAATAAAATTATTTTTTTTTAACCATAAAAAAATAATAAATAGAAAGATAATTCATACAAAATATATTTGATGGTGTAACTTACCCAGTTTTATTTTACTATATCAATTAGTTTAGATGATGGGAAGAATGAACAATTTGGAAAAGTATAGATTCCAATCATCGTATTTTTCTAATCAATTACTACCAGAAACTCTATAAAGAAAATTTAATTTTCATTTTAAATAAAATAGTTAAACTCTATGTCATTTCTTAAAAAAATTTTTTAGAAGTAATTGATTACAAAAGAAAATCGGTATCGATTTGCTTCTTTTAAAACGAAATTCTGGTGGTAATTGATTTAACAAAAATGGTAACTATGGTTTTGCGCATCACCGAATGATTCATTCGAATGACAAAATCATTCATTATTCCACCGCTTACTGAATATTAGGCCTGAGCGCTGACACAAAAATTGATGCAGTAATAGGCGGAAAATTTTCAGCCTGTGTACGGTCCTTTGAAATCAATGCCAATAATTTCTAAAAAAAATTCTCCTCCTTATTTGTCGGAGATTCAATAAGTAAAAGAAAACTTTTAGAAAATACTGAGGTGTAAAATTAGGGGACCGTACGAAGGATTTACAAAATCTGCCTACGAGCGCCGCCATTTTTGTGTCAGCGATCAGACCTGGTATTCAAAAGGCTGGGATTATTCCCTTTACTATTTAGTTTTATTGAACAGCCCACCCCCCACTGCTTTTCAGGTGGTTCGCAAAAAAAGTTTTTTTTTTTTTCAAGAGTTGACAGTATTTTGTTATATTGTCTTAAATAGATGGGTGAATACAAAAAAAATCATGCAAAATAACTGCAAAATAAATGCAAACACTATATTTATAGTAATTCAAAGAAGCTTAACTTTAACATAAGAGTTTCAAAATAGTAATTTTAACGTAAATATCTAATTCGGGCGAGTTTAAATCAGTTAAAACGATTCATTTAATGAATATATTTTACATTTACAATATTTGAACCACATTTCGATTGTGACTTTAGTTTATACTAGCTGACCTGTTAGAAAAAACGATATAAGCTGAGAGTATAGCTGGCACGAGTTTTGCCATGACCCGGGATAATGACTTTCAATATACTTAAATCAATGTGGAATTCAGGCATATTTTTCCGGCAGCGATTTCTTCAGCTGTGGGAGGGGGGCACTGTAGAATGGTGTGGGAAGGAATTGCACTTTTTTATCATTAAGTCGGGCCTCGGCGCCGATTTCACGGAGGCGAAATAGTCAATCAGGCATGTTTCTACCACTAATTTTTAAAAGATTTTTCGTCCTATTTTAATCACCGTGATTACTTAAAATATAAAAAAACATTTTTAAATAAGTGATGGGATTTTGCCGAATTGGTCCCCACTGCTCTCGTTAAGTCGGCGCCTATGGACCCGCGATGATCAATTCCTAGTAAATTTTTCAACATGTAGATAAACAGCTGCCGTACTCCACCCATGTGATTCCGCATGTGTACCTCATTCGGAGCATTTGAACAGCAGTCAATCAGAGAACCCTGGTGAGCTCAGTGTGTTCTGACCTATGCTTGATCGCCACGGTAAAATTACGAGGAATAAGTGTTTTAAAAAAAAAATCATTATGATATTTTTATATTTTTCAGTTCGGATTAATGAACACTGGATAAGATTAGATAGCTTATTTATTTGAGCCATTTAAGTAATTTACTTGTCTTTTTCTGTTTTTATTTTTTGTTTAATCAGTTTTAACGTATAAATTTGGATTTTATATAAAAAAAAATTCCTAAAGACAAAACTATTCAAATTATGTTTCTAAATCTCCTAAATTTTTTAACATTAATAAGCGCTAATGTTTATACTAGTTTATGTATCCCATTTTATCCATAATTATTTAGATGATTGGTTTGATTACATAATCATGTTCTTCATAAAAAATGCATATTCTAAAGTGGGCGAGATAATTCCTGACTCCAATCTTTTTATAATATGACCGGAAGTATTACATACCATTTTATAAAAAATCGGCTAATTTTGCAAAATAAAAGAAAATAAAAATAAAAAAGAACTGCTTATCTTTTAGAAACATGCATGCTTCGCTTTAACTGTCAAATGTTGTACTTAACTGTTAAAAAAAGAAAACATTCCGATGAACACAAAGCCATGTATTACATACAAAGCGATGCAGGAAAAGGAAACCCTTAATGATCTGTAATTAAAATATTAAAAAACGTTTAATTATATTATTATTATATTGTTATTTTTTGTTTTTTAAATATCATCTAAAAAGAGGAGGTGCTTGAAAAACATTTTTTTTTTCGCAAACAACACCGGTGATACTTTTTTCGGTCTGAGGTCAAAACAATATTTTCCACCTTTCAATATCATATTTTAAACTGCATGATTTATTAGATAAAGTCAACTCCCACCGCTATCACATTAGAGGTGCCATGCCGTCTCATGCACAGTACCAACTTTATTTATGAAGCTCCGCCCTTCCCTATGTTTTGAAGTACTTTGTTAAAACTTGGCACTTAATGTACATTGTATTATTTTTTAGAAATTTTTTTTTATAATACTATAATTTACATACCTTTCCTAACTTAAAAAAAAATATATTATCTTTAATGTCAGTTTGATAATAAAATTTCGTTATTTTTTTTAATTTGTGGGCATGCAGTTCAATTTTATCCCATGATATGAAGGTGAAAAAGGAGTTATTTGTAATCAGAATTCTTTAAAACATTTGCAGATGATAATTCAAATGGCTTGAGAGCAAACCACAGAAACGGTTTAAATCCGTTAATGAATTAAATAAACAAAGTTGGGGAATAAAGTTAAAATAACTGTCACGTCGTGAAATTTAAAAGGGATTAGTGATTCCGTGTTAATAAACATAAAATCTCAACTCATCTCATTTCACGCGCCGAAGGAAAAAAAAAGTAGCTTTCGGCCGAGAGATTACATACGTCATCATGTTAACGGTTTTTGGGGATAAAGGTGGTTACTTAAGAAACAAACGCTGTTTCCTCTCTTTTTTTAGCTGCGTTTCAGAGAAACAAATATGGATTTACTTTCTTTAATAAAATATTAAAAAACACTTTTATAGTTTCTGAATTTTTTAATAGACTCCCAAATTTGTGCTCCATATAGAGGTCGTAATATAAGATTGGACAGATAAGTTATCAAATAGTAATTCAATGATAAAAAGCAAAATCAGCATAGCGAAATAGAAGCATTCAAGCGAAATAGAATTTAAAAAAATCACGAAAAATTAAAAAGTGTCTGTATGTATTCCAAATAAACTTCATTGAAAAGAGGACAAAATTTGATTTATTGGAAATGAAGATCGAATTTGAATTGTTTTTATGAGTTGATAAAATCGCCGGCGAATTTGGAAGACCGGAAATATACGCGAATGTCCCCGTTCAATATAAAATATCAAAAACTCTCACTAAAAAATTTAAAATTGGAGTCTGAAGAGCATTCGGACCTGTCTAAAATCGGAGCCTCAAGTGCATTCGGACCTTCTTAAACTAGTCGAAGCCAATCAGAGTTTTACGTGCAATAGCCATTGCCAATAAGTGAACACACACATGCACACACTCATGCACTCACATACGCAGGCGAAATCTTTTTTATATTAATGAAGATACAGTGCAGACCTTTAATATAAAAAGTAGCTATTTCTTAAGCCACAACATTAGGAAACTTCTCCACTATTACTTGATAAAGTTGGGGAAATAAAGCAATGAGTATATATGAAAAAAAAATATCTATGTTATCATTAAAAGTACTTTTCATATCTATATTATTAAAAGAAAGTTTTTGTCTACTTATATGTTGGTGATGGCAAGGGAAATCTACCGCACATAAAGGTCAAGACCTCCTTATCATAGTATCAGACCTCTCAATCAGCAAGTTGCCTTTGACCGCTATACTTGTCCTGCTACTAGCGCCATCAATCGTCAGTAATAGTATTTACGACACGAAATCACACGAAATTTTTTCACAGCTCCATTTGTGCTATGCATTTGCTTATGAACTGGTAGTTTTCCTACCACTAAAATTTTATAGTAAATTTTATCTTATTAAATTGACAAGATCGTGTGATTACATGACGAAAAAAATTCTATTAAATTTTAGTGGTAAGAAAAAAGCGTAAGAGTTGGCAGCTATGCGGTAGCAGACCAGCTAGATTTTTCTATAGATTTTTCTATTATATTTTTGGATACCAGTTTTTTAGTAGAGACAATTTTGTTTTGTTTGATCGGAGAATTCTGGGATTTAAAAGAACAACATTTTCTCTAAAAATATACTGGTGTTCAAAAAGCCCGAAACATGGCAACTGTGCGGTAGTATCCACCAGGCGGCGATACTTTCCGGAGAAAGTCAATTAATAAGTTGGCAATTACCGCGGACATTTTCTCCCATAGACTTTCTCCGGATTGTCAAGTCTGATCTATGATAAGGGAGTCTTGATAAAGGTCTGCACATTTTGTACCGGATAGACGAAGACAAGTCCGAATGCACCTGATGCTGATGTATTTGATATTTTTAAAAGGCTATTTTGTTATTCTTTTTTTGAACGGACAAATTGCGCGTATTTCCCCAATTTCCCAAATTAGCCACCGATTTTGGACCATTCATAAAAGAGGTATCCAAATTAAATCTTTTTTCTCATAATAATGTAAATTGTGTAGTTTATTTGGAATTGGTATAGGGATTTTTCAAATTTCGGCAATTTTTTTTTTTCTAATTTTCATTTAACTAAAAAGGATAAGTTTGTTTTTATCAACCAGTTTCTAGTTGACACCTTATCTGTTCAATTTTTACATTTTATACACCTGTATCAGACAAATTTTCGAGAATCTATTAAAAAAAAATTAAACTATGAATTATTTTTCTAATTAATTATTAAAGAAAGTGACTACATCGATCTTTCCTCTGAAATAGAAGGAGACAGCGAGGAAAAGAATTTCATAGAGGGAAACCTAAGGAACCCTCTTTATCGCACAAAGGCGTTACCGTGACAACAGGTGACATCATGGTTCGGAACCCCTTTTTTTATATATTCTGCGCGTGGAGTTTGGAAAAACAAACCAGCAGCGTAATGCGATTGAGACATATTTAAAGTAACCCTCGGCAAATAGTAAGATTATTTTAGCAGTGTTGAATTCAGTAGGTGGTACATTTCCCCTCAAAGCATTGAAATGCACCCTCTAAAAAACAAATGTGGGATTTTATGCTTGTTAATGGTTTTAAAATGGTTTTACCCTCCCTCTCTAGCCTTCCCCGGAGCAGTAGAGATCCTTCCCCGAAGACAAATGTCTGCATTCAACACTGATTTTAGTTATGTTTAAGATTATTATCCGCGGCACCAAGCGACGCCGAGCGAACCAGCTAGTTATTAAAAATGTCAGACGGAGTCGTCATTTATCAATTTGAAAAATGATGCTTTAAAAAGATGCTTTATTATTGAATATTCCAGAAACGAGGTCAAGCATATTAAATGCTCACTTTTAATGAACGTAGGTTTTGTAAATTGACATAAATGAGGATAATTTTATTATTTACAAGCATACTTTCGCGCAATTTTCTATAGTTAAATTTTAGAATTAGGTTTAGCACACCTTTAATATTTTTAAAAATCGCAAGCACGAACTGAATAAAAAGCATTGTAGAAAATCTTGAAATGACAATTTTTAAAAAATAAATGATGTCAACTTCTTAAAAAAATTGAAACTTTCTTTAATTCACCAACATGCTGACTGTGCTGATGTACTTCACATTCAATCAATCTTTGTGTTATGTCTAAATTTAATTAATATACAGCGGAACTTTTGAATAGGAAATAAATTAATCCATATTCCATAGCTTTTGAAAACTTCTGAATTATTATTCGATATAATTAAGGACAATAGCAATGACTATTTTCTGAGTACATTTAACCCCTTAATCGTCGCGCTCTTTCAGTGTAGGCTACTTTTTAAAAAGTCAGATTGCTTGATTACCACCAGTTTTTTTAAGTAGAAATGTTCGTCTTCGTTAATAGATAGATAAAATAATGCGGGAATAAAGCAAATAAGACTATTAAAAAAAAAAAAAACTGGTGTGAATCAAACAATCTGAATAAAACAGGCGCATACTACGCTGCCCGTGAATGTCTCGGGCACGACGATTAAGGGGTTAATTATGTTATCAACTGCGCATTGCATATTATTAAAAATGTCAGAGGGAGTTTTCATTTATCAAGAAGGAAAATAATGCTTTCAAAAGATTCATTATTACAGAATATTAGAGAAGGAAATTCAAGGATATTAAATGCCAACTATTAACGAAAGCAAGATTGACTAAATGAATAAAAGAGAAGGTGAACTTTATTTATTATTATCTTTCATATCGCACATTTACTTAAACAGTGACACAACTCAAAAACGTAGTTTTTCAATTATTTATGGGAGTGGTCACAAACATACTTCTCCATATATCATTAAAATCACATCTAAATATCTTTAAAATTCAATTAATTAAATCAGTCTTATCCTTTTTCGCATGTAATGCATACCTACCAGCTAATATCCAACTATTCTTCCGTAAAATATTCGTTAATTTGATCCACACGTTTAATTAACACGCTTTGATCAATAATATATTTTAACACGCGTAATGGAAAAAAAATAATTTATTAAAAACATGAAATTAAATTAATAACGGCATATTAAATAATTTTTCTGGTTTGAAACGTGTTTAAACTGGATCAAATTATTTCGCATTTTACGGAAGAATTTTTGGAGGTTAGCAGGTACTTAGGATGTTATATAACTATACTGTGTACGAATCTTCATATAAGGGTCATTCTCAGAAAAAGAGAAATTTTATGTCCTTGACAAAAAAAAAGTTTAAAGAGTCTAACATAGATGTTTTAATTTTATTTTACGAAACACCGAAAAGAACTTCATTGTGCAATAGTTTGAACATGGTAAAAATAACAATTTTAATATTAAAAAAAATTACAAATTGTGAAATGTTATTAACATTGTTTGTCCCTAACTTCAAATTTAATAGTTCAAAATTATATTTAGGTGTGTTGGAAAGCCTTAGAGCAAAATAAATAAATAAATGACTAAACAAAAAAAGGTATAACAATGTTGCATCTTTCTGGCTTATAATATAATTAGCATTTTAACTTCAATGAAAAAAAATCAATTATTTTTAATTAAAACTTTATCCCCGGAGCTCATTGGGTGTTTGTTAGCACATCACTGAGGGCGCAAAAATTCTCTTTAAGTTGATGCACTGTTATGTACACACATGTATTTACAAACAGCGAATGTCTTTGCTGATACAATAGGTAAATACTATTTGATTTTGATACTTTTATTAAAAAAAATTGAATTGTGCGCTTTTTATGTGTCATAACCATGTTTCATATTATTAAAATACAAAAGTTATAATTAATAACTTTATTTATTGAATTATAAAGAGCTCAGGGACTATTTTGATAGTAAATATACTATAAACCTTCAATCGCTATAATTAATCCTAAAGTCAAACTTGGCATTAAAAATGTCATTACCATGGTAGTCATTACCATGTCCTTTTGAAAACATTATAATTCCAAAATAATATAGAAATGACAAATTTGAAGATTTTCTTTAACTCTCTTTCTTTTACTTTTAAGGATTTTCTTTCTTTAACTTTCAAGTTTTATTTAACTCATTTACGGTCAAACAACATTAAAAAAATGTGTTAATGGAGTTTTTTCCCTCCCTTGAGTTTACTAGCAAATTTGCCGTTATTTGTTGCACTCAAAATGGGCAAGGTAAAAAAATTGATATTCGAAAAAGTGTTTCTTCTGTTAAACTGAAGAAACACTTTTCCAAAAACGAAAATGATAAACAAAATGCCCTTAAAAAATTAAAAGTGATCCAATTGCATAATCCCATATCATTTACCATACCACACTTGAAATCAAATTTATCAATTACCAGTAGAACCGCGATAAGGGATCATTTTGGTCCATACAAATTTAGTATATATATCGACTAGAACAGAAGATTTGTTTTAAAAAGTTAAGTAAATCAATTACATAGCTTTAAATGAAAATTCTGGTGTAAAACACATTTAAAATCCCAAATAAAATTTTACGCTGTTCTGGTATTAAAACCATAAATCAAGCAAACGATTTCTGCTGATATTTTTCTCATAACGCCAAACATGCAAACATTTGATTAGCACATTAATAGGGGATGTAAAACCTTTTTTTTCATTTTTTCGAAGGTAAAATTCTTTTTTTTCTGAGAATGACCCCTAAACAAATGTAATATGACTTATGTTAGTGGAAATAGGCTACTTTTGACTCTAGATATAAACAAAATTAATTAATGCCTGACCCGTTTGAAATGAAAAGAAAATTATTTCCATGCTTGAAACAATTTGTTTTCGCTTTTTCTGAACAATTTCAAGTTGTGTCACTTTAGAAAAAGGCGTGCAATATATCTGATCTCTCTTTAACATGCAACAAAGTTATTTTTTGTGTAATAATAAAAAATAATACTAACACAAACAAAATTCATAATAAAAAAATAACTTATGATGTGATTTATCATTTTTATTTCTTTATAAAGTAGTGTTATTGAAAGTGCTGTGGTTGCATGCGTTTTTCACAAAACTATTTTTTTTTTTTTTCAAAGCCAGATATATTTTGCTAGATTTTTATAATTACATTGTTGTCAAAAAATTGCAATCATCTATTTATCTATCTATCTATCTCTATATATATATTCGAAACAGTTATCACTAACATTTTAATGAATTCGGTTATACATATCTTAAACAAGAGATTTTTAAGTAAACATCTAGTGTTAGTACATATAATTACTGCATTCGCAATCGTTCACATGTATTCACACCTTTCGTATATTTTTCCAATGGATTCCACACGAATCTGAGATTTTTGCATTTTATACGCGACATTATTTCTCAAAAATATACAGAGTATTCGTATTTTTATAATCAGCGTAACGTGTATATAAATACGTAGATTAGAAACATTATCATTATATATGTCTATATCTATATCTATAGATCCAGTTGTAATATAGTCACGATGGCAGAAAATGATTTCTGTTAAGAAAATGCAACATGCAAGAGTATCTGTAATACGCGGGTCATAGTGGAATAGAAAAGACGGGAAAAAGCGGTATTGAATCCATCATTAACATACAATGGAAAATTTAAATACCGTAACTACAGTATATACTTGTGTATAAGTTTACACCCAATTTCGAGAGGAATAATAGAATTAATATCAGCATTTCTGTATAGTTATTTTCACCTTATTTAATCTTAGAATTCTTAATAATTGCACTCGATTAAATAACAATGAAAATTATTCAGAAATTTTGGTTTCCAATCTGTTATTCCTCTACAATTTTGGGGTAAATTTATACGCATGTTTATACGTTAATTTTTATAACACAAATATAGAAAACGTCTGAATTATTTTCATATAAATTTAAGCCAATAAAGTAATGTCTATGTCTGGGAAGATTGTTTTGTCAACGGTGCATTTCATATTAAAGATGTCACAGGCCAACTTCATTTCTCAAGCAAAAAAAAAAAAAAAAAAAAAAAAAAACTTTCAAAACATATATTATGGGATATTTGAAAAAAAGAGGGTCCTAATAAAGCGATAATTTGATAATATTTTCTCTATTTTATTCTTGACATTTCGTCCCATTTAAGCGACTACCCGATTTTAACTGTTCCCAAATAACCCAAAACGAAAATACTTCACAATGTCTAGTGCGAAATGAATTGTTTGATTGATTAGTTTAATTTTAAAGATTTTTGTTTTTTTTAGTCTAAAAAGAGCCACTTAGAACCAGTGTTACCATATCTGGCGAAATGGTTTGTAAGGAAATTTCGGATTCCCACAAGAAACTTTTAATTACTAGGGGGCTCGCCGCCTGGTTGCTAACGCTCACCAACTCCAGTGATTGCCACGTAATTAACATTGAGACATGCGCGGATCCAGTTCGCTCGCAACTTTTTACAGCAACTTTAGCCAAAATGTGTAGTATCATAAATCGTTTTAACCCCTTCAGGAGCAGAGTACTCTTGCAGCTGAAATATTGAAATGATTGATTGACACCAGGATTCTCGAACGAAATTATTTTAAAATAAGTAAAAGTTTTTCCTCATGTACCATATAAATTCAAAATTTGATTATAAAATTCTGGTGTCATTGTGGCATTTTTGGATTAAAATTAAGTGGTATATATAATATACCGGTGCCCTTCAAGGGGTTAACATACGAATTTTGAAAAAAATATTAATGTTAAAAAAGTAATTAAAAACACAATTCAAAATGCATTTAGTTCGTGCTACCATTAGGCAGAAATCATTTTAACATTCTGAAATTTACAAATTTTTGAAATATAAAATAATTAACTGAAAAAATACGCTGGAAACATAATTAATTTAAAAATTATTGCGCCTCAAATATTGTACAGCACATCTTAAATTCATGTCTTAAAAGTCTTGGAAAAACACTACGTGATAGCAAGATAGTTCAGTATAAATCTGCAATCATCGTCTAAATTTCGTTCGGTGTGAAAAATATCTCTCAGACGCTTGGCAACTTAACAAAATTTAAACAACACGTTCTCTCTTGTTTCTAAAAGAAACTCTTGATCAAAAATATTCTTCTTCATTTCTCTTTTATTTTTAACTTGTTAAACTTTTTAAAACTGTGTAATATACTTTTATTTTCTTTTATTCAATGTATAAACTTTTCTTGTTTTATCTAGTTATTTACAACAATTTAAATATTTCTTTTTACGGCTCCCTATTTGCATACCTGCTAACATCGCACTAAACTTCCGTACAATGTAGGTTAACTTAACCGGGATTAAAAATGTTTCAAACCACAATACTTTTTAAGAAATACATTCTAATATGTTCCACGTAAGAGCATGAAAATAAATACTATATTATTTCGGCAGATATATTTTCTGGTTAGAAAATACTGTAACCTGGATCAATTTAACTCACATTGTACGGACATTTAGTTGAAAGTTAGCTGGTATGCTATTGCCTTTGCAAGTCGTTTGCCTTTACACAGGATGTTAAATTGTCCCGGAACTAGTTAACCCATGCAGATAATTTGTTTCATTGTTCCATTGCGAATAAAGAAAACCAATGACTATTCAAGATTTTCTGGCGAGAATGTGGAATTTCTGAATAAAAAAATCTGCCAGATTCGGCAACACTGTTTAGAACAGTTTTAAAGTATGCAAACAAAAATTTGAACTTTCTTATCCATTGTGTATAAACTGTTAGTTACAATCATTGTTAATAAAGAATTTGACAATTTTTATTATTCTTACACCTTTTCCCAAAAATATAAATTGATTTTTCTTGCAATTGTTCTAGATCTAGATTACTACATCAAAGATAATTACCTTTCAAGAATGGCACGAATAGATTAAAAATGTAGTTGCTAGAGGCAGCCCTGTAATGGGATAATTCTTTTTTAACATCCTGTACAGTTATCAAACCAAACTATAAAAACAATTACAAATGTTTCAAACTTTCACGAAGTTATTGATAAGTATAACTATTCGCATCTGCATCATCATCCGCATCATCTGCATTTTCATTTGCAAGTTTTGTTATTAATTATGAAAAGTATTTTGAATTTTGAGAGACGTAACAGCACTCAAATGATACGTACAGTTAGTGATTTGACGCACAAATGGTTTATTACAACCGTTTATCTTTGCCAGAATTAATCAAACTATAACATTAATTTTTTATAGAAAGATAAACAAAAAATGTCTATGGGTGACTGCGAATGGTTCACCCATATTTTTCTTAAATGATCGTACTTTGTGTTTGAAATACAAAAACAACTGAGCTTGCCTTATATAAAAAGCTCATTGTGTATTCGGTTAACAGCATCAGAATTCTGGAAAACCAATAAAGAATTTTTCTTTTAAATATTTCGCAGAACTCTGTAAACCAGGCCACACCTTTCCACCTCAAGGAAGCTTGAACCACTAAATCAAAAAAGTACATTATTATTAAAAATTGTGTTTCATGAAAAGTAACTTACATCTGTACAGTATTAATTCATTTCTTTTACTGAATAAGATTTTTGGTGCGAAACATATTTATATGAACTGGAATCTTGGTAGAGGTAACTATTTTTATTATGTTAATATCTCATATTCGCAATTTTACATATTAATGGATATTTGCATAACCAGGAATGTCATTATCACTTTTAAAACTACTCTTTAATATCTAGAAGTGGTGATTAGATATAACTTAAGAAGACCCCAGAAGAAATTAACTCAAAATGAGAATATTCTAAAGCTGCCGATTACTATTATTTAGCAGCTTTAGAATATTCTCATTTTGTTTTTGAAAATGACTCAGAAAAGTCGAAACATGTAAAACAACTAATAAAAGTTATTTTAATTTATATTATAGTTGTTAATTTTACACCTTTAGCATTTAAAAGTAATATACTATTACAAGGTGTTATATTTTATTATATTGTTATATAAATATCGATGCTGGATAAAATGTTACAACCGAGAATATTCTCAAGTTTTAAATATGAACGCCTTCGTTTGGATCGGGAGCAGCTGAATTTGCAATTTCTATTATCATGCAAGAAATTGAATATTATTCCCAACTTTCTGAAGAATCGTAACAAGTTTGTACGGCAGAATTTTTCCTATACTAATCGTAAGTTTGAACAAAAATCTTTAAATTTATGTATACGTAAGAAATTTGCACTTGTGAATGTATTAGAAAAAAGGACTTTAGATCTGCATTGGAAAGTTGTTTACTCCATTCCACCGTTAATATATGATAATTTACGAAACAAATTAGATTTTTACAGAGACATTCAAAATAACGAGAAAGAGATGGTACAACAACGCAAGCTAAATAAACTATTAAACAACAACCCAGAAAGAAGTTTAAAACCTATTTGCCAACCCGTAGATTTTCTGAATTTATCAAATCGTGAGCTAAGCAAAGAAGAATCTGATGTTTTAGAACTAGGACCTAAATATATGTTTCCAGTTTTACCAGATTTAAAGAATGTTATTCCAGAAATAGAAAGTATAATTCAAACGACAGCAGACGAGCATAGAGAAGAAATGAGGAACTTAATGTTTAATGAAGTGAGAAAACTTTTTAACAAACCTATCAAACCTGTTTATAAAGAACTTAAAATTATAAAAAGTTTAAAGCAAGACCCCAGTATAATTATAGTACAGACTGACAAATCCAACAAATTAGCTATCCTTAATAGAGATGATTATATAAATAAAATGGAAAAATGCATTAACCCGTAACAGGCGACGTGCGGTCTCACAGACCGCATACCATCTTTCTCCTATCACCCCTATTTCATGCTTCCTCCAATTGAATGGATTCTTCCCCTAGCTTCATGTTTCGTGACCTTCGCCTTGATGCTTTATTATCAGAATGCTCTAGCAGCAGCATCTGGGTGAAATTATATCACATTCTTCTAAAGCGGTCTGTGAGACCTCACCTCCCTCTCAGTGTTACAATTTTCGGCAGTAGGTAGTACCGATGGCTTCGAAGTTAGGTCCATGGAGATGCATTTATCCTTCTGATCCGCATTATGTGGAAGAATTGCAAAACTTTTTAAATGATATTGGTAGTGATTTTAGTGAAGAAGATGACTGCGAAGAAGATTTCTGTGACGAGGACTAACTTTTTTGCATTCATAAAATCAATGAGATACTGATACTTCAGATACTGTCAAAAATTTTCCGTATTGTGCTACATAAAATTTTCATACATTAAAATTTGATTCATATATTAAATAAAATAAAATTAATATTTGATTCATAATACATACGTTTTTAGTTTTAATTTTAGAGAATTGACTGTAATATATGATATTTAGTGAAAAATTTTAGACTGTGGGAAAATTTTCTGGGGAAAGTTTTATTTCACTTTAAAGTGTAAAATTACTTTTTTCTTTTGAAAGTTAAATTTCAAGCAACATCTAAGTGAAATTTCAGGATGATATTTTAATTAGACGATTTTTAAAAAATTATAATAGTTCGCGGTCTCTGAGACCGCACGTCCACTGTTATGTCCTACTTTTTCACCTCCCCTGTTACGGGTTAAAGATATGAATTGTGAAGAAGTTAAAAAAGATCCAACTAATTTAATCAACTATAAGGTCAATGACATCATTAAAAAATGGAACTTGGCCCATATTTATGAAGAAAATAATAAAAGTACATAAATTAGCTGTTATCCCTAGGATTATTGGAAGACTAAAAGATCATAAAAGCAACATGCCATTACGTCCTATAGTTTCAAAGTGCTCAGGACCGACTTACTTCTTAGAAAAAGCTTATGTTCCCTTCTTAAGAGATATTTTACCAGATTCTACATTAACTATTAAATCAACGGAAGATTTCATTAAAAAAATCAAACATATACAGCTACCAGATAATTATATAATGGCTAGTCTTGATATTATATCATTGTATCCATCAATTAACACACATGTAGTATGTAATAAGATTTGTGATGATATTGAACAGATAGAAGAATTTAGTGATGATATGAAAATAACAATAAAAAGAGGACTTAATCTAATCATCCATAATAACTATTTCACATTCAATAGTAAATATTATAAGCAGAATCACGGAGCTCCAATGGGGTCACCTATTTCAGGCTTATTAGCTGAATATACTCTTCGCCCATTGGAAAATAAAGTTTTTGGCACATTTCACTTAACACCTCACACTTGGCTCAGATATGTTGATGATATTTTTATAATTTGGCAGCATAGTCTTGATGAACTTAAAATATCTGTAAATCAACTAAACTCAATCGACAATAACATTAAATTCACTATTGAAATTGAACATAATAAAAGTCTTCCATTCCTTGATGTTATGTTAACAAGAACAAATAAATCTATCGACAGAGCTGTTTTCCGGAAAAACATGGCTAACCAATCTACCATACCAAATAACGCATGTTCTCCCTTTACATACAAAATTTCAGCCTACAGATTTCTCATAAAACGAGCCTTTATAATATGTACTGAAAATAAATTGAATAATGGATTAGATAATATTCGTAAAATTGCCTATAATAATTGTTTTACAGTACACCATATTAATAAATTAATCATAGATATCACCAATAATAAGTATTCAGAAAAGAAATTTGATTCACAAAAATACAAACTTTATACTCTGCAATATTATCCAAGCTTTTTCGAAAAATTAAAACACAGCCTTAAACGTTTCAATATCTGCTTAATAGCCAAACCACCTAAGAAATTAAAGAATATCATTTGCAGTAAAATTGACCCAATTAATTTTGAGAATTATTCAGGAGTATATGAAATACCTTTTATTAAAGAAGACGGATCCAAGAATTACTACATAGGCACGACCAGCAGGAAATTTAATTGCAGAAAAAAAGAGCATATAGCTGATATTAAATACAATAGAAAAACTACAGCCCTAGCAAGATTATATCAAGAAGAAACCATCCAAATAAATTTCAATGAAACTAAAATAATATTTCCCTCCAGTCTACACTATCCATCCATAATAAGAGAAACCATAGAGATACTCACGCGCAAAAATACAATATGTAACGATGCGGCATCTTTTAATTTACCGAAACTGTGGCTAGAATTACTCCATGCTCAAAGATATGAAAATAAACAATCAAGTAAAAAATAATAGATAACGTGCGTAATTTTTTAAAAAGTACATGTAAATAATAACTTCAAAGCCCGTGCAGCTTTAGAATATTCTCATTTTGTTTTTGAAAATGACTCAGAAGAGTCGAAACATGTAAAACAACTAATAAAAGTTATTTTAATTTATATTATAGTTGTTAATTTTACACCTTTAGCATTTAAAAGTAATATACTATTACAAGGTGTTATATTTTATTATATTGTTATACAAGAGGTGTCAACTGACCCACTGCCTGTATTTCCTTTAAAAAAATCATTTTTGCTGATAAGCAGAAAGACGGAAACATGTTATCAATCAGTCTTTTCCACTAGTTAATGTTGTATTTCAGCCATTTATGTTGAAAATAAAAGAATAATGTGGAATTTTGTAATAAACCTCCCCCCGAAAAAAAGTATGTTTTCCTAATCGTAAACTACTATGCTTGTCGCAAAGAAAGTTAAGATTATTTTGCTGCCACTAAAATTAAAATAGAAATTTTAGTTTTATTAATTCAAATTTCCTAGATTAAAATGCTCAAAATTCACCATTAAATTTTAACTGTAAAAAAGTAAAAGTTGGCGGCTATGTTTATATTGTACTTAATTTAATGATCTAAAAGATAAGATGGTTAACTGGAACTTGGTATAGCTTGTGTGTGGCTAATGTGTTTTTGTAATTATTTTTTTCAAAATGGCAGTTGCGGGATATTTAAACCAGGAAGATCTCCCATTGGACATCTATTGTATTTGAACAGATTTTATTAGACGGGTTTTATGTTAATAATAATAATAACAATAATTACCTTATTTCAGTAATTATTGACATATTTTATATACATATTTTTAGAATAAGGATTATAATACTGCATTTCTATTGAAACTGAATGCAAAGGCATCCATTAATAAATTATCCAAAGTATAAATTCAAACGAATGTGTTTTATAAATCGGAAGAAATTATTCTGAATGCAGCTTCATAAATCTGTATAATATTATACATGACACACCGTGTGCTGAAGATATTGAGTTAATTTCTTCTGGGGTCTTCTTAAGTTATATCCCATCACCACTTCTAGATATTAAAGAGTAGTTTTAAAAGTGATAATGACATTCCGTCCGGAAAGGGGATTTCTAAATTCACTGAAATACGTGTTTAATCATTTGTTTAGTAAATTTGTTTTCCTGAATTTCGCGCGCCTACATAAAACAGCTGCTGAGATATCGTCGCTACCATGTCGAACTATCGAATGTGAAAAAATGCATTTTTCATTACTTTTAAAAATAGGCCGATTGTCACCATAAAATTTTATTAGAATTCTTCGCCTAGAAAGAATACTAATAAAATTTGTGCGAAACAGGGTAGCCAGTTTGGCCTTATTATTTGTTCAGCAATCCCGAATTCATACCGGGAATTTTGAGTGAAAAATGTTTACTTCAGATAATCACGAAATGTCTGTCACTAAATAAAGCAAAAACTTCTGTTCGAAATTTCTGGTTTGAATTTGGGATTTCTGAATGAAACAGAATGCCAAACTGGCAACCCAGGTGAAGAATACTATTAAAATTTAGTGGTGACAATCGGCCCATTTTTTAAAATATTGAAAGATGCATTTTTTCATATTCGATAGTTTGACATGGTAGCGACGATATGGCGAAATGTCCTAAAATTTTCGAAACCCTTCGGGGGGAATTTCTAAAATCACTGAAATGCGTGTTTATCCATTTTTTAGTAGATGTGTTTTCCTGAATTTGACGCTCCTACCTAAATCTTTTGCTGAGATATGGCGAAATGACCCAAAACTTTTGAATACCCCTTTAACCACTTTCTGGGGGGGGGGGGATTTCCATAATCGCCGAAATAAGTGTTTAACCAAATTTTTTAGTAGATTTCATTTAATTAATTTCGCCCTCCTACATAAAAGCTGAGATATCACGAAATGACCTAAAATATTCGACCCACCCCCTATTTAACCACCATCTGGGGGGAATTTCCAAAATTGCTGAAATACGTGTTTTATTCATTTTTTAGTTGATTTGTTTTCCTGATTTTCGCGCTCCGAACTAAAACTGCTGCTGAGATATGACGAAATGATCTAAAACATTCGACCCCCCCTTTTAACCCTCTTTGGGGGGAAATTTCTAAAATCGTTGAAATACGTGTTTAATCATTTTTTTAGTAGATTTGTTTTCCTAATTTTTGCGCTCCTACCTATAACTGCTGCTGAGATATGGCGAAATGACCTAAAACATTAGACCACCACCCTTTAACCCCCACCGGGGGGGGAATTTCTAAAATCGCTGAAATACATGTTTAATCCTGTTTTTAGTAGATTTGTTTTCCTGATTTTTGTGTTCTTAACTAAAATTGCTGCTGAGATATGGCAAAATGACCTAAAACATTCGAGCCCCCTTTAATCCCCTCCGGGAGGGGAATTTCTAGAATTGCTGAAATACATGTTTAATCATTTTTTAGTACATTTGTTTTCCTAATTTTCACGCTCCTACCTATAACTGCTGCTGAGATATGGCGAAATGACCTAAAACATTCGACCACACCCCTTTAACCCCTCGGGTGGGAAATTTTTAAAATCGTTGAAGTATATGTTTAATCCTTTTTTTAGTAGATGTGTTTTCCTGATTTTCGCGCTCCTACCTATAACTGCTGCTGATATAAGGCGAAATGACCTAAAACATTCGACCACCCCCCTTTAACCCCCCTTCTGGGAGAATTTCTAAAATCGCTGAAATAAGTGTTTAATCATTTTTTTAGTAGATTTGTTTTCTGGAATTTCAAGCTCCTACCTATAACTGCTGCTGAGATATGGCAAAATGACCTAAAACATTCGAACCCCCCATTTAACCCTCTTCGGTGGGGGGGGGGAGGGATTTTCAAAAATCCCTTCTTATTGCTTGCCTAGGCCATAATAGCAATCTACAGTCCAAATTGCGTGACCCTGACTTTAGCAATTTCGGCTGGGCGTTGATGAGTCAGTCAATCAGTCACCGTTTCCTCTTTATATAATAGTATAGATAACCTGTAACAAATCCCAGTTTTATGCATACTATATATTAGACTCAAATTTACTTTACTTAAGTTAAAAATAATCTAACAATACTGTTTTATTTAAAGACAGGGTTCGTACGCTTTTACCAACATTTTTATTAGAATTTTTCGCCTAATTTAAATGCAGAAAAGTATTACAAATCCTGCAATTAAATTAGATGTTTATAATTTAAGCTATTTAAAAATTAAATAAAAAATTCTATTAAAAAATTGTGGTAAAATTGTACGAACACTGAACGACTATTTTTCATACAAAAAATATTTGTGAACATTCAAGTAATATTTATGCTATTTTATGGTTTTATAAACTTGGATTAATAAAATAATCAACATATTTTTTCAGACTTTAATTACTATATTAATATCGGAAAAATAATTAGAAAGACAGGGAATACATCTATCAAGAAAAACACCAGAATTAGAAATAACACCGTTACTTGAGTTCTTTCTAAGTTTCAGAGAATAAATTAAATCTACTTATATAACATTACGTATAAACATTCGAACATGCTCATAATTTATTTTCAATCTTGCCGTAAGCATTCATCCCTAAATTACGTTAGTAGGTACCGAAAACATGAATTTCGATCAATATAAAGCTCGAATGATTTATAAAGTTAGTGATGTGATAAACAAAATTATTTTACAACGAAATACTAAGGAATGCATTACAGAAAGAAAAAAAAACGAAAGCTAGAAAATGTATATTTTATATTAAGGTGAAGCAAATATGAATCAATATAACTAAATCATTACTTATATCTCTATATATGAAATCAAATGTAACACACTTTAAATCTAATCCTTATAGTATAATCAAACTTTAAGTCTGAGATGAAAATATTCTGAAAATACTGTATTATTTAACACGTTCGCTGCCAACTACGAGTATACTCGTAGTGCTATCTACGTTTCTTCAATCTAAAATTAGTTATTCGCACCGGAAATTTCAAAAGAAGAATTTTTATTTTATGTAATCACGAAATGTCTGCAATAAAACAAAGTAAATATTGCTATTAGTATTTTCCTTTATGAATTTGAACTTTCTAAATAAAATGAAAATTCCGGTATATTTAGCTTGGCAGCGAACGTGTTAAGAAATATCTGCCACCAAAAAACATGATTATGAACATCCAGAACATGATGGTTTATTCAAAAGTCCTTATGTAATTTTTAAGGAAAGTCGAGCCAAATAAACAAACAATTTTTTGTACAGGGAATCAGAGTCGTTATCCATTTATTTAGTAAGAAATACACGGTGTCTCACTTTAATCCAAATTCGGATTTTTATTTATAACCTTAAAAATAAAGCGGATATTGTAATGAAATTTTTAGCAGACGCTCCTTTTTTGCGTGGAATATATACATATCTCGAGAAATATTAGAACTTTCTATCATCCAAATATCGATGAATTTTACGCTCCATATTTCGGAATTTAATTTACAGTTCATTCTTTTCACATGCCGATATGCTGTACACTGCATACCACTTTTCATGATATCATTGCATTTCAAACAAGACCAGATAAGTCTGTTGAAAATTCCTTTCCAATATCTTCAATTTGGTGAAAGTTGGAATCTATGGTTTCTGATGAACGACAAAATGTACTAACATCTGTGAAAATTATGCCATATATCACACCTTAATTACAGGCGCGCCACCTGCGACAGAAGTCTGACACCTAGTGGTCGCGACATAGCAGGTATCAACCTCTCAATCATTTTAAACTCAAAATCGACCATTTTTGTTGCATGCATGCATCGTTTTCTCTGAGAGACGCTACACTATCACACCTGACCTGACAATGTTTCGGTGACGGAAATGAAAAATCTTTTGGGGTGCGGAAATAATACAGTCTCAGCAAAAATCAGCAAGAAGGAATACGGTATCAACAAGAAGTACGGTATCAACAACATGTCAGTAACAAGGAGGTTCCAGCAAGTCAACGGTCTCTATCCAACATAACTTCCGAAATTAACAGTCATCTTCATAATCTTGTTTTAACCAAAATTAAATGTTTGTCATTTCTTGTGTTTTTGGGCACTATGCGCTTCAATTCCGGCCTATCCTTATCCTTCATCTTTGTCTTTCGTCCACTCTTCTGCGTTGAAATACCATCTTTCCGTTTTTCGTGTACACTGCCATAATGGATCATACAGTAGTACCTTGCACACCCTAAAAGTTTTTCAGTTTCCATCACCGAGGCTCAAGCTAATTGCGCGCGAATAATCATGCCTCTTTTGATGTCTGGAATGTCTGACATTGCAGTATCTCTCAGAGAAACTGACGCATGCCTACAAGAACTAATGACAGCCATTTAGAGACTGACATCTTCCCTTTCATGACCACTAGGGAGCAGATGTCTGTTTAAGGCCTGTAATGCAAGTGTGAAATGTGGCATATTTACGTGCTTATTGGAAAGACACGTTATCTACAGACAGCATCAAAAATATCGATACATCCCATAACTTTTAATCACCAAATTATGGCGGAGAAAAATGACAATATTCATTCGATTAGGAATTATATCTGCTTTCAATTTATGTTTAAGACAATAAACTTAGGGACTGTCTTCATACAGAAAAAGTACCAAACTCTGATTGTTTCAATACGAACACCCACTTTTGACAGCATATTCGGATTTTCCAGTACAGTTTACATTCTTATAGAAAACGGAAAATCATTCGGTCAAGTAGTTCAGGAATTATGAAGGTTTAATTTTTAGAATTCATAATCTTAAAATTATTTTTAATAGTACAATATAGATTTCATTGTATATAGTTTTGAAAGCATAACTCAAGCACAACATTTCGGAAACAGCATAATTTCGGATTACATGTTTCAACATGTGTTATTATTTTTTCTTGTAAAAGGAGATGTTTTAGAGAATGTATCATAGATTTTTAATGACGTATGTATTTAAAGAATTAGCCATTTTTCATAAAAATAGCTGTTGAATGAAAATTGAAAAAAAAAAGAACTTTATATTATCTCATCTGCCAAATCATTATTTCCTCTCGACACTTGTTAAATAAAAATAATTTTTAATAAATTGAAACAAAATATATTCATTTTTAATAGAAAAGTGTGCAAGCAGCCACCATTTACATTCGAATAGTACGGAAAATATTTCCGCATGTAAATGACATTCCATACGGCCTCCGTGACCGTAGGAGACCGTAAAAGTATTTCTCGAACTTTGTATCGGCGCATTTCACACGAAGAAACATCGTCTTTTGAAAATTTTGCTGTATATTTCCGTATATAAACAGCGAATTTTTGGAACTTTTCTCGGCCTCAAAGTGGGGGTATCGGCTTATACACGAGTCAACGAAAATTTCCAAAACTGATATTCTAAAATAAAAAAGATTAAATATAAATAACATAAGAAAACTGCAAAAATGCTTTAATATGCCATTTTTTAAAGTGAAAACGTTACCAATCGTTTTTCACTATCCAAATCATTACCTGAATTATCGAACAACTACCGTAATTTCCGCCGTATAATCCGCAGACGAAACAATCATGTTTGGAAGCAGAAATTTTATTTTATAAAGTGTTACCTGATCGCTGTACACATTTCACTTCCATTATTGAATAAAATTTCTCTGTTGAAACCGAATTGTTTTATCCGCGGATTAGACGCTGAAAATTACGGTACCGTAATTTCCGGCGTATAATTCGCGGGTCAAACAATCGTATTTCGACCCAGAAATTTTATTTAATAATTGCAGTCAAATATTTACAGCGATCAATTAACTTACATTTTATAAAATAAAATTTCTGGGTCAAAACATGATTGTTTGACCCGCGGATTATACGCCGGAAATTACGGTACTGAAAATCACCTCCTTTCTGTTGAATTTCAAGTTAAATATCGCAGCGTCTAATAATCATCATCATCGTCGTCGTCGCACTCCTCTTCAAAAATGGCCTCAGTTCCATTCAAGGCATTACTGATGCAACAGTTTTTGAAAGATCGGACGACCATTCCTTGTGATATTTCAAGCGAAGCTTCCCGTTGAAATTTTTCATCACTATTTTTTACCATCGGCTTATATATGGGTTTTCGATTTTGGACAATTTTTCGCTAAACAATCTTACACTCGGCTTATACACGGAAATATTCGGTAACTTTAGTTTTTATTAAGTTAACCAAAGGGCTACTCAAATACTCCAATTTAAAGAATATTTACACTGTGTTAAAATACATCATTTTAAGAATGTAAAAAAAAAAAAAAAAATAGAACATAAAAATTAAAAGTTATTGAATAGAAGGTACTTTTTCACGTCTGCAATAAACAGAAAATTACGTACTTCTCATAAATATTGTCATTTTTCTAATACAAAATTGTAAAGTATACGAACTTACCTTTGAAAAAAAATCTATTTTTGAACGACTTCAGCCATTTTAATTTTACAAAATTTGCGAAGTTCATTTTAACAATAAAACTGCAAAAAATGATAAATAAAACTTTGACATGAAAAAATAAGTCTTACCGCCGTCTTTTGAGAATAAATAGTGTTTTCAAATTTCTTCTAAAAAATCTTTTAAAATAGTGTTTTAAAGCCCACTGTATAAGTAATATTGGCTTTTTGGTTTGTTGCATATATGCAACGGGGTGATACAAAGGCTGAGGTTCCAAGCTCTCACTAATCTGCCGTAATATGTGGATTAATTTGACACACATATTACGGAAGATTAGTGAGCGCTTGGCACCTCGGGTTAACCCTTTGTGACTCAACAACTCCGATTTGAAGAATATTTACTCAGTGTTAAAATACAACATTTTAAGCATGTAAAAAAGAATTAGAACATAAAAATAAAAAATCATTGACTAAAATGCTTTTGGGTTTGTTGCATATATGCAACGGGGTGATACAAAGGCTAAGGTTTCAAGCTCTCACTAATCTTTCGTAATATGTGGATTAATCTGACCCAGTTTAACAATATTTCAAACCAGAAAAATTATTTAATGAATCTTTATTTAGTTAATTTCAGATTTCTACTTGGTTTATATTTAAATTTAATTTCTTAAACAAATTTCTGGTACGAAACGTATTAAACCTGGGTTAAATTAACCCACATATTACGGAAGATTACTGAGAGCTTGGCACCTCTTCAAAGGGTTAAAGTTTATGACAATAGTTTTTTTTTCTAATTAGAGTTAAGTACCCTGTATTTTTGACTGAATTAAATTACGAACTTGATTTCCTATACAAAAATGGTTTCTCGTTTAATTTTCTATCACTCCTTGAAGTTTGTGAAAGGGCTGTAAGTACATTATATTTCAGCGAGCAAATTAATTAAATACGATATGTTTTGTGGATAAGACTTTAGGTATTATATTGGTATACGGCAGATAATTCGAAAAGAAGGAAATTACTTCTAAAAATAAAAATATATCAAAACTGAAAATAATTGCATTATCTGTGTTTTTACTAAACTATACAGCATAAATTAAACTTAACTATAACAGTAAGTATAAACACTCGAACGTGATTATAATTAAAGTTAAACAAAGACGTGAGCATTCAGCTGTAAAGTTTTGTATTAGTTATTGAAAATGTGGTGAATGCCGATTAATGTAACGCTCAAACGATTTCTAAAGTTTTCTAATGATATTCCATATTTGTTTAGAATAATCATGTTTATATTAAATTAAAGGGAATCTATAAAGCGCATCGATGTATATAACAGGTAAATGGTGTTTTAAAAAATAAAACAGGCTTCATGGTAATGTTCAAGTGAAGTATTTTTTATTTACTATACTTATAGTAATGTAATTGACGAAATTTAGCACAATAGAATATCTTTAAAAAAACACTTTATTGATATCCAAATACATTTTAAACTACATTGTTGCCGAAATTGCTCATGTCAAATACACAGTTGACGATCCAATATTGGAACTTTTGAGGTGTCACTGTAAGATAAAATGTACATGTTACGATGACTACTTTTAAATGTAAAATTGTACTGTATACAATAACATATTCAAATTTTGTGGTGATTATCAAAATTAGAGAATATACTGGCCAAAAACAGACCAAATCGAGGACAAATGTATCCGTTTTGGGGCCTAAAAGTTTACAGGGGTTATCAAAACAGGCCCTTTTTCCCCCAAAGAAAAATAAAATCTGATCACGCTTTCAAAAGTTATGCGTAAACATATATGATTGGAAACATATAAACGACTTATTTAAATTCATTTGTTTGAAGTCGGTTACCAATTATGAAGTATTTTAGTGTTACATACATGACATGAATTGAAATTTTAACTTTTGTAAAAAAAATAATTTTACTTTCTGTACAGCTACATTATAAAGAAAATATTGTTATAAAAATAAAAATCCGATTACTGACATATTGGTACATTTTTACATTGTGACTTTCCCTGAATTCTTTTTTTTGCTGCTTTTACAATGTATTTGTGGATGCATGCGTGTATGCTAGAAATTTCTCACGTTTTTAGCTTCTATGTTATTTTTCCTATTTAAGATTTCCTCTGCTAACAACATCATAACAATCATTTGCAGTCTAATTTATAGCAAACACAATTTTATGCACAATGAAACATACCTTTAGTGTAACAGAAAACTGTAATTATTTATTCCCTATTGTAAAAAACATACTCATTCGTACAATATAAACTAGTCGGACTAGTCCCAAAACTTTCTACTATTTCATACATGTTAATATTTCGAAAATAGATTTTTTTAATTATGCATTTTAGAATAAAAAAAAATCAGCATCACCTCCTGTTATATGATTTACACGAAAACCTAACCCGCCTCAGCTTATGTCAAGAAGGTCTAACAGAATATGTATGAAGTTTGATGAAATTCCGTGCATTAATTCTTCAGCTATGACCATCGCTAAAATCGTGTAAATCCTGAAAATCATGCATAGTAGCGCCACATGTTGGACTATTTACAACAAAGCCTAATCAGCGACAACTTATGTCAGCGTCAAACAGAAAATCTGTCAGATGAAAATCTGTGCAATAGTTCTTGAGATAAAGGTATTGCGAAAGGCAGCATAGCAACGCCACCTGTTGGGTGGTTTACAAAAGAAAATTACTTAGCGCCAATTTATATTATGGTCCAACTGAATCTAATTTTTCATTAAATTCCATGCATTAGTTCTTGAGATAAAGTACCAACAAAATTTTTGTTACATACAGACACACAGACACACACCCAGATAGACAGACTAAACAGATATGCATTTTCAGAAAACAGTCAAATCGTGTCCACGATCTTCTAAAACGTATAAATCTGTCAGAAACCAAAAGTCGATAATTTGCATGAGTCCAGTACTTTCTTCTTATAAAGATAGAAAAAAGTAAAAATGCAGAATCGTTTGTTGAAGTGTTTACAAAAATTTAATGTATCCTCACAGTTATTTGCTATTCTCGAAGTGTCTTTCAACATTTTCGTAGAATTTTTTTGATAATTCGAATACTCTTTTCCTGAAATTTGATGCATTTAGATCTCTACGGATTGTAGATTTTCGTCAAGTAACGGGAAACGTCATGGAGAAGTCTTTTTTTGTTGTTGTTGTTGTTTGTTTGTTTGTTTGTTTGTTTGTGTTTGTTTGCCCTGCGGCTTTTACCTCCTTTGAAACTACCCTTTACTCTGTTTTAATCTAGTGCTTTACATAATTTTTCTATTACATTCTTATTGCTCTTTTAAATTTTCATTACTACATTTTAAAAAATTTTATTACTGCACTTTAAATTTAATTTTATGTTTTCTATTAGCATAAATAATTTATATTATTTTGTAAATATTTCTCTCTACCACTTTTTTAATAATAATTCTTTAACATTATAATTACAGACATACTTTTCCCAAATAAGAAATTTCTCTTCTTTTTTTTTTACAAAATTTCTGATGATAGTTTAAATAAAAAAAAAAAAAAAAAAAAAAAAAAAAAAATGGATTCAAGGAACTATGGTTTTACTTTTTATTTTTACAAAATTTCTGGTGGTAATTGATTAAACAATTAAGAAGGTTTACAATTATGCATGTTCGAATGATTCATTCGAATGACAAAATCATTTAACCCCTTCAGGGGAAAAGTACTCTTGTAGCTTAATTATTGAAATGATTGACTAACACCAGGATTCACGAACGAATTTATTTTAAAATAAGTAAAAGCTTTTCCTCGTGTAC
Organism: Maratus michaelseni; assembly: GCA_963931845.1. Taxonomy (NCBI): domain Eukaryota; kingdom Metazoa; phylum Arthropoda; class Arachnida; order Araneae; family Salticidae; genus Maratus; species Maratus michaelseni. Next base: position 103,755,985 of record OZ007600.1, read on the forward strand.
CTTATAAATTAAAAATTTAATTATAAAATTTCTGGTGTCATTGTGGCATTTTGGGATTAAAATTAAGTGGTATATACCGGCTGATTATAATTAAAGTTACGATTTCAAAAATCGATAATTTTAAAACTACTGGTCAGAATGACTTGATATTTTAGCAGAACAATCGTGAGGCAATGGAATTTTGTTTGGCGAAGGAAAAAAAATAGTTCCAAATTGTGCCAATAGATGGCGTTGTCAGGGTAATGTCAGGGGAAAGACCAAAAATGTATTCTTGAACCCTTTCCGGCGCGGTATAAATTTATTTGCAAAATGATGAAATAATAGACTGACACCGGAATTTACAAACGAATCCATTAGTAAAAAGAAACTTGCTTATTTTCTGGTTCTTAATGAAAGGAAAATTTTAATTAAATATTCTTGGTGCCATTTGTCAGTTTTAGAATTAAAATTGGGTGTCCTTTTTTGTGACCACCGCCCGTTAAAGGGTTAAACATAGGAATGATGTTGCCAAAAGGAAAAAAATAGAGTTAAGAGATTTACTAAAAATTTATTAGCGAAAAGACAAGACTACGTGTTTACAGCGACGACAGCGATAATGACAAAAAATGAAAAAAAAAAAGAGCTTCATGGAACAAACACCTTACTGATTATTAAGGCATAAGTTGCTCAATATGCCCTCTGCCTTGTTCCGCTACTAATTGGAAGCGCAAAACGGCATGCTCCACAACAGATCGGAGAGTATCTGTACTAATGCAATGGGTGTGTTGTGTGATGCTTGCCTTCAAGTCGGCTAGATTCTGAATCCGCCCGCTATAAACAACATTCTTCAGGTACCCCCAAAGCCAGAAATCACACGGGTTTAAGTCGGGGGAACGTGGCGGCCACGTTGTTGGAAAATGGCGGCTTATGATCCTATCATCTCCGAAATTATCACTCAGTAGCTGCTTCACAGTAGTAGCAATGTGCGGAGGAGCGCCATCTTGCATGAATATTATGCGATCCACACACTGACGCTGTTGAAGTGCCGGAAGAACATGGTTACGCAAAAGTGCTTCATACCGCTTGCCAGTAACTGTGCAGGTAACGGGACCCGCAGGTGTGATCTCCTCGAAGAAAAATGGACCGACGATAAACGCTGCCGTTATTCCGCACCACACAGTGACCTTTTCAGATTGAAGAGGTAATGGCTGTAGCTGGGACGGATTCTCGGTCGCCCATATCCTGCAATTTTGCGTATTTACAGAACCTTGCAAATGAAAGTGGGCTTCGTCAGACCACAGAATGTTCCATGGCCATCCGTTGTCCACTTCCATCCGGGCAAGAAATTGTAGTGCAAAAGATTGACGTGCTTCCAGGTCAGCAGGTAGCAACTCCTGCACATGAGTTATCTTGTACGGATAACAGCGTAAGACGTTCCGTAGGACTTTAACGCACCGTGCTGTTCGGCATATCCAGCATTCGGCCAATCCCCCTTGCACAGCTGATTCCAGCATCACTGTCAGTATGTTCCTGTAATGCTGTAGCCACATCTTCCACTGCCGCAGCTGAAACTGGTTTCCTTCCTCTACCCCGTTTAACGTCAAATGAACCGGTCTCTTCGAATTTAGCAATCATTTTTTGCAGACCATTTGTTGTTATTGGACCTTTTTTTATGGATTTTAATGTCCGAAACTTCCTAATAGCTGTAAGTGCACAGTCATCGTTCTTATAAAAAAGCTTCTAGAGCAGAGCGTGATCCTTCATAGTCAGAGTCATGATGAAGCATTCAGGCAAAGAGCTGCTGCTCTGCATTTTTATGGTTGCTATGTCTGCGCTGCGCATGTCACGTATTAGTAATTTGCATATCTTCAGACAATGTGAACCCTGACAGCGCCAACTATGGGCACATTTTGAAACTTTTTTTTTCCTTCGCCAAACAAAATTCCATTGCCTCACGATTGTTCTGCTAAAATATCAAGTCAATCTGACCAGTAGTTTTAATTAAAATTATCGATTTTTGAAATCGTAACTTTAATTATAATCACCCGGTATTTAATTAAAATTATCCTTTCATTAAGAACCAGAAAAATAAGCAAGTTTCTTTTTACTAATGGATTCGTTTGTAAATTCCGGTGTCAGTCTATTATTTCATCATTTTGCAAACAAATTTACTCCGCGCCGGAATGGGTTCAAGAATACATTTTTGGTCTTTCCCCTGACATTACCCTGACAACGCCATCTATCGGCACAATTTGGAACTATTTTTTTTCCTTCGCCAAACAAAATTCCATTGCCTCACGATTGTTCTGCTAAAATATCAAGTCATTCTGACCAGTAGTTTTAAAATTATCGATTTTTGAAATCGTAACTTTAATTATAATCACCCGGTATAATATACCGGTGCCCTTCAAGGGGTTAAATATAATTGCTAATGCCCGTTGCAAATACAAATGCATTTTCTGCAACGGTGAAGCCACGCCCTTAATCAGTGACGTTTAGTTAAATAAACACGAAAATTCTCGTCCCCAGTCTTATAAAAGTAAAATTTTGTTAAAAAATTCTGGTACAAAATTAAAATGAAGTGGTATAAAAAATATCCCACCGCCCTTCCAAGGAGTTAACTCATAAGCACTTGAAGCGTGCATATAAAAATTTCTTTTGTAAGAAATTTCAATTTTTTTCCAGAAATTCTTAATAGTAATTTTTGCTTTATTTAATGACAGAATTTCTGTCATTACATAAAGAAAAAATTCTTCTTTCGGAATATCCGGTATCATTTCGGATTTAATGAGCAAATAAGAAACTCTTGAAATGGACTCGTACATACTCTTCGAATGCAAATGGGTTTAACCCTTAATTGCATAGTGATGTAAATTTCCATCGCTGTTTATTTAACTTTTAATAAATAAATCAAGTTCTTTGCCACCACTATATTTATATAGAAATATTAATCCAGTAAATTTCCCGTGAACTATGTTGCTGAACAAAGTTAAAAATCTATCTCAAAATTTCTGGTGTCTAATATTTAATATATGTGTAAAAAAACACAATTGTAAAAGAAAAACTCATGCAAAGAAGGGTTTAAAATGTATCGATTTGTAACACGCACCTAAAGATGATTAACAACGTAATTCTGTGTAATTATTTCCCAACTTTCTAGTGGATATATACATACATGTGTGTATGTGTAAAATAATTTATCAATGCCAACGTTGCTAATTGAGAACATAGAATTGAAAATTCATTTAAAAGTAAATTTCAGGAATATTGACTTGAAATAAATAATCATGTACAGACAATCCTAAAAATAGCTTGTAAGGAGTATGTTTTTACTTTAAAATTCAATGTAATCATACTGATTGGTAGATTGATCATACACAATGAATTTTTTTCAACTACGACCTTTTCTTTTCTATTCACTTTTTTTCCAACTTTTCCAACTCAGTTGAAAAAAAATCAGCTTGTATATTTACAACTTTACCAATCAGTATGGTCGTCAGGGCACGACTCAGACTATGTAGGGCCCCGGGGCAAGTATCATTTTGGGGAGCCCTCTTTTTATCTATCAATAGAAAATGTTCGTGAATTATGCTTGAGTGAGTAGTACTAAACTTCATACCCAATGTATTTATACATAAATTTTGTACCAGGTATTTTTCACATCTGTATACAGGGTATCACAAGAAAGATGGTCAAAACTATAAGAAAAATACTAGAAGAAAAAGTAATAGTAAACTAGTAGAAATATAATGGATTGTTTGATGTGAGTATTTCTTTGCAAACTTTTTTTTGCTTATCTATGTATCTCATAAGATGTCTAAAAGAACAAGTTGGAAATTGTACGTAAAACGTGACAAATGAGGTGCGTTCGTACTATAGCTAGTTATATAAATATTCAGATCTAGATAATTTTTAATTCTGTGAAATGAATTATATCGTCTGCATCTGCAGATTAATTTCTGTAATAAAATAAGTATCTCGGTCGCTTGACGATGAAACTTCCGAAGCTCCTATAACAAAAACGCACCAATTAAAAAAAAAAAATTCAAATTTCTTAATAAATATATTTATTAATATCTCCTAAAGTTTTGATTCGATTTTAATAAAATTTAAAATGTCTCGACAAAATTCTGCAAAGATAATATATCTTAAATTTCAAACCATTCGGTTGGGTAGTTTTTGCGTTGTTATATGCGGACGGACGGACGGACGGACGGACAGACAGATGGACGGACAGACGGACGGACCAAGCGACGACAATAGGTGCTACGTATTTATATAATTACGAACGCACCTAACAAGCGACGACAATAGGTGCTACGTATTTATATAATTACGAACGCACCTAACAAGCGACGACAATAGGTGCTACGTATTTATATAATTACGAACGCACCTAAAAATGCCCCAAATGGTGAACATAAATGGTTATAACTTGCTTCGTCAATAATGAATTTCTCTTGAAAAGAATATACTACTATGTTGTTATAACAAAGTTTTAATTATTAGTTCTCTTATGATGTAGCTCGTTTCTTTCTTTCTTTTTCTTTTTCTTTTTTATGAGAGGGGTGCAAGGGATGTTCGAAGAAAAAGACTGCCCACTCTACCTAAATCACTGAAAATATTTTTGGTCCATTTTGGCCAATTTTAACCATTTGGTATCTTCTTAACTGAAATATTAATTACTACCATGGGGGACCCCTCAATTGGAGTGGGGCGGGGCAACTACCCTGCACGCCGCTGAAATAGTCAGGCCCTGATGATTGTGTTAAAATATTAAAGTATATCTACGTTTCCATTGTTTAATGGAGATCCATTACTTATGGCTTATTCTGTTGATGTGTCTACATAACAGACCAGATTCAATTGCAAAATGGTTATCTGAATGAATTGTGCCGTTCGGTTTTCGTTCCAGTTAGCTCATTTGAAAGAGTATTGGCAATTTATGCCTGAGCACTTTTTCATCCAGTTGGAAAAAAAATTCAGCTTAAATGAATAATGAATAGAGGAATATATTCATATATAGAGGGATATATTGAACTAGGTAAATTATATCAAATGGGTGGAGTATCATAGTTGAGATTTTTTTCCGTGCTATTTCAGATTCCTCATGTATCAATGCTATAGTTATAGCTCGGACGAATGATATTAGCGCTGCAGTTCGCAGCCTTGTCCAACAAATAAGAGTGAAATATGCTAGCCGTGATATCGTTAGGATAGCGCTGTAGGAAGAGCATTGTCACGGCAAGCCAAAGTACCCAGGTTCGAGTCCGGCATATTTTCGCTCTGTTGAAAAAATCCCAACTGTGATACTCCAACCATTGTATATATTATATAAAAAAGTTTTCATTTAAATTTATAAATTTTTGCTTATACACATCAGTATTTAAATTTAAAATTAAATCTTTCATTAATTCGTAATAATTTGCTTTTGATTTAATCTACTCATCACTGTATTCCCTTCTTGAGTCCAGTAAAAAAAAGTCAGAAGTGGCCATTGTTCTAAATTGGGAACAAGATATAAAAAAATATATATAAAATCTTTCCCGATTTTAAATGATAATATCTTTCAATTCAATTAAAATATTAAATAACAAAATATGCAAAAAAGAAATTTAAATATACGTATCTCTATCTGAATTCCGACTCTGTAAAAGTTTAAATCTATGTCATTATGCTCTACACAATTCATTTTGTGAAATTATTATGTTAAATTTTCTTACTGTAAAATCAGCTTCATGCCTGGATATGTAAATTATTATGTCTGCATAGTAATTACACAAGTTTAAGATTTTTCTTCAAAACTTCTATATCGTTGTAAGTGATTATAGTTTACCATTAATAACATTAATTGCGGTTTAACGTTTAGCTCAAAAGTTATTGCGAGAAAATTATTGCTAATAATTGCGTGATAAATATACATCAAACTCGAGATACACTTTAAAAATAATTTTAACTTTTAAAGTGCTATCTTGACAACTTGTTTAAAAGATAATAGCATGTTAAAATTTTACTTGAAGAATGACGAAGAAGTTTACACTTCAAGCATATCCTTTATATAATAAAATGAAGGAAGATTCATAAAGAAGTGTAAAGTTTCTAGATTCTGTAAAACAGTAATAGATGAAGACACAGACCACAGCTACAAATCATTAAGTGTATGTACTAGGGTTGCCCGTTTGGCATCCTTTTTTAGCCAGAAAATCTGAATTCATACCGGAAATTCCATTAAAAAATTTTTACTTTAAGTAGTAACGAAACGCATGACATTAATCAAAACAAAACGATACTGTTCGTACGTTCTCGCATGAAGTCGAAATCGTTCTATATATTAAAAAAAAGTAATGGTTTGGAAATGGACCAATGAAAATCTGCGTAGATATTCCGGGTTATTATCATCGCTTTTTTACTAGGAACTTTTTTGAGGAGCGATTACTTTTCTTCTAGCCATCCTGCGGATTCTAAAATCATACCAGCAGACACGAAATATAACAAGCTTTCAGAAATTCAAAAATTTATCACGGTCGGACAAAAAAAAATTCAAAAAATCCTTAAAAATCGAGTAAAAAATCTTTTATTGAAAAAGTCCTTTTTTTATATTGTTGCCAATTTCTAAATAAGCGCAAAGGATTATGTTTTATCTCAATTAAAAAATGTATTTGCACGAGACTATTAAAAACAATAATGAAAGTTTAAAATAATAATTAAATGATCACGTGTTGAAAGTAGGAAATAAAGAAAATTACGTCATAAAAATTGTGTTTACACATGAATATTACAAATGAAAGAGATGAATTAAATGAAAATACATTATAACCAGTTAAATAAAAAAGCATTGTAACCTGATTACAGAAGATAGTCGCCGTTCGTGCTATCCTCATCATCATCTTTTTAAAACAGGATACATTACCAGGTTTTAAGAGGTTGTGAAATCAGAACGGGGGTTGGTGAGCGTAGCGAGCATGGGGCAGAGCCTCCTAGTTTTTTAATAAAAAAGGAGGCCAAACGGACAACCCTGGATCGTACTCATGAAATTTTGCTCCCCGTCACTCAGAAAAGTGAAGTAGATGAGAATAGTTCATGCCGCATGCCTTGTTAGTTAAAATAGCAGCGTTTAAAGTGGAGATGTTGTTTTGTGTTTTTTTTTAATTAAATGGTGTACCATCTTTCTGCTCAGATGTCTTGTATGATCAAAACATACCAGAGGAGGAAAGCCTCCTAAAAATCCGGATTTAACATCTTTTGACATTTTCCTGCAGTGGTATGTAAGGTGCAAGGTATTTCCCCCACCGCCTTCACGTTATTTAATTGGGCTAAACAGCTTCTCACAGTCACTATGAATGTACTAAATTTACGTATCTTAACTCGTGTATGGATGAAAATATATTACCGGATCCATATATCTTACACTGTTTTTGTTTTTTATAGTGGTTTGAAATTGTGAATCACTTTGTATTTTAACTACTGAACAGAGATAAATTCTACAGTAAATAAAATGTCTGTAGTCTAGAATTAAAATAACTTTCTGTGGCACTATAACTATCTGAAAAAAAAATGTGAATGCAAGGTTTCCTTGAAATACTGCTGTTAAATGATTCCGTGGTCTTATTACCTCCTAGGTAAAGTTTCCACAGTTTTTCTTTGAAACATTTGCCTTATTTAATCGCAGATTTTTGCAAAGAATAACATGAAATTTTCTTACAAAAAAATTGTTGGAAGTTTATCTAGACGCTAAACATCAAATAGGATCAATTAACCGCACTGATTGAAGGAAACCTTTATTCCCATATGATTTTGTTTTCTTCAAGTGTAACAGTACAATTAACCACTAAAAAAGAGCGGCCGTTTTTAATAAGGAATACAAATTTATGAATTAGAATATTGCTCTAACTAAAATCTACTCCATAAACTAAATATAAAATAAAGGTTTTTTAACTGCTTTATTATCAGATTTTATTTATATAACAAAACAATAACATAGAACCTTTCTGAAATTTATTTTTTATCAAGATGCACAAAGTGATGAATACATTTGAGTGAACACGTCAAAAGCAAACAAAAGCAGCAACCAATATCACATAATAAAATACACTTCTTAAAATCAAGAATAATCTAATAATAAAATACTTCCTAACTGAAGCTATTGAAGTTATTGCCTAAAGAAATGGTATCCCAAAGGGAAAAATGCTACTAGATAACTACCACTTGTTCTTCACAATAGAAAAGCAATTTATTAAAAAGGGAATACTTTTTTTAACAACTTAGAGAGAAGTGGTTCTGTTCCAGATTGTATAAAGAAAGAATTAAATAAATACGTATTTTTACTTAATTTGTTATATGCATAAACATAAATTATTGGATTCGTGAAAATTTATGATTTACAGTTTTGGATGGGAGGGATTAAAAGTTTTGTGAGGTCATGGATACGATTCGTTTATTTTATCAAACTGTCTGTCTGTCTGGAGTGTGCGATTTATTTCTGTAGAATCGTTAATAGTATTTATTTTTTTTTAAGTAACTAATGCTACTGACACTGTCGTAATTGCACGGCTGCCACTGGCGACTATTTTTATATTCTATTCGCACCACTATTGTACAGAAATAAATTTTGTAGTATATTTCTATTGCATTTGTTGTCAAAGTGTGTATGAAAGATATTTATTTTGAGATAGCGGTGCGAGATAGAATAAAAAATAGTCGCCAATGGCAGCCCTGTAATTTAATTTATTGAGACTGGGCTCTTTCGCGGTTTATATTTTTAAAACAAACTATGTATTGCATATTGAAACATAAAACTAGTAGTTTTAAAAGAAATGTATGACAAACTTTTGATGCAGACAGTTTTTAAATCGAAGAAATATTTTAACCGCTATTCAATATTAAAATCGGTCAAAATGGTTCAGTTAAAAGAGTTTTATAGGATCAAAAACTATGCAAAATATTTTAACCATCTTTTTTAGGAACATACGGGACTAGATTGTAGTGTACGGTGTCCAATCATTTTTTAAATTTGTCTAATTTTTCAAGTTATTTTTCAAAAAAGTGTATTTAAAATTTCAATATCTGCATAAAGATTTCATTCATAGTTTGAAATAGCCGGTTTTTACGCATTGTTGCCATATTAAAAAAAAAAAACTCAAGTAATAGTACCTACAAACATTTTTCAATAGCAAAATATATACAGTAGAACTCCAATTATCCGAATCAATTGGGACCAGACCCTATTCGGATAATCAAAAATTCGAATAATTGGATTTTTTCCAAAAAAAGGGTATTTTTTAATTAATTACTGTATGTATGTTGAAAATGGGAGAAAAAAATTATTTTTAAAGAAAAAGAGCTTTTAATTAATTAAATGAAAAGGCAACACTATTACATGTTAAGCATACTTACAAGTGCTGTGCATTAGTACAGTATGTACGTACCGTACTGTAAATGAAAGTCATTACTTGCTGAACATCTCGGTCAAAGTAAGCTGTTTGACAGTCTTCATCCGTTTTCGGGGAGCCAAGTCGCGCATCCGCTTGACAGTGAGAAATTGCATGTAGTCACACTCGGGCTGACGCTCCAACCACTTCAACGCAGTTTCAAGGCCGGCAAATGCTTCACTAGCTGATGGCCTCGTGTATGCTTTAACTTAGACATTAAGGTCATTTTCTTCCTCGACACTTTCTTCTCTCACACTTTCAATATGTTCATCTTCATTTAGAATTTGAAACCCAGGGTCTTCGCGGCGGGAAAGACAATAGCACGCGTAAACAGAATTATTATTTTGGGAATCGCAGCACGTTTCCGTCTTCATTTGTTTCTTCTGAAATTCTGAAAGCGATTCGGATAATCAGCGATTTGGATAATTGGAGTTCGGATAATTGGAGTTCTACTGTATTTACACCTAAATAAAACAAAAGAAGGAAAATTTAAGGTAATTAAATTATTACGTGCGAAAAGACTTTAATGGTGAAAATTACGTCATATTTTAAAACGATAAATCCAAACCGATTTTCTTGTGACGTCACAGTGGGAATCATATGGCTTAAAAATAGCAACTAGCACGTTTGTTTACATATTTTATCACATCATGCAGCATAAATACAGGTAAATGCATGAGTAAAATACTTTTGATTTACTTTGTACGAATTACTATTCGATAAATATATATTAGAAAAGTTTTATATACATAATTAAAATAAACAATTTTCATTTTATAAATAGCATGAAAAATATGCACGAAGTTGCACTAAAATTGAAAAACAAAATCATGTATAAACCTATACTTGATCCTGAAAATATCTAAAAGAAGATATAAAGATAAAATATATGTGTAAATTTTCTAAACATAGTGTTTTTCAATTGCGCGTTTCTGAATGTTTTTCCTAAGCAGACCAATTTTTTTTTAGCTTTGTACAAAAAGAAGAATGTTGTCCATAGCGTCGTTATAACAGCCCTTGTGCAGCAGAGACATTCTTTACTTTACTATTTTATACAGGCTGATTTTTAAATGTGCAGTTGATCTTATTTAACCCTTTCCGGCACAGACAAATTCTGTTCGTAAAATGAGAAATTACTGACTGACACCGAAATTTCCAAACGACTTTTTTAGAAAATAAAAACTCCTTATTTTAAGCTATCATTATAGAAACAAAATTTTATTAAAATATCCTTTTTTCCATATGCAATTTTTTAATTAAAATTACGTGTGCCCGGGGTGGGATTACTGTGCCGGAAAAGGTTAATGAATCACGAATACCGCAGTCGCCTGTCGCTAGGGCGTTTGATGCGGCCTGGGGAACTGAAAAATTCCCCAGCCAATGGGAAATGCATGACAACCCGATTACAGGTTGTAGTGGTACCCTCTCGCTCAACCACTAAAGAAGTAGCCATTGAGACAATATTTAAGTTAAAACAAACTTTTATTAAAACAAAAATAAGACAAAAGTTGCAGTGGAGCGGGCGAAATTTAACAACTATGCTCGAATTCACACTCAATTACTCTTAAAATAACGAAATGCAAATTCACGAACTTAAACTCAACTTAAGTGAGGAAAATGGTTGCTTAAATAACTCGAAGAAATGATTTCCCTCGATGGATGAAAACGTTAAAAAGATTCAATTACAATGTCACTTAACGAAACTTCCGTGGATTCTAAACTTTCTGTAATGAAATACTAAACTTTGAACTCCTTACTATTGCGCTGACTTCGAAGATTAACTAGAAAACAGCTCAAACGGGCACCGGCTAAATCACGTGTGTCACTATTCACCTTCCGAATACCACGAATAAGTGGTTGCTTGGTTTCGAGTTCCTCGGCGGACAGATTCCAGCAAAAATGCGCTCGTTCAATTACAAATAGCGTATTTATACTCCCCAGCTGACCACTACGACCGAATTATCATATAATCGCATAAATAACTGCGAAACTCAGATTCAGACAGGCACAATCGCACGTTGAAAATTAGAGAACGATAGATAGATGTCGCTTTAAGACATACATGTTGGTATCACACAAAACGCTCACAATTAAACTAGACCCCTTTTAAAAGCTAACAGCTAGCTCTTGATATAAGGTGATCACTATTAGTCGTGATAATATCATTCAATCTTACACAATCTGTTAATGTTTTTAAAACAGAACAAATTAGCGTATTTTAGAGCCTATGGGATCTGGACAAGGAGTGGAGAGCTTAGCTCGTAGAGCCTTCAAATTCTAAATTAAAATATAGCATTACTTTTGGGGTATAACAAATGTCCTGGAAAATGAAGAAATTTAATTACGAGATATAAAAACCGCAACTAAATGTTCTTATAAAAATTTTCTTAAAGTAATCGAAGGTAAAAATTTCCATGCTTAATAATCAAACGCGAGAATAATGGATGAATTTCCTAAATCATTTATTTCTGAATCTTTCATTCAGTCTGTATTCTCAAACCAGACATTTACGACTGAATAATTCTGTAGCTGATTCAGTTGATAAAATGGAAAATAATTATGAACTTCGTTAAATTCTCATATGCATAGTTTCAATTATTGTTCTTTAACTATTCAGGCATAAATGCCAAACTAACGGATGTATTAACAAAACTGTTTATCTTCTAAATAAGGTTTAATTCATATTTCTAAGGTACATTATTACAGTGATTCAAAGAGTGTTTTGAAAATTATTACTGTTTTGATTTGAATACTTTCATTTTCTTAATTACTGTGACCAGTAGACCCGTGCGAGGATTTCACACTGCTGTCTAATATTTTTTAGCAATATCTATTAATTTTTAGATGCAGATTTAAACTTCTAAAGAAAAATTAAGGATAAAAATATCTGCAAAGAAAACTACTTAAGCCAGAATATCGTCTCACTTATTCCATTAAAGTTACAGTAAAAACAGATTGAAGACAGCAAAAGGCACGCGCGAGAAAAAAAAAATAACAATCGTATTTTAACTGGATTAGAAGATGACGTCATCTGCTTCTTTAAAAACGTGAAACAAATAAAAATAAATTGAATGCATTTAAAATACAATTATTAATCTAATATAACAAACCATACCGTTTATTCTACACATGAAATACCACTGCTTCGATCGATCGATGGTGCTTTTTTTTTCTTCTAAATATTTCAATTTCAGTTTTTCTTTTTAATCATAAATATAAAATAAACATGTGAGGAGAAATCATACTTTATCTGCTTTGGACTATTTATTTTTTTATAATCATTGTTGAGCATCCTATAATGCAGTATTTTTGTGGCAACACTAATATGAGGAAAACCATTCATTTCATTTATGAAAACATGCCGATTTAATTTTTAATTATATCGGCAATCAGCAATGTAAAAAAAAAACATGTTTTAACGAAATGTGAGTGTACTATGTCAGAAGCCGTTTCAAAAACCTTTCGAATGATGCCTCATTCATTGTTGTGCGTTTTGTAAATTGATAGAAAAAGGAATGTTGACAACATAATTAATATAGATAATAAATGGAAAGTGGGGTTAACGTGGGACATCTTATGTTTAAGGAGTTTCAATATGAGTAGTGAACAGTATGTGTAGTAAAAAGTCCTTCCGGCCTGTACCGGGAGGAAAAGGTAGCTTTCCTATATCTTCGTTTTAAAATTTTAGCTAATGTTACTCGAAACAGCAAGCTAAAATCCAAAGAAACCGTTTACAAAAGATTCGTTAATACTGAATGTGAATAAGAAATTCGCCAAATTATTGAGCTATAGCCAAGTTGGCTTCATTTATGAAGACTTATTTTGGTCGCCAAATTTGGCGATATTTCGACAAATGTCGCCTGGCGAGAATTTGGCGCGAACGGATATGAATATATAGGTTTATTCGTATGATTGGGAAAATGATTACAACAATGAAAGAAAAGAATTTACGAGAAATCACGTTCACTAAAACACATAAATTAATCGTTGTTTTTTTGCAATGTGCTGTCTTGTAATGTGTTCAAAATGTTCCGAAAAACATATTTTTAGAAAAAAAAAAATTGCCGTCCGTCTGTGTGTCTGTAAACGCTCTATCTCCCGAAAAATTGAGATAGAGACTTGAAATTTGGTATGTACTTAGTATGTAATAATGGGAAGAAGCCTATTTCATTTCAATAACCTCGATTAACCGGAACTATTTTTTGGACTCTCGAAATATTCGTTCTGATAAAAGGTATATAAAAATTTTCGATATTGCTTATTTTAAGAAATGAATATAAAAGACAATAAAAAAACATAAATTTTACATAAAGCATGAAGTCGATCGGATAATTAGTTGCCGAGATATTTGGAATCCTATTTTGCACACTCTTCGATTTTTCATGACCCTGTATTTCATCCAAATTTCACTTCAAAGATATATTTTAATTGGAAATTTGACGCTTAATCAGATGCAATTAACCACTAGTTAATAGGATTATTATTTTTGGAGTTATAAAGAGGTTTATTTCAAGCAATTCAGTAATCGAGCCCTTAAAGTTTATGACGTCATCAAGCCACGTTTTTATTTGAATTGCAATGCATTTTATAAGTAGTTTGCACATTTTTATTTTAATATTTTACATTATGCATATCCATGATGGGTAAGTATTACGGTGGCCCGCAACGACTAGTTTAAGATAGAGGTAAAACAAAAAATGCCCTGGAATCCTTGTACCAAGGCCTAACACGTAAGCAAAAAATAAATTTGAATTTTTAACTTTTTTGTAAATTTATTTTAGTTTTAAATATTTAAGTGGCCGCCATCTTGAAACAAGATGGTGGACCAAGCTGGCCAATGAACTCGGTCGAGACATTGGTGAACTTAATACACTCAATTAGTTTCATCCAAATTGATATAAAAATACGAGCGTTACCGTATGACATAGGTCATATATATATATATATATATATATATATATATATATATATATATATATATATATATATAAATCAACATTTGAACGGAGGGTGGTTTTGGGGTCTGGGGGTCATGATCGATGAAAATATACCAAAAGTTTCCGGAATTGCTTTCCTCCGAACGGCTGCAATAGGTGGATTTATACTTTTTTGTATTGAAAGCTACCTAACAGTATGACATATTGCAGATCAATCTACTACTGACCTAAGTATAATATGAAATTAGTGGATTTTGTTGGTTTTTACGACATTGCAGTAACTTCACTATATTTATTAAGTATTTTTTAATATAAATAATAGAAAATTTTAAAAAGAATTGTTTAACGTTTAACCCATATTCATCATTAGCGTATATATGCGTGTATTTCAGGATTTTCCTTTTTATCCAGAAACTCCAAAGTCAACCAGAAATTCTGAGTAGTAATTTTTGCTTTATTTAAGATTGGTGATTACTTAATGTAACAAAAAATTCTCTCAGAATTTCCTGTATGTGCTCCGAATTTATTAATAAAAAGAAATTCCTGAAATACACCCGTATATGAGCTAATGCTGTAAATGGGCAATTTCAATAACTGTGATTAATTCGACTAATGGGTAATTTAAACTACACACATTTATAATGCTAGTAAATGTTAAAATCTCACTGTAATCTCAAGCTTAAAAAGCAGAAATTGAAAAGAAGGTGGGAAATTTGGCAAATTTAGGCAAGTAATAATTATGCTCAATATAAGGTACTTGAGAAGAATATTTGTATTTGGAAAAATTAACTGATCCATGAAAGAAAGTTCTTAATACACTGATGTCCAAAAATTAAGGGACAGTGACAGAGTTTTTCGATTTTAGACATTTTGTCTAATATCTACTGAAATTCTTTACGAATTGTCCTTGAACTTCAAGAATGTAAAGAACATGTTTGACTTCATAATTTTCAGTGAAGATTTTGTCGCGATGACAATTAGAGGGAGCAATAATAATTTTAATAATAAAATAATAGTACCGATCACTCAAGTAACAGAAAATGCTCAAAATGGTCTGTCACTGTAGCAAATGACTATGTTGGTCCTGTTCAACATCTGTGTGCATTTGTGTAAGCATAGCAGGTATATTCGTGAAGGTGTTAACGTTTCTGTGAAAAATTCAAAAGTGTTTTGTTTGTAGCATACAGAGTTTTTAACCGAATTTAACACCACTCTCTGAAAACTTGAGAAAGAACTGTAGAAATAGTATACTACAATTAAAATAATACTAGTAAATCTTCAGAACAGGAGCCTCAACGTCAGCTCTGAAAATCATTGTTTTTTAATCATACTTTTCATACATTTAGCATCTTACAATCCGCAATTTATTTTTTTTATATTACATATATAGTTATAATCATATAAAACACTTCGAAGGTTTTCAGAAATTAGAAGCGTTAAATTAAACACGGTTTATGCAATGATATTCTGAAATTCTTATGAACTTCTTATTCATGTAATTTTTTAGATAAAAAGTACATATCTTCAGAGGGCTTCTGCCACCCTGAAGCCCCCTAACCTTATTAAATTTATATTCGCGATTTCCTATTCATTTTGTGAATGATTATAGTATCTTAGATTTCGTTTTACACTGTGGTTTTATTAGGCTAATCAACAATTTTTGAAAATGATTTCATTGATTAAAATTGCACCAAAAATTATACAACTAATTTTAAAAATCCGACAAACGTGTTAACAAAAATTCAAATTAATTTGAATGATTTAAGACCTGACTTGATAAATTTTAGCCTTTATAACTTACCGTTTAAATACATTAATTAAACGCGCCATTTTATTTTCAACAAATGGAAAATTTCAAAATCGTCTGAATTCTCATAGGAAAGCATTACGACCTAAAAAGAAATGTTCTATATTTTTCGAACGAATGAACCAAATGTAACTAAGAACTATACAGCTAATTCCGGGTACCTCACCAACATTCCTACCAAAAATTAGCCTAATCTGATAATTTTTGCGGCAGTTATTGCGGAACAGACAGACAAACAGACAGACAGACAGACAGATAGACAGACAGATAGACAGACAGGCAGACGGAAACCAAAAACTTTTCGAGTCTCCACAGTGAGCCTTAACTGACGTTTCGGCACATATAGTGAATACTTGATAAGATATGGGTATTTGTATGAAATACATTTTAACTGCGCATACACGAACTATACGAAAGAACTTTTTTTTTTTTGATTTTGTAATTGATTCTATAGAACAACTTATATAAAAAATCCATTCAAATATCGCGAAAACTCAAAAAGATACAGGCAATACAGTGTGCTAATTATAAATTGGGGAGGAAATCCGATAGAATACCATGGGATTTCCTCCTCAATTTATGCTCACTGTATTGCCTGTATCTTTTGAATTTTCGCGATATATGGAGGTTTACTATGCATGTTTGATATTGAAAATAAACTGTGTAGCATTTATAGTTCATTTACAGGGACACACAAAAGAATTCCGTTACGTTATTGTCTATGGGAGTAAATCATTTAAGGGGAACTTTAATGATGTTACACTATTTTAAATATATTGAAATCGATATACAACTTTGAGGTTTAATATAAGATGTTTACTATAGAATATGGTGAGCATAGCATTCATCGTTCATTTACAGGGACACACAAAACAATTCGGTTACAGTACTGTCTATGAAGAATAATTGCTGGAAGTGCGTTTTCAGTTGTAGTTCACGTTTTTAAAATTAACAAATTTTGTACTATATGTTACTTGGTGTGTACAAGCGCAATATATTATATACAGGACAGCACAAAAGATATAGAATTCATTTCGGTTTATTGACGCAAAATGCTGAATAGGAATTTTTTGTTATACTATGCGTGTCCTAACTGAACTAAAGTTTAGCATACTATGTAGTATATATACAAATCTATAGATCATATACAGGGCTGCACAAATTCGGACATTATCGACTATTGATTGTAATTGCTCAAACCGAGTTTTTAAATTTGTTATGCGTTTCCAAATTTTTTATTTGGCCACTGGTTGGGGCACGTTGAGCTTAAGCCGCAAGATAGACCTTCCGCCCGGTTTGACTTTGACTTTGTTTACTTAGACATCACCATTCACCTTAATAACCCATTAACGCCCAGTGGTATATTTTTAGATCACTAGACTTAGTGGCAAGAAAGCGTCTTTCACACCAGTAAATATGAAGATAAATATATAATCTCTTTCACGAGACAAATCCCTTGATAAAATAGTATAAAAAATACCTTTCATTTAAAAGTGGTGGGAAATCTAAAATTTAAATTTTAACGAAGAAAATAATTTGGGCGTTAATGTGATAATCGGTAAAAAATTGTCAAAGTATTCTGGACGTGTTGGAAAGTGTTTCATAAACTATTCTTAATGCATGATTTCTCGTTTTTTCTTAAATGCATTTTGAGTTAAAACAATACGTGGCATATCCAAACAAATACTGTATTTTATTCCGTATTTTAACAGTTCCGGAACGATACCGGAACAAAAAACATTACAGTTTCCCTGGAGGAAAAAATATAAATAGGATTAGAAAAATTCTTTTCTAAGAAAAGTGTATTTCTAAGGAAACGAAAAAATTTCCGCATATTTTTGGTTTTGTGTTCTTTCATACACAATCACAGAATACTTGTTATTCCGAGTGAGTTTTTTTCTCTTTGTTGTTTAGATTATCAGAACCAGATTTAGATAAATTCCATAGTATGTATCTATCCATACAGTCTTTCCTAGGATTGTTATTTTATTCTTTATTTTCAGAATGATTGAGTAGATATTTATGTAGTAGAAAAATCTGGAGAAAGTTTTATAAGTATACTTTATTTTTCTTAGATTCATAAAGGTTTATTTACTTTAACTGAATTGAACATATCTCGCATGCTGCTTATTATACGCAGTTCCTCAAAAGTTGTTAGTTAAATTTTAAAAGGTGATAACTGCAATAATAAGTTAACTGCAACAAATAATTTTTATTACAGGAAAAAATATACAGGTTCGTAATCCATTTATGAAAAATAGAGAATGTTTCTAGACTGGACATAACTGATATCAATAACTCAAATTTATATGCTATATTATAAAATATGTTTAAATTAAAATTTCAAAAGCTTTCGACATCTGAGATTCCCACTTCTGTAGTCTTTTCCCAGTTTACTAGTATCTCAGCTCGATAGATCTCTGCTCGACTACGCTGTAGCACCTGTTCTCAAAGACCCCCCTGTTTTTAATTACATTGACAGATATTTACTTCATGGTTTCGTATATTGAAATACAAAATTGCCACTCAAAGATTTTGTACAATGATCAATGGTCATACTTACAAAGATCATTCAAATTCAAATACTCGTATGTGACATCCATCTAATTTTTTAAATGAATTTTGAGAGAAAATAATACGTGGCATATACGAAAAAATACTGTATTTTAATTTAACTGTTCTGGAACCATAACGAAACAAAAAAAAACATTACGGTTTCTCTGGAGTAAAAATATAAATAGAAGCAGAAAAATGCTTTTCTAAGATAAATGTATTTCTAAAGAAACGAAATATTTCCGCATATTGTTGGTTTTGTATTATTTGATACATAATCACAAAATACTTCTTATTCCGAGTGCGTTTTTTCGTTTTTGTTGTTTCGATGAACAGAACCAGGTTCAGATAAATTTCGTAATAAAAATCTATCCATATGATCTCTCCTAGGCTCGTTTTTTTATTCTTTATTTTCAAAATGATTCAGTAGATATTTATGTAGTAGAAATATTTGGAAAAAATTATGTATTTGCTTTTTATAAATATATTTTATTTTTCTTAGATTCATAAAGGTTTATTTACTTTAACTGAATTGTACATATCTCGCATGCTGCTTATTATAACACAGTTCTTCAAAAGTTGTGAGATAAATTTTGAAAGGCGATAGCTACAATAATAAGTTAGCTGCAACAAATAATTTTTAATACAGGAAAAAATATACAGGTTCGTAATCGAATTATTCCATGAAAAATAGATACTGTCTCTAGAGCGGAGATAATTAATATAAATAACTTAAATAGATATGCTAAATAATAAAATATACTTTAATTAAAATCAGATTCCTACTTCTGCCGTCTTTTCCAGTTTACTAGTATCTTAGTTTAATAGATCTCTGCTAGACTACGCTGTAGCACCTGTTCTCAAAGACTCTTTGTTTTTAATTACATTTATAGACATCCACTTCATGGTTTCGTATATTTAAATACAAAACTGTCTCTCAAAGATTTTGTACAGTGATAAATGGTCATACTTACAAAGTTCATTCAAATTCCAAATACTCGTATGTGACATACATCTAATTTTTTAAATGCATTTTGAGAGAAAATAATACATGACATATACGAAAAAATAATTTATTTTATTTTAACTGTTTCGAAACAAATAACGAAACAAAAAACATTACGGTTTCTCTGGAAGAAAAATATAAATAGGAGTAGAAAAATGCTTTTCTAAGAAAAGTGTATTTCTAAGGAAACGAAATATTTCCGCATATTGTTGGTTTTGTATTCTATCAGGGTTTCCATCATGGTTTTATTATTTTATCATATTTAAATACAAAACTGTCTCTCAAAGATTTTGTACAATGATAAATGGTCACACTTACAAAGTTCATTCAAATTCCAAATACTCGTATGTTACATACATCGAAATTTTTAAATGCATTTTGAGAGAAAATAATACGTGGCATGTATGAAAAAATACTTTATTTTATTTTAACTGTTCTGAAACAAATAACGAAACAAAAAACATTACGGTTTCTCTGGAAGAAAAATATAAATAGGAGTAGAAAAATGCTTTTCTAAGAAAAGTGTATTTCTAAGGAAACGAAATAATTCCGCATATTGTTGGTTTTGTATTCTTTGATACACAATCACAAAATACTTCTTATTCCGAGTGAGTTTTTTCCCCTTCTGTTCTTTAGATGATCAGAACCAGGTTTGGATAAATTTCATAGTATGAATCTATGTATATGATCTTTCTTAAGCTTGTTATTTTATTCTATATTTTCAGACGGATTGACTAGATATTCATGTAGTAGAAATAGTTAGAAAAGTTATGTATTTACTTTTTTTATATTTTTTAGATTCAAAAAGATTTAGTTACTTTAACTGAAGTGCACATATCTCGCATGCTGCTTATTATGCAGAGTTCATCGAAAGTTGTTAGATAAACTTTAAAAGATGATAAAGTTAACTGAAACAAATATTTTTTAATACATAAAAAATATACAGGTTTGTAATTCAGTTACTTCCTGAAAAATAGAGAATATCTTCAGGCCTGACATAACAAATATTACTAACTTATATATAAACTATATTATATGTAAAGATATGCTATACTATAAAATATATTTTGACTAAAGTTTGGAAAGACATATTCGAAATACATTTATTCTTCTGAAAAATTTATACTTGAAAAATGTATTCTATCCATGATGAAATACAATATCATCATAGAATTGGATGGAACTGTACAGTATTTCGGTCAGTGAGTACGTACAGTCTCAGGCCAAAAAAGAGAACATCATATATATTTCGATCTCTACATTGTCACAGAGAACAAAACTAGCCATTCGACTGGATATTGTGTATTTTTTCATTCATGTTATAATAATAAGCTTAGCGGTCGTCTTCGTACTGAAATTGTAACAAACTCTGAAATTTTTAGTACGAACACTTATTTTTGACATCCTGTTTCATTTTTTTTTTATACATTGTACCATGGGATAACACTCGTGACGGCAGTTTAAGCATCAAACAGTTTAGAAATAATGGTTTATTGTTTGTTAACTCCTAATGTTATATTCAATTGTAATTGGGAATTCGGATAGTTTTTAAAGGATAACTTAATTCCAAAAAAATACAATTTTTTGAAATAATTTTTCAAAAAAGAATTATGAAATGTAACCTATAAATTTTTAAAAAGTAACCGATTTCTTGAAGCTTCAAATAAGAAAATCCAAAATTACAGTTTAATACGCCGAGCAGTTCTTGAGTTATTCTTAAAAAACTATCCGCATTGCAAATTTTTCTAGATCTATTTATTACAAGTGAATTTAAGATTAGGAGTTCCCTGGTATATTCTAAACTATTGGACCAAATGACTCCCCTCTGATATCGTAATGCCAATTTACCGAAAATGCCAAATATCATGTTAAAAATCTGGGTCACACAAATGAATTCGGTTGCAGTAGTGTCTATGAGGAGTAATTCCTTGAAGTGCGTTTCCAACTTGTTTCCGTTTTATATTTAACTACATTTTTGCATAGTACGTGGTGTGTATAAATTATGTTGATCATAAACAAGGCTTTACAAAAAAAATCATAAGTATTACTGACTATGGACGTGAATTGCTTAAGTTGTGCATTTGATTGTGTGATGCATTTTCCTGCTGAACTATATTACGTATACTAATAGAAGTTTGTAGAATATACATAACTTATTATACAGGATTACGCAAAGAATATGATATATTGCCGTTTATGGTTGGTAATTGGTGGAAGTGCGTTTTAATCTGAGTTATACGTTTTTTACTGAATTAAATTTTAGCTTATTATGTGGTGTGTACAAAAGTTTTTAGATAATATTAAGGATTATACAAAAGAATTCGTGTGCATTTCCATCTATTGGCAAAAATTGATAAAAAAGAATTTAATAACTGAGCTAAACTTTAGCATAGCTATGTAGTATATATGCAAATCTATAGGTCATATACAGGGCTGCACAAAATGATTTGATCAATTTTTGACTATGGAAGGAGATTGCTAAAACTGGATTTTTAAAGGTGTTATATGTTTTCTGAATTGTTTACTTATATGGCTTGTGGAGCTTTGGCCGCATGGTAGACCACCCCGCCTGGCATGAACTTATATACATTCTTTCACCTTATTTATCGGCGGAGTTCCATTACAGTTTAATTTTCTGGGTGTGTTGGAAAGTGTTTCATAATGTATGCATGATGCAGGATTTTTCGATTTTGCTAAACATAAATTAAATGAAGGTATAATTTGTCGAATTGCTATTTTTGTTTTTTCTTGGCATGAATGAATGCATTACATAATTTGAGTTACATTCACATATATGGATATAATGTTTCAGAGACATTTGGATGTGGATATTGCCCACTTCTTTTACTTAGCGTGATGCTAGATATTTCACACAAAGGAGGTTAAATCTGTTACAACTATCCCTAAAATGTTTTTATTATTGTTATAGTTATTATCGAAATTCATGTTTTTAAAATGAGTAATATACATCATGCACTTCGTACTGAAAAAATGGATTCGTCATACAAACAATTTTTGTTGAACTGCCATCTACTAACCCTTAAAATTTAATGATTTATGAACTAGCCTGTATAATTCTTCGCAATATGACAGAGATTAACGAAATACATGTTGGAATGATTATATGAGGGGAACACTGCCTTTATAGTTTTAAGTTTTGATATTATTTGTCAATCTATATTTTCAATAAGTCTTTCTTAACACATTAGCGACTAGTAATTTTGTATGAAATCTGAGTTTTAAAACACCTCTTCTTAAGATCTTTCTTAATTTTTTTCCTAGATAGGTTTCTCAAGTTTATGCTTCAGTAAATATCATTCATTACACGAATTAGTGATCAGCATAATGAGTTATTTTGATATTCGAATGAATCATTTGGGCCTGCACAAAAGTACAGCTGCCACCCTCAGTATTCTTTTTAATCAATTTAAGGCAGAGGTAGAAATTTTAACAATAAATTTAATTAAGAACATGTAGTTTTTTTTACAAAATTTCTGGTTTTAATTAAGAAAAAATAATACGAATGTTGGTAGCTATGCTTTTGCGCATGCCTGAGTGATTCATTTTAATCTAAAATAACTCATTATGCCCACCACTCAGGGATGTAAGCGCTGCGCCACAAATGGCCAATTGTCACCACTAAACTTTAGTAGAATTATTTATCTTATTAAATTTCAGATATTCTGACATTAAATAAGGTGACAAATATTATTAAAATTTAGTGGTGACAATCGGCCATTTGTGGCGCATCCCTGCCACCACTAGTACGGATATAATCTATAATGACTTACAATCTGGACAAATTTGGGCAACATGATATAAATGTCTTTTCTGTAATGTAGAAACCACTTCCTTAATCAATGAGGTTTTGTTGAATAAATACGAGAATTCTCGTTCTCGGTTACCAGTGAGTTAATTCACCATTTCAGTTTTATTATTTTCAGTTAGACGCATTTTGCTTGTACTAAGACTATAGTAGAGTAACTAAATTTGCAAATCCGTTAATAAATAAGAAACATTTAAATTCGTTTACGAATGTTGAAGTTAATTTGCACCAGATTCTTGAAATTTGCCTTATTTTTTTTATTGGTTCGTGCTTGTTTTAATATTATTAATGAAGATACAAAGACTATCATTATTTCATATTTGAAAATATTAATAAAACTATGAGTATATTTTTGTGAAACAACTGACAATTATATTATTGATTCGGCAACTAATGTTTTTTAAAATATGTTTCAATAAATATTTAAAACTAATAAATGTTTCTTAATGTTTATTCTAGTGTGCATAGTTGACAACCCTCCTACATTTTTGAGTACCAATATTTCCAAAAAGTGATCTTCGGCGACTATGGCTCTGCTTAAAAATGTATTATGGTTTTGAAATTACTAATTTTCAGCGCTTAAGTGTATGGTCACAGAGATTACGAAAGAAAAATAATTGAATTCTGAAACTCGCTACATTTCTAGTTCTAGCTTCAAAGCTATCACTAAATAACTATGTCATTTATATCAGGGGTGATTGTTTTCCCGGTATTTTGTACACCACTAAATTTATATAGCAATATTCTTAGTAGGTCATCGCAGAATATATCGGTTAAAGAAGAAAGATATTGCTATATAAATTTAGTGGTGTACAAAATACCGGGAAAACAATCACCCCTGATATAAATGACATATTTATTTAGTGATAGCTTTGAAGCTAGAACTAGAAATGTAGCGAGTTTCAGAATTCAATTATTTTTCTTTCTTAATCTTTGTGCTCATTTTCTAACATCAGGTCAACACATTAAAAAAAACTGTGTTATTTTTCAAAACACATTTAGAATTCTATACAACTTTATTAAAATACATTTTAGTCATTAAAAACATGTTTATTTCATACATTTTAAAAACAGTTTATTAAATATTATGCTAGTCCACACGTATGAAAGAAAGAACATTCTCTATACTTTAATATGATTCAATAATGTTGATTTATGAATGTTGAAACTTCGAATACATAGGGATTTTTCCTTTTAAAAACAGAAGTAAAATGGTTAAACATTCTTTATATTAATTACAATAGTATACGCTTTCAGGCCGTATATTAAATTTACTATAATATTAACGGATATTTGAAAATGTATTAAAGATAGTAAAGTATGATATCGATAAAGAAATGCATATAAAAAATGATTTATTATATCTTTATTACACATCAAAGCGTGGAAACGATGATACCATTAATAATAAAAATGTACTGCATGTAAAGAAGAAGAAATGAATGTGATACGATAAAAGGCGGATAAGTGGAATTATAAAAAAATAATATTGTTTTGTCTGTAGGGCAATTCTTCCATCTTTTTTCATGAAAGTAGTTTTATCTTCACGTGTATTCCTATTTGTGTCTTGTGCCAGTAACTAAATACAATATTAATATTATTTGTTTATTTATTACAGAAAAGTATTTAACCTATGCCATTTTTCAAACTATTTCTCTGAACCATAACTACTCATTTGTATACATGGCTGTCAAATTCTGCTCTTTTTTGTTACCGCTATAATAATAATTCCCGAATAGTAAGTTTTGACTTATTTAATTTCAAAGGTTCTACTATGAAATTACTCGAAGATTACTATTTGGAAAAAACGCGAAAGTTAGCAGCTATATATATATATATATAAGAGTATATATATATATATATATATATATATGTTACGGCCAAAACCCGAAATCGGCCAATTCGCGAATTGGCCAACTTTGCTTTAAATTCATTGGCCAATTCGGGATTTGGCCGGCCAATTCGCGAATTGGCCAGAGTCTGTCGGCCAGTTCGCGAATTGGCCAGTTCCCTAAATAGCTATGGGTAGTTTGAATGTAAGTGCTTGACATATTCAGTATTGAAAATTAAGTATGTAGAGATTATAATTCATGTACAGGAGATCTCAAAAGTAATATGTGACTTAATGGTCTATGGAGAAAATCAATTACTGCGTGCCTTAATGGCGTTACACTGTTACAAATATAATAAAATGATAGAAATTTCTGAGGTGCACTAAAACATGCTTCTGTAGAATAAGGAGCAAAAATAATTTATCATTGATTTACAGGGTCACACAAAATAATTCTATTACATAATGGTGTACGGGGGAAAATGTTTGCAGCGTATTTTAATTATGTTTCATTTTTTGAAATATGATGAAACTGATATACATTGCTGATTTTTACTACAAGATTTTTTTCTGTTGAATATAATGTGTATATCAATTATTGTTCATTTACAGGGACACATAATTGATTTCGAATACAGTACTGTATCGGAAGTATTATCTATTAGGGATGATTGCTGGAAGTGCGTTTTCAGTTATGCGTTTTTAAGTTTAATTAAATTTTTGCATGCTACGTGGTGTACATAAATTCTATTAATCCTAAAGGGCTAAACAAAATAATTCTTAACCCTTTCCGGCACAGACAAATTCTGTTCGTAAAATGATAAATTACTGACTGACACCGAATTTAGAAACGACTTTTTTAGAAAATAAGAAGTCCTTATTTTAAGCTTTCATTGTAGAATCAAAATTTTATTAAAATATTCTTGGTGCCGTATGCAAGTTTGGAATTAAAATTAGCTGTGCCCGGAGTGGGACCACTGTGCCGGAAAGGGTTAAGCTTTACTATTGTGATTTTAAAAAGGTACATTAAGTATGCTTTTTAATTTGAACTATGCATTTTCAAGCACAAATATAATATTTAGATTACTAAAAGAAGTTTCTAAAATATAAATTAAATCATATGCAGGGATATGCAAAGAACTTGATACTGGGCTGCCTATGAAAAGTAATTCCTGGAAGTATGATTTCAGTAGTTTTATGTGTATTTTTGCCTAAATTAATATTTGGCGTGTATAAGAACCTGTAGGTAATATACTGGTCTTTACAAAATAATTCAAGTACATTTCTGCCCATTGGTAGAATCTCCTGAAGGTGCATTTTCAACTATGTTATGCGTTTTATGACTAAACTAGATTTTAGAATACTATATAGAATATATACAAATCAGTACATCATATGCAGGGTTTCACAAAACAATTAGAGTTTTTCTCCGGCTATGCTCAGTAGTGGCTGAAATCTGGCTTTCAAATGTATTATGCGTTTTCTAAAATGTTTACTTGAGTATCTTTTTTACCTTATTAAACGGTTCTGTTAAAATATTCTATAAGTGTTGCAAAGTATTTCATAATCTATGCTTGACGCATATGATTCTTCTTTCTTGTATCTTCATTGATGACATTTTATTATAACGATAAAAAATAAAATATTAATTTGCAAAAATCGTGTTTGTCAAGGGCATTAAAATTGAACTAACATCATCATATATCAAAAGAAAACACTCATTTTTAAATGAATAATTTTTAAACATGAAACTGCAGCATTTTCCTATGATTGCGTCAAAATGAAATTATTTTCATATTTTTTCATTCTGCCCACTCTGAAATTAGGTACCAAAATTTCAATAGAAGAAATTGCTTTCCCCTGTGATAATGACGTCATTTTAAAAAGACATTCGACTGAAAAAATATTTTTTTATTCCGAAAACGCCAATATTTGACTACGATTGTGTCCAAATGGCAAAATTTACATTGGTATTTCATTCCTCTGATATTGACATCAGACCCAAATGGTTTACAATATGTTTCTATCAGAAAAAATGGAATCAGGTTTAAGTGAAAACACACATTTTCTTCCATAAATTGATGTTTGCCGTAAATTGATGTTTGCCATATGAACGATTTCTGGACAGTGAAGAGTAGAGACCCGTTACAGAGAGGTTTCTCGTTACAGTGATTGCCGTATTAAAGATTAAAGGTCTAAAAGAGCACAAAACCATATTTGGGTGATAGCTGTAGTAACAGTTAAGAGGATACTTCAATCGCGCGAAAACACCCGCTGGCTAATATTAATCCTATATTAGAATTTTTTTAAATATCTCCTTTGCATTTCAATATTTTTTAATGATTGTTTTTGCCTTGAATAGCTGATATTGATCTCTTCACAGGTCGTTTGTTTTACTTTTTCGATTTTGTTTACAGGTTTTTTTTTTATTATGAGGCTACTATCACTTTTGGAACCGGTTTCGAAAGTGAAAGTATCTTAATAAAAATAACCTGTAAACAAAATCGAAAAAGCAAAAAACGGCCTGCGCAGAGATCGACCTCAGCTACCCAATGCAAAAGAAAATTAATTAAAAATATTGACATATAAAAGAGAAATTTAAAAAAAAATCTCCCATAGGATTAATATTAGCCAGCGGGTGTTCTTCCGTGAATGAAGTAGCCTCTTAATGGTGGCAAAGCACAAAAAGTCCCATTAAATTAAGGGACCCCATTATACTGATAACAATTTAAAAGGTTCATAGGCGCGAAGCCCAGAATGCCCATTATATAAAAGGTGTGCGTTATAATCATCATTATTTTAGCGGTTTATGAGCGCAACGCGCAGGGAGCCTCGTTTTTCAGGAAACCACGTTACAGTGATTTCCGCATTAACAAATTATAAGTGCTAACTGCACAAGGTCCCGTTTTGTAAGTGATTCCATTACAGTGATTACCTTATTACCCTTCTGAATGTCCGTCAAAAGGGCTGTATTGTAATGTTGTTTTCACTGTATTTTATTTTAAATGCTAAAAAAAGGTGATTATTCCAAAATTATTTTAAAAACTTAATTATACATATGAATGTAATCTTTGAGGTTATCAATCGTTACTCAATGCATTAAAACTGCATTACATACGGTGAATTGTATTATTTTTAATAATGATTGTATTAAAGTGAAATCTGGAACTCAGTGAATGTATTAACACGGGCTTGTCAATGAGTGGGTTAACGATATATGTGCACAAAGTGACAAATATGATAAATACAAAAACTCTTGCGATAGGATTATTATGCGACGTTTAGAAAGCAACGTAAATAGCAGAATAAACAATGTAAATTTACGTTTAAAATATTTTAAGACTTCATAAGAAAAATTTTTTTTAGTAGGGAAAAAAGGAGAAGGAAATATAGCAAGGCCAACGTATATGATCGAAATTAAATGTGATTGTGCTTTTCTTTATGTTGGTTTTATGTATTAGATATTCACCATGAAACTAATTTTACATATACAAAACACTGGATATATTTATTTGTTAACATAGGAGTCCGCAGAACAATATCAGGAAGGGGTAAGATTTTCGAACAGATGTAACTCTAATCTAATTTTTACTTTCTTCTATCTATAATAGAAAAAAATATAGTAATCGAAAAAAAATTTCGACTTTCGGTTTTCGACGGGCTTACACATTTTAGGGGTCGGAGATCTCGAAAAACAGGTTTATACAAAATGTCTCATGCAAAATGCATCATCAATGCAAAATTCTTCTCATTTTTTGTTTTGAAAAATATACATAATTTAAAAAAATACGACTTTTGAAGTATTAACATGTATGAGATAGAAGAATGTGTTGTGATTGGCGCAACCGACAAGTTTTCTTCTGTTAAATCGAGAATATAAACACGAAATAAACAAAATGTATTACTTTTTTTATCAGAACTCCACGTGCAAAACAATTTTTAAATACATCGGCATAAATACACAAATATAACAACACATATTAAAACTGAAGAATCGAAACAGTTTACTATTTTTCCTAATCCGTGCCGGGGTTTTGCCCCCTGTATCCTCCGTTTAAAATAATTTTTAAACACATGAACATAAAAAGAAAACATAACTAAAAGCTGTCTTTAAAGGGGAGCTAAGGGGACTTTGACAAAGTGACGAAAATTATTAACTACTTCTCTTTTTAGTGTTTAATTATTTTACATTTGAGAAGAATAAATTTTACTATTGCTTTCAAAATCAAAGAGAAAAAAGATCATAAATTTGAAAATCCAGCAAGTGGCAATTGCTCTCCGCTGACCCATCATCCCACCCCCACCCCCTGTTTTTCGAACTTTTAAACGAATAATAATGTTTTAAAATTCCTCCATACAAACACTTTGGTCATATTAATAATAATAGAAAAAAATTATACTTTTAAACTAGTTTTTCGTAAAAAATAATGATTTTGGACAAAGAATATTTTTTAAATGAATCATAAGAAATTACAATATTTATATAAAATACTATACTAATACGAAGAATACAATAAACACAATGAATCATGAGTCACAGAAGCAGGAAATTAATTCTTCAACAGATCAGAATATAATCGTCACAATGACTTCGCTGTATCAGAATAAGTCACAGAAGCGGGAAATTCTTCATCAGAGAACATCTGTCATAAATTTCTAAAAAGTATAATCGTCACAACTTGGAACTTCCTTTCCTATCACGTGTCACGTGTGTACGTGAGTGTCCCCTATCGGACAGCCTTGGATCCCCATTTCGTATATTGGCCAAGGATTCCCGGCCACTTCGCGAATTGGCCGGCCAAAACCCGAAATGCATTGTTCATTTCACGTACTTCGGGTTTTGGCCAGGAATCTCGGCCAATTCGCGAACTGGCCGGCCAGTTCGCGAATTGGCCGAACTTCGGGTTTTGGCCGTAACATATATACTCGTTGTTTGAAAAGACAGGTGTTTAACCAATGTGTTTTGCCTGCACTAACTTATGGAGCAGAAACTTGGACGCTAACAAAACGGATGGTACAAAGGTTACAAACAACACAGCGAAGTATGGAAAGATGCATACTAGGCATAACCAGGAGAGACAGAAAGAGAATAACGTGGATAAGAAGTCAGACGAAAGTTTTTGACATCACTGGGAGAATTAAACGGCTAAAATGGAAATGGGCTGGGCACATTGTAAGAAGACAAGACAATAGATGGAGCACAAACACCCTACAGTGGTATTCCAGAGATGTAAAACGACCAAGAACACACCCTCAAGTAAGATGGAGTGACGAAATCAGAAAAGTTGCCGGTGTTAATTGGATGACTAAAGCACTAGACAGGCAACAATGGAAAAATCTGGGGGAGACCTACATCCAGCAGTGGATTGAAAAAGGTTGTTGATGATGATGATGATGATTATATATATATATATATATATATATATATATAGAGAGAGAGAGAGAGAGAGAGAGAGAGAGAGAGAGAGAGAGAGGAGAAAGAGGTGGAGGTGGGGAATACCTCTGTGAAAAAGTGAAAACAAAATATTTTATTCAAATGTATTCGAATGTTAGTATGCCAGATCATGACTTTGTATCATCGGAATAGGAACAAACTGAGCTGAAGACTTTCCCTCGAGGAAAGACAATGTAGAGATTTCTGACAAAGAGAAAGTTTAAATCGGCTGTATTAAATACTGATAGGAAAACGACGGCAGTTGTGTGATGACTTCGGCCTGAGAAATAGCTCTCCGAGATGCTCTCAAAATCATAACGTTGGGTTAAAGCAGGACTACACTAGATAACGGGCTCGCTCATTCATTATCATGATGTCACAAATGGTGGCTGACCGCGACCAGCGATTGGTGCAAAGCGACGCGCCCATCGTTTTGTGCCAATCGCTGTATGTCTTTCGTTTTTTCGTTTCGCTTTGTACCAATCGCTGGACGTGGCTAGCCACCATTTTTGACATCATGATAATGAATGAGCCAGCCCGGTATCTAGTGTAGCCCTGGTTAAAGCCGATGTTAATTTCATTTTTAACTTTGTACATAATATCCTGTAACTATTATTAATTTTAAATATTTTATTTAAGTGTATAGTTAATCAAAGATTTATTAAATAAGTGTGAAGGGCTAGCCATCATTATTCTACGACTAGGAAGTTATAATATTTGAGCATTGGCCTCCATGTTACATAAACTTATTCCTTAGACTTACCCGTGTTACGGTGATTTCGGATTGAAGTGTTCATCTTTAAGCACAATAGAAGCTTAAGATACAGATTATGTTTAAAATCGACACTGCTTAATGTGTTTAAATTGTCACTTGAACGCCACTGCTTTCAATTTTCGGTTAACGGTGCAGCCTAGAACATCAATTCATCCAATGATTTTTTTTTTTAATCCGCGATATTCTAGTTTTATTCTGGTTCTGTTCTGCATATGTGGGTCACGAGTGTCAACCATATTTTATCAGAGCAAGAACCGCTGCTATTTTCTTTCTACCCTGGTGCTTTTTCAATAAATTTTTCCAGCTTTGCGTTGCGTGTGCGATCAAGAATTGGGCATTTTATCTATTTCCATGAATTCTAACGCCTTATCCACTATAGTTTATTTAATTATTTTCTTTTTCTCGTCATCATGACTGTGCGCACGGTATACAATTCTCAGAGAATAACTTGAACACACTAGTCTTATTTCATTCTTTCGTTATTTAAGTGTTATATAACACGTTATGTGTAACATAGTGTTCAAAGGATACGAATTGTTTTTATTTGGAAACACTTTATATGGAATCACAGAAACCGGCAGAACTGTGTTTTTAATATTTCACTATGTTTCTGAAAAAGATTTTAAATGCCACTAATCAGATCAAATCAGCAATGACCTGAAAAATAAAGCTGTTTCTTATTCAAGTTTTGGCAATGGCAGATGAGAGAACAGAAAAAAAAAACTTTTTTTAAGAAATACAGAATTTTTTTCATGCTTTCTTTTTAAAGACTTTTTAATCTTGGATGTAGAATTCAACACTAAACTAACAGAAAACTATATTAAATTTTCACAGATCCAGATCATATCATTTGCAAATTTGTTATATTTAGATAATGGAAATTCTACAGAAGATATTGCTAAACGTATCTGAGAGGTTGTAACAGATTTGACTGCTTTGCATAAGTGTTTTCGCACTAATACAAATTCAGAAACAGAGACGGAAGAATACCCAAATAGTGCAAATACCGGACCCACAACATGAAATGCCTTAAATAACGGTTTCTTCTTTTAGTTCTATTTTCAGGTACGCTATACGCACGAGGACGTGCCGCAACTAGGATGGCCAAGTATTAGTATCCCAGATCACTACTTTATATCTTCGCCCTAGTAACAAGCTGAGCTTAACACTTTTCAACGAAGCGTAGAGCTTTCTGATACAGAGAAAGGATCAGCATAATTAAATATTGATAGGAAAACGACACCAGTTTTACGTCAGAGCGTGTGATGTCTTCGGCCTGAGCAGTAACCCTAACAAGGTCATTCATTAATAAGGCTCAAAATTATGATGTTGGAGTAAAGCCGATGTTAATATTTACATGTATATATTATTTTATTTTAAATGTTTTATTTAGGTATATAGCTAATCGTGGATCTATTAAATAATTTTGAAGTGTGATGGACAAGTCATCATTATACTAAGACTACTAAGTATAATTGTATATACAGAGTGTCCGAAAAGTCTGGAAACTGTCAAATAACTCGAGAAATATACATCGTTTTGAAAAACGATAAAATGCATGTTCAATATTTTTGAAAAACCTATTTAGGAATATGGAAGTTCCCCCCCCCAACTTTGTCCCCCGGGGGGAAAGGGGGGGCATCTTTGAAATCTTAAATGATGACCGCCATTTTTTATTGCCGATTCGGATTCTACGGGAAAAAAATACGTAACTTTTGTATTGAACATTTTCTTCGAAACATTGTAGATGGCGCTGTAATCGAGTGCAATGCTGTGAGAAACGTTACCATTGCAATGTCTGGAAAAGCTCGAATAACTCGAGAAATATACATCGTATTGAAAAACGGAAAAATGTATGTACAATAGTTTTGAAAAATCTACTTAGGGATATCAAAGTTGCCATTTTTCTAAAATATTAAACACGTATTTTTCTGTTTTTCAATACGATGTATATTTCTCGACATATTGGAGCGTTTCCAGACACAGCATTGCTCTCGATTACAGCGCCATCTACAATGTTTCGAAGAAAATGTTCAATACAAAAGTTACGTATTTTTTCCCGTAGAATCCGAATCTGCAATAAAAAATGGGGGTCATAATTTAAGATTTCAAAGTTTCTGCCCTTTCCCCCCGGGGAGGGCAAAGTTGGGGGGGGGCAACTTTCATATCCCTAAATAGATTTTTCAAAAATATTGAACATGCATTTTGCCGTTTTACAATCCGATGTATATTTGTCGAGTTATTTGATCGTTTCCAGACTTTTCGACACCCTGTATATATATATAATAAAATTTTAAAATAACAAAATTTAAATTTCTCTGTCTTAAAATTTTAATTTACTTCGTTGTTAAAAATTATTATTATTTATTCCAATAAATTTATTTTAAATTTATCCTTAATTTACGCTTAAAATTATATTTTCAACCAATATTATTCTAAATTAAAGTGTAAATATTGTTTAAAGTGATAAAAAAACATAACATCTA
The DNA here is from genome assembly GCA_963931845.1 of Maratus michaelseni. Taxonomy (NCBI): domain Eukaryota; kingdom Metazoa; phylum Arthropoda; class Arachnida; order Araneae; family Salticidae; genus Maratus; species Maratus michaelseni. The sequence continues at coordinate 103,790,047 of OZ007600.1, forward strand.
GATGAGAAATGTTTCCTTCGCTCATACTGTGACATCTTCAGATCAAAATGATCTGATCAATACGCAGAACAATGTCGTATATATAAAAGATACGGAAGATATTTCAGAGTTAATTTTTCGATCTGAAGATGTCGCCGTTAGATCGAAGTAAACACTTCTCATCTACATTAAAAGGTATTTTTAAACCTTTTGTGTTATGTTTTTTATCACTTTAAGCAATAATTACACTTTAATTTAAAGTTAACAAGTGATTTTATTATATTATTTACAATATTATTCTATTAAAATGTACATTCATATTTAATACTTGGAAATTTTTCCAGAGAAAATTTCTCCCGCCTTGCATTTATAATATTCAAATATTTTAATAGCTTAATAGGTGTATAAGCAATATGCGTTTTAATAAGCAATTTAAAAAAAAAATTAATATTATGAATGCAAGGCGGGAGAAACTTTCTCTGGAAAAATTTCCAAGTATTAAATATGAATTTATTCAATTTTCTTTGATTTCGTGTTTGTCCCAGGGTTGGCGGCTCACGGAAATATTCCATCTTGTGCTGCGTTTGTAGCCTTTCCAACATGTTATGGTGAAATAGTTCCAGGCTGAGTATCGTTCCCAAGTGGTTCAGTTGGTAGAACGTCAGTGTGCTAGTCGGATGACCCGGGTTCGGGTCCCGGCTTGGGTACTTTTCACTATGTTGCCTATTAAGCAATTAAAAACATTGAATATTATAAATACAAGGCGGGAGAAATTTTCTCTGTAAAAATTTCCAAGTATTAAATATGAATTTATTCAATTGTCGATGCTGAATTTTATTTGATTTCGTGTTTGCCCCAGGTTTGGCGGCTCACGGAAATATTCCATCTTGTGCTGCGTTTGTAGCCTTGCAAACATGTTATGGTGAAAGAGTTCCAGGCTGAGTATCGTTCCCAAGTGGTTCAGTTGGTAGATCGTCAGTGCGCTAATCTGATGACCCGGGTTTGAGTCCCGGCTTGGGTACTTTTTCACTATGTTGGCTATACGTGTATTAAGCAATTAAAATTTTTGAATATTATGAATGCAAGGCGGGATAAATTTTCTTTGAAAACATTTCCAAGTATTAAATATGAATTTATTCAATTGTCGATGCTGGATTTTCTTTGATTTCGTGTTTGCCCCAGGTTTGGCGGCTCACGGAAATATTCCATCTTCTGCTGCGTTTGTAGCCTTGCCAACATGTTATGGTGAAAGAGTTTCAGGCTGAGTATCGTTCCCAATTGGTTCAGTTGGTAGATCGTCAGTGCGCTAATCTGATGACCCGTGTTTGAGTCCCGGCTTGGGTACTTTTTCACTATGTTGTCTATACGCGTATTAAGCAATTAAAATTTTTGAATATTATGAATGCAAGGCGGGATAAATTTTCTTTGAAAACATTTCCAGGTATTAAATAAAATTTATTCAATTATCGATGCTGGATTTTCTTTGATTTCGTGTTTGCCCCAGGGTTGGCGGCTCACGGAAATATTCCATCTTGTGCTGCGTTTGTAGCCTTGCCAACATGTTATGGTGAAAGAGTTCTAGGCTGAGTATCGTTCCCAAGTGATTCAGTTGGTAGAACGTCAGTGCGCTAATCTGATGACCCGGGTTCGAGTCCCGGCTTTGGTACTTTTTCACTATGTTGGCTATACGCCTATTAAGCAATTAAAAAATTTGAATATTAGAATATACATTTTGACTCTTTTTTTTTCGGAAATATGATTCGCAATGCAGAGACTATTATTTTTGTTTTCGCGCCATACATTCACACAGTGCAGTTTTTTTTTCTATATACATAAAAAGTGCTCCAGAAATATTTTCTAATCATATAAAGCTAAGATCGCATCTCTCTCAGAACTGCCTTTTTGACTATTTTTGAATTTGTTTAATCACAAGAAGTTCCTTTTCCGGTGACGGTATTTCATTGTACCGACTTGAAATACGGTCAAGAACCCCTTTCGCCTACCGTATCTTATGTCTTATAAGTTATCATTTGCTCTCTTTTGTCTGATGAAACCCGACAAAGCATGTCACTAAAATTATATCAGAGTTAACTGTGGGTACCAGTATTTCAGGACAAAATCTTCACAGTATCATACCTACCAACATCGCACTAAATTTCCGTACAATGTAGGCTAATTTAACCGAGGTTAAACACGTTACAAACCAGAATTTTCTTAAGAAATGCATTCAAATAGGTTCCACAAAAGAACATGAAACTTAATGTATATTAATTTTTCAGATATGTTTTCTGGTTAGAAATATCTTTAACCTTGATGAAATTAATTGACATTGTACGGAAGTTTAGTTGAAAGTTGGCAGGTATGTATTATATTTCTAGAATATTTGCAATAGAAATGTATGACAAACATTTTTATTTAGAAGCGGTGGTAGAAAGAATGTTTATCTTTATTTTCAGATGATAATCTTGAATAAGTGTAACACGTAAATGCTGTATACACTAATGTTGCAGACCGTAAGAAGTAGGATAGATAAGAAACAGATATCTGAAAAAATGCTCAATGTGAATGAAATTAAATTATATATTAAAAACTTTGAAATATACCATAATATTCAAGTAATTTTCCCCCAATACGCATGATACTGCGTGAAAGCTAGGTAAAGCAACAAAGTTAATCCAAAGTTCAGTGAATCGAACTAATTGCGTTCTTATGGTGAAGGGCAGCAATAAGATCTACACAAGAATGCATACACGGTTGCATGTCCAAGTTAACCATGCAACCGTGGTTCCAGATTTTTCATGGTTCCTTTAAATCAGGTTTAACAGATATTGATTGCAGACGAATGTAACGAACTGCATTTAAGTGGTTGCTCTGTATATTGTTTTGGTTGTCGTATAAATGGAATTTCTCGTTCCATCTAGCACTAAAATGATTTTGTATCTAACGCATATTTGCGAACATCCCATTTTCCGTAAATTAAAAAACACATTCTCTAAACCAGAAATTTTATTTTACGACTGAAATTTAAAATATTTCAAATAACAACCATATAGAAAAAATACACAATTAATTAAATAAATAAAATTATAGATCAATTTTCTAGTTCAAAATATGGTTTTTTTTTTTTTTTTTTTTTTTTTTTTTTAATTAAGAAAAAGGAGCGGGTGATCAGCGAGTATTATAGAAGCAGTAGAATACGATGTGTCATCAACTACAGGTGGCACGAAATTCAGCATGACAAATTACCTTTCAGAATGTAATTTTTGGATTTCTTATTTTTAATGTTTAATTTCTAGGAATTTTTATTTACGTTCCTGGAGAAGTTGTGAACTCTTTCGGTAGGAAACACGTACTCCTACAGATCCGGGGTGCACCGGTTGTGAACAGCTGGTCTCGTTACCTCAGCAGTGCGAATTTATTATTTAAATAGCTGACCACCCCGACGTTGTCCCATAAAGAATAGTACAAAAGCGAAAAACTGTCAAAATCATAATAAAAAATCGCGGAAAATATAAAAATCGCGAAAAATATAAAACTCCCTGCACGAATTCTGAATAAACATTATTGATAAGAGTACAAAATTTATTATATTGGGCTAAAAGATTGAAACTGGATTCTTCTTTTTATTGTGGTAAAATCGCTGCGAATCTTGGAAAAAAACCGATAAATTATTAAAAATTCCAAAAGACAAAATTTGCTATATTGGGATAAAAGATTAAAATAGAATTTCTTATACGAATGTCGAAAAATCTCTGTGGAACGCGAAAAAACTCTAAAAATTACATAAAAAATTCGCGAAATTATTTTAACTTGCTGTACGAATTCCGAATAAACTTTGTTTAAAAGAGGGCAGAATAAACAATATTGGGCTAAAACATTAAAACCGGCTGAATTTTACTAAAACCTTAGAATTGCAAAAAACTCGAAAAAAAATCTCATAAAAATTGCTAAATGTTCAAAAATCGCAAAATTTCCTACTGTGGGCTAAAAACATTGTAACTGGAATTCGTTCACAAATGTCAAAAATTGGCGAAAAGCTTGCAAAAACGGTAAAATCGTATTGAAACTCGTGGATGACAAAATGAACTATATTAGGCAAAATGTTGGAAACCGAATTCCTTTTATGAATTCTAAAATACCGACACGGTACGCCAACAAATGGTAAAAAATGCATTGAAAATCGCAAAAATGTCAAAATCGCGGATGAGAAATATTACCATATTAAGCTAAAAATATGAAACCGAATTCTTTTTTCGAATGTCAAAAATTAGCTTGCGGATCGCGAAAAAACGCTAAAAATTGTATTAAAAATCGCTAAAATATCACAAGATACAGAGAACGCTAAAAATCGCATTGAAAACAGCATTAAAATTCGCTAAAAAATTAAAAATCGCGGGACAAAACTTTCTATATTTGGCTAAATGTTTGAAACTGAATTTCTTATACAAATCTCGATAAACCACTTTCAGTACTCGAAAAAATGCTGAAAATTGCTCGAAATCGCATTGAACGTTTCATTAAATTCGTTAAAATTCAAATATCGTGGAATACAAAATTTACTATATTGGACAAAAAGTTTGAAACCAAATTCTTCTTTCTAATGTCAAAAATCACCGCAAAATGCTCTAAAAATCGTGACAAACTGGACGTTACTGTTTGAAAATGGTGGTAACTGAAGTCTATATAATTGGGAAAATATTCTTTTAAATGTAAATAAAGGTGGAGTTGCATGAACTAATTCCCGTTGAAGTTGGTGATATACAGCCCGAGAAAATAATGCGGCATTACAGTTCGAAAATGGTGGTAACTGAAGTCTATATTTCGGAAAAAAAAACTTTTAAATGTAACTAAAAGGGGAGGTGAATGAACCAATTACCGTTTTAATCTGTCCCATAGAGATCGAGAAAAGAATGAGACGTTACTGTTCAAAAATGGTGGTAACTGAAGTCTATATTTAGGAAATCATACTTTTAAATGTAAATAAAGGGGCAGGTGAATGTAAAATTGCACCAAGATGTCTCTCTTCCCCATCCTCAGGTTGAAATCTATATCTTAATTAGTTATCTTAATTTCTGCTCATTACTGAAAATTCGCAATGATTTCTTTTCATTTTCGTAATGTAAATGGGGGTATCGACCGAAAACAGATATATTTTTGTAGTTCACTTTTTTAATGAAAGCCAACCTCTGGTATCGATATATCAAATAATCGTCTTAATTTTCGCTAAATAGTGAAAATTTTTAAATTCATTCATTTCCGCTTGCAAATCAAGAAAGAGCATGTTTGCGTTTCTTTTGTAATGCAAAATGCGAAAAAACTCTAAAAAATGCATAAAAAATTCTCGAAAAATTTAAAAATCACTGTAAAAATTTCGAATAAACTTTATTAAAAAGAGGACAAAATTTACTGAAGCCGAATTATGTTTATTAATGTAGAAAAACCGTCTCAAAACGCTAAAAATCTCATAAAAATTTAAATTAAAAAATCAATACAAAAATCCAAAATCGGGCTTCAAGGTGCGTTACAACTGATATAGAGGTACTTTTTTACCAAATTTTGTACCTCTGCGTGAAGCATTCTCTGCAGAACAGACACAGAAAGGCAGACAAACTTATTCCTTATTACTATAGTTTGAATCTTTGACTGCTTCTTCTGTTTGCAGTTTGGATCACCTAGGCGTTTAAATTTCATGTTTTGTACCCAAATTAGATATAAATAAATTGTCAATTCGAAAGCAGATGTTTGTTACTATTTCAAAATACTTAAAGACCCATCCAATTCAACTATTCGGAGGAAAACAAATTCTGATGAACAACTCCAATAATTATATAATTAATTTTATTGTTTTATAATTTTATCAAAATTTCTTCAAAATACTTCACTAAACCAAAACCTTTCATTAACATCGGAGAAAACAAGAAAATATCACTCTGGAAAACAGCAAAATAAATTTGGAATTTAGAGGTTTTTTATGTGTACTATCTCTCATACTCAGATTTCTAAAAACTATTCCTTTTGGACTAAAGAATCAATGCCTGGTTTAAATAATCCCTTGATTTAATTAGTATTTAAACCCACATATACTCTGAAATTAACATGTACGTCGTTAAATATATTGAATAATGTTCATTAGTCGAAAGTTTTAAGTTCCGTAATAATTTTTCTCTTTGTCCTAATACTGTAGGATAGGAAGAATAATTAATGGTACATTATAAATAATGACTATTTAGAAATGAATTAAATCAATCGTTATTAAACATTGTTATCACACACGTATCTACAGTATATTTAGTATTTAAGTGTTACATAAAATGGCAAAATAACAATAAAAAAATATAAAGATCACAAGAAAATAATCCATTACAATATTAGAGCAGCTTGAACCGTGACAAACGGAAAAGAAACAACAACAAACAAGCTAATGTAAATAACCTAGAAGATAATAATAAAATAGGATACTAGGAAATGTTTGCTCTTATCGAAAAAGAAAATTGCTTTGCCAGGCAGATTTCTTTCACTTCTTTTTGTATGGAACATAAGTTTTTCTTTGTGTAACTTAGTATTTGTTACAGGTAAGGACAATTGGAGAAAATATTGCTGGTATTTATTAATTACAAGTAGACCGGCAAGAGGCATTCCCACGACAATCGTCGAGATTACTTGCTAAAACGTTTTTTCATTAATTTATGATTAACTGCATTTTTTAATCAAACAACGTGTTTTAACGATATGGCAGTGTAAGCCTATTCCAAAAATCTTTTGTATGATACCTATTACACACACACACACACACACACACACACATATATATATATATATATATATATACATAATATTTTTTTTACTCAAAACACATTATTTATATACAGGGTGATTTTTTTTAAAGTTGTGAAAGTAAAACACTATAACAAAAGAACCACTGATCCAAATGACCTAAAATTTCACCAGTATGCTCCCAAAGCAATGGGAATTTTTTTGATATGGTTAAAAAAACTTAAAATCGCACCGACAGATGGTGCTGTAAGGTAGCAGAAACAAAGAATATCAAAACAATGAAGGGTACTTTGAGAAACCATCTTCCGTAGACCCTCTGTCGTCATTGGACCTTTTCTAAATTTCTTAAGTGTCCTAAATCTACTAAGAGCAGTTGCTGCGCTGTCATTATTCTGATAATACAGTTTCACTAACAACGCACGGTCTGTCAATGGCGCAGTCATTGCGAGGATTTCCGTAGAATAATGAACACGATATGTGCGTACTTCACGTTTTTATCGCCAACGTGCATGTGCCGGGCACAAGTTCGTCTCCCGACTTTACTGCATGTACAGCGCCATCTGTCGGTGCGATTTTAAGTTTTTTTAACCACACCTAAAAAATTCCCATTGCTTTGGGAGCATACTGGTGAAATTTTAGGTCATTTGGATCAGTGGTTCTTTTTTATAGGGTTTTACTTTCACAACTTAAAAAAAAAATCATCCTGTATATAAGAAAAACAAGCATATACTCAATACTATATTTTCAAGACTTTTTGTCATGCACTCATCTTCATATATAAATATATATTAAGGTGGTTGCATGGCAAAAAGTCTTGAAAATAAAGTATTGATCATATGTGTTTTTTAATTTTTTAAGAATGTTAAAAAAATTATTAGAAATGAATCACTACAAAAAAAAAAAAGATATGTTAATATATAAGGAAGGACCTTAATGTAAAGCACCAATTCGAAACTAAACACCGAAGTGAAGCAACATCGAGAGTGATCAGTACTCAGAGTGCATACGAGTATCTTAAGCAATACTATTCCGAATAAAACTCAGAAATTCTACAAATTCTACAATTAAAAAAGACAAAAATTATTATTAGGAAATACTGGTGTTCAAATGTAAAAATCGTACATATCCTCGTTGGTGGGAGCGTGTCCTCCTCGGAATACTGCACTGCTATAGCCTCCATGTAGATGCCGCTTGTTTACACAGTCCTCTGGTTAGGAGATATTTAGGAAGGAAAGAGGAACCGAGCAGTGTTGTCCATTATCGCATTTTTTAGGTGCGTTCGTAATTATATAAATACGTAGCACCAATAGTCGTCGTCTGGTCCGTCCGTCTGTCCGCATATACAACGCAAAAACTACCGAATGGTTTGAAATTTAAGATATATTATCTTTGCAGAATTTTGTCGAGACATTTCAAATTTTATGAAAATCGAATCAAAACTTTAGAAGATATTAATAAAAATATTTATTAAGACACGTGAATAATAATAAAAAAAATCGGTGATTTCTTTTTATAGGAGTTTCCGAGGTTTAACCGTCAAGCGACCGAGACACTTATTTTATTACAAAAATTAATCTGCAGACAATCTAATTTCATTTCACAGAATTAAAAATCATCAAGATCTGAATATTTATATAACTATAACTAGCTACGGTACGAACGCTCCTCATTTGTCACGTTTGACGACAATTTACAACTTGTTTTATTAGAAACAGATACTAGAATTCCCGAATAGCAAAATTTTCTTTTTTACCCTTTAAAAGACATAAACTAATTTGTACAAACAACTATCACAAATCAGGTCGTCAATAAAAAAATTTTGGAAAATAGAACTCAGTTCACTTTGCTTGGAAAGAAGTTTTGGCGCATACTTTTAATCGCAAAGCCTTCCGATCTTTGAGACACCACTATGTCCGAACCGAAATAGTCATTTTATTTAATAACATAAGTTTGCGATAAGAAAAGATGAAGATTCGTAAATAATGGTACTCAAAAATCGGACGCATGGGCATCTTTGTAATTGATAGGTAGAAGTCATATAAAAACAAGTGGGTAAGTGTGATCAAAGATTGCACAAAGGGTTTCGTTGAATATTCTTTTCAAAACACTTCATCCTTTCTTTAATAAATCCACATAAATTTCAGTTTCAAAAAAAAAAAAAATAATAATCATGTTTTTTATAAAGTAAAAATTTACCGGTCAAAATACAACAGTAAATTTCTCGTTTTTTTTCGAAAATCTGAACTGGTTCGATAGCGGGCTAGGCCCACTATTATACTCTGTGATAATAATATCTGTCATGTGGACTAAATGCGATATTTAAAAAACAAAATTTCAAAATTAAACATGTTGTACACTTTTAAAATGTTAAAATATGCAAATATTTCCGTAATCGGGTTTTTATCATCATTCAATACGTTCCTCAAACTCATACATTTACTACATTAAAGATATGAATACTAGGACTTCCCTCAAAGGGATTAGTCTGAGTGATATTGCTGAGAACATAAAGTTAACAATTACGATATAAAGAAGATATCAACAAGAATCTAAGTGAATATACAGCATATGATAGACAAGAGATAGATAAAGATACAACATATGAAAAATAGCAAATTAAATGATATAATTACAAAATATCATATATAAATTCATATACTGTTATGTTTTCATATGCATTTTTTTTATAACATTTGGCAAATCATCTCATTTTCTTAAGCGGGAATTGCCCAAAACTTAAAAAAAAACCGCCGGATCTTTTAAAACGATATTTTTAAAGTCACATAATCTGATTTGCAGCCAATATCGTATTTTAGCAAGCGTAGTTTAACGCAAATTTAATTTAATTTTTGCAACATTTTCTTTGTGACAAATATCTAAATAAAATATTAAAAAATAAAATATTAAATATTGAAATATTAAATCAAATATTTAATATTTGAATTAAAAAAATTTCCTTTGTTTATTTGTATAACTATTTATAGAAACTCGTATACTTCAAACCACATTGATAACATGCTTTGCTACAAACGTGTCTACCAGTCTAACTACTCGTATGTCTTAGCTGTGTCTCTCTCCGAACTCATCTGTCTACTGTCTCTCTACTCTTCTGTATACCCGTCTCAGTATCCGTCTGTCTTTCTATCCGACTTTTTAATCGGGTCTCTACCTGTCTCGCTTCCCGTTACACTACCCGTCTATCAACACGTCTGTCTGTCTGTCTATATACCCCTCTCTCTATCCGTCTGTCAAGTCGTCTCTGTACTCGTCTCTCTATCCACCACGCTACCCGTCTCCCTACCCATCTCACTACCCCTCTGTCAACCCTTTTTTTCACCTGCCTCGCTACCCGTCTGTCTATTCGTTTCGCTACCCGTTAGCTTATCTCTGTCGCTATCCGTCTCTCTACCCGTGTGTCTACCCGTTTGTTTACACGTCTATCTATCTCTCGCCAACTCTTCCCAATATTTAAACAATTTAGTAAACGGAAGCCGTTTATCTGTTATTAAATGCAAACAGGAGTAATTTATCTGAAAAGTGTAATCAGATGCAATTTTTTTTAAATACATACATAAACCAGCATAATAATTCACCAGTTTTATTTCCATAGTAGTTTATGTCATTTGACAGTAAATCTCAACTTCTTCAACCCGAACTGCGTCAAGCTTTTAAAAAAAGCCCCAAGGTCTGTATAACTGGGAAGGGGAATTGTCCTCAGGGCTATTAGATACATGTTATTAAGTTAAGTGAAAGTTTCGTAATCGGGTTCGCAGCCAATTTCTTATGTCAGAAAGCGTGGCTTCACGCCATTTTAAATTCATTTCTGTAACTTTCTTTTTCTTTTTTTGGTGGGTGGTTGGGGGGGGGGAGAGGGTTCCAATTATATACACTTAAATTCAAACTTTTGCCCCCATGTTAATATTAGTGTTGTTTGTATTATCAATTAATACTTTGTTGATCGAGCTTCATTCGAAACAAATGTAAAAGACATCTACAGTTTTTTTTTCTAGGAGAAAGTTCCGTAATCGGGCCCTAAGCTAATCGGGGAATTTAATATCATTATTGTTTCTAACTCTTATAGAGTTAAAACAATATTGTAGCTAGCATTATTACTCTTGTTTGTGACCAACCTCTTCTGTGTATCGGAATGGGGAAAAGTTCCGTATCATGTACTGGTTGGTGCCAAAGGCAGTTTTAGAATCTTACCAAATTTTTCTAGAGAGCGGAAAAACATGTTTTTTAAAATATTTACAAATATACGTTTATTAAGCCATGTTTTTGAGCCATTTTAAAAAATTAAGTACGGTGCTAAAATAAAATTTTATTGCCATTTTCGATATTTTAATAAGAAATGAAAATACATAACAAACAAATTTAACAAAACTAAGCCATTTTTGGGTACTTCTCTATTATCCCGTCGACCACTTTTCATAACGAAAAACTATCGCCAAACTGTAAGATTAAACGCCAAAAATACAGTCCCATTCACTTGATGCCAGAAGCATTATACGTATTTGTTATGCCATCAAGTAATTTTTAATTCGACATTTGCGTGTGTTTTTCATTATGTTTTACTGATTTATTAGTTATTTCATTCATTAAAATAACAATTGTGTCCTTAAATTCTTAAATTTTATTTATTTTGATATTTCAATGGCAACGTTCTCCCGTTTATTTAGCGTTACAGTTTGGCGATAGTTTTTTGTTATGAAAAGTGGTCGACGGGATAATAGAGAAGTACCCATTTTTGTGATAAATAATTGTTATTGCCAGGGGGGCAAATTGTAAGCAATTAATAAGCGAACTAAAAAAAATTACCGGAAATAATTTGTGGGAATCTCAGGAAAGAAATATCTGATATAAATAGCATTTAAAATCTTAAAATGGAGAAATGGTCCGTATAAAAATGCAAAACATTATACACCTGATATAAGAATTTTTTAATTTTTTTATATTTCCGAAAGCACAGATAAAAGGGTAAAAATCCCGGCACAGATGCCATATACTCACCACGTTGGCGCGATTTTTCCCCCGCCCCTTTGGCGAAAACTGTTTGTTGTGTTTGTTTACTTTTATTTTTTATTTTAATTCTATAGATTATTTTTATATGTATATCAATATTAATTTAGGCACAGATGTCATATACGCACCAGATTGGCGCGATTTTTTCCCCCGCCAATTTGGCGAAAACTTTGTTTTTGAATATTAGTTACAAATACCATACAATAATAGCACGTAATTTTTTATTTCAATATAAAAATAATAAAATAACGTAATAAATGAAATAGCTCCTATTATTCAAAAATGGGAAATAAAAATAAATAAATGATAGTTTGATATAAATAAATATTGATATATATAATAAAAACAATTTATATAATTAAAATAAAAAATAAAAGTTAATAAACAACAATTGAAACAAAATAACCGGGTTACCATGTGAGGCATAAAATTGCCATTTTGTTGCAATCGCGCCAATGTGGTGCGTATATGACATACGCGCCTTTATTTATATCAAACTATTATTTATTTATTTTTATTTCCTTTTTTAAAATAATAGAAGCTGTTTCATTTATTACGTTATTTTATATTTATATTGAAATAAAAAATCACGTGTACTATTTGTCACACTATTTGTAACTAATATTCAAAAACAAAGTTTTCCCCAAGCTGGTGGAGGGAAAAATCGCGCCAAAATGGTGCGTATATGACATCTGTGCCTTGTTTCATTTCACATAGAGGTACTGCTCTATTATCCCGTCGGACACTTTTCATAACAAAAAACTATCGCCAAACTGTTAGATTAAACGCCAAAAATGCAGTCCCATTTACTTGATATCAGAAGCATTATACGTGTCTGTTACGTCATCAAGTGGTTTTTAACGCGACATTTGCGTGTATTTTTCATTATGTTTTACTGATTTATTAGCCACCCACAGGGAGGCTTATTCTTTCAATCTCTATCATTTTTCATGTTTATGAAAAGTCACAGCAATCCATCGTTGCCACAGGTTAATCTCGGAAAATGAAACATTTGAAGTTACTAAAAAAATTAATAGCTCAAAAAGTATTTGTCACAAAATTATTAGACAAACTGCGTTAGAAAGGAAAAAAATTGTTTTTTTCTTGATATAAATTTTAAATCGAATGATTATGCCGTTTTTCAAATAATGAATTTCAAAAGTTACCAAACTTCACAATGAAGTACCATAACGAAACCTTCACGCGTAAAAAGATAATGATAACGGTTGTTGCTTTCGGTCGAGAATGGACCAAACGATGTTCACATTTTACTATTTTAACCGTTTTTAACGAAATTCTGTAACTTTAGAAGGATTTTTCTTTGAATAGGCAAATGTTAAAATTACAAAAAAGGATAGATGCAAATTATCAGATATGAAAAATAAAAAAGAAATTTGGTACTTTCGTGTTATAGCAGCCACCAAGCATGAAATATTTTTGTTTCTGTTTTCATTAATATATTGTAAATTTGGTACTTTCGTGTTATAGCGGCTTCCAAGGATGAACTGCCAAGCGACCAAGATTTATCGCCATATTATAAAGCATGTATGACATTATAATAATATATGATATATATATATAACATTTCTGTACGTATGTGGCCAAGTTATAGCCATGTATGATGTATATATATGACATGTGTATATGATGTACATACGACATATAAAACATAAATAATATGTGTATAATGACGTATATGGCACATATAGGATTGTTTGGAATATATATATGCGTATACAGGATGTCTATATAAACTTTGCGATGATCTTGGCGAAATCATAACTGCAACCTTGGCATAATCATGGGAAAGGTTCAGTCAGACCTTTTTGGTGCTCCCCCCAAATGTAAACCCCATGTAAACCCCTTCATGTAACATATCAATAGATAGATCTCGTCAAGCACTATGGTCTGGTCCTACTCTCCGCATCTCACTCCCCCCTCCCTTAAGAAACATAGTTCTCTGTTTCAACTCTTTTTAAATTTAAGTTTTTCCCATCTTTCTCAGCCCCTTTAAGCCCCACAGAGGACGTAGGCTTCTTCTAAAGGATACAACGAAGTTAAAATCGTCGAGGCCGACATTTCTAAGAGGGTCCCGAGGCCCTATCTCCCATAGGACCGGAGTTACCCCCCACGGGGAAGACATTCAAGGTGTTCAAACCCCGTCATGTACCATATCGAAAGTTTGATCTCATCAAGCACTTTTGTCTGGTTCTACTCTCCCCCTCCTTCTCTCCCGTCTCCTGTCAGGAGCACTTTTCTTATTTATTTTTTTCAATTTCTCATATTTATTTTAGTTTTTCCCATTTTTCGCTGTTCCTATTGGCCGGACAGCTCCAAAATTTCAGCAAAATTAGCTGTAAACCGCCTAAAGGTACCCCCCCCCGCTTCTTTTGGCGCCCTCGGTTTTTACGTATCTCTCTTGGGGGGACCGTCAGAGGGGCGAAAAGGGGGATCCCTTTTAAAGTCCTATCTCTCAATTGCAAGTGAGGATTTATTTTAAATCGGGTCTCGTAGAGCACTTGTGTTTTGTATAGCTCCCCCTCCCTTCCCCCACCCCTTTCCAAGATCCCGTCAATTAATGCTAACTCATCATTTGTTAAACAACTTCTCTTAGCTGTATCCATCATAAAAGCTGCTATCATAGAACTTTTCATTACCTTTTTTAGGTTATTTATTAAGTGCTAAAATGCCTTGAACCATTAAAAACAGTTTAAAGGGTGTCATTAAGCTAGCACATTTGTAAACAACAACTACCTCGCCACGTCTCAGCCCATTGGAGCCACATCTTTTTACTATTATATTTATTAAAAATACTTCTAGTTACCGAATCTTTTTAAAACTTGGTGTGTTCGTGCCTAATATGTTCCGCCAGCCTCACAAAAAATCTTAGAGCGCTAACTAAATTCTAAAGTGGAGAAGCTGGCTTATGCTAACAAACACTTTTTTTTTTTGACGAGTTAGACTTGGCTGAAAAAATCTCAACGATAACAGCCGTGGGTGGCCAATCTATATTCTTTCGTAAGGTAGAATTTTTCCCGCTTGTTAGTTATTTCATTCATTAAAATAACAATTGTGTCCTTAAATTCTTATACTTTATTTATTTTGATATTTCAATGACAACGTTCTCCCGTTTATTTGGCGATAGTTTTTTGTTATGAAAAGTGGTCGACGGAATAATAGAGAAGTACCTACATATGTATTGGTACTTTTATGTTAACTTGGCGCAGTTGATAAATCGCCAAATATTTTTCTCATAACATCTTCATATTGCATTCATTTCATTTAAATATAAATCTTTCACTGATTTCATTTGAAATACATACATTAAAAATACATGTCTTTCACTCATTTAATTTAAAATACACGCCTTTCACTAATTCCATTTAAAATACTAAAAAGGAAAAGAAAATATGAAATAATGCCACAAATCGAAACTTTTTATTTAAACATCAAAGAATTGTTCCTAACATACACACGCGAAGTAAAAAAGCTGCTAATGGTGTGATTTACGCCAAATCTCTAATACTAATACTACTCTTACTAATCTCTAATACTTTTCAAACAGAAAAAATTCCAGATTAACTTTCCATTTTTATTAAATTGAAATATATTTCATTGTGCTGAATATTAGTGCTTGCATATTTTTTTGCTCCATGTACTCCATGAACTTTTCAATTCCGATTGTCTACGAAAATTTCCCACCGGTGAAAATGACGTACGCACAAAATTTAGTGACGTATGTACTTTAATTGTGCTTTTTTATCTATTTTTTTAATATAACTTCCAAACGGTTTGACACTTATTCTTGGTAATAAATAGACGACGTTGTCACCTTTATAGGTACCTGCTGTAAAAATTTGAACGAAATCCGTTAAATATTTTTTGAGTTATGCTTGACGAAAGGTTTTAATATCCATCGTAGCTATATATGGGGCAAAGTAATACTGCGCTGTGTATGAGTCTTCGTTGCTCTCAGACAATAAAACATCACAAATTTACTGAATGGTGTATACAAACGTTTCGTACACACCATTCAGTAAATTAGTGATGTTTTATACTCACGTCTTTAATGTAGTAATGCTTCATGGTGTAATCGTCCAGCATTTATATCATATATTTACTATTCTCTATTACTCATATTGATACTCGCTTTGTATTATATTGAAACATTTCAATAATCCGTTAAACTTCCGATATGACGTTAGGTTTTCTTTTGAATTTTCTAATGACGTGATATTAATCTTCTTTGTGTACATACACCACATACTCATACTCCTTGTATTATTGAGAAATCTTTCCGTTTTATTACCACTATGATGTCAATAAATTTTATTTCATATGAATATTTTTTTCAATTGGTGAAACTTTTTATTTCATTTTCATTTTTCACGTGGAAATCGTCTGATAGAAAAATAAATCTTGTAGAAAGAATTTCATCGTGGATATTTAATTTTTGGCATCTGCTATAAAGAAAAATGTTTAAAATTAATAGGAAAAGGCTGTTAGAATTTTGGTTTTTTATCTCTATTTATTAAAAATTGCGATTTTTTCAAATTTTAATATTTTGAGCTCTTTATAGCTGGTATTCAGATTTATACACAAAGTTTCAACTCTGTAAGTTACATAGTTTTTGAGAATGGCTCTGTGACGGACAGACAACGGAGTGAGAGTAATAGGGTTTCGTAAGATGAACGAAACTCTAAAAAGAAGAAATAGACACAATAATCCACTGTTACGTTGTATAACTTTAAATCTACACTAATATTATAAAGAAACAACGTATGTGTGTGTTTTTTTTGTAGGGAGGTAATCTCTGGAACTACCGAGCCAATCTCAAAATGAATAGTGGCAAGATACTGGTGACCATCTCTGCTTCAACATAGGTTATATTTCATGTCGGTACAACAACTCCCAAGCGTGTGCACGAGCAAAAAACATTCTAAAATTACGATTTTTGTGATATTGTTGGGGCTAGAAATTTGAAATTCGCTGTGGTGGTTACTTTTACGATATAAATACTCACTATGAATCGTTTCTAGAACGTTCCAAATGTAAAAGGGTGAAATGAGAGGAAAACGATGCGAAAACGTTCTAAATTGCGAATTATTTAGAACTGTTGGGGCTAGAAACTTGAAATTTGAAGTGGCTTTTACTTTTAAGACGTAAATGCTTGCAACAAATATTTTCTAAAAAAATTAAATGTAAAAGGATGCCGGATCAAAAATGTTCTAACATTGCGATATCTGGGACACTGTTGGGGCTAAAAACTTGTAATTTGGTATGATAGTTGCGTTTAAGATGCAACAATTCCAAAGAACTGTTTCTAAAAAAAATCGAAACTTAAAAAGGTAAAATGAGCGAAAAGCTTTCTAAAAACATTCTATATTACGATTAATTGTTAGGGCTAGAAACTTGAAATGTGTAATAAAACTAGATTGAATTTTGCTGCAAACGATCGAAAGACCTTATGCAATTTAAGTTCACCCGCGCAGCTAGTAGTTATGAATAAAAATATGAAATATGTTTATTATTTGAACTTGTCTTTAATGATTAACCTTGCTTTTTTATTCTTAGCTAGCTCTATAAAAAAAGATTTAATGTTAAAAAAGGTAGTCTACATTTTTAGTTTAATGTCTGTATTTACTATTTTATTATTTAATAGCTTTACCGCCCGGGCGTTGGCCACTCCCGTAAAAAATCATATGAAATGCGATAAAATCTAAAAATCGCTGCACGAAACTCTTCCTCTGGTAACCCTTTCGTCTGTCGGAAAATAAACAAACAGACGGACCTCAAAGCGAAAGTAAATTCAACACGACCCCTTCAAATGTCTGGGTCATTTGATTCACAGCGGGTCAGTTTTTGACCAAAATTATGAAAAATTACCGTCCGATATTCACAAAATTTTCATTTTTTGAATCACAAAAATAAACTAACGTATGTACTTTTGTTGTTGTGTTTACCCTATAGGGCCCGGTGAGCAGCTTTCTATTTCTGTATAGCTGTCATAATCCACTACGCATGATACATAAACCATAGAAACGAAATCTCCTAATTTTAAACCAATTCCAAATGAGAGACTTGCATCTAGATTGGCACCTGCAGAAGTAACGCTTATATAGAACTTGGAGAACTTTAGAGCCACGAACAGATTTAACGTGCACCAGCTCCCATTAACGTACACGGTCCCACAACAGAGGCAGACGAGAGAGGTCGCACCCTACCAAGTCATGACCTTGGTCGATGCTGCTTGGCTTTCGGTGATCTTACGAGAACCGAGCTTTTCCGTCCGCGCCACTGCGGGACAGCATGCACTGTGAATTTCGAATCGATACCTCCAATAGTTTTTTTAATACAACAGTTAATGAAGCAGACTAAAATTAGGTTTAGCAGGTTTGATTTTCTAAACAATCCATACGTTGCCATCACCAAACGAGAAATAAACTCTCTTTCGGCGCTATGTACGTTAGCGTTTTAAATATATTCAGATGTTACCAATTTATTATCTGACGTTATTACATATGGTTTTTTTTGTCGATGACTACGTGCTTGATTCACATTTTTATACCATTTGAAAAGGTCAGGAAATATTTTGTAGTTCATAAAAATTCATGACAAAGAAAAATCTGTTTTTTATTCTATCAATACAATATAGTTTCTTTTAATTTTGACATAAGCTTTATGGCGTAAAGTGTATTTTATTTATTTATACGTTGATATATAAGTTTATTTTAATTCGTAATATGCTTTATAAAATACTAGCAAGCTACGCCCACTACGCTGGTCAATTTATCTTAACGAACTTTTAATCAAATAAAATATTGACATTTCATAATTCTCTCTTATATTTTAACAGAGTAATAAGGCTACTATAATTTGTGACTCGTGCCAATATACACGTCAGGACACGTCGCCCTTATCATTATCTTTTTACGCATGAAGGTTTCGCTATGGCATTCCATTGTGAAATTTGGTAATTTTTGAAATTCAATATTTTAAAAACGGCATAATCATTAGATTTGAAATTTATATCAAGAGAAATACAAATTTTTACCTTTCAAACGCAGTTTGTCTAACAATTTTCTGACAAATACTTTTCGAGCTATTATTTTTTTCAGTAATTTCAAAGGTTTCATTCTCCGAGATTAATCTGTGGCAACAATTAGCAAAAAACCCAGTCGTCAGCATCGCATAGCTTTTTATTAAAGAGGCTGTTAGCGCAGGGATTGTCACCATCAATTTGCCACCATCACTTTTGAAATCGGTTCTGGAGTTCCAGATATTCCATAGAAATTGTAATTTAGAATGATTTTAGAACGTTTTTCGCTCATTTCGGCCTTTTAAATTTCGATTTTTTTTATTATTGTTCTTAGAGAGCATTTACATCTTATAAGTAACTACAAAGCCAAATTTCAAATTTCTAGCTCCATCAGTACAAAAAAGACGCAATTTTCACAAATTTTTCGCTCCTGCACCCTATGGGGTTAGTGGCACCGACATAAAATATAGCCTGGAGTAGGGATTGTCACCATCAATTTGCCACCATTACTTTTGAAATTGGTTCTGTAGTTCCAGAGATTCCATAGAAATTGTATTTTAGAATGTTTTTAGAACGCTTTTCTCTTATTTCACCCTTTTAAATTTCGAATTTTTTTTTTAATTTGTTCTTAGAGAGCATTTACATCTTATAAGTAACTACAATGCCAAATTTCAAATTTCTAGCTCCTTCAGTATTAAAAAAATCGCAATTTCAGAACGTTTTTCGCTCCTGCACCCCCTGGGGTTAGTGGCACCGACATAAAATATGGCCTATGTTGGATCAGGGGTTATCACCATCAATTTGCCACCATCACTTTTGAAATCGGTTCTGTAGTTCCAGAGATTCCATAGAAATTGTAATTTAGAACGTTTTTCGCCCCTGCACCCCCCTGGGGTTAGTGGCAGCGACATAAAATATAGCCTACGTTGGAGCAGGGACTGTCACCATCAATTTGCCACCATCACTTTTGAAAATGGTTCTGTAGTTCCAGATATTTCACAGAAATTGTATTTTAGAATGTTTTTTAGAACGCTTTTCGCGCATCTCACCCTTTTAAATTTCGATTTTTTTTTAGAATTTGTTCTTAGAGAGCATTTACATCTTATAAGTAGCTACAATGCCAAATTTCAAATTTCTAGCTCCTACCGTACACAAAAAATCGCAATTTTAGAACGTTTTTCGCTCCTGCACCCCCTGGGGTTAGTGGCACCGACATAAAATATAGCCTATGTTGGATCAGGGGTTATCACCATCAAATTGCCAACATCACTTTTGAAATCGGTTCTGTAGTTATAGAGATTCCATAGAAATTGTAATTTAGAATGTTTTTAGAACGCTTTTCGCTTATTTCATACTTTTAAATTTCGAATTTTTTTAAAATTTGTTCCTAGAGAGCATTTACAACTTATAAGTAGCTACAATGCCAAATTTCAAATTTCTAGCTCCTTCCGTATACAAAAAATCGCAATTTTAGAAAGTTTTTCGCTCCTGCACCCCCCTGGGGTTAGTGGCACCGACATAAAATATAGCCTATGTTGGAGCAGGGGTTGTCACCATCAATTTGCCACCATCACTTTTGAAATCGGTTCGGTAGTTCCAGAGATTAGCCCCTACAAACAAACAAACAAACAAACAAAAAAACAAACAATCTTTACTCCTTTATAATATTAGTATAGTATAGATATAGGCATACCCTTTAAAAAAATTGTAGATTTTCTCTAAAATGGCTATACTGAGTCATTTTAGTCATCGCCGAAAAACATATGTAATAAATCATGATAATAAATTAGTAATATAAATATTAAAATAACATTTAATATCTACATTAAACAGTACCAATAATACTAATTAGTACATTAGTTTGATTTAATACTTCATAGCTTATTAACTTTGACTTTCAAATGTACAAACTCAATATTAGCTAAATAGATATCATTCCATTTATAAACGTAATTAATTGTTGTTTAGCTGGGAACGCAAAAGCTATTACAAGCGGGTAGTCTGATTGCAAGATATACATCAGCCTGAATCCTACAGAGTCTGAACACTTTATCATCTAATAAATCATTAGGAAAATCGTAGTTTTTTAAATTTGTATTTTATATTCGTTAAAGATTTTATCACACTAAAATAAATTACCCAATAAAACATAAAACAGGTGAAAGCATGTTAAACAAGAACGAAAATTCATACGTCAAGCATAGATTATGACACACTTTCTAACTTTTTCAGAATACTGACATAGAACTTCACAGTTTAACAAGGCGAAAGATAATTTTTAAGTAAACAATTTATAAAACGCATAACACACTTGAAAATTCTATTTCAGGAATTACCATCTATAATCGGAATAATATACGAATTATTTTATGCAGTCCTGTATATGATCTATATATTTCCATGTATAACTACCACATAGTATGCAAAAAATTAATCCAGTTTCGAAACGCGTTGAAAATTACCCATCAGCAATTTCTGTCAAAAAAACGGAAATGTACTCGAATTTTTTGTTCAGCCCTGTATATAATCATAAAATTTCTACACACCTAGTAATATGCAAAAAATTAGGTAAATTTAAAAACGCGTACCACAGCTGAAAACGCACTTCAGCATTTTCTGTCAAAGACAGGACTGTAATGGCATTATTTTGTGTATCTCTGTAAACGATGCAAGCTATGCACACCCTATTCTATAGTAAGCGTCTCATAGTTCACCTCAGTAAGAAATACCAACATCAATATGTATAACATTATTAAAATACGCCGCAAACGATTTTCTCTCATAGACCGTAATGTAACGGAGATATTTTGAATATCCCTGTAAACGAACCATAAGTGCTACCCACTTCTTTTTCTATAACGAACATGCTATGGTAAACCTCAATAACATATATCAATTGCATGGAAATCCGAGTATATTTACATGACTTAGAGCACGGACAGACAGACTGACAGTATACTGGCAGACAAACCGAATTCATAAACACTTTTGAACTATCTTCGATTGTTAAAAAATAACGAGAGCGTGTCTTAAAGCGTTATGATTAAATAAGTTGATTAATGTTTGAAAATACTGGTGAAAAAACAGGTAGCACCCAAAAAAAGGCAATGACGAGCAATTAATATATACAGTCATGGATAAGACGAAACAAAAAGTACCACCCTATGCTATTTTGGGATCCATCCGTCTCATAAGAAAAATAATCGCACTAATTCAGTAGTAATAATGTGTTTTTTTATGAAAATGAACTCATTTATTGCAAAATATAATTGCATAATAATCATATAGGGTCTACATATTACAAATTATAACAACTTTTTAATTGTAGTCCCGGCTCTGACTCTTTACTTTGTTCAAACCAGCTGATGAAAATACACAGATTAGGAATTTTTTCTTTAGTCTTCATAAAGTTGGAAGGGGCGAAAGTTTGAGGATGTTAATGTTAAGTTCATGTGCGAAATTTTGATTTATATATTACCAAAAAATCATATAGTTAAAATGCTTTGTTTTTAATGAGACACAACCAATGGATCAAAAGATAACGTAGACATTTTTGGAACCAAAAACGTCTTCACATAAATTAATAATAAATTCGTATTAAGAAAATTATGCATTATGACCTATATTAAAATATTAAAACAACCTGATTTTTTAAAAACACTCTGATCAAAATTTATAGCCCATTGTTCAAAATAGTTTTAGAAAAATATGTGAATGAGAATGTTTACTCTTCAAACGACTGAGTGTGCCGTCTTATGCTTTCTTCTGTACCTGCAGGAAAGAAAATCTCAAACAGTAACCAGTAAAGTTAAACAATGTGTAAGTTAAAAAAATGTGTCTTTTATAAGTTAGTTTATTTTAGATTTTTTATGCGATTTTGTTGATGGT
Organism: Maratus michaelseni; assembly: GCA_963931845.1. NCBI lineage: Eukaryota > Metazoa > Arthropoda > Arachnida > Araneae > Salticidae > Maratus > Maratus michaelseni. The sequence goes on from OZ007600.1 coordinate 103,812,749, forward strand.
TAATGAATCACTGTAGTATTTTTTCCTTATAAGATTCTAATTTTAAATATACCTATAGGATCGATACAAATTATACATGTGGCCAAGCATATAATGTAACATACAACAGAAATGTGGCCAAGACTAAATTAGCCAAAATTTTTATATGTTGTACTTCGTGGGATGCTGACTCTATGTATACAATCAAGAACAAGTGTGTAAGTGTGATCGAAGATCGCACAAAGGGATTCGTTTAATATTCTTTTCAAAACACTTTATACTTTCTTTAATAAATCCAAATAAATTTCATTTCATTTAGCAAAAAAAAAAAAAAATGTAATGTTTTTTTATAAAGTAAAAATTCACTGGTCCATATTTTAGTTTTTTCGAATGACCGCTATTATACTCTGTCATAATAATATCTGTCATGTGGACTAAATGCGATATTTAAAAAAATAATAATTTCAAAATTAAACATGTTGTACACCTTCAAAATGTTAAAATATGAGAAAATTTCCATAATCGGGTTTTTATCATGATTCAATACGTTCCTCAAACTCATATATTTACTATTCTCTATTACTCGTATTGATACTCGCTTTGTATTATTCTCAAACATTTGAGAAATCCGTTAAACTTCCGATATGACGTCAGATCATAGGAAAAGGTTGTTAGAATTTTGTTTTTTTATCTCTATTTATTAAAATAATACGATTTTTTCAAATTTGAATATTTTGAGCTTCATAGCAGATATTCAGTTATATATACACAAAGTTTCAACTCTGTAAGTTATATAGTTTCTGAGAACGTCTCTGTGACAGACAGACAACGGAGCGGGAGTAATAGGGTTTCGTGAGATGAACGAAACCCTAAAAATGACTAGTCTTGATGCTGAGGGAGTCGAAAGCACTACTATATTAGCTGATCCGTCCGGCTTTTCCTGGTTCCGTCAAAAAATAGCACGAAACTCAAAATCACTTTAAAAATCGCTACACGAAACCGTTTCTCTGGTAACCCTTTCGTCTTTCGGAAATTAAACAGAGAGATGGACACTGAAGCGGAAGTAAATTCAATGCCACCCCCACATGTCTGGATCATTTGATTCAAAGCGGGTCAGTTTTGGTCAAAATTTAAAAAAAATACTACCGTCCGATTTTCAAAAAATTTGCATTTTCGGAACCCTAAAAATAAACTACGTGACATACTGAGAGTTTCGAGTCGAAACTTCCAATACTTTTCTTACTACTCGAGGATGAATGAAAATGAGAATATTCAGTAACTTTCTTTTGCGGTTCCGATAAAAATAGTCCTTTCGGCGGGCATTTTGCTCTAAACAAACCTTCTTCCGAACGAAACTCCGGCACTTGTCCCGTTGCCTACGGCATTCTATAGAAGGCGTGCTACGCACGCGCTGCAATATCATTTATTTTCAATTTACACCGCTAGGGTTGTGAAATCATCTTACTTAGTTATTTATATCTTAATTAGTTCATGTTAAGATGAATGAACCAATTCCCGTTGAAATCGGACTTTTAGAGCTCGAGAAAATACCTCCCCCCTGGAGATTACTAACTATGCACGCGCTGCAATATCGTTTAGTTTCAATTTATACCGCTAGGGGTTCGAAATCATATTACTTAGTTATTTATGTCTTAATTAGTTCTTGTTAAGTTGAATGAACCAATTCCCGTTGAAATCGGACTCTTAGAGCCCGAGAAAATATCTCTCCCCTGGAGATTAATTGCCAGAAATGGTACTAAACAAAGGTTGAAAAAATTATACCGAAGTTTATTTAGTACCTTGGAGACATGAGAAGAATGTTAGAAAATTCTAGTACATTCAAGAACATTCTAGTGCATTCTAGAAGTTTCTAAACATTTTTAGAACACTTTGGTCGAATTATGAAAATGCAGACCACTTTCAACCACCCTATCTCCCACACCCCCACATCTAAGGCTGTAGAGCATACAGGAAATTCTTGGTCTTGCTGGTTAAAAGTTCTTTAGAACTTAGGAACAGTGGTTGACGTGCCTAACTGGCGCCCGTAGGCGCCTGGCGGTGCAGCTTACAAGGAGAGTGCCAAGCTTGGTAATCATAGATTTTGATTATTTTTATATATGTTGAAGGGTAGAAGCCCCTTAGTCTCAGGTTCATTGGATTTTATACAACGCTCCTTAGTTCTCGAGAAATGGGGGGTCTAATATTATAACACAACTTAAATACTCACTTTGTAAAGAAATAACTGCATTGGTCGTAGCTCAGTTGGCATGGCGTCTGCTCGTTGTATAGAGGATCCGGGTTCGATGCCGGAACGCGGTACATTTGTTTTTCTCTTTTTTTTTACAAATATGCTTGCAATTATAATTTAATAATCTCAATAAAAAATTTTGTTAACATAATTAAATTTTAATTTAGCATGTTGAATTTTAAACCCTTATTAAATAGTTATCATCATTTAAAGAATTAAAAAAAAATTGGATCTATTATTGACTAGTAAAAATTCAAAAATCGTTACAAAATCAGCATATTTACTATCGAATTCTTCTCCCATCGCAATAGAAAACGAAGATATTTCAGATGCTGGATCATTTGTTAAAAATCTATTGTTTTACAATAAAATTTTACAGTACTTAAACGCATTCGTGACATCACTTTTTTTGATTTTCCTCGAATCCCGACACTTCAGATTGATCTTTTTGTGAACTACAGCTTGCTTATTCAATTTTTTTACGATTATAAGCTGTTATAGAATGATATGCACTTGTGCGATAAAGATTGAAAACGAAAACCACTTAACTGCACCAAACGAAAAAAAAGAAATAAACAAAGTCTTTTGTGGCGCCCTCTAGTTACAGTAAAATAAAACATAAATATGTTGTAATTTAATTTTTATGCTAAATTTTAATATCATCATGCTTCTTACTTTAAAAGCAGAGTAGTATTATCATCGCATTGACTTCCCTTGTTAAGGCAATTTATAAATTCTGTTTCTTTACAATCACGAATTGACACAATTGTTTAATATCGTTGCATTGATAAAGCATATATGGAATACATTTTAAAAGTGATTTTAAAAAAATCAAAAATGCTAAATTAAAATTTAATTATGTCAACAAAATTTTTTATTGATATTATTAAATTACAATTACATGCATATTAGTAAAACAAAAGTAGCACGTTCCGGCATCGAACACGGGCCCTCTAAACAATGAGCAGACGCCATACCAACTGAGCTACAACTAACGTAGTTACGTCCTTACAAAGTGAATATTTAAATTGTGTTATAATATTAGACCCCCATTTCTCGAGAACTAAGGAGCGTTGTATAAAATCCATTGAACCTGAGACTAAGGGGCTTCTACTCTACAACATATATAAAAATAATCAAAATCTGTGATTACCAAACTTGGCACTCTCCTTGTTAGTTTTACATCCCCATAGCTACCGACATGCAACCACCATAGTGCACGATAGGAGACTCGAGGCTAATACCACACGCAAACACCAGTGGTCAGGGCTGGGTAGTTGTAGCTGTAAAGTGAAATGTAGTACACACGTCTATTTATATAGATAGATAGATACAGATTACACAGGTGTCAACATTTCGGTATTTTTTATGCCAATTAAACATAATTTAAACCTAAAATATTTTACACGAAATAACTCCTGCTTTCTCGTGGTTCTTAATTGTATATTATTATTCAATAAAATTTCTGGTTTTATATAACTTAAAAATAAGAAAAAAAAACAGGAGAGTTTACAGCTATGATATTATGATGCAAATACGATATTTTTTCAATTGAAATTAAACCAGTAGCTTTATTAACTAATAAAAACTTATGAAAAATCACATGAACACCCGAAACTTTACATTAACTAACTTTCCTGTATCATATAATATTTATTTGACATGAAAAGATTCCGGAAGCTTTGCAGCTATATAAGACGAACGAAAAATTTTTAATGTTCATGGCATCAAAATTAGCCAGTTGAGACGATTGATTGGCATCGAATGCATTACAGCATATCAAACTTTTAGCCAAATCCACCGGTGCCACCAATTTGTATAATTTGTGCATGATCATTTATGCATAAACCACTAACACATATCCTATAAATTTTCTACAACAATGAAAAATCAGGCGTCAAGCATAGTTTAAGTAACACATTCCAATATTTCCAAAATAATTTTAGAAATCTTTACCGTTTAATAAGATGAAAGATAGTTACAAAATAAACAATTTGATAAGTAAACAATTTGGAAACAATTTGGAAAACGCATAACATATTAAAAAATCCAAATTCAGGAATTATCAGCTATATTAGGAAAAATATCCGAATTATTTTGTGCAGCCCTGTATATGATCTATAGATTTGTATATATACTATATAGAATGTTAATGTTTAGTTCAGTTAGGAAACGCGTAGCGCAGTTTAAAATTCCCCTTCAGGAATTTTCGTCAATAAACGGAAATGTACTGGAAAGATTTTCTGCTGCCATGTATATGATCTATAGAATAGGGAGTAACAGACAACAAATGAGTTAAATTTAAAAACGCGTTCAGCAACTAAAAACGCACTTCTAGCAATTATTGTTGACAGACAATACCGAATTCTTTAGTGTGTATTGAAAATAAACGATGAATGTTAAACGCACAATATTTTATAGTAAGCCTCTTGTAATGCACCTTAGTGATATACAGTAATCCCATCAGTTTTAACATTCGCGAGTTTTGATTATTCGCGAGCAGAAAAATGCGGAAAAACGTAACATTCGCGATTTTTTTTTATCTCTTTGTTTTTCAGAATTTATAGTGGTTAAAGATTATTTCCCCTGTGGTTTCTTAGAATCTATTTTCAAATCAATTTTCTGTTGTCAACTGAAAAAGGAGTGAGTATTGTAGAAAAGTAAAACAATAACACCAGCAGAATATTCAATGCAATGGTGATATTAGAAGTGGTAACGGCATCTTTAATCAAGTATTAATTTAACATGCTCAGGTTCTCATAGAGATACAGCTAAAACTGCTCTTAGATGGAATGAAAGCATTTCTGAAGCACTTAGCTGTATTTAAATATCGTATTTTAATATTGTATCGCATACCGATGCACTAATACATTTTCATCTCTTTGTGAATAGAGAGAGTCGAAACTACTTTATACAAAAACATTGATTTTTTTAGCTGTAACTATTTATCTCGTCAGTTTATTTGAATTATCTTTCGTAAATAAATGTCATGTTTATGAATATGTGCGTACATTTAACTTCTTCATATATGTTAGGCATAACGTATTAGTATGGTATTTTGTTTTTTAAATGCTGCGCCACTCTAATTAAAATTTCATCGAACGTAACTCCCTTTTCAGTGCAGAGACATAGACTCAACATTCGCGGATTTGACATTCGCGAGGTTTTCAAGGAACGTAACCCTCGCAAAATTTAAGGGATTACTGTATATCAATTTTTTCAATATGTTTGAAATAGTAAAACATTATTAAAATAAACCCCAAACGATTTTTCTCCATAGGTCGTAATGTAACGGAATTCTTTTGAGAGTCCCTATGAAGGAGCTATAAGTGGTATGCACACCATATTCTGTAGTAATCATCTTATAGTGCACCTCAGTGATATAGTATATCAATTTCAATATGTTTAAAATTGTGTAATATCATAAAAATAAACCGCAAATTATTTTTCCCATAGAACATAATGTAATGGAATTCTTTTGCGTGACCCTTTAAAAAAACTATAAGTGCTACACACTTCATTTTCAATACTGAACTCAATAACATATAGTACATATAACATACATAACTAGAATAACATACATCAATAAAAATGTAAACTCAATAACAAATAGTAACATATAGTAACATAGTAAAACTCAATAACATATGTCAGTTGCATGACAATTCGAATATATTTTACACAAATTAGAGCACTGATAGGCAAATGAATACATAAACACTTTTAAACTATGTTGGAAAGTGTTAAAATCGTAAGTCAAAATTCATAAACTATACACTTTTCCGTGCTAATTTAGTCCAAGAATCTCATATAGATTGTCAAAATTGGGTATTACTATTAGATCAAAAACACGTTTGCTCAGTTAATTATACATAAACAACCCCTTATGCAAAATCTGCATTAACATTCGAAAAGAAGACGTTATTCGCAGTCTATTGGTACTTTTATTTTTCTTCAAAGAGAAACGGTATAAACAATAGCATGCATTTCCCCTAAGACTGTACATACTAATGAATTTCTATGTTATAATTAACCACGCGTATTTTTATTTCCTATTTACACCGTGTCCTTAAAGTTTAAACAATCAATAAAATTTGCATTAACATAAAAGGTAATAAGGTAAAATTAAAATTCTTGAGATAGCAGGTAATAAATAAAAGCAGTTTTGCTGATATACACATATAAATTATGATCAAAGGTTTGAAATTATAAAATATACAATAAATTATGTAACAATATGCTGTCCCAAAAGTATAGACATGTAATTTTTTTGGTTTTACATTTATAAAAGTAACTAAAAACTTACTTTTAATATTTTATTGTATTGCCACGACACATTATAACATCAAATACACGTTGTCCCATAGAATTAACTAAGTATTGCATTACAGAAGGAGGTATTTCATACCACGCTTTGTCAATTGCAGTTTTTAAGTCATTTACACATATATATTGCTTTCCATTTTCATGTATTTTACGAGATAAGATCCCCCATATGTTCTCCATGGGATTATTCAAATCTGGACTAAGTGCTGACCAGTCTGATAGTGTGATATTGTTTTGCCTAAACCATGTTTTCGATCATTCTGGGTATGGATGGATGCGCCATCTTGTTGGAAAACACAGTCCGGTCCTGCTAGCACATCCCTAATTGGCAGTAAGTAGGTACGTAAAATATCCTGATAATCCTCTGATTTCATTTTTCTGTCCATAAATCCTAGAAATGTTTGGCCGTTGAAAGAAAATCCTTCCCAGGTCATTACGGATTCTCCGCTTTGTTGCCTGCGGAAACAGTTCTTGGGTTCTTTTCTTAGGTTATGCCAGTAAAATTTATGACCATCAGGGCCGTCTAAATTCCATTTCTTTTCATCACCGAATATGACAGAAATCCATTTTTGACCGTATGACATATGCTTTCTAGCCCACTTTAGACGTGAATCTTTATTTCCCTGCTTTAAGAAAGGTTTTGCTTTCATTCTCCTGTAAACAATATTTGTTGAAGCTTTAATTCTTCTATCTACAGTACTTTTTGAAATTCTGGAAATTGATGCAATTTCACGCACAGATAAATTATCAACTGAAGCCATTTTTAATAACATTCTTTCATCACGTAACATTGTTTACTTTGGTCTTCCGACTCGCTTTCTAGTATTCCATGTTCCACCTGATCTCAAAACTCTATAAATACTGCTCAAGGATCTCTTTATTCTTCTCGATATTTGCACAGGATTTTTTCCTTTCGCTTTTAAATGTAAAATCGTAATAATTACATCTTTAGAAATTTCTTAAAACATGGCATTTTTATCAGAATACGCAGGAAATATCTTTTCCGAATCACAAACAAAACAATACATTGAACTCATTTGATTCCATAAAATTTCAATAAATTATTATGCTAAAAATGCAGCAGACGATATTTCAATTAAAGGGAAAATTATTCTGCATTTATAGAAGCAGACGAAAATAAAAATATTTTATTTTGTGAACAAAAATGTAAACGACAACATGTAATGTTGTATTGTATCTATACTTTTGAGACAACACATTGTTATATAATTTAATGTATATTTTATAATTTTAAAAATGTATCATAATTTATATGTGTATATCAGCAAAACTGCAGTTATTTGTTACCTATCTCACGAATTTTAATTGTACCTTATTACTTTTTACGTTAATGCAAATTTTATTGATTGTCTAAACTTTCGGGACACGGTGTAGATATCTTTTGAAATAAGATTTATTACTTTTATCATATGATATACAGTGTCTCACAAAAGTGATGGGACACTTGTGCTTTATAAAAAGAAACTGCAATAAAATAAATAAACAAACATGTGCAAAAATTTTTTGGGTGTGTTTCATATTTAAAGTTAGTAACAATTATTACATAACATACATTTTGTCAAAATATTAAAATATTAATTTAGTAAAAATACAATTGTTCAGAACGGAGCAAAAAATGGCTCACATAAGTGATGGGACACTTACTTTTCCATCAAATATTTATCCAAAAATTTTACTTTTTAAAAGGTTTTAATATTTTGTTGCATTTCCTTTTACTTTTAAAACATTATTTAATCTTTTTGGGATGGATTCGACTAATTTTTTTGTGATTTCTGGAGTGATTTTACCCCATTCTTCTTGAAGCACCGATTTTAGTTGTTGTTTTGAAGAAATGGTGTGTTTGCGAATTCTTGAATCCAATTCTTGCCAAATATTCTCTATGGGATTTAAGTCTGGAGATTGTGGTGGTGTTTTTATTATTTCAGGACAGTTATATAGCAGCCAGAGTCTAACGTTCAGAGCAGTGTGCTTGGGGTCATTGTCCTGGTAGAATTTAAAATCGTTATGAAGGTTCAATTTTCGTGCTGAAGATTTCAAATTTTGCTTTAAAATATCAATATACTTGTACTGATCCATTATACTGTCAATAAAAACAAGATTACCAACTCCTGCGGACGACATACACCCCCATACCATAACTCCTCCTCCACCATGTTTTACTGTTGGTACCAAGTTCTGTTTGCGAAATTCTTCCCTGGGTTTTCTCCACACCAAGATTCTACCGTCAGAACCAAATATATTAAATTTACTCTCATCAGCAAATATAACTTTATTCCAGTAATCAGAATTCTTATTTATGTTGGATTTTGCGAAAGCTAGTCTGAGTTTTCTATTCTTTTCACTTACGAAGAATTTTTTCCTGGCTACTCTACCGTGATATCCAGCAGATCGAATTACCCTTCTAATAGTCTCAGGATTAACAATTATTCCATATAATGCTTGTAAATCAGCAGCAACTTTTGAAGCACTATTTCTTGGATTTTTTTTAATATTTCGAACGATAATTCGCTTTATTCCATTGGATAGCTTTGATGGTCGGCCAGGTCTTCTTTTATCCTGAATCATATGATTCTTTTTATATCGTTTAATGATATTGAAAACTGTTGAACGACTCAAGTTAACTGTTTCAGCAGTTTTTCTAATAGATTTTCCACGTTCAATATGCAAATTAATAACTAATTTTCGAATTTCAGGCGAAGTTTCTTTTCGTTTAGCATTCATGGCTACACAGAGCTAAAAAACACAAAAATTCCAAAACAAACTGGAGAGAAATACTGCAGACGATTTTATAAATTATTGCCAATTGCTTTTAAGTAAAAATAAAACCCCAAAAAATATTTTTATTGCTTATTTCAGACGATTTTTGTTGCATATATAATGGTGTCCCATCACTTATGTGAGCTATTTTTTGCTCCGTTCTAAACATTTGTATTTTTATTAAATTAATATTTTAATATTTTGACAAAATGTATGTTATGTAATAATCTTTACTAAATTTAAGTATGAAACACACCCACAAAAAAATGTGTACATGTTTTTTTTAATTTATTTGATTAGTTTCCTTTTGTAAAGCACAAGTGTCCCATCACTTATGTGAGACACTGTATTTAATAATAATTAGTACAGTAGTTTGAATTATTATTTCGCACCTTATTAATTTTCTTTTTCAAATGCACAACTCTGATATTCTCCAAACATATATCATGAAAAGTCAGGGAGATTTTTCATTAATAAAGGTGATTAATTACAGTTTAACTTGGAACATAAAAGGTAATACAAGCGGATATTATGAATGCAAAATAAATCAGTTTGAATCATAATAAGCTTTAACACTTTATCAGCTAATAAATCACAAAGATATTTCAAAGTTTTTCTACTTTTATTTTTTGTCTGGCATGAATGTTTTAAATTTTTGCAATATAAAAGTATTAAAAATAATGAAATCATTGTAAAATATTCATAAATTATGGCAGTTTAAAACATATAAAAATATAAAAGAGTATATTTCTTGAATTACTTTCTTTAAATTAGCCACGTTTGTGTTTCATTTTCAGATAGCTATTTAAATGAGATTTATTATTCTTATCAAACAATAAGGTTAATGTTAATTAGTTCAATAATTTCCATCAATAATTTGTAACTTTACCTTTCAACCTTTGCATGGTGACCTTTCCATTAAGAATGCTATAAACTACATTAATGTAATGCTTTATAACACGAAGCTTAAAAGCTATTTCAAACTAATATTGTGAGCGCAAATAATTCAGTTTCTATCATAATAAGCTTTATCACTTTATCATCTAATCAATCACTAGAAAGCACGTATTCTAGTTTGAGTTTATATCTCCCATGGATGTTTTAGATTTTAAGGAATCAGGTACCTTGAAATCAAGCAAAAATTAAATATTTTGTCATACAAAATTCAGTTATAATGTAATATATATATATATATATATATAGGGTGAACCAAAAGTCTTGCCGTGATAATAAATATTTATTGTGCCCAAACTATTATAATTAGAGATATGTTTGTTTAGAAACATTGTAAGTACTGTTATAATTTTTTTATAAGATCACGTACTTCAGTAAATTTCAACGTGTGCTCCCTTGGTAGATCGGAGAATGTCTAGGCAGTATTCTAGTTCCCACTAAGTGTTCTTTAACATGTCTTCTGTTACAGATTCAGCTTCAGATTCAACCAAGCAGGGGAGCCTACCATATGGCTTGAGGTCTACAAGCCTTTCTGGGCAAGTTTTTTTTTTAATTACAAATGAGGCGTAGGCCATTAGGTTTTTTACATAGTAATACATTTTCTCTTTTTGAATATTGTACATAAATTGGATGTAAAAGTTTTTATAGTCCATGAATTGGATGTAAAAGTTTTTATAGTCCATGAATTGGATGTAAAAGTTTTTATAGTACAGGTAAGGCCCAGCTAATCATTCGGGTCCACATACGGAAGAGTGCTCTGAAAAAGGTATTCATTGTCCTCTACCAATTTTATACATTGGATAATTTTGTTTAAGGAGACATTACTTTTTAGGATAAAAGAGAACCATGAGTGAAGTGGGGTGTTTGTTGGACGTTTGAGATGAAAATGCGATGTAAGAGTACATTGTAGTATATAATGTAGCGAATCACCAAGCCGGCCACAGGTACACAATGGAGACGGTTTTCTGTCGATGTAGTACACACAGCAGCTTGTATCCTAGTCTTCAGTTCTTCGACTTCAGCATTTGGTGCATTCACACTAGGCACTCACACTAGCCTGCCACTTCTGGGCAGATCAGTAACGTTGCCTGTTTCTTTAATCTTGTCATACCATCACTTTATTGATTTTGCATCAAGAGGGTTGCGTCCATAAGAAAGTGAAAATGTTCCAAGAACATTAATGGGCGATTTCGTTTCGTGAAACCAAGGGACACATTGAGCTTTCGCTTTAATTGACGCCATTTCAGCCGAAAATTATGTCTTCCTTACATATGTTCCCCTGAGTCACTCTTGAAGGAGCAATCGCGCCATCAATTGCCCAAAAACTACTAAAACGGACCTATCCAATGATACAACAAGTAACATTATTATACAAACGGTTATTTTGTAATGAATTATTATTAATGATGGAAAGACTTTTGGTTCACCCTATATACTATATATATATATATATATATATATATATATATATATTCAAAATTTTGCGTTAGAACACAATTTATGTAGGGGGGGGGGTTGTTTAATGAATACGAACGAGGTATATACGCCCGAGGGGAGTGCCCTCCTTTGGAGTCTTTCTAAATGAACCTAACCCGTATTTACGCAAGGATATCAAAGTTCGGAAGAAAACCCCGAAAACTCCTAACGATTAGGCCGACGCGCGCGATTGGGTTCAAACCCAGTACCTTCCATCTACCAGCTATGGAAGCAAAACCTCTCGAATACTGCCGGGGCCGGTTAAAAGTAGGTTTTAAACAAATATTCTTATAATATGGAAACAATATACGTTATGCTTTTTTTCTTTTCTTTTTTTCTGCTTTTTTTTATAATGTCAATCAAATTAACATATGTTTCTAATTTACACTAATGCTCTTAAAAATATTACTTTTATAACCATATGAATAAATATCGATTAGCAGTATTTCGTCCTTTTCAAATAAATATATGTTTTCTAAAATTATACGTTTATTTTCTATATTATTTTTAAACGCGTTAAAAATTCCTAATTATTAAAAACTATTAAATCTACTAAGAGTTATTCGACAAATGTTATAAATATAAATAATCAATAAACACCTAAAACCCTTTTATCGAATTCAGTGTTATTATTTTGTAAGAAACTAATAGTTTAAAGTATTTACATGGCACGTAAAACTAAAAATACAAGTAATAACGAGTTTCTGCTTAATTTATTAGTAGATTACAAGATTGTCAGCTTTCAACTTGATTAATTGTTAAATTTCATACACCATGCTAATTATGTTATACACTTACAACAACTTTTAATTTTCATAATAAACCGTAATTATCTTTGTTAAAAGAATAATAACAGCTTTTAATAATATAGACATTGCACGTGTATAGCTTGTGTAATTGATACGCTGACATAATAGTACATAAGATACTACAAAGAGTCATATTTATTAACTACAGTAGAGTCTCGATAATTCGAGGTGGACGGGACCGGGCTTACCTCGAACTATCGAAAACTCGAATTATCGAAATCATAAAATTTAATTAATAAATAAATGAAGATAAAGCAATTTTTAAATTTCAGTGTATATTTAAATGAAAAATGTACTTACAAATTATTATATTACTGCATATAGCAACAGGTTAATTATATCTTAAAATAATTGTCAATTGTTTTTTTTGACACATTGTCTCGTTTCCGTGCAGCAATATCACGCCATCGTCAAAGCAGCATATTGTCGGCTGGAGTTGACTCAGTCTATTGCTCTACGTATAGCATGGCGGATTCTAGCGCAGCAGACAGCCCCTTGCTGTGACTCATTAGTGGTGTGGAATCTGTCTGATTCTGGCAGAATCCGTAAATTCTAGTTGTTCGTGACTATTTATCCATTCCTCTATAACTTCTGGCACAAAATCGTAAAAAAAAAAAAAATAATATTTCTTGAGTCATCCAAGCACTTTTTGTTTCATATAAGTAACCGACAGTGAAGATATCGAGACATGCTTAAATGCTCTTTTTTGGCTTTGCCGCTTTTCTGATAACAACAAGTTTAATCTTGTGATTTCCTAAAGCATTTGATGCAGCAAGAAGTGTTAACCTATCTTTGCTTTTATGTGAGACCCGGAGAACTTTTCTCTTAGCTTGACGCGATTGTTTTAGATGGTAGCATTTTGAAATTAAGGCCAGCTTCATTGAAATTATAAAGCTGGTCGTTCGTAAGGTTTTCATTTGTCATGGCTTCCTGCAATTTCTTGCAAAATTGCACGGCGACGACCTCAGATTCTTCAGATAGCTTCTCTCGACAGATGTCTAGTTGCCGGATACGATATATTTTTTCAACTTTTCAAACCAGCCTACACTAGCAGTGAAGTTTTCATCACTTTCTTCAAATTCTTTTCGAAACAGCAAAGCTTTTTCTTGAAGAATCGGACCTGAAAGAGGGCATACTTTTATACTTTGCTGTGTAATCCACATACAAAGTGGCTCACCAGTTTTTTCATACTCAGACTTTTTTAAGGATTTTCTGTCCAAGGATAAATCAGAGCAGTTGTTAGTAGAAAAAGCTTCTAGTTTACTTCTGTTCTGATACTTTCGCAGTAGACATAAAGAGTGAGTGGGGCGGAAGCTCGTTGAATAACTATTCTCTGATTCTCTCCAATTTCACCCGGCGGGATCCCCTGCACTTATAGGAAGAATACACCCGTTTTTTTAAGAGAGTGGCTTCGGGGTGCGCGGTTGACATATGACCCGTCGAACAACAATAAAAACCAGATACTTGAATTTTGTGGTGCGAAATAATTCTTTCATGTGTTGCGTATATGTTCGTCATTATTTGGAAGCTAAACTGATTTTTTTCACTAACTCGGATTTACGGGAAACTCGAACAATCGAGACTCGAATTATCGAGACTCTACTGTATTCAATATTAATGTAAGGCTAAAGTAAGACTTGTAATATGTTTTCTGGTACTTTTAGGTAGCTTTAATTAAAAAAGCTACATATTGCGGCTGTTCGGAGGAAAACAATTCCAAAAAATGTTGTTATATTTTCAACGATCATGACCCCCAGATCCCCAAACCACCCTGCGTTCAAATGTTGATATATATATATATATGACACATGTCATGCTGTCTTGCATTATCTTGTTTATGAACCGATTCAGATGTGACTGAGTCTGTGCATAGGACATACCAAGGTCTCGACCAATTTCGTTGGCCAGCTTCATCCGCCATTTTTTAAAAAATGGCTGCCAATTATTTTTTTTTAATTTTTAAAAATGTAAAAGGATATATAAAAAAATTATAAAATGGAAAATTTTTTAATGTTAATTGTTAGAACGTGATACAAGGATTCTGGCATATTTTTTCTTTTGTCTATATCTTAAAAAATGACTGAGATATGGCAATTTGAAATTCTTGGGTGGCTGAGATTTTGAAACAATCTAATATTTACCTTATTATTATTCTGAAATCTACCATGTATATCCTGAAAAATGCAGCATAGCAGTGTCATATGTTGGTACATTTCCCCAAAACTTAATCAACAACAACTAATGTCAATGTCTAACTGAATCTGAATTTTGATTAAATTTTGTGTATTAGTTCTTGGGGTATAGCTGTCGTGAAAATCATGAAAAGGGTAGTATAGCAGCGCGACCTGTTGGGCTGTTCACACCAAAATGTCACCAGCATCTGTAAATGCATGCTTGGCGACAATGGTGTCCGTATAACGGAAAAGTACACAAGTTTCCGCCTTCTAATGAATAGTATGGCCTTCCGTCTATCAGCACAAAAACATTTCTCTGTTGAGACAGCACACCGTTATAGAGAAGTTCCGTATTGGTAGGTTGTACCGCATTTTATATATGGAAAACACTATTAACCTGAAATAACATGATTTTAGAATAGAAGGTATATGGGGTTGATGGTTGGAATTGGGATTATAGATTATACTATTAGATATTAGTGTTGTATTTTTGTTTTGTAACGCTAACTTTTTGGGTAAGATAAATGGAAACTAGGCGGATGTGCCAATCCCAAAACTTTTTTTCTATCTTCACATACACCAAAAACGAATCAGAACCAATTTATGTCAAGGTCTAACTGAATCTAAAGTTTTATTAAATTCCGTGCATTAGTTCTATAGATATGACTATCGCTAAAACCATGTATATTCTGAAAAATGCAGCATAGCAGTGTCATATGTTGGTAAATTTCCCCAAAACATAATCAACAACAACTAATGCCAACGTCTAACTGAATCTGAATTTTGATTAAATGTTGTGCATTAGCTCTTGGGGTATAGCTATCGTGAAAATCATGAAAAAAGTAGTATAGCAGCGCGACCTGTTGGGCTGTTCACACCAAAATGTCACCAGCATCTATTTATGTCAAGGTCTAAAGGAATCTGGTGAAATTCTGTGCATGAGTTCTTGAGATATAGCTATCGTGATAATCATGAAAAATGTAGTATTACAGCAACATCAGATGGGCTGTTTGCACTAAAACGTAATCTCTTTCTATTTATATCAAGGGCTAACAAAATCTGAAGTTTTTAGGAAATTCTGTACATTAGTACTTGAGCTATAACTACCATGAAAAGCGTGATAAATGTAGCATAGCATAGCCACCTATTGTGCGATTTAAACCAAAAATTAATCAGCACCAATTTATATCAGGTAATAATTAAATCTAAAGTTTTATTAAATTCCGTGCATTTGTTCTTGAGATAGAGCGCCCACAAAATGTTTGCCACATACGGACAGACAGACAGACATTTTCTAAAAACAGTTAAATCGTGTTCACGACCCTCTGAAACGCATAAATACACAGAAAACCGGAAGTGGAATTTTTTCACGAATCCAATACATTCTTGTTGTAAAGACAGAAGTTAGTAAAAACAGCAATGATAGATAACAAATACTGCTACACCTACAGGTGAAGAAATTGTTCTGAACTAAATTAAAAATATATGATTTTTACTTTCTTCTATCTTTACAAGAAGAAAGTATTGAATTCATGAAATAATTCCACTTCCGGTTTTCAACAGATTTATACGTTTTGGAAGGTCCTGAACACGATTTGACTGTTTTTAGAAAATGTCTGTCTGTGAGCCTGTGAGTCTGTGACTTTGTCTGTCTGTCTGTCTGTATGTATGTCTGTATGTGACACAAATTTTGTGGGCGCTCTATCTCAAGAACTAATGCTCGGAATTTAATAAAACTTTATATTCAGTTTCTTCCTGATATAAATTGGTGCTGATTAGTTTTTGGTAAAAATCGCCCTGCAGGTGGCGCTGCTATGTACCATTTTTTGCGATTTCCGCAATAGCTCTATCTCAAGAACTAATGCTCGGAATTTAATAAAACTTTATATTCAGTTAGTCTCTGATATAAATTGGTGCTGATTAGTTTTTGGTAAAAATCGCCCAGCAGGTGGTGCTGCTATGCAGCATGTCGCAGGATTTACACGATTTTAGCGTTAGTCATATTTCAAGAAATAAAGCACGGAATTTAATAAAATTGAATTTCAGTTAGACATTGATATAAATGGGTGCTGATTCTTTTTAGTGTATGCGAAACGTGTGTGAGATAGAAGAAAGTTTTGGGATTGACACACCCGACTAATTTTTAATTATTAAAGAAAGTAAAACCATCTACTGTTTTCTGAAATTCAGCGAAGAAAGCGAAGAAAAAGTTTCCTTACCAACCCTCTTTATTGGCAAAAAGTAAAAAGACGACGCAGCTTTTATTAATTATCCGAAGCGCACACCAGAACTCCACAGTGTGTTTCCCCCCCGGAAGCTTCAAAAATCACCCAGGAGAAAAATGTCTGAAATCAACATTGATTTTAGTTACATCTAAGGTTATTGATCTGAGATCTGCAGATCAACTAGTAATTTCTAAATGTTTGAACTTATTTCAACAACATTACTTTTAACAATATTCTTTTACCATTTTTCTGTTGTATTTTTATATACATGTACAAATATATTGAAAGTTTATATACAGAGTGATTATAAAAAAAAACTATCCCGATATATGAGTCCTTAACTATCATACCGTACACAGAAACGGACTGAAATTTTGGTTTTAAGTATTTTGAGGTATGCGCTCAAGAATCGTCTGAAAAACAACAGTTAAACCCTAACAGTTACGGTTACAGTGACAAAATTTTGAAAATTTCAAATGGCAACACCTACTTTTTTTATTGGAATGTGATCTTCATAGTGAAAAACCATAAAAAGCGTTGGAACGGTACCTGTAGCACGAAAATCGCTGGCGCTAGACAGACTAAGAAGAAAAGTGAAAACAACCAATAAGGACAGAAAAGCAACAGAAAACAAAGCATTTATTGTGTTTCACAAATTTCCCACGTCACACACGACGACACTTTACATGCGGCAGATGGTGGATAGCACTGAATAATAAAACGTTTTACTTTCTGTTGCTTCTCTGTCCTTTATTGATTGTTTTCACTTTTCTTCTTAGTCTCTCAAGCGCCGGCAATTTTCGTGCTGCAGGTACCGTTTCAACGCTTTTTATGGTTTTTCACTATGAAGATCACATTCCAGTAAAAAAAAGTAGGTGTTGCCATTTGAAATTTTCGAAATTTCGTCACTGTAACTGTAACTGTGAGAGTTTAACTGCTGTTTTTCATACGATTCTTGACCGCATACCTCAAAATACTTAAAACCAAAATTTCAGTCCGTTTCTGTGAACGGTATGATAGTTTAGGACTCATATATCGGGATAGGTTTTGTATAATCACCCTGTACATACCAAGTATAAAATTCATATTTATCTCTATATTACTTTCCCGTTAGATGAACACCACTTCGTGCCAAGTTCAAATGTTACCGCAAAAGCTAACAAATATGTCATCTGCTAATATTATGAAGAAAAGTATATGCATTCTCTAACTTTGGTAAAAGATAGGAATGAGAACCTTAGTGACATATGTATAGTTTAATGAAAAGTTTAACTGCATTATCAGATCACGACCTCCGTAATAACTAAATGCCTATCTCATTGGCTCAAAAATGGAAGTCCAAGCATGTCCCAGATGGTAGCGCCATGGGGCATGCTGTTCTAATATTTACATTGATCGTCTCATAAACGTACCTCTCAAAACTACAATTTTCTTATTTTATACAGTGACGAGCAGGGAAGACCGAGCTATGCTAGGTCAAAATTAAATTTGAGTTCAAATATCATGACCCATGACCAAAATGACCCACTAATTGAATTTTCTCGAACATGTGACCTAGCCCAACAATCTTCTCGTGCCCGGAAACCTCTGGATGCAAAATTTAGTGTAAATTGAGCCGCTTTTTAGATCTTGACCCACAATGACCCAGAAATGACCCACTAATCGAATTCCCCATACCATCACGCCAGGTGATGAACCAGTATGACGATGTCGAATGCACGCTGCCAATGTGCGTTCACCACGATGCCGCCGAACACGGATGCGACCATCAAGATGCTGTAATCAGAACCTGGATTCATCTGAAAAAGTGACGTCCCGCCATTCGCCCGCCCAAGTTCGTCGTTGATCACACCATTAAAGGCGCTCCTTTCTATGATGCAGCGTCAAGAGAAGCCGCAGCCATGGCCTCCGAGTTGAGAGTCTATGCTGCTGCAAACGTCGTCGAACTTTTCGTGCAGACACTTGTTGTCTTACAAACGACCCCATTTCTTGACTCAGGGCTCGTGACGTGGCTGCACGATCCATTATGGCCATGCGGATAACATGCTTGTCTTCTCGGCTGCTAGTGATTGGAGGCCGTTGAGATGCCGCACAGCGTTCCGTATTACCGTTCTCAACCCATCGATTCCATATTCTGTGAACAGTCATTGGATCTCGACCGCCGCGAGCAGCAATACTGCGATACCATAAACCGCAATCCCAGTAGACTACAATTCGAGCTTTATGAAAGTCAGAAATGTGCTGGTACGTATTTCTCCGTCTTACACAAGGCGTCACAACAACTTTTCACCAGGCAACAACGTTCAAATACAATTTGTGTATGAGAAACCGGCTGAACAATTTCCTCATTTAAACACACGAGCAGGGAAGACCGAGCTATACTCGGTCAAAATTAAATTTGAGTTCAAATATCATGACCCATGACCAAAATGACCCACTAATTGAATTTTCTCGAACATGTGACCTAGCCCAACAGTCTTCTCGTGCCCGAAAACCATAGGATGCAAAATTTAGTATAAATAGTCTGAGCCGTTTTTAAGATAAAATAGCTTGACCCATAATGACCCATGACAAAAATGACCCACTAATCGAAATTTCTCGAACATGTGACCTAGCCTAATAGTCTTCTCGTTCCCTAAACCTGTAGGGTGCTAAATTTATTTTAAATCCTCTGAACCGTTTTTAAGATAAAATAGCTTGACCCATAATGACCCATGACCAAAATGACCCACTAATTGAATTTTCTCGAACATGTGACCTAGCCCAACAGTCTTCTCGTGCTCGAAAACCATTGGATACAAAATTTAGTGTAAATTGAGCCGCTTTTTAGATCTTGACCCACAATGACCCAGAAATGACCCACTAATCGAATTTTCTCGAACATGTGACCTAGCCCAATGATTTTCGCGTGCCCGAAACTCGTAGGATACAAAATTTAATCAAAATCGTTAGAGCCGTTTTTTAGATAAAATTAATTTGACGCGCTTTGACCCAAAAATGACCCACTAATCGAAAGTTCTCGAACATGTGACCCAGTCCAATAATTTTTCTCGTGCCCGAAAATAGTCGGATACAAAATTTCGTCAAAATCGTTTGAACCGTTTTTTAGATACAATTAGCTTGACCATGACCCAAAATGACCCAAAATGACCCACTAATAGGATTTTCTCGAACATGTGACCTAGCCCAACAGTCTTCTCGTGCCCGAAAACCATTGGATGCAAAATTTAGTGTAAATTGAGCCGCTTTTTAGATCTTGACCCACAATGACCCAGAAATGACCCACTAATCGAATTTTCTTGGACATGTGACCTAGCCCAATGATTTTATCGTGCTCGAAACTCGTAGGACACAAAATTTAATCAAAATCGTTAGAGTCGTTTTTTAAATAAAATTAATTTGACCCGTGTTGACCCAGAAATGACCCACCAATCGAAAGTTGTCGAACATGTGACCCAGCTCAATAGTCTTCTCGTGCTCGAAAACCATTGGATGCAAAACTTAGTGTAAATTAACCCACTCTTTAGATCTTGACCCACAATGACCCAGAAATGACCCACTAATAGAATTTTCTCGAACATGTGACCTAGCCCAATGATTTTCGCGGGCCCGAAACTCGTAAGATACAAAATTTAATCAAAATCGTTAGAGCCGTTTTTTAGATAAAATTAATTTGACCCGTTTTGACCCAAAAATTACCCACTAATCGAAAGTTCTCGAACATGTGAACCAGCCCAATAGTCTTCTCGTGCCCGAAAATAGTCGGATACAAAATTTCGTCAAAATCGTTTGAACTGTTTTTTACATACAATTAGCTTGACCATGACCCAAAATGACCCACTAATTGAATTTTCTCGAACATGTGACCTAGCCCAACAGTCTTCTCGTGCCCGAAAACCATTGGATGCAAAATTTAGTGTAAATTGAGCCGCTTTTTAGATCTTGACCCACAATGACCCAGAAATGATACACTAATCGAATTTTCTCAGACATGTGACCTAGCCCAATGATTTTATCGTGCTCGAAACTCGTAGGACACAAAATTTAATCAAAATCGTTAGAGCCGTTTTTTAGATAAAATTAATTTGACCCGCGTTGTCCCAAAAATGACCCACTAATCGAAAGTTCTCGAACAATTGATCCAGCCTAATAGTCTTCTCGTGCCAGAAAATGGTCAATTAGCTATACCATGACCCAAAATGACCCAAAATGACCCACTAATCGAATTTTCTCGAACATGTGACCTAGCCCAATGGTTTTCTGGTGCCCCAAAACGGTAGGATATGAAATTTCGTCAAAATCGATATAACCACACACAAGATTTGCTCGTATTAGAATATATGATTTTTGGGATATTTTTTAACTGAAAGTTCGCTTGTAACTAAAAATTAATGTATTCTTACTACAGAATTGCTCCGGCGTTTTGCACACCAGTAATTGTTTAGAGAAAAATGTTGTTTTTTCAAATCACAGAATGCTAAAATTAAATAAAACAACATTTTCTGTACAAAACATTGGTATCCAAAAAGCTGGAGATTTGGTAGGTCTGCTTACTAAAATGCCGTACTGCTGTGTACCTTATTGCCGTTTATCGAGCAAAAACAAGGAAGTAGCCTCTTAAGCAATAGAAAAGCTAATAATTTTCCGCCGCATACTCCTTATCATTTAGAAAAATTTTAAGTTTCAAAAGTATTTCAATCCACATGGGATAATTATGCCAATAATGGGTATCCACCAAAGTGTTTTGCTTATAAAAAAAAATATGGATTATTGGTGACAATCTTAATTAAAACCATCAGGAAGCAAAAATGCTATTTAAATATTAAATAGTAAAATTCTATTAAAAAATTTTGGTAAAAGCGTACGAGTCCTGCGGCTAGCCTATTTTTTATTACAACCACAAATATTAAATCTGCAGAACAACCCTGTAATAAATCATATTTATTATATTTGATAATGAGTGGAAAATTTGCTAAAACTCAACACACACCATCAGAGACGACTTGACGCCATGAAACGCGTAATGCAAGTAACGTACCGAACATTAATGGAACAGAAGACAGAAATAAGAAGAAAGTAACGAAGAAATAGAGTTGAAAAACGAAAAAACGTTTCAATTTCGCTACAAATACGTTTTAAAAGCTAGGGAGGCTTTATTTACTACAGTGTACGTTAGGAAAAACAAAAAATGACAACATACACAGCGCAAAAAAAGAAGACTAAATAACAAAAAGCCACAAAACTTCGTCTGTCTTTCTCTCCTTCAGTAAAAACATACACGAAGCGACAGAGAAAGAATATTAGGATGAGGGATCAAAAACGAGTTCCTCTGTAGCGAATTTAGCGAGATTTTTTTTCAAATAGCTACCACTATTTCCGATTAGTAATGTTCACCTTAACATTTAGACTCCCAGTGGCACACTATGTCCCAGTGCAACTTCAAAAATTAACATTGGACACAACAGTCCCTGAAACGCTTGGAAAACCATGTCTGCTTGTCCCACTGGTATCTCACGTTCACTTGGGATCGTAGTTGATCGTTTTCTCGGTAGATGGCAGCCCAAGGCGGGGCTTAGCGTGTTGCATGTTGTTAAAAAAATTGGTAGTCAAGGGATTAAGTAATGTGTCATTCAATAATCCGAATATTACTATTCGAAAATAGCGGTAGATATCTGAATAAAAAAATTTCCATTAATTCGCAACACTGGATAAGAGAGAAAAATTCGCCTCTTTATCTATTCATTCGCGTATTAAGTGAGATTTTTTTGCCTCCAGATACCGAAACTTTGTCGCGTATTAAGTAGGAACGCGTAATAACCATTTGCGTATTAAATGTGATATTTTTGCATCAGTCTTATGGGCGTTGTTCAAGGTAGTCGTGGAAAAAAAAACTGAACACCCCCACTAACTCTGCAACAACTTATAGTAGAAAGAAGTGACTGGTACCAAACGATTGGAAATAAAGTCTACTTTTAAATTATGTATCTAAAATTTGCTTAAGGGGACATGTACATATTAAAACCAGCATAAACTTTATTTTTTTCAATAGCAATACACACTTTTGACTTGATATTTTAAATCTTCGGTTCACACCATGCCTAGATACAAAATTTTAAGTCATTTGGATGATAAGCTTTCGAGTTATAAACATTCAAATTTTAGAGCTTCTAATGTTAAATTACATTTTCATATTTGTATTAATATCTCCTGAAATTATAATCCTAATGTGCTAATGTTTTGTTTGGTTATAAAACTCAAAAACCCAAACATAACTACGTCAAATTTGTAATTTTTAAAATTTTATAATATGAATTATGAATTATGAAATAAATATTCGAAAAAATAATGAATTGCAACCTACAATTTTTTTGATGGATTTATATTTATTATGTCCTGCTTTATGTGTATTCAAAATTTCAAATTTTTCTTCCAAGTAGTTTTCAAATTATGCTTAAAAAACGGCAAGATGCTGCTTTAAGGGGCCGTCTACGATGTGCATTAAAGCATAGTTTGAACAGGGATGGGAGCGCTCCGACTCGAAATCCCGATTGACACCACTAAATTTTAATAGTATTTGTTAGCTTATTCAATGACAAAATTTCTGAAATTCATTAGGCTGGAGAATACTATTAAAATTTATTGGTAAGAATCGATATTCGGGTCGGAGCGCTCTCATCCCTGTTTGAGAAAATATTATACTAATAGGCTAGGATTACAGTGACTTGATAAACTTAGAGATTAAGTCTGTCTTACAATATAAACAATGCGTAAACCGTATTTCAGTGCTTCGCGATCTTACGTTAATTTGAAAGCTAGCTTAAACTGAAGCGTAAGTGAATGGTCGCGCGAGCACAACAAACCTGACAACGACCTGTGATTGTAGTAAGATATAAGATAGCGAGGCACCAAAATCTCAGCCTTTATCAGTATATTTATATATATATATATTACTTTTTCAATGTCTGCTTTAAAATTTTTCATTAAAATTACGTGAAACGTATTTGCATGAAATGTATGTCTACGTCATTTATGGAAAATACTTTCGCTTTTATTTTTAAATTAATAAAGCTCATTTTTTAAAAATATGATCAGATCTACCTTAGAAAAAACCTAATCATTTTTGTTACCTTTAAATGGATTTATAGCTTCTTTTCCAGTCTAATAAAGCTTTATTGTATTTTCTGCAGTATATATGTTTGAAGTGAAGTTTCTTATAAATGCATATGCGTAGAGTATTTGCTGAAACAAAATGGCCCCACAATTAACTGAAGCAACGAATGGCTAAATGATTGGCATGTGGCAAGCTGGAAGAAGTTTTCGTTATATAGCTAGGCATTTTCAAGTGTCTCTTCAAACTGTTTGAACATGGATTAACAGGTAAGCTTTATATTAGTAGTTTATTGCGAAAAAAATTACATTTACATTCAATTTATTAAAATTAAAATTTAATTTACATTACTAGTATATTTTTTTTAATGTTTAGCAATACAAATTTGATAAACCGTCTTTGTAGTAGTGGTCGCCCTAGGATCTTATCAGACAGCCAAGCTCGAGAAGTTGTTGCAATGGCTATACAGTAGATCCCTATATGTCTTCTAATCAAATTAAAGATGATTTGCAACTTCAAGGGAGCATATATAACCAAGAGACGATAGAATGCATTATGAATATATATATATATATATATATATTTACGGCATACTTTCTTTTTATTATGTATCATCTCGTACCATTCACAACACGCTCAACGAAGCATGTTTTCGAATTCGGATGACGGCTAAAAACCCAGCATTAACTGAAAACCAGCGACTTCAACGCCTTCACTTTGCTCAAACATATATTAACTGAGGCATAAATGAATGGAGCTCAGTTTTATTTAAAGACGAAAGCTGCCTTTAGTCAGTCTCCAGTTCTTCGTTTCGAGTGTACCGTCCATTGGGATTTAGGTATCAGCCACGGTATACAAATAATATTAAACGCAGCGGAAGAATTTCAATTTCAATGTGGGACTGCATGTCGGCGCAGGGCATTGCATCTCTGCTATGCATTGAGATCATCTTGACGAATATCTTATTGTGACATAGTAGAACACGATATGATACCTGATGTTTTAGAAAACCACTATCTGGATGGATTTTTCTCTTCCAACAGGTATATATTGTTATTTGGTAAATGGTATTATTAAACAATATGGTTTTCAGAGCATACTATATACTATTATTTATTAATATTAATAATAGAAATATATTAAAAATTGTTTATTTTATAGTTTTGCGCGTTTTAGATCAAAAATTTTTACTGGTTTATTTTCCCAAAACACCGCCCCCCCTCCACGCTTCAATATTCAAATCCGAATTAACACTGCTTGCTCTAGAATGTTTATTGATTCGTTCATTAAATGAAATAGGAAAATATTTTAAAAAGCAACTTTCTCTATATGCTATGCCATAGCATTAGAATTAATTTCGGTTTTATAGAATAACTAGTTATTTTTAATTGCAATAAAAATTATTTTTATGACAAGTGTGCTGATATAAAAGCTTTAACTCGTCAGCTTTAGCACACATATCATATCGGCAGCGATAAAACACGCCTTTGGCCCATCTTTACAGAACTGAGTGAAAATTTTCCATATAAATTCAGTAATGAAATTAATTTTCTTTTGTTTCATGTTTAACGATTTTAGCAGATGAATCAGTATAAAAAAAATGCATGTAAATTTATTTTAAAAAAATAATAACCGCTGTTTTTTGAAAAATAATTAAGACAAAATCTATCTATCTATCTATCTATCCATCTATCTATCTATATATATCTCTCTCTATATGTATTTATATATATATTAATAAGAAATTTTAAAACAACATATTTCCTAGTTTTGGATATTTTCAGAACTTTTGCTATTATCAGGTTGTAATCTTTCACAGAATTATAATATTTTTTACTAAAAATAAAAATAAACCATTTACCATTTGTTCACGTTTTGATTTATAAAAAAACTTTTTACAAAAATTACGCTAAAATATTTGCGAATATATTTAGATATTTAATTCATTAACATTTTTTGTTGTAAATATAAATTTTAATGTTATAGAAATCATTATTTATTAAGTGTAGTTCATAATTCATAATTTTGTTTGGAATTTTCAGGATAATAGTGCTATCACAGAAGTGGTGTAGTTAAAACGTAGTGAAAGAGAACTGCATAATGAAGTTAGAATGGCGAAGCAATGCCGCCAAATTGAACCCAATGGAAAATGTTCGGGCTCTGTGGAATGATGAAGTTCGTCTGCAGGGAATTAGAACGAATTGATTAGCTATGGAAATCTGTTTCTCATGCTTCGCAAACTATTAAAAGAGATACTGATATTGTTAACAGCCTCATTGAATCAATGCCACGCATTTTGGAAGAAGTTCTTAATAAAAATAATTGCTATACATTATATTAGCAAATTCCTCCCTCCCCGTTTTGTTATTTGATTACAAAATGCGGCTTAGTAGTAGGGGTGAGGATTTTGCCGTTTAATTTTTTGTGTACTAACCAGCCCACGATATTCTTGTACTCTTTTATTAAAGTTCTATGATTTTCTTATTTGAAGTAATCATATTTTTGTTATTTAGATAAATATCAGTACTTTAAAATTTTGGTTGCCATTTGCTTCCACTGATGAATTTAGTTTTATTATGTGGGCCAGATTGTGCTTGTAGATCATGTTTGCATTTGGAAAAAAGACAGAAAACATAGTAATTTAATAATGTTAGGTGAAAAATTCAATATGATTACAAATCTTTCTATTTGCTTTATATCTTTAATTTTGAAACACGGATTTAGAACATATCAAATCCATAAAATTATATACTTGTTCATATAAATATTCAAAAAACTGTGAAGATCAAATTAACATAAAATTTCTGAGAGCAAAGCTAATTTCGTGGTGTATACACGTAATTATTCATTTCAATGCATTCCACAAAATAGTAGGACTCGCGAAATGTTTTCTGTTCTTTTTAAATAGATTCCGATGATGCATTTATGAGAAAAAATTTATATACATCTTGCATTAGGTATCTTCAAAATTTTGGTCAAAAACAATTTACATCATTTAAACATTTAATATATAAAAATTATAATCACTGAGATATTTATATTTATTAATTCAATTTACTCAAATTTTGTTAAATTGTTTGCAATATTACACTAAATGGTTGTTAGATAAAATATTTCCGCGAAAGTATTAGTTTGTTACTTAAAAATGCTAATTTAAACTTTTATTAAATTTTGTATATCAATCAAAAATTGTAATCTTTACAAATATGTATGGATGTTCAGTTTTTATTCCATTAATAATGAACTTAAAATAATTAAACTTTTTCTTCTATAACTTTCGTATTTAGATCTATTCGATTAACCAGGCTAATTGAAAAAAAAATTACAAGTTATTTTTATGGTTTTCTGATAGGCAAGATTCTTTCCCAATCGCTAGCAGTGTGCAAAAAAATCTACAAAAAATAATAATAACAATAATAAATGGCAAATGGCAAGTTTTCTTGCAAAAAGGCATTAATGAGTTAATTGTAAAATTTCAAATGTACTACCAGAATAGGTTTAATCATAGAATTATTAACCTTATTCCGAAGGAGAATAACGGATGTAAAGTTATTCAGATGTCTTTATAACATAGATTTAGTTTTAGGTCTTCAAATAAATCGGAATATAAATCCTGCGAACATATCTCAAAACAAGACACGCCCCCCCCCCTCGCTACTAAAAAAAAAGCAATGTGGGGATTTATTTTCAGACTAAAAAACAATTTATTTGCCTTTTTTTTTTTTTTTTTTTTTTTTTTTTTTTACTTTGATTCCTTACGCTGCTTTATACTATTTTTTTTTATTCTAAATTTTGTATTTGTCAATATTATTCACGTTTTTGCCAATAAATTTAAAAAAAGGCGAGTTAAATAGATGCAAAATCTGAGGAAAAGCATTATAACACCTGTAAAATTCCAATAACATTTACATATTTTAAAACTATTTTAATTACAAATAATCTTATGGTTTTTTAAAATCGGATAATTGAATACTTGTAAACATTATTTTACCGCATATAACAATAACCGAAACTTATTAAGTGAGTAAAATGGTCATATCGGTAAAACATAATACATTAAAACAAGTGACTCTCTGCAGCATTTCAACAATCGAGTACCGAACTTCAATTTGGATACAGCCCCTTAAATATGCTCATTATAAAGTAATTAATTTCTCAGAAACTAATCGTAGGAATTTCATGCATAGTTTGAACTGCAAATTTCAAATATGTTGTCAAATTTGGGTCTTGCTATTGAAAAAAATAAAGTTTGGGTGTGTTTTTATATGTAGATGGCCCCCTAAGCAAATTTTATATGCATGATTTAAAAGTAGACTTTATTTCCAATCGTTTGGCACCAGTCACTTCCTTCTACTTTAATTTGTTGCAGAGTTAGTGGGGGGTGTTCAGTTTTTTTTCCACGACTGTACCTGAAAAATCCGCGTATTAAACGGGATTGCGCATTAACCGCGTTCGTATTAACTGGGTATGACTATATTATACAGTAAAGGAAAACTATTTCTAGGATTTATTTAGGTGTATTTTCTATATATACTAGCTTATACAGGGTGTCCCAACTAAGATGCTATAAACTTCGAGGGGATGTAGGGTACACCTAGACGACTAGGAACCAAATGGCCGAGTCGGAAACGCCTTCCATACCCAGTAAAAGGGATCATGTTAAGAATTATTTTACGAAATGGTTCTTAAAATGATGAAACGATTGACTGACTCCAGAATTTACAAATGAACTTCTTCGAAAGTAGAAACTTGTACTTTTAAGTATTCACTATAAATGCAAAATTTTATTAAAATATTCTTGGTGTCGCTTGTAGCTTTGGAATTAAAATTAGGTGGTCCCGCCGTGGGAACACTTCGCTTGAAAGGGTTAATAGTCTCTCGAGAAACTTTGCTCCGAGAACACTGCCCGTCTTATCGGCTGGCACCACTCTTGCAACACCAGGACCCAGTGTGTCCAGTAGGTTACTGTTTTTAATTCAAATTTCTTGATCGGCACCACTTTCTTAAAATGATAAAATTTGGCTTATATAAAGACATATTAATCAAGGCGAAAATGTGGGACATTTTATCATTTAAAAAAAGTGGTGCCAATCAAGAATTCTCAATTAAAATAAGTAGCAGACTGGCAACACTGCCAAGGTCAACGATCATCTTTGTGTGCACTAGCCTTTTCATTGCCTCTACTGGGTCAGGAAGGTGTTTCCGACCCGGCATTGCTATGTGATTCCAAATCGTCTAGGTGTACCTTACACCCCCCACCCCCCTTCGAAGTTTGTAACATCTTAGCTGGGACACCCTGTATATATTTCAATATCATAAAAAAATTATGTATTTTTAACTTTATATACTTTTTTTGTCAAAATAGTTTAATGCTCTCAAGTTAAATTTATTAAATTAAGAGTTACATAAACATGATTCCAACAAAGCCAACCGTAGCGATATTATTTGTCAGCAAACTTAGAATTTTCAGAATATGAAAATTTCTGATTAGATAGTGATTGTTTCTGACAGAGAAACTATAAACGCGTCATGTAATTCTAATTACATATTAAGGTAATAAATATTTATGTGATAAATATTGCATGTGAAGTAACAGAATCTGAATTTCTGAAGCTTTTAAAAAATCCTATATTTATTACGATAGTTGACAGATGTTAATCTTATTATGATTATTTTGTGATGCAGAAAACTTTGTACCTTTCTTCGTAGATGTAAATTAAGTTGCAGAAAGAATTTAAATAAATAATTGCCTAAACGTTAGTTAAGGCTCACTGTTGAGAACAGAAATGTTTTTCGTTTCTGGTTGTCTGTTTTTTTGTTTGTCTGTTCCACGATAAGAGCCGAAAAAAAATCCGATTAGGTTGTAGATATAAGTAAATGCAAATAATCGTAATCGAAATGTATCCGCAACACAAAAATGTGTTATGCATCAGGCCATAGAACAAATTAATGTTTTAAAAAGAAAGTTTTGGTTTGTGTTCGACACTAGATGTAAATAAAGGTTGTATGATTTAAAATATTGAATTATTTTTTTAAGTAATAATTTTAAATAACATAAAATTAGTAAATGCAATAATTTGAACACATTGTTAGTGTCAAAAGGCCTTTAAGAAACGCAAAAATTTATGACCCTTGTACGTGTACAATGCTAGACACTGTAGCTCAATCGACATCGAAAGTTGAAGTACAAAAGTTAGTGTTAAAATACCTCTTTTTTGGGCTGAAGAACCGGAAATTTGGTTCTGCCAAGCTAAAGCACAATTTTCTATTTTAAAATCACTGTCAAAGAGACGAAGTTTAATTAGTTAGTTTCGCAGTTACAACCAAAATTTGTAGAAAGCTTGAGGGATATAATCAGAATTGCCAAGTCTCCGGCTTTTTGCAAACCAGTAAATGTTTACAGAAAAATGTTGTTCTTTCAAATCACAGAATGCTAAAATTAAATAAAACAACATTTTCTGTACTGAAATACCGGTATCCAAAAAGCCGGAGACTTGGCAGGTCTGGATATAATAAGGACGCTAGTGCTACGAAATATACTGCTGCCAAAGAACGGATTCTTAACACATTCAAAGAAAGTGAAAATAAGCAACTACACAGATTGCTAACGGGCATTGATTTAAGAAATGTGAAACCCAGCTACCTACTGCAAAAATTGCGAACTCCAGTAACCGATGGAGTTTCCAATAAAGTATTTCTGTAAAAATGCCTGATTTTGTACGCAATAATCTTTTATTAAGTAATGAAGACATTCAAAATCTGGCAGTAATGGCCGATCGAATTGGCCCCACCAGTGGCTTAGAGGTTCTGCTCTCAAAGCTGGTAGACGGGAGGTGCTCTGTTCAAACCCCTGTCGCGCTCGTCGACCAAACCGTTTGAAGTTTTCCGTGGTTTTCTTCGAACCTTGCCGTAAATACGGGTTAGGATACCTTAGAAAGACCCCATCGGAGGGCACCCCCCTAGGGCCTATATCCCTCGTGTTGATAATTGGCCGTCATAAATCAACCCAACCCAACCCGAACGAATTGTAGAAATGCAACCAAAACAGAAAATGTATTGCGCAAGCAATTTTTCTTCATCAGGAGCGAACGCTGAATCACTGAATTACGACAACAAATTACAGCTTTGATTACTAAGCTGGAAAAACTAAATGTCACTAGATATTCTCGGCTTCGATCAAGGCGTAAGGATCTATTTTCTTATGATCGTAGTAAATCTCGCAAACGCATTAATCCGGCGGGTAAGTACTGTTATTTCAGTATTATGTTTGGTGGAAAGTGATTCCCTGATAAATTTAAAGCACCATGTGCTTGGAAAATAAGCCATCGGAAAACATAACTCAGCAGTAGACTTAGCGGTAAGCTCTGCTGCTGCAAATAATGAAGATTGTCGTAGATTCCGCCTATTTGTCACAGACAAAAAATAGGGTTTAAGTTTTCTGGTTAACAGTGGAGCAGACGTTAGCTTTATCCCTGACACTTCCAAACACAAGTTTCTTAGTGATTATAAATTGTTCGCTGTAAATAGCACGAAACTGAAACTTTTGGTACAAAAATTTTAATTCTTGATTTTGGATTGCGCCGTGATTTTCAATTTCCATTTGTTATCACAAAAATTGGCAAAGGCTATTTTTGGAAATAATTCCACTTATTAATTGATATTAAGCATAGAAACATAATTGATGGTGTAACTAACATTGCAGTTCACGGATGAAAGTGTAAATATGACGGGTAGCTTGTGTAAATATTCAGTTTTATTTTCCATGTATCCCAGTATCACTAAACCTAATTTTCTTATTTCAAACGTCAAGCATAATGTAAAACATCATATTATAACTACAGGACAACCTGTATATTCTAAAGCTAAACAATTAGATCCTCATTGGTTGGAAATCACAAAACGAGAATTCCAATAAATGCACGGCTCTCAAATGATCCGCTTTTTAAATACCGGTATTTTCTTTAAAAAATTTTATTTTTAGATTTTTCTGACAAATTTTTGCAGAAAAAACCTTCAGAGGTAAATTTTTGTGGAAATGTAGAAACCAACCATGAAATTTTCTGTTAAAAAATATTGGTATTCAGTTGGCAGACCATTTGTGAGCTCTGTATATGCCAGAAAATAACATCATCAGTCCGTCCAATTCCGAATGTCAAGTCCTCTGCATATAGAGACAAAGAAAGGTTTTTTTTTGCCCATGTGGAGATTAAAGAAGATTAAATGATATAAGTATACCCGATCGCTATCCATTTCTTATAATTCTAAAATTTACCATACTTTTCTCATAAAGGTATATTTTCTAAAATTGATCTTTTAAAGGCTTATTTTCATAGTCATGTGGCAGACGAAGTCAAACAAAACACTTCCATAATCACACCTTTTGGCTTGTACCAGTTCAATAGCATGGTTTTTGGGCTTAAAATGCACCAGCAACCTTTCAAAGATTCATCAATGCAGTTTTTTATGGTTTATATTTTGTATTTCCATATTTAGATGATGTACTAATTGCCTATTTTTCTGAGGAAGAACATCGCTCACATCCTAAAGCAGTTTTCCAACGCTTAGATAGTTATGGTCTCCAAATTAATATCGGTAAAACAATTTTGGGAGTACCTGAAATACACTTTTTAGGTTATTAAATATCTGCTGAAGTTTCGAAATTCCTACCTGAAAATCAAAAGCAATTTTAGAATATTCATTGCCAAAAACTGTTCATAAACTCCGTTCGTTCTTAGGGATGTTAAATTTCTATCGTTGTTACATTAAAGATGAAGCAAAAACTCCTCTTCAAAAGTTTTAAAAGGAGATAAAAAGAAAGATTGTCGCAAAATTACATAGACCGATGCGACCAAACAAAATTTTTAAAAATGTAAACAAGATATTGCTCAAGTAGCATTACTGGCCTATCCCAATTCAGATTACCTTCTGGCACTTTACACAGATACTTCTGGTTGGGCTATTGGATTAGGTCTCAAACAATATGATACAGATGGATGGGAACCAATCGCATATTTTTAATAAAAGCTTAACGATGTCCAAATGAATTATAGCATGTATGATCGAGAACTTTTAGGTATACACTTATCTGTCAAACATTTCAAGCACTTAGTTGAAGGTCGTAATTTTACAATTTTCACCGACCACAAGCCGCTAACATTTGCTTTTAAGCAAACAAAAAATTATACAGCTCCTCCCAGGCCGGTAAGACACCTACATTATTTCACCCAATTTACAACTCACATACGCCATATAAGCGGTCAAGATCATGTGGTTGCAGACACGTTACCTAGAATTGCATAAATTGGTTCACCTGTCACTGATTATGAGCAAATAGCAGATGAACAAATAAATGACGATGAGATGCATCAGCTTAAATTGCATACCAAATCATTTCATTTTAAACAGCATCAACTTCCATCAGGAAAATCTTTGTGGTGCGATACCTCCTCTTGAAATATTAGACCGTCCATACCTAAAAACTTCTGGATGAGATTGTTTAACACAATTCATGGTTTAGCTTATCCTAGAATCCGAACCACTGTAAAGGAAATGGCTAAAAGATTTATTTGACCAGAAATGCGAAAAGGTGTTAGCCAGTGGACTAGAACTTGCCTTAACTGTCAGAGAAATAAAATCACTAAGCATACAAAAATAGAATATGCACAATTTTAAACTCCAGTTGAAAGATTTGGTGTAGTGCACATTATCTTAAATGGGCCCTATACACTTTCTAATGGATATACCCATTGTTTGACATGTATTGACTGGTTTACCTCTTGGATTAAAGTAGTACCCTTAACAAATATCACTCCTTAATTATGGTAAGAGGTTTTTACGAAAACTGGATTACATAAGGTTTGGAGTACCCTATCGTGTTGTTATTGATAGAGGAAAACAGTTTGATTCGGAATTATTTCGAAATTGAACTTCATTTTGTGGTGTCAGGTTGAAACACACGACTTCTTACCATCCTCAATATAATGGTAAAATTGAACTTCTGGACCATACTTTAAACTCAGCAATTAGGTGTCATACCACTCCTCTTTAGACAGAGACATTACCAACAGTTCTGATGGGTTTGCGAGCTGCTCTAAAGCGATGACCATGAGGCTCTAAGTGTGTAATTGCTGAACTACCAATATTGTATTTGGTAGACCATACAGAAAGTGTTTCTATATATAATTTATAGGACCCAGAGAGCACAGAAGAATGTTAAATTTGGAAATTTCAAAAATAATATATTTTGGTGTAAATGGAGTTTTATATGATGAACAACAACATTTGAAATATTTTCGCAAAAGGTACAATACTTTTGTAGAATTTCTGTTAAAATTAAGACAAAAATATTTATTCATTTTTACTGGTAGAAGTTTGCTCCGGCGGTAGGCATGTCTTGCAGTTCCGTCATATTGTGACAATATAAACAGAAATGTTGCATGAATAAGGCGAAAATTTCTATTCACATTTACTGATAGACGTTTACCCAACGGTAATCAGGCCTTGTTGATCCGATGTATACAAATGATAGCCACCATTTTGTGACAAGATCTTCATTTACTTCACTCGTAACTGGTGTCTATCTATCTCCTCTTTTTTATCCATAGGACCATTTCAAAACTGTGGGAAAGCTGCCAAAGCATTTTTTTTTAGTAGTAACCTTTTCAATTTACGTTATTTAATCTAGATTTTTGAATTTAAAATATGACAATGATAACTAGTGACGGGCATAATGAATAGTTTTATGATTCGGATAAAACATTCGGAAATCCACAAAGGCATAGTTCCTAACTTTACATTATTTTTAAACAATTATCTCCAGAAATTTTGTGATAAGAAAAGGGAAATTTCTTATTTTTACATGGTTCTTAATTTAATTCAAATTAATACAATGCTTCATTTGAATATCAAAACCATCCATTCTGCACATCATTAATTGCATTCACTGCAATATATGATGATATATTAATGATGTACAAATGTACATCATTAATCCATTCTGTATATCATTAATTCGTAAATACTGATATTCAAATTCAATTTAAAAAAGTAATTTTATGTATTATAATCAGAAAAAATAACGTTACTTATCATTATCTAAATTACTCCCATTTCTCAGTACTTAAATATTTTCATATAAAATCTCTAGCAAAAGTATCTGCCCGTTACATGACAAAATCGGTAATAGATGCTTATGCATATTACGGTTAAAAAAGAAAAAAAAACAAATTAGAAATAGCAAGAAAGAAAAAACGATTCTCCTGAAAAACGAGATTTTTTGTGGCAAAATAAATACTCCGACAATTTGCTCATATGTGTTTATTTATGCCAGCATAAATTCTCCCGTAGGTAGTTTGGGATTGCTTTATCTTTATAATTGCTGTTTTTCTGCATGATTTTGTGTTTAAAAATACGATAAATGTTTACTCTTATCTTCCCGCATAAAAATCTCATTTATTTAATTATGTTAGAGGGAATTTTTTTTATGTTAAGGAATGTTCCACTGGTTATAAATTTTACAACATTTTTAGTTTTATCATAAGTTTTTATTTTATATTATTATTATTATTATCATTTATATTTTTTATTGTTCTTCCTTACTTTATTTTATCATTTAATGTTAGCAATTATCTGACTGGAATTTAATATGAAATCTCTTTTTCATTACCACTATTTTTAATAATAATTTATATATTAATGTACTATATTAATTGTAAATTAATATAATTTAAAGAAATTTTTAAATTATCATATTATTGTAAAAAATAACACTACCAACCAGGTTACCGGACAGTCAGACATATTTTGTGAAAAGAAATAACAGAATAGATATCTCATTCACGCACATCCGTTAGAATGCAGAACACGACGATCGTACGCAAAATTTCAAACATATATGAAAAACATATATGAAACATACATGAAAAAACTGTAAAAATAACTCAAAGTCATATCTCAGTGATATTACTTTGAAAATCGAAACTAAAATGATGAAATGTTTCGTCTTGGTATAAACTTCCATAGTCATTTAGAATAAAGCGTAAAATATTTTGCTTTCAACTCTTTCTTTTTAATAGATGAAAGTATTAACATTTAATTTTATTTTATATAATAATAAATCTCATGTAAGCTTAAAAAGAAACGCGAAAAATATGATAAGTATTGCTCATAAAAATATGAAAAAGGTGTAAAAATAACCAAAAATGATTAAAAGTATGCCAAAAATTTTGAAATGCCGTTTATAATAAGAAAAGTGCAAGGTTCGTTGTTTAACCCCTTGAAGGGCACCGGTATATTATATATACCACTTAATTTTAATCACAAAATGCCACAATTACTCCAGAATTTTATAATCAAATTTTGAATTTATAAGGTACATGAGAAAAAGCTTTTCCTTATTTTAAAATAAATTCGTTCGTGAATCATGGTGTCAATCAATCATTTCAATATTTTAGCTACAAGAGTACTTTGCCCCTGAAGGGGTTAAACATGATGAAAGTGTGTTGAGATCTTGGCAAAAAATAGACCGGTGAGTTACCGTTCCTTTCGTTTATGGATCTCAGTGATATTACTTAGAAAATCGAAACTAAAATGATGAAATATTTCCTCTCGGTATAAACTCCCATTGTCATTTAGAATAAAGCGTAAAATGTTTTGCTTTCAACTTTATTAATTTTCTCAGAAGATGGGGTATATCATTCGTAAAAAGTTTTGTTCATATTTTTATGCATGCAAGTTTCAGATAAAAACAAACATTTAGACTCATATTTATTATCAATTTTATACTTACTTTCTTTAAAGGAAAGATATTTCATGTAAGATGTTCCTTTAAATCAAATACATAAATAGTAAATTTTAAAGAATTCATTTCATATACGGTTTACGATGTATCAAACTTTTATTTATATATTTATTTTTGCCGCTTCGAAACACATTTTCATGCCTTATAAAAAATGTAAAAGTTAATATGTTTAGTTTTATTGATTCGACCACATTTGCACATCTTAATCTTTAATATGTTTAGTTCTCCATTTAACCATATTTACACATTTTAAAAAACATACCGCAAATCAACGCAATGTTTAATTTTTATCAGATTATTATTTGTATTATTATTTATATTATTATTATTATTTGTATTATTTTGTATATTATTATTATTATTTGGATTGTTATTTATATTATATTATTATATTATTTTTATATTATTTATACTATTATTTTATTATATTTATGTTTAATATTTAATTTTCAATTTTTTTAAAAATCACTTTTTAATATAAATCTATAGAACACATAAGTGATTAGGGGAATATGACAGTGTTTGAGATTATCTTGTGCGTGTGAATATTTGAGATTTATTTATTTAAGGTAAGTAAAAAAAAAAAAAAAAAAAAAGCATGTCTTCACGAGAGAATATTTAGATTGAAGAACCACGCATATAAAGACAAAATAAACAGAAGACCTCGCATCTTTTAATAGATTTGCACAAAATACATCACACAAAGGCATTCAAAATTGACTCTCACAATTCTCGATGTTATTGTTCGTAAGTTTATTTATATCGTGAAATTGTAACTTTAACTGCAAGCTTTGTTGAAAATATTTTCATAGAAATATTTGCACTCGAAATTTTCTCAAGCATTGTTTGCTTTGCAATTCAATATTTAATGAAAGTTTTGTAGCATTTCTAACAACAAATTCGCACATTCATATCTAAGTTTAACAGAATGTGTAATAACATAAAAGATTTAAATTTATTTTACAGCATTTTATTGAGAGTTTTAATGTCCTATTTTTTTCTAAACAAAATAAAAAATACAGATCTCTCTTTATTAAATTGAATATCGATAAAAGTATGAATCCTATTTATGTTCACCCATTTATATATGGATACTTTCATATTTCTATACTTTCATACACTTTCATACACTTTCATATTGATTTTTTTTTATATTAGATAAAAAACAAGGGTTTCCAACAACCCAATCGCGAGTCGCGGAGCTATTACTATTTCCGAATAGTAAAAGTTGCCTCATATAATGACGCAAATTCTGAGATTAAATTAGAAGTTTAGTAGTTTACTAAATGGAAATAGTGCTATTGGAAATTCCTATAAATTAGCATCACTGTTCGGAAATAGTTGTTGGATATCACTGATCTATAAAAATCTTCATAGACTTAACTTTTATTTATATTTATCTTTGTTATTCCTCTTCTAAGATTGATATATAACCTTGTTTAAATGTTGACATTCAAATTGAAAAATTTAAATTACGATAAATAAAAGAATAAATGGCGCTATGCATATTAATTTTCTGTAAATTAATATCATAAATATAGAAGCAGCGTAGTCAGTTGGGTTACCTTTTTTATTCAGCTACCACTTTTTCAAATTTTACTAATATTCGTCTTATTTAATATTCCATTAAATAAGACGAATATTTGCACTTCAAAAAGTGGTAGCAATAAAAGCAACCTCAATATAAAAGTAGCTCAACTGGCAATACTGTATAGAAGTCAAGATGTAATAAAAAATGATTTCGTTATTCCATGTGTGTTAAATTTATACAGAGTAATCTTGACTTATGCATAGCTGCCAACTTTTACGCTTTTTTCCTACCACTAATATTTTATAGTACATTTTAGCTTATTAAATCTCCGAAATCAAGTGATTCAATAAAGCAAAAATTTCTATTAATTTTTAGTGGTAACAAAAAAGCGTAAAAGTTGGCAGCTATGACTTATGTTAAAAAAATTTAAAAGTGTTCGAACACATTGACAATTTTTATTTAGAAAAGCCACATTGCCATCAATTTTTTAGTTCAAAAATACAGAGTATCTCTTTCCAAACAGAATTCCGACTCTCAGCCAAAAAGATAATAAACCAACTGTTAAATAAAATCCTCTATAAAAACCAACCTTTAGACGTGTATGCATTATAAATGCTGTACTTACTGCCGTGATTAGTTGGTTGGTTGAATGGGGTTTGAAGGCACATGTCCCCTTTAGGGACTTCTGCGCCAAAAATGAAAATCTTAAAACAAAACGTAAAAGCAATTTTTAGAATTTATCTTATAATCTTGTCACAATAATAAGTCGAACTAAAATAAAAAAAAAAAACCTAATGAAAAATGTAATGTGGTGATAAATGTAATTGTATTTTAAGAATGAAGTTAATATTTAATGATATTTAATACAAGTTACCTTGAATTAAATACAAGCTTGAATTAAATACGTAGGCATTATGAAAAGTGCTGGTAATTTGAACAGTGACAGTGTATGCAATAGCAATAGTTTTTTTTATCTACGATTATCCTGAATGCCTTTTACTAACATAATAATTATTTTTACTATCTATTACAACAGACATTAATGTATTTTATAATCATATAAAAAAGTCATGTCTGAAAGCATGAAAACATGTCATGGAAACATGTCTGAAAACATGTCTGAAAGCTTCAGAAACACTTTCAAACTACACTAAATCTAGTCAATATGTATAAAAGTTAAAAAATATATTTTCACCTCTTGATCCGAGGCAACCTCAGTTATCTATGTTCTGTTTCTTCACCGCTAGTCACTTTGTTGAAAAATTCCCTATTTTCCTTATTCTTAATAAAATATGCCGCCATCTATTATCAGTCTTTGCGTGTATCATATCATTGCATATTTCCGATTTTGCTGTAATTAACTTTATGGCTCCTCTCTGTAATGCGTAGTTTAAAATATTATAACAATTTTTCGACATTCTTGAAGTATATTGCGATTGGAGATTTATTATTTAATCTGGCTATTGCATTAGTAGATTTTTTAAAGTTTATATCTCGTCTGTGTTTATATATCATCCAAGAGGTGAAAATATATTTTTTAACTTTTATACAGATTGACTAGATTCAGTGTTATTTGAGAGTGTTTTTGAAGCTTTTAGACATGTACACTGATTTTTGATGTATTTTTAAAATAAATTAATGTTTGTTGTAATAGGTAGTATAGATAAGTATTACAATAACAACAATTTTAAATATGTAATGCCCTGATCAGGACTTCCAGTAACAATTCTTCGAGTAATGTCGTTATACTTGCATACCTGCCAAAATTCAACTAAACTTCCGTACAATGCGAGTTAATTTGATTCAGGTTAAAGACGTTTCTAACCAGAAAATATATCTGAAAAAAGAATATATATGTTAAGTTTATGTTCTTACGTGGAGCCTATTTAAGTGTATTTCTTAGAAAAAATCCAGTTTGAAACGTGTTTAACCACGGTTAAATTAACGTACATTATACGGAAGTGTAGTACGATGTTGGCATGTATGTACTTCAACAAAGCAAAACAAGTCGGCGGAAAATTTCGTAAAAAAGCTTTATCATTGTAAAAGTTATGAACTGAAATCAGTGTTCAGCTTCGTGTGAGACACTTTGTATTTTTTGGCTGTATTGTATAAATTAATTGCATCATTAATTTCTTGTGTAAGAATTGCGTATTGCAATCAGTATTTCCAGACCGCTGCTTTTTTTTCAAATTTCGATTGCTTGATTTTCACGTTTTTTTTTAAATACCGCAATTTCGCGCGTATGCACCGCGGAATAGTTAAGTCTTTTTCAAACCGGAAATTTTATTGAAAATAAGAAGTAAAATACGTTCTAAGCAGAAGTAAATCACATTTTATTAAAAATAAATTTCTTAAAATAACTACTAATTGCGTATTGCAATCAGTATTTCCAGACCGCTGCTTTTTTTTCAAATTCCAATTGCTTGATTTCCACGTTTTTTTTTAAATATTATAAATCGCCTTACTTTCGCCTTCTTTATTCTGTTATGATATAAGTAAAATATTTTTCCTACTTCATAAAAGTGGTGGCAATTAAGCAATTTGATCTTTTTAAAACACCAATACAGAGATATCAGTAGCATACACTGATTGCGATATGATCGGCCAACCCTCAAACTTTGTCTTTGTATTTCAAATCCCATCGCGTTGATAAATATCGTAATGCACGACAGAGTTATCAGATGGGCCACCTCTTGCATACCAGCCAACTTTCAACTAAACTTCTGTACAGTGTGAGTTAATTTGTTTCTAACCAGAAAATATATCTGTAAAAATAATATATATTTAGTTTCATGTTCTTACATGGAATCGTTTCAGCCAGTCTTCTCTACTTGTCATGTACTCCGGGGATGTGTGGTATAGACCACAGGAGCCTCGGTGAAAGACCTTTCGAAGTACATGGAATCTATTTGATTGCATGTTTTAAAAAAATTTCTAGTTTCAAACGTGTTTAACCTCGGTTAAATTAACCTACATTGTACGAAAATTTAGTGCGATGTTGGCAGGTATACTCTTGTATTCAGAAATTCCAATTTCTACTGAAAATTCCGAGTTCTAGTTTTTGCTTTATTTAATGGCAGACATTT
The DNA here is from genome assembly GCA_963931845.1 of Maratus michaelseni. NCBI lineage: Eukaryota > Metazoa > Arthropoda > Arachnida > Araneae > Salticidae > Maratus > Maratus michaelseni. The sequence continues at coordinate 103,854,245 of OZ007600.1, forward strand.
CTTAATTACTTAATGTAAAAAATTTTCTTTCGAAATTTCCAGTATGAACTCCTAATTCTGAAAAAATGAGGCCAAACTGGCACCTGAGGCAGAGTTATATAATATAGTTTGGAAAATATTCAATTGTAAAGTTGTTCTTCTATTAAAGGAATTTCTATTTTACAAGATTTTCCATTTAACAAAATTTTCTTTTAAATCTTATTTTTTAGCAAAAATGACTCAGGAAAAAATTTCCAAATGGCTAATAGAATATATGGGAGTATATACGATAGCACTTCTTTTTACAAACACTGATGGGTCTACTTCACCTCGTCACCCTTTCAGGGGCAAAGTAAGTCTGCTTCGAAAATGTTGAAATGGTTGAATGTTGTTAGAATTTACGAATAAATTTATTAGAAAATGTATAGTTTCTTCACCTACCTTTTAAAAGTAAAAACTTCTGCAGTGTTCGTACGCTTTTACCAGAATTTTTAATAAAATTGTTCGCCTTGTTTAAATGCAAAACATTATTACAAATCCTACAATTAAACGAAGCGTCAACAATTTCTGCTATTTAAATATTAAATAGAAACATTCTAATAAAACATTGTGGTAAAAGCGTACGAAAGCCTGTTCTGGCTGTCATTTGGCAGTTTGGTATAAAACTATGTGAGATAAAATATATCCAACTGCCCTTCAAGTGGTTTAATCATTCCGTGAAAAACAACTTCTTAAAAGAATATTAAAATGTTAGAACCCTTCATCTCAAAGTGAAATGATTAAAGATGTTAAAACAATCTGATGTAAATTAAAAATCTTAAAAGGTATTTAATTTTTACAAATTTGTGTTCAAACCGGACTTGCGAATTGCTTTAATACTGATGCTATAAACGTCGAAAACTTTTTTAAAAAGTAAGCTACCATTTTTATTTCTATTTATTTATAATAAAATTTAGTATGCGTAAACAATACACAAACAATTTTAAATCACTGCTTTATATTTTAGAAATTAAAACAAAACAAAGAACGATGCGTAAATTTTTCACTGCGAAAAGAGATACTTAACTGAATAATACTTTATCGAGCTGATTTGATACGAGGAACTCAAATAAAGTTTCAAAAAAAAGTTATAAGCAGTTGAAAATACGATGTTGGTGCAAATCTCTTAATATGTAGACGAATCCTATTCAAAAAAATAATTTATATTTCGAAAGAAGACAATATTCCGAGCCTGGTGAAACTTTTGGTGTGATTTTATTGTAAACGGTCTCGAAATAAAAGCTTGTGTATCTTTGTTTTCACATTGACTGTCCAATTTCTATATGTAGCCGACTTCCTAAAAAAATAGTAATTGTCTGAGTGCAACCAAGACTCATACACAGCGCAGTATTACTTTGCCCCATATATAGCTACGATGGATATTAAAACCTTTCGTCAAGCATAAATCAAAAAATATTTAACGGATTTCGTTCAAATTTTTACAGCAGGTACCTATAATGGTGACAACGACGTCTATTTATTACCAAGAATAAATGCCAAACCGTTTGGAAATTATATTAAAAAATAGATAAAAAAGCACAATTAAAGTACATACGTCACTAAATTTTGTGCACGTCATTTTCACCAGCGAGAGATTTTCGTAGACAATCGGAATTGAAAAGTTCATGGAGTACATGGAGCAAAATAATATGCAAGCACTAATATTCAGCACAATAAAATATATTTCAATTTAGTAGAAATCGAAAATTAATCTGGATTTTTTTCTGTTTGAAAGAAAAACCCCGCAATAACTTGGTAGACTTGGTATTAGAGATTTGGCGCAAATCTCAGCAATAGCAGCTTTTTTTATTTCGCGTGTGTAAATTAAAAAAAAAAATTATTATTTGGTGTTTAAAGAAAAGGTTTCGATTTATGGCATTATTTATTTTTGTTTTCTATTTTTAGCATTTTAAATGGGATTAATGAAAGGCATGTATTTTAAGTTAAATGAGTGAAAGGTTTATATTTAAGTGAAATGAACTCAATATGAAAATGTTATAGGAACAATATTTGGCGATTTATCAACAGCGCCAGGATAACATAAAAGTACCAATATATCAAACGGTATGCAGTATGTGAAATTATTATAATCACCCATCGTACAAAAAAAAAAAAAAAAAAAAAACTAATATTTTGCATTTAGAGGGAAAAATCCATCTCCTGTGCCGTTAGATTTGGCGAGTTATTTTTTGGTGATAAGTGTTTCGATGTGGTTGTTGCGATCTTCAGTCTTTCGGTTACCTTTTCTAAAGTTATGTTTTGCAGATGTAATATTATGTAAACATATGTTTTGTAGATATTTTTTTTTTTGTATATATATATATGTTAATTGTAATGGCAGTTGGGAATGAGATTTTTACCTTTTAATCTATGCTTTCGAAAATATTAAAACATTAAAAAAAGATAATACAGATGTCGCAGGCGCACCGGGGTATCTTTTTGGTACTAAAATGGCGATGTTATGTGTGGGCAACCTGGCGATTTTGCTTCGTGTAGCAACTCGTTAGGGCAAATTCTGTGTTTTTATGTTAAATTAAATATTGTGTGTTTTATAATAAATTAATCACTGTGTGTGTTGTATAATAAAATAAGGTAAAGATGTCATATACGCACCACATTGGTGCGATTGCAACAAAATGGCAATTTTATGGCAAACATGGTAACCCGGTTGTTTTGTTTATGTGTTAATAAGTGTTAATATTTACGTTTTATTGTGATATTTATATTATTATGTTTATTATTTGTAACTGTTCATTTATTATTGCATGCTTTTTGTAACGGTACTTCTCTATTATCCCGTCGACCACTTTTCATAACAAAAAACTATCGCCAAACTGTAAGATTAAACGCCAAAAATGAAGTCCCATTTACTTGATGTCAGAAGCAATATACGTGTTTGTTATGTCATCAAATAGTTCATAAAGTGGTCGACGAGATAATAGAGAAGTACCTTTGTAACTAATATTCAAAAACAAAGTTTTCGCCAAATTGGCGGGGGAAAAATCGCGCCAATGTGGTCCGTATATGACATCTGTGCCTAAAATAATTTCTGTGTGCTTAAAATAAAAATTGTGTGTGTTTTATAACATAATAAAATCAAACTAGCATGCTGTTTTAGCAATCTTGGCCTAACGAGTTCTCAAAAACGGGGTTTTCTGGCCAAAATGGCGCAAACAAAAATCACGCCAATCCCAGTGTGCTAGCGACAGCTGTTCCAAAAATATTTATATCAAGCGTATAATGTTTTGCATTTTTATACGGAACACTTCTCCATTTAAAGATTTTAAATGCTATTTACATCAGATATTTTTTTCCTGAGGTTCCCAAAAATTAATTTAGGTATGTTTTTCGTTCGTTTATTAATTTTTTACAATTTGCCCCCTGACAATAACAATTATTTATCCCAAAAATACCTCTTAGGTTTGTTAAATATGTTTGTTTATGTATTTTCATTACTTATTAAAATTTCGAAAATGGCGATAAAATTTTATTTTAGCATCGTATTTATGTTTTTAAGATGGTTCCAAAACATGGTTTAATAAAAGTACGTTTGTAAACATTTGAAAAACATGTTTTTCCGCTCTCTGGAAAAATGTGGTAAGATGCTCAAGTAGATGCTTTTAATATGATGCTTTTTTTAAAGTAGATGCTTCGGTAAGATGCTTTTGGCACCATGTTTAATTTTTTCGCCAATCGCGCCAACCGGCACAGGATACGGAACTTTTCCCCATTCAGATACACAGGCAAGGCTGGTCTCAAACAACAATAAAGCTAGCAATAACATTGTTTTAACTCTATAACAGTTACAATAATGATATTAAATGCTCCGATTGGCTTTGGGCCCGATTACGGTAGTTTCCCCTGAAAAAAAACTGTAGAAGAAGTCTTTTACATTTGTTTCGAATGAAACTCGGTGAACAAAGTAATACTTAATAATACAAACAATACTAACATAAACATGGAAGCAAAAGTTTAAATTCAAATGTATATATTTGTTAATCTTTCCCCCTCCCACCAACTCTTAAAAAAATAAGAAAAATAAAAAGAAAGTTACAGCATTGAATTTAAAATGGCGTTAAGCTACGCTTTCTGACTTAAGCAATTAACTGCAAACCCGATTATGAAACTTTCACTTAACTATAACATGTATCTAATAGCCCTGAGGATACTTCCCAGTTATACGGACCTTTAGGCTTTTTTAAAAAGCTTGACACAATTCGGGTTTAAGAAGTTGAGATTTATTGCCAAATTATATAAACAACTATGAAACTAAAACTGATCAATTATTTTGCTGGTTTACGCATGTATTTTTAAAAATTGCATCTGATTACACTTATTAGATGAATTACTTCTGTTTGTATTTAATAACGTTAAACGGCTTCTGTATATTGAATGAATTGTGAAACTATTGGGAAGAGGTAGAGAGACGAGTAAACAAACGGGTAGACAGACGGATAGTGAGATGGGTAGAGAGACGGGTAGTGACAGAGATAGGCTAACGGGTTGCGAAACGAATAGGTAGACGGGTAGCGAGACAGGTAAAAAAAGGTTGACAGAGGGGTACCGAGATGGATAGAGAGACGGGTCACGAGACGAGTAGTGAGACCGATATACAGGCATGTAGAGTAAAGGTTGAGAAACGGGTTGCGTGGTGGATAGAGAAACGGGCAGACAGAAGAGCACAGAGACGAGTTGACAGACGGGTAGAGAGAGGAGTATGTACACAGGCAGACGTGTCGAGAGACTGGTAATTAAACGGGAAGCAAGACAGGTAGAAAGACGGATTGGCAGATGGATAGCGAGACAGGTAAAGAGTTGGGTAGAGTTTGGGTACAGGAAAAAAATTTAATTCAAATGTAAATATTTGTCACAAGGAAAATGTTGCAACAATGAAATTAAATTTGCGTTAAGCCACGCTTGTTAAAATACGCTATTGGCTGGAAATCTGATTACGTAACTTTAAAAAGCTTGGCGTTTTATAAGATCAAGCAAAAAAAAAAGGGGATTATTTGCCAAATGTTATAAAAACAAATCTGATGGACGGTACTTCTTTTCTATTTGTTTAACAGTGTATATGGATTTATGTATGATATTTTGTAATGCTATCATTTAATTTTCTCTTTTTCATTATGTCGTAATTGTTAATCCTACGTTCTTAAAAATATCACTCAGACTAATCCCTTTGAGGGAAATCCTAGTAACATTAACTAGTAGACGTTATAACTAATCGATTGGTAGCAGTCACATTTTTATACGTTGATTTGCGGGCAGAGTTACATAAGAAAAACTTTTTTTTTACCACCACCTTCGTTTTATTTGGTGTCTTTTTATGACACCTTATTTACTAGACTTTCGATAACCCAACATCGTCTGAACTAGTGTTAACTTATTTTATTAATTTTCTTCATTTTTAATCAAAAAACCTTTCATTTATTTTACACTCTTTTCATAAATTAATCGCTTTACCCAAATTTTCTCTTTGGTTTTCTTCAGTAGTATTCCAAGTGGGAGGAGCCTGCTGGCTTCGAACAATTGGAAAATTCCTGATTTTCTTTCCCACACAAACTTTCTACATTATGTACTATAAATACAGCTCTACTTTTTCTCATGGCTCCACCTATTGGCAAGACTTGCACTAATAGACTGGGTGTAAAGTTGATGTCAATTCAGAAATCCCTTAAAGCTTCTTACACTGGTCACAACTGTTCAATACTTTCCTGGGAAAATCAGGCATAACATTGTAAAGGGAAGAAAGTGATTTCGTACAAAGAAACGTCCGTTCTATTTAACCTTTTCAGTGACAGGTAAATCCGGTTTGCCGTTTTGGCTTCCTTTTTTTATACAGAAATCCCGAATTCATACCGAAAATTCCGAAAGGAGAATTTTTACTTTATGTTATCGCGAAATGTTTGTCTTTAAATAAAGAAATAATTGCTCTTCGAAATATCTGGTAGGAATTGCAAATTTCTAAATAAAAAAAGAAGCCAGACTGGACAATTAGAAGAAATTGTGTTTCTGTAATGTTGGTTTCATACGGGATTTTCCGAAAACGATTATTTGAAAATAATTAAATGCGATTTTATAGCTTTTATTTCACCAAAGGTATAAAAGTGAAATTTTATTTAAAAATTCTGGTACATATCTTGATTAAAATTAAGTGGGATGAAATATTAGTATATCCCCCCCCCCCGACCATCAAAGTGTTAAACAAGATTTCTTGTATGTAACACTAGTAAATGCTAATTCAAGCAGAAGAAATCTGTTCCTATTTAACAGGATTGCCCTTTTTATGTAATACAGAACATTTGTCTCATACAAAGACTCTCTTTTTCTGTTTAACCCTTCTTTGCATGAGTTTTTAATACAATTGTGTTTTTCTTATACAAGATTAAATATTAGACACCAGAAATTTTAAGATAGATTTTTAACTTTGTTCGGCAACATAGTTCACGGGAAGTTTACTGGATTAATATTTCTATATAAATATAGTGGTGGCGAAGAAGTTGATTTATTTATTAAAAGTTAAATAAACAGTGATGGAAATTTACATCACTATGCAATTAAGGGTTAACTCTCTAACGACCATGTTCACTTGTAAATATTTTTTTTCAAATTCTTAGATTGTATTGTAATGTTTCCAGTAAAGAAGAGTAATTAAAAGCAATTTCATCAAAAAGTACATGTAGGACTGATACTTTGGATTGTCACCTATGGATGACATACAAAATAAAGATCACATCATAGCAAACAACACTTAATCAAACATTTGAAATCCTGCAAATATCATTTCAACATTTAGTTAACTTTAACATTCAGCCAAAAAAATATGAGACTTACTACATTTTCGACATTTTTACTCCAAAAAAGAAGATAAACTCTAGTATTTGCTTGTTTGTAGGAGGTAAAAAAGTTTGGAAATATTTAATATCGCATAAGAAAATCGAGATATGGGACTTTTTTTCCATGACTAAGTCATCTATGAATGACATATAAAATAAAGATCACATCATAGCAAAAAACAATTAATCAAACATTCGAAATCCTACAAATATCATTTCAACATTTAGTTAACTTTAACATTCAGGCCAAAAAAATGTGAGACACTGCATTTTCGACATTTTTACTCCAAAAAAGAAGATAAACTCTAGTCCTTGCTTATTTGTAGGAGGTAAAAAGTTTGGAAAGTTTTAATATCGCATAAGAAAATCGAGTTATGGGACTTTTTTTCTATGACTAAGTCATCTATGAATGGTATACAAAATAAAGATCACATCATAGCAAAAAACAATTAATCAAGCATTAGAAATCCTACAAATATCATTTCAACATTTACTCACCTTTAACATTCAGGCCAAAAAATATGAGACTTACTCCGTTTTCGACATTTTTACTCCAAAAAAGAAGATAAACTCTAGTCTTTGCTTGTTTGTAGGAGGTAAAAAGTTTGGAAAGTTTTAATATCGCATAAGAAAATCGAGATATGGGACTTTCTTTCTATTATTAATTAAACCCTTCTAAATCCGAATAAAGGCACCATGGTACATATTTACTTAAAATCTAAGCCTTGAGGTCATTTCAAAGACGTGTCACCTGGAGGTGACAATGGGATTGGCGTGTTAATTGGATTACCTTGCCTGGAACATAAAGAATTTCTGTTTCATACAGAGAATGTATATTGATTTAATAAAATTTATCTCTAAAAATGACAGTAGAATGATGGAGCATTGCTGACAGGATTTTTCTATAAAATCTACAATATTTTAACACTTACATTAAATTAAAGATGTAATTACTGCTTAAAATGATAAAAACATTATACAAAAAGCTTAAAAATGCCTTTTAATACAAAGATGACATGTTTCATTCGCTCTAACGGCGACTTCTTCAAGATCTAAATAATAAATCAACTATTTTCGCAAAGTTTTAAAAAAATGATAAACACAAATCACGAAATCACATGTATAATGCAAGCAGGTTCGTAAATTGGTCAAACTGGAAACATGAAAATTATTATTTTATTGCTTCTTTAATTTGTGAATTATAATGTTAAGGAAAACAATATATTTAACATAAATATTACTATACAATTATCAGCTATAATAGTTACATTGCTGTCCAATATTGCATTCATCGTAAATACCCCAAAACAGTTACAAGAAATGGACAAATATTTTGTTTATAGTGGAGATACAATAGCACCTCTTTATCCTGCGTCTTGTTACTTCAGCAATTACAATGCCTCCACAGAAAACAAAGTTCTAACTTAACCAAATTTCGTAAACATATTTTTTTACACCAGTTAAAATAAATGTAATTTTCTATCGTCAGTTGTAATAAGAAAATTTCAATGTGTAATAAAAATAGGAATTTTACAGAAAAAAAAAATAAAACATTTACACATAATTTATCATATTTCCTAATTCTTTAATCCATCGGCCAACGAATTTATCGGCTTTGTGTTTCTTGCCTTTGGACATGCATGATGTAATGAAGGATATTTTCAATGAAATACAGGGTTGTCAATAAGTCTTTCCCGGATTACAATACTTTATCTGTTTTATTTTAGAAATATTTGTAATGAAATGCCACTATAGCCGAAAGTTTGAAGCACATGCATTGAACATATGTTCAATAAAAGATAATACTTCAAACATATGTAATTTATATTTGAAATACTAGTAATAAAATAGCGAAATATGTTCTTGCCAATATTGGTACATTGTCTTAAAAAATTATATAATGTTTTGGATTAAATAAACTTTTATCTTTTGCAAAATAAATAATTGACAAAATGTAATCACACTCATGTTGGGTACAAGGTTCAGAGCCTTCATTTTTATTTAAAAAGTCGGAATTCATACCGGAAATTTCTAAAGAAGAATTTCTACTTTTTGCAATCATGAAATGTCTATCATTAATTCAAAAGTTACTATTCGAAAATTCTCGAATGAATTCTATATTTCTGAATAAAAGTGAGGCTAAATTGACAGCACTGGTTGGGCCAACATGTAATGCCAATTTTACCAAGTTTTAGAAGATATAGCCGAGACGTAATCAATATAAACAGTATTGTTCCAACATTGTTTTGTATTAATGCAGCTCGAGTAATTTTGTAGAATAAAAACTTTATAAAATAGTAAATGAAATATTTGATGTGATTTGATGTGATTTGGTTAAAATGAAAACATTTTCTCCAGTTTATTAATAAATATTATTCAAATATTTGAACAAAGAGACATATTTTTGTGAAGCAAAAAAAGATTATGTTACACAATTTGGCTTCAACACTTTTTATTAGAATATAGTTCGATGTAGTTAACATCTGTATGTGAGAACTCCACTTATAGTAGAAATATGTGAATATCAGCAAGAAATTTGGCTTTATTACATTTTCTAAAGAACTCTGAAGAAATATGTTTATGATCCTTATATATATAGTTATTCTTGGGAATAAACTAAGTCAGAAATCATAGAAAAAATCTTTTATTAGCATGTCGGAACTTGAATTTACCTAAGCAAGACAATAATTTATCCCTTTATATTATTAAGCAAAAAACATGTCTGTGAGTAACGCTGACTAAATAAAATCGAAGCAATGAATTTTGCTTTTTTGGAAATTTATTAACTTCTAAATATAACTCAATTTAAATTTTTACACCATCGAATAGGAAAAGAAATGTACTTTAAAATGCAATTTGTTTGAGAACTCGACAGTATTTTACTGATTTTTTCTTGTTTTAAAAATAATTTTAAGGCATAATGTATTTAAAAATTTATCTCTATCGCGTACAGTCCGATTACGGAAGATTACCCCGTTTTCAATAAACACTATCAAAAGTCCAACATTTCTCTCCAGCTAATTCTCCATAACGAAATTAAAACTTCATCCAAAAATAAATAAAATAAAATAAAATAATATAAACATAAATTTAACACATATTTAATCAAGCTACCAGGGCTCCGAAATGGTCCGCATTTAGAATACTGGTATTTTCTTACAAAAAATTTAATTTAACATTTTTATTGCAAATTTTACACAATCCACCTTCGGAGGTAAATTTTTGCGGAAATGTTACAGAAGCCTACCATGAAATTGTCTGTTAAAAAATATTGGTATTCAGTTGGCGGACCATTTGGGAGCCCTGAGCTACGAACTTAAACAATAAAATAATCAGAATTAAAAAAAATACTGTAAATCGTGCAATCTTTTGCGATTTCTTCGGCTATTAATACCTGGCATGCGGCTAATACGAAAGGCTTAATCGCTTGTCGTAAATTTCAAAAGTTTATTTTAATACATAATTAATCCGGCAATCGTGTTTATAAAAAAGATAATCCTATACTGCTAATTTAAAATGAATTTTTCGTGTTTATTATAATGACATAATAAATTTTCAAAAAATATAGTCAAAATCAGCATTCGAATAGTGTTTTGTAACACTGCCGTCCACATGTCTCGTAATAATACTTCTGTTCGTAAAATGTTGAAATGATTGATTGACACCAGAATTTAGAAACAAATTTATTCGAAAATAAGTAAAATTTTTTCTTCATGTACTTGATAAAAGGAAATTTTTCATTCCAAAATTCTGGTGCTAATGTAGCATTTAAGGAGTAAAATTAACTTATTTTACGTACGACACCACTGTGGAGACGACGGACGGCAAAGTGTTAACACTTTTCAACATAGTTGAAAAGTGTTTATGAATTCGGTTTATCTGTCTGTCTGTGTGCCATCTGTCTGTCCGTGCTCTATCTCGCGTAAATATAGTCGGATTGCCATGCAAATAATGTATGTTAATGAGGTTAACTATGGCATGTTCGGTATTGGAAATTAAGTATGTAGCATTTACAAGGACACTCAAAAGAATTCCGTTACATTACGGTCTATGGGTAAAAATCGTTTGAGGTGAATTTTAATGATGTAACATTATTTAAAATATATTGGAATTGATATATATGACTGAGGTGCACTATAACAGGACTACTATAGAATATGGTGAGCAAGACACTCAACGTTCATTTATAGGGACAAACAATTCGGTTACAGTTCTGTTTAAGAACAATAATTGCTGGAAGTGCTCTTTAAGGTGTGGCACGTGATTTTAAATTAAACTAATATTTTGCCTATGACTTGGTATGCATAAATTTTATAGATATATACAAAGCAGCACCAAGGATTTCGAGTACATTTCCATTTATTAACGGAAAATGCTGAAGAGTAATTTACATCTGAACTATGTGTTTAACAACTTATCTAAATTTTAGCATATTATGTAGCATATATACAAATCTATAGATAATATACAGGGCTGCATAAAATAATTCAAATAATTTTCCGAGTATTGATGGTATTCCTTGAGTATGGCCGAGTATTCCTTAAATGGGGTTTTCAAATGTGTTATGCGTTTTCCAAATTGTTTACGTATTCATGATTGTAGTTAGTATTTTGTGAATCCCTGCCCGGTTTGACTTTCACCTTGTTTACTTAACCATTATCTTTTACCAAATTAAACGGTGAAATTTTTTTAGAGTAGTCTGGAAGGGTTAGAAAGTGTTTCATAATCTATGCTTGATGAATGATTTTCTATGCTTGATGCATGCGTTCTTGTTCTTTTATTAACCTTTTTTTTATAAAAAGACCTTGAAATTTAATATTAATTTTAAACATACATTGCACAACTACTGCATTTCTTTTGATCTTTTTCATAAATTCATCAGCTGTGAAAGATCAAAATTAAAATAAAATTTATGATCCCGGGTCGTTTTACATATTTTTGAACAAATAAAAACACGTTCTGCAGTGCGAAATATTGTGATCGATTTCAAAAGATATATTTACATATGAATTTTATGCAATGTACAAATGTTTTTTTTTTTTTTGTTTTTTTTTAAACTTAAAATAAAATATTTTTTTTTAGTTCATGAAAAATTAATGCAAATTTAAATAGTGAACATAAAGTTTGTTTCTGCTTTTATAGCTAAAGCAGTAACTCGTATGTTTTTTAATACTTTCCGACATAGTTGAAAAATCTTTATGAATTCCGTTTGTCTGTCTGTCCGTGTTCTAACTCTCGTTAATATACTTGGATTTCCATGTAATTTTTGTATGATATCACAGTTTATAAGCGAATGTTACAGAAGCGCACAAAATAATTACATTACATTATGATCTACAGTGAAAAAAATTTCCGATGCGATTTAATGATGTTGTTCAAAACCTCTCATTTTAGCAAGGTGAAAGATTGTATCTAAATAACCAAATTAGAATGCGCATAACACCCAATTTCAGTAATTAGCATCTATAATCGGGGAAATATCCGAATTACATTGTGCAGCCCTGTATATGATTTGTATATATAGTACATAGTAAGCGAAATTTTAATTTAAATAGGAAACTCATAACATAGTTAAAAATTTCCCTTGTCTTCAGTAATTTCCGTCAAAAAGCGGAAATGTCATCGAATTTTTTTGTGCAGCAGTGTATGATCTATAGAATTTATGAACACCAAGCAAAAAAATAATTAAATTTAAAAAGCTATACCACAATCGAAAACGCACTTCCAGCAATTATTGTTCAATGGCAGTCCTGTAACCTAATTTGTTTGTTTGCCCCTGTAGATCAGCAGTTCTCAACCTTTTTTCACTCACGTACCCCTTTCTTATATTTCTCATTTATGGGTACCCCACATAAACCCGTTCTAAAATATTTTTGTTTTTGTTCATTAGTAATGTTCTTATGCTAGTTACCGATGTTAGATGCACTCCTCTTCAGAATTCTAATTTTCAACCACTTATCCTTTGTTGCATAACACAATATCAACATAAAGGTGGTCACTCCAAACATCAAATATTAGCTAAAGATTTCAAATTAAGCTCTCACAAAGAAGGGATGAAGCTTCACCCATGAATATACATTAATGAGTTTATGCTAATGCTGAACAGTTGAACACTAAAATGATGTTTTGCTTTCCCTGTAAATGAACAATACATTCTATGCGCACAGTGTTCTACAGTAAGCGCCTTGCAGTGCACCTCAGTGATATGTATCAATTTGAATATATTCAAAATAGCAATTCAATTAGCAGTTATCAATTTCATTATATTAGAAATGGTGAGCATCAATACAATGCGCCGCAAACGATTTTTCCCGTAGACCGTAATGTAACGAAAATTTATTGAGTGTCCCTGTCAACGAACCCTAAATGCTACACGCTTCATTTTGTATACCAAACATGTCATAGTAAACCCCAATAACATATATCAATTTTATGGCAATCCGAATATATTTACGCAATTTAAAGCACGGACAGACGGCAAACAGACAAACCGAATTCATAAACACTTTTCATCTACGAGTTGTAATTTTCCAACTGGGCGAAAAATGCCCAGGCCAAGATTCGAACCAGGGACCTCCCTGTTGACTCTGTTAATGTCCTGCTAACTGAGCTATCCTGCACGAATCTGGAGGACCTAATTTATCGAGCTAACCTTATTGATAATATCCTCTGATCTGATATTTGAATCAGCTCAACAGAATAAATCGCACGTAATGAAATTCCAGTAAACACTCGCTACGTAATTAAACTAGATTAATTTTAATACAATTATTATATGAGTTGTAACTTTCCAATTGGGCGAAAAATGTTCAAGCCTGGATTAGGACCAGGAACCTCTTGGCTTCTATTCTGTTGACCTGATTCAAATATCAGGCTAGATTCTACATGCCCCTCGCTGCCCGGTGTCGCGAGGGAAAATCTGTTTTCCGGCAGTGACGGACCACTAATATAAAACCTCGATCAGTCTCTGCCACTTGCTTGCGATTGGAGAATTAATTCCTGGCAGGGCTGGCCATAGGCCGATTTCCTTTCAAACTTGTATTTATGTAATTGCCGCACATTATCGCGTTTTCTGGCGGCTTCAGCTACGGCTGAACTCTGTATTTTTTAAGACCTTAATAAAGGGACCAGGAAGGATATTATGCCCTACAGACTTGGTATCCTTGTCTATGCAGTCCCTCTTAGGCAATCAAATCAGATCAAGAACGTTAGCTGGATGAATTAGGTCCTACAGTTTCGTCTAGGATAGATCAGTTGACAGAGCATTGGCAGCTTCAGCCAAAAAGTCCCTATTTCGAATATTGGCCAGGACATTTTTAGCATAGTTGTAAAATTACAACTCATATGATTTATGTGTCAATCAGAAAAATCGTGTCTGTAATTAATCTAGTAATTTTTCAACTATGTTGGAAATTGAAAAAAAAAGTTGAAAATATAACTACCTTTTTACGGGTGATTTTTTTAATCAAACTTTTGTTTATTTCAAATATTATTACAGAAAATAATTCAAAAGTGTTTTCTATATTTTCTTCCGATCGCAAACGACAAATTAACAAATAATTAAAAAAGTTAACATGATAATATATTCTAATAAATAATTTTTTTTAATCGAAATTTGCTTATGTGAGTAACACAATTAAACATTGTAAATAAAAGTTTTTAAAAATACCATAAATATAAATGACAATGATTTAAGATTCATAATGGTGTTTTTAAGAAATTTCTATCTTTTATAGTGAATTACATCAAATTTTATAACATCTTATTGTAAACATTGTAATTTAAAAGACATTTTTTTTTATAATAATCTTGTCACTTTTCGAGAATATAGTAAAAATCATGATTCGAAATATGTTTTTCTTTTATGAATTTCAAAATGTATTCCAATAAAAAAAATGTTTTCAAGTATTAATATACAGTTTAAAGGAAAATCTTACAACTGCTGCATATATTCATATTATTTGAATAAATTATTCATCTACTCGAATACAAGAAAAAATTAAAATTCATGAAAACGGGATATTTTAAAAGTTTTCTGACAAATAAAAACATATTCTGTGGAGAAAAACATTATGATCGAATTCAAAAAAATATTTTCCTATGAATTTTGTATGATTTTACCAAAATATTTTCTTGAATGTTGATTA
Organism: Maratus michaelseni; assembly: GCA_963931845.1. Classification (NCBI taxonomy): domain Eukaryota; kingdom Metazoa; phylum Arthropoda; class Arachnida; order Araneae; family Salticidae; genus Maratus; species Maratus michaelseni. The sequence continues at coordinate 103,869,249 of OZ007600.1, forward strand.
TTAAATTAGCCTTTTCTGATGTTAAAAATATCAGAAAATTATCTTCTATTCCGTTCATTATTGAGTCTTCAAAAATGCATGCAAATTCGCCAAAAGGTAAACATAAAATTTTTATTTTTAATGGTTTAGTATTAATAACAATATAGATTGAAGATAAATCGAGCTCTTTTTTTTTAATGAAATTTTAAAAACTATTCGAATCTTTTGCATTTTTAATGCGAAAATGTGAATTTTGATTTTATTTTTTTTTAAATACGTTTTTATTATTAACATAACTTTTCGGCACTTTTCCAGTATAGGTTCCTTGGCGAAATATAGAGAATGTCCTTGGCGAAAGAAGAAAATTTGTCCACATATTATCTAGTAACTTATTCACTATTCACTCTCAGAAAAAACTGTAAATTTATGAGCGTTTGCCCTTCAATTTTCACGGGCAACAGCCTTATTTGATGAAAAACGGTCTGATCCACTAAATAAGCGGCTTTATCCCTTAGATACTTAGAAAATTAAGAGCAATCCACATATTCTTACAGTTCTAGCAAAAACAGTTGTTGGCAAAAATACGGTACGACCCCATACATTGTCCTCCGCTAGGGTGTAACCCTTCATTTTACTCGTGTTTCAAAAATTTTAACCCGCCAAAACAGCGATTCTGTTATGATTATCTAACGTGCTACGTGCTACGGAACAGTAAGCAAGGTGTTATTGTGTTTTAAAGTGCATTATATCCTGTGCATTATAATGCTATATTACTTTGCCCCGTAAAATTACGGGCTGCACAAAATGATGGGCATGGATTTTTTTACGGGGTATGACTGGAATTTCTGCTGCCGGCCTCTGCCCGTAATTTTACTGCAATTTTTTTTTACAGTGTTATATATGTACAAGTAATGTTTACAACAATTATACAATTTATTCAATTTAAAAAAGCCATTTATCTATTTTTATATAGAAACAGAAGTAAATTGTATATAAATACAATAATAATAATAAATATATATATAATACTTTTATATACTACAAATTAGTTGGGCAAAAAGAATGATTTATTGAATGGAATTGACAGGAAAAAAATTAAAGTACATATTTTTGTAAGATAGAAAAATAGTTCAAGTTTACCATCATCACAAATGTTCGATGTGGCCTCCTTTCGTGACTATGCAAATGTTCCATCGGTAAATCATTTTTTGCCACAGATTTGTCAGCATGTTTCCATTGATCAAATTAATTGCAGTGCAGATTCTTGATTTTAGTTCAGGAATGGATGAAGGAAGTAGCATCTTATACACTTGATCTTTTACAAAACCCGATACACCGAAATCAAGCGGTGAAATATCTGGTGATCATGGTGGCCATTGAATAACACCTCCGCGACCAATCTGTTATGATACCCAACGCCATCTATAAATAAACTTCGACAATATTACTAGTCTGACTTTCAACTTGCTAATTTCATTTAATATTTCGGAAGTTCTTAACTTACGAAATTGCCCAACTAATTTGTATACACCATGTATATAAATTCGTATTTAAAGAACCATAAATGTTCTTTAGATTTCTTTACATAGCTGTGTATATCATTTGGCAACAAAGCTCACTTATTTCTGATGCCTGAATTGCGCCAAGCGATTAAACAAAATGCCAGGGCCACTATAGTGGAAAAGTACCAAAATTTCTAATCCATAATTTCTCTACAGCATACATTTACCGACATATATTAATGTTATGTTGCAACGCCTTATACAGGCTGTCCCAAGAACATTGAAACTGGCTTTAATGTTTTACATATCGGTGATATGTAAGCAATGCAAATTGCAAAAGTTTTCTAAATAAGGTAGGAATTTAGATTATTAACTTCAATTAATTTTCAAAAAGTAAGACTTTCTAATTTTTTATGTGGTCAGTTGGTCCTATAAGTTATATTTATAAAGCTTTTCTTCGCGTTCTGTCAAGTAAAACAATAAGAATTCCATTTTCTGCGGTAAAAACTTACCGAGTTATGATACTTTGAATTTTCAGAAACTTCGGAGATTCACAGCAGCAAAAACAGAGAGACGCAGTTCTTGTGCCGGAAAGCTCTAAAATTTTATAAAATAAAGTATTATGATTCGGTGAGCTTTGGCCGTAGAAGAATGTAATTTTTACAGTTGTACTTGTCAGACAATGGGGAAAAGGTTTCTAACTTAGAGAAACCAGTGTCTGCATAAATATTTAGAAAGATTATTCTTTTTAGGTGCGTTCGTAATTATATAAATACGTAGCGCCTATAGTCGTCGTTTGGTCTGTCCGTCTGTCCGCATATAACAGCACAAAAACTACCCAACCGAATGGTTTGAAATTTAATATAAATAATCGTTGCAGAATTTTCGCTAGTCATTTCAAATTTTATGAAAATCGAATCAAAACTTAACAAGAACGAAAAATCATGCGTCAAGCCTAGATTATGTAACACTTTCCAATACTAGTTCCAAATTAATTTTGCAAATCTTTACCGTAAGGTGTCAGATGATATCTAACTAAACAATTTTGAAAACGCATAACATATTTAAAAATCAAATTTCAGAAATTATCAACAATATTCTGAAAAATATCCGAGCTCTTTTGTTCAGCCCTGTATTTGATCTATAGATTTGAATATATACTAAATAGCATACTAAATTTTAGTTCAGTTAGGAAACGCGTAGCACAGTTTAAAATTTCCCTTCTGCAATTTTTGACAATGTACTCGAGAACTTTTCTGCTGACATGTATACAATCTATACAATTTATACACTCCAAGTAATAGACAAAAAATGAGTTAAATTTAAAAACGCGTTCAGCAACTGAAAAAAGCATTCCCAGCAATTATTATTAATAAGCAGTACTTTAAACGAATTCTTTTGTGTGTCCCTGTAAATGAACGATGAAAACTATACACAGTATTCTATAGTAAACTTCTTGCAATCCACGTTACGGATATATATCAATTTCGATATGTTTCAAATAGTGAAACATTATTAAAATAAACTGCAAACGATTTTTCTTCATAGACCGTAATGTAACGGAATCCTTTTGAGTATCCTTGTAAAAGAACTATAGGGCTATGCACACGATATTCTATAATTAGTCTCTTGTAGTGCACCTCAGTGATATATATCAATTTCAATATGTTTGAAATTGTGTAACATCATTAAAATAAACCGCAAATCATTTTTCCCCATAGAACGCAATGTAACGGAATTCTTTTGAGTATCCCTGTACAAAAACTATAAGTGCTACACACTTCATTTTCAATACCGAACATGCCACAGTCCGCCTCAATAACATATATTATTTGCATGACAATCCGAGCATATTTACGCGAGTTAGAGCACAGACAGAGGGCAGACTGACAGACAAACCGAATTCATAAACACTTTTCAACTATGTTGGAAAGTGTTAAAAAGACATTAATAAAAGTTTTCTTCATTCTATTAAATCCTATCATAAGTAATTAATTCAGTGATATCCCATGATAGGTATTGATTCTAGGTTGCCATGGTGATTACGCCCTATATTAGATGGAGTCATATTATTTCCGTATTGATGAATTGAAAAACCGAATTTGTGTACGAAAATTGTTTAATTATAGTGATCCTATAATCTACTGACAGTTGTTTGGATAGATGTTTCCGGAGACATAAATATTAAATGAAAAAAGAGTCTAAATATACATTTCAAGCTCTAAAATTTTCTAAGCTAGGCTTAAGTTTCCTATTGCAATTTTCAGTAAATGTAAACAAGAGATAAAATGTTGCTAACTTAAAATGTACTTATTTTATTACGGAAATTAATCATATCATAATAACAGACGATATAATTCATTTTTTCAGTGAAATAATAACGCTGATTTTTTTTATTGTCTTGTATTACATATTTGAGCATAGTATAATTTTAATAAAATAACAGAATTGTAATTAATTGTTTGTAAAAGTGTATTGAGACTTAATTTCATAAATTAAAATTAATATCTATGATATGAAAATCTGTAGATAAAATAATTTTTGTATTCATGAATTTTTGCATAAGTGTGTAACAGCTATTGCACAAATATCTGAATAGTTATAAAACTTTAAAGTGCTGTCTAGCAATAATAATTAAATAACAATTGCTGAAAGTACGTTTTTCAGTTGTGGTACGCGTTTATAAATTTAACTCATTTCTTACCTATTACTTGGTGTACATAAATACTGTTTTATTTTATACTAGCTGTTACCCGTGACTTCGTTCACGCAACATTAAAAGAAGAATAAATACATTAATTAAGCAAAATATTTCACTCCCCATAATTAAAAACGTTAATAATTAACTAATTTATCATATTTCATAGGATACAATGCGGTATTTTTTGTTATAGGGACCTTGACATAACGCAGCTTAAAAAAGTGAAATTTTGTGCCAAATAATCGTGAAAATGAAATTGCAACCAATACAAAAAGGAGGGCCAAATAAAATTGTGGAAATAGACGAATTGGGTAAAAGCAAATGTCAATTTTACCTCATAAACAATTTTACTTTTAAAAGCTTTTGTGAAACATTTTAACATCCTTCAAAAAAAAATTAATTGGAAATAGTATATGCTTTTTCTTTAAATTCAATTCTGCCTCCTTGGTTTAATGTATAGCTGAAACAAATCTTGTTTTCTAAATGACAGTATGTTGACAGGCAATTTTTGTTCTCCAGAATAAATAGATTCATGCAGTTCAAATATGTGAAAATATGTTTTTATTTTTCGGATAATTTGCTGAAATCAAGATTTTGTTTTCACCATCTATTCAAAGTGAAAATAATTTTTTTTTCAGTTTTAATGAGAAAATGGTGTAAAAAATATACTGATCTGTTTTATTTCTCATTTTTTATACACAAATATGGAGTAATTTTATTTCCGTTTTAAGATAAACTTCGTTAAAATTTACAAAAAAAAAAATCTTGGCATCTAATTTAATTTTTTAAATTCTGAGAGTTTGTGTGACATCCTCGGATCAATGATAACCGGGATTAAGTAAATCGCGTTGCGTTCGATAGTCTAGGAGTAGTTGCGAAACACAAACACACGGTCAGATTTTAATATGATAGATTCATGTTCATTTTCCATTTCTTAAAATTATGATGTGATTTTTAGCAGTAAACTCTCACCTTTATATAACGGATAATCATGCTTAATAATCAGTATAGATAACAAAACATTTAAATTTTTCGTTATAAATATGGCGTGAAACTCATCTAGTTTCTATACTTACTGATCCTTGTATTATTAATGTAAGGAATTGATTCACACTCATTTTAAAACATATTGGAAAATTCCCGTTTTATTTCAAATATGAAGTCTCTTTTTTCCCAGAGAAATCCCTTTTTAATGACATAATTCTTGTTCATTTTCTTTTCCAGGCAATTAATTTCAATACTGGCATAGGGGAAATTATGTTATTTTAACGAAATAATATTAAATCTTTAGGTTTTATCAACGAAAATGGAACTATTAACATTCGTCATTTTTTTTTAGGTAATCGAGTTATTTCTTTTAGTTTTAAGAATGAAATAGCTATTTCTCGCTATCCATGACATCATTTTCGACATGGATAATTTTGCGAAGCACATTATTGACATTTGCTAACCATTTTCTTTTGAAACTTCTTTTTACTTTTTAAAAATTTAAATAAAAAATACGGTTTAGTTATATTAGCCGTGCGCAGACGATAAAACGTCAAGTATTGTTACCATACAAAAGAAAAAAAATTGAAGAAAAAACCCAAGATCATTTTGTTTCACCAATCAAAGCATATCCGCTTTATTTTAGATGAATGACGTCATATTCGCCTGTTTCCTATGGTTACGCATATTGAGATCTTGTATTATTATCAAAAGCTAAAAAAGTACGTTTTATTTTAAATAATATTATTTAATCTTCTTTTTAATTCTTTAATTTTTTTTTATTTCATTTTCATTTTTCACGTGAAAATTTTTCTGTTGAAACTAAATTGTTGAGTAAAAATTATTATTCCGGGTTTTGAATTAGTTTAGGCAGCGATAAAGTATTAGCAACGGTAAAGTAAATTTAACCATTTTAAAATATTATACGAAAAAATGTCCATTTATTCTCTATGGAAATAACGAAATTTTGAATTATTAAGAAAAATATTTGAATAAAATAAACAAAAACCAGCCTATGTTCATTCGAGGGTTATTGTCAACCTATATGCAAAGATACAGGATCATTAAATGTTCTATTTTGACGCTGGCTTCAGCCTAACATTTGCACACAATGAGATTTATAATATTACTAGCTGTTACCCGTGACTTCGTTCACGCAACATTAAAAGAAGAATGAATACATTAATTAAGCAAAATATTTCACTCCCGATAATTAAAAACGTTAATAATTAACTAACTATTTATCACATTTCATAGGAGACAATACGATATTTTTTGTTATAGGGACCTGACATAACTCAGTCTTAAAAAAGTGAAACTTTGTGCCAAATAATCGCGAAAATGAAATTGCAACCAATGCAAAAAGGAAGGCCAAATAAAATCGTGGAAATAGACGAAATGGGTAAAAACAAATGTCAATTTTACCTGATAAACTATTTTACGTTCAACGCCTTTGTGAAACGTTTTAATAGCCATGCCATACTTTAAAAAAAACATTAATTGGAAATAGTATATGCTTTTACTTTAAATTCAATTCCGCCTCCTTGGTTTAATGTATAGCTGAAACAAATCTTGTTTTCTAAATGACAGTATTGACAGGCAATGTTTGTTCTCCAGAATAAATTGATTCATAAAGTTTGAATATGTGAAAATATGTTTTTATTTTTCGGATAATTTACTGAAATCAATATTTTGTTTTCACAATCTATTCAAAGTGAAAATAAATTGTGTTTTTCAGTTTTGATGAGAAAATGGTATAAAAAATATACTGATCTGTTTTATTTCTCCTTTTTATACACAAATATGGAATAATTTACTTTCCGTTTTTAGAGACACTTCGTTAAAATTTACAAAAAAGAAAAAAATCTTGCCATCTAATTTAATTTTTTAAATTCTGAGATTTTGTGTGACATCCTCGGATCAATGATAACAGGTATTAAGTAAATCGTGTTGCGTTCGATAGTCTAGGAGTAGTCGCGAAATACAAACACACGGTCAGATTTTAATATAATAGATTCGTGTTCATTTTTCTTTTCTTAAAATTATGATGTGATTTTTAACAGAAAACTCTCATCTGTATATAACGGATACTCATGCTTAATAATCAATATAGATAAAAAACATTTAAATTTTTCGTTATAAATATGGCGTGAAACTCATCTACTTTTTATACTTACTGATCCTTGTATTATTAATGTAAAGAATTGTTTCACACTCATTTTAAAATATATTGGAAAATTTCCGTTTTATTTCAAATATGACGTCTCTTTTTCCCCAGAGAAATCCCTTTTTAATGACATAATTCTTGTTAATTTTCTTTTCCAGGGAATTAATTTCAATACTGGCATAGGAAAAATTATGTTACTTTAACGAAATAATATTATATCTTTTGGTTTTATCAACTTTAATGAAAACTTGATGAACTTTAAAGAATGAAAATAACCATTTCTTGCTATCCATGACATCATTTTTGACATGGATAATTTTGCGGAGCATATTATTGACATTTGCTAACCATTTTCTTTTAAAACTTCTTTTTACTTTTTAAAATTTTAAATAAAAAATACGGTATAGTTATATTAGTCGTGCGCAGACGGTAAAACGCCAAGTATTGTTATCATACAAAAGAAAGAAAAAGAACAAAAATGAAGAAAAGAACCCAAGATCATTTTATTTCTCCAATGAACATATCCGCTTTATTTTTTATGTATGACGTCAGATTCGCCTGTTTCCTATGGTTACGCATATTGAAACCTTGTATTATTAGAAAAAAACTAAAAAAAGTACGTTTTATTTCTAATAATATTATTTAATCTTCTTTTTAATTCTTTAATTTTTTTATTTCATTTTCATTTTTCACGTGAAAATTTTTCAATTGAAACTACATTGTTGAGTAAAAATTATTATTCCGGGTTTTGAATTAGTTTTGGCAACGATAAAGTATTAGCAACGGTAAAGTAAATTTAACCATTTTAAAATATTATACGAAAAAATGTCCATTTATTCTCTTTGAAAATAACAAAATTTTGAATTATTAAGAAAAATATTTGAATAAAATAAACAAAAACCAGCCTATATTCATTTGAGGGTTATCATCAGCCTATATGCAAAGATACGGGATCATTAAATGCTCCATTTTGACGTTGGCTTCAACCTAACATTTGCACACAATCAGATTTATAATATTATTAGAATACGATTAGGATAATTTTATCTGCACAATAGATCCTATGCAAGGACTGCACAAAAGATATCGAGTAGATTTTTGTTTATTACCGGTATTTGCTGTTGGGAGATTTTCAACTGTACTATGCGTTTTCTAACTGGAGTAAATTTTTGCATGCTATGTAGTGTATATACAAATCTATCGATCCTATACAGGGATGCACAAAAGAATTCGGATACTATTCCGACTATTGATAGTAATTGCTGGTATTGGGTTTTGAAACGTGTTATGCGTTTTGAAGGATTTTGTAATTTAGTAGGAGTTTTGTAATAGGAATTTTGTAATTTCAGAATTCGCATTTCAGTATTACATAGTATAATTATTGACCAATATCACAAAGTATTATTTAATATTGCTGAGTGTAATTGGTATTTTTTTTTTCTCATTTATTATATCATCAAAATTTAAATATTTAGAATTTGTGTTTCAGTGCTACTTCTCTAATCTCAAATGGTATTTGATTTGTGTTTAATGTTTTCACGACATGTACATATTCCTATACAATTACTTATATTATGCCCTAATATTCTTGGTACTAGTACAATGCTGTGCTTAAATTGTTTTAACTGTTTGCTATAAATACCCCTACATAATTATTCCAGTTTTTCCCCAAATAAGTATTTTTATACACTCGATGCTATTATTCAAACTATGATTATTATTTTTTGTATTTACATAATTGTATTTATTAATTGTTTGTCGTACAACAAGTGAGATATTAGTATTGTTTTGTATTTATTGTTTTTTCTCAACTTTAATAATTATCTTGAAAGGGTTTGCCGCATAGTAAACAAACCTACTGGGCGGGGCTAGTTGAGCTAAAGCCGAAAGGTAGGCATCTCCACCCCATTTGACCTTGAGCTTGTTTTCGTAGACATGGTCGGGGCTAGTTGAGCTAAAGCCGAAAAGTAGGCCTCCCCACCCGGTATGACCTTGACCTTGTTTAAATAGACATGGGCGGGGCTAGTTGAGCTTAAATCGAAATTTAGGCCTCCCCGCACGGTTTGACTTTGACTTTGTTTAACTAAACATCGTCTTTCAGCATATTATACTGTGAAGTTTTGTTACATTATTCCGAATGTGTTGGAAAGTGTTTCAGAATCTGTGCCTGACGCATGATTTTTCTTTCTTGTTTTTTACAGTTTGTGAAAATCTCAATTTAACTTTTATAAATGGTGTTTCCAAAGATATTCTCAAATCCATAAACACGATCAATTTAATGGACAAAAGAATTTTCTTATAAATATGGAAATTGTATAAGGATATAATGGAACTTTTTAAGTGCAATTTTCTGTTTAGGAATTTTGTGTCTTTTTTTCTCCCATAACAGAAATTACTTTTTAGTTTTCCTTTTACAAATACTTCTTTAACAAGGGCATTGAAGGAAATTATAAATTCTTTTAGATTAAATTCACATAATTATTTTTTCTTGTTTGGTAGCTAGCGTATTAGATTTATTTTAGAAAATCACTTTACGTTTCAAAACATCTGAAATGTTTCAATTTATTTTTTTTCTTTTCTTAAAGTTTTCCAATTTTATATCAGGAATTTATTTATTTCGAATGAACGAAAGAATATCAGACAGTCACAGTGAAGAACATTATGGTCTTTCTGTAATCTATTACGAACTGAATAATTCATCAAAATATTTTTTTAAGAAAGGGACGGCGCTCTGTTATTCTAAATTTATGTCTTTATAGGAAGCATAAACAAAGTGCAATAGATTTTGGGTCGTTTAGAAAATGGTTTTATTTTTATTTTATTGTTATTTTGCTTCTCCACAGCTTTATTTTCAAAAATAAATATTTAGAAATATTCGTGAAATGTTTTATTTTATACATATACATTATACTCCATCATATACTGGGTGTCCGAAAAGTCAGGAAACGGTCAAATAACTCAAGAGATATACATCGGATTGAAAAACGGCAAAATGCAGGTTCAATATTTTTGAAAAATCTATTTAGGAATATGAAAGTTGCCCCCGGGGGAAAAGGGGGACAAATTTGAAATCTTAAATGATAACCCCCATTTTTTATTGCAGATTCGGATTCTACGATTTGTACGGTCAAATTCGAAATCTCAATTAATCCGAATAAAAAGTAATTCTCGTTTAACCTTTGGATTATGGGCTAGGACTGGCGACTATTTTTATATTCATTCGCACCACAATTTATAAAAAAAATTCTTTGTGTCAGATTTTCCTTGAAAATAAATGCAACGCGGAGTTTTTTTTTCAAAAAGTCGTGCGAATAGAATAAAAAAATATTCGCTGGGATGACATATGTCCCAACCCCGTAATCAATTATTTAACTTTTTAAGACCGGAACTAGTTTCATTATCAAATTTAATTTATTTTTAGCTTTTAGCATCGCCCCCCCCCCCCCTGTAGACACGGGGGAACACCTGTACGACCATGCGGGTTATTCTTTTTTTTTTCTTGTTTGAACATCACGTACAATTTTCTTTGAGTTGAACTTTCTTTAAGTCAAAGAATATTGCAGAAAAAAAGTTATTTAACTATCGTAATTATTAATTTATGATTTACAAAAATGAAATTGACGGTAAGAAATTTTTAATCTTATTAACTACATTTTATTACGATGAAAATATTTGAAGCGATTTTCAGTTTTTAACAGACATAAATACACATTACATTTTTCACAACGTGGTTTTGAATGGCTTTTACAGTATCCATAACGATACTTACGAAGCCATGAAATATATTCGCAGTATGTAAAGTGGTTGTACCTATCATCTGTTTCCTTTCTGCTGAATTATACTATTTTATCCTCTTAATTGTAGATTTTCGTCACTTTCTCCGTCCTTACTTAATATTTTTCTATTATCAACTGTTACATGCAACAAGAGCTTCAGCTATCTGTAGCTTAACCCGCAGTAGGACTGTGTGATTTCCTTTTGGAATTTGTTTGCTGCCGCGTCGCGTATGTATTGGAATCATGAATTTACAACTGCTTAAATCTATAAAATGCAATATAAATTTTCCGGTTCATTTTATGGTTTTAAACCATGTCCTGTAGCTTTCTAGCTACTGATCGGAAATATTTACGTCACAAATGCATTGTTTATAGTTTTACACTACTGAAAGACATGGTAATTCAATATATTCATGTTTCCTTTTGATAAGCGTTTAACTTTCCCCATTGATTCTGTACCACAACGATTCCATACTAACTTTGATGTCACAATATCTTTGTTGTTATTCTTCCATTCTACAATCGTTATTTTATTGTCTGATGTAACATGTTCTATTCCTGTACCCTGATCCATTTTATCTGCACTAACTAGTTTTAAACCGCTAATGCGAACAGTCGTAATAGTGCCTGTTTTTAACACTTTCCAATCTAGTTGAAAAGTGTTTATGACTTCGGTTTGTCTGCCGTCTGGCCGTCTTGCCGTCTGCCGTCTCTCCATGCTCTAACTCCCGTAAATATGCTCGGATTGCCCTGCAATTTTTATATGTTATTGTTGTCATGTATAGCATGTTCCCTATTTCAACTGAAGTGTGTAGCACTTATAGTTTTTTTACAGGGACACTCAAAAGAATTCCGTTACATTACAGTCTATGGGGAAAAATCATTTGCGGTTTATTTTAATGATGTTACACAATTTTAAACATATTGTAATTGATATATATCACTAAGGTGCATTACAAGAAGCTTAATATGGAATAGGGTATGCATAGCACTTATAGTTACTTTACAGGGACAATCAAAAGAATTCCGCTACATTACGTCTATGAAGAAAATCGTTTGTGGTTTAATTAAATAATGTTTCACTATTTTAAACGCATTGAAATTTTTATATATCACTAAGGTGCATTACAAGAGGCTTACTACAGAATATTGTGTATATAGCAGTCATCGTTCATTTACAGGGACACACAAAATAATTCTCTACTGTCTGTTAACAATAATTCCTGGAAGTGCGTTTTAAGGTGCTGAACGCGACATAAAATTTAACTCACTTTTTGTCTATTACTTGGTGTGTATAAATTCTGTAGATCCTATACAGGGCAGCACAAAAGTTCGCGAACACATTTCCGTTTATTCACAGAAACTCCAGAAGGCAAATTTTAAACTGTGCTACGCGTTTCCTAACTAAACTAAAATGTAGCATCCTATGTAAGTATATATACAAATCTATAGATCATATACAGGGCTGAATAAAAGTATTTGGATATTTTTTCGAATATTGTATATGTTGGAAATTCCTGAAATTACATTTTTAAATATGTTATGCGTTTTCCAAATTGTTTACTTAGATGTTATCTTTCAGCTTATTAAACGGTAATGATTTGTAAAATTACTTTGGAAGCGTTGGAAAGTGCTACATAATCTATGCTTGACGCATGATTTTTCGTTCTTGTTTAAGTATTCAATTCATTTAACTTTTGTAAAAAAGGCTATGTGGTAAAATACCAATTGAAATACAGTTAATGCTGAACCCACATGAACACGGGTTATCTAAGCAATTAAAAATATACTGATAGTTACATAATTACGATAGATAAATAATACAGCTGTTTAAAGCGCACTTATAAACGCTGGTTTGGAAGCTGACTGTAATTCAAAACCGAATTTAAGCTGATACCCGTTGAGCACAATAGCTACTATTGAGTTTCTAGAAACCACTACAAACGTTTATCGCTACAAACGCAGATCTTCGTTTGTTACGTATACATACACACTAACGTTGTTGACATCTAACTGGCACGAACATACCCTCTCACTCTCGGGCTAAAATGGTTAACGACAATTCTAACTTCTGGCTAAAGAGATGGGGTACTTAATGCTATAGATAGATCGAAGTTGTTTTTTTAGGTGCGTTCGTAATTATATAAATACGTAGCACCTATAGTCGTCGCTTGGTCCGTCCGTCTGTCCGTCCGTCTGTCCGTCTGTCTGTCTGTCCGTCTGTCCGTCCGTCCGCATATAACAACGCAAAAACTACCCAACCGAATGGTTTGCAATTTAAAATATATTATCTTTGCAGAATTTTGTCGAGACATTTCAAATTTTATTAAAATCGAATCAAAACTTTAGGAGATATTAACAAATAAAAATATTTATTAAGAAATTTGATTTTTTTTAAAATCGGTGCTTTTTTGTTATAGGAGCTTCTGAAGTTTAATCGTCAAGCGACCCAGATACTTATTTTATTACAGAAATTAATCTGCAGACGATATAATTCATTTCACAGAATTAAAAATCCGAAAAGATCTGAATATTTATGTAACTAGCTATAGTACGAACGCACCTCATTTGTCACGTTTGACGTACAATTTCCAACTTGTTTTAAGGAACTTTCATCCTCCCATAATGTAATTGAAATGGCATCTATAATATCGTTGTTAAAATACATGAAAAAATGCATGCATAATTCTCGGAAGAATTTTAAGTCCCAGATAGCGTATACCGGGTGCCTCATAAATTCGTTAAAACTTTAAAGAATCATTAAACAGGAGCAAATGATGTTAAAAAAAATTGCGGTTTGTACGAATGGAATTAGAGGGAGATCGGCTTTTTTTAATAACAAAAAAAACAACAACTTGTGGTTTAAAAAATTGGCACAGGCATGATACCAAACTGATTTATGCATATCAGTCTGTCAATATAATATCTCAATCCACAACATTCTTCATTTGACGCCAGCAGTATTCTATTGTTATAAGATCAAGATTGCTCTTTTACAAGAATAGGGAATCAGTAAGCAGATGATTGTGGAAATTTTGCACGGCAAAAGGACTCATAACCAGAAAGGACCCGTTTCATGTATTGTACTATTGAAGCTTGTCAGACGCTTCGAAGAAACGGGTCGTTTGGAGGATCGTCTACGAAGGCCCTCTTGACATTTGCGTTACATTGTGCATGCAAGCGCCATCTATCGGTAATTTTTGTATCCATAACTTTTTTTGCTATTAAAAAAAATCTAATCTCTCTCTAATCCCATTTGTACAAACCGCAATTTATTAGCATAATTTGTTCATTTTTAATTATTTTTTAAAGTTTTAACGAATTTATAGCGCACCCTGTACATGAAATTCAGGATATGAAATTTAGGAATGTCCTGCTCACTATATAGAGTCTAGTGAAATTTGGTTTCGTATAGAGCTCTAGTACTGTATCTAAAAACTTCTGAATTTTTTAATTTTAATTTTAACAGTCCTGTCCCCTGGTTAAGAACAGGAACAGTATCCTATGAATTAATCGACTCATTGCCAAAACAGGATGACATCTGATTGGTTCTCAAAACATTCATGTGCATTGGTTGCATTGAAATAAATAAATCTACTTCATGTTAACCTAAACAAGTTGTATTTTTTTTTCATTATTATTTGTCTATAATTTTTGATTTAATACTAATAATTGAACAAAATTTATTTATTTACATTCTTCATTAAATTATATTTTCACTGCTAATTAAATTTTATTCTATTACTTAAGAAGGAAGTGGTTTATGAGCCATCAAACCACAAAAATACACAAAGACTTTCCACAATTTTGGCCACTACTGTAGCAAATTAAGAAACTCTATAAATGGCTCTGATTCCAGACAAATTGATAAGAGAATAATGTTCTCATATCCACAATTTAGAAATAACATTTGTAGATATCCAGCAGCATTTAGACTTAGTCACAGTATTCTGAACATTAAGCCTACGCAATGATACTAAAATGACGGCTGTCGTAGGTGGATTTTTTCATCGTTTGTGCAGTCCGTTGAATTTGAATAACAGTAATTTCCAAAATTATCTTTCGAATAATTTTTCTCGATTAAATAAAGGCAAAGAATATAAGAAAAAAATACGGTATTTATAAAAATACTGATTTTGAAATAGAAGAGACCGTACAAAAGCTGAAATCAAATGCGAATATGGTTGCCGCCATTTTTCTGTAAGTGTGTAGGTCTATTATTCATGAGAGGGCTGTGACGCAACGCCAACAGACGTCATATTCATGAGACCCGAGGCTAACGAAAAAGACAGGCTACCGCGGTGCATCCCACTTACCTTTTTTTACAGACCGCCAGAGTGACGTGATGCTCTTTTTGTACACCTTCATTGGTGCATTCGAGCATCACGTGACTCCGGCGGTCTGTAAAAAAAGATACGCGTAAAGCACCGCGGTAGCCTTTCTTTTCCGTTAGCCTCGCATGAGACCGAGGCTAACGAAAAAGACAGGCTACCGCGGTGCATTCAACTTACCCTTTTTTACAGACCGCTAGAGTGACACGTAATGCTCTTTTCGTACACCTGCATTGGTGCATTCGAGCATCACGTGACTCCCGCGGTCTATGTAAAAACAAGACCTCCTTATCATAGTATCAGACCTCTCAATCAGCAAGTTGCCTTTGACCGCTATACTTGTCCTGCTACTAGCGCCATCAATCGTCAATAATAGTATTTACGACACGAAATCACACGAAATTTTTTCACAGCTCCATTTGTTCTATGCATTTGCTTATGAACTAGTAGTTTTCCTACCACTAAAATTTTATAGTAAATTTTATCTTATTAAATTGACAAGATCGTGTGATTACATGACGAAAAAAATTCTATTAAATTTTAGTGGTAAGAAAAAAGAGTAAGAGTTGGCAGCTATGCGGTAGCAGACCAGCTAGATTTTTCTATAGATTTTTCTATTATATTTTTGGATACCAGTTTTTTAGTAGAGACAATTTTGTTTTGTTTGATCGGATAATTCTGGGATTTAAAAGAACAACATTTTCTCTAAAAATATACTGGTGTTCAAAAAGCCCGAAACATGGCAACTGTGCGATAGTATCCACCAGGCGGCGATACTTTCCGGAGAAAGTCAATTAATAAGTTGGCAATTACCGCGGACATTTTCTCCCATAGACTTTCTCCGGATTGTCAAGTCTGATCTATGATAAGGGAGTCTTGTGTAAAAAGATACGCGTAAAGCACCGCGGTAGCCTTTCTTTTTCGTTAGCCTCGCATGAGACGTTGGCATACTATTTCTTTTTCATCTAGATTCATAGCATGTCGTCAGGAGAACCTAACAAATTTCTTCATCCCAGACAATCATTAAACGAATGAGTTCAACGAATGTGCTAATGAGTTCATTAAAAAGATTCCGTATGTTAGCAATATTTCTTTCTTCCTATTCCATTTTTTAAAGTCACTGCAATACCTGGGTTCATTCCCCTGTACCACAATTTTTTAATAGAATTTTTCTATTTAATATTTAAATAGCAGAAATGATAGAAGCCTCGTCTAATTGCAGGATTTGTAATACTTTTCTGCATTTAAATATGGCGACAAGTTCTCTTAAAAAATTGTGGTAAAAGCGTACGAATCCTGAATATGCATGCGAAAAGTATTGTTAGAATCCAATGTTTTTTTGTGGCTATTCTTCGGCACATTTCCGTTATTTATTTATTTTTTAATTTCAAATAAAATTTGGTCAGATTATCCGGACTTTCAAAGAAACGGCGTTTGGATTAACGGGATTCTACTGTACTATATTATAGATATCAGGCTTGTAGAAATTACATGTTTGTACTACCTCAAAAAAATGTTTATCTTCATTCTACGTCTAGCATAGTTTGTTCCCCAATTTTACATCTGATGTTTATTTATTTCCTTGAAACAAAAGTATTACGAAAAGTCAAAGTGAAATATAGTATAATCTTTCCATAGTATATTGCGATCTAAATAATACATCAAATATAATATTGGAAATGTTTTTATTTTATAGTAAAGAAGAGGGTGGTGCTCTGGTATTCTAAAGTCATATCTCCATAATTGCCAACTTTTACGCTTTATTGTTACCACTAAGAATTAATAGAAATTTTTGCCTTATTGAATGATATGATTTCGGCGATTTAATAACCTTAAATTTACTATAAAATTTTAGTGATAGGAAAAAAGCATAAAAGTTGGCAGCTATGTATCTCTAAGAGTATAAATATATTAAGAAATATACATTCTGAAGTACCTGGAAAATCAATTTGGGTATCAAATATCTGGGACCAGGGGTGCAAAAATCTAGGCGCCAATGGGCCGATTCCCACTACTAAATTTTTAGTATTCTTCGCATAATAAGAATACTGATAAAATTTAGGGGAAGTACACTAATAAAATTTGACGAAGAATACTGATAAAATTTAGTGGTGGGAATTAGCCCATTGGCGTCTAAATTTTTGCACCCCTGTTTGGGACTATTTCAGGTTTTATTTTTAAAGTTTCTCACTGAAAAAGAAAAGTTTACTTTCGAGCACGGCTTTGACTGGTCCGTTTTTTTCATACCGATATTTCTGCAGAGAATTTTTCATGCTCGGTTTTTACAACATTTGCAACAAAAGTTATCTTCGTGTGCGTTTTTACAAAATGTGTAAGGAAAAGCTAAAAAGCAATTATTTCTTTGGAAAAAGCGGTATTAAAAACAAGTACCAAGTGGAAAGCCTGTTCTCGTCACATCTATAATTGTTTATTTTGCAATTTTTATATCAGGAGTTTATTTATTTGAAAAAAAAATAGCAAGCGAATATTAGAAAAAATGTTATCAACTAATGCAATCTCTTGCGAATTGAATAATTCGTCAAACTATATTTTTAGAAATATTTTATTCTAAAGAAAAGGGCCCTGTTTTGTTCTTCTAGAGTTATGTTTCTAGAAAATACTAACAAATATACCACAATCTGAAGTCTTTAGAAAATCACTTTACAGATCATAACATGGAAAAAATGTTTCAATTTTTTTCCCTTAAGGTGTCTTATGCTGAGTTTACATTATGTCGTAACCGTTTCCCAAGGATCGAAACATGGAAAATGTTTGAATTTTCCCCCCACTGAAGGTGCCTTGTGCTGCGTTTACATTATAGTCTAAAAGTCTCTCCGGGACTACAAGGTCTTTAAGGCACATGTTTCCCAACCAATTAACGTGCTTCACTAGTTGTTTACGGGCTGCTGATTGGCTCGGTATTGTGAGTTAACGCATAGAACGCCAACACCTAGGATAGCGAGGCTAACGAAAAAGACAGGCTACCGCGGTTCATTCCACTTATCTTTTTTTACAGACCGCTAGTGTGACGGATGCTTTTTTCGTACGCCTGCATTGGTGGATTGGAGCATCACGTGACTCCGCGGTCTGTAAAAAAAGATACGCGTAAAGCACCGCGGTACCTTTTCTTTTTCGTTAGCCTCGTAGGATAGGATGATAACGTCATAATGCAAATTGACCTTTACTCGATAAATGCTGCTTATTTTATGTGCTTTTTTAAAATTCAGTATTTCAAATTTATTGTGCGATGTTTATATGATATTTCATACAAACAAAATAACATCAGAAAGTCATATTGAAAAATATTATAATCTTTCTGTAATCTATTGCAAACTGAATAATTCATCAAAATACAATTTTAGAAATATTTTATTCTAAAGAAGACGACGACGCACTTGTATTTTAAAGTTATGTGTCTAGGAAATATAAACAAAGTGCCCTACATTTTGAATTCTTCAGAATTTATTTTGTTGTTGTTGTTTTGTTTTTAACAATTCTGTTTTTAAACACGAATATTTCGAAACAATCGTGAAATATTTTCGTTTCAGCACATATAATATATTTCATAAGCTATAATAAAATAAAATCAAAGAATTTTTTACAATATAATAGAAAATATACATATAAGGCCTATAGGAATTACAGACTGTTTGTAGTCACTCCGGAAAATATTGTTTACATTTATTACAGTACAGTTTGTTTCCAAATTTTACATCTAACTTTTATTTCATATAAACAAAATAATTTGATAACGTCATAGTGAAAAATATTATGAATTTCTATAACCTATTGCGAACTGAATAACTCATCAAGCTAGATTTTGAGAAATATTTTTTTTCTAAAGAAAAATATGACGCTCTGTTACTTTAAAGTTATGTCTCTAGTAAATATAAACAAAACATAAAATATTCTGAATACTTTAGAAAATTATTTTACGGATCGAAACGTGCCGAATATCTTTAAATACATTATCTTAAAATTTCTTATTTTGGAAATGTTGTTTATCCTCTTACTACATATGGAACTGTTTGCTTGTATCGGTTTTTTTATTTCATATAAACAAAAGTATTTTAACGTCATAGCAAATAATATTATGACATTTGTATAATCTACTGCGAAGAGAATAATTTATCAAACTATATTTTCAGAATTTATTCTATTTTTTTATCTTTCTAACTATCTATCTATCTGTCTATATTACTTTTTTATGGACACGATAACTTCCATAATTCTGATCAAATCTCTTCCAAACTGATACATAAAATCAAGGGGCACAAAATCTTGGTCAAGTTCGTTAATGGGTAAAATCGGACCAGGCGGAGGGGGGCTTTCTGTGAAAACAGGAAAAAAAATAACTCTTAAATAGCAAATCCGTTTAAAGTTATTATTACTTCTAGGAAAAGGGCCAAAAAATTATGTATGGCAGATTTTTGATATCATTAAAAATACCTCAAGGGGGGGGGGGGAATACGGGTTTAAGAAGAAGAAAATTCATAACTTCGTCAATTCACAAGATATCAAATCCTCTTAAATTTATTATAAATCTTCTTAATATTATCTACAACTGTTATATTGACAAGTTTTTGATAGGACCAACACTTACAGCAAAAAAATAAATAAATAAATAAAAACAAGAAAAGGGTGGTGGGTTAGAAGGAAAAAAAATCACTTCTCCGATAATCCGCCAAGAATCATTAGCGTGATGGAAAGTTTGAACAACTCTCAGATATGCTGTATACAGAGTTGCATTATTAAGCGCTCGCGAATTGGAGTATAATGGGGATAAAATCGTCAAAAGCGGCCCGATACAATTGTTAATCTGGGTTTATCGCTAATTTTGATTTAGTTTCTGTTGGTGAAATTGGTAGTTAACTTCGAAATCTACCTGTGCCTGGTAGGTGGAGCCAGCAAAGATTTTTTTTATATTATACAGTCGAACTCGGTTATTATAAAGATGACGAGACTATATTATTTTCTCTTTATAACAGAGTTTTCTCATTTACCAAGTTAACGATTCCATGTGTAACAGTTCAATTAAGTGGATTTAGAAAATGGAAAAATAAAATATCAACATTTGTTTAGTTTTTTGAAAAGAATCTGAGATATTTAAGACCGAAAACTGATCGAATCTTCCACATGCTTCAACCAATTTCAGTAAAAATAAAAATTAGTTAATATAGTGTCTATTAATATTATGAATATTCATTATTTATTATTATTAATTATTTTAATTAATTAACAAGCCGAGCCGACAGGGATTTTTTATATTATACAGTCGAACTCAGTTATTACAAAGATAACGGAATTATATTATTTGCTCTTTATAACAGAGTTTTCGCATTTACCAAGTTAACGATTCCGTATGTAACAGTTCAATTAATTTGAACAATTTATTTTTACGCATATGGGTAGTTTTGCAGTTTTTAATAAGCCGTACTGAATTAAATTAATGATTGAAAACTCTTTTGAATAATTTTTCAATTCTGAATTTATATGCATAAAAATTTTTATAAATGTAATTACAGAAATGTCGTTTATTTTTAATTTAAATAGTTTTTTTTTCAGTCATCTATATATTTAAAACAAAAAGCGCATTCTGTCAAATTTCCAAACAAATATCGTCTCTTTACGCATGCGTCAACGTTTTTTTTAAGGCTTCTGCCCCCAGAAACGGGAAACCTGATTGATTTGCCTGTTTAGCCTAGGGGGATTGGAAAGGGTTGATTGAAAATGGATAGAGGTGTACCATTGCATTGCAAGCATAGACCTAATCTATTTTTGCTCTGAGGTTGAAAACTAAAGCCTTTTTTTTTTTAAGAACTCATGTTTTCACTACTAAATATGCATATTTTTCGCAACATTTTAAAGAGAGTTACATTTATAACCGATTGAAATGTCAGAGAGTTCGGAAGATGAGAATTATTTTTTTATTGCTATGTTAAAGGAGCCGACGTGAAAACAAACAAACAGAAAAGCCAGAAAAACACATCTCTTTTACAACTAGATAACAATATTTTTTCACGAAATTTTTACACGGGATGTAAAACCGTTTTATTTATCACCAATAAAAATATTTCAAAGAGTTCGGACAAAAAGAACTATTTATTTTAAAACTATGAAACGACCCTAATTAAAAAAAAAACAATAAAATGAGCGCTTTTATCACTTAATATCAGTATGTTTTGCAAATTTTTCATTTTTAAATATAATTTCATACAAAGTTTTAAAGAGAGCTTGGATACAGTTATATTTATAACCGATTGAAATGTCAGAGAGTTCGGAAGATGTTAACTATGTCTTATTGCTATGTTAAAAGAGCCGACGTGAAAACAAACAAACAAACAAAAAAGCGAGAAGAAAACATTACCGTTTTATTTATCACCAATAAAGATTTCAAAGAGTTCGGACAAAAATAACTTTTTATTTTAAAACTATGAAAGGACCCTACGTAAACAAGAAAGTGAGCGCTTTTATCACTAAATATCAATATTGTTTCGCGAATTTTTCATTTTAAAATAAAATTTCATACAAAATACGGTTAAAGATATAAAATAATAATAACTTGATGTTTCTTTTTTAATTTATTATCACGGGCCCGGACAACGCCGGGCGGGGGTCAGCTAGTTTGTCTTTAAGGCTCTTCTGACAGCATTGTGTATTTTTTTAAGTAGTTAGGTGGATTTAGAAAATGGAAAAATAAAATATCAACATTTGTTTAATTTGTTGGAAGGAATCTGAGATATTTAAAACTGAAAACTGCTGGAATCTTCCACATGCTTCAAAATATTTCAGTAAAAATAAAGAATTAGATAATACAATGTCTATTAATATTATGGATATTCATTATTTATTAATATTAATTATTTTAATTTATTAACAACTATGAAAAGCAAATTTTATTTAAAGAATATGTGAAAAAATCCAATCGGTAATATTTTCGTGAATTTGAAAAATTTGCTCGTTATATCGTAGTTTTCCTCGACAGCAAAGTCTATAATGTATTTTTATATTAAACCAAGCATTTGCTATCATTTTGCTCGTTGAAACAGCGTGCTCGTATTATCCGATCTCATTGTAGCAGAGTTTGAATATAATTGTTTTGCTTATTTACAGCTTTATTATTAAAAACGAATAATTCGAACATTCGATATATATTTACATTTCAACATATAGAATGTTCAATCCTCATAAATAAGAACATTTTACATTAAAATAAAATAATAAACATAAATATTAGGTTTCGAGAAGTTACACGTTGTTTATAATGACTCAAGAAAAGGTTATTTATCTTCTTGATGCATCTTGGTATATTCTGTCTCCCCATTTTTATATCTGATGGTTGTTCATTTTAGATAAACAAAGAAAATTCACAGAGTGAAAAATATTGTGCTTTCTATGTATTCTATTGCGAACTCAGTAATTCCTCAAAAGATATTTTTAGAATTATTTTTCTTCTAAAAATAATGACTGTACTCTGTTATTCTAAAGTTATGTCTCGAGGAAATATTATCAAAGTACCGTAGATTCTGAATTCCTTAGAAAATGATTGTTTTACGTTGTAGTTGTTTTGTTTTTTCACAGTTTTATTTTCCTAAATGTAGGTTTCGAAATGTTCGCGAACAATGTATACAATGTTCATCATCATATATTCCGAAACAAAATCCAAGAAAATTTTACAAGAAAATAAAATGAAAAATATACATATCAGGCTCGCAGAAGTTATAGAATATTTTTAGTAACTCAAGTAAAGGTTATTTATAGTCTTGCTACATCTAGAGGTAATTTATTTCCTAATTTTATATCTGTTACGTTTTCATGAGGGAAATACTTAAGGTGTCGCAGTGATGGAACAGTGGCGTAGTAGAAAATCAATTGACACCGTTAAATTTAAATTATACTCTTTATCTTATTTAAGAACAGATTTTCAGAGACTGTTTCAAGGCGAAGAATACTATTAAAATTTAATGGTAAGAATCGCCCAACTGCTGCGCCACTGTTCCATCATTGGGTGTGTTATGTTTTTCTGATTAATTATACATTTCCTTAATATGCATTAATGAATACGATTTCACACACGAAAAACAAATGCACATAAGAACTTTATACGACACATTTAACATTCAAAATAGTTCTGCTTTATCTACCATTGCTAATATCGTCAAGTAAAAGTTAATTCCCCCATGTGTTGCTATTCTAGTACATAAGGAGCACATCAATTGTATGATAATATTTAACGTTTATTTATTTCCGATAAACAATAAAAATTCAAGAGTGATAGTTCAAAATATCATAATCTTTAATATTATCTGGGCTCTCAACTGGTCCGCCAACTGAATACCAATATTTTTAACAGAAAATTTCATGGTAGGTTTCTACAGAATTTCTAAAAAATTCACCTCCGAAGGTGGTTTTTGCAAATTTTGCAAGAAAAATCAAAAAATACATTTTTTGTAAAATAAAATACCGGTATTCAAAAAGCGGACAATTTGGGAGCCATGTATTATCTATTTCGAACTGAATCATTCATTTTTAAAGATTCTAGACTTAGAAACATTTTATCCTAAAGTAGAGGGCAGATCTCTCTTATTCTAATGTTATGTCTCTAGTAAATATAAACTAAGTACATAGTAGTACATTCTGTTTTGTTTTTTTAATCATTTTACGGATCAAAATATTTTGAAAGTTTCATTTTTCTTTTCTTAAAGTTTCTTACTCGGGGAAATGTTTATCTCCTCGCAATATACGCTTTTCGTTGCTTCCCAATTTAACGTATGAAGTTTATATGTTTTGAATAAATAAAGAATTTCAGAAACATAAAGAATTTCATAATGCAAATGGACCTTTACTCGATAAATGCTGCTTATTTTTTGTGCTTTTTTTAAATTCAGTATTTCAAATTTATTGTGCGATGTTTATATGATATTTCATACAAACAAAAGAACATCAGAAACTCATATTGAAAAATTTTATAATCTTTCTGTAATCTATTGCAACCTGAATAATTCATCAAAATACAATTTTAGAAATATTTTATTCTAAAGAAGACGACGACGCACTTGTATTTTAAAGTTATGCGTCTAGGAAATATAAACAAAGTGCCCTACATTTTGAATTCTTCAGAATTTATTTTGTTGTTGTTGTTTTGTTTTTAACAATTCTGTTTTTAAACACGAATATTTCGAAACAATCGTGAAATATTTTCGTTTCAGCACATATAATATATTTCATAAGCTGTAACAAAATAAAATCAAAGAAATTTTTACAATATAATAGAAAATATACATATAAGGCCTATAGGAATTACAGCCTGTTTGTAGTCACTCCGGAAAATATTGTTTACATTTATTATAGTACAGTTTGTTTCCAAATTTTACATCTAACTTTTATTTCATATAAACAAAATAATTTGATAACGTCATAGTGAAAAATATTATGAATTTCTATAACCTATTACGAACTGAATAACTCATCAAGCTAGATTTTGAGAAATATTTTTTTTCTAAAGAAAAATACGACGCTCTGTTACTTTAAAGTTATGTCTCTAGTAAGTATAAACAAAACACAAAATATTCTGAATAATTTAGAAAATTATTTTATGGATCGAAACGTGCCGAATATTTTTAACTACATTATATTAAAACTTCTTATTTTGGAAATGTTGTTTATCCTCTTACTACATGTAGAAAATCAATTGACACCGTTAAATTTAAATTATACTCTTTATCTTATTTAAGAACAGATTTTCAGCGACTGTTTCAAGGCGAAGAATACTATTAAAATTTAATGGTAAGAATCGCCCAACTGCTGCGCCACTGTTCCATCATTGGGTGTGTTATATTTTTCTGATTAATTATACATTTCCTTAATATGCATTAATGAATACGATTTCACACACGAAAAACAAATGCACATAAGAAATTTATACGACACATTTAACATTCAAAATAGTTCTGCTTTATCTACCATTGCTAATATCGTCAAGTAAAAGTTAATTCCCCCATGTGTTGCTATTCTAGTACATAAGGAGCACATCAATTGTATGATAATATTTAACGTTTATTTATTTCCGATAAACAATAAAAATTCAAGAGTGATAGTTCAAAATATCATAATCTTTAATATTATCTGGGCTCTCAACTGGTCCGCCAACTGAATACCAATATTTTTAACAGAAAATTTCATGGTAGGTTTCTACAGAATTTCTAAAAAATTCACCTCCGAAGGTGGTTTTTGCAAATTTTGCAAGAAAAATCCAAAAATACATTTTTTGTAAAATAAATACGGGTATTCAAAAAGCGGACAATTTGGGAGCCATGTATTATCTATTTCGAACTGAATAATTCATTTTTAAAGATTCTAGACTTAGAAACATTTTATCCTAAAGTAGAGGGCAGATCTCTCTTATTCTAATGTTATGTCTCTAGTAAATATAAACTAAGTACATAGTAGTACATTCTGTTTTGTTTTTTTAATCATTTTACGGATAAAAATATTTTGAAAGTTTCATTTTTCTTTTCTTAAAGTTTCTTACTCGGGGAAATGTTTATCTCCTCGCAATATACGCTTTTCGTTGCTTCCCAATTTAACGTATGAAGTTTATATGTTTTGAATAAATAAAGAATTTCAGAAAGTCACAATGAAATGCTGGGACGTGCAACATTTGAAAACTTTAACCAGCATTTAAGAAAAGTAATTTTCGCCTTATTTAATCGTAGATAAAGTGAAAAATTCTATTCTGAACTACTGATAAAAGATTTCTTGTTTTGATACTATAGCCCTGGTAAAATGTATTGTAATCTAATTTGTCAACAACATAATAAGTCATCAAATAAGTAAAACTTTTATCACAAATGTGTTTTTAACACAATTCTATAAAAGCAACAAGTCATGTCTCTTAATTTGTAACTTCTCAGAATTTCTTGAAAAGGCTGTCAGGTTTGGCAGTAAACTTGATACATTTTGCAAGTACTGCATTAAAAACGGGTGGAATATTGTTGCACTATAAGATCTTTTTATGTATAACACAATACATGAACAGCATTTCGGTAATTTCAGATTTATCAATTTTAGGTAGCCATATTTTCCCTGGGCTTCCTTACAACAATATTGCCATTTGACCAACGTATATAACCTAATTTTAAATTGTAAAGTGTATGTTTCATGATGTATGTTACTATACTGTATATGAGTATACCCCCCCACACACACACAATGCACTCCTCGACTTATCTGAGCACATGAAAAATCTATCTATCTATCTATATATATATATATATATATATATATATATCCTACTCTATCGTACGTGGCACAGAAATCGCGATTACTTGTTAAATTTTAATGGCAACTCCCGAATGAAACGCACCTCTTTAGTTATTGTATAAAACCCCTTTGGCAGGATTTAGGCCGAGGTAAATGGGTTTTATTTACGTTTCGCTCTTTCGCTGCAATCTTTTTAGCTGCAATTATGAAGCTTCAAAATATCATATGATATCGGCGAATGCTTGAAAGTGAAGGAGAAGCCGAATTAAGAAGAGAAAATCGGCACAGAGCATAAGCGATCGCTAAAATAGGCTTAATAACCGTCGCATGCACGAATGCCTTGCTTCTGAAATCCAAATTAGTGATTTAAACGTTCCGTAGCTTTAAAATATCATTATAAATGCCAGTAAAAGATCTTGTCGAATGCTTGAAAGTGAAGAAGAAGCCGAATTAAGAAGAGAAAATCGAAATAGACTGGATCGAGAACGCCGTCAAACACAGCGCATAAGCGATCGCCAAACTAGACTTAATGACCGTCGCATGCACGAATGCGTTGCTTCTGAAATCCAAATTACTGATTTAAACGTTCCGTTACTTTAAAATATCATTATGAATGCCAGTAAAAGATCTTGTCGAATGCTTGAAAGTGAAGAAAAACCCGAATTAAGATGAGAAAATCGAAATAGACTGGATCAAGAACGCCGTCAAACACAGAGCATAAGCCCTCGCCAAACTAGACTTAATAACCGTCGCATGCACGAATGCATTGCTTCTGAAATCCAAATTACTGATTTAAACGTTCTGGAGCTTCAAAATATCATTATAAATGCCAGTAAAAGATCTCGTCGAATGCTTGAAAGTGAAGAAGAATCCGAATTAAGAAGAGAAAATCGAAATAGACTGGATCGCCTTAAAAATAGGCTCTGCAAATAAAACGAAGTTAAAATAAGCGTAAAGAAAATGAAAAATCCAGGTTATCCTTGCTTCACGTTTGCTTTAACAAATCATATCGTTTATAATATACTATTTTTATATGCGAGAAAATAAATTATCAAAATGTTTCAGACGAATGTATATTTACAAGTTAACAGGATATTTTAGACTAGCATTTCCAAATTATCTCATCTTTAATTTTAATTAATAATATGTAAAGCATACGTGAAGCTTCTTTTTTTTTCTCTTTGGGTATGAATGTACCTTAAATATGGTTAAATTAAAATATGTTTAGCATTCATAAAAAATATTTTTATTTCGGAATCCTGTTTAACAAACTTCTTTGCTGAGGGTGATATCTTCTTTTCATAAGTTTTAAAATAAGAAAGACGTGATAGCTAAAATATTTTTAAATATTCAATAAACTAAAAAAAATAAAAATATACACTTTTTAAATGGTTTTAATCGTAAGTCGCATTTTGCAAAGAGAATTATTTACACGAAGAATTGGACACTAAAAACCAGTCAAGTAATTAAAATATTTAAGATTAATTAACAGTATCTAATTATATTAATTTCAATATTTTCAATTACACAACAGAAAGTTAAAAGCTACCTATTGCAGCCGTTCGAAGGAAAGTAATTCCAAAACATTTTGGTATATTTCCACAGATCATGATCCCCAGACCCCAAAACCACCCGCCATTCAAATGTTGATTTATATATATATATATATATATATATATATAATATCATTATTATTTGATATCTTGTTTCAAATCTTGTTCGCCATCTTGTTTCAAAATGGTGACTAGTTAAAATTATTTTTTTTTTTATTCAAAAAGGTGTATAAAAATTTAAAATTGAAAAAAGCTGTTTCTGTTAAGTGTTAGACTATACAAGCATTCTTTTTATTTATGCTTTATCTCTAAAAATGTCTGAGATATAGCTGTTTGAATTTATAGGTTGGCTGATATTTTGAAACAATCTGATTTTTGTTACGATGTAACTCCCATGCTGAAATTCGCATTCAAATTCGGTATTAACGAAAACCGGGATGAAATCTTAAAAAATAAAATCAGAATCTAAGCATTTCGTCTTCGGGTGTTTGAGTAAAGTGAATTGAATTTTTAAAAACATGAAATATGGAAGCAAACTTTTCCTCCCGGTACAGACCGAAACTATTTTTCGTCATAATTTCGTTTTGTGTTTATCAAAGTGTTTATGAATTAGATTTGTCTCTCTGTCCTTTTGACCATCTCAGGGCACCCAAATGGTCCGCCAACTGAATACCAATATT
Source organism: Maratus michaelseni (assembly GCA_963931845.1). Lineage (NCBI taxonomy): Eukaryota > Metazoa > Arthropoda > Arachnida > Araneae > Salticidae > Maratus > Maratus michaelseni. The sequence goes on from OZ007600.1 coordinate 103,898,187, forward strand.
TTTTAAAAGAAAATTTCATGGTAGATTTCTACATTATTTCCTAAAAAATTTACCTCCGAAGGTGGATTTTTGCAAAATTTGCAAGAAAAATCTTTAAAAAAAATGTCTAAGAAAATACCGGTATTCAAAAAGCGGACCATTTGGAAGCCCTGCCATCTTGCCGTTCTGTAACTCTCGCATATATACTTGGATTCCCATGTAATTTATATATTATTTTTAAGGTTTACTATTGAATGTCCAATATTAAAAATTAAAGTGTTTAGCATTTATAGATCATTTACAGGGACACAAAAGACAATTTCGATAAATTATGCCATACGGGAAAAATATAACGATCTTAGAGCAGTTGAAATGATGTGACACAAAGCTAATTCAAATAATTAAGGAATTGAGTAGCATATATTATCCAAATATCATTTTAAGTTTATATTTTTGATTGTTCATATATATGAATATATGTGAAATATCTCAGCTAACGATTGGTTCTCACTAACTATATTTTCTAAAATGCAATACAATAGTTAGCATAGCAGTGCCGTTGTGTGGAAATATCGAGGCTAACGAAAAAGAAAGGCTACCATGGTGCTTTACGCGTATCTTTTTTACAGACCGCGGGAGTCACGTGTTGCTCGAATGCACCAATTAAAAAATGAAACGGTCAGGGAAAATTATTACACTTACTTTTAAAGAATTAAGAGGTCAGGAGAAACGCTTCGTGCATGCGACGGTTATTAAGACTATTTCGGCAATCGCTTATGCTCTGTGTTTGACGGCGTTCTGTATCCAGTCTATTTCGATTTTCTCTTCTTATTCGGCTTCCTTTTCACTTTCAAGCATTCGACGAGATCTTTTACTGGCATTTCTAATGATATTTTGAAGCTCCGGAACGTTTAAATCAGTAACTTGGATTTCAGAAGCAACGCATTCCTGCATGCGACTGTTATTAAGTCTAGTTTGGCGATCGTTTATGCTCTGTGTTTGACGGCGTTCTCGATCCAGTCTATTTCGATTTTCTCTTCTTAATTCGGCTACTTCTTCACTTTCAAGCATTCGACGAGATCTTTTACTGGCATTTATAATGATATTTTGAAGCTCCGGAACGTTTAAATCAGTAATTTGGATTTCAGAAGCAACGCATTCGTGCATGCAACGGTTATTAAGCCTATTTTAGCGATCGCTTATGCTCTGTGCCGATTTTCTCTTCTTAATTTGGCTTCTTCTTCACTTTCAAGCATTCGCCCAGATTTTATGATATTTTGAAGCTTCATAATTGCAGCGAATTAGCGAAACGTAAATAAAACCGATTTACCTCGGCCTAAATCCTGCCAAAGGACTTTTTACAATAACTAAACAGGTGCGTTTCATTCGGGTATTGTCATTAAACAATTAACAAATAATCGCGATTTCTCTGCCACTTACGATAGCGTAGTATATATACATATACGAGGTCAGTTTGATATCTCCGTGACTTTAAAAAAAGGTGGCGGTCTGATCGCACTCTTATTATTATGTTTAGAATTTATTATTATATGCGGCAATATTCGTGCAATTTGCAGACGACATTTTAAATACATTGTGTGCTATTGGATTCAAAAGCAAACGATTTGCGTATTTGTTTTGATTATGGAGAAAAAAGAATTTCGTGTTTTGAGAAAACACTATTTTGTTCGCGGAAAAACAGTTACCGAAATTGAAGAAAAGTTGAAAAATATTATGGGGACTCTGCTCCATCACATGGTATGGTTCATAAGTGGTTTACGGAATTTCGTTGTGCCTTTACGAGCACAACAGATGCAGACCGTTCTGAAAGTCCAGGTGAGATCACGACTGAAGAAATGGTCAACAAAATCTATGATATCGTCTTAAAATACCGCCATGTGAAAGTGCGTGAAATAGCTAAGAAGGTAAACATTTCAAATGAACGTGTATTCAATATCTTGCATGAACTTTTCGGCATGAAAAAGTTATCAGGAAGATGGGTGCCGCGATTGCCGACAGTGGATCAAAAGCGGACTCGTGTAACCATTTCAAAGCATTGTTTGGACAAGTTCGAGCGCAATTCAAGCGAATTTTTACGGCGTTATGTTACACTTGATGAAGCATGGATACATTACTACACACCAGAAATGAAAGAACAGTCTAAACAGTGGACTTCTACTAATGAACGTGCTCCGAAAAAGGCAAAAACCGTTCTATCGGCCGGAAAGATTATGGCCAGAGTTTTCTGGGACTCAAAGGGCGTAATCCTCATTGACTATCTGGAAAAGGGAAAAACGATCACAGGACATGCTGATTTATTAGACCGTTTTAATGCAAAATTGAAAGAAAAGCGGAACATTGGTCCAAGAAAAAAGTGATTTTTCATCACGACAATGCACCAGCGCACTCGTCTGTAATCGCAGCGGCTAAATTGGTGTAATTACGATACGAATTGCTTCCTCATCCATCCTACTCTTCTGACTTGGCCCACAGTGACTTTTTTCTTTTTCCAAATTTAAAAAAATGGCTTGGTGGAGAGAGATTTTTTTTTTCAAATTCTGAGATCATTAATGCCATAAATGCCTATTTTGAGGAGTTTGAGAAATCTTATTTTTTGGAAAGATTAAAAAAGTTAGAACATCGTTGAAAAAAGTGTATCATTATAAAATTAGATTATTTCGAAAAACAAAATGAAATTTGGTATGTATATTGGTTTTTTCATTTCAAAGTCACGGACTTATCAAACTGCCCTCGTATATATATATATTTTTTTTTTTTTTTCATGTGCTGAGATAAGTCGAGGAGTGTGTTGTGTGTGTGCTTGGGACAGTGCAGATTACTTTGAGGAGATTTACAGAGATTTACTTTGAGGCACTATAAACACATCGCCGTGCACAAGTTTATCACAAATGTTTTCTCAGAATTCTACACTGGAATTCCGATAGTATGTGAGAACTGGTATTTAACCCTCTACTGTCCGCTACAAGAAATTTCTATGGAAAAAATAATTTATTTGCCTTATTCATGCTGTTGTGGGTCAAATAAAAAAAAATAAAATAAAGAGATTTTGTTACATTTTAAAGGATTTGTGTAGGGTATTATATATGCGACCATGGGCAGATTAGGATGAACTATGAAGGATGAAATATTACCACATTTCAAAATCATTTTATTTTGTGAAAATAATTATATTTTTACATGCGGTATGACCTAAAACAATTACAAAAAATTACATATAATACACACATACACACGCACACACATATATATACATATATATGTGTATGTATGTATCCAATTTTTTCATATAATTTTATTTTTTTCCCTTTTAATTTTACACAATAAATACAATATATATATATATATATATATATATATATATATATATATTTGCTTTTCGATTTTGTGTACAATTTATGTGTATATAAAACACTAACGTACGTATGTAGTGGAAAATTTTTTTAATTTTTTAATTTTTTGTTTGCTGATGGCAAGGAGTGGTTTGTTTATAAAATAGATTTGTAACTCTGTCTGTCTTTCTAAAAATATACACAATTTAGAAGCTAGAATCGTGACATTTTAGATACAGCCGTATTTAAATATTTTAATCCGAATTCTAAATAAATTATAGTTCATTTTTAATTAATAAAAAAAGCAACAAGATAGGAGCCATTTCCCCTAAAATTTCCTATTTTTTTCTGCTAAAAATTCAAAATGAACAATAAAATTTTTCAAATAGCAATTAATTTTCAATTCAAAGAATTCCACGGGAAAATTTAACTGAAATAAAAAAATTCAAGAAATACACATAAAATGGTTATGACGTCATATTTGAAATATCCGAGGCTAACGAAAAAGAAAGGCTACCGCGGTGCTTTATGCGTATCTTTTTTATAGAACGCGGGAGTCACATGATGCTCGAATGCACGAATGCAGGTGTACGAAAAGTGCATCACGTCACTCTGGCACACTGTAAAAAATGACCAATGTTTCTTATTTCTTGAAAATATGCTATAACAACGAACGAAAATATAATATAATTATCTGAGTTATCCGAAATTTCAAATAGCATGTTACATTGTCTTTTGAATCTCCAGAAACGAATACATCTTCAAAATTTAAAGAATAATTTATAAAAACAAATTATTTATAGCAGCCCGAATTTTTCAGAAACGTTTCCGAAGGGTTTTTATAGTGTATTAATTAGTGTCCTCAGGCTGGAATACCTGTTTTTCGAATGTTATCCATTCTCAAGTACACGTTTTCAGCCGCATAAGTTAATTTATACATGAAAGAGTAAAGAAATAATCTTAATTTTAATGTTATTGTTAACGCTGTTAATTTTGCATGTTTGTCTGTTAACCCTTTCCGGCGCGGGATAAATCTGTTTGTAAAATAATGAAAAAATGTACTGACACCAGATTTTACAAACGATTTCCTTAGAAAAGAATAACTTGCTGATTTTCCGTTACTTTATCAAAGGAAAATTTTAATTAAATATTCTTGGTGCCATTTGTCAGTTTTGGAATTAAAATTAGGTGTCCTTTTTTGTGACCACCGCCCGGTAAAGGGTTAAACATTTTTTGAGCATGAAAATGTTTACTTCAGAATTGATAGCATTCGAAAAACAGGTATTCCAGGTTGAGGACACTAATTAATACACTATAAAAACCCTTCAGAAACGTTTCTGAAAAATTCGGGCAGCTAAAAATATTTTGTTTTTATAAATTATTATTTAAATTTTGAAAATGTATTCGTTTCTGGGGATTCAAAAGACAATGTAACATGCTATTTGAAATTTCGGATAACTCAGAAGATTTTATTATATTTTCGTTCGTGGTTATAGCATATTTTCATAAAATAAGAAACATTGGTCATTTTTTACAGTGCAGTCTGTAAAAAAAGATAAGTGGATTGCACCGCGGTAGCCTGTCTTTTTCGTTAGCCTCGGAAAATATTTGATGACGTTTGATGCACGTAATTGAGGTGTTGCGGATATATTAAGGGCGAGTTTGACAAAGGTTATTTTTATTTTTAAACATAACATGGAAAATTATAGCAACTGGCGGCAATTTTTACAATGTCCAGCTCACCTCTAATACTCTGAATTTTGATTTATAGAGCCACTGCCAAAACAAACTGACGTACTGCCGATAAACGTCATATATATTATTTCTGCCGTCAACGTCTCTTTTTCAATGCATTTACGAAACGCACAACAATGAATGAGGTATCATTCTAAATATTTTTGAAGCGGTTTCTGACATACTACACTCACATTTCGCTAAAACATGTTTTTTTATTAAAAATTGCTGCTAATGAAACATCAATGCGGCATTGTTTTCATAAATGAAGTGAAAGATTTTCCTCAAATTAGTGTTGCCACAATATAAAATACCGCATTATATGATGCTCAACATTGATTATAAAAAAATAAATAGTACAAAAAAGATAAAGCCTGATTTCTCCGCACGGGTTTTTTTTTATATTTATGTTTAAAAGAAAAATTGAAATTAAAATGTTTAGAAGAAAAAGACACCATCGATCGATCGCAGTAGTGGTAATTCACGTGTTCAATAAATGGTATGCTTTGCTACACTACTGGCCATTAAAATTGCTACACCAACAAGGCGACGTACTACAGACGTGAAATTTAAATGACAGAAAGAAGGTGCTGTGATATGCAAATGATTCGCTTTTCAGCGCATTCAGACAAAGCAGGCACCGGCAGAGACACCTACAATCATATATTCTAATACGAGCAAATCTTGTGGGTGGTTATATATATATATATATATATATATATATATATGCAAAAATTATCTTAAAAACGGCTCTAACGATTTTGACGAAATTTCGTATCCTACCGTTTTGGGGCACCAGAAAACCATTGGGCTAGGTCACATGCTCGAGAAAATTCGATTAGTGGGTCATTTTGGGTCATTTTGGGTCATGGTCTAGCTAATTGTATCTAAGAAACGGTTCAAACGATTTTGACGAAATTTTGTATCCGACCATTTTCGGGCATGAGAAGTCAATTGGGCTAGGTCACATGTTCGAGAACTTTCAATTAGTGGGTCATTTTTGGGTCAACGCGGGTCAAATTAATTTTATCTAAAAAACGGCTCTAACGATTTTGATTAAATTTTGTGTCCTACGAGTTTCGAGCACGATAAAAGCATTGGGCTAGGTCGCATGTCCGAGAAAATTCGATTAGTGGGTCATTTCTGGGTCAATGTGGGTCAAGATCTAAAAAGCGGCTCAATTTACACTAAATTTTGCATCCAATGGTTTTCGGGCACGAGAAGACTGTTGGGCTAGGTCACATGTTCGAGAAAATTCAATTAGTGGGTCATTTTGGGTCATTTTGGGTCATGGTCAAGCTAATTGTATCTAAAAAACGGTTCAAACGATTTTGACGAAATTTTGTATCCGATCATTTTCGGGCATGAGAAGTCAATTGGGCTGGGTCACATATTTGAGAACTTTCGATTAGTGGGTCATTTTTGGGTCAACGCGGGTCAAATTAATTTTATCTAAAAAACGGATCTAACGATTTTGATTACATTTTGTGTCCTACGAGTTTCGAGCACGATAAAAGCATTGGGCTAGGTCGCATGTCCGAGAAAATTCGATTAGTGGGTCATTTCTGGGTCATTGTGGGTCAAGATCTAAAAAGCGGCTCAATTTACACTAAATTTTGCATCCAATGGTTTCCGGGCATACGAGAAGACTGTTGGGCTAGGTCACATGTTCGAGAAAAATCAATTAGTGTGTCATTTTGGGTCATGGTCAAGCTAATTGTATCTAAAAAACGGTCCAAACGATTTTGACGAAATTTTGTATCCGACTATTTTCCGGCACGAGAAGACTATTGGGCTGGGTCACATGTTCGAGAACTTTCGATTAGGGGGTCATTTTTGGGTCAAAGCGGGTCAAACTAATTTTATCTAAAAAACGGCTCTAACGATTTTGATTAAATTTTGTATTTTACGAGTTTCGGGCACGCGAAAATCATTAGACTAGGTCACATGTTCAAGAAAATTCGATTAGTGGGTCATTGTGGGTCAATATCTAAAAAGCGGCTCAATTTACACTAAATTTTGCATCCTATGGTTTTCCGGCACAAGAAGACTGTTGGGCTAAGTCACATGTTCGAGAAAATTCAATTAGTGGGTCGTTTTGGTCATGGGTCATGATATTAGAACTCAAATTTAATTTTGACCGAGTATATCTCGGTCTTCCCTGCTCGTGTGTTTAAATGAGGAAATTGTTCAGCCGGTTTCTCATACACAAATTGTATTTGAACGTTGTTGCCTGGTGAAAAGTTGTTGTGACGCCTTGTGTAAGACGGAGAAATACGTACCAGCACATTTCTGACTTTCATAAAGCTCGAATTGTAGTCTACTGGGATTGCGGTTTATGGTATCGCAGTATTGCTGCTCGCGGCGGTCGAGATCCAATGACTGTTCACAGAATATGGAATCGATGGGTTCAGAACGGTAATACGGAATGCTGTGCGGCATCTCAACGGCCTCCAATCACTAGCAGCCGAGAAGACAAGCATGTTATCCGCATGGCCATAATGGATCGTGCAGCCACGTCACGATCCCTGAGTCAAGAAATGGGGTCGTTTGTAAGACAACAAGTGTCTGCACGAAAAGTTCGACGACGTTTGCAGCAGCATAGACTCTCAACTCGGAGGCCATGGCTGCGGCTTCTCTTGACGCTGCATCATAGAAAGGAGCGCCTTTAATGGTGTGATCAACGACGAACTTGGGCGGGCGAATGGCGGGACGTCACTTTTTCAGATGAATCCAGGTTCTGATTACAGCATCTTGATGGTCGCATCCGTGTTCGGCGGCATCGTGGTGAACGCACATTGGCAGCGTGCATTCGACATCGTCATACTGGTTCATCACCTGGCGTGATGGTATGGGGTGCCATTGGATGCACGTCTCGGTCACCTCTTGTTTGCAATGAAGACACTTTGAACAGTGCACATTACGTTTCTGGTGTGTTACGACCCGTGACTTTACCCTTTACTCGAGCCCTGCAAAACAGTATGTTTCAGCAGAATAATACCTGACCGCATGTTGCCGGTATTGTACGGACCTTCCTTGATACGGAAAATGTTCGGCTGTTGCCCTGGCCAGCACTTTCTCCAGATCTCTCACCAATAGAAAACGTCTGGTCAATGGTTGCCAAGCGACTGGCTCGCCACCATACGCCAGTCACTATGGTTGATGAACTGTGGCATCGTGTTGAAGCTGTATGGGCATCTGTACCTGTACATGCCATCCAATCTCTGTTTGACTGAATGCCCAGGCGTATAAGTGCTGTTATTACTGCTAGAGGTGGTTGTTCTGGGTACTGATTTCTCAGGATCTATGCACCCAAAATTCTTGAAAATTTAATCACTTGTTATTTCTAGTATAATATATTTGTCCAATAAATATCATTTTGTTATCTGCATTTCTTCCTGGTGTAGCAATTTCAATGGCCAATAGTGTATATTTGATTAAATTGTATTTTAAATGCATTCGATTTATTTGTGTTTGCTTCATGTTTTTCAAGAAGCGATGACGTCATTTTCTAATGCAGTTAAAATATGACTGTTAATTTTTTATATCGCGTGTGCCATATGCTATCTTCAATCCGTTTTTGCTGTAACTTTGATGGAATAAATGGGACGATATTCTGGCTTGACTAATGTTGTTTTCAGATATTTCTTTCTTAATTTTTCTTTTTAAACCTGCATATAATAAATAATATATATTGCAAAAAATATTAGACTGCAGTTCAAAATACTCGTACGGGTCTAATGATAGATATGTATATTAAAACTGCTGATACTCGAAACCTGTGTTTTGCGAGTTCTCCCTTAATGTCAGCAATATCTCAATTAATTTTCAAGCTAAACAAAGTTCTGCCTGTCCGAAATCTATAAGACATAAATACATACGCAGCATTTATTGTTCTGTTACTTATATAATGACCATAAAAGGGTTAAAAATACTGTTTGACAATCAAATAAATTTTCATAAAATATGCATATTATATTAATTTAAGTCATCGATCATTAGATAATTTTATAATAAAACTCAAGATGTTAAATAGATTATAAAACTTTTCGTCAGTGCAATACTTTCTTCAAAATAACATTGTTTTAATTTATTCCCAATCATAAGACGAACAAAAAAAACTCAGTTAATAACATATATCATTACTCTTTCCTTTGAAAGATTTATGATTATAACACATTGCTGAAGAAGTATATATTTATTATAATTGACAGACTAACTTCTAAATTGGATACATGTATGTCAGACTGACACCGTGAAAAAAATATGCCCAGTAATTTATGCATTACTTTTGCGATATTCTTGCATTTATAAAAAAAAAAAAATCATTATTCTTAAAGCATAAATCAATGGTGCTATACAAATTAATTGATTTGCAAGGACTATTTCAAATACATTTATTAGACAAAAGATTTAGTATTTAATTAAAAAAAAGGTGTAGCTTACTGTGGAAAATTCTTATTTTGGAACAACTAAATCGATGTTGGACCTCTCTTAAATGAATTATTTTTAAGTAAATTAAAAAAATATTTTGCACTTAAAAATATATTAAATGGATTAGTCAGTACAAATAACATTGAAAAAAAAACTTGCATTAATTATTTTGCACTTGCAATTTATTGTTTTGCATTATTATTTCGCATTTATTATTTATATTTATTATTTGCATTTATTATTTTGTCATTAACATACTTTCATTTATTATTTACATTTGTTATTTTACATCTAAAATGGACTTTAAATGGATTACTAAGAACAAATGACATTCATTGAAATTAAAAGTAAAATTTATTATTTCGCATTTATTATTTTATATTATTATTAACATGTGTTATTTTTTGCACTTAAAAATCTTACATTTATTATTTATATTTTTTGCTTTGCACTTAAAATAGATTTTAAATAGATTAGTAAGAACAAATAATGTCGTAATTCAAAATAAAAATGTTACATTTATTATTTACATTAATTATTTTGCATTTATTATTTACATATATTATTTTGCACTTAAAATAGATTTAAAATATATACGTAAGAACAAATAATATTGAGTTTTTTTTTTAAACTTTCATTTATTAACTCTAAAAAAAATTCCGCCCCAAAACGTAAAAGTACAGAGAGCAAGTTACTGGAACACCCCTGTGATTGGAAGAGATTTTTCTGTTTATTGATGAAATTTTCGCCTTTCTACTGGAGACGTTCATAAAAATTTTATCTTAGGTTCACAAAGTTTTCGTGTTTTGAAATTAAAGTGATATATGTAAAAATGTCGGTTCTAATACGAAAAAAGCACTATGCAGCTCGATTACCGGAACACCCCTATGATTTGACGAAAATGCATTTTTAGATTGAAGGATTTCAGCAATTTATATTTTAGATTTGGAATTTTAACACTTAGCTTTACTTTAGCTTTACTTTAGCTTTGAACTTTAGCAACATAGCTGAAAAGTATTTATGAACTCGGTTTGTCTGTCTGTCTGTCCATGCTCTAACTTTTAAATACTCGGATTGCCATGCAAGTAATATATGTTATTGAAGTTTACTGTGGCATGTTCTGTATTGAAAATGAAGTATGTAGCGTTTATAGTGTCTTTACAGGTACATTCAAAAGAATTCCATGCATTTCTATTTATGGGAAAAAATCGTTCTCGCTCACTTTTTAAAATGTATACTATTTCAAAGATAGTTAAATTTATATATATCACTTATATGCATTACAAGAGGCTTTTTATTGAAAATGGTATGCATAGCAAATATCATTCATTTACAGGGACACACAAAAGAATTCGGTTAGAGTACTGTCTAGGAACAATAATTGCTGGAAGTGCATTTTAAGTTGTGGTGAGTTTTAAAATTAATCTATTTTTTGTCTAATACTTGGTGTGTATAAATTCTATAAATGATATACGGGGCAGCACAAGAGATGTCGAGTACATTTCCGCTTATTGACAGAAATGGCTGAAGGGAAATTTAAAACTGTGCTATGTGTTTGCTAACTGAACAAAATTTTAGCATATTATCTGGTATATATACAAATCTGTAAATCATATACAGGGCTACACAAAAGAATTCGGATCTTTTTTCTACTGTTGACGGTAATTCCTGAAATTGGGTTTTCAAATGTGTGATGCGCTTTCGAAATTGTTTACTTAGATTCCCGGTGCGGTCATCCCTCGTCATCCCCCTTGTTTTCTTGGACTAGAGATAACCTTTCACATTATTAAGCGGTGAAGTTTTGTTAAAGTATTATGATCGTGTTGGAAATCAATGCTTGAATCATCGTTTTCGTTCTTGTTTGTATTTGAATTGAAAATGAGCAAATCAAAACGGAAATTTTTGTGTTTTAACAAAATATATCAAAGGAAAAATCAATTCAATTCGCGGATTTTTTTGAGAATGTACAAAGTTGCAAAACGAATATCATATTAGGTGCACATGCACTAAAACTTTATTATTTTAGTTATGTAAAAGTTATTGTAATGATATTAGTAATTAAAATATGAAAACATTTAAAATGATTCATTATTTATTCATTACAAAATGGGTGTAAAGTAGTTAAAACATTAAAACCAATTCATAGATATTACAAAGTTTTTCAGATTTACCGAGTGCTTTCAACCAGCACCTGGCCATCATCAAGGGGATGAATGAGAAAAAATTCTGTAACTCCCAGAAGGCACACTGGTCAAATATCAGCGGGTGAAAACAAATCTTGAAAAAAAAAAGCGGTGGGAAGGATGGGTCTATTGAGCGAAATGGGTTATTCAAAACCAAATACGCCATTGATACTAAGTAGATTAAACCAAATATTTGGTATACGGCATGATAACTTACCATTACATGAGTCCTGCGAAGGTTTTCAGACGGGTTTTCCAAAAACACAGGTCATCTACCTCTATTGACCTTACCTTATATAAGGTGGCTATCACATTTCTACAAAACAATAAAAAGATAATCAAAAATGATTTTTTTTGGAACATTAAATGTCATCTGAAAACAATCGAGTATTCTTGGCATCAAAAGTTTCATTTCTGCTATGGAAATTCTTGTTGTAAAATTAAAAATTTGTTCGAAAAGCACGATTAGCCACAGCTAATTTATGACACAGGGTAAGAATAAATCGTCTTCTTGTTCCTACTACCCTCACCCGACTTACATAATTTGTATTCCAAGGCACATCATGAGTGTCGTGATCCCCTGTTCTCAATTACTTGCCGTTTGGATACTTATGCTGTATGAATTTAAAGCTAAGTATTCGTAACTTGAAAACATTTGTACGTAGTTGGGAGGAGTATTAACACTGTAAAAAAGACATTTCCAAAACTGAGCAAAATATACTCAAATCTGAGTATGTCGCATAGTCAAAAGGGCTCCGAATCAAAATTACTCAAGTTTGAAACATATATATATACTTATTTCTGAAAACATGCACACACTCAAGAATAAAACATCATGTGCTCATACTTGAGTATGTCCATGTTTCAAAAATGACTTTGAACTGACCCTAATCATTTTTGAGTATGTCCAGTCTATGTTTCAAAAATGAGTATGAACTGACCTCTGTGTGGTTACTTTTGAGTATGTCCATGTTACAATATTCTGAGTATTTCTGGTATTTCAGAATTGAAAGCATTGGTCGTCCTATTTGAAACAAAAAGTTTCATAACAAAATGAACACATCGATTTACTAAGATTTGAAAGTGTCATTTTTCTCAGTGAAGGACCATAAATAATTTTATTTTTTAATAAATTTATTAAATTCTAGTAAGAACATGTTTTATATTTTCTAAATTGATTTGTGTGTCCCCTGAATTTTCGGCTACAAAGGCCTGGCCCTTGCCAGCTTAGACGAAATTCAAAGCCTGCCTACCAGTAAGACAAATAGAGATAAATTTGCCATAAGGCCTTGAAGCAACCACTGGTCCACTGCATTAGCAGATGGAGCATGTTTCCCTTGTCAAAAATTTCCATATTCTAAATCATGTAAACAAAAGCGCGCACGGGTTTCAATTGAAAATATTAAAGTTATGTCTATGGCACTTATGATTATTATTCTTCAAGGATACGATTTGTATAAGATTTTTTACCTTAAGTCAACCATGTTATAACTTTGCTGAATTTGATGGTCATCGGCCGAACAGTTTAGGAGTAGCGTCACAAAAAATGCATTGGAACAAACGTATAAGAGCTTTTCTTGTTTAGCCTAATTATGTTTATGTGAACGAAAATACTTAACACAACACGGAGTTTAGCTAGACGTAACTGTTGTTATTGTAAAAGTCTGATAAAATCCTGACATAGTCGGTTTCTATAAAGTTCTGGCACTTGTTAAATATACCGAATTTATGTGCATATATCACATATGCTATTCCATGTATTAAAGATTTAAAACACCTATACCTACCTAAATACCCATATCAAATAATCTTTGACAGAAAATATATTTTATATTACTTTTGGATTCAAGCATAGGATATTTTACTGTACAAAAATCAAATTTAAAAAATGTGAAATAGGTTGCAACTCTTTACCTCAATACATTTTTTCTTCAAAATAATATTTTTTGTGTTTTTTCAGTATGATACCTAAAGAACTTGATTAAAAATACATATCATATTTTTTTCTGAAATATTTATGATTACAGCAACATAGACAAACAAACGCGTATTTCTCTTAGTTGACAATCTAACTAGTAATTGAAAAACTTTCTTAAAAATCATATATTTTATATTTTTCCCAATCATGATAGACAAAGTACTTGATTAAAAATATACATCATCATCATTTTTCTGAAATATTTATGATTACAGTAACATCGACGAAAAAACATATATTTCTTTTAATTGACAGTCTTACTACTAAATTGGAGATACGAATGACAGACTAACACCATAAAAGAAAACGTACGTATATCAAATAAGTTATGCATTATTCCTGCATTTATTCACAAAAGTATTATTATGAACAGTACGGAATGCAACCCGAGGTTATCGGGTATTAGAAAATAATGCCAGAATATAGGTAAAAACGCTTTTTCTTCAAAAATTCTATTAGAACTTTTACATTTCGTATATGATTTAGATTACCCTTTAATAACACGAAAAAGCATTTTTATACAAACAATATCAATTAGGTATTGAAATAACGTTTTGAAAATTTTAAAAGCGATATTTTCATATTAGCCGTATGCCAGGAATTATTTGCTGAAGAAATCGCCAAAGATATCGTTACTTACAGCAGTGTTTTCGTTTCTGTTTATTTTTGTGCTAAACACTAAAATAAACAGAATGAATTTTATTCAAATTTTGTAAAAATATTTCACATCAGAATTTTTTTTCAAAAACTGTTTGAAAAATTTTTATTTAACTTATATTTGCGTGATTTATATTTTATTTTATAAAATATTTTCATTATTTCATCGTATTTTACTGCGTGAAATATCAAACAGCACGATAGTGTTGTTTAGTAAAGCTCAGACCCATCTTTAACATTAAAGTCCAAAGTTTGGCCCTTAACCCTTTCTGTCACAGACAAAGGCTGTTCGTAAAATGAGAAATTGCTGACTGACATCGGAATTTACAAATGACTTTTTTAGAAAATATGAACTCCTTATTTTAAGCTTTCATTGTAGAAACAAAATTTTATTATAATATTCTTGGTGCCGTATGCAAGTTTGGAATTAAAATTAGGTGTGCCCGGAGTGGGACCACTGTGCCGGAAAGGATTAATAACTTTGGCCCCAATCATCGGACCGCCATGAAATTTAAACTGCAAAGTGTCCGACCCAGTACAAAATGTGTATTTCATTCCATTTAAAAAATTTTAGGCGTGATGAAAAACGTATTATCTTTATTTCCTACCGTGTTAATGTATACCAACTATAAATTATCACAAAAACTATTTTTATAATTTTTATTATTAATTTTTAGAGTTCCGTACTTAAAAAGTAAAAACGGAACCATTATAAGATCACTTCTGTGTCTGTGCGTCTGTCTGTCACAGCACTTTGTCTGGTAAACTGTGGGACGTGAAAAGTTCAAACTTGGGAAAGTTATAAAGACCTTTTTACCCACATATTTTCAGATTATTAGCTATTCACAAATATGTTTAGGAAAAATTAAGGGAGATAATTAACTTACTTGAAAAAAAGGGTTTTTTCTTATATCGTTTGGGGTATCGTGTGAAAGATCCCGTGATACCGAACTCAAAATATATTTGATTTAATTTTAGGTATTATATTTTCAGAGATATCGTCGAAAATGAACTGCAAAATTATGTCCTTCCCCTTCTTTTTCCGAATCTACACTATATTGCCAAAGGTGAGCGGTCACTTGCGATTTTAGACGTTTTGTTAACTATCTAGAAAAATACATGAGGAATCAACCTGAAACTGCAGGCGTGTAAACAGTATAGTATAGGTTATATATTTCCGCGAAGATATTTCTCGAAATCCATAAGGGGACTGTCAACAAATTTAAAAAGAACGAATATCTTTTGGATTACCCTGTAAAAACTAATGTAGCAAAAGCGTTCAAACTCGAGATTATTAATAAGTGGCTTACTGTAATATACTGTGTTCATTTTTATGAAGATAGCATGTATGCTGGAAGAGAAATTAAAGTTTTTATAAAAACAGTTCCAAATTTCACCAAGTTTTTTGCTAATAATTTTCAGAGTTCTTAATATAAAAAAAAGTTATTTAGAGAAAATATGTCAAACAACATTGTACATAATACTCTGCAATCGGAATTACAAAATAATAAAATTTGGATGAAAAATGAGCAGATTTACTAAAACATGTTTCACTGCGCATGCGCGTAAGCAATCGAAATATAATAATGCATAATGTATTAGCTAAGTATATAGAGCAACTTTTGTGAAAGTCTCAAAATCATAGCTTGAAAATTCTGAAAATTATCGTCGATAGAATAAGCTCGAAATCCGTTGTTCCCAAAAGGAAGCAAAAAGATGAGGGGTTGTATCCAAATATAGTAGTACGTTCAATATTGTGTACGCTATCTTGGCACTAATCAAAAGATATTTGATACAACCCCTCATCTTTTTGGGAACAGCGGATTTCGAGCTTATTCTATCATCGATAATGTTCAGAATTTTCAAGCTATGATTTTGAGACTTTCACAAAAGTTGCTCTATATACTTCGCTAATACATTATGCATATTATATTTTGATTGCATACGCGCATGCGCAGTGAAACATTTTTTAGTAAACCTGCTCATTTTTCATCCAATTTTTCTTATTTTTTAATTCCGATTGCAGAGTCTTCTGTACAATGTTGTTTGACATATTTTCTCTAAATGACTTTTTTTTATATTAAGAACTCTGAAAATTATTAGCAAAAAACTTGGTGAAATTTGGAACTGTTTTTATAAAAACCTTAATTTCTCTTCGAGTATACATGCTATCCTCATAAAAATGAACACAGTATATTAGAATAAGCCACATGTTAATAATCTCGAGTTTGAACGCTTTTGATACATTAGTTTTTACAGGGTAATCCAAAAGATATTCGTTCTTTTTCAATTTGTTGACAGTCCCCTATGGGGTTTTTGGGAAAAAATCTTCGCGGAAATATATAACCTACTGTTTCCACACCTGCAGTTTTAGGTTAATTCCTTATGTATTTTTCTAGATAGTTATCAAAACGTCTAAAGTCACAAGTGACCGGTCACCTTTGGCAATATAGTGAACTTGAACTAAAATTATGACACAATTAAGGGCAGTAGGAGTTTATTTAAACCTTGCAGGAAAACTAAAGCGATTTTCCTAGGTAAAATAATGTTTGAGAAAAACGTATTTTTCCGTTGCATACAAACTTTACTTTTCGGGCGGTCAGAGGGAGAGTTGACGGGCGCTCGAGGTATGTATCGACGTAGAATCATCCAAGGATATATGATAATGATTTACGTAAAAAAATGTCCGTAATTAGCCGAGATATTAATTAAGTTACTTGAAAAAATGTGTTTTTATATATCGTGTAGGGTATCGTTCGAAAGATTTCGTAACATCGAATTCAAAAATATATTTGTTTTAATTTTAGGTATTGTATTTTCAGAGGTATCATCGAAAGTATACTGGGGAAATATGCCCCCCCCCCACCCCTATTTCCGAATCTATTGAAATTAAAATTATGAAAAAATTAGGTACAGTAGGAGTTTATTAATTAATAAATTCAATGTGCGGGACCCTTTGAGCGCGAGTTATTCTCGCACTTGACCGATATATTTATTGCTTATAAAACTTATATAAGGTTGGTTTTGTAATTTCGAACTAAATGTAATATTTTTAAAAACTGGATATCATACCATTATTTGTTCTGAATAATTCCTTTTAAATATGCTTTAAATGCAAAATATGTATTTCATCCAATAAAAAAATATTCATATAACACAGTGTTACAGCAATTTGAAAGAAATAACAGTAAGCCCATTTGATAACACAAGCTCCATAACAATCAAAGTTAAATATTATTAATCAGAAACATTTTTAACACTTTCCAGACTAGTTGAAAAGCGTTTATGACTTCTGTTTTTCTGGCCGTGTGCCGTCTGTCGCCCGACCGTTCTCTAACTCTCGTCAATATAGTCGGATTACCCTGAAATTTTTGTATGTTATTAACGTCTACTATAGCATGATCCCTATTGAAAATGACGTAAGTAGCATTTACAGGGTGAAGGTATTTGAAGTGGGTAGTTTATTTACTGGGGCAGTGAAAAATATTCCGTTACATAACAATCAATGGGAATTAATCGTTTCAAGTACATTTTGATGATATTACGCCACTTGAAACATGATGAAAGTGACATAGAATTATGAAGTGCGGTACAACATGTTTTTTTTTTTTTTTTTTTTTTTTTTTTTTTTTTTTTTTTAATAAAATATGGTGTACAAAGCTTTTGTAATTCATTTAAGAGGGTTATACAAAAAAATTCTATTACACAATATTCTACGGGGGAAAACCATTTGCAGTGTAATTTAAATGATGATTCACTATTTCAAACAAAATGAAAATTATATGTATTACTGAGGTGCAGTATAATTTGGTCATTGAAAAGTATGGTGCGCATTGCGTTTCTCGTTCATTTACAGGGACACACAAAATTAATTCGGTTACAGTCTTAGTGTAATAATTACAGTGTATGTGTGATAAGTGCGTTTTCAACTTTGGTTTTTCGTTTTCAAGTATAACTGAACCTTTGTATAGTACGTGGTGTGTATAAATTCTGTTGATCGTATACAGAGATACACAAAGGAATTCGTAAGTATTACTGACTATGGGAGTGGATTGTTTAATGGTATTTTTAATTGTATTACGCATTTTTCTGCTGAACTATATTTAGTAGACTTATAAAAGATTGTGAAATATAAATAAAATCATATATTGGGCTGCGCAAAGAACAAGTTACATTGTCGTTCATGGTTAATAATTGCTAGTAGAGAGCTTTAAGTTGCCTTACGCGTTTTTAACCTGAATTAAATTTTAGCTTAATATGCGGTGTGAACAAAAGTCTTTATATAATAAACAGGGCTGTACAAAAGATTTCATATGCATTTCCATCAATTGGTGAAAATTGCTAAATATGAATTTTCTAACTAAACTAAATTTTATCATGCTATGTAGTGTATATCCAAATCTATAGATAATATACAGGGCCACAAAAAATAATTTGACTACTTTTTTTACTATGGAAAGTAAATGCTAATACTAGATTTTTAAATGTGTTACATGTTTTCTAAACAATTTACTTAGATATCTTCTTTCGTTACATTTTTCTGGAAAGTGTTTCATAATCTATGCTTGACGCATGATTTTTTGTTCTTGATAGGAATATCTTTTTGATTATTTATACATGAGGATAGAATGGAAGGCATTTTCTTTAGTGTTTGATGTCAACTAGGTATGTATTTTTTATAAAAGCATAATACAATAAATAGCATAGCAGTGTCATCAAGTAGAAAATTTTTGTCATTTGATGCAATTAATTTCTCCTGGTGTGAAACAAGATGAAGTGGGGGGGGGGGAGATGTATGAGTCAGTGGCGTTTGAGTAAAAACATTTGATTATATGTATCATATATGATAAACTCTCTAAAAAAAAAAAAAAAAAAAACTATTTCAGTAATTTAAAAAAGATATCCATCAATGTTAAAAGATAGCAAATGTAAATACTTTTCTACATTATTATGGATCACGAGATAGGATTTCCATGAAAATAGAAAAAAAAATATTTTTTTAATATCGATATTTTTATATAATAAAGTTATTTTTATTTAATCGCAGAATTTCTGTCACTAAATCAGACAAATTTTATAAATCGAAAATAGTGGCATTACAAACACAATTGTGGTATTTTCTTGACAAAACTGTCCATAAATTTTCTAATTGCAAAAAGAATATTAATTTGTTTTCAATAACTTTTATTTATGCATTCTTTCTTCGAAATAATATGATGAGTAGAGAAGGTTAACACTGGGCATCATTAGTCTTATCTTAAAAGATTTATGATTATAACGACATTTTCAGTAAATCATGTATTTCTTCTAATTGACAGTAAGACTTTTCTATATTTGTGACATACTTGTCAGAATGCTACTGTGAAAGTAAATGTAAATCAAATAAACTATGAATTATTTTTGTATCCATTGACAAAATATTTATTATAATATAAAAATTAATACAATAATTAAAACAAGAACATTTTCTACCAAGGCTTTCTGAAATCAAATTATTCCATGCAATGTTTAGTATTTATATCAATATTTTCTCTTAAGTCACTACATTTTAACAATAAATTGAAGAAATGATTGTCATTCCAATTCATTTAAAGAGAACAGTTACAAATTACAGAGATTACAAATTTCTAAGCTCAACAATAAATTAACATAATAATTAGCAAGTTGATTAATATTAAGAGACAGATTATACAAATATCTTTGCCCAATTTTTTAGTAATTAATTACTCAAACCACAACATTAGAGAAGCATATTTTTAAACTGAAAAATAATGATGTCATTGTTAAAGATTAAAAAGAAAACTTGGATAAATTGTCTCCAGAATTATATAAGTAAAAATGTTTTAAAATCATAAAACGTGAAAAAGAATAAAATATTGTGCAGAAAACCGTACTATCACCACAGATAACAAAATTGTCGTATTCTCAAACACATGCTTCAGCAGACACTGTCATTTAAAAGTGTATTTCTGAAAGTTTACAAAAATACATAAATATTGAATATAGTTCATACATCAAAGCCGGTTTTTAAGAAAAACCTTCTCAATGTTCATGCTACTGAATAATGTATACAGGAAATAAAATATCTCTATAGTTATTCTCTTTTTTCCATTGGAATGTGTTTTGAGATTTTTCAGTTTTTTTTTTCACCTGAGCCAATATTTTGAAATATTTTCTGATGTTTCTATGTTTTTACTTTTATATTTTTCTCTTTCATATAAAACGTTTATCGTGTCACGTTGTGTATTTTCCTTACAAAAAATATCTGTTTATCTTTTACAATATGCACGATTCACATGACTGTGGGGTACATCTCCAAAAAAGGGCTAGTGCATAAGAGTTATATATTTTTTATATGAAATTCGAACGAAAAAAAATATTTTTAATGTATTTCACATGAAGAAATTGTTTTCATTTGCAAGTGATTTATTTGCTCCTCCAGTTTATAATAATGGTAGTATTTTTTTACTAGAACTATATTGAAGTGTATAATATAATTTGGAAAATGTTTTGTTCAGAATATAAACTTATATTCTCGACAGTTCTATCTTCATGGTGTTACTTAATGAACATTGCCTCTCCACACCAGAAAATTAGATTACTATAATCATAAAGCCCTTAGCTTGCAGAGAGAGATAACAATTAATGGGATAGATGAAAGTAATTAAATACATTTTCTCGGAATTCCAAAAATGGACATTGGTCCATTTTCGATCAAGGTGACTTTTTAATGAGTCATGTGTGCGTTCACTTTCTCATAACTTTCATATGAATGAATGATTCATGCATTTATGTAAAAAAAAAATACAACCTATTCTTATTTATAGATGAAAAGGAATATATTTTCTAAATGGGAATTATGTATTTTCTTTTTGAATTTTCAGAGGATATTGTAATGCTATTTAATACATATAATATTCTATTCAGAGCCTTATTCTAACCTATGATATATACTTCTAATAAATCAGGAAGGGATATATCTTTTAAATTGACATAGGTATTCACATATCGAAGACGTTTAAATTTAATCACAATCACGTTTATCTTAAAGATTGATATCCATTCAATAAATTAATCTAGTTTGAAATGCATATGTTAAATTCGAAGCCTCTAGTATAATAATCATTGAAGCTCGTTATGCACACTATTGATGAAACAGTAATTAACGTGTCACATATTTCAATGGTCTTTAAATACTAATTGACAGAATTATTTATAGTATAACGTCACGTATATAATTTCCACAGCTTTAATATAATGAATAATTACCAGGAACACATCTCGCTATAAAATTAAATACATTTCAATGATAGGTTTGCAGCAGTTAATAAATTTTTATGAGCGATTGGCGCAATTTTTCCCTTCTTATAGTTCACAAATTATAAAACTGTTGAAACAAAATTGTGAAATTTTTGTCCTTGTTCATTATTGCATAAGATAAATAAATATGTAAGATACTCAAATAACACTCTCTACACATTCATACTTCGAAGATTTAATAAATTTGTGAAGCGTACTGTTGATTACGGGGTTGGGACATATGTCGTCTCAGCGACTATTTCATTATTCTACTCGCACAACATTTTAAAAATTAATATCTGCCATACACTTATACTAGGATATTTTTAAGAGAAATCTTAAACAAAGAAATTTTTTTTTGTGAATTGTGGTACGAGTTAATATAAAAATAGTAACCTCGCCAGTCCCAGCCCGTAAGCAAAAGGTTAAACATGTATGCCAAATATTTTTCTAACGCTCAAATTATTAGCGTAAAACTGGATTTCACTCATTCAGAATATCGCTAAGTTGGCGAATTTGCACTTCTTTGAACTTGAGTCTGACTTATTTTTAGATCCGAATTTGACGATGCATTGTCAACTATCGTAAGGCTTGCAGGCTTGCACATGTGTGAGAGTATGCCCTAGATTTTAACGGCCATTCATGCTACAAAGCACTTGTTTGGATTCGCAAATAATATTACCTCATCAATGCCGGTTGATACGAAAACTTGCCATTTAAGTGAAGTTTTAAATGGGAACACCGGTATCTTAATACAACAAAATTCAAATTATCTAATGTGAAACTATCAGCTATTCAATCAGTTAAAACAACAGTATGGGAAAACTGGTGTCAACTGGTATCGAAGTATTAAAAAAAGTGTAAAAAAAGTCGTCGTTAATGAGTTAATATACAGGGTGTCCCACAAGGTACGCAGCGTCTAATATGTACAGATTCGGATAGAGCACGTCAATATGAGTATTTTGAATGGTAACAAGTGGGGTCCCCGAATATAGAGTGATAGTCCAATTACAGGATGAACGTTATCATAGCTGCGAACTTTTAAGCTTTTTTCCTACCACTAAAATTTTATAGTAAATTTTACCTTATTAAATCTCGGGATTCAATAAGGCAAAAATTTCTATAAATTTTTAGTGGTTACCACAAATTTGCATAATCATCTGGGGAATCTTTCATGTTGTGCACATCGTTATTTGGAATACCCAATATCGGATTCGTCAATAACGTCATAGCTGCCAACTTTTACGCTTTTTTGATACCACTAAAAATTTATAGAAATTTTTGACTTATTGAATCTCGTGATTTCGGAGATTTAATAAAGTAAAATTTACTATAAAATTTTAGTGGTAGAAAAAAGCGTAAAAGTTCGCAGCTATGATAACGTTCATCCTGTAATTAGACTATCACGCTATATTCGGGGACCCCACTTGTTACCATTCAAAATACTCATATTGATGTGCTCTATCCGAATCTGTACATATTAGACGCTGCGTACCTTGTGGGACTCCCTGTATTAAGGAGTTAAAGCTACGTTCAACGTGGAAACAAATGTGTACTTTTGGAAAATAAAACAAGATAATTGAAAAAAAAATTGTATTTTTTTACTACACTTTAAAGAAATGAAATTTAATTTTGTATTGACACAATAAAGTTGTGTATTCCAAACAGACCCGCTCCCGAATTAGCTTTGTGTAAATGTCAGATTGCCATGTTTCTGTCAAAAATCCTCTCAACCAATCAAATGTTATTGCCCGTATGTTATCACTCTCTGATTTATAAAAGCACTCGAGTTACCAGCATTGGTCAAGTTTGATACGCTGTAGAGGATCGGATCAATTTTTATAACCACACACGATATGATGAATACTTTTAGCCTAAAATCTTCCTTTGTGTACTAGAATTGTAGCGTCAAAAGTTACTTTCAAATACATTCCGTGGTTGATGAAAAAGCTGTGGGCATACATATTTCCTCAACTGCATTATAAATAAGAAACATGTCTGTGACTAATATGTTATATTGACGGTGGCAACCTTGCCCAATAAATTTCGCTTCTACTGCAATTTTTGTACATATAAAGATAGGACACAATTTTAATTTTTACTTTAAATATGGAAAAACAAAATTCTTTCATATGCGATTTGTTTGAACACTGTATCTAAATTTACGTATTTTTTTATAGTTTTTAAAATTATTTTCAAGCACGATTTTTTTAAATCGATCTCTATCGCAGCCCTATTACGAAAGATTAATCCGTTTGCACTTAAAAGCAATAGAAATAGTTCAGCACTTGTTTCCGGTTAATATTCCATAACGAAATTAAAATTTCATCCGTAAATAAATAAAATTATATAAATAAAAATAAAATTAACATACATCTAATCAAACTTCGCGCTAACTCACCAAAACTGTCAGAATTAAAAAAGGTGTTGTAAGTAGCGACATTTTTGGCAATTTCTTCGGCTATTAACTCCTGTCATGCGACTAATACAAACGTGTCTCTTTTAATAAATTTGAGAAATTTTATTTGAATACATAATTGATATTTGAATACATAATTGATTATTTGAATACATAATTGATATTTGAATACATAATTGATTATTTGAATACATAATTGATATTTGAATACATAATTGATTTTTCATATAAAATGCTCTTTGTGTCATAACCGTACAATTCAAAAAACAAATTAAATGCAAAATATCTATTAGAGTTTTAAATAAAAATGTGGATTTATCCTGTATTTTGTAACCCGGAATGCTCGGGTCCGATCCTCTTTCATACATAATAAGCTATCAGAGAAATGTCCCCTTTCTTTTTTTTTAAGTCATTCGAAATGAACAAAGATTCTAAATAACTTCTTTAAACATGCCTGAAAAATTTATGCTTTTATGTCCAAAGATAACTTCGTGAAATGTCCCGTTGTTGAGCGATGAAGCATATTTTTTGTAAAAAGCCTTAATAGTACACGAACCACTTAAATATGCATTGCGAAAGCATAGATTTATTACAAATTGTGTAGATACCAAAACAATTTTGTCCCATTTAGAGCAGTAAAATGTTTCATTTAATTATTATTTATCACTAGTAATCTTACAATGATAAACTTCAAAAAAAAATTTAATATTTCTTTTAGTTAAGTTGCTAAAACCTTTTTCTAAATATGAAATAAATACAGCGTACGAACAATTGTACCACAATTATTTAATAGAATAGTTTGCCTTATTTACCAAACAATATATATATATATATATATATATATTACAAAATTTAAATTTTTTCCGCAATTATTCTATAAAATTTGTCCATTCAATAATATTCGGTATATAACCCAGCTTATTAAAATAATTCTCATTCTTAAAATAGCCTTTTACTATCCATATGTAAAGCCAATTATTCCTAATCCACTTAATAATATTTATTCGAATGTAGTTATTCGAAATGGCGATAGCTTTTTTAATTTATTCTTTAAAGAGAACATCTTTATTTTAATCCATTATTAAAATTCATTAGTATTATTCCCGTGTGGTCAAATTGCTATAACTTCTTTATTTAAATGCTAAAATATCGTATCTCTTAAAATATTCCGCTCAAAAAACCTTATTTCATAAAGTTATCCTATTATTAAATATCAAATGTCTATTAAAATATTTCCGAAAAACTTTAATTCTTTCTTTTTTTTTTCCCTTTTATAAAGATTCATTTTCTTTTCTTCTTATTATTTTTATTACGTATTAAATTCGAAGTTTAGCTACAGCCTCAAAAACAGATAAGCTGGTTTGTTGATATGACAGGCATCTGGTACAAGATTATGGAATATTCTGGATGGGCGTAGAAAGTTTTTGCATTTTACAACAAAATAAATCCACCGGAAATATTGATAAAGTTCCAAATGAGACCTTTTGATTCGATAGAAGTGGGTCACGTGACGTATTCTGTATTATTACGCAAACTAGTTTAAAAACACGATCATCCTGATTCGGAGAGGATTTTTTCGACGCTGGTGTTCGCTAAAAGAATCGGGACGGATTCTAGTAAATAATGGAACGTTGTATTTTTTTTTCGTTTAGCGTTGGCTAATGAGCATTTTCCCTGAAGAGATGTCTTAAACTGGAAATAAAAGGTTCTTCGACAAAAATATGGACTGACATTTCTTGTTGTTGATGATACCACCCGGCCGCCTGATGCGAACTAAAAGGGAAA
Source organism: Maratus michaelseni (assembly GCA_963931845.1). Taxonomy (NCBI): domain Eukaryota; kingdom Metazoa; phylum Arthropoda; class Arachnida; order Araneae; family Salticidae; genus Maratus; species Maratus michaelseni. The sequence continues at coordinate 103,924,005 of OZ007600.1, forward strand.
CCAATAACATAGCTAACCCTATTTATCACGAGCACGACTGCCTTCTTCCCGGATTTGAACTTGGAAACACGACATATATATATATATATATATATATATATATATATATATATGATAAATTATGTGATTAAACGTGGCGCTTGTAAATTAGGTTATTTAAATATTATGAAGATTTTTTTTTATCTTAAATAAAGTGGCAGACTCCTTTAAAATTCCAAAGACTGTATATGATAAAAACATACTCACAGAATCCAGGTTCACCATATAATGACAAATAACTAAAAATTACGTAAATGTTCTAAAAACGTATATATCATTTTATAAAAACGTTTCTGATGGTGTTTAATAAATTATACTTTATATACAAAACTGTATTTTCATATAAAACCGAGCGCTTTCGAGTAAACACTTGCTCATCATCAGGTTTATGAACGAACACAAACACACAATGTCAAAATACGAAATGACGATATATTTCACTAGATTTTGTCGTTGTGTATTTGTGTTCGTTTGTAACCGAACACTAATGATGAGCAAATGTTTGCTCGAAAGCGCTCGGTTTTGTATGAATTTACAGTTTTGTATATAAAGTATAATCTATTAAACACCATCAGAAAAGTTTTTATAAAATGATATATACGTTTTTAGGATATTTGTGTAATTTTTAGTTATTTCAAAGAGATGACATGAATAAATATTTAGGGAAGCTTTTATTTAAGGGAGCAAAAATAAGTATTTAATCAAAGAGTTTCCAGGTTTCCTTTTAACAAACGGCAGGGATGTTAAAGCCTGTTGAGAATTACAACATACAAAACATGTATAAATTAGTAACGTTCCAAAATCATTTAATCAATTCATGATGTCTTAAATTTTTCAGAAATATTTGTCGTAGTAAATTGTAATTCAAATTTTGTTAACAACAGAATAGAATTTACTACATTAATAATTTGAAAGCTTTCTAAATTATTTCAACGCATTTTAAATTACCTTACAACCTTATTACCTTTCCTTGCAACCTTTTAACATAGTTTTCATTTACCAAGCATAAATAATTAATAAAAACATATGTGAACTACGTTTCGCAACTATTTTACATAAACGCATGATTAGTTTTAAAATTTACTAATCACTGTCGAATATAAAAGCATTTTAACATTAAAATATGCTTTAATTAATTTCCTAAATTACTTTCAGTTAATAAGGTAAAACTATATTTTCCATTAATAATTGCTTTCACAAAATGCGTTTGACATCATTGAACATTTAAACAAAAATTGATAGATAAATAACATTCGCCTGTCATTTGGTCGAAACCTATTAACCCTTTCCGGCACCGACAAAGTTTGTTCATAAAATGAGAAATTGATGACTGACACCGGAATTTACAAACGACTTTTTTAGAAAATAAGAACTCCTTATTTTAAACTTTCATTATAGAAACAAAATTTTATTAAAATATTCTTGGTGCCACATGCAAGTTTGGAATTAAAATTAGGTGTGCCCGGAGTGGGACCACTGTGCCGGAAAGGGTTAATATAAACGAATTATCTACAACTATAGAGGGTGTCCTTTCTTATTGACCAATAGAAAATTCGTAAACTTTTAGTTTTAGAGATATTGTAAATATTGCAAGGATGTTACAAATCTTATTCGTAATCATATGAAAATCATTTTTTTTCAGAATAGTTATTTTTGCACAAGTTACGAATTTCAAATTTCTTCATGGCCCATAACCCATATTTAGAGAATTTTTTTCAAGCTCTGGCAAGTAAAACAGGAAAAGATAAGATTCAGAATAACTTCATTTTGTAGAGTATTGTCAGTAGAACCACATTATTAAAAAGGACTTTATGAAACAAAAGTAAACATAACAAGTTTAAAATTGTACGTTAAACGTAACATATGAGGTGCGTTCGTTTTATAACCAGTTTTACAGTGTAAAAATCATCCTCATTATTTCAGTGAAATGAATTATATAGTCTGCTATAAACGAAATGGGCATGCCTTTTTTTTCTTATTCCGTATGACACGTTTACAAATGCGAATTTTTTCTGCACCAGACAGTACTGCAAAATTCACCATGGAGATCTTGCTTTGTGAATGATTACCTACATGGTTTAATATTTCTATCACTCACGATGAATGAATCTTTTGTTTATTTACTTTAATGAATTGAGATATTCGGCTGTTAACCTAATTTTCATTGAAGCTATCTCAGAATCTATACTTTTTTTTAATGTAACTCATCTCTCAAGCAAACAATTTTTTTGAACAATCTTTCAAAATTGTAACTTTTATGCAATTTTATTTAAAAAAAAATAATTTTGAATAAAAATGGACGCCTGGCATATGAAAAAAGAAGTGGTTTGCCCGTATTTGTTTTTCTCAGTCACATGACTTGCGCTTTTATTATATAGATTACGTACTATAGGATTTAATAGAATAAAAAAAATATATATATATATTAATACCTTTTTAAGTTTTGATTCGATTTTCATAAAATTTGAAATGACTCGACAAAATTCTGCAGCAATAATATATATTAAATTTCAAACCATTCGGTTGGGTAGTCTTTGCGCTGTTATATGCGGACGGACGGACAGACGGAGAGACGAACAGACGAACAGACGGACGGGCCAGACGACTACTATAGGTGCTACGTATTTATATAATTACGAACGTATCTAAAAACTGTCTATCTGCATAAAATTATTTTATTTCAGCCAGTAGTCTGATGATACACTTATAAATATAGAATACGTTTACATTAAATAAAGAAAATCACTATTCGATCTGCGACACAGGGTGTATCAAAATTAATGTAACACACTTTCAAAGGTGCAATATGTGCCAACACTGTTAAAAAAATGGCAAATATTTCTTAATCTACGAAAATATAATACTACCACGAACGAAAATATACAGTAACTACTTTCGCACCCACGATTCTGAAATGCGACGTTTATCTTTAGAAACTTTAGACACCTATATTTTCGAGGTTTAAAGACGCATTTAGAAAAACAGTTTCTTATCCTGCCCCCTATTTTTGAAAACGTTTCCGGTAGATTTTATTGTGCATCAACCAATTATCTCAATCGGTTTTTAGGATTCCGTCGATTCTCAGTTACACATTTTCAGCTGCGTAATTGAATTTATACATAGAAGATTAACTAATATTAATTTTAATGTTAATGTTAATGTTCATTACGTCAATTTACCATGTTTGTTTGTAAAACATGTTTATTGAACGTGTTTACTTGAGAATTGATAGAATCCTCTTTATATACATTGAGAAAACTGATACTGTAGTATAAAATGTACTCAAAAACGTTTCCGAAAACTAATGGTAGCAAAAGAAACTGTGTTTTTGTTTTTTTAAATGCTTCTTTAAATGTTGAAAATATATTGGTTTCTGACGTTTCTAACGAAAAAGATCTATTTTCGGAATCGTGTGTAAGAATTTGTTGTAATGTTGTTTGTTTAATGTAAATGTCCATGACGTCAATTTATCATGTTTGTCTGTAAAACATGCTTATTGAACATAAATATGTTTACTTGAGAATTGATAGCATCCTCTATAACCCACATTTAGGGTTGAGAAAACTGATAGTACTGTATAAAATGTATTCAAAAACTTTTCCGAAAATTAATCATAGCAAAATAAACTTTGTTTTTGTTTTTTTATATTCTTCTTTAAATGTCGAAAATATATTGGTTTCCGACGTTCTCTAACGAAAAAGAACTATTTTTGGAATCGTGTGTAAGAATTTGTTGTAAATATTTCGTTCATGAATATACCATAATTTCATAGATTATGCAACATCTGTCTTTTTTTACAGTGTACAAAACCAAGGTGGAAATCGACTTATAAAAAATAAAATGGTGAAAAACTGGTCGGATGTGCCAATTCCAAAACATTCTTCTACCTCATACATGTTAATACTTCAAAATTCGAAAACAACAAGTTTGTAAAATAAAATGACAATCTATGCCCATCATAAGGATTCTAAAGGTTCGTTGAATTGTGTGTATTTAAAAAGGAGGTATAAGCATAGCAATTTTTAAACAAACCATTGAATTTCAGCACCAAACCTCGTAAATATCTGCAACCAAAATTTCCAAACCAAAGAGCTTAAAAGCGACACCTGTTAGGCAGTATACATCCAAGCCTAAAAAGTATCTAATTTGAACGTGTAACAGAATATGAAGTTTGATAAAATTCCGAGCATTAGTTCTTGACTATCACTAAAATCGTGTAAATCGTGAAAAAGACAGTTAGCAGCGCCACCTGTTGAGAGATTAACATCAAAACCTAATCAGCAACGACATATGTCAACATCTAACTGAATCTGAAGTTTGATGAAAATACGTGCATGTGTTCTTCAGATAGGCTATCCAAAAATCGTGAAACATACAGCATTGCAGCATCACCTGTTGGGGTATTTACACCAAAAACTAATCAGCACCAATTTATATCAAGGTCTAACTTAATCTTTATTATTATTATTATTATTCCGTCCATTAGTTCTTGCGATCGACTGCCCACAAAATTTTTGTCACATATACAGACAACCATTTTCTAAAAACAGTCAAATCGTGTTCAGGACCTTCTAAAACATATAAATCCGTCGAAAACCGGAAGTAAAATTTTTTCATTATTCCTATACAGTCTTCTTGTAAAGATAGAAGAAAGTAATAAATGGTCCTCACAAATAATTAGATTTTTGTTTTAGATATAAACTTGTTAGATTCTTTAGAAAGACCCCACAGGGTAAATCTCCCTCTCGGCCCATACCCCTCACGGAGATACTTGCCCGTAAAAAACAAACAATCACTAAACATCAGATTTTTGTTCACAATCATAACAATAATAAAAAAATTTCAAAGGTTTTTTTAATTATATTTTCTTCGTATAAAATGTCATGACATCAGGAGAAGGGCTTTAAATACTGTGATTTTCTTAGTGAAATCATCAGCTATATTATCAATTATGGAACATGTATCTCTATGTTGCTTAGATGGAAATGGTGGCAATTTTCTGAATTTTTGTAGCGTCGTCATATTGCACTCAAATAAAAGTATGTCTTTTGAAAACATCGTTACAACACCTTTATTATTGCTAAAATTATGAACGAAAAGAGGAATTATGCTTGTAGTAAAATGACCTGTAGATGTTACTAAATAAATGAATTCTGATCATGTTTCCTCTGCACAAATGAATAGACTAGACAAGTAAATATAATCCCTGAAGGTTTTTTATTATTAGTTTAGAAACAGACTACATAATCGTATTTTAATATAAACCATAAATTTATTCGAAAATGCAACTAAATGCAGTTATTAAAATCTGTGACATTAATATAGCTATTTATTTATTCTAATTTAGAAATTGCTTTTGTTTACTCCCTTTCTTTTTAAATATTGAAACTTTCCTTTATTCCTTCTGTTTTGAAACTTTCATTTATTTATTTATTTGTGTATTCCACATTTATACTACCACTTAGTTTACAACGCAGTTTCAAATTACATAGCTTAAAAATTAAAGTTGTGTAAAAAAAATAAAAATAAAAACATTTTTTTTTTCTGTTTAACATTTTCCCCGTTAGGAGAAATGGTTAAATTTTCCGAAATAAAATTACTCTAGTTTTAAGTATTAGATGAATATTATTTATGTGTTAAAAAAATTATGTAACAGGTGAAAACTAAACTAAAGTACGTCAGAGGTTTTTATATAAAGTAAAGAAGATGAAAGGTTTTGGTTATTTTTTTAAATTGTCTTAGATAATAATAAAAAAAAATATTATTACTTAAAAAGCATAATATCCTAGTAGTAATTAAAAATTAGTCATAATGCAGTTCGAGCAACAATATTATATTAACCCTTTCAGGGGCAAAGCACTTTCAGTACTAAAATATTGAAATAAATTACTCGCACCGGAATTTACAAAACCGGAATTATCAAATTATTTGTAAATAAGAAAAAGGCTATTATTTCACATACATATTAAATGGAAAATATTTTAGCAAAATTCTGGTGCCATTGTGGCGTTTGGGAATTAAAATTAAGTGGTTTCATAAACATACCACTGCCCCTGAAAGGGTTAATCAGAAATACTTCCCGTGAACTGCAAATACTGAACAAATATTGGCTTTTCATCAGAAATCTTGACTGTGAAAAGCGAAACATTTCTTACCAACATTGAATTATTATTTTCAAAATGTAAACATCTCAATATTCTGTCAATACTTCACACAAACATTTGATAATATTGGTTATATGGAATACAAAAAATATTGGCACAATATATTGGATTGTTCGGAAGGTTCTTTCCGTTTGGGAAAGTTGGTTCATACCGGAAAATTCTATCATTTAATTATTACGCATTAATTCCGATATCCAATGTCTATTAATTTATGGGCATATTTTTCCGGTACGAATTGGTTTTACCAAACGAAAAGGAACTTTCCGAACAACCCAATAATTTATATTAGACTTGTAACAAAATAATATTGGCAAAATATTTTTTGATCTTATAGCAGACTTCAAAAATTTTCATTAACATTTCTCATTTCTTCATCTTTGTTCGTGTTTGAATAATATTAGGGAAATGATTTGCCGAAAAATAATAAACATACTATATTGAGACCATATACAGACGATTTAACATTATTTTGTGAATAGCATTGCTGTAATTAATACATAATTAAAATTATGTTGTAAGTTGTAGTGTATGAGTTGAAATGTAGGTCACAAGTACGAAAATGCAAAGTTCAACATATTCCGAACAAACTGTTTTGTAGTTGACTATGAATGTTGTGGTGTGTTTTTAATCTTAAGAGTTGTAGTCTTTTTTTATGTGGAAATATTTCTAAAATTGAAGTTGTGTAAATGTAGAGTTAAAAAGTGTTTTTTTTTTTTTTTTTTTTTTTTTTTTTTTTCTAAAGGAACATTAGATTTGAAGTTGGTGTGTTTCATCGAAACATCTTAATTAAAAATCATCTTAATTAAACATCATATAAATCCGTCGAAAACCGGAAGTTAAAATTTTTCATGAATCCTATACAGTCTTCTTTTAAAGATAGAAGAAAGTAATAAATGGTTCTAACAACAAATTAGATTTTTGTTTCAGATATGCACTGGTTAGGCTCTTTTAGAAAGACCCCACAGAGTAAATCTCCCTCTCGGCCTATACCCCTGGCGAAGATACTTGTCCGTAACAAACAAACAATCATCAAACATCAGATGTTTGTTCAAAATCATAACAATAAAAAAGAATTTTCAAAGGGAATTTTTTTTATTACATTTTCTTCGCATGAAATGTCATGACATCAGGAGAAGGGCTTTAAATGCTGTGATTTTCTTAGTGAAATCATCAGCTATATTATCAATTATGGAACATGTATCTCTATGTTGCTTAGATGCAAATGGTGGCCATTTTCTGAATTTTTGTAGCGTCGTCATATTGCACTCAAAAAAAAGTATGTCTTTTGAAAACATCGTTACAACACCTTTATTATTGCTAAAATTATGAACGAAAAGAGGAATTATGCTTGTAGTAAAATGACCTGTAGATGTTACTAAATAAATGAATTCTGATCATGTTTCCTCTGCACAAATGAATAGACTAGACAAGTAAATATAATCCCTGAAGGTTTTTTTATTATTAGTTTAGAAACAGACTACATAATCGTATTTTAATATAAACCATAAATTTATTCGAAAATGCAACTAAATGCAGTTATTAAAATCTGTGACATTAATATAGCTATTTATTTATTCTAATTTAGAAATTGCCCTTTCTTTTTAAATATTGAAACTTTCCTTTATTCCTTCTGTTTTGAAACTTTCATTTATTTATTTATTTGTGTATTCCACATTTATACTACCACTTAGTTTACAACGCAGTTTCAAATTACATAGCTTAAAAATTAAAGTTGTGTAAAAAAAATAAAAATAAAAACATTTTTTTTTCTGTTTAACATTTACACCGTTAGGAGAGATGGTAAAATTTTCCGAAATAAAATTACTGTAGTTTTAAGTATTAGATGAATATTATTTATGTGTTAAAAAAATTATGTAACAGGTGAAAACTAAATTAAAGTACGTCAGAGGTTTTTATATAAAGTAAAGAAGATAAAAGGTTTTGGTTATTTTTTTAAATTGTCTTAGATAATAATAAAAAAAAATATTATTACTTAAAAAGCATAATATCCTAGTAGTAATTAAAAATTAGTCATAATGCAGTTCGAGCAACAATATTATATTAACCCTTTCAGGGGCAAAGCACTTTCAGTACTAAAATATTGAAATAAATTACTCGCACCGGAATTTACAAAACCGGAATTATCAAATTATTTGTAAATAAGAAAAAGGCTATTATTTCACATACATATTAAATGGAAAATATTTTAGCAAAATTCTGGTGCCATTGTGGCGTTTGGGAATTAAAATTAAGTGGTTTCATAAACATACCACTGCCCCTGAAAGGGTTAATCAGAAATACTTCCCGTGAACTGCAAATACTGAACAAATATTGGCTTTTCATCGGAAATCTTGACTGTGAAAAGCGAAATATTTCTTACCAACATTGAATTATTATTTTCAAAATGTAAACATCTCAATATTCTGTTAATACTTCACACCAACATTTGATAGAATTGTTTGTATCGAATACAAAAAATATTGGCACAATATATTGGATTGTTCGGAAAGTTCTTTCCGTTTGAGAAAGTTGGTTCATACCGGAAAATTCTATCATTTAATTACTATGCATTAATTCATATATCCAATGTCTATTAATTTATGGGCATATTTTTCCGGTACGAATTGGTTTTACCAAACGAAAAGGAACGTTACGAACAACCCAATAATTTATATTAGACTTGTAACAAAATAATATTGGCAAAATATTTTTTTTATCTTCTAGCAGACTTCAAAAATTTTCATTAACATTTCTCATTTCTTCATCTTTGTTCGTGTTTGAATAATATTAGGGAAATGATTTGCCGAAAAATAATAAACATACTATATTGAGACCATATACAGAAGATTTAACATTATTTTGTGAATAGCATTGCTGTAATTAATACATAATTAAAATTATGTTGTAAGTTGTAGTGTATGAGTTGAAATGTAGGTCACAAGTACGAAAATGCAAAGTTCAACATATTCCGAACAAACTGTTTTGTAGTTGACTGTGAATGTTGTGGTGTGTTTTTAATCTTAAGAGTTGTAGTCTTTTTTTTATGTGGAAATCTTTCTAAAATTGAAGTTGTGTAAATGTAGAGTTAAAAAGTGTTTTTTTTTTTTTTTTTTTTTTTTTTTTTTTTTTTTTTTTTAAAGGAACATTAGATTTGAAGTTGCTGTGTTTGATCGAAACATCTTAATTTAGAATCTTTTTAACACTTTCCAACCTAATTGAAAAGTGTTTATGACTTCCGTTTGTCTGCCGTATGGCCGTCTTGCCGTCTGCCATCTGTCCGTGCTCTAACTCCCGTAAATATGCTCGGATTACCCTGCAATTTTTATATGTTATTGTTGTTATCTATAGCATGTTCCCTATTTTAACTGAAGTGTGTAGCACTTATAGTTTTTTTACAGGGACACTCAAAAAATTCCATTACATTACGGTCTATGGGGAAAATCATTTGCGGTTTATTTTAATGATGTTACACACACATTGTAATTGATATATATCACTAAGGTGTATTACAAGAAGTTTAATATCGAATAGGGTGTGCATAGCACTTATAGTTACTTTACAGGGACAGTCAAAAAACTCCGTTACATTACGTCTATGGAGAAAAATCGTTTGCGGTTTAATTAAATAATGTTTCACTATTTTAAACGCATTGAAATTTATATGTATCACTAAGATGCATTACAAGACGCTTACTACAGAATATTGTGTGTATAGCAGTCATCGTTCATTTACAGGGACACACAAAAGTATATTCTACTGTCTGTTAACAATAATTCCTGGAAGTGCGTTTTAAGCTGCTGAACGCGATTTTAAATTTAACTCACTTTTTGGCTATTACGTGTTGTGTATAAATTCTGAAGATCATATACAGGGCAGCACAAAAGTTTGCGAACGCATTTCCGTTTATTGACAGAAACTCCAGAAGGAGAATTTCAAACTCTGCTACGCGTTTCCTAACTAAACTAAAATTTTGCATCCAATGTAGTATATATACAAATCTATAGATCATATACAGGGCTGAATAAAATTATTCGGATGTTTTTCCGAATATTGTATATGTTGGAAATATATGATGGAAATTCCTGAAATTACGTTTTTAAATATGTTATGCGTTTTCCAAATTGTTTACTTAGATGTTATATTTCAGGTTATTGAACGGTAATGATTTGTAAAATTATTTTGGAATGGTCGGAAAGTGTTACATAATCTATGTTTGACGCATGGTTTTTCGTTCTTGTTTTATTCGCTTTCACTTTTAAAATTACATTTACTTGAACTGAGATTTTAGCATTAAAAGAAAACAACTTTTTTTCCGTGACGTAATTTTAAATTATATAAGATGAAAATTAAAGTAAAGCAAAGTAGTTTTATTTTTTTTATCTAAGCTACAACATGGTAGAAAAGGTTATTAAAAGTTGCTAAAGAAATTATATTAATTTTAAGTGTGCGGGATGAATATATTCTATGTGTTAATAAAGTTCTGTGACAAGTGAAAACTTAATTAAAATGCACAAGATGGTTTCATGTTAAATAAACGTATAATTTGAATAAAAAGAAATAGCTCCTTTATTAATTCTGTATATATTTTAACTACAAAAAATAATAAAAACATAATTTAATTTGCTTTGAAATGAAATTATTTAACCTCTTCGGCCCTGACGTCCTATTAATAGGACATATATTTTATTGCGTATTATTTTGTCTTAAACATTGTTTTTATTAATTCGAGCACCTAATAGTGATAGTATAATCTCTACATTTCCTATTATGACTTCACTTATGTTTAGTATTTAGTAATAATAATAATAATAACAATTTTCATAATTATTAGCAACCGTTGTCATTTCTTTTAATTAAAACATACGTTTCATTCTTTAAATTAAAATTTAGGAATCCTTTTCCGAATTGTTAATTTGTGATAAAAGATAAAAAATATTACTAAATTTTTATGCTTGTTTAATTTAGTTGTAATACGGCATTTTCCAAAAATTCTTCCTTAGACCAGTGGTTCCCAAACTTTTGGGCTCGCGGAGCCCTTTTTGGGAAGAATCCCTCAGGCGGAGCCCCCACGGTACTCTATAGTTTACAAATTAATATTTTTCTATGCCTATGGAGTTATATATAAAATATGTTACATATAAAATAATGTTATATATAAAATATGTTATATATAAAAAAACCTGGCAATTAATCACATTGTTTTTTGTATATTTAAAGACGAAAAAATTTAGTAATATTTTTTATCTTTTATCACAAATTAACAATTCGGAAAAGGATTCCTAAATTTTAATTTAAAGAATGAATGAATTCTTTGTAATTATTTTTTGTAGGGGGTTTTTGGGCGAAATAATATACTTCATAGATAGAACCATTTCCGCTAATCATTAATATTTACTTAATCCTCTGACCGCCGAGCAAATGGGCAAATTTGTAATGCGTTTTTCTGTTATTTTTTTAATCAATACTAATATTATAAAGGAGTAAAGATTGTTTGTTTGTTTGTTTGTTTGTAGGGGGTAATCTCTGGAACTACCGAACCGATTTCAAAAGTGATGGTGGTAAATTGATGGTGACAACCCCTGCTCCAACATAGGCTATATTTTATGTCGGTGCCACTAACCCCAGGGGGGTGCAGGAGCAAAAAACGTTCTAAAATTGCGATTTTTTGTATACTGAAGGAGCTAGAAATTTGAAATTTTTCATTGTAGCTACTTATAAGATGTAAATGCTCTCTAAGAACAAATTAAAAAAAATCGAAATTTAAAAGGGTGAAATAAGCGAAAAGCGTTCCAAAAACATTCTAAATTACAATTTCTATGGAATCTCTGGAACTACAGAACCGATTTCAAAAGTGATGGTGGCAAATAGATGGTGACTCTCCCTGCTTGAACAAAGGCTATATTGTATGTCGGTGTCACTAATCCCAGAGGGGTGCAGAAGCGAAAAACGTTCTAAAATTGCAATTTTTTCTATACCGAAAGAACTAGAAATTTGAAATTTGGCATTGTAGTTACTTATAAGATGTAAATGCTCTCTAAGAACAAATTTAAAAAAAATTAGAAATTTAAAAGGGTGAAATAAGCGAAAAGCGTTCTAAAAACGTTCTAAATTACAATTTCTATGGAATCTCTGGAACTACAGAACCGATTTCAAAAGTGATGATGGCAAATTGATGGTGACAATCCCTGCTCCAACAGCCTCTTTAATAAAAAGCTATGCGTTGTTGACGACTGGGTTTTTCGGTAATTGTTGACACAGATTAATCTCGGAAAATGAAACATTTGAAGTTACTGAAAAAAATAATAGCTCGAAAATTATTTGTCAGAAAATTGTTAGACAAACTGCGTTTGAAATGTAAAAAATTGTGTTTTTCTTGACATAAATTTCAAATCTAATGACTATGCCGTTTTTCAAATATTGAATTTTAAAAATTACCTAATTATCCAATGGAGTATCATAGTGAAACCTTCATGCGTAAAAAGATAATGATAAGGGCGACGTATCCTGACGTGTATATTGGCACGAGTCACAAATTACAATAGCCTTATTATTCTGTTAAAATATAAGAGTGAGTTATGAAATGTCAATATTTTGTTGGATTAAAAGTTCGTTAAGAGAAATTGACCAGCGTAGCAGGCGTAGCTTGCTAGTATACAATAAATCTAGAGACACACTAAATTTTAACAACTTTTATAAGCCCAGCATTTATTTTTAAGCTGCGAAATTAATCTGCAATGTCTAAAATAATCTGCTGTCGTGCTGCACTGTTTCTGCTACCAGGTTAATATTTAAGAAATATTTACATTGTATTGTTTGTATGTATACAAATCTTGAATGTTTTGATTTATTACATTCATTTAATACCAGATTGCTTGTCCGCTCTTGGGCGATTTATATGAAACTCATAATTTGTCACAAATTGGTAATTTTATTGATTTCGTGCTTTGCCCAAGAATGCGAAAAAAAAAACTATTTTTGACTTCATGTGAAATGAATGAGGTTATTTTGGTTTTTCTTTTGTATATAAAAAATGTTGTATATAAAAAAAACCTGGCAATTAATCACATTGTTTTTTGTATATTTAAAGACAATTACTTATTCTTTGTAATTATTTTTTTGTTGGGGGTTTTTGGGCGAAATAATATACTTCCTAGATAGAACCAGTTCCGCTAATCATTAATATTTACTTAATGTTTATACAAGATTTGTATACATGCAAACAATATAATGGGTATTTTTTCATTATATGGACACCATGCCAAAATGTATGCTAATGCATAATGTATGTAAATGTATGCTTGGCGACAATGATGTCCATATATCTGAAAAGTACCATATAATGTAAATTTATCTTAAATATTAAGAGTTTGCTAAGAAATTAAAGCATTCAGTGATGTGTTAGATGTATGCTTTTATTAAAACAATTATAATTTGTAAGTATGAGTTTTAAAAAAAATCACCATTTTCTTGCATATTGTGAATTTTATTGTAGTAATCAGAACACCATATGAATAAATAATAAACGGACTATAAGAGTTCCAATTTTGTATTATGTGAATTATTTTCTGTACTATACAAGCAAAAGGACAGAGCTCAAAAAACGCAATTTCCATTTGGATCGATTTGGCAAACTATTAAATGAGCCTAAATTCATTTTTTAAGCTAAAATTAAAATTGACACCTAGATATTTATACACAATACAACAAATAAAATAAATACCTTCAAAACCCTTTTGATCATTACATCAGCAAGCAAGACAATTTTTTTACCGGAGACCGACGAATTTTACGATTTTACCGCAAACGATTGTTGAATTTCGCAATTTATCGACTATTGATTAACGAATTTCATGATTTCTTCCATGAACGTTTGACGAATTGCGCAAAAAAATTAAGAATATCGTCAAATTGTCTCGAGTAAAAAAATTTTGAATATTGTCAAATGCCTTCAAGAAAAAAGTCGCAAAATTCATCAAATGATTTTGAAGAAAAAATCGGGAAATTCACAAAATGGTTTCAGGGAAAAAAAAACTCATTTTTCATTCAATCATCGCAATTGGCGAGTGTGACTATTAAGTTTAGCCAGTGGTGGCAATAACATAAATCACCAATTTTCAGTGTTCCTCGCCGATTGGTGAGTGCTAATTTTGTCTTATATCACAAACTGTATTTACATATACTATTAGATTGAACCCGTTTTCTGATTTTCTTTTTCCCCTTCGGGTTTTTTCACATCTGTTTGACCAAAATCATGATTTTTCTGCACCCGATCAACGAACGTAATGAGTTTTTCGCACCCAATCGATGAAATTGATGATTTTCCTGCACCCAATGGATGAAATTTGATTTTTACGCGTCCACTTGACGAATTCGTGATTTATAAGTGCCTGATCTACAAAATTCATGATTTTTACGTACCTGATCGAAGACAATCATGATTTCCATGTGGCTGATTCACGAAATTTGTTTTTTCTGCGGCTAATCGACTAAATTGATCATTTTTATGCGTCCATTTGACGAAATTCAAGATTTTTATACACCCATTTGACAAATTCAGGATTTTTACTTACCCACGTGACGAATTTGTGAGTTTTATGTGCCAGCTTGATAAAATTGTGATATTTACGTGCTTGATCTATGAAACTCATAATATGTAATTTGTTTTAAGCTAGGATGATTAGTTGAGAAGCGATTTTTAATTACCGTCATTTCCGGCGTATAAGCCGCAGCTCAAAGAGTCGTTTTTCGACCCAGAAATATTATTTTATAAAATGTAACTTAAAAGATCGCTGTAAATATTTAACTACAATTATTGAATAAAATTTCCGGGTCGAAAAACGACTCTTTGAGCTGCGGCTTATACGCCGGAAATTACGGTAATTCCATCGCTTTCGTACATTCTTTTAAACATGTAACTTATCGGATCAAGACAGTTGATGCAATTAAGAAACAATTGTATATTTCTTATATTTTTGCGGGAGAGGGACGGGCATCAACAAAATTTAAAAATGATGCCACGTCAAAAATTATGGGGAAGCGCGTTTTGTACACACGGAGGGAGGACTTTTCTAAATTTTGCCGACACCACTCATATGATATATCGTTCGAAAGGCCTGTGACCGCTTTTTCATGTTATGCATCTCTGGGGTCTCTCCCCACTTCCCCACGCAAGTGCGGCGCTTTTCTAAATTTTGCACACACCCCTTATGTTATATATCGTTGGGAAGGTCTGTGACCACTTAATCATATTATGCATCTCCAGTGTCCCTCCCCCCACTTTGCCACCCCAAGGGGGGAAATTTTCTAAATTTTACCGTAACCCCTCATGTGAAATATTGTTGGAAAGATCTGAGACCGCTGAATCATATGCATGTCCGGTGTCCATCACCCCAATTCCCCTCCCCAGGGGGTACTTTTCTAAATTTTGAGCACACCCTCATGTTATATATTGTTGGAAAGATCTATGACTGCTTAATCATATTATGCATCTCCGGTGTCCCTCCCCCCATTTTGTCCCCGCCATGGGGGGTACTTTTCTAAATTTTGCACACACCCCTCATGTGATACATCATTGGTAAAGTCTGTGACTGCTGAATTATATTATGCATCTGCGGTGTCCGTCCCCCCTCTTTGCCATCCCAAGGGGTACTTTTCTAAATTTTGCACACACCACTCATGTTATATATCGCTAGAAAGGTCTGTGACCGCTTAATCATATTATGCCTCTCCCGTGTCCATCCTCCACTATGAAGTTCATCAAGCGACAGCAGAAAAAAAATCTCATTTTCCATTTAATCGTTGCAATTGGCGAGTGTGACTATTAAGTTTGGCAATAAAGTGAAACGCCAAATTTTCAGTATTACTTGCTGAGTGGCGAATGTTAATTTTTTACTATATCACAAACTGTATTTAGATGCACTATAATGATAAAATGGTTATTGGATCAGTAGATGGAAAAGTGTGTAGTGTATATAAATGCATTTTGCATTAACTGACATCGTATAATGACAATTGTGTATGATTTATCTCTGTTATACCATGGTTTTCTGTTTACTGGCACAACAGTTCTAAATGTGTCAGATTTATTTATTTGAATTATTCTGCAAAAGTTTCAAACATTTTAAAGCAGCTATGAATTTTATTTTTATGGTACTATCAAGTTGTTTGACGGGTTCCATCTAGTAATTATGTAAAACAGCATAGAAAATTTAAATAACTAAGAATTAATAAATATAAAATAAACAGATTAAAGGAATTAAAGCTACAAAAGGAAAAAAGAAAACTATATACACAACGTATACAAATATTTAATGAATCTAATGAGGGGTTTATTAAATAATACAAGATGTTACAAAAAGAGGCGTTTTAATCGACAAACATTGTTTTACTATGAAAAACAGTATAGAAAATATAAATATACAAATAACATAAACAAATTAAAGAAATTAAAGTTATAAAAAATAGAAATATATATACACAATATACACAAATGTAAAATGAATCTAATGAGGGTCTTTAAATGATACAAGATGTTATAAAAAAGATGTTTTAAGCGACAAACATTGTTTTACTATAAAAAACAGTATAGAAAATTTAAATAACTAAAACATAATACAAATAACATAAACAGCGCCTTTGCTCTTTTGATTCACGTTGTGCATTCAATTCAGAATACTATTTATTGTAACTTACTTTGAATCTAATTTTTAAAACACATTAAATGCAGAAACATAAAATAAAGTAGTTCAAACCAAAAATATTATATAGAAAATGGATACATGTATAATGCAAATTTTTAGATGATTTTAAAAATATATTAGAGTATTTTTCAACCCAGTTATAGATGGATTTATTTTTGACACACACACATACACAAAAATTCCTACATACCTTCGAAAATTTTTCCCTTGCAATATGCTAATTTCTTTCATGTATTGTTTATTTTCCTGGAACGACGCGGAGCCCCAAGGGCTCCGCGGAGCACACTTTGGGAACCTCTGCCTTAGACTATTGTTATATGAAAAACACGCAAAATAACTACATTTGTGAGGTTTTGGTAAATAACGCATTCGTTAACTTTCATTAAACCCTAACTTCTGTGATTCCGATAGCTATTTTTAATTTTGTCAGCATAAAAGTAATTTTTTCCCAAAATTAAAAAAAAATCAGGACCGAAGGGGTTAATTGCATTTTTAAATTATCATTAATTATTCATGAGATAAGTTTGTAGTGAATACAAATCAAGGCATTTGCTGAAAACAATAAGTTTTGAGAAAAACCATAAAGTATACTATAAGAGATGCGTCAATGTTGTACAATAGCAAAAGGAAAATAGGAAATAGCAATAAAAAAGTAAAATGGCATGAAAAGAAAAATTTGAGAATAATAAATTAAAATTTTTATAACATAATAAATATCGGTTCAAATGAATAAGTATAATAGAAAGAAACGCCGTATAAATAAAAATGTTGATACTCCTATGATAGGAGTAGTCGCAAAGATGTGCAGAAAGGTCAAAGAATAGGACCTCTAGCATTTGTATAAGGAAAAGCATATGGAATTATAATTGAAAAAATCATGCTTATTTATTTATTTAAATATTTATTTATTTTTTATCGGC
This sequence comes from Maratus michaelseni, assembly GCA_963931845.1. NCBI lineage: Eukaryota > Metazoa > Arthropoda > Arachnida > Araneae > Salticidae > Maratus > Maratus michaelseni. The sequence goes on from OZ007600.1 coordinate 103,941,828, forward strand.
AGTTTATTAGTGCCTCATAGTTGCCAACCTCCCGATATTTTTAATACCAGTAAAATCTTACAAAATTTTTCGCTTTACTAAATTGAAGAAATTGTACGATTAAATAAAACAAATATTTTTACATAAAAATATTGGTATGAAAAAAATCGGGAGGCTAGCAACTATGGTGCCTACATTAGTCACCTAAAGATAATCCCAAGCTATTGTTAAACCTATGGAAGCATTTTTGTTTTCAAATTTTTCGTTTGCATTTCAATATTTTTAAATAATGTTTTTGCATAGGATACTTAAGGCCAGAGTTGCCAAGTCTCCGGCTTTTTGAACACCAGTAATTTTTTGGAGAAAATGTTGTACTTTTAAATCGCAAAATGCTCCGATTCAATAAAACAACATTTTCTGTACTAAATTACTGGTATCCAAAAAGCCGGAGACTTGGCAAGTCTGCTTAAGGCTGCTCGTCAGTAAACTTCCCGATTCCCCGCGCTAATGTTATTCCTATGGGCGTAGGATGCATTCGTATTTTTAAAATATCTCTTCGGAAAATTAATATTTTTAGCTTCTGTTTTCTTTGTACTGTTCTTAAAGAATGTCTATCTTTTTCTTAGTTGTCAATTTTTTTCTAAAATATATACTGAATTTTATATGAAATGTAAAAGTCTTATTCAGTTTCGCTACGATTTTAACACATAAAAATATAAATTAAGCACATAGTTTAGAAATATTTTGATAACTAAGAAAGAAAGAGACATTCTTCAAGAACAGTACACAGAAAACAGAAGTTAAAAATATTAATTTCCTGAGGAGATATTTTATAAATACGAATGCATCCTACGCCCATAGGAATAACATTAGCGAGGGGAATCGGGAAGTTTACTGACGAGCAGCCTTAAGGCCAATCGTTAAACGTGGCCTATTGTAGTTTTTCCATTCTGGTCGTAGTTTTTTTATTTCTATGAGGTCATTTTTGATTGTGGAACCAGTTCCGCACGCGAAAGTATTGTCATATAAGACAACTGCAATCAAAATCATGCGTTGAGCATAGATTAAGAAACACTTTCCAACCCTTTTAAAGTTCTTTAACGAAACTTCACTGTTCAATAAGATAAACAATAAAAACTAAATAAACATTTTAGAAAACGCATAACACATTTGAAATTCTGACTTTAGCAATTATAGTCCATATCCATAAAAGTACTCTAATTATTTCGTGCAGCCCTGTATTTAACCTATAGATTTGTATATATTCCGCATAATTTAGCTTTTAATTTTTTCTTTGGCACCTTCTGTGATCGTGTCGGCTATCGCTGTAATCAGTAACGGTAACTAAAAGGCCAACTTTTAAGGGAAACACTTTATTAGGACATCGCGCGCCGCCTTTTTGAGAAGTAGTACCAGACGGACAATTTATCAAAACAAGCCATGTTTTGATAATTTTTCGGTGAACTCGAAAAACGTTAACTGTTTATTAATTTTTTTGTACTATTTTATAGTTTTTATTTGAAACGTTTCACCAAATAATTAATTATAAGTCTATTACTGTCTTCAATAAAAAAGAGATTTTCACCTATATTCTATAATCCTGGAATCCCGAGTTCGATCCTTTAGAGTTCGTAAAAATATGCTGCTGAATACACAGCATTGGAACAGCATATTTTAAAACCGATATTTAGCAATGTTATTGTCCCAGATACAAAACAAAAATCGAATAAATTCTGTCTTGTATTATATAAGTTGAAAAGCGTTAAAATCATAAAAAGTGTAAAAGAAGAAAATATTGTGCAAAAAACTGTACTATCGCCACAGATATAAAAATTGTCGTACTCCAGAACACATGCATCAGTAAACATTGTCATTTAAAAGTATATTTTTTTAAGATTACTAAAATATACAACCATTCAGGATGGTTTATACATTGAAGTTGCTTTTTACGAAAGTCGTGCTCAATGTTCATGCTATTGAATAATGCATACAGGAAATAAAATATCTCTATTGTTATTCTCTATTTCCACTGGAACGTGTTTTGAGATTTTTCAGTTTTTTTCACTGTTGTGGTAATATTTTGAAATGTTTTCAGATGTTTTTATATTTTTACTTTTATATACAACGTTTATCATGTCACGCTGTATATTTTCTTTACAAAAAATATCGGTTATCTTTTGTTATATGCGCGTTTCATATGACTGTGGGGTACATCTCGTAAGAACAAAAGCTGATGCGTAATATTTATATATACCGTATATACTCGTGTATAAGCCGACCCCCAAAACCGAGATGTAAACAAGCTTAACACCAGTAATTCAGAATAATTTTCTACGCCCTGCTTTATTTCATTTAATTGTGAATTATATAAAACGAAGAACATTATTGTAAAATACTGGTATTAAACACGTTTTCATCAGGAATTTTGGGGTCGGCTTACACACGAGTATATACGGTATTTTTAAAATGAAATGCGAATACAAAAAATAATATTGAATATATTTCATATAAGGAAAATATATAAGCGAACGGATTTATTTGCACCTCCAGTAAACCCTTTGTTTACGAATTCGGACATATACGTCCCAGTGATTTTTTAAAAATTCTTTTCGTACCACTTGTTAAAATAATATCTTTGTTATACTTGGATATTGTTAATAAAAATATAGGATATTTTTAATAGAAATCTACCTATTTTTTATTGTTCATTAATTTTTATTTTTATTTATTTATTTTTATAAATTGGTATACGACTGAATATAAAAATAGCCTAAAGTTCTGGACCGTAATAAAATAGTTAATAATAATAATGACTGTACTTTATACTAGAGCTGTGTTGAAGCATATGATGTATTGGGCTGTTCAGAATGTTCACTTTATTTGGGAAACTTGGTTCGTACCAGAAAATTCTATCATTTAATTATTAGACATTAATTCTGATAGCTAACCTCTAATAATTGATGGCCAGAATTTTCCGGTACGAATTGGTTTTCCCAAACGAAAGGAAATTTCCGAAAAACCCAACAATTTGGAAAATGTTTTGTTCAGAATATACACTTATAATGTTGACAGTTCTATCTTATTGGTGTTACTTAATAAACCTTCTGTTTTCACAGCAGAAATAATTAGATTATTATAATCATAAAGCACCTAGCTTGCAGAAAACAATAACAATAAACTGGCTACGTAAAAATGATTAAATAATCATTTTTTTTTTCAAAATTCAATTTATGGACAATGGCCTTTTTCTACCACGGTACAAATTTAATGCGCCATGTGTGTGTACAAAGTCTCATAAATTTCATGTGAATGAATTGTTTATACATGTGGAAAACATTACAGGCCATTTTTAATTATTTGGGGAAAAGGTTTAAATTTTCTAAATGTCAATTATGTATTTTCTTCATAGATTTTCTCAAGATATTGAAAAGGTATTTACTACGTATAATCTTCTATAAAGTGCCTTATTCAAACCTATGATATATTCTTCTATTAAATCAGGAATTGTTATATATTTTAAATTCATATAGGTATTCGCATAACCGAAGACGTTTAAAATTAACCACGTTTTAATAACCATTGCTACCCGTTCAATAAATTACTCTAGTTCGAAATTCGTACGTTAATTTCGAAGCCCCTAAATATAATAATCATTCATTGAAGCTCCGTTATTCACACCATTGAGGATACTGTAATTAATATGTCAAATATTTCAATGGTATTTCAATAGTAATTGACAGAAAAGCGTCACGTCTATAATTTCCATACTGAATAATTATAAATAAAACTAAATATATTTCAGTGATAGGTTTCAGCATGAAAATATTTAATATTTTCAATTTTTTGTTATTTAAAAAAATACCAGATGAAATCTGTATGAAAGAAAATAAAACATTAGTTTTATTAAAAGACAATTGTATGAGCTCTTGACCTTTTTAACACTTTACAACCTAGTTGAAAAGTGTTTATGACTTCGGTTTGTCTGGCCGTCTGCCGTCTGTCCGTGCTCTAGCTCCCGGAAATATGCTTGGATTGCCCTGAAATTTTTATATGTTATTGTCGTTTACTATAGCATGTTTCCTATTTCAAATGAAGTGTGTAGCATTTATAGTTTTTTTTTTACAGGAACAGTCAAAAGTATTCCGTTACATTACAGTCAATCGGAAATAATCGTTTCAAGTACATTTTTATGACGCTACGTCATTTAAAACATAATGAAATTGATATATAATTATGAAGCGCATTAAAATATGCTTTATGTATAATATTGGGTGCAAAGCATTCATTATTCATTTACAGGGTCAAACAAAAGGATTTTTTACATATCGTTCTATGGGGGGAAAATCGTATGCAGTGTAATTTAGTGATATTTCACTATTTCAAACATAATGAAAATTATATGCATTACTGCGGTGCACTACAAATTGCTTTCTTGTGTGCATTGCGTTTATTTACAGGGACACACAAAATATATTGTTTACAGTACATGTACGATATTTACAGTCTATGTGTGATAAGTGCGTTTTCACCTTTGGTTTGCTTTTTTAAATAAAATTTTTTCATAGTACATGTGTGTTTATAAACTCGGTTGATCATATACAGGGCTACACAAGGGAAAACGTAAGTATTACAGACTATGGAAGTGAATTGGTTAAGAGTAGTTTTTAATTGTGTTTACGCATTTTCCTGCTGAACGATATGTAGTAGACTAATAGCAGTTCGCGGAATACAAATAAATTCATATACAGGGCTGCGCAAAGAAAAAGATACATTGTCGTTTCAGGTTGGTAATTGCTGCGAGTGAGTTTTAAGTTGCATTTTAGCTTAACATGTGGTGTATACAAAAGTCTTCAGATAATATACAGGGCTGCACAAAATAATTCGACTGCTTTTTTGACACTGGAAGATAATTTCGAAAACAGTATTTTTCAATGTGTTATATGTTTTCTAAGCTGTTTACTTACATATCTTCTTTCACCTTATTTAACGGTGAAGTTTCGTTACAGTTTTCTGGCTGTGTTGGAAAGTGTTTCATACTCTATGCTTGACACATGATTTTTCGTTCTTGTTTTAAGTCTTGTAATTGACAAATGATAAAACTAAGATAAAAAATTTGTGAAATTTCTGTTGTTTTTCACTATTGTATGAGATGTTTTAATATGTAAAGTACTCGAATAACACTCTATACAGATTCATACATTACGTAATGAGGCGTTAAACATATATGTCAACATATTTCTTAATGCTCAAATAATTAGTGTAAAAATGGATTTCACTCATTTAAAATATCGCTAAGTTGGCTAGTTTGCATTTCTTTGCATATGAGTCTGACAATTTGTTTTTTGTGCCGAATTTGGCGACGCATTGCCAACTGTCGACAAGCATACATGCGTGCTATGAGCATATATTAAGAGTCAATCACCATTCATTCCTGTTAAGCACTATTTCCTATTCGAAAATAGTAAAAATATATTAATGAAATATGAGTAAACGTCGCGTCGCACAGTTGGACTTTTGTCAATCTGTGCGGTCAAAATTATTTTTTGTTTTAAGTTAATTAAAATCGATTAAAATAAAACAAAATACATTTTTTAGTAACAAATACTGTATTTTTAATAACAGACATATATATTTTACAGTATTAGGCTTATATTTCTTTAATAAAAATAAATAACAATATAAAAATAAAGTTAATAATCGTTAGGAAACATTACAGACCTATTTGTATTTAAGATTTAAAGCACGGCTATATTCTTCACTAGAATATATATATTTTAAAATAATCCAAATTTTTTAACACTTGGACTCCATTGGAGGGACATTCACCTCGCGACTTTTAAATTGCCAGGATTGCGAAAGGTTAATAACCGTGATACTGTAAGATGTAGAAGTTGTTGAATATTATGTCTAGAGCAAGTTTCTGTATGACTTTTTGTCTTGCTAGGGGTCCATTTTTGTCCATTGTACAATATTAAAGTATTGGAATCTTATTTTCATTTCTTCGTATATTTTCATATTACTTTTTGGGCAGGTTGGCTTTGATAAATAATAAATATAATTTCAATGGGGATACAGAGTTGCCAAGTCTCCGGCTTTTTGAACACCAGTAATTTTTTAGAGAAAATGTTGTTTTTTTAAATCGCAAAATGCTCCGATTAAAGCAAACAACATTTTCTGTACTAAATTACTGGTATCCAAAAGCCGGAGACTTGGCAAGTCTGGATATTTGTTGATTGTTCAGTCACATCTTTTCTTTCTACTGAAATTTTGAAAATGAATATTTTTATACATTTTGGTTAATTTGATAAAAAAGTTATTTTTTTTTTCAGTTCAGGGGAAGAATCTCTCTTTCGGGGGATTTTCTGTCTTAATCTGATCAGCAAGCTTGGATACTTCAAATGTTGTTGACTTGAAATATTGTTGAAATAGGTAGCTTTCAATACAAAAAAGTATAAAGCTACCTATTGCAGCCGTTCGGAGGAAAGCAGTTCCGGAAATATATATATATATATATATATATATATATATATCCATATAAATATCTGACCTATGTCATACGATAACGCTCGTATTTATAAATCAATTTCGATGAAACCAATTGTGTGTATTAAGGTCACCAATGTCTCGACCGAGTTCGTTGGCGCCATTTAAAAATTTAAAACTAAAATAAATATACAAAAAAGTTGAAAATTCAAATTTATTTTTTAATTACGTGTTAGGTCTTGATACAAGGATTCCACAGCATTTTTTGGTTTACCTCTATCTTAAAAAATGGCTGAGATAAAGCAGTTTGAAATTCTAGGGTGGCTGACATTTTGAAACAAAACAGCACATTAACGCGATTACTCCAAATTATTTTCTTTCATTGTTGTAATAATTTTCCCAATCATACGCATAAAACTATATATTCATATCCGTTAGCGCCAAATTCTCGCCAAAATTGGCGACATTTGGCGAAATATCGCGAAATTTGGCGACCAAAATAAGTCTTCATAAATGAAGCCAATTTTGTTATTGTTCAATAATTTGGCAAATTTCTTATTCAAATTCGGTATTAACGAATCTTTTGTAAACGTTTCTTTGCATTTTAACTTGCTGTTTTCGTGTAACATTAGCTAAAATTTTAAAACGAAGATATAGGAAAGCTACCTTTTCCTCCCGGTACAGGCCGGAAGGACTTTTTAGGCTATCATCTTTTCATTTCTTGTATCCTTGACCTAATTCAATGAAAACCTTAGCAGTCGATTTACATTCGTTGGAATTTCAAATGTTCCTTTATTACGAACATTCTTCGTCTTCATGAATATGTATGCTATTTTGGGTTCCAAACACAGTTCATATATTAAATAACCGAAAGAGCGTTTGAAATTTTGTATTTCATTGTCATAAAAAAACATCATTATGAAAAAGGTCATTTAAAAAAAGTATCTTTTAATTATGTGTGGTTTGCGGCTTAATGTTGATAAATAGCTGTCTATTATTTTGACATTTGGTGTTTCTAGAACAAAATAAACTGAAAATATAAATAAACAAGAATGATAAATCATGCGTTAAGCATATATTAGGAAACACTTTCCAGCATATTCAGACTTCTGTAAAAAAAACTTCATAGATTAATAAGGTGATATGTAACATCTAAGAAAACAATTTGGGAAACACATAACATATTTGAAAACCAAGTTTCAGTATTTAGCATTAAAAATCAGAAATATATCTGAATTTTCTTAATAGAGCAATATCATAACCAAGACTCCCTTATTATAGATCAGACTTGACAATCCGGAGAAAGTCTATGGGAGAAAATGTCCGCGGTAATTGCCAACTTATTAATTGACTTTCTCCGGAAAGTATCGCCGCCTGGTGGATACTACCGTACAGTTGCCATGTTCCGGGCTTTTTGAACACCAGTATATTTTTAGAGAAAATGTTGTTCTTTTAAATCCCAGAATTCTCCGATCAAACAAAACAAAATTGTCTCTACTAAAAAACTGGTATCCAAAAATATAATAGAAAAATCTATAGAAAAATCTAGCTGGTCTGCTACCGCATAGCTGCCAACTCTTACGCTTTTTTCTTACCACTAAAATTTAATAGAATTTTTTTCGTCATGTAATCACACGATCTTGTCAATTTAATAAGATAAAATTTACTATAAAATTTTAGTGGTAGGAAAACTACTAGTTCATAAGCAAATGCATAGAACAAATGGAGCTGTGAAAAAATTTCGTGTGATTTCGCGTCGTAAATACTATTACTGACGATTGATGGCGCTAGTAGCAGGACAAATATAGCGGTCAAAGGCAACTTGCTGATTGAGAGGTCTGATACTATGATAAGGAGGTCTTGATCATAACATTATTTAGATTACATTACAAAAGAGACTGTGGAATTTCTCGATAAATCTGCAAGTTCGAAGATGATGACATGAATAAATAATTAAGGAAATGTTTTATTTAGCGGTGCCAAGTTCCCACTAATCTTCGGTAATATGTGATTTAATCTGACCCAGTTTAATAACACTTCAAACCAGGAAAATTATTGGATTAATCTTTATTTATTTAATTTCAGGTTTCTACAAGGGATTTATTTAATTTCGTTTCTAAAAAAAAATTCTGGTGCGAAACGTGTTAAACCTGGGTCAAAATAATCCACATATTACGGAATATTAATGAGAGCTTGGCACCTCTGGTTTTATTTAAGGGAGCAAAAATGAATATTTAAGCATAGAGTCTCTAGGTTACCTTTTAAAGAAAATCAGCAACGTTAAAACCTGTTGAGAATTATAACATACAAAACATATATAAATTATTAACATTACAAAATCTGTTAGATAATGTCTGGAATTTTGTACAAATACTTGTCACATTAAATTGTAATGTAAATTTTGTTACCAACAAAATTCAATTTACTGCATTAATAATTTTAAAGATTTTGAAATTGCTTCAATGCATTTTAAATTAAAATGTCGTAACCTTTTATCATAGTCATTAATCCAGATTAAAATTTAATTGAGACTTTAATAATTAATGAAAACATTTTGTGAACTGCGTTACGTTACACTGTTACATTAACGCATGATTAGTTTTAAAATTTCCCAATTACCGCTGAATGTAAAAGTATTTAAATATTTAAATATGTTTTAATAAATGTCCCAAATTACTTTCAGCTAATAAAGAAAAATTATATTTTTCCATTATTATTTTATCAAAATGAAATACTTTTGTCATAATTTTTCCATTAAACAATATTGATAGATAATCAAGTCGTAATTTTTTTATTATAATTATAATATGTACAGCAATATAGGGAACCTTCTTATTGTTGAGCAATGGCTAATTCGTAAACTGTTCGTTTTACAGTTATTGTAAAAATTGCAAAAATGTTACAAACATTATTCGTAATCATCTGAAAATCCATTGTCTTTAAAATAGTTATTTTTGTAGATGGAAGGAAATTTACATTTCTACACGGTCCATAAAGTTATAGTTAGAAAATGTTTATTCAACGTTTTACAAGTAAAACAGTAAAAAATCCCTTTTTGCACAACCAAAACTTACTGAGTTTTGATACTTTGATTGCAGGAATTTTGAACGTTTTCAAAAACATAAAAGTCCTTCCGGCCTGTACCGGGAGGAAAAGGTAGCTTTTCTAAATCTTCGTTTTAAAATTTTAGCTAATGTTACACGAACACAGCAAGTTAAAATGCAAAGAAAATGTTTACAAAAGATTCGTTAATACTGAATTTGAATGAGAAATTCGCCAAATTATTGAGTAATAGCGAAATTGGCTTCATTTATGAAAACTTATTTTGGTCGCCGAATTTGGCGAAGAATTTGGCGATAACGGATATGAATATATAGTTTTATGCGTATGATTGGGAAAATTATTACAACAATGAAAATTTTTGTAATGTGCTGTCTTGTTTCAAAAATGTCAGCCACCCTAGAATTTCAAACTGCTCTATCTCAGCCATTTTTTAAGATAGAGGTAAAACAAAAAATGCTCTGGAATCCTCGTATCAAGGCCTAACACTTATTTAAAAAATAAATTTGAATTTTTAACTTTTATGTATATTTATTTTAGTTTTAAATTTTTAAATGGCCGCCATCTTGAAACAAAATGGCGGACCAAGCTGGCCAACGAACTCGGTCGAGACATTGGTGAGCTTAATACACACAATTAGTTTCATCAAAATTGATTTATAAATACGAGCGTTATCGTATGACATAGGTCAGATATATATATATATATATATATATATATATATATAAATCAACATTTGAACGGAGGGTGGTTTTGGGGTCTGGGGGTCATGATCGGTGAAAATATATCAATTTTCCGGAACTGCTTTCCTCCGAACGGCTGCAATAGGTAGCTTTATACTTTTTTGTATTGAAAGCTACCTAAAACAGAAAAACGTGTTTTTTGCATAGAGTCATTGTGGTTTCTGTTCTGAAAATTAAAGACGAGTGTTATTCGACACACATTATAAAAAAGGACTATATGAACTAGAGATAAAAATTAAAAAAAATCTATGAAGATAAAATTGTTTTTATTTCAGCCAGTATTATGATGATACACTTATAAAATGTAGAATACGCTTTCATTAAATAAAGAAAATCACTGTTAAATCTTCTATACAGGGTTTTTTAAAACTATTGTAATATACTTTCAGAGGTGATAATATATGCCAACACTGTAGAAGAAAAAGACAAATATTACTTATTCTACAAAAATATAATATTAACACGAACAAAATTATACATTAACTACTTTCAAGTTACCTACGATTCCGAAATGCTTTCTTTATCTTTAGAAACCTCAGACGCCAACATATTTTCGAGGTTTGAAGAAGCATTTATAAAAACAAAGAGCGCGTTCAGAGACCGAAATGCGGGTTACTCACATAATTGGGTAATGACGTCATCTGATTTTCTCAGGGTAAAGTTGGGTTAAAACGACTGTGAACGCTTTTGGGTAAAGTTATGGGCATGTGTACAATCAAACACTTCCGTCAACCAATCTACCATTACATTTTGATTGTACGAACATTGCAGAAACCATCCTAGCCGACGTTGGCCAATTACATCACAGTCTAGGTACTGTACTAAAGGTAGACCAATCAAATGGTCAGGACTCAAGTGCACAGTAGGAGGCATAAAGAACAACAATTAACAGTTACAGTTAGCTATAGAGCAAACAATCAAATCAGATTTTCCAACCACGTGATCATTTTACCCAACAACATTCTCCAGGTAATGTGGGTTACCCGAAGTCTGGGTAATATCCGGATCTGAACGCTACGGGCAACCCGCAAAAAGTCACGTGATATCAATCTTTGAACGCTTCGGGTTACCCATGTGTTACCCTATGTAACTCGGGGTTTGGTCTGTGAACGCGCCCAATGTTTCATTTCCTGCCCCTGATAATAGAAAACGTTTCCGGGTAGTTTTTATGGTGCATTCATCCATTTTCTCAATCGGTTTGTAGGATTGTATTAATTCCCAATTAGACATTTTCAGACGCGTAATTGAATTTATACATACACGAATAACAAGACAATATTAATTTTAACGTTAATGGTAATACTGTTAATTTATCAAGTGCATCTGTAAAACATGTTTGTTAAACATAAAAATATTTACTTTAGAACTTATAGCATCCGATAAATCTATATTCCGGATAGAGAAAAACCAATTAATGTACTATAAAATCTACTCGGAAACGTTTTCAAAATTAGTGGCTGCAAAAAAAAAATTTGTTTTTATAAATGCTACTTTTAATCTCGAAATCATATTGGTTTCTGAGATTTCTAAATGAAAAAAAAATCTTTTCGGAATCATGTGTAATAAGTTATTGTATATATTTCGTTCGTGATTATATCATAATTTCCTAGATTATGCAAAATTAGTCTTTTTTTACAGTGTACAAAACGAAGGTTGCAATCCATTTATTAAAAAATAAAATGGTCAAAAATACAACAGTACGCGAAATTTTTATTTTGGTTAGATATGGGTTATGCTCCATTACAAAGACCCCCACAAGGGAAATAACCCTCTCGGCCTATATCTCTCTAGCAAATAATTGGCAGTTTATATTTGGCCGTGAATAGCAGGGTTGTAAATAATACATAATTACAATTATGTTGTAAGTTGTTTTGCTGTAGTTGTAGTGTATTGTAACATGAGAACAAACGCTAAGTTCAACATATGGAGGTTTCCTATAGGTCAGGGAACTGACGGGCTAGGCACGTAATATCATCCCTGAAGAGATTTTGTTTTATTTTAGAAACAAAGTGCATAATTTTATTTTAATATAAAACAGAAAGTTATTCTACGCCGTCAAACAAGCACAGAACACCAGATATTTGTTCACAATTTAAACAATAATTAATAATATTCTGCGAAATGTTTTCCATTAACTTTTATTAGTATAAAATGTGATGACATCAGGCGATATTCAAGAAATGCACTGTGATTTGGTCAGTGAAATCATCAGCTAGCAGTGACTGAAAACCTACCTCTATCTTAACTGGATGCGAAACGTGGCCATTTTTAACATTTCTTGTGGTGTCCTGATATTAGACTGAAATAAAAGTAAGTGTATTGAAAACATCGTTACAATACCTTTATTATTGTTAACTCTTTGAGGGGCGGTGGTATATTATATACCACATAATTTTAATCCAATTCAAACAAGAGACTTTTAATAAAATTTTACTTTTTTAACTTTGACGGGGAAAAAAGTTTAAAAATTGCTTTTCCTTATTTTGAACTAAATTCTTTCGTAAATACCGGTGTGAATTAGACGTTACAGGAACACAATTGCTTGCCCCTGAAAGGGTTAAAGTTATGGATGAAAATATGAGTTATAGTTTAAAAAAGAGACACTGTACATGTGACTAAACAAATAGATTCCGATCCTGTTTCATCCGCAAAAATTAATGGACTAGGCACGTATTATCAACCCTGAAGGGATTTTGTAGTAGTTTAGAAACAATTTGAATAATTTTATTTTAATCTAAAACAGAAAATTATTCTAAAGTGGAACTAACTGCAGTTATTAAAATCTGTGGTAGTAATATTTCAATTGCTTTATTCTAATTTATAAATTTTAGTTGTTTACTCACATTAATTTCAAATAATGCAATTTTTTTGCAACTTTTATTCATTTATTTATATATTAATTACGCACTTACACTACCACATGGTTTATTCATACACTATGCAATTTAAAATTACATAGCATAAAAATTAAATTGTTGTAAAATGTTTTTAATTTTTTGTTTCACGTTTACCGCGTTATAAGAGATGATTAAATGTTCAAAAATACAATGTCTTTGGTTTTAAATTTTAGGTGAATAATGTTAGGTGTATTAAAAAACTTGTGTGACAGGTGAAAATTTAATTAAATTACGTCAGTTGTTTTTACATAAATTAAAGAGCATAAAAAGTTTTTTTTTCCTTTTCTGTTCATTTATACATTTTTAAATAATATATATATATATATATATATATATATATATATGAATTAAAGGATAATATGCTAGTACTAATTAAAAATTGGTTATAATGCAGTTCGTGTAACAATATTTATGAACGATGAATATTTCCCGTGAACTGCAAATATTAAACAAATATTGGCTTTCACTGGAAATCTTGACAGTAAAATGCGAAATATTTCTTACCAATATTGAGACAATATTTGCAAATTGTAAAAACCTCATTGTTCTGGTCAGTATTTCTCACCCATATTGCTATGCTATTAAATGCACGCAATACAAAGAATACTGGCACAAGATCGTTTGTATTTAGCCATCTAAAAAGTTATATTGGCAAAATATTTCGGGATCCGTTAGTAGATAATTAAAAATGCTACATTAACACTTTTCTTTTATTAATTTTTGTGCGTGTGTGCCCAATGTTTTGAATAATATTCGAAAGAATGTTTGGCTTAAACATAATAAACATATATTGAGACTATATACAGAAGATTCCACATTATTTTGTGAATAGCAGTGCTGTAAATAATACATAATTAAATTATGTTGTAGTTGTAGTGTATTGTAAAATGTTAACTAAGAAAAAGTTCAACATATGGAGAGTCAAGGGAGTTCCAAGTCAGGGAATTTTCCTGACTTTAGGTCAGAAACATAGGAGTAAATGTTTAGAGGAAAATTCGCTCTTATCGCACGATTGCATAAATGGGATTTTTTGATTAGAAAATACAGGTATATTTGTAGGAATCTTTGCATGCCGGACAAACTGTTCTGTTCTGACAGTCAAAATTATAGTGCATCTTCAATCTTAATAGTTATTGTTTATTTATTTTATTTTAAGTGGAAATATTTCTAAGGTTTAAGTAGAAGTTGTTTGAGAGAAAAGCAGATTTGAAGCTATTTGATGGCGGATTATTATGAGCTGCTTATGAGGCTATTTGATGGAACAATTTTATTTTAGAAATCTTTTTTTATTCAGTTTCGCTTTTAAAATAACATTTTCTTAAACTTAGATTTTAGCATTTAAGAAAGGAACTTTTTTTCTATGTCGCAATTTTAAATTACATAAGATAAAAATAAAAGTAAAGCGAAAACGTTTTATTTTTCTCTCTACGCTACAACATGATAGAAAAGATTATTAAAAGTTGCTAAAGAAAATATCCTTAGTTTTAAGTGTTTGGTGAATATATTCCATGTGTTAATAAACTTCTGTGACAAGTGAAAATTTAATTAAGCAACGCAAGGTGTTTTCATGTTAAATAAGCATATAATTTGAAAAAAAAATCGCTTCTTTATTAATTTTGTTTATACTTTAACGATAAAAAAATAATAATAGCAGAATTTATTTTGCTTTTAAAAAGAAATTATTTAATTGCATTTTTAAATTATCATTCATTATTCAAGTAATAAGTTTGTAATGAATACTACCAGTCAAGGCATTTGTTTAAAACAACAGGGTTTTAGAAAAACCAAAATATAGTTAAAGAAATGCGACATTCAGTTACAATAACAAAATAAAACAATAAAGCAACCAAAAAGTAAAAAAAAAAAAAAAAAAAAAAAAAAAAACATGAAAAGAAAAATCTGAGAATAATAAATGAACATTTATATAACATAATAAATTATATTTCTAATAAATAAATGCAATAGAAAGAAAGCCGGAAAAAATCAAATTTCTGAAAATTCTATGATACGGGTAGTCACAAAATTCAGCAGAGAGGTCAAAGAACACGACTGCAGCATTTGTATAAGGAAAATCATCTGGAATCGTGATTCGGAAAATTGTGTTTCATTTATCTGCCGTCTTTAAGAGCACTATTAACCCTTTCCGGCAAAGGCAAAGTCTGTTCGTAAAATGAGAAATTACTGACTAACACCAGAATTTACAAACGACTTTTTTACAAAATAGAAGCTTCTGATTTTAAGCTTTTACTGTTGAAACAAAATTTTATTAAATATTCTTGGTGCCGAATGCAAGTTTGGAATTAAAATTAGGTGTGCCCGGAGTGGGACCACTGTGCCGGAAAGGGTTAAAAATTTACAGCAAACTGTCCAGTCATTTGACCGTTTAAAAAAAAACTGTTACATAACCGTGATTTAACTTCATTCTAACCATAATACGGGCAATATTATGGTCAGAATAGAGTAAAATTATGATTATGTAACCGTATTCTATAAAAACGGTCAAATGACTGGACAGTTTGCTGCAAATTTTTAACAGTGAGTCTACTCTCGTCACGCAAAGACTAATGTTAACCCTATGGAAGCGAACTTTTCAAAATTTTCCTTTGCATTTCAATATTTTTAAATAATGTTTTTGCATGGGGTATATAAGGCCAATCGTTAAATAGGGCCTATGTTAGTCTTTCCATTCTGGTTGAAGTTTTTTTTATGAGTCTATTTTTGATTGTAGAAACTGTTCCGCAAGTAATAATTTATGTCATAAAATAAAACTGCAATCAAAATCAACAAGAAAGAAAAATCCTGCTTCAATCATAGATTATGAAAATCTTTCCAACACTTTTAAATATTTTAAATATTTTAACGAAACTACACTGTTTAATAAGATAAACAAGAAAACCTAAATAAGCATTTTAGAAAACACATAACATATTTGGAATCCCGATTTCAGCAATTATGGTCCGTAGCCGGAAGAGTACTCTAATTATTTTGTACAGCCCTACATTTGATCTATAGATTTATATATATTCCTCATAATTTAGCTAAGTTTTCCCCTTTGGGATCTACCGTAATCGTGTGTGCTATCGCTCCAATCAGTAACTGAAACTAAATGGACATCCAATCCGCGCGCCGCCTTTTCTGCGAAGTAGCACCAGTCGGACAATTTATCAAAGTAAACCAGGATTTGACATTGGCTTTGGGGGTCGAAACATGTAAACTGTTAATTAATTCTTTTTGACTATTTTATACATTTTATTTGACAAGTTTTACGAATCAATTAATTATAAGTCTATTAGAGTCTACAATAAAAAAACGGGTTTTCACCTATTTTCTCTACTCCAGGAATCCCGAGTTGGATTCCTTAGTGTTCGTAAAAATATGCTGCTAAAAACACCGCATTGGAGCAGCATATTTTAAAACCGAAATTTAGCAAAGTTATTGACACAGAGACAAATTCTGTCTTAGATTATATCAGTTTAAAGGATTTATAATGATAAAAATTGTAAAAGAAGAAAATACTGTGCACAAAACTGTACTATCGCCACCGATATCAAAATTATCGTACTCTCAAACACATGCTTCAGTAAACACTGTCATTTAAAAGTATACATTTTTAAGATTACAAAAATACATAACTATCCATAATAGTTTATACATTGAAGTAGTTTTTAAGAAAACCCTCTCAATGTTCATGCTTTTCATGAATAATGCATACAGGAAATAGAATATTGCTATTGTTATTCTCATTTTTCCATTGGAATGTGTTTTGAGATTTTTTAATTTTTTTTTACTATGGCAATGTTTTGACATGTTTTCAGATATTTCTATATTTTTAGTTTTATATACAATGTTTATTGTGTCGCGTTGTATATTTCACTTACATAAAATACTGGTTATCTTTCGTTATATGCGCGTTTCATATGACTGTGGGGTATAGCTTGAAAAAAAGGCTGATGCATAATATTTATATTTTAAAAAAAATTCGAATGCAAAAAGGTATTTATAATACATTGCATATAAGGAAAATTACTAGCAAAGGTCTTTTTGCACTTGCAGTAAGCCTTTTCCCAATGGATTCGGGACATACACGTCCCAGCGATTTTTATTGTTATTATTCTATTTGTACAAAGTAAAAAATATATCTGTACCATACAGTTATTCTAGGATATTTTTAATAGAAATCTAGCTTATTTTTATTTTATTTTAATTTAATTTATTTACTTTTTTATTTTTTTGTAAAATGGCGTACAATTGAATATAAAAATAGTCGACAGTTATAGCCAGTAATCAAAAGCTTAACACGTCACATCAAAAGGTTAACACTTGCGGCTATAGCCGTCAAAGCGAAATTCACTATGTGGCATGACGGCAATAGCCGTCCAAAACGAAACTGTCGTTTTTAGACATTACGGCTATAGCAGCACAAATGTGCATTTACCGGCATACAAGTAGAAGCCCAGTGTCATGTTTTGGAAACAATTTTTTAGGTTGAAGTTCGTTTTCCACCTGTTATACGAGTTGCAGCTTCAGTATGCACGTGCAGGGTGGATAGTGGTCAGTGAAAAATACAGTAAAAAATGATAATTACCAGTATATTCTTATAGAAAAATTAAAATTAATTATTTGATCGAATAATGAACATAAATTTTTCTATAAGAATATACTGGTGTTTATCACTTTTTTTGACTGTGTTTATTACTTTTTTGACTGTATTTTTCCCTGACCACTAGCCACTCTGACGTGGTTGTGAAGGGAGTAGTGCAACCTAATTAAAGGTGATGAATTAATCAAAATTAAGTTTTTTAAACAGAAAGAGTAAAACTATACTTCTAATATTCTAAAAATTACAAAAACATATAGTGTCAATTTTCGAACTTCACTTGTTCCTACTGTCCGTCAATGTGTTAATAATATTGACTGTACTTTTTACTAGAACTATGTTGAAGCTTATGATGTAATTTGGAAAATGCTTTGTTTAGAATATATACTTATATACTAAACAGTTCTATTTTATTTGTGCTATTTAATAAACCTTGTCTCTCCACAACAGAAAACATTACATTAGTATAAACATAAAGCACTTAGCATGCGCAAAACAATAACAATAAATAGGCCTACTTAAACACAATTAAATACCGTAATTTCCGGCGTATAATCCGCGGATCAAACAATCATGTTTTGACCCAGAAATTTTATTTTATAAAATGTAAAGTACTAAATCGGTGTAAATATTTGACTTCAATTTTTGTATAAAATTTCTGGGTTGAAACAGAACTGTTTGATCCGCGGATTATACACCGGAAATTACGGTAAGTGTTTTTTTTTTTCAAAATTAAAAAAAAATGGACATTGGCCTGTTTCTATCAGAGTACAGGTTTAATGAGCCATGTGTATGTACAAATTCTTATAACTTTCACATGAATAATTTTTTTACTCAGTTATGTGAAAAAAAATTTACAACCCATTTCCATTTATAGGTAAAAAGATTAAAATTTTCTAAATGTGAATTATGTATTTTCTTCTTGAAATTTCAGAATATATTGTAATGGTATTTATTATATATAATCTTGTATAGAGTGAATTATTCTTGAGGGGTTTAACTTATCTTCTGTAACCCCAGACATCCGAGTTGGATACCCTATTGTTTTTAAATATATAATGCTAAAAACATATCACTGTAGCAGCATAATTATTAACCGAAATTTAACAATGTTACAGATACAAAAAAAAAATCAAATAATTTCTTTCGTGGATTATATAAATTGAAATGCTTTAAAATCATAAAAAATGAAACAGAAGAAAATATTGTGCAGAAAACCATATTATCGCCACAAATATAAAAAATATCGTATTCTCAAACACATGCTACAGTAAACACTGTCATTTAAAAGTATATTTTTTTAATATTACAAAAATACATAAACAATCAAGACAGTTTATAATACATTAACACCTTAGGGACTGGCGACTTTTACCAAATTTTATTCGGTTGGCACCTCTTTTTTTTTTAAAAAAAAGCTACCTTTACTTAAACTATCACAAAAATGCTCTAATTAGAGAAAGCAAATATTACTTTTATTTTTTAATGGTGCCTAAAACAAATTCTGTATTCTCTTTTTGAGGGTGCATATATGCACTCATGGTCCCGAATGGGTTAAAGTAACTTCTTAAGAAAATCTTGCTGAATGTTCATATTATTGAATAATGCATACAAGAAATAAAATATCGCTGTTGTTATTCTCTTTTTCCACTAGAACGTGATTTGAGATTTTTCAATTTTTTTTAAACTGTGGCAATATTTTGAAAAGTTTATATATTTTTACTTTTATATACAATGTGTATTGTGTCACGTTATATATTTTCCTTACAAACAAATATCGGTTATCTTTCGTTATATGCGCGCTTCATATGTGTGTGGGATACATCTGGTAAAAAAAAGCTGATGTATAATATTTATATATTTTTTTTAATGAAATTGGAATGCAAAATATTATATTGAATATATTTCATATAACTAAAATCTATTAGCGAACGGATTTCTTTGCACCTCCAGTAAACCCTTTGTTTCCGGATTCCGACATTTTATACGTCCAAGCAATTTTTTTCTATTCTATTCGTGCCACTTTAAAAAAAATTATCTATGCCATACTAGTATATTTTTAATAGAAATATATTATAATAGGTACGCTATACACTTAAATACTAGGACATTTGAAATAGCAATCTGCTTTATTTTATTACTTTATTTTTATTTTTATTTTTACTTTTATCTTATTTATTTATTTCTGTAAATTGTTATACGATCGAATATGAAAATAGCCGAAAGTTTCTGCACGTAATCAATTGGTTACTAATAATGACCTTTAACACTAGAACGGCCAGGAGCGGTCATTTTGACCGTTACCAAATTAATATAATCTGATTCGAACCAGAAAATTCTTTTAAAAATAAACTAAAAATATACCTCACAGATATATGTTAAATGAATAAGTTGAATATTTCTAAGTAAGAATTCTGCTGTGAAATAGTTTTATAAAACTTGAGTAAAATTTTCGGCCGTTCTAGTGTTAAACTAGAACTATGTTGAAGCATATGATGTAATTTGAAAAATGTTTTGCTCAGTTTATGCACTTATATACTCGACAGATCAATCTTATTAGTGTTACTTAATAAAACTGGAATCTCCACAACAGAAAGTATTAGATAATTATAATCATAAAGCACTTAGCTTGCAGAAAACAATAACAATACATAGACTACTTAAAAAACATTAATAAGCTTTTTTCCAAAATTAAAAAAAAAATTAGACACTGGTCTTTTTCTACCAAGGCATAGCTGCCAACATTTTCTTACCACTAAAAATTAATAGAAAATTTTGCCTTATTCAATCACATGATTTCGGCAATTTAATAAGGTAAAATTTACTAAAAAATTTTAGTGGTAGGAAAAAAGCGTAAAAGTTGCAGCTATGCCAAAGTACTAATTTAAAGAACCATGTGTGTGTGTACAAATTCTCATAAATTTCATGTGAATAAATTTTTTATACACATGAAAAACATTACAGCCCATTTCTATTTATAGGTGAGAAAGTTTAAATTTTTTAAAATGTCAATTATGTATTGTCTTCTTAGATTTTCACAAAATATTGTAAAGGTATTTACTAAATTCATTCTTGTATATATTGCCTTTTTCTAACCCATGCAATATTATTGAATCAGGAATGGTTATAGATTATAAATTGACACAGGTATTCGCATAACCGAAGACGTTTAAATGTAATCACGTTTATCGTAACAATTCATACCCATTCAATAAATTAGTCTTGTTTGGAATTCATATGTTAAATTCGAAGCCTCTAAATATAATAATCATTCATTGAATCTCCGTTATGCACAGTATTTACGATAAAGTAATTAACATGTCAAATATTTCAATGGTCTTTCAATAGTAATTGACAGAATTAGTTATAGTATAACGTCACATCTATAATTTTAACAGCTTTAATATAAGGAATAATTCTCTATTAACATTTTGCAATAAAACTAAATATATTTCAATGATAGTTTCGTACCTTCAAAATATACAGGGTGTCCCAAATTTATCTTTACAACTTTGATCCTCCATAAAACACAAACGAAAAACGCGAGCGAAGTTAGGTTTCATGTGCGTATAATAGCAAAGCATAATGAAATACAAAGAATGTGAATTATCAATTTACTAAACAGCGTACAACCATTACAGTGAAAAAATGTCCAGACCGGGGTTCGATCCCGGATCCCTTCGGTATAGCGCACCAAGTGCTTTACCAATTAAGCTATCCAGACGACATCCAGTCTAGCATTCTCTCACTCTTGAATGGCAAGGCTACAAACACGCAGCACAAGATGGTAAGTCAATCATGAGCACAACACCGTTGCCATGCATGAGACAAATTAAAGCCAGTATCGGTGAATATTTATACACTAATTAATTTTTCAGCTCTGTTGAAAAATTAATTAGTGTAGCAAAGCATACGTTTTTTCTTTTAGTTACGACCCAGTAAGATCAATAACTGGTGAAGGCTACACCACAGAAAAATGCCCATTGTGTGTCCTGGTTCATAGAAACGAGGTCAGATAAACAAATCCAAAGGAATTTCCGAACAAAATATTCCAAAGGTACCAGTCCTCCTCCATCTAGGCCCGCAATACACGCGTGCACAAGACGTTTATGGAGACCGGTAGACTGCTTCATAAAAAAGGCGCCTGCAACCAAAGGTGATCGTGCACCAAAGGTGTTAATGCAAACAATGGTGCTCATGGGGACTCATAAAACTTTGTAACATGCAGTTCATTATACAATAGATTTTTTTTTATCTAATTTCGTTTAAGTTTTATAGAGGATCCAAATTTTAAACGTAAATTTGGGACACCCTGTATACTATTTTGAAGAATTTTCACTTAAACAAATTCTAAATTAAATTTTGTTAAATACGAAAGGAAATAAACGTTAGCTGTTAATAAAAGAGACGTTTATAAGTTGTTGGCCAATTTTTTCCTTCTAATAGTTGAAAAATTATAAAATGAATTTAATAAAATTGTACAATTAATGTTGTTTTCAACTCCAACCTAATTGAAAAGTGTTTATGACTTTGGTTTGTCTGCCGTCTGGCCGTCTGTCCGTGTTCTAACTCACGTAAATATACTCGGATCGCCCTGAAATTTTTGTATGTAATGTATTTACTATAGCATGTTCCTTATTTCAACTGAAGTGTGTAGCACTTATAATTTTTTTACAGACAGTCACAAGTATTCCGTTACATTATAGTCAGTAGGAATAATCGTTTCTAGTGCATTTTGATGATACTACGTCATTTAAAACATAATGGAATTGACATATAATTATGAAGCGCATTAAAGCATGTTTTTTGTAGAATATGGGGTGCAAAGCATTAATTATTCATTTACAGGGTCAAACAAAATAATTCTCGTAACCCCTTCGCGACGAGCGTATTTCACAGAATTTTTAATCTTTCACCACCGGTTTTTCAAAACAGAAATTTTCACCTAATTGAATCGCAGAAATGCTAAGATTTAATGAGACAAATCTTACAATAAAAAATAACTGGTGGGAATAATCAAGGATTCTGAGCATCTTATGTGTTACGTATACGTGTCGCTCGTCCCCAAGGGGTTAAGCATTGTTCTATAAGGGGAAAATCGTTTCCAGTGTAATTTAGTGATATTTCACTATTTCAAACATAATGGAAATTCCATCCATTACTGCGATGCACTATAAATTGCTATCTTAAAACTGTGGTCTGCATTTTGTTTATTTACAGGGACAGACAAAAGATATCGGTTACAGTACATGTGTTTTCAACTTTGGTTGGCGTTTTTAAGTTTAACTAAATTTTTTCATAGTACGTGTGTGTTTATAAACTCGGTTGTTCATATACAGGGCTACACAAGGGAATCCGAACAGACGTAATCCGTACAGATAGTTTTTAATTCTGTTATGCATTTTCCTGCTGAACTATATTTAGTAGACTGATAGAAGTTTTCGGTATATATAAATTCATATACAGGGCTACGCAAAAAAAGATACATTGTCGTTAACAGTTGGTAATTGCTGCGAGTGAATTTTAAGTTGCCTTTTAGCTTAATATGTGGTGTGTACATAAGTCTTCAGATAATATACAAGGCTGTAAAAAGATTTCAAGTGAATTTACATCGATTGGCGAAAATTGCTAAATGTGAATATTATAACACAACTAAATTTTATCATGCTATATATCCACATCTGTTGATCATATACAGAGCTGCACAAAATAATTCGACAATTTTTTTTAAATTGGAAGGTAATTTCGAAAACATGCGAATTTTTCATCTGTATTAAGTTGTCATTATCGAGCCGAGGTGTATAGGTTTCAGTTTCACGATTGTGCACAGTTTGAATGTGATAATGATAATGTATAGTTTTACAAACAGTAGAATGCACAATAGCTAGCTCCCAGCTGAGACTTCACACAAATGACTTGGTGCTGTGTGCAACCGCTTCTTCACATTTTCCACAAAATTAGGTGTTATTAAAGATTTGTTTTCATTTTGAACATTACCGGTTTGCTTGAATTTGTTTACCATGTTTTTAATAGCTGCTGTGATAGAGACTGATTTTCTAAATTTGTGGGCGAAGTCCTCCTGAACCTGTTCATATATGTAGACAAGTGAATACCAATTAATTTTTCAATTAATTTTCCAGGATTGAAATTCTCCCGAAACCAATGAGTAACATATAAGTGGATTTTTCATTGCTAAACTAAGCGTTTAAACCGACGGAGTGAAAAATGTCCTCGGCTTGAGGCATTTTTCACTCTGTCGGTTTAAACGCTTAGTTTAGCAATGAAAAATCCACTTGTGTGTTACTCATGTAGACAAGAATGATAACCATCAGATAACCTGTAGAGAAATTTGTTTTCATAAAACTCATTTCTTAAAAATGTATAGAGACGTAAGAAACACCCTGTATAATAATGAAATATGAGTAAGCGGCACACAGTGGGACATTTGATAAATCTGTTGCGGCCGAAGTATTTTTAAAGTTAATTTAAATCAATTAAAATCATTAAATATCCTTTTTAGTAACAAATATTTTATTTGCAATAAAAATGATTTATGTTTAACAGTTTATTTTTATATTTTTTTAATAAAAAAAAATAACATTATAAAAATAAAGTTAATAATCATTATGATCCATTACAGCCATATTTGCATTCAACAATTAAAGCACGACTTTATCCTTAAGAATTAAAGCACGGCTTTATCCTTCTCTGGAAATTTCTTTTTTTTAAATCATCCAAATAAATTTTGCACTTACAAACTAGTTCAGCATTCGTTTCCGGATAATATTCCAAAACAAAATTAAAACCTCATGAATCAATAAATAAAATAATACAATAATGTAAATAGAACAGAAATTTAACAGACGTGTAATCAAATTATGTACTTAAACAACAGAAAATAAAAAAAATGAAAAAGGCAACTGTAAGTAGCAAGAACTTTGG
Source organism: Maratus michaelseni (assembly GCA_963931845.1). Classification (NCBI taxonomy): domain Eukaryota; kingdom Metazoa; phylum Arthropoda; class Arachnida; order Araneae; family Salticidae; genus Maratus; species Maratus michaelseni. Next base: position 103,966,529 of record OZ007600.1, read on the forward strand.
CGTTTTCTGCAGCTATTAATTCCTGATATTTGGGTAATATGGAAGTGTTGCTTTTAATAAATTTCAAAACTTTATTTATATACGTAATTCATATTTTTCATATAAAATTGCTTTTTGGTGTTTTTAGTGAACAATATAGAAAATTATATTATATGTAAAAAATCTCTTAGATACTTCAAAAACAAAAACAAACAAAGGTTCCAGCACCGATATTCTGTAACCCAGATACTTGGGTTGGATCCCCTAGTATTTTTAAAAAATATAATGATAAATACTATAGCACCTTATTATAGCACCATACTTTTTAACCGAAACTTAACAGTGTTATTGTTACAAATACAAAAAAAATCAAAGAAATTCTGTCCTGGATTATATAAGTTGATATGCTTTAAAACAATAAAAAGTAAAAAAGTATATATCGTTGTCCTCAGATATCGAAATTGTCTCAAACACATGCTTCAGTAAACACTATCATTTAAAAGTATATATTTTTTCAGATTACATAAATACACAAACATTCAGGATACATTAAAATCACTTTTTACGAAAATCCTGCTCAGTGTTCATGCTAATGAATAATACATTCAGGAAATATAATATCTCTATTGTTATTCTCTTTTCCCATTTAAATCTGTTTTGAGATATTTAATTTTTTTTTCACTGTGGCAATATTTTGAAATGTTTTCAGATGTTTTTGTATTTTTGCTTTTATATACAATGTTTATTGTGTCATGTTGTATATTTTAATTAAAAAAATACGGGATATCTTTCGTTGTATGCGCGTTTTATACGACCGTGGTGGTACGCCTGTAAAAAAAAGGCTGATGCATAATATTTATATTTCTTTAATATAAAATTCGAATGCAAAAAGTTATTTTGAATAGATTGCATATAAGGAAAATATATTAGCGAAATGAATTATTTGCATCTACAGTAGTCTCTTTGCTTACGGATTCGGAAGTTATACGTCCCAGCGATTTCTTTATTATTATTAATCTCTTCGTACCACTTTAAAATATCTATGCCATACACTTATATACTAGAATATTTTTAATAAAAATCTACCTTATTATTATTTTTTTTTTGTACATTGGGATACTATTGAATATAAAAATAGTTGACATTCAGTATCAAAATTTTAATAATAACGATTGTACTTTGTACTAGAACTACAAAGTTATTACAAAAGAATCATCGGGTTTCCGAAGCGTTTATTTCGTAACATAATTGGGTTACAACAATGAGTTATTTATGAAAATAAACCGAAAGTATACAAGATTGACGTCCATACTACAGATGTTCAATATGTGCTCCTTGAGAGATACGGCAGATGTCAAGGCGGATCAGTTCACTCCACACATTACTCAGCATGATAGCGTCGATGGTCGCGAATGCAGTCATGATGCGGTTCTGCAACTCAGCCAAAGTGGTAGGTAAGGGTGGTACGTAAACAAAGTCTTTAAAATATCCCCAAACGAAGGAATCACACGGCAAAAATTCGGGTGATTTGGTCGGCCATGAAAACATTGTCTTGTCCTCCCGGCCACATCGACTAATCCATGGTTGTGGGATTTGTCGATTTAGGTATTCACGAACCTCTTTGTGCCAGTGTGGCAGATCTCCATTCTGTTGGTAAATGAAACCGTTGATATCTTGTACCAGTTGCTTTCTGCTGTCCAGTCGCCATTTTGAATATGACGTTCGTGCAGCAACTATGGCAACCACACGCGCTTGACACATACACAGCGCGAAACTGTAGTTAACGCCATTTCGTTTGCGTTGTCATGAAAACATATACGTTTCCTAGATCGCACGTAGTAACGTATCAAAACCCGATGATTAATTTGTAATAACCCTGTATATTGAAGCCTATGATGTAATTTGAAAAATGTTTTGTTTAGAATATATATTTATATACTCAACAGTTCTAACGTATTAGTGTTACTTAACAAATCTTGCCTCTCCAGAATAGAAAAGATTAGATAAGTATAATCATAAAACACTTAGCTTTCAGAATACAATAACTATAAATATGTTACTTAAGAAACATTAATAAGCTTTTTTCCAAAATTGAAAAAAATGTACTTTGGCTTTTTTATACCAGTGTACAGATTTAATGAGCCCTGTGTAGGTACAAATTCGAATAGCATTAATATGAATGAATTTTATATACATTTATGTGAAAAAAGGTACAACCCATTTCCATTTATAGGTGAAAAGTTTTATTTTTTCCAAATGTCAAATATATATTTTCTTCTTAGATTTTCACAAGATATTATAAAGATATTTATTGCATATAATCTTGTATAGCGCTCATTATTATTATAATCTATGACATATCCTTATATTAAATCAGGAATAGTTATATACTTTGTATTTATGTAGGTATTCCCTGCCGAAGACGCTTAAATTTAATTACGTTTACAGTAACCCTTGATACCCATTCAATAAATTAATGTAGTTTCATTTCATACGTTAAATTACAAACGCCTAAATATAATAACCATTCATTGAAGCTCTGTTATGCACACTATTCATAATACAGTAATTATCATGTCAAATATTTCAATGGTCTTTCATTAGTAACCGACAAAATTGAGTTACCGAGGCTAACGAAAAAGAAAGGCTACCGCGGTGCTTTACGCATATCTTTTTTTACAGACCGCGGGAGTCACGTGATGCTCGAATGCACCAATGCAGGTGTACAAAAAGAGCATCACGTCACTCTAGCGGTCTGTAAAAAAAGAGAAGTGGAATGCACTTTTTTTCGTTAGCCTCGTGAGTTACAGTATGACGTCACTTATATAATTTCCACAGTTTTAATATAATGAAAAATTACCAATAATCATCTTGCAATAAAACGAAATATATTTCAATGATAGGCTTGCAGCATGAAAAGATTTAATATTTTGATGAATTTTGATTTAAAAAATTACCAGATTAAATCATGTTAAGTATGAAAGAAAATAAACATTAGCTGTTATCAAAAGAGATTTTTATAAGCGCTTTGACGACTTTTTAAGTTGACAAATTATAAAACTAATATAACAGAACTATGAAATTCATGTTGTTTTTCACTATTGCGTAAGATGAATTAATATGTAAGGTACACTCGAATACCTCTCTACATATTCATACTTTGCATAGATGTTAATGTATGCGTTATACATATATGCTAAAATATTTCCTAAAGCTCAAATGGTTAGTGTAAAAATGGATCTCACTCATTCAGAATATCATTAAGTTATCCAGCAGCAGTTCTTTGAACTTGAGTCTGACGATTTAGTTTTAGGTACAAATTTGGCGATGTATTGCTAACTATCGTCAAGCATGTATGTGTGCGTGCGAGTATACGTTGAGTGTCAATCGCCATTCATTCCTATTAGGCACTGATTTCCAATCCAAAATAGTAATAATATATTAATGAAATATGAGTAAGTGTCACACAGTGGACTATTGATAAGTACAAAATTTGTGTTTTTTTAAGTTTATTTGAATTGATTTAAATCAATAAATATATATTTTAGTAACAAATATTGTATTCGTAACAAACAAAATGATTTATGCTTTACAGTTTAATTTTTATATTTGTTTAATTAAAAAAAAAAACTATATAAAAAAAGTTAATAATCGTTAGGATCCATTACAGACCTATTTGCATTCGAGAATTAAAGCACGGCTTTATCCTTCACTGGAATTTTTTTTTTTAATCATCCAAAAAAATTAACACATTTTCATTTACAAATAATATAAATAACTCAGCGTTTGTTTTCGGATAATATTCCATACCGAAATTACAAATTTCAGGAATCAATAAATAAAATAATAAAATAATGTAAATAAAACAGAAATGTAACAAACGTGTTATCAATTTACGGGCTTAAACAACTGAAATTATCAAAGCAATTGAAAAAGGCTGCTTTAAGTGGAAAAATGTTTGGCGTTTTCTTCAGCTATTAATTCCTGACATGAGGGTAATGTAGAAATATCGCTTTTAATAAATTAAAAAACTTTTACATAATTCGAATTTTTCATATAAAAGTGGTTTTTGGTGGACTATCTAAAATATTATACAAAATATAAAAAATCTCTTAGAGACTTAAAAAAAAAGTCTTTTGACCTCTTTCTGTAACCCGAGACCCGGTTGGATCCACATTAAAACCCCATGAATTAATAAATCTACTATATATATAAAACACAAACGTAAATTTCGTTCCGTTCCTTTATAACTCGAGTTCTGCCGAATGGATTTTGATGGAACTTGCACTGTTCGATAGATCATTTTTCAGGGAAGGTTTTAGTATATAACACAACGTTCTACGTATATTAGTCATAGAATTATGACAGAAAGTTCTGTTATTTTGGCCGAAAAGGTTACCATTGCTAATTTTTTGGCGATCATTACTGTTGCAGAAAGAAATGAAAAGGCTATACATCTCCAAAAATAAAAGAAAACTGTTGCTAATTTTATTAAAAAAAAAAAGAAAGAAAAAAGAAAGAGACAGAAAAAAAGAGTTTTGATGAGATAATATTACAAAACGAAAATATTCAATTTAAACATGATTGGGAATGTTCATATTGCTTAAAAAAATATTCAAGGGGCAAGATTGCTATTGAAAAATACTTGGCGATTTTGATTATACTTTTGACCCCAAACAATTTGATTTTAAGCCAAAAGGTGTCTTTTTTTTGTTGCAGAAAGAATTGAAATGGCTATACATCTGTAAAAATAAAAGAAAAAACTGTTACTAATTTTATTTTTAAAAAAAGAAAGAAAAGAAAAAAAAAGAAAAACAGTTTTGATGAGAGATTTTAAGCCAAAGGGTGTTTTTTTTTCAAGTGTACGACAGCATTTTTGCAGTATATACATATTTATGTACTTTTCGGTTAGCCGGGCTCCAGTGATATATATATATATACATGTATATATATACTAGCAAGCTACGCCCGCTGCGCTGGTCGGTTTCTACAAATGAACCTTGAATCAAACGAAATATATCGATTAATTTGACCTTGTGTTTGAAAGCAATCTGTATATTTACCTGGAATATCCTTTCACATTACTGAAAAATGACGTCATTGCGCTATTAAATTCTGTAATGTGCAGTCCAAATTTTAGCTGTTAAAGACCAACTCCTTTATTTGGTCATTTACAGTTAGGGAATGAAGCTAAAGAATGATAAAACTATATGCAATATACTAAAACCATCACTAATAATTATCGAACTAACAATGCAAACAAACTAACAAACAAAATCCATTCAGTAGAAGTTTTTATAAAGTCTAATCTTTGATAATCGGGTTCATCTGATTATAGAACTTTTCCACTTAATTCTAAAACTAACACAACTATATAACGATATGAAATATGCTAAAACCATCCTCACAAATTATCTACTTAACAATGCAAGTCGCAAAAAATACGCCCAGAAAAAACTTTTAAAAAGGCTAATCTTTCGGAATCGGGTTCACCTGACTATATAACTTTCACACATAACTGTTTGACTGAGCAACGTAGAACAATATGTAGTACACTATAACCATTCCTGAAATAGCATCTAACTAACTAACAATACAATTCTCATCAAAATCCGTCCAGTAGAACTTTTTCAGAATGCTAATCTTTCATAATCGGAATCGAATATTGAAAAGGCTAATATTTGATTAAAAAAATTGTCACCCGATTTTCGAATTTCCCCCTATAATTCTAGAACTAAGCAACGTAGAATAATATGTTATAAAAATAAAACTTTCCCTAGAACATTATCTAACAGTGTAGGTTCCATCGAAATCCATTCGGCAAAATCTTTTAAAAAGGCTAATCTTTCATAATCGGATTGATCTGATTATAGAACGTCCCATAATAATTCTATAAATAAGCTACGTAAAACGATATTTTATACAATTAAACATTCCCTGAAAAACTATCTTACAGTTTAAGTTCTACGTAAATCCATTCAGCAGAACTCGAGTTATAAGCAGCGGGAACGAAATTTCATATATGTAGAAGTAAATAGAAGTATATTGCAATTAATATAGTTTGCATTTGAATATAAAAAAGGGTATTTTTTGGTTAGCCGGCGCCAGTGTGTCAGTCTGTACGTATATAAATATAAATGTATATACATACATATATATGTACATATTCATACATATATGTGTATGTATATGTATGCAGACATGCCAAGTCTCCGACTTTTTGCACGCCAGTATTATCTTAGAGAAAATGTTGTTCTTTTAAATCGCAGATTGTTCCGATTACTTAAAACAACATTTTCTGTACTAAAATACTGGTGTCCAAAAAGCCGGAGACTTGGCAACTCTGTGTATGTATTATATGTATTTGTGCAGATATATGTGTATATATATGTGTGTGTGTATATATATATATACATGTATATATCTATCACTGGCGCCCGGCTATCCGAAAAGTACCAATAAGAAAAATACTGCAAAAATGCTGTAGTACACTTGAAAAAACACCTTTTGGCTTAAAATCTCTCATCAAAACTGTTTTTCTTTTTTTTTTGCTTTTCTTTCTTTTTTTTTAAATAAAATTAGTAACAGTTTTTTCTTTTATTTTTCCAGATGTATTGCAATTTCAATTCTTTCTGCAACAAAAAAACACCTTTTGGCTTAAAAACAAATTGTTTGGGGTCAAAAGTAAAATCTAAATCGCCAAAAACAAAAGATAAATCACCAAATAGAAATCTTGCTCCTTGAATATTTTTTTAAGCATTACCAACATTCCCAATCATGTTTAAATTAAATATTTTCGTTTTATAATATTATCTCTCATTAAAACTCTTTTTCCCTTTTTTTTTCTTTTCTTTCTCTTTCTTTTTTCTTTCTTTCTTTCTTTCTTTTTTTAAAAATAAAATTAGCAACAGTTTTTCTTTTATTTTTCGAGATGTATAGCCTTTTCATTTCTTTCTGCAACAATAATGGTCGCCAAAAAATTAGCAATGGTAACCTTTTCGGCCAAAATAATAGAACTTTCTATCATAATTCTGTAACTAATGTACGCAGAACATTATGTTATATACTAAACCCTTCCCTGAAAAATTATCTATCGAACAACGCAAGTTCCATCTAAATCCATTCTGTGGAACTCCAGTTATAAAGGAACGGAACGAAATTTCCGTTTGTGTTTTATATATATAGTAGATATACACACATATATATATACATATATCTACAAAAATACATGTATATACATACATATATATACACTTATATGTATGAATATATACATATATATATATGTACATATATCACTGGCGCCCGGCTAACCGAAAAGAACCTTTTTTGTTCAAATGCAAACTATATATTAATGGCAATATACTTCTATTTACTTCTACATACATGAAATTTCGTTCCGGCTGCTTATAACTGGAGTTCTGCTGAATGGATTTTCGTAGAATTTAAACTGTAAGATAATTTTTCAGGAAATCTTTTATTGTATAACATATCGTTCTACGTAGCTTAGTTATAGAATTATTCTGGGAAGTTCTATAATAAGATCAATCCGATTATGAAAAATTAGCCTTTTTAAAAGATTTTGCCGAATGGATTTTAATGGAACCTACATTGTTAGATAATTTTCTAGGGAAAGTTTTATTATATAACATATCATTCTATGTTGCTTAGTTCTAGAATTATAGGGGGAAATTCGAAAATCGGGTGACCATTTTTTTAAAAATCAAATATTAGCCTTTTCAATATTTGATTCCGATTATGAGAGAATAGCCTTTTTAAAATATTTTGCCGAATGGATTTGATGGAACCTACACTGTTAGATAATTTTCTAGGGAAAGTCTTATTACATAACATATCATTTTACGTTGCTTAGTTCTAGAATTATTGAGAGAAATTCAAAAATCGGGAGACCATTTTTTTAATCAAATATTAGTCTTTTCAATATTTGATTCCGATTATGAAATATTAGCCTTCTGAAAAAGTTCTACTGGGCGGATTTTGATGAGAATTGTATTGTTAGTTAGATGCTATTTCAGGAATGGTTTTAATGTACTACATATTGTTCTATGTTGCTTAGTGAAACAGTTATGTGTGAAGGTTATATAGTCAGGTGAACCCGATTCCGAAAAATTAGCCTTTTTGAAAGTTTTTACTGGGCGTATTTTTTGCGACTTGCATTCTTAAGTACATAATTTATAGGGATGGTTTCAGTATAATTGTATATCGTTCTGTTAGTTTTAGAATTATGTGGAAAAGTTCTGTAATCAGATGAACCCGATTATCAAAGATTAGCTTTTATAAAAACTTCTACTGAATGGATTTTGTTAGTTAATTTGTTTGCGTTGTTAGTTCGATAATTTTTAGTGATGGTTTTAGTATATTGCATATAGTTTTATCATTATTTAGCAAACCCTTACTGTAAATGACCAAATAAAAGAGTTAGTCCTTAACAGCTAAAATTTTGACTACACATTAGAAAATATTATAACGCAATCACTTCATTTTTCAGTAATGTGGAAGGATATTCCAGGTAAATATACAGATTGCTTTCAAATTCAAGGTCAAATTAAACGATATATTTCGCTTGATTCAAGGTTCATTTGTAGAAACCGACCAGCGCAGCGGGCGTAGCTTGCTAGTAAACTAATAAAATAATGTAAATAAACAGAAATTTAACAGACGTGTTATCAAATTACGTACTTTAACAACTGAAAATATAAAAAAAAATGAAAAAGGCAACTGTAAGTAAGAAGATCTTTGGCGTTTTCTGCAGCTATTAATTCCTGATATACATGGAAGTATCGATTTTAATAAATTTCAAAACTTTATTCATATACATTATTCATATTTTTCGTATAAGATTGCTTTTTGGTGTTTTCATTGGACAATCTAGAAAATTACATTAAATGTAAAAATCTGTTAGAGACTTAAAAAAAGCGTTCCATCTATATTCTGCAACCCCAGACACTCGGGTTGGATCCCCTACTATTTTTAAAAATATACTGTTAAACACAGCATTAGAGTAGCATATTTTTTAACCAAAACTTAACAGTGCTATTGTCACAAATACAAAAAAAATCAAGAAATTCTGTCCTGGAGTATATAAGTTGAAATACTTTAAAATCGTAAAAAGTAAAAATAAATATATCTTTGTGCAGAAAACTGTACTATCGCCTCAGATATCGAAATTGCCTCAAACACGTGCTTCAGACAGCACTATCATTTAAAAGTCTATTTTTTTAAAGATTACAAAAATACATAAACATTCAGGATGGTTCATACATTGAAATCGCTTTTTACGAAAATCCTGCTCAGTGTTCATGCTAATGAACAATGCATTCAGGAAATATAAAATCTCTATTGTTATTCTCTTTTCCCATTTAAATCTGTTTTGAGATATTTCAGTTTTTTTCACTGTGGCAGTATTTTGAAATGTTTTCAGATGTTTTTGTATTTTTACTTTCATATATAATGTTTGTTTTGTCCTGTTGTATGTTTTACTTACAATAAATACCGGTTATCTTTCGTTGTATGGGCGTTTTATAGGACTGTGGGGTACACCTCGTAAAAAAAAGGCTGATGCATAATATTTTCATATTATTTTTTAATATATAAAAAGGCAAAAAGTTATTTTGAATATATTGCATATAAGGAAAATATATTAGAGAAAGGATTTATTTGCAACTCCAGTAAAACCTTTGGTTACAGATTCGGTAATTACACATCCCACCAATTCTTTTAATATTATTATTCTATTCGTTCCACTTTAAAAATATATATCTATGCCATACACTTACACTAGGATATTTTAAATAAAAATCTACTATTTTTTATAAATTGGGATACGGTTGAATATAAAAATAGTCGACATTTCTGCCCCGTAATCAGAAGGTTAATAATAACGACTATACTTTTTACTAGAACTATATTGAAGCATATGATGTAATTTGCCAAATGTTTTGTTTAGAATATATACTTATATACTCAACAGTTCTAGTTTATTAGTGTTACTTAACCCCTTCGCGACGAGCGTCCATTACAGAATTTTTAATCTTTTGCCACCGGTTTTTCAAAACAGAAATTTTCGCTTAATTGAATCTCAGAAATGCTGTTATTCAATAAGTCAAAGTTTACCATAAAAAGTAACTGGTGGGAATAATCGAGGATTCTGAGCACCTTAGGCGTCACGTATACCTGTCGTTCGTCCCCAAGGGGTTAATAAATCTTGCCTTTCCACAAGATACAAGATACAATATTAAATTATTATTACCATAAAATACTTAGCTTGCAGGATACAATAACTATAAATATGCTACTAAAGAAAAAATAATAATAAGTTTTTTTTCCAAAATTGAAAAAAAAAATGGACATTCGCCTTTTTCTACTAGTGTACAGATTTGCTGAGACATGTGTAGCTACAAATTCGTATAGCTTTCATATGAAAGAATTTTTTATACATTTATGTGAAAAAAAATTACAACTCATTTCCATTTATAGGTGAAATGATTTAAATTTTCTAAATGACAATTATGTATTTTCTTCTTAGATTTTTACAAGATATTGTAAAGATATTTATTGCATATAATCTTGTATAGCGTTCATTATTCTAATCCATGACATATCCTTATATTAAATCAGGAATAGTTATATACTTTGTATTTATATAGGTATTTATATAGGTATCCCTGACGAAGACGCTTAAATTTAAACACGTTTATAAAACCCTTAATATCCATTCAATAAATTACTGTAGTTCCATTTCATACATTAAATTCGAAACCCCTAAATATAATAACCATTCATTGAATCTCTGCTATGCACACTATTCATAATACAGTAATTAACATGTCAAATATTTCAATGGTCTTTCAATAGTAACTGACAGAATTGAGTTACAGTATGACGTCACGTATATAATTTCTACAGTTTTAATTTAATGAAAAATTACCAATAATCATCTTGCAATAAAAATAAATATATTTCAATGATAGACTTTCAGCATGACAAAATTTAATATTTTGATGAATTTTGATTTTAAAAAATACCAGATTGAACTTGTTAAATATGAAAGAAAATGGACATTAGCTGTTATTAAAAAAGTTTTTTATGAGCGCTTGAACTACTTTTTATGTTGACAAATTATAAAACAATATAACAAAACTGTAACATCCATGTTGTTTTTCACTATTGCTTAAGATGAATTAATGTGTAAGGTACACTGGAATACCTCTCTACATATTCATACTTTGCATAGCTGTTACCTCTTAACCCCTTCCGGCACAGTGGTCCCACTCCGGGCACACATAATTTTAATTCCAAACTTGCATTCTGCACCAAGAATATTTTAATAAAATTTTGTTTTCTATAATGAAAGCTTAAAATAAGGAGTTCGAATTTTCTAAAAAATTCGTTTGTAAATTCCGGTGTCAGTCAGAAATTTCTCATTTTACGAACGGAATTTGTCTGTGCCGGAAAGGGTTAACCACCACCACGTACCTGTTTACGTCATAAAATCCTCTATCTGTAATACCAGGACATATGTAGTTTTTTTTTATTCAAATTTTTAAATTTATACCAGAAAAATACAGTAGTAATTTATATTATATATAATGCCAGACTTTTCGCGATTGCATAAATTAAAGTTATTCTTTAAAAGTTTCCGGTGTGAATTTGTATTTTTTATGACATTTAACACAGCTGGTGTTCAGTATACTATCTCTAAATTGAATATCACTGCTCCCTGAATACTAAGCCTGAGCGGTGACAACAATGGCGGCTGCCGCAGGCCGATTTTTTTTTTTAATTTTTTTTTAGCTTTTGAACGGTCCCTCGAAATTCCACACCAATAATTTCTAAAAGTTTTTTTCGCCTTGTTTTTCGGAGATCAAATAAGTCAAAGATAACTTTTAGATATTATTGGTGTTGAAGTTTGAGGGACCGTACAAACGATTCCGCCTGCGGCAGCCGCCATTTTTTTCAGCGCGCAGGCCTAGTATTCAGGGGGCGGTGTTGAATATGGTAGCTTAAGGGGTTAATGTATGAAGCGTTATACATATATGCCAAAATATTTCCTAAAGCTTAAATGTACGTTAGTGTACAAATGGATCTCACTCATTCAGAATATCGCTAAATTAGCCAGTTTGCAGTTCTTTGAACTTGAGTCTGACGATTTAGTTTTAGGTACAAATTTGGCGATGTATTGCCAACTATCGTCAAGCATGTATGTGTTCGTGTGAGTACACGTTGAGTGTCAATCACCATTCATTCCTATAGAAAGGCATTAATTTCCAATCCAAAATAGTAATAATATATTAATGAAATATGAGTAAGCGTCAAACAGTAGGACTGTTGATAAGTCCAAAGTTGTTGTTGTTTTTTTTTAAGTTTTTTTCAATCTATTTGAATCAATAAATATATTGTTTGGTAACAAATATTGTATTTGTAAAAAAAAAAAAAAAAAAAAAAAAAAAAAAAATCTAGTCGGATATTCCAATCCCAAAACTTTCTTCTAACTCATAGATGTTAATGCTTTAAAATTTTCTATCAGACCGCCAAAAAAAATCAATATATTTCGTCATTCTGTTGTTCGTCAGCTTCTTACGAGTTGTCGGGTTACCTGGATGCGAGCAGCCGATGCATTATACTAAACTACGAAAAGTCCTTCTGACCTATACCGGAAGGAAAATATTTTTAACCATCTATAGCCTCCCTATTGCTTGGTTTTGAGATTATGTCTAATTATACTGAAAATAGACGAAGCTAAAATGCGCGGAACCGGATTACGGGAGAGTCATTCCCAGTTCTCGTCAATATCGAATTTGAATGAAAATATCGCCAAATTAGATCGACATAGCTAAGTTTGCTTCATATACGGCAGCGTATTTTTGTCGCCAAATCTGACGATATTTCGCAAATTATCGCCAAGCTCGGCGAGAATTTGACGTTGGCGAATATAAATATTTAGTTTTATGCATGTAAGTGTTGAAACAATGGTTACAACAATTACAACAAGGAAAGAAAATTTGGCGAAACCATGTTCACTAAAACTCATAAATTAAACCTGATGGAGGAATCCCGCTGTATTGTTTCAAAATGTTAGCCACCATATAATTTCAAACTGATATATCTCAGCCATTTTTTAAAATAGAGGCAAAACAAAAAATGCTCTGGAATCCTTGGATCAAGGCCGAACATTTAACGCAATTTTTTTTAGGATTTCTCATTTTTTGTACATTTTTTAAAAAAAATCTTTAAATGGCTATTACTGCGCCCCTTCCAGGCGCAATAAACCCCAAATTCAACTAGGATCTGCAGGCCACAGTCAGAAACATATACAAAAACTTTGGTTCAATTATCAGCATAATTTCATACACTTTTCGATGATACAATAGTGAAAATGGAACAAAAATCGCGATCACAGAGATCAATCGTCGAAATATCCTCAAATTCAAGTGAGACCTGTTGGCCATATCCAAAAATATAGAAAAAAATTGTCTTAATTTAAAATATAACTTCATACATTTTTCGATGATACAATGAAAAGAGACTGGCGGAAGGCCGGACACACAGCCATTTTGTAAAAACATTTTTTCGGAATATCTGACCCATAAAACGTGTAAATCCGTTGAAAACCGGAAGTCGAAAAAAATGTCGATTACAATACTGTCTTCTATTATAGACAGAGAAAAGTAAAAATGTTAATGCTTTACAGTTTTATTTTTATATTTGTTTAATTAAAATAAATAACAACATAAAAATAAAGTTAATAATCGTAGGATCCATTACAGACCTGTTTGCATTCCAGAATTAAAACACGGCTTTATCCTACACTGGATTTTTTTTTTAATCCAATTAAGTTAACTCATTTGCACTTACAAACAATATAAATAGCTCAGCTTTTTTTTTTTTTTTTTTTTTTTGATAATATTTCACAACGAAATTAAAACTTCAGGAATCAATAAATGAAAGAAAATAATAAAATAATGTAAATAAAACAAAAATTTAACAGACGTGTAAACAATTTACGTGCTTAAACAACTGAAAATATTTTTTTTTAAAATGAAAAAAGCTGTTGTAAGTAGCAAGATCTTTGGGCGTTTTCTTCAGCTATTACTTCCTGACATGAGGGTAATAAGGAAATATCGCTTTTAATAAATTTAAAATTTTTTACAGAATTCGTATTTTCATATAAAATTGCTTTTTGGTGTTTTTAGTGGACAATCTAAAAATTATGCTAAATGTAATAAATCTCTTAGAAACTTAAAAAAAGGTAATATCATCTCTTTCTGTAACCCGAGACACCCGGGTTGGATCCCCTAGTATTTTTTAAAAAATAATTTAAAAAACACATCTTTAGCGCACCTTATTTTTTTAACCGAAATTTAACAGTATTATTGTCACAAATATAAATAAAAATATTATCATAAAAGAAATTCTGTCCTGGACTGCTGGACTATATAATTTGAAATACTTTAAAATCGTAACAAGTAAAATTGAAGATATCGTTGTGCAGTAAACTGTACTATCGCCTCAAATATCGAAATTGTCTCGAGTACATGCTTTAGTAAACACTATCATTTCAAAGTCTATTTTGTTTCAGGTTACAAAAATGCATAAACATTCAGGATGGTTTATACATTGAAATCGTTTTTTTTTTACGAAAACCCTGCTCATTGCTCATGCTATTGAAGAATGCATTCAGGAAATAAAATATCTCTATTGTTACACTCTTTTTCAAATTGGAATTTGTTTTGAGATTTTTTTTATTTTTTGACTATGGCAATATTTCAAACATGTCTTGGTTTTTTCGTAGATTTTTCACAAGATATTATAAAGATATTTACTACATATAATCTTCTATCAATTGCCTTATTATAACTTATGTAATATCCTTCTGTTAAATCAGGAATGGTTATATATTTTAAATTGATATATCTATTCGCATAACCGAAGACGTTTAAAATTAATCGCGTTTATAATAACCTTTGATACCCATTCAATAAATTACACTTGTTTGGAATTCATATGTTAAATTCGAAGCCTCTAAATATAATAATCATTCATTGAAACACCGTTATGCACAGTATTCGTGATACAGTAATTAACATGTCAAATATTTCAATGGTTCATCAATAGTAATTGACAGAATTAGTTACAGTATAACGCTACGTCTATAATTTCCATAGCTTTATTATACTGAATAATTACAAATAATACATCTTGCAATAAAACTAAATATATTACAATGATAGATTTCAGCATGAAAATATTTAACATTTTCAAAATTTTTTGTTTAAAAAAATACCAGATTAAATCTTTTTAAGTATGAAAGAAAATAAAGGTTACTTTTAATAAAAGGGAATTGTATGAGCGCTTGACCTATTTTAAATCTTGTAGTTGACATATTAATAAACTAAGGTAACAAAATTGTGAAATTTCTGTTGTTTTTCACTGTTGTACAAGGTGAATCAATATGTTAGTTACTCAAATACCACTCTATACATATTCATACATTACGTAATGAGGGGTTAAACGTAGATGCCAATATTTCGTAATGCTCGAATAATAAATGTAAAAATGGAATTCACTCATTCAAAATATCGCTAAGTTGGCCATTATGCAGATTTTTGAACTTGAGTTTGACGATTTATTTTTAGTGCCGAATTTGGCGATGCATTGCCAACTATCGTCAACCATGCATGTGTGCTGTGAGCATATATAAATTGTCAATCGCCATTCATTCCTGTTAAGTACTGGTTCTTATTTGAAAATAATACTAATGTATTAATGAAATACCGGGTGTCCCAAAAAAGACTGGTGGATTTTAAAATTCAATAACTTGCAAATGGTGACAGATAATAAAAAAATTCTTGCAGGAGGGTTATGTATGATGTCAGGAATTTTCTTACTGTGATTCTCAATTTTAGTTCGAATTTCAAATAATAGATGGCGCTGAAAGCGATTGGCGCGCAGTCGAAGTCGAAACTAACGACCCTCAGCATTGATGCCCCGCCTCCTGAACACTAGGCCTGCGAGCTGACAAAATTGTCGGCTGTCGCAGGCGGATATTTTTTTCAGCGTTTGAACGGTCCCTCGAACATTAACACCAATAATTTATAAAAGTTTCCTTCGCCTAGTTTTTCTCAGATCAAATAAAGGTAGTTTAGAATAGAATGTGCTCCCTGGCGGTGTAAGGTGGAATTAAAGGAACTTTAGGTGTGTGCGCAGCGCGCCTCCTGTATGGTTCCGTAAGCAGGAGGGACCGGTTTCGCAAGTTCGTTCAGAAAGAGGTTTATTTATAACAGAATGAGGCCCCTTGCGGTAGAAAGTGGAACTAAAACATGTTTTAAACATTTGACGTTTATTTGGAAAGATGAACCAGCGAAACGGACGTAGTCTGCTTGTCAAAAAAATATAACAAATATAAAAAAGAATTAGAGATTTTAATTAAAATAAATTGTTTTATCCTATATTCTCTAACCAGAGAAGCCCGGGTTGGATCTTCTAGTATGCATAATTTGCGAACAAAGAAGTCCGCTTTTTATAAGTAGCTTAAAAATGAAAAAAGTCATTAGATTCCAAATAAATTCCATAACCATGCCTGAAATGTTTATGCTTTTACATATAAAAATACCTTCGTAAATGAATCAGAACGTTTCGCGTTGTTGAACGATAACAAATATTTTTTTTTTTTTGTAAAAAGCCTTAACAGGACATGAAGCTATTAAGTATGCATAACGAAATCATGGATTTATGTCGGATTGTGTAAATACCAAAACAATGGCTTTTTTCCTCTTTTGAGCAATACAATGTGTATTGTAATTACTATTTGTCACTAATAATCTTATAATGCTAAGAATATGCTTCAAAATAACTTTTAATATTTCTTTTACTTAAACTTCTAAAAACTTTACCTAAACAATACGAAATAAATACAGTGTACGTATAATTGTATCACAATATTTAATTAAAATTTTTTGGTTTTATTTAACCACTGATAAATGTGGAAAATTCGGTGAATAAACGCGGCGATTATGAATTCTGCTATTTACATATTATATGGAATTTTTCTTATCTTAAATAGTGATGAAATACTCATCGGAAATTCCAAGGAGTCTACGTAACTTGATAAATTAATAGATCAATATCATAACGTTATTTATAACTTACCCCTCATACGTAGTATAGGGTAAATTTTGCAATCGTTTTAAAAACCGAAAAATTTTTTTACACGTTTCAGACACTGGATATTCCGAAAAACATATTTTTAAAAAAATGCCATTTGTCTGTTTGTGTGAGTGTCTGTGTGACTTTAAACGCTCTATCTCCCACTCAAAATGAGATAGAGACTTCAAATTTGGTATGTATTTAGTATGTAATAATGGGAAGAAGCTTATTGAATTTCAGTAACCTCGATTATCCGGAAATATTTTTTTCGGGCTCTTGAAATATTCGTTCTGATAAAAGGTATATAAAAATTTTCGAAATTGTTTATTTGAAGGAGTGTATATAAAAGACAATGAAAAAACATAAATTTTGCATAAAGAATGAAGTCGATCGAATGATTAGTTGCCGAGATATTTGTAATCCAATTTTCCTCACTCTTCGATTTTTCGTGGCCCTGTATTTCATTCAAATTGCAATTCAGACATATATTTTAATTGGAAATGAGACACTTAATCCGATACAGTAAACTATTAGTTAATAAGATTATCATTTTTGGAGTTATAAGGATGTTTTTTTTACGCAATTCAGTAATAGAGCATTTAGAGTTCAAGACGTCATCAAGCCACGATTTTATTCCAATTGCAATGCATTTATAGTTTACACATGTTTTATTTTCATATTTGGTATTATGCATATTCATGATGGGTAAGTATTACGGTGGCCCCCAACGACTAGTTTTACATTACAAAATAGACTATTGAATTAGTGGAGAAACCTGCTATTTCAAAGATGATGACATAAATAAATATTTAAGGACCGCTTTTGAATAAGGCAGCAAAATTAATATTTTATCAAAGATCCCAGGGTTCTTTTTAAAGAATGTCAGCAATGTTAAAGCCTGTTGAGAGTTATAACATGCAAAACATATATAATTCATTAATGTTACAAAATCTGGTTAGACAATATCTATAATTTTGCAGAGATACTTGTCATAGTAAATTGTAATGTATATTTTGTTACCAAGAGATTTCAGTTTACTGCATTAATAATTTGAAAGGGTTTAAAATTGCTTCAATGCATTTTAAAGTACATTGTTGTAACCTTTTAGCATAGTTATTTATCAAATATGAAAATTTATTTAGGGATACTATTAATAATTAATGAAAACATTTTGTGAACTAAGTATGTTACACTGTTACATGGACGCATGATTAGTTTTAAAATTTCCTAATTACCGTCGAATATAAAAGTATTTTAATATTAAAATATGCTTTAATTAATTTCCCAAATTACTTTCAGCTAATAAGGTCAATTTACATTTTTCCGTAGAAATTGCTTCGACAAAATGAAATAGTTTTAACATCTTCGATCGTTTAAATAATAATAGATAGGGAATTAACATTTGCATGACATTCAGGCGAATTTTTTTAATATGACAGAATTATATACACAGATATACAGGGTGTCCCGACGTATTGTTGGTCAATATATAATTCGTAAACTGTTAGTTTTAGATGTATTGCTTTTATTGCGAAGATGTTACAAATGTTTTCCATAATCATATGAAATTTCATTTTTTTTTTCAAAAAAAAAGTAAATTTTGCTAAAGTTACGAAGTTAAAATTTCTACATGACGGGTTTTTATATAACAGAATTATATACATCTATACAGGGTGTCCCGTCTTATTGTTGGGTAATATCTAAGTCGTAAACTGTTAGTTTTAGAGGTATTGCTTTTGTTGCGAAGATGTTACAAATGTTTTCCATAATCATATGAAATTCCAATTTTTTAAAGTTAATTTTGCAAAAGTTATGAAATTGAAGTTTCTACACGGTCTTCACGGTCTTATTGAGTTTTGATACTTTGATTGTACGAATTTTTGACGCTTTCTAACGCCAAAAAGGGGAAATCGTTTCTTTAGTATAAGATTCAGTTATTGTGTTTTCTGTTTCTAAAAGTAATTTTAATTTGTAGACTAGTGTTATTAGAATCACATTATAAAAGGGAATTTATAAAGTAGTGGAAAATAAAAACACGCTGGCCAATAGCTAATTAGTAACCTGTTAGTTTTAGATGTATTGCTTTTATTGCGAAGATGTTACAAATGTTTTCCATAATCATATGAAATTCCAATTTTTTAAAGTTAATTTTGCAAAAGTTACAAAATTTAAATTTCTACACTCTCTTCACAGTCCCTAAGTTATATGTATAAAAGCTTTTTACAAGCTCTAACAATTAAAACACTGAAAAAGGAATTTTTGCATAATCGAAACATATTGAGTTTTGATACTTTGATTGTACGAATTTTTGACGCTTTCTAGCGCTAAAAAGGGGAAATTGTTTCTTTAGTATAAGATTCAGTTATTGTGTTTTTTGCTCCTAAAAGTAATTTTAATTTGTAGACTAGCGTTATTAGAATCACATTATAAAAATGAATTGATAAAGTAGTAGAAAAATAAAAACACGTATCATTTTTTTTCAGCCAGTATTTTGGTGATGCACTTGTAAATGTAGAATATGTTTATATTAAATAAAGAAAATCATTATTCGACCTTCTATACAGGATGTATCGAACTTTGTGTCATGTAACAAACTTTAACAAGTGATATGTGCCACAACAGTAGAAAAAAAATATTAATTTTTCTTAATCTAAAAGATATATAATATTACCACGAACGAAAATTTACATAATAATTTCTAAAAGTTTTCTTCGCCTAGTTTTTCTAAGATCAGATAAGTGAAAGAAAACATTTAGATAATATTGGTTTTAAAGTTCGAGGGATCGTTCAAACAAAGAAATAAAAATCCGTCTGTGACAGCCGCCATCTAGTATTCAGGGGGCGGTGCATCAGTGCTGAGTGGCGTCCGTTTCGGCCTCGATTGAACGCCAATCGCTGTCAGCGCCATCTATTGTTTGAAATTTGAACTAAAATCAAGAGTCACAGTAAAACAAACTCCTGACATCATACATAACCCTCCTACAAGTATTTGTTTAATATCTGTCACCGTTTGCAAGTTATTGAATTTTAAAATCCATCAGTCATTTTTGGGACACCCGGTATTTATCATTACACATTTACATTACCACATGGTTTAGTCATACACCACACAATGTCAAATTACAGAGCATAAAAATTAAAATAATGTGAAATTTTTTTTTAATTTTTGGTGTCGGCTTTACCGCGTTAGAAGAGATGGATAACTAACTGTTCCTAAATGAAATAACTCTAGTTTTAAGTAATAGGTGAATATGTTTTATTTGTTAAAAAACATGCGTGGCAGGTGAAAACTTAAATGAACTACTTAAGATATTTTTAAATACAGTAAAATGGATAAATGTTTTTTTTCTGTTGTCTTTGTATTTTAAATTGTCTTAAATAATAAAAAATAAATTACTATTATTTTTTAAAGGATAATATGGTAGTAGTAATTCAAAATAGGTTATATTTTAATTCGTGCAACGATATTGTAGGAATCGGAAATATTTCCCATGCACTGCAAATAATAAACAAATATTGGCATGAACATTGACAATGAAATGCGAAATATTTCTTACCAATATTGAATCAATATTTGCGAAGTGTAAATACATCAATGTTCG
The DNA here is from genome assembly GCA_963931845.1 of Maratus michaelseni. Classification (NCBI taxonomy): domain Eukaryota; kingdom Metazoa; phylum Arthropoda; class Arachnida; order Araneae; family Salticidae; genus Maratus; species Maratus michaelseni. The sequence goes on from OZ007600.1 coordinate 103,987,276, forward strand.
GTCAGTATTTCCAACCAATATTGCTTGCATTCGATATACACAATACAAAGAATATTTACGCAATATCGTTTGTACTAGCCTTCTAACAAAATAATATTGGAAAATATTTTCTTAATCATAAAGTAGATTTTTAAAAATGCTACATTAATATTACTCTTTTCTTCATTTTTGTCAGTGTTTGTGCGGTGTTTTAATTAATATTATAATGCACGCCTAGCGTAAGCGTAACAAAAATATATTGAGACTATATACAGTAGATTTCACATTATTTTGTGAATAACATTGCTGTAAATAATACATAATTAAAATTATTGGAATTGTAGTGTATTGTAGGTGTAGTGTATTGTAATTGTAGTGTATTGTAAAAGGTGCGAAAATGGAAGTTGAACATATGCCATACAAACTATTCTATTGTGAGTACCAAAGTTGTAGTGCGTTTTCAATCATAGTAGTTTTTTTTTCTTTCTTTTTTTTATGTGGAAATATTTCTTAGGTTGAAGTATTTTATCCGAAAAAATAGATTTGAAGTTGCGATATTTGACGGAACAGTTTTAATTTGGAAACTTTTCTTATTCAATTTCGTTTTCAAAATTACACTTTTTTCAACTGAGATTTTAGCATTTAAGAAAATAACTTTTTTTTGATGACGTAATTTTAAATCAGATAGGGTAAAAATTAAAATAAAGCGAAAAGTTTTTTTTAAATCCAAGCTACAACATGCCAGAAAAGGTTTAAAATATATCCTTAGTTTTAAGTGTTAGGTGAATATATTCCATGCGTTAAAAAACTTCTGTGACAAGAGAAAACTTAATTAAACTACGTGATATGTTTTGACGTTAGTAAACATATAATTTTAATAAAAGTTATTCACTTCTTTATTAATTCTGTTTATATTTTAAAGATAAAAAATATTTTTGAAATAGAAATTACTAAATTGCATTTTACAATTATTACTCATAATTGAAATTAATTCTACGGTTCAAGACATTTGTTTAAAACAATGAGGTTGAAGGAAATCAAAATATAGGAAAATATATTATTTATTTTACAATTGCAAAAAGAAAAATAAAATAAAAAACGAACAAAAAAGAAAAAAGAATGATAAAAGACAAAATAATAATAATAATAATAATAATAATAATAATAATAATAATAATAATAATAATAATTTCTGAGAATAAAAAATTGAAATTTTTGTAATATAACGAAATTCAGTGCAGTAAATAAGTTTAATAGAAAGAAAGCTGAAAAAATCAAACGTGTGCACATTCCTATAATAGCAACACTTTCAAAGTTATGCAAAATGGACAAAGAACATGACACCAGCATTTGTATAAGGAAAAAGCATATGGCATCATAATTGGCAATTTGGTGTCTTATGTATCTGCTCTCAGTACGCTTCCTATTGTACACAATAATTCAGACGATCTGATAGGTTATCAAAAAACTCGTCTAAAATATGATTGGTCAACTAACACTCATTTTTGATACGATTGGTCCACGCTGCCATGACTGTTCCTAAATTACTTCTAAAGTATAAAAGTATTAGGTTAATTGATTTACATGGAGTGTTTGCTTCTAAACATAACTTTTCTTCATTCTCATCACTGCGCTTCATGGTAAACAGGAAATCTGACTCGGTAAACACGTGAAATACACATCCTAACAAAACATTTAGGGCAGAATGAAAATATAAATATGTAAATATAAATATATATATTTGAAGTAAACAAAAATATTAAGTCTTAACATATTTATATTTATATGAAAACCATTAAAATTACAGACATCACATTACAATTACTTAAAACATTAAAAACATATTAAAATTGGACGTTTCGGATTTACATGAAAATCCCTCATCAGGAAAAATTTTCTTAAAGTAAGTCACAATAAGTTCTAAAACTTCAACATACAGGGTGTTTCTAAACTCATGGTAAAACTTTAAGGGTAGGTAGAGCACACAATAACAATCATTTTTTGTATAGGAATGTATGGGACCAAGTGACGCATTAAGGTAAAAACACCAGGAGCGAATTAGGCCCCTTTTTTAATTTTCAAAATTTCTCATCCATACCAGAAAATTTTTTTGCTAACCTTTTATTGACATTTCATAATTACTTAATAATAAAATTCTTCTTTGAAAATTTTTGGTATGAAATCGAAATTTTTTAAATTGAAAATAGAATTAGAAATACAAATTTTTTGAAGTAGAAATGGAGTTTTTGGTTGATTATGCCTTGGCGGTAGAGGGCAGTAAGTGACTGATCGCCGTTCAATACCATGCATTCAAGTAGAAGAAATCGCCATTTTTAATTGTGCTATCGTTCGTCATGGAAGACTTTACATATGCCGAAAAAGCCGACATGCATTTCATGTATGGTCGTGCAAATGGCAATGCCAGGACTGCCCTACGAATGTATCAGGAGCAGTTTCCTCGCAGAAGAATGCCTGATCATAGAATGTTTCAGCGCTTACACCGTCGGCTTTCTGAAACAGGTTCTTTCTACGTCACCAGACAGGACACTGGGCGAGAAAGAGCTGTACGCAGTGCAAGCCTGGAAGAAATTATTTTGAATTTTGTGAGTGAAAGGCCCGAATCAAGTACAAGAGCTGTTGCATAGAATTTAGGTGTGAGTCATCCGACCGTTTGGAGAGTGTTAAATGAAAATCGATTTCATCCCTACCGTTTTCAACGTGTACAAAATTTGAATCCGGAAGACTATCTTCTACGGTTGAACTTTTGACAGTGGGTTTTGCAGCAACATGTATTGCAGCCAGACATTACTGCTCATATTCTATTTTCAGATGAGGCAGTATTTACATGCGAGGGTGTATTTAATGCGCACAATTTCCATCTTTGGGCAACCAATAATCCACATGCAACGCGGCCACATGCTTATCAACAACGATTTTCTCTCAATTTGTGGGTGGGTATTGTTAATAATTATTTGATTGTCCATACCTACTACCAAAGAGGCTGAATGGTCGCTGTTACCTTATTTTTTGCAACAGGATTTAACAGAACTGCTGCAAGATGTTCCGATCGCCATTCGTAACCGGATGTGGTTTCAACATGATGGAGCGCCCGCGCACTTCACCATTGATGTGCGCAGTTACCTGAATGCCACATTTGGGACGCGAAGGATTGGGCGTGGTGGATCAGTTTCTTGGCCAACGCGATCTCCCGATTTATCGAGCCTTGATTTGTTTTTATGGGGACATCTGAAGAGTCTTGTTTATGAGACTCCAGTTGACTCAGACGAAAATCTAATACCTCGCATATCGAAGCTGCTGCATGTGTGCGGGAAATGCCTGACATCTTTAGAAGTGTACGCCAATCGTTCCACCGACGCTGCAAAGCATGTATCTCAGTTGGTGGGCGCAATTTTGAACTCTTATTGAAATATTATTGTATGCATTATTATTTACATGTAAACTAAATTGTAAATAAACATTTTATCTTTTTTATTCATGTATTTCGTTTGATAAGTTTGCCAGTTTTACGCTTTTTTTTTAATTCAAAAATTTCGATTTCATACCAAAAATTTTCAAAGAAGAATTTTATTGTTAAGTGATTATGAAATGTCAACAAAAGGATAACATGAAAATTTTCTGGTATAAATGAGAAATTTTGAAAATTAACAAAAGGGGTCTAATTGCCCCCCTGGTGTTTTTACCTTAATGCGTCACTTGGTCCCATACATTCCTATACAATAAATGATTGTTACTGTGTGCTCTATCTACCCTTAAAGTTTGTACCATGAGTTTAGAAACACCCTGTATAGAAAATACAACGCATCAACATGTCGAGGCCAAAAGTTACAGTTATCTTAACACGGAGTATTCATTCGGAATTGCACTTGCTTCGTAAAGAGGTAAATCTGTAGTTTTCGTATACCATGAATCTAAGAAAGTATGAGTTCTGTTGTAATCAGATCGAGGTGCCGCTACTACAGAACTCGCACTTTCTTAGAAGCATAGTATACGAAAACTACAGATTTACCTCTTAACGAAGCAGATGCAATCCCGAATGAATACTCCGTGTTAATATAACTGTAACTTGTTAATATAACCTCGACATTTTGCTGCGTTGTATTTTCTATATGTTGATGTTTTAGAACTTATTGTGACTTACGTTAAGAAAATTTTTGCTGATGAGAGATTTTCATGTAAATCCGAAACGTCCAATTTTAATATGTTTTTAATGTTTTATGTAATTGTAATGTAATGTCTGTAATTTTAATGATTTTAATATAAATATAAATATATATATATTTCTCAATGTTTAAATCTTAACTACTGTCCATTATGAGCAATTATGGGTTGATAACTCCATAAATTAATAATATGAAAACGATTAGCATGTAAAAAAAACCAAAATGCATTTATCCATAAATGCAAACTAAAACTATTATCACCCTGAGGAGATTGGCGCCGATGGGAGTTGCACCATGTATCTCATGAACAGTAGACGAGTGCGTTAGCTGTCGAGCAAAAGGCCAAGCCAGTTACTCTAAGCTAGTAACTCGCTTTGAACTGTTCATGTCATATGAGATCGCTACAAACTCCATCTCCAATGGAGAAGAGGACTTGTTGACTTCAGACGAGTGATCTGCACTAGTGAGTAATGTTGTTCCATTTTTGTTGCATTTCACAGACTTTGCTTGCTGGGGATGACTTATTTAGTACTGTCATTTGTTGGTTATGAGGTTAATCCTCTTTTAATGCTGCATTGTCTGAATTAAATACAAATAAACATATTCAAACTGTGTTTACTATAAACTTGAAAAATAATGAAAACAAAGAGATAAATCGTCCTCTTGTCTGAGTTCGATTGATTGTGCAGTGGCGAAACTATTAGAACTTTATTATACTCGTATATTATATCAATTAAAAAATGATATGTTGAAAAATATTAATAGATGGCTACTCACACTAAAATGATAACTCGATGAAATAAATCAAGGAAAAACCGTACTAAAGTCAAATTCTCACCAATCTGGGCGACATTTCGCCATATATCGCCAAATTTGACAACAAAAATATTCTGTTTATGCTGACGTCATAATGATGCGTATGTAAATGTAATCCATTGCCTTATATTATATATTAAATGTATATTGATGGACTGGAGATTGACTGCCAGATTGACTGGAGTGTTATGGATATTAGAATCCCGACATTTGTAATAGAATTTATTTTAAGGAAGTAAAAGACAGAAAGATAGACAAACTGAAAGATTTACCTAATCAACATTTTTGGAAAAGCACATAAACATTTCATTCAGCTTTAAATCAAGTAACTCTTCAAAACTGTGGCTAATTTTCTAAAATCGGGATTTGGTGACCAATTGTGATTAAACGTTGGCGTCATATATGAGCAAGTAAATTATCGTCTGCGGGAAAAATTATTACTTAAATGTTTATCACACAACAAAAAACATAAATGGTTACAACAATGTAATTTTGTGCCAAACCACGTTTACTACAATTTGCCAATTGAATGTGTTACGGAACTGTATAATCAATCGGAACTGTAAATCAGCAAATTTATGCTAAAAAGACTAAAGAAATTTCATTAGTACTCTAGTCGAGAATGAAATCCTTTAATAAAAATTAAACTTTGATTAAGAAAACTCATGAAACATCATTTTCATTACTATGTAATACGTTCAATGCCAGATTAAAATTACCGGAATTTTATTTTATTTAGAAAGTTCGAATTCATGCCACAAAATACAAATAGCAATATTTAGTTTATTTAATTACAGGCATTCCGTGATTTCTTAAAATAAAAATTCTTCTTTCGAAATTTCCGGTACGAATTCGTAATTTCAGATCGGAGAAACGTAGATAGAACCACGAGTGTACTCGTAGTTGGCAGCGAATGGGTTAATGCTCTTAATATTTTTTGCACTAAATACATATAATTATCTTTTCATATTAGCTATACAAAAAATTGTCATATTGATGAAAGTGAATAATATAAACATGCGAATATATATATATATATATATATATACCGGGTGATCCAAAAGTCAGGACGAACTTAAAAAATGAATAATTCGAAAACGAATCAAGATACAAAGATACGGTTTGCACCAAACGGATGGAAAAGAAACCGGGTTTTGTGTGGCAACGAAAAAAAATAGTTCTTCTGGCGACCAACAGATGGCGCTATAGTGTTTTATTGCACCAAAAGATGATTTACAAATGAAAAAATGTTGACAACTTACAAGTCAGCTTGATTACAGTTAATTAGTACTACAGTAAATGTTCAATGCGCGGTCCATCATTCAGAAGTACAGCTGTGAGACGAGGCACCACACCGTTCACAGCATTTAGTAGCATTTCTTGCGTTATGGCAGACACATTTTGGCGAATGGCATCTTTCAGTGCTCAACTTTGGACAGCATTTCGATGCATACAAGCTTCGACATATATTACCTGCTGCAGTTGCTCATTTTTATATCGTTTGTTGCTTTGCATAATCCTACATCAGAAATCCGCCAGCGCCATCTGTTGGTCGCCAACAGAACTATTTTTTTATTTCGTTGCCACACAAAACCCGGTTTCTTTTCCATCCGTTTGGTGCAAACCGTATCTTTGTATCTTGATTCGTTTTCGAATTATTCATTTTTAAAGTTCGTCCTGACTTTTGGATCACCCGGTATATATATATATTAGAATAAAAGATGCAGTAGCACATAGTTACAGTTTTGAGTAATTATTTGTGGTTATTATTGTTGTGCTGCTCATATCTCCGATTATTATAGTAAAAACTTCCTGCTACGTGCTTCACTGTAAAATAAAATCTCTTATATGCATCTGACATTATTTTTTTATGCATAAACTAGTTTCCACTTTAGCAATATCTCATCATTTTTAAAGAATATCAATTTTATCTCTTTTCTCTAACCCAGTTGCACGTTTCTTTGAGGTATTTTTTTTTTTGTTTAACTTCGTTGATTTATGTTTCTTCTCTGTATCATAACAAAAACTGTTTTTTTTTTTTCATTTTAATTTTTATTAAAAATTCAAAAAGATCAGCATACATTTAAAATGATTCCTGGAGTATTGGAATGTTATTTTATGTAATAAATATTTCAACTACAAAGTGAAAGTTTTCTAATTAAAAATCTTTAAACTATATTTTAAACACGAGTTCCAATCTTTCTTCATTATTATTCCTAAAAAGAACACTCTTGAAGAACATATAATATTGACTTTAAATTATGGTCGATATTTTCTCTCTTTACAAACACATAAATCAAATCAATTTCTTCAAGTTTGAAAGTTTTAGTCACGAAGAAAGTTTGTATGCATGTTATCTTGCTTCATAATATATTGTTTCAACAAGAAAATGTAAATTTTGTTAATGACTCAATTGTGGGACAGGTTTTTGAAGAAAATTTGAATAATTAATTTCAAAATATCTTTTCCTACAGATAGCAGGTATGTGCTGCTTTCTACTTTATTTTGAAAACTGTTTTAAGGGGTCTCAGGAGTCTTACTTTTCCTCCGAAGATGCGAGTTTGCATCATGTCACATTTTATTTTATTTCTGATTTAATATAACACACAATAAAATGAAATTTTTACCACTAATAGGTAAATATATGCTTGATTTAACATAATTATTTCAATGTTGTACAATTCATATCTAATTATTTAAAGAAAGTCTAGATATTTTTAAAAAAGTACAAAAACTTTTTCGCCTGGTATCCACTGCGCGTAAGGTTATAGAAAAAATATTGCTTCAAAAATAACAAACAAAACTGATAATGATGTAAAATGGGTGTATCTTGAACCTATACTTCAATTTCAAGCAATTAAAATTTTAATTTCTTTTTAATTTAAATTTAAATTATAAAATGTTTAAAAAATTAATTTTTCTGTTGAAAAAATACCAATTAAAGAAAAAAATAATTTTTTAATTGCTTGAAATTCAAGTATAAGTTCAAGATACATCAATTTTACATCATTATCAGTTTTGTTTGTTATTTTTGAAGCAATATTTTTTTTTACAATCTTGCGCGCAGTGAATACCAGGCGAAAAAGTTTTTTTTACTTATTTTTAAAATTTAAACTTTCTAAAAATAATTAAATATGAACTGTACAACATTGAAATAATTATGTTAAATTAAGCATATATTGGTCTATTAGTGGTAAAAATTTTATTTTATTGTGTGTTATATGAAATCAGAATTAAAATAAAATGTGACATGATGCAAACTTGCATCTTCGAGGGAAAAGTAAGACTCCTGAGACCCCTTAAATAATATATCTAAAGTTGTGCGAAAGTCTATACACTATGCATGTTTTAAATTAATTACCTCGATTTCCTTTCTAATTTTCAACCGAGTAGTTTTTACACAAACACTTTGTAAAAAGAATTCAGTCATTTTAAAAAATACATAAGTCACAGATACATACAAATTTCTGGCATCAATGAAATGTACAAATTGATATACATTACTAAGATACACTACAGCATATTTACTATAATTGAGCACGTAGTGTGATATTTTCAAAGTACTTGAATATCTTAGCTAGTACAGCTTCTTGTATGAGATCTCTTTCCCACGATAAGAAAAACCACACAACATGGACAGCCAGACCAAAGACACCCATTAGTCTTTTCTGGATGACACGTTCGACTTCCGTATTCTTCGGCCTATAATCCGTGGCTCAAAATATTCATTTTAGATCCAGAAATTGTATTTCAAAAAATGCTACTTTCTTGAACTCGGAATACACTTGACTTCAATTACTAAATAAAATTTCTGGGTCTAAACTGAATTATTTGAGCCGCGGATTTAAGGCCGAAAAATACGGTACTAACCTAAAGAGACTCAGAATCCGATGCGCCTTGATCTGCTGATAATTGATTACGTTTGACCAGCTATACTTTCCTCAAATCCGTCCCAGAGAAGCTTGGCGGCGTGATGCAACCCCGAAGATCCAATGGAAGCAAGAATTCGGCCCCATAGTCTAAGAGTTACAAAGCAAGCTGTCCATGTCCCCCTCCTACAGAGGATGCTAGGGAGAAGTGAAGGAAGAGTGAGTCATTCTAGTTTGGAATACGGAGAGTGTAGAATCCTTCACCCTGCTTCGAATGAAGATTAACCGCGAGAAGATAAATGAAATAACGATACAGTAAGTGTCGTGTTTGACAGCTCCCTTGCTGAGCCCTTGATTGAGGAGTACCTGAACTGTAAATATTCTGAATAGAAACCTCGATGACAGAGCAAGGTTATTTAACCTACAGAACTGTTACATAAGGGGTTAAAAGTAACTTTACTTAACTAAAGTAATTGTCGTCACTTAATCCTATTATAGTTATTGCTTCTTACTCACATTATAAAAAATACCCGACGGCTATTATTTTGCAGTATCCTGCAACTCGTTGATTTAATAAATTCAACTGTTTTTATTTGTTGATCTGTGTCCCGTGTTTTACTCGCTACCGCACCTCACTGATCCCGCTCGAAACACTGGGATTATGGAAATATAAATTATAGTTTATTTACAGAGACACCTAAAAGAATTTGGTTAAAGCACTAACTAAGGGACAAAACTGCTGAGTGTGCGTTTTAAGCTGTGATATGCGTTTTAATAACCCTTCTTTGCATGAGTTTTTCTTTTACAATTGTGTTTTTTTATACATATATTAAGTATTAGACACCAGAAATTTTAAAATAGATTTTTAACTTTGTTCAGCAACATAGTTCACGGGAAATTTACTGGATTAATATTTCTATATAAATATAGTGGTGGCGAAAAAGTTGATTTATTTATTAAAACTTAAATAAACAGTGATGGAAATTTACATCACTATGCAATTAAGGGTTAACTAATTTTTAGTATATTACGATGTGTGTAGTAGATCACATACTGAATCCGCGAAAAACTTTGTACACATTATCAGCTTTGGGCAGCAGTTGCTAAAAATGAATTTTCACTGCAAGTTTTTCTTCTGTTTATTTAGATAATTGGGTGAAACTTTTAAACACTAAAATATTGGAAGAATATTTAATACATTTCATTGCATGAACAAAAATAAAATTTCTTAACAAATATTACGATATTGTTGGAAAGTGTTTCATAATATTTGCTGTGATGCATGGCTTCTTGGTCTTGTTTGGCTTACAGTTACTTAAACTTGTTGCTTTTTATAACCATTCAAAGTTATCATTAAAAATAAATTTAAATATTTGATTTAATGTAAAATACTTAGAGTGTGATAAAACAAAAAGACTGCTCCTCATTAAACTGGAATTTTCGTAATGCCATTTGATATTTTCAAAGTTTTTAAAAGAACGGGCAAAAAGAAAAGGTAAACTTTTCAATCAAGCCAGTACTCAGGGCTATAACCGAGGTTTTCTTTAAATCCATTGTACACTGGTGTTTTTTCCGCACTGAGGAAGGGGATCCAAGGATCCTGGAAACGGCCATAAGTGATTTTTTGTGTCATATTTATACGGATTTGTGCGTTAAAATATTGTTAAAGATTTTAGTTTATGAATTAAATATTAATGCCAAGAAATATAAAGCAAAAAGTTGGAAGGAAAGTGATATATTTTTTCTTTGTAAACCCAAAAGTCTGGTAAAAAACACGGGGATTTTAGGCCAAAGAAGTAGAACGTGTCCTTTGCAATGTTGCATTGAAATTTATTAAAAAAAAACTAGGAATTCTAAAGACGTAGTACAACATTTTAAAAATCAGTTTTCAATGTCAATTCTCTACAAAAAGCGAAAAGCATTGAAATAAATTTATTATTCTTAAATTTAATCGTTTAACTAACAAAAAAAAAAAAAAAAACCTTTTCGAAATCAAACAATATGTACACAGAAACATACAAAACACACACACACACATATATATATACATATATCATGTTTTAAATTGAGAAGAAATTTTTCTTTTAAGTTTAAAGCTTCATTATAAAAATATTTTATATCTCAGCAATCTCTCGAGGATTAAACTTCCGTTCTTTTTCTAAAAGTATCTGATAAGTTCATGTAACCACAAGTCATGACATTTTCTGATAATATAATCTTTAACAGTAACTTTTGGAAATTGAAATTTTACTTTTCTATCACAAAATATATTGTTTGTGATAAAATGGGTATTTCTGTTAAAAGTTTTTTAATCTGTCCGGAATTTTGTTTACTTATATATTAGAAGACATAGCGAAATTAGAAGTATTAAACAATAAAAAAAAATCAAATTTTCAAACATATTAAAATTTTGACTTTTAAAGCAAAACAAAATACTTAATATTACAACTTTTCTGCATTAACTTTTTTCAATAATCTGAGATTTATTTAATTAATAACTTTAATTCGAAATTAATAATAACCTTTCATTAAATTATCAAGGTAAAAATTATATAAAGGATTCTTGATTTAAAGCAACTGTTTACGAAATCTCAGTAACTTTAGAATTATTAACATTTCCGGAAGTCTTTCCCTTGTCTTCAAAATCTTTTAAGAGAAGAACTGATTACAAAAAACAGAAACCAATACTTTTCGTTAACTAACTGAAACGGATTTCCTGAAATTTACTGGCAGTTAGGAACACTTTTATTTTTGAAACAATTATGGAAACATCAGTAACACTCTGTTTCTGAACTTTATAATTGGTCTATCTCGAAATGGTTTTTGGAGATAATTTAAAAAGAAGTTTGCACAACAGCTGTATCTGACATCTCTTGATAATATTGTTTTTACAAATAGCTTTTGAAAATTGAAATGTTACGTATGAAATATAAAAATTATTATTTTCGCAATAAACTTTTTGTGAAAATGTTTTTTTTTTATCTTTGATATGAAATAATTCCTTAATGTCTCGAAAACAGAGCTATACTATAATTTTGTAACGTTTATTTTTCTGTTACAAATACCCTATCACAAATATTTTCTATCACAAAATGTTTGGTTTAAAAATATCTTTTATCCTGCCTTGAAAATATACTCCTTAAGCAAGGGGTAACCACCAGATTTCGAATTTGTTTTGTCACTTAAAGTACTCGTATGACAGTTTATTAGTTAGAAATCAATATCAAAAATGAAAGGGCAAATCTTGCAATTTCTTGAAGCACTTTTTTTTCAATATGATTTTTTTAGAACTGCATTTTAAATACAATCAAGCAACTGAATCTTTTTACAAATTAATCCTCACATATTTTTCTAGTGAAAATACGAGGGAATATTTCGGCATAGTGATATAGAGATTTTCTGTGTAACTAAGTAACGAAAGTTTCGGCTGAAAAATAACATTTTACTTAGAATAGACTACATTTCTCTAAAATTTTTGAAACGTGTTTCATTATGCTTTAAAATCGTTTAAGGTACTAATAAGAAATCACAGAATCCAGCAATTTTTCGAAAAGTTTGGGCTCAAAGTGAAAATTTATGAATGCGTTTTCTGACGTAAAAGATGCATTTGTGAAAACTTAGTATAACAAACATCGAAATTACCAAACATTATAGACATTTTAGGTCAGCTTTAGGTAAGCTTTTATTACAAAAAATAAAAAGCTACATTACAGCCGTTCGGAGGAAAGTAATTCCGTAAAATGTCGGTATATTTTCACCGGTCATAACTCCCATAGCCCAAAACCACCTTGTGTTCATATGTAAATTTATATATATATATATATATATATAGCACTCGTGTTTATACATCGATTTGGATGAAACTTATTATGTGTATTAGGCTCACAAATATCTCGTCCGAGTTCGTTGGCTAGCTTGATCCACCATCTTGTTTCGAAATGGCGGCCACTAAAAGGTTTGAAACTAAACAAATATACAAAAAATTCGAAATTCAAATTAATTTTTTTCTTAAGTGTTTCTTTAAGTGTTTAAGTTTTCTTTAAGTTCCTTGATATAAGGATACCGGAGCATTTTTTGTTTTACCTCTATCTTAAAAAATGGCTAAGATTGTAAGATCAGTTGTAAATTCTAGGGTGGCTGACATTTTGAAACAAAACAGCAGATTTTAAAAAATCAGCGATTAATTTATAAGTTTTAGTGAACGTGATTTATCGCAAATTATTATCTTCCATCGTTGTAGTCATTTTCCCAATCATACACATAAAACTATATATTCATATCCGCTAGTGTCAGATTCTCCCCAAGCTTGGTGAGACTTGGTGAAATAGCGCCAATTAATTATGTAATATCTATCTATTTTGCTTTGTACACATTTACAGCTTTTTGATAACTTTGATAAAATTTTAATATTAATTATTATTTGATTATAATCATTATTTGATTAATAGCGTATTGAGTTGAAAGTTTACCCATATGTAACTTTGTTCGTGTAATTAAAAAAACTTTTTAATTTTTCGAATATGTAATAATATTTTTCATCATATTCTTAAATCAAATGTTATGATACCTCATAACATTTGATTTAAGAATATATATCTCGGCAAGGAAACCGAGACAATCATTTATGGACGCACGGTATTATGTTTGTCTGTAAAATAATTTATTGAACATGAAAATATTTGTTTGAGAATTGATAGCATTAAAAAAAAAACGATACTCTGGCTACAGCAATGATTACACTATAAAAATGTCTCGGAAACGTTTCCGACCATCAGTGACAGCAAAATAATTATTTTTATACAGGGTGATTTTTTTTTTAAGTTGTGAAAGTAAAACCCTATAACAAAAAAACCACTGATCCAAATGACCTGAAATTTCACCAGTATGCTCCCAAACCAATGGGTATTTTTGAGGCGTGGTTAAAAAAAATCGCTGCGACAGATGGCGCTGTATATGCAGTAAAGTCGGGAGTCAAGCTTGAGCACGGCACACGCACATTGTATACTCTTCACTCTGTTGTGGAACTTGTGGTTTCACGTTTCCAACTCGTAGCTGAAAACGGTGGACAGCACATGTAAAATCTGTTGCGCTAGTTACGCAGTTCCATATGAATGCTTTACTCCATATTTTTATTTTGTTCTGTTTCTGCGAAGGTGTTCGCAATTCCTTTTCCCAATTACTGTGTTCTGTATGTTTTTGATATGTGTAATAAAGTTTCATTTTTCTCAAAGTACAGTCCATTGTTTTCCTCCGATTTTCCTCCTGACGATAGTCTTTGTTTCTGTTAACTTACAGCGCCATCTGTCGTTGCGATTTTAAATTTTTTTTAACCACGCCTAGAAATTTTCCATTGCTTTGGGGAAATATATATATATATATATATAACTATTTAATGTAAACCAATTTCCTCTCCAACTGTATTTTGTTTTCTGAATAAAATTCAGTTCCCTCTATTTTAGCTATCAATTAATCTGTACAAATGAGTATAGACACAACTTTAAATAGGCTGTTTTTCTAAACATCATGTGTAACAGAATCTTTATCTAGTATTTTATAATAATTAACAATTATAATAGTTTAAAAAGTCAGTTCTGGTTGATTTGAATATTTATTTTTTAACTCGTGCAAATTAATTTAATATCTGTCATAGAAAAATAAATGTGCTTTTGTTACTGCATTTCTATTTAATAAAATAAATAATAAGTCACAGAAAGTACTACTAATCTATGTTGCAGGAAACACTTCCTAAAAAAAGAAATCGGATTTGATTTTGATCGTCTTCATCACATGTGTAGAATTTCCCGAATAATTCCAGTTTTTTAGGTAAGTGTTTTTGTTTCTTTGTAACTTCTGTTACTCCAATTTTAGCTTTAAATATTTATTTGAAGATAAACTTTTCTTACCAGTTTAATAGAAACAAGTAAATGAAGTTTATAGAAACAGCCAATTTACTTATGCAATTATTGCAAATGAAAATAATTTATTATAATTAAAATTTTTTAGAATAGTTTTCACTTTTTTTTCTCCAAATAAAATTTTAAAAGCCTGTATTTTAATTTTAAAATTGAATTTTATTATTCTGGTCCACAATTTATAGAAATTGCATTGTAAATATTTATAAATTATAGATATAGTTAAAGAAAAAAGGTATTTATTCAGTAAAATCTACATGTTACACTGTAAAAACTTCTGCAGTAAAATTTTTGCCTAAGAGATTCGAGAACTATAAAACAGCAGCTTTTTCCTTTAGATAAACGAAATTTTTCCTTAGACAAATATATTTTGCTTGTAAAAGTATGAAATTTTAAGTAGATTGGACCGTAATATAATTGACGGTAAAATACCGTGAATTTATATTTTTTACAGTAGTAAAAAAGACAAAAAATATTTTGAAACCTCATGTAAAATGGATTTTATCCTAGACTGAATTTTGGTAAGTATTTCAACTATATTTTGTCATATCTTTTCAACTTTTTTACAGAATATAAATGATAAACTTTATTGCTTAAATTTAACAATAACTAAATCGATATTCACTAAAATTTTCATACAAGAAAAACACAAGAAAATCAATGTAGGGATATATGCTTTCTTGTCTGAAGCTAGCTCGCAATCTCAAATACTAAATATAAGTCATATAAATAACACAGAAATATATATATATATATATATATATATATATATATTTAATTAAAGGTTCCTACAGAAATATTTAATTTCTTAATCATTTTAGAAACATTAAAACCAGTGTAATTTTTCTAAAAATATCTTAAAGAATTATATAACAATCTCATCTGCCATCTGTTGATAATAGTCCTTATAAATACCTTTTAAAAATTGAAATCTTCCGTTTCAATCGTAAAAACTATTGTTTTTCCAAATAAAAGGATTTTTGTGAATTTTTTTTATACTTTGCTGAAAAATTAATCCTTAATGTTTTGAAATATATTGTGGAATTACGATTTTGTAAGTCTTTAATTCGATAGAAAATGGTCCGTTTCTGCTATAAAATGATTTTTGTGAAAAGGATTTTTTAAACTGTCATTAACAATTACTTCTTAATATGTCAAGCAATATAGTAAATTTAAAATTATCTAACATGTAATAAGAAATTCCAGATTGTAAAAAAAAAAAAAAAAAATCTGTTTTGCATAACACTTAATGTTTTACATGCTGTAACATTTTTCTGGTTACTTAATTTAAATAATCTTAATTTTTTTTAGTTAAAATTTCTTTCAAATTTAATATACTGTGCAAAATTATGGATACGCTTTGTGATGAAAATGAAACATTTATAAAACTTTAATGTAACCTCGAAATTTCTCAAAATTACGGTTATTTTTCCAATACCTTTAGAATCCGTGATGAGAAGAACCAACCAAGAACCATTTAGGTACTTGATTATTATCCGGGCCAGGTCATATACAATTGCGCTACGCATGACGGTAATTATACTAATTACAGCAACCCTTATTTTATGAAAACTATATACTTCAATTATTTATTATACTGTATAGTTTATTTGTTTCATTTATAACGTATATAGTTTATTTTATTATGGTTTATAGTTTTTTTTAATTTATAGTTTATTTTTTATTATAATTTATAATGTATTGTTATTTATTTATTATTGTTTCTTTATTATATTTTATTTCTTTATTTCTTTTATATTATTTACCATTTTTAATAATGTTATGTGTTTAATAATGTTAAATTATTATTTTGACAATGATTGGCAACGATAAACAAGATTGGCAATCGACAGCCATTTTTGGCGATCTATCTCCTGTTCCGGATAATACATATGCGCCACCATTTATTTAAAAAAAATACCATAAACATCTTTTCTAAAATTTATGGGCAATACATACAGTCGAACTTGGTTAATAGGAGTAGCATGGGGATTATAAAAAACCCCGTATTAAACATTGCTCATACATTTTATTACAATATTCATAAAGATAATAAAAATCTTAAAAACACAAACATAATTAAACAAATTACTACTAATAATTGTTTTGTTTTTTACTTAACTCAATGCTAAAATAAATTAATGTCATAAAGATAACATGAAATATTCAATTTTATCTTTATGAGTGTCATTTTCTTTAGTCGATCTTTTCATTAGACAAAATCACAGTACTGAAGTCAAAGACTGTAATGAACTAGTATTTCCAAACGACATAAACGAATAATACAACTAACCACTTTTCCTTTTCCCGGAAAAACTTGACTAACATCGCAATAGTCACTGCAATTTTCGAATACCGTAAAACCTTCCTGTGTGACCACCTCCCTCAACGAAAATTTTTTAAAGGAATGAAATTTCAGAGAATATTCTCACTGGAACTCCTTCCATGAGCGATCAATTCATTTGAAGAAACGAAAAGAAATTCTATTCTTTCTTGGTGCGCAGGGCCTGATTAATGCAGGGGCATGCGGGGCAGATGCCCCGGGCCTCCTCTTTTGAGGGGGACCCCCATTTAAAGAGATGTCAAATGGTTAAAATGGTCCAAAATGTCCAAAATTCTTTTGACCAAAAACATTTTCACAGATTTATGGAATGTGGTCTTATCTTCCCCCTCTATGCTTCTCATACCCCATGCCTTCTCCCCAAAGACAAAAAATGAACAAGCTACATCACCAGAAAACTCATGAATAAAATTTTATTACAACAAATTAGTAGTCCATTGTTTTCAAGAGAAAGACATTATTGATATTTTTCTGTTAACGAGGCAAGTTAAAGAACATTTATGATGACCAATTGGGGCATTTTCCTTTTAGACATGTTATGACATATGTAGATAAGCTAAGGAAAAGTTTGCAAACAAATACTCCCATCAATCAATCCATAATTTTCTACTAGTTTTATTACTAGTATTTTCCTTAAAATAGTGGCCATCTTCCTTGAGATAGACTGTATACAGATGTGAATAGTACCTGATTCAAAATATATGGAAATACCGCAATAGGTGTAAAGTTTAGTAATAGTCAATTAAGAATAAATGACGAACACATTTTATAGATAGATAGAAGAGGGGGGGTCCCAGAATGATGCTTGCCCCGGAGCCCAAGTAAGTCTAAGTCGGGACCTGTTGGTGCGTTGAACTTTGGCTTGATCAACGTGGATGAAACGAGACTTTTCTTTCGCGCATTACCAACTAAAAGTTTGGTGGAAATATCAAAAGACGCTAAAGGGTGGGAAAGGCAAAATAACTTTTAACCGGAGTTTTTTTGTACTAATACTATTGATGAAAAGGAAAAACACCCTTAGTCATTCGGAAATCTCCACAACCGCGGTACTTTAAAAATGTGAATATGACTGAAATGAGAATAAAGTGGAAATCCCCGCTAAAGCATGGATGACTTCACCGATATTTGAAAAATGATTGGTTGCATTCAATAAGAAAATGAGCATCAAGCAAAGAGACGTCTTTCAATTATTGGATAATGCTCCATGTCACATTAACCAACAAGAAAATATATCAGCGTAAAAAGTCAATTCTTTGTTGTTGTTTTTTTTTTTGTCATAGATAAATTTTCATAACATAACAGTACTTGCTATCACTTATAATTTCGACAATCACAAATTAGATTTAAACGTGACCTATATTAAGAGACCATCTCTCGGAGTGACCAATTTTTAATGAAACGGAGCGTGGTCGCTTTAGGAATGTTTTACTGTAATTGATTTCACCTATTCTTTTCACTTTAACCGTGCAATATGAAACATGAAAAGGCCTTTTTAATATGGCCCAAAGTCAAGATTTACAGAGAGAAACACATAAATTTTGTCTTCTATGCTCCTTCCTTTCCGTGGCTCAGATGTAAATCGTACAAAGGGGTGGTTTTTTAAACGTCCTCATCTCTCCATTTTTTCTTTCATTCTTTCAAATCCTCGATACATCCTTTTGCTGTTTCTTTTGTGGGGGTGAGATGTCCTTAAAGGTTGAAATTTGTTTTGACAAAACTGATAAAGGACTTTATTGTGACAGACAGTTGTAATTTAGAAATATTATTGCTTGGGGTGAATAGGGTTCTTTAAAATAGGGATTTCTTTCTTAATTTTACCCTACTTTTCGCATTCAAAAATCATTAAAATGAAGAGATGTTTTGTTCATATTAACAGTGATCCTGCTTTTGAAGCTCGTAAGAAGTGTGAAAATCTTATTAGTTTAAAATTTAAATGATAAACCTTTTTTAACGGGCAAATTGCTCATTTAAACTTTGCTTTTTTTTCAACCGTGCGCCATAATAGGCCAATCTGACAGTATATATTTTTATTTCAGAAACGTTTCTGCAAGCTTTAGAAACCTGTTGTTCTGTTAAGCTAATGATGGACATTTCTTCAAACGGTTGCTGAATATAACAAAAATGTTGCTCGTATCCTGGTTCAAGACAAGACAAAACTGATTTTTCATAAAAATGTCTACTGTATTACGGCACATATTTTTCAATTTTTACAGTGCATAAATTACAAACATACACTGTTAAAAAGTTTGTGGTAAGGTGAACCAAATTTCGTTGATGCGGTAGCTGCAATCATAAGATGGTGAAATATGGGTCAAACATTTGGAGATATGGGTCAACCGGAGGTCCAAACGTTGAAACAATATTTCACCATCTTATGGTTTAACCAAATTTCGTTGCTGAGGTAGCTGCAATCAAATGATGGTGAAATAACGTTCAAACATTTGGAGGTATGGGTCAACCGGAGCTCCAAACGTTGAAACGATATTTCACCATCTTATGGTTGAACCATATTTCGTTGCTGAAGTAGCTGCAGTCATAAGATGTTGAAATATGATTCAGACATTTGGAGCTATGTGTCAACCGGAGTTCCAAACGTTGAAACGATATTTCACCATATTATGTTTGCAGCACCAAAATTTGGTTCAAACCATCCCAAAAATTTAAAGTGTAAATACTGGAATTTGACAACAACTAAATTCTTTTTTAATAAATTTTCTTGTATTAAAAACACAGAAAATCAAATTAGTGATTTCTAATTCTGTGTCTAAAGTTAACATAAAATTCCCCTAATATGAGAGAAAAAATAAATCAATAAAATTGAAATATGATTTTAGATTTAAAAGCTAGTATAAATCCTATTTCTTAGACGTAAACCTGTCTCAAAAAATAATTTTCTTACAGATATATTTCAATTAAAAAAAATTTCGAAACATTAAAACCAGTGCAATTGTTCTTAAACTATCTTAAAAGATTATTTAACAATACAATCTAACATCTGTTTATAATAGAGTCCTAACAAATAGATTTTGAAAATTGAAATTTATTTCCAATCATAAAAACTATTCTTTTTTGCAATAAACGGATTTTTGTGAAAATATTTTTATCCTTTGCTGGCGAATTAATCCCTAATATTTTGGAAAATAGAATCTAAGTATAGTTTTGTCAATCTTACTTTTATTGTCACAAATACTCTATTTCCTCTAAAAAAGGTTTTTTAAGATTTTTCGTCTTAATTAGAAAAATTATCCCCAAATATATCAAGAAATATAAACTAATTAGAATCATATAACAAGTAATAACAAAATTCAAACGTTTTAAATTTTTTAACAATATCTGGTCAGAGTTTGAAATTTTGGATAAAATCTGGTAACCACAAAAAATATTTAACACCCCTTCCCCTTCATTGATTTTGAAAGGGTTTCGTTTAATATTCCTTTCAAAACACTTTATCTTTTCTTTAATAAATTCAAATAAATTTCATTTAGCAAAAAAAAAAAAAAAAAAAAAAAAAAAAAAAAAAAAAAAAAAAGTCATGTTTTTTATAAAGTAAAAATTTACCGGTCTATTTTTTCGTTTTTTCGAATATCTAAACCAGCCCACTATTATTATATTCTGTCATAATAATATCCGTCATGCGGACTAAATGCGATATTAAAAAAAATAATTTCAAAATTTAACAAATTGTACACCTTCAAAATGTTAAAATATGCGAATATTTCCATAATCGGATTTTTATCACGATTCAATGTTTCTCAAACTCATATATTTACTATTCTCTATTACTCATATTGATACTCGCTTTGCATTATTCTCAAACATCTGAAAAATTCGTTAAACTTCCAATATGACGTCAGATTTTCTTTTTAATTCTCTAATGACGTGATATTAAATTGTTTTGTGTACATACACATACTTATACTCCTTGCATTATTGAGAAATCTTCGACGTTTTCCGTTTTATTATCACTATGACGTCAATCAATTTTATTTCATATTTATCTTTTTTTCAATGGGCTTTATTGGCGTGACGCCATAAACCACCATCATGTGACCTCCCTGCTGTGTTTATATTTGTTTGTCTATGTATCGCATGCACGCATTCAATTGGAAATTCCGATGGTAAAATACCACCAACACATGATTTCTTACAATCTCGAACCCAGATTCCCAATATACTGTTCACTCCAATTCCTTTTAATTATATCATTTCACTTCACACAATGTAAGGAATTCAAATATCTTTATTTTAGTTAAAGTTATGAGCGACAGTTTGGATTAGACAAATACATTATATTTGAGTGAAATAAAAAAATACCACCCCATTTTTTTATACGAAAAGTATTTTTTTACGTGCACTACAAGCTCTTAAAATTTATCCAATCTTTCTTTATCACCCTATACAACTTAATCTGATAATTTTCCCTTTTGAAATGCCAAATTCAGTCAATTAGAAATGTTAGAAATTATAGAATGTTAGAATTAGATCAATTAGAATTTTTGTTTTATTTTTGGTGAAATACGATGAATTAATTAGAAAAAATCAAACGTAAACATTTTACTTGCCATTTTTCGTAACGTTCCATATAATATTTCAAAGTTATTTTTTTCATTATGACTTGCATTTATTGTTTAGATTAAAAGAATTTATTGAATAAAATATACAGAATAATAATATTTATAATAAGCTGCATATACAAGTACATTATTCTACCCCAATTGATACTGTTAAAATTTATAGGACTAAACATTCACATAATTTCGATTTCTGTTACATCATGAACTCATGTAAATGGTTAATTATTCTACAAATTCCATATTTCACAGATTAAGTCATTCTGAATCATTTTCAATTTCAATAAGCATTAAAGCTTATTCAGTGATTACGATGATTCTAAAATAGATTTCATTAGATATGATTTTGAGCTTTTGAGCTTTAATTATTGCGATAGCTTTTCAATTTCTAATATTCATATTATGTTTATTATAATAGTAATTCAATAGCCGATTAGCTTTCAATAGAATATTCCTAAAATAAAACCACATATTAACGTTAGAATTTACTATACTGCTTCAAGCTTCATTACAGCTACTTGGTCTAAAACAATACGTAAAACCTTTGACATAAAATTTCCTTTGATATTGTAGATACTCGCAGGTGCAGGGATGCCAGTTTCGCCTCCTTCTTTATTAAACAATTCCAAATTTCCCATTAATCCATTCCGTGTCACTTTATTTTTGTCCTTTTTTCTTTGGAGAAATAATGTTTTAGCCTAAAAGTAAAAGTAATTTACGCAGATTTTTAAAATAAAATGAAACAATACAGTTTGTTTTCAATTTCCGATTTAAAAGATCAAATTTGAATAATAACCAGAATAATTGTATGGAAACATTTTATTCAATCCTGGAAATCTAAGTTATTATATCCGAGGTGCCTGTGACTAGTCACACATTCCAGGTACAATAACAATAGGGTGTGAACAGATATAGCAATTATCTAAAATATAATAATGGAGATGAAGGTAGGGGGCAATAAATTATATAATAGTGCACGAAAACACTGGGAAAATGAGCTCATAGAAAATGGAAACAAAAATACTAGGAGAGTTTAACAGTAGGTATGTTTTTGTTATATTTTATGAGTTTATATCAAAAACATTATATACGATTTCTTTTACATTTTTTAGAGGATAATAAAATTAAGACACAAAAATAGTGCAAGGATATAGAATAATGAGGAATAAAATGTGTGCTACTGCTGTATTTTAACCCCTTAACAGTTTCGTTTATTTGACACAATAAACTAAAAATTGATACATTACATCACTTTTTCCATACTAATATATCTGTTACATTATTGAAAAATGTCTGCCAATTAATAAAACGAAGATTACAGTTACAAATTAGTGATATCCAAAACAGGCCTCGGAGCGGTACACCGGTAATTTTTAAAAATTAGTTTGCGGTTGATTTCTACAGCAGTTGTAAGAAAAAACGTGGGTTTCTACGACACATGCAATAGAAATCTAAACAGAAAATTTTCGTAAAAAAATAGTGGTGGAAAAACTTCGATTTAGTCTCTTTGAATACAGACCGCTCCGAGGCCTGCCAAAAGCTTTTAGTAACGAAGAACATAAACTCTTCTCGCCCGAACGCCGTTCAGGCAAAACAGTCCAGTCAACTACAGCAAGTTGAATTCGTGTAAGGATCTATGTCCAGCAGCAAACTCCGGCGCTGAATGTGGCTTTGGAAAAGGCCCAACCCAGAGTTTAGAGATTTACTACATCGCTTACTGGAACACAACTTAAGAGCCTACACTAGTCACGCGAAGAAACGCTCCAGCTAATGTTAAGTTTATGGGAAGGTTATTGCGCAATTTCTCGCTCGCATTTTAATATTTTTAAATGATTTTTTTTTTTTGCATAGGATAGCTGAGGTCAATCTCTAACGTTGTTAGTTTTTACTTTTTTGATTTTGGTTACGGTTTTTTTATAAGCGGGCATTTTCAATTTTGGAAGCGGTTGGACCTGGTTCTGAAAGTGAAATTACCCTTATATAAAAAAACTGGAACCAAAATCAAAAAAGTAAAAACTAACAAAGTTAGAGATCGACCTCAAATGCCCTATGCAAAAAGAATCCTTTAAAAATATTAAATGCTAGCGAGAAATCGCGCAATAACCTTCCCATAAACTTAACACTAGCTGGAGCATTTTTTCGCGTGACTGATGTAGGCTCTTAAGTAGTTAACTTGAAGTCATTGTTTAAAAACTTTAATAATATTTCAGGTTTTAATTGTTGAAAGACACCTTATTTGTATACGATTTACAATATGTTACATACTGAAACTTTTTATACATGAAACTATCAACCTATAAAAGAAACTGACTGTTTTAAACCACATATAATCAAAAAAATATGTGAAAATGTTTAAACGAGGTACTACCAACATAATAAAATAAATAAATCCACCATTATAAAAATAATAATTTTCTACACGGGCATCATACGAGGAAGTGGGTTATTAGTAAATTTACTATCACTATGGTGTAGACAACACACAGGCATATAAATAAAGATTGTGTAAACATATGCTATTGAAAATTAAAAATCAGTTTTTGCACTATGATCAAGTGGCGATAAGGGAGAAGGGAAAGACCACTTGCAGGGAAATGTATTATGGTGAGAAAGAAAAAAGGCTATTTAAGATTGATAAGCAAAATAATCCAAAAATGCTTATTGTGTATATTGCTATTCATAGATAGATTTCAGTGTCAATTTTTTTTTAAATGAAGTACCAAAATCAATTATAAAATATACCAATACTTTCCAATTTATTTTCAAGTTTGAGAGTCTCTTCAAAAAATTTTGTGCAGATAACAGGTGGAGACAATATATTTCTTTTGTTTCTGACTAAGGTAACTTCGTAAAGAACAACAAAACTCTTCTAGAAATAAAGGTAAAGATATTTGGCTTCGTTGTATTCATAGAATTAAGTTACAAACATCTTTGGAACAAAACTTTATCTATTTAGAAAGCTAACAAATTCTGAAAGGACTTGCCATTGTTAATGCTCTTTTAGGCTTCATCCATGTCAATAACAGGGCTCCCAAATGGTCCGCCAACTGAATACCAATATTTTTTAACAGAAAATTTCATGGTAGGTTTCCACAAATATTTCCGCAAAAATTCACCTCCGAAGGTGTTTTCTGCAAGATTTGCTAGAAAAATCTTTTAAAAAAATATTTTTTTTTTAAAGGGATTACTAGTATTTAAACAGCGGACCGTTTAGGAGCCCTGGATTAAGTATGAATTTTTAAAATATCGTAATTTCCGGCGTTTAACCCTTTCCGGCACAGTGGTCCCACTCCGGGCACACGTAATTTTAATTCCAAACTTGCAATCGGCACCAAGAATATTTTAGTAAAATTTTGCTTCTATAATGAAAGCTTAAAATAAGGTGTTCTTATTTTTAAAAAAAGTCGTTTATAAATTCTGGTGTCAGTCAGTAATTTCGCTTTTTACGAACAGAGTTTGTCTGTGACGGAAAGGGATAATCCGCGGAACAAACAATTATGTTTCGACCCAGAATTTTTATTTTATAAAATGTAACTTGCTAGATCGCTGTAAATATTTGACTTAAATTATTAAATTAAATTTCTTGGTTGAAACAGAATTGTTTGATCCGCGGATTTTACGCCGGAAATTACGGTAATAAAAAGGTAGGTGTTATATATAGAGAGGTGTGGGGGGGGGGGGGTGAATCATGATATTACAAATGCTTAGGTGGGCGTGGCGATTAAAAGGGTGGAAATCTTTGGTCTAAAGAGATCTTTTTCTGTTATCATTGGTATCCCAAAAAATAACATTTTAGACAGTCGTTGGAAACGTTTTCTTTAAAATAAAAGAAAAAAGTAAAAGAAGACACGTCAAAAAATAGGCATCACTAGAGTTCGACAAATCTTTAATTTACAGAAGATGCATGAAACGTGTTTTTCTCTTAAAAATTCAGTTATTCATGCATTCACTTTATCTACATATTTTTTCCGGTAACTAACTGAATGATATTGACCATTTTCTGTATATGATCTTAACTTTTTGACTTAAAGGGAACTTCATGTCGATGACAGGACTTACTTGCTAATATGAACAAGTAATATAAAAACTTTTTTTCTAAGTCAATTTTTCTACTTAGGTCAAATAGAATTTTTTTTCCAGCGATCTACACGCTTCGCCACTGACGGTACTTATTCCTAAATTTATATCCTGCTAAATATCTTACATAAGAGACATTTTTGAAATGTATCAAAAATTAGATAAAAAATAAATAGCTAAAATATCAAAAATTAATAGCTCGAAAAGTATTTCTCACAAAATTGTTAGACAAACTGCGTTAGAAAGTTTTAAAAAAAATGTATTTTTCTTGATATAAATTTAAAATCTAATGATTATGCCGTTTTTCAAATATTGAATTTCAAAAATTACCAAACTTCACAATAAAGTGCCATAGCGATGTTACAGTTAACGATAATACAGTTTTTCTAAATATTAATTAATTAATTAAATTTTATTATTTAATTTTAGTTTTATACTTCATTTCTGTTCAAAAGTATAGACTCACTCCATATTTATAGTCTCCTTCGCCCGCGAGCCGCCTGATCTTCGTCCGTGAACAGCACCATTATCTTTTTACGTGTGAAGGTGAGACTATAAATATGGAGTTAGTCTATACTTTTGAACAGAAATGAAATATAAAATTAAAATTAATTGATTAAATTTAATTAATGAATTAATGTTTGAAAAAACTGTATTAACATCAATTGTCATCCAGTACAAGTGTAAAAAATTTTATTTGAACTTGATAGGATGAATAGAAAATGTTTTATTAACGATTGAAAATTTGAACAAGATATATAAATATATAAAGAGTGTGAGCTAATAGTAGGAATTGAAAAAAGGTTTTCTTTGATTTTATGGAAAGACGCTTTTCAGTAACAGGCGAAACGTGGCCTTTTCTTTTGCTCAAATATAGTAAATGAGATAAAAGTACCGTAATTTCTGGTATATAACCCGCGGTTCAAATAAATCGGTTTCAAACCAGAAATTTTATTTATAAGTGCAGTGAAATAATTACCAAGTAGAAAAGAGTTACATTTTATTAAATAAACTTTCTGGTTTGAAATCGATATATTTAAGCTGCAGGTTATATACCAGAAATTACGGTAATATTGAATTTTATTTAGCAGCCTTTATTGGTTTATACAGTTGTCGAAAAAAAAAGGATATCCAACCTTCTGTCACAAATCATCATATAAAACGGAACTGGTAAAAATTAGCTGGCGTTAATGTCTACTGTTAAATGTTAACAGGTTTTTTAGAGGCACATCTACATAATCAAAATTGTACCAACTATATTTTTCAAGTGATAACATCCCCGATTGATACTATTTTCATATTCTTTCAATTAAATTAGCCTGAAAAGTTTATTGTTTAGGTATTTTATGTTAAATCTTGACAGAGATATAAAGTAAAAGTATTAGTGGTTTATCCATAATTAAAAAAATTAATTAACCTTTTGATTACGGGAAAAGATTGGTGACTATTTTATATTCTGTCGTACAACAATTTAGAAAAAAATATTTGTGGAAAGATATCTCTTGAAAATGCCGTAGTATAAGTGTACGGCAGAGATTATTTTTTCAAAAAATAGTACTAACACAAAAATAGTCTATGTGACATACGGTGTTCTAACCAGATTTTTTTTAAAAATAAAGATACTTTCACTTTGGAAACAGGTTCCGAAGTGAAAGTACCTTTATTAAAAAAATCTTCACCAAAATTGAAAAAGCATAGATTTGTCCTATTAAAAATCAACCTCAGCTATCCTATGCAAAAAATTAAAAAAAACATTCAGATTCAAACGAGAAATTTGAAATGAACCGTCCCATAGGTTTAACATTAGCTTACAAGTGTCTTCGCGTGACTGAAGCCCTTTACATTTTTGAAACATTAAAAATGCGGCTTACATTTGTAAGTTTGGAATTTAGTATGAGCAGTTTTACAGTTTGAACATTGCAGTATCATCTATAGACAAAATGTTGAACAATTTGAAAATTCTTGCAAACGAACTTCTTGTGCTACCTTAGAAAAATGTCACTTTAATCATCATTATATTTATTATAGTTAATGAATCGTTGAATTATAAAATTCGACCGCCATTTTTTGTTCGCTGTACATATAAATACTCATTTCAAACAAGAAAATCAGTAAAATCAATTTAAAAAAATCAATTTTGTGTTCCAAACCAAGATTAAAATTAAATTTTGACACTTCCAGTACGTTTTTCCAAAATTAATTTTTAGCAGATTTAAATAGATCAACAAATTATAAAATATATATATCTTATACATAGATCTTAATCTATATACTTCTTACCTTGTGACCCGTAATTAACAAAATAATGAATAATTGAGGAAATTTTGAAATTCCTTCCTCTGAGATTCAATAAACACTTTAGCAAATCTTTTATTCCAGTGTTCAAATATACAAAACTTAATAAAAGCAGATTTCTGACACTACTTATACCATCTAGATATAAGTATACTGCACCATTGGGAATTGTTGAATATAGAAACTTTCATAACTATCTAAATTTATTGAAATGTGTTGGAAACAGTTCAGAAATTGATTTCATCTGTTCTCCCGTTTGTGATATATGGAACCCGTTTGTGATATAAGCAACGCGTTTGTGATATATGCAATTCGTTTCGTGGACTGCCAACAGGTGTCGCCACTACCTGAAATGGAACTTCCTCAAAACATCACAGATGGCAGCACCACAGATCTACAGAGACATAATCACTACAAATATGCATTTTAAAGAAGGAAAAAACTGTTTAGTCGGCAATAAACCTTTGTGATATGTGTACAGCGGACTAATACCGTGAAACAACTTTTAAGAGCCCCTTTTATTAGTTAGTTGATGCTGAAACTTCATGCCAGAAAGACATAAACAATTCGCTCGTCCAATATTAATAAAACTGCGTTCTGGAAGCAATACGCTCTGGAACTAAGACGAAGCACAACTTTTTTATGGATCTAAATTACCTTTATTTTTTATATTATAACAATGTAACGTATTTAATCAAGATTTTGTGTAGTTTTTCAGATATATAAAGTTTGTACTCAAGAAGTCAATATGCATTGTGTTTCTACAAAGATTTCAGCCTGCATTTAATAAAAATTAAATTCACATATGCTGATACCAAGTATCACTCGCTGCATCATTAATAAGGATTATGCTTTATAACAGGTAAGCCAAGATTACAATTTTTTATATAAATAATTAAGAAGAAATTTATTTATCTGGTCCTTTTAATTAAGTAAATATAACTCACGTCCTTTCAGATTATCTAGACTGAGTAAGAGGAGAAATAAAAAAAAAAAAAAAACTAGACCAGAAAAAAAAAATAATAATATAAGTATTGTATCATAAATATTGAATAAGTATTATATAACAGAATTTTTATTACATATACTGGTATTATTTTCTGAGATATATTATTGGTATTATTTTTTCTTGGTACATATAACATATAATTATTGCTATTGATCATTGATAATGCAAAAGTAAATAATAAACATTGAATAGAATATATGATGAACAAAACGGTAGATAATTAACCTAAATGAATATTGAAGTATAATATAGGTCATTATGTTGTGATATATATGTATAGACTAATGATAAACATAAATAACTGAAAAAAATATATACACATTTATATAACGTAGCATTCAACATTTAATTATGGCTACTTCGTCCGCTTGTCGAAAAGCTGAATGACAGTAATTACGAACTTTGGGCCTTTCGCATCGAAATGCTGTTAATTAGGGAAGATTTATTTAAATTTGTTACCCAAAACCCACCTGCAACTCCCGACGATGCATGGAAGAAAAACGATGGGAAAACTAGGGCAACAATAAATCTTTCGATAGATGACAGCCAAATCTGTCATATAAAGCACTTAAAAACCGCCAAAGAAATCTGGGACACGTTAAAGAAGGTGCATCAAAGATCCACCTTATCGTCTAAATTGTTTCTCCTCCGAAAATTATACTCACAAAAATTAAGCGACGGAGGAGACATGAACCGCCACATCAACGAAATTCTAACAATAAAGGATAAATTGTACGCCATTGGTGAAGAAATTCCGGAGACTCATATCGTAGCACTTTTATTGTGCAGTCTCCCTAGATCATATGATCCTCTCATTATAGGCCTCGAAGCTAGGGATGAAAGCGATCTCACTTTAGAGTTTGTTAAGACAAAATTACTAGATGAATTCAAGCACCGGGCTGAAAATAAACAATCGAACACAAATGCACGTGAAACAGCGTATAGAGTATCCAACAGACAGAACAAAAACAGAAAATATTGCGGATTCTGCAAATGACAAAACCACACAACATCAGAATGCTACCATTTGAAAAATAAAAACCAACACTGCAATAACGCAAGACCTGACTGGAACAAAAATAAAACGTTTAATAATTCCAGTAACAATAGAAACAACACAATTGGCCATAAAAATGCCCAGAACAACCCCAAGGAAACTTCAAACTATTGTTTCAATAACAAAATTGATAGTGATCAAGATTTAGATAGCTCGGTTCCCCCCGGCGACGACAAAACATCAAAAGATAAAATCGAACCCATCTCTGTAAACAGGGCGCAAACACCAAATGAAGAAAAATATATAATTGACTCTGGATGTACTAGGCATGTCGTAATGTCAAAGCATAATTTTGAAAATTTTACGCCAGGAAACTTCGGGGATATTACAATAGCGAACGGAAAGCGGCTATGCTCACAAGGTCTGGGAGACGTGAACATTAAAATAGATTCACAAAATTCCATTACACTTAAAAGCGCACTATACTGTCCCGAATTGCAGAACAATCTGCTATCGGTAAAAAGGGCCACCGAAAATGATATCAAAGTAATATTTGAAAAACAGAAATGCTCGTTCGTGAAGGATAACCACACAATTTTTACAGCTAGGTTAAATGACAATTTATATGAATTACAACCCAAAGACGATTACGGATATAACTCGCAAATTCAAACATCTTGCAGCAATAAAAACTGCATATCCATTTGGCACAGAAGGCTGGGACACAAAAATTTTGAAGCGTTAAAACATCTCGCGAAACACAAACTAGCTGAGGGCATAGAAATACATAATTGTAAACATGAAACTGTTTGTACAAAATGCGTCGAGGGAAAGCTATCGATTGCACCCTACCCCAAAACCGCTTCTAATAGATCAAAGGAAACATTAGATCTGGTACACACAGATATCTGCGGAAAAATGCATACACAAACACTCAGTGGAAAGAAGTACTTTATAACTTTCACTGATGACTACAGTCGGTTTACAATGATTTATTTGATTTCGCATAAATCAGAGGCAATAACAAAACTCAAAGAATTCATAGCCCTAACGAAGAATAAATTCGGAAAAATTATAAAAGCAATCAGATCCGATAACGCAAAGGAGTATCTAGGAGATAGTTTTGAGAGTTACCTATCAGAAAACGGTATAGAACACCAGTTGAGCGTCCCGTACTGCAGCCAGCAGAATGGTGTTGCCGAACGCAAAAACAGGACTATAGTTGAGATGGCGCGCACAATGTTATCTGACGCGAACTTACCGGACCAATTTTGGGGCGAAGCCGTACTTACAGCAACATACCTGATAAATCGCTTGCCTACCAAAGCAAACGAAAACAATAAGTCACCTTATGAGCTGTGGAATGACAGAAAACCCGATTTATCGAACATACGGACCTTCGGATGTAAGGCATATGCCTCTGTCGAAGAATCGAAGAGATCCAAGTTTGACAAAAAGGCCGTTGAAGGCATTCTATTGGGTTACGATAATCGTAGTAAAGGGTATAGAATATACACAGGGGGAAACAACGTGATAATATCGCGAACTGTAAAATTCCTTGAGAACGGAGCGAGCGAAATTGACAAAAGCATAAATGATTCAAAGACACCTACTGAAACCGTGGAGATTGAACTAAGTAATGATGAACAAAATCAAAACGACACCCCACAGCAAAATACCGCTGAACCGCGAAGGTCACTAAGAAGCAACAGAGGTGTCCCCCCTGACCGCTACGGGATAAGCGCGAATATCTGTAAAATACAAGATCCGAAAAATTGGGAAGACATAAATAATATCAGGGATCCTGAAATAAAAAACAAATGGATAGAGGCCGCAAATGAAGAAATTACGTCGTTAAAGAAGAATAACACTTGGGAATTGGTGAAACCAACACCAGGAAAACGTACAATAGGGTGTAAGTGGACATTTAAAACAAAATATAACGCACGCGGAGAGGTAGAGAGATATAAGGCACGACTTTTCGCGAAGGGCTACTCGCAAAAATACGGAAGCGATTACGATGAAACGTATGCACCGGTGGTAGCGCACACCAGAATAAGAAGCTTCCTAAACGCCGCCGTGTATAAAAATTTAAATATTACACACCTAGATGTAAAGACGGCATTGTTACATGGAGATTTAGACGAAGAAGTCCTAATGAAGCAACCCGAGGGATACATTGTAAAATGGGAGGAAGATAAGGTGTGCAAGCTAAAGAAAGCAATATACGGGCTAAAACAGGCCGCGAGGGCCTGGTACATAAGAATTAACAAGTCATTAAGAAATTTAAATTTTAAGGAGTGCAATTCAGATCAGTGCTTATATAAGAGAAATGAAAACGGGGATATTTCCTATATAATCGTGTACGTGGACGATATTTTAGTCGCCGCGAGCGAAGAAAACACGCGCAATATATACGCGGAATTATCTAAGGAATACGAAATTAAGAATCTCGGCCGGGTATCGCAATTTCTCGGAATAAATATTAAAAGGCTAGACAACGGAAACCTTGAGCTAGACCAAGAGAATAAAATTGAGGAAATAACCGAAAAATTTAAATTGTCCAAATCAAAGCCCACATACACGCCCATGCGCACAGACTATTTCAATGCAGACCCAAACAGTGAAACACTAAGTGACAACAAACAATACAGACAGTCTGTAGGAGAGTTATTATACATAGCGACGTTAACCAGACCGGACATAGCTGCCACGGTAAACATCCTTGGAAGAAGGAACGAACATCCCAGAAAAGCAGATTGGAAGGCGGTAGAAAAGGTAATAAGATATCTGCATACCACTAAGCACTTGAGGCTAACTGTGAACAAAAATAAGCCGCCCATACTAACTGCATATAGGGACTCAGATTGGGCAGGAGATAGAGAAGATCGGAAGTCCACAACTGGGAATGTGTTAAAATTAGGGAACAATCTCGTGTCCTGGACATCAAGAAAACAAAACTGTGTAGCGTTATCAACTGCGGAGGCAGAGTATATCTCTGTATCCAACGACACGCAAGAAATTCAATGGGTTCTTAATCTACTAAAAGACCTAGAATTGCATCAGACTTTACCAATCGTAATATACGAAGATAATATCGCGTGTATAAAGTTGAGTGAAAATGAAAAACAGCAATCCCGTGTGAAACACGTGGACATCAAGTACCACAACGTGAGACATTTAAAAGAAAGCGGGGTGATCACACTGGAATATTGCCCTTCGAAAAGGATGGTAGCTGACATCCTTACCAAGCCCATCCCCAAACCTCAATTTGAGCACTTGAGAACAGAACTTCAACTTACACCACCACAGGGCTCAGATGAAAAGGGGGGTGTTGGAAACAGTTCAGAAATTGATTTCATCTGTTCTCCCGTTTGTGATATATGCAACCCGTTTGTGATATAAGCAACGCGTTTGTGATATATGCAATTCGTTTCGTGGACTGCCAACAGGTGTCGCCACTACCTGAAATGGAACTTCCTCAAAACATCACAGATGGCAGCAACACAGATCTACAGAGACATAATCACTACAAATATGCTACAAATATGCATTTTAAAGAAGGAAAGAACTGTTTAGTCGGCAATAAACCTTTGTGATATGTGTACAGCGGACTAATACCGTGAAACAACTTTTAAGAGCCCCTTTTATTAGTTAGTTGATGCTGAAACTTCATGACAGAAAGACATAAACAATTCGCTCGTCCAATATTAATAAAACTGCGTTCTGGAAGCAATACGCTCTGGAACTAAGACGAAGCACAACTTTTTTATGGATCTAAATTACCTTTACTTTTTATATTATAAGAATGTAACGTATTTAATCAAGATTTTGTGTAGTTTTTCAGATATATAAAGTTTGTACTCAAGAAGTCAATATACATTGTGTTTCTACAAAGATTTCAGCCTGCATTTAATAAAAATTAAATTCACATATGCTGATACCAAGTATCACTCGCTGCATCATTAATAAGGATTATGCTTTATAACAGGTAAGCCAAGATTACAATTTTTTATATAAATAATTAAGAAGAAATTTATTTATCTGGTCCTTTTAATCAAGTAAATATAACTCACATTAACCTTTTGATTACGGGACAAGATTGGTGACTATTTTATATTCTGTCGTACAACAATTTAGAAAAAAATATTTTTGGAAAGATATCTCTTGAAAATGCCGTAGTATAAGTGTACGGCAGAGATTATTTTTTCAAAAAATAGTACTAACACAAAAATAGTCTATGAGACATACGGTGTTCTAACCAGATTTTTTTTTTAAATAAAGATACTTTCACTTTGGAAACAGGTTCCGAAGTGAAAGTACCTTTATTAAAAAAATCTTCACCAAAATTGAAAAAGCATAGATTTGTCCTATTAAAAATCAACCTCAGCTATCCTATGCAAAAAATTAAAAAAAACATTCAGATTCAAACGAGAAATTTGAAATGAACCGTCCCATAGGTTTAACATTAGCTTACAAGTGTCTTCGCGTGACTGAAGCCCTTTACATTTTTGAAACATTAAAAATGCGGCTTACATTTGTAAGTTTGGAATTTAGTATGAGCAGTTTTACAGTTTGAACATTGCAGTATCATCTATAGACAAAATGTTGAACAATTTGAAAATTCTTGCAAACGAACTTCTTGTGCTACCTTAGAAAAATGTCACTTTAATCATCATTATATTTATTATAGTTAATGAATCGTTGAATTATAAAATTCGACCGCCATTTTTTGTTCGCTGTACATATAAATACTCATTTCAAACAAGAAAATCAGTAAAATCAATTTAAAAAAATCAATTTTGTGTTCCAAACCAAGATTAAAATTAAATTTTGACACTTCCAGTACTTTTTTCCAAAATTAATTTTTAGCAGATTTAAATAGATCAACAAATTATAAAATATATATATCTTATACATAGATCTTAATCTATATACTTCTTACCTTGTGACCCGTAATTAACAAAATAATGAATAATTGAGGAAATTTTGAAATTCCTTCCTCTGAGATTCAATAAACACTTTAGCAAATCTTTTATTCCAGTGTTCAAATATACAAAACTTAATAAAAGCAGATTTCTGACACTACTTATACCATCTAGATATAAGTGTACCGCACCATTGGGAATTGTTGAATATAGAAACTTTCATAACTATCTAAATTTATTGAAATGTTTATATGAAATTTATATTTAGAACTAAGAGTTTATCAGTGTTCTAGTATATTACTATTGCAGTTCCTACAGGAATTCAAAATATAAAATTTGAACAAGATATATAAATACATAAAGAGTGTGAGCTAATAGTAGGAATTGAAAAAAGGTTTTCTTTGATTTTATGGAAAGACGCTTTTCAGTAACAGGCGAAACGTGGCCTTTTCTTTTGCTCAAATATAGTAAATGAGATAAAAGTACCGTAATTTCTGGTATATAACCCGCGGTTCAAATAAATCGGTTTCAAACCAGAAATTTTATTTATAAGTGCAGTGAAATAATTACCAAGTAGAAAAGAGTTACATTTTTTAAAATAAACTTTCTGGTTTGAAATCGATATATTTAAGCTGCAGGTTATATACCAGAAATTACGGTAATATTGAATTTTATTTAGCAGCCTTTATTGGTTTATACAGTTGTCGAAAAGAAGGATATCCAACCTTCTGTCACAAATCATCATATAAAACGGAACTGGTAAAAATTAGCTGGCGTTAATGTCTACTGTTAAATGTTAACAGCTTTTTTAGAGGCACATCTACATAATCAAAATTGTACCAACTATATTTTTCAAGTGATAACATCCCCGATTGATACTATTTTCATATTCTTTCAATTAAATTAGCCTGAAAAGTTTATTGTTTAGGTATTTTATGTTAAATCTTGACAGAGATATAAAGTAAAAGTATTAGTGGTTTATCCATAATTAAAAAAATTAATTAACCTTTTGATTACGGGACAAGATTGGTGACTATTTTATATTCTGTCGTACAACAATTTAGAAAAAAATATTTGTGGAAAGATATCTCTTGAAAATGCCGTAGTATAAGTGTACGGCAGAGATTATTTTTTCAAAAAATAGTACTAACACAAAAATAGTCTATGTGACATACGGTGTTCTAACCAGATATTTTTTTTTAAATAAAGATACTTTCACTTTGGAAACAGGTTCCGAAGTGAAAGTACCTTTATTAAAAAAATCTTCACCAAAATTGAAAAAGCATAGATTTGTCCTATTAAAAATCAACCTCAGCTATCCTATGCAAAAAATTAAAAAAAACATTCAGATTCAAACGAGAAATTTGAAATGAACCGTCCCATAGGTTTAACATTAGCTTACAAGTGTCTTCGCGTGACTGAAGCCCTTTACATTTTTGAAACATTAAAAATGCGGCTTACATTTGTAAGTTTGGAATTTAGTATGAGCAGTTTTACAGTTTGAACATTGCAGTATCATCTATAGACAAAATGTTGAACAATTTGAAAATTCTTGCAAACGAACTTCTTGTGCTACCTTAGAAAAATGTCACTTTAATCATCATTATATTTATTATAGTTAATGAATCGTTGAATTATAAAATTCGACCGCCATTTTTTGTTCGCTGTACATATAAATACTCATTTCAAACAAGAAAATCAGTAAAATCAATATAAAAAAAATCAATTTTGTGTTCCAAACCAAGATTAAAATTAAATTTTGACACTTCCAGTACTTTTTTCCAAAATTAATTTTTAGCAGATTTAAATAGATCAACAAATTATAAAATATATATATCTTATACATAGATCTTAATCTATATACTTCTTACCTTGTGACCCGTAATTAACAAAATAATGAATAATTGAGGAAATTTTGAAATTCCTTCCTCTGAGATTCAATAAACACTTTAGCAAATCTTTTATTCCAGTGTTCAAATATACAAAACTTAATAAAAGCAGATTTCTGACACTACTTCTACCATCTAGATATAAGTATACCGCACCATTGGGAATTGTTGAATATAGAAACTTTCATAACTATCTAAATTTATTGAAATGTTTATATGAAATTTATATTTAGAACTAAGAGTTTATCAGTGTTCTAGTATATTACTATTGCAGTTCCTACAGGAATTCAAAATATAAAATCATGCATCAATAATTTAAGATGATCAAAGTATGTATGCATAAAACAATGTTAATTTCTGGTGTATGTTATTAACTTAATATGCGTAATAGTAATAATTCATCTGATATAACTACTTTTAACAATTTTATCCTTTATTTGGTTTAAAGTATGATAGTTATAATAATACAGGGGTGATTAAAAAAAGATTGTGAAACCTATAAAAGGGGCTAATGCACACAACAACAACAACAACAAAATTGTATAGGAAATTAGACTCACAATGCATACCCAGATAAAAATTCAGATTGTCTCAGTCGAATCCGATTTGGGATTTTTATTAATAACTTTATACAATAATGAAGATTTTTTAACAAATTTGAAAAAAAAACTGATCTTTCCTGATAAATGTAAGGATATTGCGAGAACAGATAGAAGTGCTACCTTTTTCTCTAAGCATCGCTGAACTACTCACTCCTAATTTTCGAATGTAATTCACAGTTCATACGCATACCTGTAAACGTAAACTTACCACTATTCCCCCGTAAAATGTTACTTAATTTGACCCAGGTTAACCCCTCGAAGGGTGCCAGTGGAATAGTGTACCACTTAATTTTAATCCCCAAATGTCATAATGGGACCATTATTTTGTAACAAAATTTTCATTTATAATGTACGGGAAAAAAGCTTTTACTTATTCTCAAATATTTATTTTTCTTAAACTCTTGTATGAAAACTGTTAAACTCTAGATGAAAATTGTCATTCAATCATTTCAACGTTTTAGCAACAGAAATAGTTTGCCCCTGAAAGGGATAAGCACGTTTCGAACCAGATTTTTTTTTAAAGAAATATTTAACAAGTTTTATGCAGAAACATGAAATTAAGTAAGTATATATAGGGCTGCCATTTGCGACTATTTTTAATTCTATCTCGCACAACTTTTTCAAAACAAAAATCTTTCACATATTCGTTGATAAACAAAACAGTAAACAGATGATCAATTCAAGAGAATTCCCAGTTGCAAGGCATCTTCACTTCCTGCATATGAGTATTTGCGCATCACATCTTAATTGTCTAAGAGCTAGCAACGTCAGAAAACACGTGATTTTAGCAAGGCTCATTTTTCTATATATTCTCCGTCTTTATTGTGTAGTACGAATGCGGCCGGTCTGGCTGGGGAAAGTGGTTGCATTTACCTGTGGGGGGAGGGGCAATGCAGGTAAAAAAGTGACAAAATTACGTCATTTTAGCATGAATTTTGTTTATAAAACTAACTATTTGTGATATTAAGTTATTAGTCTGGCACCGTTTTAACGTTGCCAACACCGTGCCAGACCCTCATTTATAGGCAAAATGAGGTGTCAAATTCACGTCATTTTAGCATAGCTGAAATTTTAGTATGTTATACTTTGGCTATCAGATAAGCCATAATTAATTTGCCAGACCGAAATTCGGTTGCTAAATTACTGCGAGACGCCGATTTAAATCTGGTAGAGAAAGCGCCTATTATGAGAGTTTGCAGCTTTTGTAGTGCTTTGTCTACTTTCAATACACAATAAAGCCGTAATTGTTGCCAAAGCAACGATCCTTGCTTTAGATAAAAGTATCTCTCTCTCTTTCTCTCTCTCTCTCTCTCTCTCTCTCTCTCTCTCTCTCTATATATATATATATATATATATATATATATATATATATATATATATATGAATAGCCGCCCGTCCCGACTTCGTGTGGGTTACTATCAATACACAGCCAAGCCGTGATTGTCGCCAAAGCAATGATTGTTGCTTTCT
Source organism: Maratus michaelseni (assembly GCA_963931845.1). Classification (NCBI taxonomy): domain Eukaryota; kingdom Metazoa; phylum Arthropoda; class Arachnida; order Araneae; family Salticidae; genus Maratus; species Maratus michaelseni. The sequence goes on from OZ007600.1 coordinate 104,026,212, forward strand.
ATAAAAGTACATATATTTATGATTTGAAAAATGCCACGCAAAATATCTAATAAAAAATTAGCAATAGATGTCTTATTCGTTTAGTCTTTCATAACCGAGTTCATAGTCGATGTTGGCTCTAAAATCGCTGGCTCTAAAATCGCTTGTTCTAAAATCGCTTGTCCCAAAATCGCTGGAATATATGTTTAACTCCTTTTTTAGTAGAATTGGTATGCTGAATTTCACACTCCTATCTAAAACTGCTTTTCAGATATGGCGGGGAAATTACCTAAAATCTCAACCACCCCCATTTAACTCCCTTAGTGATTGAATTTCTAAAATCCATGAAATAAATGTTTAACTATTTTTTTAGTAGATTTGTTATCCTGAATGTCAAATTCCTACGTAAAACTGCTGCAGAGATATGGAGAAATGACCTAAATCTTTCGAACCTCCCATTTAACCCCCGTAGGGCTGAATTTTCAAAAATACTTTCTTAGTGGGTCTTCTAATATCTTCCAAATTTCGTAGTCCTAGGAGCAGCGGTTGAGACTCGGCGTTGATTCTGAGTCATGAGGACATGCTCTTTTATAAGTATAGAGATGTATAAAATCGCCAAAGAAGCGAAAAAAGAGCAAAACTGAAACTCCACCGTAAATTGTCAACCATTTATTTAAATTCTGTCTTAATTTTTAAGTAATATTATAATTAATCTTTATTAATATTCTCTGTTAATTTTAAACTATACAACATATATTTTTCTCTTAATTTTCTAAATAAACTTATAGGCAATGTTAATGATGATAAAGATGATAATAATTCTTATAATGATGACAGCAGTGATGAAGATGAAGACCTTGAAAATGCACAAGGCGAAATAATTTTGAAATAATATTTTAAGTTAATGTACTTTTTAGCACTTATTTTTCATTATATTCAGCACTTATTTTTATTATTATATATAGCACTTATTTTTCATTATTATATATAGCACTTATGTATAGCACTTACTTTTCATTATAATATATTTTTTGAAAGCTCAAAATGGAATGTTTCTTTCGTTTACCTGTTCGCTACAGTTCGCTGACCTGTTATTGCTAATTTATGCCTATTATTATATTATTTTTAATTATTTATTATTAAAAATCAACTACGACGTATTTTCATACTTAATTTTATTGCTTGCTTACTTCTTTCTAGATGTTAGCATTAATTTAGCAACGGAATTGGTGTCTGACTAATTAATTTTGGTTTGTCTGATACCCAAAGAATAACATATTTAAATTTGAACTGTGTATAGATGACGTGTTTGACGTGTAGATGATTTATTTTTTACTTATAAATCAGAGTCTGGCACGGTCTTAAAAACGTTGAAACCGTCTGGCATTAATGGCTTAATATCACAAATAGTTTGCAGAAACAAATGTTATAAACAAAACTCATGTTATCAAAATTTAATGTTGTGATTTTTTCACCTGCATTGCCCTTACTCTCACAAGTAAACACAAAATCTTCTGCCAGCCAGACCGTCAAATAAGGTTATATAAGTTTATTCAGATAATTAAGAGAAAATATTTACTAAATTATTTAAAAGTTAAGAGAGAATATTAAAAAAAGTTAATTCACTAAGGGGGTTAAATGCAGGTTCGAACGTTTTAGGTCATTTCACCATATCTCAGCAGCAGTTTTAGATAGGAGCACAAAATTCAGGATAACAAATCTACTAAAAAAAAATAGTTAAACACGTATTTCAGCGATTTTAGAAATTCAACTAATAAGGGTGTTAGATGGATTATCAAACGTTTTAGGTCATTTCACCGTATCTCAGCAGCAGTTTCAGGTAGGAGTATGAAATTAATTATGTTAATAATTGCTTTGTGTTTAAAGCAATTTTAGAAATTCACCCACTAAGAGGGGTTAAACAAAGGATATGAACTCGATTATGGAAGATTAGACGAATAAGACAACTACTGCTGATTTTTTATTAGATATTTTGCGTAAGACATTTTTTAAAAGAAATTCATTTAATCAATTATAAAGCTGAGGGATTTAGCATGATTCCGTCAAAATAACATATGTTTTTTCTGAATGTCATTTTGACGGTTTATGGACGCGGATGCGTTATTGTGATCGGCGTATTTTTAGAACATTGAATTTTTACTTATGTTACCAGGTAGGCCAAGGTTAACTCGGGTGAAGCCTGGTGGTTCTGCTATATTAAAATAAATTTATTATTGTCATTATGTACATAAATAGAAAAACATTACTTATCACATTTTTACAAGCTTTTATTTAAAGTTTAAAATTTGTAAGTACTGCAGTTTTTTCTCACCTCTACTTCTATTCTATTTAGAATTATTTTAGAATATTATTTATAATAATGTTTAATTACCTACCACCTACCCTGCATTGTAGTCGACACATTGTGCACCCACGCGAAGTCGGGACGGGCGGCTATTCATATATATATATATATATATATATATATATATATATATATATATATATATATATATATATACAGAGAGAGAGAGAGAGAGAGAGAGAGAGATAGATACTATTATCTAAAGCAAAGATCGTTGCTTTGGCAACAATTACGGCTTTATTGTGTATTGAAAGTAGCCAAAGCACTACAAAAGCTGCAAACTCTCATAATAGGTGCTTTCTCTGCCAGATTTAAATCGGCGTCTGGCAGTAATTTAGCAACCGAATTTCGGTCTGGCAAATTAATTATGGCTTATCTGATAGCCAAAGTATAACATACTAAAATTTCAGCTATGCTAAAATGACGTGAATTTGACACCTCATTTTGCCTTTAAATGAGGGTCTGGCACGGTGTTGGCAACGTTAAAACGGTGCCAGACTAATAACTTAATATCACAAATAGTTAGCAGATTCAAGTTTTATAAACAAAATCCATGCTAAAATGACGTAATTTTGTCACTTTTTTACCTGCATTGCCCCTCCCCCCACAGGTAAACGCAACCACTTCTACCAGCCAGACCGGCCGCATTCGTACTACACAATAAAGACGGAGAATATATAGAAAAATGAGCCTTGCTAAAATCATGTGACGAAAATGTTGCTAGCTCTTAGAAATCGTATAAAAGTAGCAAAATTGTGCTTAAAAATGAAAGAGAAGCAGAGGTTTTCATTTTTAACATTAACAGCTAATTTGAAATTGGCTAGAAGTCATGTGCAAGAGAAAAGAACTATAAATTTACTTTCTAAAAATAGTGATGCAAATGGAATATAAAAATAATTGTCAGTGATAATGATAAATCAAATATTTTTTTTTCTTTTCAAAACATGTTTAACCCCTTGAAGGACAGTGGTTCATTTTTGGACCACTTAATTTTAATCCCTAAATGTCAGATTGGCACCAGAGTGGTTTGGCGAATAATGAACTCAATTGTTTAAGTAACACCTCAGGAAAAACAATTGTAACCATAAAGATTATTTGTAGATTTATCACCTGCTGCCGGATAACTGAAAAATGATTTAATTAATTTGTTAATTTACAATTACAGGGTTCGCACGCTTTTACCACATTTTTTAATAGAATTTTTCTATTTAATATTTAAATAGCAGAAATTGTAGACACTGCAATTAATTACAGGATTTGTAATACTTTTCGTCATTTAAAACAGGCAAAAAATTCCATTAAAAATTGTGGTAAAAGAATACGAACTCTGAATAAAGTTCCAAAAATATTAAAATGTTATATTGTCACCAGAAACACACCTGTGCACAGAACTGTTTATAATTCTACCATATAATAAACTGGTCGAGCAAAATCGATGATTAAATTTCATCTTTGCATTAAAAAAACCAAGTTGAGTAAGTTAAAAGCATGTAAAAATATTTGAGGTTTAATAGTTGAGAACTGTTTATTGTGGTGCGCATTATCGTCTCTTAACACATTGACGGACAGTAGGAACAAGTGAAGTTCGAAAATTGACACTATACGTTTTTGTAATTTTTAGAATATTAAAGGTATAGTTTTACTCTTTCTGCCTAAATATACTCAATTTTGATTAAACCAGCACCTTTAATTATGTTACAGTACCCCTTTCACAACCATGTCAGGGTGGCTAATGATCAGGAAAAAATACAGTAAAAAAATGTGATAAACACCAGTATATTCTTATAGAAAAATGTATGTTAATTATTCGATCAAATAATCAATTTGAATTTTCTATAAGATTATACTGGTAATTACCATTTTTTACTGTATTTTTCCCTGACCACTAGCCACCCTGCACGTGCGTACTGAAGCTGCAACTCGTATAACAGGTGGAAAACGAACTTCAGCCTAAAAAATTCTACTTGTACGCCGGTAAATGCACATTTGTGCTGCTACAGCCGTAGTGTCTAAAAACGACCGTTTCGTTTTGGGCGGCTATAGCCGTCATGCCACAATGTGAACTTCGCTTTGGCGGCTATAGCCGCAAGCGTCCGTCAACGTGTTAAAATTGTTCCGAATATTTTTGAGTTACCCTAGTCTTTTTTTTTCTTGTACATACGTCGAACGATATGAAAATTATCCTACAAGTTATTCATACTGTCACAATAGAAGTTGGACATTTGTTTTTCCCGTGCGTATCCACGTGGTTAATTCCCGTTTTCAGCATTAATTTTAATTATTTAATTAGTTTTTCATTATTTCCCATTTAAATTAATATTTCTAATTTTAATAACTTTTAATTCCCTTCATTTTAATGTATTACTTTCTTTACTACGATGTCCGGTTCGTTTCTCGTGTTATTTTTACGAACGCCGGAATTTCCAATTTATTATTTATTTAATCTCACGTTTCAGCAGCCGCCATTTTATCGGACATTCACGCGGGAAAAAGCAAGTTTTCTCCCATGTGAGTCATCGTGGCGCGCCGCTTCCTCCCCGTCTTCGGGTGATGCGCGCGCATCCGGTTTGCCTCGTCGTCGCGGATTGGATGAACCGCCGGTCGGATCATTGAGGTACGTTTCTCCGCTTGGCGGAATTTTCAGTTGCAGTACAATCATCTAGGAATGAAGTGATCATTTTCCTTTCAATGGCTCGGCTTGCTTGCCGATGCCACGCGAGTTAGCGCAAACTGTCCGTGATCGTCAGGGCACTTCCAATAGTCCATCATAATAGTAAACGATCTCATCAGTGTGCCCACCTTAAAGAATTATACAGTTACAAAATAAAGAATAAGTGTTGCTAGCAATTTCCTGCATTTTCTTTTCTTTACGTGTTTCGACTTATAAACATGTGTAATCTCTCAAGTCCGCTGTTGGAGTCGCCTGATGTCGACAACGCTCATTTTTCGGTGGTGTATTTCCATAAAAAGACTGTAAGTAACATTTTACTATTATACTCTTCATCAAGATTTCCTTTGGACAACATTTTAGCGAATCATCGAAAACCTTTGTTGTTATTTCGTATTACAAGCACACGTGCATGTTAGGGGTAGCAATCCCGGCACGTGGTATCTTATCTCAAGTTATAAGTCCCACTATACGTAGCCACCGATAACGTATTGGGACAAATGGTGCCTCGAACCAGCTCGCCAGTTGTCCAAGCTTCGTTTATGTAATATTGTTTCTTTTTTGCGATCTTCGTGACTCCATCATGTTTGTGAAATATTAATTTTTTGTGCGATTTTTGTGACGTACGTCCCTTCAGAATGACGATCATATGTTTCTTCAAGTAACTCAGTGAAAAGTGATACTACAACTTATAGCAGTTAAATTTTAGTTGTGAATTATTTTAAATATCGTTAGCGTAATCTGTGTCACTTGTGCATCCAGTTTGTGATGCTACATGTGTCATCAAGAACTGCAATCATCTTTTATTTTATAAGTCAGCGTCAGTAACAACAAGTGGTTTAAAATAAATGAAGAATCATCTAATATGTTCAATGAAGATTTTTTTTTGTGTGCAGACATCGGAAAAATGGCGTGAAAAACATCGCGATTGTAGACAGTACAGATCAAGTTTTTTTTTTACTCAACAGATAATTGTTTTTCTCCTCACTGGAACTGTTAGTACCCATAGAAACTCAAGCTTAAACGATGAAAATTCATCATATTTCTAATAAAACAGTAATTTCACGTTTCTTTTTCAGCAATATGTTACACTATCTACTAGATGAGGTATGCAACTCACTTTTTTTTTCATTTTTTTACAATATAAGTTTTCTTTATTTTTAAATATGGTGTTATTATAATTTAATATATATGTATTTTGTGTAATAGTTTTTAAGCATTTATTTCTATATGTGTACTTACAGTAAACAAGCAGAAAGCTGCTTTATTTGAAATAGCATTTCAAAAATAATTAAATAAGAATGCATTCCAATACTAATTTCATGAAAAATAATTATTTTCTTGCCAAAGTATTTCAATATATTTCAGTATATATTTTCTAAAATTATGGAAATTTTAGGTCAAAAGGAGTACTATTTTTACTCATGGCATGCAAGAGAAATGCACCAGTATTTGAAATTATTTAATGTTTACAGAAAGAGGTCACTAAAATTGTGTGTTTTATTTCAAAAATTCATAAAACAACTCAGCACTGTGTCAATATACATGGGTTTTATGAAATATAAATATTTCATTTACAAAAATCATTTCTTTTAAATTATTAGTGCATGAAGCATTGTTCTGCTATATTTCTAATTAACCAATTTAGTGTGTATCATAATTTTTATATGCAGAAAATGTTTTCTTGTTATTAATATCATAGTGCAGGGATCAGTTAAAGTTACATGAAATTACCAATTCACTGTTCCAGTTTTGCACTAGTCAAATTTCACGTTTTTTTTCATTAAGTTTACTTAATTTTTTTTTTCATAAAATTTTTCATCAATTGTTTTTTTTTTCATGTTTCTCAGTTAGACTCAGGAGCGTTCATCTAAATTACTTATGAGTACTGTGGATCCTTCTATCTGATTATTTCATGGCCAGGAATAATCTGATAAAAGGTATTTTCTTGTCATTCATGCGTAGTTACCCGTGCTAAGTATTGGATGACAATTGTCCATGCCACTCATGTGTTTTTTTTTTCTCTAAATTTAACCTTTACATGTTCAGGGAATTTCTTTAAATATTTTAGTGTTACATTTCAGCAAGTTTGTTTCACTGTTACATGTTCAGGTTTGCATGATTTCTACAATTATGCACCATCTTCCATTCTTTTGCTCAAGTAATAATTTTTGGTTTGTTTTACATTTCAAAAAAAAAAATCAATTTTTGGTACAATAATTAAGTGTGTAGTGCCTCTACTGTTTTTTATATCATAGTTCATATTTTTGAATTATTGATGCTGGAAGCGAAAATTGTATAAATATGGCAATATATATGTATTGGAAAATTTTATAAATTACAAAGTTCAAATGCTTATAAGAGATATTTTTTAATTTAATACAAGGTACACAGATGCTTAGTTAGTAAATAATTTGTGAAATATGCTTCTCATTTTCACATTATAAACATTTGTTTATATTAACAATTTTAAATTTTATGTGGTGATTTTTTTTAACACGTATATTTTGTTTAAATATATACTCTTACAGCTATCTAAATTTTTGAGTGTCTTTATTCTCACATGCAAGTGCAGCAATTTAATGTTTCAATTTTTTTTTCATGCAATTTCAATATTTAATCTTCCATGTATGTTTGCAGTTTCACACTAACATTTATGTTGTATATATTGTATATATTTTATGTTACACTATTCATTTTCCACGTACACGTTGATTGGTTGCCGGGGAATCAACCATCATACTGTGTCAGTTCTTTTCTATTATATTTATGTATTGTGTTTTTTGTGTTCTGTTAGTGTGTTTTCATCAGACACATGTTTGCAAGTCGATGAGAAAATCTAATTTAATTATTCAATTTTTTTACTTACCTTCTCATCCACTTGGGCTGAATTCCAATCAGCCGTTGCAGCATTTGCTTGTTTTCCAAACTTGGTGATTGTTTTGGGAATTTCTTTTACCAGGTAACAGATGACAATTCGGTGTTGTACTCACCTTTGGTGTTCATTTCAATAGCTCTATCAGTCGTTTTCATCTGTTTTGTTGTGTGCTACAATCAATTTCATTTTACAGGTCCTTTACACACACACAGTCATAGGTTGTTTGGCGTCCAACCATACTGTGTTTCTTTTTTGTTTTTTGTATTACAACAACACTTTTTGTGACACATACTTAACATTTGTGTAAAATACACTGAACTTTTTGCAAAACTTCATTTTTTTTTCATCCATAAACTTTCAGGGCTCCTTACTTCATTTTTGTGGTCAGTGTCATTTGTCAGTCAGGTTAGAGTGTAAGGTAATTAATTCTGTTTTTTTTTAACTTTCACCTTAGTTTCACACTTTCTCTGTGTCAGGGAGCCTTACTTCATTTTTACGAGGGGTGTTGTTTGTTATTCTTGACAATGTGTAATTCAGCGTGTTCTAATACTTATACAAAATTTATTGTATTAAAATTTTCAAATCTCACTCATAATATTTTAAGGTATTTATTGGCTGCATATTTGTATTGTGTATATTTAGTATGTGTATCATTGTCATCTCATTATTTATGAAGCTGTATATTATTTCAAATCAATTCTTAGTGAAATTTCATGACAATAGTTTTCATATGTATATTCATCACAATTACTTTTTCAACTATACTTTATAATTTAATATTACTCAATGTAGTAAAAATTAGTGTGGTGTTTTAATATAGCACCCGCCGGCAGCATTTATCTCAATGTCTAGTTACACATTTGATAAAATTTTTAAGGTTTTTTTTTACTTGTATATCTTATCCCAGTTTTGTTTCTTCATAGTTAATAGTTTTTTTAATTAATTCAAAACTTTTAAATGAGTATACCAAAATATGCTCATAATGCAACACCATGTTTTAGGTAAAATTTAGGTCAAACTTATGTTATAGGTATAAAAATATTTTTTTGCTAGCTAACTTGTTTTTTTTTTGTTGCAATTACACTGGCACTCATTTTCTTTATTTGTCAATATAAAAGTATATCTAATAATTTCAATATGTTGTTATGCTGAAGAATTCTTGTGTTTAAGTAATATTTATGTGTAAGATTCCACATCACATGTGGTAATTTTTTTAAAAGAATTTTTGTCATAACAATAATAAGGTTTGTTAAATTTAAGTAAATTGCAATTATGACTACAGAAATATGTAATCAATTCTTTTCACATGTTATAACTTGAAATTCTGAAATTTTGTAGTGTTTCATAATGAACAAATTATGAAAGTTGTAACCTGTAGAAAATCTTTTCATAGTTTTAATACCATATGTTTTATTATACGACTTATTGTCAAGTCGTCATGTCAACCCCTTGTATACACTAATGATGTTTCGCTTACTCAAAATTTTGCCGTTGTTCCTTTTTTTGGCTCATTCAAAATCTCAGCATTTTGTTTTTGGAACAGTTCAAAATTTGCACTTCGTAATTTCTTTTTCTTTTCTTTTTTCCGTTCTTTAGGGTGTAATGTCACAATAGAAATTGGACATTTGTTTTTCCCGTGCGTATCCACGCGGTTAATTCCCGTTTTCAGCATTAATTTTAATTATTTAATTAGTTTTTCATTATTTACCATTTAAATTAATATTTCTAATTTTAATAACTTTTAATTCCCTTCATTTTAATGTATTACTTTCTTTGCTACGATGTCCGGTTCGTTTTTCGTGTTATTTTTACGAACGCCGGAATTTCCAATTTATTATTTATTTAATCTCACGTTTCAGCAGCCGCCATTTTATCGGACATTCACGCGGGAAAAAGCAAGTTTTCTCCCATGTGAGTCATCGTGGCGCGCCGCTTCCTCCCCGTCTTCGGGTGATGCGCGCGCATCCGGTTTGCCTCGTCGTCGCGGATTGGATGAACCGCCGGTCGGATCATTGAGGTACGTTTCTCCGCTTGGCGGAATTTTCAGTTGCAGTACAATCATCTAGGAATGAAGTGATCATTTTCCTTTCCCCGGCTCGGCTTGCTTGCCGATGCCGCGCGAGTTAGCGCAAACTCTCCGTGATCGTCACGGCACTTCCAATAGTCCATCATAATAGTAAACGATCTCATCAGTGCCCACCTTAAAGAATTATACAGTTACAAAATAAAGAATAAGTGTTGCTAGCAATTTCCTGCATTTTCTTTTCTTTACGTGTTTCGACTTATAAACATGTGTAATCTCTCAAGTCCGATGTTGGAGTCGCCTGATGTCGACAACGCTCATTTTTCGGTGGTGTATTTCCATAAAAAGACTAAGTAAAATTTTACTATTATACTCTTCATCAAGATTTCCTTTGGACAACATTTTAGCGAATCATCGAAAACCTGGGGTGTTATTTCGTATTACAAGCACACGTGCATGTTAGGGGTAGCAATCCCGGCACGTGGTATCTTATCTCAAGTTATAAGTCCCACTATACGTAGCCACCGATAACATATTGCGACACATACATTAATATAGTGATTTTCCCAATTCAATATCTATCAATAAATGCACCTTTTTTCGGTACTTTTACGTTAGCCGGGAGCAAGTTTTGCCAATAGCAGTTCTTTTTCTCGCCCGCAGTATTGCCTGTAGGCCATTTAAAAAGAAAAATCACATTGCTTGATTTGCACCACTTTCTTTAAATGGTACAATTCGTTTTAATTTCGCCTAATTTAATCTTTCATTAAATAAAGCGAAATTTACTTTCTCAAAAACCTGGTGGCAATGAAGAAAACCGAATTTTTAAAAAGTAGCCCACTGGCAACAATGCACACATAGCAGGATTTAGTTTTCGAATGTGTAAATTAGAAACAATGCTTTCTTGTTGTGATGAAATGCTTTGTTTGTCTTTTATTTTTATTTATTTATTTATTTTTATATTTTAAATGTATGTAATACATGTTTTTCAATGAAATGATGAGTTAACGGTTTATATTTTAAATTAAATGAGTGCAATACAAATGAATGCGGTGGGAACAATATTTGACGATTTATCACCTGCGTCCGGATAACATAAAAATACCCTTTTTTCTTACTGAGAAATCACTAAAAAAGTTAGATTATGAAATGCAAAAGGATTTTGCGCTTACCGTTATAGAGTTTAAATTATATTAGAAAATGTTTGGTAAGATTTTAATTCTTTTGTTATACAAATAATGAAAAAGAGTTCCCTCTGCTTTATTGCTTGAAAATAGTTCCGAAAAAAAAGTAATATACATTTTTTTTTTACTGTATAAATCTCTCTATTTAGTTTTTAAGCACTTCTGAAATTTTCTAATTCCCTTGTATTTATATTAATTCGTAATACTTATTTTTCTTGTAGAAATATTGCTGAAACTAAGGAATAATTCTTAAAAATATATAAAGACTATTTCTAGACAAATATTTCTTTATCTTCAAAGAGGCCTGCAAAGGTGATTATTAATTTTTTAAATAGTGGTCGCAAAGTTGTCGTCTACATAACAAATGACAGGTGAAAACAACAATTTTAAAATAGTCTTTGTATTTTTTCAGTACTCAAGAAGATTTTTACATGAGCACTAGAAACACCTTTCGAAAACTGTAGTTTAACACGTACGTCGAAATGAGACAATGCACCATTATACCAATGGCGGCTCTTGAATGGCTTTTTTTTTTTTTGGGGGGGGGGGGGGCACTAAATACGTAGATGAAACATTTATTTTTTTCTTACCATTAATTTTTAAGATGAAAATTTTCCTTGTTTGATGGAAAACAATTTTCAAATAAATAAGAAAAAGATTTCTTTTAAAAATGTCTTATATATTGATGTTAAATATCCAATTTTCCATTCCTCTGGTGTTTCTTCTCCATTTAACCCCTTGAAGGGCACCGGTATATTATATATACCACTTAATTTTAATCCCAAAATGCCACAATGACACCAGAATTTTATAACCAAATTCTGAATTTATAAGGTACATGAGAAAAAGTTTTTACTTATTTAAAAATAAATTCGTTCGTGAATTCTGGTGTCAATCAAGCATTTCAATATTTTATCTACAAAAGTACTTTGCCCCTGAAGGAGTTAAGCATTTTTCGAATAATTGTGTAATTAATCTGAGCAATTTATCGGTTCCATTTTTGATCAGCTCGGCAGATATGCCTCAATAATAGTGGTAAGTACAGAATAAATATAAAAGTACAAAAAAGTAAGTACAAAAAATAGTGGTAAGTGCAGAATAAATTTGACAGTCATGTATTTAGTGCCCCAAATAAATCCAGTAAAGAGCAACCACAGCATTATACAAAGACATCCCAATAAAACGGACAATCTAGGTATTGAAAAAACTATGAGTATAACTGAGTTTCCGTTTTAATAAGGGGACATAAATGTTTTTTCAGATTCCAAAAAAAATCAGAACATCATCCGTAAAATGAGGGGTTTCCTTAAAGGAATGTCCATAAAGCGAGGTTTCTCTGATAATGCATATAGAACATGTAGATTAATATAATTTTGACAGCATGTGATATTTGTTACTATACCGATAATTTTAGGTATCCCGTATAATGCTGGTTGCCTCGAATAAGTTAGTTTATAAAAAAACAATTTCATTTCTTAGATACATTATCAGTTTCTTTTAATTTTTTGAGTTTTAAGGAAAAAATTATAATTATCAAAAATTTTCTTTCAAGAAAATTAACGATAGTTTTCTTATTTGCTTCTCATAAATGTACTATTGAGCTGTTCGGAAAATTCCTTCTGTTTCGAAAAACCAATTTGTACCGGAAAATTATGCGCGTCAATTTTTAGAGATTAGCTATCGGAATTAATGTCTAATAATTTCAACTCTTAAACTGCAAGTTCAATTTGATTGGCTGCTAAATTTGATTAGCTGGCTTACTTATCTCTGATTGACTGATGAAGTTCTCGGTCAAATCCTCTACTCTTCGTTCATTTTACAGTGCATTTCAGCTACTTTTATGCACTTTTTTTCATGGCTCCTTTAAGTTGTGTTGTGTTGTGTTGATTATTGACGGCCAATTATCTACACTAGGGATATAGGCCCGGGGGGTGTGCCCTTCGTGGGGGTCTTTCTAAGGGAACCTAACCCGTATTTACGCATGGATAAATCCACGGCTCGAAGAAAACCACGAAAACTCCGAACGATTAGGCCGACGGGCGCGATTGGGATCGAACCCAGCACCTCCCGTCTACCAGCTTCGAGAGCACAACCTCTCAGCCACTGGTGGGGCCCTTTAAGTTGTGATACACAAATACTCATATATCGGGAGTAGAGTTGTTAACAACTGGGAATCCCATCGAAACAATCAACTGTTTCTGTTTCTGTCTAATAATTAATGATATAATTTTTCGGTGCAAACCAACTTTCCCAAACGGGAAGAACTTTCGGAACAACCCAACATTTGACTTACCAAGAATTTAATGATCTATAATCTAAGCCATAAGATAAATCACAGCTGCAACTTTTACGTTTTTTTTCCTACCACTATTTTTAAACATAAAAAAAGGACTTATTTAATCCTAAATTTTCGGCGATTAAATGCGACAAATTTTTTTGTTAAAAAATAGTGGTTAAAAAAAGCGTAAAATTTGGCAGCTATGCATAATAAACACATCCTCAGATATACCCATTACAATGATAACTTAGTTGATTTTTTATACATTTTTTGTATGTTAATTTATAAAAATAACTGCAAAATCGCACGAAATTCTGAGATATTGAAATCAATAGTTCAATCATTCTTGTAAAATCATATAATTTCTAGCCAATCACTATTATAAAAATATAACTAGAAATTTTTGAGCGTTTTTGTTCATAAAAATCATGTTTAAGAAAGCGCATTCAGAGTTTTTATTTCTAAAATTATATTCGAAATATTCATCTCAAGTTCTTGAAACTATCCTGAATTTTATCTTGTACCATCTTTAAACTCAATATCAGAAGTTTCTTTCTAAAGGCAAACTTCAGAACAGCAACTTCTTGTTAGTTAAATACACATTTACGTTTTAAGGGTGAAACAAAAAGAACGATAACTACATTCCCAATTAAAGTAAGAAGAAATCAGAAACTGTGTTGGATTGCTAATTTCACAGTCTTAATATATATATAAACTCGGTTTATGGCGTCAGGTGCCACCATCCGAAAAATCTACAACACACCCCTCCATTTCCTCCGGGCAAGGGTCCATTTCTCCTCCAGACACTTATCCCTCATGGCTTTTTTTATACCGCCCATCCGGTTCTTTCGTGGTCTTCCTCGTTTCCTTTTTTGATGTGCTCTAAAATTAAATGAGATTTTGGGTAGACTCTCATCACTCATTCTTTTCACATGGCCATACCAGATTAATTGCTTCTTTTGAAGATCCTGTAAAATGGTTCCCTTTATTTTCATCATTTCTTTGATTCTTTCATTTCTTATTCTTTCTATTCTTGATATCCTGCATGATCGTCTTAGGGCATCCATTTCCACTGTCGCTAATTTCTTTCTCTCTGTCGCCATAATTGTCCATCCCTCTGCTCCATATAACAATATGCTCTTTACAATAGAATTGGATATATTATACTTTCTTTAAGGCATTCATATGCATTCAACAAACTTCTGATTAAGTGCGTCATTTTTTTTTAATTCATCAAAAAAGGTAAGTCTTCATGGAGGAGCATCAATGGCGGATGTTTGAATATTTGAAAGTAATTTTAAAATGTTTTTAAGGTTTTAACTTCTTTTAGTTGATATTTCTATTATTCAGGCGTACTCTCCTTCCACATTTCCATCCATTTCCACTGTCGCTAATTTCTTTCTCTCTGTCTCCATAATTGTCCATCCCTCTGCTCCATATAACAATATGCTCTTTACAATAGAATTGGATATATTATACTTTCTTTTCCTTCAGATCTCCTCACTCCACCAAATAGTATTGAATACTTTTACAGCCTTTATTCCTTGACAGATTCTGTATTTAATTTCCTGTGAGCCTCTGCCTTCTCTATTAATGTCTACACCAAGGTATCTATAATACTCGCAGTTTCCTATTTTTATATTATTATTTAAATTTAGGTCTGTCTTATTTCCTCCTATACATCGGTACTTCGTCTTACTAACGTTCATGTAAAGTCCCCATTCTCATATTATTCCTTAATTTTTATCTTCATTTTCTCTAAATCAGTTTTACTTTTTGCAATTATAACTTGGTCGTCTGCGAATTTCAGAGTAAAGTTTGACGTTCCATTTACATTAAATCCCATTCCTCTGCAATTTTCTTTCGAAATTTTCAATGCTTCTTCAACATAAATTTTAAAAAGTGTTGGGGAGACACAACCTCCCTTTCTGAATCCATTATCTGTTATAAAACCTTTTGACAATCTTTGGCCTATTTTAATCTTTGGTTTTGATTGCCTGTAAAGTCCTCGAATTGCTTTAATAATATTTAGATTTTTATTCATTTCCTTTAACCCTTTCCGGCACAGTAGTCCCACTCCGGACACACCTAATTTTAATTCCAAACTTGCATTCGGCACCAAGAATATTTTAATAAAATTTTGTTCCTACAATCAAAGCTTACAATAAGGAGTTCTTATTTTGTAAAAAAAGTCGTTTGTAAATTCCGGTGTCAGTCAGTAATTTCTCATTTTACGAACAGAATTTGTCTGAGCCGGAAAGGGTTAAGACATTTCATAATTTTCCGATTGCAACGTTATAATATGCCTTCGTAAGATCATTAAAAAGAAGATGAGTTTGATTTCCCACCGGTATTTCTTTTTCAACAATTTGTTTAAGACAAAATATATTATCCGTACATGATCTTTCTGCTCTAACTAATCAATAATCCACTCTGCTAATCCACTCTGCTCTTCACTTACCTTCGTTCTAATTTCTTCCTCAATGAAATCTTTTAAGATTCGTCCCATATAGTCTACTAAACGCTGCTGCTGCAGTAATGCAATGATAATTTTCACATTTTTGTTGGTCTGCTTTTTTATATATTGATGTTAAATATCCAATTTTCCATTCCTCTGGTGTTTCTTCTCCGATTAAGCAGTTTTTGAATAATTGTGTAATTCATCTGAACAATTTATCGGTTCCATTTTTGATCAGCTCGGCTAATATGCCTCCGGGACCACTTGCTTTTTGAATTTTTAATTTCTTAATTGCTCTTTTAACTCTCTCAAGTTCAAACAATATAGGTTATCTCAAGGTTGTCTTTTATTCTTTTCAATGTCTATATATTTTACTTAAAATTCATTTCTAGTTTCCGTAAGCAGTCATATAATATTCTTCTATTTCTTAACAGATATTCCCTGCCATGAATTACTACCTTCTTTTCTAATATTCTTAAAAACTTCCTTGCCTCTGTACATTGTCTTCTTTTTATATAAGTCTCAATTTCTTTGCATTTTTTATCCCAAGATGTTATTTTTTTCTCTAGAACTAATTTTAGTGCCTTTTCTAAAAGTTCTATTAAAGCTGTCTATCCTCTTACTTTTTCGAACTCATCCATCTAATATAACAATGTTCGCACACGCCTTGGAATTTAAAAGGAGTCTAGCACCAATATTAATGATAAGAAAATTTCTATTTAATTTTTGAAACGCAGAATTCGTAACCACCTCGTTTATCCACAGAATTTGCGATATTTTTCTGCAGTTAAACAAGACGAAAGCAACTATTAAATATTTGTGGTGGAACCCTGTATAAGCTTCTCTTTTCTGTTAAATAATCTTTTCAAAGTCTTTGTCCCAAAAAATATTTGACAGTTTTTCCCTTTCTTTTTTGTCCCAGTGCTTCATTCAGTCTTAACCGTTCTTTGCATGAGTTTTTCTTTTACAATTGTGTTTTTTTATACATATATTAAATATTAGACACCAGAAATTTTAAGATAGATTTTTAACTTTGTTCAGCAACATAAATAGTTTAGCAGTTTAATCGGGTCAATGGGGTCCCTTGTTTGAGAAAACAACCCCCTATGTATGAGTAATTGTATATCTTATCCTGAGAGATCACGGGAAAATTGATGGATTAATATTTCGATATAAATATAGTGGTGGCGAAGAAGTTGATTTATTTATTAAAAGTTAAATAAATAGTGAAGGAAATTTACATCACTGTGCAATTAAGGGTTAAAATATCTGCTTATATCCGTCTGCTTATTTTAAAATTTTATTTTATATCTTTATATTTTTGTTAGAGCTTTGGTTTTAATGCATAAGACTTCAGTCTTAAAATAAAATTATGAAAAAAATATTGTGATAAACGTCTGAAATTTCATATTCAAAAGATACCTTTAAATAGTATTACATTTTGTTACTTTAAAATGTTATTAAATTTTCGTCGATATTAAATAGAAACATATTATATTTATTTATTTATTTATTATCTTGTGATTCCTATAAAAATAATTTAATATTCAGGTATTTCAACCACTGAAATTCAATAAATGTTTTAATAACGCTTTTATTCCTCTTAGAAATTTAAATATTTAATAACAGCAGATTGCATGCACTTTCTCCGTTGCAGACAAAGTTGATGCCCGTTGGGATTTATTGAATACATAAATTTCATAAAATACCAAAGTTAATGAAACATCTAGTCTAGATAAAATCAATATTTAGAGGTAAGTTAGTGTTATGGTACTTTAAAATGCAAATGCTTTTAGAGACCCAATTTAAATTTATGCATCAATAATTCAAAAGTCATTAAAAAGTTTTCAAATATTAAAATACTTTAAATTCCTGTATACTATTTAATTATTAACTTAACTTGCGTGATAAGACTAATTCAACTAATATAATTCGTTTGTTCTTCAATTTTGTTCTTTAGGTGCTTTGTTGTGCGTAACAAATAAAAGTGTGAACACGCATTAGAATTTTCAAAGAGTCTGACACCACTTTTCAATCTAGAAATCTTTGCCTAATATTTTTTCCTTATATAAAAAAACTATCACTGATTTCTCGCAGTATTTGTAATATTTTTCTGCGATTAAATAAGGTAAAAAATTATGTTCAAAAATTCTGGTAGAACTGTACTCACCCTGTATGTACTATATAATAATATATAATTTTCTGTAATTTGTTTTTGCTAAACGCTTTATTGTTTGCTCTAAAATTTTATACAAATTGTTGCTTTATTTAATTGTAAATTTCGATGATTAAATAAGGCAAGATTTAGTATTGAACTTTAGAGGTACGAAAAAAAGCATTAAATATAACGGCTAGGTATGCCAAAGCCCTTAGCCTGCACAGATGAACGAAGGGAGTTTTGCGAGTTGAAGACGGTGCCCGGCAAAAGTATTTGATGTCCAGCTAACATAGCTGCAAAATTTTAATACTTTACTCGTAGGAATTAATATTTTACGATCGCTAATCTACCGTATGGTAGTTTTATCCCTATGGTACCGTAGCTGAGCTACTGACATGGCGCCAATGGGCACCATGTCGCCATTCAAGTATTTTCTTGGCGTCATTCAAATGTTACCTGTTTAAAAAAATAAAAATACATTTTAAAAATATTTTTTAGTTTAGCTTAAAATCATTAATTCGTATATGTTTATTTTATTGTAAGCTACATTAAAGTTTTTTTGCTTCTTTCCTTGTCTTTTATCCCCGCTCTCATGTAATGTTAAAATTACAATGATTTATGCTATCTATAATCCATTTTGCAACGGAGCCTGTATTTTGTAGTACTATCACCATACGTGCCGGACTTGCCACTGTCGACTATTTTAAAATTTTACCTTCTCCACTATTTCTACAAAATACTGCCAGTGGCAGCAGTGTACGTGTATAATGTATGTGTAGACGCTTGAGTATACATACCACTACTATAGGTAGATAATATTGATGCATGTTTCCTATCACATGAATAATGACGCACTTTATTGCTTGGAAATAGCTAAAGTGCGCCCTTGCATAACGAAAGGTTGGGTAGTCCAGTTTTATGTTATTGGAAGAGGGTTTATATGATCAGTAGTTTATGAAATAATAGCCATTATATGAGGCGATTAGAATGATAGTGGAGTAAGTCAATATTTAGTAATTTGAGAAATGAATTGTTTTCTGAAACTTGTCGTGTTGCCGTTGTATTAAGTGGTCCAACTTGTTTTGCCCTCAAGCGACTCCCTAAGTTAAGTATGACTTATTTGACTGTCTCACTGAACAGAAATTAATATACGTTCACTGCAAATGTGGTTATCTAAATTTTTTAAATTTTTGACTTATTCCACTGTCATTCTAAACACCTCATATGTGTTTTGAATCAGCTGGTATGGTGTTATTTCATCATAGATAAGAAAAACTATAAAAGTTGTAGAACACACTGCAGCAAACAATTTTCAAATAGGAAACCAGGGTTGAACTCCATTTGTATAGTCGAAAAATAAAGAAGTTTAATTTGAATCCGAATCCGGATTTGGTTCTGATCTTTAACAATAACAAATATATTTACACGAAATGTTTTTACCAGACTTACCGTGTCTTGTGTGAAACTACATCACGAGAAGTGGTGGTATTGGTTGTCTTCCTCCTACAAACTCCTTGAGCTAGACCTTCCATATTTCAGAATGCAGTTATACATGTGACATAGACTAAGTTACTTTGTACTTACAACCACCGCCCACTGAATACTAGGTCTGAGCACTGACACAAAAATTGCGGGAGTCGTAGGCGGAATTTTTTCAGCCTGTGTACGGTCCCTTGAAATTCAATACCAATAACTTCTAAAAGATTTCTCCGCCTTATTTTTCTGAGATTCAATAAGTTAAAGAAAACTTTTATAAAATACTGGGGTGTAAAATTATGGGACCGTACAAAAGTTTTGCAAATTCCGCCTACGCGCCGCCATTTTTGTGTCAGCGCTCAGGTCTAGTATTCAAGGGGCCGGTGCTTAACAACACTTCGTGACGTCATCGCGCTTTTCAAAAAGCAAGTTTAGTCTGTTGCATATTTTAATAAAATATCTTCATTATTATCAGGCGAGGTCAACTCGCGGCCCGGAGTCCTTTTTCCACAATCGCAAGAATATCTTTAATTTAAACGTTTTTTGAAGGAATATATGCGAACCGAAAGGGAAAGATTAAATTTGTAAATTTGCCTACCAGTGGCATAAATTATTAATTCTGTAGAGGCAATTTTATTTGAAACTCCCTACATGAAGTTGGGCTGAGCCAAAAATCTACAATCAAAAACACATGTCTTGATTTCTCGTTCACTTTTTGCTAACCGTAATGCTGAGTGCTCGATATCAAGCCCTCGTAGTTTGGAATGAAATTTTGAGCAAACTTCATAAAGTCGGACTCCCATCAGTGGGGTCACTATCAGTTCACTATGATAACAAATAGCAAAAATTAAATCATTCATTTCCCTACATTGTCTGCTCAATCGAAATTTAATGATTTGAGCAGGTAGCCTATTCTGATTTCGGATCTGAAACTGGAATTTGAAATACATTCGAAAACTTCAAGTGGCTCCGTTCAAATTTTTACTTATTTTCAACACGTTTTTCAACTGATATTAATTCTTTAGAAGAATATTTAGATACGGAAAGTTATGAATTACTATGTGATTCAGAATTGAAAGAGAAGTTTCAGTAAGTCTGATGGGTGAAATCGTACAAAACGTATTTGGGAAAAAATAAATACCAGGAGCTGTATAAGTAGTCGCTATTTATGTATTCATTGGTTGGAAACATATACGTGTGAGAAGCACTTTTTAGCAAGATCAAGCATATTAAATTCAAAATAAGATCTTAAATTACAGATAAACATCTACAAAACGTCTTGCGCTGCGCAATGACATCAGTCGAAATAGATTTGGATACTCTTTGTTCCGCCAGACAATGCCAAATGTCTCATTAATAATTAATTTTTTTCCTTCTATTTGTCTTTGTCGCATACTATGACGTATGTCAAATTATTAATCTTTATATACTTTTTATTAGATGCTTTATATCTTATATAATTTTATAATAGCATAAGCAGCAGCGCCTCAATAACTCTATTTCGTGCATGGTGTGACAAATTTTAGATTTTTTCCTACCGATAATCGGTGCGTTTGCAATGATTATTTGTTAATGAAATGCCTATCCACTTTGCGCCTTCTACCAGAACACCTGCACCACTCTTGTCGCTGTATAGGGAAGTAATAAGTTAGAAGAGTTCAATACTATATCGAATAATTACGATTTCCAATATTTCAATGATGTTTTCATTATTATACAGGGATCTTCCTAGTAATTCTCCAGTAATATCAAATGAGCACCCTGCTTGAATTTTACATTGTATCTATATAAAATCTTATTTGTATGTGTATTTGCACTGGATGTTTCCTTTTACCCCCAGGGGATACTTTTTTTAATAATTAACGGGCATCGCAAACCTCGTAAACCTGAGCGATGTTTATTTCTTTCTTTTCCTCTCCTTTGATCAGTCGTTACATTACAGATTGTACAGATTTTAACTGCAAAGATTTTCTTTACTTTTTAAACATTATTATGACTTTATTAAATAATTTTAATTACGTATATCATCACATCACTTCTTTCACCAAACTGTGTTCTTTTCGTTCATCTAGTGCTTTTGACATTTTAAAAATAACTTTTAAATATATTTTTACGTTCTTGTTTCACTTTTTCTTGCCGCAGCATGTCCCAAAAGGGCTTTGTACTATGAAAGCTCATTCAGTCAACCAACCAAACAACCTTTTACCCGCCATCTGCGAAAAAGTTCAGAGGTCAGTAAAAATATATCTGCGGCCCGGCAAACAAATCTGCTTTTAACATTTGGCACGCCCCGAGAAAAGGTTGGCCACCCCTAATTTAAGAAATGAACAAAAATCAGAGTTCAGATAGAGTGAGATACCATGCATTTTAGCTGAAAAAAGGGATTAGAAGCTTAGTTTCCGACACAAATAATGTTTGTTACAACATTCTGTATTAGATCTTTAAGTTTTATTCACTTTTTAAAGTTACTGTATAAAAACATGGAAACATATTTTTTGTGTTTTTCACACAAAAGAGCTTGATAATAATAATACGAAAACTGTGGCTTTCACGCGGGCTATTTTATGGTGGTTTCACTAGGGACCATTTTTTTATGTACATAAACATGATTCTCACAACTTTGCTTTTATGAATAATGTATGAAAAAAATTGGCTTTGAGATGCTGTATGTCCTAAAACTGTTAATGACTTTGTATTATTATTCCTTTCGGATATCGTACTCTTTTCCTGAATCTAAAAAAAAATTACTTTTATTGTCTCAGTTAAGAAACAGATCTAGACATTTACAGTTTTGTCTCTTGGAATTTAGTGCTACCTTGAAATGTTCATACAGCGATGCATAAATATTCTCAAAAATCACGAAGGAAATTTTCGATGTAAATTATTGAGTTATAATTCGTAGAAAAAGAATACAATCATAGCGTATTTTTTTCTCCATAGAAAGCGTCATTGTAACAACAAAAATTTACAAATATAACATTTTTTTCACAAAATATGGTGACAGAAATGGCGATTTAATTTATCTTTGTTCTTTGTATTTTTATATTTATTTATTTCAGAGCAGCATGATTTGCATGAAAAACAAATAATTAATGAAATATCCTTATTTTTTTTTCAAAAATTAAAAGAATAAATAAATTATGGTATGAAATGTTTTCTAAATATTTCATTTACAGCGTTCAAAGCACAAGTCCCACATACTTGTACTTCTATAGTGAAGTCTTCAGAAATATAACTATATCTAAAATGTGGATTTAAACTTTGTGCCGTTATATTAAAAAATAGCCTTTGACCGGGGTTATCCTGTTGAAATAGTTGATTCAATTCATAATAAACAAATTAAACGTACGCATTCCAATGTTAACAATGTTCGCAATGAAAATTTAATTATACTTCCATATTTTCCGAGAATAAGCCATCAAATATCTAGAATTTTGAAAAGTTTCGACTTTAAAATAGTTTATGCACCGTTTAACAAAATCAAATTTACAGACCTCAAACATCCAATAGACAGATTTTCACATTGGGGAATTTATAAAATACCTTGCGAATGTGATAAAATGTACATAGGTCAAACTAAGAGACCGCTTGGAGTCCGTTTAGGGGAGCATAAAAACTATGTTAAAAATTGTGATATTAAACGATCTGCAATAGCTAACCATTGTTGGTCTGAAAGTCACAGTTTTAATTTTTCGGAAGGTGCGATAATTCAGAAATGCTCATCAATTTACGACCTAAATTTCTGGGAAGCTTATTACATATGGAAAAATTCGAGCAACTTGGTTAATGATTTGTCCAGTACACCAAATTTTTCAAATGTCTGGCTACCGTTCATTTAATTCATCCTCATTGCCCCCCCCCCCCCTTTCTGGTTTTTTCTCTGCCGTACAAGGCGTTTCAAACGTCTGGCTGCGTTACGCTTAGTTCATTCTCTTCGTCCCCCCCCCCCCTCCTTTATTCGCCTCCACACTTAAACTTTCCCGGTCGGCGGAGTGTTCCTATTGGTCTCTCTGTCACGTGTGTTTCCTCGTCTCCGCTGTTGTTTTGAAAAATTCAACGCCATTTCATCTGGCCGCGGGGCGAGAGATGGCAGGCAAGCGGTCATGGCCTAGGAGTTTTTAATTAGTTTTTACCTTTTGAGTTGGCACTGAAGATGGAGCTTAAGGGCTCTGAAACAGCTGTTTGCCATTAGAAATTATTTTAATTTGTGCTAATTTAACGTTGCACATTTATTTTTAATATAACTATATCTACTAATATATATCTATTCGATACTAATATCTACTCCACTTTCTTTTATGATGCAAATTATTAAGTATCTGAACTGATAATCAAAATTGATTTTAATAGTTTTAATAGTCAAAAAAGTTTTTAATAGTCAAAACGTAAAAAAATTAACTTAATTTTACACATTTAATTTCTTGAAGATTAATATTGTTTTACAGCAATAGGTGGCTCTGCCCCCTACGAGCTACTCTCTCGAATCCCCGTCCAGACCACGCGGTCTTTAAAAACATGCTAAATTGCTCGTTTTAAAAAGCCAGAAATATATAGCTGCATATGTAAAAACTTAATAGGCGTATAAACTTTCATTTTTTTACTCCATGTATCAATAAAAAATACTTTATAACGCATGCAGAACCAGTCATTATCGTGCATCGACTAGATATATTAAACGAATATCACATATCCACAGACCGTTATCACTCATCGTTTGAAATATGATGCAACTTTCACCATCAAATGTTTTTTGCACTTAATAATTTAGTTTTTTCTTTTTTTCTTTTTTTATATTCACGTGTACATATATCAATTGGAAATACACTATTTGGAAATATTATTATTCGGGTTTTTTAAAATCTGGCAAAAGCAACTACAAACGGCTATTTCGAAATGAGAGTGGATTAAATCTTTATTCAGATAAAAAAAAATATTGAATAAAATATTTGAAAAAAAACTCAAACATTTCCACATTAAAAAAAAATTGGACACTACACACCATAAAGTAGTTATACTTTCCAAATATGGTTAGATTGCTATGCATGGTATTTTATCCTATAGAATTTATGTAGCTTTGCTATCTTGACCGATTTCAACATTAAATAGCGCTATAAATAATTCTTCGACATAACAAATGTCTGTTTCAGCGTGTCTATCATATATTTATATAGAAAACTATAAGTTTGTACATTTGTGCATGAAATAATGTTTGGAAAATAAGCCGAGAAAGTGAAAAGGTAACAATACATTGAATTACGACATCGGAAGTGTTAGCAACTTTTTAAAAAGTAGAGATAATGTTTGTTTATCCATATTTAAAAAAAATGATATTCGTTCTTTTCTTTAACGATAAAATTTATTATAAAAAACACAGCATAATTATATAAATAGTAGTCTGGGCTTATTTTGTTAAGGTTTCAATTATCTCTATATTTTGTAAGCTAAAAATAACTATTTAAATTAGCTCAACTCATAACCTTAATCTAAAATGTAAATGTAGAGTTCTAAAAGGCTGATTCAATAATCTTTTAAACCTAATAACCGGTGTCTATTTAATTCTTCGTTATTTCAAATTTTCAATGAGGAAATTAAATTTCTAATGACATTAGGACTTGCGTTAAATTTAATTGACTTTCAAATGGTTAAAACTTTTGATTTATAATTAGAAAAACTTTTAATGGATTAGAATGTTCCATTAAATATTCAAATGCTGAATTACGCCTCTTGGGACATAAATAAAATAAATGAAAAACATTATTCTGTATTTAATGTAAAAAAGTATTTAGAAATTCCGTTTACATTGTATTTCATTAACCTTGTAGAATATATGGTTTTTAATTCTTACTTTGTGGTCAATGAAAACTTTAAGTGCTCTAGATTATTTCATTAAAGCAATATTGAGATGTAAGTAAAATGATTATGAAACATGAAATATGAAATAACCCAACAAACACGAGATTTTTGGCCACCTGTTGTAAACGTTGTGGCCAAAAAAGTTTGCGGCAATTTGTATCCAGCCATTAATGTATTTTAACTGAAGCGCCCGCACACCGGATGTCTATCGCCAAATCGTTAACGGGCAAATGGCGGGGAAACTTAATGCAATTTCAGTGCCCAATAGCGAATGAAAGTACGTTTGCGGCCAAGATATACAAATCTATCATTGTTTAAAAGTCAGTGGCCCAGTATAATCTTCTCGACATTTTTATTATAAGAAATAAAAAGTATCTTTACTTCACATTTTATAAGATGATTTTCGTTATTTTAAACCTGGATTTATGTGAAACTATAAAATATGCTGCATTTAAATATTTTATGCAATAAAAAAATACACAAAAAGTACCCTTCTTTAATTTAAAGAGTTTTTATGGGAAAAAAATCATAAAAACTGTTAATGTTTTTGCTTTTAAAGTATGCATTAATATCTTTAAATGAATATTTTTTGTGAGCACCTAGAATGAAAATGAATATTGCAATCTTTAGACATACATATTATATAAACATATTAAAAAAATTAATGATAAATGGGAATTTATTTCAATTTCAATTTCAATGAAAAAATATTTGTCAAAAGAAATAAATGCCACTTTGCCAAAAAGCAGTTACTGTTAAACGAGAAAAAAAAAATTCTTTTTTTTCTTGGGTAGGGGGGGGGGGGTGATTTTATATTATCTGTATATTATCTATAAATCAGTTCCAAAAAATAAGTTATTTTCATTTTTTGAAACACTCAAAATTTAGATTTAAAAGAAAAAAAAATCTTAACTATCTTAAATAAGCAATAATAGCAAATACCGATCCCCCCTCCCACTCCTTTCACACGGCAAGCAGGAAGGAATGCAGGGAAAGATAAACTAAGATTTCCCCTTTTCCGACACATTTTTTTTCCCAGTGGGGATTTTTGTAAATATATTTTTAAATGTTTTCCGCTTTGTAATAATCAGCATTGAAAAATTTCCACTTTTAAAATTATTTAATATTGTATGAGAAATTTTGAAGATAAAAAAAAAACCTTGAAAAAAATAAATCTATTGAAATATAGCTTTTTTTCTGCGGTCTCGTAGGGATTTTTATGTCTTTTTTGCAGCGTCATCGCAGCAATGTTTACATTTTCCTTGCCTGGCATCGCATCGTGTTCGTGGAGTCGTCTATGTCTAAATCTCGTCATTCACTGGTTTTTGGATATTTAGATTTACAAATTAGGTAAGATTATTTTTCTATATTATTCCAAGAGTTAGTTAAAAATTAGTTTTCATCATTCTCAGGGACAGATTTAAGTTCAAGATAAAGAAAGCTGAGAAAAAGCATCAGCAATTGTGTAAAATTAACTGCATTGCTTTGCTTATTATGCGACTTAATTCTACAGAAGTGAATAAAAAAAAAGTTCTTTACTGATCTTACATCTGCCCTGAATATGCTATTAATAAGTTGATTGTAATTATATATATATATCAGAGTAAAATGTGTCCGTAATGAACAATCTCGGAAGTTTTTGGTTTATAAAAAAATTCAGCTTTTATTTTTTTCATAATTCTCCGTTGCCTGTTTTATAATTTGCTTTATTGCTGACAATCTTAAACCAGTCAGGAAGCAGAAAGTAATATTTTACAGCTCCAGCGTCTTTCAGTGAAATTTTACTTCATATGTTAAGATCTGGTTTTAATTAACTAATATATATATATTCTGTATTTTCTGATGATACTGGCATATTTTTGTTTTGATAGTAATAGAAAACTTCGAATTTTATGTACTAATTAATGACCATTTGCAAAATTTCACTTATTTTTAAGATTTTAATAAAGTAGGTAATTTCTTTTTAATTCATTAATGTGATTTTTAATTAATCATGTCATGGCAATAGTGCCCAAAATGTTTTGGTTTAGCCGAAAAGCTAAGTAATCTGATTTAATTTTTAAATTCTACTTATCAGAGTGTAATAGGAACACAACTTGGTACTTTTCTGTTATACCAACACATGCCAAAATATACGCTAATCTGCCATTTATTTCTACCCTAACCGTGTAAAGAATTTTTTATTGCAAACTGTACCAAACATTCTGATTGGACTATTTATTGAACGTGAATCTTTTATTTTTATTATTATTTAATCGTAACCTCATAAAACATCTTAACTTGCTAATTTTCAAATAGAAAATATTTATTAAATTATAACTTGCATTTATTATTGACACTGAAATGAATTTTACCATTAAGCTGTTACTTGATGATGTAGAAGCGGCAATACAATTGTTTTAGGACTTTAGATACATAAAAAAAAGTTTTTATCAAAAAAACTCATAAACATCTTCATTTAAAAAATGAAATGTTTACAGCAGAACAATGTAAAGAATTTTTTATTGCAAACTGTACCAAACATTCTGATTGGACTATTTATTGAACGTGAATCTTTTATATTATTATTTAATCGTAACCTCATAAAACATCTTAACTTGCTACTTTTCAAATAGAAAATATTTATTAAATTATAACTTGCCTTTATTATTGACACTGAAATGAATTTTACCATTAAGCTGTTACTTGATGATGTAGAAGCGGCAATAGAATTGTTTTAGGACTTTATATACATAAAAAAAAAAGTTTTATCAAAAAAACTCATAAACATCTTCATTCAAAAAATGAAATGTTTACAGCAATCCTAAGAGACATTTACAATTTCAAGCCTGTAGTTTAAATAGAGTTTTATTTTATTACCTTATGTAATATTTATTTGTTCTTTTATTTTAAGTGCATATTTGTATTGCAATTTTCAAACGTTTTATTTTTAAGTGCTTAAATTCGTGCCAACAATGTTATTTTTGTTTTCAAATGATTCGTTTCATGTGAATTTACTTTTGTGCCGATTATTACGCTTAGCGACAATGGTGTTGGTATAACAGAAAAGGACCCAAACTTTTTATAAACAGTTGCTTTTAATATATTTTCATGTTGTAAATATTTTTTTAATAACAAACCAGATTAATTTTTAATGGGTTTTTTTTCATAATGAAAGCACATAATTTGTTTGGGTACATTTCGGTTAGCCGGGCACCAGTGATATATATACAAGTATTGTATATATACACATATCTATGTATATACACATATGTCTGCATATACATATATATATACATATATTTATGTACATATATGTATGTATATACATATATAGGTATATACATTATGTATTTATATATGTTGATATATATCACTGGCACCCGGCTAACCGAAATGTACCTTTTTTTGTTTCAAAGTATTGCATCGTCCCTTACCCCTCATGCAAAAACAAATTTGTCTTTAAGGACGTCTTCCTTTTTAAAACTTGTTTTAAGCCTTTGTAAGTATTTTTTTTTTAGCCTCATCTCCCCCGAGTCTGAAATTTTCTTTCTGTGTTTGTGACAACATACTCTCAAAGTATGCAATTTCTTTCTTGGAATCCAAAATAGTTGCACACTGTTATACTATACTGTTACATTTTTTTTTTTTTACACCCATCCAAAATATTAAGAGGAGAGAGCCTGTCTGATATTACACTTTTAATTTTATGTTAAATAAAACATTGGGTACTTTTCGGTTAGCCAGGTGCCAATGATGTGTACAAGTACATACATGTATATATATCACTGGTGTCCGGCTAACCGAAAAGTACCAAACATTGTATCAATTATCTTCCTTAATTACTTTCCTGGAATTATAATTTATCTCCATCTTTTATATTATGTTCTGCAGTGTTTTTCTTTTTCAGTACCATAATTTCAGTAAAAAGCGCTATAGTGCATATGCGTGTAAAAATTTAAAACAGTCTAAGTGCACAGCACTTCTGCTGGTGTGGCTGATTCAGTAATTTTTTTTTTCTTTTCCTCCCCATAGCAATATTTAGATAAGATGCCATTTTATTTAATGCAAATTATGTGTGTGTGCATGTTGAAATAAGTTTTGATTTAAAAGAAGAAGAAAATGATTCACTGGCATCAGTTATATACATTAATCAGTTGTACTTTTTCTTTTTAATTTTCTAGTTGAATATGATAAATGCTTAATATTGCAACCTATTACAATTTATTTACATGTTTTTCAGGAGACTGTGGTGGCGCAGTTCAGAGATGGCAGCAGAGATAGATGGTGTAGAAAAGATGACTATGCAGCATAAACTCGTTTGGCATTCAAGCAAACGTAAGTTGTCAATTTACTCAGTTTGTAATGCAGGGCTTTTATCTTAGGGCCCATTTTGAAAAAAGTAAAAGTTATTTGTGTGAAATTTATTCTTTTTTTTTGTGAAAGATAACATTTTGTAATGAATATGAAATTTAGTTACTCCAATTTGAACCAAAAAACAAATTTGTCTTTAAAGACTTCTTCCTTTTTAAAACTCAATTTTTTTTAAGGTGCCTGTGTTATTTAAAAAAAAAATGGGAAGAGATCCTGTTTATTAAAAGGTATATTGTGAAGGGACCTGCTTTACTAGGAAGAATTTTGGGATGGTCCCCTAAATAGGCTGCAAATTTTGTCTGTATTGATCAATTTACATTAGTAAATTTAATTTCACACATTCATAAAATAGAAGTGTGCTCTTGTATTTTAGCTGCATACAGTTGGTAAACGTTAAAGCTCTTTCCAAAGCTTTCCAACCTTTGCACTTTAAGTGTAAAATTTACACTTTTTAACCTTTTTTTACAGCTAGAATGTACTTATTTTTTACTCTTAAAAGTTATAGAAAAAAAAAAAAAAAAACTATTAAAATATTTTTCTTCTTTACATGCAGTCAGCCATTCATTCAAACTGTTTATTTTAACATGTACATTGTATAAAATGGATCCCTTCACAAAAATCAATTTGATAAAATGGGTCCTTTACAAAATTCTTTATATAATAAAACAGGGCCTTTCACAAAATTCCTTTTAATAAAATAGGTCTTTTCACAAAATTCTATTCCATAAAAACTTATTATTTAATAATTATTTTTTGCGTCATTTTAATTTTAAAGTGTGTAATTTGTAAACAAACAAATTCACCAGAGAGGAAAATGTCAGCAAAAAAGTTTTTATTAATAAAATCTTGGTTTGAATTTGAGTAACTGGATTTCAACTTTCGTTACAAAATGTTATTTTTCACAAAAATATAACAAATTTCACAAAAATAACCTTTACTTTTCCTTTTACTTATTCCTTAACCTTTACTTTTACTTTTTGTATAATAGCGGCCCCTGGGGATGAATCGACAAGCGGCCAAGATTTATCACCAAATTATAAATCATCAGGCATGCCGGTAGACTTTTGAAATCCGGAGTCCCTGGGACCCAAACACTTCCAAAAAACTGGGTCTTTTTTTTTTTTTTTACAAAAGTGGGTCATCCTTTTATAAATAAGACAGATTCTGCATATTTAATACAAAATATGCCACTTTTGAGATTTTTAAAGGGGGGAAATTACACATCCTAAAGGACCCATCAACAATTTTTTTATGCATCCTTTCTCCAGTTTTTTGCTTAAATGATGCGCAATAGCACATCCCTGGCATCACTGAGCATGTATGACATTATAATATGATCTATTATTACTTTAAATCATTACTTTCATGATGTATACATATGACATGTCCATAAATCATATATGATGTAATATGACATGTAAGACATAAATAATATGTATATAATGATGTATATGGGTGTTTGGAGTAATATGTGTATATATGATGCATATATAAGTTTTTCGATGATCTTGGTGAAATCAGAACTGGCTGAAACCTTAGTATATAACTGTAATTGTGGAGGCCGCTATAATAAGAAAGTATCAAAAAAGGGTATTGGCTTTACAGTTACTTTTCACTTTTTCATAATGTACAGCTAAAATGTTATTTTGTGCTCGCAGTGAAAACATTTTTTCTGAGGCAGGCGAAATTTACAATAATAAAAGAAATGCCCATTTAATTATTAATTTTTTTTTTATTATTATTAATTTTTTGCATTTACTGTTGTTTCTACACACTGCTTCTTTATCCAAAATCATAGTCTTTTCCAACAGTTCTAAAAATGACTTTTTTTTTTTAATATAAAACTAAACTTTAATTTTGCATGAGGTTTTTTTCTTTATCTGTTTCTATGTGTTATAGATAATTTTTTTATGTACCGAGTAAATAGTTTTTATGAAATATGGCATATATTATACATTTATATTCAAATAACTTTTTATAGATCACTTATTGTCTTTAAATATGCTTAAAAAATGGAATTCTTGCAACTACTCGGCTGAAATATGGCTGATTAACGAGTATATACCAAGTACTTGGTACAGCTCTAGTTTCTCATAAGCATGGCTCTTTTCTCAATTTTCATAGAAAATCAATATCAATGTTTAAAAATGAAAGCTGTGTGTTTTAGAGATTGATACAAAAATGTGGAGAAATCATGATACAAATATAAAAAGCGAGAAGAGGGCTAAAATAAAATGCATTTTTAATATATAATATGCCAATATATTCAAAGTAATTAAAACTTAAGTTTAATTGTTTACTCCAGTTGAACATTAAAATAATTATTCATTACATACATTGCCACTTTTTATCTGGTGTTCACAATTTTACCAAGTATTTTTTTTTTTTTAAATCTTGTACATGATCATGTACTGATACTATTAGTTCTGTTTTTCACTTGAGTGTGTGTGCAGTAATGTTTGCTTCAGTTTGCCTAATTTTGATATTATAGTGCAGAAATTTTAACATGTGCAGGGTAAGGTGTGTTTGAATTCAAAATTCATTATACATTACAAAAGAAAGAAAACTGACAGGAAAAATAGTAAATGAAAGGTTTTTTTGTTTTACTTTAATAAAATTTTGTATTATGCACATCACATACTTAAATTTTTCTGGTGAGTTTCAACTTACATATGTAACATAATTTTAGAAAGCAAGTTTTTCAAAATGATTTATTAAAATGCTGTTTAAAAGGAAATCCTCATTTCTATCTCTTGTGTGAGTTTTATAGAGTTTTTACTGTGTTTTATATATGGGAAAATATAATTAAGTCATTGTTAACTTTGATTTAAAACTTTTAAGACAAAAATATTCTTGTCACCTTGATTTAAAATTAATTACAAAGGAATATATAAAATGAGTACCCAAATTACATGTTTCATAAAGAAGTTATTTAATTCATGTAATTTATAGAATTGAAGAATACTCAATACATCATTAAAACTATAATAAAAAAAGCTGTTAAATGATATCTTTTAAGTGACCAAAAAATCATTTTTTAAATTTAAGGTATTTTGAAAATATTCTTATGTTTTGCCCAAAATTATTTTGCAAATGTAAGATTCTGGAGAGGGGTTGAAAGCTCAAATCTATGTTTTATAAATTTTTGATTTAAATCAAATATCAAATCATAAACATGTGGATTTTTACATTGCTAACTAAGCATAAAACCGACAGAGTGAAAAATGTCCAAGCCTGGAAGTTTGGTTACGCTTAGTTAGCAATGTAAAAATTCGCATGTTTATTATTCAGTAATTTCATGTGAATTTCACTGCTGAAAATTAATTGAAAAAATAATTAAAATTACTCAAATATCAAGTTTTTACAATAAAATAACTGTGGCATATTATAATTTTTTATGCTGAAAAGAACTTTTCCTAGTATTTTTATTTAGTATCCAAAATATAACTGTTTAATTTTCATTCATTAAAAAAATTGTATATGTGAAAAAAAATATTTAACAAATACCACAATTTTGGGCTTATACATGTTTAAAAATAAAATTTTACCTATATCTACCAGTGCGGCATTTGATAATCTGAAGATGTGGTTACATTAATGGTTCATGGGAGTGTTCAACATTGGCTGAGGACTCTGTTTCCCTTATGGGATCCTGGCTACGGAGCCGTTGTTCACTTCCGCGTTCCGCCCAAGTGTGTTGGGGTGGTGTCCTCTGAGTTTCGGCTCCTATAAGGGGAGCTGATGCATATCCATTCTGTTTCCCAAAATAACCGCCATATTGCAACCCAGCTCAGCATTAGGAAACCGCCTGAGCAGGTGTTTGCCGTCCCTGTTACTGTCACTCGCCGTCCACTAGTATGGTAAGCTAACCGGTTTTAGCTTGGTTTTTGGTCTGTTGGGTTATTAAGTGGCGATATGATTCAGTCTGTAGTATGGGAGCTCTAGGCTCCACCGTATCATCACAGCGACCTCTGTCGTCATTCATTTGGAAAATGGTGATGAAGCGCAAGAGGCTTAAGCCCCTGCTTCTCCCCTGGCCGAAGAGCACCACCTTAGAGGTGTCCGGGTAAACCGGCCCTTTGTGGTAGTGACCTCGTATAGGCTCACGAGAGCCTGGAATCGGCGGTGAAGTACGACTGCCTTCGGCAGCCATAGCTTATCATATCTACCAGTACAGTGTATACGAAGCATTCGTGTTTATTTTTTTTTTCCTTGGAAAAAAAACCCCAGTAATTTAATGTTGTTGAGTGAACAGCCGAAAACAATATTAAAATTGCTTTTTTCATGGGTCTGCAATAATAATCACTCAAAATATGTTGTGCCCCAAAGCAGAATATTTTACAATGTTCTGCAACGAATCTTCAGCTGATCAAAAATGTTCTGTGGGAATTTGAAAAAAAAAAACAGGGAGATGTCCTTGTATATGTATATATAGGAGTGCAATTTCATCTTTTATAGAAATGCAAAAGACGTTTCATAAAGCACTGACACATACACACCAAAAACACATTATTTCGGGTTAAGATTTATTTTTAAAACTGTCGCATTGACAAAGAATTTACAGTTCTGTCAATAACTATACAAAAGATATATTTTGAGATATCACCTTTATAGAGGAAAAGTCTGGAAATTTGGTCCATACATAGTTATAAGTCCAGCTTTTAGAACTTTTCTAACAGATTTATATCCAAGCGGAGGCCCATGGGATTTTCTTTTGTTACTGAATACATGTTATTAGTAATATTTTTTGTAGCAACTTCACTGTACATGAGATTTCAAATTTTTTATTAGTAATGAATATAGTGTTGACTCTAGAACTAAAGCGTAGCCGGATGGAAATATTTTTAAAACAGTCACACTGTTCTCCAAAAGAGCACTCTTGCATCCTGTTCAAAAGATATATTTTGAACTGGTTTGTTTATTATCCCCACTTATCAATAGAATTTTGGCGATATTTTCCCATGACCAATTGACTAATTTTGCGACCGACTGACAAATGGGATTTTTTTCACGACCAATTAACAAATTTCACAATATTTGAGATTTTTCACTCGATCGACTGGCGAATTTCACCATTTTTTCTCACAACCAATCAATATAGGTGAAAACTGGGAAATCGGATTAGTAGCCAGTGACCGGTAGACTCGGTTTCATTAATGGCCACTTTTTAAAGTACTGACTGATGTTTCAAATTTTCTAGATAAAGTATAATCATATAGAAACATATTTTTGTATAAATCAGAGTTTTATACCAGCGAAGTGTTCATGATAAAAATAGGGAAGAAGTCAAAATTCAGGAAAATTTCCTTAAAATCAGAAAGTCTATCACATTATTTTTTTTAGAATATGTTCATGGATTATTTGTCAGGGGTGATTGTGTTCCAGTTATATACTGGAATTGCAGTATTTTTTTTCTTTTTCAACACCAGAATGCCTTTTTTTTTCGTATAGATCGGTCATAGGGAAAAAAATCTCGAAATTCGTCAGTCGGTCAGGAAAAAAAAAAAAAAACCGTAAATTTCGTCAGTTAGATGCGGGAAGAATATTGCAATGATCGTCAATTGATTCAGGAGAATATAGCTAAATTTGTTAATCAATTGCATGAAAAAAATCTTGAAGTCTGGAAATTCTTTAGTCGTTCGCATGAAAAACCCCCGCAAATTTCGCTAGTAAGCTGCAGGGAAAAAACACGTAAATTTGCTGATTGGCCGCAAGAAAAAACTGAACAATTAGCCAATTGATAGGAGGGAAAAAAAGCGTGAAATTCGTCAATCGGGTAGCAGGGAAAATTTGAGAAATTTGTCAGTCAATCCTAAGAAAAAAAATCCCCAAATTCTTCTGTCGTTCACGAGGTGAAACTTGTCAGTTGATCAGGGAAAAAAAATCGTGCAATTCGTCGATCGATCATTTAACAAACCTGCAAAATTTGCCAGTCGGTCAAGTGAAATTATCATGAAATTCGATCGTCAGGGGGGAAAAAAATTGTGCTATTCGTCAAACCAATGGAGGGGGGGGGGTCGCAAAATTCTTAACACATTCTTGGGGGGAAAAATCTTAAAATTCGTCAGTCACTCAAGGATTGCAATGAAATTTGTAACTGGGAAGTGACCGCATAGGGGTGGCAGGCAATCAATGACAATTTTTTAATCGCCACAGGGCAAATGGCAAAAGTTTCAAGATTTTTTTTTTCTACGACTTATTGAAGAATTTTGTGATTTTTCCCGTGACTGATTGAAGAATTCTGTGATTTTCTTCTCGATAGACTGATGAATTTCACAATGTTTTTTATATTTTACCCTTGATTGACAGGTGCATTTCATAATTTTTTCTTGCTACCAGTGAACGATTTTTGCGATTTATTTACCGCGACTGGTTGAAGAATTTCTCGATTTTTTCCGACAATCCACTGACGAATTTCATATTTTCTTTTCTCAAGCGCCTGAAGAATTTAAAGATTTTTTTTCACGATCGACTAACGAGTTTCGTGATTTTTTTTCCTGTGACTGATTGTAGAATTTAGATATTTTTTTTTTTACCCCGACAATCCATTGACTAATTTTAAGATTTTTTACCACGATTGGCTGATAAATTTGGCGATATCTTTTAAATGGCCAAAAAATCATTTTGTAAACTTTTTCATATTAAAATTTAGTTAAATTGTAATATTTTAACAAAACTGTATTCAAAAAGTTATCATAAAAAAATCTTCGTCTATTACCAATTGCATAGGAATTGTTCATTTTTATTAAAATTATTTTATTCAAAATTGTTATTTTACAGTTTGTTAAAACAGTTTAGCAGAGTTTCATGAAATGTAAACATCTTGTACAATGGGTCCTTCAAATTACTCAAAATTTTGATGCTACAGCTCATGTGCTTAGAAAATGTTTGCTTTAAATGTTTTAATATTTGTTTCAAGAGTGATGATTCAGTTTTGTGATTATTGTGACACTTCTGGAAATATAGTGCATCTAATCTGGACTTACATTTAATAAAAATTAAATTAATTTAAATTTTTGAAATGTAAAATTTAATAGAAAAAGATTGAGTATTTTTTAAAGTTTTGCAGAAATGTGTCAAATAATTTTTGTTAACAGGGTTTTTGACTTTCATGAACTTTGACAATAATAAAGATTACACAGATTTATGCTAAATAATTTTTTTTAATTTATGCTATGTATGTAGAAGAGGAAGGGAGAAGGTGATAAAATTATTTAATCTTCTGACCTCTAAATTAAGGATTTTTTTTAATATGTTGTCATATAAATTAATTTGGATTTTGATTATATGTATAATTTTTAACAAATTAAAAATAAAGCAGATTCTTTGGAGAAAGGGACCTTCTTTAATACTTTCTTTGACACTTTTTTCTTAAGAAACTTTAAAAAATGATATTTAAATTCAAGGTATTTTTAAAACATTCTTATGTTTTGCCCAAAATATTTTGCAAATGTAAGATTCTGGAGAAGAGCTGAAGGCTCAAATCCATGTTTTTAAATTTTCCTTTAAATCAAATATCAAGTAATAAAAATGGTGATTTTTTTTCATTGCTAACTAAGCGTAAAACTGACAGTGTGAAAAATGTTCGAGCCTCGAAGCTTGGTTACGCTTAGTTAGCAATGTAAAAATTCACATGTTTGTTATTCAATAATTTCGAGTTAATTTCACTGCTGAAATTAATTAAAATTACTCAAATATCAAGTTTTTAGAATAAAATAACTGTGGCAATATTTGTATTGGAGTAATTAGTGTTTCCCCTAGACGTTTTCGAGAGGGCGCAGCACCCTGCCCATTTTTTTATAGTTGTAAATGCACCCTGCCCGTTTTTATATAGCTGGAAATGTGCCCTGATTATTGTGGATTCGCAAGAATTTGCTTTCGCGAATTTCACCAAAATGTAGCGGGAAAATATCACAAAAATCATCTATCGGTCGTGAGAAAATATCGCAAGATCGTCTATCGGTCACAGTAAAATATCACAAAATTTGTCACTTGGTCGCAAGAAAAATTACAAAATTCAAAAATCTCGAAATTCGGCAGTTTGTTGTAGGAAAAAAAATCAGGAAATTTGCTTATTTGTCGCAAAACCTCCCTCCCTGCACAATTCGGCAATTGGTAGCAGGAAAATATTCTGAAATTCATCAGTCAGCTGCGGGAAAAATCACGAAACTATTCAGTCAGTCATGGGAAAAAATAGCGAAATTCTTCCATTGATCGCATGAGAAAAATTGCTAAATTTGTCAATCGATTGCGGCCAAAAATAGAGAAATTTATATATCTGTCATGGGCAGGGCATTCGGGGTACGGGCCCAGGGTCCCCGATTTTCAGGAGTCCCCAAATACTACTAAAAAAATTTTCAATTATTGGCCAAAACAGTTTTAACTGTTAAAAAAACAAAATTAAAATGGAAAAATCTGTTTGTCAGAGATTGTCTATGATGTGTCAAAGCAGGGTTGGCAAGTTTCTTCCAAAGTGGGAAAAACCGGCTGGAAGAAATAGGTTTCTTCCAAGTGGAAAAAATGGAAGAAACTGTTTTTCTTTAAGAATTTACCATATAAGTTACAACTTTGTAAAATACAATAAAAATAAATGCATTTTCTAATAGATAACCTTACATAAATTTAATTAGACTTCTAAAAATTTAATTATGTATGATAAATTGATAATTACACCATTTTTTTAGCCAAGATCACACACCTGTCTAAAGCTTTCCAATCATTGTGTACCTGAATAAAATAAATGGGACTTTTCTAACACCATGCCAAAATGTATGCTAATGTGCTATTTATTTCAACCCTGAATGTGTAAATATTTTTATTGCAAACCGTGCGAAACATTGTGATTTGCTATTTATTGAACATGACACTTTTTAAGTGCGTTCGTAATTATATAAATACGTAGCACCTATAGTCGTCGCTTGGTCCGTCCGTCCGTCTGTCCGTCCGTCTGTCTGTCTGTCCGTCCGTCTGTCTGTCTGTCTGTCCGCATATAACAACGCAAAAACTACCCAACCAAATGGTTTGCAATTTAAAATATATTATCTTTGCAGAATTTTGTCGAGACATTTCAAATTTTATTAAAATCGAATCAAAACTTTAGGAGATATTAATAAAAATATTTATTAAGAAATTTGATTTTTTTTTTTTAATCGGTGCTTTCTTGTTAGAGGAGCCTCCGATGGATGTTAAATCGTCAAGCGACAGAGATACTTATTTTATTACAGAAATTAATCTGCAGACGATATAATTCATTTCTCAGAATTAAAAATCATCAAGATCTGAATATTTATATAACTAGCTGATACACATATATCTGAATATTTATATAACTAGTTAAGATATTTGTATGAACAGTGTCATAAAATATGTACTTAACTAGCTGTTTAACCCGTTCTACGCAAGGGATATCATGAATTTAATTCTAAAACGTGCGTACGAACGCACCTCGTTTGTAACGTTTGACGTACAATTTCCAACTTGTTATTACTTAATTTACTCTGTAACCTCGCAAAACATCTTAATTTGCTATTTTTCAAATAGAAAATATTTAATATTAAGTAGTAACTTATATTTATTGTTGACACTAATGTGGATTTTACCATTTGGCAGTTACCAGATGATGAGGACGCTGCAATAAAATTGTTTCAGGACTTTGGATACATAAAAAAAGTTTTTATTCAAAAAAAAGTATGAACGTCTTCATTCAAAAAGTGAAATGCTTACTGCAATGCTAAGAGACATTTACAATGCTATGCCTGTAGTTTAAATTGAGTTAATTTTATTAATTTATCATATAATATTTATTTGTTCTTTTATTTTAAGTCTATATTCGTGTCGATTTAATAAAATAGTTCGTGAAAGTCTGTAATTTTCAAATGTTATATTTTTAAATGCTCAATTTTGTGCCAACATTTTTTTTTTCCAATTGAATCCTTTCACATGAATTTCATTCTGTGCCAATTATTGCACTTGGTGACGACAATGGTGTTGGTATAACGGAAATGTACCAAATAAATTTATCCAAAATACACAAAATCAATTAAATGTAATTCAATTCAAAAGAGGCACATTTTTTTTATATATATATAATTTAAACTTCTGTAACCAGTAGTAAATAGTATGTGGATCATTTACCTATTGTAGAATGAAACTCTTTTAAATAAAAGACAGTGCTTTGAATTTACGCCCATTTTATTAAAGAAACTAATATACAGTAATTACTGCATTGAAGGATTTCATTAAAATCTCCATTTTCCTTACTACAGTGCAACATTGTATAACAAAACAGAAGTAATTTAGCTTTAAGATGCTGCAATCAATTTCTCAACTTAGAATGGATGAATGCAAAAGATGAAAAAAATTCTTATCCCTGTAGAGTTTATTTTTAGAACATTTGTCTTTTAAATCAGCATGCTAGTATACATAATTACAAATTTGTTTGTTTTAAGTTTTGCACAATAGTTTTTAAAATATTGCATTTTTATATGATAAATAAAGAATTGGTAGAGTTTTTTTTTTTTTTTTTTTTTTTTTTTTTTTTTTTTTTTTTTTACAGAAATTATATAAACAATAAAAAAATACCCCCCTACCTCTAAAGTTGTAAAAAACATAACCTGTAAATACCTGCTGAACCTGAAGTTTGTTATTAAAAAATAACTTATTTTTCCATAAATAATATTTTTAATATTAATTAAAATTTCACATTTAAATTTCATATAATTAGGTTTTGAATTTAATTCTTTTATATAGTTAATATATTTTAATTTTGAGCATCTGTTTTGTTTTCTGTTGGTTTCTTCCAGTTTTTTCCATTTCTTCCGGTTTTTTCCAGTTTCTTCCGGAAGAAACCCAACCCTGTGTCAAAGTAACTTCATTTTTTTCTTTATTGTCTTTTAACCCTTTGAGGCGTGGTGGGATATATTATATCCCACCTAATTTTAATACGATTCAAACCAGAAACTTTGAATTAAATTTTACTTTTTTAACTTTCACGGGGAAAAGTTGAAAAATTGCTTTTCCTTATTTTGAACTAAATTACGGTGAGAATTGAAATGCTATTGTTTTATGAGTGATAATATAAGATTTATAGCTTGGAGGTACACAATGTATTTTCCTACTTTACAAAGCCATTTTGAAGGAAAAGTTATGTGAAAAAATAAAGTGAAGAAAATAAAGAACTGCTGGTTTCTAGCAACACAAATTCTAGAACAATTCACAAAGTGAGCAATTCGACTTTTATGAAATGAAAGAAAGAGCACCCATACATCATATGTAAAGAATATGAATTTATATATTTGAATTTATAGAAAGCCTGTTTTTGTTTTGTTTTAGTGATTAACACAGAGATAAAGTGTTTAATATATACAGCCCCCCCCCCCCCTGCTCATAACACATAAAAATAGAAACAATATTATTGTTA
Organism: Maratus michaelseni; assembly: GCA_963931845.1. Taxonomy (NCBI): domain Eukaryota; kingdom Metazoa; phylum Arthropoda; class Arachnida; order Araneae; family Salticidae; genus Maratus; species Maratus michaelseni. Next base: position 104,067,304 of record OZ007600.1, read on the forward strand.
ACATGGTTGCAAAAAGAAATGAGAGAATATGATATAACATAAAATTGCCACCATGAAATGCAGTTTCGCACCTAGGAAAAAAAAAAAAAAAAAGAATTAGGCGTCGTTTGACAATGCTGCCCTTTTATGAGTTTTTGTTAAAAGCAAATATAGGTATACTGCAATAAAATAATTTCATGGTGTACAAATAACTTGAACTACAAAGCTTTTTATAAATGGTTTTTTTTAAATTATAATTTCTGTTCTGATTATATTTATAAATGGCTAATTAATAAGTGGTGTTTTTAAAGTAAGCCATTTTAATTTTGTTTTGTAAAATTTATTTTTTTTTTTTTCAGAAAAAGAAGAATAAAAATCTGGAAAGAAAAAAGTTCTCTATGAAGATGACTGTAGATTTTCAGCTCTTTATCAACTTAAATTAAGAAACATCAGAAATTTAATTGTAACAGGATTAAATTTTCTTGTAAAATATTTCTGATAAATCTTGAGCATCTTGTAAATACATAAATAAATGTTTTTTGGTTGGTTTGTTTTGCATTTGTTGTGAAAAATAAAATTTATATGAAAAAAAAAAAGCATTCAGTTCTAGTGTTTTTAAATATATATATTTATTTATGCAAGTGATGTTGTTAAAAAGGATGTTCTATATATTTTCCCCTTCTTTCTCATTCTAAGAACATTCCCCCTTCTTTTTACAGGTTAAGATATAATTCAATAAAAGTGTTTTATGTAGGCTATATTTTAAAAACTGACAGCCTGATAAACTGTTTTTGTTGGTTGATTATAAATTAGCATTGCTTGGAGATCAGGTATTAAAAATAATTTGCTGTATAAAAACTTTTGAAAATTTTAATAAAAATTTCATCATAATCTCATTAAAAGTTGAGATTAAAATTTTAATGTACATAATATTGTATGAATCAGTTTGAAATTTTGTTAGTCAAAAAGTCACATACCTCCTGCTGGAAGGAAAAATATTTTAAAGATTTCTTTATTGGAAAAAAAAAATCAGTACTCATTACTTGCTAATCTTTAAAAAATAAAAACAATGATATATTATTATTTATGAGTAATGTTTAGTCCATTTAATAAAAAAAAAAAAAAAAAAAAAAAAAAAAAAAGATTTAGTGTATGAATGGTGAACCTGCCGTGTTCTAGAAGATCAACTGCCACTACTATTTTGAAAAAATATTAAACTTATTTAATAAGAGAAATTTTAAGATTACATAAGAAGGAAAATAGTGACAATTGGCTTTCTGTCAATTAGTAATATTTTGTAAATATATATACATTGAAATTTTGTTCTATGATGTGTAAAAGGGGGGAAGAGTCCTTAACAGACTAAAACATTACTTTATAGGAATACTGCTACATTTTTCTGATATTATATGCCAAAGAGATGAAGATAGTGAAATGACATTTTTTGAACGAACCTAATTTACATATATGTATAGTTACATCATTAAAAAAAATTCTTAAATTTCAATGATCAGTAATGTCAACATTTTACCAATTTTATAAAATAGAGTTCCTGCGTTTTTGTTTTATTTTCAAGCTGGATAATTGGAAGAAACATCCAGGTAAGAAATTGTATTATAAAAGCACCAGTGGACCCATGCGAAGATTTCACACTGCAGTCTAATACTTTTTAGCAATATCTAATACTCTTTAGATGCAGGTTTAAACTTGTAAAGGAAAATTAAGGACTGAAACTATCTTCAAACAACATTAGTCGAGCCAGAATATCATCTCGTTTTTCCATCACAGTTACAGTAAAAACTGATCGAGCATAGCAAAGACAAATATATATATATATCTGAAGTTAATTAACTGCTTTAGAGGATGACATCAGTTTCGGAAAAAACATGGGACAAAGAAAAATAAATTGAGCATTTCAATTTTGCTTTTTAGTCATAAATATAAAATAAACCCGTGCAGCAACTATATGTCCCACTTTATCTTTTTTGTAGTATTTATTTTTTATAATCATTTTAAGCATTATATAATGTGGTATTTTATTTTTGTGGCCAAACTAGTTTGAGGAAAGCCTTTCATTTCTTTTATGAAAACAATGCAGATTTAATTTTTAATTTACAGCAATTTTTAATCAAAAAATATGTTTTACCGAGATGTGAGTGCAGTATGTCAGAAGTTGGTTCAAAATCCTTTCTTATGGCATCTCGTTCATTGTTTTGCATTTCATATTTTCTGAGAAAAGGGGATGTTGATAACAGAAATAATATATACTAGTGGGCCTGTGTGAAGATTTCACACTGCAGCCTAATATTTTTTAGCAATATCTAACATTTTTTAGATGCATGTTTAAACTTCTAAAAAAAAAAAAATAAAGCCAGAATATAATCCAATTTATTCTTTCACATTTTACAGTAAAAACTGACTGAAAATATCAAGAGCGATATATATATATATATATATATATATATATATATATATATATATATATATATATATATATATATAAATTGTATTTTAACTACATTAGAGGGTGACATAATGTTTAAAAAAAATAAATAAATTGAGCATTTGAATTTAAATTTTGCTTTTTTATCATAAATATAAAATAAACCCATGCAGCAACCATGTCCACTTTATCTTTATTGAACATTTTTTTTGTAATCATTGTTGTGGAATTTAATTTTTGTGGCAACAGTAATTTGAGGAAAAACTTTCATTTCATTTCTGAAAACAATGCCTATTTAATTTATTACTCGCAATTTTAACCAAAATACATGTTTTAAAGAAATGTGAGTGTACTATGTCAGAAGTCGCTCGAAAATCCTTTCATATGGTATCTCATTTAACATTATGCATTTTTTATTTGCTTCGAAAAAGGGATGTTGAATATAATCATTAGATAACAATTTTCAATGGAAATTCTGGCTGGACAATCCACCTGGTGAATTAGCTTGAAGAAACATAAATTGAAACTACTTAAAAATTTACTCCTTTGAATAGAATGTTTAAACCTATAATTTAATTAAAAATAGAAGAAAATTAGTTTTTTTTTTTTCGTATTCTCACCATCATTGTTAATTTAACGCTCAATATATATTTTACACCTTGTGTTATCAACTTTTTTTAATTAATTACAATTATGGCTTTTGCAACTTTTTCAGAATAACATTAAAAAATAAATCATAACCATATGGCCTTTTATTCCGATCTAATGAGATGAGTGGATACGGCCAATTTTTGCCTCCATTAGGACACTTTTTTTTTTAATTATTATTATTGCTTCCAGATTGAAAGTATTCTATACAAGATCTGAAACACTTTCGATTTTATTGTATTTTGACCTTTTTAATATGGGGTGCTTATAACACCATTGCAGTTTTTAACTGAAAAATATTATAATAAAGTGAAACATGTATGAATAAAAGTCAGGTTGGTGTTATGAGCTCTTGTTAAGAAAAATATTCCAATAGATTAATTTTTTTTTTTTTTCAAATTTTGAATAAAATATTTAGAGTTTTCAGACAAAAATTATGGACCAGTAAATTTAGATTCTAAAGTTTAAAATAACTTAAAAAAAGAAAAAAAATTGTCCCTGTCAAAGGAGTAAAAATGGGCCTTTCTTGCTCAACTTTACTTTTTTGAGGACCATAAAAAGTATAATTCTGGCCAGTTTTCCATTCATGATATCTAATAGTGGCATGAATATGGCTAGCTTTGGGCTATCATTCATTAATGATGCCCATTGATGGCGACAAAGTGGCTAGCTTTCGGCATGCATTCATTAATGATTACCATTGATGGCAACAAAGCGGCTAGATTTCGGCTTGCATTCATTAATGATGGCAACGAAGTGGCTAGCTTTCGGCTTGTATACATTAATGATGCCCATTCATGGCAACAAAGTGGCTAGCTTTCGGCATGCATTCATTAATGATTACCATTGATGGCAACAAAGTGGCTAGCTTTCGGCTTGCATTCATTAATGATGGCAACGAAGTGGCTAGCTTTCGGCTTGCATACATTAATGATGCCCATTCATGGCAACAAACTGGCTAGCTTTCGGCATGCATTCATTAATGAATAGCATTGATGGTATGTGGATGGCTGGCTTAAGGCTAGTTTACATTTATGATGACCAATAAATTAACATTTATGGCCAGCTTTGGGGTAGCTTTTATTCTTAACATACGCAGGTGGCATGGCTGTGGCGATCTTCTGGCTAGATTTTATTCAAGATGATCGTTAATGGTCAAACTGTGGCTAGTTTTCATTAATAATTGCCACTTAAAGTATAACTGTGGCCAGTTTTAGGCTATCCGTCAATTATGATTAACCACTTGTGGCACAATTATGGGCATCTTAATGTAGTTATGGCCAATTCTGTTGCGGCCACATTGTGGCCGGCGTGACAGATTTTTTAAGTTGCCGTTACGGCAAACGATTGCGGCCCCTCATCTACTAGTTTGGGCCAAGGCTAACGTAGCCATCAGTGGCCCGCAAGTTCTGTGTTAGTTGGGAAGTAACATGATAAATAATAAATAAGAAACATGAAATATGAAGTATGAAATATGTTGGTCTCTAAAAGTTAATGTATAACCTGTTTTGGCAACTAATTTGGAATCAAACAAATTTAAAAACAGGAATTTTAGAAGAATTGTGTGTCAAACAGTTATTAATTGGGATTTACATAACCTTGATCCACAAATTATTCATAGAATAACTAACTTATTGAAATCAATCAGTGTCATCCATTAGAATAAATTAGTCACTAATAACACTAGAATATGATCTAGCATATGCATCAAGAACTTCATTTCTGATTGTGATATCCCACAGCATGACTGTTACAGCCCATGAAAGTCAGTGGTGATTACTCAAAAAGATTCTTGCCCAAACCTTTATTCCACCATCTCTGTGACTGTATTATTACACAATGTCAGACTCATAATATCTGGTGTATTGTCCTCTTGCTATAAATACACGACTTGAATCACTTTCCTAAGTAGGCATTGTGTTGAATGCAGAAAACATTGACGTCTGGTCCAGGTAACGTGTTCTCGTAACATTAACAGGTATTTCTCTGTAGGCTGACTCTATAAAAGAGTGGCGACATACACACAGAACACATGCTCAGACAAAAGAATTTTCCGTAAATATGGCAACCGACAATTTTTTGATAATCGCCTATTCGAGATTAACACTAGACTACCGGAAATTTTACTCAAGTTTTTGAAACTATTTCGCACCAGACATTTTATTTAAATCTACTTAACTTGTTCATTTAACGTATGTCTGTGTGTTTTACATTTAATTCATTTTATTCGAATCGGAATATATTTATTTGGCAACCGTCAAAATGACGGCTCATGGTAGTTCTAGTGTTAATTATATGAGAGTGACAAGTCAACAAGCAATTGTTTGACGGTAATGTCACACTTGACGGAATTCTTTGCGGTTTATGTTTGTCAATAATCGTCTAGACCAATGACATTTTATTTTCTGTATGCCATCACTCTCATAGGGAGACACACACTTCTCTGTCGTCGGTTAAGAGGTACATATACAAATGGTCTTCTTGTATACAATCCTTGATTGTGATGCCATCACTCTCATATAGAGACACCCACTTCTCTGTCGTCGGTTAAGAGGTGCATATACAAATGGTCTTCTTGTATACAATCCTTGATTGTGATGCCATCACTCTCATATAGAGACACCCACTTCTCTGTCGTCGGTTAAGAGGTACATATACAAATGGTCTTCTTGTATACAATCCTTGATTGTGATGCCATCACTCTCATATAGAGACACCCACTTCTCTGTCGTCGGTTAAGAGGTGCATATACAAATGGTCTTCTTGTGTACAATCCTTGATTGTGATGCCATCACTCTCATATAGAGACACCCACTTCTCTGTCGTCGGTTAAGAGGTGCATATACAAATGGTCTTCTTGTATACAATCCTTGATTGTGGTGCCATCACTCTCATATAGAGACACCCACTTCTCTGTCGTCGGTTAAGAGGTGCATATACAAATGGTCTTCTTGTATACAATCCTTGATTGTGATGCCATCACTCTCATATAGAGACACCCACTTCTCTGTCGTCGGTTAAGAGGTACATATACAAATGGTCTTCTTGTATACAATCCTTGATTGTGATGCCGTCTTCTTACCTAAGGAGCAGATAGATTCGAACCTATTATTGAAAATGATCTGAAATGTGTTGAGGTACCGCAATACTCCACCTTCAGGCCGAAGAGATAGACAGAAATATTCCCTGGAAGTTGTAACTGATGGCGATTTGTAACGTATCTTTTTGATGCTGCATTTTTAAATTCAAATTGATACCAGAGTCTTTGGACAACACTCCGAGACATATTTAGTATTTTAGCAGCATCGGCTTGACACAAAGCCATTAAATAATAAGCCCAGTCAGATAGTGTTAAATTTGTTAGCGGCACACTAGCGCCACTTCATCTGCTGCGGAAGGAAGGCGAAACAGAAGTGCGTCGCAGACAAACGATACGATTTATTTATATCGATATTTTATACGATTTTTATCGTTTGTATCGATGTTTTGTTTTTGCACTTCCTTTAAAAACTTGCTAATTATTGGGATCTTTTACATTAAAGCTGAAACTATAGTGAAAAAAAAAAATGGGAAAATTTACTGGATTAATATTTCTATATAAATATAGTGGTGGCGAAGAAGTTGATTTATTTATTAAAAGTTAAATAAAAAGTGATGGAAATTTACATCACTATGCAATTAAGGGTTAAATTAATCTTACTTGAGAAAAAATTGATTTATATATGGTTTATTTAAACAATGTTAAATAAAGAAACAATAAAATAAAAATAAAAAATTTGAATATGCAAAATCGAAAAACAAAACACTTACCCCGTCATTGTGTTGCCATTCCTTCACGACAAACCACCATCCGCGAATCGATTGCGTTTCAGCATCCCATCCGCTAGATGGCGCTATTTTCAACTTGCGAAAAGTTTCCCATTTATCTGACTGGGCTTATTATTTAATGGCTTTGGCTTGACATGAACCTATATAACCGATTGTCCACCGGTTTGACGAATCGACAAAACATTTCTTCTAAACATTGCCAACAATAGCTTTGAAAGAAAATTGTAAATAAACAAGTATTAATATAAATTATACACATTAGAAAAATGAGCCATTTCCTCTCTTTTCTATAAAACTGAAAACTTATTTATTTTTTAAACAGTGGGGATATATTTTTCATTTGTTTTAACTATTGTAAAACCGTTGCATAGACGCTAACCTTCCGAATCTATTAAAAATCAAATAAACAAAATTGCAACCAGAATTTTTCAGCAAGAACTGAATTAAGAACTGATTAAATAAGTAGCGTAATTATGAAAGTAAAGCAAAATTTATTCTAGTAGTTCCATCTATTGACGAGACGTCTCATTCTTCGAATGGGCGTAAGGTTGAGTGAAACTTGTCAGCCACTGAAATCTGCACACTGTCAACCATTACGCTTTTTTGTTGTAACTAAAATTTAATAGGGAATGTTGCCTTAAATCTTAGAAATCTGCGATTAAATTAGGCGAATTTTTCTGATCAATATTAGTGATAATAAAAAAGCATAAAAGTCGGAAGCTATGAATCTTTCTCACACCTTTCGGAACTGTTCGATTAACGCAAATTCTCGTCTTTAGTCATCATACGAGATCATCCCCATAAATCAGATTAAAAAATAAATTAAATAAATATCCCGGCTATAGAATTAACTTTTCTTCTTTTCACATTCGTTATGAATGTTTTTCTTATGCACTTGTTTAAGTCTGAATCATATAATATCTAAGCGGTAGCCGATTCTTCGTTATTTTGTGTATAGAATGCGCGTCTCAAAAGATATCCAAAATTATTGTATATCGTATTATCTGTTGTTTGCCAGTCCTTCTAACTTATCAGGTTTATCCATAATTCAAAAATACGCAAATTTTATTATCTAACAGACATCTAATGATTCGCGTACTTCCCCAAATTATTATGCCAGTGAGTTTCAACGAAGAATTCGTGGGGTATCACTTTCACCATCCCTTCACTGACCAGCTCTGCATGCAAACATGTACTCACTTCTACTACGATCATTAAGGCACTATTCACATTCCTGCTAAATCATAGTAGACTACTTTTCTAAAATTCAGATTGCTTGATTGCCATTACTTTTTTGAAGTAGAAATATTCGCCCTATTTAATGAAAGATTAAATAAGGGGAATTATACTATTTTTTAAACGCGATAGGAATAAAGCAGTCTAATTGTTTTAAAAAAGTAGCCCACTGGCACACTGCTATATAACGGATACATTTTCTATTTTCATCTTGGATTTCTATTTTTCTTATAAATATTTTAAGAAAGCTATCAAGATTATGAATTTAATTTATACATATGCTTTCAGAATGTTGTTTTCTTTCAAACCACCATGTTTTCTGCTGTGCACAACCAAATCTGGATGAAATATTTATATCTTCTCTAATTATTAGCATTATATATAGAGAGCTTAATGAAGCGAAAAAGGGTTTAGGAAACAATCGAGCGCACTGCTAGTTTAGTGTTTCTAAAACTTCGTTTATTAATCTAGTAAACAAGCAGATCTCGTAGCGATCCAAATATGTTCTAACTTTGTTACTACAATCGAAAATAAGGTTTAAACAAAGAAGAAATCTGTTTCAAACCTGTTTTTTCTTCATGTTTCTCGAGTCCTCTCACTACAGGAGGTCCCCAACTGCCATTTCGGGATTTTGTCGAGAGTAGTGTAGTTGGAAAACTCTTACCATGGGGATCAAGGAAATGTATACAACTACCCGTCCAAATACGACTGGTGAAAGATATAGGCCGATGTATTTCTGGCTAGCTATGCAGAAAAGAGACTTTGTGTGGTAGAAAAGAGAGTTAACGTATTGCAGAGATTATCCGTATTGCAGATCCGTATTACAGAGATTATAGAGAAAACAGTTTATGTTTGGTGGAAAAAGTAACTTCACGGATGGTAGTGCATTTCTGAATAGAGATGGCTGAAGCACGAGTGTTTCCAATGCCAGGTAAACACAATGAAAGGGGTGTTTCGCAGTAGCCACAGGTGTTTTTTGTTAAGTTAAAGCATGCCTGTTTAACTGATCGAGAGGCGGGATCCGTGTCTATAATTAAAGCTTTTTGAAATTCATACCAACGCATGTCATCGAAGGTCGGCGAGGAGAATTGGATATAGACCAACTCCAGCAGCGTTAATATACATTTGCACGGTACAGGAATATGTCGTTTTGTGTTTACTGATTACCGATACATCCACGTCTTTAGATCCTTTTATATCAAGAGTTATGTTAGATGCAATCTCGTATTGTAAACCGCTTTGATCGGTGTTTAGGACGTTGGACAATGAGCACTTTCACATTTCAGTCATTTTTTTCATGTTTGTCCGAAATTCGTCGATCACAGGTTACAAAGACACTTCCGGAAACAAGTCTCTTTTTGTTACGATTTGTGTCACCTTTCGACTTGTTATTTTATGTGTCTGTTTGAAATTCTTGATGAAGTGTGAGCTTGCTGTGAATCCTGGAATTCCAAGCTCCAATGGTTTGTCAATATCCCACATTTTGAGTTTGCTGACATGAACGATGGCTTTTAAATGCCTGCGCTGATGATACAATTGATACCACACGTGTTTGAAAATTAATTTCACTTTGCTCTGCATGTTAATTTCACTTTGCTCTGCATGTTCCCACCTTTCCCTACATTTTGTACCCACCGTTGAATCATCTTGTAGTCTGTTACATACCTACATATATGTTGCACAGCTTTTAGTTTATTTTTCTTTGCCTTCTTATAGATTTCTACTTCTTTCGCCATTATTTCTACAGGTACTGCTAAAATTCTCCATAGTTGAGCCCCTCGGAAACTGTCCCCATAGGCCCTGCCCATGCCCTCTTCTCATCCCGTAGGATCAGGCGAGGAGTTATTTTTTGGTGTTCTTTAAAGCATATTTCAAGTCAGTGCAGTCCAATTAGTTATATATGATTGTGAAAATGTGGTCACAATCTTCTGTTTCTTACTAGAGGGAACATGGAACCTTCAACAACAGGTTACATTCTCGCAACAACAGGTCACATAACTTTAATGTAAGCTATCTTTTCTACCACACAGAGTAGCTTTCCTGCATAGCTAGCGACCTGAAGAAATCAATAAATGACAGAAATACTTCGGCGTATAATTTTTCACCAGTTGCATTCGGACGGGTAGTTGTATATATTTCCTTGATACCCATAGTAAGAGCGTTCTAACGACACCAGTTTCAACAAAATCCCGAGCTGGCAGTTGAGTCCCTAGTAAATGTGCGGCATGTCTTAGGACACTACATGCATGGCTACTAAATTTACTATTTTTTGTTACCGTTGTATTTTAAGAAATATATTCGCCTTACTTAATGTTAGAAATACTATTATTAATTAGAAGAAAATGTCTTTTAAAAAATAGGTTCATTATAATTTTTACTCTTTTTGTTTTTTTAAGATATGGCAACAGGAAAGAAAAAAGGCCTTATTTAAACTATCTCTTCCGGGCTTTGTTTTCTCAACATATAGTCATAATTTGCTTAATATTAAACTATTAAATAAAAAAGTATATTTTTTTAATATATTTCAATATTTATATTTTATTTGTATTGCCAACTTTTTTAGTGTTTAAAAGATTTCGTTGGCATACTTTAGCGAGCGTGGTTTGACGTACTCATTTATTTTTACAATTCGTAGGCAGTTGTAACCATAAAGAATATTTGGCAGATTATCACCTTCTGACAGATAATGGAAAAATGTCTTAAAATTAATTTATAATTTAGTTCTAAAAATTGTATTTAAATGTTATATTGTCATTGGAAACACACGTGTATGCATAATTTTTATAATTCTACCTTATCAAGCATTGAGTGAAAAACTCATTATAAAATTCCATCTTCACATTCAAAATCACAGTTGAGTCAAATAAAAGAGTGTAAATATGGATAAACCTACTTTTAAAATGTCACAAAAATACATCATAACTATTTGAAAACCGTATATAAACTCCTTAATACATCAAATATCTCTAATGAGTGCGAAAAATGTCATCTTTCTTCTATAATTACAGGAAGTACATTTTTATTTACACCGAAATATCTCACAAAACCTCATTTACTGTAATTAAATTTTCAGGAAGCCGTGTTGTTGGAAGCATCGATAATAACTATGCGGTATCTGTCATGTGGGAATAATTTTTCTTTCCCTATTTACTACATTTTAATAAGACATTAATTATGCTACAATTGCTTCCTAAAATACAAAACCCACGAATTTTAATTTTTAGCTAATACATTTAAATTTGTGTGCAAGGAGCAATTATTACGATAGGAAAAAAAAGATTATTAGTTGATTTTTTAATTTCCGGAAATTGTTGGGTTTTTTAAATTAAATTTTCGTTCAGGGATATATTTCGAATTAGCTTTATATGTATCCATTTATGTCACCATTGATTAGAATTAACCCTTTTGGGACCGTACATATATACACTTCGAAAAAATGTATACAAGATTTCTGTTTAACATCAGTAATAAAGAAAAATAATATTTGCTTTATTTATTTATATCGTTTTCGTATTTATTTAAGTAGAAGTAACTGTAAAAAAGTGTTGTCAATCGAATAAATTCGTTTATAGGACGCCGGTCCCGACGGGTTAAGAAGAAATATTCAATGTTTGTCCTATGTTCTTTTAGTATTAATAAAAAATAAGTGATTTTTAATTAATTATTTTCAGATGATTTCCACTTACAAATTAAACAACATCTATAATTTATGGCGATACATGCGTCTACAAATTTAAATTCAATGCAGAACAAGTTAAACAAGAAAAATAAATTAAAAAAATCAAAAAATCCGACTGCGTAAAAAGCGAAATAATATATTTTTTAATTTATATTACTTACTTATTTTTTTATTTACTTGTATTGATGACTTTTAAGTTGTGTTTAATTGTTAGTTCCTATCTATAAACATTGTTTTGATAAGGCCTATAGATGTCTATGAAGATTAGAGTTACAGTTAAGTTAGAGATCCTACCTACACAACTTTTAGGTTGTGTTATATTTAAACGGAGCTTCTGACTGTAAAATAGTCTAGGAAACATCGTCTTCTTTTGAAAGACCTACCCAATGATATGCACTCAATATGGTGCGTAATTTTTTTTTTCTCGTCTCTACAGCCATTTTTTATTTTACGGCAGCCATTTTGAATTTATGAAAACAACACCTAGGCTATAACCATCGGACGGTTAAGACGAATCGATAGAAACCTCATTCATTAAAATCCATCCAGCCGTTGGGATGTTTCGAGGGTATAAAGGAATCCACATAGATACCCAGATACGCGTCAAACACATAATAACCCTTCTTGGCAATCGTCTAAAAATAATGACGAAAGAAATGTAATGAGTGAACTGGTTAACTGTAAAAAAATATTATATCCCACCCGTAATACGAAGAAAATAATCAGCAACCAACCATGTACGTTCGTCGAATATTGAACAAGAAAACAAATTAATAGCACTTCTCCGCTCTCAAAAACATATTGATCAAACAATTCAAAAATGACTGGCACCAAGTTGCCGCAATAACCTATTATTTAAAAAGATATTTCTGTTATTTGAACGCATTTCTGTCTTTTGACTGCGTATTTTTGCAAAATTTTGAGCTGAACAGTTAGTAATTTACAGCAAACAATTCAGTAATTCAACCATTTTTGTAAATAACGGTTATTTGATCATATTATGACCATTTATGAAGCGTTTTCAATAGTCCAGGGATGAGATTTCTCCGACTTTGTACCAGTATAATCCTAGAGAAAATGTTTGTTTATTTAATCGGAACATTCTGCGATTTAACAGAACAACATTTTCTCTAAGATTATACTGGTATTCAAAAAGTCGGAGACATCTCATCCCTGATAGTCAGAAAAGAGATAAATTACGGTTATGTTGCCGTTTTCTATAAAAAATTTTAAATGAATGGACTGGTTGCTGCATTTTTTTAAGAATGTCGATCTGCGAATTTTTTGACTTTCAAGGAAAGAATGATCATATGCATAAAAATTCCATTTCTAATACGAAAACTTGCTATGCAGCAGAGTTCCTGGAACACCTTTGTGATTTAATAAAAATGCAGTGTTGATGGGTAGATTTGAGTAATTTTTATTTTAGATTGGTGATTTTTCTGTATTTTGGCGGAAAATGGGCAAATCAAAGTTGAAGTTTTAGGGTTTTAAAGGAATATAATCAACGGAAAAAGACATGTCAAATGTCATTTTTTTTTTTTTTTGACCGCTGACCTATTTCGATGAAACAATGTATTGTGCTTAAAATAGGACTTTTCACTACAGCGTCGTTAAATTTCCACTTTTACAAAAAAGCTATCGTCATTTTGTAAAACACTAAAGCTTTGTAAATATTTGCTTTCAATCTTTTCAGTAGTACATCCGTATTATATACGGCCCCACCAGTGGCTGAGAGGTTTTGCTCTCAAAGCTGGTAGACGGGAACCTAACCGTTCAGAGTTTTCCTTGGGTTTCTTCGAACCTTGCCGTAAATACGGGTTAGGATCCCTTAGAAAGACCCCCACGGAGGGCACTTCCCCCCTAAGGCCTATATCCCTCGTGTTGATAATTGGCCGTCATAAATCAACCCAACCCAACCCGTATTATATACGGTTATTTCATGACTCAGGGAGTAGGTCCCTATATCTACAGTTTCATATTTTAGTGCAAATGTATTTTACGACAACGTATCGACAAATTAAATGTTATCAGGTAAATTTTAACGCGATGTGACTTTGCGAAAGGCGGTTGATGTATATGCATTTTTATTTTAATGCAAACGTTACAAAATTTTATTTACCTTTGAAAAAACACTTCCGCGCTTTTCGATGGAAGGAATAAAACTTCTGAAAAGATAAATTGTAAAATAAATGTTTCAGATATAACAAAATTAAGGGGTGACACTACTTTAAAACGTTTCAAACTTTTTTGTCGCAGGGGCAAGTAGTTGTGTTTTTGTAATGCTGAATCCACACAAGATATTTTGAAAACAAAAATTTTTAAAAAAGAAGAAATTCAATTTAACAGCTTTTTTTCACCAAAATGATATAAAAGCAACATTTTGTTACAAAATTCTTGTTCGAATATTGATTAAAATTAAGAGGAATAAAAAATATTCTACCACCCTTCAAGGGATTAAATTACACTTTATAGAGGATAAGTTTGGGTATTATGAAATAGTCGGTTAATGTGGAATACCAAGGTTTCTGTTTGCAAAGTGCTGTCACCAAGCTGCAACATCATAAACTACATAAGAAAATGCCTCCCTGAATGCGCAGTTCATCGGTTGCTGTCAGGGCGGGTTGATTGAATAAATATTTGTTTTTCGTCTTTGGGAAGTTTCAGGAGATAATTTTTCAACATTTCTTATTCATTATTAAAAGCAATATTTTTACATTGGAATTAAGCATAATGTACAGCGAAATACTATCTGTTTATGATGTAATTAATACTAATGTTTCAGCTCGCGGTTTACACCAAAAACTATAGAGCTATTTTTTTTCACAAACAGGTGTTGTCGGATTACATGGAATACCAATATCTCATAATAGTCCATCATTATAGTGGAGCAAAGACATATAAAAATATTTGTGATTTGTTCAAATATGAATTATAAACTGAAATATATTGGTTGACTATCAGGGCACTGTGTTTTGTTCATGCTCTCTAGATACCATTACATATGTTTTTGCGAGAATTTGTTCGTTTTCTTCATTTTTAACCCCCTATTCCATATTCCTCGACTACCTCACAATACCCTCAAAATAAGTTTATTGATGTATTATTATTTGTTTGTAAGTGATGAAATTTCTTAAAATAATTCCTGTCTATAAAACCTATTCACAGATAGTTGAAGTTTGTAATTGTTTTCGGTTTTTAAACAATATCGGGATATTGTATTTGCCAAAATATAAGTAGTACTCCGTAATACCCGAAGTTCCCCTACATACAAATATAATATTTTATTATTAGGTTGATGCAAAAGGTCTGTAGTATTTTTAATACACAATTTTAATAACTTTAATAACTAATAATTTTATTATACTTCCTCGTTTGAATTTTTTTATATTTCTCACGGCTCCCTATTTGCCTCGCAAGTCGCTTACATTTATCCTGGAAGTTCAGTTGGTACGCAACTAGGTATTAAGCTGACGACATTGTTCCATTGTTCCATTGATAGATAAAATTATCAGGTATTAAAATTTTGCTGGTATTAACAGAACTTTTCGTCAACCTGTAGTTAGAAATCAATTTGAAAGTTAAAGCACGTATCGTCGCTACCATGTCAAACTATAAAATGTGAAACAATACGTTTTTCATTACTTTTAAAAATGGGCCGATTGTCACCACTAAATTTTAGTAGTATTCTTAAGCAGGGTTGCCAGTTTGGACTCCTTTTCTAGTCAAAAATTCTGAATCCATACCAGAAATTTCTAATAGAAATTTTTGCTTTATTTAATGACATATATTTAGAGATTACTTATTTAACTACAGCTATACCATTTTACTTTTTCCATTTATTATACTCTATCCTTAATCTCTTTTGCTTTACTTTTTTATTCCCATTGTTTAAATTTTCTTCTATTTTTAATTATTATTTCCTTATGTAGTTAATACTACATTTAACTTTTCCCAACGGCTAAATATTTACAAAACACTTTACTCACAAATAGACTGGGCGTAAAGTTGATCGCAACTCGGAAGCCCCTTAACCGACTTCAACTGTTCGGCAAGAGATTACTTAAAGTAAAAAACTTTTTCTCAAAATTTCCGGTATGAATTTGTCATCTCTGTATAAAAAAGAAAGCTAAATTGGCAATCCTGTTCTTTACAAAAAATTTATTTATATTCTTACTAGGCGAAGAACTCTAATAAGATTTTGTGGTGACAATCGGCCAATTTTTAAAAGTAACGTAAAATGCATTTTTTCACATTCGATAGTTTGACATGGTATCGACGATATCTACCCTATATACAGGGTGTTCCGTTAAAGGGGTCCAATATTAATAGGGGTAATAGAGGAGATCACACGGATCATAAATCAGTATATAATGCCTGGCCGGATCTCAATAATTTTCAAGTTACAGCAAATAGAATGAAAAATCGGAAATTTGTAAAAAAACCCTCATTGCTAAACTATCGATAATGCTACATAAAAACGAAGCACATATTTAGAAAGAGCAGAAAAAATCCTACGAAATGACATAAGTTGTTTTAGAATATTGAGAATTAATGGCGAGTTACAAGCTCTGAAACAGTGAAAAAATACAAAATCAAATATTTAGCAAAATAGTTAATCGTTAATTCCAAAAATGCAACTCTACCTACATCAAGGAAAATGTTATAAAATTTGGTCCATTCCGAAAGCTTTCGAAGAAGCTGACAATAAACCATATCAGTTTAATTGTATGGGAGAAATCAAGCAGTACCCTAGTTACAACTCTGTACTGTTGCACGCTCGGAAAGAGCGAAACTCCACCCATGACGATTGTAAACACCCCGTTTTAATATCTTTCAATTATACATTTCTGATCAACCTCTATCAATACCCTTTCATTATTCAGTCTGGTCAAGTGAATGACATATTGTGCAGCTCTCGCCTTGTCTTAAAGCAAACTCCGTGACTGCTGCGTTTCCTCCATGAACTTTCAGGATGATGAAGAAGAAGTACTTTTTATGCAAATTTTCTATGTGTATAGGAAGAAAAGTGTAATAAAACAGCAGTCATCAGTGGGCGTTATGTTAAAGGGAGGCTGTTGTAAGTGGGATTGTAGTAAGTTGATGTATAATAATTATGCCGGAATACTCTAACGAAGAATATGCGGACATGCATCTGATGTACGGGCAAGCTCATGGAAATGCATGTCTAGCACAGCGCATGTACCGTGAGCAATTTCCAAGGAGACGTTGCCCAAGTTCGAAACTCTTCATAAAAATCGATAGACGATTACGGGAGACTGGATCGTTTAATACAGCAAGCATTGATGCAGGGAAACCTCGACATGTACGAACACCTGCAATGGAAGAAGATGTACTGAATATTTTTAAAGATAACCCCTCCACGAGTACACGAGCTGCTGCGTCTGAAGTCGGTGTTTCTCACCAAAGTGTGTGGCGTGTTCTGCGTGCAGAAAACATGCACCTCTTTCATGTGCAGCGGGTACAACTGTTATCAGTAACAGATTGTGCTCAGCTGACAGAATTCGTACGCTGGTTGCTTAATGTAACAGAAAATAATCCACAATTTCTGGAAAATATTTTATTTACTGATGAAGCAACATTTACGAGAGAGGGCGTGGTAAACACGCACAATATGCACACATGGTCATATACAAATCCGCACACTGTTTTCCCGTCGAACGCACAACAAAAGTTCAGTGTGAACATATGGGCAGGTGTCCTCGGCGATTATCTCATAGGACCGTATTTACTCCCAGATGTACTCAATGGCAGTACGTACTTGGTTTTCCTACGGGATATCTCACCGCAGTTACTGCAAAATGTGCCAGCAACATTGCGCCACAATATGTGGTTTATGCACGATGGCGCACCGGCACATTTTTTCATAGGTGTTCGCAATCACCTCAATTCAACATATCCTGGGAAATGGATTGGACGCAGTGGACCTGTTGCTTGGCCTGCACGCTCTCCAGACCTCAATCCGTTAGACTTTTTTGTTTGGGGACACCTTAAATCGCTGGTGTATGAAACGCCTGTGGATACACCGGAGGATTTACTAGCGCGAATCGTTGTCGCTGCAGGAGACATTCCCAACTCCGTCGGAGTTTTTCGGCGTGTTCGCCAATCTTTACGACGTCGCTGTCGGCTGTGCGATTCTGTTAATGGGCGCAACTTCGAACACCTATTATAATAATGTCCGTTCGTCTGCCTTCCGACATTGAACTGTGCAGCGCAGGCCAGAAGACTATGCTTCACATATGTCATAAAGTACGTGGAATGTAATTCTTTATTTGTCATTTTTCTTTTATTTTCAACACTTTTTGGCACAGTATTTTGTAAGTCACAGACTGTGGTGTACTCAAATTGTAAATTACAAAGTTTGTATGAATTAATTTAAAATTTAGTGTCTTTTTTAAATTTATAATTAATAAAATTATTATGCTATTTGTTATTATTATTTCCTATCATAAATTATGATGCACATATACATACAATAATTGTCCATGTAAAACATGTACTGAAACTTCTTGCATAGTTACAAATCGCAATATTTTTAATTATTTCCGAATTTTCACCACCAGTTTAATTTTAAGGAATTTAACTTAAGCTTTATATCAATAAAAGACCACTTTAAAATGTAGACTATTATTGTAAAGTTATTTTGGTTCATTCAACTCTTGAATAATTAAAAATGTTGCATCTCAGAAGAAGCATGATCGAAAATGTATAGTTGAGAGTAATTAAAAAGGCGGTGTTTCCAATCGTGATGGGCGGAGTTTAACCTTTGCTAGTGTCAAAGAAAGCGGAGTTGTAACTAAGAAACTGATTAATTTCTCTCACACAATTGAACCGATATGGTTCATTGTAAGCTTTTTCGAAAGTTTTCGGAATGGAACAAATTTTACTACATTTTCCTTGTTGTAGCTAGAGTTGTCTTTTTGGAATTAACGATTAACTATTTTGATGTATATTGGATTTCGTACTTTTTTCACTGTTTCAGGGCTTGTAACTCGTCAATAAATATTGCTGTTTTAATACAATTGATGTCATTTTGTAGGTTTTTTTCTGCTCTTTCTAAATATGTGCTTCGTTTTTATGTAGCATTATCGATAGTTTAGCAATGAGGGTTCTTTTACAATTTTCCGAATTTTCATTCTATTTGCTGTAACTTGAAAACTATTGAGATCCGACCAGGCTTTATATACTGATTTATGCTCCATGTGATCTCCTCTATTACCCCTATTAATATTGGACCCCTTTAACGGAACACCCTGTATATAAAATCCTAATGAAACGAATTTGTGAAACGATTTTATGAAACGAATTTATGAAACGATTTTATGAAACGACTGATTAAACGACTGATTATGTTTGAGGGCTATTTTTAATAAAATATTAAACGCTTGATGGTGAAATTAATACCAACTGTCCATAAAAATCCGCGGATGTCAAAACTGGTAATAGATTTTTGAAATTGGAATTAGTTTTCGAGATATTAATTTTTTTCTAATTTTAATGACATTTCTGTAATGATGGCAACTAATTACTCAGTTTTTTTTGTGACAAAAAAAGGGAAAAAAATCGAAAAGGATCCCGATAGGGATTATTGATTTATTTTTATTCGTCATTTTCAAATTGAAATTGAATTTATCTTTTATTTCAATCGATAATGAAGACAAGATTGTGATTAAATTATGTTTTTCATGAAAATTTAAAAAAAAAAATCACATTTCTATCGTCAGGATTCAATCGTCTCTGTCAGCATTTAATTCAATTTATAAACTGAAAATATTTTGAATACATTCGTCCAAATGACGTCATTTATGTTTATACAATTTGTTTAATATAAAGAAGCCATTTATATATTTTTATGTACAAAAAGAGGTAAATTGAAAGACAATTATAAATAAATTGTATACATATAAATACATGTATAAACAAGCATAAAAATTCGGTGCTTTTCCAGTATATGGGGCCTTGACGAAACAGAGAAAATAGCCTTGGCGGAAAAGGAAAATTTGGCAACATACTTTCTGTCAACCTATTCACTTTGTCATTTCGTATACAGAAGCATTTTTTCAATATTTATACAATTTGTTTAGCGTAAAATGTCATTTATCCTATTTTATATGTAATCAGAAGTAATTTGTATAGAAAAAACAATAATATTATACGTATAATTAAAATACGCATATAAACAAAAAAAATCGTCGAGTTTGTTTCCATGGCTCTTTATGTCATTTGGCACCAAATCTCACTTTCTGATGCCCGAATTGCGCCAAGCTTTTTAAAAAAGCGTCAAGCGTATAATAGAAATCAGATAGCTCAAAAAGCGTATAATAGAAAAGCACCAAAAGTTCACTGGGTTTGTTTTCATAACTTTTGGTAACAAATATATGTATATTAACGAATCTATTCGTTTTTTAAACTCGAATTACGCCAAACCTAAAAGCAAAGGATCCTATACTGGAAAAGTACCCGATTTTCTTATGGACAATATTCAAGTGACATAACATGGTGTAAAATTATCGCGGATAGCAAATTTGTTTAAATATCTCCTGCCGAGTAAATGCAGGCATACATGCACAAAATATTTAATTAATTTTGTATGATAAATAATTATTAGAAAATTCGTATATTCATATTAATTAAAATAAATAATTTACATATTTAAAATAACATGAAAATATGCATGATGGTGCACTAAAATGGAGAGAATATTAAAACCTGTTACTGAAAATTTCTATAACATAGTACTTTTCAATACCGTGGTTCTTAATGTTATTCACAAGCAGATGGAATTTTTCTCATCCTTAAACGCAAAGGAAGAATAGAATACAGATAGTTTTTATAAAAGTCCGAGAGGTAGCCACAATTTAAACCTAACCATTTTATACAAGCTGGTTTTTCAAGGTGTAATTGATTTTACTTATCAATCCCGAAAACAGTCGTCAATTGTCGCAACAGCTGTGTATGAGGCTATGATAATAAAAAAAAATGCCCTATTAAAACGTTAAAAGCATGACAACCCAATTACAGATTTACCAATATTTTTAAAACAAAGCACGCTGTCATGTTTTTAGAGGCCTCGAAGTCTGAGCGGGGGTTGGCGAGCGTAGCTCGCAGGTGGTAGGCCCCCTAGTTTGGACCTATAAAATTAGAATGCACCACAGTAAGTAAACAATGACGAAAACTTTAAGAGCGTTGCTATTATATTTTTCAGAACACCGTTTTTAAAATCGAAGGACACTCAAAGTAAGCCAATTTTCAATCAATCAACATATTTTTTAATGTTAATCGTCAAATAGTATTTTTATATTGAAATACGAAAGAGTTTTTCGAAATGTTGATATCTAATATTTCCGTGTAAGGTTTAATAACGGAATATTTGGTTTAAAATATACATTTTTCTTTGAATTGATGAAATTTCACAAGAAATGTATATTGTTTTAAACGACTATGTATTTCACGATTTTTTTAACTAAACAAAAACAATTATTTTTGTATAATTGTTCTAGGATAAATGTAGGATGAGTTATCCTTTACAACGCTTGAGCGTTTATTTTAAAAGAACTCTGCCCATCACCTGTGAAGTTGTCATTTTTAAATAAATCAACTTAATAAAATACAGTTTCGTATTTTAATATATGCGTAATACTTTACTGTAAATGGATTTTATATTCTCTTCGAATTTTCTAAAAAACAATTCTCCGAAAAATGTTTTAAATTTTAGGGCATCAAACTGATGTTATCCCTTAAATAAATAGCATTTAAAGTACACGAAATATGTACTTTTATATGAAATATGTACTTTTATATATTTATTACCACAAGATCTTTATCATGTTTATTCGACGATAAAAATAAACATTAAAGCTTAAACGAAATATCTCCAGTTAGAGTTACATTTATTCCCCATCGAATATTTGTAATATGCTTTTAAAACGCTATCAATTATGTATATTCTTGAAAAGTGGGTTTTAGATAGATAGGAGAAATTTTAAATTGTGGTCTAAATTTTTCTTCGGAGAAACACTTTTACAAATCAAATTAATTTTTGAATATTTTACAGCAAAAGTTTCTAAAAGTTCTAGATTTTTGAATTAAGACAAAAATCAGAATACCGTAAATAATGCAAATAAATGTAAATAATTCTGTAAGTTTTAAAACAACAATTTCTTTAAGCTTTTACAAACCAACGTTCCCAATTGGGACCACGAATTGAAATTTAATTTCAAAATTACATTTCATCAATATTAACTAGAATCAAAGATGATATTATAGAAAGATTTCTAGAAAGGTGGATTAAACTTTGTGCCGTTATATTAAAAATTTTTAATATAGAAAGATTGCTTAATATTTCGAAATAGAAACCACATTTCAATCATAAAAAGGGAAATGTACATATAATTATTAAAAATTATCTTTTTCACCATGCTTTACAGAATATATTAGCTTTTAAAGTTATAAATTTTCAAATGAATTCATATCAGTTTTTAAATTTTAAAATAAATCCTTTATTAATTGCTACTACTTTGCTTTTTTATTTAATGTACTGAAAAATATATTCCATTTTTTTAAACCAGTGCCGGGTTGCCAGTTTGGTTACCTCTTTTATTCAGAAATTCTAAATTCATACCAGAAATCCCTGATAGAAAATTTTGTTTTACATAATGTTTAACATTTTGTGATTACTTAAAAAAAAATCTTCGTTTTTTTTAATTTTCGGCGTGAATAATCGGAATTTCTGTATAAAAAAGGAGACAAAACTGGCAACCCTTATCCAATGTAAAAGAATAGTCAGAAGTCGTCAAGAGTCTTAGTTAGAAACGCCATAAAAATTATATATAACTTTTTGCTTGAATTTAAATAATTAATATTTTTAAACGACAGCATTAGGAGGCAAAATATTTTTAAAAAAAATTTAAAAATATATACCTCGATCTGATTTCGGTTTGTAAAAGGCTAAATAATAAGAATTAATACGATTATATTTATTACTACTCGGTCTTTGCCCTTCTAGACGGTCTTTTCCAGGAAACGTAAAAATAAAATTACCAAAAACTAAAAAATACTTTCGCATTTCCTGATTACCTTCCGTCTACGACAGGAGTCACAGTCTAAGACAAGAATCCTTCTGAACTGTGATTGGTTAATAGTGTATTGACATCATTAACTAGTGTATAATGTGCAAGATTTGCGATATGCGATTCAGTGTTTTTGAATTTGAGTACGTAGCAATTATAATTTTGCTAATGCTCGTATTCATCTTCTACTTCAACCTAGAAATCCTCGGTTGAACGCTCAAATCAAATTCATGATAAACTGATTTACCTGATCACGACTGAAGTCTAATGAGATATTAATTATGAATACCATTTGAACATTCTACCCAGGATTTCTAGTTTAAGGTAGATAGTGAATGCGAGCATTAGTGAACGAATCAATTGCCGGTTGTATACAAGGTTGATGCGGTTAGCTGAACTTCAACTGAATATATCTCGAATACAGTGGCGTAACCAGGTTTGGGTCCAGATGCTCTGGGTACCACTAATTTTGTAAAGTTTTCTTTGGATTACCTAAACAGAGAACTTTCTGCGATAATCAATGCAAACATTGCAATATTACTTGCATCCAGAGCATTTGGACCCCCTCCCTGGCTACGCCACTGCTCGACTATATCACAGCTGCAAACTTTTCCGCTTTTTCTTTTCACTAAAATTTATAGACTTATTTAAATGTCAAAACCTGCGATTAAATAAGACAAAAAATTGTATTAAATTTGGGTTATAGCAAAAATTGTAAAAGTAAATTATTTGAATTAACACAAATGTGAAAAAACTTTTGTTTTATCGCAAGCTTTCCAAAAAAGTAAATGTTTTGCAATTTTTTCGAAAAAATAATTTTGAAAAAAGTGACCAACTCCCGACTCTCAGAATATTTTACAGATTTGGTCGGCCTGTAATGAACACATTCTAATAATGGAATTATGAATAAAGAGGAGGTGACAGATAGATAGGTCTAACAGTTGCGCGTGAATTAACTGATAACGTAGTCACAAGATTCCACTGTTTGTTTATATCTGATCAGGGCTTGATTAACGCCGAAGTAAATCCCACCAGTAAAAACAAATAGAAATTTTTACTTTCTTTATGAAAGAAATTCTGCATGATTAGGAGCCTGCACTAGTCACGCGAAGAAACGCTGAAGCTAATGTTAAGTGCAAGACCTCCTTATCATAGTATCAGACCTCTCAATCAGCAAGTGGCCTTTGACCGCTATACTTGTCCTGCTACTAGCGCCATCAATCGTCAGTAATAGTATTTACGACACGAAATCACACGAAATTTTTTCACAGCTCCATTTGTTCTATGCATTTGCTTATGAACCAGTAGTTTTCCTACCACTAAAATTTTATAGTAAATTTTATCTTATTAAATTGACAAGATCGTGTGATTACATGACGAAAAAAATTCTATTAAATTTTAGTGGTAAGAAAAAAGCGTAAGAGTTGGCAGCTATGCGGTAGCAGACCAGCTAGATTTTTCTATGGATTTTTCTATTATATTTTTGGATACCAGTTTTTTAGTAGAGACAATTTTGTTTTGTTTGATCGGAGAATTCTGGGATTTAAAAGAACAACATTTTCTCTAAAAATATACTGGTGTTCCAAAAGCCCGAAACATGGCAACTGTGCGCTAGTATCCACCAGGCGGCGATACTTTCCGGAGAAAGTCAATTAATAAGTTGGCAATTACCGCGGACATTTTCTCCTATAGACTTTCTCCGGATTGTCAAGTCTGATCTATGATAAGGGAGTCTTGGTTAAGTGTATGGGAAGGTTCTTGGGCGATTTCTCGCTCGCATTTTAATTTTTTTAATTTTTTTTTTTTTTTTGCATTCTACTTTTTCGATTTTAGTTACAGTTTTTTTATGAGCGGACATTTCTAATTTCGGTACCGGTTGGAACCGGTTCTGAAAGTGAAAGTACCCTTATATAAAAAAACTGGAACCAAAATCGAAAAAGTAAAAACTAACAACATTACAGATCGACCTCAGCTATCCTATGCAAAAGAAATCATTTAAAAATATTAAAATGCGAGCGAGAAATCGCGCAAGAACCTTCCCATAGACTTAACATTAGCTTGCGCGTTTTTTCGCGTGACTGATGTAGGCTCTTAAGGCGTTTAAATAAGGCAACAATTTCTATTCAAATTCATTGGTGGAAGTTTACCCTGCGGTAATGAAATTCAATGACGTTGACAGGAGGATTGTTTATGGAGTCACAATATGGGGAGCCGTTAGACTTGTCTTCCGTCGGAGTAAATTTCTACCAGTAAAAACGAATAGACATTTTTGCCTTAATTAAGACAGTAATTTATAACATGAATAAGGGGTATAAATAAGGAGAAAATTTCTATTCAAATTTGCTGGTAGAAGTTTACCCCAGTGGTAATCAGGCCCTGCGGAACCGATTACAGTTGAAGTTTCGCCCTTTTGTGGATATGTCTGTTCCTCTTTATTTATAGTTCCATGATTCAAACAGACCTGAAGTATTTTATAATGATGATAGTTTCTACAATACAGGTAATTTTAAAGAGAAAAAACATTTTCACACCATGGTTTTCGAGCTGATATTTACATATTGCATGTCATACGATGTATTTTAGAGAGAAAGTAGTTTGTAACAGCAGAATACTTATTCTGACAATGCTTTATTGTTATTGACATTTACTAGCAGCTACGTCGTTGCCAGCATTACTCATGCTTGACGTTTAGTAGACGATACTATATAATATTTTTTGTCTCTTCAAAAAACTTTTACTGGGAAATACAACTTTTTCTTTAACCTAAAGTATCAGTATGTATTCACACAGCCTATTGAAAATTATATTTATTACTTTCTTCTATCTTTACTAGAAGAAAGTATTGGATTCATGAAAATTTTCGAATCCGGTTTTAAACATATTTAGACGTTTTAGAAGGTCCTGAACACAATTTGACTGTTTTTAGAAAATGTCTATCTGTGAGTCTACGAGTCTGCCTATAGGTGACAAAAATTTTGTGGGCGCTCTATCTCAAGAACTAATGCACGGAATTTAATAAAACTTTAGATTCAGTTACTTCCTATTATAAATTGTTGCTGATTAGTATTTGGTGAAAATCGCCCAATAGGTGGCGCTGCTGTGCTGCATTTTTCTCTATTTCCGCAATAGCTCTATCTCAAGATCTAACTCACTTATTTTCATAAAACTTCAGTTTCTGTTAGACCTTGACATAAATAGGCACTGATTACGTTTTGGTGCATATATCCCAACAGGTGGCGCTGCTATACCATTTTTTAATGATTTTTACGATAGCTATATCTCAAGAACTAATGCACGGAATTTCATCAAACTTCAGATTCAGTTAGTACCTGATATAAGTACACATTGCTTACGTTTTGGTGCAAATAGCCCAACAGTACGCGCTGCTATGCTACTTCTTTCATTATTATCACGATAACTATATCTCAAGAACTAATGTACGGATTTTCATCAAACTTCAGATTAAGTTAGACGTTGATATAAGTTGTTGTTGATTAGGTTTTGGTATAAATCTCCCAACAGGGGGCACTGTTAGGCTACATTTTACAGGATTTACATGATTTTAGCAATATTAATATCTGAAGAACGAATGCACGGAATTTACTAAAACTTTAGATTCAGTTAGACCTTGTTATAAATTGGGGCTGATTCTTTTATTGTATGCGAAACCTGTATGAGATAGAAGAAAGTTTTGGGATTGGCACATCCGACTAGTTTAGTATGTTGTAATTTCTCTCCAGGGACGCTACTAGGATAAAATACTGTACTAAGTGAAAAGTATTAAAAAAACATAAAATTGACCACGACAAAAGCTTATTCAGAAGATTAATAAGAGCGAAATTTTTTCGTGGGAAGTGAATTCAAATTCCCCTTGAAAAGTTAGATGAAGCCATGGATTGACACAGAGTTACTTAACCCTATCACTATGTCCTGGGGTCCACGCGGACCCCAAGCACTTTCAACTAGTTGTCAAAAAAATCTATCACTCACTGAGTAGTTTCAGCCTGTGACATCTCATATCATAATGTTTGCAACACACGGTAAAAATTAAACTGTACAAATATAAGTGGTACTTTTTTTTTGAAAAATAGATGGCATATTTGTCCTGGGCAGCAACAGGGCATGTTTTGATAGGACATTGTGATAGGGTTAAATCATAACTTGAATAAAAGTCAAAGAAAAAAGTAATAATGTAGAAACTTTGTCGCACACTTCAACAATAACTCCAAGAAAAAATTATCAAAAAGTATTATGTATTAAAAGTAATCGTACAAAAAGAACATAAAAATAGTTGCCACTGGCATAACTGTACTTAAAACATTTTTGAGAGAAAATAACACCAGTATATTGATAAACTGAGTTTTAAGAAAATGAGATGAAAGTATTAAAATAACAAGCTTTAAATCTTATATAAATTTTCACATTTCAAAGGTACCTGATAACTTAAAAGACAAACAGTATTGCAGAAAATGATATCGCAATCATAATGTGATTATTTATTGAACTATTAATACTTTGAAGCTTAATTATAAAATACTACAAACATTTAGTACTTTTTAATCGATGATAAAATATACATTAAGCATACACTTGGTTCATTTTATCCAAGTTAAATTTATTCATCGTTAAATATTTATAACATGCTTTTTAAACTCTATCAATTATGCATATTCTCGAAAATCAGATTTTAGATAGGCAGAAACAATTTTATACAGTGGATGATAATTTTCTTTATTGAAACATTTTCTCAAATCCAAAGTAAAATTTCTTTAAAATTTTATAATTTATGGAGATGGAACGAATTATTTTTTTATTATAAAATCTGAAGTTTTTAAATACCACAAACAATGCAAATAAATTGTCGAACAAAAAAAATATTGAATTAACTGCAAACTATGACAGAAATAATAAGATATTTTTAAATGCACATAAACAATTTGCTCTTATGCTTTATTTACTTTGAAAACCGTTCGTATCAAAAGCTTTACAGTTATATAAAATATTAAACTAGTAATTATTTCAAATTTTTTGACAAAATTATTTCGTATTTTATAATTTTTTTGAATACGGATTGGACATATATATCCGCATCAGCCGCAGTGGATTATTTTTTATTCTAATTGAACCACTTTTCGAAAAGTAATCTAGCGTTATACCATCACTCGAGTAAATTACACGAAAAATTCGATGGATTATTACTAATCATTCAAATATCGTGATAATAGAAAGAAAACTCAAGACAATTACTCAATCGATTATTTTCTCTGGATGTTGTCAAATCCTGCTTTTTAAAAATAATCACACTTAAAAATATTTTAGAAAAAGTTAAGTTGCGTATATGTGTCTATTCATCAAGTTATTTTCTTTACAAAATTCCTGGTTTTAGTTGATTTTTAAAATAAAAGAGTAAGACGCTCGACAGCTATGCTTTTGCGCAGGCCCAAGTTATTTCATTTGATTATTTCAAGTCTGCAGAAAATCACTTGTTTTATCTGAATGATAGGATGCCTCCTACTTTTGCATACTAGAGTGAATCCCTCAAAATTGTCGTTTAAGCGATTATTATTATTTTTTTTAATTGTACATGACTCCCTTTTGAGCATGCTCGAGCTATTTCGTTCGATTATTCCTCCTATGGTGAAAATTTTTCGTTTCATCCGAATGATATAATGCTTCCCTTTGCACATGCTCGAGCGATTTCGTGCGAGTACTCCTAGTTTGGCGAAGAACATTCGTTTCCTCCGTATTTCGAATGATTAACTGCGATTAGATGCTATTTATCCAAAATGCATAACTTGGACATAGGATAAATTGTTATTCCACCTGTTATTTTTGAGATATCTCCAACAATTTAGGAGATAGAAATATGCACACTTACATTTAGACGATACTTTTTATTTAAAAAAAAATGACTTATGACTCCATAAAAAAAAAAAAAACTAATAAATAAAAATCGGCCTTCTCTCGAGTTTGTCGCCTTTTCTGTGCAATTATTATGTTTTAGCCAATTTTAAGGTTTGACTATTGAGTACACTGCTTTTCCTAACATTTTCAACTTTTTTTTTTATATTAGCTTAATTTTTACTTTCTTCTATCTTTACAAGAAGAAAGTATTGGATTGAGGAAAATTTTCGACTTCCGGTTTTCGACGGATTTATACGTTTTAGAAGGTCCTGAACACGATTTGACTATTTTCAGAAAATGTCAGTCTGTGACTCTGTCTGTCTGTATGTGACAAAAATTTTGTGGGCGCTCTATCTCAAGAACTAATGCTCAGAATTTAATAAAACTTTATATTCAGTTAGTCTTTGATATAAATAGGTGCTGATTAGTTTTTGGTAAAAATCGCCCGGCAGTTGGCGCTGCTATGCAGCATTTTTCGCGATTTCCGCAATAGCTCTATCTCAAGAACTAATACACGGAATTTAGTAAAAATTTATATTCAGTCAGTCTCTGATGTAAATTGGTGCCGATTAGGTTTTGGTAACATCGCCCAGCAGGTGGCACTGCTATGCAGGATTTTGCAGTATTTACACGATTTTAGCGATAGTCATATTTCAAGAAATATTGCACGGAATTTAATAAAACTTTAGAGTCAGTTAGACCTTGATATAAATTGGTGCTGATTCATTTAATGTATGCGAAACCTGTGTGAGATAGAAGAAAGTTTTGGGATTAACACATCCGACTAGTTTCATATGACATATCATTATTTTCATCTCCTCATCATCCCAAATATTTATAAGTTTGAAAACGGAATGGGTGATTTAGTTTTTCCCGCTGGAGGGTTGTTCCGTTGTTCATTGTTATTATTATTATTGGAATGAGAGTGGTTGGCTGGTCGGTAATTGGATTTAGTCATATCATTGTGTTTTTCTTCACAACTTTTTAAACTTGTTATTGTCAACTATATATAAAGGGTAATTTCTCAAGATATGTAGCGATTTTAACTTATGCAAATACCTAATGAATGTAATGTATGTTTTAAATTGGATAGCCTCCGAAAATATAATGATTAAAATAAGGCAAAATATTTAAATTTTATAAAATGCAACGCAAATGGATTTCCTCTTGGATATTTTTTAATTTCTTCAATTTATTAAGGACATATTAAGTTATTTCGTAGCAACCTAATAAGTATATAGAAAAAATATATACTTAAATATTTCAGTGTATTTATCAATATTAGAAAAAAATAGAAGAATATATAATGAATTCTTTTATGACAAATAATGATATTTTTATATTTATATATCTAAAACTTAATGTTGCGGGTACCTCTGAACGCATTTTATGAACGATTACATCTCAGAAAATTTTTAATTAACATTTTCAGATGCTTTACAATTATCTTATAATTTATTTTTCTAGTTAAACATTTAAAGTTTTTATAAATTTCATTAGAGTTCTAAATTCCGCATGTCATCTGCGATGAACTGAAACTAAAGGCAAAAAAATGTTTAAGATAATTAAATAATTAAAACCAAATCATAAAAATGGACGCCATATATAATCGATTGTTTAAAATCATTCGATTATTAAAATAACTCGAATACAAATCATTCGACGTATTATCAGAATCACTCGACTTTACCCAGCAGTAAAATGATCTCTAACATTACACTTATACAAGGATATTTTCAAAGGAAATCTACAGTAGAGAATTTTTTTTATAAATTGTGGAGCGAACGAATATTAAAATATTCACCTGTCTTGCTCTGTACTCAAAAGATTAATTTAAGTGATATACGACTTTAAAATTTTGTTAAAAGTTTTTTTTTCACTGAAATGAGGGTTTAGAGTTTTAAAATAACGACACTGAGACAAAATCGAAATTCAGAGTCCAGGGTGATTCATAAATAAGTATATATTTACCAGATATTTAAAAAAATAACAGTTAAAGACAAAGGCAACACCTGAAAATGTTAGGAAGATGTACACATAAAGTTTGTGCCTTGCCACAAGGGAATTGCTAGAATCGACAGCGCATGTCAGGTGACATTTTAGTGAAATTGGCAGCGTCTGCAGAGGAGACGGCATTTTAACCCATTCGTTGCCAACCACGAGTATACTCGTGGTTTTTCAATCTAAAATTACGAATTCGTACCGGAAATTTTGAAAGAAGAATTTTTACTTTATGTAATTACGAAATGCCTGTAATTAAATAAAGTAAATATTGATATCAGTATTTTCTGGTGTGCATTCGAACTTTCTAAATAAAATAAACTTCCGGTAATTTTAACCCGAAAGTGGACGCGTTAAGTTCAATTCTCGGTTCCCGTTATTCCTAAATTGGACGATTGGGGTGTATTTGTAGACGATCAAGAAGTAAATGTTATTTCAGGCGCGTTGCGTCATGGTTTACTACGATAACCATATGTCTGTGCTTACTTTTTTTTAAATAACTAATGAAAATATGTGCATGTGGTTGTCTAAGGGGAGGTTACATGTAAATTGTTGCAACTGCTATGCACCTAGGTCTTGCATTTTTAAAATTGAGTAAATTGAATGAGACTAAAGAAACTTTCTTATTTCACTTGGACATTTCAAATAACATTTTGAGATCCAAAGACTTTTACCCGTGCTACTTTTTTAGAGAAGATCGGTGCTGCTTAAGCTACTTGTATTATTTTCTTCTAGCTAGTAGTTTTTCACTGATATTTATTTATTACTTCTTTTAGCTTTAACGAAAACTTTTTCTTTCCAATCAAGTTTATAAAAGGGATGTTTTAAAGACAAAAGATTGTTGTGTAATTAAAATTTGTATGAATTGACTCGTTTTCCAATAAGAGTTTATCACTGTTTCTTTACGCCACAAACATTTCGGTAACGAAGCTGAGAAAGTGTAAAAATAGCAATACATATAAAATATATACATAGCATTATCACACATTTCATCATTCCCAGCAGTGATGCCAGCCTTCTACTAATTTTTAATTCCGATTGCGTGATTGCCATCACTTTTTGAAATAATATAATTCGCCTCATTTTCGCTTTAACCCTTTCAGGGGCAAGCACTTGTGCTCCTGTAACGTTGAATTCTCACCGGAATTTAGGAAAGAATTTAGTTCAAAATAAGATTAAGCAATTTTTCAACTTTTTTAATTGCATTATAGGATTACGTAATCTGACAGTGCAGTATTTTATTTTAGTGGCAACACTGATTTGAAGAAAACCTTTCATTTCATTTATGATAATAATGTCAATTTAAACTTAATTACCAGCAATTTTTAATCAAGAAACATGTTTTAAAGAAATGTAAGTGTACTATGTCAGCAGCTTGTTCAAAATCCTTTCATATGGCATCTCATTCATCGTTCTGCGTTTTGTAATTTCTTAGAAAAGGAGATGTTGACAACAGAAATAATATATACGATAGGCATTAATGTCATTCGTTGGAGAGTCAACGTATTTGATATAGAACATAGCATACTTAGAGAATGTATTTCCTTCAGTAATGATTAATGATTAAATACAGACTCTGAGTAGGAATTTTAAAAATAATAATAAAATGAGAATATATAAATTTCACAGAGAACCTTAAAAAAGTGTCATGGTGCTCCTGTCCACCGATTTACACAACTTTTATTTTCATCATAAACAGCATGTGCAGATAACATAGAGACTCTCATTTTAGAAGTGCCTATTTCAGAGTGTAATACATATTTTTAATATATATTTACCTTGTTTTTTTATTTTGAAAAATAAAGAATTAACACTTTTCTTAACGACTTCAAACATTTAATGAAATATTTCAAGTTAGACGACCTTAAAAGTTTTTTTCTATAGAAAGTGTCTTAAAAGTGTTTTTCTTCACCTTACCCTGAAATTCGAACAATGCATATTTCTTTTCAAATATTTAAATGTGGTATGTTTCCTTTAGAAATATCATCAAAGGAATAAAATACTTCACCCGGAAATATTTTAGTGATACGATTTTAAAGTACTCAGTGAATCTGAAAATTTCGGTTGCATGTTTTTCTATTTTTTGAAGCAAGATATCTGGGAAAATTTATGCCGAAAGGTTTTGCATATGTGATATTTTGCCACTTTGCCGTCCGCATGTCTCGTAAAAATACTTCTATTCGTAAAATGTTGAAATGAATTTCGAAACAAATTTAATCGAAAATAAGTAAATTATTTTCTTCATGTACCTCATAAAAGGGATTTTTCATTCCAAAATTCGGGTGCCAATGTAGCATTTAAGGATTAAAATTAAGTTACTGTATGCACGTCACCCTGTGGTGTTGCTTTACGGCGAAGTGTTAATAATACGGTTTTATAATAAATGTAGAATTTGGTACTTAATATATTACAAATGCAATGACGCATTCACATGATTTCGAAATCTTATTACAGACTACAGTCTGATTCAGATATTGTGGGAAATTTTTAACACTCTGATTATGCATCCACCGGCAGCACAAAAGTAGAAAAATCTCTGCATACCACGATTTTCAAAGACGCAATTTTTTTTTTATTTAGTAGCAGCGTATCATGTTTTTTTAGTATTAATATTATTAATGCAAAATAATGATTAGTTGCAAAATTTTAATTGCAAAAATAACGAAGATATTTGAAATTGGGAATAACTTTTCATTGTGAAATATGATGGCATCACGAGAAGTTTAAGGAATAATCATATGCCGCGTCTAAAACACACTAAGCTAGACGCTCGGTAATTCTGAGTGTAGCTGACAGTATGATATGGTACATAAGATATCACGTACATATTGTACATATTTTTTATCACTTGTCGAATTAACTACAATTCAAACAAGTTTTCAAATTTCTATCAAGTTTTCACTTCCCAAAAAACACGATATATGAGTTATATTAAAATGAGTTATGATACAATACGTGCCTTATAGTACTTTTATATACGGATATTTTAGAAAAATAATGTTCGCATTATTTAATTTCAAAATTTTGCAATAAAATAAGACGTAGATATTTTTTTTTCAGAAATATTGTTATTCAGAAGTAAGCACCCATTCGAACGCTGTATAACTAGGGAGAAAAATCGGCGTTCGGATTGAATGAGCCTTGTGATACACCCATGGGGGCTGAAAACTGGAAAGGAGGCTAGGACACAGGTTTAATGAAAAGCAACAATTTATTTGTAACAGTAATCACGATAATTAGTAGTTGTGCGGATACATTTACTTCAGGTGAACAATATTAGGTGATAATTCGTTTACAGAGTAACTTATTGAATGCAATTCAATTTAACTCCCTCCAAATGGCTTCACCGTTCGTTCTGCCGGAACTTAAGAAAACCACTTAGCAAATAATGTCACTATAAATGGAATCCCGTTGATTCCGAGGTTGCTCTTTATTCAAAATAGAAAGCTCAGCTACGTATTAAACTGACGAAAGCTCACAACCGATAACAGTACCAAAACTGCTAGCAGAAAGCTCCATTTAAAATTTAACACTTGGCTCAATTTCATTAGAGAAATTATATACTCGGGGAAAGGATGCGTTCAAAATCCATTAATTCTATTTATTACCACACTATATGTAGATATTACACAATCACAGTTAACTAATTAACATATGATTAAAAAATAACCGTAACAATAGGTTTCCTAGAGATTCATACGTACTTAGTGAAACTTAAAGAATCCCACATTCATCATCGCAATCTCATTCGCGCACAAATGTTAGATTCAGGACACCATGAATGCACGAGAAATTTCAAAACCCACTCCAACTTACTCCACCTCTAGAGTACTCGTATAAATGTGCACCTAGGTACTCTGCTACAGACTCTTTGCATTTTTGACTAAATAAGTGGATTTTTGTGATCTTGCTTTCCTATACATAAATTGTTTATGCTAATGTATTATCCACCCTCAAATTTTTACCCATGAGTTATAAATCAGTCTGTTATCCATTCCGCATAGTTTAGTAGTTTTATTACTTCTTGTATCGAAAGAAACCACCTCCGAACAATCCTCAAACCTACATACATCCCTTCTTATTGTTGATCAATGTTTTATTCTGAACTTTTGTTTTAGAGGAAAATTTCCAGAAATATAAATGTTTACTAAATGACTTATTCTGCTTAATTTAACCACTTCAGAACAATCAGCAAACCTAAAAACAGGGTGTTGTTTCTTATTGCTGATCAATGGTTAATTCCTGAAACTTTCGTTTTCGAGGTAAATTTCCAGAAATATAAATGTTTACTATACGACTTTCTGTGCTTCATGAAACCACTCAGAACAATTCGCAAACTAATAAACAGAGTGTCCTTTATTATTGCTGATCAATGGTTAAATCCAAAACATTTCATTTTTGGTGTATATTTCAGAAATATAAATGTCTAGTAGATGATTTTTTTGTATCTAAAGAAGCCACTTCAGTACAATTCGTAAACCTATATACACGGTGTCACTTCTTATTGCTGATAAATGGTTAATTCCCGAATCTTTCGTTTTGAAGGTATATATATATATATATATATATATATATATATATATATATATATATATATATATATATATATATATATATGTATATATATATAATTCAAATGCTGTTCTCCATGACATTAAACGCCGTCTGTCAAAATAGCTATTTTTATACAGCAAAATTTACATATTTATACTTTTCCTGATTCCTATGCGTTATACTTAGAAAAGCATTCTCCATACCCGAACAAGTACAAAACAAAAATCAATTATTTTACGTCGAAATGTTTTACTGCGTTATCATACCTTGAATTTTATAAATGTTTAGTGTTTCCGGCACTAAAACTAGTTTTTATTTGGCATTTAGCCCTATATTCATTTAGTTAAAAATGTAACAAAAGCAGACGTTCGTTTATGGAGTGAATGGAAAACATATTTCATCTTTTACAAAAAGAAGAAATATCAAAGCAACTGAACTTATTTTATTATGGTTCAAATTTATAGAATAGGATATCTGTTAAAAGTAATTCCCCATAACCGCCATCCTCCCGGTTAATTTTAAGATAAATAAAATTATTTTGAACCAGAAGTTGTACTTAATAAATGATGTCAAATACGTACCACAGAATAAACCCGAAACCCATTTTATTAAATAATTCTAGCTTAACTTGAAAAACCGCGGAATGTTGACAGCTATGCTTTCGTAATACATCATTATATAGCGTGCATAACCTTACATATTGCAATAAACATTCATTGCAAACAGAGTTAAGGATCCAGTAGGAATATACAAGGATTTATGTGAAAAAGAAACAGATGTATCTATAATTTCTTTTTCGTATATATTAAATATCTATGATTCCCTGTTTTGAAGATGCATCTAAATAAATCATTGCCGTGCGTTAAACTTTCACAGGTGGCAGTTTCCAAACATTAGCATACCGAATTCTTGATCGTTAAATTACTCGAAATGTATTTCTAAGATCTAAATGAAATATAGATAGATTTATCATAATAAAATAAAATTTGTGAGTTTGTGTGTGTGTGTGTTTGTTTATTTGTTGGCTATGGCTAAGGAAATCTCTCGCATGTGGAGGTCTGCAAATTTTATCATTACTCAAAATGTATTTCTAAGATCTGAATGAAATATAGTGTTCTATCTATCTTAATAAAAGACAAATTTTGTCTATGTGTGTGTTTCTGTTTGTTGGTTGGCGATGGATGAGGAAATCTATTGCACATAGAGAATAGCACACATGATTCCGTATAGACGAAAATAGCTGCAATGAACCTGAGGCATAGATTATTTATTTTTTTATTTGTGTTTTTGTGACTTTATGTTGAACGGTACGATTTGCGTATTTTTCAAGTTCGCTGGCGATTTTGACACACTCATAAGAACAATCCAAACTTAATCTCTGCCCGATGCATTAAATTTTATCCTCTATTAAATAAACTCGTATAGCGCTTTTTGAATTTTTCGCGATTTTATTTAATGTTTTCCTTTCGCCGAATATGAGAAGTTTGTTTTTTATCAAGCAAATTCTATTTGATATTTAATCCATCCAATTTTATATTTTATACCCTTTCATAGAACAAGCTTTCACGAATAGATAGAAATTTAAATAATTAAAAAAAAAATGTGATATATATTTTCTAATTCATTATTAAAGAATGTAAGGACATAGATTTTTTTTCTCTTAAACGCACGGAGGAAAGACGACAAAAGAAATTTCCAGCTGTGTTTTCCTATGCACCTTCTTTATTACCAAAAACCATTACCATGATGACGCGCGTGACCTCGTTGTCGGGAGCGCTTTTTATATTATCATTATTCAACACGTGGAAACAGGCGTGGTTCGAATAGCGATGCAAGATATATTTAAATTAATATCGTAAACTGTACAGTTATTTACGCCTGTCTGTACCCGGCAACGCCTGGGGTGGGGGAAAAGAAAGTGGTTCCACTCTTATTCGGATGAGTCGGAAGAGATGAGTTGGGATTTTATGCTTTTAAATGGTCTAAAATTGTTCCCCGGAACTCCACAGTACCCAGTCCCAGGATCTGTGGTAATCGCTCACGGAGGAAATTGTCTGAATCCAACAGTGATTTTAGGTATATGTTTCTCTACACTGCGCGAATTTCCTTTTAGAAATATCCTTTTTATACTCATTTTTAAAAGTAAATACCACAAAATTTAAAGCGCAATTCTTTGCTTTATTCAATAGCAGGCTTCTGTCGTTACGTAAGGCCAATATTTTTATTTAAATATAATGGTAGTATGAAACTAAGTTTATATATTTTTAGTTAAATTTTAGTTGATTCATATATGCAATGTAGGGTTAAGTTTTTTATACCGGGACCAGGCAACGGCCAGCCGGCAGAGTCATCTAGTATATAATAAAAAAGTATGATAAAACGAAAGATTATTGACATATCTGGTCATTTTAGTATACTTCAATTTTGTTTTTAAGCTTTTTAATAAATTTATCAAGAAATCTGAAAATCAATATGGATAGCTGGTTAAACAAACAGTGAGAAACATATTTCATATCGTACAAACAGAAAATATACCAAAACCTTCTATTTCCAGTTCTCGGAATGGTCTCTTTTTTTACCACTACTTTTCATTGTGACCAATTTAGGAAATTCTTTTATTCACAATATCTATCACTATTTCAGAACAGTAATGTTTGCTTTATTTACCAACAGACATTAAGTGATTAAATAAAGCGAACATTACTAGTCAGTAAAATTGGTAGATATTTGAAATAAAAAAATTATCTAATCTAAAAACACATCCACCTTTCAAAACAATAATATTTACACGAAAAACTTATCACGAAATAGATTTCTACAACATTTGCAAAATAAATTAAAACTGGCATTTTTTTAATAGTTTTTTCCAAAAGAAACGATCACTCCGAGGGCCATATTTATTTTTGAATTTATTTCAATATTGTGGAAATTTATTTTTAGAATAGCATATCCGATTGTTAAAATGATCTTTCCTAATGCACCGTTATATATCTTTACATATCTTCAAAAAGCATTAGTCTAAAAACATCAAAGAATATATTTGCATTCGCTGTTCCCCGTGAAATCGCAACCGAGCTTCTTATAACACCGTTAAATCCATACCCGAATTTATACAAAAGAATAAATATAAAATAGAGATAATATTTTTCAACGCCATATGGCATATTCTGGAAGATAAAATGTATAGGCGCATTACATGTATATGATTTTTTGTTCATAAATGTATTATGTGTATGCCGAATATTCAATAGATGGCTTCTTGAATTGAAATCTACACTGCACGAATTTTTCTTTTGGAAGTATGTTTTTTTACACTCATATTTAGTGCTAAATACCAGAAATCTTAAAGATAAATTCTTTTGTTTATTTAAAAATAGTCTTCTAGGTTTATGTAAATTGAATTTTTTCATTTAAATATCAATTTTTGCTAAAACTGAATTTATTTAGTAAAAGTTAAATTTTAATTGATTCCTTTATGTATCACTAAGTAATGTAGTATTAAATAAACAATGTCACTAGAATTCACAATTATATGTTACAAGATGGCGATTCTTATTGCTGCCCAATTTAGGGGTCTAAACGTTTGCCGCAAGAAAAATTATATCAAAAAATTTTACCACCAATATTTCCAGACAAAAATCTTCGTGGACTATTTCTGCGACATTCGCAATAGAAAATGTGCCACGCAGATAACTGATAGGAAATAATGGCGAAAACTTTTCATCATATTTTTTTCCGTGACAAATGTTCAATCTGACGTTAATTTCTACATCGTTAATTTCAGTTATATACATCCAATTGCAAATATGTTTGAAATATTTGACTCTTTCATATTACAAAAAATATTATTTTAACACATTGACGGACAGTAGGAACAAGTGAAATTCGAAAATTGACACTATATGTTTTTGTAATTTTTAGAATATTAGAAGTATAGTTTTACTCTTTCTGCTTAACCCTTTGAGGGGCGGTGGTATATATTATATACCACCCAATTTTAATCCAATTCAAACCAGAAACTTTTAATTAAATTTTACTTTTTTAACTTTGACGAGAAAAAGGTTTAAAAATTGTTTATTCTTATTTTTAACTAAATTAGTTCCTAAATTCCGGTGGTAATTCAACGTTAAAGGAGCACAAGTGCTCTTAATTTTGATTAATTCAGCACCTTTAATTAGGTTGCACTACTCCCTTCACAACCACGTCAGGATGGCTAGTGGTCAGGAAAAAATACAGTGAAAAAAGGTGTTGAACACCAGTATATTCTTACAGGAAAATTTATGTTGATTATTCGATCAAATAATCAATTTTAATTTTTCTATAAGAATATACTGGTAATTATCATTTTTTACTGTATTTTTCCCTGCCCACTAGCCACCCTGCACGTGCATACTGAAGCTGCAACTCGTATAACAGGTGGAAAACGAACTTCAACCTGAAAAATTGTTTCCAAAACATGACACTGGGCTTCTACTTGTACGCCAGTAAATGCACATTTGTGCTGCTATAGCCGTAGTGTCTAAAAACGGCAGTTTCGTTTTGGACGGCTATTGCCGTCATGCCACATAGTGAACCTCGCTTTGACGGCTATAGACGCAATTGTCCGTCAACGTGTTAAATAATAATTTTTAAAATAATATTTTTTTTGTGTATGTTACGATATTTAAATTTTTATACAGCTCCTAGTTTCTATACATTATATAGATAAAAAACTTTCTCCATTCTCTAAGAAGTAAAATAAAATAAAATCCCTTCTTTTACTGCAAAAACTTATCGAGTACTTTGAATTTTATGAATTTTGGATATTGATTTCAGCGTTTCGCGGAACGAAAAACAGATTGTACATTGCTTTGGGCATTTTATCAATTTATTTAAAAAAATCGAGCTCAAACACTGACTTCTGCTTATGCAGTCTAGAAAAACCATATTTCATCTTGCATAAATAGAAAAATATATCAAAGCAATTGCACAAATATCAATACGGTTGAAGTTTATTTTCACAATAACATATCTGTTTGTTAAAAATGCTTTTATGTGAAACCGCTGAATTACTAAAAAAAAAAATCAATTCTAGTATCCAAATAGATTGAAAATAAATAAATATATAAACAAAAAATTGCAATTTAACAATTTACAATAACCATAGGGAAAATGTTCTGAAAGCTTAAAAAATATATATAAAAAATTACCGTACTTTCGTGTTATAGCGGCCCCCACAGTTATGCTTATGCCAATGTTGCAGTTATGATTTCGCCAAGATCATCGCAAAGCTTATATATGCATCCTATATACGCATATATATATATATTCCAAACACTCCTATATGTGCCATATACGTCATTATACACATATTATTTACGTCTTATATGTCGTATATGCATCATGTACAGATGTCATATTTATACACCATATATGCATCATACATGACTATAACTTGGCCACATACGTCAAGAAATGTTAAATATATATCATATATTATTATAATGGCATACATGCTTTATAATTTGGCGATAAATCTTGGTCATTTGGCGATTCATCCTTGGGGGCCACTATAACACGAAAGTACCAAATTTACATTATATTAATGAAAACAGAAACAAAATATAACACGAAAGTACCAAATTTACAATATATTAATGAAAACAGAAACAAAAATATTTATCCTTGAGGGCCGCTATACCCCGAAAGTACCAAATTTCTACTTTATTTTTCATATCTGATAATTTGCATCTATCCTTTTTGTAACTTTAACATTTTTGTAACGATTTTATGCATTTCTATTGCCTATTCAAAGAAAAATTCTTCTACAGTTACAGAATTTCGTTAAAAACACTTAAAAACGCTTAAAAAATAAAGTGAGGACGTCAATAAAATGACGACGTCAATAAAGTGACGACGTCAAGAGGTACATTCTTGACCGAAAACAACAACCATTTTCCCAATGGTTAAAAAACACCTAACGTGTTGGAAGCTTTTAAATACGCGCCATTGTGGTATAGATACATTTTTTAACACATTCCAACATAGTGGAAAAGAGTTTATGAATTTAGATTGTTTGTCCATACCTTAACTCGCGTAAATATATTCGGAATGTCATGTAATCGATATATTGTATTTAAGATTACCATGGCATGTTCGGTATTGAAAATGAAGTGTGAAAGATTTATAGTTTGTTTACAAGGGCACTGAAAAAAATTCCGTTATATTATGGTTTATGAGGAAAAATCGTTTGGGGTGTTGTACTTTTTGATGTTATACTTTTTTAAACATATTGAAATTGGTATAAATTACTGAAGTGCACTACAAGATGCTTACTATAGAATATTGTGTGCATTTATAGGGGCACACAAAAGTGTTAGGTTACAAAGTGTATAATCTATAAGTACTATCTGTTAACGGTTATGTTAACATCTGTGTTTATTTATATATAATCTAAATCATTAAATGAGATATCGCATAGAGGAAGTGCAATCTCCTCTAATTATAAACATATAATTTCATTCTGCCCACACATCTGATTTCTTGATTACTTGCAATAGGTAATAACAGTACCCACGCACCAGAATTTTCCAAGGTTTTTCCTAAGTGAAATATAGAAGGTCATTCCTCTCTCTCTCTCTCTCTTGGTCAGATGCAAATTCGCAACCGGACAGTGTGGAAGTCCGTACATTCGCAAAGAGACTTATGCTGTCTCTCACCCGCAC
Organism: Maratus michaelseni; assembly: GCA_963931845.1. Lineage (NCBI taxonomy): Eukaryota > Metazoa > Arthropoda > Arachnida > Araneae > Salticidae > Maratus > Maratus michaelseni. The sequence goes on from OZ007600.1 coordinate 104,109,370, forward strand.
CAGAAATATAAGCTGTATTATGTTCTGGATTATTATACTCTTTGAAAGAGTATCTGTTCATCTCAACATACCTTGTCTTGTACAATTATTAGTTTAAATATATGTCGTGCTGTGAATGTGAAATACCTTATTTTTTCTACATATTACATTTATGGATACAAATCCCCGCAAAACTATCTATTCCGGGAAGTGACTTTAGAATTGTTGTCTGCGTTTTAAATTTAACTAATTTTTTTACATTATTTGGTGTATATAAATTCTATAGATCATACACAGGGTTTCACAAAAGAAATCGAGTAAGGAATTCGAGTACATTTCCGCTTATTGACGGAAATTTCTAAAAGAGAATTTTCAACTGTGTTGGGCGGTTCCTAACTCAGGTAAATTTTGGCTTACTATGCAGTATATATACATATCTATAGAACATATACAGGGATGCATAAAATAATTCGGATATTTCTCCAACTATAGATGGTTGCAGTGGTGGCTCGTGATTGTCTTTTTGGGGGCACTAAATGCATGACTAAAACACATATTATTTTCATACCATTATTTTTTTTACAAGAAAGCTTTTTCTTCTTTAACTCGGGAGAAGTCGCGCATATCCAGATAATGAATGGTTTTTACATTGTCACCAATAAATACAATTAATAATCGTCACTTTATTCAGTCTGAGACAATTGTTACAAATTCTGTGATAATGCAAATTGTAGATTACTTTTCGAAAAATACTGGTGACAACTGTAAAAACCGTCGCACCCTGGGGTATGTCATACCCCATGCGACTGCTCCCGGGTTAACGGCAGAACTTTCTAACAGTAAATAAAATAAAGTATTCCTTTTTAATAATAGTGGTATGAAAATAATAAATTTAGTAACCATGCATTTAGTGCCCCAAATAAAGCCTGTCACAAGCCGCCAATGGATGGTTGATTTCTAAAATTAGACTTTCAAATGTGTTAAACATCATCTTTCACCTTATTAAATGGTGAAGTTATGTTACAGTATTCGGAATTTGTTGGAAGATGTTTTATAATACATGCTTGAAACATGATTTTTCTTTTTTGATGATTTTTTAATTACTCTCATGATAAATATTTTCATTCTTAATACATTATCTCCATACATCCATAATACACTTTCCTTACTTATATCCCTATATACAGAACTCGATTACCCTAGAGACAAACTACGCTAGTGTTTCTAAATAGTACAACTTGTTTACGCATAGAATTTCTGCCATACATAAGGCGTAAATTACTATTTGGTAATCTTGGGGCACCATTCCACTGCAATAATTAAGCTCTGCATTCGTATATCCGTGTCAAAAAAAGTCGCATTTTAAGTTGTTTTTTCGCCAAATTGTAGCAGCCCAATGCGGGAAGTATCATTCGACTTGGAGTTGTGTCTACGTTACGAATATGAATGTAATTTTTGAAATGGGGTTCGACTGTATATTAAAAATTGTAATAACTTTGATTTTCTTGACAACTGAATTTCTTCTATCAAAGCCTGCTCGGAAAAAAACATAGTTCATGTACTTTTTTTTTTAAATCGTCATAGATTTATAAGAGAAAATGCGTCAGGGATTTATCCACAACATTGAAAAATAAAAATAAAATCTTACGAAGGAAAAGAACCCGTAATATTAAATATTTTAACCAGAAAAAATATATTGAAGCTCTAAATATAACATAAACTAATTTACGAGTAAATAAAATATTAAATTCTGTATTTTTTTATTTCCTTTTCTTTACTATACACGGTTTTTTGACAAAAATTTCTATAATATGCATTAAAAATGAATAAAATTTCATGGGTTATACATAGTACGTATGACAAATCTGTTACAAAAATAAATTTTCACACATAATATTAAACATAAACAAAAAGTCAAAAATTAAATTTTCGTAATATGCGAACATGGAAATAGATTTATGAAATATCACATTTCATTGGTTATTCCAAAGCAATGTGACAAAAATTTGCATAAAACAAGGTAACGTGACCTGCAAAGTAGACATAAAAAACGTTGTACAGTGAAAGCAATACGTTTCATTTACAATTTTCGCGATGGGTAAACGAAAGGTTTTGTCTGAGGAAGAAAGAGGTAAAATCGACGTATATTTAGAATTTGGAAAGTCTGTCTCGGAAATTAGTAAATTAATTAAAAGATCTGTTGGTGTGATATATAACTATGGAAAAAATCCAGCAAATTATGGCAAAAATTTTAACAAAAAAGGTAATCCACGTTTAAGCAAGAGACAGAAAAGGGAGATTCTTCAACTTGCATCGAAAGCTAGTCACAGTTGAAAGCAGATTTGTGCAGATCTGTCCCTGCCTGTTACTTCTAGAAGAGTTAGGCAAATTTTACATTCTTCATGGAGCTTGAAATGGTCGAAAATGAAGCCGTGTCCAAAGTTACTTCTGCGTCACAAGCAGATGCGTTTGTAGTGTAGCGAGAAATACATGGCAATGGGTGACAATTGGAAGAAAGTCACTTTCTCTGACGAAAAAAGATTTAATTTGGATGGCCCAGATGGTTGGAGATATTATTGGAGATATCTCCGAAAAGAACCGAAATCTACATTCAGCAGAAATTTTGGTGGCGGAAGTTTGATTGTATTGAAGTGAAATTGTATTTTTAAACGGTCGCTAGAACCCTTTTGATTATAGTTCACTTTTAGAAAATTCACTTCTTCCGAAAAGACAGGCATGGCAATATTATGGTTTAGATTATATCTCCATGCAAGATAATGCAAGTGTTCACATTTCAAATACAATGAAAGATTGGTTTGACGAACAGAATATTGTTCTTTTAGATCATCCACCTATTAGTCCTGATCTGAACCCCCATCGAAAACGTTTCAGGACAGCTTGTTCGAATGGTTTATGCAAATGAGATGCAGTACACATCACTTGTAGATTTGAAAGCTTCAATCTGTCAAAACTGGAAACTACTTGATCAGAAATACATCCAAAATCTTGTTTTATCAATGCCATCTACAATAAAAGAAACTCTAATGAATAAAGACGGCTTTACTAATTATTAATTTCAATTAAATGTGACATTTCATAAATCAATTTCCATATTTTTATGTTACTAAAATCTAATTTTTGATGTTATGTTTTAGTTTATTAATTTGTATGAAATTTTATTTTTCTAAATTATTTGTTGTACATAGCATGTATAATGTATGAAAATTCATTCATTTTTAGTTAATATTATAAATGTTTTGATTAAAAAAACGTGTTTTCATAATTCAATTTCCACCAGTGTATATTCCAATTACAACAGGTGAAAGTTACTTTAGACGGTTAAAAGGTCAATTTTTTGTGTATCTCAAAAATATGACAAAAATTAGATCTAAAAGGGCCTAGCAATGTTTTAGATGACGCTAATTTTTTTAAGCAAATTTTTTTTTATGTAGGTCATAAAAATATAAACTTTTTGAATATGAACTTGTTATTCATTTTCGTAATTAAATATATACAGGGTGTTCCGTTAAAGGGGTCCAATATTAATAGGGGTAATAGAGGAGATCACACGGAGCATAAATCAGTATATAATGCCTGGCCGGATCTCAATAATTTTCAAGTTACAGCAAATAGAATGAAAATTCGGAAATTTGTAAAAGAACCCTCATTGCTATCGATAATGCTACATAAAAACGAAGCACATATTTAGAAAGAGCAGAAAAAAACCTACAAAATGACATCAATTGTATTAAAATAGCAATATTTATTGACGAGTTACAACCCCTGAAACAGTGAAAAAAGTACGAAATCCAATATACATCAAAATAGTTAATCGTTAATTCCAAAAAGACAACTCTAGCTACAACAAGGAAAATGTAGTAAAATTTGGTCCATTCCGAAAACTTTCGAAAAAGCTTACAATGAACCATATCGGTTTAATTGTGTGAGAGAAATTAATCAGTTTCTTAGTTACAACTCCGCTTTCTTTGACACTAGCAAAGGTTAAACTCCGCCCATCACGATTGGAAACACCGCCTTTTTAATTACTCTCAACTATACATTTTCGATCATGCTTCTTCTGAGATGCAACATTTTTAATTATTCAAGAGTTGAATGAACCAAAATAACTTTACAATAATAGTCTACATTTTAAAGTGGTCTTTTATTGATATAAAGCTTAAGTTAAATTCCTTAAAATTAAACTGGTGGTGAAAATTCGGAAATAATTAAAAATATTGCGATTTGTAACTATGCAAGAAGTTTCAGTACATGTTTTACATGGACAATTATTGTATGTATATGTGCATCATAATTTATGATAGGAAATAATAATAACAAATAGCATAATAATTTTATTAATTATAAATTTAAAAAAGACACTAAATTTTAAATTAATTCATACAAACTTTGTAATTTACAATTTGAGTACACCACAGTCTGTGACTTACAAAATACTGTGCCAAAAAGTGTTGAAAATAAAAGAAAAATGACAAATAAAGAATTACATTCCACGTACTTTATGACATATGTGAAGCATAGTCTTCTGGCCTGCGCTGCACAGTTCAATGTCGGAAGGCAGACGAACGGACATTATTATAATAGGTGTTCGAAGTTGCGCCCATTAACAGAATCGCACAGCCGACAGCGACGTCGTAAAGATTGGCGAACACGCCGAAAAACTCCGACGGAGTTGGGAATGTCTCCTGCAGCGACAACGATTCGCGCTAGTAAATCCTCCGGTGTATCCACAGGCGTTTCATACACCAGCGATTTAAGGTGTCCCCAAACAAAAAAGTCTAACGGATTGAGGTCTGGAGAGCGTGCAGGCCAAGCAACAGGTCCACTGCGTCCAATCCATTTCCCAGGATATGTTGAATTGAGGTGATTGCGAACACCTATGAAAAAATGTGCCGGTGCGCCATCGTGCATAAACCACATATTGTGGCGCAATGTTGCTGGCACATTTTGCAGTAACTGCGGTAAGATACCCCGTAGGAAAACCAAGTACGTACTGACATTGAGTACATCTGGGAGTAAATATGGTCCTATGAGATAATCGCCGAGGACACCTGCCCATATGTTCACACTGAACTTTTGTTGTGCGTTCGACGGGAAAACAGTGTGCGGATTTGTATATGACCATGTGTGCATATTGTGCGTGTTTACCACGCCCTCTCTCGTAAATGTTGCTTCATCAGTAAATAAAATATTTTCCAGAAATTGTGGATTATTTTCTGTTACATAACCAGCGTACGAATTCTGTCCGCTGAGCACAATCTGTTACTGATAACAGTTGTACCCGCTGCACATGAAAGGGGTGCATGTTTTCTGCACGCAGAACACGCCACACACTTTGGTGAGAAACACCGACTTCAGACGCAGCAGCTCGTGTACTCGTGGAGGGGTTATCTTTAAAAATATTCAGTACATCTTCTTCCATTGCAGGTGTTCGTACATGTCGAGGTTTCCTTGCATCAATGCTTGCTGTATTAAACGATCCAGTCTCCCGTAATCGTCTATCGATTTTTATGAAGAGTTTCGAACTTGGGCAACGTCTCCTTGGAAATTGCTCACGGTACATGCGCTGTGCTAGACATGCATTTCCATGAGCTTGCCCGTACATCAGATGCATGTCCGCATATTCTTCGTTAGAGTATTCCGGCATAATTATTATACATCAACTTACTACAATCCCACTTACAACAGCCTCCCTTTAACATAACGCCCACTGATGACTGCTGTTTTATTACACTTTTCTTCTTATACACATAGAAAATTTGCATAAAAAGTACTTCTTCTTCATCATCCTGAAAGTTCATGGAGGAAACGCAGCAGTCACGGAGTTTGCTTTAAGACAAGGCGAGAGCTGCACAATATGTCATTCACTTGACCAGACTGAATAATGAAAGGGTATTGATAGAGGTTGATCAGAAATGTATAATTGAAAGATATTAAAACGGGGTGTTTACAATCGTCATGGGTGGAGTTTCGCTCTTTCCGAGCGTGCAACAGTACAGAGTTGTAACTAGGGTACTGCTTGATTTCTCCCATACAATTAAACTGATATGGTTTATTGTCAGCTTCTTCGAAAGCTTTCGGAATGGACCAAATTTTATAACATTTTCCTTGATGTAGGTAGAGTTGCATTTTTGGAATTAACGATTAACTATTTTGCTAAATATTTGATTTTGTATTTTTTCACTGTTTCAGAGCTTGTAACTCGCCATTAATTCTCAATATTCTAAAACAACTTATGTCATTTCGTAGGATTTTTTCTGCTCTTTCTAAATATGTGCTTCGTTTTTATGTAGCATTATCGATAGTTTAGCAATGAGGGTTTTTTTACAAATTTCCGATTTTTCATTCTATTTGCTGTAACTTGAAAATTATTGAGATCCGGCCAGGCATTATATACTGATTTATGCTCCGTGTGATCTCCTCTATTACCCCTATTAATATTGGACGCCTTTAACGGAACACCCTGTATATTTGAATTGCAAAATACTTCGAATATGTTTCGGTCTGTTCATTATATTTCATTAAAAACAAACATTTAAATTGGATGAATTTTTGAAAGATTTAAATCTTCCAGTTTGTTACCTGGATTTAACGTTAGCGTACTCGAACTTTGACGTCTCGGTCATTCCGCAGAATTTCAGTTTTATTTTGTTCATTTGTTTATATATTTATTTATTACTTACCCATCATACGTAGTATAGGGTAAGTCTTGTAATCGTTTTGAAAATCGAAATTTTTTTTTTGACGGATTTACACGTTTCAGACACTGGAGATTCCGAAAAACGTATTTTTAGAAAAAAAAAATTGCCGTCCGTCTGTGTGTGTGTCTGTGTGTCTGTAAACGCTCTATCTCCCGAAAAAATTTGAGATAGAGACTTGCAATTTGGTATGTACTTAGTATGTAATAATGGGAAGAAGCCTATTTCATTTCAATAACCTCGATTAACCGGAACAATTTTTTTCGGACTCTCGAAATATTCGTTCTGATGAAAGGTATATAAAAATTTTCGAAATTGTTTATTTTAAGAAATAAATATAAAAGACAATAAAAAAACATAAATTTTACATCAAGCATGAAGTTGATCGGATAATTATCTGAGTTGCCGAGATATTTGGAATCCTATTTTCCACACTCTTCGATTTTTCATGACCCTGTATTTCATCCAAATTTCACTTCAAAGATATATTTTAATTGGAAATTTGACGCTTAATCAGATGCAATAAACCACTAGTTAATAGGATTATTATTTTTGGTGTTATAAGGATGTTTCTTTCAAGCAATTCAGTAATCGAGCCTTTAAAGTTTGTGACGTCATCAAGCCACGATTTTATTTCAATTGCAATGAACTTTATAAGTAGTTTACACATTTTTATTTTAATATTTTACATTATGCATATCCATGATGGGTAAGTATTACGGTGGCCCCCAACCACTAGTTTAATTGTCGCACCATTTTCGATTTCCCCATACTTTGTATGGGGAAAGCTAAACAGAAATGAAGTTAAAATTAGTTTGGAAAAAATGTCTATCTTTTTAATTACAGGGAGTTGAAAAAACTGACTTTACAAAATTCAAATATTTAGAAACACATTTTTTGAAATCTAAAAACTAAATATTAAAAAAATCTGAAATATGCACACATTTTTCTATTACATCATGTAATTGTAGTGCATTATATATATATTTTTTTTTGTATTGAATACTTTAAAAAATACTAAACATTTTAGTGAAAATGCCAGTTTCTGAAAAATTATAGCTGTGATATGAAGCTGATGATACAACAATATGCATTTGTATGTGTTATGACTCCAGAAAAAAAGCGTTCTGTTATCTCTTTTCCTCTTGAAAAATGTTAATAATCTTCAAAAATCAGTATTTTCGACAGCTTTTAACTCAAAAGGGAGAAGTGGTATTCATAGGCGATATAATCTGAGAGTTACAAATACATTGAATTCAGAAATATTTGTATAACTTAACTCACAATATTTACTTACTAAAATGCTTCTACATGTTTGTTTTATATGTGGCTGGTTGACATTTATCTAATTTCAAGACCCCATATTTCATATTAAAATAAATGATCAATGTAAATGTATCACAAATAAAATAGATATAAAATAGCAAACAGCTGTTTCGGAGCCTCTAAAGCTCCATTATCATTGCCAAATTTAAAAAGATTAAAAACTGATTTAACCCTTTCCGGCACAGTGGTCCCACTCCGGGCACACCTAATTTTAATTCCAAACTTGCATTCGGCACCAATAATACTTTAATAAAATTTTGTTTCTCAAATGAAAGCTTAAAATAAGGAGTTGTTATTTTCTAAAAAAGTCGTTTGTAAATTCCAGTGTCAGTCAGTAATTTCGCATTTTACGAATTTGTCTGTGCCGGAAAGGGTTAAAAGTTTAGGTCATGTAAGTATTCTTGCGTCTCCGCACGTGACCAAGATAGAATGGCGGTGAGTTTTTAAAAACATCAGCGGAGTTAGGAGTCACATGTGACGTAGGACACCAATAGAAGCGCTCGGCCAGACTTGACGAGTTTCAGTATGGAGGAGAAAAAGGGGGGCAGGGGGGGACTATTTTTACGTTGATCATTTATTTTAATATAACGGCAAAAAGTTCAATCCACCTATTTTAAACCCTTATTTCATAGACCAGCAAGGAAAACAGAAAATGATTTAGAGATTATAGACAGTATGTTAAATTGGTCATTTCTAGCAAAATCGCAAATAAATATTGTTTAAAAGTAGTTTTTATCAGTTCCAAAATAAAGTTTGGTACCATTTTTAATATGTATACGACCCTAATTAGATTCGTATTCAGAAAGTTACGAACAATTCACAGTTGAAAAGCTCCTCTCGGATCTCTCTGCGACAATTTGATCATATAATACAGGTTTCGTACGCTTTTACCACAATTTTTAATAGAATTTTTCTATGTAATATTTAAATAGCAGAAATTGCAGCCGCCTCGTTTAATTGCAGATTTTGTAATACTTTTCTGGATTTAAATAAGTCTAAAAATTCTATTAGAAATTGCAGTAAAAGAGTACGAACCCGCCTGTAATATAATAGTATTGGATGTTTTTTTTTTCTTTATGACTGTACATGAAATGACGAAGGATTTTTATATTCAATTTAATATTGCTTAAAATATTAATATTTGAAATCATACTTTATCTATCTTATGTACTCTAAGTTGTATTGGGTCTTAGAAATGCTTCCGAATTTTTTGCTTTAATGAAATATGTTTAGTTTATTATTGAAAGAAAGATTTGTTAGAATATCTTCTTAATCAGGCATTATTTGTCTACCTGTTAAAATAAATTAAGTTAATACTAATCAGTTATGTTAAATGTTATCCTGTGCAGAGTGTGGATAAAATATACATCAACTTATTATTAAATAATAATCCATTCATTCGAATAAACTTAATAGTTTTCTATTCAAGATAAATAAAAAGAAGAAAGTGATAGTGCACAGAGAAAACCCCAACTATAAATTTCTTTCATCGCTACATCTGTTAAAACCAGTCCCCCATTTTTACCCTCTCAACTTTCAAGACATGAAGCAATAGACAATTATAATTTCGTTATTTATCATCTCTCATCTAATAAAAGTGAAATGTATTTTAATGTTTGTGATCATGTTATTATAGACTTATTATTGAACTTAAAGACAATTTATAAGACAGTTATTAAACATTAAATATGTTATATGAACTAATAAACTTTTTATAAGGACTATTTATCACCTAATGTGAAAATCCCAATTACTTGTGAACTATGCAATACTGATGTTGAATATTTCAAAGAACATTTGCAATATCATTTTGAACTTTCCAGATTTAATGATAAGGATTCAGTGTATTTCAAAAATCCATGCTGTATAGACGCAGGAGTAATTTATCCTGACAAATCCAGAAAAATGTTTCTAAAATTTTTAACTGTTTAAATAAATGTAAATTAATCAAGATAATATACAAATTTAAAATTTAAATCCAGAACTCCAATTATTTAATTATTTAATTGAAACTAATATTATTATTAACAAGTTTTCTTCCAGTTATTGGGGATATTTCGAATAACTACAGGATACTCAAATAAATGTTCTACTGGATTAATACCTGCAACCCGATTGATCATATAAAAGGTAACCGATTTCCTTTTCTCTCTATTTTGATGAAAAATAGACAGTAGTCGATAGTGATCTTGAAATTTTAATACTCTGCGATTTTGCGCTATGACCTCACACCGCCAACACTTATGACTTAAAATTAATAGAAATTAAATACACTTAATTTCTTCAGAGCAAAATTCCCACGACCATTGATGTGTCAGTATTCATTAAAAATGTATACAAGTTGATTTCTAAAATAATAAGCTATAAAATTTTCTGTAACTTTTGTTATTTCTAAAGTATCTGAACACTTAAAACACAAATGAGCTCAATCTTAATCCGTATAGCTTTTTAAACTTAGTGATTCATTGCATCATGACAAAAAATTATATTTCGAGTAAATTGTGATTAATGGTGCACACAAAGTTTTAAAATATCGAAACAGTTATGCAATATTAAAAACTTTTAGAGATATTTAATCGACAATAAAACAAACTACAGGGTGACAAGAAATAACTTGGACACACATGATACATTATAACTTTTATGCTAATGAAAATATTACGACCAAACTTCAAAATAAATATGAATACATTATTTCGTCTAATATATTAACAAACTTTCAAAGTGGCTACCTTTAGCCTTAATACAGAGCTTTAAACGTGTCACAAAATTTTCGGTTATGGGCCGCAACTCACTCACTGATATTTTATCTCATTCCATGCATAAGGATTTCTTTAGGGATGCCAAAGTTTTATGACATTTAGCACACACCCTTGTCTCCAAGATGGACAAAACGGAATAATCCATTGGATTCAAATCTGGGGAATACGGTGGCCATTCTTTAGCTCCAATGAAGTCAGAAAAATGTGCATTGCAGCAATCTTGAATGCCTTTAGCTCTGTGTGCAAGTGCGGAATCCTGTTGGAAGGTCCATCTTTTGTTTCCAAAGAACTTTTGTGACCAAGGTAAGACAACATCTTCCAAAATTAGTTTGCGATGTGTTTGTTAATTAATCTTTATCCCTTGATTAACAAAAACAAGTGGTGTTTTCCCACTGGCACATATCCCACCCCAAACCATTACAGATTGGGGTCGTTGGCGCCGTTCAACAATACAAGAAGGTCCAGGTGTTTCTGCTGACCAAACTCTATCATTATGGCTATTGTGAGCTTGTTCAATCGAAAAGAGTTTCTCATCTGTGAAGACAAATGTTTGCCATCGATCACCTGCGGCCTGCTTTAACAGTTCTTTACACCTTTGAAATCTTGTGCGTTGTTCTCTGCTGTTAGCTTTTGAGCCTGTTTTATTTTGTAAGGGTGAAGACCAAGCTCTACTCTGGCCATCAAACGTGTGGTTTCTCTGTTGATCTTCATCTCTCTAGCATCCTTTCTCATTGAAATCCTAGTATTTCGTTGAACTCGCTTCTTGATGTGTTAACTGTGCGCTTTCTTCCTCTTCCTGGCCTGTCACCATCATATTTGAGTTCTTTAAGCCTTTTGATTGTGTATGAAACCGTCAGCTGAGGTACTTTCAATTGTTGAACAATTAATTTCACATTGTTTCATTCCTTGCTTATGTAATTCAAGTATGGCAGATCGTCTGTTAACCATAATGGTTATCACAACTAGCTTACTTACACCTGTTTAGTAGCTTTCTAGAATCAATTCCCTATGACAATAACTTTATAACTTTAGTGGTACATACAGATTTTTGGTTTGAAACTTCGTCCAAGTTATTTCTTGTCACCCTGTATAATCATAGCTGACAATTTTTACGCTTTTCTCCGACCAGTATTTTTCAACAGCAAAAATCATGTTATTAAAGCGTCAAAAACTTAGAATAAACAAAGCAATAATTTCTGCTCAAAGGTATTGGTAGGAAACAAGCTCAAAAGCTGGAAACTATTCATTAACCTCTTAACAGTTTCGATTTTTTAACACATTAAACTACAAATGGGTCGAACACCACTATTACCGTACCAAACTATTTCACTTATATTATCGAAACATGTCTATCAATTTATAAAGCAAAGATTACAGTTAAAATTTAGTGGTGAAATACTTTTAATAACGAAGCAAGCAAACTCTTTCTGTCTTACCAGTGTTCGGGCAAAACCATTAAGTGGTTAAAGCATAAATATGATTTCATTAGTAAAATTATGTTAATTCATAATTAGCTGACACTTGCGGCTTCCCCCGTCCGTAATAGTAACCTTAAATATATATAAAATTAGTGTTGAATGATTTTATATTTTTAAACGAAAATCTAACAAAATTTGACTAGAATTGGAAGCCCCACTACCATCGGCAGCGTACACCGGGCGTGTTATACATACTCTGATCTGTTTATGCAAACGAACGTCTAAGTTGTATGATTTTATATTAATTAAATGAAATTCCTTCCAAACGAGCTAAGTGGATACCGTATTCGTGCTTGCCGATTTATTTCTGACATTTAGATGTATACTAAGCTTTTAATACTGACCAAAATTTTCCGAGAAAACCTGAATAAAATAAAACGCGTATCATCCCCTTATTCTTTTAAAACGCGAAATGATATCTAAAGCCCGATTCTTTTAAACGGGGAACTATATCGTCAAAGGCAAAGGGGAAAAAAAGTCTCTGGCGAATCTGTGAAACGACTCCAATAAAATATTTTTTCTTGAAATCGTAAATATTTATATTTTCTTTAAGCAAAGATATTGTTAGACCTGGAAAAATACCGGGAATAAGTGGGTGTATTTTATTTTATTTATTTCTCTCTTTCTTGGTTTTGTCATTTTTTCCACCGCAAAAAGGAGATGACAATTTAAAACAAGAGCAAAAACGGAAAAAAATAAAAGCGAACGCGAATCAAGCCTCCAGAACTTTTTTTTTTGTTTTTTTTTAAATAGTAAATACAGTAGAGTCCCGCTATTTCGAACCCCGCTATTCCGAAAATCCGCCTATTCCGAACAGAGATCAGAAAATTACCGATTTTTTTTAACTTAAAACAGGAAAAATTAAAAAGGCGTTCGTGAAAAAACGTTCATTTATTGTTATACAAAGAAGTTAAATAGAGACATATATAGAGCCTAAGCTTGATTGAAAACGCCTGAAACCAAATTGAAATGAAAGCTGGTTACTTACAGTACATGTCGGTCCCATTTATACAATTCTATAGAATCATTTTTAATCACTGCTAAACACAAAAAATAACTAGTTTACACACACTTAAGTAGTAAAGTCAGTGATTTTTTTCTAAGGAAGAGCACTGAATCGACTTGAGGATGCAATGTTCCACCATCGCCGCATGAACATAACATCATTTGGTGTTGATTAAGCGTGTTGTTCGACGTAGCGTAAGGCGAGGTCAAGAGCATTTGCCGCGTCTGTGTGTGATATGAGTTCAGTTTGAGCGTTCATCTCCTCCTCGTTTTCCCCCGAGTCGATCTCAGCTGATAAGTCCTGGACCATTGCTACAATGTCTTCGTCTCCGTACTGCTGTGGTCATTCTCGTCAATAGCTGTACACTTCTCAACACAGCTTTTTACTGCGTCTTTACAGCCAGGGATTTTCTTGACTAGTGGAAGAAGGTGACGGTCTTTCACTGGTGTAAAAAGTTGTTTCAACATATTCCAATGTAAGCCAGAGTGATAGGTAGGGTGAGTGGGGTGATGAGTGGTCGAAGTTCACTGCCCTTCCGTTCCCACTTTCACTGAACCTGTTCACCACGAGCCGATCAACGCTGCATAGTGACACTTGCAGCTTTCCCCGCACTTAATTTATGCCTTAACAAGTCAATACATTGATTATTATTAATGAAGTCCGTCGATACTGAATTCGCGCTAAACCGAACAGTGATTGGCCCCAATTAGTTCGGAATAGCGAGACTCTACTGTATTAATATTTTTCGAAACACCAAAGAAACTGACAGAATCCGGAAAAGTACGTAAATAAATAGGATTTTTTTATATATATTTCTGTCCGAGAAGTGGATGCAGTAGTTTCAAAATATAGAATAAGCAGGAAACTTGAAAAGGAATCGGAAAACACGAAACCAACATGGAATCGAACTTCGGAAAATATGTTTTGAAATAATAAATATTGGTATATACATTTTTAAAAATACACCAGTTGAAAAAGGAAAGGTACCCTAAATAAGCGGGTATTTTTTTCTTTTTATTTATTTATTTATTTATTTATTTATTATTTATTGTATGTTTGTCCTGGAAGAGGATGCGACAGTTTCAAATTGCCTAGTTGTAAAACTTGAAAACAGGCGCGAATCAAGGACTAACAAAAATGTTTTTTGGAATAGTAATTATTAATATTTTTTAAATGAAAGTTACCGTTGGAACCGTGAAGGTAAGGTAAAAATTTTCGTATCTTTCTTTTTTTATATAACTCTATGGGACCCTGCGATCGTGATTTCAAAATGCAGGAAAAAAACAACGCATCGTTTTCGTCTGCGTGAAAACCGCGGAACGTCTGTAGATGGGAAGAGACAGTTAGCAGTATGAAGAAAACTCGCCATTTTTGGATGTTCATTATGGTTTTTAATTAACATCTTGGCTGATTATCAAAAACTGGCATCGAAGTGTATAACTTCTACCAAATTTTGTAGCTCTGAGTGCAGCGATCTCTTCAGAACACAGCACACAAGCACACAGACAAACACACATACACACACAAACTTCTCTCTTTATTTTTAGAGATTATACATTTATCACATGCTTTTAAAACTCAATCAATTATCTATATCCTCAAAAATCAGCTTTTAAATAAATAATAAATGTTCTGGAAAATAATTTGATAGTTTTCTTTACTAAAATACTTTTACAAATCAAATATATTTTTGACAATATTAAAGTAAAAAGTCCTAAAATTTTAACATTTATGCAGGAGAAACAATTTATTTTATTTAGATTTTTTTTTTTTGTAAGAATATAGACATAGCAGAGAAGGTGTCAAACACCGTATCATTAAAATTAATTTAAAACTGTGCTAGAGAAAATACGTGCAAACAAATAACTCTGCCGGTTTATTTTCTTTGAAAAGCGTTCGTAACAAAAGCTTTATCTATATATCTACCCTATATATATAAAATCCTAATGAAACGAATTTGTGAAACGATTTTATGAAACGAATTTATGAAACGATTTTATGAAACGACTGATAACGACTGATTATGTTTCAGGGCTATTTTTAATAAAATATTAAACGCTTGATGGTGAAATTAATACCAATTGTCCATAAAAATCCGCGGATGTCAAAACTGGTAATAGAATTTTAAAATTGGAATTAGTTTTCGAGATATTAATTTTTTTCTAATTTTAATGACATTTCTGTAATGATGGCAACTAACTACCTATTAAAAGCTATGTTTACGCTTTTGATTACGGGCCTGGAATGGCGACTAGTTTTATATTCAACCACGCCATAGTCTTGAAAACAACCTAGTGCAAGTGTACGGCAGATATTATTTGTCAAATAGCGGTTCGAATGAACAGAATAAAAATTAATAGCTGGGAGGACATATGTCCCAACACCGTAATCAAAAGTTTAAATTTTGCAGAGAAAGAATAAGTTTCGTAGTAAAGTAAAACATGGCTCTCTATTTAAACTGCACATTTATTTCATTAGTTTTCGATATATATAGAATAATTTAACTCTTGGACTAAAGGGACAGTGTCTTGTTATCATTTACGTTCACAGAAACAAAAATCTTAAATAATTACCGGAAAACACTAGAATTATGAGTGTGGGTGTCAACACCACAAGGATTGCTAACTTAATTCCTTATTTTTTGTCGTGGGACGACCGGTCCAACCAAAAACTCTCAGGTGGCAATACATGCTTCTTTCCCCTTGTTTCGGTAACCTTTCTGTGCCGTGTATAACTCCGATGCTGGGCTTCCACGCGCGACTGTTTGTATACTCTATTCGCGCCACTATTTTTAATTTTATCGTGTATTTCTCTTGCTCATGTTGAGAAAATATATGTGAAAGATTTTTGTTTTGAGAAAGTGGTGCGAGATAGAATTAAACAACTAGCCGTCAGTGGGAGCCCTGCGATGGAATACCGTCTAGATTAGACACGTCTAAGTCGTTTACCACCAAGGCTAAAATTAAGCATTGTTTGCAAAGTCTCTGGTCACATTGTTAAAAAAAGAAACTAGTCGTTGGGGGCCACCGTAATACTTACCCATCATGGATATGCATAATGTAAAATATTAAAATAAAAATGTGTAAACTACTTATAAAATGCATTGCAATTCAAATAAAATCGTGGCTTGATGACGTCATAAACTTTAAAGGCTCGATTACTGAATTGCTTGAAAGAGGTTTTTCCTTATAACTCCAAAAATAATAATCCTATTAACTAGCGGTTTATTGCATCTGATTAAGCGTCAAATTTCCAATTAAAATATATCTTTAAAGTGAAATTTGGATGAAATACAGGGTCATGAAAAATCGAAGAGTGTGGAAAATAGGATTCCAAATATCTCGGCAACTAATTATCCGATCGACTTCATGCTTTATGCAAAATTTATGTTTTTTTATTGACTTTTATATTCATTTCTTAAAATAAACAATTTCGAAAATTTTTATATACCTTTTATCAGAACGAATATTTCGAGAGTCCGAAAAAAATAGTTCCGGTTAATCGAGGTTATTGAAATGAAATAGGCTTCTTCCCATTATTACATACTAAGTACATACCAAATTGCAAGTCTCTGTCTCAATTTTTTCGGGAGATAGAGCGTTTACAGACACACAGACACACACACAGACACACACACAGACACACAGACGGACGGCAAAATTTTTTTTCTAAAAATATGTTTTTCGGAATCTCCAGTGTCTGAAACGTGTAAATCCGTCAAAAAAAAATTTTCGATTTTCAAAACGATTACAAGACTTACCCTATACTACGTATGATGGGTAAGTAAAAGCAAGAATGGAAAAACTAATTTATTTAACATCGCAAAGGATGAATTTTGTACATACAAAATATTAGGTTGATGCAAAAGTTCCGTCGTATTTTAATACCAGTAAAATTTTAATATCTGATAATTTTATTATGCTTGCTTGGTTTGAACCGATAAGTTTCGAAGTTTGCAGTCAGGTCCTTTCTTCCTTTTTCTAGCTCTTGTAGTCTTGTAATGACGTCGATGCCAAACCCGTCTTCATCGTCCAGCTCAATTTTCTCGAGCCAGTAAAGTGTGGATACAGTCCGAGACGCACCGGGCGCTCTTGGGTAGGCCTTTTTCAAGGCCATTTTTACCCGGATCAGGCTTTTGCCGACGTTTTTTCTAAGATTCAAGCCGCATTATTGCTGGCATAGACTCAATATTTATAAACCACTCTATCCTTCTTACTTTTTTCTATTTCCTAACTATCTGTGCTTGTATATTTTCTAGTTTTATGCCATTTATCATTTAAAAAATTCTAAAAATTGAATTATAAAAAAATATATGTATATCAATTTATTTTACCGCTGTCCACAATCTTTCTATTTAGTGATTATGCTTCTGATTTCCATGAGCTCGTTTTATTATTATTGCCCAACTCCTTTAACTTCTCTTTTTTGCAACTAGTGAGGGACTTGCTTTTCTATGTTACTGTGTTAGGCTTTGCGTATGTGTGGCAGTGAGTCACAGTCACCTCGGCTAAAAAACTTCTGAATGTAAAACTGATTGGTAAAATTTTACCGGTATTAAAGGTATTAAAATTATGTATTAAAATATGAATTTTGGTTGGATAAAAAATGATAACGATATCAAAGACAACAACCCGCCCTCTCTCTCCAAATATCTTACGATATCATGTGCATTAATTTTGAGATACATTGAGGAACTTTAAAACGATCACATTTCACATATTGCTCTAAATTATAATAATATATTAAAAGCACATTCCATACAGGTTTTTAAAAAATATATCAATCAAATAGAGCATTATTTAGAGTATAGAATGAAAGTATCATTCGAAATCGAAAAAAATGCTTTTGAATAAAATAAAATTCAGTTTAAAAAAAATTTAATCAATATAAAAATTAATTTAGTAACCATACAATTTTACCTATATTATGGCTTGCAGTTTTCTTTTTTTAAAGTTAAAAATATATTTCTGACAATCACAGTTATTGATGATATATGACGGTTATCTTTAATCAAGTTGCATATAAGCCGAAAAAGATCTGTTATTAATAAAATTAATGTCATCTTTGATACATTATTCGAAAAGAAGAGCACCATATTTTCATCCAGAATTGATGATGTATCGACCAGAAAATATATTTTTAGAGTAATTTAGAAAAAGTGGGTAATCTATAATGCTCAGGTTACAGAATAAGTTTCTTTCTTCGATAATCATGATAGTCAAAATGTTCATGGCATGATTAATATTTTTGTAAGTAATTCGTTATTTAATCAAATTATGATAAGAAACCTGCATTTTCAAATTACATAAGATGTAATCCATAAATTAGTTTTAAAGTTTATTGAAATAATTAAATACATTTTATTTCACTTTATAAAATATGCAATTTTAAACGTTTCTAGTATAAGAGAGGTAATTCACTTAAATAGCTGGCAATATACAGGTTTTTCCAACTATATCAAGCTAGAATTTTTATTATTTTTTAAAGCATTTAATTATTAACCACATGGAAAACATGTGGTTCTTTAATACCTTTTATTATTCATGAAAATTTCTATTTTTATCTGATTTGAAAAAAAAAAATCGAAATATTGGCAATAAACACTGTGTAATATGATGCACATATGATATTTTTTTTTAATCAAGGAAACCAGAAATTTTATTAATAATAAAATCTAATAGCCACAAGTAGATACGAAGCAATTCGTTTTTAGTCTTTTCTAGTGGCTCTTATGATCATTAAATTTTAATGCTTTGTAACTTTTTAACTTAAATGTATAGTTTCTGTAAATAGTCTTCTTTTTATGAGATGTATTCGACCCTCGGTAGATTTCGTCTGTCATTTTCTTGTATCTAATGAAATTTTATACTACTTTATTGTTAAACTTTAACTTTTCTAAACTATATTAAAAACTTTTATTACTTTTATTTTCTTTTGTGTAGTTCTTTAGTCCACTTTAATTATTTATTATTTCACGGCTCCCAACTTCAAATGTCAAAAATAAGAGAAGAAAATCATTAATCATAAAAATGTCAGGCGAACAGTAAAAGAATAAATCTGGACTTTATAATTTTATTTACCATTTTAAGGCTATTTTCATTACTTGCAAGAATGATCGATATTATAGAATTATTTGATACATAAATGTGGTTGCGCCATCTATTGGTGAAAATCAGTAATAGATGTTTATTAAGATTTCACAGCCATTAAATAAGTAGTAATTAGAGTTCAAATGTAATATATATGTATTTTTTATGTGTTTTTCAATTTTATAATTACGATTTTATTAAAAAATAAATAAATTATAAAATATTATTGTCTATATTCTTACTTAAAATGTCTAAGTAAGGATTTTATTTCATTAAGAAATACTTTCACAAGAGCTCAAATTGTATTTTCCAAGTGCTGCATGAATAAATGAATCACTTTTCAAATTTAATTACTTTTTTTCAAATTTAATTACTTCTCAACATTCATAATTTTACATTTTACACCGTTGAATAGGAAGGGGGGAAATGCACTTTCAAATGTAGTACGTGTTTGAAAAAAGTAATTAAATTTACTGATTTTTCATGGTTTTTAAACTATACAGCGCGATTACGGAACATTAACACGAACATTAAGACTTCATAACAGAAATTAAAACTATACCTATGGTTTCATTTTGCTAATTAAGAAAGATCTCTAATTTCTCTTCTGTTCTGTCATCTTATATACATAAGATTAAAAATTTGTTCTTAAAATTCCAGAGGTCCATGGATTAATCGCACCCTGAACTTAAAGGTAAGTTTTCCTTATTTTCGATTAATAGTACATAAAAAAATTTATATTTCTTATAGTGCAAGTCAACAAAAAGTATTAGTACTGGTATTGCATTCAATCATTTATCTGTTTCTGTCTATTAATTAAGATTGATCTGTAATTTCTCCTCTGTTTTGTCATCTCATTTACAACAGATTACACATTTGTTGTCAAAACCCCAGGGGCCCAACATTAATCAGGTCTTGAACGTAACGTTTTCAGGTCAGTTTTACTTATCATCGATGAATAACTGTAAGAATATTTTTATCATCTATATATTTAAAACGCTAAGCGTTTTGTTTCGACAATCCGTGAGAACAAACTACTACATCAAATTACATCATTCTTTTTTTAAATGAAAGATATTTGGTCACAGATTTGTTATCATACATTCGTTTGTTCGAAAATTTAATTAATTAAACGTAATCTTAAATTAAAATTTTACTTCTGCTTATGACGTCATAAAGTCGGCAATCGGATTAACGCCCACTGTTGCGACGTACAGAGTTTATTTTCTGAACTCAATGATTGCGAGCATAAAAAATAAATATTAAATATTAAAAGCACGTGACTTTTAGGCCGAATTTTTTAATTTGTAAGTTAAAATATAGTTAAAATGTTTAAGTATTTCTGTAAAAATATTTATCCGTGTGTTTTATAAGCAAATAAAAATTCATATTTACTGTGACGTCACGGAAATATTGTCCATTGGGTTCATTTTATCATTAAGCATTATAACTTTGTTGATGCCATTTTTTTCATTACAATTAAATGCAAAATATATTTTTATTTGCATGCATGGTGCTTAAGCATAAATGTACGTGTGAAACGTTTGTACCGGTGAAAATGACGTTATGCTTAGCTTGAAATGCATTTTAACATTGATAAAACTAAAAAGAAAAATTTATATGATTGTGTCAACATGGCGTACTATTAACTGATATTTTAATTTTAAAGATTAGAACTGGAGCCTTTATTGGTTGCTTCATCTTGATTGCATACCTTAATTACATGTTACCAATTACTTTTTTTAAATTATAGGATTTAAATTATTAAGATTTCCCTTTTTAATAAAAAAATTCACAAAAGTAAAGAATTTCAGGAAAAAAAAACTTGAAATAATGATTGTATTTTTAGCTAGAATAAACAATGTAAGGCTAATATTTTATAGGAATTATTTTGGTAGGTTTTTTATAAGTTCATTTAACAGTTCCTTATTAGCGGCAAAGTCATTTCTTTCACTGTGAATTTTTCTTCCGATGTCAAAAAATGGTAGTCTACTTTTGAACGCCAACCAAAACACAGTGGCAATATTTAGAAATGTATAATGGTTGTGACAACAAACGGCACTATTGCTTTAGCTTTCATCGCGCTTACATCACTTCTAAATACTAAACATTTAATTTTTTACTACATTTTACAATTTCAATTTTTACATCCTCAATTAGAAAAAAAAAATTAGCTTTCGATTGAAATTTATTTGAAATCTGCCGCTTAATTTAACGACTTTTTAAATAATTTTCAAGCATGAAATATTTTTCAATTCTATCTCAACAATGACAATCCGTTTGTTTTAATAATGTAAAATAGCCCCTTGGAAAGTTGCAACAATTGAAAATAGGTATCCCTAACCTACATGAAAAGTGAAAAAAATAATAATAATAAAAACCTGATAAATCATAAGATCAGATTATCCATAAGATAGAGTATTTTGGCGCTAATATAAAATCTGTCAAAAGATAAAACACTATTTTTAGTTTATGATTAACATAAAATTGATATGTTGAATTCGTTGATGTATATGTTGAATCAGAATATGCTAGGAACTGTTATTTATTATTTTTTTTAAAGATCCATTGGATATTTAACTGTATAAGAGACCGACTGTGATGGAAAAGGAATAATCATCCTGATTATGTAAAGGGATAGAAGAAACCATACAAATAAATTACAATTGAAAACATTAAAATTCTCCCTCATCTGCATATTAATTTATTATTTTTAACAAAAATTCTTCATTTTTACATGAAAATTGATTAGCTTAAAACAATGGATGCGTTTTAGAAGATATGGATTTGAAACGAATAATGATTAAAGAGGACATTTTAAAACTTTTAATTTAAACATTTTAAAATCTTTTTTAACGTCGAATTTCAACGGTGCCTTTGGGCAGATGCAATACATATGCGCATAGGAGCTCATTCGATTGCATTATCACAGGGGGGGGGGGGGTGCTTATACTATGTTCTTTTATTTACTGAATATGAGATGAAAGTAGGAAATTTGTATGATACTTTATGATAGGACTATTTGTATGATACTTTATAGGTCCATGACCTTTTTTTTTTGTCGTGGGGATTATGGTGGTAATGTCAAACTGATTTGCATTACACATTTGTTTACGGAGTGTTCATTTGGGAGTTTGCATCGGAAATAGCATTTCACTGGGGGGGGGGGGGGAAGGATTTTTTAAAATAAAATATTTGAAAGACTGTTTTATACGAAGCCCTACTTAAATAATAAAGAAGCTTATTTTACTGATATTGTTATAGTATTATTTCCGTCACGTTTTGACGGGTTCCATCTAGTTTATTTTAAAATTTAAGTGAAAAACACGATTTTTACACACCGTCCTAGAACGGGTGTTTAAAATAGTTTTCTATACAATCGGTAGAAGCTTCGTTGTCTTTTTTTTTTATCATTATAAGCTTACATACGTTTACAATGGATGTTGACAACAGAAATAATATATATTATAAAAATCTCCTAATGTATGGGTTTAATATAAAATTTGCTACAAGTCCAAAAATATGATATAAATACATATTTTTCTGTCAAAAGCTTTCAAACGTTTTATGCAAGAAAAATTATAAAGCTGGGACCAAAGGTTCAGAAAACGCCTTTGTCAATGGTGTTTGTTTGAGTAGTACTTTGCAACATTGACGTCGGAGCAACAATATAGTAAAAAATTGTTGTCATAGAAACATATGTCTCTCTTCCATATAGAAATGTAATTATCGAAATATAGGCTTCGGAAGTTGTCGGCTCTTAGAAAAACTTCTGAGTGTTTGTGTTCTTCGGGTGTCAAATAAATTTAAATCATTGTTTGGACACAATACCTCAAGAATATTTTTTGTAAATGACGTTATTGTTGGAATTTTTTTATTAGATTTATTTTAATATACGCAGACCTTGTTGTTCATTCGTATATGTTTTTCAAAAAAAAGTGGAAATTTTGAATAATTAAGAGTAGTATGTTCTCTTATTATAAGAAATGATTTTGTTCAAACGTGTGTTGAAAAAATAAATACCTCACACCAGGTATTTTAATGAGAAAGTAATTTTTAAAATTTGTTCATCATTTTAATAGCAACAATAATTTTCTTTCAATCTGTCGTATCAAGAAATCGTTTTCAAAAAATTGAAACGGTCATTCAATAGGAAAACAATATTTCCATGTACATTTCATATACTCCAGGACTGCCAGAAATAGTAACATTTCATTTTTTATAGAGCTATTTTTGTTTAGTATTTTTCAACTGATTTAAGCGCAACGTTTCTATAATTGAATAAACTGACTCTATCACTATAAATATACTGACATTAAAAATAAAATGTTAGTATTTTCCTGGCTAGTGTGATATCCTCCCTTAAAAGAAAAGAGAGTAAAAACAACATTGATACTTACAAGGGAGCCACTTTTGATGCAGCTTACACCAAGCATTGAGAACTGTTGCTCTGTATTACGAAGTTTGAGAATCGATGGAATTTTTCTGTTAATATTGTATACTTTTATTTTACAGCCGCAAAACATTCTGAAAATGCAATTTTCGAGACCACTTATCGCTCTTTTAACACAGAAGTTTTTTTTTTTTTTGTTGTTGTTTTTTATTATTATTATTTTAAAATACACTTAGTTAATGGTAAGTATAAAATATTGAAACAAGTTTAAAAATTGCTTTAAAAACCTATTTATTACATTTTGAAAAAATACAACATTAAATTGCATTTTTGGCGGCGCGATATTGGCCGTAGAATTTTTCCCTGCAGCCCTAGACGAATGTCATAATCTTCTGCTGTGTGTGAGTGAGAAGGGGTTTGGAATCGTAACACCCTATTTGGCGACTGAACTCGCTTTTTGGCGTGAAATTAACAATTAAAAATCTGATAATAAAAAAGTTAAAGTATAAAAAATATATATAAAATATGATTTTAACAAAGAAATTTTATCGGGTCTCTAACTTTTATGTATAAAGCTACAAAATGCTCCAGGTCTCGATGCTCGGTGCGAGCTGCACCAAAAGTGGTTCCCTTTTAGAACAGAGATCTCAAATGCAAATAAATTAAGATTTTTTAAATATTTTAAGGGCGCGTTTCGAACACGTGGCCCGCGGCTCACATTTCATCCACCGACAAGTTTTCTGTGGCTCGCCAAACTTTTGGATTTTAGTTGTATATAATTCAGATGTTGGAACACGTATCCAGAAAATACGCTTTGCAGGAACACAATTGTACTAATCGTGCTCTTAGAGACGAAAAGCATAAGAAATTATAATATACGAACGTAAAGATATCGAATTATTATTTTTTAAATTTTAACTGTAATAGATTGTGGATGCAAGATAAGAATAATCAATCTAAACACTACAAAACGTGGGATCTTTAATCAGAAAATTTAAATATTTATAAAATTTGTATATAAATTATTATACATTTTATGTTGGCACCAATCTGTTGCTCTCTTCTATTTTATATCGCACTATAAATTAATATGTCGTATTTATTAAATACTAAGTAAGGTACTGAAAAAATAAATAAAATTTGGTGTTAGAGAAAAACAGTTAAGATTTTTCAAAATACAAAAATTCAAAAATTCAATTAAATATCTTTTAAATAAGTAGCTTTGAAATTCGCTCAAATCTCTTTTAGGGCAAGAAAATCTCTGAAAATTGCATCCAGGTTCTTCACTTGTGCCTTATTTTGATAAACATGTGAATTTTCGATATGAGCTCTAATTATAGTGCATATTTAGATTTTTAAATGTATCATGATCACAGAAAATCTGTGTTTGTTTTCTTTCATTTTTACTGATATAATCGTACATCTTAGGATTTATTTATTATGTTAAAGCCATCAATATGAAACAAACAAATTGAAGATGAATACCGCAAATTATTATTATTTTTAAGTTATTTGCAGTGTTTTTTATTCAAAGAATAATTGCAATTAATATACTTCATTACAGTTTTTTCTGTAGATGCCTCAGTTGGTGTTTTCAAAATATGCAAAATTAACCTTCCTACTCTTTTGAATTTTTACTCATCCTGAATAAAAACATTTTGCACCAAAATTTTCAGTTAAAACAATTTAACATATATATTTAACTTAGTTTTCTGTGGTTTTTGTTTAACTTACTTTATGAATAAATTTCTGGTTCGAATCGAATGAAATAAAATATAGAAACGGGTTAATTCGACCCTTCAGGGTAAGTAGGTTAGAAGGCACTACGGGACAAAATATAAAGAAACCTCACACATATCTGACCAAAATTTAGAATGGTAGATTTTAAATTGATACTTCTTAAAAATCACAGGTCCGCACTACACAAAATTCACCAAACATATTAAAGATTATGTGGGTGCTTTACAAAACTAGTTATTTACTTTGTTAAACACAATTGCGTTCAAGTATAAATCATTCCTAATCAAGTGGAAGAAACTATGTCCGGAGCAATTAAAGAAATTTGAAAACACAATATAGATTAAGTACAGTTCTGGAAAAAAAAGGGATCACTCCCTACAAACTGTGCCGTAAATCATCGTATAAAAATGCGACTGCTACCAATCGATTAGTAATAACGCCTGTTAATTAATGCTATATTTAAATTTTACATAGGGGGTCGTTTACATATATAAATTGTTAGAAACATTGAAATTTGCAGTGATAACACCTAATTTCGGCATCCTGTTTGGATTCGTTATATTTTACCCTTGGACACCGAACTGGAAGTCATTCGGTCAGGTGGCTTAAGAGTTATGCAGGTTTACAGATTGTATCTCCTTTATTTTTTTATCGTTACAAAACAGATTGCAATACAAGTGGTCTTCTGATACTAAATTACAGCGCCTAGAAATACATAGTGTGGAAAACTGTTTTACCGTTTTTTTAATTCAAAATTTTCGAATTTAAACTGGGAATTCCGATACAAGAATTTTTACTTTAAGAACTCACGAAATATCTGCCATTAACTAACCAAAAGAACATTATAGGGAATTTCTGGTATGAATGCGAAATTTCGGAATTTAAAAAAAGACTAACTGGTAAAGCTTTAAAAAGTGCTAAAAATTGTAGCCGATAAACGTGCAACAATGCGGTACAATAATAAGGCGATCGCAGCGACATCTGCTTTAAAAACAGATTTACCTCTAGCAAAAGTAACCGTTTCACTATTGACAACATGAACATAATTTCTATTAATAAAATCTTCTTGTAAGTGTATATTTCATCAGTAACCGATTTCGAAGTTACTTTTTTATCTTATTAGGGAATTAATCTTTTCCACTCTTCTAGCAGAGATTCATCCTTTGGTACGCTAAATAGGATAGTTTCTAGTTTGCTGTCTTGTATCGAGTACTGACACCAGGCACAAAAGAATGTGTATCACGTTTTTTGGTCATGATCAATATCATTCATATTTTCAAAGCTTATGAAAGTCGCTATCCAAGTCAAATGAAATAGGGTACAATTTAACTATTTAAAATATTTACCACCAGCTGAAACTTTTTCTCAGTTCGATTCTTATACAATGTTTGCGTTGAAAAGAGCTAGCATACAGTGGCGTAGCCAGAGTGGGGTCCAAATACTCTGGAAACCAGTAATATTATAAAGTTTTCTTCGCCTTCAGTATTGCAGAAAATTCTCCGATATTATAAGGCAAAATTATTTTTATTAAATTATTGGTATCCAAACCATCTGGACCTCCACACTGTCTACGCCACTGCTAGAAGATGTCGCTGCGATCGACCCATTATCTTTTCAGCATCGTTCTAAATTTATCGGATTCAATTTTTAGTACTATTTTGGGCTCTAAATATACCAGGAATTTTACTCAAGTTTTCTAAACATATTTCGATTTATTTTATAAAAATATTTCACACCAGAATTTTTATTTAAAACTGCTGAACTTTCTATATTTATCATCATTGCTGCTCAAAAATGTATTACGCAAATACCCATATACAGGGAGTGGAGAAGCTTTGCAACTTTGTGTGCACTAGAAGCATCATCTGTTCATCTGTGTGATTTGTATTTTATTTAATTTATGAATAATTTCCTTGTTCTCATCGAAGTATTTTCATTTTGTGCTGGACAAATGACCAGTTTTGGAATATTTATCGTTAAACGTAACTCAAAAACTACTTGGCGAAATACAGTGTAATTTTTATTCCCATACTTGAAGCTTTAAAAAATCCGTTTTTGTTAAAAAAAATCGTAGGTTACATTCCATATATTTTTTTGAAAATTCATTTCGAAAACATATATATGTATATATATATATTAAGAAATGTGAAAGAAACAGTCATTTTTTTTATTTGAAGGATTATTTCAAACAGCTATTTAATATTGAAATCGATCAATGTATTGGATTGTTTGGAAAGTTCTTTCCGTTTGGGAAAGTTAGTTTGCACCGGAAAATTCTATCATTTAATTAGTAGACATTAATTAGATATCTAATATCTAATAATTGATGCGCAGAATTTTCCGGTACGAATTGTTTTTTCTCATACGGAAGGAACTTTCCGAACAACACAATTGTTCAATTTAAAAAGGTTTATAGGTTAAAAACTATGCTGAGCACTTTAATTATCTTTTGCAGGCACACACTTGACTAGATTATGGTGTGCAACGTGCAATAATTTTTTATTTGTCTAATTTGTCTATTTGTTTCTAATTTTTTGTTCAAAATTTCATTATCTGGATAGAGATATAATTCATACTTTGAAACAGCCAGGTTTTACCTATTGTTGTCAGATTTTAAAAAGTCTTTATAATAACAATTACAATCACCGCTCAATTGAAAAACCAATGAAATTTAACCGTGAATTTTAAAGAAAAAGGAAAAGTTTAAAATAATTGCGAAAAGCATTAAATGATGAAAATTACCTCATATTTAAAACGATACATTTAAAACGTCATATTTAAAACAGTACATTCAAACCGCTATATTTAAAACAATATATTTAAACCATCATGTTTAAAACAATATTTTTCTTATAGAGTTTCTTAATTCTATATTTTTAAATGCACGTGAATAATGAAAAAAAACTGAATTATTACGTGTGAAAAGCATTAATTTTGAAAATTACGTTATATTTAAAACGATATATTTGAAATGTCATATTTAGAATAATTTTTGAATAACATTTAAAAGAAAATTTTTCCTCTAAGCACTGAAAAAGTCCGGAAGACAACACCTTTTTTTTTTACTTAACCATTTTACACAAGTTGATTTTCAAATGTGTAATTCACTTTACTTAACCAATCACGAAAACAGCCACCAGCTGTCGCGACAACAATGGATGCCGAATAATTCCCCATTCAAGGGGAAAATGCGTGACAATCGGATTACAGAAGATCACCACTAGTCGCGATAATATTGTTTAATTTTCCGTAATCGGGTAATCTCTTTTAAAGTAGAGCAAATTAGCGTATTTTTAGAGCCTGTGGTATCTCGACGGTGGTTGGTTAGCGTAGCTTGTAAGGACAGAGCCCCCTAGTGCTTCAAAAAATATTATTTTTACTAAATCACTATATCATTTTTACTCATAAATACATCTATTTCACATTTAGCGTCCTTATGAAAAGTTTTAATCACCGTTTTTCAGAAATAAACAGATGAAAATCTATGATTTAGTTTTAAATTCTATGCTTGTGAATAAGAAGGAGTAATGATAACTGTAGCATGCTTCCAACAAGCTTTGAAATCATTCGAGTCTTGGATGTGGAATGCGATATTGCAATTCAGTTGGTGGATTTTCAGCAAATTGTACATTTTTAACGGAGCAATAATTTGAGAACACATGCATTCAGGTGTGATTTGAATAGCTATAATTTTTATTTTGCATTCACATATTTTCTTACATAACATAATATTAAAACATGTTAAGGCATTTTCATGATATAGTAACATAAAAGAATATGCATCGTCAGAAAAAAGATGCACTCAGCGTTCAGCTCTTTTCATCCTTTTGGAAAAATACATTTCTGAAAAAAAAAAAGAATAGAAAAGAAAAAGAAATTACTTTTTGATTTTTTAAGTACAGTGGAAACTGCTAATAACGATGCTTATTGCAGCGTGAAAATTACTTTATTCACTGTAAGCTGACTTCAATATAAAAATTTCCTTATAATATAAATACCTTTACAAGTTGTAAATTTCCAACTGGACGAAAAATGTCCGTGCCAGGATTCGAACCTGGGATAGCTTGGCTGAAACGTGGCGGCTTCAGCCAAGCGATCCCAGGTTCGAATCCTGGCCCGTACATTTTTCGTCCAGTTGGAAATTTACAACTTGTATGATTACTTTACCAATTTGAGATAATTGTGTTAAAAAATAATCCAGTATAAATACCTTTATTAAGAAATTATATACAGCTAAATAAAAATAAATAACGTGATTTCGTACCAGCTGTTAGGAATGCACAGCTTCTTTAATACTAGACCTAAGCGCTGACAGAAAAATGGCGACAGTCGTAGGTGGATTTTATTCAGTGTCTTGTATTTTTATACAAGTACTTTCTAAACATATTCAACGCCTTATTTAATCGCAGAAGAAAAACGAAGAATACTTTTAGAAAAAAACTGGTATTCAAATTGTAGGGACCGTACAAACTATGAAAAAATCCGCCTACAGTAGCACCGTTTTGTCAGCACATAGGCTTATAACGATGAGGGAAAATCAGGCGAATGCGTTAATATTAATGCAATATCAGTGAAAAAATATAAGAGATAGTCGTTTGAAGTAGTTTCTATATCTTCCTAAAAATTACTTGTAATTTTGCTTTATATTAAAATTCTTTAGCTATTCCATTTCTTTTTCCGAGCACTTTGCAGAATACAATACGTTCAAATAATTTTACTATTAGAATCGACAGTTATACCCATTGTACGTTCCACTATAAGAGGGAACGTGACTACCTTTGTAGGTTTTCACACCCCTCGAGTTGTGGTAAAGCAAGAGCCGTCCTGGTAGCTCGACATATGACCTAGGGACCGTCTCCCCCTATGGGGTTTCGCGAACGAAGTCGTCGGGTGTTCCTCGGCGGTTCATCAAGGTTCCGTCCCTACGGAAGTTTCCTCCGAGACGTGGGGTTACTGTCGTGCGACCTATGTCATCGACCTTGGTAAATGGGCTTGGGGGTCCGCAGTGGGGAGCGGCCCCAGGCCGATCGCAGCGCCGAGCCGATACGAAGCCTCTGGGGCGATATAAGTCGTTTAGAGACTTGGGAGCGATGGTCGGAACGCGAGCCGGCGACCCCCGTGGGCTCCTGGCGGCGCGAGCTCATTTTATACCCATTGTACGTTATTTTGAAATGGAAAAAAGAGTAAAAATTATGAAATACTTCTTTACCTATTTTTCAATCATTTTGTCTATTACTTTTTTTCAGTCTGATATTTACTCGTTTTTTTATCCAATTTTTCAGTAGGACATGTATAAATTTTATATAGATTGTGTGCAACACTAAGCCGACAAAAAATGATATTTATTAACATCTCACATTTTTTTAATTCGAACAATAATAACAAAAGCACATTCTTAGCGAATATCTAAATAATTAAAAATTACATAATCACGTAATAAGATCGCTAATTATAGTTAAGAGATAGATAAATTGCTTAAGTTATACAAAGAGAAACACAAAAAGGCTTATAAAAACCTTTTAATATAAAGATCGACATATGTTTCAACGCTCCTAGGGCGCCATGATCAAGATATACAACAATAAACAAAATATTCTCGCAAAATCTTGAAAATACATTTTGAAACTATAAATCACGAGATCATATATATAAAAAAGCAGGTGCTTAAAATAGTCAACTGTAAACGTGAAAATTAATATTTCCTTATTGCTTTAAAACTGAAAAGTACCTCCTGCCAAATTTTAGGTAATTCAAATGAGGCGGATTCATTGCAAATGTTCACGTTACTCATATAGATTTCTCTTAATTCACGGATAATAGATGGGAAATAAAGCATTGATGGATAAATTATTTTACTATTTTAAAAATCAATTTTTAAAGTATCGGTTCTATGTAGTTTTGCCAATGCTGTAGTACTTCTGTCATATTTGAAGTCTGCCATATGCTGTTTTAAACTTGTTTTAAACTTTCTAGTGGCCATTGATATATAATATTGTAATGTTCCATCTGCTCTGGTGAACGGGATTTCATAAACACCTGATAGTTGATATGGCTCTATTGGGTCTGTTTTCTTACAAACAACGCTTTTTAATTTTATGGAGGGTGTTGGAGATAAACAATCAACATGGCACATTTTTTTAATTTCTTTATTTAAGTTTAATTTATTGTAATTAATAATGTTTTTTTTTTATTTTTAGCAATCTTTTTCTTTGTTTTTTTCTAAAGTTGTTTTTAAATATCTTCTTTAATTTTTATTGTCCATCCATAAATATCGATATCATTTTAAAGCATTTAAATAGTTAAATTTCAATATTTTATTTATTTTTCCATTAATATAATTTTCTAAATTTTATTCCGCATTATTATTTTGGATCAGCGGGTATTAGCAATTTTCACCCTAGCAACATCAACTCCTGATATTCACTAGAGTACAAAGGAATGTACGGGTCGTTTTGGGAAAGGTGACCTCATGATAGCGTCACGTATGCATTCTCAATGTCACTTTTACAGAGTGTGACCACTTCAAAAATTGACCCAGCCAATCTCTGAGGAACGAGAGGGGCGACAAAAAAAAGGCCCCCAGTGGAGGTGGCAGGCTCCCCTCTGAAAAAGCCTTCAGTTTTTCCTGAATTTGTGAAAAGTGCAACAGCTCTGATGTAAACGTCCAAGAAAATAGAAAATCCTGGTCACGGCACCAGACCAAATATAATGCTGGGAAGATTTTGGGGTGGTAATTCCCTACAAGGTATCACAAGTTGTTAAAAGAGAAGGAATAGTGGTTAGTACAATTTAGAAGAGCTTTAGGGCCTGCTTGTGTTTTTATTCATCGGTAGCGTATATGCATATTTGTCACATTTATATACAACAGTAGTAAAATAAAGTATTACTATTTAATAAGTATCAATTGGAGATTAAATAAAAAATTAAAAAAAAAAAGAAAAGAGTAGTTTTTCTTTATACACAAATTTGCAATATGTGAAACAGTTGCTGTCCTATATATATATTTTTTTATATTGATTTACAGATTGTTATGTATATTTATCATTCTCTTTTGCACAAGTATTGTTAATAGCAGATGTTCACACTTTGGATCCCCATTTGGTTTTCGGTATTTTGTTCCAAATTTTATGCATTTTTTTACTCTTTCTTTCGCGAAGCCAGCACGGGTGGAATTAAATGTAAACATATCACAGGCTCACCCACCCACTCACACACACATTCATACATAAACAGCACACAAGATTGTGAGAATTTGTTTCCTAAACAAGTTCCAGTTTCCTTTTGCAGAGAACCAGGAGATGAAGAAGATACAGTGAATCTACAACACAGATGTTCTGAATGAGGAGGACAGGCCATGCTCAACATCCACTTCTTTCTGAACGGACAGTTCATTGTATTTTTTTTTTTACCCTTTTTTTTATTGTGCAAAGAGGTGAGAGCCATGTTGGAGATAAACAATCAACATGGCACATTTTTTTAATTTCTTTATTTAAGTTTAATTTATTGTAATTAATAATGTTTTTTTTTTTTTTTTAGCAATCTTTTTCTTTGTTTTTTTTTAAAGTTGTTTTTAAATATCTTCTTTAATTTTTATTGTCCATCCATAAATATGGATATCATTTTAAAGCATTTAAATAGTTAAATTTCAATGTTTTATTTATTTTTCCATTAATATAATTTTCTAAATTTTATTCCACATTATTATTTTGGATCAGCGGGTATTAGCAATTTTCACCCTAGCAACATCAACTCCTGATATTCACTAGAGTACAAAGGAATGTACGGGTCGTTTTGGGAAAGGTGACCTCATGATAGCGTCACATATGCATTCTCAATGTCACTTTTACAGAGAGTGACCACTTCAAAAATTGACCCAGCCAATCTCTGAGGAACGAGAGGGGCGGCAAAAAAAGGCCCCCAGTGGAGGTGGCAGGCTCCCCTCTGAAAAAGCCTTCAGTTTTTCCTGAATTTGTGAAAAGTGCAACAGCTCTGATGTAAACGTCCAAGAAAATAGAAAGTTCGGGTCGGGGCAACGCAGCCCTAAAGCCTGGATGGAGTTTTCTTCAGCCTTAGTATGGGTGAGCCATTTTTTTTTTTAAGAATAGGATCCTCGTGCCCGGCTGGTCCATTTTAATTTAATTTTATATTTTTATGTGACAGTAACTTTAGGCATCATTCTTTTATTCTCAAATTAATCAATTTTTTAAACTATTATTTTATCAAAATTTTAAATAATTATTTTCAAGGGAACATTGTGCCCATATTCATTAATAGTTTATTTTTTAAATTTTATTCTCATCTCTTCCACATTGTCCCAAAATAATAATTATCTGGAATGTAAAAAAATTCTACTATTCATCATTTTGAAAACAATGTAGTTCCATGGTGACTGTGTAAAATTCAAGTCTGTACATTTTTTAAAAATATAACCATACAAATAAATCACGAATTTTAATTGTAATTTTGACTTTTGTGAAATTCTTTAAAAACATTTGTTTGTGTAATTATTTTAAATACTTAACGGTATTTCAGGTACTTAAATTAATTTTTAAAAAAAAACTGTATTTATACGTTTATTATGTATTTTTGTGTCTTTGTTCTTTTTCAGAATCGCGAGAACCATTTTTAGCAATTCAATCATAATTATTTTCTTTTTAATTAAAATAAAAAAAAGTTATTATTTTGTAAAATTTTAGGATGCTCTTTTTCCATTTTTTTCTCTTTCTTTTTTTTTGTAATTGTATGCATTAAGTGCATTCCCTTTAAGTGCATTCCCTTTCCTTTTGTAATTTTTTTTAAATTATTATTTTGCGGTCACAGATATTCTAGATCAGCGTTAAAAAATATCGAACCGGAGCTTGCTTATTTTTTTTATCGTCTTCACAACGCGGCGATTAAGCAATAAAGCTCTTCTAAATTGTACTAACCACTATTCCTTCTCTTTTAACAACTTGTGATACCTTGTAGGGAATTAACACCCCAAAATCTTCCCAACAGAGGCTTTTGCGATAAAACATATATTGAATTTGCTATGTTTATATTTCAATCTTTCAAAGAACCCAGGTAAATATTATAAAGTAAATAACTTTGAATTTTGTTTATTAAGTTTTTCTTCCCCTTCTTCTCCATGCTTCTAATTACTTTATTAATAGTGCTTTCTTTATTTCCGTTGTCTCTTGTTATTTCATGTATTTTATTTATGTCACTGGTTAACTGATCTGGAGTGCAGACTCTAAAGGCTCTCTTAATAAAATGCCTAAATGCAGAAACTTTGTATGAAAAATGTGCTTGAGCATTATGTGGGATAATGGATTGATTTGCTATTGGTTTTCTATATACAGTACGTTCTATGTCATGGCTGGTTTTAATTAATTGCACGTCCAAGTAAGGAAGTGTGACATTCTGTTCCACTTCTAAAGTGAATTTAATCTTTGAATCCAGATTATTGATTTGACCAAGGAAGTTATCAAGCAATGTATCCGCATGTAACTGCATACATCTGCATGCGGATCTCTATATCACATAGAAAGCTGAATCTGTATATTATACAGAAATCTAAAATTGGATTTTCAACTGGTTTATGAGATTTCAAAAATGCTTATACCGTATCAAATGATGAAATTTTTTTAGAATATTCTTGAAATGGTTGAAAAGAGTTTCGTTAACGCGTTATTTTTCTTTTTGTTAATTATCTCTACAATATATTATCAATACCCTTTCCTTTTATTTCATTGTAAATAGCAATATTTTAAACTGCAATAAATTTTGGTATCACAAAATCCTAAATTTTAAATTTAAGAATTTATACTTACATTCATTTTTTCGTCCACTTCTTTAATCTGAAAAAATTAGGAAATTAAATATTTTTTCCTAAATTTCTATAAATTAAATAAATAATTTAATACAATATTAAATTTTATGTGATCATTCAAGTGTATGTTTCGTATAAAGACATGTGCCGTAATCATTTATAGGTGCGTTCGTAATTATATAAATACATAACACCTATACAGGGTGGCTAGTGGTCAGGGAAAAATACAGTAAAAAAAAGTGATTAGCACCAGTATATTCTTATAGAAAAAATCATGTATATTATTCGATAAAATAATCAAGACGAATTTTTCTATAAGAATTACTGGTGTTCATCACTTTTTTTTTTATTGTATTTTTCCCTAACCACTAGCGACTCTGCTATAGTCGTCGTCTGGTCCGCCCGTTTGTCCGCGTATACCAGCATAAAAATTACCCAACCGAATGATTTGAAATTTAATATATATAATCCTTGCAGAATTTTGTCGAGTCATTTCAAATTTTATGAAAATCGAATCAAAACTTAAAGTATATTAATAAAACTTTTCTTCGTTCTATTAAATCCTTTCATACGTAATTAATTCAATGGTATTCCATTATAGGTAATGATTCTAGGTTGCCATGATGATCACGTCCTATTTAAGATGGACTCATATTATTTCCGTAATACGGAATTTAAAAACCGAATTTGTATATCAAAATTATTTAATTATAGCAATCCTATAATCCATCGACAGTTTTAGGTAGCTTTTAATACAAAAAAGTATAAAGCCAGCTATTGCATCCGTTCGGAGGAAAGCAATTCCGGAAAAATTCGATATATTTTCACCGATCATGATCCACAGACCCCAAAACCACCCACCGTTCAAATGTTGATTTATATATTAGATATATCCATATATACATATATATGATCTATGTCATTCGATAACGCTCATATTTATAAATTAATTTGGATGAAAATAATTGTGTGTATGAAGCTCACCAATGCCTCGAAAGATTTCGTTGGCCAATTTTGTCCGCCATCTTGAAACAAGATGGCGGCCACTGAAAGTTTTAAAGCTAAAATAAATATACAAAAAAATATATAAATCAAATTTATTTTTTAATTAAGTGTTAGGACAAGGATTCCAGAGCATTTTTTGTTTTACCTCTATCTTAAAAAATGGCTGAGATAGAGCAGTTTGAAATTCTAGGGTGACTGACATTTTGAAACAAGACAACACATTGCAAAAAAAAAAAATAACGATTAATTTATGAGTTTTAGTGAACGCGATTTCTCGCAAATTATTTTCTTTCATTGTTGTAATCATTTTCCCAATCATACGCATAGAACTATATATTCATATCCGTTAGCGCCAAATTCTCGCCAAACTTCGCGACATTGGCGAAATATCGCCAAATTTGGCGACCAGAATAAGTTTTCATAAATGATGCCAATTTGGCTATAGCTCAATAATTTGGTGGATTTCTTATTTAAATTCAGTATTAACGAATCTTTTGTAAACGGTTTCTTTGCATTTTAGCTTGCTGTTTTCGAGTAACATTAGGTAAAATTTTAAAACGAAGATATAGGAAAGCTACCTTTTCCTCCCGGTACAGGCTGGAAGGATTTTTTTGGATAGATGTTTCCGGCGATATAGATATTAAATGGAAAAGAGTCTAAATATATATTTCAAATTCTGGAATTTTTAGTAAATGTCAACAAAAGACAGAATGTTGCCAACTTAAGATGTGCTTATTTTATCACGCAAATTAATTCTATCATAATAACAGACGATATAATTCATTTAACGGAAATAATAACGATGTATTTTTTTACATGATCTTGTATTGGATATTTGCGCATAGCATAATTTTAATGTAACCGAATTGTCATTAATTGTTTGTAAAAGAGTACTGAAACTAAATTTCATAAAATAAAATTAATATCTATAAAATGAAAATCTGTACATAAAATAAATTTCGTTTTAATGCATTTTTGCATAAGAGTGCTACAGCTAATGCACCAAGATCTGAATATTTATAAAACTAGTTATAGTATTACTGCACTTCATTTGTCACGTTTGATGTACAATTTCCAACTTGTTTCATATGTTATGTGAATGCACGCAGTAATTGACTATTCACCAGTTATTGTCTAGTAAGACGAAAATTTATCGAAAACAAAAATTAATTTTCGAATAGGTTAATTTTTATTGTATACGGTTTTGTGTCTCATTCGTTAATTACTGGGTTATCGCCAATTACAGGTTCACTCACCCTATATTAATTTATTAGTTTAATTACCTTTTGCTTGGATAACTTGTACTATTTTCGATATAAAGGTATATATTGAAGGGTTTTATTTTTATAGTGATGTTTAACACTAGAGATACCATGAGCCTTCATTTTAACGGTTACCAAATAAATATATTCCGATTCGAGCCAGAAATTTCTTTTTAAAATAAATTAAATATAAAACTGAGAGAAATACGTTAAATGAATAACTTAAGTAGTTTTAAATAAAATTTCTGGTGTGAGATAGCTTTAAAAAACTTGATTAAAATTTCCAGTAGTTCTAGTGTTAACCCCTTCAGAGGCAAAGTACTCGTGGAGCTAAAACATTGAAATGAATGATTGACTCCAGGATTCACGTGCAAATTTATTTTAAAATAAGTAAAAGTTTTCCTCTATGTACGTTATAAATTCAAAATTTGATTCTAAAATTCTGGTGTGATTGTGACATTTTGGGATTAAAATTAAGTGGTATATATACCGGGTGATTATAATTAAAGTTACGATTTCAAAAATCGATAATTTTAAAACTACTGGTCAGAATGACTTGATATTTTAGCAAAACAATCGTGAGGCAATGGAATTTTGTTTGGCGGAAGAAAAAAATAGTTCCAAAATGTGCCGATAGATGGCGCTGTCAGGGTTCAGATTGTCTGGAGATATGCAAATTACTAATACGTGGCAACTATGGGTACCTGAAGAATGTTGTTTACAGCGGGCGAATTGAGAATCTAGCCAACTTGAAGGCAAGAATCACACACCACACCCATTGCATCAGTACAGATACCCTCCGATCTGTTGTGGAGCATGCCGTTTTGCGCTTCCAATTAGTAGCGGAACAAGGCGGAGGGCATATCGAACAACTTATATTTTATTCATCAGTAAAGTGTTTGTTCCATAAAGCTTTTTTTTTTTTTTTTTTTTTTTTTTTTTTTTGTCATTATTGCTGTTGTTGCTGTAAACACATATTCTTGTCTTTTCGCTAATACATATTTAGTAAATCCCTGAACTCTATTTTTTTCCCTTTAGGCTAACAACATTCCTATGTTTAAAGAATAAATTTTTGGTCTTTCCCTTGACATTACCCTGACAGCGCCATCTATCGGCACATTTTAGAACTATTTTTTCCTTCCCCAAATAAAATTCCATTGCCTAACGATTGTTCTGCTGAAATATCAAGTCATTCTGACCAGTAGTTTTAAAATTATCGATTTTTAAAATCGTAATTTTAATTATAATCACCCGGTAATATACCGGCGCCCTTCAAGGGGTTAAGCTGTCAGGAATGAATGTGAATATGTTAGCTTCGTAAACTAATGGACGCCTCTCTTATCAAAGCAGTCTAATTTTCAAAGTATAGATTGAATCTTGTCAAAAGCTAGATTTTTACCATACAATGCTGATATTTTGTACATGACCTTATTAGTGTATGGGGTACATTTTACTCTTTGGCAAATTTTTTGTACAAAAATTTAAATTTTGTATTTCTTCAAATTAAATCCCCTGAAAATTTTAATCGATTTCATAAAATTCTGTACCTTTTTTTGCGTAATTTTGTAATTTATAATATAGGTCTATGATCAATATTTAAGGAATACAAGCCGAGGTCAATATTTTCGGGACACCCTGTATATTAGATAGCTATTAGATACTAGAGGTGTCAGGCATGCTTACGCCCATACAAATGGATTAAGCAATATAATTTCCAATCGAATGCTAATTTCTGTTGTTTTTTGCGACAATTTGGAGATTAAAATGTATGCGAGTACATTTTATTTTTTTTTGGCTGACTGTACATAGATTTAAGATATTAGTTGCACAAGACATTTATTCCACTAAAAGCTGCAGCAATTAGTTCAACATTACTTTATCTGGTCAGTAATTAGTGTACATGTGCTACAAAGGTGATGCATCTGACCTTGAGGGGGGGGGGGGAATATTGCTTGCTTGAAGTCGTCCATGTATTCACCTGGTATCAACTAATTTTGCCCCTTTAATAATTTTCAAACTGTCATAAACTGCCTTATTAGAGGGGCAAACATTATCGTCCTACAGCACGCTTAAATGTTTTTAAATATATTGTCAATGTCGCTTCAATTCTTAACACCATTTGATTACAGGTCGGGACGTATACGTCCCAGTGGACCATATTTAGTACTTCACGACATAGTTCAAAAGTGTTTATGAATTCTGTTTGTCTGTCTGTCTTTTTCTCCGAGCTCTAACTCTCGTAAAATACTCGGATTGTCATGCAATTGATATATGTTATTGAAGTTTATTATCGCATGTTCAGTATTGAAAATTAAGTGTGTAGCTTTTATGGACACTCAAAAATTCTTTACATTGCGCTCTATGTGGAAAAGTCATTTAAATATATTACACTATTTCAAACATGTTGAAATTGATATATCTGAGTGAGGTGCACTACAAGAGGCTTACTCTAGAATATAGTGTGCATAGCTCTTATAGTTCCTTTACAAGGATACTCAAAAGAATTCCGTTACATTACGATCTATGGGGAAAATCGTTTGCGGTTTTTTTAGTAATGTTTCACTATTTCAAACAGATTGAAATTAATATATATATATCACTGAGGTGCATTACAAAAGGCTGTGTATATCATAATTGTGTGCATGTCATTCATAGTTCATTTACAAGGACACACAATTCTATTAAACTATTGTCTGTTAACAATAATTGTTGGAAGTGCGTTTTCAGTTGAGCAAAGCGTTTTTAAATTTAACTAATTTTCTGCCTATTTCTTGGTGTGTATAAATAATATAGATCATATACACTGCAGCACAAAAGATCTCTAGTACATTTCCGTTTATTAGCGGTAATTCTAGAAGGGGAATTTTATACTGTGATTTGCGTTTCCTAACTGTAGTAAAATTTAGCATTCTATGTAGTATATATGAGATGCATTATTCTAGATTCGGCCATCGTTGACAGGCCAGCCACGATCTCTATAATTTTACACCAGATCATAGCACTACTATTCCACCGCCACAAGTTACTAACGCTGTTCCATGCTAGATGACGACGGAAGATCACAAATTATACTCCATATAGGCAGTCGCACGTAACCGGAGAAAAGTCTAAGTAAATCAATCCAGGAAATTCTCCACTCAAGAACAACAGCATTGACGAGACAACTGTTTATTAGAATTACGTTGATTTAAAAACTCCACTAAATCTCATCACAAACTCGAAGATATTTAATGCATTAGATGACGGCACAAAGCTATGTTACTGAAGAATTCTCTACCGATGACATACGCATTTTGACCCCCTGGTGACTGGGTCTAGTTGACAGAAGAGAAACGTACAAAAATCTGTTCTCCAAGCCAGCGCAGCTCGTTTTAAAGGTAAAAGGCGAATGAATATTTCCGCAATGCAGGGAAAGGACGAACCAATAAGAAGCTTCCAAAGCTAGGGAACTTAATACTGTCAGTGGCATAATTTTGAAGTGAAACGGAAAGACGCGGGAGCCGAAAGGATTATGGGATATCGAATGATAATTTTAATAAAAATAAAAATGACATTAAGAGACGTTCTAAAGAAATAAAAATTGAATGTTTCAAAAGAAGAAATAAATTAAGGTTTTTACAAATAGGTGTAGATTCAAACAGATTAAGATTTTTAGAATGATAATTAAAAGAATATTTTGATTAAGCTATGGAATAAAATATAAATTAGATTTAAGAGATATTTTAAAAGAGAGGAAAAAATTAGAATTGTAAGAATTTGGAATAAATTAATTAAGGAAAAATGGCGATTTTTTTTATTATTACATATATATAAATCCATAGATGATATGCAGGGCTGTACAAAATAATGAGAGTATTTTTCTTAATATTGTTGGTAATTCCTGAAATTGGGTTTTCAAATATGTTATGCGTTTTTCAATTTGTTTACTTAGACATGTTGAGCCTAAGCCGAAAGGTAGTCCTGCCCGGCAGGTTTGATCTTGAGCTTGTTCACTTAGACACAATCTTTCACCTTATTAAACTGTAAAGATTTGTAAAAGAAGTGTTTGAAAGTGTTACATAATTAATGCTTGACGCATAATTTTTCATTCTGGTTTTTATTACATTCGTACCACTTTTTGAAAAAATAATCTCTGCCATAGATTTATTCAAGATAAATCTATCTTAACGAAAGTTTTTGTAAATTGTGGTGGTACTGAATACAAAAAAAAATGTCGCCAGTCCTGGCCCGTAATCAGAGAGTTAATTAAAATTATTGCGAATAATATTTTAATTGACTAGGTAAAACATTTTTCGGCTAAGAATATTTGCTCTAATAAGTACTTTACGGTAAAAAGAGATAAACTTTTGACTTGTTTAAGTGATTCCTATCTCTTATTGTAAATGGAAAATATATAATTGATCTAAAAAAATGTTTAAAAGAAAAATTGACTGTCTTAACTTGCTTTGTATTTTTGACCTTAATAAAAATTATTTTATAAACAGTAAATAAAGCCCTTGCTAGTGTTATTTCACTATACTTAGAAGTTCTTGGTATGTACCGGGTGTTTCACGAAGGACCCCTAACTTTGAAATAAATAACTCGGAAACAGTGATAGACAGAAGCATGAAACCAGTGG
Source organism: Maratus michaelseni (assembly GCA_963931845.1). NCBI lineage: Eukaryota > Metazoa > Arthropoda > Arachnida > Araneae > Salticidae > Maratus > Maratus michaelseni. The sequence continues at coordinate 104,151,555 of OZ007600.1, forward strand.
TATGTTTATTAAAAAATCGTAAGAATCTGATACAGAAACCTCACAATTTTAGTTAAAATTAGCGCCGGTAGATGGCGATACAGGCAGCATTACGGATCCGGATGAGAGCGCTCCGACCCGAATGCCCGATTGTCACCACTAAATTTTAATAGTATATGTCACCTTATTTAAGGACAGAATTTCTGAAATTCAATACGGTGGAGAATACTATTAAAATTTAGTGGTAAAAATCTGACATTCGGTTCGGAGCGCTCTCGTCCCTGCTATAAAGATAGCTCAGATACTCTCGTGAAAGATTTCGCCGTTGAAACGTCATCGTCGTTCGCGCATAGTGAAAGAAATTCTGGAAGTGACACGGGAAGACATTGTTTACCGCAACAATCCTTGAACACCCGACAAGCTGGAGGAGGCTATTTCTCAGGTTTGTGTGTTGATTTCTGCTGGCATACTACAGAGAGTCACTGACAATTTCATTCTTCGCTTGCGACATGTGTGTTGTGTGAAAGGGTTATGCATCTGCAGCGCCATCTATCGGCGCAATTTGTTATTAAAATTTTGAGGTTTCTGTATCAGATTTTTACGGGTTTTTTAATTAACATACCATTGGTTTCATGCTTCTATCTACCACCGTTTCCTAGTTGTTTACTTTCAAAGTGAAGGGTCCTTCGTGAAACATCCGGTATGTCATTTCGTATATTTTTAGAAATTAGCTGAATTAAAAACTTTAAAAAAATACTTAATCCATTTTGTTATTCACCATTCCATCTTGTATCTAAAAAATGAAAAATATTTGAAAGTTTAATTTCTTATTGGAATACATTATGTCGAATAATAATTATCTCTCTATTCTAAAAACAAGTAACTAATACTGCCGCTGCCGCAATTGAATTTATTCTGAACGTTTCCACTTACTCGGCTTATATTTCAAAACTTATTACATATAAAAATATGAAGTTACAAAATCCGGTTGGTTTTATACAGAAAAGTTTTCTTTTAGAAATGATATTTCTTAAGAAAGTCATTTTAAATATGATGTAATCTCATCATTAATTGCTTTTCGCACGTATTAAGAAAAATATTTTTAATATTCCTTTTTTTTTCACCTGTAAATATATTTTTCAGTTGAAAAATGTTTGGAAACAATATTATTAGGTCATCCGGTAAGTTCTGCATTTTTTTTTATATATTTTGAATCCATAAATCATATATGCCGCATTCCCTTTAGAATTTTGAAATACAACTCTTGTCTTTGTAACGTACGTGAAGAAGCTGCTTTTATTTATTCTGAAATAAATTTGTTTGTAAATTCTGGTGACATTCAACCATTTCAACATTATCTCAACAGAAGTAAACAGCAGAACTTTCCAGATGATCCAACATTTTGTGTTTATGCTCTCAAGTAAATATTTTCAGCTGCGTGACTGATTTTATACATGATATAGTTATGATAATAATAATTATTATTATTGTGCTATTCTTAAATGAATTTTAGAAAATAATTTAGAATGTTTATACTTTATTTTACATTACTTTTTCTACTCTAAAAATTTCGAATTAGCATGTAAGCAGAAAAACGATTTATGAGTTTATTGTAAATTTATAAGAAAATAATATTTGTAAGAAAACAGAAACTAGTCAGATGTGCCAATTCCAAAACTTTTTTCTGTCTCACACAAGTTTCGCATACACTAAAAAGAATCAGCACCAATTTATGTCAAGGTCTAACTGAATCTAAAGTTTTATTAAATTCCGTTCATTCTTGAGATATGACTATTGCGTTGCAAAAATCGATTTTTTCAGCGCTAGTGAGAAGTGGAAGTCATCTGTGACGGACTGAATTTCTCCAACTGATGAAGGCAAATAGCCAACAAAAAGTGAACAAAACACAACAAAATAATTAATTGGTGAATGCACCAAGCACACCTGCCAAAGAAAGTGAATAGGGAAAAAGAAACAGTGTCTCATCAAGTGAATATAGCCACATAGAAATATGACAGACCAACGGCCACGGAACAAGCCCCACTCCATTAGTGCGACAAGTTTCTCAAACAACAAATCAACAAGTTGCACAAAATTCAAAAGCAGTGATAACAGCCATTAGGATTCAATGAACTGATCGCAATAAGCGTATTCACGAAGGAAAAAAATCAAAATCAAAACCCCCAATGCTTGGGTGAGATAACGTCACAAAGACAACAAAAGTGAGTTTGCAACATCCAGAAATATACTTAGAATTTCTTGGTATGTACCGTGTGTTTCACGAAGGACCCCTAACTTTGAAATAAATAACTCGGAAACAGTGATAGACAGAAGCATGAAACCAGTGGTATGTTCATTAAAAAACCGTAAGAATCTTATACAGAAACCTCACAATTTTAGTTAAAATTAGCGCCGGTGGATGGCGATACAGGCAGCATTACGGATCCGGATGAGAGCGCTCCGACCCGAATGCCCGATTGTCACCATGAATGTCACCATGATTGTCACCATGAATGTCACCATGATTGTCACCAGAAATGTGACAACCACCAGTAACAAAAGTTACAATGTGACAACCACCAGTAACAAAAGTTACAATGTGACAACCACCAATAACAAAAGTTACAATGTGACAACCACCAGTAATAAAAGTTACAACGTGACAAAACCCACGATAGTTACATAATAACCAGTGAAACTCTCGAAAGAAGACCAAGTTTCAAAATGTTACAACCAGCTCTAGCACAAGCTAGAAGTAACAATATATCAAGAAAGAGACAAAATCCAACGAATGATAATAGACAGAAACAACCCACAACAGGGGTGAGCCCATAAAGACGGCAGAAAACCCTGTCAGAGACAAATAAAAACGAAAAGTGAAATCAGCCCCCTAAAAAAGGCGATAAATACTACAGCGACAATCCACCATGAGCGTGACAAGTCAACAGAGACGACAAATATGAAAATATATGTACGCTAATGGCGCCTGGTACATGTAAAATCCGTCGTGGGTGCAAAGCCCTCCAAGTTACCTGTGGGTGCACCTGTGGATACCAAGTACCATCTGGGGGTGCCTAGTCAGGTGAGGGTCTCGTCACCCGATCAAGGTTCTAAATTACGAGACCTATTAAATCTGTCAATTCAACAAAGTTAAACAGAAACCTTGAACCAGCAAACAAAGATAACTGTAGCAAACCACAAGAGAGCAAGCACAGCAGCGATGTCAACAAATCTATAGTCAGGTGGATCACAGCCATGCTGTGATCAGGCGATTTCCGCCCCGCACCCAGGTACTAACCCGTCAAGCTAGGCATTCATGCCAGGCCGGTAGGGGCCTGGTTAGCGGTATATAAAAAAAGAGAGATATGACTATTGATTGCTAAAATCCTGTAAATTCTGCAAAATGCAGCATAGCGGCGCTACCTGTTGGGAGATTTAGACCGAAACCTAATCAACAACAACTTATGTCAACGGCTAACTGAATCTGAAGTTTGATGAAAATCCGTGCATGCATCAGTTCTTGAGATATAGTTATCGTGATAATAAAGACAAAAGTAACTTAGCCGGGCCACCTGTTGGGCTTTTTACACCAAAACGTAAGCAGCATCTACTTATGTCAAGATCTAACAGTATCAGGAGTTTGATGAAATTCCGTGCATTAGTTCTTGAAATACAGCTATCGTAAAAATCATGAAAACTGTTGTATAGCAGCGCCACCTGTTGGGATATCTACACCAAAACGTAACCAGCGTTTATTTATGTCAAGGTCTAACTGAATCTGAAGTTTGATGAAAACAAGTTCATTAGGTCTTGAGATAAAACTATTGAGGAAATCGCGAAAAATGCAGCATAGCAGCGGCATCTGTTGGGCAATTTTCACCAAATTATATCACCAATCAGCACCAATTTATATCAGGGACTAACTGAATATAAAGTTTTATTAAATTTCGTGCATTAGTTCTTCAGATAGAGCGTCCACAAAATTTTTGTCATATACAGACAGACTCACAGACTCACAGACAGACATTTTCTAAAAACGATCAAATCGTGTTCAGAATCTTCTAAAACCTATAAATCCGTCAAAAACCGGAAGTCGAAAATTTTCATGAATCTAATACTTTCTTCTTGTAAAGATAGAAGAAAGTAACAATTTTAATGTTAATGTTAATTCTGTTAATTTAGCATGTTTATCTGTTAAACATGCTTACTGAATCTGAAAATGTTTACTTAAAAATTGATTTCATCTGAAAAACTTTATTCCAGGTTGAGAAAGTTGATTAATATACTATAAAAACTATTCAGTAGCGTTTCAGAATATTACGGACAGAAAAGAAAAACCTTTAAATCTCGAAAATTTAGTGTTTTCTGAAGTTTCTAAAAATAATGAAACTCTTTTCGGAATTGTGGGTAATGCGAAAGAAGTTATATTATATTTTCGCGTGTGGTTATATCATATTTACAAATATTGAGAAATCTTTGTCATTTTTTTACAGGGCACCATACCAAAATACCGGTCCTCGAATCTATTCACGGAAACTCGAATTCCGTTAAGGTGGAACACTCTGTATGTTAGATAGAATAAATGAATTGCGACCCCGTGTTCTAATAATTCCTTGGTTTTGAATTCTATACCTCTTTGCCAATTATTGTGCATTTACAGAATAACCCTGTATATGTATCACTTTTCCTGTTATTAATGATATAATTATATCTGTTATTAATTATAGATATGTATATATATATATATATATATATATATATATATATATATATATATATATATATATATATCAGTATGTGTGTGTATCCATGCATGTGTGCTATTTGAAAAGGTTGTTTTAATAACTGGATTGCGTAAAACAAGTTTTGTATATCCATAATTGACAATTCCTAAGGCATCCATTCTTCTATTAGATAAATTAAAAAGATAAGTCGTATTTTAATGCTGGTACAATTTAAATACCTGGTAATTTTATTATACTTGCTTTAAAGCGTCTAGTCCCTGCACTTCCCCTGCACTTTGGCTACGATTTCAAAAAACAAATCGCTCAGCGCGCACGCGTACTTGTCTGATACTTTAAAATTTTGTTCTAAACTGTCACGAAACGAGTGTGAATAGCTCTGTGGTATGTCATTTCTCTCCAGTTCTGTGGTCTTGGGTTCGAATCCAAGCGTCGCACAGTGGGGCGTTTTGATGATCTAGGTAGACAAAATTCATTTTTCCGATTATCTCGGAATTTAACAAGACCGCGTATACTGGTAGCCGAATGTCTCGTCTGTCGAGATCCGTACGAGTTTTGTCTAAAAAATCCGATGTGTGGATAAACTACGAACGTAAAGAAGGCAGTTGGTTTGAGGGAGTTTCAACAGTTGCACTATTTTTCTGTGAGTTCGAAAGCAAGTCGTGACTTTTCTGTTTTATTTGAAAGCAGGAGTTTACTGGACATATGTCAAAAGATTTAACCTATTGTTGTTTGAAAATAAGCGCTATCTTGTTTTCAAACTTCATCTTGAATTTTAATACAGTATTAAGCATTATTAAGAAATAAGAATTTTTTAAAATCAAAGTACCATTCCTAAAGTATTGGAAACTTAAGAAAGCTCCTGCGAAAATTTTAGAATCATTAAGTTATATTAACTTGAAGTGTGTGTTTGAGTGTTTAATTCAAATCTTGCAAGTCAATTTTAAACCACTTTAAATTATCCGATTGAGCGGAAACTTTTAATACATGTGTAGTTTCAAGGACAATACAATATTATAATATAAATAAATAATAATAATAATAATAATAATAATATAAATTATTAAATAAGCCAAATATTTATCATTGTTTGATTATTTTATTACTGATAGATTCGAAAACCCAGCAAAAACCTAATTAAACTTCAACGCAATAATTTCGTCCACCTAGAACCTCAAAACGCCCTACTGTGCGGCGGGAAGTTTTATTTTTCAATATTTATTTGAGTTATAAAAAATAATTTGAATTAAAAAAATGTAAAATTTCCATTATTCAATACATAAGCGATGAAAAGTTTGAAACAAAATATAAATATGAAATTTGGTTATAAAAATTAATTTAAAGGGGTATACGAAAAGTTCCTGTTTTTTTTCGATATCTAATTAAGCTATAAAATAATTTCTTTTAACGAGTTTCGTGATTTTTAGAGATTTCTGCACAGTAAGTTTGCTGCATCCAGCGATATTTTTTTAGTTTTTATGTGCGCACAGCGCTTATGCATGTGTTATTGTCCGCGACTTTAAAGAGTTTCGTGCATTCTAGAGATTGTTGCAGAGCGAGTTTCGGGTGTCCAGTGATGGCTTCATCAGTTAATGTGCGCGAAGCGCTAATATATAAATTACTGACACCTGATTGAATGAATTTCGTGCACTCTAGAGATTGCTGCAAAACGAGTTTCGTGTGACCAATGATTTTTATAAAATGTTAAATATAGTATTTTGGATTTTCCAAATTTGCTTTAAAACGCGATAAAATCGTTAAAAATACTTTAAAATTTAAAAATCCGGAGGAAAAAAGGGTATTTTAGTAAAAGTCTGAAATTGATTCTCTTTAAATTTTTTTAAAAAATTGTCATGAATAGCAAAAAAACACTAAAAATATTGAAAATATTTAGTTACATTACGCTAAATGTTTTGAATCGAAATTTTTTCACATGAGCTAAAAAAAATTTGCGGCAGAATGGAATAAAATTAACATGACTCTCGTTTGAACTATCTACCGTAATTTCCGGCGTATAATCCGCAGCTCAAAGAGTCGTTTTTCGACCCAGAAATATTATTTTATAAAATGTAACTTAAAAGATCGCTGTAAATATTTAACTACAATTATTGAATAAAATTTCTGGGTCGGAAAACGACTCTTTGAGCTGCGGATTATACGCCGGAAATTACGGTAAATAAAGAGCAATACGGAAGCGCGCAGCACGATCCGTTTTTTGAAATCGTAGCCAACGTTCAGGGAAAGTACAGGGATTAGGCGCTTGTTGCCTGCTTGCTTTGAACTGATAGGTAAATTTATCAGGTATTAGCATTTTACCGATATTAAAGGTATTAAAATCTGTTATTAAAGTACGATAGAACTTTTGCATCAACCCAATAAATCGTGTTCCATTCCTAATGCGAAAAAATTTATTCACAGTTACAGGGCTGCCACTGGTGACTATTTCTATATTACATTTGCACCATTATTTTTTAAAAGAAATACATTTTCTAGCATATTTCTCTTACACATTTGTTGAAAGTGTATGTAAAATAATTTTGATTGTTTTGAGAAAGTACTACGAGATATAATTAAAAAGTAGTCACCAATGGCAGCCCTTATGTGAACATATAAAAGAGTAGTCGGACCCTATGTCTCCAGCATAGTAGCCAACACATCCGTTTTTGAGTAACACTATTTTGAATAGGGTTAGGGTTATTTAATGTAATATTAGTTTTACTTACTGAGTAAATTAAGACGAAGATTGTTATTCGAAAATAATGGTATGAAATGCATTTTGGCCCATGAAAAAAAAAATCATACCTTCCTGGGTCATTGAAAGTCTCGTATTCATTGCCGCAGTTAACAGACATTCAATATTCTGTGTATCCAAAGCCTCTATTTCAGACTTTAGTAGCACAGTACCCTATACGAGATTTTTCTCTTTTTTTCACCTCTAACAAACATTTCTCATAAAGAAACTAAAAATCAACCAAGTTGCTTATGTAATTCACTCCTTATAGTTTTTTACGCCCCGGGGGACTACCCCACCAGTTTCTTTTTAAAGTCGTTTCTGTCGGAATGTTCATAATACATTCACGCGCAAATATACATACACACATGAAAGGAAAAATTGCCTTTACCCTAATCCTCAGTGATGGATCACCACAGTAAAACTTCTTTAATGCTTCCATAGCCGCTTTTGATTCAGTCTTCTTTTCAAGTATTTCTTGTGCCTGTAATAATAAAGTAATTTGATTTTTAATAAAACCCAAAAAGGAACTGAATCGTTTTCTTGTACAGAGTAGTCCAATTAACATAATAGAAAGTAGTTCACTATAGTGAAAAGAGAGCAGACAAATACTCTAAACTAATAGCACTCATTTAATATATATTTAATATGTCAGAATCAAGTACGTAAACCTCGCTTTCAATCTGATTTAAATATGCTACTGAACTTGGTGCATTTTAGAAATTCTGTATCTATTCTAATCCAAAACACAAATTTAGGTGTTAGCTGTAAGGGTGCCATTCTAAAAGACTTCTATCCCATTACCAGTGACTTTTTCTGCATCTAATCCAATTATACATGTAATAATATAACAGTCTATGTAGGAATCTCTCTTGAAAATTTAATATGAAGTTTATTAATTAAGAACGGCTATATACAAAAATATGGACATTTATGGCGAACTATATACACTTACCACTCATACTTTTTCTTAAAACAAAACCAAAATTTACTCGGATGCGCTACCGGCATCCTACTCACAACAGAAAACACCACTAACTCTGTCCTCATCTCTTCACTTCAATTTACGTAAGTTAAAAGAAAAAGGTTGGACGGATGTTGGTTGCATGACAATACACTTAATAAATTCTGCTTTTAGCTTTGAAAATATATCTGTGGGTCTGTGAGACCCATGCTACAGAATACATAGTGTGGGAAACGGTTTGACACCGTTTTTTAATTCAAAATTTTCGTCAATTTTCAAAAATCAAACCGTAAATTCTAAAACAAGAATTTTTACTATAAGAAGTCAAATATCTGCCATTAAGTAACGAAAAGAACATTATAGGGAATTTCTGGTATGAATGCGAAATTTTGGAATGAAAAAAAAAAGCCAAACTGGTAATGCTTTAAAAAGTGCTAAAAAATTGTAGTCGATAAACGTGCAACGATGCGGTACACTAATAAGGCAATCGCACTGACATCTACTTTAAAAATAGATTTACCTCTAGCAAAACTAACCGTTTCACTATTGACAAAATGAACATAATTTCTGTTAATAAAATCTTGTTTCAAGTGTATATTTCAGATGTAACTGATTGTGAAGTTCGTTTTTTATCATATCAGAGAATTAATCTTTTCCACTCTTCTAGCTGAGATTCATCCTTTGGTATGCTAAATAGGGAAAGTTTCTAGTTTGCTGTCTTGTATCGAGTATTGCAACCAGACACAAAAGATTGCGTATCACGTTTAGTGGCCATGATCAATATCATTCGTATTTTCAAAGCTTATGAAAATCACTATCTGTGTCAAAGGAAATAGGGTTTAATTTAATTATTTAAAATATTTACCACCAGCTGAAACAATTTCTCAGTTCAATTCTTATGCAATGTTTGCATTGAAAAGAACTAGCAGACAGTGACGTACCAGAGAGGGGGGGGGTGGTCCGAATGCTCTGGAAACCAGTAATATTATGAAGTTTTTTTCAACTTCAATATCGCAGAAAATTTTCCGATTAGATAAGGAAAAAATATTTTTATAAAATTACTGGTATCCAAACCATCTGGACCTCCACCCTGTCTACGCCACTGCTAGAAAATGTCGCTACGATCGATCCGTTATCTTTTCAGCATCGTTCTACATTTATCGGATTCAATTTTTTAGTACTGTTTTGTAGCCGTTTTCAACACTAAGTATTCTAGGCTCTGTAACCACGCCCCCATCCAGCAGGAATGAAGCAATATTTTCAAATCCTCTGAGATATTTATCGTGTTGATTTGGCCACCCTGTAATCTTTTCTTCAGAGAAATCTGAATGACAGACGCAACTTTGAAAACATTAAAATGCGCAAAACTGATATCAGTCTACAGTTTATCTGTCCAATAGCGCTGTGCAAGGAAAGCAGTGGAAAGAAAATTTAATGACAGACGGCTATCACTTGTATCTAGTGAAAATATTTACACTAACTATTTACACTTATGACAATATTTAGTTTTATAAGTACACTAACATTTTTATGTAAAAAAATTATAATCAGTAACTAAAATTGCAAAGTTTTCTTAACCTTTAAAAAAATGAATTTTGCATTTAGAATTGTATTTTTTATACTTATATTAACCCTTTCCGGCGCGGAGTAAGTCTGTTTTTAAAATGATGAAATTATCGACTGACACCAGAATTTATAAAAGAATTTATTAAAAAATATAAACTTGCTTATTTTCCCGTAGGTTATAAAATGAAAAATTTAATTAAATATTCCTGGTGCCGTTTGTCAGTTTTGGAATTAAAATTAGGTGTCCTCTTTTGTGGACACCGCCCGCTAAATGGTTAAGGACTAGAGATTAGAAATTTTAAGACAGATTTTTAATGTTGTTTTGAAGTATGTCATGTAATTTTTACAGCATTAATATTTCTATATAAATATAGTGGTGGAAAAAAACTTGATTTATTTACAAAGCTAAACAAAAAGTGATGCAAAGTTGCAGCACTATGCATTTAATGGCTAACAGCCTACAATAAATTTATTGCATTAAAATAATAATGCACTATTTTTTGGGTATCAAATTGCGAAATGGCCACTCACTTCTTTTTGTTTAGAATACGTAATGTTCACTTTATAACAATTAAATATGCGGCTCATCAGTATAAAATAAAGAAATTTGCCTAATCCAAGCAAATTTTCCAATTTTTTTTCTAAATTCTTTATATATTTAATTTTATACTTAAAATGTGACCAGAGTTTAACTGCAAATACGTGATGGAAATTTTGAATGAGTCTATATTATCGGGCGCGTAATGTTAACGATGACAACTACTTGAATAATAAATTTAGCTTTTTTACAAACATATTAATTGTTAACATCGCACAATTTTAAATTTTACGCTGTCGAATTCAGAATAAAATGTACTTGCAGATGCAATTTCAATAAGAACTGTATTTTAAATTACGAATTGTTTTTGCTTTTTAAAATAATTTTCAAGCATGATTTTTTAAAAAATCTATCTCTATCGCTTGCAATCCGAATATGGAAGATTAATCCGTTTGCACTTAAAAATGTAAATAGTTCAGAATTTTTCCAGCTAATAATCTACAACAAAAAAAAGTTTGACTGATATACAATCGAATAAACACTGGAATAAACAAAATGGAAAAGGCTGTTGTTTTTAATACATTTCAAAACTTTATTTGAAATTATAATTGATATTTTTCATTTAAAATTCATGTTTGTGTGAAATCTAAAAAAAAAAGTTAAACCCATAATTTTATAAGTCTAACATATAAGGAAGTGGGTGACAAACCGATTACAGAAGTTTTCCTTTACATACAAAAAACAGTTTATGTTAAATAGACGAGTGTAAAGAAACTGGAAAGATAACATCAGTGAAACAGATAAAGTTTTAGAGCCAATAGACGAATGAAAAAGGGTAAGTGCCCTGGTGAAAACAGAATCACCCTTTACCTTATCAATAAAATATGAAAAGAATTTGTAGAAATGCTAACTATGAGGTTTTTAGAGAGTCTAGAGATGTCAGATGTACCAGAAAGCTGGAATAATTCTGTGATGGTGCTATTTTACAATAAAGGGGATAATTAAATTCCAATGTGAGAGACACATTCAGAGACATATAAAGTTCTCACCAAAATTTGTTTGTATCATCCCTAGACTCAGCTCAACGTAGAGAACAAGAAGATGATTGCTTAGTAGATTTTACAAAATGGTTCTAATTTAAACACTAAGAAAACTAACTGATCGACAGACATTACTCAGCAATGCGCAGTGATGCATATATAAATAAATTAAAATGTAACCTTTAATAAATAAGTTCAGTTCCTATGTACTACTATATTTAAATACAAATATCAGAAAAATTTGCTATCATATAATGTAAAAAAAAAGTGTTTAAAATTTCTAGTAACTGACTCTAAATATCAGTATAAAAATAGACTTCCAACAGAAAAATTCGTGCAGGTATAGGGTTACGAAATGCCAATTACCAAACTAACTCGCCTTTATTGATTATGAAAATGTATTCGATTCTGTCTAAAGATCAGCAGTAGAAATATTATTGGAAAACAGTAAATAAAACTTTACTTCACTATTATAAAGAAAATTTACGAGAGAACTACAGCAACACTCCGTTTGAACAGATGAATAGCAATCATAAAACTTACAAAAGTATTTAGTCAAGGCGGCACCATTTTGTCTAAACTTTTTACTGCTGTTTTAGAAATTTTTTTAAGATGTATGCACATAATTAGAGATGACGAAAAAAGAATGACCTGCATTAGATGAAAGCTTGTTAATATTATCAAGATAATTATTTGGCTAAAAGAAATAGCTGGTTACACTGCAAGAAGACTAGATAATAGGTGGAATCAAACATTCTACAGTGGTATACCTGAGACGTCAAACCAGTGTTGCCAGATGGGGGACTTGTTTAATTCGTATTATTTGACCCTTTTTTAAAATAGTATAATTCGCCTTATTTTTCAGAACGTTTAACCATTTCCGGCACAGTGGTCCCACTCCGGGCACACCTAATTTTAATTCCAAACTTGCAACGGCACCAAGAATATTTTAATAAAATTTTGTTTCTATTATGAAAACTTAAAATAAGGAGTTCTTATTTTCTAAAAAAGTCGTTTATAAAACCCGGTGTCAGTCAGTAATTTCTCATTTTACGAACAGAATTTGTCTGTGCCGGAAAGGGTTAATATATTTTTAAATAGGCCGAATATTTCTATTAATAAAAACGGTGACAGTCAAACAATCTGAATTAAAAAAGTTCCCAAACTGGCAACACTGCGTCAAAGGACCGAGATGACAAACTCAGGTAAGAAGGAGCGACAAAATAACAAAAAGGGCTAGTTTTAAATGAATAAGTAATGCATTTGACAGGAAACAATGAAAAATTTTGAAGCGATCCACATTTAGCAGTGGATTTTAAAACGATTACGGTGATGGTGGTTTGTCCAATGAATGCTCAATAAAAAAATATTGATATGCCAATAAATTTGGTCTCAGAAATTGATTTGTTGTCGTGATTTTCAATTTGCATTCTTCTTCCTCTTACTTTTTATATAAATTGATAGAGCGTTGAAGATTAATTTTACTACGAATTGAATTTACTTTGCCCTACTGTGTAATGAACTAAAAAGTTTTTTACATTGCTACTTTGGTACATTTAAGAATGTTACACACATCTGAAAAGTCATGGCGAGAACAATAATAAAACTTACTTTTCCAGGCAACTGTTTATAGCATTTTAGAAGATTCGCTCCAAAGTCCTTATTTGTCTCTAAAAACAAGAACAATAAAATAACTACACATTACTATTATGATAAATTAATTCATTTTAAAGAGTTATAGTTCAATATAACACTTAAAATATTATAATAAAAATATAAAATATCTAGAGAAAAAGGTTTTTGTTAGTTCCAAATATTTGTCTTAATTTACTGTATTATTAGATGTTGAAATTCTGCTTCTGAAAGGCCTACTCAGTGCTTTCTTGATATTCTAAATATAATTTAATTCAGAATTAAAATTTGCATTATTCATCATTAAATAACAGAGATAAAGGAGAAAACTGCAAAATTATTCTTTTTTATTTAATAAGAATTTAAATTTAACAGGAATTTCAAGAGAAAATTTGGTTTTTACTAGGAATTAGCAATCCCGTAAACTGCGAGATCTGCATATCAGCATTTTTTTTTAATTTTGACAAAACCTGCGCTCTATTAAATCACGGAATGTCTGTGATTATTTTTTTAATGTCTAAAAATTCTGGTAGCATATCTGCCAACTTTTGCGCTTTTCTCTTACCATTAAAATTTAATAGCAATTTTGGCTATATCTATTGCCGAAAGTTCTGTTACATTATAGTGGTAACACAAAAAGCGTAAAAGTTGGTAGCTATGCGGTAGACATTTTGAATAAAAGTATTTTATTCAAAAATTTACTAGAATTGTTAAATAGTATATATATTTTTAATTTAATCACAGACATTCAATATGAAAATAAAAATATATCCATATGCATCGATTTCTTTTGTAAAAAAGACAATCAGGCATACTTAAATCACTAATTTCGAAAAGTGTTTTGTCCTAATTAATCGCTGTGATTTATTAACACAAAAATCACATTTTAAAATAAGTGGTGGAAGTTTGTTTCATAAAATGAAAGTTTGATCACGTCGTAACCATTACTTCGGCGCCTATGAATAAGTCTTTTGAATAAAGGGTTTTTATCCTAAAAGAACGCAGAAAGAAAATTTTCCATTTATGAATCCGGATAAAAGCTATGCATGACCAACACCAAAACAAACCCTTTCCACTGCCAAAAAACATAAAATCTCAGCAACCGTTTAAAAGTCAGCCCAGATATACCTTATAAATTACATATACATATACAAACAAGACGATTAAAAGGTAACTACACTCACTGAAATAATCACAAAAAGTGAGCGTTTTGGGTCTTTTTGCGCATTCAGTGACGAGGAGACATCCAAGGCCCGCAAAAAACAGCAGCAAGAACTTGTTCATCTTAGCAAGAAGAGTGACAGAATACGGCTCTCAGGAATTCTCTGGTTGTCAGGTTTCATGTACAATTTACAACCTTTATACACGGTTATACCCGGAAAAATACATTTGACGTCACTAGAGATTGATTTCAAACACTATGGTTGAAATTTCATTTTGACACTCGGAATTTAGACATGACGGATATGTCTTTCAATCGAACAATAGTATACCAGTTTCATTTATCATCATCTATCAATATTTTCTTAACTATTGACTGCAAGAATGTCTTTAGCAGCGTGTTTTAAATGATTGATGTATTCACGCTGGAAAAAAAACAGAGTATTTGGTTGTTATTAATTTCCGTCCTTTCAATCTTCTTGGTGCCTGTTAGACTAGAACAGGGTCGGCGAACCTTTTCACATCCGCGTGCCAATTTGTTTCAGAAAGTTTTTCAAGGCACCATGGCGTGCCAACAACCCCCCCCCCCCTCCCCGCCTCCATCTCCCACCAAAAAACTATAAAAATAATGAATAATTTTTTTTATTATTATTATTAGATTAAGATAAATATGTATAACATACCGGCAGGTAATATAAATAAACACATTCAATTAAATAATGTATAATATTGAAAACTATGAAATCTAAAACCAAAACCACTTTTCACATGAAAAGCTTAATTAATTATACTGATAATTATAGAAAAAAGATAATATATAAGAAATAATTATAGTAATCGTAAAAAATTTAAACTTAAATCGAAACATCTTGCCAAATAACTGTAATAATTATGATAATACATAGTGTTGCCATTGAGATCTTTTGATTTTGACATTCTAAGCAGGGTGATGGTTTTATAATTGAGGTAATTTTAGTGAGACTTGATTCGTCTATTTTTTCATGAAATTAAAGTTCCCAGCTATTTTGTTTTAAGTTTGGGAAATACTTAAAGTTTTTGGACAAAATATCTTTTCTAAATATTTGCAGTTTCATTTCAGAACCTCGAATCATATCTGTCATGATAATAACAGTGTTATGTTTTCCTTGGAGCATTAAATTAAAATCTTTTAAATGCTGGCAGAAGACGGTAAATTTCATTAAGTTTTAAGTTTGCAAGCCATTTAACATCCATCCACTGCGTATATTTCTCAATTTTACTTTCTTCATGTAAGATAAACAGGATATCTCCCAAACAATCAACAAATCTTTCTAACATTTAGCCGCGACTTAATTAGCGAACATTGTTATACATCAGTAATCCACTGTACACAGAGTTGACTTCATTTAACACAGCGTCAAATTTTCATTTATTTAAAGCCTGTGACGATACGAGATTAACTATTTTTGTGACTACAACCATAATATCACCAAGAGATTCGAAACCAATCTTTGCAAACAGGACTTGTTGATATATGATGCAGTGAAATCCAAGAATAATACGTCCAATTCGAGTTTGAAATAAACTTTAAAAAAAAAAACTTTTATTTTATCCACCTTGCTAAGGGCCTTCCGTCAGTTTTAACAGAAACTATTTTAGACAAACATATTTCATTTTCAATAAGTGAATTTATATCTTCTGTACAAATATCTGCACCATTGGTTGTAGTTGATAATAATAATAACGAGAATAATTCCTCCTTAATATAATTTTCAACAAAATATCATACTAACACAACTAAACAGGCAGATTTGGTTGCAACTCTACTTTCATCACGAAATAATGAGATGAAAGGAAAATATATCAGATTTTTATTGCTCTCTTACATTTCTGCCATTTTCAGGATTCTATCTTTGATTGTTTTCCTTGATAAAAGAATATCTTTAATTCTTTGAATTATTTTACCTTTATTTTCAAAATTGTCAAGAAGTCATAGAGCACGTGTAACCAGGCTTCCTTCAGAAGTTCTCCATCACAGAAAAGTTTACCATTCAGGACAATGCGCAGCCGCGAAACTTGCGTCGGTAATTTGAGAACCCTTGCTGACACATTTATTCAAAGATGTCGACAGTTTATTTTTCTCTTTAATTGCATTGCCGATGAAGTTTGAGTAAATTTTGATTTAGAACTTAAATCAACGGCGTGCCAAAAATATCCTCTCGCGTGCCAGCTACGGCACGCGTGCCATAGGTTCGCCAACCCTGGACTAGAACAACAAAAATTGTATCAGCAATGTCATAAAGGATACCATAGCTGCCAACCTTAACGCCGTTTTGTTACCACTAAAATTTAATAGAAATTTTCGCTTTTTTTTTAGTCGCTGATAGTGACGATTAAATAAGGAAAAATTACTATTAAGTTTTAGTGGGAAGGAAAGAGCTTCAAAGTTATTAGTTATGCATAAGCGCCAACTTCTCCTTAATATTCCGTAATATGTGTTAATTTGACCCAGGTTTAACCCTTTCCGGCACAGTGGTCCCACTCCGGGCACACCTAATTTTAATTCCAAACTTGCAACGGCACCAAGAATATTTTAATAAAATTTTGTTTCTATTATGAAAGCTTAAAATAAGGAGTTCTTATTTTCTAAAAAAGTCGTTTATAAAACCCGGGGTCAGTCAGTAATTTCTCATTTTACGAACAGAATTTGTCTGTGCCGGAAAGGGTTAACACGTTTCGCATCATAAATTTTTTTATGAAATGAAATTAAATAAATTCCAAGTAGAAACTTGAAATTGAATAAATAAAGATTCATCCAATAATTTTTCTGGTTTGATGCGTTGTTAAACTAGTTCAAATTAACCCGCATATTACGGAATATTAATGAGAGGTTGGCACCTCTGGTTATGTGATATAGAATACCCGGTTACCAAACTATAGGTCGCGACCCAGGACAAATTCCCCTAGCGATTGGTCATGTCTTCAAATATGTATAGTCTTACATACTGCAATAATACATAGAAAAAAATTTTTTTTTACAAATATAAAGTAAAATATCTGAGAAAAATATATTTTAAAACTTTGTGTAGAAAGCAACTTGATGCTAGAATTACAAAAGTTTTAACTAACTAATCTAAATAAATAATAATCAAATAACAGCTTAACCCCCTTCGAAATTAAAGGATATGATTTGCGCTTACATTGACTCAATTTATTACGAAATTTAGGAGTATATGAAATCCCACTTATTAAAACCGAAGGATCAAAGAATTATTATAATGGGGATATATATAACTAAATAATAGTATAACTAGTAGGCAATTTATTTGTAGAAGTAAAAAGAAGTAAGAATTAAAATGGCTGATAGAAAGTAGAATAGAACAGTGACAGCACTCGCAAGAAGAAATCATCCAAATAAATTTCAATGTGATGTGATTATGAGAAAAAACATCGAGAAAACCTTTTATTATGAGAAAAAACATTGAAATTGTATCGCATAAATTTTCAGTATGTAACGATACAGCATTATTTAACTTATCGAAATTATGGTTACGAATAAACACCAAAGTTAAAATAAAATTAAAATAAGGTGACAGAATGTGAAAGATGTGAAAAATGGCATATTAACCCTTTCAAGGGCGGTGGTCACAAATGTGACCACTTAAATTCCAAACTGGCACACGAAACCCAAAATATTTTAATAAAATTTTGCTTTTATAATGAACATCAAAGCCATTAAATAATAAGCCCAGTCAGATAAATGGGAAACTTTTCGCAAGTTGAAAATAGCGCCATCTAGCGGATGGGATGCTTGCATTCGGCACCAAGAATATTTTAACAAAATTTTGCTTCTAAAATTAAAGCTTAAAATAGGGAGTTCATATTTTCTAAAAAAGTCGTTTGTAAATTCCGGTGTCAGTCAGTAATTTCACATTTTAGGAACAGAATTTGTCTGTGCCGGGAAGGGTTAATTGCATAGTGATGTAAATTTCCATCACTTTTTATTTAACTTTTAATAAATAAATCAACTTCTTCGCCACCACTATATTTATATAGAAATATTAATCCAGTAAATTTCCCCTTTTTTTTTTTTTTCATTATAGGTTTAGCTTTAATGTAAAAGATCCCAATAATTAGCAAGCTGTTAAAGGAAGTGCAAAAACAAAACACCGATACAAACGATAAAAATCGTATAAAATATCGATATAAATAAATCGTATCGTTTCTCTGCGACGCACTTCTGTTTCGCCTTCCTCCCGCAGCAGATGAAGTGGCGCTAGTGTCCTCGCTAACAACTTTACCACTATCTGACTGGGCTTATTATTTAATGGCTTTGATGAACATGGACGAAAGCAAGTATTTACTTTATAAGAAATTCGTTTGCAAATTCTGGTGTCAATCAATCATTTCCTTTTTTACGAACAGAGTAACTCCGCACCTGAAAGGATTAAATCATTGCATTAAAAATCGTGCATCTGTAGAATAGTCTCATTTCACTTGAAAATGACTTCGGTGAAGCGGAAACATATAGATAATTTTTATAAAAAACTTGCTTTAATGTTTTGTATAACACCTTTTAGCAATTACCAAAGTATGTTATATCTGGATGTTCCGATTTGATATATTATATATTTACCGTCATTTCCGTCCTATAATTCGCGGATCAAACAATTATATTTCGACCCAGAAATTTTATTTCATATAATGTATCTTACTAGATCGATCCAAATATTTGACTTCAATCTCTATATCTATAAAATTATTAAATAAATTTTCTGGATCTAAACATAATTGTTTGATCCTTGAATTATAGGCTGGAAATCACAGTATTACATAGTTTCAATACTGATACAGACTCCGTCTTTCGTGCTGAACAATATCATAAATTATTTTGAGCTGTAATTTTGCGAAACTCACTTTTTCTAATATATTTATTAATACACGTATTCATCCTTCTACACTAATATTATAAAGAAGTAATGTCTGTGTGTCTATTTGTCTGTAGGAGGCAACTTCTAGAACTACCCAGCCGATTTCAAAACCAATGGTGTCAAAATGATGATAACCATCTATGCTCCAACATAGACTGTTTTCTGTCGGTGTAGCAACTCGCAAAGGGTTGCAGCAGCACAAAAAATCTAAATCCGTGAGTTCTCTGATATTGTTGGGACTAGAAACTTAAAATTTTGTATGGTGGTTACTTTTAAAATGTAAATGCTAGATATGAACGGTTTCAAAAAAGTTCAAAATTTAAAAGTGTGAAATAATCAAAAAACGTTCTAAATTAGGATTTATTTGGAAATGTTAGGGTTAAAAAACCGAAATTTGACATGGGTGTAACATTTAAGATGGAAATGGTCGCACAGAAATTTTTTAAATAAATTTGAAATTTAAAAGGATGCACAAGAAAAAAAAACTATCCAAAATTGCGGTTTCTTTCATACTATTAGGGGTAGAAACTTGAAATTTGGCATGGTGGTTACTTATAAGTTGTAAATGCTTGCTAAGAACTGTTTCTAAAAAAATTTTTAATTTAAATGGGTGAAATGAGCAGGAAAAGATCTAAAATGTTCTAAATTACGATTTCTGTAAAATTGTTAAGGATAGAAACTTAAAATTTGTCATGATGGTTACGCATAAGATGCAAATGCTCGCTAAGAACGGTTGCTAAAAAATTCTAAATTTAAAAGGGTGACAAGAGCAGCAAACGTTCTACATTACGACTTTTTTTCTTGTTAGGGTTATAAACTTGAAATGTATAATAAAACTAGATCCCCCCACCAAACAATTTAAAAGCAACACAGCGGGTTGCTACTCAGCTAGTATATAATGAAAGCTTTTAACTACTGAACTGTCACATTAATGTTACCTTTTATTGTTCTCGTGTGTACGTATGCTTTGTGCCACATTAAATCGTTTAATTAGGATAGATTATACAAAAGTCCCTATATACCTACATGCAGAGCTGCCAACCACTCATTAATATTCCGTAATATGTGGGTTAATTTGACCCAGGTTTAACATGTTTCGCACCAGAAAAAAAATTTGGAGGAATCTTTATTTATTTCATTTCAGGTTTCCGCGTGGAATTTATTTAATTTCATTTCTTAAAAAAATTTCTGGTGCGAAACGTGTTAAACCTGGGTCAAATTAACCCACAGATTACTGAATATTAATAAGAGGTTGGCAGCTCTGCCTACATGTTATATTAGTCTAAAAAAATTTAAACATTAAGGAAGGTTACGTAACACTAAAAGTTGGGAACCACTGATATGTAGTTATTGAGTAACCATTTTGAAATCACTTTATTGAGAATTTTGAATTGCATATATTGTTTACGGGTTACGACTGTTATATAAATCATCTATATACTTATTCAGCAGAAATCAGATAAGACATGCTCATTTAAATCGTAGTATCGGATAAATCAAACTTTTCTCAATTCCCTACAAATCGCAGCTCGTTGTTGATAAACGGTTATAAGAATGCCTGCTTACAACGAAAATGAATTCCATATTTTAAGTTCAACACTTTTTATCTAAATAATTTTAAACTTGTTCAACGAAGGACTTCTCACTTTAGACTCAATGCAAAGACAGTGACCAAAAAATGCAATTTTAACATTCGAAATTGTGACATGACAGATATGATATCCAACAGAACAATGGCATACGAATTTAATTTATCATGATTAGTCGAAAGGTTCATCATTATTGACATTTTCAGATACTTATCTTGATTTAATAGACTGCTTTAATGCCGGAAAAATCGGAAAATTTGCCGTATTTCATTTGACTGTTATAATAGAACAATAGCAAATAAAACCATTAAGGCAGAAATATATCGAGAGTAATAAAGATTCCTTAATAATTACTTTTTTGAAATTTTTCCGTTATATTGTTTAAAAGATAGCTTTGAAAAGAATGTCATTAAAGTCGTTGCTCAAGTCGACATCTAGGGTGACACCTGTAAAGGTGACATATCGCATAGCTGCAGACCTTTAGGATTTTTCTTAAAAATCAAAACTATATTATTGGAATCTGAGAAAGTTTGAGTGTATTTGTGTATCTTTACCGCTATCTCCTCCGGAACAACCAGAAATACAGAGTCCAGACCGGTAACATTTTACGCAGACAAATCCGGGGAGGTCTTTCTTTTCAATCGCTAAGGACCATTATCAGCCGAGATATGAATAAAGAATTATTATTAAAAACCCTCATTAAAAATCCTCATTAAATTTACTAACTACCAAGGTCCAGGTGATCGCTTCATAAAAAATCGAGATTCGTTTGAGGAAACAGGCCGGAGTGTGCGTAGTGCGCCCAGTATGCGCTGCCGAATGCAGTGGATCCACCGACACGAGATTCGTTTCAAAAGATTTCCCTTTAAAAATGTAAATTCATACAAATTCAGGTTTAAAATATAAAATAATGCAAATTAAATCTTCGTTTACAGTAACAAATCCGAGCGTGCGCAGCACGCTCGTCGTAAGCTGTCGAAGACAGTGGGGCCCCCAACACTAGGCACGTAGATTTTCGTTAAAAATAATAAAATCAGACAAAATTTGATTAAAGATAAAAAATCATGCAAATTTGATGTTTGGATGCAAAAACAAACAGGAGCGTCGGTAGCAGGCTCGGTGCACGCGGCCTAAGGCACCAAGGCTCCCTACACTATGCTCGTTTGGAAATAATTTTTTTTTAAATGTGAACATTGTACAATTTCGAATTTGTTTTGAAATAATAGACCAGGGCGTACATAGCACTCCCGGGTGCGCACTGCTGAAGGCATTGGAGTCCGGATCAATGGTTCGTCCGGGAAGAGGTTTGTTCGATTCGAAGTTTTTTATATTCGACGCTCGCTTAGAAAAACTGTCTAGCATAGAGGGAGAAGCCTACTAGTTTAACCCGGGAGAAATCGCGCATATCTAGGGTATGAATAGTTTTTACTTTGTCACAAATAAATACAAACAATAATTCTCAACTCATTTAGTCAATGGCAACTGCTACAAATTGTAGGATAAAATACGCTAAAGATTACTTTTCGAAAAGTAGTGGTGATAATTGTAAAATTCGTACCCACTCGGGGTATGTCATACCCCATGCGACTTCTCCCGGGTTAATAGTACATTTTGTCTTATTTAATCACCATAATTTGCTATTAAATAGTACAAAAACTTCTTTTAATTTTAGTGGTAACAAAAAAGGGAAAATTTGGCAGCTAATCATACACACTATATGGCCGAAAATAACCGGACACTTTCGATTTTTGACGTTTTGTCGAATATCTAGAGAAATACTTAACGTATTCTTCTGGAAATTCAGAAATACAAATAACATGTTTGATATTTTAATTTTCAGTGAAAAATTAATCACGAAGTTGATTACGGGACAGACAAAAAATTATCACCGAAACCTGCGATTAAGTAATACAGAATTCCCATTTAATTTTAGTCGTATAAAAAAAAGGCTCTTTAAAATTGGAAATTATGCATATAAATGCAAAGTTAGCAGCTACGCATGTGTATGTAAAGTTAGCATTATATTACTAATGTACAAATTACATGCACATTGCAGTGGAGCTGGATTAACACTAGAACTACCGGGAATTTTACTAAAGTTTTTTTTTTCCACACCAGAAATTTTATTTAAAACTACTTAACTCATTCATTTAACGAACTTCTGTGAGTTTTATATTTAATTTATTTTAAAAAGAAATTTCTGGTTCGAATCGGAATATATTAATTTGGTAAACGTCAAAATGACGGCTCATGGTAGTTCTAGTGTTAATACGAATTAAATCGAAATATGGGAAAAATCGAACTTTTATTAGTTCCTGCAATTCAAAACACATTGTACAGAAACAGGATCTAACGAAATCTAAGTATTATAAAAACTTTTCTCGTTCCCTTTAGCTTGTTTATAAGAAATTTCCACTAAATTACCAGTACTACGGTGGAAATCATTTAAAACGAAATTGAAACGTACATAAAAATTATCCGTTGTACACAAATATCTTTATAACGTATTTCTTTCCATCATGCACATGGAAATTTATAGATAATATTTAATTACCCCATTCGAGTTTGTTGTTCTATTAATAATATATGTCTTTACATTGACTATTATTCTATCTGTACAATTACTATTGTTATTATTTGATTGTAGTAATGATATCATTTGCCTTTATATTTACTATTATATACTATTCAACGTCCCGCGCTTTTTTAATAACGAAGAATATACTTTGAACCAGAAAATTTATTTAACACACTTGCATTTCGTTAATATTTTTTTCTTATTCAGAAATTCCGAATTCATGTAAGAAATTCTGGATAGTAATTTTTGCTTTATTTAATGAAAGACGTTTCGTTATTATATAAAGCAACAATTCTTCAAATAACTATTTCAATCAGAAAATAAAATGAAAAATAATGCGTCTCGCATAGATTATAAAACACTTTCTGACATTTCAAGAATATTTTATTTTTTAAAACAAAAATCTATCCAAATGAGCCTTGGATTGGGGACACGTCTGCCTTCGGCAGCGTACACCCTGAAGTATGTACGATGTAACATTTTAAACAAAAATCTATCTAAACGAATTAAAGGTCCCTCGTTTATAGTATTTGCTGATTGAATGTTTGACATTTAGATATATTAAACTTTCAATTCTGACCATAATTTCCCGAGAAAACCCAAAATAACATAAAACGCCCTCCCACACCCACTCACTGTTTTAAAAAGTGAATACAAAAAAGTTCCAAGACGCGTTTTTGACGCAACACAAAATGATATCTAGGAAGGTACTGAGAAATTCCTTCAAATTTAATCCCCTAAAAATTGTATCAATTTTATAAAATTCTGTACCTTATTTTACGTAACTTTGAAATTTATAATATGTGTCTATGATCAATAATTAAGGAATAAAAGCCTAGGTTAGTGTTTTTGGGACACCCTGTATATACAGGTGGTTTTATATAAAATTTCAATCTCTTAACAGAAACATTCTATTTCGAGTGGGAATCGTACATTTTCCCGGACAAAACGGAAATTTATTTTTATCCTTACTCCTTGAATGCTAAAAACGTAAATGTTCCTTTCAAGAAAGAACAAGTTGGAAATCGTGCGTCAAACGTGACAAATGAGGTGCGTTCGTACTATGACTAGTTTTATAAGTATTCAGATCTTGGTGCAATTGCTGTTTCACTTTCATGCAAAAATGAATGAATACAAAAATTATTTTGTATGCAATTTTCATATTATAGATATTAATTTTATTTTATGAAATTAAGTTTCAATACACTTTTACAAACAATTAATTACAATTATGTTACATTAAAATTATACTATTTGCAGCCCAAAATAAGACAATGTAAGAAAAAACATCGTTATTATTTCAGAGAAATGCATTATATCGTCTTTTATAATGGTATGATTAATTTTCTTAATAATATAAGTACATTTTAAGTTAGCAACATTTTATCTTTTGTTGATTTTTACTGAAAATACCAATGGGAAACTTAAGGATAGCTTTCAAATTTTCAGAACTTGAAATCAATTTTTAGACTATTTTTCCATTTGATATCTATTTTTCCGGAAGCATCTATCGAAAATAGTGTTGGTAGATTATATGATTGCAATAATTAAACAATTTTAGTATACAAATTCCATTTTTAAATTCAGTCATGCTTAAACAATATGAGTCCATCTTAACCCTTTGAGGGGCGGTGGTATATATTATATATCACCTAATTTTAATCCGATTCAAACCAGAAACTTTTAATTAAATTTTAATTTTTTAACTTTGTCGAGAAAAAGTTGAAAAATTGCTTATTCTTATTTTGAACTAAATTCTTTCCTAAATTGCGTTGGGAATTCAACGTTACAGGAGCACAAGTGCTTGCCCCTGAAAGGGTTAAATATTACTTAATCATCATGGCAACTGGGAATCATTACCTATTATGATATATCATTGAATTAATTACGTATGATAGGAATTAATAGAATGAAGAAAACTTTTATTAATATCTTTTTAAATTTTGATTCGATTTTCATAAAATTTGAAATGACTCGACAAAATTCTGCAACGATTATATATATTAAATTTCACACAATTCGGCTGTGTAGTTTTTGAGCTGCTATATGTGGACAGACGAAGAGACGGTCAAAAGGACGGACCAGACGAGGACTACGTGCTGCGTATTTATATAATTACGAAAGCACCTAAAGACGGAAATATTCCTTTTAAATTGAGAGAAAACTGAAAATTTCCAGTAAAATTCATACAATTGATGTTTTGGTCTGCAACCAAGTCGTTGTGTGTGACCAGATACTGTACAATACAGAGTATCCTCTAATGCGAGTACCCAGGTTCGAATCCGTAGGAAGGCAAGATGATAAAAATCAGGTGTGATAATATTCATTATAAATACTTGTTCCGTGTAAATATGTATCAGTATCATCATATATATTTTTTCTGTTGTCAAAATCCCTTTTTTCTTACGCATTTACCAAACGCACATCAATGAATGAGGTATCATTCGAAAGTTTTTTAAAACGGCTTCTGACATAATACACTCACATTTCGTTAAAACATGTTTTTTGATAAAAAAATGCAGTTAATTTAAAATTAAACCAGCACTGTTTTCAAAAATGAAAGGAAAGTTTTTTTCTGAAATCATTATTGCCACAAAAATAAAATATCGCAATATATTGTACTTAACAAAGATTATAAAAAAATAAATCGTTCAAAATTAATAAAGTACGCACGAGTTTATTTTATATATATGATTAAAAGCAAAATTCAAATTCAAATATTTAGAAGAAAAATACACCGTCGATCGATTGAAGCAGTGGTATTTCACGTGTTCCCTAAAATATACGTTTTGTTATAATGAATTAAACTGTATTTTATGTATATTCAATTTATTTTTCCATGTCCCGTGTTTTTCTCAAAGCGGATGACGTCATCCTCTAATGCAGTTAAAATGCGGTTGCTATTTTTTTTTCTTCTTTCGCGTGCCTTTTGCTATCTTCGATCAGTTTTTACTGTAACTTTGATGGAATAAATGAGATGATAGACTGGCTTGACAAATGTTTTTGTAGATATTTTTCCCCTTAATGTTCCTTTAGAAGTTTAAGCCTGCATCTAAAATATATTAGATATTCCTAATACATATTAGACTACGGTGCGAAGTCCTTGCACGGGTCTAGTAATACATAATTATTATTTAGTTTATTTATTCATTTTTTTTTAATATTGCGCTATTGCTCACATTTATTTCTAAAAACTAATTTTCCGTCTTGAATAGTGGAAAATTTCTATCTTGAAAACTAAGGATTGCCAAACGAAAGTTTTGTGAAAAAAGTCGAGTAGACAGCAACTTTGTTGCCAGTATATTTTCCGTTTTTCCACGAAATGTAAGTTGCACCACATTTTCATGTTTGCGAAGAATCAAAAGTCGCAAATGATAAAACCACCTATGATGAGGAATTATTGTAAGCGGAAATTATAACAATTTGTTCACTGGCAATTTAATATGAAATCTGGATTTTGAAACTATACAAGTCCCACCTTTTTCTGCAAGGTCTTTAGTCAAATTGATTCCTAAATAAATTTATCGAATTTATGCGTTAGCAAGTATTTTATTTTATACAAGATTAATCTATTTAATAGAGTCTAACCAGGGCTTAATTTCTAAGAAAAAAGTACCGGATACCTAATATTCTGCAGTACCAACACCCATGCGTACCCCTCCCCTTCCCCCTCCCCTCCTCCGTCACTCCAATCGGCATATTTATATCAAGACTCCCTTAACATAGATCAGACTTGACAATCCGGAGAATGTCTATGGGAGAAAATGTCCGCGGTAATTGCCAACTTATTAACCCTTTGAGGGGCGGTGGTATATAATATATACCACCTAATTTTAATCCGATTCAAACCAGAAACTTTTAATTAAGTTTTACTTTTTTAACTTTGACGAGAAATGTTGAAAAATTGCTTATTCTTATTTTGAACTAAATTCTTTCCTAAATTCCGGTGGGAATTCAACGTTACAGGAGCACAAATGCTTGCCCCTGAAAGGGTTAATTGACTTTCTCCGGAAAGTATCGCCGCCTGGTGGATACTACCGCAGAGTTGCCAAGCCTCCGGCTTTTTGAACACCAGTATATTTTTAGAGAAAATGTTGTTCATTTAAATTCCAGAATTATCCGATCAAAAAAAACAAAATTGTCTGTACTAAAAAACTGGTATCCAAAAAGAGAATAGAAAAATCTAGCAGCTCTGCTACCGCACAGCTGCCAACTTTTTCGCTTTTTTCTTACCACTAAAATTTAATAGAATTTTTTTCATCATGTAATCACAAGATCTTGTCAATTTAATAAGATGAAATTTACTAAAAAATTTTAGTGGTAGGAAAAAAGCATAAAAGTTGGCAGCTATGCTACCGATACTAGTTCATAAGCAAATGCATAAAACAAATGGAGCTGTGAAAAAATTTCGTGTCGTAAATACTCCTATTACTGACGATTGATGGCGCTAGTAGCAGGACAAGTATAGCGGTCAAAAGAAACTTGCTGATTGAGAGGTCTGATACTATGATAAGGAGGTCTTGATTTATATTTCCTCATACATTATTTTCAAAATTTAAAGCATTGGGTTTTTTTTTTTATTTAGCAAAATAAAAATTTTAAATACATCTATCTACGTATACTTAGCTATCAACTATTCCACTTTTTAGTTATTACTACTTAAAAATATAAACCTTCGCCTAATCTTAATGTTAATTAATCACACAATTCTGTGATTAAATAAACTTAGGATTATGATTATGAAATAGTGTTAACACAAAAAAAATGAATAGTTCGCAGTTATGCAGAATAGAAAAAAAACTATTTCTGTTTACTCTTTATTCTGATCAAAATAGCATTAAAATGATTTGAAATGGAAATAAATAAATTTCTGAATTTAAGACAGATTGAGCTCGAGCCTGGCCAAACCCAAAGACTGATATAAAAATCGAGCCTGATTCATCTCCATCTCTTACGTGAGCGACACATTAGTCACTTATAAGTGATTTGATACAAAAGAAGGCAAAAGATTGGAGATGGGAGGGAAAGGAAAGGGTCATTTAGGATTCGTTTTTCGGAAGCGTTATTGCACTGGGCTCCGCAGTGTTGTGTTTATGAGCTCCGGTGAATTTTGCCCTATATTTAAATATTTACTAAAAACAGAGAAGTACCGGAGCTGAGCTCCGGTGGGCTCCGGCGCAAATTAACCCCTGAGTCTAACAAAATATCCCCAAATATATGATATAAATATACAGGGTGTAACTGAAATGCTTCAACAAACTTTGAGGGATGATAGTACTCATGAAAACGAACAAAAAATGCAACGGAACATGGGGTCGCAAATGACGTTTAACCCCTTCAGGGGCAGTGGTATGTTTATGAAAGCGCTTAATTTTAATTCCAAAACGCCATAATGGCACCAGAATTTTGCTAAAATCTTTTCCATTTAATATGTATGTGAAATATAGCCTTTTTACTTACCCATCATACGTAGTATAGGGTAAGTCTTGTAATCGTTTTGAAAATCGAAAAAAAATTTTTGACGGATTTACACGTTTCAGACACTGGAGATTCCGAAAAACATATTTTTAGAAAAAAATTTTTGCCGTCCGTCTGTGTGTCTGTGTGTCTGTGTGTGTGTGTGTCTGTAAACGCTCTATCTCCCGAAAAAATTGAGATAGAGACTTGCAATTTGGTATGCACTTAGTATGTAATAATGGGAAGAAGCCTATTTCATTTCAATAACCTCGATTAACCGGAACAATTTTTTTCGGACTCTCGAAATATTCGTTCTGATGAAAGGTATATAAAAATGTTCGAAATTGTTTATTTTAAGAAATGAATATAAAAGACAATAAAAAAACATAAATTTTGAATAAAGCATGAAGTCGATCGGATAATTAGTTGCCGAGATATTTGGAATCCTATTTTCCACACTCTTCGATTTTTCATGACCCTGTATTTCATCCAAATTTCACTTCAAAGATATATTTTAATTGGAGATTTGACGCTTAATCAGATGCAATAAACCGCTAGTTCTTATTTACAAACAAATTTTTTTTATAAATTCCGGCGCCAGTCATTTATTTCAACATTTTAGTACTAAAAGTAGTTTGCCCCTAAAAGGCATACAAATAGAGAAAATGCGTCTGAAAATGGACTGGCACCGGAATTTACAAAAAAAATTGTTTGTAAATAAGAAAAAGGCTATATTTTTCATAAATATTAAATGGAAAAGATTTTAGCAAAATTCTGGTGCCATTGTGGCGTTTTGGAATTAAAATTAAGTGGTTTTTTAGACATACCACTGTCCCTGAAAGGGTTAAATGTCATTTGCGACCCCGTGTTCTATTGCATTTTTTGTTCATCTTCATGAGTACTATCATCCCTCAAAGTTTGTTGAAGCATTTCAGTTACACCCTGTAGATTCGTTCTGATAAAAAATTTACCTAACTTTTATGGAAGAAAAATATACATAAGTAGGAGGAAATTGGCATTCAAGACACGCCTTTAGTCAACAGTGTAGATTTTAAAACATGAGTATACTCGTGAGCGGTTAACAAACTGTTAATAAAGTTTTTTTTTTCATAATGATTATTGCATGTCGCATAAAAGTCCAATCCGTTTCGACTTTGTGATCCATTCAATGTATTGGTGTTCTTAATTTCTTTTCACTTTTTAAGTACAACCTTTATACGACAAAAAAGAAACAAATCAAATTCTCAATTTATCTTTTAAGTATATAATTAAAAATGTATATTCATAAATCTCTTTTGAAACTCGAAGAACGCTATTTTTGATATCCTCATGAATATAAAATAATGTTGTATATATAAATTTAAAATGAGAACTTTAAAATAAACAACTTTTTTATTTTTCGCGCATAACATACTTCAGAAACTGTACGTTAATTGTGAATTGTGAAAACATTTCACTTGCGTCTCGTAAGAAAAAAAAATCTAACGAAAAAAAAAAAAATCAGCAGTTAAGAGCTTAAAGAATTTTTGCTCATAAAATACTTTCTTTAAAATTTGCGCGAAAGGGAAATTCTTTAAATGTTTTTTAAAACAAATTTTCTGACAAGTAAATTATTTTTGCAATTATGTTTTTATTGTGAACAACTTTGTTTCTTTTAATACAAAAATGTAAATTATTTAGATTACTTCTTTAATTAAAACAGTTTAATTTTTTGTTTTTAGTTTATCGATTAATTTCTTCTTATTGAAAGAAAAAAAGCAACAGAAATGAAATATTTTTTTTAATCAATCAGTAAAAATATTAGACATTTAAAGTATAATTTCCGGTTAAAAATTGTCACTGTATTTGAGAAAGCTATAAAAAGCTTTATGTATCTTTTATAGCAAGTAATGTTTACTTGATCTTTTAATTTATGAAAAAAAATGACATGTTCACATTATCCCTCTAATTCCCTCTAATGATGGTAAAATATGTTCTAGACATTCCGTAATTGAGAAAATCTGAATTCATACCAGAAAATTTCAGTAATAAATTTAGCTCTATTTAATGACAAAATTTTTGTTATTGAATGAAGTAAATATTGCAATTTTAAATTTCTGGAACGCTACACTGGTGGCCAAAAGTTTGGACATATTTTGAAAGTTTCATGTTTTTCAACTTTGTGTGCTTGTAGAATATATTACTTTTCACTTAAATACAAACGTTTATATATCAAATTGAAGGTAATTTAATGTAGAATTTAATAATAAAAACAGTATTACAATATCGGTATTACAAAAAAAAAGGGTTATGCTCATTTTAATAGAACAAACAAACACAAATCGTTTTGAATAAGGACGTGTTTTGTAATAAAAGCGTACTAGCCAATCACAAATGCTGTTCTGAGAACCAATCAAATGTCTGTAACTATAGTTTAGGTTATTTGGATGGTAAAAGAGTTATTGTTGTGGACATATTTTGCTGAATGATGCATACTAGTACAATTAAATAGAGTATTGCTGTTTTTGAATATTTAAAGTCCTTTTTTTTAATTAAACTAATTTTAAACAATGTCATCAACAAGAAGAACTAATGGAACATCTACAAAAAGAAGCCGAATTGTCATATTGAGAGAAAATGGCCTCTCTTATGCTGAAATTGCAAGACAAGTTGGTGGTTCAGTGACTTGTTCTGGTGTACGAAAGTTCTGTTTACGGTATAAAAAACGAAATCAGTGGAAAATAAGGCCAAATCAGGCCGAAAAAAAGGCACAAGTGCTACTGCCGATAGAAAAATTAAACGGCTATGCCTTCAAGATAGAAAAATTTCATCAGATGCCATTATATGTGAAATGAATGCAGCGGGTATTGCAGTAAGTTCAAGAACAATAAGAAGAAGTTTATCAGGATTTTGACTACAAGCTAGAATTCCAAGGAAAAAACCATATTTAAATCAAAAGCAACGCGAAAAACGAGTTAAGTGGGCAAAATAACACATTAAATGGTCAGAAAATCAATAGAAGCAAGTAATCTGGAGCGATGAGAGTAAAATATCGTTCTTTGGTAGTGATGGTAGAAAATACGTGAGACGTAGAGTAGGAGAAGCACTTCATCCTGATTGCATTGAAGCAACTACAAAAACCCAACAAGTGTCATGATTTGGGCATGTATGTCTGCAGATGGTGTGGGCCGAATTCAAGTGATTGATGGCATCCTGAATGCCAAAAAATACATCGAAACTGTCCTGGAAAAAAAATTGATACCTTCCATCAGGGATCTCTTCCCCAACAATGCACCATTTATTTTTCAGCAGGATTCATCTCCATACCACACAGCAAAAGTATGCAAAGCATGGTTTCAAAATAAAGGCATAGATATATTACCATGGCCAGGAAACAGACCTGATCTCAATCCAATTGAAAATTTGTGGCGACGTTTGAAAATTCTTGTAAGAAAAAAACGTATTGATTCTTGGCACCATGTGATTACGAAAGATGAACACCAAACACTCGTTCACTCGATGAAAAGACGCTGTGAAGCTGTTATAAAAAATAAGGGTTATCCTACTAAGTATTGATTGTGTAAGTATCACTTTAAAAAAAATGCAAACCTAAGATAGATCTTACTATTAGTTGCATAACTTTTTTTGTAATACAGATATTGTAATACTGTTTTTATTAGTAAATTCTACATAATATTACCTTCAATTTGATATATAAACGTTTGTATTTAAGTAAAAATTAATATATTCTACAAGCACAAAAAGTTGAAAAACATGAAAAAATCAAAAAATGTCCACACTTTTGGCCTTCACTGTATATGGAATATCTGAATTGAAAAAACTACTGAATTGGAAACAACGGCGGTAGCATATATGCTACCATGGGCATAGGAGGGTTATTGATGAATCAAATGTCATTTAAAATTTCCCTGCATCATCCTGCAAAAATTATTCGTGATGAAGAAAAATCCTATTACACTAGGTGTCCTTTCTTCCATTGGTCAATTGCGAGTCCCGAAACCAATAGTTTTATAGGTATACTTCCAAACCCAAAAACGTTACGCCCAAAGTTATTTTCTTAAGTATTGCAGTTTAAGACAGTTTAGCATCATTTTTTTATTCATATAAAAATTGCTTAAACTTAACAAGTAAGTTTTAAACTAATTGATTGAACGTGGCTTATCTTATTTGCCAATTGTAATTTATTAAATCATCGATGCAATAAATAGTCTATTGTTGTGTAGAGATATAAGACTTGGCTACAAAGTACCTCTATGTCTGAAGTATGCACGTCGAAGCCAGTTTTTCCATTTGTTTGATAGTTAGCCGAGCTATTGATTAAAAACCACAATGAACATCGCAAAAGAGCGTGCTATCGCAGTTGTATTTCCGCGGCGCGAGAAGCAGTAGGAAACGGAAAGCGGAAAATGTTTCGCATTTTTTTTTTTTTTTGTTGTATTTTGAAACTGCTGCATCTGCTTTCTTGATCGAAATACGAAAAAAAAAAATAAAGAAAGGAAGAAAGAAAGAAAAAAAGAAAAGAAACCCATATATTCATGGTATCTTTGCTGTGTTTTTCGTTATTTTCTACATTTTTAAAAATCCGTATCCACTTTCTGGAAATAAATACAGAAAAGGAAAAAAACACTTATTCATGGTACATTGGCCTTTCTAACGATGATTTTGTTTTAAAAATATTAATATGTACTATTTAAAAAAAAAACATTATGGAAATCTTTTCACGAAATCGCCACACTTTTCTTATTCCCAGTACCTTCCCAAATATCATTTCGATTTGCGTCAGAAAGGTATGTTTCAACTTTATCGTGTTCGCATTTTAAAAGAGGAAATAGGAGGAGAGGTGCGTATTATAATATTTAGGTTTTCTAAGGAACTTTTGGTCAGAATTGAAAGTTTTTTTATATCTAAATGTCAGAAATTAAATCGTTACTATAACGGGATCTCTTAGCTCGTTTGGATAGATTTTAGTTTAAATATATACAGTCAACTAAATCTGATCGTGTACACTGCTGAAGTCAGTGGGATCTCCTGCATTAGGTTCGTTTGGGAAATTTTCATTTAAAAATATAAATTCGAAGCAGATCGGATCGTGCGTAGCACACCCTATGCACACTGCCAAAGGCAGTTGTGTCCCAAACTTTATATTCATTTGGACGAATAAAAAATCGTACAAATTCGAGGTTGTACAGTGTCAAAGTCAGTGGGGTCTCTAACATTTGGTTCGTTAATTTTAACCTTATTTGTGACACAAATTCAGAATTCAGGTGATATAAATTAGGTGACATGATTGCTATTTAAAAATAGTAGCAGAAGTTAGCTCTAGTGGTAATCAAGTCCTGAATAAGACTCTTTTTCATTTCTTTGGGCTATTTTCACTTAAAAAGTAAAAAATATGGCCTCGCGTATCAAGAAATATTTTAATAAACATCCACCTTCTCCATAAATAACCGCAGCTAAATAAAAATGTTATTATATGTCACGCAATATATCAACCTTCTTTTCAGGATATAATCAAATAAACAAAAACAAACATACAAAGGATAAAATTTTTGTGGTCATCTAGTTCTATTTATTTATAAAACATTGTGTTTCAGGCAAAATCTCTAATCCGAATTGCATTATATCGTTAAAAGGCATTCCATTACATAATTAATATCATTAATGTGATTGCAGAAAGAGACGAAATATTAATCTGCAGACTCACGTTTATTTTTGTTGGTCATTGAAAATTTATTTGTTATATTTCACATAGAAAGAAAATTACTTGTTAAAGTGACAGTTTGGGAATATCAATTTGTTTGTAATGAAAATGCGTTTATGCTGATTTATTTTATTAATAACTGAATACATTGAATGATAATAGAACTGAATTTAAAGATAAAAGAGTTGTTAGTGCATGTTTATACACAACGCGAAACAATTTTTTTTAAAGGAAGATTTTTAGTAAATTCAAACAATCTATATAAAATTCTGATGAACACTAAAATATATGTATCTAGGGCACAAAGCGCAAAGCATTTATCATTCATTTACAGTGTCTCAAAAAAGAATTCGGATACATAATAGTCTACTGAGGAAAAACTGTTTGCGGCGTATTTTAATGACGTTACATTGTTTCAAATATAATGAAATTTATATACATTACTGATGTTCACTACATGAAACTTGCTTGTAGAACATGGTATGATTGCATTTGCAGAGGTGTCAAACTCTCACTAATCTTCCGTAATATGTGGTTTAATTTGACCCAGTTTAAGAAAGCTTCGAACCAGAAAAATTATTTGAGGAATTTTTTTATCCTGTTAATTTCAGATTTCTACATGGAATTTATTTAATTTCATTTCTTAAAACATTTCTGGTGTGAAACCTAAGTTAAATTAACCCATATATTACGGACGATTAGTGAGAGCTTGGCACCTCTGCATTTATTGTTCATTTACAGTGATACACAAAACACTTCGGTTACAATACTGTCTACAAGAAATGCTAGAACTGCGGTTTCAGTTATGCTATGCGTTTTTAAGTTTCACAAAGATTTCGCAATCTATGTGGTGCGTATAAATTCTATACAACGTATATACGGCTGCACAAACGCATTTGTTAGCATTCGTATGCATTTGCGGGAATTGCTTGAAGATAGTTTTAAGTTAGTTATGCATTTTCCAGCTGAACTATATTTCGATATTTTATTAGAGAGATGTTTGTAGAACATAAATAAATTCATGTACAATGCTACGCAAAGAACTAGATACATTGTCGTCTATTTATGATCATTTTTGGTAGAGTGTTTTTAGTAGTTTTATGCGTTTTTTCCCTGAAATAAATTTTAGCTTAATATATGGCGTATATAAATCTCCAGATAATACATAGGGCTATACAAAAGAATTCGATTACATGTACCGCTTTATCAGAAATATGGCATGCTGGTCACATTGCTGCCAATGCGAGGCTAACGAAAAAGACAGGCTACAGCGGTGCATTCCAGTAATCTTTTTTTACAGACAGCTAGAGTGACGTGATGCTCTTTTAATACACCTGCATTGGTGCATGCGAGCATCACGTGACTCCCGCGGTCTGTAAAAAAAGATACGCGTAAAGAATCGCGGTAGCCTTTCTTTTTCGTTAGCCTCGTTGCCAATGCATATACCGTAATTTTTGATTGATTTTTTTTTTGTTTTGTTTTGTTTTTAGAGTAAATAGATTTCTGTGTCCTCATGATTAAGTAAAAAAATAAGTTTTGAATTCTTCTTATAAAATTATGTACAACATGGTTTATAAAAACTTTTCTAATTTTAAAATGTAGCAATTTGCACTCAAAAATTATGAGCTACTTGATACACCTGTAACTTCCATCACCTTCAAAATAGGCTATATAATATTGAATTTTTAAGTAAGGGAGTCTTTTATGAAATGCTTTTTGTGATAACATTCAAACTAAGTGCAGCATTCTCAAACACATTTATTATACAAAGAAAAGAGAACCATTATACAATAAACAATAAGCTAAATATATTGTTTATTTCTTTTCATTAATGTCTTACATAGCACATTATTGTAAGATTTTAAAATTTTTAAATGATAGAGTAGCATCAGTGGCGTAGCCAGGGGGGGGGGCGGTTCTGGATGCTGTACATACCACTAATTTTTTAAAGTTTTCTTTGCTTTACCTAATAGGAGAACTGTCTGCAATATTCAGTGCAAAGAAAACTTTACAATATTATTGGTATCCAGAACATTTGGACCCCCCTCCCTGACTACGCTACTGACTAGCATAAGGAACTTTGCCTCTTCATAAATGGAGGCACTCAGCATTTAGCTCTTTTCATTGTTTTGTAGCTGGTGCTGGCCCTGGTCTCGGAATGGGCCCTGGTGCTGGTCTTGGAAGTGGTCTTGGTGCTGGTCTTGGAACTGGTCTTGTTGATGGTTTTACTGCTTTTTTTGGTGGGCGGAAAACACAGCCCTGAAAAAATAAAATTAGTTACATTTCGATTTTTAAGTGCAGAGGAAACTTCTTATAACGACAATAAAGGTAGCCTGAAAGTTATTCCTTGAGCGCTGACTTTATTATGTCCAATTTCTTTACCACATCAAAAGGTTTATTAATACAAATTGTACAGTCGGGGAAAACAATTATTACGTTATGCCATTTTAAACACCGTTAGCCGTAAAAGAAAAACAAGTTACTTTTATTTGATATTTGTAAATATTCTTTAGCGAGACTAAATCTATACTAAAATCTGTAAAATCTTTAATTTTTTTAAGCCTTCAAATTTGACAAAATAAAAAATCTCTAGCTTTCATATGGTTGATTACAAATATTCACTGCATTTCTACAATTGAGGGAGTTCGGGCAAAAGAGTGCTAAGGCTCATTTTTGAACTTCTGAGAGATATCAGTTTGAAAATTAGATCAAATAGTCAAATCAAAATATATAACATTAAGTTTTTTGTCAATTTCTGAGTAACATTTCAGATATTCTGAATAACAATATGGCATTACTTTAATGATATTACTTTAAGACTAAACATTTTTTTTTCTGGTAAAAAAGTTCTAGAAACATCTGGGGTTAAACAAATCTTGGGATATATGCTGCCACCGAATGACATTAGAAAAATATAATATGTAGGATATTATAATTTACACAGGGTTCGTACGGATCAAGGAATTTTCCAGGAGTGTTACCAGTATTTGATTTATAGAAAAAGAAATCTAAGTGAAACTCGCGAAACTTCAACTTCTTTTAAGAAGAGATTTTCTGTAAGAAAATACTGGTACCGAAGAATTTCCTGGTCGCAAAATTCCAGGAGCCGTACGAACCCTGTTTACATTATTAAGCAAAAGATTACAGTGTCAGATTTATTTCATCAAAAATGTGTCTTGGCACTTCCTTGCCCCGAACCCTTAAACTATCCGCATTAATTATTTATAAAAAGGAGATTTCAGAGGCACTCTCCAAATTGAAGTATTGCTTTTATATCTAGAATACGAAAATCGAGAATATCACATACACCAATACCTAAACCAGTATCATAACAACCTGATTACCGCATGAGCAAATTTCCGACAATATTTTTTAACAGTACTTTTCATCTTATTTATGAGATAAATATTGCGTTTAAAACAGGCGACGATCAGTGTTGCCAGATTGGGGATTTTTTTTAATTAAGATTGTTTGGCTGTCACCACGTTTTGTAAATAGAAATTTTTGGCCTATGTAATGGCAGATTAAAAATTCTGAAAAATTAGGTGAATTATACTGTTCTAAAAAAGTGATGACAATGAAACAATCTGGATTAAAAAAATCCCCAATCTGGCAACACTGTCGACGATGACTATTCAAATATGATGGTGAATGTTCGCCTCTGCCATAATCAGACTATGTATATCATGATTCTTTCAAGATAACTAAACAGCCATAAAAAGGAAAAAAGCTAAAACTTTATCGGAAGCATTTATTAATAAAAACCAATAAAATTTCTCATTTGTTTTAATCCACATTTTTAACATTAATTTAACTATTCGTATCACATGTAACAAATTTAAGGTAATTTCGAAAATAAGATACTTATGTTTGGGTTTTTAAATAGCAAGCTTGTAAAAATCATGTTTATAAAATTATAATTTCAGGCCTTGTAAATAAAAATTCATAAAAGTAATTGAACATATTCATTGTGCATAATAATTAGTAAGCACTAATTATTCAAGTTCTTCTCTTGTGGCACAAATTTTTCTCGTTAACCCTTCTTTGCATGAGTTTTTCTTTTACTATTGTGTTTTTTTATACATATATTAAATATTAGACACCAGAAATTTTAAGATAGATTTTTAACTTTGTTCAGCAACATAATTTACGGGAAATTTACTGGATTAATATTTCTATATACCGTAATTTCCGGCGTATAAGCCGCAGCTCAAAGAGTCGTTTTTCGACCCAGAAGTATTATTTTATAAAATGTAACTTAAAAGATCGCTGTAAATATTTAACTACAATTATTGAATAAAATTTCTGGGTCGAAAAACGACTCTTTGAGCTGCGGCTTATACACCGGAAATTACGGTAAATATAGTGGTGGCGAAGAAGTTGATTTATTTATTAAAAGTTAAATAAACAGTGATGGAAATTTACATCACTCTGCAATTAAGGGTTAATTTTCTTTATTAGTTAACTTTTATTTTGCCGAAAATTAGCAAAATAGCTTAAACAAATTTTGACCCCCTGAAAAAAAACGAAACAAAAAAATTGAATAAACTTTGATTTTAGAGTTACAAAAACAACTAACGAAGTGCGAAAAGTCGCGTTCGAAAGCTTGTTCAATACTAAATCTAACGAGCCCATCGGCAAAGTTGCTACGTAGTGGGAGAGACGAATAAAAACGGCGAGAAGGGTATACGCGCCTGACGTGTCGGACGGATAACATAGTACAGTTATTATACGCGTAATGAACATGTTAACATTAGAAGCTTAAAACTTTGAATGATTTTTAAGTCAAAACTTTTGGTCCAAATGACTCCCAATTTGGTAAGTGGACATAAATTTTAACGTAGGTAAAAAATATGTAGCCAAAATTGGAATTGCTCTCAAAAATTTTAATCCTAATATATATCCATAGATATCCGCCAAAGTCTAATTCATTCACATGAGATCGACATATTTTTAGGCCTTATTAAAATTAATATGAAATACTTTTCTTTTATGGCATATCTTTTTGCTTGAAAATATTTTCTTTATTTAATGTTTATTTATCTACTTTTTGTCTCTAACAGATGAATTATTATATGACATAAAACCATTGATTTATTCTAGCATAATTTTGGTTTTGTTTATAAAGTTATTTCACATTAAATGTCTCGTAGAAAAAGATTATCATTTAAAAGGTATCTATGCGTAACTAATAGAAGTATTTTTTTAAATGTTTGAAATCATAACTAGAAATGCCAAATCTTTTTGTCACATTTGAAAATTTGTAATTTTATAAAATATCCCCATGTCTATAACTCTTATTCATATTATTTTTTAATGAGAAATTTAAAAAGTGCATTCTGTAATACGACTTTATAATACTTTTTACTCTTTATTATTTCTAAATTTATAATTAGCTCTATCATAATATTTAATTTCATTTCCTAAAAATTTCATTGTAAGCAATAATATTTTTAATATAATATATTTTGAGATATTTTGACATCATAAAACTAAATTTTAAGTATAAGAA
The DNA here is from genome assembly GCA_963931845.1 of Maratus michaelseni. Taxonomy (NCBI): domain Eukaryota; kingdom Metazoa; phylum Arthropoda; class Arachnida; order Araneae; family Salticidae; genus Maratus; species Maratus michaelseni. The sequence continues at coordinate 104,191,655 of OZ007600.1, forward strand.
TACACTTACCATCAATTTCCTGTCTTGTTCTGTAAACTGAAAGAATTAGGAAATTAATTAATGGCTCTTATATTTTTGTAAATGTAAAAAGTATTTGTCTACAATGGCAAATTTTATGAGATTATACAAATGTATGCTTCATATACTTTTATGTACTGCGACTGTATTTTTATATGCAGGGATGATTGTGTTCCGGTATTTTGTACACCACTAAATTTATATAGCAATCTTTTTCTTATTTAATCGATAGATTCTGCGATGACCTACTAAGAATATTCCTATATAAATTTAATGGTGTACAAAATACCGGAACACAATCACCCCTGTATATGAGATTTTAAGGAATAGGACATTTTATATTACTCTATATTCCGCAAGCGGAAATTCCGATGGATATTTAAGAAAGTGAAATATTTCACTGAAAACGTGTTTTAGGTAGTGGATACCACACTGTTTATGCCCTCTATACTAAATCGAAATTAGCCGAGTTTTAGCTGTTAAACTTTCTCCTGGGTCTAGAATCAGCTGCTCATTAGCGATTGTTAAGAGTTATTTATTAGTGATCTCAATAAAGTTTTGCTGGATTTAATAAATCCATTGGTTATAAAATTGAAATACTCTAAATTGGGATTGGGTGAATCCTGTAGTAATACTGGGACCTAAAACAAAAAAAAGTGTTTTAATTTGGGTGTGAAGTAAATCAGAGCTCGCAGAGTTTTCACTGTACTACCACTATTTTAAACCGATATCTTTATTCTAGACTTCTGTTGCAGATGTTATAGGAATCTACCATAATTTTTTTTACTTGAAACAGTGGTAGAAAATGCAGAAACATTACCTTGTAGAAAGAGCTGAGTAAATTTTGTCTGGTGAATCAGTAACGAGTGTGACTCGTGGTAAGTAATGTATATCTTGTGAATCCATCACGAGCGTGACTGACTCGTGATTAATCATTCTAAATACATCACTAATTTAAATAAATAAAACCATTAGGGATTAAATCGGATCTAGATCTACTCTTTTGAGAGTATGGATGTCATTCATCAATACTCTAGAGATAACAGCACTAATTAATAACCTAACACACACAATTCTGATACAAAACATTTTCTGTGGATGTGATTAATCAATACTTTACACATACTAATAGCACCAATTGGTAACCGAGCACAACGGTTGGGATACAAAATATTTTCTATGTATGGGATTCATCAGTACTCTACAGATAACATCACTAGATGGTAACCTAGTTACAAGTTCTGATACATAACATTTTCTATGAATGTGATTCATCAATATTCTACAAATAACAGCGTTAATTAATAACACAATATACACGGTACTCATACAAAACATTTTGTATTTGGTTCAAGTAGTCCTCTGCTGTGTCCAAACAACTCCAAGTTACATTATTGGGTATTTTGTGTTTAGTGTAATCTGCAAAGTGGTTAAACTTGAAACATAATAAAAATTTATCATATTTTATTAAGTCAAGAAATAATACAAATTTTATTAAGTCAAGACTAAGTCAAGACTTAGGTTTAATTATAGTCTTAGACATAGGTGCCAACCTCTCATTAATATTCCGTAATATACGGGTTAATTTGACACAGTTTAACAGCGCTTCAAACCAGAAAAATTATTTGATGAATCTTTATTTATTCAATTTCAGGTTTCTACCTGGAATTTATGTAATTTCATTTCTTAAAAAAAATTCTGGTGCAAAACGTGTTAAACCTGGGTCAAATTAACCCGCATATTACGGAATATTAATGAGAGGTTGGCACCTATGGTCTTAGAGGTAGTCTTTCGACTATATTTAACCTTTTGCACTCCACTGGCACCTATACGGTGACATACTAAGTTTAATCCTAAGCGCCACAATGGCACCTGAATTTTCGATTAAATTTATTTGAAAATATGTCAATGCATTTGTTCGTGTACATAATAAGCCTAAAATTTTGTTTCAAAATTCCGGTGTCATTGTGACATTTGGGGATTAAACTTAGTATGTCACCGTATAGGTGTCAGTGAAGTGGAAAATGTTAATACTAATAGTAGTAAACTATAACATCGTTATCTCACACCTTTAACTTGATTGAGTTGTAATAATGGTTTATTTTTATTTTATTTTGGGTGTGGGGGAGAGATTTATCCAGCTTTTTATGCATCATTTGGCGTCATAAATAGCAACGAAGAGTTCGTAGCAAGGTCTGCGATTAGAACTGAAGTTCTAATTAATAAATTTTAAGAGGAAATTATGCTTAATGTGTTTGTTCTGTTTATACTAGTGTAAGTGCCCGTCCTACAACGGTGGATAAAAATAGTGGTTTTCACTTAAAATTTGAAATAATTGATAAAAATATTCATGTTCATTGACAATAAGGAACACTGACATGAACGCTCAGTTCAGGGCCTGATCAATGCATGCGCCTCTGAAGTTTTAACAACAAAATTGTAATAAGATGTAAATAAGATGACAGAACAGAGGAGAAATTACAGAAATTTCTTAATACGTAAAAGGCAACAGATGTATATATAGTTCTAATATGTTTTTTATTCTGAAATGTTAATTTTGTCATGATATATTATCCGGAAACAAACGCTGAACTATTTATATTGTTGTAAGCGTAAGCGTGTTACTGTTCCGTAATCATTAAAAGTTTTTTTTTTTACCATAACACTTAATAATTTTATTTTTCCTGAATTCCTCTTCTTTTCTAAATTACTTATTAAAATTTAATTCAACTTACGTATAATTTAGTTTTTTTTTTAAAGCAATCGCTAACATGCAATCAATGTATGCAATCAAGATGAAGTAATCAATAAATGCTCCAATTCAAATTTTTATAATTAGCAATGGAAAAAATCTGTGAAAATAGCGTCATTTTGGGAAAATCACACGCTTTTTTTAAGCTAAGCGTAACATCATTTTCACCGGCACAAACTTTTCACGTGTATTTTATATTTACGCATCATAAATCCAAATAAAAATGTTTTTTCAATTTAATTTAAATGAAGAAAAAAAGGCAGCTATAAAGTTATAATACATAATGAAAAAATAAACCAAATAGGTGTTATTCTAGTGACATCACAGTATATATGAATTTTTATTCCCTTATGAAAACAAAGGACACGTGTAGAAACATTTATACCGAAATTTAACCAGCAAATTAAAAAATATATGTCCAACAAATCCGCATGTCTGAATATGTTTCATTATTTCTCTTTTCTCTGCAACAGTGGAAAGTAATCCATTTTTTGGATGAATTTCGACCGGAATCCTTACCCTGGGTTTTATTGTATTTAGATTGTTTATAACAATTATGTATTTAACAGTAATTAAATTTATTTTTTAATATAACTTCAGTATTATTCACTCATATTACTACATTATATTACGTTTTCTCGATTTATTACAAATCAGGCATTATTTTAGTTGCCAATATTCCTGGGTTTTTTTCTAATCAAACAAACGGAATTTGAAACAGAGAGTTATTTTATAGCATGTTTAATTGTTTCTTCATGATTACATTTAAATTTCTGCTATGTAATAAAATTTCAGGTTTTTATTTTATTTAAAAAAAAAACTCGGAAGATTAGTAGTTACGCATTTGTGTCTTTAGAAATTAAGGATGTTAATTAAGTTACTTACATTGATTTTGTGTTCACTCATTCCGTCGATGACCTAAAATAATGAAAAAGATTGGAATGTTTAATTACATGTTTCATTTTTTTCTATAGCATAATATTTATGAATATATGTATATAAAACGTACTTTATATTCCACCATATATGTATGACACAAACAAACATATTTAGATCTATAAATTATTTTAATGAATAAAGTGAAGTACGCACTACATACCAAAAAGTAGCATTTTTTTACGCAAACATTACTGGGATCTGAATACGTTTGATCTCCGGGATATACGATAAATGTCGATCTACCAACTGTGTATTTTTATAAACCAAAATTTTTAAAAAGGCATTTTCACTTTATTTAACTCATGAAATATGCTATTAACCCTTTCCACTCTTTGAAAGTTATTTTTTGGCAATAGCGATCACCATTTTCTGTCGCTATTTCTATATTATAATCTTCGTAGTGTATTTCTATTATAATTGTTGTAGAAATATACTATGAAGTTTTTTTTTTTTTATTAGTGATAACCAAAGCTTAATTCTGAAGTAACAACAAGCGTCGTCGAGAGAACAAGTGAATTCGACAAAGCAATGGAAACGGTTAAATAAGACAAATATTTCTAATCAAAATTCCTAATATTAAAAAGTTTTAAGAGTTAGCAGTTCTGGGTAAACGCAATTTTTTTAATCAATCATTCTCTTTTTATTTACCGTAATTTCGGGAGTATAAGCCGCGGCTCAACTAAATCGGTTTCAGACCGGAAATTGTTTTTAATGAAATATAAGGTTTTACATCTTTGCGCTTATTTGCATTTACTTCTATAAAAATAATTCTTGTTTGAAACAGACTCAATTTACCCGCGGCTTATACACCGGAAATTGAGGTAGTTTCTATCCTAAAAAAGATTTATTTAACTTTTTACAACAAATTCGAAGGAACGTTTATGAAGTTATTCCTACTTTTATCTATATGTATTTAGAGAAATTTGATATACTTGTTTCACAATAACTATGAAAAAGAAGTTCTTGTAAAAATCGACAGTCTTTTGCCGAAAACTGAAATTATACGTTTCGGCAATATCTTGCCATTGCTGGCTCTAGATCATTGATTCCCATCCTGTTTTTGGTAACGCCCCACCGATGCATCTTCAAAATCACGGTGCCCCACCGCCGCCCCCCCCCAAAAAAAAAAACACTCTGTAACATATTAATTAAAAGGCGAACTCTATTCACATGGATGATGCCTAATGAATCGCATTTACCCCACAGCCGCCCCTTAAAAAATTCGTTTTTGTCTGCTTGTGTTCATGTTTGCACGCGCAAATACTTACACAGAAATGAAAAAAAGATCGCCATTACCTTATTCAGTGCATCTTCATCACGACAGATAAACTTTTTTAGAGCCTCCATCTCATTTCTTGTCCCAGCTCCATTTTTAATTATTTCTTGTACCTGGAATGATAAAGCATTTTGACTTTTTAGTATAATACAAAAACTAAATAACGCATTATTTTGTACTTAGGTATAATTTTACCTTATTTGCCAGGAAACTGAATGAAAAAACTAAAACATTCAAATGCGTAAAATCAACGCCCCCTAGATAAGAAAGCCTTGACACTCGTCACGAAAACGTCATACCAAGCAGGCAAAACAAAGAAAAAAATTCGAACAACTCGCATGTTTCGATTTCAATGGCTCGTGGAATTATTAACTATTAGTCGTAAACTATAATTATTAATTCTATGAGCCAATGAAATCGAAACATGCAAGTTGTTCGATTTTTTTTTTGTTTTGCCTGCTTGGTATGACGTTTTCGTGACGAGTGTCAAGGCTTTCTTATCTAGGGGGCGTTGATTTTACGCATTTGAATGTTTTAGTTTTTTCGTGACGCATGTCACGGCTTTCTTATCTAGGGGGCGTTGGTAAAATCAACATCAGGACATATTTGCATAAAAAAAAAGAGTTCTGGGGAAAGTAAATTTAATAAGAGAGAGCTATTAATTTTACCTGGTAATAATATTAAAAGAACATTGATATTCTGATTTAGTAATACAAAGATGTTGTATCTATTTTTCATAGATAGCATTATCTGAAAGACAGATACGCTTAGATTACTAATTCATGTATAAGTAACACCATAGCTGATCTTACTCTACAAACATATTACAAGATATTAAGTTTAAATGCAATAAAACACTAATGCTATGCATTCTGTGAGATGAATGTGTGTTCTATATTTACGATCGCCTCAAAGCAGGCTAAACTGATACTAGTAACCGTTACGCTCTTCAGTTCAATAGTTTGACATAAAGAATCCACGAAATATGACCTTAAACTGTACATGGATATCGACCAGTCAGCACAACAACCCTCAGCCATATAGAAGTCCCGTGTCCTACCAAAGCCTAAAACATGTATAATGGATAATGTGGCTAAATCCGGCTTAGTTATCAAACACTTCATTGTGCGATTGCCACCTATTTTGATGATTACAAGACAGCGTAGCATATCAGCAGTTTTAGACTGAAAATGAGGTGTAAAACACAATCGATTAATTCATAGCGTCGAAAGACCAAGCCATTTTACTCCACGGAATCCACAGGCTGCCTTAACCCTTTCTGGCACAGTGATCCCATTCCGGGCACACCTAATTTTAATTCCAAACTTGCATTCGGCACCAAGAATATTTTAATAAAGTTTTGCTTCTACAATGAAAGCTTAAAATAAGGAGTTCTTATTTTCTAAAACAGTCGTTTGTAAATTCCGGTGTCAGTCAGTAATTTCGCATTTTACGAACAGAATTTGTTTGTGCCGGAAAGGGTTAACGTTGGCAAAGGGAAGTAGAAGCTAATGTTGACTTTATTTACTGAGGTTTGCATTTTAATTGTTTTTCATTAAAACAAAATGTCTCAAAACAGGTAAAAACCTTTTTCTATATCCAATATAGAAAAACGAGAATGATAACTAATAATAAATCTTATTAAAATGACAAATTTTTCTCGACAATCAACAATAATTTTACTGATAATGATGATGACTAAATAATGATGCATTATTTTTTGGTACCAAACACTAGATTGATCAATCTCTTTTCCTTAATGATTTATCTCACACTTACTTCAATTCAATTAAGTATTCAACAGATCACTATTATAAAACAACAAGAACGAAAAATCATGCGTCAAGCATAGATTATGTAACACTTTCCAACGCTTCCAAAATAATTTTACAAATCATTACCGTTTAATAAGCTGAAAGATAACATCTAAGTAAACAATTTGGAAAACGCATAACATATTTAAAAACGTCATTTCAGGAATTCCCAACATATACAATATTCGTTAAAATATCCAAATACTTTTATTAAGCCCTGTATAGAATCTATAGATTTGTATATATACTACATAGGATGATAAATTTTAGTTTAGTTAGGAAACGCGTAGCACAGTTTAAAATTCTCCTTCTGGAGTTTCTGTTAGTAAACGGAAATGTGTTCGCGAACTTTTGTGCTGCCCTGTATATGAAATACAGAATTTATACACACCCAGTAATAGACAAAAAGTGAGTTCAATTTAAAATCGCGTTCAGCAACTTAAAACGCACTTCCAGGAATTACTGTTAACATACAGTAGAGAATTCTTTTGTGTGTCCCTGTAAATGAACGATGACTGCTATACACACAATATTCTGTAGTAAGCCTCTTGTACTGCACCTTAGTGAGATATATAAATTTCAATGCGTTAAAAATAGTGAAGCATTATTTAATTAAACCGCAGACGATTTTTCTCCGTAGACGTAATGTAACGGAATTCTTTTGACTGTCCCTGTAAAGTAACTGTAGGTGCTATGCACACCCTATTCCATATTAAGCTCTTTCTAATGCACCTTAGTGATATATATGGATTTCAATGCGTTTCAAATAGTGAAACATTATTTAAATAAACCGCAAATGATTTTTCCCCACAGACCGCAATGTAACGGAATTCTTTTGAGTGTCCCTGTAAAAAAACTATAAGTGCGCTGCACACTTCTTTTGAAATAGAGAACATGCTATAGATAACGACAATAACATATAAAAATTGCAGAGCTATCCGAGCATATTTACGGGAGTTAGAGCACGGCCAGACGGCCAGACGGCAGACAAACCGAAGTAATAAACACTTTTCAACTAGGTTGGAAAGTGTTAAAAACGATTTGTCTAAATCCTGCAAATTTCCGAAAGTTTTTACGCCACTTTTCATGCATTTTTTAGCTAGTTAAAGAACGAGCAGAATTTAATAGAAAATAGATGGTGTAAATATTGACAGAACAAGTTCTGACTTTGTGATATTGTGTATTGACTTGTGTGACTTTTCTGACTGTTGTGAATATTTCCCAACTAGTAAGAAACATCATGCGTGAAGCATAGATTATGAAACACTTTTCTATACTCCCAGAATACATTAACCAAACTTCAGTGTTTAATAAGGAGAAAAAAGATATATAAATAAACAATTTAGAAAACGTATAACACATTAGAAAACCAGACTTCAGCAATTACCGTCCATAGATATGGAAAGGTACTTGAACTATTATGTTGAGCCCTATGTATGATTTATAGATTTGCATATATTCTGTATAATATTCTGGATTTTAACTTTTTTAGAAAACGTATAACGCAATTGAAAATTCACCTTTAGTAATTTCTGTCAATAGACGGAAATATACTCAAATTATTTTGTACAGCCCTACTGTCTAAGCAGCTGTGTTATGCCATTCTATTAGTTTCATCAGAATTGCAGGTGTAGCTTCTTCTTGCTACTCAAATATACAATAGTTTTTCAATCAATTTTAGATCTTCGTAATGCATCATTTTCTTCTGATGGACATCATTTTCATCAGCACTGCTCTCTTGTTCACGGTTTTTAACCTTATCTGCCATTATGTCATCTCTAATTTCTTGGTGTTCATCTGTGTTTACCTACTCAGCAATATCTTCTTCAGTAAAAGTTTCAGAAACATGAACTCCTTGTATCAGGCTTAACAAAGATTTGTCATCATTTTCAATCAGTTTCCTCTTCATTTGGTGCCATAAACATCTGCCACGATTTCTGTAGAGTGATTGGTTTAACTTTTTCCCACACTTCGTTAATCCAATACAAAATATCCTTCAGTGTAATATTTTTCAGACATTCTCTAAGTCCTTGGTCTTCAATACCTTAAATCAGCTTCTCTGACAGCTCCTTTCTGTAGTTTCTGTTTAAATTCCCAAGACCACCTTGATCTAATCTAATGGCTGTATTGAAGTCACATTTGGTGGCAAAAAATATGCCTTCATCTAACCACTCTCCAGTTGCGACTCAACTAAATGGTATGGGGCGTTATGTAAAAGTATGATTGCTTTTCTTTTCGACTTCTTACTCTCTAAACTTTTTTTCCTTTTTAGGGACATATACTCATAAAACTACTTCTTAAAAATTTTAGCGCTCATTCACGCAAATTTTTGGTTTCTGTAATACTCGAGATGTTGATGTTGTTGAAGGCTCTATGTTTCTTTGACTTTCCGATTAGCATGGGTTTCAACTTTAGGGTACCGGATGCATTGCAGCAACCTAAAATCGTCATCCTTTTCCAGCTCTTCCTATATCCGAGAGCTGATGCTTCTCCTTTTGCAGATAAGCTTTTCGATGATAGCATACGAAAACGTAATCCCATTCATTACAGTTAAACTGTTGATCTTCAAACAATCTTTAATAAGTTTTTGAAACTTTACACTGAATTTAACAACTTCTTCAAAGTCTGTAGATAACTTTTTACCAGTTATGTTGAGTTGGCGAATTTCGTATCGTTTATTAAGAAGATCGAACAATCCAGCACTTTGAATAAAGAGCTCAAGTTCATAAACTTGTTTGTAAAAATTAAGCACTTTGAATTATGAATTTTCAAGCTACACTATATTTAGTATACTAAGATATGTTTGTAGAATATAAATAAATTCATATACAAGGCTACGCAAAGAACTGGATACATTGCCGTCTATGGTTGTTAATTTCTGGAAGTGTGATTTCAGTATTTTTAAGCATGAAATGCGTTTTTTTGCCTGAATGAAATTTTAGCTTAATACCTGTGGCGTATTAAAACCTGTCGATGTTGTTAAAAAATGTAGTTAAACTTTAAAATAAAAAACAATAATTGAAAACGCACTTCCAGCATCTATCGCTAATAAACAGTACTGTAACCCAACTTTTTCTGCAAATATACGATAAATGAACAATATAAAATAAATGAACGGTAAATGAACGCTATAAAATAAATGAACGATTTAAAATAAATGAACGATAGATGCTATGCACATCATATTCTGCAGCAATCATCTTGAAGTGAACTTCCGTAAAGTACATACATTTCATTGTATTTTCAATAGTGTAACATCATTAAAATACGCTGCAAACAGTTTTCCCCATAGACCATTATAATGTAATTCTTTTGCGTGAACCTGTAAATGAATAAGAAATGCTTACACTCTTTTTTCAACAGAAAGTTTGTTTTAGTGTACCTCAAAATTCATGTTAATTTCATTATGTTTGTAATAGTGTAACATCATTAAAATAAACCGCAAGCTACTTTTGCCAGTATACCATAATCTAACGGAAATCTTTTGAGTGTGCCTGTAAGCGAGCTATAAATGGTACACATTTCATTTTTAATAGGATGCTATAGTAAATCTCAATAACATATATCAATTATATGGCAATGCGAGTATATGTACGAACGGAAGAGTACGGACAGACTGCACTGCACATGACAGACAGACGGAAGACGATATGCAGACGATAGACCGCAGACAATCAAACCGAAGTCACAAATATTTTTCAACTATGTTGATATTGTTAAAAATGAAAGAAATTGACGTGAAAAATTGCTATTTGTTACAACATGGAATATAAATTATGTAATGTGATACAAAATTTGAATGAACAAATTTAACTTATTTCATTTATTTAATAAAAGTTCATTCTACTTCTGGTAATGTTTCGTTAATATAAGATTTTCTGTATTAGATTCTTATATTTATTAATTTTTTTATTACAAATAGTTTTTAATGTTTAATGGATTGTAAATAAATATATATATATATACATGTATAGCTTACTTAGTGGCCACCTGTTACACTTTTTTTTTCGAAAAGGCATGAAAGTTGGAAGCTGTATATATATATGTGTGTGTGTGTTACGGCCAATATGATTAATCCGGTCATTCTTAATAATAACCGGCTATTATATTATTAATAATGACCAGATTAATCATATTGACCATAACACAGGGGTGCAAAAATCTAGGCGCCAATGGTTCGATTCCCACCAATAAATTTTTAGTATTCTTCGTCTAATAAGAATACTGATAAAATTTAGGCAATGTATACAAATCAAATTTGTCGAAGAATACTAATAAAATTTAGTGGTGGGAATCAGCCCATTGGCACCTAGATTTTTGCACTCCTGCCGTAACATATATAATATATCGCTAAATGACGCCTTTACAACCGAAGCTAACAAGGAATAAGATATTTTCTTCATTTTTATATTAATCTATGTTCAGTCGGCGATTAGTTTTACTGTGAATTTATTACACAACGTTCTACTCCAAACTTAATTAAAATGTTTGTAACGTTGTTACTTTGATACATTTAAAAAATTATTACAGATCTAAAAAATCTTTTTATTTTGAAAACAAGGATAAAAACTTACTTTTTCAGGTAGCTTTTTAAAACATTGTACATACTGCTCATCAATGTAACCTAATAACAACAACAATAAAATAAGTATACATGTCATTACTATGATAAATGATTTTACTCTTTAAAGCTGCTTTTCGGTATAACACATAAATTATTATATAAAAAATACCCGGAAAAAAACTCTTCAGGATTCTATATATTTTTCTTAATATTTAGTTCTATTGCATGTTAAATTCAAGTTCTAAAGTCTATCTGTTGCGAAAATCACTACAATCTACAGTTGAAAAAAAGTTGATATAGTTTGGTGCTTTTATTTCTATCACGATAAATAAAAAATTATAGGTTTTGAGATTCACCTATTATTTTCTGGGTACATATAGTGTAAGGTAAATATTGCAATGATGATAAAAAAAGAAGACATCGCTACGAATAATTTTTTACTTGCAACCTCCGGCACTTTTTTAAATCGTGAAACATACTTTGAAACAGAAAATTTATTTAAATTTATTTTTTATTACAATTTAGTTAAATATGTCTTGCTTTTATGTGGTAGTCATCCGAAATCTATTTAAGTTCAGTAGTTAGATAAGCTTCCGGCTCGAAACATATTTTTTTAACCCTTTCCGGCACAGACAAATTCTGTACGTAAAATGCGAAATTACTGACTGACACCGGAATTTACAAACGATTTTTTTAGAAAATAAGAACGCCATATTTTAAGTTTTCATTGTAGAAGCAAAATTTTATTATCTTATTCTTGGTACCGAATGTAAGTTTGGAATTAAAATTAGGTGTGCCCGGAGTGGGACCACTGTGCCGGAAAGGGTTTTAAAGCAGAGGTATGTATGAATGTATATCTTTCTTTACTTTAAACTCCCGCTAAATTCGCTTTTCCTACTTTTACAATGAATTCTCTATGTATGAGGGTATGTATCTGCATATTTTTGAATTTTTTTTACATAACCAGGTCTCCATACGGATTTTAAAAGATTTTATATTGTCTGAATGAATGTATGTGTGGGCTGAACACGACACTGCTCAAACTACGTTTTGGATTGAGCTCAAATTTGACTGATATGGTATACGGCCACAGTCACAAGAACTGTAAAGCTTTTTGGACAAATCGCCAACTTTTTCGTATTTAAACCGTTTTTAAACCATATTTAAATCATTTTGTGAGCATTTCAATGGGGAAATACCCATCCAGAAAATGTGACAAAAAATAACTAATAAATTTTCTTGCTATGCCAACAGGTCTGGGTGGCTGAGATATAACGCTTTGGACTTCATAGCGAAATCTCCCCAGTTTGTAACCATCTGTTATGTCAGAAATTTATCTTTGAATGCGTGGTATTCTATCAAATGTTGAACGGTCGACTGGAGTCACTCCATAAAACTTTTCACAAAATAACTGAAAATCTCTGCATGTTCATCATCCTGATATAAAAAGAAATTGAACACCAAAACGTCTTTTGTTTTTTTTTAATGTTTTTTATATGTTTTTTTTCCTTGGTATTATTTCAAAGGCTTCTTTAGATTAGAAGACTCGAGTTCGAGAAACGTATCTGTGTTAACAAATTAATTATATAAACTGCTTTCTTGAATGTTTGTAAATATCGATTTATACTCACTGAATAGCTTGCAGTTTGTACTGATCGCTCCAATTTTCGTAGAGAATAGTTTCGGCTGTAATTCTTTCGTCGGAGATTCGTCGCATTCAGCAATCAGAAAGCAACTGAAGCCTGTCAAATATAGCAGCAAAAACTTGTTCATCGTAGTAATAAAACTGCTCAATTGCGATTCCGAAAAAAACTGAAATATGCTTCAAATACAAGTTTACAAGTCTTTATATATGATTATTCTCTGAAACAATATATTTCACGTCACTTTAGACGGAATTTAAAGACCGTAATAGTGTCATTTTTTAATTCCAAGTTTTGATATGACAGATATATTTGCAAAGGAAACAATGATCCACCAATTTCATTTACCAATATTTGTTAAAATTTTTATATTGACATTTTTTAAATGCTTATTTTTATTTGATCGATTGTCTTTATGCCGGGATTGTGTATTTCACTGTGATTAATTGCCCTTCTTTCATTTTATTCCTGACTATTATATTAGAACATTAGCAAATATTGTTTTCAGATAGAAATATAGGTATTATTATAGATCACTTTATAATTAATTAATTTAAAATTTTCAATTGTATTCTTTACGTGGGGTATTTCAAAAAATGTAATTAACATCGTTTCTCAAGTTGACACCTAAGGTCACCTCATGTGAAAGTGACATATATATATGTAAAGGTGATACTACATTACTGTTATACTGCAGTGGAACTTAGATAATACGAGGTAAATCAAAGTATGCAATAAATCGAACCTCTTTAAATTATCTACAAATCGAAATGTGTTTGAAAGAAACCGGATATAACGACATTCGCTTATAAAAAATAACTTTCGCGCTGCCTTTAACATCGTTACATGCAGTTTCCATTGTAATATTATTATTTCAGTGGAAACCGCTGAATACAAATCTGAAGAGTACATTAAAAGTATTAATTATACGCAAATACTGTTATAACGAGTACCTTTACGGGATCATGCACATCAAACTTTGAGCATTAGAGAAGTAACTTTTTCGCTTCTGATGAACTAATGACACTATTTCTCTTTACAGTTACTAATATTCTCCGTGTACAATTACTATTATTATTATTTGAATGGCATAATGATAACATTTGTTTTTATATTTACTATTATTACTTCATTTATGATGCAGCATTTAGAAATAAAACGAAATAAAAGTTTAGAATGAACAACGAAAAGTATTTTAAACTAGGTAAATTATATTCAATGGTTGGAGTATCATAGTTGAGTTTTTTTATTCCGACAGAGCGAAACATGCCGAAACCAGGACTCGAACCGAATAGGAGGAAGAAGAGCGTTGGCACGGCAAGCCAATATACATAGGTTTGAGTCCTGGTCCCGGCATTTTTTGATCTGTTGGAATAAAAAAAACTCAAATATGATACTCCAACCATTGAATATAAAAGTTTTTTTTATGACCTATATACTGTTCCTGAAACTTTATGTTTCAAACATGTGTTGCATTCTTTAATTTTAAAAACAAAGGCCATTTCTCCGAAACAATAATTTTCTGATTAAAGAAGAGACAAAAATGAAAAATCATGCGTCAAGCATAGATTATGTAACATTTTTCAACACTTACAAAATAATATTACAAATCTTTACCGTTTCATAAGGTAAAAGGTGATATCTAAGTAAACAATTTGAAAACGCATAACATATTTAAAAACACAATTTCAGGAATTACCAACAACATTCGAAAAAATATCCGAACTGTTTTGTGCAGCCTGTGCAGGATCTATAGATTTGTATACATACTATATTGAATGCTATATTTTAGGTCAGTTAGGAAACTCGTAGCACAATTTAAAATCCTCCTTCTGGAATTTTCGTCAGTAAACAGAAATGATCTCGAAATTTTTTTTTGCTGCCCCGCATATGATCTATAAAATTTATGCACACCAAATAATAGACAAAAAAATTGTTAAATTTAAAAACGCGTTCAGCAACTGAAAAAGTACTCCCAATAACTATTGTGAATATACAGTACCGAATTCTTTTGTGTGTCCCTGTAAATGAATGATGAATACTAGACACACAATATTCTATAGTAAGGCTCTTGTAATGCAGTTTAGTGGTATATATCAATTTCAATATGTCTGAAATAGTTTGAAACATGTTTGAACAATAGTTTGAAATATGTTTGAAACATTATTAAAATAAACCGCAAAAGAATTTTCTCCGTAGACGTAGTGTAACAGAATTATTTTGAGTGTCCTTGTAAAGGATCTATAAGTGATATGCACACCATATTCTATAGTAAACCTCTTGTAGGGAACCTCAGTGATATATATCAATTTCAATATGTTTGAAATAGTTTGAAACATGTTCGAACAATAGTTTGAAATATGTTTGAAACATTATTAAAATAAACCGCAAAAGAATTTTCTCCGTAGACGTAGTGTAACGGGATTATTTTGAGTGTCCCTGTAAAGGATCTATAAGTGCTATGCACACCATATTCTATAGTAAACCTCTTGTAGGGAACCTCAGTGATATATATCAATTTCAATTTGTCTGAAATTGTGCAACATCCTTAAAATAAACCGCAAATGAATTTTCCCCATAGACCGTAAACTGTCTAAGAGTTAATAGTATATTTTTGGTATAAAACTGGGATATTCAGATTTTGGTCATACTAGTTAGTGGATTAAAAAAACAAGAAAAACTGTGATTTATCCGATCCTTTGAATCAATTAAATTTCTACTCTATTATTACATTTTATTAAGTTTTGATACATTCCAGCACTGTTGAAAAGTATTCATGACTTCGGCACAACTACCTATCTGCCATCTGTCTATCCACCGTCTGTCTATCTGTTGTTTGTCTGTCATCTGTGTCTCTTTTCTTGCTCTAACTTTCGCTACTATTCTTCGATTGTTACACCAATTATATATATTAGTGAGGTTTACTATTCAACGTCATCTATTGAAAATGTTATGTATAACATTTATAAGTTCACTTTCAGGGACACACGAAAAATTCCATTACCGTATGATCTACAGGGAATAAGTCTTTGCAGTGTATTTTAATGATGTTGGACTATTTCAAATATAATGGAATTGATATGCATTACTGAGATGCACTAAAAATACTTTTTACAGCATATGGAGTGCATAGTATATTTAGTTCATTTACGGGGACACACAAAAAAATTCGCTAACAACACTTAGTCGGTGGGATAATTACTGAAAGTGCGTTTTCATGAGATGTGCATTTTTAAGTTTATTTCTAACCGACTTTCAGCGAAGAAGGTTATACAGTTAGTTTGTATCTTTTTTTTAAGTAAGCATAAGTTTTCAACGAATGGTCAAATTTCCGTAGTCTTTTATTTGTTATTGTTAGAAAGTTCTGTTTCTTCAAATGACCCCCTTTTAACATCAAGGTAATCGAAATTTGATATGTCTGTCTGTCTATCTGCTTTCATGTTTTGTTTTTTTACTTTATATGCTTTAACTTTTGTACAAATTACCAATCGTTATGAATTTTGAGCACCGTTTAAGATGCACAGTCAAACTTTGCGTTTTTAAAATAGTCATCATATCGTGTATAGTGTATTTACAGAGACACCTCAAAAGTTTCAGTATATCATCGACTACTGTATTTCAAAATAAGCTATATTAGAAGTAATGATATTTAAAATAAATGTGAAATCGTGTCCCTCATTAATGTGAGTTGCACGAGTTTATCCGAACTCGATGCAACTTGAGTTAGGATATTTACGGGTTGAAAATAATTTTATCGTTGCGAGTCGTAGTCGAGACGGACTAATTATATTTCTTTCTGTTTCAGTAGGTATAGTATGGGGTTTTGATTCTTGTGGGTCATGTTTAGTGACCCGTTTTTTAAAAGAATTTTCGCATCATCGTTTAAGATGAAATAGCTTATATTTAAATATAAATGAGTGTATGTTTATTTTTCCACATAAAAGATCAAATTGACATTAGAGATATAATTGCAGTGTATTTTTGTTTCAAATTTGCATTAATAATTAATTTTCTTTTATTTCAGTTTTCGGGTTGAATTGATTGATTTAGGTTGGGCATACAAAGAGCCGTGCGGGATTCTAATATGGGTAAATCGTGTATTATATGGTATGTAAAAAATATAAATGTTATAATATAAAATTTTAAAAAATAATATACATAAAATAAAAATTATAAAATAAAAAATCCATATAAATAAGTGGTATATCTACATGGATAAATGGTGGGATATATGGCTAATATTGATGTGTTCAGGTTAGGTATACCTAGAGCCGTGCGGGATTCTAATATGGATACCAATGAAGTTTTGTCAGAAAAACACGTATGTAAGATACAGTCCCTTGAAGTTTGTTTTATTTATTTATTAATTTTTATTTTTTATTTTTATTTGTTAAAAATTATTTGTTGGTTTATTAAGTGCTGTAATAAAATGTATAAAGCTCATACAGGCTGCACAAAAGAATTCGGATATTTACCGTCTATGAGCGATAATTATTAAAATTCGGTTTTCATCGGTGTTATTTATGTCTTTTCTAATTTTTTTACTTAGATTTCTTGCTTTATTGTATAAAAAAGATGACATTTTGTAACGATATTCTGGAAAAATTGTAAATTGTTTTATAATCTATATATGACGCATCATTTTTATTTTTGCTGCCTTAATGAAATTATTAATTGCAAATGTATTAAATTTTTCTGTACTTTAAAGATATTTGATGGGTTTAATTGCTTCTCTTGTAATCTCAGAAGCTGACATGTGTAATGTACTGTTTCCTGAATTTAACGAATATTATTGAATGTTTTATACATATTTACCTGAGCATTTATGGTCTGAATCGTAACATTACGAAGACCAAAACTACAGATTTTGAAATATGAAGTTCTTTTTTGTGAACGAAAGTGCAATATCACACTCAGCACCGGAATTTCATAACTAAAGGAGAATAAGAGTGGGGTAATTTAAATAAAATTTCCTTCTCTTGCCAACATCATTTTCTCTATCTGGCCAAGGCTCTTATAATAAACAAGTACCGAGTTTTCGTTATTAAAATTCATATATTAAATTTATCTTTGATTATTATGAAATATATTCAATAAATAATAATTAATACTTGTACAGGTTGTACAAGATTGAAGTTCTCCTACTCAGAGCTGTCTCTAGTCGAAACTGTTCATTAGAAAAGTATGAAATTCGGCATGCATCTAAATGAAAAGATGCGAAAGACATTTAGCAGAAAACAATTTATTTTACAAATGGCCATTATGGGGCCTATTATTGATCGTTTTCAAAAATTTAAAATACAAGCTTATACACTATAGAATTGTTTTATTAAGACAAATACTGTTCAGTGTCTTGGCCATTATTGATAAGTACCGTTTGAAATCGCAACATATCATGTTGAACACACACGAAGCAAATTCTTGGAAATGTTGAGGGCGTGACGAGAAATGCTGTCCCTGAGATCTGACAATGTTTCATTTGTATTCATTGCTCCTCTGCGAAGGTACTTCGAAGCTGGAAACCTCCAAAAAGCTTCTGGTGCGGAATCATCATTTTGATAAAAAAAAAGTTCACCAGTAAATAACTATGTTGTAAATTGTACGACATTTCCCGTGGAAAAGGCATGAGACTGATAAGAGATTCATTGCGGTTTTTTATTTAACATTTTCATTGTGCGCGAGCAGGTACATCACGTGGTTGCTAAAATTTGCATACATGCCGACATTTTATCTAAAAACGCCTTCTAGTGGCCATTTTTTTCTGTTAAATGTCTTTCGCATCCCTCTTTCCGAATTTCATATTTTTCTGATGAATACTTTCGACCACAGACGGCTCTGAGTAGGTGAACTTTAATTATATATACCCGGTATATTGAATAGTACATACACCTTGTACTTTTAAAAGGGTGTAAGGAGGCAAATAAACATTTTTACACGAAAATAAAACCAAATCAAATTATCAATCCCCACGTTGTACACCCGAAACTTTCAACTGACGAAACGATGTGCAAGAAAAGGTTGAAGACGGGCATATTGGATGATCAAATTCGTGATATCGTAAACAAATATTGCATTCGTTCCTTTGAATTTTACCATAACCACACATGTTATATGCAAGGGCGGTACTAGTAAGAAAACATAAATTTTTCCTACCACTATTTCCAGACAATAATCTTCGTGGCAAAAGGCAAACGTGTGCAATAAAAATCTATCATAAAAATTGTTTTGAAAAAGAAAATTATTTTTATTAAAATTCCAATTATTATTTTTTATTTAATAACCATTCTGTCAGCATTCAACAGAATAATCAAAAAGAAATAACTTTTATCTATTGTTAGGGTTTCGTTCAAACCCTATTCGCCTCATACCTCTGTCTGTCTGTCACAGAGTTCCTACTCGGAAACTGTATAAATTAGAGACTTGAAATTTTGCATACTTATAGCTGAATACCTCCTGTCACACGACAAAGCATAACATTTTGAAAAAGTTTTATATATTTTTAATTAAATCAATTAATTTATTGACATCCGACCATTTCTACGATTTTCTTAGATTTTGAAACAAAACCTTAATTTCATTTTTTTCGCATAGGTGATGGTTCAGCCTCCTAACCCAAAGGTTCCGGGTCCTATTCTCGACGGCGGAGGTTGAAATTTTCGATTTTTCAATATCATTGTCCAATGCATTTAATTAAAAGAACTTTCGTATTTTTTTTGCTATTTTCAGGGTTTTGTATTTTTTTAGCTAAAATTAAATACTATAGTTAAATAGGCTTTTCAGATATACAAACATATGGTGCTACAATTGTCTGAAAAGCAGTATTTGAATATTTTTAATTTGATTTAAAAAGAGCTTATTCTTGTTATTCTTTTGTTATTAAATTTAGTGGTGCTGTCATCTATGTTCTTATTGATAAAGTCTATTGATAATTGATAAGGATAGTTATAAATTAATGATTTTGATTTATTAATGAAATGATAAATCGAAAGGAATATTAAAGGTCTCGAGAGGAATATTAAACGAAACCCATCGTGCGATCTTCGATCACACTTACCCACTTGTTTGTCCAATCTGTTATCACCAATGAGTTGTAAAATAAATTCGAAATAATATGATAAATACTTTAGGAAGATACATTAGTGACTGAAGTTCAAATTAATAGCTGGCTGCGTAAAAAACTTCCCTTTTTAGGGTTTCGTTCATCTCACGAAACCCTATTACTCCCGCTCCGTTGTCTGTCTGTCACAGAGACATTCTCAAAAACTATGTAACTTTCAGAGTTGAAACTTTGTGTATATAGCTGAATATTAGCTATGAAGAGCTCAAAAAATTAAAATTTGAAAAATTCGTATTATTTTAATAAATAGATATAAAAAACCAAAATTCTAATAGCCTGTTCCTTTTAAATTTAAACATTTTTCGTTATAACAGATGCCAAAAATTTAAATTCCACGATGAAATTCTTTGTAGAATAATTAATTTTCTATCAGACGATTTCCACGTGAAAAATGAAAATGAAATAAAAAGTTTCACCAATTGAAAAAAAAGATTAATATGAAATAAAATTGATTGACGTCATAGTGGTAATAAAACGGAAAGATTTCTCAATAATACAAGGAGTATGAGTATGTGTATGTACACAAAGCAGATTAATATCACGTCATTAGAGAATTAAAAAGAAAATCTGACGTCATATCGGAAGTTTAAAGGATTTTTCAAATGTTTCAGACTAATACAAAGCGAGTATCAATATGAGTTATGGAGAATAGTAAATATATGAGTTTGAGGAACGTATTGAATCATGATAAAAACCCAATTATGGAAATGTTCGCATATTTTAACATTTTGAAGGTGTACAACATGCTTAATTTTGAAATGAATTTTTTTTAAAATATCGCATTTTGTCCACATGACAGATATTATTATGACAGAACGTAATAGCGGGCTGGTTTAGATATTCGAAAAAACGAGAAAAATAGACCGGTAAATTTATACTTTATAAAAAACATGACTTTTTTTTTGTTGTTGTTGCTAAATGAAATTAATTTGGATTTATTAAAGAAAGGATAAAGTGTTTTGAAAGGAATATTAAACGAAACCCTTTGAGCGATCTTCGATCACACTTACCCACTTGTTTAAATTATTATCACTGGGTTTACTAGATTTCTCTGAAATGAGCGAAAAAGAACTGAAAATCTTTTTATACAGGTTCTTCTAAATACAGTCAGGGAATACCGTATTTGTCGGAAATGATGAAGGAAGACGCTTCTATAAATATATATTCATTAAAAATGTATCCAATATTCTGAAAATACAATTTCCATCGCGGCATATTTCAAAGAAAACTTGCAGTTGCTTCACAGGATATAACTCTAATATTATTCGTGTTTTTTGCAATCCTAAAGTATTACTGCGAGTGCATTAATGGCATGAGAACAATGAGCTGCTGTTCTCATTTGGCACAAAAATATATGATTTTTTACAAAAAATAGTTATCAAAAATTGTAAGGTCGGCAGAAATTCTTTCTACGCTATTCAATAAATGTACAGGGTGATTATAAAAAAACTATCCCGATATATGAGTCCGTAACTGTCACACCGTTCACAGAAACTGACTGAAATTTTGGTTTTAAGTATTTTGAGGTATACGCTCAAGAATCGTATGAAAAACAACAGTTAAACTCTAACAGTTACGGTTACAGTGACAAAAGTTTGAAAATTTCAAATGGCAACACCTATTTTTTTTATTGGAATGTGATCTTCATAGTGAAAAACCATAAAAGCGTTGAAACGGTGCCTGTAACACGAAAATTGCCGGCGCTAGAGAGACTAAGAAGAAAAGTGAAAACAACCAATAAAGGACAGAGAAGCAACAGAAAGTAAAACATTTTATTGTTCAGTGCTATCCACCATCTGCCGCATGCAACGTGTCTTCGTGTGTGACGTGGAAAATTTGTGAAACACAATAAAATGTTTTGTTTTCTGTTGATTCTCTGTCCTTATTCGTTGTTTTAACTTTTCTTCTTAGTCTCTCTAGCGCCGGCAATTTTCGTGCTACAGGTACCGTTCCAACGCTTTTTATGGTTTTTCACTATGGAGATCACATTCCAATAAAAAAAATAGCTGTTGAGATTTGAAAATTTCAACATTTTGTGTAACCGTAACTGTTAGAGTTTAACTGTTGTTTTTCATACGATTCTTGAGCGCATACCTCAAAATACTTAAAACCAAAATTTCAGTCAGTTTCTGTGAACGGTGTGACAGTTAAGGACTCGTATATCGGGATAGTTTTTTTATAATCACCCTGTATATCTACTGTGATCAAATGAATGTATATCTGCTGCAATTGAAGATGACAATGATAATGATTAATGGGTTTTTGTGTGTGTGTGTGTGTGTGCTTACTGTACTATATTGTTTCACTTTCTATTTTTATGTATGAAATAAAGTAATACATTAACACATTCTCAGCTGAATATTTTTTCCAAAAGTCATTTTTTCTTGAAACTTCAAATGCTGAAACTGAGTTGCTCCAACCTCAACTCGACTACGTTTTTTTCATATAGGTTTATAAATGTATTTGAAAAAAATTAGCTTAGTTACAATACTTTTCAATTTCGAATTTGTTAATTAAAAATTTGTACACGTTTTTTTAAAACATTTTTAACTCAACAAATTTTAAAAAGCTCAAAATTTAGGAATTGTACTGTTAACTACAAGGCATCATCCAGTGTTGCCACATAGGACAAATTTTTTATTCAAAATATGTACCAATTTTTGACATTACTTATCTTCGTCTTATTTAACCACAGAAATCTGCGATTACATAAAGAAAAAATTGCGAATTGTATATATCGTGAATACAAAATTGGCGAGTATTACCCAAATGTGACACATTTGGCATCATCTCAGAAACAAACGAGCGTAATTGGCGCTAATGTGTGTTATGTAATAACCTTATTCGATTACATTCACTGGCGCTTAAAAATAATGAAACTATTTACTGTAGTTACTCTTTATTAAAAGTGTTAAGCAAACTGTTTAAATAAAACTGATAATGATAACTGTTGCGTTTCGATATCGAAAAACGTTTTTAGTTTCCATAGCAAAAATATTCTTCTCCATTGTTGTCTCCGACACCAACGCTAATTTTCGATATCGAAGTAGTGTCGACCTCGTTGATAATGATGTACTATATATCTCTTTAAATCTAAAATCAGCTGTTAACTCATCGCCGGCTGACTTTATTTTAAAAATTCTTCGAATGCCGAATTTGCGTAATTCCACATCAAACACCACCTTCATATGATTTTTATACATTTTTGCACGTATATTTCTAAATATTTATATGTTGCATCTACCATAGGCGCCGAATCAGGGTGGCGAAATAGACAATCAGGAATACTTGTACCCCTAATTAAAAAAACGTTTTTTTGTACTATTTAATTACTGTGATTAATTAAAACAAAAAAAATTAAGTTAGTGGTGGATGTTTGACGATTTGTCTCCGTAGCACCCGTTAAATCGGCGCCTGTAGTACCTAACACATAATTTTGACATATATATTTATCATACGGACCCACATGAGGAATGTTCGACAAAACAATGGCAATTTCCTTACATATTCAAGATGTGATTTTTAATTATTTTTACTTACCCATCATACGTAGTATAGGGTAAGTCTTGTAATCGTTTTAAAAATCGAAAAAAAAATTGACGGATTTACACGTTTCAGACACTGAAACTTCCGAAAAGCATATTTTTAGAAAAAAAAAATGCTCTCCGTCTGTCTGTGTGTGTCTGAAAACGCTCTATCTCCCTAACAAATTGAGATACAGACTTGAAATTTGGTACGTACTTAGTATGTAATAATGAGAAGAAGCCTATTGAATTTCAGTAACCTCGATTATCCGGAACTGTTTTTTTCGGACTCTTGAAATATTCTTTCTGATAAAAGGTACATAAAATTTTTCGAAAATGTTTATTTTAAGGAGTGAATATAAAAGACAATAAAAAAACAAATTTTGCATAAAGAATGAAGTCGATCGGATAATTAGTTGTCGAGATATTTATACTCCCATTTGCCACACTCTTCGATTTTTCATGACACTGTATTTAATGTCAGTTAATATGATTATAATTTTTGGGGATATAAGGTTGGGTTTTTTTTAAGCAATTCACTAATAGAGCAATTAAAGTTGATGACGTCATCAAGCCACGATTTTAAACACTTTATATACCTCTATTAAACTATTCATATTCGTTTATTATATAGTATATTATATATAAGATTATATGTTATATATTGTCTATTGTTATTGTTCATTTGTTTTAATATTTGTTTAGAAATCGAATGTTCTGTGATTTTTAAGTGTACAGATTTGTATAATTATTTATACAAATAAATCTTTTAAAAATACGTTTAAATTTTATTTTGAATTGCAATGCATTTTATAAATAGTTTACACATATTTTTTTTCATATTTTATATAATGCATATCCATGATCAGGAAGTATTACGGTGCCCCCCCCCCCAACGATTAGTTTTAATTTTGTTATCGTTATCAAAAGGTCTCCGGATACTTTGAATTTTAATCGTTTTGTCGAATATATTGAAAAATACTTCATAAATTCTTCTGAAACTTCACGAATTAAAAAAGCATTTTTAATCTCATATTTTTCAGTGAACTTTTGATCGCTAAGAAAATTAAAGGAATCGAAGTAAAAAAATCATATTTGCGATCACCCTATAAAATACAATTCTTAAAATGATCAATGGTAAATAGTCATCTGTAGCAGATGACTATTTGAATCTTGTACAACATTTGTGGTTAATTTGTTTGAGTATAGCGGACATATTCATGGAAATATAAAGCTTTTTAAAAAATATTCAAGAAATTTGTGCATGATTTTAAATTATAACATTTTTGCAGTTTAGATTATAGCATTGCAGAATTTTCTGGCAAATTTAACGCCACTTGCATGAAAATTGACAGTATACAGTGGAAATATTGCAGTTAAACAGCGAACTTATTGCAGTTAAAATACAAATATATTAAATACTTAATGAAACATGAGTATAATATGTATTAAACAAATTTTAACTGCGGATGCACTAAAGATAACAAAAAAAATGTTGCATAATTTAATAGTCAACTATATAGGGCAACTAATGTAAAAAGGCTAGTCGAGTATTCTGGAAATTTAGAAATACATCGGAGATATAATAAACGGGAATTTCGTTGCCTGCGAAAAAAAAACAGATGATAAAGGATTTTCCACAATTTTTGGTTTTTATTAACTAACTTTCAACAAAGGAGTTAGTATTTAATGAATATCGACGCATGTTTTTGGAACGCATGCTTCAATTTTCATAATTATTTCGTTGTTGTTGTCGAAATAGGTTCATTCTTATAGTTTTCCGAGAAGAAATAAAACATCAATAAAAAATTTAAATTAAAGTAAAATGAAAAATGAAAAATGAAAATATGATGAAAATTCATTATAATCGACCTTCTTTTAGAAAGCAACTCAAATTTACCTCGCTATATTAAAATATATTTCGGACTTTTTACAATATTATTTTTTATCCGAGTTGTCCTATATATTTGACTTCTAAATTGTGCAAAAAAATAGTTTTTTATCGTTCGCATATGAGCGGGTAAAAATTATTTCATACAAATGCACATATTTCATCGAATATTTAACATATTATTTTTATAATTGCAATACATTGTTTCTATTATACTTTGCTAAGTTTCCTAAAATTCACGTTAATTTGTTTGAAAATTCTACATGGTATAAACAAAAAACATGCGGAAATTTCTTGAATTGTTTGAAGAAATCTTTATATCTCCATTATTATGCGTTCAAGTCTTTCTCAAATGAACACAAATGTTGTACAAGAGCCATATAGTCATGTGCTAAAACTCAGATGATTTCGAGCATTTTATTTTTACAGTATGATATTAATTTTTTTTAATTTAATTTATTATTTGCTGCATATTTGCCCTCGTGATCAAACCTTTGCTGATAAATATGAGGTCCCACCAGTGCTGCCAGTGGTTAAAAAAAGTGGTGGCAATCAAGCAATCTGAATTTCGGAAAAAAAGTAGTACACTGTCAAGACTGGGTGACACATGTTGTTTACATTTCTGAAGTTTCTAAAGTATGCCTGGGGTATTTCTCTATTGCTTATTGGTATTGAAGTATACTGACTCGAGTGTCAGAGTTTACTATTTTTTAACACTTTCCAACATAGTTGAAAAGTGTTTATAAATTCGGTTTGACATTCTGTCTGTCTGCCCGTGCTCTAAGTCGCGTAAATATATTCACACTGTCATGCAATTGATATATGTTATGGAGGTTTACTATGGCATGTCTGGAATTGAAAATGAAGTGTGTAGGACTTATAGTTTTTTTACAGGGATACTCAAAATATTCTGTTACTTTGCGGTCTATGGGGAAAAATCATTTGCGGTTTTTGTTAATGATGTTAGACAATTTCAAGCATATTGAAATTAATATATATAACTGAGGTGTACTACGAAGTATAGAATGCATAGCGCTTATAGTTTCTTTACAGGGACACTCAAAAGAATTCCGTTACATTGGGGAATACGGAGAAAAATCACTTGGGGTTTATTTTAATAAGGTTTGACTATTTTAAACATATTGAAATTGATATATATTACTAAATTACATTACAAAACGCTTACCATAGAATATTGTGTATGTAGCATTATTCGTGCATTTACAGAGACACACAAAAGAATTCGGTACTGTCTGTTAAGAATAATTGCTAGAAGTGTTTTTTTCCAGTTGCTGAACGCAGTTTTAAATTTAACTCATTTTTGTCTATTACTTGGTGAGTATAAATTTTACAGATCATATACAGAACAGTACGAAAGTTCTCGAGTAAAGTTCCGATTATTGACGGAAATTACTGAAAGGCAATTTTAAACTGTGCTACGCGTTTCCTGACTGAACTAAAATCTAGCATTCTATGTAGTATATATAATAGTCCATAGATCAAATCTATAGATTTTATACAGGGCTGCACAAAAGGATTCGGATATTTTCCGAATATTGTTGGTAATTCATAAAATTTGGTTTTTTAAATATGTTATGCGTTCTCGAAACTGTTTACTTAGATATCATCGACCTTATTAAACGGTAAAGATTTGCAAAATGATTTTGTAAGTGTTGGAAGGGTTACGTAATCTATGCTTGACGTTTTCGTTTTTGTTAACTTTTTTAAACTTACTTTTGAAGCATGTCTTTTAGCGGAAGCTATTCTGACCAGGAAACCACAACCATTGTGTAATAATGAAAAAAAATCTAAGTAAGTAGAATCGAAAGAGAATTATGAAACGTGTTTTTTAAAACATAAATCATTTGCCCTCGTCTCCTCGTTATCGACATATAAAGTCATAAAATTTGCTAATTTATTTGCTTAATTTAGGGAAAAAGGGCGTGGTTCTGATTCAGAAATTTTAATAATCAGATTAATATGAAACACAAAACATATTTAGATGTAGTAATGTAAAAATGAAAGAAGCTCGTAAAAAAAGGCTATTGACAAATATGACATTGATCCAAAAAATGATTAAAGGATAGAAAATCGTGGCACCAAGAAAATTTCATGAACTTAAATCTAGTGCAATGATTACAACGATCAACCTCCTGCGAAAATTAAATTGCAAGGGCGTTTCAAATGCAAGTGACCGAGTTTACACTAACCCAGACTTGTAACAATCATAGCGAATCATTTCGGAGCAGAGTTGCCAAGTCTCCGGCTTTTTGCACACTAGTAATTGTTTAGAGAAAAATGTTGTTCTTTCAAGTCACAGAATGCTTCAATTAAATAAAACAACATTTTCTGTACTAAAATACTGGTATCCAAAAAGCCGGAGACTTGGCAGGTCTGTCGGAGTACTACGGCGCACTAAACTGGAAATGGACAAGTAACTGGAGTTTGATGATCCCATGGACTCCTCCTTCCATCCTATAAATTAGCAAATTTTAAGATTTTATATCTGGATAAGTGACGAGGGCAAATAATTTATGCGTCCAAAAACACGTCTGGTATTGCCCTTTCGATTGCTACTTATTTAGATTTTTTTCATTATTACACTAATGGTGTGGTTTCCTGGTGAGAAGAGACATACCGTTACAAGTCCGAAGGGAATGCCGGGGATATGCATAAGCTGTCCCAGTTTTTAAAAGTAATTATACAGTATTATTTAATATAAAGAATATACCTACATATTACAAACGGTTTTTCCTAACATGTACCGCATATATTATAAGAATATAGACGGTATACAAACTACTTTTCTACCGTATAACTGTTTTAAAATAATTACGATACAGGTACCGTTTTTTTTTTTTGGAATTATCGTGCAGTCTTGGAAAAGAAAAGTGACGACCAGTAATAACTTTGTCGCAAATGAGAGTATAAAAATTTGACTGACAACAATCCAACAATAATAACATCTAAAAAAGATTTCTGTACTTAAATTTTTGTTAAGGGGTCGTCTACATATAGAAATTGTAGCAAACAACACAATTTTCAGTACAAAAAAAGAATTTTCACGTCATATTTCGATTCTTCGGTAATTTTATCTTCGGATACGATACGGGAAATCATTCTGGCAAGCAGTTTAGAAATTATGCAAGTTTAAAGTTTTATACTCCGAAAACAATTTGAACAACAGATAACGTTGAAAAACAGATGTCAATCCGGGTATTATAATAAGCATAAGTAATTAAATTAAGTTTATAGCAAAATAACTGCCTTTCCCTAAATGAAACAACGTATAGATGGCGCTATTGCCACTTTTGGCAGATATTTTGCCAAGTCCGAACTGAACTGAAGAGAGCGAATAACTTTTCGCGGTTCTGTAACTCTGTAGAAGTAGTTGAGTTGTGACATGTAGTTAGTTTTGAGAATGGATTTCGTCCCGAGACCAAATGTTGTTTTTTTCTATTGTGTTTTGTGTGTACGCGCCTTCTGCGAAATATATGTATTTGTTTTTGTTGTTTTGTGCTGACTATTAAAATTGTGATGTCTTAAGATGTGTGAGTCCTTGACAAAACCCACACCAGACCAGCACAAACATTACAATGGCGCCCAGCGTAAAAGAAGAGAAAATCGTCTGGTTTCGAATGAAAGAATCGTCCTGATTCTGTATCTCTGTGGAATCTTTCAGTGCCGTCCTGGATCCGTTTTGTTTGTGAAATTAAAAGGGCCAACCTGGTTATGTTTTTGAAAGAATCGTCCCGATTCTGAAGGTCTGTGGAATCTTTTAGTGCCGTCCTGGATCAATTTTGTTTGTGAAATCGAAAAAGCCGGCCTGGTTCTGTGTTTCAGGGAATCATCCTGATTCGAGTGTTTGTGAAGTCTTTCAGTACCATGCTGATCTGTTCTGTGTGAAATTAAAAGAGTCATTGTGTGTTGTTTGTGAAATCAAAAGTGAGATTAAAAGAAAACCATCCCGGTTTCAAAGCTTTAAAAATCAACCTGTTTTACAAGTTTTATAGTGAAACATTTCAAGAAGTGCGACAGATCTGTCTTGTGTGCATGTTTTTTTTTTTTCAGCAGAAAAAAAAAGTTTAGTGATAATCAAGTGTACATTTTTTTTATCGAGAAAAAGAAAAAGACCACAGTGATTTATTCCGTTCGAATTTTGCCTAAAGTGTGGATTTGATTTTTTTCCCTTTCTCTGTTTATTTTATGGGATGATCATCTATTTCTAATTTATTTATTCCGTTTTTAAAAGTTTGGAAGAATTTTTTTTTTGCTGGATCCAGAGTTTAGCGGTTTTATTTTTATTTTATTTATTTCTTTAAACGGTGTATATATATTTTTTGTTTTGTTCATTAGTTTAGGTAAGTTAATGACATAAAAGATTTATATTATTCCTTTGATACTATATACATTTTTTTTAATGAAATGTTCTTTAAGTAAAATACATTTTATCTTTATTTATTTAGCTGAATAAAATAGCGTATAAAATATGTCATTTCAATAACTTTCTATAATTATTTCTCATATTATTTTTTAAGATGTAAAGTAAGTATTTTATTTATAAATTATGTTGCTTTTATCTTTATTGGTGATAAAGTCAGATTATCTATAATACTTGTGTTTGAATTGAAAGTTTTATATACGGTAATTTAAATTGGTAAATGGCTGAATATTAATATTTCGTATAGAGATTTAAATGAGCTCATAGTTAATTGGTAGTAAATTTTAGTATGTTATTAAATTATTTCCTATATGTTTTATCAAGTGGTTATAAAAGTTTGATATATTTATCTGTTTATATATACCTGCTTATATTTACCTGTAAAGGGAAGGTAGTTGTTTTGTTAGTGATTTTAGGTCAAGAATTACATATAATTTTGTAATTTAAGTATTCTGGGTATAGATAATTGAAATAACTGCTTTGAGAAAAATGACGTTTCTGGCAAAGGGGAAAAAATTGATTTGTATAATTTAGCTATCGAATTAGACATTGCTCCGGATACAGGTGATACAATTGCGGTCTTACGTGATCAAATTATAAAGTGCGCTCTATTTAAAGATGATGAGCAATGTGTGAAAGAGGCATTCCTTACTATAGTGGATGATAGAAAGAAACAGGAAAGCGCAGAAGAACGAAGGTTAGATGAGACGCGTGTCGCGGAAGAACGAAAGTTGGAGGAGAAGCGTGTCGCGGATGAGAGAGCGTATGAACTAGAAAAACTTAAAGTACAAGCTCAAACCCCTAACGCGACAACTGTACCACAAAATCAACTGGATTTCAATCAAATGCGCATAGATATTAAAAATATCCTACCAATATTTAATCCCGAAAAAGATGATAAGTCGTTGTTTTTGACAATGTTTGAACGTCAGATGAAATTGCTAAGTGTTCCTAAAGACTTCTGAGTTTCACAATTACTTGGCGTTCTTCCAAACGATATTGCTAAACTTATAGCAAGAGAGCCTAAAACAATGTTTAAAAATTATGAACATATTCGCAACATACTGTTAAATAGATTTAGGTTAACAGCAGAGAGGTTTAGGATATTGTTCACCCGTAATCAGAAAAGAGAAAATTCTACATGGAAAGATTTTTACTTTGAAATTCGAAATTATTTTGAGGGTTGGTTATCGGAATTAGAAATTGATTCATTTTAAAAGTTAAAAGAACTTATAATTGCTGATCAGATTAAAAGAAAGTGCCCACCAGAATATAAAAATCATTATTTAGATGGTTGGGACAAACTAAATGATCCTGTCGTGTTGGCAGAAAAGCTTGACATATACGAAAATATCAAACCACATTCTCAAAAATCAGCAAGTAATTCAAAAACGCGTGAAACACAGAAATATGTTTTCCCGAGAACTTCAAATGGTCAGGAATTCTCTAAAAATCAAATAGCCAAAACTGAAGCTAACGAACATTTTGGAAATTATAAAAATGCTACCCCTTCCCAAAATATATAAACTCGCGATATGTAAACAATGACAAACATGCAACAGTAACTTGTTATGGATGTGGGAATCCCGGGGTTATTCGTTCGAAATGTCCTAAGTGTAATCCCTCTCTTAAAACAAAATCTAAAGAGTTTAATAGCGTAGATCTGTATACCTGTGTAGCAGACTTTGCCCACCTTCCCATCTTGGATGTCCATATAAATGAATTTTACGGTACAGCGTGTACCGATACAGGTGCAACTAATTCTATTGCTGGAGAAACTTAGTATAATTTATTAAAAGGCCAAGGAGTTTTTTTAAGTCCAAAGTGATAACAATGACTCTAGCTAATGGAGGTAAACTTGATGATGAAGTTCTATACACTGAAGTAACTATCCAAGTTAAAGGAAAATCTTTTCAAACTGAATTAATTGTTTTGCCCAAAGCAAAAGGAAATCGCACTCTGTTGGGTATAGACTTTCTACAAAAAGCTGGAATTGTCCTTGATATAAAGAACCAGAAATGGTATTTTAATGTTTTTCCTCATCAAGTATATGACTTTTCTTCTGATGATGACCCAGTGCTTCTGCAGAAAATACCAAACGAGTTTAATTCAAGCGTGTTACGTGACGAAGAGAGGAATCAGCTACCTGAAAACCAAAGAGAAGAATTAAGCGAATTGTTACGAGAATATGAAGATGTGTTCAAACCAGGGGGAGAGCCCACTCCTTTTATAGAACACCATATTCCTACAGGGGACCATGCACCAGTAGCTGGTCCACCCTATCGAATGTCACCTATGAAGAAAGAATTATTAAAGAAAGAATGGGAAGTTTTACAAGAAAACGGTATTATTGAAGAATGTGAATCCCCATACGCAGCTCCTGTTGTTCTTATACCAAAACCTAATGGTGAAATGCGTCTATGCATAGATTACCGAAAGCTGAATGCAATTACGACTCCGGATACTTATCCACTCCCCAGATTGGATGATTTATTACAGGATGCTACTTCCACAGCTTACATGTCAACCATTGACCTGAAATCTGGTTACCACCAAGTTAATTTGAGTGCCGCTGATAGAGATAAAACAGCTTTCATTTGTCCATTTGGAACATTTCGCTTTGTTAGAATGCCTTTTGGATTACGCAATGCTCCTGCAACGTTTCAGAGACTAATGGATAAATTCCGGTATGGATTTAACAACGTTAAAATTTTGACATACTTGGATGATATCATTGTTCTGTCATCGACTTTAGAGCAACATCTTTCCGATTTAAGATTAGTGTTTGAGAGATTATCCAAGTTTAAACTTCATGCTAACCGTGACAAATGTTACTTTGCTCGTTCGCGAGTCAAGTATCTCGGACATTGGATTACAAGCAAAGGCATTGAAGTTGACCAAGAGAAAGTTGCAGCCATTATGAAAATACCCTCTCCAAAGACTGTAAAACAGGTGCAATCATTCTTACAAACTTGTTCATGGTACCGTAGATTTATCGAACATTTTTCTGATATTTCACGTCCACTAAGTAATCTTACTAAAAAGAAAGTTCAGTGGAAATGGGGAACTGAAGAAGAAAAAGCTTTTGCCACTCTAAAGCAATGCCTCGTCACCACTCCTATATTGCATCAAGCTTATATGACAAAGCCATTCATTCTTCGAACAGATGCCAGTGCATATGCTCTTGGAGCAGTTCTACTCCAGGGGCAAGGATCTGAGGAACATCCTGTCGAGTATGCCAGCAGACTTCTTAATCCTGCTGAGCGAAACTATTGTACCACAGAGCGTGAAGCCTTAGCCGTTGTATGGGCTCTAAATAAATTTCGAGGCTATATTGAAGGTTCTGAAATCACCGTAGCCTCGGACCATCAACCTCTCCAATGGTTGATGATCCTAAAATCTCCATCAGGTAGATTAGCCAGATGGGCGGTGCAGATACAAGCCTACAATCTAAAAATAGAGTATATCCCAGGAAAAGCAAATGTAGTTGCGGATATGCTATCCCACCCAGATTGCACAGAAGATTCATGTGAAGTGAATACTGTCATAGTGGACTTTCCCGTTAAAAGTTCTAAAGACATTCGAGAAGAACAGTTGAAAGATCCAGAACTGAAGAAAATTATAGATCGTTTTGTTTTGAGACTAACCCCCCTACTACGGATTTAGTTAATTGGACTGAAAGAGGCTACCTAATGAATCAGGGTGTACTGTATCGATATGCCCCTGACACTGAAGTCGAAGAAGCTCAGTTGGTAGTTCCAACTCATGACCGTGAAAGAATCCTAAAAGAATACCATGATGGTCCGACCGCTGGACACTATGGCGCCGAAGGAACTTTCCGTCGAATTGTTAAAAGATATTACTGGACCGGCATGAGAAAATTCATATCAGATTATGTTAAAGCTTGTCCTGATTGCAACCGGTATAAAGCCTCAAATCAAAAACCAGCTGGACTGCTGCAAACTCCAATTTATGCTCAAAGGCTAGACACTCTCTCTATAGATTTGTTTGGGCCTCTTACAGAAAGTAAAACTGGAAAACGATGGATTTTTATTGTTGAGGATTGTGCAACACGGTGGGTGGAGCTGTTTGCATTATCACAGGCTACTGCTAGGGAATGTGCATTAACTCTCCTTAATGAAATATTTTTACGTTATGGCTTACCCAGAAGAATAGTTAATGATAATGGACCCCAATTTGTGAGCGATGTCATGCAACAATTGTGTCATCTGTTGGACATTAAACAAAGTCTAACACCTGTTTACCACCCTCAAGCGAACCCTGTTAAGCGTAAAAATCACGATTTAAAACCTCGACTTGCCATTTTAGTAGGAGACGACCATAGCTCATGGGAAGAGCGCTTACCAGCTGTTAGGTTTGCAATGAATTCCGCAAAATATGAAACTACCGGTCAAACTGCCGCATATTTGCAATTTGCGCGTGAGATGCGTACACTCGACGATGTTACGCATGATTTAAGAACTGTAATTAATAACGATAATTTCGTCCCTGAAATTACCCCATACCTTAAAAATTTTGCAAACTTTTCATCTA
Source organism: Maratus michaelseni (assembly GCA_963931845.1). Taxonomy (NCBI): domain Eukaryota; kingdom Metazoa; phylum Arthropoda; class Arachnida; order Araneae; family Salticidae; genus Maratus; species Maratus michaelseni. Next base: position 104,226,188 of record OZ007600.1, read on the forward strand.
GAGTACATGATCTAGTTGAAGAAAAGCAAGATAAACGTAAATTCTATGCGGATAGGAAGCGTAGAGCAGGTCCAAATTACAATCCTGGAGATCAGGTGTGGGTGACTTTACATCCACTTAGTAACGCTAAACAAAAACGGAGTGCTAAATTCATGCCGCGCCGTGATGGTCCGTATACCATCTTAACTCAAAAATCATTAACAAATTAATGAAATTGCTCATCCAAATAATCCTAACATTTCGGTAGGCACTTACCACACATCCGCACTCAGTCCATATCGAGGTGCTGATGAATTGTCCGTTCAACCGCTACGGAAGCGTGGTCGACCGCCTAAAATTTCTGATTCCTCGTCGGGACGACTTCGGAACCAGAGGGGGAGGCTATAGCAAAATAACTGCCTTTCCCTAAATGAAACAACGTATAGATGGCGCTATTGCCACTTTTGGCAGATATTTTGTCAAGTCCGAACTGAACTGAAGACAGTGAATAACTTTTCACGGTTCTGTAACTCTGTAGAAGTAGTTGAGTAATGACATGTATTTAGTTTTGAGAATGGATCTCGTCCCGAGACCAAATGTTGTTTTTTTCTATTGTGTTTTGTGTGTACGCGCCTTTTGCGAAGTATATGTATTTGATTTGGCGTTTTCTGCTAACTATTAAAATTGTGATGTCTTAAGATGTGTGAGTCCTCGACAAAACCCACACCAGACCAGCACAAACATTACAAGTTTCGTAATTAAATTAGTTATTTTTGTGGAATATAAATTATTATAATTAAATTAATAACAAAATATATTTTTAATTAAATTTCCAAAAATATTAATTGTAATTCATGAACCTTTTAACCCTTCATGTTCAATTGTAATTCATGAACCTTCAATTGTAATTCATGAACCTTTTAACCCTTCATGTTCAATTGTAATTCATGAACCTTCAATTGTAATTCATGAACCTTTTTACTCAAGGGCGGTGGTATGTTTATGAAACCACTTCATTTTAACTTCCAAATGCCACAATGACACCAGAATTTTAGTATATTTTTCCGTTTATTATGTATGTGAAATATACCTTTTTCTTATTTGCAAATAAATTTGTTCGTAAATTCCGGTTTCATTTCTTCATTTCAACATTTTAGCAATGTTAGTGCTTTGCCCCTGAAAGGATTAACAGAAATCGATATCTAGAAGCTGTAAATTAGCGAATCCAAAATTGTAGCTTATTCCGGTTAGTAGTTCTTAAGTTTTGCTAAATACCATTCCTATTCTAATCTGTTTCGTAACGACTAAAAATGAATTTAACATTAGGAGTTTCAAACTTTCAAACTGTAGAATTCTTAAACTACTTTGTCGAATTTCCCATTTTATATTCGAAGATAAAATTTTCCGAAAAATCCAAACTTGATTTTGAAGTAGATATTAGTATTGAGAATTGTAAAGTTTGTTACAATTTCCATTTGTAGATCTTACCTCTAAGTAAAAATTAAGTATATAACATAATATAGTGGAAGCTATTACTAATTGATTGATACAAGCAACTTTTTTAAACGATGATAGGCAAGGGAGTATGTGTAATAACTTTTTCCACTACTTTATATATAATGGTCAATTTCCTACCAGTACATCTATCGTAAATTTTGTAGAATATTTTTAACAGCGTACTAATTTCTGAAGTCTCATTATTAAATTAAAGAAAATTTCGAATGTAAATTAAATTTATTCAAGGTGATTCATAAAGGACTTTTCATAATTAAAAATTAATAAAAACAATTAACTATAATAAATATGAAGATGAAATAAGATACATAATTATCTTATAACCGCATAAATTTTGTGTACAATAATTTTAAAATTTAATTAAATTTTCGTAATAGATGGTATTGAACTGTCAGACACTTGTCTCAAACTGTCAGAAAACTAGAACATATGTGTAAATTACATCGAAGAACTCTCGAATTTCGCCTTTATGCTAATTAGCTACTAAAATACAAAAACAAAACGGTTTTTATTTTGAAATTTAAAATTTAATCGGAAAATGTTTATAGTTTACAACTTAGCGAGGACGTCTATTGACGAATATTTGAGCTATTTCTATAATTTTCTGCATACAAAATTTCTGAGCTAACTGATAAATATGTCACATATGTCATCTTCAAAATAGTTATTTTATTAATGAATTTGAAATGTAAGGAGTCTTTTCTGAAACAACCTGTATGATAATCATCAAACAAACTGTACCCAATAATAGATACTATTATAGAAAGAAAGAGATCCATTAAAAGAAACAATACTCTAAATATAGATTATATATTTGTTTTCATTAATGTCTTACACAAAATACATATTAATGCTTTACATAACATTATTTTATTTTTTATACGATATAGTAACATAAAAAAAATATGCATCGTTACTCAGCATTCAGCTCTTTTTAACCTTCTGGAGTTGGTAATGGCGCTGATCCTGGACCTGGTGCTGGTTTTGGACCTAGGCCTGGTTGTGGTTTTGGACCTATGCCTGGTTGTGGTTTTGGACCTAGACCTGGTGCTGGTATTGTACCTACACCTGGCACTGGTTTTTGACCTGTTGTTGGGTAAACGCAACTCTGAAGAAAAAAGAGAAATACGTTATGTTTTAATTTTTAATTACAGAGGAACTTGCTTAACCCTTTCCTGCACAAAGTCTGTTCGTAAAATAAGAAATTGCTGACTGACACCGGAATTTATAAACGACTTTTTTAGAAAATTTGAAATCCTTATTTTAAGCTTTCTTTCTAGAAAGAAAATTTTATTAAATATTCTTGGTGTCGAATGCAAGTTTGGAATTAAAATTTGGTGTGCCGGAACCACTGTGCCGGAAAGGGTTAAAAGGAAACTAACGATAGCGTGAAAATTTTGCGTAGTACGCTGATTCACTACAGCCAATTTCTTTACCATATCAATAACTTCAATAAGAAATTAGACATAACATTAATCCCCCCTACAAAAAAAAAGTATTACTCCATGCTATTTTGAACCCCGTGTTTAGTACAGGAAATAAAAGTATGTATCGAATTGTATTAACGTTTACTTTTATTTGATATTTATAAATATTCTTTAGGAGGACTATATACAAACGAAAATCAACAAAATATTTAAACTTTTCAATGGTAATCCCAAAATTAAACATAATAAAATATCTATTTTTAAATTAGCATGTATGCAAACATTCACTGCATTTCTACTATTAGTTTCAGAGTGATCTGGATCTGTCTATCATGGAGCTTTTGAAGATAACTAAAGCGTCACACAGAGGAAATCTACAATGTTGTATATGTGTTTAATATTTTAATTACTGGCCAGGATGGAGTCTATTTTTATATTTAATCGTATATATATATATATATATATATATATATATATATATATATATATATATATATATATATATATATATCACTAACCTACCGGACTTCTTATCATTCGAATACAATGGAATTTTTCATTTGTTATAATATTATTCTGAAATCGGCAGTTGCTTATTAAAATTTTAAGTTTTAATTCGCAGGCAGCCGCCATAATTTAATTCATCTACATCATCTAGACATTTAATTTTGGCCTTATTGAAATTAATATGAATGATTTTTATTTCATTGTACATCTCTTTTGTTTAGAAAAATGTTTTTTTTTTCTTTTGTTATGTACATTTTATCTCCAATTGATGATTTAGTGTGAGATAAGCCGGTTGATTTATTCTAACATAACTTTGGTTTTGTTAATAAAACTAGGGGAACCGAAACTAGGGGAAAAAACCGAAATGGTCAAACAAAGCGAACAAGCCAGTTCACAAGTCAAAACGAAACCTTTATCAGAAAGGAAAGTTTAGCTGCACTCTTTCTCAATGAGCCAGCGCACTAAATTGCGTAGTTGCGGAATCTCAGCTTATAATAACTTAAATAAATGGATACTAATAATATATTACGTATGTATACGAAGTAAAAAATGTAATTTAATCTCTAAATCGAATGAATTTAATCTCTAAATGAATCATTAAAATGAACGACTCTAATAAAAGAATCTTTAAATTGAAGGAAAAGTTTTTCAAAATTTTAGTGGCAGCGCTTTTAGTTTATGTACATCATGAATATGCTACCGGAAAGATCTACACAGATTTTCATTGGTCCATTTCCAAATCGTTTGGCACATTTACAAAATAGTTACCTTTTTTATTATAGAGGGATTATTTGACATTAAGTGTCTTAGAGAAATAGATGATTTTTTAAAAGATATCTGTTTTTAAATATTTGAAAGATGAAATGTCACATCATCTTTTTTCACAATTGGAAATTCGTAATTTTAATTGACACTCTCCTATCAATAACCTTTATTAATATTATTTTTCTACTGTAAAATTTAAAAAATGCACTTTTTAACCTAAGTTGCAAAACTTTTCCCAATTCTGTCAAAATTTATAATTAATAGCAAATGAAATAAATTATGAATTACTTAAAAATAAATTATTAATAATAAATTGTGAATTAATAAATAATTAAATAATTATGATAAATTATGAATTAATATAATTCATAATTTTTAATTACACTTCCTATAATTTTTATTGTAAAAAAAAAACATATTTTAATTTAAATACAAATAAATAACGTGAAAAAAATCACAAATTAATTTTAATTGTAGATACCAGTCAGGTGTTTCGAAGTTTCTAAAACTTCTTAATCAGTACAATTTTAAATGCATTATATACAAAATATTAAAAAGAGGTAGAACAATCACAGAGAGTACGGCTGAAGGCAAAATTCTGAAGAGACTAGAAAAATGAGACAAACATGTAAGCTCGGTATGTATGATATAGCTGTAGGATACCAGTGAGGAAGCAGCGCCTAACACATTCAGTATGAAGATACAAAATAACTGTAAGCGATCTAAATCGTTACTACTAAAAAAAAAAGGTTGTTTGTCTGTCTGTGTATGCGCCTCTGTTTGTGTGTCTGTGTGCGATGGCTAGCTAAATCTAGCGAACATAGAAGTCTGACAATTAGGGTGAGGATGTGTAGCGTCAGGGGGGGGGGAGTGGCACGATCATTTTACTACCAGTATAATTATATACTATATTTGGCCTTATTTAATCTTTGAACGGTATGAATTAAATAAGGCCAAATATAGTATATAAAAATACTGGTAGTGAAGTGATCCTGCCCCCCCCCCCTTGACGCTACGCCTCTGGTGAGGATATTCCAAGGCAGATCCTGATGCAGCTGAGGTTGGGATTTTTATTTTGGGATAATTAGCCGTGATATTAATTAAAAACTTATCAAAAAAGGCTATCCTTTTTTTTGTCTTTTGCAAAAATCGGCAGACGCACGCGCATGCTCATTCCCAGATTTCCGCACAGCATAGAAAGGAAGAACCAAATTCCGATTTTTTTTTTTGGGGGGGGGGGGAGGGTGAGGGGGCTTTTTGTTTTACGCCCATCACCCGAACTGTTTAAAATACGGAAAAACGGGCGACATATTCTCAAAATCTGTATTTTTATGTCTTAATCGCCGCAATCAGCTCGACAAAATATCGTTGTTAACCCATTGAGGAAATAAAATCACAAAGGATCGTTTACGTGGTTGCCTTTTTATCTCTTTCGGCGCCGTTTACACAAAGCTCGATTTCATATGTACCGATAAACAAAAAACGCTTTTAAAACTCAGGCATTCTTCTGTTGGATGGTAAATCGGTTTTCAAAATCCGAATTTTAACCTTTTAAAAATATTCACAAACAATGTCACTTAGAGCCATCCGGAAACTATATTTTTTCTGTTCTAAAAGTAACTAACCGTCGGTATTTCAACACAATAGTTTTATAAAATCTCGTTAGACGGATTTTCATCACCTATGAACATTTCGAAACTTTCGGACGAGAAGAAATCTGACACATTTTTTTATAAAAATGCTAAAACGCTGGCTGTTTTCCTTGGGCTTCTGGTTATCTTTTCACTATTAATTATGTATATTTTTTGAAGAAATTTTAAAGAAGGCTTGGATACAGTCATACTTATAACCGATTTAAATTTCAGAGAGTTCGGAGGATAAGAACTATATATTTCTTTTTTTATGTTAAAGGCCCCGACGTGATAACAAAAAAAAAAAAGCAAGAACAAAACATATTTCTTTTACAAATAGCTTTCAATATGTTTTCACGAAATTTTTTACACAGGCTGGAAATCCGTTACATTTATAACCGATAAAAATCTGAATGAGTTCGGACAAAAAAAACTGTTAAAAAAAAAAAAAAAAAAAAAAAAAAAAACCAAGAAAATATCTTCTTCCGAGCGCTTTTAGCACTAAATACCAATATAGTTTTGCGAATTTTTTGTTTAAAAATATAAACTTATACAAAATCAGATTACAGATATGAAATCATACAAATTTGAGGTTTATTTAAGGTTATTATCATGGGCCCTGAAAACGCCGGGCGGGTCAGTTAGTTTAAAAATATGTTTTTGATTTTTATTACGTCGTTTATTTGTATTTTAATATATTGGCACAAAGTTACTACTATTTATTTTAATCGTATTTTTAACTTGGATATATTTTATACCACAAAACTCTAAAGTATAAGAAAGTACTTACCCAGAATTTATTGTCTTCTTCTGTAAACTGAAAGAATTAGAAAATTAATTAATATTTCTGAAATTTCTGTAAATGAAACAAATCTAGAATGGCAAATTTTACGTGATTATGCAAATTTATGTTTCATTTAGCTATATGAGCTGTTACTGTATTTTTTATATGTAGGGGAGAACGTGGGTAATATGAACCAGGCGATCTATTACGTGCCTGTTCAACATTTCAACTATCAAATTTGCACCTCAGCTGTTGACAGTCACTCAAATGCTCCATTATTCACCTGACTCAAAACATACAATGTTATCTCACTTCGGTAGTGTCACCGACACATGTTCGTTTTTTCCGATGCACATATTCCGATGCACAGTAATAACTATGCCCATGTAAAAATAAACTGCATCAAAAATATAAATCGTAGTAATATAACTTTAATATTATGAGTTGATTCTCCTATAACAGCAAGGAGACATGCATATTCAACTATATAGATTTATTATACATATTTAAAATTGCGGCAAAGCGAACCGCTGCTTAGAACCAAGGCCTCCTTATCATAGTATCAGGCCTCACAATCAGCAAGTTTCCTTTGACCGCATGTTTGTCCTGCTACTAGCGCCATCAATCGTCAGTAATAGGCATGATCTCCATGGTAATAGGAGTATTTTCGACACGAAATAACACGAAATTTTTTCACAGCTCCATTTGTTCTATGCATTTGATTATGAACTAGTATCGGTAGTATCCACCAGGCGGCGATACTTTCCGGAGAAAGTCAATTAATAAGTTGGCAATTACCGCGGACATTTTCTCCCATAGACTTTCTCCGGATTGTCAAGTCTGATCTATGATAAGGGACTCTTGCTTAGAACATTCCTTCTTTCTGCGTATCGTATTTCTCACTCTCTTGCAAGAGATAACAAATGAGCTTGATTAGTAGCGCCATCTCTGGTTACAAATTATTACTAATCATTGAGATATAACACATAGTAAGTTTTGAATTACATTTCTCTGAGAGGATGCTTATCTCAAAAACTTTTGCAGGATATGGGGCCTAAACCTTAATTCTGCCTATAATATAAAAGTATGCAAATGTTCATATGATTTAAAAAATAAAACTTTTTTTCATTTTTAGTTTTTTCTTAAAGGCTAGTAATATGAAACATTCGAAAGGCACAAACGCGTCTTATACGAGGCACATACATCTCATAGGGATAGTCATTTCCGTGCAGAAATAAACTTCTAAGAAAATATAAATCATAGTATATTTAGAATTATATTTCCTTGAAAGGGACTAATCTGAAACCTTTGTTGGGTAAAAAGGCAAAAGTGTTATACGGAGAGTAATAAAGTTGTTTCCGACGGTATGACGCGATGGGATACTGGATTCGATAAGCCTTTTGTGGACAAGCATTGTTATGAAGCAAAATTATCCTTCTACTGTGTATGCCACTCCTTTATATTTGGATTACACGAAACAATTTAAGACACCGCCCCCTGAATTCTAGGCCTGAGCGCTGGTACAAAAATGGCGGCGTTCGTAGGCCGATTTTGTAAAACCTTTAAACGTCCCCTAATTTTACACCCCAGTATTTTCTAAAAGTTTTCTTTGACTTATTGAATCTCAGACAAATAAGGCGGAGAAAACATTTAGAAATTATCGGTATTTAATTTCAAGGGACCGTATACATGCTGAAAAATTTCCGTCTACGACTGCATCAGTTTTTGTGGCAGCGCTCAGGCCTAATATTCAGAGGCGGTGTTTAAGACGATGATGACGTCAAAATGGTAATAATGCAGTGCACAGCAGGCAGCAGATTTGTATGAGAATGCGATACAAAGCTAGTCGTATGATACGATACGATAAGTGACTTAATATAGGTGGAAATTATGTTTTAAAGTAGATGACGGTCCAGACTTGCAAGTAAAAAAAATAATTGTTAAAAAATAGCCCTGTGCTTTTTAATATCAAATCGGTACTTGCATAAGAAACACACCCTGTTTTTAATGAAACTTTTTTATGGGGTTATTAATCAATTTGTTATAATTTTAAAAAAAATGTTTTTAATTGATTTGAAATAAAATTGGTATATTAGCAGTTAAGAATGCATATTTTTAGAAATTAAAGGATTTAAAGATGTTCAAGAAACTACTTACATCGAACTTGTTTTTCATCATTCCACTGATGACCTAAAAAAGTTTTTAAAAAATCGAATATTTAATAACAATTTGAAAAAAAAAAATCTGTCACATAATTTTTTGAATATTTGTATAAAAATACCGTGTGCACACGCAGTTCAAGAAAACATATTCAGTACAGAAATTATTTTTAATTAATCGAATAAAGTTCATACTACACATCAATAAGTAATATTTTATTGTATAAAATTTCTGGTTATACATAAATAAATATGCTTTATACGCACGTTATATGCCAGAATATACATTAAATGTAGAGTTGCCAACCTATTTTTGAATACTATTATTTTCAAAAATATATTTTTGCTTTATTTAACACAGGCTATCTGCGATTAAATAAGAAAATGATTGAAATTCGAAAGTAAATCTGGATAGGTCTAAAAAATATTTTTAATCAATCATTCTTTTTTTCATTTAATTTCTTTGATAGTAGAAAATTATACTTCAGCTTACAACAAATTTAAAAGAAGAGAAAAAATAAACTATAATGAAGAATATATTTAAAACATAAATCTATCAATAATCTACAAAATAAATATATTAACACTTGCGTAGATAAATCCCGAAGCAATTAAGTCATTATATGCGAAGAACACTATATAACATTACTTTACAATACTATTCATACTAGTAATATTTTTCACAAAATATCATTAAAAATTGAAATTAATAACAGAAAATTACTAAAATATAAGTTAAATGTATAAATTTTAATGACCCATATCTTGTTCTATACTAAAATTTCACAAAAATCCGATAAACATTTATACTGTAACTATTGTTTGCAATCCATATAATATTGATAGTAATTTATTGCTGAATATTCTCACTAAGATATACAATATAAATGACAATCAGCACTACTTAAAAAATAGTTTTCAGCTTATAATTAATTTACAATACATAAAAACAGTTGATTTTATCTTTTTTCATGTTACAATGAAAGGTATTCATTAGTTAATAAAAGTGATTATGTTTACTATCGTTATAAGATTACATATATTTTTTTTCAATGACTCCAATATAGCATCCCTACCTACTCAATATCCAACACAGCTTACATTAAGTCAAAATGAATTTAATTAACTTTCTTGATTTAAAAATAAATCTTGATAATAAAAGTTAATTAATATTTGACATTTATGATGCAACAACTGATTCTCCTTTCATAGTAAATATTTTTACGCATTACAATTCATGCTTACATAAACCTGTTTATAAAAATATTTTACTTATATAAAAATAAATAAATATATAAATAATATATAATAATATAAATAATATATAATATATATAATAATATATATAAATATTTTACCCATATAGAATTTTCAAAGGACGTTAAATTTATCAGTAACATAACTGTATGGTAAACCCGATAATTAATTCATTTAAATAATTTATTGTTTATACACAAAAATATATACAAATTGCTGGAGGTTGGATTCGTCGTTTGTATGGCTTGTTATATATATATATATATATATATATATATGTGTGTGTGTGTGTGTGTGTGTGTGTGTTTTTAATGGGTTATCATTTTAAAAAATTTGGAAATATTTGGAAAAAATGAATAAGCAATTAATTATGTATATTATTTATTATTATTTGCACATAAATTAACACATGACAATTACTTTTTTCAATAATTAAAAATACATTGGTTCATTAATGTGGCATAACACTAAATTTAAATATTAGAATTAAAATTTATTATTATATTTGAAGATTATTGTTAAGTAACACATAGTTATTTAATATACGATTTTTTTAATAAATGGCAGCACTAAATTGAGTGAAATATTTTCTTTCTCAATATAATGCCACAGTTATAGAATCTTTACACTCTAAAAGGTAATATTTTACAATAGGTTAATATTAATCTTAAAATAACTATACATAATTAGATTTTGTTTTCTTTTTGTATTTTATTTAGTTTTAATTGGTAATTATTTATTGATAATTACTGTTAAACTCATAAAAAATTTAATGTTTTGTATTAAATCTATGGATATAGATTAATATAATATAATATTAATCTTAAAATAACTTAACATAATTAGATTTTTTTTGTATTTTATTTAGTTTTAATTGGTAATTATTTATTGATAATTACTGTTAAACTCATAAAAAATTTAATTTTTTGTATTAAATCTATGTATATAGATTAATATAATACTCAAAATTAAACATCTTGAATTTTCATTTCGCCTCTTATGTAACTTCAGAATAACTATTTGATACATATATCAGTTCTTCACATATACTGTGAGTACATCCCTATTATTATTATTATTATTATTATGATTATTATTAATTATTATTATTATTATTATTATTATTATTATTATTATTATTATTATTACTATTATTATTATTAATTATTATTATTATTATTATTATTGGTTTTTCTTTTAATTTTCCAAATTAAACACTCACGTTTCGCTTTTATTTCATTTTCCTTCATCATATTTCTTTATTCCATTTTTGTCCCATTTTATGATTAAATACTTCTTATTTTATTGTTTAGCACCATTTATCTTTAAAATGTTTATGTTTTTTTTAATATATTGAGATTTCCTTGGTAGGTTATATTTATTAGGATGTTTTCTATATATATGTATTTATAATATTTAAAGATATATGAATTTAACTATAACAATTAATGTAAAATACACTGCTCAAAACAATTAAAGGATATTTAAAGTTTTATATAAAATAAAGATATAAACGAAATTTTTTTTGCCGAAAATAGAAGAAGAGAATCACAAATGCAATTTTTTCTGGTTTTCAAACTGTGGAGTATGCAAATTTTGAGTTCGACGTCAAAAACGTCGCTTCAGCGGCAGCGAATGAAATTTCACTTTCAACTGGATAAAAGAGAATGAAGACAAGGATGATCGGCATTCAGTGATTGCTTTGTTTCGATGAGTACGATGTCTCAGCGAAGTCATTTGACAGATTCAGAAGCTTGGAGAATTGTTGGTAGGTTAGAAAGAGGCCAAACTCAAGCCGAAGTAGCGCAAGCCATTGGAGTGTCACAAAGTGTCATTTCCAGGATCTGGAACCGTTTTTTGGAGAGTGGATGTGCAGGCCGAAGACCAGGGCAAGGTCGTAGACGGGCAACAACGCCCAATGAAGATCGGTATTTAGCGTTAACAGCTCGGAGACACCGAAACATGAACGCTACTCTTCTCCAACAACACCTTCGCTCGGCTACAGGCACAACGATTTCAACTCAGACTGTCCGAAACCGGCTCCATGCTGTATGTCTGTATGCTCGCCGACCGATGGTATGTGTTAGATTAACATCAAGGCATTGTCGCGACCGCAGGGAGTGGGCAACCGAGCATGTCAAATGGAGGAGAAATGAATGGAGCAATATTCTGTTTTCTGACGAGTCCCGTTTTTCTGTGCATCCGGATAATAGGCGTATTTTCATCTGGAGGGACCGTGGCAGTAGGAATAATCCTGCGTTCGTGCACGAAAGTGTCAGATTTAGCGGTGGAGGAGTGTTGGTGTATGGTGGCATCTCCATTGACGGGCGCACTGACCTCTACATCATTCGAGATGGAGCTCTGACTGGTCGCCGATATAGGGATGAGATCCTCAGACCTATTGTAGTCCCTTACGCTGCAGCAATCGGAGATAACTTCATTTTAATGGACGATAACTGCAGGCCACATCGTGCAAACCTGGTGGAGGATTTCCTTTTTGAGGAAGGAATCGTTCGAATGGAATGGCCAGCGTGTTCTCCAGACATGAATCCAATCGAAAACGTTTGGGACGCTCTAGGAGGACGAGTTTCTGGCCACCAACAACCCCCACAAACTCTCCAAGAACAGGAAAGAGCTCTTCTGGAAGAGTGGGGCAGAATACCCCAACTCGTCATTAATAGCCTCATTGAGTCCATGCCTCAAAGGTGTTCAACGTTGCTGGCCGCCCGTGGAAACCATACCCCCTACTGAAAATGATTTTCTTTGAAGAAAACACCTTTTCTTATTCTTTTTTTCTCATATGCACAAACTGTGTTTTTTTCCTTTTGTACACAAATGCGCAATAAAATGCATTTTTTCTGCCAAACATGTGTAATTTATTCTCATATAACCTACTATGTCTGTCGACCATGTATCAATCAGCTAAAAAGTTTCCCAGATACAAAATCCACCTAAAACTGCAATATCCTTTAATTGTTTTGAGCAGTGTATTATCAAGTGCCATCTTTAAAATAGAGATTTGGTCATTTTTGTTATACTAACTTGTTAGCTAGTTTTTTTTCTTTTCAAAAATATTATATATATGCTGTGAGAGAGTGCGTGTGTGTGTGTAATACTTAAGACACGTTTTGTATAGCACCGTTTTATAGTGACTGTGGTCTCTTTTTTTCTAAATCGGATATCTTCTAAGTTAATGAGCATTTAATGAGAGCCTCCGATTCATCGAAGCAGTTGTATGTGTATTGCACAAGCCTGTATGCAGAGACTATTTAATAGCCCAGTACTGTAGGCCTGATTATTTCACATTTCTCAATCTCGATGATTGATTTCTTATAAACTACATACAAACCGCGTTGTTTATGTAAATTGTGCACCTTGATTTTTAGCAATCTGAGTGTTCCCCCCCACAAGAGCCGTTTCTGTCTGTATCTGCACTTACAAGCATTAGAAAATGCTACTACATAAAAAGAAAGATCGCCATTACCTGACTCATCATATCTAATTCAGTACAGGCGTACATTTTTACTGCCTGCATCGCATCACTTGCTCCAGCTGCATTTTTAATTATCTCTTGTACCTGGAATGATAAAATGTTTTGACTTTTTAGTTTGATACAGAAATAAATTGTGCGCTTTATTGTATTTAGTGATCTTTCTTGCTCGAAAACTGCATAAAAAGCATAACTTTTAAAACATTAAAATGAGTAAAATTAATATTAAAACACATTTCACGTGTCCGTAACGACAGTGTAAAAGATTCGATTTAAAGCAATTTTAATGACAGGCAGCTGTTATATTTGATTGGTAATGTTATTACAAGAACATTCATTTATTTATTAGGTGTACAAAAAAGCTCTACGTATTTCCCTTACACGATATCATCTGAAAGATAGTTACGCCTCGGTTACCAATTCTCGTGTAAGTGACTACAAGTGACCGTACTCTACAAACATATTACAAGATGTTAATTTTAAATATATTAAAACATTTATGCTGTGTAATTGGTGAGATAAATGGGAGTGCTGTGCTGTGAGCTCCACAAAGTAAGTGAAACGGTTACTGGTGAGCGTTACATTAATAAGTTAAATCGTTTGGCAGAAACAATCCAAGAAATAAGATGTTATACTGGACAATGGCATCGACAAATGAGAACATACCTAAGACACATTGAAGTTCCGCAGCTTGCCAAACTCTAAACGATCTACAATAGGACAATTTTCTAAATGTAACTTTCCCACCAGTCATTGCACCACGCGTCTGTCACCTGTTTCGATCGTTACATAGCAGTTTAGAAAATCAACTCCGACTGAAAATGAGCTGCGTAGCACGATCGATAGATTTATTCAGTGAATTTATGACAGATTTATTTAGAGAGAAGGCTAATTCTTTTTTTATACGGAATTCATCAGCTGCCTAAACGTTGGCAACGGATTGTAGAAGCTAGGTTTACTTTATGGATTGAGGTTTGCTTTTTAAATGTTTTCCAGTTATAAAAATTTACAAAAAACTCTTTTGTACACCCAATGTGTAAAAATAAGAATGTTAAACATTAACCCATTTCATAAAAATCAAATATTTTGCTGAGCACTCTGCAATAAATTTACTGCTTTAAAATAATGATGCTTTATATTAATACAGTTTCAATTATTTAGGTATCAATTAATTCGCCTAATTAACCGAGCACCAGTAACTGCATTTATCACTCTCTACCCCATACATATGTCACGCTTGCTTCAATAAAATTAAATATTCAGCAAACTTGGCTAAATCATACAAATTTTCCAATCTTTCTTTTTATTGTACCACTTTTTATACATATCATTAGCTATATAAATCGAGAATATAATAGAATAGAAAATATATAATGTAAATATTGAGCGAATATTTTATTGAAATGAAAAAAAATTGACGTGCAAAATTGGTGTTTATTTATAATATGGAAAACAATTTAGTTAAGATAAAATAAATTTTCGATGCACTAATTAACCTGATTTTAATTCTTTAATGAAAGTTCATTACACGTTTGATAATGTTTCGTTAATATTATATTTGTTGTATTAGAGCCTTATATATATTTTTTTTCATTTATAATCTGTTATATATATATATATATATATATACATATTTTAATCTGAAACCAGCTGTATGCATATTGAGAATTTTCGTCACGAAGTTATCACTCTAATCACTTTTGTTAAAATTTAACCTGTTATTTTTTTCGCCGTACTTTCAAGTTTCGTCTTTTCAAGTACAATACAACCGCTTTTCAATAAATCAGACCTTTTTCATCTTTTTTATGTAAATAGTTATTCAATTGGAGATTAATTTTAATGTGAATTGCTTACAGTAAGTTCTACTCTAAACGTCAATAAAGAAAATTATATTATCACTTTGATACATTTAAAAATATCATACACATCTAGAAAATCTATTTTCTTTCAAAACGAATGTAAGAACTTACTTTCTGGGGTTGCTGTTCAAAGCATCTTACATACTTTTCTTTCATCTGATCTAAAATAACAAAAATAAAATAAATATACAAAACGGTGCTATGATAAATGAGATCATTTAAAAAAAATTGTGTTTCTCTCTGATACATAAATATTTATTTCAAAAATATTCGGAGCGGAAACTCTTGTGTATTCCATATATTTGTCCGAAATTTTAGTATAATTATATATTACATTCAAGTTCTAAAGTCTATCTCAATACTATGTAAATTTTATAAATTTATTTTTTTTAATCAAACTTAAAGTGTTCGTTAGCCGGATTTCTATATTAAGGGTAAAATAAACGAAACTTTAATAATCTTTCAAATTTAATAATGCGAAAACTAGTTGTATTTGAAAAAGAAGCTTTTTGTAGTTTGGCTTTTTTGTTCTTTAATGATAAAAACGTTTATCGTTTTCACACGATCCACTTTTTAATTTTCGGACACATATAGTGCAAAGTATGCAATCTAATGATGATTTTTAAAAAATCGCAAAGCATTAAAAGTGCAAAATATGCCATTTAATAATGATTAAAACATTAAATATCATTTCAGTAATCAAATATAATTAAATATCATATTAATTAAATTTCATTATCAGGTGTATCTTTACGTTTAGACGTCCCCTAAATCCACTTTTGCTACTTTTATAATGATTATCTATGTATGTATCCGTATATATTGGTATTTTCTTACATATTCATGCCCTCAGATCGATTTTCAGAGATTTTAACGGAGACGTCAGTGTGCACGTATGTGTTGGACGACCGAAACTGCCAAACTACATTTTACATTTAAACTCAAATTTGACTGGTATTACTGTAAAGATTTTCGAACAAATCGACTATGGACTGGGTATTTAAATCATTTAAAAAAAGTATTTAAAGCATTTTGTGAACGTTTCAGTTGGAACAAATTAACCAAGAAAATGTATCAGAGTATAACTAATAAATATCGCCAGGATGTTAACAATCCTGAGAGGTAACGACTTTGGATTTAAATCATAAAGTTCCAGATTCAAATCTAACAGTTTCCATTATGTCAGAAATTTAACTTTAAACGGACAATATTCTGTAAAATGTTTTAAAAGTTGACAGGGGCCACTCTGCAAAACTTTTTTTTTAATTACTGAAGGTACTGGATGTAAATCATGTTTATATGAGAAAAACGAATGACAAAACATTTATTGATATTGATGTATCTTATTTTTCATACATACATTTTCTTACGTATATTATATATATATAGACACCACAAATACCTTATATAACCAACTATGTTGAAAGTCGGTTAAAAATGGAATTTATACTCACTGAAGACCTGACAGTTTCCATTCATATTTCCACCTCCTGCTGGTAATCTTCCAGTCGGTAATTTTCCAGTCGGTAATCCTCCCGTTGGTGAACCTCCCGTCGGTAAGCCTTTCGTCGGTAATTCTTTCGATGGTGATATATCGCTTCAGCAATAAGAATGTAGCTGAGACCAGCAAGTAATAGCAGCAAAAACTGGTTCATCGTATTGAAGAGTGAGACGATTCTCGAAATAATTGAAATCTGTTTCAAATATAGCCTTTATATATAATTAAACCCGGAAAAAGCGTGTATTACGTCACTTCAGACTGCATTAATAGTCAGCAAGGAAAAATGTCATCTTAAAATTCCAAATTTTGACATGAAAGATATATCTTCTAAGCGAACAATGATAAAATATTTATATTTATCATCATTTGATAAAATTTGGATCACTATTGACATTTTAATACGTGTAGTTTGAATTGGACGATTGTGTTTATGTCGGAAAAAACAGAGAATGTCACTGTAATTGATGGCCCTTTTCAATTTTTCTTGATGACTATTAGAATAGAACAATAGAAAAAAGTTTAGTGGCAGAAAGATCGGGAATAATATGAGGAGACGAAGGCTCAGACAGGACTTAATGAACACGACTTGCTCGGTTCCCAGTGAAGAACGTAGCGACCGTAGCGGGTTCGGACCCCGTAGGCCGCCTTGCGAGTCCTCTGTGGCTGGGTCAGTTGGGAGTCGCCTTCGAAGCCTGGTTCGAGATTGCCCATCCAGAAGACACAACGACACGGGAGCACGGCACTCAGCCTGCGATAAGTGTCTTGCGGAGCTTCTGGGAGGGGGGGACCTTTCTCGAGATAGGGCCACGGAGTGCGGACCGGTGGCTCGTCGGTAAAACGACGGTGTCTGAGCTTGAAATCAAATCATGGGCCGAAACCTAGTCCAGCACGTCTTTTGTGCAGCCAGAGATTACCACGTCTGGCAGGCGGATGAGTGGCTCGCCTTCTGAGTTTCAACCACCCACTAACTTCGATCGGGCCCGCCTCTACGGCGCGCTTAGAGGAGTTTTCCGTGCCCTCTAGAGTCCGATAGCGGCTCCTTGATTCCTTCCTTGTTGTGTTTTTTAGATGTTTAATTTGTTTTTGTTATTATTTGTGATATGTGTCTGTGATATATATGTCGTCATACTCGACGTAACGGGGGTCATTGACTCGTCATTGACCCAGTTGCTGGTTTACCGGCTAGTTCTGCCTAGTCGGGTTCAAACTCGCGCCGTTCGTCGAAGGCAACCAAGCCGAGTCTCGTCTATGAGACAAGACCGAATTTCCTCGTGGTCTTGGGTCGGTCAGAGGCTCCTTCCGGCGCACGTAGCGTCGCCCGCGGAAGATGAGGCCAGTGGCTTGCTCTTCCATGCATGTTCACGGTCGGACTCCGCGGGAAAGCAAGGGCCGTAGGGATGCCGGACATATGGTGGAATCCCCGACTCCCTTATGGGATCTCGGCGACGAAGCCGTTCGGCAGTCGCTACGGTTCATCGAGTGTCACGTGGGAAAGTCTCCTCAAAGAGTTGGAATTTCCGCCGAATTGTAACGACCTATGTCGTCATGCGAGCAATCATTTGGGTAATAGATTGGGAGGCGTCGATGGATGGCGACCCTCCGAATCGATCGTAAGCACCACGGTGAGACAAAGCCGATGGCGCATTAAAAGTTCATCAGAACTTGGGCACGATGAGACGGAGTGTTCGCGGGACGCCCCGTGGGCGTCTGCGACGCTGCTTAGTTTTTTTTTATATCATTGAAAATTTTCAGCCAACGAACAATGATATACTAGTTACATTTTTTATCATCATTTGTTAAAGTTTTGATTACTATTGACACTTTTTATACGCGCATTATGTACGATTGAATTCAAAGACAATAATAGCAAGTGACATCTTAAAATTCCAAATTATAACCTGATTGATGTATCATTCCAGCGAAAAACGATATCCTATTTGCATTTGTCATTATTTGTTAAAATTATGAAAAATATTTGCTGTTTTTATATGCGTATTTTAGATAGATTGATTTAGCGGTAGAAAGATTGGGAATAATACACATTCCTTAGTAATTACATTATTGAAAATTTTCATTTATATTGTTTAGAGTACGATCATTCAAAAAACGTAATGAAAGTCATTGCTTAAGTCGACATCTAAGGTGACACCTCATGTGACTGTGACATATGAATGCAAAGTTTGTATTATATTACTGTTATGTAATTCCCATTTATATTGCAGTGGAATACGGGGTAAATCGAAAGATTGTGTAAATGGAAAGTTTTTCTGTTTTTCGCATATCATAACGTGATGTAAGGAAACCGGATACAACGAAATCCTTTTATTTCAATTAACTGTCGTACTTCCTTCAGCTTCGTTATAAG
Source organism: Maratus michaelseni (assembly GCA_963931845.1). Taxonomy (NCBI): domain Eukaryota; kingdom Metazoa; phylum Arthropoda; class Arachnida; order Araneae; family Salticidae; genus Maratus; species Maratus michaelseni. The sequence goes on from OZ007600.1 coordinate 104,245,427, forward strand.
TAGTTTCCATTGAATTAATATTACTAGAGCGGTAACCTCTGAAAATGAATTTGGAGGATGTATGAAAATTATTAATTGTACGCAAACATCATTATAACAAATTTCTTTATAATATCATGCGCATTAAAATTTGCATATTACATAATTAACCCTTGCCTGTTTTGTGACCCAATGATAAAACGTATCTTTACATTTTACTATTATTCTAACTGTTCAATTATTATTGTTATAATTTGCATGTTTTAGAAATAATGTTTGTCTTTACATTTACTTATATCACTTAATTTGTGTTTTAGCATTTCGAAATGAAACAAATAGAAATTTGGATCATACTCTATACACAATTGCTGAGAATGTTATTTCAAAGATATGTTTCATTAATTAATTTTAAACATAATGGCTAAGAGTAGTGGTATGTTAGTCATACCACTGAATTTTGATATCAAACTGTCAAATGGCTCACAGAATATTTTACTAACATTTTGATTTTATAATATACGTGAAGAAAATAATTATTTATTTGCAAATCCATTTGTTCGTAAATCCTAAGACTTTCCATCATTTCTAGATTTTAGTAACTGAATTGCTTTTACCCCGG